>OX940729.1:14308775-19108775 GCA_954870855.1 Scutellaria minor | reverse complement strand
CACCACGTGTTTTGCATTGGTATTTTTGTTTATACTCTTTTGCAGGTCTTTGACTAAGTAAACAAAGTGTGTGGACGGAGTTAAAGGAACCAGCAACTTTCTAGCAACAGACTAGAACTAAAGTCTCAAAGGTTGAACAATGAAGACTGAGTCAAATGAGCTTGAACAATGAAGACTGAGTCAAATGAGCTTGAGCAATGAAGTAACAACTTGGAGAGAAATCCTCATACACTTTAGAAGACCGTGCTGAGCAAGGACACATGTTCACATGAGGCTACTTTTTAGGAGAGTAGTTTAGTTAGTTATCTTGGAAAGAGTCTATAAATAGGAGAGTTACTTTGTCTTGTAACTTAATCCTTGGAATCCCAACGAGCTTGATATATTCAAAGTATCCAAGAATCCTTCCAAGAGAGGTTTGAGTGAGCAGAGAGTTTTTGTATACTCAAAGAGTTTTTTTTTAGATCTTTTTCGATCTTTAGTGAATTCTAGTTTTGTAGGTTTTTCCTATTGTTTGGAATTCACTTGTATTCACTTTTTCTTGTGAATAATATTTTTGCCTAAGGCACCTCAAGATATATATTTATATATATCTTGAAAAGTTATATCTTTGAGTATCTTTTTAATTTCCGCTGCAAACTCTGTTAAAGTAAGTGTTGTGTCAAGTATTGTGGCAACATCTTTGGTATCATCTGCCACTGTTCGCTTACTTTTATCTTAAACCAGATCCCACTTTCCAACAAGTGGTATCAGAGCCAACCCTCGATACACTGAGTGGTTGGGTCTGGTTAGCTTGATCATGGATCCTGCAAATCCTAATCTTGGGAGACTTCCTGTTCTTGATGGATCAAACTATGCTTTTTGGAAAATCCGCTTGCGTGCACACATCAAATCAATTGATTATCGTGCATGGAAGATGGTAATTAATGGTTATATTGTTCCAAAACAAACACGAGATGCTGATGGTGATGTCACGGACAAACCTGAATCGGAGTGGACTCAAACTGAAATTAATGATGTCAGTTGCAATGAGAAGGCTCTCAACGCCATTTTTTCATGGGTTGATATGCATATGTTCAAACTGATTCAAAACTGTGCTACTTCTAAACAGGCTTGGGATATCTTGCAAAGGCATTGTGAAGGTGATGCAAGTGTCAAGGAGATAAGATTGAGGATACTTTCCAGTCAATTCAAAAGGCTCCAAATGGAAGACAATGAGGACATCACGACTTACTTCGAGAAGGTAATAGACATTGCTAATGAATGTCAAATGCTTGGTGAGCCCATAAACAACAAGCATTTGGTGTACAAAATCATCCGTACATTACCCGAAAGGTACAATCTCAAAGTCTCTGCTATAGAAGAAGCTCATCATCTTGCTTCCATGGATCTCAATACTCTTATGAATATTTTAAAAAATTATGAGGTCAATATGTTGTCCCAAAAGGATAATTTTAAAGGCAAGAGTGTGGCTCTTCAAGCTCAATCCTCTGATGGTGATCCAGAGGAAGAGGATGAGAATTTGGAAGAGACTGGAGAAGGAGCTAGTGTAGCTTTAATTACCCGCAAGTACAATGTCATGGTAAGAAAACTTAATAAAGAAAAAATGATTTTCAAGCCTAAGGAACATTATACCAAAAATGTTTTCCAAAATCAGAAGAAAACTTTTCAATCTCAAAAGGAAGGAGTCACTAGAAGAAATTCTGATGTCTCAAAGTTTGATCCCAAACATCTTGAAAAAATTCAATGTCGTGCATGTTCCGGTTGGGGTCATTATGCTAATGAATGTGCTAATACTCTAAGGAAACATGGTAAGACTTTTTGGGTTTCTTTAAGTGATGATGAATCAGATGATGAAGAGGTTGAAAAGAGTTCGACAGCAATGATGGCCACAATACATGAGCAATCTTTATCGGACAGTGAAGATGTTAGATGGGATGTTGGCACATTTTCTCCAACATCTGCTACTGCTGAAACTGAAAGGTCTGTTTTCTTTGATTACTCAGATGTAAATTGTTTTCATGGGTCCGTTGGTGTTGATACAGGTGATCAGGATATGGAAGTCTTGGAGAGTGATGATTTACTTGGAGAAATGCAAGAACTCTACGCAGCCTTGATGAAAGAATGGAAAAAGGAGAAGAAAAGTGTAGAGAAACTATCCAAGGAGAACACTGAACTTAAAGACACTCTTACCAGACTTGAGGTAATGCTTACTAAGAAAGATATTGAAATTTCTAATCTCATGTCTAAGGTAGAGTCAGCCGAAGCCACTTTTTCTAAGTTAAACAAAGAAACAGCTAATCTGAATGAAGTTCTTAACTTGAATCAGACCGGTACTTATGGATTAGGTTACCAAAGCTTTGCAAACAAATTTGTGACAGGATGTGATAAATCTTTGGATTCTAACGCTTCAAAAGACAAAGAATGTTCTAAAGAATCTTTAAAAGAAGTGTTTATCTGTGATTTCTGTTCTAAACCTGGTCACATTAAGCCTTACTGTTTTAAGTATAAAAGAAATCTGTTAAAGCAACGGATGTTGCCCAAAGTGTTGTCAAACACTTCGGACAACATCTTAGAACTGAAAAGAACTAAGGTTGTCTGCAAAAAATCTTGGGTGCCTAAATCTGATGAAACCTGTTTTGTAGTATATACTGCTTTAAAAACTAACGTTTCAGGGTCATGGTACTTCGATAGTGGATGTTCACGTCACATGACGGGAACAAAGAATTTTCTGAAAGATTATGTTTCTTTGAATGGTGGTATGGTTACTTATGAAGGAGGTTCTCAGGGAAAGATCATTGGAAAAGGAAGGCTTAACGTACCTGGATTTTCTTCCTTAAATAATGTTCTACATGTGAATGGTCTTACGGCTAATTTGATTAGCATAAGCCAACTTTGTGACGATAATCTACAGGTTAGATTCAATAAAAGTTCATGTGAAGTGTTTGCTAATGATGGTGCTTGTGTCATGACAGGAACTAGATCTAAAGACAATTGCTATTTAGTTGAAGAACAAATGGCTTGTCTGCATTCAAAAATGGATGACACTTCTTTGTGGCATAAGAAATTAGGCCATGTGAACTATCGGAATCTCGAAAGGCTGATCAAGTTTGAAGCAGTTAGAGGTCTTCCTAAGTTGAACAAGGCAGGTACAATTGTGTGTGAAGATTGTCTTAAAGGTAAACAAACCCGTGTTTCTCACAATGCAACACATCCCGATGGTCAAAAATCAGGTACCACGCATTGTTTTCAATTGTTACACATGGATCTTATGGGTCCAATTGAGGTAGACAGCATGGGAGGTAAGAGATACTCTTATGTTATTGTGGATGATTTTTCTAGGTATACTTGGATATATTTTTTGAAAGAAAAGTCTGAAACTTTTGACATGTTTAAGGTGCTACATGCTAGGATTAGGAATTTATTTTCCTCACCTATCTTCCGTATCAGGTCTGATCATGGTAGAGAATTTGAGAATAGTTCCTTCTCTAACTTTTGTGAAAAGAAAGGAATTTTTCAAGAATTTTCAGCCTCCAAAACTCCACAACAAAATGGAGTTGCTGAACGGAAAAATAGAACCTTGCAAGAAATGGCTAGAGTTATGCTAAGTTCAAAAAGCCTTTCTAAAAGGTTTTGGGCTGAAGCTCTAAACACAGCATGTCACATCTCTAATAGAGTATACTTAAGGCCAGATACCTCAATGACTCCATATGAAATCCTGAATGGGAAAAAGCCTAATCTAGCTTATTTTCACATATTTGGTTGTATTTGTTACATCTTAAATGACAGAGATCAACTGAATAAATTTGATTCAAAAAGTGATAAGGGAGTGTTTCTTGGTTACTCTCAAAACAGTCATGCTTATAGAGTCTATAATTTGAGATTAAAGACTGTCCAAGAAACAGTCAATGTTGTTTTTGATGATTTACTTGATATTACAGGCAAGGAAGATGATAGCAAAATGCAGGACATAGTTGCAGAAACCGAAGAAACAACAGTGACAGATGTTGTCCAAAATGTTGAGGAAACATCTGCTCCAACATCTGTCACTGGAATTTCAGAAGAGTCTAGTGATCAAGAAACTGAACAGCAGCAAACTGTGCTCGATCCAGTAAGAAGGGATCCTCCCTCTAGGATAAGGAATGTTCATCCAAGCTCACAAGTAATAGGACAAATAAATGAAGGCATAAGAACTCGAGGTAAAAGGAGAAATTACCGAGAGATGGTGAGTCATGTATGTATGTCAACAATATTCTCCGAGGTAAAATTTACTTGTTTTGTGTCTAACTTTGAACCTAAGAATGCTAATGAAGCTTTAAAAGATAATTTTTGGATAATGGCTATGCAAGAAGAGTTAGAACAATTTGCCAAAAATAATGTTTGGTCCCTTGTTCCTAGACCTTCAAATACGAATGTAATAGGAACTAAGTGGATTTTTAAGAACAAAACTGATGAAAATGGCAATATTGTTCGAAACAAAGCTAGACTAGTAGCTCAAGGATATACACAAGTCGAAGGGGTTGACTTTGATGAAACCTTCGCACCTGTGGCTAGAATTGAGTCTATTAGACTTTTACTTGCAATTGCTTGTTATCTAAAACTTACCTTACATCAAATGGACATTAAAGCTGCATTCTTGAATGGTTACTTGGACGAAGAGGTATATGTTGAACAACCAAAAGGGTTTGAAGATCCTTTTAACCTGGACCATGTCTATAAGCTTGATAAAGCACTATATGGCTTGAAACAAGCTCCTAGAGCATGGTATGCAAGGTTGACTGATTTTCTTCTCAAATTTGGGTTTATTAGAGGTGAGGCAGATCGTACTCTTTTTATTAAAAAGTCGGGGATTGATACTTGTATAGCTCAAATCTATGTTGATGATATTGTTTTTGGTGCCACATCAAAAACAATGTTAAATAATTTTGTTGAAGCTATGTCCTCTACTTTTGAAATGAGTATGATTGGTGAACTAACCTTCTTTTTGGGTTTACAAGTGAAACAGAAGGATGATGGAATTTTTATTACTCAAAGCAAATATGCCAGAAGTCTAATCAAGAAATATGGATTGGAAAATGCAAAGCATATGAAAACTCCTATGGGTTCATCTCAAAGGATATGCTCTGAAGGTATGAGAGAAGATGTTGATCCTACCCTATACAGATCCATGATAGGTAGTTTGCTATATCTCTCTTCTAGTCGTCCTGACATCATGTTCAGTGTGTGTTTGTGTGCACGTTACCAAGCCAACCCCAAAGCAGCACACCTAAATGTTGTTAAACGAATAATCAAATATATAGCTGGTACACCCGATTTAGGTCTTTAGTACACGAAGGATACTAACACCAATCTTGTTGGCTTTAGTGATTTTGACTGGGCAGGTGATCTTGATGATAGAAAAAGTACCAGTGGAGGGTGTTTTTACTTGGGTAATAACTTAGTCTCATGGTATAGTCGCAAGCAAAATTGTGTGTCACTCTCTACCGCCGAATCTGAATATGTAGCGGCTGGAAGTTGTTGTGCTCAACTGATTTGGTTAAAACACATGCTTGATGACTATGGTTTGCACACTAGCACGTTGGTCATGTTTTGTGATAATTTGAGTGCCATTAACATTTCTAAAAATCCTATTCAGCACTCTAGAACAAAACATATTGATATTCGACATCATTTTCTTAGGGATATGGTAGAAAAAGAACTCATTCATTTAGAGTATGTGGAAACAAATAATCAGCTTGCTGACATCTTTACAAAAACTCTAAATAATGAGAGATTTTTCAGTCTTAAAAAATCCCTCGGTCTGTGCATCATGTAGAGGTGTTTTTGGAGATGTTGCCACTTTCTGGGCAACATCTGCGTCTGTTTTCTTGCTTTTTGTTTTGTTTTGGTCTTGTTTTTACACGTGCTATTGTGATGTTATCTTCTTCAGCCTTATTATACTATATGTTATTTTGACAGCTCTTAATCTTTCAAAAGCCATTTTTATTCCTCTTTTATTTTTTGATGAGAAAGCTGAGGTGTACGGGGTTCGCTACCACGATACATTTAGTTGTGTCTGACTCGTCTTTTATTGCTTAAAGAGATAAGATGGGAAAGCTGAGGTAATTGGGGTTGTCACCACTTTGTACTCAGTTGTGACTATACTCATCCTAAAAGAATTACTCATGTTTAAAGATAGAGAAGCTGGGGTACACAGGGCTTACAACCATGTTGTATTCAGGTGTGCTGTATCTATCTATGCTATTTATTTAAGGATGGGAAAGCTGGAACACACAAAGCTCGCTACTATGATGTGTTCAGTTGTGTCTGCACCTATCTAATAAATTTTTGAGGAATTATTTGTGTGCTAAGTCATAATATAAAAAAGCTTATATTTAATTTAGTGTATAATCTGGCTGAATTTTATAGATCTCTTCATAATAGTTATGTGATATATAGTTGCTTTCTTTTCGTTTTTTGTTTTTTTAGGGGCTTAGTTTTAGGGGGAGTCGAGTCTATCTCTCTGTTAGCCTTATCTTTTTGATTTGTTTGGATTTTATCATATCTTTCTTGATATGTTTTGAATCCATTATCAAATCTTTTTGTGATCTCTTCTTGGCTATATATTTGAGTATTTGAAACCGTGATTTTGTGTGCTACACAGTGCTTATTCCCTCTCTTTTTACTTCTTCTTCCTCTCGATTTCTATTCCAAATTTCCCAAATCTCAGAAAAACCCTAAAACCCAAATTGCTCCTTTGAAACCATGGAATCGAAGTCGAAAGTTGCCTCAAGTATGCCCACATCTCCCGCAACATCTGACTCCAACCCATCTTCTACACCGCATCCGCTTTATCTCTCTACTGAGGTACAGCCTGAGCCACTTGAAATTATGTACCCAGGCGAGGCGCAAAATCCCATTGAAATCGACGAAGAGGTTGACATCGCTTCCTTAGCCAAACGATAACAAGCTACTCCTTCGCATCGTTCATCCACCCGATTACATAGGAAGAAGGTTTTGACAAAAAAATCTCATTCCACTTCTACTGTGTTGGGTGATGTTGCAAAGGAGGAGTCTGATTTCGATGACTCAAGTGATGAAGATTTTAAGACTGCCAATGATGCCGAAACCTCATCCGAAGACGTATCTCTTGAAGTTGAGACACCCAAAGATACAAAGGTACAATCTAATACTCCAATTTCACCTTATTCTGATGATGTATCTTTGGCCAAATTTATTGCTGAGAGGAAGCTTACGCTGAAACAAAGGAGAAAGTGGTAGTTGAGGCTGATATCACTCTGAAAAGAAAAAGAATGAAGAAAGAATCTGTTGAGGCTGGGGAAGAATTTGGACAGAAATCGACTTCTTGTGCTAATTTTGTGGCTGAAGTCGATCAGATGTTTGATGATCTGTTCAATGTTGTGAATGAGCAAATGCATGCAGGGTTTGACCAGGAAGAACCTGCTAATATATCTCCTGAGGTTTCACCAATTCCTGAGGAAACAACACCTGAACATGAGAATGTCCAAGTGGAAGAGGAGGTTGAGCCAAATGTTGAGGAAGATGATCATCTCTCTGAGGGATCTGACTATGGGGTAACACCTTTCTCTACTAAGTTTTTCTCAAAAGATAACAAATCTATGTGGACTCATGTTCTAAATAGATTCTGTAGGAATGAGAAAGGAATTGATTTGAATAACTTGAAATCTTATGGGGTATATCAGTTTCTGGAGGATAGAAATTTCTTAGGTACTGTGCTTTCTGTGAATTCTTTTTCTGCTATTGTAGTAAAAGAGTTTTATGCCAATTTATCTAAGAAAATGTTTGATCCTTTGTCGAAGAAGTTTGGGAAAGTATTTATGAGGTCGAAGGTTTATGATTTTACTCCTTCTGTTATTAACAATGTGTTGGGCATGCCTGATGAAATTGATGATGAGTGTTGTGTGGATAAGCATGTCTTAGCTCGTTTCATTACTCAGGGGAAAATTGTTGAATGGCCTGCTCATCCTCAGAAGCTAGTTGCATCCTCTCTTTCTTCTCTGTATGTTGTTTTACATAAATTGTGCATACATAACTGGTTGCCCACAAGAAATGAGAATGTAGTAACATTTGATCAGGCTATGTTACTATATAAGCTTGGTTCCAAGTGCAAAATTAACTTTGGGCAGTTAGTTTTTGATCACATTGAGAAAGAGGCTGAGAGAATTCACAAAGGATGTTTGCCTTATCCTTCTTTGATTTATTTGGTTCTCCGGTATCAAGGTTTCACTTCTGCTCGTTCAGATCATATTGGTTCTATTCCTGAGCTCTTTACAGTGAACAAAAATTTGCTTCAAGGTGAAAGAGTGGTGGATTTGCCCTGGGGTTCTACTGATCCAGTGCCAGATGTTGCCCATTCTGTTGGCAACATCTCGGGCAACACTTTGCAGTCCGTTTTTACTCCTTCTTTCTTGAGAGTACAGGTTCAGAAACTCAATGCTCAGATCAAGGAGCTGACTGACCTAAGGGATGTATTTCAGTGTCTACTTTCTTCACAAAAAGGGGGAGAAGATGATGCGGATCAAGGGGGAGGAGATGAAGAGGATCAAGGGGAAGATGAGGAAGATGATGAAGATGGAGAGGCTGCTGCTGGATTGGCAGAGTTGAGGAGGAGTGCTGCAAGCACATCTGGATCCAGGTTGGATGATGATGAAGTCTGAGTTGATGTTACTTGAATGAAGAAGACCTGTTGTTGCTGATTATCTCCTGTTGCTGCTGATTATTTTTTATATATGTCAAACTTTTGGAGTTGATCTCACTTTTGGTGTTAATTTCAACATTTGTTGGATATTTGTTTGACTTGTTTTATATATTGGATAATCATTGGTTTTTTGAATTTCAGTTTTGCAAATCTGCAGGGGGAGTTAGTTGTGTTGTTGTTTCCAGGGGGAGTATGTTTATTTTGTCTTACAAATGCTGTTGTTCATAGGTTTTGTGAAGAAAGACAAAAATGGGGAGATTGTTAGATGGACTTTTGTTGACTTTATAGTCAACATTTTTAATTAACAAATTTTTTAATTATATTGCTGTCCAGAATCAAATGTTGGTTGGAATGTTGCCCAATATCCATGGCAACATTCTTAACTGTTTTATCTTCCTTCACAATTCACCACGTGTTTTGCATTGGTATTTTTGTTTATACTCTTTTGCAGGTCTTTGACTAAGTAAACAAAGTGTGTGGACGGAGTCAAAGGAACCAGCAACTTTCTAGCAACAGACTAGAACTAAAGTCTCAAAGGTTGAACAATGAAGACTGAGTCAAATGAGCTTGAGCAATGAAGTAACAACTTGGAGAGAAATCCTCATACACTTTAGAAGACCGTGCTGAGCAAGGACACACGTTCACATGAGGCTACTTTTTAGGAGAGTAGTTTAGTTAGTTATCTTGGAAGGAGTCTATAAATAGGAGAGTTACTTTGTCTTGTAACTTAATCCTTGGAATCCCAACGAGCTTGATATATTCAAAGTATCCAAGAATCCTTCCAAGAGAGGTTTGAGTGAGCAGAGAGTTTTTGTATACTCAAAGAGTTTTTTTTTAGATCTTTTTCGATCTTTAGTGAATTCTAGTTTTGTAGGTTTTTCCTATTGTTTGGAATTCACTTGTATTCACTTTTTCTTGTGAATAATATTTTTGCCTAAGGCACCTCAAGATATATATTTATATATATCTTGAAAAGTTATATCTTTGAGTATCTTTTTAATTTCCGCTGCAAACTCTGTTAAAGTAAGTGTTGTGTCAAGTGTTGTGGCAACATCTTTGGTATCATCTGCCACTGTTCGCTTACTTTTATCTTAAACCAGATCCCACTTTCCAACAGTAATAATTTTAGATCACAAATTGTATTAACAAACAAATCAAGAAACAAAATAAATGTCAAAATCATCCTAATATATAAGTCAGAATGTCAATAAAACACACTAAATAAATAAAACCTATATATATATAGAAATAAGAAACTTACATGGTGAATGATGTGGTATTGTGATGGTCGGTCTTAGTCTGATACGGAAAGAAGAAACTGGGTTTTCATTTAGGGATGGTGAAAAAGTGAATTTATTTGGGTTTTCATTTGAGGATGGTGGAAAAGTAAATTTATTTTAACATTTGGAAGCTTCTGAGGGGGCCACATTCTTATCAAATAAATTACAAGACTGTAAGTCACCACCTTCAACCCAATTGAGAGACTGAATCAGAATGATCTTTAATTCATTATAAATTCACAGCTCAAAAGATGTAGTCCTCATGAACCATATCCACGTGGCTAGGGGGATTTCCTTTTTTTATCTGAATAATAGCTATAACAAGTGTTTTTTTAACACAATATTGCATTTTGAGAATTTCGTCCAACAAAATAGAGTGAAATTGGTGGAATTTAACAAAATAGGTAAAGTCGCTACCAACTGGTGGCGACTTATGATAAAACTGACAAATCTCAATTGGTAGACCTTAATTATTTTAATAATATTTAATACTAGTCGCCATCGGTGGTGGCGATCATCCTTAATTTAATATATTTATAAGTTGTTATTTCGACCATGTATAATATTTCTTTTTTTTTTCCGATAAAGTTGTTTATATTCATGTACTTTAAATACGTAGTAAGTGTTAGTTATATTTCGCAGACAAATATTAATATTCGATAATTTATATTGTTTCTACGTTAATTTTAATCATATCATATATATGATCTTAACAATCAATATTATGTAAGAGAGAAATAAACATATCAAACAACTATAAAGAGGAAATGAATTAATTAATTCATTTAAGGTTTAGGGTTGAGAGACTCCATTAGAAATAATGCTACTACGTCGCATAGTCTACCTTATACATTTTTGTCCCCTGTAAGGAGATTTAGGTGGTCCATCATTGTCTTCATTTACTGGACATCATGGTATAAACACTTATCCTAGTTATTATGTTCCACTGGTAACAGAACAACAGGATCCTGATCATGTCACTTCTTACTGTAGTTCTATTGGCTATGGTCAATCATTTACTGCCATTTTGGAGTTAGGGCAGTACCCAAGTGACTTACCATTTTCAACTGACCACCAAACAGCTTGTGGAGTTGGTCGTCCATATTTCAATGCATCTCCTATTCCATTTGAAACGTGTCCGAGCACAGGTCATGGTGATAGACATCAAACTATACATCATCATCATATCGTCCAACTTTTAGTTTGAATATCACCCCAACAAATGATGATGAAACACAATATGCATCAGATAGTGAACTTGAAGTAATTGAGGCTCGAGGTAGAGGAAAAAGAAACAGACAAAAACGTCGTTGTGCAACTAATCATTATTATTAGTAGTATTTATAGTTTTCTGATATGTTTATTTTTCTCTTATATACTATTGATTTTTAAGATCATATATGTGATATGATTAAGATTAACTTAGAAACAGTATGAATTACTGATTAATAATATTTGTCTGATAAATATAACTAACACTTACTCCGTATTTAAAGTACACGAATATAAACAACTTTATCGAAAAAAAGTAAAATTTTATACGTGGTCAAAATGGCAACTTATAAATATATTATTAAAATAATTAAGGTTGCCACAAGATTTGTCAGTTTTGTCAGAAGTCGCCACCGACTTCACTCTCTTTGTTAACAAAATTCTCAAAATGCAATATTGTGTTAAAAAGCCTATAACAAGATTCAAAAGAGTCAAACTTGTGTGAGATCTTCAAAAACTATATTACTATACAATTAGTATTTCACCCACACGATGCATGATATATTATTTATTATGGTAGTATATACAATTAATATTAAGATAATGAAATTGCATAAATTAAAAGATTACAACATGCAGAATATACAAATGTAGGTTTTATATTTCTATTGCTTTTTAGTTATATTTCATAAGTTTAGAAAATCGATATATGAAGTAGAGTTTTGATTGAATATACAAATGTAAGTTTCATATGTTGTGTGTTACAAAGATTGTCATAATTTTAGTTAGATATTATATCAAAGGTTTGTTTATAAAATTTTCTCAAATAATCTAAAAAATTTATTTTATTTATTTATATAAATAAATAAAATATTTCATTTATTTATTTATTTATTGTCATTTTATTTTGTATTGTGAAAATTTAAAGTAGAATATTTTATTTAGAATGCACATTTTTTTAACTATAATATTTTAGTTTGCAATTATAGTAGAAACTACTACAAATAAATTTAAAAAAAAAACTCAAATGTACCAAAGTTTAAACATATTTGTTTGAGTTGGTCTTGTGTGCACTTGGTGCACATGCAATCCTGGTCGACTCAGTTTTTGACCCGGATCCTCGTGTTTTTGAATTTTGTTTTTTTTTTTTTTTTTTTTTTTTTTGCTTCAGGTTGTGACCTTTATGTTGTAAATGTGTGACCTTTATGTTATAAATGTGTGACCTTTATGTACAACTATCATGACCTTTATGTACTGTAACTTAGAAAAAAATGAAGATTTTCAATATAATTTGAACTGTACACCTTTATGTGATATCGAAAAAAATAAAGATTTTCAATATAATTTGAACTGTACACCTTTATGTGATATCAATGCGACCTTTATGTTATATTATGTCACATTTATGTACAAATATTCTGACCTTCATATAATATATAAAGATGCATAAAGGTCAGAATATTTGTACATAAAGGTGACATAATATAACATAAAGGTCATATTAATATCACATAAAGGTAGTACAAATTGTGTTGAAAATCTTCATTTTTTCCCTAAGTTACAGTGCATAAAGGTAGAGATAGTTGTACATAAAGGTCACGCATTTATAATGTAAAGGTCATACATTTATAACATAAAGGTCAGGACAAAAATCTGAAAAAAAAAATTAAAAAAAATTAAAAACTCACGGATCCAGGTCGGATCGACCCAATTTTTGACCTGGATCCGCGTGTTTTTGAATTTTGCTTTTTTTTTTTTTTTGCTTCAGGTTGTGACCTTTATGTTGTAAATGTGTGACCTTTATATACAACTATCATGACCTTTATGTACAAATTGTGTTGAAAATCTTCTTTTTTTTTCTAAGTTACAGTGCATAAAGGTAGAGATAGTTGTACATAAAGGTCACACATTTATAACGTAAAGGTCATACATTTATAACATAAAGGTCATCAGGACAAAAATCTGGAAAAAAAAAATTAAAAACTCGCGGATTCGGGTCGGATCGACCCGGATTGCACAGATCTTAGATCCGTGCACCTGGTGCATAAGAGTTTTTGTGTATTTGTTTTCATATTTTTCTTTTATATATGCATTGTAAATAACAAATTAAAAATCATAAAAATGATAAATTTAATATCTCATGGATTAAAAAAGGAATAAGTTATTATTTGAAATTATGATTTTGAGTAAACAAAAAATCATCACGCTGACCCCTTCTAATTATAAATACAAAACAAAAATTACAAAAAATAAAATTATAAAAAAGAATGATGAAGATATGAACTTTGTTATTGATAATTGTACACAAATAAATTTACTTTATTTATTATTTATTAAACATATGAAAATGTTTTTTTTTTTCAAATAAGAACCTATTAGTGAATTATTTTAGTGATAAAATTGTTCACAAATAAATTTACTTTATATATTATTTATCAACAAACCTATAAAAAAATACATCTCAATGTTTTTTTTTATATATACAATATAATTATCAAATAAAAATCATTACAAAATAATTAATTTAATATATTATATATTACAACAAACCTAAAATGAAATAAGCACGACTTTTGATGATGTATTTTATCTCTCTTTTAAAAAAAAAAAATTCTCTCTTTCATCAAATTTCTACTTTTGACAAGTCATTTTGGACAGGAAAATTGGATCTACTATTTTTAACTAAAATCCTGTTATTATATATATATATATATATAACTCAGATCATGCAATCAACTAATTGTATCAAATAATATTTTTATTCATATTATATAATACTTTTTATATCATGTAATATTTTTATATGTATTAGATAATACTTTTGTGTTACCTTATACTCATAAAAGTATTACATAATACAAAAAAAGTATTATATATATAATGAGAATAAAAATATTATTTATCAAATTATAATTTCTCAAATTAATTATGGAATTTGTATCATGAAACAAAAATATTATTTCATATACAAAAAATATTATATATTATTATTATTTATCAAATTATCTTTTAAAAAATATTACCTAATATATATAAAAGAGCAAATGGCCATAAATACCCCAAACACATAAACAATTTCCTTTTCTAACCCTTAATATAAGGGTTAGACCTTTTCTACCCCTTTTTGACCAGTCAGACCATTAGTGGGCTTCAACAGTGAAATGATGTGAAATTTGCATGGTTTTGGACGGCTTCACATGTGCAGGGTGAACTGAAATTTGCATGCAAGGGCATGAGTCAGAAATTAATAGGGGTTACACGATAATTTACTATAAGGTCAGAAAATTTTGTAGTTTAGCAATTTATATGTCATTTATTAATCATACAATTCTCTATATAAGCTTCTCACTTCTTACTCCTCTCTTCCTAAATCACACCCAAAAATTTGTTTCTAGAAAAAAAAAATTTTGTTTAGCGGTGCACGAAGAATTTAAACTTCTCTCAAGGTATGTAATTTGTTTACGAGTATTAGACCATTTTATAATGTTTTTCGTCCACACATTAAACTGATTTACACGATCATTTAATTATTAGAGGTCCACGAGGATTAGGAGCAATTTTAGGAGTACTAAAATAAAATTTTGTTACACTGGCAGAACATTATGTATTAGATATGCACGAACATTACTCGTTAGAGGTCCACGAACATTAGAATTATTGCACATTTCAAGAAAATCAAAAAATTTTGAAACCTTGCACGAAATTTCCATAAAATGTGTAGTTGACGAAAATTTAATTGTAATGCTACACGAAGATTTTCATAATGATATATTTTAATTGCAAATGTTAAAGAAATAAATTTAGTAAATGGAATTTTATTAAACTGGAAGCTTCACGAAAATTAATTGTAAGGGCTGCACGAAAATTAATTGTAAATGATGCACGAAAATTATGAATATAAATGATGCACGAAAATTAATTGTAAATGATGAACGAAAATTAATTGTAAACGATGCACGAAAATTAATTGTAAATGATGAACGAAAATTAATTGTAAATGATGCACGAAAATTATGAATATAAAAGATGCACGAAAATTAATTGTAAATGATGAACGAAAATTAATTTTAAATTATGCACGAAAATTAAATGTAAATCATGCACGAAAATTAATTTTAAAAGAAAATTTTCTCATTTTAAAAGGTTTTTTTAAAAATATTTGAAAATTCTACCCCAAAATTATTTGTAGATGCTACCCAAAAATTATGTTTAAATGCTACTCGAAAATTATTTTAAACTACTACACGAAAATTATTTCAAATTGCTTCCCGAAAATTATTTTTAGATGCTACCCCAAAATATAAATAAAGTTCTACCCGAAAATTATTTCAAAGTGCTACCCGAAAATTATTTTTAGATGCTATCTGAAAATTATTTTTAAATGCTACACTAAGATTTCCATAATTAAATTGCACAAGTAATATAGTTAAACGAAAATTTTAACTTTTTAAAGGTTACATGAGAATTTATAAAAATTCTAAATATTCAACGAGAATTTCTGTAAAATCAGAATTGTTAGTATTTAATGTTACACGAAAATTTGAATATTTAGCAAAGCGAACGAAAATTTTAATAATTGTATTCTGTGAACAAAATAATGAGCAAATAATAGAAATATTATAAATTATTTCAAAAGAGTAAATTTTTGTTTTTATATATTCTTTGTTTATACGATTATTATATATATATATGCCGAAGGTATTATTTATTATTTTTTGATAATGTTGAATAATTATTTTCATTACTGAGTTGGGCAGTATTTTTCATGTCTACTTGTTGTTATGTTTGAAATTATATAATTATTAAGAATTATAGTATATTTTACCAGTAATTATTTAAAAGTAGTAATTATTTTAAATTCATGACCACTGTGAATAGTTTAATCATTAGTAATTATGTACTGATTATGAATTATTAATAAATTTTATTAACTCTTTAATATATGATTATTAATTACTTTATTCATAATCCTGAATAACAAGATTTGTATATTAGCTATGTTGTTGCAGTTTTGATTGTTTCCCATTCCATAATATTATATTAAATATTAATTGATTTTTGTTGTATTCTCGTTGTTTCGAAGGAAAAGTATTATGAAATAACTGACTCGCATGTAAATGTATTTTTGTAATGTTCAGTAAACGATGGGATATGTGACTGTAATGATTTGGTTTGGAGGTTACTGGGCAGGCCTAGAGTATAAAAATGGTTCACAAGAGGTGTTTCAGTTTCAACAAATTACATTTCATGATTTGTTCGAGTCAATTCATGGAATAGTGCATGCAGACTTGAATTTGTGGAGATATGTGATTCAGTCATTGGTGGTGTCCGATGGATTACTGAAAAGAAAAAAAATAAAGAATGATGCGGATCTAGCACGATTATTGGAAACCATCGATGATGTCCTTGTAGTTTTTGTTTCACTAAAAAGGACGGATACTGGAAATCTGGAGAGTGTGTTGTCGGCTACGAATCAGAATAGGATAACTGAAGGTTCGTCATCTGGAGCATTTAATGTTGGATGTAGTACCCCGGACCAAAAACAAAACATAATTGGTTAATTAAATAATTAAACCCGTAATATTTTATATGCGTTAATTCTTAATTATCTATGTGCGTTTCAAGTATACGCTAAGGTACGAATTAGACCGATGAAAACTCTAGATGTGAAACATAGAATATTTTATATCATGAGATGCGCAATGGAAAAACAAGAAAATAGAAATAAACTAGAGGTCAATCGGAGAACCGTAGCTCAAATGGCGAAGAAAAGAGCCGAATACGAAGGTTAGGTAAAACAAGAGGGTAAAATCCAGACGAACGGTAAAATGGAAAAATAATATTTTAATGAATGGTAATTAAAATTTACTTGGTAAATAGTAACTTTGAAAATCTATAAATAGGGGCTCAGTTAGTTCAAAATATTCATTCGGCCGACGAAAACGAAAGCGACGAAAACAAGTAAGTTTCTCTCTCCTCTCTTTTCTTCCCGTTTTTCGGACTCCGGGGCACCACCACCGGCGCCGCCACCGTGGCCGGAAAAGTCGCCGGAGCGCCACCACCGGTAGTGGCCGGAAAAATTGGAAGTTGTCGGTTTCGGCCGATTTTCGCACATGACATTCGTCTCATCGAGACGAGTCTAGGATAGATCTCGGATTTCAATTCCGATTTCTCATTCGTCGGGAAACGGTGAAAAACCGACCCAAAAACCCTAACCCTAGCCTCGGTGTTGGGAATGTGGTAACAAAGGATTTTGCGGCGAGGTTTTGGGTACTATTCACTGCTGGAATCCGGTGAGGGGTGGCCGGAGGTGGTAGCCAGCGGTGAGAGGTTTCCGGTGGGGGTGGTGGCGGCGGTGGAGGGCGGCGCCACCGCGCTGGGTGGCGCCAGGAAGAGGGGCAGTCAAGCAGGTCGGCGACGGGAGAGCTGGGGGCGAGCTGCGCGCGCCGGGAAGCCACCTGCCGAGTGCCGGGTGACCCTGCCGAGAAATCTCGACAGCTGCCGAGAGCTGCCGAGCCTTTCCCCGATGCTGCCGAGAAATGCCGCCTACCTGCCGAGACGCGCACCCGATGCTGCCGAGAAAACTCAGCAGCTGCCGAGAGGTGTCGGGTGCCGCCGGGTTTTTCCACCTAGCGCCGGGTACACTCGTGCCACGTCGCCCACCATGCCGTATTTTCGATCCGAACCCCATTTTCTCCGCCGTACGTCGGCATCGAGTCGTCGCCGACAAGATGTCGTTGATCGAGGGCCGTGGGCCCGCTCAAAGTCAACCCTTTCACTAAAATTACGAAAACGCCCCTCAATCTTAAAATGCTCCGTTTGAGCTCGTTTCAACTCCGATTGAGCTCATTCTTCTTCCGTAGCGACCCTACTCGTTCCCTCTTCCTCACATTTCGATCAAAAATTTCCAAAATATCCCTGAACCTAAAATGCTCCATTTAAGCTCGTTTTAACTTCGATCGAGCTAATTCTTTTTCCGTCGTGACCTAAATTTCATTCTCTATCGTCTCAACTATATGGATTGATTTTCCATTCCCATTTCTTCAACTCTGATCTTTAGAGCTCTAGATCCGTCGTGTATTTAACGATTATCTCTCCGTCGGAGTCTTTTACAGCTTTAATTATAATTATTAAAGATTTAAGAAACGTTATAACTTATGTAGGCTATTTATGGGATTGGGCATTGTGTATCAGACTTTGGGACTTGCTACTCGAGCTCTGAATTGTCAAATCTGTAGTACTTGCTACTCACGTGGTAACCACTGAACAAGGTGGGGGTAACTTCTAAATCTTAATTTGTTTATTGTTTCCCTAGTATATGCATGTACTGCGAGATACTACGTGCTGTGGATTTATTTGTTGTGCCATACTTATACTGTTCTGGGCATGCATTCTTCCCTACTCATCTTCTACTACTCTTGAGGTTTGGTGGTCCTCTTGAAGCGCACCAGCGGTATTGAGCCCGCTTAGTTGGGTGGCGGGCAGATCCCGTACCCATCCTTTCCCTTTCTAATATCTGCTATGTATTTACGTGTTGTGGCAATGTGCTGGTAGACGTTTTATTCGCCTTTAGTTATCCGTCGTGTGTTATAAGATACAGATGTTACTCCTACGGGTGTATTCGACGCACTCACCCTTTAATCTGTACTCACACTACAGGAACTGATGGGCTTGATAAACCCTAGAAGGAGAGAGGAGGTGTCATGTCTGGACCTGTTTTGTTAAGTTGGTGTCACACAACATTTTCAAACAAAGTCTTATTTAATTCACGTTTTATAATATTTGATACATATGATGAAAGTGAGATCCTGATGGTTTGTTTCCGCTGCTGTATTTTGTTGTGGTATCGGTATTGAGACCGATTGCTATCAGCGGAGTCTGATTGTTGATATGTGAATGAGTCACATCATCCCTTACCTCCTTCTTCGGTCGTCTTTAATCTTCTTCTTGCTGTGTATAAAGAAAAAAAAATACGTCTCTTATTTTCTCGTTCTTCACGCTCGTACGAAAACTCTGATATTTTAAGTGAAAGAAAACGGGGCGTGACATTGGATCATCGCATCAAGAATTTATGAACGTGAGTATCGAGAATACTGTACAGAATTTCGGGTTTTCATCAATTCCACTCGGACTTGCAGGTGAATCTTCTTTTTATGCCCGATGGGTTTTATACGACGAGGTTCAGACAACGCAGGTTGGGACATCCTCAAACCCCATATTTGAGCGTTGGCCTTCTCCATTATTAGAGATGAACCTGTCCATAGGTTTGGGTATGGAGCGTATTGATTTGAATAGTTCTCCAATTGCGTACGCGAATCAGGGGTATACACAACTTGAACAAATCAATGAAGTAGCTGCACAAGAACCACAACCAGTGCAATAGGAAAGACGTTCAGACAGTGGACCTAAGAGTCAAAGTGGTAATTTTCATTTTCAAATTATACATATATGTTGAGATTGACGAACAAAAAATCTTGTTTTTACATATTATATATGTTGAATATCTTGCAGATAATGATCAAGATGACCTCGAGTTAGGTCAAGAGGTTCAGGATAATTTGAACGACGAGCAGCGAATTGCGTACGATGAATTTTTAAGCTATATTTTGCAATCCGAATGGTTTATTCCAGATACACCGCCATTTGAGCAACCTAGTGTATCCGAGTTTGAGCTAAATGAGCCTAACCCATGTACTCTGCAAAAAGGAGCCACATTTGGGAGTAAAAAAGAGTTGCAGAACGCAGTAGGTTTTTACCATCTGGAAAATCAAGTAGAATACCGTGTGGAGCGTTCAGACAAACAGAGGTGGTACGTGAAATGCACCCGGGAAAATTGTCCATTCATGCTCAATGGCCGTGAAAAATGTGGCATATGGAACATCTCGAAGAGTATTATACCTCATGAATGTATGGACGCGTTGAACAGTAGCTCTCATCGTCATATGCCAAGTACTGTGATCGGTGAGTACTATGTCGAACATGTTCGTACAGATAACTCATCGCTTGTCCCTAGGAGCATCATATAAGAAATGACTGAGCGACATGGTTTACATCTTAGTTACAAGGTTGCATTGAGGGCTAAACGTCATGCAATGAGGGTTGCATACGGAGATCCAAAAAAGTCATTCGCGATGTTTCCAATGTACTTGAAAATGCTGAAGAATTTGAACCCCGGGACTTATACAGCCTTGGACACGCATGATGATGGAAAATTCAAATATGTTTTATTTGCATTGGGCGCATCTATTCGTGGATTCCAAAATTATGCACGATCGGTTATTGTTGTGGATGGTTGTCACCTGAAGGGGCAGTATAAAGGTATAGGCTTCGTCGCTGTCATAAAAGATGGCAACGATCAGATTTTTCCGCTTGCAACAGGGATAGGTAGTGTCGAAAATGATGACTCTTGGAAATGGTTTTTTAAACACGTTCGTGAAGCATTTGGATGTCATGACCAGCTACTGATAGTGTCCGATCAACACAAAAGTATCAGTAATGCAATTGAGGAAGTCTATCAAGAAGCATCTCATGGATTCTGTTGTTATCATTTGCGGCAGAATCTTGCGAAACACGGTTCTGGAATAGTTGGACTCTTCCAGAAAGTAGCATACTGTTATCAACAT
Organism: Scutellaria minor; assembly: GCA_954870855.1. Lineage (NCBI taxonomy): Eukaryota > Viridiplantae > Streptophyta > Magnoliopsida > Lamiales > Lamiaceae > Scutellaria > Scutellaria minor. Next base: position 19,087,944 of record OX940729.1, on the reverse strand, counting down.
TCTAAGTTCGACAGGTACTTCAATTTTCTGACAAATTATAAACATTGATAACCGAGTAGTAATTACCCATCGTTCCGAAATTTTAAGTACTAATCACATTAACCAATTCGATTTTTTTTTTGGATTTTAAAAGTACATAAGAGATCTGGAAGCAACAAACTGTGTAGGCGCGCTTGAGATATTATGCAGGACAGAACTGAGTAGATAGAGTCGTGTTAGATGCCCTGTTCGCTGGTATAGCTTCATGACATCAAATGCAGCTGAAAGTTGGAATGCTCGTCTTCTTTGGGCGAGAAAGCTACCGATTTGCTCCTTCTTGGAATGTGCTCGGCGAATAATGGAAAAATGGTTTGTCGAGAGAAGAGAAACAGCGAATGTCAGAGAACAGACCCTCACCAAAACAGTGCATGATAGGCTACTAGATGCCGTAAAACAAGGTCGAAGAATGCAGGTCTCCAAACTCGGAGGTGACAAGTACAAAGTGACGAATGAGAACAAGCTTTATATAGTCGAACTCTCTCGAAGTGAGTGCAAATGTAGGGTTTTTCAATGTGACGGGATTCCATGTTCACACGCCTGTGCCGTTATAAGGTAGCACTTTTGATTTGAAATATTTTCAAGCTAATTGTTACACGATGAGTATGTTACATTTTTCGTGGTTTTTGAACAGTTTTGCAAAGGGTTCAATCACTTCCTACGTGCTCCCATATTACACGACGAAATGGTTGAGGGGTATGTGGGCCAACGAGGTTCTCCCGGTGCCCGACCCACAAGAATGGAGTTACTTCGACGAAGTTCAAAAATGAATTTGTCAAGCGCCAGATAAACCAAAGCAAGCCGGGCGACCAAAAGGGAAACGAATTTCATCATCAGGTCCGGAGTCGGGAAGTGCACGCAAGGTCGGAACATGCAGTCGTTGTGGGCAATCTGGACACAATATTGCTAGATGTACCGAGCCGATACCATTTAATATGCAGTCTGGTAATGTCGAAGATACCGAAAATGAAGTAATGCCGAAGACTAGGAGAAAGAAAAAATGCTCTATTTGTGGCTCGGAGGAGCACACACGCCGTAAATGTGAGATCTATCTGAGGCAGCAGATACCTGATTAGCTTCGCAATGAGATCATGATTCAAACTTCGTATTAATATTATAATGTGTTTTATGTTGTAATCTTTTTTATTTAAACACTGTTCTTGAAGTATTGTTGATTAAAAATTTCCTAATATGTCGATGCTCACACACAAAAACCATATAAAAAACCAGTAGATTCTAAACTCATACTACCACTTTCACAAAATGTATCAGTAATACAATCTCACAAATCCGACGACTGGATGGTAGAGGCATCTGAAGAGAACCTAAATAAGGTCAATCCGATCTCACGTCTAACAGCATCTAGTGGCTCTATCATGCCTGGTCTCGGCCAAGTGCCACTCAAACAAATCTCGATCGTCTTCATGGCATATATACCATATGATGTGTCATCCCTTTGTTTGTAACATACCTTCAGGTTGGCACTCGTCAACTGCAACTCCTCAGCGATCCAAGTACCCTCACCACGCCTTGTTTTGTAGTCCACGCATTCCAGCAAGGCAGGCAATACACGACGTACCGGGAGTGTCTGCTTGTACCTCAAACTCTTCTTGGCCTTGTTCCAAGTGTGGCGCAAGCTATCGTACAAAACTAACTTCATCTTCTTCATGTCGATACATCCCGCCACCCAGTGCCCATCCAAATTCATTACCAAATACAGCTGCAAATAAATTATAGGTCAGACTTGCGTTGTCATAATTCAAAAACACATATTGGAGATGATCTTTTACTTACATCGTCAATGTCCCTCCACCACGGCTTCGTATGACCCCATTTGGGTCGCGAACCCTCAACATACTCAATGAGCCGATCCAGCTCACTGGCAGGGAATGTCTCTCGCATAGGGTAGACATATTTCGTGTCCACAGGGTCATGCATGTGCTTCTTCGTCCATATCTCTTTGCAGGTCTCCTACATAATTAATTATCGATAATTAGAATCCAGAAAATAGCTGACAAAAACATCGAGCAATGATATGACGTAAAAAAGGAAACTTACGAAGAAATGGCAGTCCAGCATCTGATAGTGCCCCTGCATCTGTGGCCTCACCGGAACCCCAGCCAGTGTGGGTTGGATTTGGAGAATCCTCAAGTACGCGTCAATGGCCTAACATAATTACAAACAATTTCAAAATAGTGTCCTACTGCGTCATATAATATGATCGGTCAATTTCAGATTTATAACAAAAATTATAAAAATAAGATTCAAACCTCGTAATGAGTATCCTCTTTCGAATCCAGAAGTACCCTGAAGAAGTCGGGACCAACTGGGAAACCGACATCGATATTACGCCTGCAACTCATGTAGGGGAATTTCATTATATAAAAACACACAAAAAAGTAAAAATGCAGTTAATAAGTGAGATGAGCATCAAACATACCAGTCAGATTCGTCAGAACAACGATCGATCCACGCAACGAAGTCATATGTAGTTAAAGTATCCCTCCTAACACCCACCTGTCTGAATGGACTCCTGACAAGATGAGAGAGAGCTCTCTCTCTCACCAGACGAAGACCTCCGCTTGTATCTTGAATGTCGTGTGTGGCTCCTGCTGACAACACTGCATCAGGCCTCGCTGGATCCAAGCTAAAGTCTACAGGATCGTAGGAGGTGCTGACGGCTGAGGTGGAACAGGTGGGGTGTAATACTCGGTGTGAAGCCAACTGGTCCACTAATCGGGGTGCGACTGAGGATGATAGTAATCATAAAACATTTGTCTCTCTCCGAAGAAATGAGTAAGCTCATCTCTGATCATCCCCGGGATCTCCAACTCCAATCGTTGGGTCTCCTGATAAACCAAGTCATGCACTAAGCCAGGCACCTGCTGCTCCATATGACGAAACCGCTCTCCAATGTAATCTTGCATCTCTCGCTGACGAGTGTCGATCAGACGGCTCAATCGATCATACAAGCCCTCATCTACTGCATCAGGTATCCCTTCGTCTGATGATGATATCTGTTGTCGGTGTCTTCGGTTGATCGGCCTAACCGGTATAGGGTCCTCCTGATGCTGTGCAGAACTAGGCTCCGGTCCCCTATGATGATCATAAACCCTCTCTGGGGAGCTCGGCAAACCCCGATCTTCGTTTCCAACTTCTTCCGGCAATGACGTAATACGGCTTGACCCAGTACTACCTACCGTCCGACCCCGACGTGCTGTCCTCTGAACTGGAGCAGCAGCAGCAGCAGCTGGTGGCCTACCACGACGTGGCTGGATGGACTGTACTCCAACATCGAGCTCATCATCAATGCTCTGCCAATACGGCTGCAGTGTCTCCTTAGGAGTAGGCTCAAGAGTCTCAGAACAGGCCCCTACCTGTTTCCAAGTGTCAACAACTTACCATCATCAACTACAAATTATAAACATAGGTGGATCAAGGACTGTCATTAAAAAAACGTGAAATACCTGCTCGGCCAGTATGTGGGTGACATCCTCTTCGCTTATCCTAGTGGACCACTTCAAACAACGAGGCATGTAAAAGTCATTCTGTACCCGGGAACAGGCATAATCGAGTGTCACGGGCATCGCCTCGAAATTCCACATCTAAATATAATTATTTAGACGTTAGCATCTAAAATTCAAGTAGAAAACATAAACAAGTAAACATATACAAGTAAAGACTATTTAAAAAAAATAAACAACTCACTAGTAAAGCCATCGAGAACCCGTAGAAGTGGTATCTGAATACCCTATTCCCCCTCTGTGGTTGGATTGTTATTGGTAGCTTGTCAATGTATCGGAGTAGGGTCAGGTAAGATATCTTGCCCTACGGAAAGCTCTCCCAAAGAGCCTCCTGCTCGACTAGAACCCAAACCCATAAATCAACAGTCGATTTACCGATATCGATTCCCAAGATGATACAGTAGACAATGAGGATCTTGGCAATCTTCAAAGAATCAGCCCGTGATGCACGAAACTCCCCAGCGATAAATCTCTGCCGAAGATCAGCAACAGTCACATGAGCATAGCCGGCGTGGACTCTGTGATATACTCCATCATCAGGTGGATAGTGCGGCCCACGAGGATTAAATTCAGAATCACCAAATCGCAATCCAGTGATCAAGGCAAACTCTCTCCTAGAGAACCGGCAAAGATGGTGGTCTCATCCAATAAGGAACCATCGCTCATCTGCAGGAGTATCTCTACTACGTACTTCACATGACATCAACACGTGCAGAAAGGCCTTGCAACTCTCGAGCTCAGTCTGCCACCTCAGAAAATGGCCGAAACACGACCTCAGAAGGTCCAGTAGGCAATCCCTACCAATCTGTAACAACTCCTCCTTAATTTCATCTAATATGCTCAAACGTGTATACCCATTGATATATGCCAACGTACCCTGGCAACCCTCACGGACCCAATGGTACTAAAATAATAAAAAATATCTAATTAATTAATTTTGCAAGACATATCAATGATCTAACTGCATATAAAACAAACTATTATATTCACAATACAATAATTATGAATATATAAGTCAATTCAATCGATGGTTAATTATTAATATTTAATGTAATTGTTTTATTAATATCAGAAAAGAATATTATTAATGTTAAATATGCAGGTCTCAAATTAATGTCCCACAGCCACTACGTAATCTGCGGAAATTATAAATACAATCGACATATACTATAATTGGATTCAACTTAAAAAAATTATATCAAATTTTGTAAGATTGTCCTTGATTTTGACAGCTCCAATCATTTTGTAGTTATAATTCTCTTGATAAATTTGGTATCATATTTACACCCTCAAATTTTAGAAGTTAGTTGACTTGACATATTTTATACATTCACTCTAGCTTTACTCAAAAAAAAAAACAAATTATAATAATAATAATAAAACATACTCAGACTGGTATATTTATCAAGTTATATCAGTTTGATATCAATTACTATATTAAAACCTTGCTTTAAAAAAAAGTTAATTAAATTCTCTTTAATTTAATAGATATAAGGTGGTCCCAGTTTTTAAATTAAATAGATGTCTTGTATTAGATTTTATTTATGTTCACGAAAATTGGAAAAGCTTAATTATGCAAGTGTAACTCATACGTCCTTGTCATCTTAATTATACAACTTCAATCGTTAACTCAAAAAAAAAATACAAATTCTAAAACTTCATTTATATAATTTTCATGATTACAATCAAGGGCATTTCTTGTATTATGTTCATCATACATGCACTAAAGTTAGCATTCCATTAATAATTTCTGATGAATTTATTGAGTTAGAAAAATTATTATATTATTATGTACATTTTTTCGCGAGTTGTTACTTAATTAGTGAGATTGAGTTTTACAAAGCATATTTAAAATTACTATATTATTTTCAAAATATCTTAAAACTAAGATGTATTTTTTTAAATTAATACAACATTATCTTAGTATAATTCGCGTTTATGCTATAAAGTAAATTTTGTTTAATTTAATTTGATAATTTCATTTAAGGTCGATATTTTAAATAATGATTTTTATAGTTTAAATGTATTATTACTAAGTTCGATATTTTTAAATAAATTTTTTAATTTTGTTTAATTTAATTTCATAATTTCATATAAGTTCGATAACATTAAATAAATTTTTATAGTCTAAGTAAAATTTTTTAGTTTAAATAAATTTTTATATTTTTATATTAAATGATATACGAACATTTATCTAATTTTATTCTCGTGTACTTATATAATTTCTCATTTCCTAATATGGCTACACGAGCATTTCTCCAGTTACAAATTTTTTAACGTTACTCGAACATTTCAGTAGTAATTTTCGTGTAACATTTAATTCCATAATGTTCGGGTAACGTTGAAAGTATAAACTTCGTTCAACACACAAAAACTAAAATGTTCGTGTATCGTTTTATTAAAATGTTCGTGCACCCCTACGATGAGAGTTAAATCCTCGTGTAACGTTCTGCAAAATCTTCGTGCAACCCTATTTTTTGAGAAATCTCACCAACAACAAACACAGTTCAAATTGAAGCGTAAAACATACAAACACCTATAATTATAACCACATTCCATCAACAATAACAGAAAACCTAAATCCTAGTTCAAGCTACAAACCAAAACATGCTAACAAATTGTAGAATTCATTACTGTAAAAAAAAAACCATGGCAGAAAAATGAAAAAGAAGGGAGATGGGAACTAACATTGTTCGCTGCCATACTCAATCTGTAGTGGACCTGATCCAGAGACTTCGTCCGCCGGAGGAAGAGGCGCCGGCAATCCTCGAGAATTAGGGCTACACGATGATTTTTAATGGAAAGGGGAAGAACTTTTTTTGCTGAAAGGGCAATTTTTTAATTGCAAGGGAGAGAATCAGAGTTTCTAAGGGTGGGGTTGTTGGGCCCGTTAATTACGGGCCCACAAAATTCAATTCACAATTAATCTTCGTGTACCCATGACTTTTCATAATGTTCGGGCAACATTAACCTATTCTTCGTGCACATTTACATTCCAGTTTAATATTTCATTTCAATTAATTGTCGTGTAACGTTAGGTTTAATTTTTAATATTCGTGAAACATTAAACTTAATTTCGTGTAAGGTTTAAATTTAATGTTCGTGTAACATTAAACGTAATGTTCGTGAATCATTAAAGTCAATTTAGGGAAACATTAAATTTAATTCTCGTGAACCCTTGTTTTTTAATGTTTCGATTTAATTTCTTTTTTCCCATGAATGTGGCATATTATTATTTTCGTTCAACGTTTAACTTTTATTCTCGTGTAGGGTTTACTCTTTTTTAATGTTCGTGAACTGTTTGCAATTCAAATAATTTCGTTCAACCCACTTTTATATTAATGGATGTCAATGATGTGAAAGCAGGTAGTTACGGAAATTAATTGCTGGCAGGCAGGTTGGCAGATTTTGGGATATTTTGGGATCAACTCTTATATTTTGGGGTACTATTAACACTATTTTATCATTAGAGGTATTAAAAGATTTTCTTATACAAAAAGGGATAGTTTGGGCTGGGAACCTTATATAAAACTATTACATAATATTCACCTAATAGGAATACAATTATTACTTGGCCATCAGTTGAACCGTGTTGATCCGACACGTCACACGATACGACCGGCGGGTCCAAGAAATTGTCATTTCAGAAAACATATTGTCTCGTCTTTTAGGTGACCAAAAGGTCAAAAAATGCATAAACCTAACTGTTTAATCTTTTTACTTTATTAGAAAGACCCTTTTGAAGAAACTTTATTGACATTCCACTTTGTGAGACCTTTATGCCTTTTCAGATGATATTGACTATATCACAGCCGCTTTACAAGGCTTTTTTACTAGTCCCTATATTGGTTTTTTATTTTATTTTAATGAGTACTTATATATAATAACTATATATAATAACTTGGATGAATTGGAAAAGATTGATAATAATGATCAGCGTTGTTACCCAATGTACCGTGGACACATTAAGATTTGTTGATGATTAATGTGTCAAAAAACTAATATATTTATTAATTTTACTATTCATATAACAAGGTGATAAAATCACTATACATCATCAGTAAATATATTCAGAGTTGCCAACCGTTGATAATTTATCACTTTACCTTTTCTTGGTTTAGTTTGGTAGTGGTTGGGTTTAGGGAACATAAATTAAGTAAATTGAGGGTGGCTGATAGCTAGGGTTAGCTTGCTATGCAACCAATTACTTTATTACGTTGCCAATTAATAATTGTTCACAAAACCCTACTACCCACATAGTACAAGGAATCTTTTATTCAATTAGATCACGGAAAATATATATTTTTCTTATTTTTAATTTTTCTTGGCATTATTGGGGTTCATGATGAGATAACCTTTACAAGGAGCATATGTAATTCTAACTTATGCTTATTTCAATCTTCTATAAGAGAGCGACGTTTCTTCTGGTCGGTTTGATAATGTTTTGGGAGTTTTTGAGGAGAATATGAGAGGATAAATATTTCATGTGACACAATGGAAAAATATAATCTAGTTAGTAGGAGAATTTAATACATTTAAAAAACGAAAATGTATTTAATTGGATATGTTTCAGAAGAGTTGAGAAAAAAAAAATCTGTTTTTTTTTATATGTTTTTTTTTTTTTTTTTTTTTTTAAGAATAAGCACTTTCTAACTGACTAATTGGTTTACAAAAATTACAATTGTTCTTACCAGGTTCTATAGGATCAGCTCTAATTATTTCTTCCGTTCTTGTAGCCATATATATATAAGATTAAATCTTGTTGCAAATTATATGTCATTTTAGGTTATAATCTAATGATTTATTATCCATTTAGACAGAAATTATTTGTATTGGCAATTTAAGACAATAACTTTGAAATTTCAGAATGTAATTTGTTCAATTTCAACCTGAATGATCCAATTTAATTCAAATAGCACGTGAAATGCACGTAGGACCCTAATTTAGAACTTTTAAGGCCAACCCGATTTGTTGATAACCTTATATGTGGTAGTTAAATATATATAAATTGAATATACATTTATTGTCTTTAAAACAAATATAAATACATTAAAATCACTACATGAAATAAGAAATACATGAATCAAAGAAAATCGAGTTTTTCATAAGAATTAAAATATATATTCCAAATAATAATTTTAAAATCCTAAAATAATTAATTAAGAATAAAAAAAAAGTTAAATAATAAATTAAATAAATAGATTAAAAATTTATTTTAAATATAAAAATTATGATTTAATTTATAGTTTCATTTAATAAATCTTAAATTATTCATAGAAAATCCAAAATTTACATCAAATTTCAAAACATTAACAAATGAAGTAAAAAACCTGAATGAATTTGAAATATTAATCATATAAAAATCTGAATATTACTTTACAATTTTTTAAATTAATAAGAAAAAACATAAGAACTATTTTAACTAAATAGATAAATACAAAAATTAAGTTAAAAAACATATGTTAAATAATTAAAATACATTTCTATCATTTTCAAATTTCAGAAATTTAAGTTAAAAATAAAATAAACTAATTTAATATAAATTAATATTAATTTCATTTAAATTTTCATTATTAATTTTAATAATAAAATTTTAAAATAATTAATTTTAATTTTTCTGTTTAATTTTAATATAAAATTATTATGTATTTGGCTTTTTAAAGTAAATTAGGATTAATTTTTTTATTCTAATTCATTTTAATACAAATCAATATTATATGTTTTATTTCAAATCATTAGTTTATACAAAATTATGTTTTATATTTTATTTGAATATTTACAAATTTATTAAACACATTTTCAAATAGAATTAAATGTGGGTTTAAAAATTAAAAATTTTGAACTTTTAGTAAATAATTAAAAATAATTTATTTATTTAAATTACTGAGCAAAATGGCTAATAAATTGTAATCTAATTTAGAATACTAGGGTCTGATAATTAATTCCAACATAAACTAGACATTTACAATCCAAAATAATCTCATACTTACGTCACAAAAATAAAAAGTTTATATAACATTAGAGATTTAGTCAAAAAGTCATTCGGAAGAAATACATTTTACGGAGTCAAACTCTTTGATTCGTCATCAACATCTGCCTAAAAGAAAACATGATGGAAATGAGTATCATTGGATACTTAGTGTGTAAAAATAATTACATAATTAATTATGTTCATACATCAAAGTAAATCACATAAGCAATGGTGAAACATACATTTGCACACATTGACCGCATTTGGAGTCAGTTCAATAATACAGAGCTTTATTCGGTAGAACATGGCACTGAGTTCAAAACTTTTGGAAGTTGTCCATGACTAACCATTTGAAATAATAATACAACCACCTTTAGGGTCGAATGTGCACTATGACCACCTTAGGGATCGGACCACTTTAGGGGTCGGCTCATCACAAAGCATGGAGTTTCAAATTTTGAGGAAATTGTCCATAACTAACTTCAAATGTAAAAAGATAGAATTTGCATATATGTGTTTATTGATGCGCAAAGAACACCGTTTAAACTTGATGATCTTTGGCTTTGAAAATGTTCATTAAATGCGCGAAGAACACTATTTAAACTTGATGATCTTCAACTTAGAAAACGTCGATCGGATCATCAAAGAACACTTGAAGGTCATCGAGAACGCTAGATAGAATTTGCTTTAACTCTTGAATTTTTCCATTTTGTGGTGTTGTCAAATGATGAATATGTGAGACCCTTATTTATAAATGTAGATGAATGGTCCTAATAGACATCAAAGTAGGAGTGTAATGATTTGATTTGGTCTTCCCACAATTTAGTCATACTTCTTGATGATAATCATCAAATTTGATTTATTTAATTTGATAATATCGGCAACAATATTTTGATATGTGGCTGCTTATAATTGGTTAATGAAATATATTTAAAATATCAATTAATTTAATTATATAATTCAAGAATCATATTTAATTAATCTCAAAAATAAATATAAATTGATATTTACAATGTTTTTTACATATGGCACAATATAATTGGGTATTAAATTTACGTTTCTACAAATTACCCCTAAGAATTGTTAAAGGACAATGTGTCTTGTAGTTAACGAGTCTAAAAACTACATCTAAAATTGAATGGAGAAACAATTTTGTGAATGACAACTCGAAATTTTTTATCCTCTCCCAATTCTGCTTAGGACATTACCAGGCCCATTATGTCAATTCGTTTTTCAGATCATAACTTCAATTCTTTTTTAACTTCAAAGCCCAATGTAAAAAAGTATCAACAATATATTAACGTCTTTAGTATTTGGGATAAATACTAAAAAATACACCGCTGTTTTGACTTGTCTCTCCTTCCTCTTATTTGGACCCACCTTATTGGATTTTAGAGTTAGTTTTGCAAATCTTTGGACTGAGATCGGTGACAATATTACGGCCCATAATCAATCAACTCCGCCAAGTCTTTCGTGTCAAGTTACACTTTCTTTAGTTATAGTGTAATAGGTCAGTTGATGAGTCGATCAACTCAAGTCCAAAAAAATAAGATTTTTAGGGGTTTTGATAATATTTTATATATCCCTATATGTGTAATATATATGTATTTTGTGGTAAATATTATTTAATTATTGTATTTATGTAGTACTCCGGACCAAAAACGAAGCATAATGGATTAATTAAATATTTAAACCTATAATTTAATAATTAATTGCGTATATGTTGACATGCGTTTCAGATATATATTTAAGGCCCGAGTTAGATCGACAATTTTTTCTAGACCTGGAACATAGAATATTTTGATACCATGAGATGCGTAATGGAAAAACGAGAAAATAGAAACAAACTAGAGGTCAATCGGAGACCCGTAGTTCAAATGGCGAAGAAAAGAGTCGAATACGAAGGATCGGTAAAACGGAAGGGGTAGAATCCGGACGAACGGTAAAACGGAAAAATAATATTTTAATGAATGGTAATTAAAATTTACTTGGTAAATAGTAACTTTGAAAATCTATAAATAGGGCCTCAGTCAGTTCAAAATATTCATTCGGCCGACGAAAACGAGTAAGTTTCTCTCTCCTCTCTTTTCTTCCCGTTTTTCGGTCTCCGGCGCGCCACCACCGGCGCCGGCGCCGCAACCGTGGCCGGAAAATTCGCCGGAGCGCCGCCGCCGCAACCGTGGTCGGAAAAATCGAAAGTGGTCGGTTTCGGCCGATTTTCACACACGACGTTCGTCTCGTCGAGACGAGTCTAGAATAGGTTTCGGATTTCAATTCCGATTTCTCGTTCGCCGGGAAACGGCGAAAAACCGACCCAAAAACCTTAAACCCTAACCTCGGTGTTGTGAATGTGGTAATGAAGGATTTTGCGGCGAAGTTTCAAGTACTATTCACCGCCGGAATCCGTCGAGGGTTGCCGGAGGTGGTAGCCGGCGGTGCGAGGTATCCGGCGAACTAGGTGTCGGCGAACTCTGATCTTTAGAGCTTTAGATCTGTCGCGTATTTAACGATTATTTCTCCGTCAGAGTCTTTTATAGTTTTAATTATAATTATTAAGGATCTAAGAAACGTTATAACTTATGTAGGCTACTTGTTGGATTGAGCGTTGAGCTATCATATCTTTGGTCCTCGCTACTCACGTAGTAACCACCGAACAAGGTGGGGGTAATTTCTATCCCTTTATCTGTCTACTGCTTTCCCTATTATATGTATGATTGAGGAGTACTAAGTGTTGTGTTTATATTTTCCGTGCCATAATATAACTGTGAAAGGACAGAGGTCCATTCTAATCATGCATTCCTCGCTACCTTCTATTACTCTGTCGTCTCTTACTATTGCTATCACTCTAGTGGAGGTGTGGTGAGCCTCTTGAAATACACTAACGGTATTGAGATCGTTTTATAGGGTAAGACGGGCTGATCCCACACCTATTCGTCCCTTGCCATTTCTAATATTTGTTATGCATCTTACGTGTTGTGACAACGTGACTTAAGATTATTTTACTAGTATTGTATATATGTTGAGAGTCATAAGAGACGGATTTTATCCCCACGAGTGTATTCCACGCACCCACCCTCTTATTCTGTACTCACACTACAGGCGAGGATGAACATGAGGAACCTTAGTCGGAGAGAGGAAGTGTTGTTTCTAGTTTTGTTGTAATGAGACGAGGTCTCTCAAACATTTCTAAAACAATGTTTTAATTTATCTCACGTTTTGTAATATTTTAATGTAAGTAATGGATGTGGGATCCTGATGAACTTTTCCGCTGCGTATGATGTATTATATCGGTAGTGAGACCGATTGACTTCGGCAAAGGCCGATTGTTGTTATGAGAAGGTTTCTCATCGTCCCTTACCTCTTTCTTTTGTTGTCTTCTACTTATTTTCTTTTTGTGCGTGTTGTGCGTCCCTTGCTTTTCTATCTTCATGCCCGAATAAAACTCTGATATTTAAGTGAAAGAAAACGGGACGTGACAGATAGTATCAGAGCTTAGTTCTACCCTTTGTAGGGTTTTGCTCGAACTGGTTTAAAATGAAAAAAAAATGTGATTTTAAAACGTGGTCAGGTTTTCGAAAAGACACAGATAGGCACCATCCTATCTCCATAGGTGACTCTCCCTGAACATAAGACTTGCAGAACATGAGTGTTTACCTGATATGTGTTGCTTTGTTGATATGATATAAACTGTTTAGGACCGAATGGGTATTAAAGATATTGTTTTCCGATGAAAAGGTCTGTTAAAACCCTCTTGATGTCATTACAATCACGATGAAAAGATTTTGTGAAAACCTCTTGGAGTCACTATAATCGACACACTGCTCTAAGCCACCGCCACGAAGCCGCTGATTGCAGCAGCGTGAGCTCGTGTGTGAGTATGGCCGTTTGCAGGAGTTGATATCATGTGACTGAAAGTTGAAACTACCATGGGCCCTTGTTTATCACAAGGTGTGCTAATGAGTGGGTTCCCTAGTTCGTGGTTGTAATGCGTAAGGTTGGTTTTGATACTTGAGGTCTATAGGAAACCATGTGTGGAAGTCTGTGATGCGTTTTATGATGTTCTACATATATTGTGCTTTTCTGGCTAGTTTATGCAAGTTTGGTATACGCTATCCAAAATGACCATGTTATGCTATGATGATAAACGGATGACAGAGAATTTGTTGAGATTATTATATGATTTATGGAGTAATGTTTATCGGTACCATAATACCTGTTATTAGATTGTCTATCGTTATAGATTGTTGGGTTACCTGGGGTAAATTATAAGGGTTAGTTTTCGCATATTATTTTTAGAATCATGCCTCGAGGTCGACCACGAAAGGTCCAGCCACCAATTACAAATCCGCCAACTGAAAATCCACCAGAACAAAATGTGAATGTTACAATGATAGATTTAGTGGCCGTTCTTAAGGGACTGGCACAACACTTCGAGGTGACTCGAACCACACCCCCGCCAATAAGATCCGATCCGAATTTGATATACGAACAATTCCGGCGTTTCAATCTGCCGATGTTTAACGGAAAGGGTGAATCAGCTGACGTCGAAGAGTGGCTTAGGTCACTCGACCTGTTATTTGGACACTTAACGTGTACCCAGGAGCAGAAGGTCTCCTATGCAATTTTTCAGCTCATTGAAGAAGCGAGTCATTGGTGGGACTCGTATGAGAGAACCTCAGTGCCAGCCAAAGGGAGGAGATGACCTAGGAGGATTTTAAGAAGGTGGTAACTCATCACTTCATACCTCAATCCTGCCGAGATAAAAAGGAAACAGAGTTTCTACATCTCCGTCAAGAGAGCTTGACGGTAAGAGAGTACGAACGGAGGTTTAACCATCTGAGCAGATACGCCACTCACTTGGTGGACACTGACACTAATAGGGCCAGACATTTTGAAAAGGGTCTTCGCTCGGAGATCAGTTCAATTTTGACAGGTCAAGGAGACAGGACCTATGCCAACGTCGTGGAGAGAGCCCAAGAGATCTCCTCTCGTCTGCACTTAGACGTGTTGTCGTCCGAAAAGGTTGACGAGATACCTGAAAAGAGGAAGTGGATCGAGTCGAGTCAAGGCTTCGATCAAAACAAACTTCCAAGGACTAACAATGTTCCACTTTCCCCTCCTCCTAGGCCAGGAAACTCATGTTCTAAGTGTGGAAAGTCGCATACGGGACTCTGCCTCTATGAAACCCGTAATTGCTATAGGTGTGGGGAACCTGGACATATAACGCGTGAATGTCAGAAGTTTAAGAATTTAATACATGCGGCACAAAGGCCAAGGCCGGGAGCAGGCCAAGCTTGAGCATTTGCCTTTACTTGCTCAGAGGCTGCCAAGAGATAGGTTATAGACGATGAACTCCTAGTGTTATATATGTAGATAGATGTGTAGCGGCTCTCACCTTGTATTTATGTACATGAACCTTTTGAAGGATATATGAGATACCCACCTTTTGCTTATATATATAAAGAATACAAGTAGTCTTTTACCATTCGATGGAATCCATGTTAACTTCTCCCTTCGCGTTTCGTATTTTATTTCTTCATCTATAGTATAGTGGTGACATCGGATCTATTAAAGCAAGAGAACGACTAAATAATCGCTAAAAACTTTAAGAAGTTAGTATTCCATCGGGAAGAACGATACGGATGAAATATCTTTACCTGGGACTAAAGTTTGCGTTGGGGGTAGAATTCTTTTAGCCGATCTTTATACGTTAGAGATGAAGGATTTGAGGTGATTATGGAAATAGATTGGCTTACGGTAAAATCACGCAGTGCACAAGTGTTGTGCGTGGGAGGTTGTCTTTCAGACACCTGGAGAACCGGAGTTCACAGTCCATAGAATCCAAGTAAAGTTGACTCAAGAATTATTTCGACCATAAAGACAATCGAGGTGCTTAGCAAGGGAAATTACGAAGTTTGGTTGGTCAACATGGTGAACCTCGAGCAAGGATCGACTATTATCGAGAAGGTGCCGGCGATAAAGGAATTCGTAGATGTATTTCCAGAGGACATACCTGGTCCTCCATCGGAACGACAAGTGACCTTCAAGATCGATCTCATCCTAGGATTAACATCGGTGTCAGAAGCTTCATATCGGATGACACCGAATGAATTGCAAGAACTGAAGGTCCAACTAATAGAACTGTTGGACAAAGGTTCCATCGGACCAAGCGTGTCACTTCGGGGAGCTCCAGTGCCCTTCATGAAGAAAAAAGATGGGAACTTACGAATGTGTATCGACTACCGAGAATCGAACAAGCGGACAATAAAGAACAAGTATACACTACCTCGGATTGAAAATATCTTCGATCAATTAAGAGGTGCCAGTGTGTTCTCGAAGATTGACTTAAGGTCTGGGTATCACCAGATAAAAGTCAAGGGCGCAGATATATCATCAATCAGTATTATGAGTTGAAGAATGAGAAGAATGAAAAACAGAAATGCGGTTCGGTCAGGAAGGATCGAGAAAGAATTGGAAAAGCTCAGGACCGAGGAAAGTCCTGAACGTCGAGCTTAGTCAAATAATCAAGGAACTTGCAAGCCTGAGTTATTTCCTTGACGAGAAATGGAAAGAAAGAAGCAACAAGGAAATAGGAGGACGAGAGTTTTTGACGAAGTACCTAGTTATGACGTTCTTAGTACGCATTCAATTTCGAGGACGAAATTATTTTAAGGGGTAAGGGATGTAGTACCCCGGACCAAAAACGAAGCATAATTGATTAATTAAATATTTAAACCTATAATTTAATAATTAATTGCGTATATGTTGACATGCGTTTCAAATATATATTTAAGGCCCGAGTTAGATCGACAATTTTTCCTAGACCTGGAACATAGAATATTTTGATACCATGAGATGCGTAATGGAAAAACGAGAAAATAGAAACAAACTAGAGGTCAATCGGAGACCCGTAGCTCAAATGACGAAGAAAAGAGTCGAATACGAAGGATCGGTAAAATGGAAGGGGTAGAATCCGGACGAACGGTAAAACGGAAAAATAATATTTTAATGAATGGTAATTAAAATTTACTTGGTAAATAGTAACTTTGAAAATCTATAAATAGGGCCTCAGTCAGTTCAAAATATTCATTCGGCCGACGAAAATGAGTAAGTTTCTCTCTCCTCTCTTTTCTTCCCATTTTTCAGTCTCCGGCGTGCCACCACCGGCGCCGGCGCCGTAACCGTGGCCGGAAAATTCGCCGGAGCGCCGCCGCAGGCGGTGGCCGGAAAAATCAAAAGTGGTCGGTTTCGGCCGATTTTCGCACACGACGTTCGTCTCGTCGAGACGAGTCTAGAATAGGTTTCGGATTTCAATTCCGATTTCTCGTTCGCCGGGAAACGGCGAAAACCGACCTAAAAACCCTAAACCCTAACCTCTGTGTTGTGAATGTGTAATAAAGGATTTTGCGGCGAAGTTTCATGTACTATTCACCGCCGGAATCCGTCGAGGGGTTGCCGGAGGTGGTAGCCGGCGGTGCGAGGTATCCGGCGAACTAGGTGTCGGCGGTGAAGGGCGGCGCCACCGCGCCAGGTGGCGCCGGGAAGGTGGCTAGTTGGTCAGGCCGGTGCCGGGAGCGCCGGGAAGCAAGCTGCCGAGAAAACTCGGCCAACCGCCGAGCGAGGCTTCCCGCTGCCGAGAAAACTAGGCCAGCCACCGAGCGCCGAGCGCCGTGTCCCGCCTGCCAAGAAAACTCGGCCACCTGCCGAGCGCCGTGACCCGAGCTGCCGAGAAACGTCGGGAGCTGCCGGGTTTTTCACCCGGCGCCGGGTTCGCGCGTGCCGACGCGCACGCGACGCCGTGTTTTCTATCCGAACCCCGTTTTTTTTCTATCGTTCGTCTTTTTCGAGTCGTCACCGACGAGACATCGTTGACCGAGGGTCGTGGGCCCGGTCGAAGTCAACACTTTGACCAAAATTACCAAAATACCCCTAAACTTAAAATGCTCCGTTTGAGCTCATTTTAACTCCAATTGAGCTCATTTTTCTTCCGTAGCGACCCTACTCGTTCCCTCTTCCTCCCCTTTCGATCAAAATTACGAAAATGCCCATCAATCTTAAGACGCTCCGTTTGAGCTCGTTTCAACTCCGATTGAGCTCATTTTTCTTCCGTAGCGACCCTACTCGTTCCCTCTTCCTCACTTTTCGATCAAAATTACCAAAATACCCCTGAACCTAAAATGCTCCATTTGAGCTCGTCTTAACTCCGATCGAGCTCATTCTTTTTCCGTCGTAACCCAAATTTCATTCTCTATCGTCTCAGCTACACGGATTGATTATCCATTCTCGTTTCTTCAACTCCGATCTTTAGAGTTTTAGATCTGTTGCGTATTTAACGATTATTTCTCCACCGGAGTCTTTTACAGTTTTAATTATAATTATTAAGGATCTAAGAAACGTTATAACTTATGTAGGCTACTTGTTGGATTGAGCGTTGAGCTATCATATCTTTGGTCCTCGCTACTCACGTGGTGACCACCGAACAAGGTGGGGGTAATTTCTATCCCTTTATCTGTCTACTGCTTTCCTATTATATGCATGATTGAGGAGTACTAAGTGCTGTGTTTATATTTGTCGTGCCGTAATATAACTGTGAAAGGACAGAGGTCCACTCTGATCATGCATTCCTCACTACCTTCTATTACTCTGTCGTCTCTTACTATTGCTATCACTCTAGTGGAGGTGTGGTGAGCCTCTTGAAATACACTAACGGTATTGAGACCGTTTTATAGGGTAAGACGGGCTGATCCTGCACCTATTCGTCCCTTGCCATTTCTAATATTTGCTATGCATCTTATGTGTTGTGACAACGTGACTTAAGATTATTTTACTAGTATTGTATATATGTTGAGAGTCATAAGAGACGGATTTTATCCCCACGAGTGTATTCCACGCACTCACCCTCTTATTCTGTACTCACACTACAGGCGAGGATGAATATGAGGAACCTTAGTCGGAGAGAGGAAGTGTTGTTTCTGGTTTTGTTGTAATGAGACGAGGTCTCTCAAACATTTCTAAAACAATATTTTAATTTATCTCACATTTTGTAATATTTTAATGTAAGTAATGGATGTGGGATCCTGATGAACTTTTCCGCTGCGTATGATGTATTATATCGGTAGTGAGACCGATTGACTTCGGCAAAGGCCGATTGTTGTTATGAGAAGGTTTCTCATCGTCCCTTACCTCTTTCTTCTGTTGTCTCCTGCTTATTTTCTTTCTGTGCGTGTTGTGCGTCCCTTGCTTTTCTATCTTCATGCCCGAATAAAACTCTGATATTTAAGTGAAAGAAAACGGGGCGTGACAATTTAGCTAGATGAAGTAGACCTCTCTACCTAAGTTTCAGAATTTTTGGGCCGTATTATTGTCACCTTAGAAGTAAAAAAAAACTTCTACCTTTAAACAAATACATCATCAACAACTCTACCTAAAAAGTAACTATTCATGGTCCAACTATCAAATTACTCATATATCTTGTAAATCTTTATTAATTTACCATCTATATTTATTATTTTATTTTATAATAAATACAAATTTATAATATTTCAGTTGATATAATTAATTTTTTAATTTTAAATATATTATTACATTTATTGGAAACAAATAAATGGAATAATACAATAAAAAAAATGACAATACATTTATAAAAATTGCAAAATAACAAAATATTCATAGGAAGATAAATTAATATTTAGCTAATTATTGTTGAATTGTGCTCATACATGCTGAATCAAGTTGGCTCAAAGTTGATGATGTTTCTCTCTATCAAGTAGTTGAGAATTCCTCATGAGGTAGTCATTGAATGTTTTAACGGATCCTTGAATTACTTGTGGAGCACTATCGGAGTTGGTAGATTTGTCGGACCAATCGAATGTTGTATCTCCTTCATTTTTTATTATTATGTTGTATAAAATAATGCAAGCGTACATGATATCCTTCAAGTTATTCTTGTACAAAAAACGACTTGGACTTTCAATCATTGTCCTGCGAGCTTGAAGCACTCCCAAGGCCCGTTCGACATCCTTTCTAGCAGCCCCCTGCATTTCCTTGAACTTCTTTTTCTTTGGATCTTGAGGACATTGAAAGCTCAATTCTATGAATGAGATATGTAAGATTATGTAGAAATTGATATTTGAAAATTGTAAAAAATGATAAAAAAATTGTTGAATTAGATCATGTATTTAAAGTAGAAAATTTCTCATCTTTTGAAAATATAAAATATAAAATCCTTGTATAGACCATAAATTCCTAAACAGGCAGTCTCTTTACTACTATATAAACCCACTCTTGGGTGAGTAAAGGGCAAGATAGAGTCAAAAGGTAGAAGAAGCTCCAATCCTCCTTTCGAATCTCGTGTAAGTGGGTAGATCTTGTTTAGACGTGTCCATCCAGCCTAGTGGCTTATTAGTAACATCTTCGGTCTCTTCGGACGGAGTCCATTCTTGAGCATCTAGTCGTGTGGTATCCCCGCCTACAAGGTCATCTTTTATCTCTGGAAAAACAACTGTTTTAAAATAACTATAAAACGAGCAGAAAATTGACAATCGGAGTGCAACAAATCATAAATAAATAATTAATTTAAATAAAAAAAGGTGCGGACCCCATGTCTACGCACACATGGAGGTCACGTGCTAGATTTCTCCATCTTTTTTTGTTGGTGGACAACACCCCCCTCCCCCTCTCTTTTTTTTCTTCTTCCTCGATAGAGGTTTCTTTACCTCCTACCTCTATCCATCCTCCCTCAATAATTTTTTACCCAAAAATTTGGATAACAATATTTGCCACCTAAACATGCTCTCATATGGGAGACCATTGATTGATCCCAAGGAGTCACGTGCCATTAGAGCCTCTAATGTCTTTTTTTTTTTTTTAATTCACTTGTGCATATTTGTTAAAATGATTCCTGATTCGTTAATATAAGTTTTTAACTCAGTTTTATATTTCTAGTATAGATATGATGTCTTATTTATGAACATTTGTTAATAATGATTCCCAATTTGTTAATTTAAGTTTTTAACACTGTTTTATATTTTTAGTATAGATAATGTCTTTTCTTGTATTAATATATACATATGTTTTTACAAAATAATACATGATTTATTTTTTAATTTATTAATTTTAATTTATAGTTTCAATATTATTGTATAATATCTTTTTCTATATTCATCTATGCATGTTTCTATTTTAATTTTTTTGTGGTAAAATAATTCATGGTTTGTTAATTAACTTTCTAATTTAGTTAAATTTATATTTCTAGTATTCTTATATAATGTCTCTCGAATATGAGTCCTGATATTAGAAAATAAAAACAAAATCAAAGGATAGAGAAATTAGTTTAAAGTTAAATTGGATTGAAGTAGTTATTTTAAACTTAATTGCTCGTCTTTTAGTTACGTCAATATTAATATCTTGAATTTTATAAATATTTCAAAATCTTATAGTTTACACTGACTTTGTACAATTGATATTAGAGCCTATTTTGAAATTCGACTCAAATCAAAATATTGGTAGGACGGGCCTTTATAGATTAGTTTTGCTATTCTGTGGAGCCAAAGAACTTTAAATTACCCACTATCTTCGTAGTGGTTATGTTGAATTCTAGTTTTCAGTAATTAATTAGTTGCTGTGGAATTCTATATATATTAGAATTTATTAATGAAAAAGACACAATTTTGATTGATAAAAAATAATCATTCTCTTCCCATAACTTTTAGGAGCCTTGTTTCCTCTCAAATGGAACAATAATTTATTTTTGCTATTCCTAACATTGGTGTCATCCAAAGCCAATGCCTCCAAATTGGTAGTTGAGGAGCCAGACACCACTTTGATTGAAATAGTGCAAACGTTAAATTGCCATAATTTCAAGAAAAACTATAAAACATCAACAGACCACAAACCCATCACTCTTACCACATTAGGTCCTCGTCAAATGTCCGCAACCCACCTCCAACATATCAAACCCTTTGTCCAACATCAAACCACCAAATCTACATCGTCGACCTTTCGACGCACCAATCCTTTGGAATGAATATTTCAAGCTAACCAAAATGTGTTTTAGGCTCTCATCTTACGATAATTATTGGGTAGCTCTATTCAAATTACATCGACTGGGTACTGTCAAGAAATTCCAAGCTTCATTTGTAACATTGTGTTATCTATCCTCATATGCCTTCTAAATTATTTTCTTTCAGGTCTCATGTCCGAAATTAAAACCAAACTCGATTGTGGAGACCTCCTACTATTTTATTTTAAGCCGAGATGATCGAAGCTAAATTCAATGAGAATCGTGTGCCTCCATCTCCAGGTCCACCCAGTTTTTATGGTTAGAGCACCCTTTCCACATCACCCACACCCCAAACAAATTTAATTCACTAGCCTTGCAACTCCCCTTCTCATTTTCACAGATTAAGTGTTGTTGAAGAAAAAAAAAAAAAGGTTAATTAAAGGTTTCTGTTGGGTCCACCAAACACTACTGCAAAAATCCCCAATTTTTTGATTATGGGACAATTTCTGAAATAATGTTGTGAATATATTATATGAAATTAATGGTACATTCATATTTTTATAAGGATGAATCCTTAGGGCATCTTCCACCACTCTCCAAATCCCATTTTTTTCACCTAATTTTGATGTTTTTAACCTTCCAAACTAAATCACCAAATCACCATTACTCCTAAAATTATGGTGATTTGAGTTTAATCTCTCATGTTGGTCAAACCCTATATCACCAAAATCCCAAATCCTATATTTTCACCATATTTTTTGGCGAAGGAATTTTAATCTCCCACCTTACCACCATTTTAACATAATTTTCACCAAATCCTATTTTTCCTATCAAATATAGGATTGAATATAGGATTTGGTGTAATCACCACCATTTTTTAATTAGCATATAAAATGATTATATTAACTAATTTCATGTGATTACCAACTTGTTAAAATATTTTTTTGAGAATTCATTAATGTTTGGTTAATGAATTCGTTTTTTTATAAACAAATACATTTTTTATTAATAATAAATAAATAAATATAAATATATTTAGCCAAAAATAAATTATATGTTAAAACGATAAATACATTTATTATCATAAATGAACAAAAGCATAAGATGTTTGAGTAACATAATAAACTAAAAGATAAATTACATTAACGAAAAATTCATAACTACTTAATAATCTTGCTTTTTTTTGCCAAAAAAATGTTGATTTAAAGGGACCTCGTTAAAACCTTGTTTGGCCTAACAAGGAAAGAGTACCCCTTATTTTCTCCAACTAATAGTCTTGATTATCATAGTTGAAATTAGAGAAATGTCCATCACCAGTAGGTTCACCATAATTGCATTTTGTGTTGTTGTTTGGAGACTCCGGTACATAAACATCTTCATCATTTCCTCCACTTTCCCCTACACTAAAATTCAAACTTCGAGCAGCTAGTGACCCGTTTCCACGATCAATGATGGTTTGTTTCTTATTACTCCAGAATTGTTTACTAAAAGGTGTAAGATTACTTAAATCCTTTCTCATAATCTCCATGTCTTGTTCATCAACCTTTAATTTTAGTTTTTTTTCCTTCATGTCTAATTTTTTCTGCTTAAGACTCATCATTAAATCTGCACGCACTTCTCTTTTTTTCTGTATATTTAAGTATTCTTCATGCTGCTTTTGCATAAGATCTTGACTTTTTCCAACACTGCTCATCATTTCCTGCCATATAGGATCTTTTTCCTTTGAGAGTTTTCTTTTTGCCTTTGCTGCTTTCATCCCAATTGGTCTCTCCTGTGACCCAATATATCCAAGAGGAGATGCCGAACTATCTTCTAGAGGAGATGATGTATCGTCTCCAAGAGGAGATGGTGTACTATTCGACTGAATAGGTTCAGACCATTTCACGTGATATTTGAGTATTTTCCATGCATGATCAAACTTAAATGGTTGATTTTTGGATTCTTTGATGAGATATAGTTCTTTGCCCTCTGCAAGCTGTAAAAATGAGTAATAAAAATGTTGAATTAGAATAAATTCTAATAAACTATTTTTAAGTATTAGTGAGACATATACTTACCATGCTTTTAGCATTGCCACCACTCTGATTTCGAGCTGTAACTTGCATAAGTGCTGCACGGAACAATGAGCACGAAGAAGATATTTTCTCGAATCGAGAACATAACGACCTTATGTTTCTACGCTCAAATTTGTTTACATCAACGGCTTCGTGGTTGTAGTAGCTCTCTATTTTTGACCACAAATCATCTTTGCTCTGATATGTCCCGATCGCACTATCAGATGAATGATGTACATATGCATTACAAAGAATTTCATCTTCAAGTATCTTGAATCCAAGACCTCTTTGACTCATTTTTTAGAAAATTACTAATATTGTGATGAGAGTAGGATTTTGAGTGAGGAATTATATGATACATTCGATCATATATATATATATATAGATTAATATAATGGTATGCATTTTTAAATATCAATTCTAATTCAAGTGGGTCTGGTCTCTTTACTTTTATCAATGCAAAAGATGTATGATTTGATACATGATCAAATGAAGTGACAAAACACTATGCTTTCTGCAAATATGACATGACCACTTGCTTGTGAGGAGGAGATAGATGATAAGTGTTACAGCTGAGCCTACAAAATCTTTTCAACTTTCAATGCAAAATCAAGTGGGTCTCTTTTCATTTTTACCAAATGAAGTGACTAAACATATAGACCACTATGCAAAGCCTATGCATTCATTTATAATATCAATGCCTACAAACACTATGCATTCATTTATAATATCAATGCCTGCAAACACTATGCCTGCAAAACACTATACATTCACCATATCAATGTCTGCAAACACTATGCTTTCTGACGGTAAGTCATATGGCCACTTATACCACTTGATTTAATTTATAGATAAGGTTCTTATATATAATCAAGTAATATGTCTATTAATTATATATTATATATAGTAGTAATATTACTCATCAACCATAGAAAATTTATCACATCTTCCTAGTTCAAGTAACACAATGAGTTACGAAGGTGGACCATCTCACCATATTCCAAGCCAATCCTCATCTTCATCATCTTCATCCAACAATGAATCTGATCTTGAAGATTCTTCAAATGAGTTTGATATTCAAACAAAAAACACAAACCAATGGAATCATATCATCCAACAACAACAAATGATGCAACAATATTATTTATCCCAATCTCATGGTAATTGGGGAGGGGCCGTTGTTGGTCATGCATATAAAGAACGTGGAAGAGAAGCTGGTGGAGTTCAACTCAAAAGTGACTACTTTGGTGAAAATCCCACATATGGTGCACAATTTCGTAGACGATTTCGAATGAGTCGTGAATTATTTCAACAAATTAGAAGGGGTTTAAAAAACCATTCTAATTCGTGGAAGAAATCCTACGACATTACAGGACGACAAAGTTTTACTTCATATCAAAAAATGTGTGCGTCTATTCAATTTCTTGCTTATGGTACTTTTGCTGATTCATTTGATCAATATTTTCGGATTGGTGAGTCAACTCTAATTAGATTTGTTAAAGAATTTTGCCGAGACATTGCTACGATATTTGGTGAAATTTATCTGAGAAATCCAAATGCAGAAGACATAGAAAAATTATTACAAGTTGCAGAATCTCGTGGTTTTCCTAGGATGTTGGGGAGCCTAGATTGCATGCACTGGGAGTGGAAGAATTGCCCAACAGGTCAAGCGGGGGCATACCGTGGACGCAATAAGAAGTGCACCATCATACTTGAAGCAGTAGCATCGCATGATACTTGGATATGACATGCATTTTTTGGCCTTCCAGGTACAAATAACGATGTTAATGTCCTACAAAAATCGACTCTATTTCAAGCATTAACCAATGGTACATCTATACCAGCTAATTATTCAATTAAGGGTAAGAATTATAATGTCGGTTATTATCTAGCTGATGGTATTTATCCTAAATGGTCAACTTTAGTACAAGCCATTAATGTGCCCAAATGTGTCAAAGAAAACTATTTCGTACAGAAACATGAATCGTATCGCAAAGATGTAGAACGTGCATTTGGAGTTCTTCAAGCTCGATTTGCAATTATTAGAGAAGCGGCTCGATTTTGGAAGAAGCAAGACTTACATGAAGTCATGTTTGCATGCATTATTATGCACAACATGATAGTCGAGGAAGAACGTAGTGAATATCAAAATGCCAACCTTGACTATGATAGTTCACCCACTATCCCGTTTGCTAAGTTTTTAAGAGATTTTAATAATACAAATTATGTTAGTTTTCTTGGTCGACATCGAAATCTGATAAATCAAGGAGAGCATAATGAACTAAGAAGAAGATTGGTAGCACATTTATGGGACAAACGTGGTCAAATCGATGATGTTGAAGATGATGACGATGGTGAATGAGATTTTTTATGATTTTAGATTAATATATGTTGTAACGTTATTTATTTTGAGTTCATTTTCTTTCATGTTGTAATGTTTTTATTATATATATTATAATTTAAGTTGATTTTCTGTCATGTAAAATAGTTTTTTTGAAATTTATCATTGTTGAAATTATATAGTTAAAATGATTATTTAAAATCAGATCTATAATCATTTGGAAATAAAATAGACCAAAATTATGATTAACATTAAATGCATAATGTTGTGATATATTTGGTGAAATACCATGGGAGACCAAACCAAATTTTATCCTTATAAATGGTGAAATATGGTGAAATGATGTAATATTAATATTTTATTATTTGGTGGAAAATTTGATGAAATAGGTGGAAGATCAAATACACTATTTTTCCATCAAAAATGGTGAAATAAGGAAATTGTGTGCTATTGGTGGGAGATAAACCCATTTTTTCACCACCAAAAATGGGATTTGGTGAAAAATTGGTGTCGCCGGTGGAAGATGCTCTTATCCATATATTATTAGACTTAATGAGTTGTTTTACTTTTTTTTTTTAATTTGAGAAGTTATAATTCTGAAATCGTATTCTCTCTCTATACATACATAGTGTGTAATTTTATATGTTATGTTCTATTTTAAACAATATTCTAGACATTATTTACAAAAAATTTGGATTTATCTTATTATTATCACCATTATTATTAAAAAATATTTTGAATTTGTTATTATTATTGATATGATGATGATGTACAAATTTATAGAAAATTACATAATATAACATTTCAAATAAAGTTATGTTAAATTTCTTTTTAACCAATCGGACCACCAGCTGAAGCGATGACAATGCCAATTTGATTCTCAATCTAGTTCCACAAAGCACCAATTTGAACTCAAATAAATTTTAAATTAGATTATTATAAATACATTTTATATACTTAGGAAAGGATAACATTAAAATATAAAAATAGTTCTCACTATGAATAAAATCTAAAGAATAACATTAAAATATAAAAATAGTTCTCACTATGAATAAAATCTGTTTGTCGTAAATTATATTTAAAATAAAAAGAGTTATTTCAAATACAAATTACATAAAATGTGATTTTTGAGAGCAAATGCCAAAAATATAATATAAGTTAAAAAAAAAAACATGAGAACAAAAATATATTCACGTGTGTGAGAATTGAGATAACATAATATCATAATAAAATTTCTTCACCACAAAAGAAAAAACAAACCGTAGTCAACGAAGGTAGTGATGATAAAACCCAGGTCGCAAAGCAGAGAGAGAGAGAGAAAGAGAGAGACTCAAAACTGGCGGGAGATTGATAATCTATACTTGACTTGAAAGCCTTCTAATTATTCCACTCTCTGCTTCAATTTATGGAAAAATATTTAGCACCTTCAAATTCGTCGTCGGAGAACCCTAAGTCCTTCAAAAGGTAATCTTCATCAAACAAACTCTGAAACCAAAATTCGCTTTTACTTCTTTTATGGATTTTAATTTAAGAATCCATGAGATTTAGGCGTCCATGGAAGAGGAGTCTCGTCGAAATCAACGGAAAATTCGAGCCTAATTATCGCCACCATCTTTCCAGTCTTATAATTCAATCATATTCTGAGGTCAGTGCTCTCTCTCTCTCTCTCTCTCTCTCTGGAATTTGATGTAACTAGACCTGCTTCGCCCCCTTTTCAAACAGACGGGAGCATTTCCTCATAAGTATCATGTCAATGGAGAACCATGCCAGACCCATGTATGAACTTCTTTATACCTATTTTGAGGGTTTTTTATTTTTGACCTTTTTAATTGAATTGATAGAATAATTATCAAGAATCGAGCTGACCTCAATTTTGTTTTGTGGCGTTTCCCACAGCGTGATTGGTTCATCAACGCTGGATTGAATAATTACCCTAGTGCAGTTAGAAGGTTTGATTTTTGTTTATTTGTGTATATTTTTTACTTTGTGTTTGAAGTTGTTAATCTGTATAAAAATAAACTTTTCATTTTCTTAAGTGTTTGCAAATATATTTTATTTATTCTACATCATCTTTTTTCAGGCAGGGGGTCTCATCACTTGAATTTGACTCCAAGGTGCTGCTGAGTGCTTGCTTATTCATTGAGTAGTAATTGATCGAATTATGAACCTGCATATTTTCTTATTAAGCATGCTACATGGCAATCTTTGTTAAGCTTTATGAAGAACATTAGAAATCAATATCTCGTAGCTATTTAGCTTTTTAGGATGCATGCTAGAGACTGGAAAAAGGGACAATGTTATACTTGATTACAGTAAAACTTGCTATTGACCACAAAGCTAACCATATCAATCTATACGAGTGAAACCTTTTAAGTAGTGACCTAAACAAACTTAGTGGAGAAAATAAAGTAAGACATTGAGTATGATTAACTCATTTCTCATATACTGCCTTCTGTTTGATTATTTGTTGAATGTGCCACTTATCTTGAGCATATGCTGTCTCATTTTCTATTATGTAGCTCATAATTAGTTGTTTCTATGAGGATAAGGTTTTTATTAATAGTTTGACATATTAACTAAAGAGGTAAACATTGTCTCCAAGTGGCAGATACTATACTTCCAACCAATAACAGGTAAATATATGCTGCAGTGGAAGAATATAGGTTCATAGATTGTATAATATTTCTATTTGATCCTAGATGCAAAAGTTTCTCACTTTATTTAGCATTATTAGACAAATCACTGGGTTATGAATTGTTGCTTTGTTTTGATAGGGTGTTTACTTGGCATCAGTTACAAAATCAGGTTGCTTAACTGTGCATGACTTTGATAATATTCAAAACCCAGGTAATGAGCCATGCCGATAGGATTTATGTTATGCTTTTCGTTGATAATTTGGTACCAAGTGGTATGACTTTTATATTAGGATACCATCATGATCTAGTAAATGTAACTTGGACTGACAAACATCTTCAAGGTATAATTATAAACAATTATGCATTAAAATTTGGTCAACCTGAGCATACAAAAATTACAACTAATCATAGCACATAACTTGAAAAAGGTGATGCTGATAGTATCAAATAAATGAGTTCTGTGGTTGGACCCTGAATTGGACTTGCAATTCCGAATTTCAAAATATCTTGTTCAGAATTGGAAATTTAATCTATGCTCTCAATCTTGTTTGTTTCAATGTCTAGACTTGATTACATTTTCTGTTCAAATATAATATAATACTAAGGATCAAACCCTCCATGAACTAAAAGCCTTCACCATTCAAGATATGTTTGTTGTAAGTTGCTATCATAAACAACTAGCAGCATGGTGTACGTGCGTATTAGAAGAATCTGGGCGATTTTATTGAATACTAAATTTCATTCTATATTTTCTTCTTATAAGTTCTCTTATCCTGATATGGTTATGTACTTTTATGGTACCAAAGTGACTACATATATCATTTGTATGCTAATTCTTTTGATGGCTTATAATGTCGTCTAGATTTGAAAGAAGATGAAGCAAAGCAGTTGCTGCATGTATCTACATGTCAGCAACTTGATGTCGTTCGGTGGAACCCTGCAAACCAAGATGAGGTTTGAAATTTTCTTCATTCTGCATGTGAAGGATAACCTTGCACAAATTTAGTCATCTTTCACTAAATTGTCCAAAAGCTGCAACCTTTTTTGTTTGATTATTTTCCATATCATGTGAACTTTTGCTGGAAGCTCTCATACTCCCTGTTGCTCATGCTTGTTTTGTAAGAACTCAGAACAATGTAAGTTCTGGTTCTGGGCCAACTTAATGGCCATTAATAAATATTTTCCTAGCCACAGAATGTCGAGAAAGTGATACAGTGGCACCAATCATGGTTTGAACATTAGGACTTTCTTCCTTGTAGGAATGTGTTATGTGATTGAATAAGCATAGTGGTAGAAAGTTTGGAGGGCGGCAGGGGATTTCTCAGGCAGCCCAAACCTAACACAACCAATAGTACAAAAGACAACTCAACAATGCAAGGTCCAATATTGAAAAGTGCACATGGTGTGTATATTTATGAAACTGAACTTAACTAGCAGAAAATTCAAGATAGATGGACAGACTTTTTATAGAGTTTTGAAGGTAGGCTATTTTTCTATGTGCTGAGGAATCCACTATTGAATTGGATACAATTAAATCAATCACTAGCACAACTACTTTTGTAGCTTTAATCTGATACACATCGTGTTTTGGATATTTCTGCTTTTCTGTTTCTATTATTTCTGTTATTTGATTTTATCTGTTTGAGTCTTTTAGATTAGTAGGAATCTTTTATCCATGGGCTTTCGGTTAGGGTTAGTATTTAGTATTTAGTAACCTATTTGTATTTGTAGGGGATTATTATTGAGTATTGTGATTAGAATGGCTTCGGCATTGGCAGATTACATATTATAATCTAAGTTATTTTGAGGGAACGACTTATAGCTAGGGCAGGTTACGAATTGTAATCTGTGTTTTCATCTTTCAAAATATAATTTGCATAATTTCGGTGATAATCTCTTTTCTGCATCAATTGAGATGATGACTTGTTCTCAATCCAAGTGTTTGAATACGGTGGTGAAGGGATTGGAGGAGCTCTGCAAGGAGCAGACAACTTAATTAGAGTATCTGGAACACCTAATGGAACAACTGTTCTCGTAGGTGGCAACCGTCATGCCATCCCGCCGCTAGGGATGTAAAAAAATCGAACTTTTTTGATTTGATTCGATATTGAAATTCGAATATGGTTAGTCGAATTCAGAAAATCAGAATAAAAATCCAAATAAGAATATATTTTTAGATTCGAATATTATTAGAATATGAATATGAATATAACAATATTCGATTCGAGTATTTGTGAATATATTCGAATAATTATAAATATATATAACTTTAATAAATTATTAAAAATATTTATTTAATAAGTAATATATATATATATGTGTGTGTATATATATATATATATAGTCTTACGTATAATTGTTTTTACTTCCAATTTACACTCCCATCACAATTCCCAGCCACATACATATAATTTTTTACCTTCTCAATTCCCATTTATTTTTATGTTAATTGGTTTTATTGAAAATAAACATATTTTTGAAAAAAAAAAGAATTTTGAAAAAAAAAAATGAAATTGCATGTTCACATTTTTGAATTCGAATATTCGAATGTATTTGAATATATTCGAATAGTTTATCCAAATTGAATAAGAATTCCATTTTTTATTCGAATAATAAACAAATATGAATATGAATATTCGTTAAATTAAACGAATACGAATAGAATATCATGATATTCGAATCGATTTGATTCGTTTACAACCCTACCTGCTGCCCACCATGTCATAGATGGACTCGATGCTCGTCACTAATCCGGTGAAGTTGACGCCACCTCCTCCCGCCTTTCACACACGCTGTAGTGTACTACGCCTTTCACATTTTGTGTGTGAAATAGTTCATATTTTCCTATTTTTTTTTTTACTTTTGGTATATATTTAGCTCCTCTAGAGTTTTGAGAACTTAAATATTTACAACTTCGGCTTTTAGAGAACTAGGGTGGACCCCCGCCGTCGGATGCCGGTGCGGCCCCCGGACTTGATTTTTAGTCGATGCTTAATGTGTTTTACATGTTATTTATTAGCAAAATTTAGCTTTTGTGTTGAGACTTGAAGTGTGAACATAAATTATGTGATTTATTTGCTTTTTTATGTGATTTAAATTTTTTACCGATTTTGAGTATTTTTGCGCCTCTGTTCAAGAGGCTCGCGCCTCAGGCGCTACGGCAGCCTTTGCGCCTCTAAAACCTATCCTCAAGGTGTGTAAAGTGATCTTTTTGTTCCTTCTGGTGGTCCTCTCCTCCAATTCCTTCTCCTTCGAATCCAAATGCTAATCGAGTTGTCATCGTGAGAGCAAGCATGACATGTTGGACCAAATTGATAGAGTAAATAGATTAACACCGAAAAATATGGAACTTTTATTATGAAAGAAGAAACCAAAAATTACAATTTGCAGCCTGCTCAAGCTATAAGCCGCTCCTAGCCAACGTATTACTACATAATCTGGCCACATAATTGCAATAAGCAATCTGCCCAAGTATACGCCGATTCTAATACAATACTCAATGACAATCCCCTAAAATGATTAGGGTACTTAAATACTAAATATTAACCCTAATCGAAAGCCCATAGGCCATAGACTCTTACTAACTTGAAAGACTCAAATGGATAAACTCAAATCATAAAAATAACAGAAACTGATCAGAAACTAAAAGGCAGAACACACTACATAATAGAAATGTGCGGATCACTGACCGACCCTCTCCTCAAACAGTCTGGAGGTTGAGCATGAGTTGTACCTGCCTTGAGGACAAGGCTGTTTCGAAGGAGGGAGAAGTTGATAAGCATCGTGTTTTAGATATTTGTGCTTTTCCATTCCTGTTATATATATTATTTGATTTTAGCCATTTGAGTGTTTCAGGTTAGTAGGAGTCTTTGGCCTATGGGCTTTTGGTTAGGGTTAATATTTAACATTAGTATTTAAGTAACCTATTCATATTTGAAGGGGATAATTGTTGAGTATTGTGATTAGGATGACTTTTGCTCAGGCAGATTATGATGCATAGTCTGTGAGTTATTTTGAGGGAACGACTTAAAGCTTGGGCAGGTTGCGAATTGTAATCTGTGTTTTTATCTTTTGTAATATTATTTGCATTTCGGTGTTAACCTAATCAGACATCCCATTTCAGATGTTTGGTTTCTTCTCAGGTCTTGAACCTCAAATCTTTCAAATTAGGGTTCCAATGGATGGGACTTTGTTTGCTCGAGTGATTTTGTACTAAGAAGTTCAGCAAGTAGCGTGCTCAAATTGCTTGATCTTCTTAGAATTTTTTTCGATCAGTCCCAAATGTGATTTTGTTCGTAAGGAGAAAACTATTGTTGCTAGAAGTAGTGTAGAAGTGGAATACATGGTGCTCAAGGAATTTTTGAGTGGATTTGGGTTGAACAACTACTGTCAGATTTAAAGTTGAATAGTCTACTTGATATCCCAGTAAAACTGTATTGTTAGTGACAGCCATTGTTTGCAACGAACGATGCATGTTTGCTTTGACATGAACTTCATCATATCCGAAATTGGAAGCAAAATAAAGTCTATCCTATGTTCCAATTGGATCACATGCATATTAGAAATGCAAATAATCTAAGTCAAACCCTTATTAGTTTCAGTTTTTAATTTCCTTTTGTTTAATGTTGAATTTTGCTTCCTTTTCTTTTAGTTAGTTTACTGTCATTGAACTTGGAGAAATTAGGAATTCTCCTTCAATAATGCACACTTATTTAACGTATTGATTCTCAGTTATCATACATTGCATAAGGCTCGTGAAGGCTCCATCCTTAGATGCTTATGAGTCACTTTAAATTGATCTAGCTACCTGTGGTTCCTTAGATGAATTTTATGTTCAGCTCAAGATGAAACATTTGATTCTGAAGTTCAAAGCTTTCAAAAGTTAGAGTTTCAATGCATTGGTCATTTGGAATTTGCTTGCTTAAAAGATTTTCTCTAAAGATGTTTAAAGAGTATGCTTAAATTGCTTGCTTTTCTTTAGAAAAACATCTTAAGAACTTTTCCTCGCAGCATGAATCAGTCTCTTCTATACTCAGATATTTTGAATTTGTCCGCTGAAGAGATAGATGATACAAAATAATTGCTCTTGTTGTTTGTCTTTCTCTCACCTACCGGTATGCCTTTTTGACAAATACCGAGTCTCTTTTCAGTATATAGTTTTGACTACTTCTGATTACCTGAATTTGAATTTCTTCTGTACAGTCCTTGCCTTTTGTCTGTGACGTCTTTGATGTCTTTGTTAGGTAAAGTTCTTCCTAAAAAAAATGAACATCTGATTTGCTGGCAAACTGAATATCCTATCTGTCAACTAACTGAAATTCCTTTTGTTGACTAACTAAAACAGTTTCTGCTATAAACTTTTAAACTTTACAGATGTTCTCTGTCATCTTAGCTCCTATTAGCCTGTCAGCTTAGTTGACTGAAACTTTAAATTTGGCTGCTGACTAAGGCTATGTTCTCCAACTGTCGAAAAAGTTCGATTTACTAATCTACACCTTCCACAACATTTCCTTTTTCTATCAACTTGCAACTCTTTTGAACTGATTTCTCTGACCTCAAGTCATCATTGAACTTTTGTCTTTTAGTTTCTCCTTCCAGATAGAACTTGGCAGTTTGAACTCTTCTGACTTCAGTGAGTTAAGCCTGCACATAAATCCTGCCCAAAATAAAAAGATTGGGGGATCTAATTCCTATGCAACAATTTATGTCATCTTCAAAATCTATAAAAAATAATTCCTAACAATGCCTGCAATCTGAGTCTATTACGGCTCCTGATATATGAAAGGAATCCTGTAACTTCTCTGTTTTGTGGTCATTGTGATCCCAAAGAGAAGAATTGGAAGTATTTCAGTCAATGGTTGATTTTGGCAAGAACATGAAAAGTTAGTTGTTTGTAGTGCCATGTCTGTGGTGGAAAAAAGTTGACTTAGTTTAGGGAAAAAGGTTACCATGGGTTATATTAGTTCTTTCTGGTGATAAATTACAGAATCAATCACATGGCCTGTAATTTTTTGCTATCCTAATGTAAGAAGAGATGAGATCTTCCTTATATTCATTGAAATTGTTAGTATGGTTTGCAGTGGTTCAACACTCCACTCATTTGTCTTGTGAAATTTTATTATAAAAACTCCAGTTTCTTGTTTTTGTATTTCATTTTGTCTTTATTGCTATTATATCTTTCTTTTTTAATACATGTTCAGTTAACTATTTTCAGTTTTCAGATGACCCAAAGAATTTAAAGCCTGTTGGCCATTTTTTTTTCCTGGTCTTCTATTTTATTTATTACTTATTTTTGTAACTATCTTTCTCAAGCAGGCATTATGTTTTTTAATTCTTTATATCTCAGCCTATAAAAGCTTTTCGCTGGCACAGCTGACAGTCAATTTATTCACAATCATGAATTTCATTGTTTACTGTTTTGAAGAAAGCGAAATCAAGTCCAAGTTCTCATATCATACAAAAGAAATTGTTTGCTCTCCCCATGTTTGTCCCTTGTTGCTCACCCTCTGACATTTTTTATTTTTCTCATATCAGATTGCCTGTACATCAATGCAAAGCAGTGAAATTCATATTTACGATATTGGGTATATCTCATCTGAACCGATTGAAGTGAGTTCTTTTCCAGCTTTCTTCTGTAATTTTCTATGTAATGTCATCTTTAACTGAAGATCGACCATTGGATTTTCTCCTCAGAAGGCGAGAAAGAGCCTGGCATGAAGTGCTTAAACTACAAAGTAAAGTAATTGAAACTCAGGAAAATGTCAATTAATCAGTCAAATGAATTCTACTCAAATTGACCATTATTTCTATGGGCTCTCTATCAAGATAAATAAAACAGTAAATTAACGAGGAATAAATTATCCAATTAAAATCAAATTTTGAGAAACTCCTTGGTAGACAAAAATGATTGAATCTTCTAAATATTAGATGGATAGTAAAATTATGAAGGAACCCTAATTTTGGTTTTTTACTTCTTTGCTCAGTCATTTCAACTATGAAAAGAAACTCAACAAATAAAATTAATCCCGATTGTCTGTTTCATTATGGTTTTGGTAAAACTCAACAAATTTGTGCTATGTGGTCTGAATAAGGACATTCTATTATTATTATTTTCCCTCTCTGTCCTGATAAGCTTTAGATAACCTTCGACTAAGAATATATTGGCTGCATAAGGCCATATTAACACTTATTCGACTACTTCTCTTATATTTACCATACATATTAGTTGCCATGGAGATATACAGAAGAAATTTAGATCAGTTTTTCAAGATAGATATATAGCACTCATATAGCTGAGAAACCTGATACGTAGCACCTATTATCACTAAGCTATATTTAACAGATTGGAAATCATTCATTCTCTTTTATATTGTTTGATTATTTGATTATTTGATTGTAAGTTGACTATACTCTTCATGTGGCTGCCTTTTTCTTGTAATTCTTTATGCAGGTTCTGAGAAAGAGAGCCAACATCACTGTCCATGGGTTTAATGTTCATAAAGGCTTTTCTGACATTGCCTTTTCTTCTACTGACAGTTCCAGGTCTATTAAAGAGTCGATTTTGTTTGAAGCTCTTGATTCTTTGGCATACATTAGGACCTAGAATTTATTGCAGTGGGCAATAAAATCTCAATATTACAGATAATGTTTAGAGGTTTTAAAAAGGAGAAGTGGAAGAAACGATAAAAAATTGTGACAAAATTCTATTCTTGAGTATAGAGAACTCTAGACTAAATAGTATAAGATTGGAATGCCAACATCCAGATTCTAGATAAGTGATGGAACAAAACCTTTTTGAGAGTTAAAGAATGGTCAAAAATTGAAGCTTCTACAGATTTAATATTTGTTTCTGTATTGTCTTCAGAACATTGAAGGGTTTCTCATCATCTATTGTTTATTTCCTCCATAATCTTCCTTGAACAGGTTGCTTGCTTCTGATACTAATGGTGTAATTAATGTATGGGATAGAAGAATTAGCGATCTTCCATTTTTGGAACTTAGTACAAATTCTACTGGCTCACTTAATACCATCAAATTAAGTGGGGATAACGAGGTCAGTTTCTCTTCAGATTTTGTTTCTTAATACAAAAATAGCAAATATTTCTCATCAACCAAGACAACAATGATGGACTTTGATCTTTCATTTTTATATTGGATCAGTAGATTATTTATGGAGCTAGCAAGCAGGGAACTATATATGTCTGGGATCTGCGTGGAGGAAGGCAATCTAGTGCCTTTGTAAATCATAAAGAGGTACTGCAATTCTCAATGATTTGGTTCATAGGATGATAGGAGTCTAATTTAACTTGGTAATAGGTAAAGTCTGCCTCACATTATCTTTTAATTGAGAGCCATATATTAACTGTACTTGATGAATTACATGGTCCCATCCAACAAATGGTGTCCTGATTGATTTCTCTAAAATTAGGAAGTCTATATAAAATTCTTCCGTATCAAATTTAACATCATTTCTAAAGTTGATTACAGTGAAAAGCCTTTCCGTTGCTAATATTTGTAAATTGTATAGCAGGTGAATAACTTTAAGGTTGTGTTCGGATTGTAGAAAGTGAGGATGGATTTGAAATCCATAGAACACGTTCATTAATGATTGTTTGGATTGATATGAATTTAAATCCACCACTGTCATTTTAAACTAGTTCTTGAATAATTTGAATGGATGAAGTCCATTCATTTCAAATCTTTCAATCCAATGACAAACCTAAGTGAATGTAGAGTACTTGATTGTAGAAATTAGATCACAACTGGACATACCTAAAGAAAATTTGTTTTAAAAGAGGTGCCTAGTTGTTAATATGATAAACTATATCCAGATAGTTGCAAATAGGAATGCAAATTTAAAGAGAAAATAAATAAATCGTTTGCTTGATGAAAGGAATACAATCTTCTTCTACTAAGCAATCTATTGCACAAGAAGCCTTTGCTAAGACGTGAATTTACTTTTTCAGGAGTATTATTATCCTTTGATAACGGTGAAGTTGGCACATGAGTTGGAGAAAATATCTTCTTTAAAGGTATGCAAATTTATGTATGTTAATTCACTATATCCAGACCACGTTTGTGCGTGTGAAGTTTGTAGCTTTTCTAATTCTCAATTCGTTTGAGTATTTAATTACATTACTAAATCCCTTTCCTATATTAGGAGACTATGCAAACATAACAAAAATTAATATCCAGAAGTTCTTCTTTTTTGCATGCAAGCTACATATTCGGTTCCTCTTTTGGTGCAATCTTGGTGGTTAATGATAATGGGAATAATGTTCATTTGATACATAAGATGTGAGAGTTTACCAGTTCTTTTCTTATACTATGCTACAAAGTAAATTTGCTCAAGTGCATGCTATTTTAGAGCGCCTTTCCCACTATCCTAATTACCTAATTTTCTATTAAGTGTGGTTTCCTCAAAATAAAAAAAGAATAAGATTGATTAATGACATTTAAAAGTGCAAACAATGCAATTTGTGTACATTTTCAAATGTATATCTCTCTCATTGGAAGCAACACTTTAGTAGCTAGGGCAACTATTCTCACTAGTGTTTCTTCTTAAGAAATAAATAGATTGGAGATTAGATAACATATGTTGGGTTGTTTTAACAGACAAGTCTAAGCACGTGGTTGGTCTGACATGTGGATTTATATTAGAAAAATCCCTACCATGTTACAACATCATCTTAAAACATTATATATACATACATATAATATATATACATACATATACTATATATATATATATTTCAAAATTTATATGAATTCGTCTAATGGATAAACCATAAGGTCTGATTATTTATATTTGAGCGGGTGAATTTTGACATTTTTTGAAGACCTTGATATATGAACAAGAGTATAATAAACATGATTAATGACATTATTTTTGTGTAAATTTTGATATAAAGGTTTTATATCAGAACCCAGTGCAGTAATTCATTGCTAATTTTGCTTGTAAAATGAGTAGTTTGAGATGTTAGGTTACCTATTTTGTGTAGTTCCAATAGACTGTCCTTGCATGCATTAATGATAATCTGGTATTTCTGGTCAAACTAGACATAACCCTTACTATGTTACAACCTTTTTTTCTCATTTCAAATAATCATGCTACTCTAAAAAAATGCTTAAATACTGGTCTTTTTTGAATTTTTTGAAATTTGCTCAAGGTTTAGTCTTCTTCAAAGTTATTGCTTCTCCTAAACATTATTTATTGCATTTGATTTTATGCTTTCATTTGACTGCAGTCTCAATCCAATATTTTTCCAAAGGAAATCCACTCAATTGACATGGATCCATCTTGCCCTTATCAACTAGCATTTCATCTTGATGATGGATGGTAAGACGTTTCTTTATAAAATTCCCTAGTATAGTTTTGCAGTTTTGCATGGGTAAAACATCCAGAGCAGCATGTCAAACTTTAGAAACAAAACTGACATTTGCAATTTCAAGTTTCCTGTCTTTCTTTTGAATTTTTTTAACAACATTCTTGAATTTTTATTTATTTATGAAGTTTCTTTTAATTTTTAAAAAATTCCTAAGTCTTTTTCTATTTGAAAATTACATTTGTTATGGGATCTTTCATCCATCTCATATTACTGCTTTCTGATATACGGTCATTGCCTTTTTTTTCCAGGTCTGGTGTTCTAAACACCAACAACTTTCAAGTGACACACATTCATTGCCCTCCACCCCCATGGTTGTAAGTATATCAAACATCCCTGAATTTGGCTTTGTTTAGAAAAGGATCAGTAAACTTTCTCACTGTTGATGTATTATGCACTTTACTTTTGAGGGATTAGGGACAAGCCCAATGATTTGGTCAGCCTTTCGTACTTGAGAAAGCCATGTTGGCTTCCAATCAACTCGGTAAGTCATAAAACCTGTATATTCAATTTATTTGACTTCCAATCAGCAGTACCTCTTTACACAGACATATTAGCTTTGTTGAGATTATTGTATATTCCTTCTATAGGTTGATTGATATTTTTCTTGTATAGCAGGCAGATCTTTTATTTTTGTATTGATTGTAACCTTGTCCTTTCTCATTATAATTATGTAAGAAGTTATTAAATTATCATGCGATTGGTTTGATCTAGTTGGGTTTGAAGATCATTTCTTTTCAAGTTCAATTCTAGATATTACAATATTAACTTGTTTTAGTCATTTGCAGATTTATGTTGTTGGATCATCATCCAATAATGGCCTTTATCTTTTGGATTTCTATCCAGACTCTACCTCCCCTTGTCATGTGGATTACAAGTAAGATGTTTGTAACTCCTTCATATTTTAGTCTGTTAATGATGACATCTTCATCTGTTAAATGCTGCTGATTTTTTTCTGTTTCTAAATTGAGTCTTGAAGCCAAATCCTGATTTTGTTTTGTTCATCAATATCATTTTAACTAACTGCCAGTGAAACTTTTTCTGATCTTGCATGGCTAATTTGATGCTAGGGCACTTCAAAAGTGATGTAGTCCTTTGGGTATGGTCCCATATGGGGATCCTACACTGTAAAAGTGGATACTTCGTACTTCTATAGAGAAACGAACGCAATCCTTATATCTTTTCTAAAGTTTATGCTGAACTTTTTAGGTTATGTAATGACATTTCGTTGTTTATGTTAGTTGTTTGGACTTTTAAACTTCTTGTTTGATTGATTTTGCTAAATTTATTATTTTGTTTAACAATTTAAATGCTATAATTCAATTCATGTTTAACTTACAATGTTATACATAGATATATATTTTATTGTATGTCCATAAATAACATACTCATATCCTAATTTTAGATCCTGTATAGCTATATCCATGTACCCTGAAATTAAGAAGTAAAAAGTCACACAGCATAGGCTTTAGGTTAGGATCTAGTTTTCCATCATTTTCGATTTGCATGGTGAATGGTGTTGATAAACAAATTAGTTTAATTTTGCTTGTTTGTTTCTTTGTTTATTTTATTTTATTTTATTACTTTATTTTGGGTTTTAAAGTGAATACTATTTACAAATAAGTAGGGGTGGAAGAAGGATTCAAACTAGGACCACATGTCTAATAGAGGAGGCTAAGTACTAACTCTCTTAACAAGTTAAAATTTTAAATTTGTTCGTAGCAGTGAGGATATGAAGAGCAGTGACAAAGCAACCATACAGCACAAGCAAAACAGATATTTACCACTCTCTGAATGTGTTACTGCATGTGTGGCTCATCCTCTTAATGCCACCATTGTGGCTGGAACTAAGGTACATATATATTTCCCTTTTTATCAGTATTACTGCTAGAGCGGGCAATTTGGGCCACCCGGCCTACTATAACTTTTTTTGGTGGGGCCAGTCATGGCTCATCGGTACGGATCAGAAAAACACGCTTTCGGTTTAGGCCTAGTAAAAATGCATCCTAATTCAACCCAATTATTGATTTTGCCAGTTCTAATTTCTGCATTTGCTTATCCTATATTCAAATGTGTTTGTTGGTTTAAACTTCCCATCAGAAGATAAATCTGGAGTACTTTCATGTTCTTATCAATTGTTTGTTAGTGGTAAAGTAGTCTGATTTTCTTGCCCTCATCAATATCCAATCTCCTTTCCAGAAGAAATAGATTCTCTGGTGAAAATAGGAACAGCTTTCCTGATTAGGCTCCTACTATTTCTCACATTATTCAGAGGCACATTAATTGACCCTGCCCCGAATCATGTCAATCTTTTGTCCCTTTTGTTTTTCTTGGTTATTTAAGTCGTGCAAACTTGTGGGAAAGAAGCAATGGTCGTGTCTTAACAGGAAATCTCCAATGATTACTTATCCATGAATTATTGGGTGCAGTAATCTTGCCATTGTATCTTTTTCATCAAGCAAGCAACCCAATCCAAAAAAGAAAAATGCTAAAATGCCACCGTTGTCAACTCTTAATTTGTCCATTGATGACGTGTAATGATCTAATTCCCTCACTATATGGAAAATGAAATTAATATGTACGCTAGATATTTGACACATCAGCGGTGGGTGCCCACGGTGGGTAGAGTAGCAGAATTGATCCTTAATAATAGTTAGTATAGTTAAAATGTTAAAAATTTAGTGTAATTTAATTATATGTTCTTGTATCTCATTGATTATTTTACATAGGTATGTTAACTAGAGGCATATATAGAAATGAAAAATTAAATAAATACATAAGCAATGTGGTAAGTGGTCTGTTTTGTGGGATAGACTACAATAGTATGTATATAAATCTAGATTATGGGATGGACATTTTCTACACACATCCATGAGTGAATATGTGATGATTTTACACCAATTAATACACCCACCTTAAGTTTTCATATATTATGAATTAGATCTTTAGAGTTTTGTCATGTAAAATTCTAGTGGATTGTTATAATTCTTACAAATGTGACCTTTTTTTCTGCAGCTATCATCACTGCTCATTATTTCTCAGTAGAAAAATGTGATGCTGATCCGATTTTATGCTTGAGGTATATTTTCCATTGATTTTTAACTCAACTATATCCTTGTTTAACACTAAATT
This sequence comes from Scutellaria minor, assembly GCA_954870855.1. Lineage (NCBI taxonomy): Eukaryota > Viridiplantae > Streptophyta > Magnoliopsida > Lamiales > Lamiaceae > Scutellaria > Scutellaria minor. The sequence goes on along the minus strand of OX940729.1, from coordinate 19,045,864 downwards.
TGAAATGAAAAGACAATGATTCTCTATTCATTCAACTGAGTACAGCTAGCAGTAGAGAATTGGAGAAGATCTCAGCTATGACATCAAAATGGTGTATAGAGGGATGGATTTAGAGGAACGTTGGCCCTTTCGGACATTCAAAAATGTTGTTTTATATGTAATTTTTCTTATATTTTTATTTATATCATTTACTTACAAGAGTTCCCTCATTTTACATCGTGAAAGTTTACCAATTACTTCGTAAAATTTAGCTCCCCTACTTTATATTATAATATAAAAAAATGTGTGCCTTGAGAGAAAATTATAAATATGTCCTTAAATATACACACACTAAGAGTAGGGTATTAAGTTGAATCTGTGCTTAAGCTGGTGGATTAAGAAAGCCAAGTATTTCTGTAGTCCTGTTTAAAAATACTGCTCGCTAAAATATCCTTCTTGTTTCTATAACTATTTATATTTATTAAATTAGGGCTATTAATTTGAGGGGAAAAATATCAGTAATAAAATGTTGTCTCAATTTTAAATCGAGTTGAATCTGGATTACTTCTTTTCTCATCACTTTAAATCCCAATATATATATTTTGAATGGTTCACTCTACTTTGTGCGGAAAAAAGTAATTGGGAATGGGGATAGACATGATTTTGTTGCAATTTGGAATCTCCTATTTTTTCCCAACATCATATTTTAGTATGAAGTAAGAATTTATTTTTAGCTCAAAAAAAAAAAAAAATTTAAATACTTATCAAACATTTTTTAAAAGCTTATAAGCTCACTCGAATACACTCTTAATTAGTTACATTTAATTTGATAATATTTGAAACATTGAAACATGATAGGCTTCTGAATTGTAAATGAAATACAATTCAAGTATCAATTAATTTGATTATTTAATTTAACAATCTTAATCAATTGATATTTGGGTATTTATTGTAAATTAATATATATTGTATGATTACACATGTAACGCAACATAATCGAGGTATCACGTTTGTGTGCCTTCACATATATCAAAGGTTGTTTTGGTCTTGATGCCTTGGTGTAAGATTTATTGACACTAGCTTTTCATTTTACTTTAAAATCCCTTGTTGAGAGGCTAGAAGCAAAATCTTTTCATGATCTTTGTGATGTCAACCCATAATTTGTTTTATAGAAGGAAGACAAGATTAGTTTAAGTGGACCTTAATGTTGCACAAATATTAAGACCAAGAAACAAAATGAGAAGTGATGCATGCATATACTCCATCATACTAATTAAATCTAACATATCATCACACATTATACAGCATTAAACAAATCATAATTATCACCGCCCCACAAATTCCTTCACTAATACATTACCTTGATTATCTCAGTGTTTGCTTTGCCTTTACATGAAAAATAATATTATTTAATGCTTTCATTCGTGCGAGTCCTACGTTGAATCGTTTTAAGGAATGTTCAGCCTTTCATTTTATGGGTTATGTATCGCAGTGATGGGAAATGTATTGCATTCACTGACGCACCCATGATTTCAATCCAGGAGTACCCGAATCGACTAATAAAAAAAATACAATAATTTTAAATTAAGAATATAAATTTATCAAATTTTGATAGAGTTGATATATTATTTTATAAAATTATAATAACATCCAAATTAGTAACTTAATTACAACCCAACATGACAACATCAACGTAAAAAAATAAATAAATTAAACTAACACATTACATCATTTTTCTTATATTTTTCGTGTTTTGAAATTGGTGCATGATATTTTCATTACTAACACAATATACATTAGAATTAGATGAATAATGAATTAAGAGAGAGACGGAGGTAAATAATGTAAAAGAGATTCTTAGAATTAGATTTGTGTAGGTTCTGTGAAAGGAAAAAAAAAAAAAAAAGATGAAGAAGAAGAACACATATCTACATTTTTTAATTTATTCTTAATATTGAGATGCTCACACAATATCAATTGAAAAACCTTATCAAACATAAAGAAATTATCCTAAATCACTTAATTTTTTGATAAAGTAAAATGAAAACCCTCAATAATCAATAGTATATTGTTGGCAACAAACGAGATAAATAAATTGATGAAATCTAACGATAAAAAATAAAATAAATTTCAGTTAAATTAAACAAAATAATAAGATAAAATTTGTGCTTATTAATTTATAAAGGGGGATTGAGTAAGAAAATACTTAACTAATGACAAAAATATCCACAGACAAATACAAATAAAAGTTAAGAAGAAATAGGTGAATAGATGAGAATGTTAAATTAAATCATGAAAATTAATATTTATTTATTTATTTTTAATTAAAACATGAAATTACTAAAATACCCCTATATTTTTTGAAAAATTTCAAGGGGGCCAGTGCCCCTTCGACCCTACGTGGGTCCGTCACTGATCGCATTCCATTCGGGTCCCATAGAGTAGTTTTTCTATAATTCCTGAGATAAGTTAATATATAATCTATAACTTAAAGATTTATTTATAAAAATTGATTAAAGCGTATATAGCCAGTGGTGTTTCATTTCATATTCATGAGACGATTTTTTATATATAAGTTCTTTTAGTCGCATGAGGTTTTTCTAGTTCGATTGAACCTACTCGAACATAATCAAACATATGCTAAATTATCTATTTTGTCCTTAATAGTTTATTTATAAACATTAACATTTTCATTTGTAATTTTATTTTAGGACTTTAATTTTTTTAAAATATGTTTCTAGTATCTGAGTCGAGTTCGAGCTTATCGAATTATCTGTCAAGTCGAGCTCAAGTTTTAAGTTTTAAAATCGAGTTTGAACTCAAACGTGTTAGTACTCGGCTGTACTCGACTCGTTTTACAACCCTAATCCCAACTGAAAGATCCTTTTATTCAACTTTATTAAAATTTAACACCTTTAAATTCCTTGACAGGTATAACTGCAGTTAAAGTCACAATTACAATACGTTGATTTGGTTTTATTATTATAATTATCTTTTTTGGTTATACATAAATATTATATAAATTTTTCATCAATTTTTTAAAACGAAAGCCTCATTTACTAAAAATTTTGTCAACTTAAAGTTGATTTCGTCACTCCGGTCGTCACTCAGCTATTTGGAATGATGTCAAGATTTTTTAACCAATAATAATAATAATAATAATAATAATAATAATAATAATAATATAACTATTGACAAAAGCAACTTCGATCACATCAAATTTATTCTGACAATGAAATCTTATTATTAGATTAACTAGTACATATTCTGAAAAGAACTAAATAACAAAAAAAACAAAAAAAAAACAACTGTGTAAAAATAAGGGATCCGATCCTCAGCTGGGCAAATAAGTATGATGCAAAAAAAAAAAAAAAAAAAAGGATATATGGATATTTGGATATCAGTATATTTTGAAACTGGGTCTTTATACTTTTATTTAACATATAAATAGTTTCTGCGATTTTATTTGCATTAAAATCTGGGGTTTACATCAAAAACATAACAAACCAAGTCTTAATGCACATAAAAACACAAATACTCAATCAGTGTATAAATAGAAGTATAGAAACTAAATGTTAAGGCAATAATTAAAAAAAAAGTATAAATAAAAGTAGAGGAATCGTTTACAAAACAAATAAGCATAGCCCAAATATAAAATCCCCAACAATAATATATCGCAAAAAATTGGGCACGGATCTCGTGCCTTAGATCCGTGCCCCCAACCCAACCCAACCCGGCGTGTGGGCCTCTTCCAGGCGCGCCCACGCCGCGCGCACCTGACAGGTATCACACGTTTGCTCTAAAGGTATCACACATATATTCTTCAGATATCACATATCTAGGTCATATTTGTAATACATATAGGACAAATGTGTAATACCTCAAAAACTGCATGCCCACGCCGCACGCTCGCCGTGCGCGCACCTGACAGGTATCGCATTTACTCTAAATTTATCACGCATATACTCTTCAGATATCACATACCTTTAGTTCATGTTTGTAATACCTATAGGACAAATCTGTAATACCTCAAAAAAAAAAAAAATATATATATATATATATTTACTCTAAAGGTATAACACATATTTACTTTTAATGTATTAGTTGTTTATTCAATAAAAAATATCATTTGTATACTCTTTAAATATCACTTTGTATACTCTTTAGGTATCACTTTGTAGTAATTAATGAAGAAATTGAGAAAAAAAAAAGAAGAAAAAGAAAAACAATTAAAGGGGAAGAAAAAAAAAAGAAACAACAAGAGAGAAAAAAGAAAAAAAAAAGAAAAAATAATGTTGGAGGCACATGCCTTGGGGCACACAAGTGCCGCCCATAATATATTATGATTTTGAAATCATGTTAGTGAACAAATGTCATATTATGCTTATTTATGTAGAACATACTATCACGATCAACTACTATTTCTTCTGTGCATTGTATGAATTGTCATATTTATAATTACATTTTAATCATAATAAAAAATCTATTTATATATAAGTTTTTTTCTCAAATAATCCAAAATTTATAATTAAGAATTATTTTATTATTTTTATAATTTGTGATTTTATTTATGGTTGTTGTCTTATTTCGCATTTATAAATTCTTTAAATATAATTGTTATTTTGTAAACATATATTTTCAACTACAATATTTTAGTTTAATACTATCATCAAAACTACTACATATCAATTAGAAAAAAAAATTCAAATGCCCAAATTTTGAATATTTTAGTTTTGATATTTTGCTTTTGTATATGAAATGTAAATAACAAATTAAAAATAAAAAAAATGATAAATTCGATAAGTTAAGCATTGAAAGAATTTTTTAAATGGTATGATTTAATTTGAAATTATGATTTTTTAAAAATTTAAAACCCCTTAAAAATTACAAATGCAAAATAAATCCAACAATTAATAAAATTACAAATAAGAAAGATAAATTTTATATATCATGAGAAGTATTTTAGTCTTGATATTTTACTTGTTTATATGCAATGAAAATAACAAATTAAAAATCATAATTTGATATGTCATGCTGAAAAATATATTTTAAGTGAATAATTTTTAATTTCAAATTATGATTTGTTTAAGAAAAGTTATCACCCTCAACTTCTTAAAAATTACGTAACAAAACTGACAATAAACAAAAGTACAAATAAAAATGATAAATTTGATATATCATGTTCTCAAAATGAATTTTAAGTAAAGAATTTATTTAATTTTAATCTCTCCAACTTATAGATAAAATTACAAATAGTAATAATAAATTCGATACATCATACATGTATTAAAAATAAACTTTAAATGAAGTTAATTTAAAATTATGATGTTGAATTTAGAAACAAAAGGGTAAAAGAAATCCTACACAGCTCCCCTCCCAAATTGTTTTTCATAACTATTATATTTTTAATTTAAAATCAAATAAACAATTTTAAAGTTAAATTAATAAGTATTCAATAGTGAATTTAAATAATAACTAAAGTTGAAAAATAAATGCACAAGAAATCAACTTATTATATATATATATATATATATATATATATATATATATATATATATATATATATATATATATTCTAAAACTAGATTAGGGAATGTCTTGCAAATATCTCCCTTATTTGTTTAATTTCTTGGAGGTATCTCCCATAGGAAGCAACGACCCCATTATGGTTTTCCACTTTATTCATGTAAAGAAACTATGAACAAGTTTTTGCATGCCAATGCATAAAATGGGATTCTTTTGTTGCTAATGTTTGGTACTTTACATGCAAAATAGATAAAAACATGCAGGGCTATAGGCAGCATATATAGGACAAGGAGGTCCCTCAATCTTCTGAACATCCCTAGTCATGTTTTGTGTGTGTGTGTATATATATATCCCACATGCTTAGTTGGTGTGACATTGATTATTTCAATTTATTTTTATTAGATTTGGTGGAGACCTTGTTAATGGACATATATATGCCTCCATCGGCAGTTATTATAGTTCAGGTTTCGATAGCAAAGTTTTATCAAATTATAATTTTAAATCAAATTTAGTAAATAAACTATGAATTTAATTTGATTTTGAATCACCATCAATATTCTAGCTAAATTTTAGTGACGTGGGAATTGTTTGATTATGTGGTAATGTTTTTTTACATTGCCACATAATATTAGAAATACTTCTCACATCATTACTAAAACAACAAAGATAAAAATTGCTTATAATAAATTGAGCAAACCCAAGTAGGACCTTCCAATTTTGAAGTTGAGGAATCCAACTCGAATACACTCTGCCTAAGGGAACATCCTCCAAATTAACTAATTGTTACAATTAATGAAGATTTAAAAATAGAATAAAAAATATCGAGGATACACTTAAAAGACTTAAAAAGGTCATTGGTATATTTTCGTCTACGAGGTTTAGGAGGAGGTTGAATATACTTATTCAAGTTTTTAAACTTTTCAACACTTTAGATGTCACTTGTTTTATGACCCAGGAAACATGTTCTTACATTACAACTTACGGTTATCTTAAACTTACAATTTAAAACGCTATTTACAGTTTAACTATAATATAAAAGATCAATAAAGATGTGCCAACAATTTATAGTTGTTTGATGATGGAGTAATCCTTCTGATATACTACCCCTTTCTAATTAGTAGAAACCTTGTTAAAATTTGGATCTCTAACCTTCTCTGAAAGACAATATTGATTTCATAGAGCTCTCTAAATTTCAGATATTGGATGTGATCTAGCTAGTTTCGAATTTCACCCAAGATCCAATGGACAGTGACTTCCTAAGATGTAATGGACAACGATTTCCAGAATCTAATTATAATGTTGAATTGTGCTTTTCTAACACAAGGTATCCTTTTGTTTATGCAAAAGTAACCACTCTTTTCTAGGTGGCAGATCTTGATTGGTTGCCAAGGTATCTTGACTGGTACTTCCCATTGTGATCAGATTGCCTCAACATTCTTTCTTCTTGGAATTTGAGATTTATATATATGGCATCTGCATTAGTTGTTATTAGGAGTGTATAAATGAATATTTTAATAATAAAAGTTATGCCAGTGCTTTTGCAGAGAGGGCATTTTTTCTCAGCAGAAACTAGTTCTTAGATTATGTTTATTGGTGCCCATTAAAAGACAAGAAATAAAAAATAAAAAGAAAGCTTAATGAAATGAAATCAAGCCAACCGGATTGGTCAGCCAACCTTGGATTGGTCAAGAATTGTTATGCTTTATTTTCTCTCTTCATTAGATTGTGACACTTGTCACAATCTAATTGGTAGAAATATATTTTTTGTGGATATAATTTAGATTGTTGATATTGAAGATAATGTGTATCAAAAAAATATAAAAAAATTATCAAAATTCATGAATTTTTTTTCTCTATAAATAGAGTCCAATATTGATATATTTCTACCACAATTTGAAGATCTCGTTTTCCTCATAATCTTAAATTCTCTCGTTTCTCACCGAATTTTTATCATTTCCTATTATGGATCCAAATAATCCAAATTAATTTTCAACCTCCCAAAATTATCCAAACTCCCAAGATTATCCAAACTTTCAATCATTTCCAAACTCTGAAGATTATCCAAACACTCCATATTATCCAAACTCTCAATTTTCTCCAAATCACAATCAAGTTCATATCCTTGAACAAGTCCAAACTTCACAAAATATCTCCAAAAAAGATTATCGAGATGTTCAACAAACAAACACAAATCAAGGGGGGGGAAGTTAGTTGGTGTGTGAAAGAAGAAGTAGCATTGATGTCATCTTGATGTTTTGTTAGTGAAGATACCGTACGTGGTAGAAATCAAAAGGGTGCCTCGTTATGGGCACGAGTGCATGAGATGTTTCATGAAGCTAGAGCAGAAAACCCCCATGAGATCAGCGAAAGAAATGTGGATTCAATGAAAGGTCGTTGGAAACGACTTAATGAAAATGGAAACAAGTGGATTGCGGCATATAAGGAAGCATATGATCGAAAAAGAAGTGGAATGAGCCAGAAAGATATTGAGAAAGAAGCTCATGCAATTTATGAAGCAAATGACAACAAGTTTTCAGGACTTGTATGTATTCAATGAAGTTATGAGTAAACATGTCAAGTGGGAAGTAAAATTAGATCATGATTCTACACGTTTTCATCCCGAAAATGTCGAGGCTAATGAAGAAAGTGGTGGGAGCTCCAAAAGGTCACAGACTAGCGAAGATGGCGAGTACTCTGTCCCCTCCAATCCAGAAACTCCAGTTAGTGGATGCTTATATATTCTTCGTCCTACAGGCAGAGATAGAGCAAAAAAATAAAGGAAAATGTAGGACATCACAATCTTCTTCTACTAATGAATTTGCTACAAAAATTCATACATTGAGACTCACTTGAAACAATGAATGTGGAGCAATGACCAAATTGAGAAACGCTAGAATCGAACTGGAGTTAAAAAATGAAGAAAGGAAGAAAATGAGGATGAAAGAAAAGTTGTTGTTAACATTGTTGGCAAAAGATCACTTATTCCCAGAAGAAGAAGAGATGAAACGTCATCTAATGACAATCGTATATGGACAATAAATGCAGTTTATTTTCAGCATTAATTTTAGTTTGTATTATTTTTTGTTGTTATTGTCTTGTAAGCATTTTAATTTGTGTTATTTTAGTTAAGTTTCTGTAATTTTAATTTCTCAATTTAATTATGTAATGAAGTTGTCTATTCTACTTTGAATCATTTTCAAAACTTTGTTATATTTATGGATAGAAAAGATGCTCCACAGAATGCTTTAAATTCAAATGCAAATGTGTATGAGTGTATATGAGTTGTTAACATGTAAGTGTATTTTAAAAGATAATGCTCCACAGGAAAAGATTCTCAATTCGAAGGCTTACCATTTAATGCTCCACAGAAAAGATATCAATTTCATTCACATGCAAGTGTATATGAGTTGTCAACATCTACTTTATGAGCTCCACATGCAATTGTCTATTTTATTCACATGCAAATGTGTGTGAGTTGTCAACATCTACTTTTGTAGCATACATGCTTTTGTCTCTTAAATATACATGAAACTTACACAAGTATTCACGTGTTCTTGTTCCCAAAAGCATTCACATGCATCACACACCACCATTCACATGCTCTTTTTCCTAAAAGCATTCACATGTTTTGTCTATATATTTTTGTTTGATCCATTTCAAACTTACACCAAAATCTACATCTTTACTATTTTGCTTCTTCTAAAATATAATTCATACCCAGTAGCTTACCATTTCATTTCACAAATGTCTCTCAATGAAAACTCATCTGTTGATTCCGATTAAAGTTCCGGTTCTTTCAATTTCACAGAATTTGATGAATGGGAACAATGAGTTGTTCAACAAAATCATCAAATTGATCAGCTCATTGATGATGCAATCACAAGAAATCCTAATCTAATTGTAGGAGATCATACTCTTAGAGTTAGAAGACGGTATTGTGATAGAGAATGCGAGATTGGTGAGGAGCGTTTGATGAATGATTATTTTATCGATAGACCAACATATGCTCCTAGATCTTCCGACGTAGGTTTCGCATGCAAAAATCATTGTTCCTTCGTATAGTGGAGGTCGTTACTTTCAATGACGAATATTTTCAACAAAGATCAGATGCCACAGATAGACGTAAAATTTCACCATTGCAGAAATGTAATGCAGCTATGAGGGTATTGGCGTATGATACATCATCTGATGCCGTTGATGAATACTTGTGAATGAGTGTAGCCGTGACAAGGAAAGCTCTCAAGAATTTCGTAGAAGGTATCATTTCTTATTTTGGTGACAAATATCTCAGAAGGCCTAATGAACAAGATTTGATCAGACTACTTTACGTCGGGAAACAACATGGATTTCCGGACATGATAGACAGTATTGACTGCATGCATTGGCAATGGAAAAATTGTCCCACCGCATGGGCTGGACAATATGCAGGAAGAAGTGGGAAGCCAACAATCATTTTAGAAGTCGTTGCATCATATGACTTATGGATATGACATGCATTCTTTGGAACACCAGGTTCATGCAATGATATTAATATACTCCACCGATCTCTAGTTTTTAGTGATGTCTTGGAAGGTCGAGTACCAAAGGTTAGTTACGTCGTGAATGGTCGTGAAAATAATATGGCATATTATCTCACTGATGGCATATATCCTTCATGGGCTGCATTTGTAAAGTCAATTTCTGCTCAACTCCGGAAGCATAAGTTGTTCGCTCAACACCAAGAGACTGTCAGAAAAGATGTCGAGCGAGCATTTGGAGTTCTACAAGCTCATTTTGCATTTCTTCGACACCCATGTCTTGTTTGGGACTCACATTTGATGGGAAGAATTATGATGACTTGTATCATCATGCACAATATGATAGTAGAGGATGAACGAGACACATATCAAAACTATTATGATCCCACAAAATTCTTTATGGATAAACCTACAAATCGACATGACGATGATGAAGACGATCAACATTTGCAATACTCGACTGAACGCATTGCAAGCTTATCCACTTATATGACTAATAGGGAACAACTTCGCAATAGAGAAGCTCATAACTCTCTTAAAAACAACTTGATTGAGCATATATGGCAAACATTCGACATTGATCATTAAATATGTAATTTGTATCTTCTATATTTATAACTTAGTATTTCATGCATCTATTTGTAGTTTGACTAGTTGTTTTTTGATTTTGTTTTTAAATATTGTATTTAAATTTCATTATTGTGTTTGTAGCATATTTTAAGTGTATGGTAAAAAATTTCTTATTATAGATATCGAATTTAGAATATCAAATATTTTTTTATATATTTCTTACATTGTTTAAAAAAATTGATTATATATAATATTCAATAATAAATAATGAGAAAAAAATATGTTAAAGATTGAGTTGGTGTCATTAATAAACATTTAAATAGTTGGAGATTGGGTTGAGTTGTAAGTTGTGTATGTGGATGAGAGAGAAATGTTTTTTTTATTAGAAGGTTGAGTTGGGTTGGGTTGTAAATAAATATAGTCTTAGGAGAGAGTGTGTAATGTAATTATGTGGTGGCCAGACTCAATGTTTTCCTCCCTTTTTCTTAACTTTTTGTATTATTTTAATATATCAATATTACACTAAAAACAACTAATGCAAATGTCCGAAGGGCATGTGCATGAACACAAATATTCCTGTGAACCAGGTGCATGGATCCTAGATCCAGTGCAGTTGGGTCGACCAAACTTGAAAGTGTATTTTACGAATCCCACGTGCACTTCATGTGCCCACATGCGTGCCCACACGCCCTAAATCCGCACCCAAATCTTAGCTCAAATCCTAATTCCGCTGTTATGGTCGCCTAACATTTTAGTTTGACGAACCTAACTTTTTAGTTATGTTTGCACAACCTTTATGTTATGTTCACATAACATTTATGTTTCTGCTAGTTTAACCTTTTAAGGTGTATTTCAGACAATATCTTTTAAACATTTATGTTGTAATAATATAATTTTTATTCATAATAATTTATCCTTTCTGTTATAATAATATAACATTTATGTTATTCTTTAAGTACAAAAATGTTATGATATTTCCACATACAGGTTATACTAATATAACATAAATGTTTTTAGTTATTCTACATGAATTTTTATATTAAAAAAAATCTAAATTATTCACTTAAAGGTTATGATATCTATACATAAAGGTTAAACTAATATAACATAAATATTATACTATTACAACATAAATGTTATGACATAAATAAAAAAATAAAAAAACCTGGACGCAGATCCGGGTCGGATTCGACCCGACCCAACCCGCACGTCCAGTTGCACGGATCATGATTCATATACTTGGTTCACACAAACACTACTCATGCATCAATTGTTTTAAAAAGGTGTTTTTAGCTTACACCTTAATATTTTATTAACAAATTTTCTGATTTGTGTTATTGTAGAATTGCAGTGTTTTTATTGTCTTATGAGGAGAGAGAATGAGTGGAGGATATTGATGTGGTGGCCAAATGCAACATTTATTATTTCCTTTTCTTCTTCTATTTTTTAAATCTTTTTATTGTATTATTTTAATAGAATGAGTCTATTGTGAAACTGCTCACGAATTTTATTGCATTGTGTGAAACAGGTCAACCCACAACACAATCATTTATAACCTAAACCTCATAATTCACATGTTATTTGTGAATGATGGGGTTCCGTCTCACGGTAACTATTCGTTAAATCGTCTCATATTAGTTTTTATGATTTTAATATATTAATAACATGATTTAAAACATCAATGTATATGCTCTAGGAACCTTTTAACATGAAGCAGCTGAGCAGACCACATATATATTCTTCTATAGACTCAGCTGACATATAATCAACTATATATTTAACAAGCCGACTGTTTGTCAATTAGTCAACTGATTATACATATTAGCTTAAATCTCCTATACTTAGCTGGAATACCTTTAGATAGAACAATCACCTATATAGGTCTATTGATCCTTACATTTACACTTTATATTGTTCTAATATAATTAATCTGTGTGTTAATTATATGGTTCTCATCTAATAAATTATATATATGATGATCGGATTTTGCAGTGCAGTGCATAAACCAATCACCGTTTTGTTATTATTATTATTATTAAAAGAAACCGGTGAAATTAGAAGTGTTGTGGAGGTCCAACACGTGAATAGATACTCGTAATTTTATTATAGTGTGACCATCCACACCCCAAATTAAAATAAATTAAAAAAAGTAATTATAGTTGAAAAGACTATCTTTTTATTTAAAAAAAAAAAATATATTTCTCTTCCTTCTTTGCACGATCTTGTTCCTTCATACTTCTTGAAACCTAGCCCTAAAAAATCGCTTCTTCTTTCTTCTTCATATTCCTTAAAATCTAATCTTACAAAAATCACAATGATATATATGAAAATATACTTAGAACAAATAATATAATATTTCTCATGTTTCAATATAATGAGTAAAATATTTCGTAGGTGTTAAATAAAAATAATAATTGTTGAAAAAACATGTCGTTTGACCCACATGACACGATGTGTTCGATCTAAATAGGTCAATATAAAATCTTTTGTTTGATCTATACGAGTTGAACATTTCAGTGTCGTTTGATCAGAATTGGTTGAACCTAGTTTGTTCAACATATTCGAGTCGAATGTTTCTCTTTTACGTTTAGCGTCCTATGGTGGAACCAACTACTCTAAGTTCGACCAACCTGTAGGATCGACCGGTGCTCTAAGATATTTTTGTCTTTCAAATATTTATTCTTATCAGATTTTCGTTGTTCTTCTTCAAGAATTAAAAAAAACCTCAAAACAAGCTCAAAAATTTGGTAATGGAAAAAAAGAGAGAGAGAGAAAGAGAAAGTTGCCGGGGCAGGGGAATGAGCAGGTCAAGAGAGGGGAGGGAGTTTGGGAGTTTTTTTCCTTTTTTATATATATATTTTTTATCTTTTTCTCTTAAAGAATAAAATTGGAATATATTAGGATGTGTTTAGGTTTTATTATAAGTTATAATTATTTAATTGGAGTGTATTTAATAAAGGTGTGTGTTTAGAAAAGTGTGGAGTGTATCCCTTTTTTATTATCGAATTGTCTTGTAAAATAATGAAGCGATTTAATTTTTACTTGTCAGTTGCAAATGGACCCCATAAATTTTTGCTTTTCTTTTATAAATTTTGTGGGCTAGGAATCAAGTCATTTGTGATTTAGTGGGCCTGAAAAATTGTCGTTAAAAGGGGCTTCACAAGGTACAAATTACCAAAGCCATTATAGATTTTTCATTTTTAGGGTGATTTGGAACAATATATTAAAAGCAAGAAAGACCTTTAACTTAGGCATTGAGCATCAACTATGATGAGTAGAATACTTTTAATTTGAGGTATTTCATTTTATGAGATTATCTCATAAATCTAATTTCATGAGATGCATGAGTAAATTTTAAATCTATAAAATAGAGATTCATTTGTGAAATTGATTTGTATTGTGGGTGGTAGATCCCGTCTCGCAAAATTATATTTGTGAGATGATCTCATATAACTTTGTATGAACGAAATCATAAACACAATAGCTTGAATCAGTTCGTTATTTGATTGCACCTTCTAAACTTACAAAGAAAATTAATACTTAATAAATATGCCCCAGAGATTAAGACCATTACTTTGAGTTTCATGTTAAATCTATTATATATTTTCAATTGTTGTTTGGTTGATTGGTTTTAACTATAAATTTCAAAGCCAATTTCAACAATTTATTATGAATCAAATTTCTTCAACTTACAATTTTTGAATTTTTTCTAACTTACATTTTGTGTTATTTTCTGAGAGCAATTTGGAATTCTGAAATATTTAATTTCAAAAATTTTCCGGCAAACAATTTTTTACATTTGAAAATTTTAGTTGTTCTTTTAAGATGTGATGTTTGTGTGTGTGTATATATTATCATGCATAAAATGCATGCGTGTACAAGATATTCTAATGAAATAAAATATAACATTAATTGTGTCAAGCACTAGTTTAAAATAATAATATATCTATAATCCCGTACATATAAATATAAGCGTTAATTATGAGCAAAGCGTCCTCAAAATAATAAAATAAAAGAAAGAAAAATAGTAATAATAGTAGAGTGGGAGACCCACAGCCGCGTGATAGACAAATTAAATAAGCCTCCACCAGCCCTAATGATTTTATGTTTATTTTTTATCTATAGAATTAATTGGTCAAACCTAATCAATTTCTAAACTGTAACAACTACCAAGAGAAAGGCATGAATGATATTATTGATGGGCCAATCCCTTTCTCCACATCTTTTCTTTTTATTTTAAAATCAATCACAAATGACTCAATCAACTTTTTCACACAAGGAAAATATTTCCAACTGACGTATTTATTGTCTCGATGATATGATTATATTGTCTACAAATTTTATATATTTCAGACTTGTCACTCTTCACTCACTATTTCTCGATTATTATTTATCTTTGGTAGGAATTAATAATAATAATAATAATAATAATAATAATAATAATAATAATAATAATATTTTCATTCGTACCAAAATGAATGTCGTTTTTGTAAAAAAAAAAAAAATTGTTCTAAAATAAGTGTCATTATAAGATACACTCATTTACTCCCAAATCAAATATCTTAAAAAGAGTTGTTAAGAGAAAAGAAGGTCACAATAATTATACTTTTTAAATGAGTTTAGAGCAGTGAAAAAGAGATGAACAATTAATATTAGAAAATTTGCGTGATCTGGGTTCGAACCTGGTCATCACAAACTGTAGATTTATAAAGATGAGATACTACTTGAACTACAAAACTAGTTATCTCAATAATTATATTTAAATAGGGATAGATCAAATATTTTATCATTTTTGTTAATTTATTTGGAAAAACCTGAAATAGTGAAATTACTAAGGATACTATATTATTTGGGAATATCTTGTAAAAGAATTAGATTGGATGATTTGGCACAGTATTATAGTTGGATATCATAATAGCCAAGGAAATTTAGCCTCTAACTGATATGTCATGATAATTTCTGTTGGAGACTCTCTACCTAATGTCATAAAATATTAAAAGCTGTCAAATCAGTAAGAACACAAAATCTAAAAGGAAATCACCTGAGTGATAACCTTTGAAAATCACAGAAAATATAAACAATTCAAAGGACGAAGACATAAGAGTAGGGTGGAATCTCTTGGTAGGCTTAGGTTGATTAATGTTCTTTTATGAAATTCTCTCCCACTCCCTCTCCCATATGGCCTCCCTAATCAAACCATAAATTGATATAAAAATTTCTGACCACCAAATATAATTTTCTACCCAAAATATTATAAACCCTACAAATATATTATTATATCCCCATTTTTTACAATTGATTAGATATTAATTGAGGCCAATACATACCATTTACTTTAAGAGTTGTATTTCAATACATTTGGATGAATACAACTCAACCCAATTCGACTAACGACCCGCCATATATATAATTATGATTATTTTTATCTTTTTCAGATTCAACTATAGATAGAACAATTCATTTTCTTTTTCTTCTTGTTCTTTTTTTCTATCTTCTTTTTCTGTTGGAAATTGGAAAAAAAGATTGGTTTTGACCAATCTTTGACCAATTTTTAATGTTGATTCCATTTTAAATAAATGGAAATAAGTTGCTAAATCGGAATCTACGTTCCGTGTAGATGAATGTAGTGTATTTACTTTCGAATTTCCAACTTTGGGTGAATGAGAAATTAATACATAAAGTTGGCAACTTGGATCCTTTTTGTGAAGAAAAATGAGAAAAAAATGAATGTTGTCCCACATTGGAAAATTGGTGGAAAAAGTTTCACTTTATTAATAGGAGCACATGTATAAGAGATAATCATGTGTGCTCACTTCTGGTGGAACCTAGTGCCATTTTTTGGACCTTGTTGGCTAAGCACACACTCACCATCCGAACCACACGTGGCACCATCGCACTCGAGTTGGGTCCGAACCGGACCGGGTCGGGTCGCCGGACCGGGTTGGGTCAGATCGGGTCACGGGTTCGGGTTCGGACCGAGCTAGGTGTGAAGGGGTGTGGCCAAGTGGTGTGACCCTTGAGTCCAAATGATTTGACCCATTTGACCCTTGTGTACACATCTTGGGTCCAAGGGTGGTATCCATTGTGGGAAATGACATATCTCCTTATGCCCACCATTTCATTTCTTGATTCAGAAAATCACTCCTATAAATAGGAGGCCCCCCATTTCATTTCTTCTGAACATTTCATTTCTTGATTCAGAAAATCACTCCTATAAATAGGAGGCCCCCATTTCATTTCTTCATTCAGAAAATCACGCATAAATCAAAAAACATTAGAATTTTTTTTTTCACAATAGTCATTATTAAGAAAGTCTCGAGTAAGTTCGCTGATAGCTTTTGGATTGTTGTACTGTAATCCTTAAGCTCAAAGTTATTGTATCTTGGGAACGATTGCCGTTAACCGTGAGCACTTGGATACGGGGCAATATCGTCTTACGGAGAAAGAGCCTAGCTCTTGCCTCGACTTAACCCCGTAATTGTGCATCTTTTCAATACACCTAACCGTATATTATCCAACATTTTCATATCACAATTCATGTAATGTATATTCTTTTTCTATAACTATTATTCTTCTCATAACCATAATCACTTCTCTACAATAACGAATGAGATTATCAGATGCAGAAAAAATATGGATAAAAAATGGTTTTATTATATTATTGAAATATATTAGTTGCATGTAGCATTACATGCATTCAAATATTAGTTATATATTTATATTACAAAAGGATATTAATTGTATAACATAAATGTATTGCTTTTTTTTCATAAACGTGGTACCTCATTTTAATGAAATATAACTCAGGGATATTAATTGAATACGAAAATGTATTAAATGTATGACGTAAATGTTGGAACCGACGGATCGCCGGCCCTATGCTATCGGAATCGGGATCCAAAGATAAATCGCAGCGGAAAGAAATCATACCCTTGTAGACCTCTTGATCTTCTGATGTATTCCTCTGAGCCCTTCTCGAACGTTGCGTGGCCAACGATCCTTCGAGAAAAATCAGTTCCGCTCTCTCTCACTTATCACGTGTTTTCTGTGATCTGAGTTCTGTGTTATGAGAGGCGCTGATGAAAAGAGCTATATATAGGCTACACCAGGGACCTAGAGGAGGAATTGGGTTGGGCCTCCTGATGGGCTTTAGTATCCTGCGTTCGGCCCGAACACATAACTGAAGCCCATCAATAATAATTCAGTCCACTAGAGAATTATTATTGAACTACCATCCCAATCCCATATTTAATATGGGCTCCTTATTATGTGTACATTTATTTCCCCGTGTTTAAGATATCGAATGTCCGTAAATTAAATAAGTTACTGACAACTTAAATAATTTACATCTAATTCCAAGAGTAGTACCACTCATCCTTATTATCATGTCGGATTAAATCCACCTGCAGGGTTTACATGATAATCCTTATGAGCTCCTCAAGGGGACATTATCATCCTAAATAATTAGGACACGGATTCCTTCTATAATCAACAGAACACCATATAAACAATGCTATCTCCCAACTCACCGAGTTTATTGATTTATGAATAAATCTCACCCATTGGCAAATTAAAGAAATAAACATTGAGCATACGTGCCCGTTATTATATAGGGATTAAGAAGATGTACATCCATAATAACAGAGGTCTTGTTCTATTATATAGTCAGTATAAAACGAACAACCTCAAATGGTCCTGCTCAATACACACAAAGTGTACTAGTGTAGTTTTATAGTCAAGACAGACTAATACCAAACTACACTACAACCATTCCGATGATTTGTCCAAATCCATCTTGGTTGTGAGCTACTATTTATAATTTATAAGAAACTGATAACATGATCTTCTGTGTGGCACCACACACCAAGTTATCTATAATATAAATTAATTGGACATTGCATAAACATATATAACAAATATAAAATGCAAACATATGACCAATGTGATTCTCATTCCATAAACGATGTTCATACAAAAAACAAGGCTTATAGTATACATCCTAACAATCTCCCACTTATACTAAAAGACTATGCTTCTATAAGCGCCGCCACACATCTAATTCCCATCCCTTCAACATGCCCATGAAAAGCTTTCGCTGGGAGGGCCTTTGTGAAAGGATCTGCTAGGTTATCTGCTGATGCAATTTTGGCGACAACAACTTCTCCTCGCTTTACGATGTCTCGTATCAGGTGGTACTTGCGCTCAATGTGTTTACTTGCTTTATGGGCTCGTGGTTCCTTCGAGTTTGCCACTGCACCACTGTTATCACAATAAATTGTGATAGCTTTGGGCAAACCAGGAATCACTTCTAAGTCCATCAAGAAGTTCCTGAGCCATACAGCTTCTTTGGCTGCCTCAGAGGCTGCCACATACTCAGCTTCCATGGTGGAGTCTGAAACGCATTTCTGCTTAACACTCCTCCATATAATGGCTCCACCTCCTAAGGTAAACACATAACCCGAGGTAGATTTACTGTTGTCCCTATCCGACTGGAAATCAGAATCTGTGTAACCCACAGGAAGCACATCATCTGCTTGGTAAACCAGCATATAATTTCTAGTCCTTTTCAGGTACTTTAAAATATGCTTTACCGCAGTCCAATGTCCTTGTCCTGGGTTACTTTGATATCTGCTAACCATGCCCACGGCAAAACAGATATCTGGCCTCGTACATAGCATTGCATACATTAGGCTTCCTACGGCCGAAGCATAAGGAACTGCCTTCATGTCCTCTATCTCCTTTGGTGTCTTAGGACACATCTCCTTAGATAAAGGTACTCCATGTCGAAAAGGTAGAAAACCTTTCTTGGAGTTTTGCATGCTAAAACGAGCTAGAATGGTATCAATGTACGAAGCTTGAGATAAGCATAACATTCTTTTCTTGCGATCTCTTATCACTTTGATCCCAAGAATATGTCCTACTTCTCCCAAGTCCTTCATATCAAACTGCTTGGACAGCCATACCCTTACGTCTGACAACACCTTGACATTGTTGCCAATGAGCAAGATGTCATCTACGTATAGTACAAGAAATACCACCACGTTTCCATCACTCTTCTTGTATACACATGACTCATCCGGACATTGAATGAATCCATAAGACTGGATTACCTCATCAAAACGGATGTTCCAAGATCTCGAAGCTTGTTTCAATCCATAAATGGACCGATTAAGCTTACACACAAGATGCTCTTTGCCCTTTGCAACGAACCCTTCTGGTTGCTTCATATAGATGTTTTCTTCAAGACTACCGTTAAGGAAAGCAGTCTTGACATCCATTTGCCAAACCTCATAATTCATATGAGCAGCAATAGACAAAAGAATCCGGATAGACTTAAGCATGGCTACCGGCGAAAAGGTTTCCTCATAATCGATTCCTTCTTTTTGAGTGTACCCCTTCGCAACAAGCCTTGCTTTGAAAGTTTCTACTTTCCCGTCTGATCCTCTTTTTCTTTTGTAGACCCACTTACATCCAATGGCTTTTACACCATTTGGTGGTTCTACTAGCTCCCAGACTTGATTAGAATCCATAGATTCTAATTCAGAATTCATAGCTTTTTGCCAAGATTCTGCATCTTTATCTTGGAGTGCTTCGTCATAGGTCCAAGGATCAGATTCATGTTCACCAGATACCAAGTCCGAAGACTCTCCCAAAAACATGAATCTATCAGGCTGTCTAACAACCCTCCCACTACGACGAGGCACTTGTGGTAATTGTGTATCATTAGTGACACATGGTGCAGACCCCTGTGGTATCTCATCTTGTACTAGTGGTACTAAGGTAGGGATTTCCCCTCTGATTTCCTCTAGAACAATTTTACTCGTGGGCTTGTGGTTCATTACATAGTCCTCTTCTAAGAATCGGGCATTTGTGCTAACAATGACCTTCTGATCCTTAGGACTATAAAATAAACCACCTTTCATTCCTCTAGGATAGCCCACAAACAGCCGAACATCCGTACGAGATTCCAACTTATCAGCATCTCCCTTCAGCACATGTGCTGGACTACCCCAAATCCGAATGTGTTTAAGACTAGGCTTACGCCCATTCCACAATTCTGTGGGAGTAGAGGGTACTGTCTTAGAAGGTACCAAGTTTAGAATATACGCTGCCGTTTCCAGGGCATATCCCCAAAACGAATTCGGTAATTCCGAATAACTCATCATCGATCTAACCATTTCCATGAGAGTTCTATTCCTTCGTTCTGCCACACCATTCTGTTGGGGTGTACCAGGTGCAGACAATTGGGATTGAATCCCAGCCTCTGATAAGTAATTCCTAAACTCTCCTAAGAGGTACTCGCCACCACGATCAGATCGTAGTGTTTTGATACATTTACCATGACGCTTCTCCACATCAGCCTTGTACTCTTTGAATTTATCAAAGCACTCAGACTTGCGGCGCATCAAATAAATATACCCATATCTCGAAAAATCGTCTATAAATGAGACAAAATATTCGAAACCACCTCTTGCCTGGATAGTCATAGGACCACACAAATCAGAATGAACCAATTCCAACACTTCTTTGGCTCTATACCCCTTGGCTTTAAAAGGCCTCTTGGTCATTTTTCCTTCCAAGCAGGACTCGCAGGTCGGATAGTTTTCCACTTCCAATGAACTCAAAGGTCCATCGGCTATCAACCTTTGAATCCTACTCAAGTTAATGTGACCTAGTCTTAGATGCCAAAGATATGTTTGGTTCATTTTAGAAGGTTCTTTTCTCTTATTTGAGTTAGAAGATGTATTATTAATTTCCAGTTGTTGCATCGTAGGAGTTATTGGATTAAGAGTATATAAATTGCCAACCAACGTACCAGAACAGACAATAACCCTATTTTTCTTGACAACCACTTTGCCATCAAAAGAAACAGAATATCCATCCAAAAATAACTTAGAAACCGAAATCAAGTTCTTTCTAAAAGAAGGTACGTAAAGACAATTCCTCAAAACCAAAGTCTTGTTCCTATCAAAAGATAAATAAACATCTCCCACTGCAACTGCCGCCACTTTCGTAGCGTTGCCCATGTAGATGGTAATCTCGCCCTCACTAAGTCGCCTGGTTTCCTGGAACCCCTGCAAAGAATTGCAGACATGATCAGTGGCTCCCGTATCTACACACCAGGTACCGGTAGATAACACCGCTAAACATGTTTCAGTAATTAGTGAGTAAGATTTACCTTCTTTGTTCTCCTTTTTCTTGGGACAATCTACCTTCCAATGTCCAGGCTGCTTGCATGAGAAGCACTTGCCCTTCGGCTTTTTCACGCCACCTTGTGGCCCAGCCTTTTGAGGTCCATTCGCTTTGTTTGCCGAAGGATTCTGTTTCTTTTTCTTCTTTCCACCTTTCGGCTTAGAATTAGAAACATTTTCAGCAACGTAAGCTTGAGCACTTTGACGAAATAGTCCTTCTGCCGATTTGAGTTCTGTCAGAAGTTCCGCCAAGGAATACATCCTTTTGTTCATATTATAATTAAGGCGGAACTGCTCAAAACTCTTAGGCAGTGTTTGGAGCACGATATCGACCTGGGTTTCCCCATCGATTTCAGCTCCAAGGACTTCCATCTCATTCAAATGAGCCATCATCTTAAGGACGTGATCACTCACAGGTGTCCCTTCAGACATGGTGGTCGTCATTAAGTTTCTCATTGCCTCCTGTCTGGCAGCCCGACTCTGGTGTCCGAAGAGTTCTCTAAGATTGTGCATCATATCATAGGCAGTGGGCATGGCCTGATGCTGATGTTGCAGTACATTTGACATGGAAGCCAAAATGTAACACCGCGCCATCTCATCTGCCTTAACCCACTTTCTATAATGCGCTTTCTCCTCTTCAGTAGAGTTTTCATCAGGCATGTCAGGACAGTGCTCATGGAGTACAAACTTGTACTCCTCAGCAGTTAGGACAATATCCAGGTTTCTTTTCCAGTCAATATAATTAGGACCAGTAAGTTTGTTTTCTTTGAGTATAACAGCAAGTGGATTGAAAGACATAATGAAATCCTGAGAATCATATAAATAAATAAATAAATACACAGGTCATAACATATAGAATTTAAAGCCTATATTGTTCCCTCAAACAATATAATTAAATTCACCAACACCTCAAAAACACCGTGAACTTCGCATGCCACGATAGTGTGGACGTATGCTAATTCAAACATTTGTAAGAGGAGGTTTTACCCATTAATTTCATTTTCTTGTCAAACAAAATTAATAGTTGGTTTAGCTTCAGCCATGCAAACAACAGCACTTACTCCGATGGGAAGGATACTATCATATGCACCTAAGTGTGTACCATTTCTTAATACTAAGTCCATTATCTAGGATTGTATCTCTTCAGATGGAGAAGATCATACGCTCCTAAATAATTTTCTATAATTATCCTTAGAGGAAGTTTGATCCAGTGATCCGCAATCAAACTCATCCGATGTGGAAGAAGGCACTCAAAGCCAACGTGTAAGTTTAAATGCATCACTTACAAACCAGTAATGGAGGCTATGGGATTTATTCAAAATAAATCCCTCTCCCACTTAGTTATTTAAATGAGGGATTTTAGCATGCAATAACATATAACATTCAAAAGCATGCTTGATAAAACAACAAACAAATAGAAAGGCAATAAATACGGAATAATATAAATCCAACTATTATGGCCACTTCGATTGAATGTTTGCCTGCTAAACGGGGATCGACCTGCCCGGTCAGGTCGCGGGGATCGACCTGCCCGGTCAGGTCGCGGGGTGCGGGGCAGCGCCCCGTTAGGAAAAATTAGGGTTTAAAACCCTAATCAGCACCAACATCCAGCGAACAGAATCAGCGCCAAATCCAGCGATTGTTGCGCAAATCCAGCAGGTTGTTGCACAGAATCAGCGCCAATCTACTGATCTGATCGATCAGCCCCATCGAGCAATCTGTTCCAGCGCCTAGCAATCTTGATCGAACAGCCCCTTCGAACGCCAATCCTAGTTCGAATAGAAGTCTCGATCGAACAGGAATCCTATACAGAATCTAGTTCGAACATCTACCAATCCTATACAGAATCTAGTTCGAACATCTACCAAACCCTATGCAAAATCCTTGTAGGATCAGAATACACCATATGAGATCGAACAAAATTACATCGAGAACAAATCAAGAATATGTAAAACCTAACACGACAAACCGCCGTGTTTTTACTATTACAATCATGCAACCAACCCAAAATAAAAACCTCGACAGGTCCGAGGGTTTAGATCATACATTAAACATACATACAGACCATAATAGTTGGATATATAGGTAACCTGCAAAACCGAGTTATCCTATGCAATCCTACTATCATACAATCTGAATATAAAACGTATGAAAAAGCATAAGATCGTAATATATAACCGATCCAATTACATAGAACCAGAAACCGTGGCTCTGATACCAATTGTTGGAACCGACGGATCGCCGGCCCTATGCTATCGGAATCGGGATCCAAAGATAAATCGCAGCGGAAAGAAATCATACCCTTGTAGACCTCTTGATCTTCTGATGTATTCCTCTGAGCCCTTCTCGAACGTTGCGTGGCCAACGATCCTTCGAGAAAAATCAGTTCCGCTCTCTCTCACTTATCACGTGTTTTCTGTGATCTGAATTCTGTGTTATGAGAGGCGCTGATGAAAAGAGCTATATATAGGCTACACCAGGGACCTAGAGGAGGAATTGGGTTGGGCCTCCTGATGGGCTTTAGTATCCTGCGTTCGGCCCGAACACATAACTGAAGCCCATCAATAATAATTCAGTCCACTAGAGAATTATTATTGAACTACCATCCCAATCCCATATTTAATATGGGCTCCTTATTATGTGTACATTTATTTCCCCGTGTTTAAGATATCGAATGTCCGTAAATTAAATAAGTTACTGACAACTTAAATAATTTACATCTAATTCCAAGAGTAGTACCACTCATCCTTATTATCATGTCGGATTAAATCCACCTGCAGGGTTTACATGATAATCCTTATGAGCTCCTCAAGGGGACATTATCATCCTAAATAATTAGGACACGGATTCCTTCTATAATCAACAGAACACCATATAAACAATGCTATCTCCCAACTCACCGAGTTTATTGATTTATGAATAAATCTCACCCATTGGCAAATTAAAGAAATAAACATTGAGCATACGTGCCCGTTATTATATAGGGATTAAGAAGATGTACATCCATAATAACAGAGGTCTTGTTCTATTATATAGTCAGTATAAAACGAACAACCTCAAATGGTCCTGCTCAATACACACAAAGTGTACTAGTGTAGTTTTATAGTCAAGACAGACTAATACCAAACTACACTACAACCATTCCGATGATTTGTCCAAATCCATCTTGGTTGTGAGCTACTATTTATAATTTATAAGAAACTGATAACATGATCTTCTGTGTGGCACCACACACCAAGTTATCTATAATATAAATTAATTGGACATTGCATAAACATATATAACAAATATAAAATGCAAACATATGACCAATGTGATTCTCATTCCATAAACGATGTTCATACAAAAAACAAGGCTTATAGTATACATCCTAACAGTAAATGTATTACAACATTTACTTAAAGGTTCTACCTTATTTTACTTAAAAAATGGTTTTGTTATTTTATTGAAATATATTTTTATATCACATAAAGGTATTAGTTGTATTGCATAAAAGTATTAATTGTTCACATAGGTATTACTTCATTGACATAATGTATTACCTCATTTTACTACGTGAGAGTATTACTTGGATCACATAAATGTATTAACCATATAATATAAATGTATTACTTCATTTACTTAAAGGTATTACCGTTTTTACTTAAAATGATTTTATTATTTTAGTGAAATATATTAGTTGTGTAACATAGAGATATTAGTTGCATCACATAAATGCATTACCTTGTTTACTGAATATAATGTATTAGGGGTGTTACATAATTACAAAAATATATTACCCAACATAACTAAAAGATATGGTTAAATGTAAAAATCAACCTAAAGTATGACTATTTTTTAATTTTCAATTTAAAAGTTTTATTTTTGTCTGATTGCAACCCAAAGGTTTAAAAGTTTTTCAAAGTGCAACCTAAACTTTTTTCGACTACTTTTCAGAAAAATGCATAACACATGATTTTAATAAGAATAAATTTATCATTCAAAACAGTTTAGGTTTCAAATTGAAAAAATTTTGTACTTCAGGTTGTAAATTTGAAAAACGGTCATATTTCAGGTTGTTTTTATTATTTTGAAAGTTACATGCAAGTCATGTGATGTGCATTTCAATGGATAAGTTGTCAGAAAAAAAGTTTAGGTTGCACTTTAAGAAACACTTGAACTTCAGGTTGCAATAGGATAAAAAAAATTAGGTTGCAAATTGATAATCAGTCATACTTTAGGTTGATTTTTGCATTTAGCCCTAAAAGATATTACCTATATGTTAGGATATATTTTAATTTTAATGATGGCAACACTCTACTTAGGTTAGTCAATTCTTTATTTTATAGTGTTGATAAGGACTGTTGAGTATTAGGATAGTTGAGTCTCAAGTCTTCTATAATAAGCTTGAAAAGTAAAAATCAGGTTCTATATTGAAAGCACCCATTTAGGGAAACTCTATGGAAGAATTGAAGACTTGAAGAATCGAAGACTCAGAAAGCTAAAGACTTGAAGAGACGAAGAACTGAAGATGTGAAGACTTGATGAGTTGAAGATTCAAAAAGTCGAAGAGCCGAGACCTGAAGAGTTGAAGAGTGAAGACCCTAAAAGTCGAAGAGCTGAAGACTTGAAGATCGAAGAACTAATAAACAATCTAAAGTTAAAGAACTCTACATTGAAGATGATTGGAAACCAAAATCAAATGACAGTGGAGTTGAAAGCAACCACAACTATTCAAGCCCAAAAATGTGGAAAAAATTCATGCTTAAGTCTTTATAAGACAAACTCATATAACCAACTTCAGAAGTCGAGGACCTCTAATTGCTGACACAAGTGAAGAAAATTAAATGTCGAGGACCTAGAGACATAAATACTTTGAAGTCTCATAAATAAAGCCTCACAAATGAAGAGTTTAATGCGATCATTCAAGACATATTGATGAAGTCTACAATAGCCGAAAAGATAGTTAAAGCCAACATGGTACAAATTGAAAAGTTGTTATATGATTTGTCAAGCTAAAACTGAAGATCAACAAAAGATATATCCCTTGTCTTATCTGCAAAAGCTTAGGAGAGTTAGAAGTTTAATGTTATTGAGTCAGTAATGTTTACATTAAACACAAGAGAATAAAGTCAAGTCACAAATCTCCCAAATTATCAATCAGGTACAAGTTGATCTTAATATGTCAGACAAATTTTAAAAAAAGTAGTCAATCTTGTTGTAAGTGTGGACACTAAAGGATATCTAAAAGCCTGAAATCAAGGTGCACGCCAAATTCAAAAACATAACTACCCACCAACGATTAAAATCAAGATTCTATCTCTTATAAATAGAAGATATCTCTTACTTTGAAGATCACCAATGCCTTACGAATTGAAGAACATAATTTGATCATCAAAACTTATCATACAAAACATTCATCAATACAAGAAGCTCAAAAATCCTAAGAGTCATTTACTTTCTTGAGCTAAGAGATAGACTAGAACAACGAGAATAAGAACTTCTCATCTTAGGCTTCTTTCTTGTCAAATCTCGATTGTTAAACACTTAAAGAGTGTTAGTAAGAAGAGAAATATCTGCATCATATTTGTATATACTTGTGTTCTCTTGAAGAACTAAGTGAGAGCTCTTAAGAGTGTTGTAATCCTTAGAAGATAAGATCGACCCTCCTTGGTTATAAGGAGTAGTTCCTCAGTTGTTGGGAAGAGTGATTCCCCAAGTTTGGAATATGCTATGTTTTTTCCCATAAGTTTGGGACGAAGTTGTTTACCCAAGTATTGAGAGGATTTCCCCCTGTCTAGAGGCGTTATAAAGTGTTGTAATACACTATGTTTAGTGGATTTTCCAAGTGTTTGTGAAGAGATGACGAAGAAAGATTACACCACCTTCAAACCTTTAAAAATCTGCTGCGTTCTTTACTTGCTTGTCTGCTCTCTCATCTCTACTTGCTTCTAAGTATGCTATTTGTTATCATATACTTACTCTATGCTAGTCGACTACATAAGAATGCTATCTTATAATCTATTCAACAACATCCTTTAAATGTGATAAGTTGGTTTCTGTTTTATTCTTGAAAAGAGTCAAATCCCATCTTCCACATGTGCTTAGGTTGATATTTTGTTAACAACTTAACAAGTTAAATTGTGAGTTGTTGATCTACTATCATCCTTAGAATTATATCTATCTGTTTTCTGCTAAGACTATTATCTACTATTTACCTGCCGAGTTAATCTCTGCTATCGCGTGTCTTATAAGTATCGCTAAAAACCGTTTTATCTTTTGAAAATGGTTTTTGTTTGAAAACATAGGAAGTCTTTCACCCCTCTAGTCTTCCTTTAGGCTTTTCTGAAACCTACACTATATAACTAAATTGTATTACTAAGACGAAAGAGGGAGGGTGTGGGCACGGGTATAAGGATTCGTGATTTTGCGTGAAAACTTGTCAGATCAAATTGTACGGATCGAATTTGAATTTTCTTCAGTAGAATTTATGTAATTTTAACTATCCAAGCTTAATTAGAAATCCTTCTAATTAGAAGATTTCTTTCACAATAAATTCTATTGTTAAATTTTGGGAAATTAGTTATAGTAGCCCTTTCAACAAAAAATATTATCCAAATAGCCTTGACCAAAACTCTAATTTAAATATAAAAAAGAAAATTTTCCAACTACCAAAATGTCTAAAATATGATTGAAGGCTTTATAGACCCGTATGGTTCTATTACACATGTTCTTTTTAATGATGTTTGTAAAACCATATTTTTCCAATAAATTCCAGATAAAACACCTCATATATTTGTTAAGATTTAGACCTAAAAAATGGTATCAGAGCTTAGGTTTATTGAAGAAATAATTTACAATTTATATTTACAATATTGATTTTATGCCTAACGGAGGAGAAAATCAAGAAAATATGTATCCTAAATATTTTTCGAGATAATACAAGTTTCAAGAATATCAATCTGATGATGTTCAACAAGGATTGGAACAAAATTGTTCATGATAGTTCTAAGATCTCACAAGATCTTAGAGAGATCCATCTAGTTCTATGGAGGTCAGACGGAGACGATGATCAGATCTCTATCCGAGATCCAACGAGAAGTTTCAGATTTGAAAAAAAAATTATAGATCTGAAAATAAACTTACCAAAGGGATCCAACAGATCTATGAATGAACGTTTCAAAGATGTGTTTGGGGATAAACCACTTATTCCCAAAGAAAAGACTATGGAAATCCCGGAGTCAAAGAGTCATGGAACTAATGTGTGAAATCATTAGAAAAATCTGACATGGAGACATCACGAGTTGATATCTCAGAGTTAACTGAATCATTCTCCAATCTTGGGATAGTGGATCTAGTTAACATCAAGATAAACTCTTAAGTTCCTAATCCAGAAGAAATTATGAGTTCAAACACACCAGCCCCTAAGAGATCGAGGGCAGAAGTCGAATCCTAATTTTACACAGAAATTTGGAGACTGGGAGCCAAATGACAAATTGGGAGGAAGAAAGCACCTCCTAACAGTCCGTGGGCTAAAATAATATAGGAGCTAACACACCCATATGGGTTGGTCCTCACAACCGATATCATCAATTTTTAAAATATGAAAAAATTAATCGATTAATGGATGACCTCATTAAAAGTGGTCTCAACAACGCTAGACATAGAAAAAGAAAACTTCATCAGACTTATCAAAAGTAGTCTGGAAGGTTCAATGAAGATGGCTTGGGAATCAACATCTACACAAGTTAAAGAAGAAGCCTTTTCCGGAGATAGTTTATATGCTATCATCGAAAAAGACGTAAGAATGCTTAAGGTCTACTTCATTGGAGAAAGGTACTTTGACCAAAGAAAGAAGGAAAAAAGTTGAGAATATACACAAGCCTTGTATGCTCTTGAGTTAAAACGTATATGTGCGGCCGATGAATACATTTATTGGTTCCGCAAATATTACTTCCAAACAGAGGTCCTGCTAAATATGGCAACAGAGATGTTCTTTGCAAAGATCTGTAGCCCATGAAGAGAAATGTTGATCTAGTCCTACAAGTTACTGATAAGTGTCGTTTTTCACATATTTTTGCGTATGTTTATGTATTTATTTGGATATGTTTAGATATGTTTTTATGGTGATTTCGGTTATTATATTGTATAAGTTGCATTTGACGTATTTGTGCTTAGTTTCATGATTTTAATGAGAAAAGTACAAAGTTTTGAGTGTAATTGATGATCAAGAAAGGAATCACGGAAAAATGAGGAAGAATCGAAGTGTAATACGAGATCGTGAGGAATATTGGTGGCGCACGGTTAGGTCGTGTTATGCAGCACGACCGTGCGCCAGCCTACAGTGGACGTGTAAGTGTGGAGCACGACCGTGCTCCACAGCACGGTCAAAGCCGTGCGAAAACCAGACGTCTATGGGCAGGGTACGGTCGACCGTGCCGGATAGCACGACCGTGCCCGGGTGCGCAGGAGCTCGAGAAGATCTTGTTTTCTTTGATTATCTTGATCGGTTACTTCACTTGGAAGACTCCCATAGAGATATATATATACTCAACAACGAAGAGAGAGAAATGAGATAGAGAGATTCATACGGAAAACACACGAGAGTCTGAGAAGCAACGAGAGGAATTGAAGAAGGATTCAAGAGATCGAGAAATCGAGAGATCGTCGTTATTTAGAGTTTTTAATCTTTCATCTCTTGTTAGATTTTAGTTGATATGATATCTTCAATCTTGTCTATGAGTTTTTTTATTATCATGTCTAGCTAATTTTCTAGGGTTTCTAGGGCTTGTTAGTAATTTAATTCGAATCTGATGGATCTTTAATTTCAATTCAATGTTCATGATTGTTTATCCTATTTGTGTGTTTATGATTTGATTGATTGTTTGATTATGTGGCCAGTAATTGAGCATGTTTTAGTAATTAGATCAAAATTCGGGAGATGAGATTTAATTATGGAAGAATAAACACATGACACATAAAAAGACTTAGATCGGGAGATTAAGGAATTTATGTGATGGGAAATCAATCTTAGGTGCTTTTGGGAGTTGTTATGTTTCTATCAGATTGAGTAGGGATACCTCTGGTGGCATAATAATCAACTGGTTAACTGACTCGAAAGAGCTGTTAATTCGATATATGTGATTACTCATATAGGATGATTGATTAATGAGCTTGAATTGGTTAAAGTGATGTTTTGATGAGAATTAGATGAAAGCATGTCCTAGAACCTGTCTTAGATTATCTGTTATTCTTGAGTGAATTTATCTGCATAGTTAGTTTCCTAGTAAATTAATTTGCAATCGGTGTGATTCGTTTTCCTTAGATAAAACTGAGAACTGAATTTGAGTACTTAGATAGGGCCTAGATAATTAGTCTCTGTGGGATCGACCTTGCTCACCACTTCTACATTCTACACCGTACACTTGCGGAAGTAGCTAAAAGAAATAAGTGAACAAGTTTTTGGCGCCGTTGCCGGGGATTAAAGTTTAGGATTACTAATATTCGAATTTTGTTTTTAATTTTAGTCTAGGTTTTGTTAGTTTTATTTGTTTTAATTTGTCTGATCTTATAGAGAGTATCTGATACTTGCTTTTTAGGTGTTTTCAGATTGTGCATGAACACTCGTTCTAAAAATGCGAATTTGATTGCACTTGATTCGGAGATTGAAGCAACGTGCAGACGTAGTAGAACACAAAGACAACTGTTTGCTCAAACTCAGATGGCTGACGATAATCCAAACGAGTGAGTACTCAACAATCAAGATATCGATGGAGGAGTGAACCAAGTACCGCCAGCTGTTGCTCAACGAGCCATCAGAGACTACTTTCAACCAAAACAAAATGGAAGGGGGGTTGTGCGACCACCTATTCAAGCAAACAATTTCAAGTTGAAGCCGGCTCTGATCAATATGGTTCAGCAGAATCAGTTTGGGGGTGGCCCTTTAGATGATCCCAATGCGCATCTGGCGCAGTTTCTTGAAGTCTGCGATACGATCAAGTTGAATGGCGTTTCTGACGATGCCATAAGACTTCGATTGTTTTCTTTCTCCTTAAGAGACAAAGCGAAACTGTGGTTTAACTCATTCCCTCCAGGCTCGATTACTACGTGGGAAGGATTAAGTAGTAAGTTCTTATTTAAGTACTTTCCACCGAGTAAGACGTTGAAGTTGAAGAGTGAGATTACACAGTTCAAGCAATGTGATGGGGAGTCTTTAGGCGAAGCTTGGGAAAGATTTAGAGATATGTTGAGGAGGTGTCCTCAGTATGGATTTCCCGAAGATCAACAGGTTTGTTTCTTCTATAACGGACTGTTTGGATCAACGAGAGCCATGATAGATACGGCGGCAGGAGGAGTTTTGTTAGCAAAGAGTCCGGATGATGCGATATACATTTTGGAGGAGATGGCAACAAACAGCTACCAATGGCCGTCTGAACGAAACACATATAGAAAAGTGCGGAGATTCAAAGTCAAGATCAGTTATCTATTCTATCCTCACAAATAGTTGCTCTCACAAATCAAGTATCTGCGCTGACAACGGTTCAATCCCAAAATATAGGAAGTATAGGGAGTCGAGGAGGTGATTTTACCCAACAAGAAGAAGTAGAGGACGTCAACTATATGAAGGGGTAGAATTACAACAATCAAAACTTCCAAAGTAGGGGAATGTATCAGTATAAGCACGGAGGGCCAAATCATGAAAAGTTCTCTTATGCAAATAATAAGAACGTTTTGCAAACCCCTCCGGGATTTTCTGTTACGAAAAGAGTTATCAACGAACCAAAAAAACCAGCACTAGAAGATTTGGTAGGAGCATTTGTCAATGAATCACGCGATAGATTCATAAGGATTGAGGAACGATTTGATGCACGGATGAAAGCCTTGGAGTTACAAGTGGGACAGATGGCCGAAAACATGAGAAATCAACACAAGAAGGGTCAATATCCAAGCACCACTGAAATAAACCCAAGGGAGCAGTGTAAGGCAATTCAATTGCGTAGTGGAATGGAATACGAAGGGCCAAGCATGTCGGTGGCAGAAGAAGATGAAAACGAGAGGACGGAGGAAGAAGTGGTGGAGAAAAAAGAAGACGATGGCAAACAAAAAGGGGCTGAGAAGCCAAAATCTAATTCCAACCCTCCACCTCCATTTACAATTTCTTCACTTCCATTTCCTCAACGTTTTCAAAAGAAAAGGCTAGATGCTCAATTCGCTAAATTTTTGGAAATTTTCAAGAAAATTCACATTAACATTCCTTTTGCAGATGCTTTGGAACAAATGCCGAACTATGCGAAATTCTTGAAGGATGTAATGTCAAAGAAGAAAAAGATAGCGGACTATGAGAGAGTGAATCTCACGGAGGAGTGTAGTGCAATCCTACAACAAAAGCTGCCACAAAAGCTGAAGGACCCAGGGAGCTTCACAATACCGTGCGTCATTGGAGAATCAAGTTTTGATAAGGCTTTGTGTGATCTCGGGGCGAGTATAAACTTGATGCCGTTATCCATCTTTAAAAAGCTTGGTCTTGTTGATGTAAAACCTTCTACAATCACACTACAATTGGCGGATAGATCAATAACATACCCTAAGGGAATCATCGAGGATGTGCTAGTGAAGGTTGATCGGTTCATCTTCCCAGTAGACTTCGTCGTTCTCGACATGGAGGAAGATCACGTTGTGCCTCTTATTTTAGGACGACCGTTCCTAGCCACGGGACGAGTATTGATTGACGTTAAAAAAGGAGAGCTGACCTTGCGAGTGAATGACGAACACATTCTGTTCAACATCTACAAGGCCATGAGATTCCATGATGAAGAGGAGAATTGTAGCTTTATTGGAGTTGAGGATATTTGTGTGGTGGACCAAGTGGAGCGCATCTTGACAAAGGATTCGTTAGAATTTTGTTTGACGACATCCTTGCAAACTCAAGTGAATAATCTTGATTTTGAGAATGATGAGGTTATTGACTACGTTTATTGTTTGGATGCATTACAGGAGATACCAAGGAAGAAGAGCCACGGAAAGGAAAATAACAGAGGAAACGAGAGACAGTGTAAGGGGGATCAAACCGGGCACGACCGTGCTGTGGAGCACGGTTAGACCGTGCCCGGTGGAAAGGTGAAACTGGATAATGGGGCACGACCGTGCGGTACGGCACGGTCGACCGTGTCCGGGCCGATGGCGTGTATACAGGTCGAGCACGATCGTGCTGAAAAGCACGGTCAGACCATGCTCGACCCCAACAAAGGTGTTTCGGAAGCGGAAAAGCCCATTATCGTTCCAGAGTTGAAGCATCTTTCGAATCATCTCCAATATGCCTTTTTAGGTAGCAATAAAGCTAATCCGGTAATCGTTTCCTCGTCTCTAAGCTCAATTCAATTAGAAAAACTTTTACGAGTATTGAGAGAAAACAAGCGAGCTCTGGGTTGGTCAATTTCGGATTTGAAGGGAATAAGTCTGTCCATTGTTATGCATAAAATAAGAATAGAGGATACTTATAAACCTTCAATCCAAAACCAACGAAGACTTAACCCAATTATGCAGGATGTTGTGAAGAAAGAAGTCTTAAAATGGCTGGATGCTGGAATCGTATATCCCATCTCCGACAGTAATTGGGTAAGTCCGGTACAAGTGGTACCAAAGAAAGGAGGAATGACGGTAGTCAAGAACGATGATGAGGAGCTTATAGCCACTCGAACGGTAACAGGGTGGCGGGTGTGCATCGATTATAGAAAATTGAATACCGCCACCCGAAAAGATCATTTCTCTCTCCCTTTTATTGATCAAATGTTGGATCGGTTGGTTGGATATGATTATTATTGTTTTCTCGATGGGTATTCCGGATACAATCAGATTGCGATTGCTCCGGAGGATCAAGAGAAAACAACTTTTACATGTCCATATGGTACCTTCGCATTCCGGAGGATGCCATTTGGATTATGTAATGCTCTAGCCACTTTCCAACGATGCATGATGGCAATTTTTCATGATTTGATAGAAAATATGATGGAAGTGTTTATGGACGATTTTTCAGTTTTTGGAACGTCATTTGATGTGTGTTTAGCTAACCTATCTCGAGTTTTGCAGCGATGTAGGGAGACCAATTTGGTTCTTAATTGGGAAAAATGTCATTTCATGGTACAAGATGGAATCGTATTAGGTCACCGCATTTCGTCTGCAGGACTTGAAGTAGATAGAGCAAAAATCGTGGCGATTGAAAGATTGCCACCACCAAAAACAGAAAAATCAATCCGAAGTTTCCTAGGGCATGCAGGTTTCTATTGGAGGTTCATTAAAGACTTTTCAAAGATCACAAAGCCATTGAGCCGACTACTGGAGAAAGATGTCGAATTCAAGTTCGATGAGGAGTGTCACTTAGCATTCGAAACATTGAAGAAAGCATTGATAAGTGCACCAATTTTGGTAACTCCGGATTGGTCACAACCATTTGAGCTAATGTGTGATGCGAGTGATTACGCCGTGGGAGCTATGCTTGGACAAAAAAGAGACAAATTGCTGAGGCCAATATACTATGCCAGTCGAACGTTAGATGAGACACAACAAAACTACACCACGATGGAAAAAGAGAAGTTGGCAGTCGTCTTCACGTTCGACAAATTTCATCCCTATTTGATCGGCACAAAAACAATTGTTTATACTGATCATGCAGCAATTCGTTATCTTTTTGATAAGAAAGATGCTAAACCACGTTTAATATGTTGGGTTTTACTTTTACAGGAATTTGATCTGGAAATTAAAGATCACAAGGGATGCGAGAATGTGGTAGCCGACCATTTGTCAAGACTAATGAACGACGAGGTTGATCAAAGCGTCGAGATCAAGGAAAAATTTCCAGATGAATACATACTAGCGATAAATGATGTTCCAGTACCGTGGTACGCAGATATCGTGAACTACTTGGTAAAGGGGGTCCTTCCACCAGATATAAATGGGTATCAAAGAAAGAAATTTCTTCATGATGTTAATTTTTATATGTGGGATGACCTGTATTTGTTTAGGAGATGTGCAGATTCGATGATTCGAAGATGCATCCCGCTAGAAGAGTGAGATGACATAATGGAGATGTGTCACTCGTCACCAGTAGGAGGACATCACAGTGGAAAGAAGACGGCCATCAAAGTGCTTCAATCAGGTTTTTATTGGCCAACGTTATTTAAAGATTGCTATAACTTTGTGGCAGGTTGTGACAGATGTCAAAGGATGGGGACAATATCAAGAAGGCATGAGATGCCTTTAACAAACATATTGGAAGTGGAAATTTTCGATGTGTGTGGTATTGATTTCATGGGGCCTTTTCCCCCATCTAATGGTTACAATTATATCTTACTAGCTGTGGATTATGTGTCTAAGTGGATAGAGGCTGTTCCCACCAAAACCAATGATGCTAAGGTTGTTCTCCAATTCGTGAAGAAAAATATCTTCAATCATTTTGGGACACCCAAGGCAATCATTAGCGATGAGGGAAAACACTTCCATAACAAAATTTTTGCTAGGTTATTGGAAAAATACGGAGTGAAGCACAAAATGACTTTTGGCGTATCATCCTCAAGCCAATGGATTAGCCGAGGTGTCGAATCGGGAGATAAAAACGATCTTGGAGAAAATGGTGAGCATAAATTGAAAAGATTGGTCGTTTCGCTTGGATGACTCTCTATGGGCATATCGGACGACATTCAAAACACCAATCGATATGTCTCCTTACCAACTTCTTTTTGGTAAGTCGTGTCATCTCCCGGTGGAATTGGAGCACAAAGCATTTTGGGCTACAAGAGCACTGAATTTGGATTATGTACGGGCGAGTTCGGATCGAGTACATAATCTATTGGAGATGGATGAGTTCCGCAATGATGCCTATGAAAATGCTCGAATCTACAAAGAACGGACCAAACATTTCCACGACAAGATGATTCAAAAGAGGACATTCAAGCCAGGCGATCCGGTGTTGCTGTTCAATTCGAGACTCCGATTGTTCCCCGGAAAATTGAAGTCACGATGGTCGGGTCCTTTTTGGGTTAAAAAGGTGTTTGATTCGGGCTACGTAGAGCTATTGGCTAAAGATGGACACACATTCCCCGTCATTGCACAACGAATCAAGCTATACTATGGAAATGGACCAAAGGAGACGGCAAGGTGCGTTTATTACTTAAACGATCCATGAACGGTACGCTTTCATCTCGTCTGGCTGAAGACGTTAAACTTAACGCTACTTGGGAGGCAACCCAATTAGTCTAGTTGTAGTTTAAAAAAAAAATAGAAATTCCCGGAGCACGATCGTGCACCATTAGGCACGGTCGTGCCCCAACATCCAAAGTCGAGATGGCCGGGCACGGTCTACCGTGCTATTCAGCACGGTCGTGCTCCACCATCCAGAACTTT
Organism: Scutellaria minor; assembly: GCA_954870855.1. Lineage (NCBI taxonomy): Eukaryota > Viridiplantae > Streptophyta > Magnoliopsida > Lamiales > Lamiaceae > Scutellaria > Scutellaria minor. The sequence continues at coordinate 19,008,705 of OX940729.1, read as the reverse complement.
GAATTGCCCGGGCACGGTCGACCGTGCTATGTAGCACGGTCGTGCCCCACAAAATCGTGTTCAAAAAGGGCAAGAAGGAGGCAAACGGTTTTGTCTCCAATTTCTTCCCCAATTTGTGCCCTAACCTCCATCCACTAAATTGACCAATTTTTCACCGATTAATCGCTCTCAAACACAAATTCATTCCTTTCCCACTCCATAATAACGTAAAAAATCAAACAATTTGGAAGAAATTTGACCCCATTGTGGTGTTAAACTCTCAAGTTCCATTACCAAGTTTTCATCGAAAAAGGTACGTTTCTTTCCAATGTTTGTCGCTCTTTTTGCTATAGATGTGTTGTTGGTGATATGGGTGAGGTTTTAATCGGAGTCGAATTTCGTTTTGAAGTTTTCTGTCATTGGGGACTTTTGTCAAACACCTTGCGTGCATGCTTTTTCTTGATCTTTTCTTGCATTTTTTAGCATGATTGTCTATGGTTTGTGACTATGATTGCCTATGATGGATTATGATTGACTATAATTGGTGATTTGTGGTTTGATTTTGTGTTTGCATGCATAATTTGGGCTTCACTTACGATTGACTATGATTGGTGATGTGTATACCCTACCTATATTTTGTGCATGGTCTAAGTTTGGGGGAACTATGAGTGAGGAATGTGCGATGTATGATTGAGATGTGTTTGGGGTACGTTGTGATGGGATACTAGGTTTCGTGTTTATGACTGCAATGTGTGGTATTGTTTGGGATTTAAGTGACTACATTGGCTATGATGTGACATTGCTTACAACTTACCACGGGATTTTTGTAGGTTACTATAGTCGGAGGTAAGAAACGAAAGACTACGTAGGGCGCGTCATCGAGTGCTTCACTTCCTTTTCCCACTTCGCCCGCACACTATGAGGTCCGATTGACAGATCCTGAGCATCAGGCTCGGTGGGCAGATTTGGTTGGGCGACAGATCGAGGCTACTCGATACGCAGATGATGCTGCCTTACAGACTCTGGGGTTACACGATGACTTCTGGAGGATGGTTGGGAATGTAGGGTGGACATTCCTGTTCCGGGGTCGTTGGCGAACTTACCCCAAGGTAGTGCTAGAAGTGCTTAGCACGTTGACGGTTCGGGAACGAACACGAGCCCCGATGACCCCTGCTAGTATCAGTTTTCAGCTGCAGAATCGGAATCATGAGATCACTATCGAGCAGTTCCGGCAGATATATCATCTCCCGGAAGAGACTATCGAGGTGAAGCATCACCGGAACTTTAGGCCGGCGGAGTTTTGGGGTTTTCTGACTGATTGCAGTCTGCGAGATCCGGTTCCATGGGATGCGAGGAGAACGAAGATGACTTGGCTACGGAACCCGGTCTTCCATTATATTCAGCGGGTCATCGCAAAGTTTATTTTTGTGAGACACGATAGTGGCGACTTTAGGGTGGACGAGCTATACATCCTCTACTGCATGGTTTATAGTCGTCACGTGGATGCTGCCACTTTTCTGATTCGGCAGATGAGCAGGATCGCTAAGCAGACGAGTGGTCCCATTGTCATTGGAGGCTTGATCACTCCGTTAGCCCTCCACTTCGGCATGGCCTTGGACAACGTGTCCCATGTGCCGGGCTCGACTGCCATTGACATGCAGGTGTTGATTTACCAACACTTCATAAGCCCGGATCCGGCTGGCCATGGTTACTTCTTTCAGCAGAATGGCACCGCAGGATTCCCGTTGCCAAATCTTCATCTCACGACTGTTGGGGAGCTTAGTGATTACGATGGCGAGCCGGATTGACGCAACTGGTCATTGGATACACCGGAGCACGTAGCCCTTTCCGAGGGTGTGCCGTATGTACCAGCTCCTCCGAATATGCCAGACGAGATTCGGGAGGCGATCGAGGAGGAGGACGCATATGAGCAGGGGGCGGACCAGGATTATACGGCCCCGCAGCAGACGGATGATTATGTTCCTCCGTCTCCCGAGCCAGCACAACATCAGCACTGGTACGCGCCTCAGTACGACGCTCGGTTGGAGGCGTTGGAGACTGGTTTAACCGAGCTACGTGGTGTGTTCCGGGACTACCGGACGATGATGATGGAGTTTATGGTGCGCATGGATCACTGGAGGATTTCTATGGGGCACGTCTATCCGCCACCGCTAGCTGAGGATTAGGTTTTTTTTCTTTTCTTTGTTTTTTCTTTTTCTTTATTTTTTTTTCTTTTTTTTTTCTTCTTCGTTTTGTCTTTCCCTATTTTTTGTCGCCTCTGGAGTTGTCGACTGTAAGTTTGGGGGGATGTAACTTGAAGAACAATGGTAAAAAAAACAATCTGATCTTATCATGTACATAATTGTGTCGTTTTTGTTTTTTTTAAGATGTTAGATGATCTCATGATTGAGTTATATGAAATGAATCCTTGAAGTTATATGAAATATGATTTGAGTAAAATAAACGTAGGAATATATTGCCTGATTGAAATTGAAAGTTTGTTCTAAATTCTTGGTGAATATTTTTGAACATGCAATGATTGTGTAGTTTTGAGGAGTATGAAAATAAGCTTGTGAGATTTGAGCCTTGACTTGATATTACACCAAGTCTTATTTTCTTGATTGTGTGAGTGACGATTGTCTTGTATATACCTCTAGAATTTGCTTTGGTATCTCCTTCGAGACTACAAGTACGTGTGGATTTTTGAAAATGATATAAGGCCATTTTTTTTGCTTTGATAAGTCACTTAGCCAAATAAATTCTTACAAAATTCGATATATTTCTTTTGTTAGCCCTGTTGAGCCGTTAAGCCTTATTCGTTGGTTAGCCACATAATTGGGTAAATTACCACTCCTTTTATTTTGAACCTACCTATCTATAATTTTGAAGCTCAGTTAGAAGTGATGGGTGAATAAATACAATGTGAAGTATATGTGGAGTTGGAGAGAGTATTTGGTGGAGAATGTTGAAAAAAAAACAATGATAGGAAAATTGATGAAAAAAGAGAAAAACCAAGTGTGATGAAAAGAAAAATAATGTATACTTGGATTGTAGAGGTGATTGTTGGAAGGAAGATTTTTGCATGAGTTGTGCCTATTTTGATATGTTTTGAGTTGTGCATTTTCTGGAACTCAATTGAATAATTAATTTTTGACATATCTCTGGAACTCATGTTTTGGGAAAAGTGGTCATTTGAAAAGACCTCATGAAGTATGATTGAAATTGCAATATGTGGAGGAGCTTCAAATATCTATTTGATTAGTCACTTTTATCCCAAATTTTTCCTACCCTGTCCAAAGAGCCTCATTGCGTCCAAATAAAGTCCTTTTTGATTCTTAATATTCACATGTACACACGTGGTGGAGAAGTGAGACGATTTGCAAGCTTATGGTAGGTTTTACTTGATTATTCGTTTGAGCGTATACACGTCCTATTTCTAAACACTTTTTGAGCGTGAGTGATACACCGTTATCTTGTGAGGTTCATTACTCCTTGAAAGTACATGGTTATGAATTGTTTGAAGTATTTATTAGAAGTTTGAATGAATTTTTGATATCAATTAGGTGTATATGATCTATAGTTTGTGATACTTAAATTCATGATTCGTGTTTCTTCTAGTTGGTTGCTTTAGTTTCTTAGAAGTGTCTTTTGAGTATTCGATGTTGCTCGAGGACGAGCAACAGTTCAAGTTTGGGGGATTTGATAAGTGTCGTTTTTCACATATTTTTGCGTATATTTATGTATTCATTTGGATATGTTTAGATACGTTTTTATGGTGATTTCGGTTATTATATTGTATAAGTTGCATTTGACGTATTTGTGCTTAGTTTCATGATTTTAATGAGAAAAGTACAAAGTTTCGAGTGTAATTGATAATCAAGGAAGGAATCACGGAAAAACGAGAAAGAATCGAAGTGTAATACGAGATCGTGATGAATATTGGTGGCGCACGGTCAGGTCGTGCTATGCAGCACGACCGTGCGCCAGCCTACAGTGGGTGTGTAAGTGTGGAGCACGACCGTGCTCCACAGCACGGTCAAAGTCGTGCGAAAACCAGAGGTCTATGGGCAGGGCACGATCGACCGTGCCGGATAGCACGACCGTGCCCGGGTGCGCAGGAGCTCGAGAAAATCTTGTTTTCTTTGATTATCTTGATCGGTTACTTCACTTGGAAGACTCCCAGAGAGAAAGAGATATATACTCAACAACGAAGAGAGAGAAATGAGATAGAGAGATTCATACGGAAAACACACGAGAATCTGAGAAGTAACGAGAGAAATTGAAGAAGTATTCAAGAGATCGAGGAATCGAGAGATTGTCGTTATTTAGAGTTTTTAATCTTTCATCTCTTGTTAGATTTTAGTTGATATGATATCTTCAATCTTGTCTATGAGTTTGTTTATTATCATGTCTAGCTAATTTTCTAGGGTTTCTAGGGCTTGTTAGTAATTTAATTCGAATCTGATGGATCTTTAATTTCAATTCAATGTTCATGATCGTTTATCCTATTTGTGTGTTTATGATTTGATTGATTGTTTGATTATGTGGCCAGTAATTGAGCATGTTTTAGTAATTAGATCAAAATTCGGGAGATGAGATTTGATTATGGAAGAATAAACACATGACACATAAAAAGACTTAGATCGGGAGATTAAGGAATTTATGTGATGGGAAATCAATCTTAGGTGCTTTTGGGAGTTGTTATGTTTCTATCAGATTGAGTAGGGATACCTCTGGTGGCATAATAATCAACTGGTTAACTGACTCGGGAGAGCTGTTAATTCGATATATGTGATTACTCATATAGGATGATTGATTAATGAGCTTGAATTGGTTAAAGTGATGTTTTGATGAGAATTAGATGAAAGCATGTCCTAGAACCTGTCTTAGATTATCTGTTATTCTTGAGTGAATTTATCTGCATAGTTAGTTTTCTAGTAAATTAATCTGCAATCGGTGTGATTCGTTTTCCTTAGATAAAACTGAGAACTGAATTTGAGTACTTAGTTAGGGCCTAGATAATTAGTCTCTGTGGGATCGACCTTGCTCACCACTTCTACATTCTACACCGTACACTTGCGAAAGTAGCTAAAAGAAATAAGTGAACAGTTACCACCGGAGCAGGTCGACACAGTTGCAAGAAGGGTGTCTTTCTTAAAAGACAGCCTGCGAGAATGGTGTCAACAAGCGATCATTCAAAAGAACAAGAAAAAACTTAAAGGACAAATCAAAAGAACTCATCTTTATTGTGATAGTAACGATTAGTAATTGAAGAATCAAAATATGTAAGACATGGGAAGAGAAAGAAACACTTCAGAAGTGTATCTTACGCCAAGTCCGGAGGATCACAGAGAAGGCATTCCAACCAAGAAAGATCATGGTGGTCCAAATCCAAGGCCAGAACCTACAAGTTTGGTTAAAAATTTACTTCTTTTAGGTTTTCTTCACAAGGATCTAGATCTACAGAAAAGTTAATAGGAAGAACACCAATAAAGAGAACTTTCAAACGAGCTCATACTCTTACAAATGAAAGTTTCAAAGACTGCAATTGCTGGACATGCGGTGCGAAAGGACATATTTCACCAGACTGCCCACAAAAGCAGAGTGAAATTCGTTGTTAGGATATTTCTGATAGGTTTTGATGAGACAAATAACTTTATATAGGAAGTTATAGTACCCCAGTTTTCTACATTATTTAAGTGGAACATAGTTTTGTAGAGTTAACTTTCTAGGCTATATTTGTAAAGATGTAAAAATCAGAAATATGAAGATTACTGATTTTAGCAGGATTTTGGAAGTATCAGATGCTGATTCTCAGCAAGGAGAATCAGTAAGCAGAAGGAGTAAGCAGGATTAGCAAGCTGGAAAAGTAAGCAGTATACAAAAAGTAGTAAGGAGAACTGGAGGCTGTCTGCATGATTAAAAAACAGGAAGCTGTTCTAAAATCAGCAAGCAAACGCAGATCAGGAAGCTGGTGCAAGACAGTAAGCAGTTACTCCAACCTTACCAGTAAACTGTAAGTTTATCTTAACTTATTTATTGTAGTACGAGGACGTAATGAATGCAGTATGTGGTTTCTGCACTATCAAAGTATCCGGTAGATGGAAGTTAGCACTTGACCAATGAGGTGATGCTATCTAGACCGCGGACCTGCAAAAACACTGTTGCCGAGGAGTAGCGCCATTAATGCGGAGCAGAGTAGGACATGCCCTATTTTTCAATTTTTCCATGTGCATTAAATGCGAAGATATTGAAGATCAATATTTGAATTTCTACGAGGACTATGCCTCTCTTCAACGGGTATATTCTTACAAGTATAAATAGAAGGTGAAGGTAACCAAGCAGACTACTAAACTTACTGATAATTTGCTAAGGTATCACATTTTCAAGTTGAACACAAGTTTGCTAAACAGTTCAGTCACTCAATCTTTAGAAGCAGTCAAACCCAAGAGTTTGAGCTCACAAGTTCTTAAGGCTGATTTTGAAAGCACAAGTTGAAGACCATATACTTTTAACCATTTGTTGTGTGCTAGGTTGCTTTATTTTGGAGTCCTTAGTGGGAAGGAATTAGATCCTTACTAAGTATTTAGTCTTTGTGTAAGGTTGTTTACTCTGTGTGAGTATTTGTACCCTGTGTGGAAGTAGCCTAGGAATCTTACTGATTCTAGTAGGTTTGACTTGTTAAGAAGATGATTGTAAAGTTGAGACTTGTAAATCAATCTGACCTAGTGGAGTTTCTCCTGTGTAAAGGAGAAGAGTGGACGCAGAAGGATTACACCACATTCAAACCACTATAAACCTTTGTGTGTTTATCATTTTACTTGTTGTATATCTCATTTATATATCATGCTCATACTACTAAAAAGTTTCTGTTAAAATCATACTTGGTAAAAGAAAACTATTTTTCAAAAGAAACTATATCTTGTATTTCTACTACATATTGTGATAATCGAGATAGTAAGCTGAACGAGTATACTGTCAGCTTACTAAATCGAAAGTGTTACTGCATTCTCTCTAGAATCCAGTAACCTGTTTACAGAATAGTTTTAAAATGCAAAATTTGATAGAGGTTCATTCATCACCCCTCTGAACCTCTGACCACTTCGGACCAACAAGTGGTATTAGAGTAAGTTAGGTTAAAAGCCAACTTGACTGGTAACCTACCTAGATCCACCATTTTCTGTTGGAAAAATTGTTTTTCTTTCTCAGGACCAAAACTCATAATTTTAGCATAAGCATGAATTTCTCATACCATAAACTCCCAATATTTTTCATAGAGAAATACGATTACTGGCAGATACACATAGAGGCTCACCTGTGGACCATACATGATGAGATTTGGTACGTGAAAATTGAAAGACCACTTGTAATCATAAAACCAAACCCTATTCTTGGAATAGAGCGTCGCGAGCATGCACAAGCTGAGGAAGCTGCAACAGCTGGAGAAATCGAGAGCGCAACAACCTGTGAGGACGACACTGAAGGGGTTCCAAGACCCGCTCCACGTGCAGCAGCTCCAGATTACAGGAGAGTTGCTCCATCAACTGAATACATTGTCAAGGTTAGACATGAGTATACAATTGACGAAAGAAAAAGAGCCAACCTGGATAATGTGGCCAAAAACACATTATTTCTCACGTTGGATAAAGAAACCTTCAGCAAGATGAAGAACTGCAAAACAACTAAAGAAATATGGGATAAACTGGAGTTAATATGCGAGGACAATGAACTTGCCAAAGACAATAGAATGTCAAAGACTACACAATTATATGAGCAATTCACTATGAAGCCTGGAGAGTCACTGGAAGAACTCGACTTGAGATTCATAGCCATCGTCAGCAAGCTTGAATACCTTGGGAAGTTCTATACCTAAAAGGAGAAAAATACGAAAGTGTTGAGAGCTTTACCCTTGGAATGGGAAAGCAAGGAAACTACAATGAGAGTCTCACTGGACATTAATGCGATAAGTATTTTTGATCTCTTTTCAGATCTTAAGGCTTTCGAATTTGACATTGATCGAAGGAGAAAAGAGGTTGAGAAGTCAAGCGCTAAAGTATCAGCACTTACAACAAGAGTTAAGGATACAACTGCAAGCAGAAGTAAGCAGAAAGAGAAACAAAAAGAAGTGCTTGCTGAAGATGTTGAGGAAGAGATGATGTTCCTTCTAAAGAAGTTCAAGAAGTTCCTGAAAATAAATAAAAGAGGAAATGACTTCAGAAAAAAGCCTCAGACCTCAGACAGAAGTCCCTAGATAAGACCAACATCACAGTCAAATACAGGTTCCTCTGACTTGTGTTATAATTGCAGGAAACCTGGACACTTTGCCAGAAACTACCCCTATTCTCAAGTACATAAGTATACTGAGGATGAGATGATGCAGAGAAAAGAAAGAATGAGCGATGATAAGCAAAAGCTCAGGGCTCTTCTAAGTGAAGCTGAAGCTCTAAAAGCAGCAAGCAGCTCCAAGGAAGAAGCCAATGCCGATTGCTCATCCAAGAGCAATAGCGATAGTTCTACCTCCGATAAGAAAGTATTACTGTGCCTCATGGCTAAAGATTGTGAAGATGAAGAAGATAATGAGGTAACTTCACAACCTCTTGATGTTTTCAGTTCTGAAAAGCCGAACATGATCCAGTCTTTCAGACAGATCATGAGTGACTTTGAGCAGATAAATTCAGCTCATGAAGAACTGAAAGTGGAAAACCAACAGCTCAAGAGTGAGCATACTGTACTGAAGGAAAATGTTTTTGACCTAGAGTACTACAATACAGAATGCAATAACCTCCAAGCTGAGGTCTTTAAGTTCAAGCTGCTAGTCACTAAGCTTTGTTGAAAAAACTAGCTTGCAAAACATAATTGATGTGTATAGCAAATCAGCTAGGAAAGTACAGGAATGTATCCTGGAGACCCACAATGCCTACAAAAGAAATGGTGTAAGATATTATGCTGAAAGCTCTCAGAAAACATCAAGCACATCCAATACTGGAAAGTTTGTTCAAGCTCGAGTATCCTATGCTCAGGAACACATTTCAATCAATGGAAGCTTGAACAAAACTAGTACAGTGGTTAAGGGAAAGAAACCCATGCTGCAAACAACAGACAATAAGTCTGCAGGAACTCTCAGAAAACAACACAATCAATATGCTGCAAGTAGGAGGAGAATGTAGTAGTCTCCCAGGTTACGACAAAAGTTCTACCCCTACTATACCAAAGCATACTTGCTTAATCCAAATGAATTCATACTCTGGAAAGGTATAAAGGGAGTACCTTCCTCAAACAGGAAATGTAACACTTAGAAATCTCCAGCACGCACACATCACAAACAATATCTTGCAAAGGGTACTTACAGAAAGAGAACCACCAAGGCTAATGATAAGAAAATTTTCATTAAGCAAGTGTGGGTCCCAAAGAGGACTAACCCCCCAGGACCCGTACTTGTATGGGTTCCTAAATCTACCTGATTTACTTGCAGGCACAGTTGCTAGAAAGCAGCGGAGATGTATGGTATATCGATAGCGGCTGCTCGCGACATATGACTGGCAAAAAAACAGGATTAAGGAACTTCCAGCCATACAAAGGTCCTAAAGTTATCTTCGGAGATGACTCCAAAGGAAGCACCAAGGACATATGAAGCTTAATCAGAGGCAATGCAAGTATCAATGATGTTTCATATGTCAAAGGACTTAAGTATAACCTCTTGAGTATTAGTTAATTCTGTGACAAAGGATGTTCAGTGGAGTTTAACCTCAACAAGTGTTTGATAAGAAACAACAAGACGAACGAGGTGAAGCTTACTGGAACTAGGAGAAACAATATCTATCTTGCTGATTGGAGTTCAACAGTGCAACCAATATACTTTATTATTAAGAGTACTCCTGAACTAAGCTGGCTATGACACAAGAGGATGAGCCACCTGAAATTTAAGATGATCAACAAGCTAGTAAGAAAGAACCTGGTGAGAGGTTTACCAGATATTGCTTATAAGAAAGAGAGTGTTTGTGGAGCCTGTTAAAAAGACAAACAAGTAAGAAGCTCTTTCAAAGAAAAAGTACATAGATCTTCTCATAGGATTCTGGATCTATTACATAAGGACCTTTTCGGTTCAGTTGAGCCTATCAGTGTTAGTGGAAAGAAGTATTCTCTTGTGATCGTGGATGACTACTCTAGATTTATTTGGACTATCTTTCTGACCAAGAAATCAGAAACTCAGAACAGGTTGTCAGCATTCATGATGAAAGTGCAAAATGAAAAAAGCTTGAACATTGTAAAAATAAGATCTGACAGAGTAACAAAATTCACAAATAGATTCATAGAGAAATATTGTTCAGAGAATGAAATTTATCATGAGTATTCTGCAGCAAGAACTCCCCAACAGAATGAAGTTGCAGAAAGAAGAAACATGGCTTTAAAGGAAACAACAAGGATTATGATTGCTGATGCTAGAATACCAAAGAGATTTTGGGCTGAAGTAACCAATACAACATGATATACTTAGAATAGATGCTTAATCAACAAAGATCATGATAAGACTCCCTATGAAGCTTGGCATGAAGTTAAACCAAATATTTCATACCTGTATATCTTTGGATACAGATGCTACATTCTGAACAATGGAAAAGAGCACTTGAAACCTTGATGAAAAATTTGATGAATGAGTGTTTCTAGGATACTCATCAGTAAACAAGACATTCAGGATCTTCAATAAAAGAAGCTTGGTTGTAGATGAATCAATACACAAGAGAATGTTGCAGCTGGGAATTGAAGCAAGCAGAGCAGAATCCTTCAGGCAACCCCTCAAAGTGCTGCAACCAGGAGAAGAAAGCAGTGCTGTTGCTGAAGCTCATGATTCACCTACTTTCAGAGGTATTGCAGCACTGTCCCCTATTATCAGCTTAGATGTGATGGAGGTCGACTAGTAACAGATGGTTGATTATTCCAATTTCCTTGCTTATCATGTTCTATCTTCTGAGAGGGAACCATCACTAATCATTCAAAGAGTCCTGAAAGATATAAATCAGGAATATGCCAATGAAGAAACCATGAAGGAAGTTGCTGAGACAGGATTCCCTGTACTGACTATTGTAGCAGTATAGAATGCTGAAGAACAACAGGAACCAACACTTACTAAAGAAAAATAGGATGCGACAGTTGCTGATGCTACCATCTTTACTGAAATTGTTGGTGTTGAATCTGAAAAGAAGGAAGATGATCTCTTCCTGGTGGAATTTCAGCAGTTGATTGAGCAAACCTATCTGAATGCTCAGAACTTTGATCTTCTGAATGTTGTTGCCACCAGAGTTGCTGAAGCCAGTAAGATTGTTGAGGTTGTTGCTGATGAAGTTACTGATGAGAATGCTTTTGAGACAGTTTTTCTTTTGAAGACCTCGGGCGTAGATACTGTTGAGACAGTACTGACGGAGGATAAAGAAGAGAATGCAGAAGAAGAGATATTGTCTAGAAGAGACAAAGTAATTGTTGTTGCTGCTCCTACACCGAACCCTGATGATGGAGATGACTCATCAAGTGATGATGATGATGATGATCCTGAAGGTGACAGTCCTCTTTATAAAGAACCATTCAAGGTGAAGGAATCTGTTGAAGAAAGAAGAAGGAGATATATGCAGGAAGCTGATGATGCTCAGCAACAAAATATTGATCAGAGTCAGGTAATGATTCTCTATACTTATCAGGAAGCAGAACCAAGTATAGCTAGGGTTGAGACCCTTTTTGACTCTCAAGAACAATCCCTTCAAGGGATCATGGATGTTATTCAAGGGTTGATCAGGGCCATGTAGACTTATGAGATGAATATGGCAACCCGCATCCCTGTAAGTGAAAAACAGTACTCATCATCCATGGTAGATTTGAGGAAGAAGTTGTCTGAACTCTCTTCCAGGATACAGAGAAAGATGAATGGTGAGTGGAACGCTCATTATCATGAGCAAAAAAGGGTAAAACATGAGTAGCAAGCTCCATCTGATGCAAGGAATAAAACACTTGGTGAGATCAGAAACACCCTTGCAGAGAACACAAGATCAATTGATGAGATGAGAAACAATCAGGTTGCACAGAACATGGTGCTCAACTCACTGCAAGAACATGCCACAACATAAGCTCGTACTGCTCAAAACACAAATAATAGGATTTCTAACTTAGAGTTGTTTGTTGGCGAGATGCGTGTCATCTTACATCAGGCCTTTCCTTAACATGTGCCCACTGACTCTGCTGCCCCAGGTAATGCCTCATTTGATGATGCCAAAAAGGGAAAAAACAAGCAGCAAACAGATCTCATGTTGGATACTGCAGTGGAGGACACAGTAAAAAAGTTGGATGAGGAAAATGATAACCTTCTCTTAGTTATCAGCAGAAAGCGAAAACGTTATGACTCTGAACATGGTCAGAACATCCAACCAAAGAAGATGAAGGATGATGAAGGTGAAGGAGGTGCAGGTGCTGGGGATACTGCATCCCAAGCAGTAAGCAGCACTGTAGCTCAACAAAGAGCTATCATTCCAACTGTTGCAACAACTCGTCAGAAGAGTTCAAGATAACATACAAAACGAGACACACAAAGATAGCAACATACATGTCAGGATCCTAATATTAAACCTTATATGGAAATTATTGTAGGTGGAAGGCTGGATGAAGCTAGATTGAGAGAACTGGAGGAAGCTGAAGAAAAAATGAGAAGAGAAAAGGCTGACTAGATGACAAGGCTAGGAAAGGTTGGAGTGGAGAAATCTAAGCTTGCTAATACAGTGGATTCAACCTTGATTTCCTTCCCATCTCAAGACGTTCCCTGTTTTGATAAAGACCCGGTCACTGCAGAAGTCTCAATCTTGCTGGATCAAAAACCTGAAAAGGTGAACATGGCATGGGACTTGAAGATCTTTGATCAGCTATATTTGCCAAAGAATAGGAATACAACTTTCGAGGAGATTACTCTCTACAAAAGATCTGAATACTTGAGGTAATTCAGACATCTTTACTGAGTGTTTTGTAACTTATCCATCTTGTGAAAAGGCCTTAATAAAGTTTGAGAATTTGGCAAGAGAAGGAAAGTTGGATATCCAACTAAGATTGCTGGATAGGATAAAGAAAGGAGAGCAGATCCCCTTCTATCAGGACTTTTGGCTTCGTTGGATTCAGATTCCTGATATTAAGAAGAAGCTAGAAGAATCCCATCATGAGTCCATTTTGAATTGGTGGAAATGAATGAAATATGATATGAGTTATAGGTCACCTGCAACCAATTCGGGAAGCGACTCTGTAAAAAGAAAGTTGTTTGATAAAACAGTAACCTGAGGAAGTGGATGCTTACTGCAGTTTCTCAGAAGATGGTTGAGTAAGCACTTCATGTAAAGAATTTCTTTATTCTTTTATTCCTTCATTTTATTTATGAAGTTGTTAAGCTAAGTATTTTTTAAGATAACTCATATTGTACTTTTCTTGTACAAAATAGTTGTAATTATGTACTTCTGTATATGCTGCTTGTAATGAGTTTTGTCATCATCAAAAATGGGGAAATTATTGGGATATTTCTAATAGATTTTGATGAGATAAATAACTTTGTATAAAAAGTTAGAGTACCCCATTTTTCCACATTGTTTAAGTGGAACATAGTTTTGTAGAGTTCACTTTCTAAGCTATATTTGTAAAGATGTAAAAATCAGAAAGATGGAGATTACTGATTTTAGCAAGATTCTGGAAGTATCAGATGCTGATTCTCAGCAAGGAGAATCAGTAAGCAGAAGGAGTAAGTAGGATCAGCAAGCTGGAACAGTAAGCAGTAAACAAAAAGCAGTATAGAGAACTGGAGGTTGTCTGCATGATTAAAAAACAGGAAGCTGTTCTGGAATCAGCAAGCAAACGCAGATCAGGAAGCTGGTGCAAGACAGTAAGCAGTTACTGCAATCTTATCAGTAAACTGTAAGTTTATCTTAACTTATTTATTGCAGTACGAGGATGTAATGAATGCAGTATGAGGTTTCTACACTATCAAAGTATCCGGTAGATGGAAGTTAGCACTTGACCAATGAGGTGATGCCATCTAGACCGCGGACCTGCCAAAACACTGTTGCTGATGAGTAGCACCATTAATGTGGAGCAGAGTAGGACATGCCCTATTTTTCAATTTTTTCAGGTGCATTAAATGTGAAGATATTGAAGATCAATATTTGAATTTCTATAAGGACTATGTTTCTCTTCAACAGACATATTCTTACAAGTATAAATAGAAAGTGAAGGTGACCAAGTAGACTACTGAACTTACTGATAATTTGCTAAGGTATCACATTTTCAAGTAGAACACAAGTTTGCTAAACAATTCAGTCACTCAACCTTCAGAAGCAGTCAAGCCCAATAGTTCGAGCTCACAAGTTCTTAAGGCTGACTTTGAAAGCACAAGTCAAAGACCATATACTTTTAATCATTTGATGTATGCTAGGTTGTTTTATTTTGGTGTCCTTAGTGGGAAGGAATTAGATCCTTACTAAGTATTTAGTCTTTGTGTAAGGTTGTTTACTCTGTGTGAGTATTTGTACCCTGTGTGGAAGTAGCCTAGGAATCTTACTGATTCTAGTAGGTTTGACTTGTTAAGAAGATGATTGTAAAGTTGAGACTTGTAAATCAATCTGACCTAGTGGAGTTTCTCCTGTGTAAAGGAGAAGAGTGGACGCAGAAGGATTACACCACATTCAAACCACTATAAACCTTTGTGTGTTTATCGTTTTACTTATTTGCTGCATATCTCATTTATATATCTTGCTCATACTGCTAAAAAGTTTATGTTAAAATCATACTTGGCAAAAGAAAATTGTTTTTCAAAAGAAACTCTATCTTGTATTTCTGCTGTATACTGTGATAACCGAAACAGTAAGCTGAACGAGCATACTGCCAGCTTATTGAATCGAGAGTGTTGTTGCATTCTCTCTAGAATCTAGTAACCTATTTACAGAATAGTTTTAAAACGCAAAAATTGATAGAGGTTCATTCACCCTCCTCTAAACCTCTGACCACTTATGACCAACATTTGCCAATTCAAGCCGACTGCAGGCATCCTTGATACAATTTTCTATGGCGATTTAGTACCAGTTTACCAGTTCGAGGACATCTCTTCAGATGAAAGCATCTATGAAGAAGAATTTGAGACTGATTCAGATGAATCTTATGGATCATCAACAAAATCAGACGAATAGCCTCGAGATGGAAGATAGACTCCGAACTTCAAAAAGTCCACCAGGATTCTTTTCATAAATGACCATCTCAAACAAAACGATGGAAATAATCATGAGGCAAGACTCAACTCTAAGCCCCTATGACGGTTTCAAAATTGGAAGTATTAGTCGGATCCTTTACCAGATCGGACTAAGACAATGCAAGCACCATATCATCTATCGGGTGAACTTAGGTGAGTTTTCGATTCCAATAGAATTAACCGATAGTATAATTGATATGCAACTTATTCCAAAAGAAGAGATTCTTGAGGAATTGAGCTGAATCAGGGAAGAAGTAGTAGTGACTATGAAATGGATCTATATTTGAATCATTGAAGTAGTAATCAAAGCTACCTTCAAGGAAGGTATTGATTCTGAACTTCATCTATTAGTAATAGATAGAAGAATCAATAACCTCAGAGATGGTTGTCTTGGTACAATGGTAGGTAATTTGTATGCTGACAAACTTATATTTGACATTCATCCTAGGATTGCATACAACCTAGCTGACCAAGATTTTAGTCGAGTCTTAACCCTTCATCAAGATTTTAAAAGAACAAATCTAATGAAAAAGGGTAACAGACGATATCCTATTACATATAGAATTGCATATGCACTTTCTAATACACATCATTCTGATTTGTTTCTTAGGAATGAGTATATTGAGATTCCTAGAATTTTCAAAGAATTCGCCAAAGTAATGACACTTGACTCAATCCAAATCCCTAGGATAGGTGGTGTTAACAAACTGATTAAAGATCATCCTGTTCTTAAAAGATCAATAAGATTAGAATCTGAAGTCAGTACTAGAATGTCATTTTCCGAAGATAGGACACTAAGCCTAAAAGGAAAAGAACCACTAGAGGATTTCAACCCACAACAAGTTAGGGTCAGTAATGTAAAAATTCATTGCCCTGAGGGTTGGAAAGAAATTTGTGTTGTTTTTGATATATCGAAAAAACTTAATCTTTTCCCTTATGATGAAATATATTATTTACAACAACCAACAATTGGAAGATACAAAGATATGCTAGAAATAGCGGGCTATGAAGTATATGTTACTGGTAATACAGGTAGAACCAAAGGTACTATGACTTTGTGTCTAAGTTTCCTCAAAGAACACAAACCTTGGGGATGAAAATGAAAATGTATGGAATTCAGTCTCGATGGACACCTCATAAGGATGGAATGATGTGCCATTTTCCATATACATATATGTTGGGATGTTATATGAACAATATAAGACTGAATACTTTGCCGCTTATATTAATTCAGGTTTAGGTATTTACATAACAAAACCAGGAGTTTTCGTCAATGAAATTGTGGAAATATTACCTATTATTACAAGAAGAGATTTTTCTCAGAAAATCGTAATACTCAATAAAGGTATTCGTGAAATGCGGATCATGATAGGAGGAGCATTTGGAATATCTTGGTACAAGATAAAAATGTCATTGATCTATATTCACGATACAGGTGCTGATATTTTGTTGGGTAATAATTTTATCCAAATCTTTGCAAAATATGAGCAGGATAATCATAAGAACCTGTTAACCTTTACTACATACTGTGGTAGTTTGATACAGGTTTTGCGACGAGAACGGGTATTCAATGGAATAATGCCCATTACTTTTCGCAGCAAACGTGGTGATGATGTCAAATTAACACATCCTAAAATGCAGGATAAAAGAAAATTTGGTAAAGCGTTTTTGTCTTTCAGGCAACAGGGTTTCAAAAAAGCAACCGAAGAAGATATCCAACTTCTGAGGAATGCACTTAAAGAAAGCACACCTGTTGAGGACATTGATGAGGAAAAATTACTTTCCCTTGAAAATGTCAAAAGACTAATCTTGAGAAACTTCAATGAGGATCCTCTAACTTGGTGGAATAGGAACAAGATTGAAGCAACTCTAAAAGTAAAAGAACAATTTCGATAGAGTTGGTTCAATACAAGCCAATCCAGATGAACATGACATATAAGAAAGATATGCAGAAAATTATCAAAAAGCATATTGATCTTAAATTGATTAAAACTAGAGTCTCCTCTTACATTAGCCCAGGTTTTCTGGTAAAAACCACGGTGAAATAAAAAAAGGTAAAACGAGATTAGTAATTAACTATCAAGGTATTAATAAGATACTTAACTTTGATGATTATTACATCCCGAGTAGGGAATAATTAATTGACTACATTAAAGGGTCAAAAGTGTTTTCTAAATTCGATTGTAAGTCTAGTTTCTACCAGATTAAAATGGAAAAGGAGTCAAGAAAGTATACAGTTTTTTCTACTCCACAAGGTTAGTATATCTGGAATGTACTTCCAATAGGACTTGCAAATGCACCCCAGATATACCAATGAAAAATGGATAATTTGTTTAAAGATTATTTCGAGTTTCTATTTATCTATATCGATGACATATTAATTGCATCAAAAAATATGAAAGAGCATATTAAGCATCTTGAAATATTCTCTGAAGCATGTCATAAAAAAAGATTAGTGGTATCTGAAAAGAAGTTAATAATCGCAGTTAATAGAATCGAGTTTCTCATGTTATTATTGACCAAACACGTATGGAACTTCAGAAACATATCGTAGAAAAAATATGTAATTTCCCTGATATTCTGAATGATAAGAAGCATCTCCAAAGCTTCTTGGGTGTTGTTAATTTTGCAGGTAGTTTTATTAAAGATCTGGCAAAATAAAGAAAGGATTTTCGTCCTCTATTACAAAAGGATGAAAAGATGAAATGGAAATGGGAAGATATACATTCCCAAAGAGTTCGCAAGCTAAAACAGATTTGTAGCAATCTGCCAAAACTCGCAATACCACAAGATGAAGATCAATTAGTTGTCTATATAGACGCTAATGATTTCCGATGGGCAGCAGTGCTCATGCGAAAGACATCTACAAGAGAAGAACCTTGTAGATATACAGGAGGGTTGTTCTCAGAACAACAAGCCAAATTATGGCACATTAACGAGAAGGATTTTTTTGCAGTTTGGAAAGCTTTAAAAAATGGCCTTTATTCTTATTAGCAAAAGAATTTACATTAAAAGTGGATAATACAAATGTTAAGGCTTTCTTAAAGAATACACTCGAAATCAAAAATTGAGAAAGCTCGTATTATCAGATGGCAAGAAGAATGCCAATATTATTTATTTGATATTGTCATTGTGAAATCTAATGAGAATGTTCTTGCAGATTTCTTGACGAGAGATGGATATCCTTGAAGTAAATTCCATCACAGTACGAGCTAGACACCTCAGGGAAAACCTTAAGGAGTTAGACAAGAGATATGGTTTACTAAGGATGTGTGCTCAAGCCGCTGCCTATGTTCAAATGGCAGATTGGGATTCGGTCTAGAGAGCCATAAGTGCTACGAGAGCAGCTCATTCCCATTTATGGGATGCACTCGAAAGTCCTCTCCTCAAAGCAAGTTCACCATCAGTGACCCAGAGAGAGGTTCACAAGAAAATTTCATCATCGATGAATACTTAGGATATTTTTATATCCGAGGCAGGAAATCCTGCCGATATAAGTTTTTCATTAGATTTTAGTGAAAAGACAGATAATGCTAAAACGAGTGATCTATCAGACTCTGATAATATAATTAATTGGAAAGTCAGGACTCTATTCTGGACAACCCAAGTCAGCCCAACACCTCTGGGGTTAAAGAAGGAGAGGTTAACTTTTGGCCACGGACAGGCCAAAAAAAGGTTAACACTAACAAACCGTTTGTTTTCTCCTTTACAGGTTTATTAAAGAACGTGGGAGAAATTACTGATAAGAAACGAAATCAATCCTAGGAAAATAATTGCCGATTGGTCTGGAAAGTATCCGTGTGTGTGGATGTTAGTGGGTGCAAACCCACAAGATGTACGAGAATGGTATGATTTTGGAACCATTGCTTCAATTCTTACCACTGCACCAAGCTTTTTGGAGATTTCTAAACTACCAGAATGGATTGCCACTGTCGTACACGATTCATGGAAAAATAATCCACATCTTGGTCGAGGAGACATCCTGGAGCTTAAATTCATTTCTGCAGCTCTAGAAATCATAGAAAAAGGGTCTCATCCAGTCTTCAATTTCATGAAGCTCCAGAGACCGGATATGGTGGCATTCAATAGAGTAAAAACACCACCAACTAACAGTCCTCTGGTCATCGCCCTCACTGAAGATGATATATCTACTAGGCGAGTATTGGGAATTTGGGTCTGTCTCATAGAGATGGACAAGGTAAAATACTCGTTCAAGATTTTTCAAAATTCTATGAACGGGTCATTCCTGTTAAATTCCATGATAGGAAATACTACCGAATTTGCTGAGAATTTATTCGAAAATAAAAGAAAGCTAATTTGGAAAAACAAGGTTCTGGCAACAAAAAACATAAGAAAGAAGATATGTAATATGATACATATCGGACAATAGGAAGAACGACTATATTCTTGCTGTCAATTACAAGAGAAGCCTTTGTTCGGACAAGATTTCAAAATCAAGAACAATCGACCTGATCCACGAAAGAAAATGAAGGGTCCAAAAAGGGGTTTTTAGAAAATAAAAATCATAAGTGTAATAAGAGAAAACGAGTCTAATTGAACTTGGTAGATTTTCAGGATTAAAATCCAGATAGGATTTTGTGTGAACTTGTAATAGTATAGGTTCAAAGGATCATATCAGATCCTACAAAGCATTTGACACTCCACCTAACACGGTGTAGTGGGGCGTCCCTACCATGAGTAAAAGATAAGTTGTCGCTACAAGACAGGTTCACAAGACTCCACCTGGCAAAGGTTTGTGGAGGGATCCACCGATCCCATGGCCACCAAAACGCCAAAAGAATGTGGAAGAAAAACTGGTAAAAAAACGAGTCCACCACCCGACAACTTATAGTGGATGAACCACACTTCACTAAGCAATGGTGGATGGAAACTGGTAGTGGGACAAGCGAAGGTGACAGAAGGCAAAATGAAGAAGGAGTCCACATTTGAAATCCATGAAAATCACCTATAAAAGGAGGTCTCCTGTCATTTGAGAAAGGCATGAGAAATTGAACATTTCTTGAGCACTTCTCACTCTCAAGTATAAGTGTTTAAATTTTTAAGTTTTTCTAGTTTATGGGGGATTCCCCTAAGAGTTTAGCCATGATCGGCTAAATCAAATATTCTCCACCAATGATGGAGAAATAGTATTGTAATATAAATCTATTTTATTTCTTCAATAAAAGAAAGGTTTTTGCTTTCCTTCGTGCTATTCGGAAGTCCTTTTAAATACTCTGTACAATTTATACCGGCAGTGTTTCTCCCCGTGATCTTCTTGAAAACTCTACCGGGTGGGTAAGAGTAAGGATTGTGATCTGGATTCTCGTTATGAAGACGGAACGAAACGGAACAACCGACTGCGGGCGTGTGGTTGGATCGTTGATCCGTAAAAACTGATCGAAATCGAGAGGATCAGAGACAAAGGTAAAGGTACGTATTTTACAGAGTATAAAAAATTAAATATGGAAGAATGTTGGGCCTGATATTGATCAGTTTACTCTTTATTCGGATATTATTAAATAAATAGAGTGAAATTATGGGGTTTTGATTTTCGTAAACATCAATAAGGATATAAGGGTCAAAATTTTGGATTTATGGTGAAAAGGAATTTTAATTTAAAAATATAAATGATTTTGTGATATTTAAATAAGAATTTACAAAGAAAGATTATTTTAACAATAATTTATGTTGATTAGACTATTTAAATAAAAGTCCCTTAAATTTTTTTCACAAAAAATAGATAGACAATTATAAATACAGAACTACCGCTCGTACTATGAAATCACAACATACTCATGGAGCAATCAAATCAAACATTTTAGGCAAAGACTAGAGAGGCCTAGATTTTGAATCTTGTCTCCTGCTGTGGGAAATTCTTGCGTCAAGATCTTACAAGAAAACTTGTACATGAGTTTGCAAGTATATACTAAAATATTTAAATATAGAGTACCTAATGTAGATTTGCAGAGGATTGTTTAAAATGATCCCCACTCATCCCACACACATTTAAAGGAATTTCTTTCTCTCTTCTTTCTTGGTGTTTTTTTTTTTTTTTAGAATTTGTGTGAGATCATTTCATAAATTTATTTTTGTAAGACAAATTAATCCACAATTCACAACTCACTATTAATATAAAAGCTTATGAGAATTGAATCGATATGAAGCTCTATCTCACAAAATTATATCCGTGAAACCGTCTCATATCAGTTTGTGTGTGTGTTTTTTTCTTCTTCTTTCTTTTAGCAGATAGAAAAGAATTTTCATGATGACATTTGGTTATTATAAATTCATTTTGATGTTGGGAAATATCATTTGAATAATTGGTTAATTATTTATATTTGTAATATATGAGCCTATTATTTGGGTCACACTCTGGCAACCCAATACAGCAACTAGAGAAGCCCAAGCCCAAGCCCATCCCTCCTTTGTGATCTTTGATCTGATCCGCTCATTTAAACTGAGCTGATCCCTACCCTTGATCTTGGGTTCTTATACCCGGTATGTTCCTGCTCTTCTCTCATAACCTAACCCCTAGTCTCTCTCTCCTCTCCGCGGCGCCCCTGTTCTCTCTCTCATCTCCAATTCGGTATCCCGATGGTCTCGTCGTTGTTTGCTCTGGTTTCCCTATTTGGCATCCTCTCCTGGTGCTATATAATGGGGGAATCGGAGTATGGTTATACACGGAATAATACTAAGTCTTCTCTTACCTTTCACCACCAAAAACTGAGTGTTCTTCTCTCTGTGAGTTTAGGAGTGGTGGTCTGGTGCTTTGCTGGCTTCTCAGTGAGCGTGGCTTGGTGCTACTGCTATATTTTGGGTGATTCGACACTGTGTGTGAACTCAAGCCTTGTGTGGGGACTGAGCCTGATCGACTTCAAACACTGACCTTTGTGTTCATCTTGAAGATTCTGGTGAACTTGTTCTTTTTCTTATATTCTCAGTTTTGTCTTTGTTTTTCTATTCTCTGTAATAGTTTTAGATATGATGTATGAAGCATTGGCTTCTAACTCTGGATCCTAGCCCTACAGTGGTATCAGAGCACTGTGTGGGGGCGATCCGGGGTTTTGCTTGGCGAAGTCAGGTATCTTGGCTTATCCCCTCCTCTTTTTTTTTTTTTTGGTAAGATCCTGTGAGATCTCTTTGTGAGTCTGTTGGGCTTCGTGCTGGTATAAGTCTAGGGTTCTCTGTGCTATCCTTGATCTTGATCTGTGTGTTCTATTTTCCGCTGCTTATCTCTATCTTTGGTCCCTTACCACACTCACCTTGTCCGGTCCGCTTAGTGACCCTGGAATCTGGGCTGAGAGGGTTGACCAGTGTTTTTTGTGATCTGTGTGATTCTCATCTCTCTGTGTGATCCGTTTTTCTATCTGTTGTCTCTCCTCTATGTATATTCTCTGTGATTCTTTTGATATGAATGCCCTATCTATGGCACCGTTTGATGGTAAGGGAGATTTTTCCATCTGGCAACAGAAGATGAAAGGTATTTTGGTTCAACAAAAATGCTTTAAGGCTATAACTCAAAAATATGCTGAAAAGACCTCTGAAGAAACTATCTGTGATCTTGATGAACTTGCATATTCCCTTATTATTTTGAATCTTTCTGACTCTGTGATTAGAAAGCTAGGGAAGCATGATTCTGCTGGTTCTCTGTGGAATAAATTGGAGGAATTTTATACTGAAACTTCTTTGCCTTCTAAAATGTTCTTATTGGAAAAATTCTTCAGATTTAAACTTGATATACATAAAGACATTGATGAAAATCTTGATGTGTTCAATAAACTGGTTCAAGATATTAAGTTAACTGGAGACAAGAACATTGATGATTACACACCTATTGTGCTTTTAAATGCTATACCTGATTCATATAGTGATGTAAAATCAGCTATAAAATATGGCAGAGATAAAGTAACATTGGATACTGTTATAAATGGCTTGAAGAGTAAAGAATTGGACTTGAAAAATGGTAAAGGACATAGGTCTATGAGTGATGTTAATCATGTTAGAGGTAAACCTAAGACCAATCCTCAGAATAAACAACCACCTAAAGCTCAAAACAAGTCTAATCAGAATCCTAATCAGAATGGTTTTAGACCTAGGCCTAATAACAGGAAATGTTATAACTGTGGAAAGCCAGGTCATTATGCAAACAGGTGCACTGAGCCTAAGAAAGAAAGGCCTAACCCTAATCAACCCATCAAGCCAATAATGTTTCGGATAATATGGGTGATGTTTATATGATTTCTGATTCTGTAAACTCTGTGCTTGATACTGATAAAGTCTGGTTGTTGGACTCTGCTTGCACAAATCACATGACACCTCACATTAATATGTTTTCTTCCTATGTGGAATTGAAAAATGGTTCTGTTTCTATGGCTGACAGTAGTCAAAGTCATGTGCTTGGTGTTGGAACTGTTAATCTTAAGTTTGATGATGGCTATGTGTTATCTCTGAAAAATGTGAGGCATGTTCCTAAGTTGTGTAGCAATTTGATGTCATGTGCTGCCTTAGAAGATTGTGGTTTCAAAGGTGAATGGGGAAATGGGACTATGAATCTATTGAAAAATGGATCAGTGGCTTTTAATGCTAAAAGAACCCATAATATGTATGTTGCATATGCTAAACCAGTACTGCATATTAATGTTGTCCTAAATGATAAATCTGATCTATGGCATAAAAGACTAGGACACATAAGCAACAAGGGTTTGGGTATTCTGCATAAAAATAATTACCTATGTGGTGATTCTATCACTGATGTGCCTATGTGTGATTCATGTATTATGGGTAAGCAACCCAAATTAAAGTTCCCTGAATCCCCATTCCCCAACACCTCAAAATGTTCTGTGATTCTTGAGTATATACAGGCTGATGTTTGGGGTCCTGCTCCTGTTCCTACACCTAGTGGTAATAGGTATTTCTTATCTGTTATTGATGATTTTTCAAGAAAGGTGTTTGTATTCCTGCTTAAACAAAAATCTGATGTGATTGATAAATTCAGAGCATGGAAAATTCTGATTGAAAATCAAACTGGAAAGAAAATTAAGATTCTAAGAACAGATAATGGAACTGAGTTCTGTAATCATGAATTTGATGCCCTATGTGCTGAATCTGGAATAAAGAGACATAGAACTGTTGTGCATACACCTCAACAAAATGGAATTGCTGAAAGAATGAACAGGACTTTGTTAGATAAGGTAAGATCGATGCTATGTGCTTCTGGCTTGCCTAAATGTTTTTGGGGTGAAGCCATATTAACTGCTGCATATCTTGTCAATAGATGTCCTTCTGTGCCCCTTAATGGGGATTTACCTGAATCTGTGTGGAATGGTAAACCTGTGGATTTATCTAATTTAAGAGTTTTTTGGTTGTACTGCTTTTATGCATAATAATTCTGATAAATTAGAACCAAGATCTGTGAAAGGAGTGTTTCTTGGATATCCAGATGGTGTGAAGGGTTACAGGTGTTGGATAAAAGAAGAACATGGTTATAAAACTATAATTAGTAGAAATGTTGTGTTTAATGAATCTGAATTCCCATGCTTACATACACCTAATCCTATTGTTTCTGATTCTGCTCCAAGTGAGGTGGAGCATCCTTCTGATGGTAATAATGAATCTGTGAAATATGAATATGAATCTTCTACACCTAAGTCTGATAACTTGGATGAATACTTGCTTGCAAGAGATAGAACTAGAAGGAACATTAGGATACCACAACATCTTAATGAGTTTGATCTTGCTTCTTTTGTGTTTAATGTATTTAAAGGCCTTGATGGAAATGAACCTAAAACTTATAATCAGGCTATGAAATCTGCTGAGTCTGCAAAATGGATAAATGCTATGAATGATGAAATAAAGTCTTTGCTTGTTAACAATACTTGGTCTCTTGTGCCCAAACCTGCTAAGTGCTCCCTTGTTGACTGTAAATGGTTGTTTAAAATTAAGCATGAATCTGACTCAGTAAGATATAAGGCAAGGTTGGTTGCCAAAGGTTTTACCCAAAAAGAAGGTGTTGATTACAGTGAAATTTTTGCTCCTGTTGTTAAATTTACCACTGTGAGAATCTTACTTGCCTTAACTGCTCATCATAACTGGGAATTAAAGCAAATGGATGTTAAAACTGCTTTTTTACATGGTGACCTTGATAAACAGATATACATGAAACAACTTGAAGGTTTTGTGGATAAGAAAAATCCTGATTATGTGTGTCTGCTAAAAAAGTCTTTATATGGTCTTAAACAATCTCCCAGACAATGGAATAAGAAATTTGATGCATGTATGTTATCCCTCTGTTTTAAAAGAAGTTCATATGACCCATGCCTATATTTTAAAGAAGATGGTCATAATCCTGTTTTCTTAGTGATATATGTTGATGACATGCTTTTAGCTAGTCCATCTATCAGTGCTATTGATCATGTTTCTAAATGTCTAAGTGATAATTTTGACATGAAGCTCCTTGGTGATGCCAAAAGAATTCTGGGCATGGATATTTCTAGAGATAGAAGATCTGGTTATTTACTTCTTAATCAATACCAGTATGTCCAGAAAATCTTGGAAAAATTCTCTATGATTGATTCCAAACCTGTATCTGTGCCCCTTGCTGCTCATTTCCTGCTAAGTAAAGATCAGTCACCAAAAACTGATCTTGATATATCTGATATGTCTTCTATACCTTATGCTAGTGCTATAGGATCTGTTATGTACCTCATGGTAAGCTCTAGACCTGATATTGCATATTCTGTGAGCTGCCTGAGTAGATTTATGTCTAACCCCGGTATGCCTCATTGGGAGGCTGTTAAATGGCTCCTAAGGTACTTGAAAGGTACTGCTTCTACAGGTATTGGTTTTGGTAATACTTCAAAGGAGGTAAACCTATGTGGTTATGTGGACTCTAATTTTGCAAATGATAAAGACAATCGAAAATCCACCACCTCCTATGTTTTTACTCTGTGTGGTTCCCCTATAAGCTGGAAGTCTCAACTTCAAAACATAGTGGCTCTATCAACAACAGAGTCTGAGTACATTGCCACCACAGAGGCAATAAAAGAAGTCATATGGCTCAAAGGCCTCTTGTCTGAAGTTGTTTTTTTAAAGGGAAAAGTGGTTGTGTTCTCAGACAGCCAATCTGGGATATAACTATGTAAAAATCCTGTCTTCCACTATAGAACTAAACACATTGATGTGAAGTTCCATTTCATCAGAGACATAGTTGAGAAAGGGGAAATTGATCTGGAAAAGATACCATCTGAGTTCAATCCTGCAGACATGGGAACAAAAGTTCTCCCAACTTAAAAATTTAGATCCTGCATGAGGATTTTGAACCTGTCCTCTAACTCTTGACTCTTATTATTTCATGGTTCTATGAGCTTTCTTTGTGATTGCTCCTTCCTGCTTTGTGCTTGTTATCTCTCATATATTTCTTTTGTGAACTGCAGAAAAATGAGAGAAACTAGGCGATGATGACCCCACGACACCTATGAAAGCTCACCGGATCACCCAAAGATTGGCCCAAGGTGGAGAGTGTAATATATGGGCCTAATATTTGGGTCACACTCTGGCAGCCCAATGCAGCAACTAGAGAAGCCCAAGCCCAAGCCCATCCCTCCTTTGTGATCTTTGATCTGATCCGCTCATTTAAACTGAGCTGATCCCTGCCCTTGATCTTGGGTTCTTATACCCGGTATGTTCCTGCTCTTCTCTCATAACCTAACCCTAGTCTCTCTCTCCTCTCCGCGGCGCCCCTGTTCTCTCTCTCATCTCCGATTCGGTATCCCGATGGTCTCGCCGTTGTTTGCTCTGGTTTCCCTATTCGACATCATCTCCTGGTGCTATATAATGGGGGAATCGGAGTATGGTTATACACGGAATAATACTAAGTCTTCTCTTACCTTTCACCACCAAAAACTGAGTGTTCTTCTCTCTGTGAGTTTAGGAGTGGTGGTCTGGTGCTTTGCTGGCTTCTCAGTGAGCGTGGCTTGGTGCTACTGCTATTTTTGGGTGATTCGACATTGTGTGTGAACTCAAGCCTTGTGTGGGGACTGAGCCTGATCGACTTCAAACACTGACCTCTGTGTTCATCTTGAAGATTCTGGTGATCTTGTTCTTTTTCTTATATTCTCAGTTTTGTCTTTGTTTTTCTATTCTCTGTAATAGTTTTAGATATGATGTATGAAGCATTGGCTTCTAACTCTGGATCCTAGCCCTACAATATTAATATCACCCTTTAAATTTTTACAATGCAAGTATTATAATTACATTTCTAAATCTTCTTTTAGTTAATATATATGCACCTATCGAGAAGAATTCTTATGATCATATTTAAAGGTTAACTATAGAACCATTTTGAATAGTTGGTGTATTTATACATATAAATATATCCCTCTAAAATGTATATATTGTAATTTATCTCCTCACAATATTATAAGTACCTTTCTAAATCGTATTTTAGTCTTATATAAAGGGTAGAGTGCATGAAACTCCTCGAGTTTACAACATATTGCAACCTTCTATCCTCTACTAACAGAATGACGTCATGTAGATGTTTGGTTATTAAAAACTCTAAACATTTATTTCCTAGATCGTTAAACACCATGAAAGTGAATTGCACGTGCCTCATGCGCGATTTTTGCAGTATTTAGACATTATACCACTTTATATATTGTGAAATGATTGTTCTACACTTGGTTGATTGAAATTACATAAACTCACAGTATTTAGTCAAATTTTCATTTTAACCAAACTTTTTATTATTTGCAAAATTAACATGAGCTTGTATGTGTAGTTGTCAACCTGTCATTATGTCATTAAATAATTCCACCATTATCACTAGACAATTAACACCATATATATTTTTTTCATCTTTCTTAAGTACATGACCTTGAATTTGTAAAACATAAATATTATCATTAATACATCTTAGAAAAGTCATTTATGTGGCTTAACATTTAACCATGGGCCATTATATGTATCTACTAATTTATTGGGGCAATGAACACTTTTGCCATCAAAATCCAAAGTTTGTTCCATGGTAGGACCAAGAAAAGATTTTAGTAGTACAACTTCTTCTATATATATTAATCCTCCCAACTTCCTCCAATATGTCTGCCAATTAGAATCCCTTCTTCCCTTATCTTTTTCACACTCCCTGTTTTCTTCAACGAATATATATGACATATTAAGGTTGAAAAGGGACCTAAAGTATATATAGCTGTAGTTAAGGTAGGGTTGAGTATGAGTGTATACAAGGAAGGTAGGTACTAGGTATAGTGATAGAATATATATAGAGACACATATACATATATATATATATAGAGAGAGAGATGAAGGATAGTAGTCGAAAACAAGGCGCAGCGTCCCCGTGCGCGGCGTGCAAGCTTCTACGGCGAAGATGTGCTCAAGATTGTGTATTTGCACCATATTTTCCAGCTGATGAGCCTCACAAGTTCGCCAGTGTGCATAAGGTCTTTGGTGCTAGCAATGTCAACAAGTTGCTCCAGGTCTCTCTCTCTCATATTATAAGTCCACTATATATATATATATATATATATATATAATGTTTGTTTTTATATTTATATTTATATTTATTTATTTAATAACTATTTAATTATATACATCTATTAAGTCTGACTCAGCCTACGATTTGATAATATAGCATGATATTGATTGAAAATTGAGAGTTCAACTATTTAATTATATACATCTATTAAGTTTGACACAACCTACGATTTGATAATATAGTATGATATTGATTGAAAACTGAGTTCAAAAATGTTGCCTGCATGAGGTTTTTAAGTTTATTATAGTTAAATAGCCTAATTATAATTTTTCGTAAACATTAAGGTTTATTTGGTATTTGATGGTGTTAGTTTAAATTATGTATTTCGACATACATATGTCAAAATTTTGATTGAGTTAAACTGAGTTTATTAGTGTAATTTTTCATGAACCACATGATGATTATTTGTTGTGCACCCTTCACAATACCAATTGATATAAAACGAATTGTTAGTAATTTGTTATATTCTTGTTTTGAAGGAAAATGACGTCATATGAAAGTTCACAAATTTCTAGTACATTTCATAAACTTCTAATAAGTGATGTTCAAATTTACCTCATAGCACTTGATATCGTCATGGTCCATATTTTACTAATTGGTATAAAATAGATCTTTTATGTCAGTGAAATTCTATGATATCTTCTCCAATTATGTCGGAAAATAACTTGATGTGTGACATATGACAGTTTGTAAAAAGTAAAAAGTAAAAATATGAAAATAAATAATTGTCAGAATTTAATTTTTTTTTAAATCTACCATATGTCACAAATATAATATAATGATATAGAAAACAAAAATAAAAGTGACAGAGACAACATTAAATCACCAATTCTCTGACAAACACAATTTAATTATGATATTGTCCTGATATTTAGATCCTCTCTCATCCTAAAGTTGTGAATAGAAATGGGTTAGTGGAAATAAAATTTGAACATGCAATAAAAGAAGAGATTATTAAAAGATATAAGTGGGAAACCTGATTTTCTTGTTTGTTTCTTTTAGATTTGATGGTGGTAAGACTAAGTGGTACCTTTTACTTTATTACTTGTGTGTTGTGGATAGAGAGGAGAAAAGGTATAGTGGTGCATTTAATTTCCATTAATGGCTGCTAATTAATTACAATTAGCTTCAAAATTAATTAATCGACACCGACTTTAGGTAGCAAATCTTTCCATGTTTTCTTGTCAAAATACGATGTCTTTGTCACAAAGAATCATGCCATCTTTATTGATTTTGTATTCTAAAGATTGTATTCGCCAAATATATGTCACTTCATGTCGCCCTCAAGGAAATATATGTAAAATATATCATCCTTGACAAGATTAGTATCATCATCTACAATACTTACCATTTAAAATCAATTTATTTTTAGAAGTTAAATCTTGTTATAAAATAATAGTCATTTTAAAATATAGATCATTCTTTTATTTATTTATTTAAGATTGTACTAGTCCATATCTTTAATAATCTCATACTTCATCTAATTAGAAAACAATATCTATTTTAGAGTTCATTTGACTTTCTTTCATCTTTACACCCTAAGAGATGAAAAAGAATCACTTTATCCAAATTATGGTTTAAAATTGTTGGATACAGATTAAAAAAAATTGATAGTTATATTTATGTATGTAAAATAATTGTATCAACCCACATTTAATAAATAGTGGAGGAGTAAAGAGTAAGAACAGTGACCATTCCAAAAGAAAGTAAAGCCTTCTTTAGACCAGCTGATACGTTTTCTAAAAGAACAATATCATTCCTCCAATTTCATTAGGTTGGCACACAACTAACATGTTATATAGCTTTTAGGTAACAAGAAAAGGTGTTTGGTAATAATTGGTGTAGGCATTTTATTTTAAAAACGTGTTGTTGATATATAATGATTAGTTTAGCATGTTTTATGGTGTAAAATTTTGGTTGAAGTAAAAAATTAAATTTCAAAACAAATTCGGATTTTGAAGTTTTAAATTAGCATTAATGAAGACTACTTCACACATACCCTTTAGTTGTGTTTGGATTTAGGGATTTGAATTTCATGGTAGTAATTTGTAAATCCATTATTCGTGTTTGGATATACATGAATTTGAAATCTATAACTTTCATTTTCAACTTATTTTTTAGTAATATGAGTGAATTTCAAATTCACTCTAACTTGAGTGTATTTGAAATTCATTCATTTTCAAATCACTCCAAGTCCATAAAAAACGTGTTTTATTAGTCAAAAAAACAAAAAGTGTTTTGGACAAAAATACCCCTCATTCTCTTTCCCCTTGAATTCTTTAGGAGATGAACCTCGTTTCATTAGGAGTAAAATGTCAATTTTGGTTATATAAAATATTTTGTCAAATTTTTGACTATTTTAAAATTTTTCATATCTTATTATGCTATTTTTTTGATTGTCCATTTCAGGAACTGCCGGAGCATCAAAGAGGAGATGCAGTGAGTTCGATGGTGTACGAAGCAAATGCAAGGGTAAGGGATCCGGTGTACGGATGTGTGGGGGCAATATCGTCATTACAACAACAGATCGATGTCCTGCAGACTCAACTCGCACTCGCACAGGCTGAAGTGGTGCACATGCGAATGCGTCAATTCTCGTCATCATCATCTATCACGAATTCGCCGGAGAATGCCTCTCCTTCTCAATCTCATCACCATAACTCCCTTTTTACCATGGACTTGGTCGATGATCATCCCAATATGCAAGAACATTCCAGTTTCTGGCATTGATTCACACTCTATTTTTCCCCACTTCAATATTCTGTTATACCTACTATTATAATCACCTTTTTCTCTTTTCTTTTTCTTTTTTGTTTGTTTGTGTGGGTCTCTCTTTCTTTGATTTCTTACATACTTCATTATATTATAGGCCTGACCAAGAGATGATATACCATCATTGACAATATTGTAAATACAGAAACATATATAATTATGAGTTATATATAGTTAGTATAGCTAGAATATATATGGAGTTGAATATTATATACCAGGGATAGTGATATAATTTTGTTTGAAATGTTTGGTGAAATTACCATTTTGTTCTACTATATTTTGAGAATACCAAAATTTACTGTAATCAGTTATTTGTATGATGGAATAATTTGAACGTTAATTCTATACAATTCTCCAAAACGATATCAAATAACAAATTTTAATTTTAATTTTTTCCTAAATATCATATAAAAATCACTATAAGAAAAATGTAAATGTACAACAATGTATAGAATTCCTGTAGGAATAAAATCATAATTGGTTCCATAACCTTGACCTTTCCCTAAATACAGGGCCGGTCCTACATTTTGGAGGCCCATGGCGAAAAATAAAAAATGGGCCTATGAGAAAAATTAACATTTTTATTAAAAAAATAAATATAACTTAAAATTTTAAAAATAAGACTTTTTTTCATTCAAAAAGTTGTGCACATAGATCAAGTTTTAATACACTTCTTTATACATCTAAAATGTTGGAAAAATATAAACACGTACAAACATAAAATCAAAAATTAATTTCAATTTATCATAGAAACTATCTAGATCTTCTAGCATTTTTAGAAGCAACATCATCAATAAAGTTTTCAAGATCAAGTTTTTCCAACTCATTTTCTATGCATAAAATTGTTAATTCATTTAATCTTTCTTGAGTCATAGTTGAATGCAAATAAGATTATATCAATTTTATCAATTATATATTATATTGGGCCAAATACAATAAATGTTTAATTAACTATATATATATTGGATGAAAATTTGGGGCCCCTTAAAATATAGGGCTCTAAGCTGTCGACCTTCTCGTCCTAACTCAGAACCGGCCTTGCTTAAATATCATATAAAAATCACTATAAGAAAAATGTACAACAACATATAAAATTTCAGTAGGAATAAAATCATAATCGATTCCAAAACCTTGACCTTTTTCGCAAATACTGATCCCCCAACTATCCACTTTTTTTTTATTACGTTCCCCAATATAAATAATTGTTCGATTTTGGTCTAATTTTATTAGCAATTCCAAATTCTAATGAAAAATGCACATGACATCCAATTTGTGTAGTTTCAAACGATGATTCATGATGTGACATAGTCGTGTAGGTTGAATTTTTTCATTGATTGACTATTTAAAAAAAATTCCAAATTCAAAAAAGAAACGCCGCATGAGTTAAACACATCCTACATTATCGAAAACAAATACAGTTATTGTATGCAACTCACCAGAATTTCTCAAAAAAAAATATTGTCATATTGTATACAACTCACCGGAATTTCTCTGCAGCTTCGCCGTAAATGGAAGAGAACTTATGGTAATCTGAATGAGTGTGAGCAATTAAAAACAAATATTTGACCAAACCAATGTTGCCATTGTTGGGTCCTCCCAATCCGAGCTCGGCTCGGCCAATCACTTAAGTGAGCCGAGCTAGGTACCGACCCAACTTAGCTCGGTTGAGGTGAAATTCCAGGGGTTGAATCAGTGTTCGGTTAACCAAAGACAAAAAGACCGACCTTAGAACACAAGCATACTTATAACACCTTAATTAATGACTAATTAGGATATTCTTTTTCTTCTTTTATCATAACCAAAACAAATGAAATTAATGTGATAAGAATGGTGATTCTCTCCTTCTCTCCATATGATGACATCTCACCACCCACCCCACTTAAGGAGGTGACACCTCACCTCTAAACCCCCTAGGAAGTTGACACCTATCCCTTCCCCTAAGTCAACTCTCTTTTTACCCACTTTGGTATCATGGACAAGGAAAAACAAGTGTGGGAAACAAAAAATTAAGAAAAAATGTGAAGA
Source organism: Scutellaria minor (assembly GCA_954870855.1). NCBI lineage: Eukaryota > Viridiplantae > Streptophyta > Magnoliopsida > Lamiales > Lamiaceae > Scutellaria > Scutellaria minor. The sequence continues at coordinate 18,975,121 of OX940729.1, read as the reverse complement.
AACCTCTCTCTATCCCCTCTTTCCTTTCTTTCCACTGCTACCGACCATACCTTATCGCCGTCGAACGTCCTTTTTCTGGCAAAAGGTTCGGACTAAAGGATAGAACTCGAGATCCCGACACGGGTATGGACGTTGTTTTCCAGTATGTCGCCGCCGCCTGCACGTATGCCGTCGGAAAAGTGTGGCCGCTCTCTCTCTCTCAGCCCTCCACCTTCTCTCCACCGATGTTCTGCTGTCGTCCGTAGGTTGCCAGCACAAGGTTGAGTCGGTGAGTGGAGTGTGTGTGTGTGTATGCCACCACCGTGAGCGACAGCGTGGGCTGTGCACGCTGGGTGTGCGTCTGGGTTGGCGCCGGGATGTGCCTGGCTGTGTATCAATGTGTAGGATGTGTGTGCAGTATGTGTATATGTGTGTGCAATGTGTGTGTGGGTGTGGGCGCCGTGTGGGCAAGTCGGGAGGGCACGTCGTGTTCTGGTATTGAGTTTGAGTCACTAGCGACGTATCATCGCCGGCCACGGTGAGACGACAGTGGAGCTGGGAAGGGGGCTTTCTTTTGAGAATTAGATATAATATAGGGACCTATATGCAAACCTTAGTATTTGCTAAATTTAAAGTTTTACCCTCAACTCTTGAAAAAATGCAAATCGAACCCCGATTTATGAACAATGGCAATTGATACCCAAAATTTATAGAAAACTACAGATTTACCCTAAGACTTTCAAGAATTGCAGTTTGACCCCTAGGGTTCCAAATAACTTCCGAAAATGCACAATTCAACCCCTTTTCTTTCTAAACTTGGGTATGAAACCCTAGTTTCAACCTCTTGGGCTCTATAAGCCCTAATCGCAAGAGTCGAACTTTCTAACGCTATATTCAAAGCTCTCATTTTCCCCCTTATAAGCCACCACTTGTTACCAATGCTCCTTCTTTCAAACATTATGGACCATCTTTCCTTACACTCAAAATCCCTTTTACGAACCTATTTTAGCGACCCCCCTACTTAAGAATGTTTTCAATTGAAGTTCTATTTCGAGTTATAAATAATCTTATTTAGCCGGTGAGATGAGTTTTATATGTCTTATAGGAGACACAGACGAAGGACCCCACTAGTTCCTTGAACACGTATCAGCTTTCCCAAGATGCTATTTGACTGAGGTGGGGGTAATTTACTTGCTTCCATGTTATGTGCCTATGTAAATAATATGTGTTTTACTCTATGAGTGTCATATTATATGCTTTACTATATGATGCAATCGAATGTGAGGTATTTGCAAAGTGAATGAATGTGTTTATATTAATGAAAAGTCCAAGGTGGCTAAGACCCACAAAATGTTTACATGGCAGTTAAGACCCGCAACTCTATGCTTGATGACTTATATGTTTATATTTCTTTTACGTTCTATCTGCTCTCAAGTCCAATCCCACTGAGTGTCTTTATGCACTCACCTCTTTAAGTGATTTTACTTTACAAGTGGCAGTCGAATGGAAGAGAAATGAAAAGAGATGTCCTACCCCTTTTGTTTGTATAAAAGAAGTTGTCTTTGAAGCTTTTGAACAATCCAGTTTATCAAACTATGTAAAGTAAAGCCCTGTGGCAACAAAACAAGAATTTTACTTTCGCTATTAACGATATACGATTTATATTACGTGGCTAGTTGAGATGTCTTTTATTTCCTCGTAAATTTAAATTAATATTTTGAACCTATGTTATAACGAGTTGTTGGACGCCTAACGAAAATTTATTAAACTCTTTTATTTTATAACATTGTAAAAAGGGGGCGTAACAATTTTGGTATCAGAGCCCGACTCTACCTTTTTGTAAAGCTTGCTCAATTTTAAATTTTTACAAAAACTTGTTATTCCAAATATTATTGTATATCATAACTGGATAAGCATCTCTCTTCACTCTCCTTCCGTCAGGTCTACAGAAAGGTATATAAATGTTACATGTTGTATTATGTTTTTATGTTTAAATGTTATTGGTGTTTATTTGTTTAAGATTTAAGTTTGAAATGGTATTTTAGAGGTGGTTTCACTATGAAATTTGCATAAGATTGTGTATAGCAGATGGTTAGGCCTAGGGTTACTGCTAGGAAGATGATAGGGTAGATGCGGAAACCTTAGAGGTTAGTATATCCTCAGAAAGAACCATACAACTCAGCATATGTATCGAGACATACGAATCACTTTTGAAGAGAAAATCTTTTTGGCTGACTTGCATGTTTTGGAAATGAAGGATTTTGATATAATTCTAGGAATAGATTGACTTAAAACCAACCATGCTGTAATTAAGTGTCGTAAGAGGGAGATTCTCTTTCAATCATCTGGACACGAAGAATACATCTTATTTGGAATACGAATTGGTGTGAACTTAAGAGTGATGCCGGATATACAGGTGATCAAAATGCTAAAAAAAGGAAATTATGAGGCTTTGCTGGTGAATGTGGTAAATCTTGAGCAGGAGTCAGACCCGATTCACAGGATGCTGATAGTGAATGAATATGAGGACATCTTTCCGGAAGAACTGTCAGGCCTTCCGCCGGATAAACAAGTCGAATTCTGCATTGACTTGGTACCCGAATCAGTACTGGTGTCTAAAGCACCATATCGTATGACACCGAAAGAATTGCATGAACTAAAAGTTCAACTACAAGAACTTTTGGAAAGAGGTTTCATCCGTCCTAGTGTATCACCCTGAGGAGCTTCAGTATTATTCGTAAAGAAGAAGGACAAAACTTTCCGAATATGTATAGATTATCGTGATTTGAACAAGAGGACCATTAAGAACAGGTATTCGTTACCACAGATTGAAGATTTGTTTGATCAATTAAGAGGTGCAATATATTCTTAAAAATCAATTGGAGATCCAGATATCATCAAGTGAAGATTAAGAAGGAAGACGTATCCAAGACGACTTTCAGAACAAGATATGGTAATTATGAGTTCGTAGTAATGTCTTTGGACTTAGTAATGCACCGATAGTTTTCATGGACATGATGAATCGCGTATTCTAGTTGTATCTTGATCGCTTCGTAATAGTGTTCATCGATGATATTTTGGTGTATTCGCTTGACAAGACCCAACATGAAGAACACTTGAGAATTACGTTGGATACTTTACGAAAAGAAAAGTTATACGTAAAGTTTAAAAAGTATGAGTTCTGGCTGGATAGAGTTGCTTTCCTCGGGCACATAGTTTTTTCAAATGGAAATGAAATAGATCCAACAAAAGTGGAGACGGTCAGTAATAGAAAGACGCCAACAAACGTGAAAGAAGTGCGGAGTTTTCTGGGTCTAGCTAGATGTTATAGAACATTCATTGAGGAATTTTCAAAGATTTCCACCCCTATGACTCGACCGACTCACAATGAGGTAAAATTTCAGTGGACGGATCAATGTAAAAAGAGTTTTCAGGAATTGAAGAAAAAGTTAACTGCTGCACCAGTTCTAGTCATCCCAGATGGGACAAAAGGATTTGTTGTCTATAGTGATGCATCCAAGCAGGGTTTGGGATGTGTGCTGATGCAACAAAGAAGAGTGGTAGCCTACGTATCAAGACAGTTAAGGATTCATGAACAAAACTACCCAACTCATGATTTAGAGCTAGCTGTCGTGGTGTACGCGCTTAAGATTTAGCGACATTATCTGTATGGTGGGAAGTGTGAAATCTACACCGACCATAAAAGTTTAAAGTATTTCTTCCAACAGAAAGAACTCAACTTGCGCCAAAGAAGATGGTTGGAGTTAGTAAAAGATTATGATTGTACGATTCTTACCACCCAGGGAAGGCGAACGTGGTCACCGATGTGCTTAGTCAAAAGAGCAAAGGTGAGATAGCTAGCATGCTTACCAGTCAACGCCAATTGATAAAAGAAATGTCCGAATTAAATCTAGAAGTGGTTACGCCTCCGAGCAATATTAAGGCTCGAATCGCGGCTCTGATAATTAAGTCCACGCTTCGAGAGTAGATAGTCAAAGCTTAGAAGAAGGATAAATTCTTGCAGAAGATAAAGACACGTATAGAGAAATGACTGATAGAGGGATTCATGATATCAGTAGATGGGGCCTGACTTTTAGAGGAAAGCTCTGCATACCGAAGGATGACATGCTAAGAAGAAGAATCTTGGAAGAAGCACATAACACGTCGTATACAGCACATCCTGGAGGTACAAAGATGTATAGAGATTTGAAGGAAATATTTTTGTGGAAAAATATGAAGGGGAGCATTGGATAATTCGTCAAGAAGTGCTTAGTGTGCCAATAGGTAAAAACAGAGCATCAACGGCCGACAGGAATGCTAACGCCACTAGAAACACCTGAGTGGAAATGGGAATACATTGCTAAGGACTACATGGTAGGGTTACCCAAAACCAATCATGGAAACCACGTCATATGGGTCATTGTTGATAGATTGACAAAATCCGCTCATTTTCTACCGATTAAGATGACGTTTGAATTGGACAGACTGGCCCAAATCTATATAAAAAAATCATCAGACTTCATGGTGTACCAGTCTCTATTATGTCAGATAGAGACCCTCGTTTTACATCCAGGTTCTGGCAAAGTCTACAAAGAAGATTATGTACCAAATTAACTTTCAGTACGACATTTCATTCTTAGACGGATGGGCAAACCGAACGGACGATACAAATTTTGGAGGACCTCCTACGAGCCAGTGCTCTGGATCTACATGGAGTGGAATTCACTTATAACAACAACTATCAAACAATAATCGGGATGACACCATACGATGTTCTATATGGAAGAAAGTGTCGCTCGCCTCTTTATTGGGATGAGGTGGGTGAGAAAAAGGGTATTGGGACCAGAGTTAGTTGAGCGGACAGTGAAAATAATAAAGAAAGTCCGAGAGAGAATTAAAACGACTCAGAATCGATGAAAGTCTTATGTGAATTAAAGGTAAAGAGAACTAAAGTTTGAGGTGGGAGATAAGGTCTTTTTGAAAGTATTGCACACTAAAGGAGTTTACCGTTTTGGTAAAAGAGGGAAGCTAAAATCAATATATATCGACCGTTTGAAATTATCGAACGGGTTGGCGAAGTAGCTTATAGACTAGCCTTACTACCGGACTTCGTGGGTATATATAAAATCTTCCACGTGTCCATGCTACGAAAGCATGTATTTAACTTGAGCCACATGATCGATGGACAAGATATCGGACTCGAGAAAGATTTATCGTATGAGGAGGTTCCAGTGGCTACCCTGGACAAAAAAATTCACAAGCTAAGAAATCGAGAAGTCGTCTTAATCAAAGTTCTTTGGAGCCGTCACGACATCAAAGAAGTGCTTGGGAAAAAGAAGATGAGATTTTGGAGAAATACCCAAACCTGCCTTATTTTGGTACGTATCCAAATTTTGAGGATGAAATTTCTTTGAAGGAGGGAAGGATATAACATCCTAATTAATGGCTAATTAGGATATTCTTTTTCTTCTTTTATCATAACCAAAGCAAATAAAATTAATGTGATAAGAATGGTGATTCTCTCATTCTCTCCATGTGATGACACCTCACCACCCACCCCACTCAAGGAGGTGACACCACACCTCTAAACCTCCAAGGAAGTTGACACCTATCTCTTTCCCTAAGTCAACTCTCTTTTACCCACTTTGGTATCAAGGATAAGGAAAAACAAGTGTGGGAAACAAAAAATTGAGAAAAATGTGAAGAAACCTCTCTCTCCTCTCTCTTTTCTCTCCACCGCCACCGACCATACCTTGCCACCGACGGATGTCTTTTTTTCGGCAAAAGGTTCAGACAAAAGGATAGAGCTCGCTGAGCCCGTCACGAGTATGGGGGTGGTTTTCCAGCCCGCTGCCGCCTGCGCGTACACCGTCGAAGAGGCACGACCGCTCTTTCTCTCTCTCAGCCCTCAACCTCCTCTCCGTCGTTGTTCTGTTGTCGTCCGTAGGATGCCAGCGCAAGGTTGAGCTGGTGAGTGGAGTATGTGTGTGCCGCCGCTGTGAGCGGCGGCGACCCCCTACTTAAGAACGTTTTCAATTGAAGTTCTATTTCAAGCTATAAATAAGTTTTATTTAGCCGCTAAGATGAGTTTTATATGTCTTGTAGGAAACGCAGACGAAGGATACCCCACTAGTTTCCTGAACACATAGCAGCTTTCCCGAGATGTTATTTGACTGAGGTGGGGATAATTTACTTGCTTCCACGTTTATATTTCCCAATGATTTGACATGAAATTATGTGCCTATGTGAATAATATGTGCTTTACTCTATGAATATCGTATTATATGTTTTACTAAATGACGCAATCGAATGTGAGGTATTTGTAAAAGTGAATGAATGTGTTTATGTTAACTTTATGTGAATGAATGAATGTATTAGCAAAATGTTTCCAAGACGGCTAAGACCCGCAAAATGTTTACATGGCGGTTAAGACCCACAACCATGTGCTTGATGACTTATATGTTTATGTTTCTTTTACGTTCTATCTGCTCATAAGTCCAACCCCACTGAGTGTCTTTATGCACTCAACCCTTTAGGTGATTTTACTTTACAGGTGGCAGCCGAATGGAAGGGGAATGAAAAGAGATGTCCTACCCCTTTTAATTATATAAAAGAAGTTGTCTTTGAAGCTTTTGAACGATCCAGTTTATCAAACTATGTAAAGTAAAGCCTTGTGGCGATAAAACAAGAATTTTACTTCCGCTGTTAATGATATACGATTTATATTATGTGGCTAGTTGAGATGTCTTTTCTTTCCTCGTAAATTTAAATACCTATATTTTAATGAGTTGCTGGACGCCCAACGAAAATTTATTAAACTCTTTTATTTTATAACATTGTGAAAAAGGGGCGTGACAATACTAGAGATTCCATGACCCATGTATATGACCCAAGGTAGACCTAAAGTAATAAAGATGAGAAAATGACCAAATGAATAAGGGAAAATATCATTTTTAGTCTTGTAAGTTAGGCCTAGTCCAATTTTTCCCAATAATTATGCACTTTCCAAGTTTAGTCCTTTAATTATTGATTTTTTCCAATTTTAGTCCTATTTTCATTGAAAAAGAATTCCGGACTGACGTGGCTGCCAGAATGCTTATGTGGCACCTAAATTGTGAAATCCCCAAATTATGGAGGGAGAAGTAATCATACTTATCAATTATTTGTGCCATAAAAGTAAATACTCAATAAAAATTTCAAAATAAAAAAAAATCCAAAAATAGAAAATTAAACAAACAGATTTATCATTCAAATAATCAAAATTGTTAATTCTTAAAACCTAAAAAATGAAAATTAAAAAGAAAAAACAAACACAAATTAATTGCAAAACAGAGAGGAGATGAATTAAAATTTGAAAGGTCATAATATCTCTTCCCAAATATCATTCGACTTGGAGAAAATCTACGACTTAAATTTTCCATCATATATGTGCAATATCGAATCAGTCGATCAAAATCAAGAGAGAAGATGAAGCTTTGAGATAAAGATCAAGGGCATTTCGACTTTGGTTATTTAATTATTATTTTTTAGTGTATAAATTAACTGTGTTGATAATCTACGATTTTGGCAAGATTCCTTGTATAATTTTATTGGGGGTCTTTTTGTTGGGGTTCAATTACTTTTAGCGGTTTTTATCAGAGTTCTATTATTTTTAGGATTTTTAGTCTGGTAATCAAGATTGTGGCTTTGTGATTATTTTTTACTTCTATTTCTTTAAATATTTTTTTACAGATCCAAACAAAAGGGAAATTATATTACACTTGTATGTTGGGGGAAAGTTTCATTTGGGAGATTCAATTGCTTATCTTGGAAGTAATGTATATGTGTTTGACTACTTTAACTTGAATTTTGCATGTTTAGAAGGTTTTAAAAGGATTACTGAAAGAGATGGGGCTAAAGGGCCATTGGAGTGTATAAGAGAGATGGTGGAGGTTTTAAGTTAGTTAATGATGATGCTAAATTGGTTGGACTTTGTGAAGATTTTATTTGTATTGGTGATATTAGGTTTTGTGTAGGGGATCTAAGGTGTATGGTGGGGGAATTGTGCGCCGCTGTGGAGGGGAAAATAATGATGATGAAATTGTGCAGGGGTTGAGTCTAGTGGATGGGAAAAAAATGGTGAGAGAATTGGTAAGAATGGTGACTCCAGTGTGAAAATGGTGAGGGAATTTGTGATGGGAATGACAGTGAAAACTCTTTTGAAATTAGTGACGGATTTCTTGAGAGTTTGGATAACATTTCATCTGCTTCTAATGGAAGAGTTGAGGGGCATGAGTCTGATCATGTGAAATTTGAGGGGAATGAGTCTGATCATGACAGGTTAGCTGAAAGTTTGAATGTTGAGAAACATGAACAAAGCTTGGGGTGAATCTAAAGAGAGAGTGGAAGAATATGAGTCTTATGATGGGGAAAAAGATATACTAGAGAGTGAAGATGATTTGGATAGTAGGATTGATTTTAACATTGAGAATAAAGAGAGATATCCTGTTTATAATCCAAATGAGGGCAATTCTATTCTTAAAGTTGGAAAAATATTTAGCACTAAGAGAGAGTTGAAAGATGCAATTCAATCAGCTACCATTAAAGCTAAGAAAAATATAAGAACTACCAAGAATGACCAAATTAGAGTCCATGCTAAGTGTGCTGAGGAGGGTTGTGAATGGAAGCTACACGTTTTGAAGCTTCAAAATGAGTGTATATTTCAAATCAGATTGTATAACTCTAGCATACTTGTAGTAGGTGGTATAAGTTAAAAAACATAAAGTCACCATGGCTAGCTAAGAGATGCATGCATGAGTTTGTCAGTGATCCATCCAGAAAAGTTGGATCCTACAACCAACAAACAAAGAAACATGGTCTTTCAATTCAAGTCACCATAGTGCCTTCAAGAAACACAATGCCTAATCAAGAAAATGTGTAAACAACTTTTAAAACTTTTTGTGGCTCTTTGTAACTTCTTAACAAATTCAGCTTTAAACATATTCAAGGAAAAAAATGCAAAGTGTGCAATGAGTCTTTGAATCTTTTAACAAATTCAGCTTTAAACATATTCAAGGAAAACACGTTTTGATGCTACATTTAATTAACAGGCCTTTGCACTTGAATTTTTTCCGACAAAGACTTACCTGCCAATCTTCACAACCATAGAATCTTCTACCTGGATTTTCAGGTGTTTTCCATAGGTGAAGTTTAGCTTTCTTACCACAATTGCACAAACGAAATGCATGGGTCGACCCATAAGAAAATGAATTTGACATTGATGACCACAAGAATTGACGGGATTGAGGTTGGGAGTAGGGGGCGAAGAATCGAGGGAAGTGAAGTGATTTATGCTGGGGTTCTCTTCTTCAATTTGGAATTCAGCAAAATGAAGAGTTTAGGGCAAATGTATGAAGGTCTTCAATCTATGGAGGGTTTTTGTGATTTTTTTTAATTTTCGTATTTTAGGTTTTAAGAATTAAGAATTTTGATTATTTGAATGATAAATCTGTTTGTTTTATTTTTTAATTTTGGGTTTTTTTAATTTTGAATTTTTTTATTGAGTATTTACTTATGTGGCACAAATAATTGACAATTAGGATTAATTTTCCTCCATAATTTGGGGATTTCACAATTTGGGTGTCACATAAGCATTTCGACAACCACGTCAGCCCGAAAAAAATTTCGACGAAAATAGGACTAAAATTGGAAAAAGTCAATAATTAAAAGACTAAAATTGGAAAACGCATAATTACCGGCAAAAATTGGACTAGGCCTAACTTACAAGAGTAAAAATGATATTTTCCCAAAGTATAACTTAGATTATCATCCGAGAATAGCTCAACAGAGTTAGAAGTTTCACAAAAACTTCTGTGCACCAGTTGTACAGAAAACCTTTATGTTATAAATGTAGTACCTTTATGTACAAATATCCGTATATTTTAAAATGAACATGCATAAAGGTATTACATTTATAACATAAAGGTACTACATTTATAACATAAAAGTATGTATTGCACGAATTCACTTCTGTGCAACTGGTGCATAGAAGTGTTACTCTAGAAGTTTATATCAAGAGGAGATCGTCAAGCTTAAGACATTTATCTAAAGAATGAAACAAATCAAAGATCAAATCATATCCGATTTAGATAGAGACAAATCTATATTTTCATTATCTAGACCCTAAAATTAAGAGATTTAATTCTTAATCTCCAAGTATTTTACTTTAGGCCTGGTGTATAAATAAAGCAATAAGCCTCATTAAATATATGTGGGATGTGTTTAATCATAAGGTATTTCATTTTTTGAAATTGAAAATTGTTTTAAATAGTCAACCATGACTATATTCATCCATGTTCCAAATTTGACGAAGTCGATGGGGACTATGATGCATCTTTATATAGACAATTGACTATGTACATGTGTAACATAATTCAAATTAAGTTATAATTTTTTAATTATATATTAATTATAATTTAATTGAACAATGTATATAAATTATATTTTATATACATAAGACATTTTTTATTACATCAAAAGTTGATTAAAGTGTTTGACAAGTTTTGGTTACAAATAAATAAACTAATGAAACGGCTCACATCTGTTGAGAATAAGACTGAACATTTTCTCATCAAAATTTTCCATCAACCATCGGTTTGTATCTTTCCACAATTGGTAAGATGGGTATATTGAGAGTCCCAACGGGAATCTTGATTTATGGAGACAACAGTCAAAACCATTAGACAATCTTTATAGCATGATTGTTGACTTTGTAAGAAAATCGATTGTATGTGGCGGTAAGAGAATTTGCAGTGGTTGTTAAGTTACAACATTTATTATTGGATTGTGGAGCCTGATATATTATTTGGGTCATGAATAAGATATATTGAGATCAACCTTTTAAACAGTATTTGAGTTGCATGTGTTTTTCGGGTTGTGGCCCATGTTTTTGGTATAAACAACTCTCTAATTCATCTCGCATCACAAATTAAAACATTAGTAGATCTCCTGCCTTAATAGTACCCCATAAGTAGTCAATTTCACGAACTGGACAAACAAATTTGTGTTTCATTTATTTCTTGTTCCTATTATTTCTCCATAATTGCATTGATTGCTAACTTTTATGGACACACTGTCTAGGTTGTTAAGATACTACATTTATGGACCACACCATCTAGGTTTCTTTTAGCTATATGTTGGAATTTAAAATTGAAAAGACAGTCTATAATAACAATAGTTTTATATAGATATAATAAATTCTTTATATTTAACAAATCATACTATTCTTATAATATTCTATCAATATTAATTATGAATTCATATTGTATTATTGGATAATGTTACTGATATCGACATTGTAAGTTTTAACTTTGATATATCGATAATGTTACTAATATAGACATCGACATTGTATCAACTTAGATATTTAACATATCGGTATTGTGAGTTCTATTAATATATAATAGTTATGAACTCATTAATTATGAATATAAAGCATGATATTGACATTGGACATCGGTGTTTTTAACATATTGACGATGTAATTTCTATCAATATTAGTTATGAACTCATTAATTAGGTATTGTAAGTTCTATCAATATTATTTATCATGAACTCATTTATTTTGACAGGATAAATAATTTCATAAGAATATACAAAATCAAAAATATTTCTGATGATGCCAAATTCCTTTGTCCATAAGTTTTCCACTAGGGGAGAACTATTTCGCTTGTTGGCACTGGTGGAACATCTGGTTTAATTTTCTTACTATGCGAGTGAAGGTCTTCCATTACAAAAAATGATTGTAGAACCAAATATGTATGAATTTAACTGTCAATGGGCATGAAGTTTAATTGCATTTTGGAACGGTAATCTTGCAAAAAATTGGAGTACTCGGTAGTCGAAGATAGGCTTGACAACCTCAACCTACGCAAATACTGAAATAGCAAGCAAAATCAAACTGATGCAACTATACAAACTGTTCAAACGCAACACCATCACGTTGACAGTAAGGCATGGATGAAAATATCCATATCGCGTGTCGTATCGCAACCTTGATTTTACGGATATATCGATTGATATATCGCGGATATATCGCATATCCCCCATATCCATATCCCCTCATATCCATATCGCAACCTTCAAAATACGGATATATCGCGGATATATCGCACGTGTATCGGGATATTTTCATCCTTGCAGTAAGGGGATGTTTGGACTGGACTTGGTACATCCGGATTTTGGATGGACTCAGTCCAGTCCATGTTTGGACAAGGATTTGCAAAATCCTACTTTTTCTACAATTCCCAATAAAAACATCCACTTTTTACAATTCTCAATAAAAACATCTACTTTTTCTACAACTCCCAACAAAAAACATCTACTTTTTCTACAATTCCCAATGTAAAAATGACATCTTAACTATAATTCTACTCAAAATTCAAACTCACAAAATCCTTCTCAAGCCAAAATCCAGATTTGCTCAAGCCACCTTAAGTCCAGTCCAAACATCCCCTAATAGTCATGATCGACATGGCATATTTAACCATGGCCTCCCGTATGACCCCTGTTTGCCTAAGTGTAAATCCAATTGTGTATAATAGAAAAGAAATACTACCTCCCTAATTGCAAATTTGACAAAGTATGAGGACCTTATTGCAAACCCTAGAACTTGCTGAATTTGAAGTTTAAACCCCAAAACTTGTAAGAATTACAGTTTACACCCTGAACTTTGACTTTATGACAAAATAACCATAAAATAAAGTGTAACCTCTTAGCTTAACCCTTAGGGTTACCTAGCTATGAGCTGATGAAAATTGTTGTTTGCACCCTGAGATTCTATGGACTTCAATTCTAAACCCTTAACTTTTATAGAATGACAAAATGGACACATGTAATATAATGATGCAATTTAATCCCTAGAGTTGCTATAACTTCGATATAAAGTACAATTTGGTCTCTTTATCTCCCAACTAGGGTACAATACACTACATTTTTGTCTCATCGATCTCGTAACCCTTCAAATCAAATTTTCTATACATATATTTCAAATCTCTTATATCACCTCGATACATTGCCCTTTTCTACTAAGCATATTTAAACATTTCTTTTTACAAACGAAAGAGTGCTTTCTCCCTTAATGCCCTAAAATCGACCTTTAGACGTTCATTTACCAAAGAGAGCTTTATTTGAAGAATTTATTTCGAATTATAAATAGTTCGACTAGATGCTAAGACGGATTTTATGTACCTTGTATGGAGCACGTAAGAGGCATTGCTTTAAGATCACATAGAACGTAGAAGTTTAACAAGCCCCGTTACTGAAGGGGGGGGGGTAACCCTACTTATGGATAATTTTACGATGCAAAGAGACACACGATCTTTACGTGTTTAAGTGTAATGTGAATATGTGTATGTGTCAATAATTATTTGCTATTAAAAGTTGGGTTAGTTCCCGCATCCAAGAGACCATTTTGGGGGTCTAAGCCAAGAGGTGGTGTAATCTATGAAAGTTGGGTTGATCCCCGCAACCAAGAGACCACTTTGGGGATCTAAGCCAAGAGGCCACATAGAGGCCTAATTTATGATAAATCAGGTTAATTTCCGCAATCAAGAGAACACATAGGGGTCTAAATCATTATGCATGTGTTGGATTGCGATGGTTCCAAGTGTTTGCTATGCTATGATTTATTTATACGAACTTATTAATGTGTCGCTATATATATATGTGTGTGTGTACTTGTTTAACTTGTGCTATTTCGGAATTCCCACTGAGTGTATTTCATGCACTCACCCCCTACATGTTTTCATTTTACAGAACCCAATTGTAACAAAGGAGAGTGAAGAGAGATGTCCTATCTTTTGGCTGTAAATAAGCATGTTCTTTCAACTCTTCTGAAAACCCCAGTTATAAAATCTTGTAAAATTGAAGTTCGTTAGGCAAATATTGAAAGTTATATTCCGCTGGTTTGGTCAAACGATGAGCGTTTTTGGTCAGTTAGCTTTTTATGACGAACTTATATTTTGGCAGGTTGATTTAATCTTTTAAAATTGAGTTTATAATGAGTTGTTGGACGCCTAAATGAAATTTTTATGTTTTATAACGTTTTGAAATAGGGGCGTGATAAATGCTCTCATAATATCAATTAAAAAATCTTATAATAATAAATAGCATATTATTAGCAACAAATACGGTAAATAAATAGATGTAGAAAATCTGACAACAAAAGCAAAGCAGAATTTAGTCAAATTAAAAAATATATTAAAACAAAATGTGTGCTCAAGTTTGTTTGGAGATTGTGCAAGAAAATAACTAATGTGGCAGCTACAGATGAAAAGTGCAGAAGAAATAACAATCAAGGGGATGAAAATGTTGAATCTATACTATTTTTATTTCTTAAATCAAATATGAAATTACTATAATACCCCTGGCTCCCATGCTCGTCCGTCACTGCTTGCAAAGCCCGGTTCTCGCGGCTTGGGCTTTAACGATAGCCTCTGTTTCTTGAATTGAAGATTTTTGTTGAGTGAAAATATTTGCTTGTTTAATTATTTATTTTTATTTATTTAATTTCCTTTATTAATTATGTATTATTGTTCTTTTTTTTTTTTTTTATGGAAAATGAAGTGTATTCCCTCCTAATAATTTAATTGTACATGACATGATGATGTAAATTTTAATGCCAACTGAGATGCCACTTGCATAATTATATTACACAAAGATGAAATTGAGCCAAAAAAACCTGAAATTAAGCGTTCACGTGAGATTTCGGCACATCACATCGGATGATTCTGATTGAAATTGGGCAAAATTTCTGAATTTTAAAAAGTTAAAGTCTTAAATTACTAGTCGGAAAACTTATTGCCCTAATTACCAAACCCCTTAATTTACTGGACAATTTGGATAATAAACTCGGTGTCATCACAAGATAGTTGAACTTAACAAAGATCTAATAGATTAAGAAGTGTCAATTGTAATTTTCAAACGGAAGGTTCATATATTGCAAAATCAAAGGGTTGTTTTGTCAAGGTACAATGGAGTCGGCATGTCGAAAGTGAAGTATCTTGGGAACACAAAAATGAAGTTCGTGAAAAATATCCAAACTATATACATATTTAGGTTAGACTTTAATTTTAGGGACAAATTGTTTTCAAGGAGAGGGAATGTAACACCCCAGGTAAAATTATGCTCAGATTTAAATTTTCAAGGACTTGAATAAGTTTTTATTTTTGGGAAATAGAGTTTTGTTTTATTCAATTGAGTTTTAGATGTAGTACCGAGAAGCAATTTGATTGTAAGGTTACCTTTAAAATATTTTTAAGATGCATAAAAAATATCTATTAATAATTTTTCAGACATAGAATATAAAAATCCAATGAGTAAACTACTTTTTTCGCCCATTATGTTTGTCTTTTCGCAGTTTTGTCCTTTTTTAATTCGGGCTTGCAATTTAGGACATTATGTTTTAAAATTTTGCAATTACTGCCCAATTTCGGCCCGAATCGATTAATTGGGCTGAAATCGCACGTTTTTGCATGTGACCGGTGATTTCGGGCTGAAATTGCTTACATGGCTTCTAATTTCTTGACGTGGATTTCTTGGGTTCTTTTTTTTCTCACAAGTATACTTAATAGTGGGACCCATCTTACACCTCACTCAAATTTAAAAAAAAACGGTAAAATCCCTAAATCATAAACGGTAAAATCTCTAATTCACTTGCCTGACACCCCCAATTAAGCAACGAACCCTAAATCCCCAAATCACTCCAGGCAGACTAGGAAACGCGATGGTGAGGAAACGGGATCGAAAACTGAAGGCCTACCCACCACCTCGATATGGTAAGTTTTCCTTGGCTTGGTTTTCCCATTTTTTATTTGTCGATTGTGAAAGGACAATTTTGTTTAATGAGTACTATCTCGAATATTGTGCATAATGTTGGAATGCTTGTGACATTTTTTTACTTTTTATTGTTAATTAGGAACTTTAAATATAAATGTGGGTCTTTTTTTGCAGAAAAGTGGGATAGGGGTGGGGGTGTTATTTTATGCCGAATGTGGGTCTTTTCTGATGGTTTTTATGTTTTTATTGGTTGTTGAACTTTAAATAATATGAATGTGAGACTTATTTTTACAGAAATGTGGGGTAGGGGTGGGTGGTATTATGGTTTAGGAATGTGGTCCACTGTTAGTTTATTTAATTGACATATTGATTTATTTAATTGGTTGTTGATTGAGACTTGTGTTTGCAAAAATGTGGGGTAGGGGCAGACCGGATCTTCTGTACCAAAATGTCTGTCTCATTTGTGTGCCATATTAAAACTACGTAGTTTTGATATTGGAAAAAAACTTATAATTTGTAACCGCTTTTAATTTGAAAATCAATATAACGTGTTTTGGGATGTGGTACACGCGTGGTACATGAATATTTGGTACATGGGATCTGATTTGGGGTAGAGGTGGGTGGTATTATGGTTTAGGAATGTGGTCCACTGTGGGTTTATTTAATTGACATATTAATTTATTTAATTGGTTGTTGATTGAGACTTGTGTTTGCAGAATTCTTTATTTATTATGTGTCTTAAGGGTTGTTGGGGTTTAAATATGCTGAGTACACATATTTTCTATTGACAGAGCCAAGCACCAAACAAATTACAGTAGTGATTCATCATGGAGGTGAATTTAATTTTTCTCCTATAGCTACATATATGGGTGGGGCTTCTAGTATATATGACTATGTAATTGCTGACAAAGTGACTGTAGAAGATTTGCATAAATGGACAGAATTATTTATGGGGCAATGGAATAGGAGGTTTTACTTTATGCAGAATAATGAGTTCATTCTTTTGAGTAGTGATGAAATGTTAACTGAATGGTTAGAGATGAATTTGAATGTTAGAGAGGTTCATGTTTATGCTGAACAATTGGATTTAATTGCAAATGTTGAAGTAAATGAGGTGAACCTAGATGAGATTGTTGGGTTAATGGATGATATATCTAAGGATAAAACTAGTGATGATGAACAGGGGGTTGGTGTTGAGGGTAATTCTGATGGTATTAGTGTGGATGAGCAGCAGGTTAATTCTGAAAATGAGATTGATGAACAGACTCAAGGTGTAGGGGGCAGAGGTTGTAGAGGGTGCAGATGCTGATGTTGGGGAGGTTGGGGCTGAAGAAGGTGTGGGGTGGGCAGGGTCAGACTATTCTGATGATGATGTAATTGGGAAAGAGGAGAATTTTGATGAGTACAAAGATAGTGATGGTGATGATAGACCTTATAATTTCTCTGTTTTCAATCCTCAATATGTGTATGATGATCCTGTGCTTAGTGTTGGGTTAACTTTTGGTAATAGAGATGACTTTAAAAAGGCTGTCAATTCACATGCTATTAAAACACATAGAAGTGTCATATTTACCAAGAGTGATCCCAGTAGGTGTTATGTAAAATGTGCTGTGAGTTCTTATAAATGGAGGGTGAATTTGATTAAGGTTTTGAATGAGCGGACTTATAGAATTAGATTGTTTAAAGATGAACACACTTGTCCCACCACTAGAAATGTAAAAAATGTGAAATCTAAATGGTTGAGTGAGAGATACTTGAATAGATTTGTAAGTGATCCCAACAAAAGAATGCAAGAGTTTAGACAGGACATTATTGAGGAGCTTGGTTGTAGTGTGTCTAGGGATGTGGCTTATAGAACTAGGAGTAGGGCCTTGAAAATGCATAGGGGTGATCCAGATGCTGAATATGGTAGAATATGGGATTATGCAGAGGAGTTGAGAAGGTTTAACCCTGGTTCTGCTGTGTTTATTGGGACTGATACTGATGACTCTGGGTTAGAGAGGTTTGATAGGATGTATGTGTGTCTTTCTGCTTGCAAGGAGGATTTTATTAAAGGGTGTAGGCAGATCATAAGGGTGGATGGGTATTTTTTAAAAGGGCCACACAAAGGAATGCTTCTATCAGCTGTTGGCATTGATGGCAACAACAACATATCCAATAGCTTGGGCTGTTGTTTCCAAGGAGAATTCTGAGATATGGGAATGGTTCTTAAGGGTTTTGAAGGTCAGTTTGAGTATATATAAGGACTATGAGATGACCTTTATTAGTGACAAGCAAAAGGGACTAGTACAAACATTTGGAGAGGTATTTCCCGGTTCATCTCATAGATTTTGTGTTAGACATTTGCATGCAAACTTCAAGCAAGCAGATTTTCATTATCGCTGAAAATCATCAATTGCTCATCTTAATTTCAGACACCAACTTTACGGTAAAACAATCACCCCACACCGTCTTCCACTAAGAAAACCGACCAAAATTCACCTCAAACAATGAAAATATCAGCCTTAACCATCACCCATTTCGTCGTAAACCCTCCATAGCTTGTTGAGAATGAAAGTCTATAGCAACAAAGAATTCTACAAACTAAAACCATATCTCTATTGAAATAAAGAAGATTATTAAATAGTCTTTACAAATAACAGAAAAGTAAGAAAATAACACGACTACATGGCTGAATAAGTCAAAGCAATAGATTCTGACGAAGTGTTGATAGTCTAGTGGTAAAAGGTGTTTGCTACCTAGGCATAGGTCTTAGATTCGAGTCACCACGGAGGGTAAAGGTGAAATGTGTTAATCCTCATTTAAAAAAATAAAAAAAGTCAAAGCAATAGATTCTTAGATACTAGAACTTTATTAAAATAAACTTAGATAAACATCTAACTTCTGGCAACACTGAGAAGAACCAAAGACCTCTTCATTCACTCCCTTAAACTAACAACAACAAGCAAGTAGTTTATTTCAGTGATATCAATCATCCAACTTCATTTTGAGCATCTTAATGGCTTCAAGCTTTAAAGCCTTGGTCATTAAATCTGCAACCTGCTCTTGAATTCCTCAATGCACCAACTCGACTTCTACATCCTTTGTGAGATCTCTTAGAAAATGAAAACGCACTCTAATATGCTTGCTCAGACATTGCAAACTTCTTCAAAATATATATCAGCTGCATATTTCCATTTGACATATGAAAATTCCTTCTGGTTTTTGCAATACTTCAACTTCAAGAAAAAATCTCATCTTCCCCAACTCGGTCATGTCAAAGGCTTGTATCATGGATTTTTTAACTCGAACATCATACCCTGTCATCGTGGTATAAAGTAAATCATCAACATAATGCTAACAATTAATATATTACCTCATTTGCTTCTTTTGGCGAACAAGGTTTTCTCATTTGGGCTTTTTTGAAATCCTTTGTCCAAGAAATAGGATTCAATGCATCTGAACCAGGCTCGTGGTGCTTGCCTTGAACCATACATTACAAAAATTACGCTGATTATCGACAGAAAATTTTGTCGTTGATTGAGTCTGTCGTTTGTAAAATTTTGTTGACAGAAAACACATTCCATTTGGTAATATATTTTCTGAAGAAAATAAATTCGAATGTAGGAAATCTCCAAAATAAAGTTCTTAATATTGCCAATCGATTTTTAGATTGCCGATGGACATGGAATAAAAATTCGAAATTTATTTTAAATTATGAATTATTAAGAAAAATTAAGAACAATATATATTTAAAAATTTGTTTACAAATTTAAAAAAACTGTTTATATAAAAAACATACAAAATTAATATCCTCATCGACGCTCCCATCTCCACCTTGTCATCCTGGGCTTGGGGATCAATCGGAGCTGCTGATTCCTGTGGTCGGGAGATCTCATTGAGGCGCCACCTCCAAACTGGCAAGAGTTTGTTGAAGCTGCTCCTCCCTCAGCTCCCTATTGTTAACGGTCATATTCTCGCCTGCAACTTCGAGTACTGCATCTTGAGGCGAATCGCCTCAGAAGTAGCTGCCCTCTCTTGTTCTCGCCCGACAAAAGTCCTCATCTCATCAGTGACTGTCATGGAGTCGCAGCTCATTATCAACCACGGTTCAAAATAACAGCGTTATAAAGGCCGTAACGGCCTTAACGTAATGGTAACGGCCACCTCCGCGTCACTGATTCGGTTAAAAACGGCCGGCTACATTATTGGGTATGATATCGGCGTGATGACGCCCGTAATGGCGTTACGCGGCGTTATAACAGATAGTAACAGCGTTATAACGGATTTAATGGAGATTAACGGGTATAAAAGCGGATCTTTTGACAGTACAGGATATCGAGGATTTGGATATTATCATCATGATCAAGAATTACCATCACAGACAAGTTCAACACGATATGTTGACCGAGATTTATCCAATGCATACCATGAGTATCCACGTGAACAGCCTATGCCTCGTCTAACTCATTATGACTATGCACATTTTCCTATTCATCCTGAAAGGGGAGATAATGATAACTTTGAACCACCTCGACATTCCACGTGGTATTAATAATGCATGTAATTGTATGTTTTATATGTTAATTCTACTTGTAATATTGTTTTTTACGTTAATTTAGTAAAAACATATATATAAGTAATTTTCTTGAAGTTTTAGGCTATTTTTGAGTTTTTTGGATAAATTGTCCGTTATACCCGCGAAATCTCCGCGATATTGCAATGTAACCTTAACGATGGTCACCGTGAAAATGACCGCGACCGTTATTTCGAACCATGATTTCCAGTCTTTGCTACATCAAATTGAAAAACTCAAGAGAATAGAATCAAGAGAGGTTGTATACTGTATGTCTTTTTTACACTTAGTGGCATAACAAATAATATGACATCTCAGTATGCTTTGTGACGACAAACATTATCTTCAGCAACTGCAAAAGAGGTTTTTGATATCAAATAAACGGATTCAGAGTTTGTTGTCTATACAGAGCCGATCCTGATATTCACCATAAAAACCAACCACTATAAAAATTCAGGGATTTAGCGACAGAATTTTCTGTTGGCAACATTGAAATTCCATCTGTAACAACGTTTTCGATGTAATTGCTGATGGAATTTTCTGTCGTTACTAAACTCATTGGTAATTTTTTTTTTCATCGCTAATTCCCAACGGCATATTCTATTGTTAATATTTGTCTTCATGGAGTTCTTAAATAAGTTTGTGGAATTTTTTTCACAAAAATGTTGTTGAATTTTAAATTTACCAACAAGAATATATGTCGCTAAATAAGAGAAAAATCAGATTAAAAAGTAAAAAAAAAAAAAATGATTAATGAAAGAAATTTCTGTACGTAACTAAAAATAAAAAAAATTAAAAAAGCTTATCGATGATGGACATTTTAGTCGGTAATTTAAAAGAAAAAAGAAAATGGGTAATGCTGACTGATATGCTCCGTCGGCAATTTATTGTCATCAAATTTGAATGGAAATTTGAGGAAAAATATCAAACTTGTTACAATTTCAAACATTAGGTGCCAATATTGGAAGTTGTTGAATGTGGGGTATCACATTTGAAATAAGGATTTACATAAGGTATCAAAATTCACATAAACTCATTGAAAATTCTAATTACAAAACATTGAAAAAACTATCTTTTATTAGTCTAAATTAAAGTGTTGTAATAAAAAAAATTAAATCTCACAAATTAAATTCTAACTTTTCAATTGCATGCAACTATTCACCTATAAGTTACATGCAAAATATAAATGAGATAACAGACAAGTGAAAGATGATTCCATGATACTTAGAATTATTTAAATCAATGAATAAAATACAAATACAGATTTAATTTATCGGATATAATCAACTAAATTTATCATTATTATTTATATATAGATATAATTAAAAAAAATTAAAATGCATTATGAAGATTATAACCTATTTCATTAACCTAGCTGATTTACTACCCAAGTAATATAACCTCACTTGAGAATGGCAAATTATTGGGCCAAAATTTAAATTGAAGCAAATTTAAATTAGATGGAGATTAAAAATAATTTTAAAAATGCATATCTTCTGAAATTTTTACTGTATTTCTTTTGGGATGAATTTTTCTCGCAATATTGAAATATAATCATTTCTTTGTCCTTATTAAGAAATTAAAATGATTTATTATTAATAGGAAAAAGAAAGTTTTTTGGTCCGGCTCTAAGTTTGCCTCACTAGATGTTTCTTTTTTTCATCTTTCACCTTTGTTTTTTCAGTCTTCTAATTTTTAAGAGATTCATTATTTGATAAACTTAATTACAGTGAAACCTCTATAAATGAATATCCTTGAGACTAGAAAAAAATATTCATTATTTGTTTATCGAACATTCATTTACCTCATTGGCCCAAGTCGGGACCAAAGAAAATTATTCATTTGTTGAGGTTATTCGTTTATCGAACATTCATTTATCGAGGTTTCACTGTACTTGCCAGTTGCTACAAGAAGTAAATGTTTTTATTTTAATTATTTTACAACAAGTTGACCCCTTCAAAGATCGATATTTAAATGTATGACCTCCTTTAAACTTAAAGTGTGATAATATAGTATGATATCGATAAAAATAAGTGAGTTTGAATCAAATTATTCAGAGAAACTGGTGGAACCTTTGGGTGAGTTTTAGAGTTTTCTTAATAGTTAAAAGGTTTAATTGTAGTTTCACAAATATTAGGGACTATTTGGTGACTTGACTAGAAGGTGCTATATGTAATTCATCCAAAAATTAATAAATAAATAAATATAAATACATATAATTAATAAATAAATAAATATAAATATATATATATATATATATATATATATATATTTACATGAAGTAAGTAAGTGGAACAAAAAAATGTATATATGTTTCAACACAGAGAATCAAAAGACAAATGGTAGAAGATAGAGGATGAAATTAATATCGGATGAGGCAAATTTAGAGGAAAAAAACCTTTTTAAAACGTGATAATTATCAACAACCATCCAAATCAACTTCAACATTAGGTGAGGTTTATTAATTTTTAAATTTATATTATTATAATTTAGAAAGAATTCTATGATTAATTTACATTACATAGATTCAAATACTTGTGTGGTAGATTCATAGAGATAACTTATTTTTTTTACTTTTAAGGATAGTCTGCTTCAAACCAATTAAAGGAACTCTCAATTTCCACAAATTGAGACACATAATTAAGGATAGTCACCTCAGGTCCTCACCGTATGATTTCCAAGTGATATTTCTTAAATGCTTGACTGTGTAAACCATAATCTAGCACTTGAACAACATCTTGAATCTTTACTCCTTGTTTTCTCATCCTGGAATAAAAATGTTTCATTATGATGGTATTAATCAATTAAACTTATTTTAAATGTCTTATAATCTCTTACATATTATTAGATGTTTTTAAAATTTATAAAATGTTTTATCTTATTTTAAAAATAAATAAATGAAACATTTATATAAATAAGATAGCGAAGTTTATCATAATATTATTAAGGGTTAAAAATATTTTCCCATCCGAACTATACGTGATTTTACATTTTTTTGTATAAACTTTGAAATGTTGCATTTTACGGTATTGAACAAATCATAGACGTGCATATGTCCTAAATCAACGACTAGGATTTTCACAAATACCATAAAATGCATCAAATTTAAAATTCATATGGCAAAGTGCAACATTTCAAAATTTATACAAAAAAGTGTAAAATCATGTATTATTAATTGATATATTGTAATTTAAATTATGAATTTTGAAGATTTCTCTTAATAGTTTTTAAATAGTTTATAAGCTCTTGTCATAATATTTTGAACTGAAATAAAATCTTATTTTTAAAATCATTAAACACACTTTAATGAGTTTAAAAGCTAAATCTTAAATAACTTAAAAATATTATTAAAAATACTAACTTGTTTATTCAAACTCAGTAGTATATATATATATATATATATATATATGAGAGATGAAAAAGAAAAAACTTATGGTTCACCAGTTACATAGTAAGTTGAATTACTAACCTTATGATCGAAGTTGCCTCTCAAGTGTTCCATGAAAATGAAAACTTCACAAAGGACCTTCTGTTCCCACTTGTCTTTAGAACTCTCCTTACTATATTCTTTTGAATTCGAGGATTACAGTCGACTACTTCAAAATTTGAAAGAAATTCATATCTCATTGTGAGACAGAGTTTTTTCAATTTGTAGCAGTGTTTTATGCTTAGTTTCTTAAGACACTTGAAGCTATCTTCCCCCTTCAATATCTCTAGATCAATGTCTTCCATTTGAAGAAAGTAAAGCTTTGGGAATTTATCTTTTTTGACTTCCCAGAGTGGCCCTTGAAAGGCGTTATTTCGTAGTTTGAGCACTTCAAGATTTGGCAATGAAGAAATCATACTCATTTCTTTCCAAGGATAGCCCAACCCACTCAAAGTCAACTTTTTCAGATTAAATGGGAACATTGAGAGTTGAACAAGTGGTGCAACAACCTCAAAATTGCATGTAGGATTTACAATGACATATTTAAGTGATTCTAGTTCACTTAGATGAGAAACATGATCAAAGCAACACGAAGGCTCTACTGCAGCAGGCATTACATCAATTCGAATTCCTAACTTCTTTATGTTAGGGATCCTTCCCACAACACCAGCAGTGCAACTGTTAAAGCTTACATCTGATAGTTTTAACAGATTTGGCAAATGAGTGTCACTCACATCAGGTAGGTCGCAACCCGTTACATGAAGAAGTTTCAATCTATTCATATCCCATATCTCTACAGGCAAATATGATGGAGCTCCAAATTTCATAATCAAATGTCGACGGACAATCAAGTATTGAAGTTTCTGAAGTTTTGATATGGAAGGAGGGAGATTTGCGTTGCATGTGAGGGCAAGGTATCTTAACTTAACTAGTTCCAGTACTTCCAAAGGAAACTCATGAAAACGGATTTCAAGAGCTTCAAGTTTTTTAAGCAATTTTAAACCGAAACATATGGATACCGGATATTGATGATATGTACCTAGACATAGTAGAGAGTGGGTAATGGATGCACAATTTTCCTCCATTGATTCATACACACATTTAATACCAAACAAAATGTTGTTGTGGACGGACAACCTAGTCTGATGTTTTATAACTTCACTTGAAGCATCTGTAACACTATCCAGGATGTAAAAAAAGTTAGTCTTCCTAGCTTCTTTGTAGCAGAAGTGCCACCAGGAATAATGCAGGCCACATGTTTTTATTTTATCAAAAATATCATTCACTACAACACTGCTTCTATCGCAGACCATAATAACATTATGCACTGCAAACTCCTGCAAGTATCCTTCACCAACAATTTCTGAAGTTTGGAAAAAACTTTTCGGAATGATTTTCTCAACAATCCACATATTAATGATCCTGGATTTGGGAATCTTATAATTTGGTAGGAAGACTGCCATATAGAGCAAGCATAATTTCAAATCCTTATGTAAATTGTCATAGCTAGGATATAGTACCTTTGAAATTTCATCGTATGCATCGGTGAAGAGTTGATGCTTTCTTTGTGTTGCGACATCAACCCATTCTGATCTTGGTATCCTCGATAGGAGGTCGGCGATTGTGACGATTGTAAGAGGAAGACCATAACACTTCTCAGCAATCATCTTTCCAGCTTTCTCAAGTTCAACGGGGCAGGAGTTTTGAGCAAAAACCTTGTCACACAAAAGATTCCAACTTTCTTGTTTATTTAACAAACGCATACATTTGAGACGATAATCAAAAGAATATGGATGATGAATCCTTGTTGTAACCAAGAATTTACTTCCACTACCAAATGTGATTGGAGATGTGGTTTTCAAGCACTTTTGGACCAGCTCCATATCCCATACATCATCCAACACTATGAAACATCGCTTATTCGTCAAATATTCATTCAAGTAACCTTCCGTGAGCATATCATGCTCATCAACGCCCAATTGAGTTAGAATGTCTTGAACAATTTCTTCTAGTTGATATTCTCTTCCAACCGTCACCCATGCACAACAGTCGACAAACCATTCCACGACATCTAAATCTTTAAAAAGTTTATTAGCAAGAGTAGTCTTGCCAATTCCTGCCATCCCAACAAGTGAGTGAACGAATCCATTCTCCCACCTGCCAAGTATAATCTCTTTTTTGACTTCAGTATACTCAGTAGACAATCCAACCATCTTTGACTTGGAACATACAACTTCATCAATTGGTAAAGGACTATCTTGTTTTAGATACTCCTCCTCCATCGTCTTAAGTGTGTCTATGAAGGAATGACCCTCTTGTATGAAATCCTCCGTAATTCTATCAAAGTCATTCGAGATCTCATCCTGCTTTGAGATCTCATCCTCTGAGATCTCATGAACAAGTTCTACAATCTTATTCACTTTTTCCCCAAATGATAGAATTGCATTTTCAAAAAGTTCCGCTGCCTCTTTGACTCGTTGAAGCGAATCCTTCATCCTAATCCTGCTGCTCAAATCCAATGTTTTCTTCATAAATACTTCAAAGGACTTGATCTTTTTGTGTGCAGTTTCATAGATTTCTAGAAGGGGTTGTTCTTCATGAAGCAGTGGAGAAATGTCTAGAACGCCCTGTATCACGTAATCCAGACGAGCTAGAGCAGCATAAGCCGCCATCTGATCTCTCTAATTTTTCCTCAAACTCACATTACACCCTTTGGTACTGAAATTATTATGGCAAACAATGGCATCCAATCGATGATGCATTAGTAATTAAGTCAACGTTCTTACATTATTATTATTATTATTATTTTAATCTACTAATTGCTTCATCCATGCTTTCATTATTCAATGATATATCACTTATACAATTTAAAATGATGAACCCAACGACAGCTATAGCTAGCTGTCCCCAACATAACAACTAGTCAATATTTAATTTCTGACCAGTGCTTAATTGATTAAATTTTGTTTATTACAGTTGGCTACTTGCTAGTTGATTAATTTTTTCGTACAATTAAAGCACTAGTTTCCATGTTTATATTATTTTTTTCCAAAGGACCGCTGCAATCTGCACAAATGAAAGAATCTTTTATTTATATATTTATTTATAGAGTTCCCCTCCCCATTTACCAATTCAATATAACATCTATACTTTTCTACCCACGCCTATAACATATTATCCCCAAATACCCACTTTCCTTATAATATATCCCCATCTACCCAAAATTCCATCATTAGCTATATATATAAATTTTTAATTAAATTCCAAAGATGTTTTAAGCATAAATCTCCAACTTAATTTATCTTTCCACTCCAAATACTATTTATATCCCGATAAAACGTAAACTGATCAAAATCAGGCCCAACATGCTTCCGTAAAATAAATCTATCCCTTAAAATTCATATCTTTCTTTGACCGCAACAGCACCGGGTGAGATGGTTTGCAAAACCACCAGCTGGAAAATCACTGCCCCAGACTGTTTCACGAACAGCTCCTCACTGTTCAACTTCAACCCTCAGGGAAGATGATCTGCAAGTTATCCAGCTCATTCAGCAACTGTACAGCACAACCTTGATTCGTTTCCTACACCAGGTGTATAAAGTACTCCTTCTAAGGGATAAACTAACCAAACTAAGAACACATGTTGAAAGCAAAAACCTTTCTTTTATTAAAAACTTAAACGAAATATTTATTACATATGTAATCTCCTTTTGGGAGGAGAAACTTGTCTAGTCTCTCATATGAGAAGAGGTCTGCACTCGTACATACATAAACTAAGAACACTCAAAATATTACAAAGTTTTTATTGTAAGAAAACTAAGGAGAATGGTCGATGTCCTCAGCTTCCTTCAACTTCTGCTATATATAGGCATAAATCCGGACTTGAAGTGCGGATTCCAAATCTCGTTTGAATATCAGCTGGCCTACTCCATTAGTGCTCCCATGTGACAGTAATTGGGGAGTCCCTTTCAGCTTGGTTGACGCTCTTCCTCTTAATGTCCCGTGACTCAGCCCATGTTAGGTCTGTCGGGGAATCATTTACTTTTGACTCAGCCCACCATGTGATGTTGGTTGGAGAGTCATTTTCTCGTGACCTATCACATTTTATTTTGTTGGGAGAATCTCTAAAAGTTTGGTTATCGTGGTCCCCGGGGATAGCGTTTCTTTTGTGCTGGGCCCTTATCTTTGTTAGACCCATATGCCTATCGGTCAGGTTTGGGTCGGAATCCTTTCTCAAACTCGGGCTCCTTCTGATCCGGGCATGCTTGACAGATCCGATCAATCCATCTTCTCACATGCGCCATGTTGCAGAACTTCCGGTAAGTCTCTTTGCTTGCCGGAATCTTGTTTTTCCAGAGGGTTCTTCTTTTGGTTTCGAAGAGTTCCTCTGCAAATCATGTTGTTGATCCAGTCATTGAATTCAGTAGGAAGGATCCATTCGCTGAATTTTGGAAAAACTTGAAAAGGTATTTGACTTTGTCCATTTCGGTTAGACAAACCCAAAGTCCCCATGCACGTCTTGTAGAAGCTTCATCTTCTGAAAATGCTCCTACCAGTATTGGGATTTCTTCCGGTGAGGCTGCCTTTATGTTTTTTAAGGCATTTACCTCCGGCCTCCTCAGCTTGATGAAATGAAAAGTTTCATTGGAGCCTTTCTTGGCTGGTTCTGGAGCTGCACTAATAAAGTATAACTCCAAAATATTGTCTCTGGACAAACGTGGGTTATTTGCCCAAGTCTCGTGGACTGCTTCCCCAATCCATTTCGGTAACTTTGAAATTTCTGGGAAACCATATGACGTGGTATGAATCGAAGTCAAAGCTCTAAAATTATACCACTCTTGAACTTCATTTGGATGACTTTCATGTTTCATCCAAACTCTTGGGTACTTTCCAGAGATATCAACCACCGTTCTTTCTGGATTGATTCTCTTTCTAGTTACCAACTTCTCCCATTGTCGTTGATATACCTGCATAGGAGAAATTTTAATCTCGTTAGTTTGAACCTTACTTTGGTCAGTCTGTGGCCGAAGGTTCAACTCTCTCTCTTTTACCCCAGAGGTGCTGGGTTGACTTGAAGACTCGGGTTGTGACACCGGAGCTTCAAAATTCGTTGCAGGTTGTACATCCTCAAGGAATGCATCACCTGTAACACTCGTAGACATGATATTTGAATCCATAACCTTCGGGTTGGAGTCCCGATCTCTAATCGCTCATTTTTGCACCGTGGGAGATGCAGCCTGGAGGATAGGCTTATGCAATGGTTGGAACAAATGTCCCTGAGCGTATTGGCATGCTCGTATTAGACCAAAAATGAATTTCTGATCTTCTCCACTACAAGAAAATAATTAATTGGCTAGGGAATATTTTGTAAACAATAATCCCAATTTCGTAAGCATTTATATTTTCCTACGGAATACCAACAAGAAATAATTGTAGGGATTTTGCTCGTAGGTGATTTGATTGCCTATAGAAATATAATCCGTAGGTGATTACCTACCGATTTTTTATCGCAAATTTGTAGGCATCCTGGTTACCAAATTAAATAAGAATTTGTAGGCAAAAATTCAACGTCGGAATATTTTGTAGGTAATTCCGTAGGTATATTTAGTAACATAAACTTCGGTAGGCAAAATTTTTATTTGCAAATTTAATTAATAAATCTATTTTTGATTATTTGCCTACGGAACCAATTCCATTGTAAATTTAAAGAAAATGTAAGAACATATACCTAGGAAATTCCGTAGTTAATCATGTCTATATATATATAGCATCATATTTATTGGTTCCAATTTTTTCAGAATACCTATAATCAATCCAAGACCAATTAATGATATTTTATAAACATAAAAATAGTTCCATAAATTGTAAAACATCATATATAAACATGAATATATAGACAAAAATTGCAAAACCATTCATATTATAAATATCCACAAAGTAGTAGAGTATTCGTATTCTTACATAAAAGGTTAGGAACTAGAACAAAATATATCCACCAATCACAAAAGAAACAAAAATCTCCAAAATAGCAGACTATTCCCACATAACATGTTAGGAACTAGAACAAAATATATACACCAATCACAAAGTATGCCTACTATCACAAAATATATCTGCAACTCTTTGGTATTCAAAAGTACTTCTGTATACGCAGCTGAAATGTGACAACTTCCATACAGCAAACGATATTGGTGGAACATAAATGCAAAACCTATCAATAGAATAGTAGGAAGATTACCATATTGTAGTTATGTCATGAGGCTCCAATCATTGCACGTATTCGCTCATCAATTTGGCGTTGCAATTCTTCAGCAAAGTGTTGCTGCATGTCATCAAAAATCTTTCTTCGTTGAATCTCATGTTGCTCCAGCATGTCCTCGATAAGTTGATCCTGGTGATCAAGTCGACGTTTCAACTCACGGATAGTCTGTTGAGCCTCAAGTCCTTGTGTAGCAGATGAAGACTTATCTTTTTTGTAATATTCACATGCTAGGGAGCCAAGCCCATATACACCATTTGTATCGTTCATTCCACGTGCAGAGTCATAATACAATTTTTCTTCATCAATGTCTTCATTATTTTGTATCATTTGCACCATATTCTCCTCGATAGTATCCTTGATATCATTTGCAAAATAAGAAAGTTATCATTCTGATTACATATATAATATATAAAAAAACAAGTATAAATTAAATATTTTAAATCAATTGAGTAACTTACATTTACTTTCTTAGATTTCTCATTGATAAAAGTTTTGTCATCACCTTTCTTTGTATGAGTTTTAAGGTACACCTCTCGAGGAGAAACCTTTCGTCCCAATACTACAGCCTGCACAACATATACAAAATCTTAATCAAGTTTATATGACCTCCAAATCAATGCATAAAATGGTAGTTATATTAAAATAAAAGTATATAAACTGAAATTTATATAAAATTTTACAAGTTTTTCCGCAGCCTTGAAATGGGTGATAGAGCCGGCATTGTGGGTAGAAGGTGCAGGGGCACTAGCACTAGTAGAACCACTTCTTCTATTTTTCGAGTTTTGTTCAGATTTGTGTTTAGCCTCAGGTGAGTCCCAATATTCCAGCCAACGTTTGTATGTATCTTCTTCCATGTATTTTGGCTTCATCCTTCCACTCTTGATTTCACTTAGCATGTCACTATAGCGACCACTAGCTTTCTTATCCCAAGCTCTATGAACTTGTATCTGGGTATATATCTCATTATCCCAGTAGACACTTTTCTGCATTCAAAAAACATATAACCAAGAAAAGAAAAGCATAATCAAAAGATCTTAAATTCATCAATTGACCAAGTCTACCAACCTTTACTACTCATCAACCACTAGAAACCAATTTCCCGTAAACTCCAATAACCCCTAAAAACTCATTTAACAATCTCAGTATCATTAGTAATTGGACAACTAGTCAAATTCACAACTAATTAATAAGAGTAATGTAACAATATAACCAATTAGTGTACAATTTTCTCTTTATTATGCAACTCTTGAATTACAACAAAATCTATGTTGCAAAGAATCTCATTAGTTGTAATTTGAACAATGTCCATTAGTCTTACCTCAAACTCGGAAAAATAAAAAGTTTTTGTCTCTTCAGAAACTTTTTTCCATGTAAACCCCTCATAATCTTGTCTTTCCTCAAAAATCTTCCTTATAGCTCGAGAGCAAGCTTTAGATGGCTCTATGCTGCACAAATCAAATTTTAACCAAAATGTAATGATATTAAATTATATGCAATTTCAGCCAAACTATTGAATATAAAGCAAATCAGAAAATATAAATCATATGTGAAAGTCAGTGGATGAAACTTCAATAAATTAAAGGTCATCCATGAGAATGCACTTCAGATGAAACTTCAACAAATTTTAACATTTTAAGCAAATTTTCTATGAATGATACACTCAATTAAAGGTAAGTTGACTGCACTTACATGTCTTGACGTAAATACATATATATATGTCCAGTGGAAGTCCTAGAATTTGTCGAAGATGTAGGGATTTGTGATGATCTTGCTGAATCTGGCGGTGGTGATGTTGATTGTCTAGGTGCAACCTGATTTGGTGTCTCCGAGGCATTTAAACCATCTTCTAGACTTTGCCCTATCAGGCCCTCAGTATAGCTCCTTGGCTGTCCAAAATTGGAAGGAATCTTGACACCATTTGCTCTTCTAGCCATTTCTACAATAAAATTTATCAACACAAATGCATATACAATGAAATATTAATTCAACAAGTAATGATATTCAAATTTGCAAACATAAATATAAGTAAAAATGTTATACAAACAAACAACTAAATGAAAAAAAATTAATGAGTTCTATCTATTCTCCTGCATCTTCATCTTCACTCTCATATTGATCCGAGTTTTCTGAATCTGACTCAAGTATTGGCTCATCTAAAACTTCTTCATCTTCACCCAAATCAATAAATTCACCACCAGGATCATTTAACGGATTTGAATCATCAATGTTTTCTAATGTCTCACTGAATTCCAAATTAACCGACCGATCTTCTTGGAATGCTTTGTTAATTATAGGAACATTGACCACCTGTCTAGCTTTCACCTTAAATACAGCCAACCAATCAGACTTATCTCTTCTTGAACTTGGATATGGAACATAATATACTTGTGCAGCTTGCATAGCAAGAATAAAAGGCTCATACTTACTGAGTTTGCGTCTATGGTTAATGTCTACCAGCGCATATTGTTTATGTACCTTCATACCGATATTATTTGTTGGATCAAACCACTCACATTTAAACAATATAGTATGCTTAATAGGTAGTCCAGGGTACTCCAACTGTAAAACCTCAGACAAACGCCCATAGTAATCATTTTCGGTCTCACTATAATTTATGCCCTTAATACAAACTCCACTGTTTGAAGTTGACCTTACCGAACCATGTGAATTTGTATGAAATTTATATCCATTAACAAAATAGACAGGAAACATCTTCATAGTTCTTAATGGGCCTTGAGCAAGTGCTTTGATAAAATTGTTGGCAATCACATTTTGACGGGCCTACCAAAGAATGTAATAGACATTAAAATCTATATATAAAACAATAGATTTAAATATTTCTAAATAAACAATTCAAACACTTACATAATTTTGAAACCATTTAGCAAAATGTGTATCAAGCTGAATGTCAAGTTCCTTATTGTTGATGTCCGGCGATGCTTTTAATAACTCCTCAGTAAACATGCTTTGTATATTGTAAAATATTTTAGAAAATTACAGAATATTAGTTGAAAATAAAATAAGAACCAGCAATGAAAAATACTTACTTGACATACGGTTCAATCTCCTTGCAATTTAGCAATATATAAGTTTGAGCAGCATGATATTCAGTGCTAGTCAACATCCTTGATTTTTCTTTTCCATATGGTCGTCCAGGGTACTCAAAAATTAGCAAATTTCCAGGAATATGTTCAAGATCACCACCATCATCATTGCGGGCAACTTTTCGTAAGCTTGTATAAACATGAGGCTCAAAATAGTACGAACAAAATGTAGAAGCTTCTTCCACTAAGTATGCATTACAAATTGAGCCTTCCACTTTTTCTTTATTGTTCACATTCTTCTTTAAGTGTCGCAAGAACCTACATATAAAACATATAAATAATTATATGTAAGAATTCAACTACTTAAAAACAATTTAATATTTTACCTATCAAAAGGATACATCCAACGATATTGCACTGGACCAGCTATTTTTGCTTCATATGGTAAGTGTATTGGAAGATGTTCCATGGAGTCGAAGAAACTAGGAGGGAATATACGCTCCAATTTGCAAAGGATGACAGGAATTTCTTTCTCAAGTCTAGACATGTCTTCAACTCTGATTGACGTAGAGGTGATTTCTGTAAAAAATAAACTTAGTTCTGTTATGGCATGCCACACATTGGCTGGAAGAAGCTCACGAAAAGCAATAGGAATCAACCTTTGCATAAAAATATGGCAATCATGGCTTTTCATGCCAAACAACTTATACTTTTTCATATCTACACATTGTCCCAAATTTGAAACATAGCCATTAGGAAATTTGAGATTTTTAACCCATTCACACAATATCTTTTTTTGACTTGTATCTAATGTGTAGCATGCTTTTGGATATTTCCCAGTAGCTTCATTCTTTTCCAATTCAGGTCTTTGACATAAGTTTTTCAAATCTGCTCTTGACTTGTCATTGTCTTTAGTTTTTCCATCAATATTCAATATAGTGTTGAAGACATTGTCGAACACATTCTTCTCAATGTGCATCACATCAAGATTACGCCTAATTAAATTTGTACTCCAATAAGACAAATCCCAAAATATACTACGTTTTTTCCATCCACAAGTCTTGCAAATTGAACCATTGACCACTTCACCATCAATTTCAGTTACTTTCTTCAACCCCAATTCTTCTATCTCATGTAATATTTGAGTGCTGGTCTTCACGAGAGGTGCCGAAGACATCTCAATTTTGTTTTTGAGAAAAAAAGCTTTGTTACACCTAAAATGATGTTCAGATGGGAGGAATTTTCGATGATTATCGAACCATGATGTCTTTCTACCATTGGTGAGCGTGAATGCCTATGAATGTTCCATGCAATATGGACAAGCAAGTTTTCCAGCTGTACTCCAACCAGATAACATCGAGTATGCTGGAAAATCATTGATAGTCCATATTAGTGCAACCCTCATTGTAAAATTTTGTTTTCTTGCTACATCATATGTAATGGCACCCACATCCCACAGTTGCTTCAATTCTGCAATCAAAGGTTGAAGAAACACATCTAATTTTTTTTTAGGATTGTTGGGTCTGGGAACAATAATAGATAAGAACATGTATGCCTCCTTCATGCACATCCATGGTGGCAGATTATACGGATTGACTATCACTGGCCATGAGGAATATTATTGGCCCGATTGACCAAAAGGTTGAAAACCATCAGTACACAAACCCAATCTAACATTGCGACTCTCAGAAGAAAAAGTAGGATGTGTGGAATTAAAATGCTTCCATGCCTTAGAATCAGATGGATGACACATTTTTCCATCTTCTTGTAGATGTTCTTCATGCCATCTCATGTGAGGTGCTGTTACTTCAGAAGCATACAAACGTTGTAATCGAGGTGTTAAAGGAAAATAATACATCATCTTATATGGAACATCTTTTTTGTGATTTGACTTTCGTGTTCTATTCTTGAATCTTGCTTGTTCACAGAACTTGCAACTGCTTAAGGTACTATCAACACCCCAATATATCATACAACCATTCGGACAACAATCCATCCTTTCAACTGGAAGACCAAGACCTTGAACTAACTTCTTTGTGCTATAAAAATTATCAACCATTTTGTTCTCCTCTGGTAACACTTCTTTTATGAATTGGACAATATCATCATAACATCTCTCAGAAAAGTGATGTTCAGACTTCATATACAATAATCGTGCCACTGCTGACATTTGTGAATGATTTTTGCACCCCTGCCACAATTTTTCATCAGTAGCATTAAGCATATCATAGAATTTTTGTGTTGCCAGATTAGGGACTTCATCCATATTCTCTGTTAAAAATTCAGGCCCTACAACATCGAAAATCATTTGTCGGTAAGGATTTGTTGGAGTCATATCAACCTCTGTAGGAACATCCATACCACAATGCTCTGGGTCTCTATTCACATATGATTCCCCATGTCGATTCCATTCATAATAGTTAGGAATAAATCCTTTTCTAAACAAATGTATCCTCACTCCTTCAATTTCTTGGAGTTTTCGACTATGACATTTTGTACATGGACATCTGATCTTAGTCATATCAGACATTCTTGGTTGATTAAGAGCAAAAACAATAAAGGTTTCTACCCCTTCAACAAAATCTGGATTAATGGTTCCATTGGTGTTACGTCTAGCATACATTCATTGTCGATCGTTTCTCATATCGTCAAATGGAGGCTTCCTATGACTATTAAACAATACAATATGTGATGAAGTGACAAAAAATTATAAAATGATCATCCTACATTCATCTGTTGGAAATCTAAACAACACATATGGAACAAAAATAAAATGATAAATTATATATCAAGTAAAAAACATGTTTCTTCTAACTTATGTATAGTGTCCAATAAAAAACTTAAAAGCCACATCAATAAAACAACCAAGCTTATAACCACTAACAACAAATATTGTCATGATATAAAGAATAAACCTACAAAATTCATGATATACTCAAGTAAATTTATCTTTTACCTGTTTACGAGCACGTGATTTTGCAGCTGACCTTCTAATGTTCCTATGTAAATAAAAAATATTAGGTGAGTTAAATAATATTATAAAGATAGTAATATTTCTTAATATATGGAATTGACGAGAGTGATGAGATTCCACACATATGGAATTGAAAAAGTGATGCAAAATTTCAATCACATGATATAATAAAGTATTTGACACCACCCTACATAACCACTTTGATTTTTTTACAGCCACTTTTGGCCTTGATTGTAATCTGAATTATTCTTTTATGTTCAATCTATAGGGTAAAGAAAATTCATAGAGTAAAATATTATGTAATATATATATGACCAGTCATATTAAAATGAAAATTGACATTATATAATCAATTTTCAGATTACCTTTTGCCTGAATCGAGTTTTCTAAGGAGCTTCACGATTTAGCCAATTTGGAAATGAAGTGCCTAAAACAATATAAACATATTACAAACAAAAACTCACTACCGATAACTAACTGGTTCATCAATAGATCATAAGGAAAATCTGACGATTTGGTCAAAATGGTATTTTCATTTTCGTCCATAGAGAGAAAAAAAATAAAAAATGCAGATTCAAATCATTGAGTTATTAAGGAAAAAACCCGAAAGAAAATGAAAGAATAAAGTTAATTTAGATCATGCATACAACTAGTTGCAATATATGATCAATAGACAAAAATTTAAGAGTAAACATTTTTAAAATTAAATTTTCTGAATCAAATTAAAAAATTCTTATTAAAAAAAAGATATATATATAAGCTTTGATTATTTATATTTGATTGCTGAAAAAGTAATATATAATTAAAAATAGGTACTTTATAATCGAATAAAAAAATCTCCATACCCACCATATTTGCAACTGGACCAGTGCCTTTTAGTAAGCAAACTCTGATTTTGAGTCTTTACAATAACTAACAGAAGCTAAAAACTACGATAACAAATAAGTTAAAATTTAGGATAACAATCACACTAAGTAAATACCAGCAAACCATTAACTAATCAATATTAATTCTGAATTGATCAAGTCACTTAGTTACTATTGCACATATCAGAGTCTTTAGTTAGTTCATGCAGAGATGCAAAACATACTTAAACTGACATAAGTACTACTTAATACTGGAATTTGAAACATACAAGTTAAAAGAGTTGTCATGAGCTTAAGCTCAAGGCCGCATCAATTAATAAGCCCTTTCTGGTTCTGATATGTTCTTCAAATAACTAATGGAGAAGAATATGTCTATCTAAACAAGAGAAAATGAAAGATGCAACATTGAAGAGGAAATTTATTCATCTCTGATATTCTTTTTTTTGTGAGAGAAGAGGGTTAAATCATATTTACGGATTATGTTTCCAAAATCCAAAATTTACCGAAACTAAAAAATAACAGCAGATTTCATGTGAGTTCTAGCACCATTACCTCAGTTATCAATGTGTGAATCTCCACTGATGATGAGTGCTAAGCGACTCAGATCATATAATATCAGGTCAATTATGAAAAGGGAGCAGGTAGATTTATAGTTGTGTTCTAGAGATATATGCCTTTTATGAATGGAACCATCTTACTTTTGTTTCATACTTTTAGGATTTACTGGAGTCACTCTTCTGTTGATTTATAACCGACTATATAAAAGTTTCCTTTTGACAGCAACAATTAGATTTTGGGGGTAGTGAGGATGATGAGGAAGCACTGGATTTTCCAGAACAGAATCGCCCTCATGAGAATAAGGCTTTATATGACGCCTTATCTAATTTTAAAGATGGTGTTTCTAGAGGCACGAAGAAGCATTTACCCAATAATAAAAGTTTGTTGTCTACTCCTCGCTCCTCAGCAGCTCCTGTTCCAAGGTCTGCTACAAAAAGTTCTATCATCAGGTACAACATCAGATTTCCCTTATTTTGCAATTGTAAGATATTAGGAAAAATGATGTATAGAGATAGAAAACGAAAAGTGAATCTACGAACCTGAGTAAAAGAGACAACGGTGCGTCGCAATTACACCTTAATCGCCATCTCTGAAGATTTTTAGGGCTTCATCTTGTGTGAGAGAGAATTATTTGGGGGAGGGGGAAGGGAATGATTAGGAGGGAAAAAGAATGACCTTTGGCGCCTACTGCTAAAAAAATTTATTTTGCTAAAATAATAAATAATAATGTAATATAAAACAGGGTACTTCTTAAGTTCCTAGGCAATTTCATAGGTAATATATTAAAATAAAAAATAAATAGATATACCTAGGAAAAATTTCATAGGCAAATAGTTTTCTTTTCACCTACCACTACTTTGTAGGAAAATTTGTAGGTGTGATTGTTTTGCCTACGAATGATTCTGTAGCTAAATTACCATCCGTTGTTTTATTGCTAATTTTGTAGGTGAAATAATTCATAAAAATCAGTAGGTAATTTATAGGTAATTCAGACTATTTAAGGACAGAATAATTCTCGTAGGTAAATTTCGTAGCCAATTCTTTAGTTTCTTGTAGTGCTCGTTGAAGTCGTCCAGCAACTTCGGCATTGAAACATAACGTCCCAAATTCTCGTTCAAAACTCTCCAGGTTTTCCCTGAGATGTCTTACTCGTTTAAGGACCTCATCAGCAACGTGTCCTTCCATCTCGTGTTAAGAAATCTGCAAGAACATTTTCATGAGATTTCACAATGACAATATCATAATCTTGCGAAATTAACTTGGCGAAATAAACTAATTTTGCAAAATGACTCCTTCTTGCGAAATTAAATCAATTTGGTAAAATAATTCAATCTTGCAAAGTTGCATTCAATTTGCAAAGTAGAAACTCAAATTGCAAGGTTAATTTGCAAAGCTAAAATCAACTTGCAGAGTATAAAATGATCTTTGCCAAACTAAAAGGATTGAATTGAAATGCACTTTGCAAAGAAATGCTAAACTTATAAAATAACCTCTGCAAACATAAAAGAAATCCTCTTTCCATCACCCCAAAACTGCTCCGACTAGCCCTTTTCCGTGGTTGCTACCACCGATTCCAGCGACCCGCGTCGCCGGCGACTCACCCCCGACAGACCACCATACTACCATCTACCAAGACAACCCATAAACACACACATAGCTACACTACAACTCAACCAAACACAACACGAAAGGCGCCCAGCAGGCTGCCCAGCGCACCCGGTGCGGCTCCCGGCGTGCGCGCCCAGCAGCACCCCCGCGCACACCTGCACGCCCGACGCCGCCTTCAGTGGCGACGTAACACAGCCCTCACACCCGCACACAACATCCCCCACACACACACCGCCCCCACTGCCGGCACCCTCCTCGGTGCCGGTTTCTGCACACTCGACTTGCCGGCGCAACCTTGCGCCGGTAACTCCAAATAAAACACAGCAGCCACGTCGACCAAGGGAGCAGGGGAGGGAGGGAGAAGGAGATATATTTTCCTACCTTTTCTTTTCCAATTTCTTTCCTTCACTGCACACCTCTCTTTTCTTGTTGCAACATGTGGTTAAGGTGTTGACTTTTGGGGAGGGTGGAGTGTTTTGGCGTGCTAGGTGTCAAGAGTTGGTAGAGAGAGATACTTGAGCGAGAGGGAGAGGAGAAATTTGAGCGTGAGTAGCTGGGATGTTTTTTTTTCTTTCTTGTATAATACCACTTCCCTCCCCTTTCACACACAAGCCACATAATATGGGAGGTGTCATGTGCAGGAAGAAAAAGAAGTAGGTGGTGGCGGTTTGGTGATGAATAAGCACAACCAAAAATCTTTTTCCTTTTCCTTACTTAACTAATTACTTAAGGTTACATAAATAATTACTACACATAAATTACTTAATGTTATATCTAATTAATTATACACATGTACATATACATATATTTATATATGAAATTATATATATATATATATCTTTACACTTTAATTAATTAATTCTTAATTTAATTAAGATTATCACTTAGTTAAATCTTAGCTTAATTAAGATTATCCCCTAATTAATTGCTTCTTAGCTTAATTAAAATTATCACTTAATTAATTATTAGCTTAATTAATTAATTCTAATACATAGTTAATTAATTAGCAACATATATATATATAACACTACACATTAGCTAATTAATTTGGGGTGTTACAGTGAACCCGTTGCGCAGTTACTAAATCAGTGAAAGTAATTCAACCTGAGAATCTCGTGCATATAAATAAATAGGTTTAATTGCGCGAAACCCCTTTGTGGTTTTAAAATTCGTCATAAAATCCCCCCATAGTTTAGAAAATTCATCATAAAATTTGTCATGGAAACTTCCTTGTGGTTTTCTAAATGTAGCTGATGCTCCCATTTTTCTAAAGAAAGCTAACGGTATTAATTTTTCAACCATCTTTCCCGTTATACCCTTCATACATAGAGTTGGACTGTTGACTTTTTTATCCAAACAATACAGTTGAGTTAGAGAGAGAGCATAAGTGAAACAAGGGTTTTCTGCCAAAACAGGATTCAAAAAATTCTTACAAAATGTTAGAACCGATCGATTTCTCTGAGAAATTTGTTTGAAGTGGATGATTAAAGAAGTAAACAAAGAAAAATTTGCTGCTAATCATGATTTCTTGTAGAAAGAGAACCTGATTACGGGTACAAGGTATGTTTCAATTTCTTTCACTCTATTATTTTTTGTTTGTGTTTTACAAATTTAGTATGTTAATCATTTTTTGGTGGGTTGATTTCAGAATGTGAAGTTTTCAGAAGAAAAAAAATGAATGAAAGAAGTAGAAAAATTTGAGGTTCTTATAACTATGTTCTAGGGTTTTGTTTAATTTATTAGGTTAATTTATATTCTCCCTGTCTCCCAAGTTGTTTGGTATAGAATTTCTATTATCTGATTTCATATTTATACTCGAGGATTTATAATCCCTTCGTCTCTCTGATAATTGTATTTTATCGTTTTGATCACAACACTCATTATTATTTGTATTATTTTATTATTGTAGGATAATGAATGTTGTGATGTTTGATGTGTATGTGGGCAGTGAAATCGTGTGGGGGACTCCCAAAAATTAAATATTTTGGAGGATGGAGAATGGTTATCTCGCATGATGATAGAGACAAATTATGTTATCTAGTACTGATAGAGACAAATTATGTTATCTAGATCTACTAGATATGTATTCAAAAGCTAATAGTAAAGCAACTTCAATTACTGTGTATAGTTGCAAGCCTGGGTGGTTTCAAATAAGACTCTAATAGTAATTAAAACAGACTTAGATTTGCTAAGATTGGTGAGAGAATATGATGGGTAATTGGTCATTCCATTATATTTTGAGGATAATCCAACACCCATGGTCATACTTCTATTTTGAAAAATGTTGGGCTTTTGGAATATGTTGGGGGAGATGTGGAACCTGAGATTGAGTAGAATGAAAAATTACGTGAAGAAGACGAAGGTGAAAAATTGGATGAGGAATTTGGTAAGGAAGAAATTAGTGAAGATATACATAGAAGTGTTGAGAGAATGAGTGATGATATACTTGGTATGGATGAGGATGAATCAAATATGGCTGATTTGGGTGATCACATGGATGAGGATATGCTTGGAACGAGTGCTGGAATGAGTGTAGAAATAAATATGATTGGTTTTGGTGAGCAGATAGATGAGGATATATTTGGAATGGGTGAGACCGGAATAAATAACGCTGATATTGGTAAGCAGATGGATGTTGGAGTAGATGGGGTCGAAACTATATACCTGATGAAGATAACTCAAATTCAAAAGAAGAGTCTGAAAATCCTTCTGGGATGTTTTGAGGATTTAGAAGGT
Organism: Scutellaria minor; assembly: GCA_954870855.1. NCBI lineage: Eukaryota > Viridiplantae > Streptophyta > Magnoliopsida > Lamiales > Lamiaceae > Scutellaria > Scutellaria minor. The sequence continues at coordinate 18,933,296 of OX940729.1, read as the reverse complement.
CAGATGATGATGATATATTTGTTGATAAAGTTGAAGATCATGGAAGAAATATTTATAAAATGTCACAAAGATATTTATAAAATGGCACAAAGATTCATGAGGGAGAAAAAAAAAACAGAGAGCATAGGAAAGAACAAATGAGAAAGTAGTCAAATTAAGAGACAATGAAGCTTGGTGTAGTGATGTTGAGTTAGATGATGTGGTTAAGTTACATGAGATTGATGAAACTGTGTTTTGTATTTTGAATCTTTCTTTTTTTTTTTTGCATGGTGGTACCAGGATACTAAATATGTAGAATAACATTAGTTATTTTGTGTTGGTGGTACCAACAATTGATGTGGGTTCATGATTTGGGAAGATTTTTGTCCTCTTATCATGTAGAAAGAAAGTGGTTAAAGTTAGCAATTTTTTGTTGGCTCATTCATCAGGTAAACTAAGAGCATGATAAACACAATTTGATTGCAGTGAAAGCCATATTTTGTTGATATTATATTTTGTGCTTGTATTTTATTTACACAGGATTTTAAAATTATATGAAAATTAAAATGAAGTTAAAAATACCGTTCCAAAAGACATTTTAATTAAAGTAGTAAAATCCTATTTGAAGAAATATCTATTTTAGGATTACAATAAAAAGGAGTATCAAGACAACAAAGCTAATTGTCTTGATGATTTCTTGATTTTTTTCAAATTTATCAATGTTCTCTGATAGTTTCTTGTAGTTGGTTACGAGCTCTTCAATTCTGGATTCTACAAGAGTGTTGGAGTCCACTTCATCCTCATGAACCACAGTTGACATTTGTACTTCATTTCTATCATTGACCCATGCAATTGATGTTGGTTCTAGCCATCGAAAAAATTTACATTGACGAGTGCGATAATTGCAAAATAGTTTGTACATGTTTGGGGCCAACGACTCTAATTGCAGCAAATTGTCGGCAATTGCAATATGGAATTATATACATCAAATCCAAACAATCATCATTTCTTGAAATTGATCTCTTAGAATTACTAGACATTTTGCCTATAATATCAATAAAATAAATAATTAAATAAAAAAGAACATTGTGAAAAAAAAAAGAAACGAAAAAAAAAAAAGTAAACAAAGAAACATACCTATTGGTGTAGAAAACAAGTTTGAAGGAAAGTTTTATAATTGTAAGAAGGTGCACAAAAGAAGGAGTTTTTTATATAGATAAGGAAGGGTACATATGTCATTTTACACCCTAAAAGTGAAAGAAAAAATACAAAAAATCGCATGAAAGGCGTGTGTATAACACTTTCGTTAACATTAACAGAATTACGGATTTCGGGCTACATTTAGAAAACCACAATGGAGTTTCGCACAATTTCTAAACCACGGGGAGTTTTATGCCGAATTTTGAAACCACAAGGTTTCGCGCAATTAACCCCTAAATAAATATATAAATAAAAGATTCCTTCATTTGTGCAGATTGCAGCGGTCCTTTGGAAAAAATTAATATAAACATGGAAACTAGTGATTTAATTGTACGAAAAAATTAATCAACTTGCAAGCTGTCAACTGTAATAAACAAAATTTAATCGGTTAAGCACTGGTCAGAAATTAAATATAGATTAGTTTTTATGTTGGGGACAGCTAGCTATAGCTGTCGTTGGGTTCATCATTTAAATTGTATAAGTGACATATCATTGAATAATGAATGCATTGATGAAGCAATTAGTAGATTAAAATAATAATAATAATGTGAGAACGTTGACTTAATTACTAATGCATCATCGATTGGATGCCATTGTTTGCCATAATAATTTCCGTACCAAAGGGTGTAATGTGAGTTTGAGGAGAAAATTAGTGAGATCAGATGGCGGCTTATGCTGCTCTAGCTCTTCTGGATTACGCAATACAGGGCTTTCTAGACCTTTCTCCAGTATTTCATGGAGAACAATCCCTTCTAGAAATCTATGAAACTGCACACAAAAAGATGAAGTCCTTTGAAGTATTTATGAAAACATTGGATTTGAGCAGCAGGATTAGGATGAAGGATTCGCTTCAACGAGTCGAAGAGGCAGTGGAACTTTTTGGCGATGCAATTATATCATTTGAGGAAAAAGCGAAGAAGATTTTAGAACTTGTTCATGAGATCTCAGAGGATGAGATCTTGAATGACTATGGTAGAATTGAGGAGGATTTGAGACAAGAGAGTCATTCCTTCATAGACTCACTTAAGAAGATGGAGGAGGAGTATCTAAAACAAGGTAGTCCTTTACCTATTGATGAAGTTGTACGTTCCAAGTCAAAGATGGTTGGATTGTCTGATGAGTATACTGAAGTCAAAAAGGAGATTATGATTGGCAGCTGGAAGGATGTATTCGTTCACTCACTTGTTGGGATGGCAGGAATTGGCAAGACTACTCTTGCTAATAAACTTTTTGAAGATTTAGATGTCTTGGAATGGTTCGACTGTTGTGCTTGGGTGACAGTTGGAAGAGAATATCAACTAGAAGAAATTGTTCAAGACATTCTAACTCAATTGGGCGTTGATGAGCATGATATGCTCACGGAAGGTTACTTGAATGAATATTTGACAAACAACCGATGTTTCATTGTGTTGGATGATGTATGGGATATGGAGCTGGTCCAAAATTGCTTGAAAACCACATCTCCAATCACATTTGACAGTGAAAGTCAAATATTGGTTACAACAAGGATTCAACATCCGTATTCTTTTGGTTATCATCTCATAAATATGCGTTTACTAAATACACAAGAAAGTTGGAATCTTTTGTGTGACAAGGTCTTTCCTCAAAACTCATGCCCTGTTGAACTTGAGAAAGTTGGAAAGATGATTGCTGAGAAATGTGATGGTCTTCCTCTTACAATCGTCACAATCGCCAACCTCCTATCGAGGACACCAAAATCAGAATGGGTTGATGTCGCAACACAAAGAAAACATCAACTCTTCACCTTCGCATATGATGAAATTTCAAAGGTACTATATCCTAGCTATGACAATTTACAAAAAGAATTGAAATTATGCTTTCTCTATATGGCAGTTTTCCTACCAAATTACAAGATTCCCAAATCCAAACTCATTAATCTTTGGATTGTTGAGAAAATCATTCCGAACAGTTTTTTTCAAACCTTAGAAATTTTGGGTGAAGGATACTTGCAGGAGTTTGCAGTGCATAATGTTATTATGGTCTACCAAAGAAGCAGTGTCGTAGTGAATGATATTTTTGATAAAATAAAAACATGTGGCCTGCATTCTTCCTGGTGGCACTTCTGCTACAAAGAAGCTAGGAAGACTAACTTTTTTTACATCCTGGATAGTGTTACAGATGCTTCAAGTGAAGTTATAAAACGTCAGACTAGGTTATCAGTCCACAACAACATTTTGTTTGGTATTAAATTGTGCATCCACTACACACTCTCTCCTCTGTCTAGGTCCATATCATCAATTTCAGGTTCCCATATGTTTCGGTTTAAAGTTGCTCAAAAAACTTGAAATTCTTGAAATCCGTTTTTATGAGTTCCCTTTGGAGGTACTAGATCTAGTTAAGTTAAGGTACCTTGCTCTCACATGCAATGCAACTCTCCCTCCTTCCATATCTAAACTTTGGAAACTTCAATACTTGATTGTCCGTCGACATTTGATAATAAAATTCGGAACTCCATCTTATTTGCCTGTAGAAATATGGGATATGAAAAGATTGAAGTTTCTTCATGTCACGGGCTGCGACCTACCTGATGTGAGTGACACTTTTTTGCCAAACCTTTTAACTTTATCAGATGTGAGCTTTAACAGTTGCACTACTGGTGTTGTGGGAAGGATCCCTAATATAAAGAAGTTGGGACTTCGAATTGATATAATGCCTGCAGAAGTAGAGTCTGTGTGTTGCTTTGATCATGTTTCTCATTTAAGTAAACTAGAATCACTTAAATGTGTCATTATAAACCCTAAATGCAATTTTGAGGTTGTTGCACCACTTGTTCAGCTCTCAATATTCCCATTTAATCTGAAAAAGTTGACTTTGAGTGGGTTGGGCTATCCTTGGAAAGAGATGAGCACGATTTCTTCATTGCCAAATCTTGAAGTGCTCAAATTGCGTAACAATGCCTTTCAAGGGTCACTCTGGGAAGTCGAAAAAGATAAATTCTCAAGGCTTTCCTTTCTTCAAATGGAAGACATTGATCTAGAGATATTGGAAGGGGAAGATAGTTTCAAATGTCTTAAGAAACTAAGCATAAAACACTGCTACAAGTTGAAAAAGCTCCGTTTTACAATGAAATACGAATTTCTTTCAAATTTTGAAGTAGTTGACTGTAATCCTCGGGTTCAAAAGAATATACAAAGGAGAGTTATCATAAAAGATGGAAACAGAAGGTGCTTAGTGCGATTTTCATTTTCATGGAACGCATGAGATGCAACTTTGATCATAAGGTAAGTAATTCAGTTTTATTATCTAGCTGTTGAATAATAAGTTTTGTATTCTTTATCTGATCATATATATATATATATATATATATATATATATATAATAATAATTTTATAAGTATTTATACATTTTTTAAGATCTAGCTTTTAAACTCCTTAAATTGTTTAATGAAGTTTTAAAAATAAGATTTTATTTCAGTCCAAAACATTATAATAGAAGCTTAATTATAAACTATGTAAAAAATATTAACAGAAACCATCTTATTTCAAAATAATATCTCGTCTTTAAAAACTTCTTCAACCAAAGTTCATCATTTAAATTACAATATAGCAATTAATAATATTTAGCATAAACTGCACTACCTTATTTGTATAAATGCTCCATTTATTTATTTTTATAATAATATATAACATTTTATAAATTCTAAAAACATCTTATATAAGAGATTATATGTCATTTAAAATAAGCATAATTGATTACTACCATCATAACATAGAAACATTTTTTTGCCAGGATGAGACAAGGAGGAGTAAATTAAGATTCAAGATGTTGTTCAAGTGCTAGATTAAGGTTTGTAGAGTCGAGCATTTAAGAAATAGCACTTGCAAATCATACGGTGAGGAGGCTATTCCCTTTACATATATGTGTCTCAATTTGTGGAGATTTAGAATTTCTTTAATCGGATTGAAGCAGACTAATCTTATAATTTTGTGAAATTGTGTATCTTTTTTGTGTCTTTTTATCTCGATGCAATGATTTTTATGGAATAGCGGTTATACTGATTGTTTTTGAAAAAAAATTCTTTGTCTTTTTGCTTGTTAATTTAGAATGGGAAAATAACTTTAATGGTCTAATAACAAGTGGCTCAGCCCATTTCTGACATTTTGATTTATAAAAAAATAATAATAATAATTGTTTTCATTTAACTTTTAGGTTCCACTATTTAAGGTGATATATGTTCTAGAACTTTATTTTTCTTAATCTTTCTTAATTGTTGACCTTTAAATTTTATCTCCGCTTAGCTACTCTCTCTGTCATACACATATTTTTTGGTGTTTGATTTGGAATAATCGTAAGTTATTTATAATATCTATAAGCTATTTTATCTAAAAGTTTGGATCTTATTATGAAATTTATCCTTTTTTTTATAATATCTAATTTATTTCAGGATAAGATCTTATCTTAATAAATTTCTCCCAAATTAATCAATTAAACTACACGGTAGAAATTATTAATATTTTAATAAACTCCATCATCTTATTCATACTAATGAAATCCACATGTGTTGCATGTGGTTTTATATTTATATTTTCCATTGTTTGGGATATATCAAGTCCTCAGTTTTATTTTTATAATGTTCAATTGTTTTGCATATATCAATCAAGTCTTCACTTGCATCATTCTTCTCATGGCATTGAAATTATTTCTTTGTTGTTTTTATCATTGCGTGAAGTTTGAATCTCTTAATCATCTTTATTGTCTTTCTTTGTTGTTTTCATTTTTTTAGTTTTAACTTTTTGGAAAATAGCATATTACATCCGTGAAGTAGACCTTATTTAAGGGTTAGTACCCGAAAATACCACCTCATCGTAATTTGTCCTCTCAATAATCAAATGCCATCAAGTTTTGTCCAAGCCTTTGACAATCCATCTAAATTGATGGAACTTAACTAACAAATTCAATTTGGAAGGAAAAAAAGGCGCCAAAATCAGAACTTGTCAATTTTGACTCATTTATATTCATTTTCTTAGTTTTTCACCACTTTTTTTTTTTCCTTTTTCTCAATCACACCACCATCACAATTGAGGGTCTGACTTGTTGTGTAGGCGGTAGGCCAATTACACCAGGATGAGAATTGAATAATTTAGGTATCTTATCCATGTTTATCCCACTTTAGGTATTCATCTTTCCATTTTCGAAGAAAGGACGTACTTACCTTTTGTTGCACATTGTAGTAAGATTTAAGAAAGGCTGTGAATTTTATGTGTATTATGTTTTTGTATAGTAACGTTATTATCCTTTTCTTTCTACAATACTAAGCTTGGTAATATCACAATCTCCATCTTTTGGGCAAAAAGTAAATAGGCTTTGAGAGAGAGAGAGAGATTAAATTGCAAAGGGTAAAAAGAAAATCCCAACAAGGTTATAAATCAAATGTTCAACTCAATATGTGAGACAATTATGGTGGACTGCACAAAAGGTCACAAGCCCAAAAATGAAGAGCAATATCATAAAAAGTTTATCATATCAGAACTGAATCCACTTGAAATCAGATCATCAATTCACTTGGAGGATTAAATTTATCCTTGAATAGAGTTAAAGTTGGAGAAGAATAGAAAATAAAGAAAAAAAACAGGCGAAAAAGCAATGAAAATGAATATAAAGGAGCCAAAACTAAAAATTCTGCTTTTGGTGCCTTTTGTAACTACTAGTATTTCTCTCGTACGTTGCACAGATTATGTCTGATACATATAGTTATATTTTAAAAATTATTATTACTAGATTAAAAATTTCACATTTGAGAAATTAAAAAACACAAAATCAACATAAATAATAATAATATTATAATTATTTATATACAATTCCTCTCAAAATAAGTTTTGTTGTATTTCATTGATTTATTTTTAATTTATTATTTCATTGATTTATTAATCGTATTTCATTAACTTACATCCATAAATATAAAAAATATTTTCGTTGATATATTTCATTATTCATATTATTCATATAATAAAAAAATTAATTTAGAGGTCACTTGAATAAGCTTATAAATCTTTGAAGATGATGTTTAAAATCTTATAAACTTTTCTTTTTAAAGATTTTCTTAGGATAATAGTATATTATTTTTTTATAATATATTTATATTTGTATTTTTTTTTTATCTAACACAAATAGTTCAGTACATTTCTCATATTTCGCACATATATTTAAATCAAAAATAAAAAATAAAAAATTCAAACCACGAAATAAATACATTTCAAAAAAATTATTTTTGTATATGAAATATGCGTATCAAACTAAAGATTATTTAAACAAAAGTAATTTGGTACATTACATATTAAAAACATATTCACAATCAAATAATTCTAATAATTTGAGATTTTGAAATTTTAAGAAATAACAAAATAAAAAGAAAAAAGAAAAAGCAAACCTACACAAATATCCACATACCTCATCCCTATGCGTCCCTACAAGGCAAACTTTATTTACTCTCTTTCTACTTTTTCTATTTTTTAATTTTTCTTTCCAAAAATAGAAATAGATTTTAGGCGGGAAAAAACCTTTTTACTTTTTTTGTCATGATTTTATTATTATTGTTACTAGTAATACACCCGCACGATATGCGTTTTATTATTTATTGATGTAAAATATATAATTTGTAATAATAATAATAATAATAATAATAATAATAATAATAACAACAATAATAATATATTAATAATAATAATTGTTATTACTTCATATTTTTTTTGTTTCATTATTTCCCAAAGATTTATCATTTGGTAAATTTAACCTTTAACATGTGATTCTGTTATTTATTCAACACTTGAGAACATGAAAACTAAAATTAAATTTTCGAGGTTGTAAAAAAAATTTATAAGGTTTTTATATCATTTATACAAATAATTGAGAATTATTCAGTTATTCAGATTAATAAATTGACTATAAATTATATTTATTTCCAAAGAATATTTAATGAGGCATGGAATTGAAAAGACAAAGGAAAATTATTTTGAAGGAAAATATAGATCTTCTATTCTTGACTATCTATTATATAATAGATATAGATATTTAGTCAAATAAAAAATAAAAATATATATAGGTATACTTAATATTATAAGATTTTATAAACTTATAATAAATATAATCATATTTTCTTGAAAAGTATTAGATTTACAAAAAATGTTTAAAGTTAAATCATTCAAAACACATTCTCAAAAAAATAAAAATGTTCTAAACAAATAAATCAATCAAACCCCAAAAAAATTCAATTTTTTTATATGCAGTATGGATATCAAATTAAAGATGATTAAAATGATGTATCATACATTAAAAATTGATTTATAATGATTAATTATGGTAGCTCAAAACTTTTTGTAGAATATATATATATATATATATATATATATATATATATATATATATATATATATACCCCTCCCACCAATAGTTACCCTTCCTTTTCCCAACCAATCACATTTTCTTACCTTTTTTTTTTCTATTTTCGTTTCTTTTTTCTTTTTCTTAGTTTTCATATTTGGAAAATAAAATGGGCGGGAAAATTGGACCTGCTATTTTAAGCTATGGCTTGATATTACATATATGTAGATTATTATTATTATTAATGTTATTATAGATTTATACAACTCAACTGATTTTCCACACACTTCTGATTTTATTATGTATACAACTCAAAATGTGTAATTGTGTATTTCATATTTGAACATGTCACCCCCCAATTTCAAAATGTAATAAAAGAATATTTCTTTGATGGGTGTCCAACAATTTTAAATAAAAACATAAATGTCTAGCAATAGATAAATTAGGAAAGAGTTTGATAGGTTCCAAGTCGAAGGCTTTTACAACATTAAAACATTTGACTTTAACATGCAGAATTCAATAGCGGAAGACGAAACAGAAGTTTGCCACTCGGGCTTCAGTTTTACAAAATAAGAGTTTGAAATTTGAAAGTAAAATATAATGATAACAACTTAAAACCTTCTAGATGATACGACATCCCTCTCTTCATGCTTCTCCAGCATAATATGGATCTGTAATAGGAATATACATGTGGGGTGAGTGTCTGGAATACACTCGTAAGGATACTTTCCACACAAAAGCAATAGCAGAAACATGCACACACAAACAAGGATTAAACATAACACAAAACACATGAACACATGGCTTTTGTGTACTTCTTGTCTTATCCTTAATTATAGTTCCTGTTCCGTTAGAGTAGCTATGGGTCCATAATCCCTTGTCGCATAGGATGCAGGTCTTAGCCACCGTGTCTTAAACTTTTGTTCAATACACGCAAACAAATTCACAACATGCAAACATATAAACACACATAATTCAAACACTTCATATCATTAGCAAGGTAAATCTTAGGTGATTCTACGTGATCTTGAGCCCTAGCTTCTACTCATTCAATCTTCCTAATTGCATACACAAAGGATAAACAAGCTTTTAGAAACTATCAATCTAAAAAGACATAACAAATTCATAGCTCTCTCAAAGGGTTTGGAAGGATAAGGAAAGAAGACGATCAACACACAATTTCATAAGGGATTGCATCTTTCATAAGAACATAACATGGGTTTAAAATTTGTTTCATTTGAAAATGGAAGTTTTAAGAGAAGGAATGGAAAACGAGAACTTTGAAATAGATTTAAATCATTAAAACGGCTTTGAAAGGTCAAACCTTGATTTTAGAGTTTTGAAATGATCATTTGGGCTTGTAAATAGGCAAACTTAAAGTTGGGGTTTGCAAGAGCATAAGAACCAAATTATAAAATCTGGAAGAGTTAACTTTGACCAGAGGGTAAAATTGTAATTTTTCAAAAGCTGTAAAAACCCTAGATACTAAATTACAAAATCAGATATTATTTTGGGGATCTTATGATATTTTAAAAAGATCTTGGAGCCAAAACATAATTTTCAGAAAAGTATAATTATTCAAAATTTTGGGGTTAGATTTTAATTACTAAAAAAGCTAGGCTTTGCAATTAGGCCCCTAGCCTTTAACAAATTTACAAAAAACACCCCTCCACCTCCAACCCCCTACCCAGTCGCGCCACCCCGCTGACCCTGCCTCCGACAGTCGCAGCTGGCGACACCGTGTCGTCGGCAAACACACGCAACCCACACGATTGCCCACACAACACACTCACGCGAGCACACAGCAACACAAACGCAAACACACCCACGTCAACCAACACATGCACACATGCAGGGACGGATCCAGATTTTTTTAATGACGGGGGCACAAAACAACTAAAATATAAAATACGTGAAGAAAATTTTTAATACATAACAATCCAAGTCTATTACAATTGAAACCTACGAGTTTTCATTGACTGAAATATTTGCATTATTGACTCATTATCTACACCATCAAAAACTTTTTTTTCAATATATACAATCAAACTATCATTCATATTGGGAAGTGATTTGCTTTAATAATAAATTGTATACTTATATATTATATTGGGCCACACCCATAGACCATTTTCTATTAAATTATGGTGGGATGACCTTATTATTTTCATTTTAATTGAGGTAATTACATAAAATCCATACATACATATATAGTAGTGAAAAATTTTCAAAAAAATGGGGGGCACGTGCCCCCACCCCGGGGAATACAGATCTGTCCCTGCACACATGCACAATAGCACACTACAACATACGCAGCCGCGCTCGGCAGCGCAACATACAGCCACCTATGACGGCACTCTACAGGTGGCGCGCCGGTGTGACCCTCACGTCGGCTCAACTCAAACCACGACCCGACATCGGTGCACACGGTGGGAGTGGGAAACGGCTGAGAAAGGAGAGGGAGAAGGAGAGGAGTTGGAGGGAGAAAGGGGGATTTGGCCGCACCTTTCGCCGCCCATTCGTGGTGGAGACGACGGTGGTTAACGAATCCAAGCTCGGATCTGGAACAGGCTCGGCAAGAGCTTCATTTTGATGTAAGGTTCGATTGGAAATGAGAGAGGAAGAGGCGGTGGCGGCCGACTGGGGAACCGAAGAGAGAGAGAGGGAGACACCTCCTCAAAATGATCCAAAACAATCCTAATTGCTTCAACATATCCGTATTTATTTATTTAGCTATGGGCCCTAAGCTCATGGGTTTGCTCTTATTAGCTTCCATTTTACACCATTGGGCTTTAGCATGATGTTATCCATCTAATATCATTACTTGTGTGTAACATCACATAATCATATAATTAAATTATTTTGCCACCAACATATGAAAGGCATACATAAGACCTAGGTGTTATAGAACATAAAGGTCTAGTTTTAGTAAATTGTATTTAAATATAAAATTGAATCATTGGTATTATTTTGTAGATATAACTCAAAATTCTTACTTTAAATAAATTTTTGAAATAAAATATCCTATATGAAAGAGTACAATTGTGTGAGAACTTTATCGATAGAATAATCCACCGGGAAAGACAGGAAACATCATCGTTTGCAAGATTACCTACAGGAATTTCGTAAGTAAGTTTAAGTTTTGTATTTTAAATTTTTTTTTAATTTACTGGCGGAATTAATTTCCTTGGTAAGTTTGAACAAAACCATTTCATATCGCTTCCCCCAATGTTTTTTCGGATGATGGAAAAATGACATTTTGTGCCCTAATCAAACAAAACGACGTTGTTTTAATATTACCGACGGAATGTCCATTAGTAATCTTTTTCATATATTTTTTTAATTCTTTTATTTAAATTTACCAACCAAAAAAAATCTTCTCAGAAAATTTAAATAAAACGACATTGTTGCTTTTACCACAAATTTTTTTTGGATGATTGATCGACTTCGTTTTTTGCCTGAATTTATCAAAAACGACTTTGTTTTGATCAAAATTACCGACGGACGAATTCCATCGATAAAAAACAGAATAAATTGGGGCACAGAATTTCCCTTCTTCCTCCCCCCTCTTTCTCTCACACCTCCACCCACCACCATGCACCTCCACCACCGCCAGCCACCACATATATATAGAAGACAAAACAACAGGCTAGATAATATAGAAGACAGATTTTGCATTTGTAAATACACTATACACGTTCCTTTGCAATTTCAATTGTAATGTTTCATACATGCTTTGTATAAATAAGCGATAAACCTACAAGATGAGCAGAAGAATCACCTTTCATGATATTGTATATGTAAAAACATCCGTCAGATTATAGAGATTGCACCATTTACCAAATCAAATCAAAATAAATTAGTCTGTTCTAATCAAAACACTATATCGAGTAACATATTTAGTACTATATATAATAAAGAAAATATTAATAAAAATGATAGTCGAACTTAGGCCCTGTTTGAGTGGTGGAGGCCGTGGAGCAAGAATCACTCAAGACTAATTACTATATTCCTCCTAACCATGTGTTACCATATAGATATATAAAATATTTTTATACTCCTAAAAAATCATATTCGAGTCCGTCAACTTGTCGGGTCATAAAAGATCCGACCCTATCAACCCATGAAGATGAGAGGCACATATTATAACAGTCATTATTCAAGTGGTACTAGCTCTTTTTTCACTTATACGATTCTATGACGCTCATGGTTTAGACACTACAAACATTACGAAATTCTTTAAAACCAGCTGTTTTTGCCAAAGCTCGAACTTCCATTTATGTCCTCTCTTTTCTTCCTTGAGTGAAACCTAGCATTATGACATCCATTTGAACTCCAAAAGCAGTACTGGGACCATTTTCATTGGCATTTTTTAGACATTTTTTGTAACTAAATAACTAATATTATGTTGTTTTAACCCACTTTATACTAATTTATTGTTTCTAGTCACTAAATTATTAAAATTCTTTTAGTAATAATGGACTCACTATTATATATATATACACACACATCTTATCATCAAATGAATCTCGTATTACATTATCATGTGCTGTATGTATTATCTCGTATCACGTGATTAAAACCTTGTGTCACATATGTTACACATAAAACCTCATCTCACATGATGATACGTGATTTCAACCTAGCTCGTATGTGATTAATGTCACACATGTTGACACACAATCCTAGCTCATGTCACATGATGACATTTGATTTCAACCATGTATCATATATAGAGGGTACATGATGTATCATGACTAAAAGATACATAAGTTACAAGGTATGTAGTTAAAAATAATGATTAACTTACAAGAATGAGTATGTTTTTTTATTTTTACCTATATTCACATAATTCTAATTGACTAACTTTTTTATTTAATAAAACTTCAAAATAGTTCCATAGAAGTTTATGTCCGGACAACAGTAAAAGAGGTGCACGTAGCACTTAGGGCCACAAGCCTGTAGATGTTAAACAGAGATTACTATAAATACCACAAGCCTGTAGATGTTAAACAGAGATTACTATAAATAGCCATTAACTAATTCGAGATACTGTCAAAGAAATATCGTAACTATTATCAAATAGTTTTCTAGATTGCAATTATTCACAACTACATCAAAATTATCTATTTTCAATATTATTGTTACATACAAGTAAAATATATCTTCATGAAAATTGCATCTCCTTTGGGCATACTAACAAACATGTCTCCTCCAACGTGCTCTATGCCTGCCATACACGATTTAAACTTCATTATTAACCAAGTGGGAAAATTACTACAACCATTTGTCCCACAAAGATGAACCTATAGTTATTTTCACATATATTAAAAAAGTGTAATTTATATAGTTAAAATATTTGAAGTTCCATTTATACCCTTAACTTTCATTAATTAAGACTATTGAATGAAGCATTTTTTTAAAAATTAATATAGAAAGTTGAAGTCGCGTAATATCAATGTACATTAATTAAGGGCATATATGAAATTGAAAATTAAAAGCATATCAATATAGCAACAAGTTTATCTTTGTGGAATGGACTAAAATAGTAATCAGATCTATTTTTACTACACATTAGTATTTTTGTTATGTAATTTAGGCTTTGTCCACTTTTTTAACACTACGTCTATCAAATTTGCTCATCTAACTATTACTTTTTTTCAATTTTGGACCAATTTTCATTTATGCTTACATGGACATCAGAATTGCATACATAACTTTCTAGCATTCACAAAGGCGGAAATTGACATTACGAGCAAAATCGGACCAAAATTAAAAAAAAAAATGCTAGTTTAAGAACCAAAAAGGAAATACGTAAAATTGGTAATAAAATAGTGGACAAGACTAAGTATGAATAAACTCCATCAAGGCTCTATTTACTTTGGCAAACAAAGATAGGTTAATTATCTAGGCTAGTGAGATAACTTCATAGGATAAAATATAAATTGTTATCTATTTCCATTGTTTACTCTAACATATAATCTCTGGATAAGGATATTAACTATCCTTATCTACCGTTTACTATGTAATAAATGGAGGTTAGGATAAGAGTTATATTACTAAATGTCCTCTTCATTTACTAGAGATAGAAATGTAATTTCCTAATGTTATCCCAAGTTTTGGGTAACTATCCTAAGGGGGGCTTGGATTATTTTCCAAGGTATTATCCTCATTTTGGCATTTTATCTCGTGTCGGAAGGATAACCGGGCATTTTATTTCCATCAAAATAAACAATAGATAAAACTAGATAAAATGTCACTATTCTAAATCATTTCTAAAGTAAACGGAGCCCAAGTGTATCAATTATCTATATATACACAATCACGCACGTTACTGATTCATGAACATGTTTATATAGAAATATAAGATGGAGAATGCACCTATAATTAATAGTTCATCAAATATTTGTAATGCATGCTGACCTGGGAAAGATGGTGCATCTCTAATAACATGGGGTAAATCAAAGTTAATGCCTATGCATTACAAAAAAAATGCACCTAGACAACGTTTATTAACAGTTGTCTTTGCCATAAATCCACTGTTGTCGTAGCTACCATTGTCGTAGGGTCAGGAAAAAAACACTCATAGACAACGATTATAAAACATTGTCGTAGACCCCTACGACAACGGCATAGACAACGGTTATAAACCGTTGTCTTATAAATCTACGACAACTGTAGGACAATGGTTATTAACAACAGTTATTAAAAAAAACAACGGTTATTAACCATTGTCCTAGATAGAAAAGACAACGTCTTAACAACGGTTAATAACCGTTGTCGTAGAGTCTATGACAACGGGCAGACAACGATTTAAAACCGTTGCCGTAGGTAGCAAGGACAACGGCTTAACAACGGTCAATAACCCTTGTGGTAGATACTATGACAACGACAACAGTAATTAACGTTGTTAATATATCTAGGACAACGATTGTAGAATATTAAAAAAACCCGTTGTTTTTTTTGTGTTGTCTTTTATTGGTTAATAACAACTTTTAAATTATTAAAATTAACTAATACGAAACACAATATTATGAACATTCAATTCCCAAAATAGAAATTACAAGAAATTAAAGTATCATCCTACTCACAAATATTCATGTCACAAGAAACAACTCAAGTATTTATCAAAAGTATTCACTACATTAGTTCAAAGTACGTAGGATCATGAGACTTGTAAACAAGAGATCAATCAATTACTCCCACCACCAACCAAGGATGCTGAAATATCCTGCAACACAACAAATCCACATTCAATTTTATTGAATAACCATACAAAAATCAAAAGCAACTTTAAGCACAATATACCTCAATTAATTGAAACACAATACACACCTAAAGTCAAACAAATACAACTCAAAATTCAACCGATCAACATAATAAATATAATATCACTCATTACCAAACTAAGACATTTGACTTCTACTCAAAACAACATATACCTCAATTTATTGAAACTCAATTCACCAAAAGCCAAATAAAAGCAATAAATTGAAATCATTCATTACCAAACCAAAAACATCAACATCTACTCAAAGCAACCTATATTTCAATTCATTGAAACACAATTCACCAAAAGCAAGCGAAATACATACATTTAAAGTTCAACTCATCAACAAATATAATAGCATTCATCATCAAACATCAACATCTATTCAAAGCAACCTACCTCAATTGTTTGACACATAATTCACCAAAAGTCAAACAAATACAACAAAAAGTCCAACTCAAAAACAAATATATTATCATTCATTACCTAATATTCATATATATGTTCTTGTACACGTTCCACTCACTCCTTACACACTTCATCAATCTCTATTTCAGTGTAGCTTTCTCTAGTAAATTGTCAAAACCAAAATATATATTATAAGTATATTGAACAAACACTTTCAATAAGCTTCAAATATAACATTTAAAGAAATAATAATTTTTACCAATGCTTGCAGCGAACCAATCTTCTCAATAGTATCACACTCAACTATTTGCTTCATGTACTTCATCACATAATAACCACATTGGAATGCATCCGGTTGTTTAGGAGCCTACATATATTTGAATCCAATTGTTAATGACTAAACTTATTAAAAATCTTTACTTATGATGTTATTACACACCTTAATTACTATCCATGTAGGTTTTTTTCTTCATTTGCTCATTGTCTCTGCACTAAACATCTTTAAGGCCCTTCATAGGCGATATGAGTGACATAATTTAGTAACAATCACATATTAAAGAAATATAGAAAAAGATAAAGAAAAATAGTAACTAAACAAACCAAAACTTACAACTCAAACAACTTGTTTCCAAACTCCATCACGAATACCATTATAAAGTGGATCCAACATTCCAACTTCCTCCTTGTGAGGATCGATAATAGTAATCTAATGTGCACTATATATATATATATACAAGCACAAGATTAGGTGCATGTAATGTTCAAGTAAATACCTCCACAAACCACCACAAGATATTATAGTCTAGTCTAAAGAGAGAAACCAAGGAAGACAAAAATATGCATATCAAAAAAGCCCAAGCTATAAAAACATGTTGAAATTAAATCTCAAAGGCCTAATGCCTTAAAAATTCAAAATTCAGCACACAAAAATACACACGAAACCATACCACATGGTCAAAAGAAGCTGAATGAACAGAAAACTATCCACAAACCTATATGCAAGAATAAAATAGAAGACAAGTAACATCTATGCAGCATAAGAAAAGAACCCATAACAGACTCCTAATACATGCCAATATCCAAACGACCAAGACACAAAGAACACATAAAGACGACCCCTAGCATAAACATCATCAGAGAAGCCGTAAAGCATTATCACCAAAAAAACAATATAAACATCATAATCAAACAGAGTAATTAAATCCAAGTCTCCAGCACTCTACCCTAATCATGTTTGCTCCTCTCTTATTGAAATCCAATCACTTCAGGTTTTTTTTATTATAATTCTTGAGCATATTAGGATGCACCAGTTTACAGAAAATACACAAAGAGGATACCTTCTTTGGTTACACAAAAAATCCTTATAATTGCAGTAGGACTTGAAGAACTTGGCAAAAGTTCCTTATGGCAATCCCCAATAATATAATCGATTTCCAATTGTTGAAACACTACAAAATAAAACATGGGGGAAAAACAAAATTAATGGTAGATTCCATCTTCATTCAATATAAAATGGAGGCAGACTCATTGTTTCTGATGCATCGAAATGAATCCCAAAAAAAAAAAAAAAACTGCTAAGACAAATTAAAAATAATATGGTAAAAAACTGCAGAGAACTCCACAAGACCCAAAAATCAAAATAAACCACACAAAAATATTATAGATAAATGAAATGAAAAATTCACTCAAAGAAACAAACATGCGAGAACACTGGGACAGTGAAAACCGAGAAAATAAGAAACACAAACAATAATGCAAAAAATCGAGAAATAAAGCGCAGAAAAATGATATTAGAATTCAAACGAAAACGAATCAGATTACCACATAGATAGGAGCAAAAGCATAAGCATTGACATGTTTAACATACTCAAGTGCCACTGAGACTCGATGAAGACTAATTCGAGAGAGAGAGAGAGAGAGAGAGAGAGAGAGAGAGAGAGAGAATCTGTGGGTTTGGAGTTAAGAAATGGTAATGCCCTCTTTAGAGAGAGAGAGAGAGAGAGAGAGAGAGACTTGAGCAATCGGAAACGTTGGCCAGATTCGAATTTATCGATTCAAAATTGAAGACGTCGGAATAATTGGAATAGGCAATGGAGATGGCCGGCGACGAAATCTCAGTGTGCGAGCGAGGAAGATGGAGGAATGAGAGGGTAGTGCGCAGGCGATTTAGAGCAAATGCAATTGGGGTTTGAGATTTAATTCCATATACTTAATTAATTAGTTATAATATACACTTAGGCTTAATTATTCCATATACTGATCAAAAAGTTTGTAGAATCATATTTTTTTTTACTTTTTTTTAATAAAAATACGTGCCATCAGATTTTAATATATCTAATGATCCACTCGTTTTTATGTAATTTTGGGAACTTTTATTTACTAATTATTATATTATAAAATTACAAGTGATGTTAGGATTGAGGCAAATTTTTAGTATTTTCATAATTATGAAATTGTGCAATTAGTGACTCTATTAATATATATACACTTACTTATAAAATTTATTTTTTCTAACTCTTTTTATATAAAAACTAATTAATGTGTATACATTTTTATTTTTATTCTATATCTAATTAGTTTTATGTAATCTTTTATTTGTGTTTAATTATTATTACTTAATTAATTAGCATTTGATTTTCAAAATAATTTTTCATTTATAATCTGTTATCCATATTTTTTAAAATTTCATTTATAATGACACAAAATTTAATTCTCAAAATTAATTTATTTCATTAATTTAATTCAACATAAGGTGGGAAGTCAAAACCCGGGTGAGTTCAGGTCTCAGTGCACGAGTTGAAGTAGCAGCAAAGTCGGTATGTTCGACCCGGTCCAGGTCGCCCGTGACCTAGCCAGGTCTCGTGTTTTCTTGTCCATAATGATTCCAAACTTTCCGACCCGGTCTGGGTTGTCCAGAATCGACCGAATCGTGTATCTTTTACCCGTTTTAGACCCCTTTTTTTTTTACTAAAACTCTTCTTCAAATCCAATTCTTTCGAATCTCGATAGAAACTCTAGTAATATATGTATACACTTACAAAATTAATTTTTCCTAACTCTTTTTATATAAAAACTAATTAATTTGTATACATTTTTTTTATTCTATATCTAATTAGTTTTAACTAATCTTTTATTTGTGTTTAATTATTACTTAATTAATTAATTAGCATTTAGTTTTCAAAATAATTTTTCATATTTTCTAAAATTTCATTATAATGAAATAATTAAAATTTAATTCAATATTTATATAGCATTTCTCCATTAATTTAAAAAAATATATTGAAATTTATTGTCCTATTTTTTTTAAATTAGTCTACAAAAACGCTTCTACGAGGCTATGACAACGTTAGAAAGCAACCGTTGTCTTACGGCTTAATTTTAGTCTAGGACAACATCTCTTCGACAACATCGAGTCAAAACCCTTGTCTTAAGACAACGCGTCTACGACAAAGTCAAGTTCAAACCGTTTTCTATGAAAGAATTTTTCGCTCAAAGACAACGGTTCCCTCTACGACAACGGTTGTTTAGGCTACGACAAGGGTTTTTTTTATAAAACCATTGTCCTAGGGGCGTTGTCTATGAGAAAATTTCTTGTAGTGATATGAATGGATATTTAGAAACAATGATATTGAGTGGTGTTCCTCTTCCTCCCCCAACGTCCATCAAGGTCTTGAGGCCCTCAAATCCTTTGTATGTATGAATAAGTTGTTTCAAATGGATAGTAGAATGAGATGACATAGCCTGGTTAAAGAGGTTTCTCATTCCAACGTCCATGGCTTTGACATCAAAGAAGCCCATTCCATGTCCTCTGCTGAAGGGTGTGCCTCCCTCCATGATTGAATCTTTTAGATTATACCTAATGCTCCTCAAAATGTTCATCGTAAGAATATAATGCTCAAATTATAGCTAAATAAGGAGAATGTTAGAATGTCAAGTATAGACAACTCTTAACATGTCCACCGATAATGTATAATAATTACATCTCCTGAAATTATGGAAAGAGTAAAATTAATAAATATACTAGATATCTGATGCATCGGCACCGATGATGTATAATAGTTGAGTAGTTCTCCTGTGCAGCTAGTCCATGAATCTTAGATGCATGCACTTGGGTGGAGTCGGGCCGGATCCTGCCCAAATCCGTGCATATTAGTCATACATTTATATTCAGGTATCATACTTTTATGTAATACTTTAACTTGAAAAAAGACTCTAATTTCGACACAATTTGTACATATATACATTTATATGGTATTACTCATACATTTATGTGATATTAGTCATACATTTATGTAATATATAAAGATATATCTAACATAACTAAAAAGTATGACTAACATAAGTAAAATATATGACTAGCATTACTAAAATATATGAAAGGTATTATTGGATGTTTACAAAAATATTAAGGTACAACTAAAATCCTAAAACGTATGACTAACATAACATAAATGTATGACTAATATAATATAGACTAACATAACATAAATGTACAGCACTTGAGATCGAGTTTTGGTGGGTTTAGGCGCACCCACATAGGCATATGGCATGCGTGGTGGGTCGAGTCTACCAAGACTGTAACTAAAAGTTTTTGTGATAATAATTATATCCCCTAAAATTATGAAAAGTAAAATTAATAAATACTCCTTCCGTCCCACAAAAATAGGTCTATTTATATTTTCACACAGATTAAGAAAATATTTGAAATTCCAATTATATCCTTGTCTTTCATTAATTATAGCATTGAATGAAAGTTTTTTTTTTTTCAAAAGGTACATAGGGAGTTGAAGTGTGGTGATTTAATATACATTTAATTAAGGGCATATATGAAATTACAAATTAAAAACCATACTAACATAGTAACAAGTCTATCTTTGTGAGACGGACGGAGATAGTATACAAACCTATCTTTGTGGGACGGAGGGAGTATATATTAGATATCTGACACATCAACAGTAGATACATATTAATGTGCTAGGATAGGGTAACAAGGCTGTAACTAAATATTAAATGATTTTATTCTATATTAATTTAAAAATTGTTTTATCTCAAACTAATTTACCATATATATAATAACTCCGTGTAAAAGGTGTGCCAGAGGGGAAATAGTGCAAGTGCGGATTTCTAATTATTTATCACAAAAACTCATGTGAGACGGTCTCACGGATAATTTCCGTGAGACGGAGCCCCATAACCACAAATAACTTGTTAATTGTTGGGTTTGGGTGGTGGGTAATTGGGTTGTGGGTTGATCCGTCTCACGCAATGCATTAAAATTCCGTGAGACGGTCTCACAAGAGACTTACTCATTATTTATTATGTATAATAAAAAAAAATTATACTACATTTGCATCATAATATAACACTTCAATATATATTATCACTAAAAGTCCCAAAACACATTATTAAATTTCTAAATTATTATAAAAAAATAAAAAATAAAAAGGTTCAATAACTTGCACCAAAAAAAGTAAAAGACGTATAGGTTATTATTCAGAGCAGTAGATAAATAAAAGATACTTGCACTAAAACTAAGAATTCATTATTACTTCCACTCTAGGATGAGTGCTCGAAATTAGTCTCTTTAATTTTAAAATTTCAATTTTAGTTTTATATATACTTTAAAAAAAACATCCAATATTGGTCATTTTTTTCCATTGGAAATTTCCGAAATTCGATGGATTCATCACATATGAGTCACACTCATTCAAAATCTATGGAAGTTTGGAAATTCCAGTCAAAATAATTGAAATTAGACAATTTCTTGCTAAAATTGATTTTTTGAAATTAAGGGGCCTAGTATCGAACACTTATCTTATTGCATGACTGAAAATGGATTTAAGCTTAAAACAAATAGCTGAAGACTTATATAATTATCTGTTAGTTCCAAGTAACACAGAGGTTCAGAGAGGGGTGAATGAACCTTTGTCGATTTTTCAAAATCTTTTTGAACTTGCAGCATTGTATCCTATAACAGAGTACAACGCAAAATGTAGTACAACTTATTGGGCTATAATACAACGCAACTTAATATACCAAAGTTCATATGAAACAGAAACTTTTAAAATAGATAGAGTTTCTTTTAAAAACCTTTGCAGAAATATGAGTTTTAGCAAAACTTGGATCTTGTATGATGCGATGTACAATGCAGCAAGATATAACAACAGAAATGCTAAAATATAAAAGATAAACACACAGGGCTTATAGTGATTCGAAGGTGGTGTAATCCTTCTACCTCCACTTTATTCCTTCTCTGATGAGGAACTTTGTTAAGCAAATTTGATTTACAGGACTCGACCTGACAAACTATCAACCTAACAAGTTATACCTATTAAGATTCAGCTTCCACATAGGTTGCTCGAATCAAACTGGTTGACCCACACATAATCCTATTAACTCATATAGAGTTATTGTCTTAAACTCCTAAGACTAAACACTCAGCAAGGAATTAAATCCTATCAACTAAGGACACCACTAAAACAACTTAAGTACACAACACAAAGGTTTAAAGTATATAGGTTTCTTCAACTAGTACATGAAGCAACCTTGATGAATCTTGAGCTCGAATACTTCTAAGGCTTAACTATTCTATTAGAGATTGAGTGATTGAAAACTTTTAATGTGAAGAGCTTGAGAATTTTGAAAGCTTGTTCTTGCTTTAGAGCGAGTAATCAGTTTTTCAGTGGTTGCATCAGTCAAGTCTTCCTCTATTTATAGATGAAGAAATATGTTCGTTGAAGGGAGACATATTTCTTTGAATTTGAATCATCTTCAAATGTTCTTGAGCCCGCATTAATTACTTCTAAAGGGTTGCATTTAATTTTTCTTGTCTTGCACTCCAAGCTATTTAATGTGATTGTACTAGGTTGCAGGTTTGTACAGACTGTCATTCCACGTATCGGCAGATTACTGGTTCTCGGTACTGTTTGATCAATTTGTTTTTACTGGCTAGTTTTTGAAAAGACATTTCTTTGGACAACATTGATCTTCCTCGTACTGCATTGTTGTGTATAATTGTTCATTTCATTCTTTTTGTATTTCTTTGTCTCTGGTGTAATATTTGCAATTTCTGCAATTATTGCAGTAATGCAACTTTCTGTTAGCTTGTTGCATTCAACACTCCTTACTGCATTGGTACATTATCCTGCTTATAGTATCCAAATACTATTTACTTCTACTGCATCCAGTAGCGGCCTTTCTTGTTGTTTACAGAACCTTCCTCTTTAATCAATTGATTACTGAATTGCAAAACTAATCTAATCTAATTAAACTTGTTTTCTTGAGTCAAAACTAATCTAATTTCCACTTAAACAATGTGAAAAATGAAATACTCTAAATTCCTATTACAACGTTGTTTTGTTTTATCAAAATCTAAACATAAATTTCCTAACATTATCCAAATCACTACAAGAAAAATGAGTATTTGCGACAACAAAATGTAGTCGCAAAAACATTGATAATTGTCACTAAATTATTATAGGACTAAAATTGATTTTTCAAAATTACGAGAAGACTTTTGCAATAATAATTTAGCAACAAAATTTGGAGCTCAAGTGGCATAAAAGAACAGAGTCCATTTGCGAATGAGGGCGAACAAATGATGGAGTTGTACATAAAGTTGCCGCCGTCGTCACCATGGAAGCGGCGGACTTGGGAACTTGAGGAAGAAGAGAGGACGTAGACTATACATTTTCCTGAAACTCGATTGACACCATAGAAGCCTTTCACAAACTGCCTCCTTTACAATGGCCTAACATTTTCCCCTTCTGCTAATCTGAAATATGGATCTTGGATTGGATTTTGGGTAGTTTGTTGTGTTGGGTGAGTGCAGCTAACTTGGGCATTGAAAAGGCAACACTAATTTTAGGTCTTTTCGAAGATTTCAATTTTTTTAAAGACAAAAATCATGAAAACAAGATGGAAAGAAGGTTGGAAAGAGGGTTGGGAAGAAGGTTGATATTTAAGATTGTTGTTTGTTCTTGTTGTTATTCTAAGATTTTCATCCATGGAGCAGTGGGTAGGTGTGCTTTTTGATCCTGGGTTCTTTTAATTCAAGGATTTTTTTTTTATTAATTCCAATGATGTTCCATTTTATTTAATGAGGTAGAATTTTATTTAATGTGGTGGAATTTCAACGGTTAAGATTTGTAAATTACGCTATGTCGGGTTAAGGTCCTGTACCGTAACAATGGCTACGTCGGATTTAGATCCGTAATTAGGGTAAGACGGGAAAGTCTCGCATCTACACCAAAGAAATGATTCCACGCGTTCAGTGCTATGTTTAAATCTTTGTCTTATATAATTGTTTTGTTTGCTATTGTATGTAAAATTACTTCCCACGAGAGTATTCCAAGTACTCACCATGCATGTGTATTCACATTACAGATCCTCGTTTTAATGGAGATGTCATATCTGATGTTTTATTCAAAATTTTATTTCGAACTCTAAACTCATATATCTTTGTAAAACTTAAGCCCAAGGGACAAACTACCGAATGTCGACTTTCGTTGTTATTTTGTATAGCAATAGATGATTAAACGATGATTATGTCTTTTCGTAAGGACTTTATTGATCTTTTTGTGGTAGTTAACCTTCTATTTAAACTTTTGAGCTTACATGAGTAATTGGACAACCGAAATAAGATTTTTTATACATATAAAAACTTGGGGAGTAACACGAGGTCTTCATCTTCCTTCATCTTCTTCTTTTTTTTTTTTTTTTTGCCTTCTTCTTCTTCTTTGTTTAGTTCGTTCGATTTGGATTTCTTCATATGTACGAAAAGTTCACCATATGTGTGAAAAATCCTCCATAACCAATAAAAACTTCATAACCATAGTCATCATTTCTCTATAGAAATGAAGAAAATCACGAACTGCGGAAAAAAATTATAATAGAAGGTTAAAAACTGATTTTTTTTATTTTACTAAAATATATTAAATAAAGGAATTAGTTGTATTATATTAAGGTATTGATTGTATCACACAAATGTATTATTTCATCTAAATAAATGTATTAGCTTATTTTACTTACATAAAGGTACTAACCACATAATGGAATTGCTACTCCATTTAATTAAAGGAATAACTTAAAAAACTGTTTTAATTACTATTTTGAAATATATTAATTTTATCACATAGGGATATTAGTTTCATTGCATAAAATGTATTAGTTATATCACATAAAATTATTTTTTTCATTTGATTTGAATATAACGTAAGGATATTACTAATATCACATAAAAGTATTGATCATATAATGTAAAGGTCTTAATGCAACTACATAAAGATATTGCCTTATTTTAAACAAAATATGATTTTATTATTTTACTGAAATATATTAATGTATTACATAAAGATATTAGTTGTATTATATAAAAGTATTACTTTATTTACATAAATATTTTACCTCATTTTATGAAATATAAATAAAGATGTTACTCACATAATATAAATGTATCATTATCATAATCAAAAAATATTACTACCAAATTTAAAATATATTAAATATTTATTAGAACACGAACATCCATAACGCAACATGTGTCTATTTGTATCATTTTATTGAAGATTACTCTTAATAATACGAACATGGAAACTAGTGATTTAGTTGTATATAAAAATTAATCAACTTGCATGTAGTCAATGGTAATAAACAAAATTTAATCAGTTAAGCTCGGGTCAGAAATTAAATATTGATTATAAGTTGTCATGTTGGGGACAGCTAGCTGTAGCTCTTGTTGGGTTCATAATTTTTAATTGTAAAATAATTAAAGTTTTATATCATTCATTAATGGATGTATGGATGAAGCAATTAGTAGATTAAAATAATAATAATAATAATAATAATAATAATAATAATAATAATAATAATAATAATGTAATGTTGAATTAATTACTTGTGCATCATGGATTTGGAAGCCAATGTTTGTCATAATAATTTCAGCAGCAAAGGGTGTAATGTGAGTTTTGGGAAAATTAGAGAGAGATTAGAGGTGACGGCTTATGCTGCTCTTGCTGTTCTTGCAAAATGGTTTTACTATTTTAATTTAATATTTTAATTGTATCACATAGAGATATTAGATGTATTGAATAAACATATTAGTTATATTACATAAATGTATTATCTCATTTAATTGAAATAATATTAGGGTATAACTAGTATCACATACAAGTATTAACCATATAACATAAATGTATTAATACATCTACTTAAAAGTATTGTCTTATTTTAAATAAAAAAATGATTTTAGTATTTTACTGAAATATATTAATGTATTATATAATGTTGGTCCCAAGTGACACAAAAATTCAGAGGGGTGAATGAACCTCTATCGATTTTTCAAACTTTTCGATCTTTCTGCACAGTATCCTACAACAGAATACAACACTGAATGCAGTGCAATTTTAGTGGGCTAGAATACAACTCACCTTATTACACTAGAGTTCTTTAGCACAGTAGAAACTTAAACTTTGATAGAGTTTCTTTTGAAAACTTTTTCACAGATATGAGATTTGACAAACTTTGTATGCTGTATGAAAAGATATGTATATATATATATATATGCACTAAGGTAAACACTTAGATATGTTAAATAGAAAAGATAAACACACAAAGACTTATAATGGTTCGAAGGTGGTGTAATCCTTCTATGTTCACTCTACTCATTCTCAGAGGAGGAACTTCGTTAAGCAAGTTGATTTACAGGACTTAGACCTTACAACTATCAACCTAACAAGTTGCACCTACTTAGATTCAGTTTCCACACAGATTGCTCGAATTCAAAAGGCTGACCCACACAGGATCTTACATACTCACATAGAGTTAGTGCCTTAACTCCTAAGGCAAAACACTCAATAATGATCAGAATTCTATCAATTAAAGACACCTAACACAACCTAAGCGCACAACACATAAGTTAAGGTATATAAGGTTTCTTCAACTGATGCTTTGAAGCAGCCTTGAGCGAGCTTGAGTTCGATTGCTTCTAAGGCTTGATTGCTTCTCTTTAGAGGTTGAGTGACTGATATGAGAGCTTGAGGTTCTTGAAATGATATTTGCTTGCTTGCATTTTCAAAGATTGCTTCAGTCAAGTGTGTAGATGTATGTTCTTCAATCAGCTCTATCTCTATTTATATGAGTGGAAAATATGTCCGTTGAACAGAGACATTTCTCCTTTGAAATTGAATTCTTCTTAAGTGCATTAAATGTTCATTGTCTTGCACTACAAGATATTAAATCAGACTGTACTAGGTTGCAGAGATGCGCAGTGTGTCAGACCATGTGTTAATTGCTTACCAGCCCTTGGTACTGCTTCATTCGGACTGATTCTATTAGCTAGTCTTGAAGAGACATTTTCTTGGACGACACTGATCTTCCTCGTACTGCATTGTCTTCTTATCTTGTCAAATGAAACACTTCATTTCTGCAACTAGACTTTCTGTTTTGACAATATCGCAGCTTACTAATCTTCTATTATGTGTCTTGCTGGCTGTAGTAACTAAGATTAATGTTTTGCCAAAATTGTGCTATATTCAGTAACTTTGCTTACTGTTCTCGTAGTCTTTGATTGCTTCTTGCTTGCAGTATTTCTTCTCTTTGAAAATTTAGGTTACTGATTCATGAGTTCTTCCATTCTTCAACCTATTCTTCTAGACTCAAAGACCTAGTCTAATATCACACTTAACCATTTTGACAAATTGGGTATTCTACTTTCATATTACAAGAGTGTTTTGTCTCATCAAAATTTAAATAATAAATTCCTAACACATAAAGATATTAGTTATATGACATAAAAGTATGATTTCATTTATGTGAATACTTTACCTCATTTTATATGTATTATAAAGTAAGAATATTAATCACATAACATAAATATATCACTCTTATAACTAAAATGAATCATTGACATAACTTAAAGAGTAAAAATCAAAAACCCATTTCAAGTATGTCTCATTTAGCAGTTTACTATATCATTTATAAATGCTTTTACTTTACTATATCATGTATGCGGATTTTTCAAAGAATAATGTCATTTTTTGCCACTAGAAACCTATCACGTGCATGTCATGTGATTTTATGAGGGGTAAGTTTGTCATTTCAATTTTCATTTATTTCAGAATTAAAAAAATTCAAATAAATAATTTTTCCTCACTCCCTCTTTCTCTCTCTAAGTTTTTCTTCATCTGCTACCACGAACACTGCTACCACGAACACCTTTCCTACTTCCCTGTCTGTGACTCTGTGCAGAATTCTAGAGTTCAACAAGAACAAGATCTGGAAGCTTATTAAAGAAACTCTCATCATTCCCCATCGCACTTATCTTCATTGCTCCAAACATCCCCATACCAATTACCAATTTCTATCCAACATTGAACAATTCAAAAACTCAAACAACAGAATAAAAAAAAAACACAAAAGTCAAAATCATCTCTCTCCGAGTAACCAATTTCAAAATCACAAACAACAATCTTATATTACGAATCAATCCAACTGAGCTTTTCACGAAAAAAAAGTCGCTAATTTCTGCAAAATCTTAAGGTATGGATCTTAGTCTCAGATATCAAAATTTGTAACATCTACAAAAATGAGCAATTGTTTCAAGAGTGAAAACAAGAGCTTTGTTTCGCCTCTTTTATTCACAAAGTAAAAAAGAACGAAGAAGAGGATTTGGATATCTCTCTAATATTTTTTTCCCAAATCGCTGCATTTGTATGAATAAATGGGGATCGAAATCCATTTTCCACATCTAATTCAAAGGAAGAAACAACAATTCTTAAGGGTGATTGAGATAAATCTCCAGTGCCGTCAAGTCAGGAACTTTCCAGCGTTCATATTTGTTTGTTTTCTTAAAAATTACAGATGGAAAGAAAGAGAATGAAAAAAGATCTTCATTGTAGAATGTGAAGAAAGAGGGAGTGAAGAAAATTTATTTATTGGAATTTTTTAATTCTGAAATAAATAAAAATTGAAATGATAAACTTACCCCTCATAAAATCACGACATGTATGTGATAGGCTTCCGGTGACAAAAAATGATATGACAGTCGGATTTATTGTTTTTTGAAAAATCCGTATACATAATATAGTAAAGTAAAAATATTTATAAATGATATAATAAACTGCTAAATGAGACATACTTGAAATAAATTTTTGGTTTTTATCCTAACTATTATATATATATATATACACACACATATGAACACCAACAAATATCACACAACATATGTTTGTCTGTATCATTTTATTGAAGATTACTCTTAATATACAACTTGCAGGTAGATTTATTTTAATGTGTCTGTCTATATCATTTTAATCAAGGGGGAATAGCTCTCTGTACCCAAATCCATAAATGAAATTGCAAATATACCACTTCCAAGATAACATTGACAAAAATACCACAATTCTAAACAAAAAGAATTTTGAACCCTTTGAACCCACATTTTATTCATTTATTCTTACTACTTCCAAACACTTTTTACTAATTCCAATCTATTTTAAATTCCAATTTAATTTATATATTCTACTCCAAATATGGATCGGATCTTGGAATACTTTTAAAATCGATTTTCTTTTGGAATAAGTATATAGGCTGTAATACTTTCCTCGTGCCAATACTGTCTAAAAAACAGTGGTCTGGAATGTGTAACAATGCCACGTACAAATTCCGTCGGAAAAGAAGGTTTTAACGTAAACTAACACGGATCCTGAAAATGGTATTAGAGCCTAGGTTTATTAAGAACTTTATGTTATATTTATTATTGTTATGTAATTAACCTTTGGTGAGGAGAATTCCTTGAGAAATATGAATCTGGGCGATTGTCCAAGATGTTTACCATACTGGAGGTACCGTCAAATTTTGACGATGCACAAAGAGGAACACCAAGAGAGATTGACATATTGGAATAACCAATATGTTGAAAAGGAGAATGCAAGAGCCGACGGGGAAACCTTAAGGCATTGCCAGAGACAAGCATCATATTATCGGGGTTTTCTTTCGATAAACCAGATACTATATGCTTATCTGATAAACCAACAAGAGTATGCTCATCAAAACCATGAGCCTTGAAGGAGAACCAGATTGGAGTGAGATAATTCCGGATACATCTAAGATCGGCCTGGATCTTAGAGAAATCCAGAAGACGGTGCAGAATTATGGCAACCGCCATAATTATCTACCAACACAAGTTCATCAGATCCAAAACCAGATGGAATCAATGGTGAAATATCAGAAGGAAACTCTTGAAATCCTGCATGATATCCAAAGACGAGTTAAAAATCTGGAGGACAAACCAAGTGTTCCCGGAGGAAGGAAACGTATAGATTTCGGAACAGTTCCCTATTTACACCAAAAATGGATACCAACTGAAGTCATACGCCCAATGACCCGAGATGAAAAGCTTATAGCTATCATCAAAGGAAAATCCATCATAAATTAAGGTGATGGATATGGAGAGAATGAATCTTGAAGATCTACAAGAACTTGCCGAGTCCTTTGCAGGATTAGGAATTGTGGATCTAAAGATGCAAACAGGAGATGGTTCAACCTTGGTTACTCGTGACCAACACCCAAGACCACCTCCACAACCACCAGTTGATCCCAATGTTGCAGAAAGTTCAGGTTCACATCATGTGGATGGACCAATGCCACACGCTGGAGATTTTACTACTAGAGGAGACCCGATTGTTTCGGGAACTCGACAACGTTCCAAAAGGCCAGATCTTCAGAATACGCCTTATGGAAAGTCACAGCTTAATCCGATACATCCATATGGATTAATGCTAAATCTAGATATTCTAGATTTCAAGAATCGAGAAGTTCTTATTGATGATTGGGCAGCGTCAATGAGGATTGCAGCAGGAACGCTTGATCTTACAAAGGAAGGATTCATTTTACTTCTTGAAATGAGTCTTGAAGAATCTGTAAAGAGACCGTGGGATATGACACCACCAGATATGAGGAATAATGTAACTGCTGGTGAGTCATTGAAAGGAATTGTCGACAATATGGCCAAGTTATTCAAAATCCATTTTATCGGCATAGGCTATTTTGAGGGAATAGAAAAGGAAAAGAGAAAAAGATATAAGCAAGCCCTCTACTGCCTCGAGTTACATGATATTTGTCATATAGATGAATATATCAAGTTATTCATCGAGTACCGATGGAAGTCAAAGGTGGATGAGAAGGAAGCTTCGCAACTTTTCTTTGTGAAGATTCCGAGCCCCTGGAGAGAAATGCTCATCAGGGAATACAAAAGTGCAGACGATTTAGATACAGTGGCCAGAAGGATGTCCTTCCTAAAAGCCAAGCTATCTGAATGGTGCCACCAGACAGCACTCTATAAAAATTACAAGAGACTAAGAGGAATCAATAAAATGGTTCCCTTATGTTGCGAAGAAAATGACATCCCAACAATAGTGGGAGGTCAACCACGGAGACATAAAAGGAGGAAACAGAGAAGCCATCCTTATAGCTGTGGAAGCAGCAACAACAGAAGGAATCATAGGTCTTCATGGAGACCTAGAAGGATGTGGTCAAAACAAAAAGCCCGAAGTTATAAGTCAGGGCAAAGACCAATACCAAGCAGGAGTAGAACCTCATCAACAGGCTCAAACCAAGGAGGTTCCAGCAGAACTATGGGAAGAAGAACTTTCAGGCGTGCTCATACAAGAGCTAATGAAAGTTTTAAAGACTGTAATTGCTGGACTTGCGGAGCAAGAGAGCACATCTCAATGGATTGCCCAGACAACCAAATGAGAGGGCTTAGACAGTTCAAAGCAACACCAGAATTCGAAGAAGCTGTCTATTACCAAGATCTTAGACAGGTGTATCAATTTGAGGATCTACCCTCAGATGAAAGCATCTATGAAGAAGAGATCTATTCGGATGATGGAAGTGAATCCACATCAGAATCGGAGTGAAGAAGAAATTCTTCAAACAATAAGAGAGGATATGTTAGGATTTCTCTCTCACACAACGGTCTCTCATAAGACTCTCATGAGAATTATGAAGGAAGATCCAAAGCTTCAGATATATGATGGTTTTACCATTGGAGCTATGGAAAAGGCCTTGGATAAGTTTGGAATTCGTAAAAGAAAACACCAAATTATCCATAGGGTTACTACGGGAGAATTCGCTATCCCAATGGAATTCACAAGTAACCTGATCGAGATGCAGTTGATCCCTTATAAAGAAGTTCAGGAGATCAAAAACCAAGTCAAAAGAGAAGTTGCAAATACACTCTCATGGATTCATATCGGAGCCATAAGAGTTATTATTAAAGCAATCTTCAAAGAAGGAATTGATTCGCCTCTCAATCTTGCCATTTTTGACAAACGAATCTCAAATCTCAAGGATTCATGCCTTGGAGCAGTCACAGGAAACTTGTGTGTAGGGAAATTGGCATTCAATGTCTATCCTCGAATTGCATACAATTTGGGAGATCGAGACTTCAACAAAGTCTTGACCCTTCATCAAGATTTCAAAAGAGACGACTTGATGAAAGAAGGGAATAGACCTTACTCGATTACCTACAAGATTTCCTATGCTCTCTCGAATACACATCATTCAGATGTATTCTTGAGAAAAGAATTCATCGAAGTCCCGAGAATCTTCGAGGATTTCGCCAGGGTGATTTTGCCAGAACTCATTGAATCTCCAATGATAAAGAAGATAGATATGAAAATACAAGATCAACCTGTGTTCAACAAGAGTCAAAGCCTCAGAATGGAGACAAGAAGAATATCTTTCCAACAAGACATAATGTTAAGTAGTAATCGTTGGGAAGAAAGGAGGCTTAGTACAGTTCAGCGAATCCCAGGGGTTTTCAAAACACGAGGAGAGCTAAAATGTCCAGAAGGCTGGAGAGGAGTTGAGGTCATATTCGACATCACCCAAACGGAAAATATCTTTCCTAGTGATGTTCTATATTATCTACAACAACCAATAGTTGGGAGATATCAAGGAAGCCTAAAGATGGGTGAAATTGATCTAACTATTACGAGTATTGCAGGAGAGATCCCAGAAAGATTAATACTGGGTTTCAACTTTCTTGATGATCATAAACCTTGGGAAAAATTACAAGATGGAATGGAGTTTATAGTGGCTGATAAAAGATACCGAATCAGATGACCACTAGTCCATTCTCCATATACATTTCAATCGGAATGTTATATGCTGAATACAAGGCTGAATATTTCGCAGCCTATGTTGATTTAGGAGCAGGAATATGCACTGCAAAGCAGGAGGTTTTTCCTAAAGAAATGAGAGAAGATCTACCAGCCATTGCGGGACGAGATTTCTCTAAAAGGATTCTTATCCTTAATAGAGGAATCAAACAAGCAGAAATAATGATCGGAGGCGCCGGAGATACCCCATGGTATAAGGTGAAAACGTCACCAATCTATTTCCATGATACAGGAGCAGATGTTCTGCTGGAAACAGTTTCCTACAAACATTCAAGCGATTTACACAGGAAAATGAGACACGAAGACTTATTTTCACAACGTTATGTGATCATAAGATTATTGTCCAGTGACTGTGGGAAGCATTTTACAGAAAAATACTTTTTTCTTTTCGCAGCAAGCGTGGTGATGAAGCCAAACTTCGACATCCAAAGATGGCAGATAAAAGAAGATTTGGTGATGCCTTATTATCCTTTCGACAATTTGGTTCGAAACAAAAAGATACCAAGAGATGGGATAATACTCTGTATTCATTTAGAATACAAGGAGAAGAACGAGTTCCTCCAGAGGCTATTACAGAATTGCAAAAAACGATAATGGAGAATCTACAGAGTGATGTTACCATTGAAGAACAAATATCACTCGAGGACTTCAAGAACAGGATCCAAAGGAATTACAATGAAGATCCTTTAGCATGGTGGGATATGAACGAGCTCAAAGCATCCTTAAAGGTTAAACCTGGAAAGGAACACGAGTTCGTGAGACTCAACCAATCCTGATGAATCAAAATGATCGTGAGGATATGCAGAAGATACTTAAGGAACATCTGGACCTTAAGTTGATATCACCAGAAGTTTCTCCATATAGCAACCCGGGATTCCTTGTGAGGAATCATGGAGAAATCAAAAGAGGTAAACCTAGACTTGTTATTAATTACAAAAGAATTAATAACATTCTGGAGTTTGATGGATACTATATCCCGAGTAGAGAACACTTGGTTAACTGCATCAAAGGGGCCAAGATATTCTCAAAGTTCGATTGCAAGTCTGGATTCTACCAGATTAAGATGGAGGAAGAAAGTAAGAAGTTTATGACTTTCTCCACACCACAAGGACACTATGTCTAGAATGTCATGTCTATGGGTTTGGCAAATGCACCCTAGATATATCAGAGAAAGATGGATAATCTCTTCAAGGATTATTTCAACTTCATGTTCGTATACATCGATGATATTCTCATCGCCTCAAAGAACATGAAGGAGCATCTCAAACATTTGATAATATTTCAAATATTTGTCACAAAGAATGATTAGTGCTTTCAGAAAAGAAGACAGTAATTGCTACGAGACAGATTGAATTCCTCGGAATTGAAATCGATGAATCGAGGATCATTCTACAAAGTCATATTGTAGAAAAGATACAAGGATTTCCAGATGATCTCACGGACAAGAAACAACTTCAAAGCTTTCTCGGAGTTGTTAATTTTGCTGAATGTTCATCAACAACCTAGCATTTCACAGGAAGATGTTAGCCCATTACTCAAGAAAGGTGTCGTTTTCAAATGGGAAAATGAACATCGAGAAGGGATTAAGCAGCTTAAGGAAGTCTGTAGCAAGCTTCCGAAACTTGCTATACCCCAAAACGAGGATGAACTGGTTCTTTACACAGATGCCAGTGATCATTGGTGGGCAGCTATTCTAATGAAAGCCACACCAGACGGAGAAGTGCCATGCAAATATTGTAGCGGTCTGTTTACAGATGGAGAAGCAATCCGATGACATATCAACGAGAAAGAATTCTTTACAGTCAGAAAGGCTTTTAAAAAATGGTCTCTCTTTTTACTGGCTAAAAAGTTTACCTTAAAAATTGATAATTCAAGTGTCAAAGCTTTTCTGAAAAATAAAATTGAATCTAAACCGGAAAAGGTTAGGATACTTAGATGGCAAGCTGAATGCCAATATTATGATTATGATATTGTCATTGTGAAATCTCACGAAAATGTTCTTACAGATTTCTTAACACGAGATGGAAGGACAGTTGCTGACGAGGTCCTTAAACGAGTAAGACATCTCAGGGAAAACCTGGAGAGTCTTGAACGAGAATTTGGGACATTATGTCTCAATGCTGAAGTTGCTAGACGACTTCAACGAGAAGATCAGAAATCTATTTCTGGTCTAATACGAGCATGCCAATACGCTCAGGGACATTTGTTCCAAGCGTTGCATAAGTCTATCCTCCAGGCTGTATCTCCCACGGTGCAAAAAGGAGAGATTAGAGATCGGGACTCTAACCCGAAGGTTATGGATTCAAATACCATGCCTACGAGTGTTACAGGTGATGCATTCCTCGAGGATGTACCATCTGTAACGAAGGTTGAAGCTCCGGTGTCACAACCTGAGTCTTCAAGTCAACCCAGTACCTCTGGGGTTAAAGAGGTCGAGTTGAACCTAAGGCCGCAGACAGGCAAAGCTAAGGTTCAAGCTCACACTAACGAGGTTTCTCCGATGCAGGTATATCAAAGACAATGGGAGAAATTGGTAACAAGACGAGGGATCAACCCGGAAAAATCAATCATTGATATAGCCGGGAAATATCCAAGAGTTTGGATGAAACCTGGAAGTCATCCAAACGAAGTCCAAGAATGGTATAACTTTGGAGCATTAGCTTCGGTG
The DNA here is from genome assembly GCA_954870855.1 of Scutellaria minor. NCBI lineage: Eukaryota > Viridiplantae > Streptophyta > Magnoliopsida > Lamiales > Lamiaceae > Scutellaria > Scutellaria minor. Next base: position 18,897,250 of record OX940729.1, on the reverse strand, counting down.
TATACCATCGCACCTAGTTTCCCAGAAATCTCAAAGTTACCGAGATGGATTGGGGAAGCAGTTTACGAGACATGGGCAAACAATCCACACTTGTCCAGAGGAGATATCTTGGAGCTATACTTTATTAGTGCTGCTCCATAACCAGCTAAGAAAGGCTTCCATGAAGTCTTTCATTTCATCAAGCTTCGGAGACCAGACAGGAATGCTTTAAAATATATAAAGGCGACCTCCCCGGAAGAAGTCCCGATACTGGTAGGAGCATTTACTGATGATGAAGCTTCTACACGACGAGCTTGGGGACTTTGGACTTGTTTGACAGAAATGGACAAGGTCAAATACCCATTTAAGGTCTTCCAGAATTCAGCCAATGGATCCTTCATGCTGAATACAATGACTGGATCGACGACAGGATTTGCAGAGAAACTTTTTGAAACTAAAAGAAAGATCCTCTGGGAAAACAAGATTCCAGCAAACAAAGAAACTTACCGGAAATTCTGTAATATGGCACACATAGGATGATGGACCGATCAGATCTGTCAAGCGTGCCCCGAACAGAAAGAGCCCGAGTTTGGGAAAGGATTCCGACCCAAACCCGACCGAAGGTAGCTGGAACCAATAAAGATAAGGGCCCAGCATAAAAGAAACGATATCCCCGGGGACCACAATGACCAAATTATTAAAGCGTCCCCAACAAAGTTAAATGAGATAGGACACGAGATCACATGGGCTGAGCCATGTGAGGAAAAAAATGATTCCCCGACAACTCTAACCACTTTCATATGGGATGGGTCAAGGGGAAGAAAAAGAGGACGAGCACTAACAGCTGAAAGTGACTTTCCAACAAACTATAACATGGGAGCACTGAAGGAATAAGCCAGCTGTGGATCAACAAGCTTTGGAATCCGCATTTCAAGTCCGGATTCTTGCCTATAAATAGAGAATGGGAAGGAAGCTGAAGATATCGACCATTTCCCTCAGTTTTCTTCAAAACATCTATCATTCTTAGTTTGTGTAATAGTTTGAGTGTTTCCAGTTTATGTGTTTACAAGTTCAAGCCTTCTCTATGAGAGGCTAAACCAGTAATTCTCCTCCCAAAAGGAGATTACATAAGTTGTAATAAATATTTCCAAGTTCTTAATAAAAAGAAGGCTTTTGCTTCAACATGTGTTCTTAAGTACTGATAATTTATCCCTTAGAAGGAGTACTTTATACACCTGGTGTAGGAAACGAACCAAGGTTGTGTTGTTCGGTTGCTGAAGGAGCTGGATAACTTGCAGATCATCTTCCCTGAGGGTTGAAGTTGAACAGTGAGGAGCTGTTTGTAGAACGATCTGGGGGCAGTGATTTTCTAGCTGGTGGCTTTGCAAACCATCTCACCCGGTGCCGTGACAGTCAAAGAAAGGTATACAACTTAAGGGATAGATTAATTTTACGGAAGCATGTTGGGCCTGATTCTGATTAGTTTACGTTTTATCCGGATATAATCACTATTTGGAGTGGAAGAAGTGAATTAACTTGGAAATTAATGCAAGAGGACAAATCCTTGGAATTTGGTATAAAGTGATAAATGAGTAATGATTGATTTGTGGTAGAAAATGATATTTTATTAGAAATATGGTATTTTTGTCAAATTTATATTTAAAGTGGTAGTTTTATTCTTGAATTTTGGTTTTATGGTGGGACAAGCTATTAACCCTTTTAATCAACTTGCAAGTAGTCAATTGGAATAAACAAAATTTTACTCAATTAAATGGAGGTCAGAAATTAAATATTGATAGTTGTCATATTGGGGACCGCTAGCTGTAGCTCTTGTTGGGTTCATAATTTTTAATTGTAAAATAATAGAAGTGATACATCATTGATTAATGAATGTATGGGTGAAGCAATTAGTAGATTAAAATAATAATAATAAAAATAATTTAAGGACTTTGACTTAATTACAGTGGGATAGCACCCAAAAATACCACAATAAATATAAAAGATTTTAATTTTACCACACTAAATAAAATTGAGATCATTTATACCATAAAATATAAAACTTGAATACTTTTTACCATCAAGTATAATTGTATGTCCAAAAATATCATAAATTTATCATTGACTTGATTGAGAAATTAATATCCCACAACAACCTACCATTCAATCACTCCTAACGGTCAAACACTAATTAAGAGGAAATATTTTATTATTTTTTTACATCTCTCCTTTTACCTTGTACATGAGAATATTACATCTCATCATTTCGAATTATAGGGTTAAACGAAGATTATTCCCATAATCCCCATTTATTTTCGAATTATAGGGTTAAACGGGGGATTATGGGCATAATCCCCGTGTAACCCTATATTTTTTCGAATTATAGGGTTAAACGGGAATTTCTCAAAAACCCCATTTAACCCTATTACATATTTAATTATTGTAAAAATATTTATACTTAAATATTATTTCAGCATCAAAAATTATTTATATAATTGAAAATTATACTTATATTATTATTTGTATATTATTATTTGAATTCACAGTAAATAATGAGAACAAAAAAATAAAAAATTTGGTGTAATATTAAATAATAGTTGCATGACCAAATCCATCACCTGTAAAAAGTAAGAAATATCACTTGTCATTTCAGACACTATTCTAATTTGATTTGGACAAAAAAAAAGTGGTAGAAAGAGACCCAAAACTATATTTTGTAGTGGAAAGAGACCAAATTTTTTTTTTGATGGTATATTGGGTAATAGATTATATTTCTTATGGTATATTGGGTACTTTCCTCTAATTACGATTGCATCATGGATTAGATGCATTTTTTGTCATAATAATTTGAGTTATATTTCCACCAGTTGCACTGATCTAGATCCGTGCAACTGGGTTGCCTGACCTTGATCTGTATATCTATATATATAATAATAATTACCCCCTCAAAATATAAATGATTATATTTTCCCGTCCATTTCCACCTCCCAAAAGTAGAAATACAATATTTATTATTCATAATTTATAATTCAAAAAATTAATGTATTAAACATGATTATGTATATATGGTAATAATATCATCTATGATATTGAAAAAATCTTAGAAATTATAATTTATATATGGTATATGAATGTTAATATGATCTCATCTAATAAATGCTTAATTATTGCTACAATAAAAATTAAAGATATATATGTTGAATAAATTAAAATAATACAAATGAATGAATTTCAAGAGAATTTTAAACCATCAAAGTAAAAAAAATGAGTAAGCGATACCCTGAAGAGTAACATGTGATACCCTAAAAAAATACACAGGGGGCACAGTATGCCCCAGGGGCACACAAGTTTTGGTGAAAAAAAATATAAAAAATTATTGTTAATGTTGTAACCATCCCCCCTATAATTTTGTCTATATATAGAAGGAGATTTATAACAAATGCAATATATATATATATATATAATAAATAAATAAATTTAAGTTGACTTATTATAATTTCACCAATATGTAAAAATGTGATTCAAATAATTTTATGATTTTTATTATATATATAATTATAAATAGATTTATAAAATTCATAATTTTGATCTATATATATATATATATGATTTTTTTTATATGTGGTCTTAATTATTATTCATCTATAAATACATGTCAACTACAAGTTTGTACATCATTGACTTCACTTCGCCTTTTCAAGATAAATGATCATTTTGTTTTTTTGTTACAATAACCATTATTTTGATAAATATGACTCATGTTTTTAATGTTGTCGATGGTATCAATACCTTCCGTAATTTTGTGGGCACTAAAATTTTGTTTTGTTAGATCACATGACATTATTCCATACATAAATAAAAAAAGATGTTTATAGTTATGAGAACGCCTTGAAAGACCAAGAGGTAATTATGCGATATTATTTTGTTTAATATATATATATATATATCACCTCAATAAATATATATAATAATCAAGTTACTTAGCATAAATAACATAACATAAATTATCTACTTCTATAACTGTATTCCAAATATGTTGAAAAACTATAATAAAAATCACATAATTTTTATTTGACAAATATGTCATTTATAATACTCCAGTTTAATATATCTTTCATGTAACAATACTAATAATATGACACAATGTTTACATAATTTAATTATATTAAGTAGAAAATTATTGTATAATCTTATAAAAATAGTATAATAATAAAAAGGGAAAACAAGTTTTTTAGTCCTCTAAGTTTACCTCATTAGATTTTTCATCATATATCTTTCACATTTTGATTTTTAGTCCTCTATGTTTAATAATTACCATTTTTTAGTCTTCTTACTTGCTACAACATGTAACTTTTATTTTTTTTAATTAAAATTCATCTTTAACATCATTGTTTTTATTGAGAGAACACTAAATTGATATTAATAGTAAAAAATAAATTATTCTTTATTAATATGTCTAAGTTTGGGATGCCAAAATTATTAATATTAATAACTAATCACAAAACTCTAACCCACATATTGAGATGAAAAATAAATTTTTTTAGTTATTAATATAATTTAGGAATGTTAGGCAAAAAAATACAAGTTTGTGATTTAAAAAAAATTGTATTTTCTCAATTAAAAAAATGTATGTTTGGGATGACCCAAATATTAATATTAATAATTAATAACAAAATTCTAATACACGTATAGTGATAACATATAATTTTTTTATTAATATTAATTTAGGCATGTTAGATGAAGAATACAAATTTGTGATTAAAAAAAAAGTGTTTTCTCAATTAAAAAAAATGGTGTTAAAATTAAATTTAAATAAAAAATAATAGTTATCTGCTACAACAAATAAGAGGACTAAAAAATGATATTTCTTCAACATATTTGACCAAAAATTAAAAGTTGAAAGATAAAAGATGAAAAATCTAATGAGGTAAACTTAGAGGATCAAAAATCTTCTTTTCCCTAATAAAAATGATGATAACTTTGAAGCATTTACCTTATCTATGTTATATTAATTCTTTTTTAAAAATCATATAGATTATTTATTGTATAAAGATTATTAATATATATATATATATACATTGAATATAATAAAAGAATATATATAATATATATGATACATTATTGCATACAATTAATATTATAAATAGGAAGTATAAAACTTATGAACTTATATATTTTCTATTAAAATCTACAAATTAAGTATATGAAAATATCATTTATAAAAAAATTATATAAAATTATATCATTTATACTTATAAAAAATTAATAAAACTCACTTTTTATGTCCATTTGCCGGATTATATAAATAAATCTTCAATATTAATCTTGAAGAATAGAAAGTCATTGCTATTTATAAGAGTGATAATATGTCAATGATTTTTTTTTCCATATATCTTTTAAATACTTTGAATTTTTAATTATGAAATTTCATTGTCATCTATATAGAACCAACTAATCTTATTTCCACTTTCTAAACTAGAAATACAAATATTTATTATTTTATAATTTATAAATTATAAGTATTCGATTTTGCACAATTTATGTATATCCATAAATCATTTTTTGGTATGAAAAATATTTTGTATATACATGAAAATTGAGAGAGAAAAAAAACTTGATCATATTTGATATGTTATAAATTTATCATGATTTGTGTAAATAATGTACTAATATCATCCTAAACGTTCATAAAAATTGTGAATAACAATTTGTACCTAAATTTAAATTATTATATATATCCACGAAAAAATTAGTAAATAATATATCTCTTTTAATGTAGGAATAAATAATGTTTCATCCATGATTAAAAAACAATTGTAAATCTGAAATTTCATTATAATGGTAGTATGAAGTTTCTAATTCTATGAATAATGATAAAATATTTTACTTTCTGTTGTTATATAGTTTCATGGTTTTAGATTTATTAGATTTTGAAATATTTATCATCAAATATGATTTTTCTAAAAGATAAATTTTAATTTTAGAGCATTTGGAATTTTTTTTTTATACAATAATATCATTGTTTTTACACTCATTATGAATAAGTTATTGAACATTGCATAAGTTTTTTTTTCCAAGTCAATTGTGACAAAAATAAATAGTAAAGTAGTCAAACAATGTATGATGAAAATAAGAAATATTCAAAATTGGTAAATTATATGAGTAGTAGATGAAATAGAAATAACTTAAAAGAATTATATTATTTTTTATGATCACCATTTTTATGTCAAAATATTACTAACTTGAAATTTATTTGCTACATCACATAGGTACCAAATGAGGTTGAAATATTATTGAATATTGATTATAATATTTAATAATATCATCATTTTACTGTCATGCCCCGCTTTTTTGCACTTAAGAATTATCAAAGTTTTCATTGTGGGCGTGAAGAAAGAAGGGGAAAAGACGTGCATGATATAAAATAGAAGGAGGTAAGAGACGATCAGAAATATTACATATAATCATTCGGATACAACCGATTTCAAAGGGTTTGAAAATCTTGAGCAGCGGAAAAACATCACGATCCATTACATAAAAGGATAGTTTAATTTTACAAAATGTGGAACAATGTTCAGAAAGACAGCTCCGGAAAAAGACAACAAGAAAAAAGATCACAGCTGACATGACACCCTTCTCTCTATACTTCTCCTCATTCATAATTTCCTATAGTGTGAGTACAGAATAGGGGTGAGTGCGTTGAATACACTCGTGGGAGTAATTTCCATGTTTTAACATTATTAAGCAGTACACATTAAACATATATAATAGTTCAACAATTAAACTCATCACATATTATGTATAACACATAATTTGGTTCATTAACGAACACACAACCCATAACTCACTAATGGACACACAACCCAATGGACACTCAGCCCATGTCTCACTAATAGACACACAGCCCAATGGACACCTAATGGACACTCAGCCCATGGCCCACTAATGGACATACATCTCAATTGACACTCAGCCCATGATTCACTAATGGACACAAAGCCCAATGGACATATAGCCCAAGACTCACTAATGGACACATAGCCTAATGGACACTCAGCCCATGTCTCACTAATGGACACACAACCCAATGGACACTCAACCCAATGGACACTCAGCCCATGCCTCACTATTGGACACAAAACCCAAGATTCACTAATGGACACAGAGCCCAATGGACACACAACCCCAAATTCACTAATGGACACACAACCCAAAACTATCACACTATCGTAATATAAACACAATATTCATAGCATATAATCACCTCATATAAGATTCAACAGTTCATACATTAAATAGGGAAAACAATAAACAATTAGAGTTTAGAAGTTACCCCCACCTTGTTCGGTGATTACCACGTTAGTAGCGAATATCAAATATCGAGTATCTCAAAGCTCAATCCAACAGGTAGCCTACATAAGTTACAGTGTTTCTTAGATCCTTAATATGTATAATTAATGATATAAATGATTTCGGAGAAGATACGATCTTTAAAGATGCGATGGATCAAGAGATCTAAAGATTGAGGTTGGAGAAACGAGAGTGGATGTTCAGTTTATAAGGCAGAAATGAAAGAGGATGAAATTTGGGTCGCAATGGAAAAAGAATGAGCTCAATCGGAGTTGAAACGAGCGCAAATGGAGCATTTTAAGATTGAGGGGTATTTTGGTAATTTTGGTCAAAAGGTGAGAAAGAGGGAACGATTAGGGTTGCTACGGAAGAAGAATGAGCTCAATTGGAGTTGAAACGAGCTCAAACGGAGCATTTTAAGATGGAGGGGTATTTTGGTAATTTTGGTTAAAGGGTTGACTTTGATCGGGACCCCCGACTCCCGGTCGACAACATCTCATCGTCGACGACTCGACAATAATGTACGACAGAAAAAACATGTTTCGTATCGCAATCACGACATCACGCGCGCACCCGTCATACGGCGTCGCGCGCAAGCTTCCCGTCTCCCAACGCGTGTGCCCAGCGTGCTCGGTGTCTCCCGGCGCCGTGCGCCCAGCGTCTTCCGGTGCCGTGCGCCCAGCGTCTCCCGGCGCTGTGTGCCCAAACCTCCCGTCGCTGGTGACACCACCTGACACGGCGGCGCAATGAGGCGCCGCCCGAACACTCAACTTCGGCCGGCGACCTCCTATCGCCGGCAACCAACAGCCCAAATACACACACACTATCACGTAAAAACACACACACACCAGCTTACACATACACACAACCACTTTCCACCCCCACTTCCGGCCCCGGCGGCACCACCACCCCCATCTAATAGCCCAACATCCCGGGAAGGTCAGCCACCACTCCGATGAAGGAGGAGGGGGAGAGAGAGAGAGAACTGAGGAGAGAGAAAGGGTAGAAAAACAAGGATTAGGGTTTTCCGACGACATTTTTGCCATTTCCCGACGAACAAGACATCGGAATTGAAATCCGAAACCTATCCTAAACTCGTCTCAATGAGACCTACGTTCTGTGTGAAAATCGGCCGAAACCGATAAAGTTGAATTTTTTCAGCCACCAGCGGCGGCGCCGGTGACCAGAAAACATAAAATCGAGAGAGAAAAGGGAGGAGAGAGAAACTTACGTGTTTTCATCGATTTTGCCTCGTTCGGAAAAATGGTGATTTTTGAATCAAAAATACCCCTATTTATAGATTTCCAAAAAAATCACTATTCATCCAAAAAATCTAAGTTGCTATTCACCAAAAATATCTCGGATTACTATTCATCGAAATATCTTTCGTTTTTTTCCGAATCTTCGAGTTTCGCCCTTTTCTTCGCCATTTGAGCTACGGGTCTCCGATTGACTTCTAATTCATTTCTATCTTCTCGTTTTTCCATTACGCATCTAATGGTATAATAATATTCTATGTTCCATGACTAGAAAATATTTCCATCTAAAACATGCATTAAACACTTATCTGAAACACACGTAATTCAATTAAACAGTTAAGATTAATGCACATAATAATTCAATTAAGGGTTTAATATTTAATTATTCAATTATGCTTCGTTTTTGGTTCGGGGCGCTACATCCCTTACTCCTTAAAAGAATTTCGTCCTCGAAATTAGATGTGTACTTAGAAACGATAAGTTTTACTACTTCGCCAGAATCTTATCCCCTTATTCCCGTGTTGTTTCGTTCTTTCCATTTCTCGTCAAGGAACTTGCAGGCCTCGATTATTTGGCTAAGCTCAATGTCCAGAACTTTTGTCAGTCCTAAGCTTCTCCAATTCTTTCTCGAACCTTCATAACTGAATCACACTTCTGTGTCTCATTCTTCTTCTTCTTCAACTCATAGTACTGATTGTTGTAAAAATCATCCTATATACTTCTTGTTTTCACCATTTTACTTGTGGAGTAGGGTGATGAGTAGTTGACGCTGGAGAGTCGTATTCCTTAATCAAAGAAAAATGAGTATGTTTTCGATAAAGGTAAAGAAAAGAGAGAGAGAAAGAGAGAGTTGAAGAGATAGGGGAAAAGTTGGTGTATCCCATCAGGAGGAATTCGCTACATGCGTAACTCCTTTCACAGAATTTCCAACGCGTTCCTGAGATGCTATTTGTGGTGCGTTCTATCGTATGAATTGATGAGGATATCGTTAATGAACACGATGATGAAAAGATCATGATATGAATGGAAGACGCGATTTATCAAGTCCATAAAGACAGCTGGAGCGTTACTCAGTCCAAATGACATTACTACAAACTCGTAGTGGCCATATCTCGTCCTGAATATTGTCTTTGATATATCCACATCGTTGACTTTCATCTGGTGATATCCAGACCTTAAGTCAATTTTCAAGAACACACTGACACCTCTTAATTGATCAAAAGATCTTCAATTCGAGGCAGTGAATACTTGTTCTTTATGGTCCGCTTGTTCAACTCTCAGTAATCAATGCACATCCGAAAGCTCCCCAAGGCAACACGCTCGGTATAATGAAGCCTTTGTCCAAAAGTTCTGGTAATTGGACCTTCAATTCTTGTAATTCCTTTGGTGCCATCCGATATGGAGATTTCGATACCGGTGCTGATCCTAGGACGAGATCAATCTCGAAGGTCACCTGTCGATCCGGTGGAAGGCCAGGTAATTCTTCTGGAAATACGTCCATGTATTCCTTTATCACCGGCACATTCCCGATAGAAACCGACCCTTGCTCGGGATTCACCATGTTGACCAACCAAGCTTCGCAACTTCTTTTACTAAGCATCTGGGTTACCTTCATGGCCGAGATAATCCTTAAGTCAACGTTAACTCGTGTTCCATGAAATGTGAACTCCGGTTCTTCCGGTGCTTGAAAGACAATGTCTCCTGCACGACACTTGATCACTGCGTAATTTTACCTTAAGCCAATCCATTTCCCTAATTACCCCAACGTCATTCATCTCTAATGCATACAGATCGGCTAAAAGAATTCTACACCCAACCGCGATCTTTAGGCCTAGACAAAGGTGTATCGTTCATATCGTTCTTCCCGATGGAATACTAACTTCCAAAGTTTTAGTGACTACCAAAATGTTCTCATGCTTTAACAGATCCGGTGTCACAATAATACTATAGGTGAGGAGAATAAACACGCAACGCGAGGAGATAAGTAAACGTGGATTCCATCAATTTAGTAAAAGACAAACTGGTATCTTATATATATATAAGTAAAGGATGGGTAGCTCATACATCATATCAAAAGGATTATGTACACTAACTACAAGGTAAGTGCCACTACATATCTATCTACATGTATAATACTAACAGTTCATCATCCGTAATCTATCTCTCGACAACCTCTGAGTTTCCAAACTTTTGACAGTTTAATGCGATGTGTCCCAGTCCTCCACATCTGTAGCATTTCTGAATTCTCCCTCGCCTCGGCCCCGGTGTTGTAGCTACTAAATTTCCAATCTTCTGACAGTTTAACGCAATGTGTCCTGGTTCTCCACATCTGTAGCATTTCTGAATTCCTTGCAGACACGGTCTCACATGATTCCTTCCACATCTGGCACATGGATTTCCCGGCCTGGGAGTAGGGAGAAGTGGAGTATTAATAGTCCTGGGAAACTTGTTTGGACTAAAGCTCTATCTCGGACCAGTCCACTTCCTTTTTTTGGTTACCTCATCAACCTCCTTGGATGGTAAAACGTCCAAGTGCAGACGAGAAAAGATCTCTTGGGCTCTCTCTATGACGTTGGCATAGGTCATTGTTCCCTGTCCTACCAGAATCGACCCAATTTCTGGACGGAGACCCTTCTCAAAACGTCGGGCCTTTTTGACATCACTATCAACTAAGTGAGTTGCATATCTGTTCAATTGGTTAAATCTCCGTTCATACTCCCCTACTGATGCAATTTCTTGACGGAGACGTAAGAACTCCATTTTCTTTTGATCGCGATAGGATTGTGGTATGAAATATTGCGCGATCACTTCCTTGAAGGTTTCCCATGTCATATCCTTCTTTTGGTCCGACAACAATGTTCTCTCATACGAATCCCACCGGTGACTGGCTTCTTCCGTGAGTTGAAACACCGCACATGAGATCTTTTGTTCTTTCGTGCAGGTTAGATGTCCAAATAAATGATCCAGTGACCTTAGTCACTCCTCAGCGTTAGTTGGTTCGCCCTTTTCATTAAACGTCGGTGGATTGAAATGTCGAAATTGTTCAAAGATTTGATTCGCATCGTTCCTCACTGGTGGTGGCGCAACTTGCGTGACCTCAAATTGTCGGGTCAATCCTCTAAGGACGGACACTAAATCTACCATTGTAGTATCCACATTTTGTTCCGGTGGATTTAAAGTTAGAGGATTTGCAGTTGGTGGTTGGTCCCTTCGTGGTCGACCTCGAGACATAATTCTAAAGACGATATAGGAAAACTAACCCTTATCATCTACCTCTCATAACCCAACAGTATAAAATAACAACAGATAAACAAACATTAAGTAACATGGTACTGATAAACATCATTCCATAAATCGTTTAACAACCTCAATAGATTCTTTATCATTCGTTTATCATGATAGCATAATATTTTTACGTGGGATATCGTTTACCCAACTTGCATATACCAACCAGAAAAAACACAACATAAACAAAACATCATGAACCACATCACCGACCTCCACACATGGTTCCCTATAGACCTCAAGTATCGATCCAACCTTACATATTGCAACCACAAACTGGGAAAACCCACTCATTAGCACACCTTGTTATAAACAAGGGCCCATGGTAGTTTCACATTAGTACACCCTGTTATAAACAAGGGCCCATGGTAGTTTCAACTATCAGTCACACAACATCAACTCCTGCGAACGGCCATACTCGCACACTAGCTCATGCTGCTGCAGTCAGTGGCTTTGGAGCGGTGACTCAGAGCAGTGTGTCGATTGTAGTGAAATCAAGAGGTTTTTAAAAGATCCTTTTATCGTGGCGTAATATCCTTAACACCCCATCAAACCTAAACCGTGAATCTATATCCTTAACCCCCCGTCAAACCTAAATAGTTTATTAGATAAACGAGAAAGCACAAAGTAGATAAACACTCATTTTATTAAGTCCTATGTTCAGGGAGAGACACCTATAGAGAAAGGATGATGCTTATCCATTTCTTTTCGAAAAGATTTTTCTTGTTTCAAACACATTTTGAAAAGAAAAACAAGTTTGAGCAGAGCCCTACAAAGGGTAGAACTTTGCTCTGATACCATTTGTGACGTCCTGTTTTTTTTCGCACTTAAGAATTATCAGAGTTTTCATTGTGAGCGTGAAGAAAGAAGGGGAAAAGACGTGCATGATATAAAATAGAAGGAGGTAAGAGACGATCAGAAATATTACATATAATCATTCGGATACAACCGATTTCAAAGAGTTTGAAAACCTTGAACAGTGGAAAAACATCAGGATCCATTACATAAAAAAAGGACAGTTTAATTTTACAAAACGTGGAACAATGTTTAGAAAGACAGCTCCGGAAAAAGACAACAGGGAAAAAGATCACAACTGACATGACACCCTTCTCTCTATACTTCTCCTCATTCATAATTTCTTATAGTGTGAGTACAGAATAAAGGTGAGTGCGTTGAATACACTCGTGGGAGTAATTTCCATGTTTTAACATTTTTAAGCAGTACACATTAAACATATATAATAGTTCAACAATTAAACTCATCACATATTATGTATAACACATAATTTGGTTCACTAACGAACACACAACCCATAACTCACTAATGGACACACAACCGAATGGACACTTAGCCCAATGGACACTCAACCTATGTCTCACTAATGGACACACAGCCCAATGGATGCCCAATGGACACTCAGCCCATGGCTCACTAATAGACACATAACCCAATGGACACTCAGCCCAATGGACACACATGCCAAGACTCACTAATGTACACACAGCCCAATGGACACTCAACCCATGTCTCACTAATGGACACACAACCCAATAGACACTCAGCCCAATGGACACTCAGCCCATGCCTCACTAATGGACACACAACTGGACATACAACCCAATGGACACACAACCCAAAATTTACTAATGGACACACAACCCAATGGACACACAACCCAAGATTCACTAATGGACACACAACCCAAAACTATCACACTATCGTAATATAAACACAATATTCATAGCATATAATCACCTCATATAAGATTCAACAGTTCATACATTAAATAGGGAAAACAATAAACAGTTAGAGTTTAAAAGTTACCCCCACCTTGTTCGGTGGTTACCACGTGAGTAGCGAGTATCAAATATCGAGTATCTCAAAGCTTAATCCAACAGGTAGCCTACATAAGTTACAATGTTTCTTAGATCCTTAACATGTATAATTAATGATATAAATGATTTCGGAGAAGATACGATCATTAAAGACGCGATAGATCGAGAGATCTAAAGATTGAGGTTAGAGAAACGAGAGTGGATGTTCAGTTTATAAGGCTGAAATGAAAGAGGATGAAATTTGGGTCGCAACGGAAAAAGAATGAGTTTAATCGGAGTTGAAACGAGCGCAAATGGAGCATTTTAAGATTGAGGGATATTTTGGTAATTTTGGTCAAAAGGTGAGGAAGAGGGAACGATTAAGGTTGCTACGGAAGAAGAATGAGCTCAATCGGAGTTGAAACGAGCTCAAACGGAGCATTTTAAGATGGAGGGGTATTTTGGTAATTTTGGTCAAAGGGTTGACTTTGATCGGGACTCCCGACTCCCGATCGACAACATCTCGTTGCCGACGACTTGACGATAATGTACGACGGAAAAAACATGCTTTGTATCGCAAACACGACGCCGCGTGCGCGCTTCCCGTCTCCCGGCGCCGTGTGCCCAGCGTGCTCGGCGTCTCTCGATGCCGGGTGCCCAGCGTCTCCCGGTGCCTGTGCCCAGCGCGCCCAGCGTCTCCAGGCGTCGTGTGCCCAGACCAGCCCCTCAGCCGTTTTCTCCCCCCCAAATTCCGGCCATGGTCGGCGACCTCCCGTCGCCGGTGACACCACCTGACACAGCGACGCAACGAGGCGCCGCCCCAACACTTAACTCCGGCCGACAACCTCCCATCGCCGGCAACCAACAACCCAAAAACACACACACACCAGCTTACATATACACACAACCACCCCCACTTTCGACCCCGGCGTCGCCGCCCATGGCAGCGCCATCACCCCCAACTGATAGCCCAACATCCCGGGAAGGTCTCCGATGAAGGAGGAGAGAGAGAGAACCGAGGAGAGAGAAAGGGTAGAGAAACAAGGATTAGGGTTTTCCGGTGATGTTTTTGCCGTTTCCCGGCGAACGAGACATTGGAATTGAAATCCGAAACCTATCCTAGACTCGTCTCAATGAAATCTATGTTCTGTGTGAAAATCGGCCGAAACCGGTAAAGTTGAATTTTTCCGGCCACCAGCGGCGGCAATGGTGACCAGAAAACAGAAAATCGAGAGAGAGAAGGGAGGAGAGAGAGACTTACGTGTTTTCGTCGATTTCACCTCGTTCGGAAAAACGGTGATTTTTGAATCGAAAACACCCCTATTTATAGATTTCCAAAAAAATCACTATTCATCCAAAAAAATCTAAGTTACTATTCACCAAAAATATCTCGGATTACTATTCATCGAAATATCTTTCGTTTTTTTCCGAATCTTCGAATTTCGCCCTTTTCTTCGTCATTTGAGCTAAGGGTCTCCGATTGACCTCTAATTCATTTCTATCTTCTCGTTTTTCCATTACGCATCTAATGGTATAATAATATTCTATGTTCCACGACTAGAAAATATTTCCATCTAAAACATGCATTAAACATTTATCTAAAACGCACGTTATTAAATTAATCAGTTAAGATTAATGCACATAATAATTCAATTAAGGGTTTAATATTTAATTATTCAATTATGCTTCGTTTTTGGTCCGGGGCGCTACATTTACACTCATTATAATGAATAAACTATTAGCATATATTTGCATAAGCTTTTTCCAAACTAATTGTGACAAAAACAATTAGTAATAAAGTAGTCAGATAATGTATGATGAAAATAAGAAATATTTAAAATTCATAATTTATATGAGTAGTAGATTAAATTGAAATAACTTTGAAGAAATATATTGTTTTTCATAATTAACATTTTTATATAAAAAATTTATTGACACTTGAAATATATTTGTCCATACGTCACACAGATACAAAATGAGATTGAAATATGATTGAGAACTTTATTTTTTTTCATAAATTAAAGTTTTCACATCAAATCGAAATATTTCAATTTAATAGTCGTACATCACACAAATAATAAATTAGACCGGAATTCTTCCAAGAAATTTATTATTTTTCGTGTTCTACATTTTCTTATCTAAATATATAAATTGTAAAATTTATATGCCCGTGCATCGCACGGGACTTATACTAGTGTGTATATATATATATATATATATGTCCTTTCATGTGATATCACTAATATGTGTGTATTCTTGTTAATTTAGGTTTTGCCACCTCTTAGTTTCCTTTCATGTGATGTGTGTATTCTTGTTGATTTAGGTTTTGCCACCTCTTAGTTTTATCCGAAAAGATTTTAATTGTATCCAATTTATCTTAAAATGTTATATTTTATGCACGTTAAATTATTAATTGATATTTTTATGTATTATAATTAAACATATTTTACGATAATTAATCTTATAGTCAAGTCATACCAAGCTTTCTAACTAAATCCCCTTAAATAAAGCGTAATTCCATCAACCCAATTCAATCAATTTATACAAAAAAATTCAAATCGTCTGATAATTCTAACTTAGATAATACATGCATAGCATTATCAATAGTTGGATTATAATTTATCATCATTCATTATTTAGAAACAATATAACATTGCGTACTCTAAATTGGGACACTTATTTTTTAATTTGAGACAATTAGTCCGATATTTTGACAATAGATAATTAACTTTACATTTTAAAACTCAATCTGTAATAATTATAAATAACATTACAATTAATAATTTTATTTAAATATTTTAATATGTTCTTAAATAATAAATACGATAAATTAATTGTTGTACAATCATTGAAAATTTTATAATTTTAGTAAATATGTATACTTTATTTTGAAAACAAGATGTTGAACTACTCAAGAGATAAAAAATGATGAAACTTTCAAAATATAAGAGATAAAAGTTTTGTAAATAAAATATTTAATTTAAAGTACTTAAGAAAAAGGTAATAACTTATTTCATAAATAAGATTGAGTCTCTTTATTTTTGGAAAAACAGTTTATAAGCTCACAATGATCACATTCTCAAATAAAATTGATTTTATTTTACAAAAATATTTATCAAATACTTTTAGTACACTTATTACTAATTAATTATTCATAATAATATTTATTTTTAGTACAATAATTATTATTGTTTGATATTCATATATCATTACTATTAGTTTAATTAATGTTTGCTTATTAATTACTTTTTTTTTTTGACATTTATGATACAATTAGCCCTTAAAAAACAATTAAAATGTATTGTATACGTAGTTACTTATTTTGTTAGAATATATATTTAAGTTGTTAACTTGTTTACTTAAGATTTATTTACTTCTTCAAATGTATTGTTTAATTAATATATATTGTATAAATCTATTCAAGTAATGAATTTAAGTAACCATATTCGAACAAAACTTGGTATTTTGCAAGCATTTCGAAGAACTTTAATTAATTAGAAATATCAAATAATTTGAAGAAGAAATTTACAAAAAATGCATGAAACTATAAAAATGCGAAAAGCTTTCCATTTTAAACTTTTGAACTTGTAATCTAAACACTATTCTAAATAGTCAAATTTTGCTAGGCAATCAGAAAATGTCATGTGTAAAATGATATATTTAATAAATCAATTTTATATTTCTATCTATATTTTAGGAATTTAAATTAAATTATTCCTAAAGTAAACAGATAAATAATGATATTTTAATATATATTTTTTACCAATCAAATGATGACAAGTGTCCCAATCATATTACTTGGCAATCAAGATTAAATCTTGCAAATATGGAAGTGATGTACCAATAATTTGGTAATAAAATCACATCTTTTGATTAACGGAAAATATATTTCCAAATCATGGATGACCAATCAAATTGCATCCTTCATCAAGTATATATGTAAAGATTTTATATCTTACACCTATAAATAGGAGTTTCTTTTCATAATTCAAGAGTTCAAGATTCAAACAAGACAATTCAAGAATTCAATACAGAAGGAAGACAATTCAAGATTTAAGAATTTCGGTCTCCAAGATTCAAGACTTTATTCACCATAAATGGTGTTCGATCAGAGATCAAAGTGCTAAACCCCTATTGTCAGCATTTTTCAAGTCAAAGTTCAAGGTGTTCTTCGTGCATTCAAGGCGTTCTTCACGGAGGTTTCCAAAATTATTGTTGAAGATCAAAATCAAATATTCAACTTCAAAATTCATATCCATTTGAAGAGAAGAATCAAAGGAACATAGATATTTGTATCTTTTTTTATTCTTAATTCAAATAATATTTAATTTGTATCATCTTTTTGTGTTTATATATTGCAGACAGAAAATTTATTGCTACAAATTTTTGACACGCCCAGTGGGATAGTCTCTACCTTTCATCTCTTCTCTTCGCCAAGTTCCAAAGTATCAAAAATATCTATGGTGCAAGCCATAACGATCCTTAAAGAGCAAATCGCAAATCTAACAAAAGTTGTTGAAGGGCTCACTTCACATGTTCAAGTACGAGAAGTGCTACTTACAAAGATGATGGATAATGTTGATTCAAATTGCATGATGGACAAACAAATCAAGAACCATGAGGAAATTGAAGCAGAAACAACTCAACAAAAATATCTCAAACTCAAGCGAAAAGGTCACCATTTGAAAAGTTGCAACTCTCGTCCAATGGAGTGATTTCTGCAGATCAACTGAAGGACTTAATCATGGGAACTATCAACAACTTCGATGAAAAATCTAAGTTATCTTCAATGTATACCAAGCCATACACTGCAAGAATAGACAATCTAAGGATGTCAACTGGTTATCAACCTCCAAAATTCCAAGAATTTGATGACAATGGCAATTCAAAACAACATGTCGCTCACTTCATCGAAACATGCAATGATGCTGGGACATATGGAGATCACTTGGTGAGACAATTCGTTCGTTCCCTTAAAGGAAGTGCATTTGATTGGTACACCGACTTGGAACCAAACTCAATTGATAGTTGGGAGCATTTGGAACATGAATTCCTCAACCATTTTTACAACACTCGATGATCAATCAGTATGCTCGAACTTACAAACTCGTGTCAACATGACAAAGAGTTAGTCATTGACTTCAGCAATCGTTGGAGAAACTTGAACCTAAATTGTAAAGATCGATTGTCTGAAATATCAAGATATGTACTAAAGGCATGCATTGGAGCATTCGCTACATCCTTCAAGTAATTCAGCCAAAAATCTTCGAAGAATTAGCTACTAAAGTTCAAGTTCAAATTCAATTTCAAGTTGAAGGGGCTGCATGACATGAATATAAATTATTCATAATTTTCAAAAAGTTTCAAGAAAGGATTTCAAGACTCGTCCACTCCAAGACACGTCGTCGTGAACAAGTCCCGATGAGGCATTTGTAGATAGTCAAATTTTGCTAGCCAATCAAAAAATGTCATATGTAAGATGATATATTAAATAAATCAATTTTATATTTCTATCTATATTTTAGGAATTTAAATTAAATTAATTCCTAAAGTAAATAGATAAATAATTGATATTTTAATATATATTTTTTACCAATCAAATGATGACAAGTGTCTAAATCATATTATTTGGCAATAAAGATTAAATCTTGCAAATATGAGAGTGATGTACCAATAATTTGGTAATAAAATCACATCTTTTGATAAAGGAAAAATATATTTTCAAATCATGGATGACCAATCAAATCGCATCATTCATCAAGTATATATGGAAAGATTTATATCCTACACCTATAAATAGGAGTCTCTTTTCATAATTGAGACAATTCAAGAATTCAATACACAATGAAAACAATTCAAGATTCAAGAATTTCTCTCTTCAAGATTCAAGACTTTCTTCACCATAAACGGTGTTCAATCAGAGATCAAAGTGCTAAATCCCTCTTGTCGGTGTTTTTCAAGTCAAAATTCAAGACGTTCTTCGTGCATTCAAGGCATTCTTCGCGAAGGTTTCTAAAATTATTGTTGAAGATCAAAATCAAATATTCAAATTCAAGATTCATATCCATTAGAACAGAAGAATCAGGGGAATTCATAAAGATTTATATCTTTTTTATTCTTAATTCAAAAAATATTTAATTTGTATCATCCTTTTTGTGTTTATATATTGCAGACACAAAATTTATTGCTACAACTGTCTTGAAAATATATGTAATGTTATTTATGAGGAGGGAGGAACACTTAAAATTCAAAGTCAATTTTATTTTTCCAATTGACTTAACTATTAGATCTAGATTAAATCGAAAATAAAATTAGGTTAGTCATTTTTCATATATGTATTGAAATGATTCAATACACATTAAGTATCATCTATATTAGAATTGCACTCTTATGAACCCATTAAACAAATCCTAAATCAATGCAATTTGACCCGTATGTGACTCCCACGCACACAAATAAATAAAAGAAAATTATTTTATTTGTGCACATTGCAGCGCTCCTTTGCCTCCTCCCTTCCTCCTATTCTCTCTCCCTAACACATTTTACTCATTTTCTTTCTTCTTCTTCTTCTTTATTTAGTTCGTTTGATTTGGATTCCTTCATATGTAAAAAAGGTTCACCATATGTGTGAAAAATCTTCCATAATAGTCATTTCTATAACATGAACTGTAGAATTTTTTTTTGTAGAAGGTTAAAAATTGATTTTGTTATTTTACAGAAATATATTATATAAAAGAATTAGTTGTATTATATAAAGGTATCACTTGTATTACACAAATGTATTATTTCATCTAAATAAATGTTTAGCTCATTTTACTTAAATATAACATAGATGTATTACTTGTAGGGTTGTAAACGAATCGAATCAATTCGAATATCATGATATTCTATTCGTATTCGTTTAATTTAGCGAATATTTGTATTCGTATTCATTTATTATTCGAATACAAAATGAAATTCTTATTCGATTCGGATAAATTATTCGAATATTCGAATTCAAAAATGTGAACTTGAGATTTTTTTTTCAAAAATCCAATTAACATAGAAATAAATGGGAATTGAGAAGTAAAAAAATTATATGTGTTAGTGTTATTTATTTAACACTAATTAATTTTTCCTTTTTCTTTATGTTTACCCAAATTAATTGATTTGATATATTATCTTATGGTTGAGATATTTAAAGGATTTGATGATTGAATGATTTGATGTATCTCACAAGATTTGTTTGAAAGAGTCTTAAGGAACTAACGTTCATTTCCTAGAAAAGAGGGGATTTTGTTTCCTTTTGTATATCCTTGTGATTTGCAGATACATGGGAGAAAGAAACGTGAATTACGTGAAAGAGAAGAAAACGTGGAGAAGTGCAAAGTGGAGAAGTGACATATCTTGAAGATCATGGACATGGCATGAAGATGATGGAGATCATGGAGGATAATACATCATCTATAGAGGTCTATAAATACCAAATCAGAGTCTGGAGAAAGTACAGAGCGAAGAAGTACAAAATCAAGATAAGCAAGCAAATCATAAGAGAAAGTGAAGAACAGTTTTAGTTTACAAAGTACTTTGATGTTGGCACATCTGTGACAACATTTGTATAGTAATTCTAGTTTCTGAATATTTCAATTTTTAGGATTACTTTGTAAACCATAGAGAGTTTGTCACATTCATAGCGCATGCGAGAAAACCTTAAGAGTGTGTTTTTCTAAAGAGTGTCTTTCAAGATCTCTTTAGGCTTTTGTAATTACTCATCGTAGTAACAAAGTTTTGCCCTACTGGCGTTCCATAAATACTTTTATATACTTGTGGATAATTTCTCTATTTTTTACTTCATTCTCAAAGTTCAATTCCGCTGCTGTTTTTGGTTGATGTTGTGGCATTTGACACAACATTAATCAGTCTGTTTTGTCTTACACGAGTTTCTGCCCACCAGAACTATCAATTGGCATTAAGAGCCTGATCACTCGACTTTGTAAGTGATAGATCCTATTGTACTCATGCAAGACATGGATTGGTGTAATCCTGAAGGAAAGTTGCTCATGCTTGATGGATCAAATTACATCTTAAGGAAGTATGGTATAAAGAACCACTGGATTTTAATGAGTAAGGATGAAGATGACGACGAGGTGGATGAAAGTCAGAATCAATCTCTTTTGCTTGCAACAATCTGTAATGAGACTGACAGTGAAAATGTTGTCGATGATGTGGTCACACTGATTGACACATCTGACAGGTATGACTTGTTCAATTGTTTTAACATAACATGCTTGAATGTTGTGGATACAGAGTCTATGCCTGATGGTGAGCTAGCTAATGATGAAGCATTTGTAGAGCTTCAAGATCTTTATGCATCATTGCTTAAAGAATGGAAGAAACAATGCAAGCAAGTGGAAATCCACTCCAAAGAGAATGATATTTTGAAAGGATCCTTAGCCAAAATGGAGTTTGCTCTCATAAAGAAAGAAATGGAGCTTGACAAAGTCCAATCTCAACTGAATGGAGCTGAGGCTACCATTACCAAATGGAATAGTAGCACACTGAGAGTCAATGAAGTCTTGAAAGAAGGTAAATCTGATCGAGCAAGTATTGGATTTAATTCGAAAGAATCTGTCTTTCCTAATCTTTTTTGGGAAAATCAAGCTAAAACCATTTTTGTGAAAGAGAAGTCTGAAAAGTTTGTTGAATCCTCTAAATCAGGTCGTAGGAAAAGAAAAGTTGTGTGTCATTACTGCTACCGTCAAGGACATATAAGACCATTCTATTTTAAACTGAAAAATGAACTATCCAGTAACAGAATGTTGTCTGAAATATTGCCCAACATTTCGAACAACATTTCTGACCAGAAAAGAAAAACAATTTTGAAACAAGTTTGGGTTCCAAAAACTCCTGTTGTTTGCAATGTTGTATACACTGCTTTGAGAACTAACCTTGCAGGTTCGTGATATTTTGATAGTGGTTGTTCTCGACACATGACGGGAATAAAGAGGTACTTAAAGGATTTTGTGCCACTTACCGATGGTTACGTTACTTATGGTGGAGGTACCAAAGCAAAATCATTAGCAAAGGAACTCTAGATGTGTTAGGTTTTCCAAGTCTTAAAAATGTTTTGTTAATAGATGGACTAATGGCTAATCTTATTAGCATAAGCCAATTGTGTGATGACAATTTGGAGGTAAAATTCAACAAAAATTCTTATGAAGTTTATGATCAATCTAACATGTGTGTTATGACAGGTATAAGATCTCATGATAATTGCTACCTTGTTAGAGAAAATGCACATGCAACAAAGCTCAAGTTGATGACACAATTTTGTGGCATAAAAAACTAGGACATGTGAATTTTCGTACCCTTAAAAAACTGATGAAGTTTGGAGCTGTAAGAGATTTGTCTGACCTGAATAACAAAGATAAAGTAGTTTGTGGTGACTGCTTGAAAGGTAAACAGACTCATGTTCCCCATAATGTTGTCACATCTAAGGAAACATATGCAGGTACTGTTCACTGTTTTGAACTCTTACATATGGATCTTATGGGTCCAATTGAGGTAGATAGCCTTGGAGGAAAAAAGTATTCTTATGTGATTGTTGATGATTTTTCTCGTTTTACTTGGATTTTCTTCTTGCGTTAAAAATCTGAAACATTTTCGTACTTCAATGTGCTATATGCTCAAATAAGAACATCTCTCTCTTCAAAATTTTTGAGAATTAGATCTGACCATGGAAAAGAGTTTGAAAACAGTTTCTTTGTGAATTTTTTTGAAATGAAGGGAATTTTTCATGAATTTTCAGTTCCAAAGACTTCCCAACAAAATGGGGTTGGGGAAAGAAATAATCGAACTTTGCAAGAAATGGCTAGAGTGATGTTAAGCTCTAAGAATTTATCAAAAAGGTTTTGGGCTGAGGCTTTAAACACTGCTTATTATATAGGGAATCGAGTTTTTCTTAGGCCCAGTTGTAAAATGACACCCTATGAAATTTTGAAAGGAAAGAAACCAAATCTTAAATATTTTCATATTTTTTTGTGTCTGTGTTATATGTTTAATGATAGAGATCATCCTACTAAGTTTGATTCCAAAAGTGACAAAGCTGTTTTTCTTGGATATTCCTTGATTAGTCATGCTTATCGAGTGTATAAGTTAAAAACAAAAAATATTCAAGAATTTGTTAATGTGGTGTTTGATGATTTTTCTAATCTTACAGGTAAAACATATGAGGATGCAGTGATGGACTTCATAGAAATACCTACTGTCCTAGTAGTGGAAACACCCACTGTTCCAATAGTGGAAATTGACACCACAGATGTTGTGCCAGATGTTGTGACATCAGAGACAATACCCGTTGTTAATTCAGAATCTGAGAAAAATGATAAAGAAGTTCACAATCCAGTGAGACGAGACCCACCTGCTCGTATTAGGAGAGATCACCCTATCACACAGGTGATAGGAGAAGTGAATGAAGGAATAAGAACTTGTAGGAAAGAGCCGATGAATTACAAAGAAATGGTAAGACATGTGTGTATGTCAACCACATTCTCCGAGGTAAAATTTTACTGTTTTGTCTCTCCTATTGAATATGTTGTCGCGGATAGTGGTTGTACACAACTTTTGTGGTTGAGACACATGCTTAATGACTGTGAAATTAATTGTGATAATCTGGTCGTGTATTGTGATAATATAAGTGCCATAAATATTTTCAAAAACCCTGTTCAACACTCCAGAACTAAGCATAGAGATATTAGACATCATTTCATTAGAGATTTAGTTGAGAAAGGTCTTATCCAACTTGAGTATGTATCCACTGATAATCAGTGATAAGTGTCATTTTTCACGTATTTTTGTGTATGTTTATGTATTCATTTGAATATGTTTAGATACGTTTTTATGGTGATTTCTGATATTATATTGTATAAGTTGCATTTGACGTGTTTGTGCTTAGTTACATGATTTTGATGAGAAAAATGCAAGTTTCAAGTGTAATTGAAGATCAAGGAAAGAATCACGGAAAAACGAGGAAGAATAGAAGTGAAATACGAGATCGCGTGGAAGAGTTGGTGGCGCACAGTCTGGTCGTGCCGTGTAGCACGACCGTGTGCCAGTGTACAGACAGTTCTGGATGATGGGGCACGACTGTGCCGTGGGACACGGTCAACTCCATGAAAAAGCCAATGACCTCTTAGGAGGGCACGGTCGATCGTGTTGTGGGGCACGACCGTGCCCGAGTGAACTGGAACTCGTTAAGATTTATTTTTCTTGGATAATCTCCACCTTTTACTTCACTTGGAAGATTCCCACAACAAGATACATACTCAACATAGAGAGGGAGAGAGAAAAAAAATGGAGAGAGGGAGATTCATAGAGAAGAACATGATAGTCTGAGAAGCAGCGAGAAGATTTGGAGAAGAATTCTAGAGATCGAGGAATTGCAAGATCGTCTAATAGAGTTTTTTTATCTTTTCTTCTTCTGTTAGATTTTAGTAGATATGATATTTCCAATCTTGTCTATGAGTTTGTTTATCATCATGTCTAGCTAATTTTCTAGGGTTTCTAGGGTTTGTTAGTAATTTAATTCAAATCTTGATGGATCTTTAATTTCAATTCAAAGTTCATGATCGTTTATCCTATTTGTGTGTTTATGAATTGATTGCTTGTTTGATTGTCCGGCTGGTAATTGAGCATGTTTTAGTAATTAGATCAAAATTCGGGAGATGAAATTTAATAATGGAAGAATAAACACATGATACATAAAAAGACTTAGATCGGGAGATTAAGGAATTTATGTGATGAGAAATCAATCTTAGGTACTTTTGGAAGTTGTTATGTTTCAATTAGATTGAGTAGGAATACCTCTGGTGGCATAATAATCAACCGGTTAGCTGACTCGGGAGAGCTGTTAATTCGACATATGTGATTGCTCATATAGGATGATTGATTAATGAACTTGAGTCGGTTAAAGTGATGTTTTGATGAGAATTAGATGAAAGCATGTCCTATAACCTGTCTTAGATATCTGTTATTCTTGAGTGATTTTATCTGCGTAGTTACTTTTCTATTGAATTAATCTGCAATCAGTGTGATTTGAGTTCCTAGATAAAACTGAAAATTGAATTTGAGTAATTAGTTAGTGCTTAGATAGTCAGTCTATGTGGGATCGACCTTGCTCACCACTTCTACACCCTATACCGTACACTTGCGGGAGTAGCTAAAAGAAATTAGTGAACAATCAGATTGTTGATATATTTACTAAAGACTTAGATTTTGAGAGATTTTCTTCTTTGAAAAAGTCTCTCAAATTGTGTGTGATTTGAATGCATAATCTCTGTTTACGGATGTTGTGCCTCATGTTCCCACATTTAGAACAACATCTTTTGTTTTTTGCTTTCTAGGGTTTTTAGGCATTCTTTGCATATTTTTGTCCTGGATAATGTTTGACTCTTTGTAGATATTTGTCTTGACAATTCCAAACTTCAGTTGATGGCTCTTTCTAAAGTGTACTATGCTTAAAATTTGATAAAATCACAAAGCACTTGGAGCACAGCGTTCGCGGCGATGATGCTTTTCAGGCAGCCTAGTGATTGTTGAAAAAGTGTTGTGTGACTTACACTAAGTACTCGGGGCACGATACTCACTATGACGATGCTTCCTTGTCAAAAAGTTTAGGAGATACCATAACCATTATAAAAAGTTAGTCTCACAACCGAGTAACTAGAGGCACGACACTCGCGACGACGATGTTATACTTTTCAAAAGATTGGTTAAGATTAACATGTGTTAACTGGTTTTATAAAGTACACAAAAATTATTTGAGCCTGTTCATAAATTTTCCAAGAATTGTCTTTACAAATGTGCCAACATTGAGGAAAACAAAATCTGGGATCTTTTGTGTGCGATTTTTCATATTTTGAAAATAGGCATCCCTAGATTTTTCATACCTTTTCATGGATACTATCTTATTTGTTGGATAATACATCTCCTAAATTTTCTGATTTAATGATATATATATCTTGATTTGGATAATATATTTTTATTGTTGAGAAGTTTAAGGGGTTAATTTGTAGCTCTTTATGTATATCACGTCTTTGACCCATGTCAAAATCACCATCTCTCTCTCACTCATCTCATACATTCTCTTTATTCTCCTACCACTCAGTTCTGTTGTAGCGCCCCGGATCAAAAATGAATCATAAATGATAAATTAAATATTAAACACATGACTTAATAATTATGTGCGTATGTTTTGACTGTTTAATTAATTACGTGCGTTTCAGATACGTGTTTAATACACATTTTAGATAGATAATTTTCTTGGACATGGTATATAGAATATTCTTATACCATTAGATGTGTATCGAGAAAACGAGAAGATAGAAATGAACTAGGGGTCAATCGGAGACCCGTAGCTCAAACGGCGACGAAAAGGGCAAAACCCGAAAATCCGGAAAATCGAAAGATATTTACGATGAATAGTAAATGGAGAATTTTCAACTGATGAACAGTGAAATGGGATATTTTGGATGAATAGTGATCCGGATATTTTCAATGAATAGTAACTTTCGGAAAATCTATAAATAGGAGTGGTTTCGATTCGAAAATCATCGTTTTTCCGAACGAGCCGAAAGCGATGAAAACACGTAAGTCTCTCTCCTCTCTCTCTCTTTTCGGTTTTATAGTTTCCGGCGCACCACCGCCGCTGCCGCCGATGGCCGGAAAATTCCAACATTGTCGGTTTCGGCCAATTTTCGCCCACGACATTCGTCTCGAAGAGATGAATCTAGGATAGGTCTCGAAATTCAATTCTGATTTCTCGTTCACCGGAAAACGACGAAAAACAGCCTCAAACCCTAAACCCTAGCTTTGGTGCCACCCTTTCTCTCTCTTCGTTTTTCTTTCTCTCTACCATTTTTTACCGGAGCAGTGGCCGGTGAGGCCACCTGAGAGTGGTGGGGAGTTGCCGGAGTGGTGGCGCCACCGTGGGTGGTGGCGCCTGGCCGGAATAGTGTGATTTGAGTGTGTGTTAGTATGTGTGCATGTGTGTTCGTTGTTGGGGCGGCGCCGGAAACCAGAGGACCGACGCTAGTGGTGCGCCGACAAGGTTCAGGTGGTAGTGGCCGACGGTAGGTGGCCGCCGGCCAAGCTAGGAAGTGTATGTGTGTATATAATCGGGCATGTGTGTGTGTGTTGTTTTGAGTGTGTATGCGCGGCCTGCAGGTGGTGGCCGGCGACGGGAGGTCGCCGGCCAGTGTTTTCGGTGGCCGGCGGCAGGTGGCCGCGGGCCAAGGCTGGTGGTGTATGAGTGTGTGTAACCGTGTGTGTGTATCATATTTGTATATATATAGGCTGTAGGTGTGATGGGGTGTCGCCGACCGGTGTGCTAGGAAGTCCGGGGAGGGGTCGCCGGCGACTGGGAGTCACTGGCCGGAGCTGAAAAAGGGTGGGGTTTGGTTTTGCGCAGGTGATGACGAAGGATTTTACGGCGAACTTTCGAGTACTATTCACGGCCGATTTCCAGCGAGGGGTGGTCGGAGGTGGTAGCCGACGGTGCAAGATTTCCGGTGAACTAGATGGCGACGGCTCAGGGCGGCGCCGGGAAGTGGGGCAGTCGAGCAGGTCGATGCCGGGAGCCCTGGGCGTGAGGCTGCGCGCACCGGGTCGATACCTGTCGAGAAAACTCGACAGCTTGCCGAGCGCCGGGTACCGCTGCCGAGAAATCTCAGCTACCTACCGAGCCACTAACCCGAGCTGCCGAGAAAACTCGGCAGCCTGCCGAGCCGGGTGACCTCGCTGCTGAGAAATGTCGGGCCACCGGGTTTTTCCACCCGACGCCGGGTCCGCACGTGCCCCGTCGCTCGCAACGCCGTGTTTTCGATCCGAACCCCGTTTTCTCCATCGATCGTCTTTTTCGAGTCGTCGCCGACAAGATGTCATTGACCGAGAATCGTGGGCCCGGTCAAAGTCAACCCTTTGACCAAAATTACTAAAATACCCCTGAACTTAAAATGCTCTGTTTGAGCTCGTTTTAACTCCGATTGAGCTCATTCTTTTTCCGTTGTGACCCAAATTTCATTTTCTATCACTTTAGCCATATGTATTGATTATCCATCCTCATTCTTTCAACTCCAATCTTTAGAGCTCTCGATTCGTCGCGTATTTAACAAACGTTTCTTCGCCAGAGTCTGCTACAACTTTATTTATACTTTATTAAGGATCTAAGAACACTGTAACGTATGTAGGATATCAGTTGGATTGAACTTTGAGACACGAAGTTTGAGACACGGGATTTGAGACACGAGAGCTTTGATACTCGCTACTCACGTGGTAACCACCGAACGAGGTGGGGGTAATTTCTAACTCTGTAACTATTTACAGTTTTCCCTATTGAAGTATGATTGAGATATACTAAACGATGTGGTCATATGTTATGATTACGTGATCATGTTATATTGTGACAACGTGGCTGAGTGTTACATTTCTGGTATTGTATAACTGTTGACTGTTATAAGATGCGGATGTTATTCCCCATGAGTGTATTCCACGCACTCACCCCCTTATTCTGTACTCACACTACAGGAGCTGTTGAGCATGTTGAATCCTAGGAGAGATGAGGTGCTGTGTCTGGTTTTGTATATATACGAGTTGTTGTCCCATACGAACATTTTCAAAACAATGTTTATATTTAGTCATGTTTTGTAAAATATTCTGAGTATTCTGTGGATGTGAGATCCTGATGGTTTGTTTCCACTGCTTTGTTATGTTGTTGTTATCGGTATTGAGACCGATTGTTGTCGGTAATGAGACCGACTGTTGATACGTGAAAGATCACTTCGTCCCTTACCTCTTTCTTCTGTCGTCTCCTACTACTTCTTTCTGCTTGTGTTTTGTGTCCCTTGCTATTTCTCTCTTCACGCCCATGTGAAACTCTGATGATATTGGAAAAGACTTTGTATTGGATCCTGATGTTTTCCCGCTGCGTAAGGTTTCAAACTCTATTCAATCAGTTGTATCCGATGTTTCAAGTGTACCATTTCTTAACCTCTCCCATTTCTTTCTATTTTATATCATGTTCGCCTTCTCCCCTTTTTCTTTCTTCACGCCCGTGAGAAAAAACTCTGATATTTTAAGTGAAAGAAAACGGGGCATGACATCTGTTACATATATGAAGACAATATCTCATCTCTTTTTTTGTCTTCCCCATACTCATTCTCTCTCAAAATTTCTCAATTGTTCAATCCCTCATGTCTGCTCCTAGCTCTTTTTCCCATAGTGGAGATCACATTGGTGTATGCTTTCAACATTTGTTTCACTAACATATTTTTGTCTCGAGATATTTTATTTATGCAGGTCTGAATATTGACTCGACAACTTGATGAGATGACCAGCATTTAAGACATCTTTTTGTTGATCTTTCTTCCCAAAAAGGGGAGTAAGTTCTAGTGTTAGTGTGTTTTTTATTAAGGGGGAGATTCTTTTGAGGGGGAGATTGTTTTGGTGTGATTTGTGTTAAAGAGAAATTGTTTTGCTAAGGGGGAGTTGGAAGGTTTTCGAAAATGTTTTTGAAAAGTTGATCTTGGTTTAAGGGGGAGTTTAATTTTGTTGTGTTTTGTGAAGAAAGGCAAAAATGGGAGAGTGAATGATGGGATGAATGATGATGTTACTGCTGCTGCTGGAGACTCTACTGGACCTGTCTAACTGTTTGTTGTGCTAGATGTTAGCACATTTGGGAAAACATTTGTTGTTATTTGTTTTGAAAACAATTCTGACTATTTGTTTGAGATTTGTTTAACTGATAGTTTGGATTTTGTTTTATATGAGAATTGTTCATGGATGTTTTCTTGCAGGTATTAAGAGGGAGTTTATTAATTTAGGTTTTGAGCAGAAAAAGTCATAAAGGGAGAGATTGTTAGTGTTATTTATTTAACACTAATTAATTTTTCCTTTTTCTTTATGTTTACCCAAATTAATTTATTTGATATATTATCTTATGGTTGAGATATTTAAGGTATTTGATGATTGAATGATTTGATGTATCTCACAAGATTTGTTTGAAAGAGTCTTAAGGAACTAACGTTCCTTTCTTAGAAAAGAGGGGATTTGTTTTCTTTGTATATTCTCTTTGTTTTGTAGAAACGTGTGATAAAAAGAAGAAGGAAAATGTGGAGAAGAAAACATGGAGAAGAAAACGTGGAGAAGTGCAAAGTGGAGAAATATCAAATCTTGAAGATCATGGACATGTCATGAAGATGATGGAGATCATGGAGGATAATACATCATCTATAGAGGTCTATAAATACCAGATCAGAGTTTGGAGAAAGTACAGAGCGAAGAAGTACAAAATCAAGATAAGCGAGCAAATCATAAGAGAGAGTGAAGAATAGTTTTAGTTTACAAAGTAATCTGATGTTGGCACATCTGTGACAACATTTTCATAGTAATTCTAGTTTCTGAATATTTCAGTTTTTAGGATTGCTTTGTAAATCATAGAGAGTTTGTCACATTCATAGAGCGTGAGAGAAAACCTTAAGAGTGTGTGTTTTTCTAAAGAGTGTCTTTCGAAATCTCTTTAGGCTTTTGTAATTACTCATCGTAGTAATAAAATTTTGTTCTGCTGGCGTTCCACAAGTATTTTTATATACTTGTGGATAATTTATTTGTTCTTTACTTCTTTCTCAAAGTTCAATTCCGCTGCTATTTTTGGTTGATGTTGTGACATTTGACACAACATTAATTAGTTTGTTTTATCTTGCACGAGTTTTTGCCCACCAGAACTATCAATATGTATGTTGTCGGGAATTGTGATGGGGAGAGTAAATTGGAAGTAAAAAAAAATGTATATATATATATTTATTTATTAAATAAATATTTTTAATAATTTATTAAAAGTTATATATATTTATAATTATTCCAATATATTCGCGAATACTCGAATCGAATATCATTATTTTCATATTCGTATTCTAATAATATTCGAATCTAAAAAAATATTCTTATTTGGATTCTTATTCTAATTTTTCGAATTCGAATCACTATATTCGAATTCGAATATCGAATCGAACCAAAAAAGTTTGATTCCTTTACATCCCTAATTACTTGTATCAAATAAAAGTATTAATCACATATTGTAAATGTATTATTCCATTTACTTAAAGGTATTATTTAAAAAATGGTTTTACTATTTTATTGAAATATATTAATTGTATCACATAGAGATATTAGTTGCATAAAAGAATTATATAAAAGTATCACTTGTAGCACACAAATGTATTAATTCATCTAAATAAATGTTTAGCTCATTTTACTTAAATATAACATAAATATATTACTTGTATCACATAAAGGTATTAATCACATATTGTAAAGGTATTACTCAATTTACTTAAAGGTATTACTTAAAAAATGGTTTTACTATTTTATTAAAATATATTAATTGTATCACATAGAGATATTAGTTGCATTGCATAAAAGGTATTAGTTGTATCACATAAAGTTATCAACTTATTTTTCTCTAAAAAGAATTATAATGGTAAAAGTATTTATGAATGTAATTTAGATGGATGTGCTGATAAACACATTTATAATTTGGCTTATAGAATGCTTATGTATAGCACAGTTTGTACAACAACAGGAAATACTGATAGTAATATTGCTAAAATGATTATAGTAGGATTTACAGGCCAACTTAAAGGTTGACGGGATAATTATTTATCTCAATCACAAAAAGATGGAATTCTAAATTCCATAAAAATTGAAAATAATATTCCAGCAGAAAATGTTGTATATACTTTAATTATGACTATTATAGAACATTTTACTGGAAAATTCACAGATAATGGTGAAAATATTTGCACCCTTCTTAGTAATCTAAGATGTAGGACCCTAACAGATTTTTGTTGCTATAAAGATACTTTTCTTTCTCGAATATTTGAGCTACATGACTGGAATTCTAGACATTGAAAGACAAAATTTATTGATGGCCTCCCAGGTTTTTTTGCTGAAAGAATTAGAATAATTCTTAGAAAAGACAATCTTAATATTCCCTATGATAATTATACATATGAAAATTTAATTAGTAGTTGTATCCAAGAAGGATTAGCTCTCTACAATGAATTAAAACTTAATAAGCAAATTAAAAGACAAAGTCTTATTGAAAGAAAACAATTATGTTATTTCTGTGACCAATTTGGTATGGATACACCTGATAAAGGTAAAAATAAAAACTATTCTAAAAATAGAAAACATCCTAGAGATTCTAGAGATAAAAATGAAAAAAGAGATTCTAGAGATAAAAATGAAAAATATTATAAAAAAAGACGTCATTATTCTGAAAAACATAAAGAAAAAAAGAAAAGACGAAAGGAAACCTTTAATAAAGGAAAAACAGATGAAAAAACATATTATTTGTCATAAATGTTATAAACCAGGTCATTATGCAAATGAATGCTGGACAAAAACAAAAATAAATGAATTAAAAATTGATGATAGTATCAAAAAAGCTTTATTACAGATTATGATAGAGTCTGATTCAGAAAATTTTGATAATAGATCAGAAAAAGCATCATCTTATTACTCTGAAGAAATAAAAGATTTAGATATTGAATCCCTCACTTCAGAAAATGAATAATGTGATGCTTGTATACAAGGACAGTCTTGTATAAATCATATCAGCAATACTGATGAAAAAGGAGATGAGTTTTATAAACTCCTATCTCAATTTCAGGATTTAAATATTAATGTATTAGATAATAATTCTGTAATGCCTAGGACAAAAACGACGCATAATTGGCTAATTAAATAATTAAACACCTAATTGTGTGAATTAATTACTTGCGTTTCAGAAAAATGATAAAATACATAATTAATTAATCGATTGTATAATTTAATCCAAAAGCATAGGTTATAATTTAATAATGATATCGTAAAATGAAACCCAAGGGTATTATAGTAGAAAACCGAAAGTTAAAAGGTTAAAGGACGACTCATTAAGGATTCGTGACCGAAAACACGAAAAGTACGAAGAATCGAAAAAGAGATATTTTCGATCAAAAAGTGAAAAGGAAGATATTTGTAACAAGTAAGATATTTTTTTAAAAAGTAAGATATTTTGTAAAAAGTAAGATAGTTTTTTAGAAAGTAAGATATTTTGAAAAAGTGTATATATAATACGAAACGAATCGTAAAAAGTAATAATTCAAACGAAAAGTCGAAAAGTAAGATATTTTTTCTCTCTCTTCTAATTTCTGGTCGGCGTCGGAATCATTTTCTCGGCTTCGGCTGATTTTTGCACAGATTATAGGTTTCGCCGAGCCCGTTCCAAATCCAGGCTCGGTTTTGCATTTCAACGGCTCGTTTGCCGAGAAATGGCCTGTCAAACCCCGGAAAACCCTAACCTCTCTCACATCTCTTTCTCTCTCTTTTTGCTGCTCTCTCTCTCCTCTCCCACAGCCTCGCCGGACCTCCTCCTCCTGTCGCTTGAGTTGTGTCGAGCCGGCTCGATGGTCGCGCCGGTGTGTCGTCCCATCGTTGCCGGCTTGCACGACGGGCAACTATGTTGTGGGTGTGTGAGTGTGTTGTGTTGGGTGTGTGTGTTGGGCGGTAATGTGCAGCGCCGTTGTGCTTACTGGTGGCCGGTGCATGGTGTTGCGCCGGTGAGTTGGGTGTCGGGTGGTGGCCGGCGACGGGTGGTCGCCGGCAGAGGCTGTGTTTGCTGGTGGAGGTGCTATGTTGCACGCGCTGCAGGAGCCAGGTGTCGGGTGTCATGTGTTGTGCGCGCTGTGTGCATATACCGGGAGACCGCATTATACGTGCGTCGGGGCTGGGTTGCGCGCGTAGGGTGATGTGTGTGCGTGCGTGCGAGTGTCGAGGGCGTGCGGTATGTGTGCCGGGCAGATGATGGGGGAGGATGCGGGGTGCGCCGGCGTGCATGTGTGTGTTTCAGTCCGTGTCGTGTGTGTACATTGTAGCGCCCCGGATCAAAATGAGCATAATTGATTAAATTAAATATTTAACGTATGACTTAATAAGTATGCGCGTTTACTTTGACTGTTAAATTTATTACGTGCGTTTCAGATACGTGTTTAACGCGTGACTTAGATGGATAATTTCCATGAAAATGGTATATAGAATATTTTCATACCATAAGATGCGTCTTGGAAAGACGAGAAGATAGAAACGAACTAGGGGTCAATCGGAGACCCGTAGCTCGAACGGCGACGGAAAGGGTAAAATCGGAAGATCCGGAAAACCGGAAGATATTTACGTGAATAGTAACTTTTAAAAATCAACTAATGAATAGTGACGGGATATTTTGGATGAATAGTAACGGAGATATTTTCGATGAATAGTAATTTTCTGAATTCTATAAATAGGGGCTCCTCCGATTCATTTTTCACCGTTTTTCCGAACGAGCCGAAAGCGACGAAAACTCGTAAGTCTCTCTCTCCTCCCATCTCTCTCCCGTTTTTAGTATTCTGTCTCCGGCGGGCCACCGCCGGCCGGTGGCCGGAAATTTCAAGGTTGTCGAAATTGGACGATTTTCGCACACGAAGTTCGTCTCGACGAGACAAATGTAGGATAGGTCTCGGATTTCAAATCCGATTTCTCGTTCGCCGAAAAACGGCGAAAAACGGTCTCCAAACCCGTTTTCTCTCTCCTCCTTTCTACCTCGTTTCTTCTCTGTTTTGGGTAAACTCAAACTCTAGTTTGAAGCTCTCATCGAGCCCGTCACGAAACCGGGCTCGGATTTCCGAACGGATCTCTCCTTCTCCGGCAATCGCCGGTCAAAGATCCGGCCAACCTTTCTCTCTCTTCCCTCCCTCTTCTCTCTCCCCGACAGCTTCTTCCTCTCTCTCCTCTCGCCGGAAAACTTGTGGACAGCAGCTGGGAGTGTGTGTGATGTGTTGGAGGTGGTGGCCGGTGACTGGTGGTCGCCGGCCGGAGCTAGAAACGGGCCGGAAGGGTTAGGGTTGCATGGGGTTTGTGTGTGTGTAGTGTGTGCGTATGTGTATACCTTGCTGTGTGTGTGTGTTAGGCTGCTCCGGAAGGGTGGCCAGCGATGGGAAGTCGCCGGCTGGTGTCCTAGGTGGTGGAGGAAAGTCGTCGGCGGCAGGTGGCCGCTGGCCAAGGGCTGTGGTGGCTTGTTGATGTGTTGTGTTTATGCTTTGCATGCGTGAGTGAAGATATGGGTGGTTGTTTTGGTGGTGGCCGGAATCGGAGGGTTGCCGGCGACTGGAAGTCGCCGGCCGGCGATCTGGAGGTGTGGGGGTGGTCGCCGGCGATGGGAAGTTGCCGGCCGGAGGTTTTTGGTTGAAGTTTGGTTTTGGAAAAATGTGACGACGAAGGGTTTTGCGGCGAAGTTTCGAGCACTATTCACGGCCGGAATCCGGCTATGGACGGCCGGAGGTGGTAGCCGGAGGTGCATGGTATCCGTAAAGGTAGGTGGTGGCGGCAGAAGGCGGCGCCACCGCGCCGGGCGACGCCGGGAAGTTGCCTGCTCGAGCAGGCCACCGTCGGGACGATCTAGGAAGGGGCTGCCGAGAAAACTCGGCAGCCAGCCGAGCGAGCTTACCCGCTGCCGAGAAAACTCGGCAGCCGTTGGGCGCCGGGAGCCGCGCGCACACCGTGCGCGCCCATGCTCACCCGTCGGGTGCCGACATGCACCCGACACCGTGTTTTCGATCCGAACCTCGTTTTCCTTCCGTCGTTCATCCATATCGAGTTGTTGATGACGAGACGTCGTTGACCCGGGACCGTGGGCCCGGTCAAAGTCAATCCTTTGACCAAAATTACCATTTTACCCCTAAACTTAAAATGCTCCGTTTGAGCTCGTTTGAACTCCGATTGAGTTCATTCTTTTTCCGTCGTGCCCTAAATTTCATTCTCTATCACCTCAGCCATATGGATTGATTATCCATTCTCGTTTCGTCAACTCCGATCTTTAGAGCTCTCGATCTATCGCGCGTTTAACGACCGTTTTCCGACGGAACCTTTTACAACTTTAATTATAATTTATTTAATATCTAAGGGCACCGTAACATATGTAGGCTACCTGTTGGATTGACGTTGAGTTATCAGATCATCGGACCTCGCTACTCGTGGTAATCAACAAACAAGGTGGGGGTAATTTCTATCTCTTATCTGTTTACAGTTTTCCCTATTTAAAGCATGATTGGCGGAATACTAAATGTTGTGATTATATGTCGTGTGTGGGGGTAACTTCTAAACCCTAACAACGTTATGTGTTCTGTATTCAAAGCATGATAATGATAATGATCGCATGCGTATAAACTTGTTGTTAGATGAACTGTTGAATCTATATGAGATAATTATATGTTATGAATATCGTGTTTACATTATGATAGTATGATAAGTCAGGGGTTGGATGCCCATTTGAGTGCTATTAAGAGCTATGTGCTAGATAGAGCTGTGTGCTATTTAAGAGTTGTGTGCTAGATAGAGCTGTGTGCTATTTAAGAGCTGTGTGCTAGATAAAGTTGTGTGTTGTTTAAGAGTTGTGTGCTAGTTAGAGCTGTGTACTAATTAGAGCTGAGTGTTATCTAGAGCTGTGAGCTAATTAAAGCTGAGTGCTACTTAGAGCTGGGTACTCTTAAGTTATATGATATGCATTATATATATGCGGTGTTTAATTGTTGAAGTTGTATATGTTATTTTGTTTAACTGCTTAATGATGTTAAAATAAGAAATTCACTCCCACGAGTGTATTCAACGCACTCACCCCCCACCTGTACTCACACTACAGAAGAAGAAGAGAATCTTGACGTGTAGAGAGAGGGGTGCCCTATCAGCTATGTCCATCTTCTGGATTTATCTTTTAAACCTATGTTGATTCGTTTGTAAAATGATGTTCCACGTTTTGTAAAATGTTAACTGTATTTCTCATCTTTGTAAAAGATCCTGATGTATTTCCGCTGCGTAATGTTTCCAAACTCCATTTTATCGGTTGTATCCGATGTTTTAAAAGTTCTGTTTCTTGTCCTCTCATTTTTCTTTCTATTTTATATCATGTACGTCTTCTTCCCCTTTCTTTCTTCACGCCCAAAAAGAAAAACTCTGATATTTTTAAGTGAAAGATTTTGGGGCGTGACATACATAGTCTCGTCGGTGATGTGAAGTCGTCGGTCGGGAGTTGGGGAGTCTCGATCAAAGTCAACCCTTTTCTGTTAAATTACAAAAATGCCCATACATATTTAAACGCTCTGTTTAAGCTCGTTTTTCCTCCATTTAAGCTTGTTCTTCCTCCATTAAAACTCTAATCGATCCCTTTATATCCTATGATCAAGTTTCAAGCCTTTTGAACTCGTTTTAAACTTCCATGATCGTTTTAACGCCCCTTTCGACCTCCAAAGCCTTCTTTTCGATTTGTTTCCTTTAACGCTTCTTCTTCTTCGAGAGTTCTATGTTAAAGTATACATATTTATCGTAACAAGAATATAAGAAAACCCTCATTTACATGTGTAGGCTTTCGAGTTTAGAAAAGATCTTAAAGCTTAGAGTTCATCATATCACGAGGGTTTACCACCGAACAAGGTGGGGGTAACTTCTAATCCCTAATAACTTTATGTTTCTGTATTTAATGTACAATGATGATTAACGAACGCATGCATGTGAGCTTAATGTTAAATGAATCGTTGAAATCTACGTGCTGTGATTATATGCTGTGATTAATATGTTAATGTATGCATTATGTGTATGTTGTGAATGGACGAAAGTCCACATTTATGTGAAGAGACAAAGGTCCACGTTCATGCTGAAAGAACGAAATTCCACATTCATGCTGAAGGGACGAAGGTCTACTTTCACATTATGGAGTAACAGAGGTCCGTAATATAAGTCGGGGAGTACCCACACCTGGGGTTACCGGGGAATACCCGCCCTTGCTGCAGATATGAGCGCTATGAGACTGTGTGTCCGTTAAGGAATCGATTTATGTGCTATGCATTATATGTGTTGTGTCTAATTGCCGAACTTATATATGTTTGAGTTGTTTTAACTGCTTAATAACTTTAAAATACAGAAATTACTCCCACGAGTGTATTCAACGCACTCACCCCCATGTGTATTCACGATACAGGAAATGACAAGAGTCAAGATGCGTAAAGACGATGGTGCCATATCATGTTATCTCTTTTTGCTTTTCAAAACTTATTTCTGAAATGATATTTAATATTTCACGTTTGTAAAAGATAAATTATTCTTGTTTTCATTATAGATCTTGTGTGATGTTCCGCTGATATGTTTAAATGTTTTATTTTGGTTGGTGCCGATGTTTTGTATATTTAAACCTTTCTATCATCTGTTATCTTTTTCATCTGATTTAAAATGTATGTCTCTTTCCCTTTTCTTCCTGCATGCCCACAAGAAAATTATGATATTTTAAGTATGAAAATGGGGCGTGACAAATTCTTTTATAAAAGTACTTAAGAATATTAAAGATCCTAATCTTAGATCAAAAATTATTGATCAAATAAAAAATACACCATCAACAAGTAATACTAAAAAGGAATATATAAACATTCCTAGTCAAAATCAATCATATTCTATGAAAGAGGTACATGAACTTTTAAAACAGAAATATGGAAATAAAAATCCTACAAGTTACAACTATTGAAGATTTAATAAAAGAAATAAATAATCTTAAAAATGAAGTAAAAAATCTTCATAATTATAATATTAATCTTCATAATAGAATTTCTATTATAGAAAATAAGAATTCTATAAAGAATAAAGAATCAGAAGAAATAGAAGGAAAACAATAAAATTTCTTGACTTTAATAAATAAAGATAATTCTCCAAAAGAATTTATTCAAATAATGAATATTATTACATCACAAAAATGGTTTACAAAAATTACTCTTTTAATTGATAAATATTATCAAAAAGAATTCATTGTTATGATTGATAGTTGTGCTTATTTAAATGTTATTCAAGAATGATTAATCCCTTCAAAGTTTTTCCATAAAACAACATACTCCCTCTCACATGCAGGAGGAGGTTCTCTGGATATCAGTTATAAACTACCAGAAACATTAATTTATAAAAATAGAAGTTGTATTCCTACCAACTTTCTTCTTGCAAAGGATATTTCAAGCCAACTCATTCTTGGCTTACCTTTTATTCATAATATATATCCTTTGACTCGTGTTGATGAAAAAGGTATAATTGGTACATTTAATAATAAATCAATTATTTTTCAATTTAAAAATAAACCTGTTCAAAAGGTTCTCAATAAAATAAGAGAACAAATGGATAGAAAATTATTCCATATTAATTCTTTAAAAGAATAAATTAATTCTCTTACTATTGAGGAAAAATTAAAAAAATCCTAAATTACAAGATATAATTAAACTTATTCATAATAAATTTTCTATTGAAATATGTGATGATCAGCCAAATGCTTTTTGGGATAAGAAAAAAACATATGATATCTCTTCCTTATGAGGAAGATTTTCTAGAAAAATATATACCTACAAAGGCTATCTTGTCAAATGAATGTTGAATATCTAGAACTTTGTAAACAAGAGATAAAATCTCTCCTTGATAAAGGATTAATAACCCCTTCTAAATCTTCATGGTCATGTATGACCTTTTATGTTAATAAACATTCAGAACAAGAACAAGGTGTTCCTAGACTCGTAATAAATTACAAATCTCTTAATAAGGTTTTAAAATGGATTAGGCATACTATTCCCAATAAAAAAGATCTTATAGATGGACTTTTTGGAGCTTTGATTTTTTCAAAATTTGATTTAAAATCAGGATATTGGTAGATTCAGATAAAAGAATCTGATAGATATAAAACAACTTTTAATGTTGCAATAGGACACTATGAATGGACAGTTTTACCCTTTGGGTTAAAAAATGCTCCATCAGAATTTCAACAAATTATGAGTGATATATTTATTCCTTTTAGCAATTTTATAGTTGTTTACATAGATGATATCTTAGTATTCTCTAAAGATATTGAAACTCATTTCAAACATTTAGAAATATTTAAAAAATTAATTATTCAAAATGGTCTTTTTATATCAAAACCAAAGATGAATTTATTCCAGACAAATGTCAGATTTCTAGGACATAATATTGATAATGGAAAAATTATTCCTATATAAAGAAGTATGGAATTTGGTAATAAATTTCCAGATATAATTATTGATAAAACTCAATTACAAAGATTTCTTGGAAGCTTAAATTATGTTTCCTCTTTTATTGAAAACATTTCAAAATTATCTGTTATTTTATATGATAGACTCAAAAAGAATCATTCATCTTGGACTGATGAACATACCAAGACTGTTAGGATTATAAAAGAAAAAGTCAACAATATTCCTTGTCTTATGCTTGCAAATCCTCAATACGAAAAAATAATAGAAACATATGCTTCAGACATAGGATTTGGAGGTATTTTAAAACAAATAAATCCAAAAGATAAAACAAGAAATTCTTGTTAGATTTTATTCAAGAAAATGGAATCCTGCTCAGAAAAATTATGCAACTGTAGCCAAAAAAAATCTTGCTATAGTTAAATGTGTTATAAAATTTCAAGATGATTTATATAATCAAAAATTTATTATAAAAACTGATTGCCAAGCAGCAAAAGGAATCTTTAAAAAAAAATTTAAACATGATATTTCTAAACAAATGTTTGCTAGATGGCAGACATATTTAGCCCCTTTTGATTTTGAAATTATTTATAAACAAGAAAAAAATAATAATTTGCCTGATTATTTAACACACTACAAGAAATTTGAGAATTCGCGACGACAAAATTTGTCATAAAAACACCATTTTTCGTCACAAAAGGTGTTTGGTGACGAAATATTTTCGTCGCAAAGAACGTCGCTGTAAGTGCATCATATTAGGTAAATTGTGATGTTATTTGAATTCGTCATCTAAAGTCATCTTTTGATGACGCTAAAGGTCATTGTCACTATATCATCTCATCTATAGTGACAAATAAAACGTCGCATTTGACATCAAATTTCATGACTAATTATGGTGTTTCGTCACTAAAAGTGTAACTTTACATGACGAATTTAATTTATTGTTACTAAAATTTATCTTTCCCGGTGCTATTTGAATTCGTCATCTAAAGTCATCTTTTGATGACGCTAAAAATCATTGTCACTATATCATCTCATCTATAGTGACAAATAAAATGTCACATTTGACATCAAATTTCATCATTAATTATGGTGTTTCGTCACTAAAAATGTAACTTTACATGATGAATTTAATTTATTGTCACTAAATTTGTCTTTCCCAGATTTTGAGCGTTGTCGTGACATGTCATCATGACACGTCATCACAGCGCTGATGTCAGCGCACACATCATCCCAGATTTTGAGCATTGTGACACATCATCACAGGATTTTGAGCGTTGTCGTGACATGTCATCATGACACGTCATCACAGCGCTGCTGATGTCAGCGCACACGTCATCTCAGATTTTGAGCTTCCAGATTTTTAGCGTTGTCGTGACATGTCATCATGACACGTCATCACAGTGCTGATGTCAGCGTACACATCACCAACACCAATATTGTGCGTTGTCTGGGAATTGAACCCGGGTGCCCAAGGTGGTACTCTAACCACTAGACTACTGGTACTTCATGTAATAATATCCTGCATGCATTTCTTTTATTTCAATTTTTGATATTTTTCAATTTTCTATAATCATATAATTTTTGTTATTTTTTATAAAGTACCATTACTTATTAATATAAGTCATTGATTTTCAATTTTGATATATTAACTCGATTTCAATAGTCAACATATGAATGTTCAAAACCCAAAATGTTAAT
The DNA here is from genome assembly GCA_954870855.1 of Scutellaria minor. Lineage (NCBI taxonomy): Eukaryota > Viridiplantae > Streptophyta > Magnoliopsida > Lamiales > Lamiaceae > Scutellaria > Scutellaria minor. Next base: position 18,854,761 of record OX940729.1, on the reverse strand, counting down.
GCACTCACGATACAATTTTGTTAGTAATAAGTTCAAATAATTAATGACAAAAAATAGCATCGTCATAAAACTATATTTTTTATGACGTCAAATATTGTCACCAATTATTATTAAAATCGTCATCAATTATTATCGTGACAAAAGAATTTTGTCACTAATTAATTCAAATAATTAATGACAAAAAATAGCACCGTCACAAAAATTTATTTTTTACGACATCAAATATCGTCACCAATTATAATTAAAATCATAACCAATTATTATTGTGATGAAATTTTTTCGTAAATAATTATTTAGAATAATTAATGACGAAAAATAGCATCGTCATGAAAATATATATTTTTATGACATCGAATTTCATCACCAATTATTATTAAAATCGTCATCAATTATTATTGTGATAAAAGAATTTTGTCACTAATTAATTCAAATAATTAATGACAAAAAATAACACCGTCACAAAAATTTATTTTTTACGACATCGAATATCGTCACCAATTATAATTAAAAATCGTAACCAATTATTATTGTGACGAAATAATTTTGTAAATAATTATTTAGAATAATTAATGACGAAAAATAGCATCGTCATGAAAATATATATTTTTATGACATCGAATTTCGTCACCAATTATTATTAACATCGTCACCTACTATTATTGTGACGAAATAATTTATATCGTCATGAAATTTACAAATTAGTGACGAATAAAATTATCAATCGTGACAAAATAAAATTTTGTCACAATTTCTAATATTTTAATGATGAAAATAACATTTGTCGCCTTTAAGTAACAAATTGTGACGATTTTTTTATCGTCGCAAAAATATTCGTCACAAAATGTGTGATTTCTTGTAGTGACAAGAGAATTCCTTTCATGATTTCAGATATGAATCAATCGGGTCGAGGATCCTATTTCCCTAATAGGGGAAGAGGAAGTGGAAGAACCCCACATGTCATTGCTCAGGGCAGACAGAAGCTGATTGCCCAGAATATTTCTGGAATCACATCAGGAAATATTCCTGATAAGGATCATCCATTAAATGGAGAATTCCAAGATTTTCTTAAAAGAAAACACAAGAAAACGATAATATTCCAAGTTCTTCTCAAATTTCTTATGCTAAGATAGCAACAGAAGAAAATAGTAATATACTCTTTAAAAAAAGTGATCATAGAGATCTAATTCTTCTAATAGATGAAAGAAATATCCAATGGAAAGATAATCCATGGACTATCATGGATAGATATATCCCTACTGCAACTTTTGCAAATGGTTCATATAAACCAAGAGGATTTTATGAGCAAGTGCTTATAGCACTGGAAAGTGTTGATATTGAACACTTTACTTCTGGAAATACCCAGCAAAGTGAGTATGCATACTCAAAGTTTACAATCAAGAGGATTATATCCCTTGAAAATGGGGAATATCTCTACTTGTTGAGAAGGAATCAATGCATCCTACTTAAAGACATAATTTCAAATTTAATTATTGGGATTATGTAGAAGGTTTTTATAAAACCCTTTTATTTGAAAACAATAATTTACTATTGATGATCTTAATGAGAAGATCAAGCTTTATATGCTACAAATAAAGCTTCAAAAATAGGATGTAAATGAATAAGAAAAGGATTCTATTAGTCCTTTCAAAAGAATTTCTCAGAGATACTCTGGGACATTTTCAAAAAAGAAAATGATCGAATTATATATCGAAGAAATGAAAAGCGATCTTTTCAGAAATCTTGAAAATTCAGGTTCAAAATCTGATACATCTATGTTATCTGGTTCCAGCAACAGAGAAGATACAAAGAATATTTTCTTAGACCAAGAAGCTCAAGATCCAGAAGAAGATAATCCAGATCTCAGTGTCTCCTTCGATATATTGAAGGAATCTCTAATAGAGAAGTTCAAAGAATAAATATGGTAATTTATTAGATGGAAATTAATTATCCATCTTCACCATGGAGACTATATTTTAATCCTATAATTGAAGAAGGAAGTGGAAGTATGATTAGAGTTTTCACAATAAAGAAAAAGATCGAAATTATCCGAAGAATGATAAAGGAAGTCAAAAATCTGATCATAGAAGATACAGATTACAGATCAAATCAGAATAATACAAATCTGATTGAATTATACCAACTTCAAGATACATTGAAGAAATTAGAGACTCAAAGCTCTATCCTTGTTGCATAAAGAAGAAAAATGAAAAATTATTGAAGAAATGACAGACAAGATGGGACATCACTTTTGACTCTTTAGGCAAAAGTTCAATTATTGATCCCATTTGTAAAAGATAATGGACAATAAGTTCAGTTATAAAAGAATCTTTACTATTTACTTTTATAAAACAATCATGTAAATAGTTTAGTTTTTCCTCTATTTATAGGTCTAGATTTTCATTTTAAGAGGCACGCTTGAGTAAAGAACTCGTCTCTCTCTTCTCCCTCCACACTCTCAACCCCCTTTGTAAAACCTCTTTGTGTTTAATATATATATATATATATATATATTTGTGTTCTTGGTGATCTTCTAAGCCTGTAAGTATTTAAATTTCTGTATTTTTATTTTTATTTTATAAAGTTATCAACTTATTTAATTTAAATATAATGTAAGGATATACCTAGTATAGCATAAAAGTATTAACCATATAAAGCAAAAGTATTAATACATCTACTTAAAAGGTATTGCCCCCGGACCAAAACGAAACATAAATTATTAATTAAATATTTAACTCAGGAATTAACATATATGTGCATATGTTTTAACTGTTTAAATATGTGCGTTTCAGATAAGTGTTAAGTATAAGTATGAGATGGATAATTTATCTAGACATGGAACATAGGGTATTTTTATATCACTAGAAGCGTTTTAGAAAAACGAGAACATAGGAACGAACTAGGGGTCAATCGGAGACCCGTAGCTCGAACGACGATAAAAAGGATAAACCACGAGGTTTCGGAAATATCAGAAGATATTTACCAAGATATTTACCGAGATATTTACGGAGAATAGTAACTTCTGAAATCTATAAATAGAAGCTCACCCCAGTTCATTTTCACCCCTTTCTTCGAATGAGCCAAAAAGCGACGTTTACACGTAAGTCTCTCTTCTCTCTCTTTTCTTTTTCGGCCTCCGGCGCGCCACCACCGGCGCCGCCGCCGGAGCCACCGCCGGCGCGGTGGTGCCGCCACCGGAGTTCGCCGAAATATTTCTAAGTTGTCGGTTTCGGCCGATTTTCGCACACAACGTAGGTTTTGACGAGTCGAGTCTAGAACAAGTCTCGGTTTTCTTTTCCGACTTGTCGTTCACCGGAAAACGGCGAAAACCCACATCAAAACCCTAAACCCTAACCCTAGCCAACTTTTCTCTCTCCTCGGTTTTCTCTCTTTTCCTCCGTTTTTTTAACCGGGGATGTTGTCGGAGGTTCGCATGGAGACGAGGGTGAGTTGTTGGAAGGACGGCGCCGCCGTGTGGAGTGGTGCCGGAGTTATCTTGATTTGGTTATTCTGATATATGCATGTTTGCGTGTGTGTGTGTTTGTGTATGATCTCTGTTGAGGGCGGTACGAGTGGTGCCGCCATGAGGAAAAGTAATGATCGGCGCTGGTGATGCGCCGGTGTGTTGAGACGATGGGTTTCCGACGACCGAAGGTCGCCGACCAAGCATTTTTGAGATTGTGAGTGTTTATCTTTATATATATATATGTTGGTGTGTGTGAGATGGGTTTGGAGAAGAATGGGTTGGTGTCGGAGAGATAGTAGTTGGGAACGAGAAGTTGGAACGAAGTGGCCGGAAACGCCGGGAAGAAATCGGACTGCCGGGGGAGGCTGCTGGGCGCAGGCCACTGGCGCGCGGTCGTGCCCCAGCTGGCAGAAGCCGCTGGAGGCTGGCGCACGGTCGTGTTAGAGAAGCACGGTCGTGCGCGGCCAGGCAGGACTTGCTAGAAGCTGGCGCACGGTCGTGCGCCAGCGCACGATCGGGTGCGGCCAAGGCACGTTAGGAGTGGGCGCCGGGTGTGAGACGCGTGTCGGGTAACGCCGTGTTTCCAATCCTTTCCCATTCCTTTCCTTGTAAGTCTATCATCGGGTCTTAGCCGATGAAGTGTCGTTGACTGAGGGTCGAGGGCCCGGTCGAAGTTAACCCTTTGATACCAATATACCTTCAACCTTTATATACGTCATTGAACTCGTATCATCTCCGAACGAGCTCGACCCTTATCCAGTCGTTAGGTCTTTCGTCTCATCACGTAGAACGTTTATCGCTTTAATTATAATTAATAAAGATCTGAGTACAACGTAACTCGTGTAGGCGATTTGTTGGATTAAGATTTAGCTACTCGATTGGATTGAGCTTGCGTGCTTGTTGGATCGAACTTGTGATTTATATCGACTCACATGGTAACCACTATACGAGGTGGGGGTAAATTCTAACTCTTCATCTGTTTACCGTTTTCCCTAAGTAAACGCTTGCATGAATGAGGAATACTAAGTGTTGTGTTTATACTTGCTGTGCCATGATATAACTGTGGAAGGACAGAGGTCCTCCGATCATGCATTTTGTGCGTCCCCAATTATTATTCTACTACTCTGTGGAGGTGTCGTGAGCCTCTTGAAATGCACAAGTGGTGAAATACCGATATAGGATAAGATGGGGGAATCCCGCACCTATTCTTCTTACCATTTCTAATATCCGTTTTGCATATATATGTGCCGTGACAACATGACTGTAGGATAGCTTTTCGGTATTTAATTCTGATATGAGTTGTGCGAGGTGGATATTATCCCCACGAGTGTATTCCACGCACTCACCCCTTAATCTGTACTCACACTACAGGCGATGTCGAGCGTGAGGAACCCTAGTTGGAGAGAGAGGAAGTGATGATCCTGTTTTGTTGTAATGAGACGATGTCTCTTAAACATTTCTTAGAAAATGTTTTGTAACATTCTTTTGATGCATATATGGATGAGAGATCCTGATGTATAATTCCGCTGCATATGTTGTAATATATCGGTAGTGAGACCGAATGTAATCGACAGAGGTCGATTTTGATAAGTGAGAGATTCACTTCGTCCCTTACCTCTTTCTTCTAGCGTCCCTTGCTCTTTCTTTCTGTCCTGATAAGCGTCCCTTGCCTTTTTCTATCTTCACGCCCGAATAAAAACTCTGATAAAATGCGAAAAGATTTCGGGGCGTGACACCTTATTCTAAACAAAAGAAAAAGTTTATCATTTTATTAAAATATATTAATGTATTACATAAAAAATATTGATTGTATTATATAAATGTATTACTTTATTTATATAAATATTTTACCTTATTTTATGTAATATCAAAGTAAGGATGTTACTCACATGGTCACAGCGACGGATCCACGTGGGGACTTCTTTAAAAATGATATGTATAATATATTATGTAAGATTCTAATTTTATTTGTATGTTTCTAAATTGGTTGGATAGGTAGCAGGTTGGCAACATTCGAGTTCGAATCCCCGTGGCTAAAATAGTTTTTTAAATTAGCTAGGTTACATTTTAAATTAGTTTTTGTAATATTATTTTAATTAGGTCCTATGGCTGCATTTTTAATTAGTTTATTTATCTTGATGAAATTTTAGTAATCAATTCTGTAATTTTTTGGTTCATATCATGAGTTCCAAATAATTTTCTTTATATAGTTGATTAACTAATCTTATAATTTATTATGATGAATTTTTTTTCTCATATCTTTAAAATGAAGATGAATTTATTTAAAGTGGTTACATGATAGTTCTTGTATAAAAAAAATTTCAAAGAGAAAGCAAACAAAACTAAAAAAAAAATCATATCCTTTTTTTTTTATTTGTAAGCTTTGAATTGAATAGATTTAAATATTATACAATATTCTATTTTTATATACTTATTATTATTTATAGCATCCCCAAACTTTAAATCCTGGGTCCGCCACTGCATAGTCACCTAATATAAATATATCATTATCATAACTAAAATGTATTACTAGCATAATTAAAACATATTACATTTTTGTTAGAATATGAACATGTGTGATACAACATGTGTCTATCTATATCATTTTATTGAAAATTTATCTGAATAATACTAACATGGAAACCATTGATTTAACGCTAAAACTTCTGTGCCCCCGGGGCATGTGCCCCAGCCCTATCCCGGCGCGTGGGATGCACCCCGCGCGCACCCACGCGCCCCCACGCGCCACCCACGCGCCCAGCCATTTGTTCACTGTGCGCGCACTTGATAGGTATCGCACACTTGTTCTAAAGGTATCACACACCTGTTCTAAAGGTATCCAACATATATTCTATAGGTATCCAACATTTGTTCTAAAGGTATCCCACATATACTCTTCAGGTATCACATACCTTTAGTTCATGTTTGTGATACCTATAAGACAAATATATAATATCTCAAAAAATGTATTACATGGATACCTTGAAGGTATACATGTGATACCTGAAAAAGTATTTCATGGATACCTTCAATGTATACATATGATGTTTAAAAAAAAGTATTCCATGGATACCTTGAAGGTATACATGTGATACCTGAAAAGATATTCTATGAAATACCTTCAATGTATATATGTGATATCTCAAAGGTATTTCATGGACACCTCCAATCCATGTGATGTAAGGAAAAAAAAAATTGCATGAATATTTAAAAAAATAAAAAAAAAGGAAAATGAAAAAAAAATAAAAAAAAAGAAGGGGGCACGTGCCCCAGGGCACACAAGACCTACCCTTGATTTAATTGTACATAAAAATTAGGGTTAATTTCATTTTTGTTCTTGTATGTATAGCCTTTTCCATTTTTTAATAACCAAACATATGTTTTTCAATTTGGTCTTATATGTTTTAATTTTTTTCAATTTCAGTCTAATTTTCCAAAAAATTGGAAAAAATTAAAACATACAAGACCAAAATTGGAAAACGTATACTTGGTTGTCCAAAAATGAAAAAAAAACCTTACATACGGACCAAAATTGAAACTACCCCTAAAAAATAATCCACTTGCAAGTCGTCTACTGTAATAAATTTAATCAGTTAAGGTCAGAAATTAAACATTGATTAGTTGTCATGTTGGGGACAGCTAACTGTAGCTCTTGTTGGGTTCATAATTTTTAATTGTAAAATAATTGAAAAACTGGATCGTGCTCAAGAGACCTCGGAGGATGACAATGCTAGAATTGTTAGAGTTGTGGAGGATTTGAATCAAGTGGGTCATTCCCTCATAGACGCACTTGAGAAGATGGAGGAGGAGTATCTAAAACAAGATTGTCCTTTATCCAGGTCAAAGATGGTTGGATTATCTAAAGAGTATAATAAAATCAAAAAAGAGATTATTACTGGCAGCTGGTTGGGTGGATTCGTTCACTCACTTGTTGGGATGGCAGGAATTGGCAAGACTACTCTTGCTAATAAACTTTTTGGAGATTTAGATGTCTTGGAATGGTTCAATTGTTGTGCTTGGGTGACGGTTGGAAGAGAATATCAACTAAAAGAAATTATTCAAAACATTCTAACTCAATTTGGTGTTGATGAGCATAATATGCTCACGGAAGGTTACTTGAAAGAATGTTTGACGAATAAGCGATGTTTCATAGTGTTAGATGATGTATGGGATATGGAGCTAGTCCAAAAGTGCTTGAAAACCACATCTCCAATCACATTTGATAGTGGAAGTCAATTCTTGGTTACAACAAGGATTCAACATCCATATTCTTTTGGTTATCATCTCATAAATATGCGTTTGTTAAATAAACAAGAAAGTTGGAATCTTTTGTGTGACAAGGTTTTTTGCTCAAAACTCCTGCCCCGTTGAACTTGAGAAAGCTGAAAAGATGATTGCTGAGAAGTGTGAAGGTCTTCCTCTTACAATCATCACAGTCGCCGACCTCCTATCAAAGACACCAAGATCAGAATGGGTTGATGTAGCAACAAGAAAAAAACATCAACTTTTCACTTCTGCATACGATGAAATATCAAAGGTACTATATCCTAGCTATGACAATTTACGTAAAGAATTGAAATTATGTTTTCTCTATATGGCAGTTTTCCCACCAAATTTCAAGATTCCCAAATCCAAACTTTTTAATCTTTGGACTGTTGAGAAAATCATTCCGAATAGTTTTTTTCAAACCTTAGAAATTTTTGGTGAAGGATACTTGCAGGAGTTTGCAGTGCATAATGTTCTTATGGTCTACCAAAGAAGTAGCACAACAGTTAATGATCTATTTGATAAAATAAAAACATGTGGCCTCCATTCTTCCTGGTGGCACTTCTGCTACAAAGAAGCTAGGAAGACTAACTTTTTTTACATCCTGGATAGTGTTACAGATGCTTCAAGTGAAGTTATAAAACATCAGACTAGGTTGTCCGTCCACAACAACATTTTGTTTGGTATTAAATGTGTGTATGAATCAATGGAGGAAAATTGTGCATCCATTACCCACTCTCTACTATGTCTAGGTCCATATCATCAATATCCGGTATCCATATGTTTCGGTTTAAAGTTGCTTAAAAAACTTGAAGCTCTTGAAATCTGTTTTTATGAGTTTCCTTTGGAAGTACTGGAACTAGTTAAGTTAAGATACCTTGCTCTCACATGCAACGCAAATCTCCCTCCTTCCATATCAAAACTTCAGAAACTTCAATACTTGATTGTCCGTCGACATTTGATTATGAAATTTGGAGCTCCATCATATTTGCCTGTAGAGATATGGGATATGAAAAGATTGAAACTTCTTCATGTAACGGGTTGCGACCTACCTGATGTGAGTGACACTCATTTGCCAAATCTGTTAAAACTATCAGATGTAAGCTTTAACAGTTGCACTGCTGGTGTTGTGGGAAGGATCCCTAACATAAAGAAGTTAGGAATTCGAATTGATGTAATGCCTGCTGCAGTAGAGCCTTCGTGTTGCTTTGATCATGTTTCTCATCTAAGTGAACTAGAATCACTTAAATATGTCATTGTAAATCCTACATGCAATTTTGAGGTGGTTGCACCACTTGTTCAACTCTCAATGTTCCCATTTAATCTGAAAAAGTTGACTTTGAGTGGGTTGGGCTATCCTTGGAAAGAAATGAGTATGATTTCTTCATTGCCAAATCTTGAAGTGCTCAAACTACGAAATAACGCCTTTCAAGGGCCACTCTGGGAAGTCGAAAAAGATAAATTCCCAAAGCTTTACTTTCTTCAAATGGAAGACATTGATCTAGAGATATTGAAGGGGGAAGATAGCTTCAAGTGTCTTAAGAAAATAAGCATAAAACACTGCTACAAATTGAAAAAATTCTATCTCACAATGAGATATGAATTTCTTTCAAATTTTGAAGTAGTCGACTGTAATCCTCGAATTCAAAAGAATATACTAAGGAGAGTTCTAAAGACAAGTGGGAACAGAAGGTCCTTTGTGAAGTTTTCATTTTCATGGAACACTTGAGAGGCAACTTCGATCATAAGGTTAGTAATTCAACTTACTATCTAACTGGTGAACCATAAGTTTTTTCTTTTTCATCTCATATATATATATATATATACATATATATATATATATATATATATATATATATATATATATATACTACTGAGTTTGAATAAACAAGTTAGTATTTTTAATAATATTTTTAAGTTATTTAAGATTTAGCTTTTAAACTCATTAAAGTGTGTTTAATGATTTTACAAAAAAAAAAAAAATTCAGTTCAAAATATTATGACAGGAGCTTATAAACTATTTCAAAACTATTAAGAGAAATCTTCTAAATTCATAATTTAAATTACAATATAGCAATTAATAATACATGATTTTACACTTTTTTGTATAAATTTTGAAATGTTGCACTTTGCCATATGAATTTTAAATTTGATGCATTTTATGGTATTTGTGAAAATCCTAGTCGTTGATTTAGGGCACGTGCACATCTATGATTTGTTCAATACCGTAAAATGCAACATTTCAAAGTTTATACAAAAAAGTGTAAAATCACTTATAGTTCGGATGGGAAAATATTTTTAACCCTTTATAATATTATGATAAACTTCGCTATCTTATTTATATAAATGTTTCATTTATTTATTTTTAAAATAAGATAAAACATTTTATAAATTTTAAAAACATCTAATAATATGTAAGAGATTATAAGACATTTAAAATAAGTTTAATTGATTAATACCATCATAATGAAACATTTTTATTCCAGGATGAGAAAACAAGGAGTAAAGATTCAAGATGTCTTATAAAATATCAAATTTCTTTCTTAAAAAATGCCTTATTTCAGAGTTAGTACCCGAATGTAATACATCGTCATTCCTCCTCTAAATATTCATATTCAAATGCCATCAAGTATTGTCTCTGCCTTTGAAAATCCATCCAAATAGCATTTTTTTGGAAGAAAAAAAACGCGCTAAAATCAGAATGTGTCAATTTTGACTCATTTGTTTTTCATAGCATTTTTTTTCCCTTAAATCAAGAGGAGCTCGCCAAAATCAAGAAAAAGAACATGGGAGATTTGGATTCAATTGAGTTTGGATTCAATTGAGTTTGGATTCAATTGGGTTTGGATTTTGAAGATTAGGGTTCTTAGATTTTGTTTTGGGGGATGTTGGTGTTTCGATTTTGCATTTTATGCAAAAAATAAAAATAAAAATAAAAAATTCTGCACTATAATGATGTGGCAATTGATATTTTATCCCTCTAATTTTATTTTTTTTAATAAATGACTTGACATATGATTTGGCAATTTAGATGATATATAAATTCAAAAATAAATTCTATGTGTGAAAAAGTCTTCCACATAAGCGTAAGGTCACTGAAACGTTGAAATTTGGGGTGAGTGTGGCTCACTTACCGAAAATTGATCGAAAATTGAGATTCCATTGAAAAAATAACTTACATTAAACAAAATTTTCAATTACAAAATTAAAATTGATAATGGAAAATTAATAGAACTAATATTGGATAATGCCTCCAAAATAACTAAAAATGAATTTTTCCCAACTTTATTTTTAATAATCTACCATCCGAATTTTACAATTTGTTACATCATGCTAACAACAGCTATGAATTTGAGTTGTAAAGTTCGAATAGTAAATTGCAATAAATTTTTTTACAAAAAGTGCAAAAGTCATAGTTCGGATCGTAAATTGCAATTTACTCTTTTTATATTATTTATCATAGACAGTGGCAAGGTTTTGACTTTACCAAGTAGAAATGTATATGAATTTGACGTTATACATTCGATAAAACTGATTATATATATGCAATTTTTGTTTGCATGTGTGATTTTGATTAATCTTGACAAGGCTTTTTCATATAATTATCAAAAGAAGTTCAAAAAATTTAAAATTCCAACGGTAGTTCTATTGGAACCAATTTGCAGTTTACATAATTCCAATGGAAAAATTCCTTTGGAACTAGCGTTGGAAATTGCATTGAAATATTTTCCATCGTTCCAACGATAATATATATGTTGGAAAAAAATTACAACGAAATATTTCTGTTGGAATGGGCATTGAAATTATATTCCAATAGTTGAAAATTCCAACAGTAAATGTTTGTTGGAATTGTCGTTGGAATTTTCACTGGAATTTTGCAATTCCAACAGCCGCATGTTTTCAATTGGAGAGAAAATTTCAACAGAATTTGTGTCATTGGCATTTGACTGTTTATGTATAGTTACTCAAATTAGCATACTTCTTTTTTATCATATTGAGATCTAATTGTCTGTATATATCATTACCTAGAAGAATTTATTATTTTTTTAACCCAATAACTTATCAGGGTTGACAATTCCAACCATTAACTTTTCGGGTTGTCAACTTTATTCTTTAATTTTGAAAATTCAAAAATTTAAGCCAATTTCAACCTATAAAGCCAAATTGGACTCAAAATTGCGCAATCAAACCCTAATTTCTGGCTCTTCAGCCCAATTTGATGAGTTCAGGCTAACAATTTTATCTTTTAACTTTTAATCCATTTTTATTTTTCTTTTACTTTTTTTTAATACTCTTGGATAACTTTTTATGTTATTTAGTAAAAATTATTAAATTGAGCTGAATAGCCCAAAATTAGCGATTTAAGCCCAATTTAACCTTTTGGGCTGAAATTTGCCTAAATTTTTAATTTTCAAAAATTAAAGGATAAATCTGCCAGCCCAAAAAGTTATTGGTCGGAATTGCCAGACGCGATAAATTACTGGATAAAAAAGATAATAAATTCTTTCCTAGAATAAAAGTAAAAAAAATAAGTTATCTCTATGAATCTACCACACAAGTATTTGAATCTATGTAATGTAAATTAATCATAGAATTCTTTCTAAATTATAATAATATAAATTTAAAAATTAATAAACCTCACCTAATGTTGAAGTTGATTTGGATGGTTGTTGATAATTATCACGTTTTAAAGAGGTTTTTTTCCTCTAAATTTGCCTCATCCGATATTAATTTCATCTTCTATCTTCTACCATTTGTCTTTTGATTCTCTATGTTGAAACATATATACATTTTTTTGTTCCACTTACTTCATGTAAATATATATATATATATATATATATATATATATATATATATATTTATATTTATTTATTAATTAATTTTTGGATGAATTACATATAGCACCTTCTAGTCAAGTCACCAAATAGTCCCTAATATTTGTGAAACTACAATTAAACCTTTTAACTATTAAGAAAACTCTAAAACTCACCCAAAGGTTCGATCGGTTTCTCTGAATAATTTGATTCAAACTCACTTATTTTTATCGATATCATACTATATTATCACACTTTAAATTTGAAGGAGGTCATACATTTAAATATCGATCTTTGAAGGGGTCAACTTGTTGTAAAATAATTAAAATAAAAACATTTACTTCTTGTAGCAACTGGCAAGTACAGTGAAACCTCGATAGATGAATATTCGATAAACGAATAACCTCAACAAATGAATAATTTTCTTTGGTCCCGACTTGGGCCAATGAGGTAAATGAATGTTCGATAAACGAATAACGAATATTTTTTTCTAGTCCCAAGGGTATTTATTTATAGAGGTTTCACTGTAATTAAGTTTATCAAATAATGAATCTCTTAAAAATTAGAAGACTAAAAAAACAAAGGTGAAAGATGAAAAAAAGAAACATCTAGTGAGGCAAACTTAGAGCCGGACCAAAAAACTTTCTTTTTCCTATTAATAATAAATCATTTTATTTTCTTAATAAGGATAAAGAAATGATTATATTTCAATATTGCGAGAAAAATTCATCCCAAAAGAAATACAGTAAAAATTTCAGAAGATATGCATTTTTAAAATTATTTTTAATCTCCATCTAATTTAAATTTGCTTCAATTTAAATTTTGGCCCAATAATTTGCCATTCTCAAGTGAGGTTATATTACTTGGGTAGTAAATCAGCTAGGTTAATGAAATAGGTTATAATCTTCATAATGCATTTTAATTTTTTTTAATTATATCTATATATAAATAATAATGATAAATTTAGTTGATTATATCCGATAAATTAAATCTGTATTTGTATTTTATTCATTGATTTAAATAATTCTAAGTATCATGGAATCATCTTTCACTTGTCTGTTATCTCATTTATATTTTGTATGTATAGGTGAATAGTTGCATGCAATTGAAAAGTTAGAATTTTATTTGTGAGATTTAATTTTTTTTATTACAACACTTTAATTTAGACTAATAAAAGATAGTTTTTTCAATGTTTTGTAATTAGAATTTTCAATGAGTTTATGTGAAATTGTAACAAGTTTGATATTTTTCCTCAAATTTCCATTCAAATTTGATGACAATAAATTGCCGACGGAGCATATCAGTCAGCATTACCCATTTTCTTTTTTCTTTTAAATTACCGACTAAAATGTCCATCATCGATAAGCTTTTTTAATTTATTTTATTTTTAGTTACGTACAGAAATTTCTTTCATTAATCTTTTTTTTTTTTTTTTTTTTACTTTTTAATCTGATTTTTCTCTTATTTAGCGACATATATTCTTGTTGGTAAATTTAAAATTCAACAACATTTTTGTGAAAAAAATTCCACAAACTTATTTAAGAACTCCATGAAGACAAATATTAACAATAGAATATGCCGTTGGGAATTAGCGATGAAAAAAAAAATTACCAATGAGTTTAGTACCGACAGAAAATTCCATCAGCAATTACATCGAAAACGTTGTTACAGATGGAATTTCAATGTTGCCAACAGAAAATTCTGTCGCTAAATCCCTGAATTTTTATAGTAGTTAGTTTTTATGGTGAATATCAGGATCGGCTCTGTATATAGACAACAAACTCTGAATCCGTTTATTTGATATCAAAAACCTCTTTTGCAGTTGCTGAAAAGAATGCTTGTCATCACAAAGCATACTGAGATGTCATATTATTTGTTATGCCACTAAGTGTAAAAAAGACATACAGTATACAACCTCTCTTGATTCTATTCTCTTGAGTTTTTCAATTTGATGTAGCAAAGACTGGAAATCATGGTTCGAAATAACGGTCGCGGTCATTTCATGTCGATTCTCTGGGTGTGGATCGTACCTAATCTTCTCTTCCACTTCAATGAACTTCTGAAGACTGATATTCCGGGTCGCCAGTTGCATGGTCTGAGATTTCGCATCATCAAGTCGATTCAACACAGTTGCAGACATCCTGGCCAAAGATTTTACGAAGTAACCAGGGCCCTGGAGCATGTATGGTTATACCCAAATTGTACAGCTTCCCGGAACTAGGTTCAAGCTTGTGGCTCAAAGTGTCGACCTCAAGAATGTGAGACAGAGTACGTTTGTTTTCAGCATCAGCAAATTTTTCGCCAAGATGCAGAAGCCACTCGTTCCCAAGGGTGCTTCAATGTGTGTTCTTGAGAATATGCCCTAACCATCTTACTTTGCCTTGTTCTACACTCCTAGAGAACATAAATATTTTAGCAGTCAAAATATAAGATATCAACTTCAATTTGCAGGCATTCATAAAATGCATGGTGGCTGCAGACTCAGTACAATTATTCTATAATCAACATAATAGTTTAAGAGGGCTCCCAACTTAAATGTTCTCAATCTATGAATGTATTCAGTGAAGAAAAGTAATAACAGAAATAAGTGAAAAGGAAAAGGTGATACGATGGTAGATGATATCTTAATTGAATATGCTCAAAATAGTTGTATAATGATTAAATGATGTATGTGTAGAAGGTGAAGGGATTTTTTTCCTTTTTTATCTCGATAGAATCATGTGTATGAAAGAAAAATAGATATTTAATTGATTGCAAATGATATAAAATTCTCAAAGAACCTATAATGAATAAATACTTAACTAATAATCCTAAGAACAATTATTGTCACACCCCGTTTTCATAGTTAAAATATCAAAGTTTTCTTGTGGGCGTGTAAGAAGAAAGGGGAAAGAGATGTGCATTTTAAAAATAGGAGAAGATAGAAGACGATAGAAAGATTCACATATACGAAACATTGACAACAGCCGAAACAAAGAGTTTGAAACCTTGAGCAGCGGAAATATACTCATACAGGATCCATCAAAAGAAAAAACAGAAACCTTGAAAACAAAAAACATACGATTTTTTATATACAATCCTCGGCATCTAGCCGAAACAAAACATTTAAACATTGCAGCGGAACATCATACAGGATCCATAATGAAAAGAAGAACAGTTAATCTTTTACAAACGTGATATATATAAAATATCGTTTCAACATCAAGTTTTAGAAAAGCAAAAAGAGGAAACTTGATACGACACCCTTCTCTCTACAAATCTCGATTCTCTTCATCTCATGTAGTGTGAATACAGATAGGGGTGAATGTGTTGAATACACTCGTGGGGATAAGTCCGTATATTTTAGGTTCATAAATTCATTAACAAACAAAATAATCAATCATAAAACAGAACAACAGTTATAACACGGCACATATAATGCACAACACGTAAATCAATGCATAAATGGACGCCCAGTCCAGAAAGTGGGGGAACAGCCCGTCTTACCCCTTCAATACGGGATTTTCTCCCACCGATTCCTATACGGACGACCCAGTCCTTAAACAACATCGGTGCCTTTATGGACGACCCAGTCCAGACCTAACATATCAGAATTATGCAACAAGTACATATAATCACGGCAATTAAACACAACATATAATTCACAAGACATTACATCTGAAGGTCATATCATTATCATGTGTTCGTATAATATAGCATACATGGTTCGCTTCATCATGCCAAGGCTTATAATCAAGTATTCGTTTATCATTATTTCTACTCATAAAATTAACATAAACGTAAAATATAGAGTTTACCTCCACCTTGTTCGGTGGTAAACCTCGTGTAAGTCAAAGTATCAAGTTTTAAGGCGTTTGTTCCAATTGAGAGCCTACACATGTAAAGAGGTTTCTTAAATTCATATTACATTAATTACGTATACATTAATTATATATACTCTCAAAGAAGAAGAAACGATAGGGAAAATGAGACGAAACGAAAGCTTTAGAAATCAAGGATGAAGAAACGAGTGTGGGAGGTTAAACATGTGATCATAGGGTGAAATGGGAAAGATTAGAGTTTGAACGGAAGAAGAACGGGCTTAAACAAAGGGAAAACGAGCTCAAACGGAGCGTTTAAAGGTTTAGGGGTGTTTTCGTAATTATCAGAAAATGGTTAACTTTGACCGAAACTCCCCGACTCCCAGCCGACGACTTCACATCGCCGGCGACACCATGCACACACACGATACGGACAGACACGAACACACGCACGCAGGCGCACACACAGCGCACCCCGGCGTTACCTGGCACGCACACAGCGCGCCCACACACTGTTCCCGACGCACGCACCGCACACACCACGTCGCCCGCGCGCGGGGCACCCGGCGCCACCCAAAAACAGCAACAGCCACACACACCTGCAAAACACAGCCATAGCCGGCGACCACCTATCACCGGTGACTCTACACCAGCACCACGGCGGCGCTGCACCGAGCGTCGCCTGACACCACCGGTGGCGCTACTAGCGCAGCCTCCTCACACACACACCCACACACAACAGCACACACACACAAACTAACACACACACAGCCACCAGCACAGCCATGGCCAGCGACCACCTTTCGCCGGCCACATCCCGACCCCAACCATGCCGGCTTGACACCGCACGCCGGCCACCAGCAAGCACGGCGGCGCTGCACAGCACCGCCCACAACACAGCCAAACACACACACACATGCACGTTCACACACATACACACACACGCACAGCTCCAGCGTCACTGCTCACGACAGCACCACCCCTCCAACACAACACACACACCCAGGCGACTGTCCAGCTACCATTCCGGTGAGGGAGGGAGAGAGAGAGCAGACATGGAAAGAAAGAGGGAGGGAGAAGAGAGAAACTAGGGTTTTCAAAGGTTTGATCGGCCGTTTTCCGGCGAATGAGAAGTTGGAATGAAAAATCGAGCCCGGATATGGAACGGGCTCGTCGAAAACTATAACCTGTGAAGAAATCAGCCAACATCGAGAAAAAAGTTCCGGCACCGGCAGCCAGCAGCGGCGGTACGGCGGCTGCTGGCCAGATACCAGAGGAGAGAGAAGAGAGAGAAGGAGAGAAAATATCTACCTTTTTACCTTTTCGGTCGAATGATGATTTTAACGACTCGTTTTCAACGTATGTATATAACTTTCGATTTTTTGTTTTCTTCGTAAATTGGTCTACAGTTCTCCGATTGGCCTCATTTTCATTTCTATTTTCTCGATTTTTCGACTATGATATTTTTAAATAAATTATAACTTATGCCTTTCGATTAAACTATACTTCCGATAAATTAATTATGCATTATTTCGATTTTCTGAAACACACGTAATTAAAATCACATAATTAAGGATTTAATTATTTAATTAGCCGATTATGCATCGTTTCGTCCTCGGCGCTACAATTATCAAGGTAGACACTAGAGACACTACATACTTTTGTGTTTTATTTCTAAAAGTAGAATGACACATGAAACATGTATGTCAAAACTTTCTACTTCTTGAGGTTGAACAATTTAACGGTGCAAATAAGGGGGAGAATCCATGAAGTCAATTTAGAGACAATTTTTTCACACTTATAGTTAAAAGGAGATCCTTATACTTAAGCTAGTGAAATCTTTATATGGTTTCCAAACTGTAACATAAAAAGCATAATGGAATCATACATTCAGCATTTACAAATAAATTACAACTAGTCAATCAATTCTTTTGAGTTTCATCTTCGATTAAGAAACCTTTTCGAGCACACAAGTTGTTCATAGAAAGCTAGCTACCTGATACTAGGCTGCTGGAATCTTGGGTCTCACAGTCTGATAGATTACAAGAGTGGATGTATTAACTAAATTGTATAACTATAAATTAAGTAGATATCATATTTGAAAGGAAACAGAGAAACCACCACTCATATCTATAATCAGAATTTAATAATAGTTAAATTTCAATCTCACAATATCTTTTTCTCTAAGGCATCTCCAACAAGGTTCTTCATTATAGAGTACTCTATCCTCCATTATAGAGTATGGAGTACTCTATATCATAAATCTTCTCCACAATAAATACTCTATATCATTAAAATATCTATTTTTAATTTTTTTTGTGAAATTAAAGAATTTAAATAATTAAAAATTTATGTAATATATTATTAAATTATAAAATTAGTATACACAAATCAATTAATTGATACTGAGATATTTTTTTCAAAGTAATTTTATTTATTTGAAATTAAATAGCGAGTCATACAAAATATTTTAAGATACGTGTACAGATAAATTAGAACGACCATAATAAATATTACAGTTACAAAAAATCTAAAAAAACAATAACATAATGAATTAGGAAATCTAATACTCCAAGTTGGATAATGCTTCCCACAAATGGTCGATAAGAGCTTCTCGAAGTGCATAGTGAGCCGACTTATCTTTAATTTGACGATGACGTGCAAGGAATTGTTGAAATCGAGTTTGCTCATCATATGCTGTTGAAATCGAGTGTGCTCATCATATGCAATTTCAACCTCTGAGGTGGGTACTTCGCAATAATCAGTAACAGACGCCTCGACATCTCGCTCATCTTCAATAATCATATTGTGCATTATAATGCAAGCTGTCATGCAACACTTTTTTGTCCCAAACTCGTGTTGGACCTTTGATTATGTCCCACTTTGATTGTAGTACACCAAATGCTCGTTCTACATCTTTTCTACAACTTTCTTGTCGTGCTGCAAAATGTTGTTGTTTCGGACTTTTAGGTTTGTGAATTGTTTGCACTAAAGTTGTCCACTTTAGATATATACCATCAGCTAGAGAGTAACCCATAGTATATTATTTTCCCTGTATGATATAGTTAGTGGGTGGAGCTTCATCATTTGCCAGATTAGAAAAAAGATGAGATTTTGACAAGACATTAATATCATTGTTCGATCCTGGCAAACCAAAAATTGCATGTCATATCCATAGTTCGTGATCAGCAACAGCCTCAGAATGATTGTTGGACTTCCACTACGACCAGCATATTATCCTATCCAGGCTGTTGGACAATTTTTCCATTTACAATGCATACAATCAACGTTTCCCAGCATACCTGGAAATCCTCATTTTTCTCCAATATAGAGAAGTCTTGCAATGTCTTCAGCGTTGGGAGACCGAAGATACCAGTCACCAAAAAGTTCCACCACAACTCGGCAGAACCTCTTTACACTTTCAATAGAAGTGGACTCTCCGATCTTAATATACTTATCAGTCACATCAGTCGTTACACCATATGTTAGAATCCGCATTGCAGCAATTATCTTCTGGTGTGGGGATAACCCAAGCTGGCCTGATACATTAGGCTTTTGCACAAAGTAAGTGTCGTGTTCTTGAACAGCCTCCAAAATTCGAGAGAACAGACGACGAGACATGTGAAAACGTCATTTGAACATTAACTCATTGTATACTGGAGAACTTGAAAAGTAGTCATTGTATAAATGTTGATCGGCGGTCACTCGATCACGATTGATTACCACATGACCAGGAATTGAGCTGCGATGGTACGTATTGTCAAATTGTTGATAACATTCAGATACAACAACAACATTAGTTTGGTGTTGGAGGTTACATATTTGTTGTTGTTGGTGAATGGTCATTTGCTCATTTCTTAGTTTAGCATATGACTCTTTTTCAGCCTCAGATGATGATGATGATGAATAAAAAGAATTGTTGGAAGGACCTCCCTCACGAAAATTCATCTTAACTAGATGAGATGGTATGGAAAATATGTCAAAAAAACTAAATATGAGGGAAGTTGATTTATTCTATGAGGATGTGTTGATCAAGTGAACAAAGACATCTCATCTTTAAATTACACAATAAGTTATCCATCCACAATTATTTCCATACAACTTTTAATATATGTTGTCAAATCTAAACACATGCCATATAAAAATCCAAATTGAATTGCCATAATCAGATTCGTATCCCTAGTGATAAAAATTTGAGTTGAATTGTCACAATCAGATTCAAAACTTTAAATATGGATCGTTGATCAATTTATTCGTATCCCTAGTGATAAAAAAAACTGAATTGAATTGTCACAATCAAATTAACACTCATCACGGATGTGTGACCGACACTCCTTTGAAACCAAATTCATTTTATTTTGGAACCATATTGGTGTTCATTTCCCAACCTTCAATAATGGAATCATATTCATTTCCTTTTTACTATGCTCTCTGCAAAGTTCACGGGTGTGTGACCGACACTCCTCTGAACCCATATTCATTTTATTTTGGAACCATATTGGGGTTCATTTTCCAACCTTCATTAATAATGGAATCATATTCATTTCCTTTTTACTATGCTCTCTGCAAAGTTCACTTCCCAACAATGATAAAGCTAACATATCCTTTTAAATTTATCATGCTTTCTACCAATGTTGGGGTTCACGGGTGTGTGAATTTTCTCTTATTTTAATAATTAAAACCAACATATTTTTCTATATAATGTGTGTCCACCTTCACTTAATTTTGTATCCCACACACACAATTTCTCACACTTGGTAAAATGAGTTCATCTAAACGTGGTGCTTCTTTCTCAAGTGAAGAGGACATCCTCCTAATGGAATGTTATGTTAATTTTCTCAGAATCCTATAATTGGTATAAACCAAACCAATGATACTTTGTGGTCTCGAGTAACTTCCAGCTACAATATGCAACTCAATCCATTAGCAGAGCCTCGTACTGTCAAGGCCCTTCAATGCAATGGAGCATCCTAATTTGGCGGATGCATTAATCAAGTGGAACAAAGGCACCCAATGGTGCTTCACTTTGACCGGCGATTGCCGGAGGAGGAGAATGTCGATCGAAAATCCGAGCCCGGATTCGTGACAGGCTCGACGAGAACTTCAACTTGATGTATGAATCGACCCAAAACGGAGAAGAGGTGAGGTGGGAGGAAGAGAGAGAAAGTGGGGGAGGAGAGAGAAAGGGTCGCGCCTTTGCCGGCCGATTTCCGGCGGAGGCGGTGGCGGCTCGATGATCCGAGCCCGGATCCGTGATGGGCTTGGTGAGAGCTACATTTTGATATAAAACGAGCAAAAATGGGGAAGGGGTGGCCGGCTCAATCCTTCAAAAAAATGATCCAAAAAGCAAAAACTTCTAAGCACAATCCATGTATTCCTTATATTTTAGCCGTTGATAAACTACATTTTCTTTTAATCTCATCCGTTATATTGTCATTATATTTTATATCAAGATTTTCTATCAAGAGTTACATTATATTAATCTTCTCTCTAAAATGTCAAAGTCACAGAGTACAAATTATACAAATGATGAAGATAAACATCTTTGCAATGTCTTTCTTGATTTAACAAGATTCTATTGTTGATATAAATCAATATAGAGATCAATTTTGGAAACGTGTTACATTAAAGTTCAATTCTGAAATACCAAACTCTAACATAAAGGAGTGTAACCAAAGATCACTACAATGCCGCATACAAACAATTCTCAAAGATGCCAGAAAGTTCAATGGTTGTTTGCGTCAGATTGAGTATATGAATCCAAGCGATGCAAATGAGCTCAATATCATAAGTAATTATTTATATGTCTTACTATTTTATGTGTCATAAAAATTTTCTCCATAAATTTCAACATTCTTTGCAAATACGACAAGCAAACGAGTTGTTGATGCAACAAAAACGATATAAAGACGGGTTCAAATTCAACCATGTGTGGTCTGATTTAAAAGAATATGTGCAGACTGAAAACACAAGCGGAGTCTCAACATCAATTCCACAAGTTGTTAATGAGTCTCCTATTTCTCCTGACCCTTCTGCACCTTCATTTTCAATCGATTTAAGTGATGAAAACAAAAGTGGTGGTTCTTCATCATAGCGGTCATAGGGGGTAAAAAAGTCCAAATCTAAAAGGAAATAAAGTGAAGATATGTCTGCCTTTTTATACACTATGAAATAGGAGAATGCGAAACTTCGAGAATCATTGTCAACTTCAGTCGTAAATAAAGAGCACGATATTGAGGTGCAAAAGCTAAAAATTACAGCAAACGAATAAAATTTTGATATAATAAGATAACATACTACTCATGAATTTGATTGGGATTGCTAATCTCATACAACGTGAATACTTTCAAGAACAACAACAAATAATTTTGCAGAAGAGAAGACAATCTCAAGTACCAAAATCTACTAATATGTTTGATATGTTTAGCCAATCTCCAGATCTTAGAGGGTCTGGGTTTGGAGCTGGTCTCTCGGATTATTAGGTTGTATTGTTATTTTTCAGTAATTTCATATTTTATTTTCTTGTATTTTAATTTATTTTCAGTAATTTTATGTTTTATTTTCATATATTTTAATTTATGTTTTATTTTCAGTAATTTTATGTAATTGTTCTCATCTCTCATATTTTTACTATCCATGTTGAGAAATATTTTTTATAATTTATTAATATATTTACACATATAAACATTATTTAATATAATATTTTTACTTTTTATATTTTAAATTTAATAAATAAGAAATTCATATGACTAATTGAATGAATCGTAACGTAAAAAAAGTTAAAAAAAAACTTATTTTTATTATACAAATTTTCTTTAATTGGAGCATTAAGATCTCGTTCATCGTTGATGTCTTAATTCTATATGATTTGTTTAAAGAAAATAATAGATTTTAGACTCATATGTACATTCACCATTGATAAAATCACTAATTGTTGGTTTTGTATATCAATTTAAGAAATCACAATTATGTATCTAATTTTAGTACTATGAAGAAAATTAATATAAACAAGAGAAGTGAAACAAAAAGAAAAATCAATGTAATAGTTATTGCCAACCTATAAATAAATTCGAATTGCCTAATATTTTCATCATATATTTTGTTTTTTAATATCATAAGCTAAACCTTTGTAAATGAAAATGAAAGTTTTAATTGGGAATGAAGCAAAATCAGCCATATCTAATGGGTCTTGTCATCATATATTTTATCTTTTAATATCATAAGCTAAACTTTTGTAAATGAAAATGAAAGTTTTAATTGGGAATGAAACAAAAACAACCATATCTAATGGGTTTTGGGAGCATTGGGCCATTGGCCTATTAAAATTATATAAAGAAAGGGAAAAATAAGACATATATATATATATATATATATATATATAGCACTAAAACAGTTTGGCTTCTCAAGTAGCAATGTACTGTGCAAATTTTCACAGTAGCGCAGAGTGAGGTGTCATGCTGGGAGGAGAAAAGAAACATCCAACTCTAAAGTAGAGCACTGTTGGGGTTGTTCTAATAGAGAAAAATTAAAATCATTTTATTTTGAAATCTTAATTTGATAGTTCCAATCTTTTAAACTCATAAAATTTATTTTTCATAACCCACATTGATAGTTAACTTATCTTTCAAGATTTGAAGCAATAAAAAACTCATTTCTCTATTAGAGCACCCACACTGATGTTTCATCACATGTTAATAACATTAACACAAAAGTTTTTATTATGTTTGGTGTGTTTTTTAAAAGTGTTTTTAAGGTGTTAATACATTTTGTTTTCCTACCCGAACACCCAAAAACACCACCACTTCAACTTTGAGCAATAAAGAAGTGGGTGGTGGGCCCCAACAACTTATGCCACAACACATTCAATTCTTTTGTTTTTTTTTCTTTTTTCTATTTAATTTAATTTTTTTTTTCTTCTACTTTGTATTTTATGAAATAATTGTTGTGTATTTTAAATTTTTTGGCATTTTCAAAATTCTTTTTTTCAATTTCAAATGCGATACTATAGAATTTTTCAACTTTATTTGATTATTTTATTTTCAATTTTAACAAAGCGAATTCTATTCGTGTTTATGTATTTTTTGTTTTGTTTAATTATATATATATATATATCACTTAAATTATATTATGGTCATATTATATAATATAAATAATATTATGTTTATAAAAACACATATAAAATAAACTTGATTCTTTATTAAAATTTAATTAATAAAAATCATCTCATGATAAATAAATAACGTTTGTTTATTACATTTATTTTAATTAATCTAAATTCAATTTTCAATTAATCACTATTAAAAAAATTTCAAACAAAATAATTGACTTTTAATTGATATAAATAATAGAAAAATGAATTAGTGGATAATGAGACAAACATGTAATGGTTGTATTTATGTTAAATTGATGTGAGTGTGTGTTTTTTAAAATATGATATTTTTAAATTGAATAGGTGACATGTGAGACCCACAACAATAGATGTCAATAACACACAATGCTCTGACTCTTGCTCTTAATATTATGTGGCTCATTTTTTTTTATGTTTCATAGTTTCCATATTTATTTGTGTCCATTGCAGCGCGTCTTTGCCTCCTCCACCTCTTCTTCCTCTTTTTTTTGATCTCTCACATAAGCACGGTCTTCATCTTCCTTCATCGTCTTCTTTTTCTTATTTTAGTGGTCTTTTTTTTTTTTTCCTTCTTCTTCTTTGTTTAGTTTGTTCGATTTTGATTCTTCCATATGTACACAAAGTTCATCATATGTATGAAAAATCCTCCATAACCAGTCATTTTTGTTGGAAATTTTTTCTCACTTTGGGCCAAAATTAATTGTGGGTCTCGTCTCCAAATGTGGAAATAAAAAGCTGGATTGTGTTCTCTTCCAAGAGAGGTTTGAGACCTTATATTATTTACCTAAAATGATTAATGGGTGAATGAGAAATTGAATCTCAAAGTGGCAAGGTTGAATCCTTTGTAAGGAATTTTTGAAGCCTAGAAGAAGACTTGTATGGGTGAATGAGAAATTGAATTTCAAAGTGGCAAAGTTGAATTCTTTGGAAGAAATTTTTGAAGCCTAGAAGAAGGCTTGTCCCACGTCGGGAAAAACTAGCTTACTTCACTAGTTTATAATGGATTTCCCCTTAGTAGGTTATAACTAAAATGTATTACTGACGTAATTAAAGTATATTACATTTCAACATGTGCCTATATCATTTTATTGAAGATTACTCTTAATAATACGAACATGGAAACTAATGATTTAATTGTACATAAGAATTAATCAACTTGCAAATAGTCAACTGGAATAAACGAAATTTAATTAGTTAAGCGCAGGTCAGAAATTAAATATTGATTAGTAGTCATGTTGGGCACAGCTAGATGTAGCTCTCGTTGGATTCATACTTTTTTAATTGTAAAATAATTGAAGTGATATATGATTGAATATTGATTAATGAATGTATGGATGAAGCAATAGTAGATTAAAATAATAATTACAATAATATTGTAAGGTTGACTTAATTACTTATGCATCATGGATTGGAAGCCATTGTTTTTAGGGAAGGGAATTGGCAGAATATTCAATTTCCAGGCATTCATAAAGGTAGCTCATGCACCCAACACGCACTAGCACAAAAAAAAAAAAATTGTATTAATACATCTATTTAAAAGTATCGTCTTATTTTAAACAAAAAATGATTTTGTTATTTCACTTATATGTTAGTGTATCGAATAAAGATATTAGTTGTATTACTTCATTTACGCAAATGTATTACCTTGTTTCATATAATATAAAGTAAGGATATTACTCACATAATGTAAAAACATATCACTACGATAATTAAAAAATAAGAATTAAAATAATTACATGTTTATCAGAACACCAACATGCATATGCAACATGTGTCTGTCTATATCATTTTACAGAAGATTACTCTTAATAATACAAACATGGAAACTAGTGATTTAATTGAACATAAAAATTAAACAACTTGCAAGTAGTCAACTTTCATAAACAAAATTGAATCAGAGGTCAGAAATTGAATATTGATTAGTTGTCATGATGGGGACAGCTAGCTGTAACTCTGATGTATCATTCATTGAATCATTAATGAAAGTATGGATGAAGCAATTAGTAGATTAAAATAATAATAATAATTTAAGGATGTTGACTTAATTAATACGTTGCATCATCGGTTGGATGCCATTGTTTGTCATACTAATTTCAGTTACCAAAGGGTGTTTGGGGAGAAATTAGGGAGATCAGATGGCGGCTTATGCTGCTCTTGCTCGTCTGGATTACGATATACAGGCTTGTCTAGACTATTCTGCGCCGTTTCAAAGTCAGGCACCAGTCCTTCACGAAATGTATGAAACTGCAAACAAAAAGATGAAGTCCTTTGAAGTATTTATGGAAAGATTGGATTTGAGCAGCAGGATTAGGATGAAGGATTCGTTTAAACGAGTCGAAGAGGCAGCGATTCTTTTTTACGATGCAATTAAATCATCTGCGGAGAAAGGGAAGCCGCTTTTAGAATTTTTCTTTCAAGATAAAAAAATTGAAGAGATGGATGAGCAGTCAGTTGAGCTGTTGGAAGAGCTGGCTGATGAATACATAAGAAATCTGGAGGATTTAAGACAAGAGAGTCATTCCTTCATAGACACACTTGAGAAGATGGAGCAGGAGTATCTAAAACAAGATAGTCCTTTACCTGTTGATGAAGATGTTCATTCCAAGTCAAAGATGGTTGGATTGTCTGATGAGTATACGAAACTCAAAAAAGAGATTATCTGTGGCCGCATCAGGAATCTATTCATTCACTCAATTGTTGGGATGGCAGGAATTGGCAAGACTACTCTTGCTAATAAATTTTTTGAAGATTTCGATGTCTTGGAATGGTTCGACTGTTGTGCATGGGTGACGGTTGGAAGAGAATATCAACTAGAAGAAATTGTTCAAGACATTCTAACTCAATTGGGCGCTGATGAGCATGATATGCTCACGGAAGGATACTTGAATGAATATTTGACAAACAAGCGATGTTTCATTGTGTTGGATGATGTATGGGATATGGAGCTTGTCCAAAATTGCTTGAAAACCTCATCTCCAATCACATTTGACAGTGGAAGTCAATTTTTGGTTACAACAAGGATTCAACATCCGTATTCTTTTGGTTATCATCTCATAAATATGCGCTTGCTAAATAAACGAGAAAGTTGGAATCTTTTGTGTGACAAGGTCTTTCCTCAAAACTCATGCCCGGTTGAACTTGAGAAAGTTGGAAAGATGATTGCTGAGAAATGTGATGGTCTTCCTCTTACAATCGTCACAATCGCCGACCTCCTATCGAGGATACCAAGATCAGAATGGGTTGATGTCGCAACACAAAAAAAGCATCAACTCTTCACCGATGCATACGATGAAATTTCAAAGGTACTATATCCTAACTATGACAATTTACATAAGGATTTGAAATTATGCTTTCTCTATATGGCAGTCTTCCTACCAAATTATAAGATTCCCAAATCCAAGATCATTAATATGTGGATTGTTGAGAAAATCATTCCGAAAAGTTTTTTCCAAACTTCAGAAATTTTTGGTGAAGGATACTTGCAGGAGTTTGCAGTGCATAATGTTATTATGGTCTACCAAAGAAGCAGTGCCGTAGTCAATGATATTTTCGATAAAATAAAAACATGTGGCCTCCATTCTTCCTGGTGGCACTTTTGCTACAAAGAAGCTAGGAAGATTAACTTTTTTCACATCTTGGATAGTTATACAGATGCTTCAAGTGAAGTTATAAAACATCAGACTAGGTTGTCCGTTCACAACAACATTTTGTTTGGTATTAAATGTGTGTATGAATCAATGGAGGAAAATTGTGCATCCATTACCCACTCTCTACTATGTCTAGGTCCATATCATCAATATCCAGTACCCATATGTTTCGGTTTAAAGTTGCTTAAAAAACTTGAAGCTCTTGAAATCCGTTTTTATGAGTTCCCTTTGGAAATATTGGAACTAGTTAAGTTAAGATACCTTGCTCTCACATGCAATGCAAGTCTCCCTCCTTCCATATCAAAACTTTGGAAACTACAATACTTGATTGTCCGGCGACATTTGATAATTAAATTTGGAGCTCTATCATATTTGCCGGTAGAGATATGGGATATGAAAAGATTGAAACTTCTTCATGTAACGGGTTGCGACCTACCTGATGTTAGTGACACTTTTTTGCCAAATCTTTTAAAACTATCAGATGTGAGCATTAATAGTTGCACTACTAGTGTTGTTGCAAGGATCCCTAATATAAAAAAGCTAGGAATTCGAATTGATAGAATGCCTGCGGCAGAAGAGCTTTTGTGTTGCTTTGATCATGTTTCTCATCTAAGTGAACTAGAATCACTTAAATGTGTCATTGTAAATCCAACATGCAATTTTGAGGTTGTTGCACCACTTTCTCAACTCTCAATGTTCCCATTTGGTCTGAAAAAGTTGACTCTGAGTGGGTTGGGCTATCCTTGGAAAGAAATGAGCACTATTTCTTCACTGCCAAATCTTGAAGTCCTCAAGCTGCGAAACAATGCCTTTCAAGGGCCACTTTGGGAAGTC
Source organism: Scutellaria minor (assembly GCA_954870855.1). Taxonomy (NCBI): domain Eukaryota; kingdom Viridiplantae; phylum Streptophyta; class Magnoliopsida; order Lamiales; family Lamiaceae; genus Scutellaria; species Scutellaria minor. The sequence goes on along the minus strand of OX940729.1, from coordinate 18,825,809 downwards.
GAAAAAGATAAATTCCCAAAGCTTTACTTTCTTCAAATGGAAGACATTGATCTAGAGATATTGGAGGGGGAAGATAGCTTCAAATGTCTTAAGAAACTAAGTATAAAACACTGCTACAATTTGAAAAAACTCCGTTTCACAATGAGATATGAATTTCTTTCAAATTTTGAAGTAGTTGACTGTAATCCTCGGATTCAAAAGAATATACAAAGGAGAGTTATGAAGACAAGTGGACTCAGAAGGTCCTACGTGCAATTTTCATTTTCATGGAACGCTTGAGAGACAACTTTGATCATAAGGTTAGTAATTCAACTTACTATGTTGAACAATAATTTGTTTACTCTTCACCTCATATATATATATATATATATATATATATATATATATATATATATATATATATATATATTACTGTGTTTGAATAAACAAATAAGTTTTTTAATAATACTTATAAGTTATTTAAGATTTAACTTTTAAACTCGTTAAAGTGTTTAATGAAATTTTAAAAATAAGATTTTCTTCAGCTCAAAATATTATGATAGGAGCTTATAAACTATTTACAAAATGTTAAGAGAAACCATCTTATTTAAAATAATATCTTATCTTTCAAAATTTCTTCAAAATTCATCATTTAAATTACAATATAGCAATTAATAATATTTTGATTAACTCCATCATCTTATTTATATAAAATCTCCATTTATTATTTTAAAAATAAGATATAACATTTTAATAATATGTAAAAGATTATAAGACATTTAAATAAGCTTAATTGATTATTACCATCATAACAATGAAACATGTTTATGCCAGGATGAGAAAACGATGAGCAAAGATTCAAGATGTTGTTCAAATGATAGATTATGGTTTACACAGTCAAGCATTTAAGAAATATCAGTTGCAAATCATACGGTGAGATGACTATTCCCTCTACATATGTGTGTCTCAATGTGTGGAAATTGAGAGTTCTTTTAATTGGACTGAAGCAGACTATTCTTATAATTCTGTAAAATTGTGTATCTTTTGTGACTTTTTATCATGATCCAATGTTATTTCTATGGACTAGCGATTACATTCATCGTTTTTGAATTTTTTTTCCTTTATCTATTAGCTTGTTTTGTATGGGAAAATAACTTTAATGGTCTAATAACGAGGGGCTCAGCCCATTTCTGCCATTTTGTTTTATAAAAAAAAAAAAAAAAAATTGTTCTCATTTAAGTTTTAGGTTCCGCCATTCAGTGTGATGTATGTTTTAGATTTCTTTTTATTTTCTTAATATTTCTTAATTGTTCACCGTTAAATAATTTATCTCTTCGCTTCTCTCTCTCATACATATTTTTTGGTGTTTGATTTGGACTAATCATAAGTTTTTTATAATATCTATAACTTATTTAATAACTTATAATAATTAAGGTTTTTGAAGTGTTTAACAAAGTTTTCTAAATAAGACTATTTCATTTCAAATGTGACGTAGATTGTCTTTAAAAAATTAGATTAATAAATTCCATCATTTTATTTATACTAGTGAAGTTCACATGTGTTATCTTTATATTGTTCATTGTCTTGCATATATCACGTCCTCGATTTTATTTTTATAATGTTCGTTGTTTTGTGTATATCAAGTCCTTCCTTACATGATTATTCTTATGTGACATAGGAATTCTTTCTTTGTTTTTTTTTTTATCATCACTTGAAGTTTGAATCTCGTAATCATCTTTATTGTCTTTCTTTGTTGTTTTTTGTTTATTAAGTTTTTTTATTTTTTGGAAAATATCAGATTTCTTTCTTAAAGTATACCTTATTTCAAAGTTAGTACCCGAATGTACCACATCGTAATTCGTCCTCTAAATATTCATATTCAAATGCCATCAAGTATTGTCTCTGCCTTTGAAAATCCATCCAAATACACCGAACTTAACTAACAAATTCAATTTGGAAGGAAAAAAACGCACCAAAATCAGAATGTGTCAATTTGACTCATTTGTTTTTCATAGTATTTCTTTACTTCTTTAAATCAAGAGGAGCTCGCCAAAATCAAGAAAAAGAACATGGAAGATTTGGATTCAATTGGGTTTGGATTTTGAAGATTAGAGTACTTAAATTTTGTTTTGGGGGATTTTGGTGTTTTGATTTTGCATTTTATACAAAAAAATTATGCACTCAAATGATGTGGCAATTGATATTTTATCCCTCTGATTTATTTTTTTTGAATAAATGACTTGACATATGAGTTGGCAATTTAGATGATATATAAATTCAAAAATAAATTCCACGTCGAAAAAAAATCTTCCACATAACCGTAGGATCACTGAAATGTTGAAATTGGGGGTGAGTGTGGTTCACTTGCCGAAAATTGATCGAAAATTGAGATTCCGGTGAAAAAATAATTTAAATTAGACAGATTTTTCAATTACAAGACTAAAATTGATAATCTGAAATAATAGGACTAATATTGGACAACGCCTCCAAAGCAACTAAAAGTGAATTTTTCCAACTTTATTTTTATAATCTACCATCCAAATTTTACAATTTGTGTCAACAACAGCTATATATGAATTTGAGTTGTAAAGTTCGAATAGCAAATTGCAATAAATTTTTTTTACAAAAAGTGCAAAAGTGATATAGTTCGGATCTTATATTGCAATTTACTCTTTTTATATTATTTATCATAGACAGTGGCAAGGTTTTGACTTCACCAAGTAGATATGTATATGAATTTAACGTTATACATTCGATAAAACTGATTATATATATGCAATTTTTGTTTGCATGTTGTGCAGTTTTGATTAATCTTGATAGGACTTTTCATATAATTATCAAAAGAAATTATTCAAAAGATTTAAAATTCCAACGGTACTTCTATTGGAACCAATTTGCTGTTTACAAAATTCCAATGGAAAAATTATAATAATAAATTTAAAAATTAATAAACCTCAACTAATGTTGAAGTTGATTTGGATGGTTGTTGATAATTATCACGTTTCAAAAAAGGTTTTTGTCCTCTAAATTTGCCTCATCCGACATTAATTTCATCATCTATCTTTTACCATTTGTCTTTTGAGCCTGTATATTAAAACATATATACAAACTTACTACAACATATAAATATATGTATATATATATATTTTTTTTTGGATGAATTACATATATCACCTTCTGGTCAAGTCACCAAATGGTCTCTAATATTTGTGAAATTACAATTAAACCTTTTAACTATTAAGAAAACTCTAAAACTCACCCAAAGGTTCGATTGATTTCTCTGAGTAATTTGATTCAAACTCGCTTATTTTTATCAATATCATACTATATCATACTGTATTATCACACTTTAAGTTTGAAGGAGGTCATAAGTTTAAATATTGATCTTTGAAGCGGTCAACTTATTGTAAAAAAATTAAAATAAAAACATTTTCTTCTTGTAGCAACTGGCAAGTAATTAAGTTTATCAAATAATGAATCTCTTAAAAAAGTAGAAGACTACAAAAACAAAGGTGAATGATAAAGAAAGAAACATCTAGTGAGGCAAGCTCAGACCCGGACCAAAAAACTTTTTTTTTCCTATTAATAATAAATCATTTATTTATTAACAAGGATAAAGGAATGATTATATTTCAATATTGCGAGAAAAATTCATCCCAAAAGAAATACAGTAAAAATTTCAGAAGATATGCATTTTTAAAATTATTTTTAATCTCCATCTAATTTAAATTTTGGCCCAATAATTTGCCATTCTCAAGTGAGGTTATATTACTTGGGTAGTAAATCAGCTAGGTTAATGAAATAGGTTATTAATGTATGCATTTTAATTTTTTTTAATTATATCTATATATAAATACTAAAGATAAATTTAGTTGATTATATCCGATAAATTAAATCTGTATTTGTATTTTATTCATTGATTTAAATAATTCTAAGTATCATGGAACCATCTTTCACTTGTCTGTTATCTCATTTATAGTTTGTATGTAACTGATAGGTGAATAGTTGCAAGCAATTGAAAAGTTAGAATTTTATTTGTGAGATTTAATTTTTTTTATTACAACAGTTTAATTTAGACTAATAAAAGATAGTTTTTTCAATGCTTTGCAATTAGAATTTTCAATGAGTTTATGTGAATTTTGATACCTCATGTAAATCCTTATTTCGGATGTGATACCCACATTCAACAACTTCCAATATTGGCACCTAATGTTTGAAATTGTAACAAGTTTGATACTTTTCATCAAATTTCCATTCAAATTTGATGAGAATAAATTGTCTGACGGATCATATCAGTCAGCATTACCCTTTTTCTTTCTTCTTTTAAATTACCGACTAAAATGTCCATCGTGGATAAGCTTTTTTAATTTTATTTTTATTTTTAGTTACCTACAGAAATTTCTTTCGTTAATCTTTTTTTTTTTTTGCTCTTTAATCTGATTTTTTTCTTATAGCGACGGATATTCTTGTCGGTAAATTTAAAATTCAACGACATTTTTGTGAAAAAAATTCCACAAACTTATTTAAGAACTCCATGGAGACAAATATTAATAATAGAATATGCCGTTGGGAATTAGCGATGAAAAAGAAAAAAAAAATTATCGATGAGTTTAGTACTAACAAAAAATTCCATAAGCAATTTCGTCGAAAATGTTGTTACTAATGGAATTTCGATGTTGCCGACAAAAAATTCTGTCGCTAAATCCCTGAATTTTTATAGTGATTAATTTTTATGGTGAACTCCCTATTATGCCCTAACATATTAACTAGGTAAACTATATATTGGTGAAAATTTAATAGATAAAAGAAAATATAGTGCTCCCTTTCCTTCTTTAAGAAAAATTTCTTACCCTTTTCAAATTAATCAAGACTACATATGAGAGAGTTTAGAAATGAGCTAAATTATAGTGTATTAATGTTGAATTGTTGAGTGGTTTTTTTTTTTTTCCTTTTTCTTTGGGCTAATTTAGTGGACCAACACAAAAATCAAGTCTCATTTTTTAGGGTAATTCTACAATACACCATTGTATTAATACATTAATGTTTTTTTTACTGTGGTAACTCCTTTGAAATGTAACTTTTGTGTTTTAGGTTGTTTGATGCACTGGGCCTCCTTATATTATATTTAATTTTGGGTTGCAATACAAGTGAGCCTTTTAATGATTTTGTATGTTGTTACATGCATTTCATTTCATTATTGTTGTTACAAGCATTACATGCATTCCATATGTCTAATTCACAGTAATTGTTTAGCCATTTAATTAATCATTTAAATTAATTATTTTGCGATTTTAATTAAAATCATTATAAGTGAATTATCAGAAAATTATTGGTTCATAATCCTAATTCGTAAATGACATAAGAACAAACGATTCTAATTTCACTAGGTGAAGTATGCAATAGTAGTAATATGTGTCATTTACGAACAAACTATTCTAATTTCACTAGCCGAAGTATGCAATAATAGTAATAAGTTGATATTAATTATGCGTTGTTGTCATAACTGTTAATTAATTTGCTTTTATACATGATAGAATGGTTTCAATTATATATTTATATTAAAATCATTTATATATTATTTTTAATTCATACAATTTGGATCAATTCAATAATTTATATTTCATATTTAAAATGAAAACTATATTTTATATAGATTGACATAATGATTTTTAATGATAATTATGTATTATTGCACCCATATCATAGGATATGATCGATGCTACCATTGTTATAGATGATAACCAAAACAATGATTGTTAAATGATGAAATCGAATATGTATGTTATAGAGTGCATATTTTATTTTAATAATGATATATTAGTGGATATAATTTGAAACATGCATATCAAATCCAAATCCAAACCTTCACAAAATTATGGTAACTGCAATGGTAATTCATTGAGTATGAAATCATAAACAATGGTTTAAAATACTAAAATGTATCCAAATCGAAATTCATGAATGTATATCTTTCTAAAATTACGATACCGATAAATTTAACTCCATAAGTATAAATCTTATACAACGGTTGGAAATATTAAAATATATCCAAATCGAAATTTGTATCATCAAAAGATTATGATAACATTGATTGACTTATTATTAAATCGGGTTAATTACGCGAAATCCCCTTGTGTTTTGAAAAATCGGCATGAAATCCCCTTGTGCTTTAAAAATTACGCGAAACTCATTTGTGGTTTTCTAAATATAACCCAAAATCCTCAATCCCGTTAATGTTAACAGAGGTATTATGCACGCGCTATTCATGCATTTTTTGATATTTTTTTTTCACTTTTTTTTGCTATAAAAAGACATATTTATCTTTTTTTACTCTATTTAAAGACTAATTTTGTTGTTGGGGGATTCTTGCAATTGCAAACACTTGCTTCAAACTTGTTTTCTACATTAACACCTATTTCTTAATTTGCTTTTATTTATTTATTTTCAATTAATTTTTTATTTAGTTATTTATTTTATTATTATTAATACTAACAGTTTCTACGTAGTTTTTTTTTTTTACTTTTGTTTCAATTCATTTTTTTTATCAATATTAATTTTGATTTAATTATTTATATTATTGTTATTAATGATATTTATTTCTTTACTTTTATTTTTGTAAGTTCATTTTTTTACAAATGTTAATTATTTATTTAGTTATTTATTTTATTTTTATTAATGTTATTAGTTGATACATATATTTATTTATTTACTTTTTTTCAATTCATTTTTACAATATTAATTTTCTATTTAGTTATTTTTTCATTATTATTAATTAACTTATTGATGAAGATTAGAATAAAAAGATAAGACTTGGTATTAAGGAAAATATAAAATAAATAAAAACAAAAAAGACTCAATACTTAAGAATTGTTAGGTATAACCAACAAAATTAACCATACCAATAAATAATTAACATACCAACTTGTCAGAACAAACAAAAAAATAATATAAATTATACAAGAAAACTTAGAACATACCAATTTAAAAGAGACAAACAAATAATAAAAAGTTTATATCGAAAAACATGGAACATACCTTGTACTTACTTCAGGTTCTCATTCTAAAACAAAATGTACCTCAATAGAAAAATTTATCATTGTTCACGCCTTTAAGAATCTAGATTTCTCTAAGAAATTCAATGGATTTTTAATTTTTTTCGTATGGACATTGAATATTTTTTTTGAAGAAAACAATAAACTAATTATATTTAGGGTCTCATTGTAGCGCCCCGGACCAAAAACGAAATATAATTGATTAATTAAATATTAAACCCTTAATTGAATTATTATGTGCGTTATTTTTTACTGTTTAATTTAATTACGTACGTTTCAGATACTTGTTTAAATGCAAGATTTAGATGGAAATAATTTCTAGACATGGAACATAGGATTTTATTATACCATTGTTTCAGATACGTGTTTAAATGCAAGATTTAGATGGAAATAATTTCTAGACATGGAACATAGGATTTTATTATACCATTAGATGCGCAATGGAAAAACGAGAAGATAGAAATGAACTAGGGATCAATCGGAGACCCGTAGCTTAAATGACGACGAAAAGGGCAAAATTCGAAGATTCTGAAAAACGAAAGATATTTCGATGAATAGTAATCTGAGATATTTTTGGTGAATAGTAACTTAGATATTTTGAATGAATAGTGATTTTTGGGAATCTATAAATAGGGGTGTATTCGATTCAAAAATCACCGTTTTTCCAAACGAGGCTAAAGCGATGAAAACACGTAAGTCTCTCTCTCCTCCCTTCTCTCTCTCGATTTTCTGTTTTCTGATCACCGGCGCCGCCGTCGCTGGTGGCCAAAAAAATTCAAATTTATCGGTTTCGGCCGATTTTCGCACAAAATATATGTCTTGTCGAGACGAGTCTAGGATAGGTTTCGGATTTCAATTCCGATGTCTCGTTCGTCGGGAAACGGCAAAAACGTCGCCGGAAAATCCTAACCCTTGTTTTTCATGTTTTTCAACCCTTTCTCTCTCCTCGGTTCTCTCTCTCTCTTCCTTCGCCGGAGTGGTGGCTGACCTTCCCGGGATGTCGGGCTATCAGTTGGGGATGGTGGCACCGTCGTGGGCGGCGGTGCCGAGGCCGGAAGTGGTGGTGGAAAGTGGTTGTATGTGTGTAGGCTGGTGTGTGTGTGTGTGTGTGTGTTTTTACGTGATAGTGTGTGTGTTTTTAGGCTGTTGGTTGCCGGCTATGGGAGGTCGCCGGCCGGAGTTGAGTGTTGGGGCGGTGCCTCATTGCACCGCCGGAGTTGAGTGTTGCCGGCGATGGGAGGTCGCCGGCCATGGTCGGAATTTGGGGGGGGGAGAAAGCGGTTGAGGGGCTGATCTGGGCACACAGCGCCGGGAGACACCGGGCGTGCTGGGCACACGGCGCCGGGAGACGGGAAGCGCGCGCGGCGCCATATTTGCGATACGAAACGCATTTTCTCCGTCGTACGTTATCATCGAGTCGTCGACGACGAGATGTCGTCGACCGGGAGTCGGGAGTCCCGGTCAAAGTCAACCCTTTTGACCAAAATTACCAAAATACCCCTCAATCTTAAAACACTCCGTTTGAGCTCGTTTCAACTCCGATTGAGCTCATTCTTCTTCCGTAGCAACCCTAATCGTTCCCTCTTCCTCATCTTTTGACCAAAATTACCAAAATACCCACCAATCTCAAAACGCTCCATTTGAGCTCGTTTCAACTCCGATTGAGCTCATTCTTCTTTCGTAGCAACCCTAATCGTTTCCTCTTCCTCACTTTTTGACCAAAATTACCAAAATACCCCTCAAACTTAAAATGCTCCATTTGAGCTCGTTTCAACTCCGATTGAGCTCATTCTTCTTCCATTGCGACCCAAATCTTACCCTCTTTCATCTCAGCCTATTAAACTGAACATCCACTCTCATTTCTTCAACCTCAATCTTTAGATCTTCTATTCCATCTCATCTTTATCGATCGTATCTCCTCGATATCGTTTATACCTTTAATTATACATTTTAAAGATCTAAGAAATACCGTAATTTGTGTAGGCTATCTGTTGGATCGTGCATTGTGAAACTTGATATTTGATACTCGCTACTCACGTGGTAACCACCGAACAAGGTGGGGGTAACTTCTAAACTCAATATGTTTATTATTTTCTCTATTTGATGTACGAACTGTTGATTCTTATATGAGGTGATTATATGCTATAAATATTATGTTTATATTACGATAGTGTGATAGGGATGGGCTAGGTGTTTATTGGGTTGTATGTCCATTAGTGAATCTTGGGTTGTGTGTCCATTGGGTTGTGTGTCCATTAGTGAATCTTGGGCTGTGTGTCCATTAGGAAATCTTGGGCTGAGTGTCCTTTGGGCTGTGTGTCCATTAGTGAATCTTGGGTTGTGTGTCCATTGGGTTGTGTGTCCATTAGGAAATCTTGGGCTGAGTGTTCATTGGGCTGAGTGTCCTTTGGGCTGTGTTCCATTAGTGAATCTTGGGCTGAGTGTCCATTGAGCTGAGTGTCCTTTGGGTTGTGTGTCCATTTGTGAGTCATGGGTTGTGTGTCCGTTAATGAACCAAATTATGTGTTATGCATAATATGTGATGTGTCTAATTGTTGAACTATTATATATGTTTAATATGTGTACTGCTTAATAATGTTAAAACATGGAAATTACTCCCACGAGTGTATTCAACGCACTCACTCATATTCTGTACTCACACTACAGGAAATTATGAATGAGGAGAAATATAGAGAGAGTTGTGCTATGTCAGCTGTGATCTTTTTCCCTGTTGTCTTTTTTTGGAGCTGTCTTTCTGAACTTTGTTCCACGTTTTGTAAAATTAAACAGTCCTTCTTTTATGTAATGGATCCTGATGTTTTTCCGCTGCTCAAGGTTTTCAAACCCTTTGAAATCGGTTGTATCCGAATGTTTATATGTAATATTTCTGATCGTCTCTTACCTCCTTCTATTTTATATCATGTACGTCTTTTTTCCTTCTTTCTTCACGCCCACAATGAAAACTCTGATAATTTTTAAGTGTGAAAAACAAGGTGTGACACTCGTTAATTACACTTTGGGGTTGATTTGAGGTGAAAATTATATACTATCGAGTATTTCCAAATCCTCCTCATCAATAGTCGACATGGATATCGATTCTTATCTTTTTAGTCTAATCTTCATTAATAGGTTAATTAATAACAATAAAAAATAACTAAATAAAAAATTAACATGGTAAAAAAAAGAACTGAAAGAAAAAGGTAAAAAAATAAATATATGTATCAATTGTTAACATTAATAACAATAAAATAAATAACTAAATAAAAATTAACATAAAAATGAACTTAAAAATATAAATGTCACGCCCCAAAATCTTTTTGCATTTTATTAGAGTTTTCATATGGGCGTGAAGATGGAAAAAACAAAGGACACTTAACACAATCAGAAAGAATGAGTAAGGGACAACAGAAGAAAGAGATAAGGGACGAAGTGAATCTTTCACTTATAAACATACGGCCTCTGACGTTAGCAATCGGTCTCATTACCGATATAAAACATCATACGCAGCGGAATCATTCTTCAGGATCTCACATCCTTATATGTATCACAATATTACATAACCCAAAATACATGAAACATGGTTTTGATAAAGTTTGTGTCACATCGTTCTAATCATGTAAATACAAAAGATAGCACCATCTCTATCTCCGTCTAGGGTTCCTCTTATTCATCATTGCCTGTAGTGTGAGTATAGATTAAGGGGTGAGTGCGTGGAATACACTCGTGGGGATAAAATCTACCTCTTGTGACTCATAACAGATATAAAACACTAGTAAAATAATCTTTAAGTCACATCATCACAGCACATAAAAGCAAAACAGATATTAGAAATGGCAAGGGATGAATAGGTGCGGGATTCCCCCGTCTTATCCTATATAACGGTCTCACTACCGTTGGTGCATTTCAAGAGGACCACCAAACCTCAACAGAGTAGTATAAAATAGCAGGGGATGGACAGAGCGGACTTCGGTCATTTCACAGTTATATGGCACAGCAATTATAAACACAACACTTAGTATTCCTCAGTCATGTATTTAATAAGGAAAACAGTAAACAGATAAAGAGATATAAATTACCCCCACCTTGTTCGGTGGTTACCACGTGAGTCGTAAGGTCTAAGGATCTGATAACACAAGCTCAATCCAACAAGTACTCAAGCTCGATCCAACTAATACTCAAGCTCAATCCAACGAAAAGCCTACACAAGTTACGGTGTTCTTAGATCTTATTAATTATAATTAAAGCGCTAAACGTTTCTTCCGGAAGAAAGACGATTGTTAACTACGCGACGAGTCGAGAGCTCTAAGGATTGGATAAGGAACGAGCTCGTTCAATGTTGATATGAGCTCAACGACGTATATAAAGTTTGAAGGTATATTGGTATCAATGATTGACTTTAACCGGGCCTCAACCCTCGGTCAACGACATCTCGTCGACTAAGACTCGATGATAAAGCACAGAGGAAAAGGATTGGGAAAGGATTGGAAACACGACGTCACCCGACATGCGTCTCGCACCCGACGCCCACTCCCGGCGCGCCCATGCAGCGCACAACCGTGCCCCTAGTGCACGACCGTGCGCCAGCGTCCAGCAACTTCTGCCTGACCGCGCACGACCGTGCTCCCCAAGCACGATCGTGCGCCAGCCTCCAGCAACTTCCCCTCCGGCACGACCGTGCGCCAACGCGCCCAGCAGCCTCTCCAGCTGCCTCGTTGCTACCCGGCGTCTCCCTCTCCCAATCCTCCGGCTATATCATCCCAAACTACTACATCTTCATTACAAGATCAACACTTCCCAAACCCTAATACTCATACACACACATGTATATACATAAACACACATCCTCAACAAAACACTTGGCCGACGATCGAAGGTCGCCGGAAACCCATCATCACAACCCGCTGGTACATCACCAGCGTCGGTCATCACTTTCCTCATAGCGGCACCACCTGTGTCATCCCCAACAGAGATCACACACGCACACACAAACACACACACATACATGCATAAACCATACCCAACCTGATATAGCTCCGACACGACCACACACAGCGACGTCGTCCCTCCAACATCTCACCCTCACCTCCGGGAGAACCTCCGACAACATCTCCGGCTAAAAAGACAGAGGAAAAGAGAGAAAACCGAGGAGAGAGAAAAGTTGGCTAGGGTTAGGGTTTAGGGTTTTGAGATGATTTTTCGCCATTTTCCGACGAACGATAAGTCGGAATAGAAATCCGAGACTTGTTCTAGACTCGACTCTCACCCTCACCTCCGGGAGAACCTCCAACAACATCTCCGGCTAAAAGGACAGAGGAAAAGAGAGAAAATCGAGGAGAGAAAAGTTGGCTAGGGTTAGGGTTTAGGGTTTTGAGATGGTTTTTCATCGTTTTCCGACGAATGATAAGTCGGAATAGAAATCCGAGACTTGTTCTAGACTCGACTCGTCAAAACCTACGTTGTGTGCGAAAATCGGCCGAAACCGAAAACTTTGAAATTTTCCGACAAACTCCGGTGGCGACACCACCTCGGCGGCGGCGGCGCCGATGGTGGCGCGCCGGAGGCCGAAAAGTAAAAGAGAAAGAGAAAGAGAAAAGAGACTTACGTGTTTTCGTCGCTTTTAGCTCGTTCGAAGAAAGGGGTGAAAAATGAACTGAAGGAGCCTCTATTTATAGATTTCGAAAGTTACTATTCACGGTAAATATCTCATTTACTATTCACCGTAAATATTTTCTGATATTTCCGAAACCTCGTATTTTGTTCTTTTCATCGCCATTTGAGCTACGGGTCTCCAATTGACCTCTAGTTCGTTTCTATCTTCTCGTTTTTCCAAAACGCATCTGGTGATATAAAAATATCTTATGTTCCACGTCTAGGTAAACTATCCATCTCATACATGCATTAAACACTTATCTGAAATACTCGTATTTAAACAGTTAAAACATATGCACATATATATATTAAATCCTGAGTTTAAATATTTAATTAATAAATTATGTTCCATTTTGGTCCGGGGTGCTACAATAAAAGTAAAGAAAATGAACTTAAAAAAATTTAATTGAAAATAAATAAAGAAAAGCAAATAAAGAAATATGTGTTAATTTAGAAAATAAACTTGAAAGAAGTGTTTGCAATTGCAAAACAACTCCCCCCACAAGATTTAGTGTAGCGCCTAGGACAAAATGAAACATAATTGACTAAATAAATAATTAGCCTAGGACAAAACGAAGCATAATTGACTAAATAAATAATTAAACCCCTAATTATTTGATTTAATTATGTGTGTTTCAGAAAAAAGATAAAATGCATGATTAATTAATCGAATGTATAATTTAATCATAAAGCATAAGTTATAATTTATCAAAAGATTTATAATCGAAAAATGAAAAGATAGAAATGAAATTAAGGTCAATCGAAGACTTGTAGCTCAAATCACGAAGGAAACGAGAAATCGATAAAAAGATATTTTCGATCGAAAAGTAAAAAGTAAGATATTTTCGAAAAGTAAGATATTTTTTAAAGTAAAGATATTTTCGAAAAAGTGTATATAATACGAAATGAATCGTAAAAAGTAATAATTCGAATGAAAAGTCGAAAAGTAAGATATCTCTTCTTTCTTCTCTCTTCTGGTTTTCCGGCCACCGCCGCCACCGGAATATTTTTCTTCTCAACTTCAGCCGATTTTCACCCCTCTTATAGATTTTAACGAGCCCGTTCCAGGTCCGGGCTCGGTTTTGCATTCCGACATCTCGTTCACCGGGAAACGGCAAGTCAAACCCTGGAAAACCCTCTTTTCTCTCTCATTTCTTCATTTCTCTCTCTTCTGGTTCATCTCTTTCTCTCTTCTCTTCTCTCTCTCTCCTCACCGGACTTTGGTGTGTGAGTGGTTGTGGGTGTTGTGAACAGTTGACAGCGACGGGAGGTTGCTTGCCATGGTGTTTTATGCGTGTGTGTATGTGTATGGGTTTGTGTTTAGTTGTTGCCGGCGACCTCCGGGTTGGGTTGGGGCGGTGCCTCGTTGCGTCGCCGTTGCAGGTGGTGTGGCGTCGCCGGCGACGGGAAGTCACCGGCCATGGTGGAGTCGAGGCATCACAGCTCCTGTTGCTGCTGTTGGGTGACGCACCGAGGGATGCCGGGAGCACAGGTGCGCGTTGTGCGCAGACGAGAGCAAGCCGGGTGCCGGGTATGCATGCTATGCGCGCGCCGGGAGACACCGGGTGCCGGGTATGCACGCTGTGCGCACATCGGGAGACATCGGGTGCTAAGTATACACGCTGTGAGCGCACCGGGGGGCACCGGGTGTCGTGTGCGTGCGTTGGGGAGGCCGAGGCGCGCTATGTGCGCGCTAGGTAGTGTCGGGATGCGCCGATGCGTGTGTGTGTGTGGTGTCGTCGGTGACGTTAAATCGTCGGTCGGGAGTCGGGGGTCCCGGTCAAAGTCAACCCTTTTTTGATAAATTATGAAAATGCCCCTACACCTTTAAACGTTTTGTTTGAGCCCGTTTTTCCTCCGTTACGACTCTAATCTTTCCCTTTACACCCTATGATCACAAGTTTAACCTTTCATACTCATTTCTTCATTCTTCTTATCGAGTTGTGAACCTTCATTTCGTTTCTTTCCTTCGACATTTCTTCCTCGAGATAGTTCTACTTAAGTATACGTATTTTATTGTAATACGAGATCTAAGAAAACTCTTGTTTACATGTGTAGGCTATCGAGATTAGAAAAGATCTTAAAGCTTAGGAATCAACGTATCACGAGGAATAACCACCGAACAAGGTGGGGGTAACTTTTAACTCTAAGCTTCATGTTTCCCGTTTTTATAAATGCATGAATAATGTTTAACGATCGCATGCTATGTGAACCAAGACTCATGAAGGGAATCTTAATCTATGTGCTATGATAATCAAGGACTTCTGAAACGAATTGTAAATCTTATGGGAAGTGAATCTTATATGTCGTATCTTCATGATGTGAGTTATGTGAATATGCATACATGTTATACTTATGATATGAAATGATTGGTGGTCCATAAAAACACCCCTACGGAGGGACTGGTAGTCCGTAATAAATACCCCTATGGAAGGACTAATAGTCCGTAATAAATATCCCTACGGAGGGACTAGTAGTCCGTAATAAATACCCCTACGGAGGGAAAGGTAGTCCGTAATAAATATCCCTACGGAAGGACTGGTAGTCCGTAATAAATACTCCTACGGAGGGACTGGTAGTCCATAATAAATACCCCTACGAAGGGATTGGTGGTCGGTAATAAATACCCCTACGGAAGGACTGGTGGTCAGTAAAGAGCACCAACGGTATAGAAACCGTTAAGTAGGGTAAGACGGGTTACTCCCACACCTATTTGCAAGTATGTGATATGTATTTTATTGTACCGTGTTTATTTGCCAAACGTATATATGTTTCATTTGTTAATTGCTTAATAACTGCTAAAATATGGAAAGTATCCCCACGAGTGTATTCAACGCACTCACCCCCATCTGTATTCATACTACAGGAAACGATGAGAACCAAGAAGCGTAGAGAGGGTGGTGCCATATCGAGACTTCTTTTTTTGCTTTTAAAACTTAACGTTTAAACGATATTATTATATTTCACATTTGTAATGTTTCTGTTTTTCTTTTGCGAGATCCTGTATGAGATTTTCCGCTGCTCAAGGTTTTAAAAGTTTTATTTTGGCTAGACGCCGAGGATTTGTATATGTAAAATCGTATGTTATCATTTTTCAAAGGTTTCTATTTTGTATCATGTATGTCTCTTTCCCTTTCTTCTTGCACGCCCACAGAGAAAACTCTGATATTTTTAAGTACGAAAACGGGGCGTGACATTTAGTCTTTTAATATAGTAAAAAAAAAGGTAAATATGTTATTTTTTAGCAAAAAAGTGAAAAAACACACAAAAAAATGCATGAAGAGCGCGTGCATGACACTTCTGTTAACATTAACGAAATTGGGGATTTCAGGCTATATTTAGAAAACCACAAGGAAGTTTCGCGTATTTTTTAAAGCACAAGGGGGTTTCACGCCGATTTTCCAAATCACAAGGGAATTTCGTGCAATTATCCCTTATTAAATCATATGATAAAGTAGGATGCAATCGATGCTACAATGATTTTTAATGCATGTATCAATTAATAATATATTATCAAATTAACTACAAAACATCAAAACATGCAAAATCAATGCAACAATGATTTTTAATTGTGATCATGTACCATTGCGTACAAAACCATTGTTGATGTGCATATTTTTAACGGACATGTATCATTGTTATAGAAGTGGACCTTGTTGTCACATGCATTTCATCTAATTCATATGAAATTGAGACGATGTGAGCAATGTAAGTTTTAAAATTTATTATTATTATTTTTTTAATTTTCCGATTAATATTAGGAATGTAAATTACATGAGTCATCATTTACAAATGACACACGTCCTCCCTCTTTTTACTCTTAATACTAGATTTAAACCCGTGCAATGCACGGGCTTCATTTAACATTTATCTAATTTTTATTTTATAAGTATTATTATTTCATATGTATTTGTTGATTTATATGTATGATATTTTTTTTCTATATCCTTAAAATAATCTTTCTTATTGATTTTAGTTTTTTATTTTTTTCATTTGATATTTAGCACAAAATTGTTAATAGCTAGTTCTTTATAGGTGTTTTAATTGTTGGATTAGATATTTTCATATCTTTCTTTAAAAAGTATAGAATAAATTCCATTTTTATCGCTCGAAGACATCTGTTCTGTTCTAATTTTGCCTTTGAGTGCTTTTATTATTAGGTTTACATAATGATTCATTTGTAAACATCATTTGTAAAATAATAGAACATTATCTATTTTTTTTACAATTCCCGATATGATCCACTTTCAAACTTGCAAATCTATCTATGTCCCAATGTAAACATATCCTAAGGTTTTTTTAGCACCTATTTTTTGTTAATGTCATTACTTTTGCAAGAGCATTGTTGTTTACTTTTTTTTTTTTTTTCAATTTGAAATGTTGGACAAAAACAATTATTAAAGTTCGGAACCAAATATTTCATATAGAAAAAGACAATACAACATTAACAATCTCTTCCAAGCATTTGTAACTTACATATTTAGTTTTTTCAAAACACTTATTTTGTGTAGAGTAGTAGGGTATGTATTTAATTGATATTAATTTTTTGATATTTTATAAATAAAATGTTTTTTAAGAAAGACACTTGGCAACATTGTAGAGCTCCAAATGTCATCACTTGAGAGAACCAAACCACACTTTTATATATATAATTAGTCATCACCTCATAATTGTATCACATTATTAATTCTTTTTTCTTTATGTAACATCAATATATATTTCCTTTTAGTATATAAATAAGTACATACACACACATTGCAGCGCCTAGGACAAAACAACGCATAATTGACTAATTAAATAATTAAACCTCTAATTGTTTGATTTAATTACGTGCGTTTCAGAAAAACAAAATAATGTATAATTAATTAATCGAAGTATATTTTAATCGAAAAACATAGGTTATATTTTTATCGGAGGTTCATAATCGAAAAATCAAAAAGATAGAAATGAAAATGGGGTCAATCGGAGACCCGTGAACCAAATCATGAAGAATACGAAAAAATTAAATGTTGTATATATACGTAGAAATCGAATCGTAAATGGAATAATTCATCAAAACCGAAAAGGCTCTCAATCGGAACAACAAACTCTAAAAACTTGATACTTTATTTTTACACGCGATTACCACCAAATAAGGTGGGGGTAACTTCTATTCTCTATATGTTTATTATTATTCGTATTTGATATATGAATTGTTGAACTCTATGTACTATGATTATATGTTGTGAATACTGTGTTCATACTATCATATTGTGAAAAGACTAAGGTCCACATTCATGCCTCGGAGGGACTGGTGGTCCGTAAAAAACACCAACGGTATAAAAACCGTATTATATGCTTCGGAGGGACTGGTTGTCCGTAAAAAGCACCAACAGTATAAAAACCGTATTATATGCCTCGGAGGGACTGGTGGTCCGTAAAAAGCACCAACGGTATAAAAATCGTGTGTAGGGTAAGACGAAAAATACCTGCACCTAATTGTAATCATATGCTATGTATTTTTACGCACCATGCTATATATGAGACGTGTTTAAACTGTTGTTCTAATTTATGATTGATTAAGTTGTCTGTTAACGAATTAATGAACTTATATTATATGGAAATTACTCCCACGAGTGTATTCAATGCACTCACCCCTATCTGTATTCACAGTACAGGAGATGAAAAAAATCAAGATGTATAGAAAGGGTGATGCCATATCAAGATTTCTCTTTTTGCTTTCAAAACTTAACGTAGAAATGACATTTTAATATATCACGTTTGTAAAAGATAAACTGTTCTTCTTTTCGTTATGGATCTTGTATGATGTTCCACTACTATGTTTAAATATTTTGTTTCGGCTAGATGCCGAGGATTGTATATATAAAATCGTATGTTATCGGTTTCTAAGGTTTCTGTTTTAAAATGTACGTCTCTTTCCCTTTCTTCTTGTACGTCCACAAAGAAAACTCTTATATTTTTAAGTACGAAAATGGGGCGTGACACACACACACACACATATATATATATATATATTAAACCTTATGTGGGGCATTCATGATATATCACTTTCACCTACTCAATTTTATTTTTCCTAATCCACCATGATTAAATATAAAAAAGTATTGACACTTCATTTCTCGTTCCTAATATATTCTTTAGTACATAAGTTTGAGGTTTTCAATTACTAATAATAAGCAAGCAAATGGTCACTGAATTTCGAAGTCCTCTATCCTTCAACTCGACTTATAAACTCAAAACTATTCTATGTTTCACTTAAAAAGTGTGAAAAATTAGGTACTCTAAATTCCTATTACATTGTTGTTTTGTTTCATCAAAATCTAAATATAAATCTCCTAACAATTTTAATTAGGTGGCAAAAATTCTTGACATGTGGCTTAATTTTCCCATTATATTTTGGGGTTTTTCAATTTGGGTGCCACATAAGCATTTCGGTAGTCACATTAGCCCGAAAAAATTTACCTATGAAAATCGAACTAAAATTGGAAAGAATTGATAATTAAAGGACCATAATTGGATAAGGCCTAACTTACAGGATGAATATTTCTCTATATTTTTAACTGTGATTAGATATGCATGCATCCAAAACCATTGTTGGTTGCAATGATTTTGGATGAAGTATATCAATGATATCTTTTTAACTGTGATTAGATATGCATGCATACAAAACTATTATTGTTTGTTGCAATGATTTTGGATGCATGCATATCAATGATATCTTTTTAACAGTGATTAGATATGCATGCATACAAAACCATTGTTGTTTGTTGCAATAGTTTTGGATGTAAACATATCAATGATATTTTTTTAACTATGATTAGATGTACATGCATACATAATCATTGTTGTATTTTGTAATGATTTTGGATGCATGCATATCAATGAGATATTAAACGGAGATTGAGAGGTGATTGGCGACGTTGATGAGGGAGGACTTGTTGGCGGTGTGTGGTTAACTATGGTTGTCTGGTGTTTAATTTTCAACTAGGTTTTACAAAGTGTATAATTGGGATGTAATTTATTTAAATATTTGATCAACAAAACAATTGAGCCTTGCATTTTAATTTTAGGTTTAGTAATAAAAATGGCCCTATTAGTTGGGCCTTAATGAGTAATGTGGAATATCCAATAACAAATGTATCTATTTTATAAAATTATATTCCATGAAATCACTGCTCAAATATCAAATGTAAATAATATTTGGAAAGGTAATATATAGCAATAATTAGGGGTGGTCGATACGGTATACCGTATCAAAAATTTCATACCTTATATTGTATTGAAAATTTTGGTATGCAAAAATTCATATTGTTACCATATCGAAAATTTCGGTATACCCAAATTCGGTATATAGAGTAGTCATACCGTATACCAAAATTTATCGGTATACTGAAAATACCGTTATACCAATATGAAAAATATATACCGAATTTTCGGTATATCGAAAATACCGTTATATGTAAATGAATATTACATATCGAAACTTTGGTATACCGAAATGAAAAATATTATATTTTATAATTTATTAATGTGGAATTAATA
The DNA here is from genome assembly GCA_954870855.1 of Scutellaria minor. Taxonomy (NCBI): domain Eukaryota; kingdom Viridiplantae; phylum Streptophyta; class Magnoliopsida; order Lamiales; family Lamiaceae; genus Scutellaria; species Scutellaria minor. The sequence goes on along the minus strand of OX940729.1, from coordinate 18,805,587 downwards.
TATTTTTAATTAATATTAATATTTTCCGTATTTCGGTATATACCGAAATACCGAAACTTTGAAAATATCATACCGATACCGTACCAAAATTTCGGTATTTTTGATATTTTTTTTGGTACGATAAGCCCGATATTTCAGTAATTCATTACTTTTCTCCACCCCTAGCAATAAACATTAAATAATTTTTGGAGGGTATTAAATAGCAACCACATACTTTATTGATATGCTCGAAATTTGGAAATCATTAAGTTTTAAAAATAATGTCTGAAATTTTGAAAATAAAGAACTAATAGATTTGAAAATTATGGTAAAATTCTACTAGATAAATTTGGAAAATAATATTAAATAAGAAATTAATATTAAAAATTACATATATAAAAACATAGTCTAGAAATAGGAAAAAATGTTTAAAAGTCAGAAGGTTATTTTAAAAACTAAAAAATACAATTAATGTCTGAATAATAATAATAATAATAATAATAATAATAATAATAATAATAATAATAATACGGTCTCTGATTAAATCTCAAAATGTAAGATACAAAATAAAATCTAAAATTTAATTTATATATTTATATATATAATATTAAGTTTGAAAAAAGAATCAACAAATAAAAACATATTTAATAATAATATTTAAATGAATTCGAAACAAAATTATTGGACAATTGTTTTTTTTTTAAATTATCTTAAGAAAATAGAAGGATATACATAATTTTATTTATAAAAAAAATCTGTAATTTGTTTTCAAAAAATCTGAAGTATTTAAAAAAAAATCTTGATATTAATGATTTTAAAATCTTAAAAATAATTCAAACATATAGAATATGAATCTTAAATGATTCGTCATCACAAGATGTATAATACCAGTAGATTTGATTACGATTTTATGGTTGCAACTGACTGTTAAATATTATGATCAAAGAAGGTAGATATGAACTACATTGTCTATACTATTAGACTTGTTGAGGGGAATTTTTGGTTTTTATAGTGGTAATTTTTGAAGACATGTAAAAAAGTTAAAATATAATGAAGGATATGATGCAATCGTTCAAGATCTAATGATTGTGTATTATAAAAGGACCCTATTTTTTAAGCCGAAAACTTTAGTATAAATGTATAAAACCGAAATCCAATCCAAGCGAACAGAAAAAACAAAAAAATTATAAATTCATAACCAAAATGAACCAAGTTTTTGGAAACCGAACCAAAATGCATTTTCGGTTCGATTTTTCAATTTCAACCAAATAAAGCTCACTCCTAATCATATGGCTTCTACTTTATTTTAGGGATAATTGCGCGAAATCCCCTTGTGGTTTGGAAAATCGGCATAAAACCCTCCTATGCTTTCAAAAATGCGCGAAACCCCCTTATGGTTTTCTAAATGTAGCCCGAAATCCCCAACTCCGTTAAGGTTAATGGAAGTGTTATGCACGCGCTCTTCATGCATTTTTTGGTGTTTTTTTTTTTCACTTTTTGATATAAAATGACATATTTACTCATTTTTTACTATATTAAAAGACTAATTCTCTTGTGGGGTTTCTTGCAATTGCAAACACTTTCTTCAAGCTTGTTTTCTACATTAACACCTATGTATTATTTGTTTTTTTTTTCAATTAATTTTTTTTACAATGTTAATTTTTTATTTGGTTATTTATTTTATTTTTATTAATGCTAATAGTTGGTATTAGACACGCCCAAACGGTTCGGAAAACCGGAACCGGGCCGGTTCGAACCGGCGGTCAACGGTTCCGGGAACCGTTGACCCGGTTTCGGTTCCAAACCGGAACCGGGAACCGCCGGGAACCGGTTCGGTTTCGGTTTTCAATTAAACAAACCGGCGAACCGGCGGTTTAACCGGCGGTTCAAACCGCCGGTTTTATGTAATTTTTTTTTTTTTTTTTAAATTCGACCATGCCACGTGTACGGCTGTGCTTGAATCAAATATAGCCGTTGAAGATGAATGGCTCGGATGAAATGACCGTTGCAAACCGGCCAAAACCGAACCGAACCGGAAACTGCCGGTTCGAACCGGCGGTTTGGAGGAATTTTGCATCCAACGGCCGAGATCAAATGGCCGTTGGAAATTGACGGCTGTGATGTGTCGAACCGCCGGTTCGAACCGAACCGGAACCGGCGGTTCGAACCGGAGCGTAGCAATTTCCTTTTTTTTTTTTTTTTTTTTTTGAATTTTTAAGATCTATAAATAGGGGTTCAAATTGTGTATTTGCTCACACCAATTCTCTTGCTCTCTCTCTCTCTCAAGTCTCAATTCTTGCATTCTAGCTCACTTTAAATTATTTCAAGTTCAAAATCTCTCAAATTCTTGTTATATTTCGATTTCTTGTTCTTCGTCATCAACTTCTAGTTCTATTTCTACTTCTATTTTTTCTATTGTAAATTCATCATGTCTAGAAGAGGTTCTTCAACTTCATCATCTCGTGGGAAGGGAAAGAGTCCCATGCCACCTCCACCATCGTATGAAGATGAACTCATTGATCAATGGTGTGACGACCTTGATCCGAATGTCGATTTGGGGGAACAAATCGCTCAAGCCTTAGCCGACGAAGATGAAGAAGAGGTGCATCCGACACAAGAGAGTTTGAATCAAACTCAAACCACTTCAAATAGAGCACCTTCTTCACTTCGAAGTGACATTTTCTCCATTCACTTCAAGAAGGAAGTCGTGCCGAATTCGGATGTCGACTACGTAGTCACGTGCAACCATTGTGGAAAGCAATACAAGTTCAAGCATGGAGGGGGCTATGGAACGTTTAACAACCACATTACGAAGAAGCATCCCGACAAGGTTGGATTGGAGCGCTCTCAAACACAACTACGAGGATTCACCGGGTCTTCACAAGGTATGGATTCTTTAACCTTTAAATTTAGTCAATTAGAACTTAGGAAAGGCACCGCCGATTTTATTGCTTCAAAACATCTACCTTTTTCATTTGCTTCCGATGACCTTTATGAAGATTATGTGAGCACGTATTTACAACCACCCGCTAGAATGATAAGTAGGAACACGGCCACTAGGGATATTGATAAAAGAGTACGTGAAAGAAAATATAAATTAGTATCCGATTTAGCTAACCTTAAACAAAAAGTTGCAATATGTTGTGATTGTTGGAAAGATCCTTATAATAAAAATGATTATATGGGAATTACTTGCCATTGGATTGATGATGCATGGGATGTTCAAAAACGTTTAATTGCTTTTATTGATTTTAATAAAAAACATACCGGTTTGCATATTTCACAAAAAGTAATACATGTGTTAAATGATTATGGTATATTAACAAAAGTATTTGCTATAGCTTTAGATAATGCAACTAATAATAAAGCTAGCTTGCCTACAATAATTGATTTTTGTAAACCTTCATTAAATGGTGATCTTTTTCATACTAGATGCATGTGTCATGTTTTTAATTTATGTGTTCAAGATGGATTAAAAACTTTAGAAGTAGAAATAGATAAAATTAGAGATGCAATTAATTTAATTTGTCACACCGTACAAATGCGGAAAAGATGGGCCACGTTTTGTAAATTGAATGGATTAGAAGTAAAAAAATTTGTGAAAGATGTGCCACATAGGTGGAATTCTACTTTTTACATGCTTCAAGATTCGTATAATTATAGAGAACTTTTATGTGCTTTTTTTATGGAATTTGGTGATAATAATGTTATGTTAGTTGCACATTCTTGGGATTCTTGTATAAACATGATGGGTTTGTTAAAAAATTTTGAAGAAGCCACTAGGGAAGTTAGTGGATGTTATTATCCTACATCTCCTTTAGCTTTAGATCAATGTGTTAAAATTGTTTTGGTAATTAACTCTTACAAAGATGATCCTATTTTAAGTGATGCAATTATTATGATGAAAGCAAAATGGTTAAAATATTATCATGAGCTACCCCCTCTATATTTATGTGCTAAATTATTGGATCCTAGGATTAGAGAAGATGGATTAGAAGAACTCTTAAATATGTACTATAATGCATTGTTTCCATGTGGTTTGATTAGTGAATATGATCTAGTAGAATATGTGCCTAATCCTAGGGAAGTAGTAAAACGGGCAAAAGATTATTTGTATGATTTATTTAGACAATATAAAACAATTCATGGTGATGCAAGTAGTAGTGATGAAGTAGGAGATCAAAATGTAGGATCTAGTAGTTATTCTTCTTCTTCATCTAGTTTTGGACCAACTCTTAGTCAATTTTACAACTTCTATGACATAAGAACGCAAAAAAGAGCTAGAGGTACCTACCCATCACAAGAATTAGATTCTTATTTAAGTGCTACTTTTGAATCTATTGCTTTCGAGAACAATTCGGATCTATTAAAGTGGTGGTCACGGAGGACCACCATATATCCTATACTAACAATTATTGCCAAGGAGATCTTTGCATGTCCCGCCTCCACGGTCTCGGTTGAACATGCCTTTAGCATATCGGGCCACACTTTGAGTGCGAGACGAGCAAACTTGGCCGCCGAGAATGTCCAAAACCTTATGCTCCTTGAGGATTGGGTCAAGGCATCCAAACGTCAACAAAACCTCGATTGCACACGCTTTGAGGAAGGTGAACCGGACTTGTATGGTTACGACTCAAACACAACATCCTCCAGTGGTAGTGGCATCAACAACCCCGACGATTGGGCGTAGGTAAGTTGAGGTAAGAGAACTACGTGAGCTTTGATTCCTTAATTTGATTTGAATTAAGGATACGTAGGCAATTTTATTTTAAGTTTGGAATTTGAATTTCAATTCCAAACTTAGAATAAAACTCAAGCTCTTTCAATTTTTTTCCCCTCCTTTTGGCTAATGTTGTTTCATATGTTACTTAGTTAGAATGTTCTACTTAGATCTTAGAATTGTATTATATAATTCAAGATAGATAGATAATTGTAATTCAAGATAGACTTTTATTTCTTTTAGATAGATATGGACTTTTGTAATTGTAATATATATCAACTTTTGTAATATATTAGATCATAGATTATATAGAGTTCTAACTTGTAATAATTTTCCAAGTTATAATGATAATGAAAAATGTTTGTACACTTAAATATTTCAATTTCTCATGGTATAAATTATGATATGATATATTTCAAAACAAACAATAAAAATCAAATTTGGAGTTGTGATTTTATAATTATAAAAAAATCAATCAAAAAAAAAAAAAAAAAAAAAAAAAAACCGACCAAAACCGCCGGTTCGAACCGGCCGAACCGCCCGGTTCCGGTTCAACCGGCGGTTTGGAACCGAAACCGGAACCGGCCATCACACGGTTCGATTTCGGTTCCACCAATTCGAAACCGCCGAACCGGCGGTTCGAACCGGAACCGTAACCGGCGAACCGTTTGGGCGTCTCTAGTTGGTATGTATGTTTTTTTTTTTTACTTTTGTTTTCTTCCATTCATTTTTTTCAGCGTTAATTTTAATTTTGTTATTTATTTTATTGTTATTAATGACGCAGTTGCTACGTATATTTCTTAATTTGCTTTTGGTTTTTTCAGTTCATATTTTACAATGTTCATTTTTTATTTTATTGGTATTAATGTCGACTATTGATGAGTAGGATGTGGAAATATTTGATAATATATTATTTTCACATCAAATTAACCCTAAAGTGTAATTAACGAGACTCTAAATATAATTAGTTTACTAACTTGCTTCAAAAAAATATTCGATGTCCATACAAAAAAAAAAATTAAAAATCCATTGAATTTGTTGGAGAAATATAGATGATTAACGGTGTGAACAATGAGAAATTTTGCTATTGAGGTACATTTTGTTTTAGAATGAGAACCTGAAACTAGTACAAGGTATGTTCCAAGTTTTTCGATATAATATTTTTTATCTTTTGTTTGTAGTTACAAATTGGCATGTTCCAAGTTTTCTTACATAATTTTTATTATTATTATTTTTTTGTTTATGATAAATTGCTATGTTAATTTTTTCTTGATATGGTTAATTTTGTTTGTTATACCTAACAATTATTAAATAATGAGTCTTTTATTTATTTATTTTATATTTTCCTTAATATCGAGTCTTATTTATTTAATATAATCTTCATAAATAGTTGAGTTAACAACAATAAAAAATAACTAAATAAAAAATTTAACATTTTGGAAAAATGAACGGAAAAAAAACGTAAAGAAAGAAATATACGTATCAATTGTTGCAAAATAATAAAACTAATTGAAAAAAATAAAAGAAAAGAAAGAAAAATCATTAATAACAATAATATAAATAATTAAATAAAAATCAATATTGAAAAAAATAATTGAAACAAACAAAAGTAAAAAAGAAACATACGTACCAACTGTTAGTATTAAAAATAATAAAATAAATAACTATATATAAAATTAACATTATAAAAAAATTAATTGAAAAAATAATAATAATACATAGTTGTTAATGTAAAAATCAGATTGAAGGAAGTGTTTGCAATTGCAAAAAACCCCACAAGAAAATTAGTCTTTTAATATAGTCAAAAAAAGATATATATATCATTTTATAGCAAAAAAGTCAAAAAAAGCACCAAAAAACGCATGAAGAGCGCGTGCATAGTACTTCCGTTAACATTAACGGAGTTGGGGATTTCGGACTACATTTAGAAAACCATAAGGGAGTTTCGCGCATTTTTGAAAGCACAGGGGGTTTCATGCCGATTTTCCAAACCACAAGGGGATTTCGCGCAATTATCCCCTTTATTTTATCGGAGATAATGACTTAAATTTAACGAGAAAGCTACTTTTCACATATTTAGCACATTAATAATAGAACATAATTTTGGTTGGTTACTTAATCGTAGAACTATTATTTGATATATATTTTCTAGGAGCTTTTGTTATTTTATTTTATTGATATATTTATATTCAAGGTATTTTTAATCAAGATCATATATACGAAGAACAAAAATTAATTTTTTTCTTTAGGTACCTCATTTCTCCCGTCGGTCCCAGGGCCCAAAATATCAGGATCGACTCTGTATATAGACAACAAACTCTGAATCCGTTTATTCGATATCAAAAACCTCTTTTGCAATTGCTGAAAAGAATGCTTGTCATCAAAAAGCATACTGAGATGTCATATTATTTGTTATGCCACTAAGTGTAAAAAAGACATACAGTATACAACCTCTCTTGATTCTATTCTCTTGAGTTTTTCAATTAGAAAAACCCATGATGTAGCAAAGACTGGAAATGGTGCTAAGTTGAATAAGGATGAGAATCAGACCGAAACGCCCCTGGACTCGGCTTCAAGATACTTGCAGATCCTCTCCATAACCTCTCTCCCTTTGACACTGTTCTTTTGAAATTTATCGACACATCTCTGCTCTATCTTCTCAGCCATTGATGCCAGTGCTGACAAGGGTTTTATCATGATGCTAGTTTCCTGTCGACATATTGTCCATTCATGTGGATTCTCTGGGTGTGGATCGTACCTAATCTTCTCTTCCACTTCAATGAACTTCTGAAGACTGATATTCCGGGTTGCCAGTAGCATGGTCCGAGATTTCGCATCAACAAGAGTCGACTCAACACAGTTGCAGACATCCTGGCCAATGATTTTACGAAGAAACCAGGGCCCTGGAGCATGTATGGTTACAGCCCGAATTGTGTACAGCTTCCCGGAACTAGGTTCAAGCTTGTGGCTCAAAGTGTCGACCTCAAGAATGTGAGACAGAGTACGTTTGTTTTCAGCATCAGCAAATTTGCGCCAAGATGCAGAAGTCACTCGTTCCCAAGGGTGCTTGAACGTGTGTTCTTGAGAATATGCCCTAACCATCTTACTTTGCCTTGTTCTACACTCCTAGAGAAAATAAATATTTTAGCAGTCAACATATAAGATATCAACTTCAATTTGCAGGTCATTCATAAAATGCATGGTGGCTGCAGACTCAGTACATTTATTCTATAATCAACACAATAGCTTAAGAGGGCTCCCGACTTAAATGTTATCAAACTATGAAAGAATTTGGTGAAAGATAGCAATACCAGAAATGAGAGAAAAGGAAAAGGTGATACAATCATAAATTCTATCATAATTGAATATGCTCAAAATAGTAGTATAATGATTAAATGATGTATGTTTATAGAAGGGGAAGGGATTTTTTTTACCTTTTTTAATCTCGATAGCATCATGTGTATGAAAGAAAAATAGGTATTTAATCAATTGCAATGTTATACAATTCTCAAAGCACCTATGTTGAAAGAATTCTTAACTAATAATTCTAAATTTCGGTTCCCAATTTTAAGTAGGAGGAAATAGGTTATAGAGTTATAGAACAATTATAAAGGTAGACACTAGAGACACTACATATATTTTTATGTTCCATTTAAAAGTAGAATGACACATGAAACATGTATGACAAAACTTTCTACTTCTTGAGGTTGAACAATTTAACGGTGCAAATAAGGGGGAGAATCCATGAAGTCAATTTAGAGACAATTTTTCCACACTTCTAGTTAAAAGGAGATCCTTAAACTTAAGCTAGTGAAATCTTTATATGGTTTTCAAACTGTAACATAAAAAGCATAATGGAAGCATTTACTAATAAATTGCAACTAGTCAATCAATTCTTTTGAGTTTCATCTTTGATTAAGAAACCTTTTCGAGCACACATGTCATTCATAGAAAGCTAGCTACCTGATACTAGGCTGCTGGAATCGTGGGTCTCACAGTCTGATAGATTACAAGAGTGGATGAATTAACTAAATTGTATAACTGATAAATTAAGTAGATATCATATTTGAAATGAAACAGAGAAACTACCACTCATATCTACAATCAGAATTTAATAATAGTTAAATTTCAATCTCACAATATCTTTTTCTCTAAGAAACAAATATTTTATCAAGTAGTGTAAAAAAAGGCACAATTTCATCCAGCAGACAAGATATTCACTGCCAACATTTCAAACCAAACAATATCATACCAATTACATCATACATCTATCTGCATATACAAAAATCTTGAAGCATTGGAATATCAATCAATGCTGTGAATAAATCTAAATTGCATTTCCATGTACATGTTCAGCTCATTTAGTTAATTTATAGCCTAAAACAAGGTTCATGTTCATACACATAGAAAATCAAATCTAGAAACAAACAAGGTCAGAATTTACATGAACCCTTTAAGAGATTCGAATTCCGAATTCAGATTCCTCATTCGGTTTTCCGGCGCATTAGCCGGAAATAAAGCTCCGGCGTCGGAAACAGAAAGCAAGAATCAGAGGGAAGAAAGATAGACAAAAGCACTAAGATTTACCTTCAACTTCGATTGCGCACACTTCGCTGGGTCGATTACTGCCTTGATTGGGGGAAAATTCTTGCCCTAATTTTTTTGTATAATTAACTTGGCGGATGGGACAAGTGGGGTCTACATATATGGCATGGGCTTTGCAAGACAACTTTGGATAAAGCCCACAATTAAAAAGAAGAGGCCCATAAGATTTAGGGGTTGTTTGGCTTAACTTATTTTTAGAGTTTATAAATTTATATGTGTTATAAGATGTTTTTATTTAAGTTTAAAAATAAATTTTTGAATTGTTTGGATAAATAAGATGATGGAACTTATAAGATGTTAGTAATGATAATTGTGTGATTTAAATGATCAAATTTGAAGGTGTTTATACAAAATAAGATCTTATATTGGAAATAAGTTGAGATCCTCCAACTTTTTTAAAAAGAGTTTATAAGCTTCTAACATCTTATTTTAGGATAAAATAAGACCTTATTTTTAAATTTTTGTCAAACATTTTTTAGGAGTTTATAAGTTCTTAACATCTTATACGATGTTTTAAGGAGCTTATAACTTCACCCAAACACCCTCTTTATATTAATTAAAACTAGCATTTCATGCACGGATTGTAGTACAAAAGAAAGATGAATTCTTGGGTAAGGCCGTTGCATGGTGCAATAGTTGGGTCAAATCAATGCACGGATCAACTTATATCTTAGAATACTTTTATGTATATGAGTTAATATTACGCGCATCATGTAATTTTTTTTTACATATCAACTAATGCAGTTTATACGTTTATGATTAATTTGAGGATTATAATCTGACAAGTAATACATTTATTCTAATTATATAATATTCTTGTTTGTACCATGTAATACTTTTATAATTTTGACAAATAATATTATGTATTATTTTTGTGTGTATCACATGATATTTTATATGTACTTTGAAGACAATATCATTTTGACAAGTAATATTATATCTGAAGAAGAAACGAATAATACAAATAAAGAAGGAAGTGATATAAACAAAGAAGCAAATGATATATAATCATATATTCTTAGTTAAGTTAGAAATGTATCTTCCATAGTTCGTTATGTTAGTAAAGCCAGATAACTTAGCATATTGCATCTATAATTAAAAGCCTTGAAACTTATCAAGTTGTAATCTTCTTCTTCTTCACTTGAATGCAAAGTTAATCTTTCATCTTCAAGATTCATTTTCGAGCTATTTCAACATTATTAATATGTGTCTATGATTCATTCAAAAGTATCATTTAATATACATAAAAATATTACATATATATATATTGACTGACCCAATCCGTCATCTCAGAGTGCAACAGTGTGACATAAGGGTCGCTTTAATTGATGAACGAATAATTCAAGTATTGTATTTTTAATAATAAGTCAATTGATTGTTATTTGGAGTAATTAATTAATAAATCAGCTAACACCAACAATTTAACTACAATCATATAATTACAAGTGGTATCTTACCTTTATTAAGGTGCAGATTGTGATGATCAAAGTTCGAAAACAAGCCTTTATTCATTTTCTTCCACTCCCTCTAGCTCTCTAGCTCATTTAAGAAAAAATAAAATGAAACAATTAATAGATTTATTTTTTTATTAATCACATATGAGTGACTCTCCTATGTACCAATTGCATAGACTAGGATCCATGCAAATAGTACTTGACGCGGATCCGTCAATTTATTTATTAATTTTTTTTGTTGAAACTTGCTATATAAATGTATCACTAATATTATATAAAAGTATCACTAATTATACATAAATGTATTATTTGATTTAAATAAAAGTATTAACTCATTTTAATTGAACCTCAAATCCATACAACATTTATATAAGTTTTTTTCGCTGAAACTTCGCTACATAAAGATATCACTAATATTATATAAAAGTATCAATAGTTATACATAAATTTTAATAGCTCATTTTAATTAAAATATAATGTAAGAGTATTAATTGCATCAGGTAAAAAAATATTAAGTTATAACATATATGTATTGATAGATCAACTTAAAGGTTTTAAACATCTACTTAAAAGTATTACATGTTTGTCAGAACATAAATGTATAATATAAAGGTAGACTAATATATGTATCATTAACATAACTAAAAGATATTAAACGTTTGTGTAATATTGTAAAGATAGAACGAATATAACATAAATGTATCAATATCATAACTAAAATGTATCACTAACATAATTAAACGATATTACATATTTGTTAGAACATGAACGTGCGCGAGTGTGGACATCTGAACAGAGCACATGAGAGTGCTTGGAGACATGTGTAAACACGTAAAAAATAATTCTGGATCGAATTATCCCTAATTTTATGGATTTAAGATTTATGCATCAGTTTCATAGGTGTATTTATCCCAAATTTTTTGGATTTAAGATTTATGCATCAGTTTCATAGGTGTATTTATGCTTGTCGTAGACATTGCTCTTTGATTGGGATGAAAATCAAGTTTGGAAATCTATCTCTATATAAAAAGAAATTGTAAAGGAAAAGTTTTACTGTTTCGTAGTAATTGCAGAAGAGAAATCACATTTTAATTCTACATTTTTTTTCATTAAAATATTTTAATTTTCACTTTTTTTTTTCATTAATTAATTAAGGGGTCGAGAGTTCTTAATAAATAGTCTATCATACTTAAAAGTGCTCAAACGGTTCGAATCGTCGTTTTGGAAAACTATGGAGGATCATGATCCATGCAATCCGGGTCATATGAATCGGAAGGTGATTTTCACGCTGCAAACGCACATTCACGCGCCCACACACTTCCACATGTCCCATGTCTGCTTCCACACTTTTATCCCGAGCGCTTAACCTTTCTGTTATGTTCGCGTAACTTTTATGTTATGCTAGTTTAACATTTACACTATTTTACAGACATATAATACATTTTAAACATTTATGTTATAATAATATAACCTTTATGTAGTACTTTAAAATATAAATGTTATTATATTTGTACATAAAGATTATACTAATATAATATAAATATTAAATTATTATAATATAAATGTACATCTATACTATATGAATTTTTATACTGAAAAAAGTGTAAATACAATTACTTAATGGATATGATATTTGTACATAAAGATTATATTAATATAATAGGGCAAATTTCATTTTTGGCCCTGTAGGAATTGTCGCGGGCCGATTTTGACCCATTTTCAGGCCTTTTTGGCCCACCCTCACAATTCTGTCAAAAATCTAACGGAGATAACACGTGCGACGCACGTGACCGTCAATATTGTATGTGTGTTTTGACGGTTTCTGTTAACCAAACTAACGGACAGGGCTAAACTTGATGATTTTTGGGTCACTTTTGATACTAGGTGCCAAAAATGGTCCGTGACATTTCCTACAGGGCCAAAAATGAAATTTCCCCTAATATAATATAAAAGTTATATTAATATAACATAAATATTAACGCATAAATTGAAAAAAAAATTAATTTGAGTGCGGATCCGGGTCAGATCCGATCCTATCCGACCTGCGCACATCCATTTGCATGGTGTAACTGGTGCACAAAAAGACTACTCTATATATATATTTTTTAGAAAAACATGGATAAGACCAGCAGCGGAGGTACAAGGGGTTCCAGCTGTACCCCAAATATCTTAAAATTTAGTATATATAATAAATAATGCAAGGTTAAATTATTACTTGGATTGTATCCAATTGGTTTGATAGCAAGTTTGTTCCCTTGGATCGTGGGTTTGAATCCCTTTTGTAGCACATTTAATTACTTTTCATAATAATATATCTTTTTAGTTTTTTGTAGCACATTTAATTACTTTTCATAATAATATATCTTTTTAGTTGTTTCTTGATAAAATTAATATAATTTGGCTACATTTAATTACTTTTCATAATAATATATCTTTTTAGTTGTTTCTTGATACAATTTAATTACCTTTTATACAATTTCTATGCAGTTGCTTGTTGATAAATTTTTAGTAGTAGTGCATTTAATTAATTTTTATAATATTTCTTTTCAATTCAATTGTCTTGATAAAATATAAGTAGTCAATTAATTACTTTTTATAATATTTTTTTTAGTTGTTTCATGACAAAATTTTAGTAGTAGTCCTGCATTTAATTATTTTTTGTAACATTTTCTTTTAGTTGTCTTGATAAAATATTAGTATCCATTTTTTTCTCTTTTAATTACTTTTAATAATATTTCTTTTTAGTTGTTTCATGATAAAATTTGGTAGTAGTCCTGCATTTAATTAGTTTTTGTAACATTTCTTTTTAGTTGTCTTGATAAAATATTAGAAGCCAATGTTTTTATCTTTTGGTTAATATCATCAGTTTCAAACCATTATTCTTTATATAGTTGGTTAATTAGTCTTATAATTTATTATGATTAATTATTGTTTTTCCAATATCTTTAAAATGAAGATGAACACATTTAAAAAAATTCTTAAAATATGATTAAATAATAGTTCATGTATAATAAAATCTTAAAAAAGAAGCAAACAAAACTAAAAATGATCATATCTATTTTTTTATTTAAATAATATTACATTTATATATACTTCTAATTATTTATCGTACCCCAAATTTTAAATTCTGGATACGCCACTGGATAAGACTATTCACATCACCTCTTACTAAACACGTTCCAATTACTAAACACAAAAAGTTTAACATGATTTATTACAATCAAATTCTTAAATAGTACCCACAACATTACCATTAAACCCTTTTAATTTTATAACTAAAATTAAATAAATAATAAAAATATTTATATCTTTTAACATATATTTATTTTTGATCTATTTTAAATTGATGTGCCTAACCCCACCCAAAAAACATTTATGATTAATTAGTTGTTGAAATATGTGAGATGTAATTCAAATCTGAAAATTTGAGTGGGAAATTGATAACATGTGTCTGAGTGGAGACCTGGAGTGTTGGTTAGTTGGAAAGAAGCGAGAATCAAAAAATAAAAAATAAAAATAAAAAAAAAGGAAGGGGACACGTGTCGGGTGGAGAGGATAGGCACACGTCCTGGCAAGTGGGCAACAATCCCCCGTGTATCTCGGTAAAGAAACACACACGTGTGAATCGTGATGTGTCCAGAATCATAACTACAGATATATGCACGTCCTTTTCTCTCTTTATTATGCTTTCGTACTGGTCAGGTGAAGTGAATGGGAAGAAGAATTAATGGCGGGTTTCTAAAATTACTTCAGGAGGCCCAAGCGACGCCGTTTCATCTCTGGTTGCAAGAAGCAATAAAAGATACCTTTTTTGCCTTCTATCTTTTGGCCTTCTCTTTATTCCTTGCTTTTTGGGATGAACTGTTTGCCAGCCCTTTTTTCTGATTTAGTTCAAAAGTCCTAAGAAAGGGGGGAAAAGGTCTCTCTCTCTCTCTCTCTCTCTGAGTTTTGCTCCACCTCATGAAGTCATACAATTGTGTAACTATCTCCATCTTCATCTCTGTTAGTGTGTGTATATTTTGTTTTATGCTTTCCTGTGTAGCTTTTTGACTTGTTGTGGTTGATCATATGCATGATGAGAATCTTGTTACTATCCCAAATGGGGTTGTGTTTGGATTCTTTTTTTCTAAGGACAAGTTTCTGTGGTATGTTACTTCCATTTCTGTGGTAAAATAGGATAAAATTAACTTGCTTTCTAGCTTTAGGATGAAATTAACTTGCTTTCTAGCTTCATAAAGCTAAGGGTGGTTTTAGAAATAATGGGCTTGACTTGATAAACTTGTATGGATGTGAAGAGATGTTATCTCTCTGAATCTTTGTTGTTTCAAGATAAATTCATAGGTGGGTTGAGAAGCTTTAATCTATAGCCATGTGAAAATCTTGAAATTTTAAGGTAACATAAGGTGCACTAAACTTCTCAATGCCAATCAAAATATTCTCGATTTTTGTACGATTGTAATTCTAGATTGAATTAAGGAGAGGGTTTTTTAGGGGTTGAGATGGTATTGGGGATTTTGGAAGTGGGTATAGAGCAAAATGCCATTGGTCAAGTTACCTTCCCAAATTCTGCAGAAAAATCAAATCTTGCAATTTGGAAATATTATTTATTAACTTTGAGATATAATTATCCTTATTTTGATTCAAGAAGAGAAAGAAGGTGAAAGTTCATCTCAATTAACAATATGCTGACTTTGTATGCTACTAATTTTAAGTATTGACAACTTGGGAGGACAATTTTTTTCTTTTCATTTCTTATAAAAGTAATTATGTATTTTCTTGGGGCTTTAGTGGTTGATTTCTTGGAATATTATTATTATTATGATCTCTGTCTACCTAATGTTACAACTTGAGGTGTGACATAAACAATCGGATTTCTAGGTGTATGTATGGCATTAATTGATTTGCGGTTCAGGAGATATCAATTTTACTGTTATTTCATGTTCGATGGTCAGTTATATATTATTAGTCTTATAGCATGCACTACATCTGACCTTCAGATTGTGTCTCGTTTTTCAGAGTTTTCCCATATCAGATACTAAAAGCAGATGTCTCTGCAGCCTTCTCATAAGTGTGTCTTTGATTTGTGGTGTTTACTTCATTGGCAGTGCATGGCTGAGAAAAGAATTCACGGTATGCCTTAATCCTATAAATACGTTAACGTTATTGATTAGCAAATAGATAGAGCAAGTACTCTTTATCCTTCTCGCAGCTGAAGAATATTCTAGTCTGATTGTTGGTCCTGTTAATAGTTGAGTGTTTTGTGCTTTTCTTCAATATCGTTCATATTATTGGACCAAGAAACTGGAGAATATTACTATGAATACATTCAAAGCATCATATTCTCTTTCCCGAAAGAGAATACGATATTGATTTTTCTAGTGGGGGTGAGGGTAAAGTTTTTTAAGGCATCAACTTGAGTGTTTCTTGCGTGAAATGGTTTCTGCTAATAATTCTGCGAATAATCAACGCAGTTTTCACCTGGATTTGGACTGAAGACTCCAGACCAACGTATGAACTTTCATAAATGTGAGGTAAATCTTTAAGTTGTTGCATATTTTTTGTGGCATCTAGACACCTGATAGCTGCAAATTTACGAAACATATGCTTATTTATCCTGGCAATGTGTAAGCCTACAAAACCTTTGATGGAGTGATACAAAGAGGTGGAGAATATGTGCATTTAGTCTCTAACAGAAAATATATTGCTTCATGATAAAGTTCTACACATAATGTGACCTAGAAACAAGACTTAAAGAAGCCTAGTGGGTGTAAAAATTTCACAGGACAAGATGTAAGTAAACGATTTGATTTTGGAGACATTTTCTTGATTCAAAGAGTTCGATACAGACATGTGGATGGATGGTTTCTTGGGTTTTGGTTCTGATGCAATAGACTAGATGGGTTTTTAGTTTTGTGTCGATTCTTAGCATTAGCAATCATATCTGGGTTTGTGCTCAATCGAAATGGAGAAAAAACCATGGATATGTGGTAGATTAATTAAATAGCAGTAATACAGTAGATGCATATTAGATGGTTTTAGAACTTTTATTAATTAATACTGCATGATTCATTCTGAAATCTTCTTTTGAAGGAATCGACACTGGACATAGATATAAATGCTACAAAGGAGACCATACACATCAGAAAATGCAATGTTTGTCATTTCTACTATTTTCTTCGAGATTTTCTCCTTTGAAATTTCTGAACACCCGTTGCTTCAAACTCAAAAGGAATTTTTTTTTTCCCTTCTAGGAAAGGCGCAAGTTCGGTGGTACTGAAGCTTTGCCGAAAGGAATTATTTCTGCAACTGCAAACTTGGAGATGCACTCTTTGTGGGGTCCCGTTTCAGAGGATGTACGTAAATTCGTCCTTACAATTATTTAGTTTACAACAGCTTATTGAAATACAAAAAGGCAATATCTCAGTCTTGTTGATATTCTTCTGTGAATATCTGTACTTTTTTTTTTTTTATATATATATTTACTATATGCAGTATATTTGAATCAGAACAAGTCAAATAATGCAACGGGTTTGTTAGCCATTGCTGTTGGGATAAATCAAAAAGGGTTGGTGAACCAAATTGTTGGGAAGGTAGTATTTGCAGTTCGTTTTATTTTATGCTTATCGACTCCATCAAATATTCACTATCGTGTGCTTTGATTGGTTGCAGTTTCTCTCAAATGATTTTGTTGTGATGCTTTTTCATTATGATGGGGTTGTGGATCAGTGGCATGATTTTGAATGGAGTAATCGAGTTATTCACGTCTCTGTTGCAAATCAAACCAAATGGTACGTTTCTTATAACTTATTTTCCTTGACAAATAAAGTTACCTCTTACATTTGCTTGGACCTTTGCTTTTTGAAATAGGTGGTTTGCCAAACGGTTTCTACATCCAGATATTATTGCCGACTATGACTATATTTTTATCTGGGATGAAGACTTGGTGATTGAGAATTTCCATCCACAAAGGTATGAATCATGTGTGTTTAGATATACATTTTCGATTTTATTGGATTGTTGAAGTGCTCAGTTGAAATAATTTTTTAATTTTTCTGCAATCTACGCACTCTTCGTACAATCGTTTTACTGGATTCAGAAATATAAGTTTGTGCCATGTTTGCCTTATCGTATTATTATACCTTTTACAGGTACCTTTCTATCGTCAAGGAAGAAGGTCTAGAAATTTCTCAGCCTGCTCTCGACCCTCATAATTCTGAGGTGCATCATCCAATTACTGTACGGAGGCAGAGATCAAGGTTGCATAGGTTAGATGAACGAAGCCCCTAATGCATACGAGACCTTAAATATTCATATATGAGAAACATGTTTTCCCCACGACTCTTTGACTAATTTATTTGACTCTTCGACTCTTGTATCCATGTGACGAATAGGAGATACTATAAGCTCAAAGGTTCCAGAAGGTGTGACGAAAACAGTACAGCGCCCCCCTGTGTCGGGTAAGCATATTCTCTTATCAATGTAATAGTGTTTGGTTTCAAAACCCAATCAAGAACGAACCTTTCGTGTGACAAGAATATTGTGCCTTTTTTACTTGAATATAAGAAGAACCATTTGCTTATAACGTTGATTAAAATGTGATGCAGTTGGGTGGAAATGATGGCTCCCGTGTTCTCGAAAGCAGCCTGGCGTTGTACTTGGTATTTAATACAGGTATTCAGTTTTTTCATACTTCATTTGTCAACCATCTCTTAATTAATCAACTCAATAGGAGGGCAAAATGAATTTTGCTCTAATATTTTATAACATCACATTACTGATTATCTTAGAAATATATATGTTCTCATTCTAGAAACTAATGATGATGTCCTCTACAGAATGACTTGATCCACGCTTGGGGCCTCGATATGAACCTTGGTTACTGTGCACAGGCGAGTACTCGACTAGAATTCATACATCCTATTTGCCCAGTTGTGTTGTCATATGATGAAAACCGTTGTCTTAATAACAGGGTGATCGGATGCTTAAAGTTGGTGTGGTTGATGAGGAGTATATCATCCATCTGGGCCTCCCTACTCTTGGTGGCTCTTCATACAATATTAAGGTAACTGTTTTCTACTCCTTTTATTGCCAAAAAAGAAAAGTAGATTGTAGAATTACTAGGTATGTAGAGGATCAGAAGTAGTGGGAAGGATGGATGTTATGTATTTATATTATATTAAATATTTGGGCCAATATAAAAAATCAACCTGAAATATTGTCTTTTTTCAATTTGCAATCTAAACAATTTATATTTTCCAGTTGCAATCCAAAGTTCATGAATTTTCAAATTGCCACCTAATGCCTTTAACCAAGCCAAAAAAAAAAAATAATAATAATAATAATTTCGTTTAATTTGTCCTCAAATTGAGCTTGAATTAAATTGAAATTAAAAATATTATCTTGGCCGCAAAAATGATAGGTAATTTGCTCGAGATCGCTATTTGAAAAAACTAACTTAGGTTGCAAATTAAAAAAATGTCATACTTGAGTTGGTTTTTTATAGACAGTAAATATGTTGTCCAATGGCTCAAATCTTGTCGCTCACTAAAAAATTCCTGCTATAGATGGGTGCTAGTTTCTATTGTTGTGAATCAGCATTGATTAATCACTCGTTTTGGTTCTTCATAAATGCAGACAAATGATACTGGAATAGCTGAGGCACGTATCATGTACAGATACGACAACAGATCTGCGGTAAGTTTTCTCGACACCATTAGGTTAAAGGTTACATAAATTGCTAGCTAGAATCTTTTGTTCGACATACTATAGACTATGTGGGGCTGGTGTGCAGGTGCGACAACGATCCCATACCGAAATGGGGATATTTAGGAATAGGTGGAACGAGGCGGTGAAGGAGGATGAGTGTTGGGTTGATCCCTTTAAACAACACTAAATTTAGCAACCAAAGGAAAATGCATAGATAGGTAGCTACACACATTCTTTTTTAGCTATATATATGCATATACCTTACAGCATGTCTTTGTATAGATGATGGATCATTTTTTGTTTAATTTTTTTTTTTTCTCTTCATCATGTGTGTAAATCGCCAATAGTTCATTTTCTTTTTTCCAATCATTCTTATGTCTTGTTAGCTTGTTACCTAAAGTTTGAAAATCAATGAAAAGAGCATGTGCTTTATGTGTACATTAATTCAAATGTGCGTTTAAATGTATTGGTGTTCATATAATATATATTTCTTCTTTTGACTAAAATCACAAATAGGCTAAAATTGACAATTTTAAAATAATGGGCTAAAATACAAAAAAAAATATTGCGGTTTTGAGATTCAATCAATAATTAGTTGAAAATATAAATATGTATAGGGGTTAGTTACAAACTATCAGCGGAACCATCATGCGGTTTGGACCAAGTTTTTTTTATTAATTTCCAAAAATTTACTTATAATTGCAACTAAAGTAAAGGTCCGGATTTAGTATATAATTTGTTTCTATAATTTTTTGTACAATTTAAATGTTTATATGTAATATATACATTATTTTATGCATAAGTATCATCATAGTTGAATATTATCTCTACGCTTTCTTCAATTATAATTCATTAATATTTAAGAATTTAGATACATTTAGCTCATTTTTACTGGGAAAAATTGGTGAAAATATCCCATATATTACTCCTAATTATTATTTTATCCTTTAATTTTTTGAGTTTTTAAGCATACCGGTTAATGTTTGTTGCTGAAATACCCATTTACATATAGTAAGAGGTAACTGGTTGGTTACAGTTTGACACGTGACAGATAAATACACGTGGAAATGCTTTCGGAGTTTATTTTTTATTTTATATTCATGTCATTCGAGAAATGAGTATTTTTGGAAAAAACATACATACGGGGTATTTTCAAAAATATAATAAAAATAAGAATTTATTATTTTTAAAATTAGAAATTTATTTAAAAATATCCAAAAACAAAAAAGAAAAATGTAAAACAAGATTATATAATAATAATAATAATAATAATAATAATAATAATAGTTCTAAAAAAATATATTATAAATTTTTAAAATTTTAAAATATTATTTAAGTAGTTATGGAAATATGTTAAAATAAGAATTTTTATTTACAAAAACATAAATTTTATTAAATATCTAAAAATCAACAAATAAAGATAGAAAAAATTTATTTTCCTCTTTTTTTAAAATTAAAAATTTTAATTTTATTATATATATATATATATATATATATTTTAGTAATACTTTATTTTTGTTTTTAAGAATTTACTGATTTTATTAATTATTTTTCTTTTAAGCATTTAATCAATTTTATTTGTTTAATTTTTTAGATATTTAAAGATAGTTTTCCAACAAAAATCTATTTGCTTTTTTTTTTTTTGTTGGTTTATAAATATTTTAAAATACTGTAAAAATTTAATAACTATGATTTTCTTTGTTATTATAAGAAATTATGTCATTAATTAAAATTGTAAGCATAATTACCTTTTGTTATTATTATTAAACATAGGTTTTAGTAATTTAAAATAAGTTATGATTTTTGAAATAAATATTTCTAATTTTAATAAATATTATAAATTTTAGTTTTTTCATATATTAATAATTATTATTATTGACACGTATTTTAAATTTAATTTTTATTGATTTTTTGGGTATTTATATAATTTAAAATATTTTGATGATTTTGTAAATAAAAATTTCAGATTTTATAATTTATATTAAATAATAATATTATTTAATTTGTTACTTTAAAATTTTCAAACATAATTTTGATGATGATGATGATAAAAAATAATATTTATTATTATTATTATTATTATTATTATTATTATTATTATTATTATTATCAATTCATTATTTTTAGTGAAATTTATTGATTTTTGTCCTTCTGATCGAGTGATATGGATTTAGAAGAAAAAAATAATAAAAATATCAATTTCACATGTGTCATAACCTGACACGTCTGCTTGTCACCTACTATAGACAATAAATGGGTATTTTCGGCAACCAACAATAACATGTGGGGTATTCTTAAAAACACAAAAAATTAAAAAGTAAGGTCATAATTAGGGGTTATGTACATGATATTTTCACCAATTTTCCCTTATTACTAGATTTCACATTTATCTCATTATTATTTATATGGTTAATTGTCAATAAAATAATTTCTTAAATTGTAATTTCAACCTAACATTTCAATATTTAGAAAATTAGTAAAAAGAGTTTATGGTTGATATCTAACTTAATTGCATTTTATTTTTATATTATTTTATTTAATTATGAAACATAATAAATATAAATAAATAATCTCCTATATACAACAATAACAATCTATTAATATAAAAAAAACTAAACATTTAATCTTTAATTTGCATTGACTATACAAATCTACTCGTCGTCATTTTCAATTTAGATATATGTTCTCCTTTTGCTATTTAATGAATTAATTATGCATCTAATTGTGCTCAATTCAATCAAATAGAAAATAGCAAAAGGGGATTTAGTTTCAAATAAAAATTACTACTAAATTAACAAAAGCAATCTACAAAATAAAATAAATATCAAGTAATCAATAGATAAAGGTATTTCAATTATCAATTCAGATGAAGATATTTCAGTTATCAGTTCAGTTATCCCCGGTACTAATTCAGTTTGTCTTGGAATTATTATTCTTAGCTTAATAACAAACTTTGTTATATCGAATCGTCTCGTAAATTTAGTTAGATTAGGATAAAATTTCTAACTAACCATATTCAATTAAATAACATAGAACAAACTCTCTACATTTAATTCATTAAATACATTAATTACCAAGACGATATGGTGAACTAGACTCCAAATTCACAAGTTCGATTTGATAATTTTAGATTTATGTTATCCCAAAGATGCACAACCTCTAGTTAACTACTTTCAGAGTCTTCAATCTATTTCTAACGTGTTTTCTTTCTTGGGTAGCACTCAAAAGGTGTGTTCTTTTGCTTTGCCCAGGGTGTAGGCGTGTCTTAAACCCTTAGGAGATGTGCTTTCTTCAATTTCCAACTCAAAACTTGCTCAGAATTTTGCTAGGCCGGGGTGAGTCTGCCACACTGGCTTTCCCGGTGTACGGGGCCTTTGAGCTCAAACTGACTCAAATTCTTTTCTGACTTCATCTCTTGCGTGGTCCACGAACACTTCACATTTTTGGGCCAAAATACTCCAAAATTACTGAAATAATTGTGAAAATAATAAATAAAGTATTTTGACACCAAATATACGTATAGGTAAGAAAACGATGCATATATGCAAATGCATAAAAAATCAAGTTTAGCAACTAGAATATGCACATTTTCCACCCATCACATATAAGCTTTAGAGGCGCCATTTTTTGCCAAGTTTGAAGCTTACAGAGAGAGATTTCACGATGGGGAAAGAGATGGACAAGATCAAGATTCTAGATATCATCGATATCTAACTCATGACTTCTATTATTATCATAAATTCTGAATATACCATGAATTGATATAAATTTTATATCTCAAATTTCAATGTTTTCTGTATTCACGATTTGAAATCACTGCACACACATGGTCATAGTTTTTTTTATCTCTCTCTATATTTTCCTTAAATCACTTGAATAGGGCTTCAATTGTAAGAAAATCATTATTTGATAATAAATTAGGAGGTGCATCACATCCATTTCATGTCTCACCCTTAGAACACGCTAATCAAGTTTAAAGTCAATCTCCTTAGATGTCAACAAGTACATATATTATCGTATATTTCATTCCCTCAAATTAATTTAATCATAAAAATTTGAAAAGAATAGGTGGTGGATTCCAAAAAATTGAACAAATTGTGCGTTGAATTTGATAAATTAATTTCAACATGATCGAGATATAAGTTTGTTTGAATTATTAATAATCCAATAAGGAAATTTTCAAGTTATAAATAATCACAAATTAGAAGAAGCAATTAATTCCATAAAAACCATACATACACAAGAAATTGGCTGATCAATGCAGTGGTTTCCGTTGTGGCTGAGCAAATCATAGGTCTAATTTCTATCATCAAAACACATCGTTGTTTGTTTATTTGGATGATGTTGAGAATCGACGATTTAAGGACAATATGGTCGACTACTGGTTGTCCATGCTGGAACAGACATCTGGTGAAATGGAACAACATGATCTATCTGATGATGTTGTTGCTCCCCCACCTCCTAAGAAAAATCTGGTATCCTCCTTCATCTTCATGTTTATGTTTCAAGAAAGTTGGTGTTGGTCATGATATTCCCAAGAAAATGTTAAATGTGAAGGCAAAACTTGATCCAAGTTTTGAAAGAGAACGATCGATATATAATTTTGTTAGCTTTCTGCCCATGGCTGCAATTTCTCATAGATCTTGGCGAGATTCGTCTACTTCTTTTACTAACTTTGGCTAAGTTTATTTGAAAGAACTTATAAACTCTTACATCTTATAAGATGTAGCTTATATGATGTTTTATCTAGTTTAAAAATAAGTTATTGTAGCGTTTAGATAAATAAGATGGTGGATCTTATAAGATGTTAATAATGACAATTGTGTAATTTAAATGATTAAATTTAAAGTTTATATTTATGAAAAATAAGATCTTATTTTAGAAATAAGTTAGGATCCCCGACTTTTCAAAAAAGAGTGTATAAGCTCTCAATATCTTGTTTTAGGATGAAATAAGACCTTATTTTAAAATCTTTTTCAAACACTTTTAAGGAATTTAGAAACTCTTAAACATCTTATAAGCTCACTCAAACACCTTCTTAGTAGAAGTCCATGGTCGAGACTCAATTTTATGGGTAGACGAGAGGAATTAGGCTCCATACAAGTTGTGTCTATAATGGTTGTATGGGGATTAGGAAGACAACTCTTGCTCAACTAATAGTGATATATAGTCGAATGGAGAAGTTTTTTGACTTATGGATTTGTGTTTCAGATCCCTTTGATCTGGTTGCCATTGCCAAAGGGATTATCGTGAAAAATGGAGATTCTCCAAGTACCAGTAACTTAATTGGAAACTCTATTACATTAACTTTGTCCACTTTCAATTATCCATGCGTTTTCCATTTTGTGGCATGTGAGTATACCAGATGTTATACATGACAAAGCCTTAATTTTCTTCAGTACCAACACTTCCACAATAAGTATCCTTGATGCTTGGTTTTCACTCAATTGCAAACATTTTATTTTGCATTTACAGTCATCAATTAATTCTCAACCAAATATTGGATCAATATGATGCATGCCATATTCTGAAAATGTAAGGTCTAATGTTTCTCTAGCATTTGACCAACACTCAAGAATTTTGCTTTATATCCGGCACTAACAAAACATCATGAATAAGCTTAGTATCAGTAGCGTTCCAGAATTTTGAAAATGGGGGTACGAATAAATAAGTAATAAATAATAGAAAAAAATTCGCACGTAAACATACAACCAAAATACACAAATACATAAAATATTACAAACATCAAGTAATAAATTCCTTGAGATTCATGTTCTTAAACATAACTTGCCGAATATCAAGTTGCTTTCTCATGCACTACTCTTTTTTTTTTTTTTTGATTTAAGAATATCATTCCTCATTTTCTAATTAGTAGTAAACAATAAGAATACAATCATATAAAAACATGACATCTCACTAAAACCTTAAAAATAATTAATCTATGTAAGAATCAACCAATTTCTCAAACGGAGAAAAAAATACAATACCTAATTTATTAAGAAATAACATCAAAATATTTTATTAATAAACTAAACAAAACAATAAATATTAGTAGTATTAAAATTTTGATGAACAACAATGTGTGGAAAAAAAATAGAAATTTTAACTTAAATTCACTCACCAAAATCGAAGATATATATTGTGAAATGTGATTGTGACTTGCCAGAAACAATATTTTTCTTTTATTATTCAATTTAAATGTCTATGAATATAGGCTATTAGGAATAAAAAAATTTAAAATATATAATAATAATAATTATTATTATTATTATTATTATTATTAATTTGTTTTTTTTGAAATTGGGGGTACATGCAGTTGTACCCCATGTCCCCATGCTGATGGAGTCTTTATTGCAACAACAGATTTGCCTTTGACATCCACACAGACACTATTACCAATGTTTACCTTTGAAGCATCTATCCAACACTTTGAAAATGGCAGCATCATGTGTGGTGATTTGTGCAACCACTATCAATTATCAATGTTTTCACTCTCATTTGCTATATTACATTATAGGGAAAAAGTTTCTTCTTGTCCTGCATGACATTTGGACAGATGACTCTAATAAGACTCGAGATCCGTGGAGCACAAGATTGTCGGAATTGGGCTTTGATCTGCAAACTCAACAGAATCTTCAACGATCTCGTCTATCTTCTTCTCAATGGCCTTCAATTTTCCTTGTTTTCCAAGTTGTTTCCGATTAAGTACTTCTTCAATGCAGTGATGGGATCTATGGTGGCATAATGAGCCTTCTCAGCTGCCAAAGTGAAGAAATACTAGTTATCACATGCTACACCCAGTGCATTCAACCACTCATTTTGCACATATCCACATGTATGTCTTTGCAAGGGTTTGTAGGCAAATGAGTTGTGAATGGAAAGCATTGGGTGTAGGATCTATCCCAAAGTGACTATTCTTACATTGAATCAGAAGCACACTAGGATAAGGACTACAAAGTCTAGCGATGTTTACAAATCACGTCTCATAATAACCAGCATAGTTGTTAAAGGCGCACTCTCAGGCGTGAGCCTGTTTGTCTTTACAAGCTATAGGTGCGGCTCTTATACACGAGATTTTTAAATTGTGTGAACTCCTTAATTAAAATGCTAAAGTGTGAAGCACTTTTAAAAATCTTGTGTGCAAGAGCCACACCTATAGCTTGTAAAGACAAACAAGTTCGAGCTTGAGGGTCGCCTCTAATAACTATATATGAGACGTGATTAGTAAGCATCACTAGACTCTGTAGTCCTAATCCTAGTGTGCTTCTGATTCAATGTAAGAATAGTCACTAGGCACCATGAATTTTGGGATTGATCCTACATCCAATGCATTCCACCGAGCGTAATATATTCACAACTCATTTACGTATAAACACTTGCACACACATCCATATGGATATGTGGAAAATGAGTGGTGGAATGCATTTGGTGTAGCATGTATTCCACTAAATCAGTATATGTACATTTTGCTATGGTTGTTTTATAACATCCACACGATAACCAGCATTTCTTCGAAGGCTCATTACACCACTTGAGATCCCATCACTGCATTGAAGAATACTTAATCGAAAACAACTTGGCAAACAAAGGAGATGATCTGAAGGCCATCTAGAAGAAGATAGACGAGATCGCTCAAGAGTTTGTTGAGTTTGCATATCAAAGCCCAATTTCAGCTTTATCTGCACAAATGCCTACTATTACAAGTCAATTGATAGCTTTGACTCAAGTTCATCCACAAGCTATGGAGAGTCCAGGGAATCTGGGATTCTAGTAGATATAACTTGTTTTGGAAGAGGTTTGTAAAGACGAGTCTTGTAAAGTAAACTGACCATAACGAAGTTCCTCCTCAGAAAAGGAGTAGAGTGGACGTAGAAGGATTACACCACCTTCGAACCACTATAAGCTATAAGTGTTTACCGCTTATCTTATTTGTTGCATTGCTTTATTTGCATATCTATTCTGTTGCATCTCTAATAAGCATCCTGTTAAACACGTTTTGCAAAATCATACTTGGAAAGAAAACTGGTTTTCATCAGAAACTCTATCAAGTTTATTCCGCTGCGTTGCATTTTGATACCGGGACAGTAACCTGATTCAGCCAAGGGCCAGGTTGCTGACTCGAGACAGGATACTGTTCTCCAAGTGAGATAGAAACCTGTTAATCAGTTATATGAACAAGAAAAGTTTGAAAAATTGATAGAGGTTCATTCCCCCCTGAACCTCTGACCACTTGGGACCCAACAGTTACATTTCCGATATTTTATATCTGTCGAATGTTATAAGACGCGAATCTTATCCCCATGAGTGTATTCCAAACACTCACCCTCTATTCTGTAATTCACGTTACAGGAGATGACGAGCATGATGAACCGTAAAGAGAGAGAGGTGGTGCTCTATTCGGATATGTGTAATTAAGTCTGTGGTTCCACAATTAAACAATAATTTTTTATAATTCACGTTTTGTAAAGTATAATCTTTTATATGTTTCGGATGATGGATCCTGATGTGATATATTTCCGCTGCTATGTTATGTTAATCGGTTGAAATCAAGTGTTGATATGTGAATGATTCACATCGTCTCCTACCTCATTTTTCTGTCGTCTCCTACCTCCATCTTCTATTATGAAAATGTCTCTTACCATTTCTTCTTGTACGCCGGCAAGTAAAACTCTGATAAATTTATGAAAGAAAACGGAGTGTGACACGAATTTTCAGAAGTTTAAGGATAAAATTGCCAGCTCGAAAAGTTAATGGATGAAATTGCCAAAACTGATACGTTATTGGACAAATAAGGTTATAAATTCCACATTAATATGTATTCACTGTTGATGTGTTATATATCTAATTTATCTATTAATTTCACAATTCATTATTTGAGGAAATGAGATAATTACACATCATTGATGGACAAATTAAGAGTTTCTCACTCAATCTTTTTTTTTGTACGCTTAGTTTTTGGCGTACATATATAAATAATTTTATGTTTTCAATTGTAAATTTTCAATTCCATGAAACTACATTAACTTTTTATATATCGGTCTCTTAAACTTCATCAACAACACTATCTTTTTACAGTTCTGTAGTATGACTTGGGTGAGCATGAGTCTCTTAAACATGTAATGTCTTTTAGTTATATATGTAATACATTTTCTTAATGTGAGTAATACCTGTATATTATGTATGTAATACAATTAAGTTAAAAAAATATAATATTTTAGCGTGATATAATTAATATCTTTTTAATGTAATACAATATAATTGATATATTTGTGTGATATTATAACTAATATATATGTTGAAATAAAATAATAAAATCATTTTTAAGTAAAATATATAACGTAATACCTTTAAGTAAATGTAATAATACATGAATTTGATTATGTTCTATTTTAATACATTTACGTGATACAATTAATAAACGTGATACTCTTCCATTATGTTTTTAGTAAAATGATGTAATATCTTTATGTAATATAAAAAATAATACATTTTATGTGTGTTGCAAAGAATATATTTTAGTAAAATAATGAATTCATTTATTATCCATATTTTTTAAAATCCTTTACGTTTGTTGAGAAATGACTATAATTACAAGAAAAATAACAATCATACAAAAAGAAATTGATCTACATGAATCGCAATACAAAAAAAGAGGAGGAGAAGACATGAGGAGCAAAAGAAGATGTCGATGTCGCTCCTAATCAAATCTGAATTAGGAAAAGATAAAAAAAAACTATTTATATTGTGGGTGCAGGTCGGGTCGTCCTGAATCCATAAAACTATTGTATAGAAGTGCAATATTCTATTAAAAAAATATTTACTTATCATATTAGTCGACTTTAGATTGAGTTGCCGGCCGTCTCACGAAATGAAGTTTGTGAAACAATTTCACGCAAGAATTAACTAAAAATATATATAAAGAAATAAAAAACATAGCATTGAAAACTATCAAATATAACATTATACAACTTCAAATAATTCTCATATGACAACATGAAGCTCACTAGATGAAGAAAGAAGAACATCAATAAACGCTATAGATTCATAGAAGGATGAGGAAATATGATTTATTAAACCTCATAGTTTCTTAAAAACTGAAATAGATGAAGAGAAAGCAAGCAAGTTTGATAATATAACAATGGTCCATTTGGATAGGTGGATTTGAGAGGAGAGATTTGAAATCTACAATAGCATATCCAAAAATGGTGTTTGGATAGATGTGGATTAATTTAAAATCCATTACTTTCATTTTGGACTCATTTTTGAGTCATTATAGTGGATTCAAAATCCAATCCAATTTATATGAATTTGAAATCCATTCATTTCAAATTCTATATTTCAAATCACTTCATCCAATGATTAGGTTTAGGAAACTTATAATTCTTTATTTAATGTGCTTGAAACAATCCAATGAGCTCACATCTACATATAAATATTTTTAATTAAAAGGCCTAAATTAATTTATACTTTCAATTTAACAATCTATTTTAATATCTATATCTTAAAATTGGGGATATTACAAAAATTTAAAATATAAACTAGATATTATTACGTCACTAATTCGAATTAGATCACTACCATTACCTCCACTCAATCCTTCTAGCAACTTCTTTGTTTGCTTCTCATGTATGTTATGAATGGTTGCTGATTTATTTATGTTTTATGTGATTTTAATGTTATAGATAACCTGCAGCTCTTAGAAATAAGAATGGAGAATTTTCAGTTATTGTTGTGAACTGAAATAGAAATTGATTCTATGTATGATGATTAAATTTTCTTTATATAATTATAAAATTTTAAACTAACATGAATGTTTAATTACTGATGATCACAAGTCTCAACTAGATGAACCATATTATTTAGAATTTTCTAACGATTGTATATATGGCGATCAAGAATAAAAAAGTTCAATTAATGTATCACAGATTGGATGAACAATAGTGACCCAATAGTGACCCAGAGTTTCAATTTCTATTTAAGATCACTACATAATTAGTGATGATAGTGATATTATTTGAGTTTCAATCCTATTTTAGTTCATAAAAATATGTTAGAATTCCAAATTTATATATTCGATACGTGTGTTATGTTGATATAATTGAAGTGATGGTAAAAAAATTGTCACACCTTATTTGTTTCATGTAATATGTAATGTTTATATCTTAATATTATGATTTGGTATGAAACGAACAATTATTGTAATTGAGAAGGGTGGAAAATAAATGGATGAAAGTAATGGGGTTGAAGGGAAAAATATATAAAAAATAAAGTATGGATCCCACGAATGATGTGACATACAACATAAGTGGTGGACACATTAAAACTTGCACACCAGTGGGTAGGAGATCAAAATTGTATATTTTATTACTTTCATTTCATTTATATTACCTCTGATATGTAGGAAATATGTGAATTTTAATGTGGTTTAACCTAAGATTTTATATTCTTTTGTGTGGTTAGATGTACTATTTTCCGATATATGTGTTTTGTGTCTCCAAATACTTCATACGTTATTTTCTTGATTATTTTAGGAGATTTGGAGAAATTTTTAGTCAACGAAAACGAGTGAAATGAGACGTAGAGTTAATTGGGTCACTCTTGGTTCAAGAGGCCAATGGAAAATTGAAGGGAAGAAAAGAGTGGGCTTGAGTCCATTTCACTTTAATTAAGGGAAGAGGATTATGAGCCCACGAAATTAAATAAGAGATTGGGTCTGGAAAGAAGGAAGAGAAGGCCTGTTCCTCAAAAGGATTTAAGGAAATGGTATGCTGGAGGAAAAGGCCCGCCAATAGTCTAAATTCTCTATATATTCCTTTATCCCCAATTTATTATTTCTCAACAACTTTTGTGGATTCAATTTCAAGGATGGTCGACTAAATTCTTAATTTCGGTTAGCACGAATGTTTGAACCCGTATATCTATTTATTTTCTAATTAATCATGTATCTTCTTCTAGATATTTGATTGGAATTGATTCTGTTATCGAAGTATAATGATTTCAATTATTATTGCTTGATTTGGATTGGCCACCTAGATTAAGTATTTGATAATTGATTGTTAGAATCTTAAATCATGAATCCTAATTGTTATGGTTTAATTTTCATTAGTGGTAAACTAGAGGTCGTGTATCTCTAGTGTAGCATAATCCTAGATTATCGAATCGAGCTTGTGTATTCGGAGTCTAGTTTATCCTATCGTCTTAGTGATTAATGCATTTGATGAATTAAATCTAGAGAGTTTATTCTAGCTTATTCAATTAAATAGGGTTAATTAGCAAGCGAATCCTAATTTAACTAATCTTAAGAGACGATTCGGTTTAATAGATCTTGTTGTTAGACTAGGTGTGATAATTCTATGATAATCTGAGAGAGGGGTGATACATTGATTAGATGATAATTGATATCGGGGAATAATTGAACTATTAACTGAAATAATTACATCTATTGAATTCTGTTTAATTTGTTTTCTAGATTTTTAGTTAATTTAGTGATAGTTAATCAATCTCCAAAAACCTCATAATTTGTTATTTGATTGAATTGAACATAGGTGACATAGTTTAATCATCACTCCTTGTGGGATCGACTCCGACTTGCCCTAGCTACTAGTTGGTTAGGTTAGAAAGGAAAATAATTAATTTTATCACATTGTGATGCGCGGTCAAATTTTGGCACCGTTGTCGGGGAGTGGTTTGAATTTATTGTTATCTTTTATCTTTTCTTGTTTATTTATCTTTAAAAAATAATAAAAAAAATTTTAAAAATTGTTGTCTAAAAATTCAATTGTTCAAATTTCGTCGTTCTAGCCTGTTTATTTAAAAAAAAAGTTTTTGCCTGGTATTTTGTTCTGTTTTGCCAGCTAATCTATTTTGTTTTGCTCTCTTGTTCACACTAGCAGACCCAGTGTGACTTGAGTCATCCAGTGTCTAGTTCTACAGTCAGTTATCAGTGAATTTTAAAGTTTTAACATAGCTTTTAAGGATCTTTTGCAGGTTAAAGATTGTAATCAAAAGGGAAAAATGACTGCAAATCAAACGTTGAAGGATTTTGCCTATACTGCATCTATTTTTCAATATTTTTGCATTAGTTTTCTTGATTTTGATGACAATTCAACTTTTGAGCTTGACTATAATTTTATACTCTTGTTACCTGTGTTTCATGGCTATGCAGATGAGGATCCATATAAATTCTTGAAAGAATTCCACTTGTTTTGCTCAAGTATGAAACCTTCAAAAGTGACCGATGAGCAAATTAAGTTGAGGGCTTTCCCATTCTCAGTAAAAGACTTGGCGAAAGATTGGTTATATTATTTATCAGAGTCTGTCACTACATGGACCAAGATGGAGAGCTTATTCTTGCAAAGATATTTTCCTCTGTCTCGAGTAATCAGTATACGGAAGGAGATTTGTGGTATAGTGCAATTGCATGAAGAGTCTCTTTTCGAGTATTGGGAGTGCTTCGAAAAACTAGTTGCAAGTTGTCCACATCATTAGATATCAAAAGCACTCCTAATCCAATACTTTTATGATGGATTGTTGTCAATGGACATAAATATGATTGATGCGGCTAGTGGAGAATTGTTGGTTGATATGACTCCAGAAATAGCAAAAAGGCTTATTTTAAAGATGTCTATGAATTCGCAACAATTTGACACATATGAAGCACCATTGAAAATGGTGGAAGAGGTAAGTGATTGTTCTTTTAATAAAAATTAAATGCATTAGCTTCTTTTGTTCGTCAACTTGTTGCAAGTGTTCTACATATGAAACCATGTTCGGAATGGAGAAATTTTCCATGAAAAAAACAACATGAAACACAATATGAGGAGAATGATTGTCCACCATATCAAACAAGAGGTCCAAATTACCAATTTTAAGATGATACTCAATAGAGTATTAGAAATCTTGAGACACAAATAAGTTAGATGACGACGGTCGTTAGTCATCTAGAGGCTCAAAGTAGTGGAATATTGTCTTCTCAACCAAAAATGAATCAAGAGGATATCAATGCAATAATTTTGAGTGAGAAACATTTTGGAGAGCCTAAAAAACTCAAGCATTTACAGGAAGACGATGAGGAGGAAGAAAAACTCGTCAGTCAGCTAGACACTGGATTACCCAGTGTGAAACCGACATCTAGTGTCAAATTGTCAGCCTGCGAAAATTTGGTAAAACAACTAATTTCGGTTCAATTTAATGTTGATCTTCTATATCTTTCTTGTAGGGTGAACTCAATTTTGGAGGACAAAAGAAAGTATGTTGAAGAAATATTTGTCTTAGATGAAATCCATACACCTTCTAAAGCACTTCTCACCGAATTCTCAAACTTCAAATCAATAAAAAGGAGAAAACTCAATAGAGGGATGAACATGATGGTTTTTTATGTGTCATCTTTGAGATCAACTCTCAAACCTCCTTGGATCAGGTGACATGATTCCATACTTTTTTTATTTCTCTTGTTTCTTTGCATGATTGGATCTTGTTGTCTCTTTATCTTGTGTTGTGATTTGAGTTGCTTGGGGACAAACAAGGTTCAAGTGTGGGGAGATGGGAAATGTTGAATAATTGATAAAGTGTGGAATATATCACATATCTTGCATGTAGTTGCATGTAGTTTTTTTCCCTTAGTTAGATTGCATGTTTACTTGTTTTAGCACGTTTAATTTTTTATTGCATTTGCATATATATAAAAAAATGAATGAAAAAAAAAGTGTCGAGTGAGAGAGCTTGCAATGATGATTCGAGTGTTGTTTATTTTCGTTATTTGGGAATTCGATGATGTGTTGGGAAATGAGTTGTTGAGTTTTGCTTTGTGTTGGTTAAAATTGAATGTCATTTTGAGAAATTGTTGTTAGGAAGGATAGTGTTGGTTTGAGAATTAATCTGTGACTTTGAGTTGATTTACTTTACGTACTTATATCTTAAGATGTGCTTTTTAATTCCTTGATGGAAGTAGTTTTGATTGGAATTTGTGAAAGTTGGATCACTTTTGATGAACCCCCTTGGTTGGAAAAAAATTGATGTGGTTGGAGATAAATGTGTTGAGTTGAAAAAAAAAATTGAGCTAGAAGTGAAAAGATGATGGGGTGTGGAATCAGCTGTCTGCTTTTAGGGGTTCAAAGATTTGAAAGTAAAAACGCAAATAAATTCGTAGTAATCCATGGACTAACCTAAGAGTGGTGTGGAGCTGTCAATCCCATAAAAAAAACGAAAAATCATCATCGTCTATGTAAAAAAAATATATATTGGAGAAAAAATGGGGATGATTCATTGTGTGTGAAGTCTTAAACAAGTTCTAATTTAGATGAAGGATATCGTAAAGAGGAGTTGAAGTATATTGATTGATGTAGGTGGTAGAGTGAGTTGATGAATTGTCTATGAGAAGTTTGCTTTCAAATACCCTTCCAAAACTTGTGATTTCTTAAGATTATGCATTGAGTCCAACATGTTTTTGTGTCTTGTTCCCGACATGGATTCGAGTTCCCATGAGTGTTGGTGAGGATCTGAGCAAGTGATGATCTCTTATATTTTGATTCCCTATATGCTTTAATTTTTTGGTTGCTTGAGGACAAACAATAGTTTAAGTGTGGAGGGATTTGATATGTAGGAAATAGGTGCATTTTAATGTGGTTTAACCTAGGATTATATATTCTT
Organism: Scutellaria minor; assembly: GCA_954870855.1. NCBI lineage: Eukaryota > Viridiplantae > Streptophyta > Magnoliopsida > Lamiales > Lamiaceae > Scutellaria > Scutellaria minor. The sequence continues at coordinate 18,770,475 of OX940729.1, read as the reverse complement.
TTGTGTGGTTGAATGTACTATTTTCGATATGCATGTACGTTTTGTGTCTCCAAATACTTCATACGTTATTTTCTTAATTATTTTAGGAGATTTGGAGAATTTTTGTGTTAAGTAAAACGAATGGAATGAGATGTAAAGTTAATTGGGTCATTCTTGGTTCAAGAGGCCAATGGAAAATTGAAGGAAAGAAAAGAGTGGGCCTGAGCCCATTTCACTTTAATTAAAGGAAGAGGATTATGAGCCCATGAAATTAAATAAGAGATTGGGCCTGGAAAGAATGAAGAGAATGCTCGTTCCTCAAAAGGATTTAAGGAAATGGTATGCTGGAGGAAAAGGCCCGCCAATAGTCTAAATTCTCTATATATTCCTTTAGCCCCAATTCATTATACACATTAGATTTTAGAGAGAGAAAAGTGTTTTTATAGAGAGAGAGAGAGTTAGGGTGAATTTTTATATTCTTTATTTGGAGATATATTACTTTTACGATGGATTTCTCAACAATTTTTGTGGATTCAATTTCAAGGATGGTCGACTAAATTCTTAATTTCAGTTAGCAGGGATGTTTGAACTCGTATATTTGTTTTCTAATTAATTATGTATCCCCTTCTCGATATTTGATTTGAATTGATTCTGTTATCTAAGTATAATGATTTCAATTATTATTGCTTGATTTGGATTGACCACCTAGATTAAGTATTTGATAATTGATTGCTAGAATCTTAAATCACGAATCCTAATTGTTATGGTTTAATTTTCATAAGTAGTAAAGTAGAGGTTGTGCATCTCTAGGGTAGCATAATCCTAGATTATCGAATCGAGCTTGTGTATTTGGAGTCTAGTTCATCCTATCGTCTTGGTGATTAATGTATTTGATGAATTAAATCTGGAGAGCTTATTTTACGTTATTCAATTAAATAGGGTTATTAGCAAGCAAATCCTAATTTAACTAATCTCAAGAGATAATTCGGTGTAACAGAACTTGTTGTTAGACTAGGAGTGATAATTCTATGACGATCTAAGAGAGGGGTGATACATTGATTAGATGATAATTGATATCGGGGATAACTGAACTGTTAATTGGAATAATTACATCTATTGAATTCTGTTTAATTTGTTTTCTAGATTTTTAATTAATTTAGTGATAGTTAATCAATCTCAAAAACCCCTCATAATTTGTTATTTGATTGAATTGAACATAGGTGGTATAGTTTAATCATCACTCCTTATGGGATTGACTCCAACTTGCCCTAGCTACTAGTTGGTTAGGTTAGGAAGGAAAATAATTAATTTACGCGCGGTCAACCTCCCATCTCCAATTATATCTGATACGGTAGTCTTATTAATTTACCAGCCATGGACACATTAATATGTGTTCGGATGTATTACATATGTAATATATATATATATATATATATCTCAATTATCTCAATCTTTTGTTGTTTTTTTCTTGTTTTTTTTTCTTTTTAATAGTACGATAACATTAGAATATTTAGAAAACAGTAAGATATATAAATAATATCAATATTATGAGGAAAAAGATTTTCATTAATATAAGGCCTGAAAGATAATTATATACCAATTCATGCCTAAAAGAAAAAAAAAGTACTATTAATGCTTAATCTAAAAGGTAAAACTATCAATTAAAAAATAGGGTTAATTGCGCGAAATCCCCTCGTGGTTTGGAAAATCCGTGTGAAACCCCCTGTGCTTTAAAAAATGCGCGAAACTCCCTTATGATTTTTTAAATGTAGCCCGAAATCCCCAACTCCGTTAAGGTTAACAGAAGTTCTATGCACGCGCTCTTCATGTGTTTTTTGGTGTTTTTTTTTACTTTTTTGCTATAAAATGATATATTTACCTTTTTTTGACTATATTAAAAGATTAATTCTCGTGTGGCGTTTCTTACAATTGAAAACACTTTCTTCAATCTGATTTTTTACATTAACAACTATTTATTTTTATTTTTTTTTCAATTAATTTTTTTATAATGTTAATTTTATATATAGTTATTTATTTTATTGTTTTTAATACTAACAGTTGGTACGTATGTTTCTTTTTACTTTTGTTTATTTCAATTATTGTTTTTTTCAATATTGATTTTTATTTAGTTATTTATATTATTGTTATTAATGATTTTTCTTTCTTTTCTTTTATTTTTTTCAATTAATTTTATTGTTTTGCAATAATTGATATATATATTTCTTTCTTTACTTTTTTTTGCAGTTCATTTTTTCAAAATGCTAAATTTTTTATTGTTATTAACTCAACTATTAAGGAAAATATAAAATAAATAAATAAAAAACTCATTATTTAATAATTGTTAGGTATAACAAACAAAATTAACCATACCAAGAAATAATTAACATACCAAAAAATTAACCATACCAAAAAATAATTAACATAGCAATTTATCATAAACAAAATAATAATAATAATAATAATAATTATTATTATTATTATTATTATTATGCAAGAAAACATGGAACATACCAATTTGTAACTACAAACATAAGATAAAAAAATTATATCGAAAAACTTGGAACATACCTTGTACTAGTTTCAGGTTCTCATTCTAAAACAAAATGTACTTCAACAGCAAAATTTCTCATTGTTCACGCCATTACTCATCTATATTTCTCCAACAAATTCAATGGATTTTTAATTTTTTTTTATATGAACATCAAATATTTTTGTGAAGCAAGATAGTAAACTAATTATATTTTGAGTCTCGTTAATTACACTTAGGGTTAATTTGATGTGAAAATAATATATTATCAAATATTTCCACATCCTCCTCATCAATAGTCGACATTAATACCAATAAAATAAAAAATGAATATTATAACAAATGAACTGAAAAAACCAAATGCAAATAAAGAAACATACGTAGCAACTGTCATTAATAACAATAAAATAAATAACTAAAAAAAATTAACGTTGAAAAAAAATGAATGGAAGAAAACAAAAGTAAAAAAAAAATACATACCAACTATTAACATTAATAAAAATAAAATAAATAACTAAATAAAAAATTAACATTGTAAAAAAAAAAAAAAAAATACATAGGTATTAATGTAGAAAACAAGTTTGAAGAAAGTGTTTGCAATTACAAGAAACCCCTCACAAAAGAATTAGTGTTTTATTATAGTAAAAAATGAGTAAATATATCATTTTATAGCAAAAAAGTCAAAAAAAAAAAACACCAAAAAATGCATGAAGAGCGCGTGCATAGCACTTCCATTAACTTTAACGGAGTTGGGGATTTCGGGCTATATTTAGAAAACCATAAGGGAGTTTCGTGCATTTTTGAAAGCACAGGGGGGTTTCAAGCCGATTTTTCAAACCACAAGGGGATTTCGCACGATTAACCCTTAAAAAATATATAAAATTAAGGTTTTAGTTTGGCACCTTGAAATTTACAACTATTTAAAAATGTTTTAAAATGATAATCTTAAAATATGATTAAGAACTTCACTTATATGGAAAAACATTAAAAAAAAAGACCTAGTTATACACAATAATGACAAGGTTAAAAAATGAAGTTGTTAAATAACCATTGTTTGCAATATTTTTATGTCAATATATTTTTAATATAATGACATAAAAATACGATTCCATTTAAACATATCGATTCGGAGCCTGTCATTATTGGAAGAGGTTAAATAAACACATTTTTTTTTAATTATTATAGAGTTTCTTTTAGAATTCCATTAAATACCTAAAAGATAGGTTGTTTCTTAATATGATAGGTTAAAAAATATTGAAAATTAATAAGTAAAAATTGATAGATTTAGGTTAAAACTATAAACCTTTTTATGTATGACAAAAAAATAATTAGGTCAAAAATTGATAGTTTTACTTTTAGATTACTTTTTAAAAATTTGATAGCTATACATAATATGGACAAGGTTGAAAAATGGAGTCGACAAATAACCATCCTTTGCAATATTTTTATGTCATTATAGTTTAGGTATTTAATAGATTAGAGTTTTAGGTTTAATTTGATAGTTTTACTTTTTTTTTAATTGATATTTGTTTAAAAAAAATTAATTGATAGTTTTACTTATAGTCATCAACATGCATAATACATTCCATATTAATTTTTAGACATTTTAAATTCCAGTCCTTGTTATTTCTTAATTATTATATCAATAAAGATACGCAATAAAAATTATTAAAAATATATTTTTATCTTTTATTGGTTATCCAAATCCATTTTTAATCCTATCTTTTAGGTATTGAATGGAATTCCAAAAAAAAAATCTACATTGATTATTAAAAATGTGTTTATTTAACCCCTTCCAATTAAAACATTATAACATATAATATTATAAATCGCCAATAATGTGGTAGATCATCATTTGACCAATAAGGCTGGTGAAGATGCTCATGGGAATTAAATAATGTTGATTAGTTTAATAGTCCATAGTTGGCGACAGCTGGGTCTTATTGTTTGTAATTTCAGTGTTACACATTAACTAATATTGCATCTCGTTTTTTTTGAAACCCAATCTTTGATAATTTCCTTACCAAACAGTAGTGAAATTTTTGGGGAGATCAAAAAATAAATTTAGAGTTGAGATCCATGAGATGGCGGCTTATGCTGCTGTGGCTTGTTTTAATCGCACGGTTGGGTTTGCTATTAATTATTATGGTATGACAAATTCTCACCTACATCTGGAAATCTTAGAATTGCTATACAAAGAGTTGAATTCCATACAAGAATCAATAGAGAGATTGGATGTGGGGAGCAGGATGAGAATGAAAGCTTCACTTCAACAAATCCCAGAGCTAATGAGAGAATTTCAAGATTTATTTGTAGAAAGGGACTGGAACGATCAATTGTCGGATCTCAAAGAACGAACTCATTTCTTCATCGACGCACTGAAGGAGATGGTGGATGATAAGTATGAAAATGATCACCCCTTGCCAATTTCATCAAGGCGGAAGATGGTTGGATTATCCGATGAGTTTAGTAAACTCAAACTAAACCTTGTAGATGACAACTTCAACGATGAGCCCTTTCACTTTTTCTCCGTTGTTGGGATGGCGGGCATTGGCAAGACGACTCTTGCTAAGGAAATTTTCCAAGATTTGGACATCTTGGAATGGTTCGACTCTCGTGCTTGGGTGACGATAGGCAAAATATATCAACCAGAAGAAATTATTTGAACCATCCTTGCTCAAATTGACCTTGATGCCCAAATGCCTACGGGAGGATTTCAGGAAATGGTCGAGTACTTGAAAGAAAGCTTGAAGGATAATCGATATCTTATTGTCTTAGATGATGTATGGGATATAAATCAGGCCCAAAAGTACTTGGAATTCTTATTTCCAGATAATGGAAATGGACGTCGAGTCTTGCTTACGACTAGGATCCAACATCAGGCATATTATAATGTTTACCCGTCTGCAAATCATCACTTGCGCTTGCTAAATAAAGAAGAAAGCTGGAATCTTTTGCTTGAGAAGGTCTTTGTTGAGGACACATGTCCTCCAGAACTTGTAAATGCTGGAATAATGATTGCTGAGAAATGTGATGGTCTTCCTCTTACAATCATCACAGTTGCCCACCTTCTATCAAAGGCTGAGAAGACGGAATCATTTTGGAATGAGGTAGTAGCACAAAAGAGACACCAACTTTTCATTGATGCATACGATCAAATATACAAGGTGCTATATCCAAGCTATGAGGTTTTAAGTGATGATTTAAAATTGTGTTTTCTGTATATTGGAGTTTTCCCACAAAACTATCGGATAACAAAATCCAAGCTCATTAATTTGTGGATTGCTGAGAAAATCATTAAGAAAGGTGTTTTCAAAACTCTAGAACTTTCTGGTGTAGAATGTTTGCAGTATTTTGCTATGCATAGTCTTATCATGGTCCACGAAAGAAGCACCCTATTAAATCTGACTGACAGAGTAAAAAATGTGTGGCCTCCATGCTTCATGGTGGCACTTCTGCTATAAAGAATCCAAGGAGATAAAAAAATTTCATATCATAGATAGTTATAGAGATGCTTCAAGAAAAGTTATAAAAGACCAGAGCAGGCTAACCATCCATAATAACATTTTGTTTGGCATCAAAGATGTGTGTAAATCAATAGAGGAAAATTGTGCATCTACTGCCCACACTCTCTTATGTTTAGGTCCATATCATCAATATCAGGTACCAGTATGCTTTAGTTTAAAGTTGCTCACGAAACTCGATGCTCTTCAAATCCGTTTGTATGAGTTTCCTTTGGAAGTACTGAAACTTGTTATGTTGACATACCTTGCTCTCACATGCAACGCAAATCTTCCTTCTTCCATATCCAAACTTGAAAGACTTCGATTCTTGATTGTCCATCAACATTTTAGCATCAAATCTTTTGGAGTTGTATCATATTTGCCTAAGAGGATATGGAATTTGAAGAAATTAAAGCATCTTCATGTCATGGGAAGGGATATACCTCATCTTGGTAAAAGTACCTTTTTTCGAAGTCTTTTAACACTATTAGATGTGAGCTTAAGTAGTTGCACTGAAGGTGTTATTAACAAGATCCCTAATCTAAAGAAGCTAGGAATTCGAATTCAATTGATGCCAAATGTGATTGAGACCTTCAGTCACTTTAATAGTATTTCCAATCTTAGTGAGCTGGAATCACTTAAATGTGTCGTTGTAAATCCTGTATGCACGTTTGAGGTTGCTGCACCACTTGCTCCGCTTCCAATTTTCCCATTAAATCTGAAAAAGTTGTATTTGAATGGGTTGGGCTATCCTTGGAGAGAAATGACAAAGATTTCTTCACTACCAAATCTTCAAGTGCTCAAATTACGATGTAATGCCTTTCAAGGCCCAAAATGGGAAATACAAGAAGATGAATTTCCAAAGCTGCATAGTCTCTTACTTGAAGATATTGATCTAGAGGAATTGAAGGGGAGATGTGAAAGCTTCAAATGTCTTACAAAGCTAAGTATAAGATATTGCTTCAAAATGAAATTGTTCTATTTGAGAGGTGGAAATAGAGTCGTTCCAAACATTGAAATGGTTCATTGCAGTCCTGAGGTTGTAGAGCAAGTAACAAGTGGGTTTAATGGAAATGACTAATATTCCAATGCATTTTTTGATCAATTCTTCATGGGACGACTTGAGTAACAAGGTTAGTAATTCAGTATTACAATTTAATTGCTAGAGCAATCATATATGCATGCATATGTACAAACATATGTATATATTAATTGTTGCTACCTTTCTTGCAGGAGTAGTCGAAGAGGAGCCGTTAATCACATGGTAATGTGTTCATTTTCTTTGAATATTGTGCATTCACAATATTTCATATATGAAGATTATATTTTTCTTTACTTGTTTTGCTCTTTCTTTTTCTCGTTTAATAATGTGTTCATTTGAATGTTCAACAAGCATAAATTTGAGAAACTCATGATACTTATAATATTGTTGGTGTATCAACTTTTTATATTTGATAATTTTTGTATTTTGAACTTTCCTTTTAAAGACAATTCACTATTTTATAGTGGATTGGTATAGTCATTTACCAACATGTTGCCAAAAGTGTGGTTGTTATTGTGTAAAGTTAACAATTTAGTGTTTCAATTTATTAAAAATAGATTATTAGGGATTTTGTCGTTTATATTTATTTAGCTCCAATTTACTGGAACCTAAGGATTACGGAATTCATATTTTAACATGTATCTGAACAAAATAGGGAAGACACGGGTTTGGAAAGGAATTCATATGACAGAATTTTTAATTTCAATGTCCTAAAGTATGTTTGTTTTTTTTTATTTAAATCTAAATCACAGAGTCTTGGTACAATCCTACCCTATTAGTACTACCTATATCTATAGAACATATTATATACCCTATTAATACCTAAAACTCATATCTCGTTACATATTACCATCCCATATTTAATTTTGATGTGACATTGTCACTCAACTCATCATATTTCCAAATTAATGCATATATATACACAAAAACTTGTGTACCCTCAGGGCTCGGAATCTAAGATCTGTGAACCTAACCCTTCCCACCCCACTCAAACCCGGTTAGAAAATTGGTCACTATATATATTTTTTAATTGATTTTTTTCTTTATTTTGTTTTAGGTTTCACGCCTGCAGTTCTTCTTTCTCTTCTTTTTTATATCTCCTTTCTTCGGCTCGATTTCTTTTCTATTTTTCTTGATTTCTTGTTTGTTTCTTCTGTGCTTTGTGAATTCCTTGTTATTGTGTGGAAGATTATCGGTATATTTGAAGGATATTTGGAGATTTTTACTTCAATTTGTTAGTGGTAAGTGGCTAATGTATTTTCTTTCATAGATATTATTTTAGTTCTTATAATCTTGTTGTTTTCGTCTTTATTTGTTCTTTGTCTACTGATTTTTATGTGGTTGTATGTGAGTATTCGAATTTTCAGGGTTTTTTTGAGTTTGTCTAACATTTTCGTTTATTTTCATGTTTGTTTGTTTCTTCTGAGTATATGGAGTTTTTTGTTAGTTGCAAGTTTGTTTTTGTCAAATTCTAGGGGTTTTCATATTGTTTTTCTTTTTTTTTTGTGATAGTTATATTAAAATGAATTTTATTATATAATTTGTGTTTGTAATTGTGTTTAGAGTTGGAAGTTTATATGTTTATGTGTATTAAACTGAATTAGTTTTTGTATTTTGTAGTTTCATTGAACAAATTGGAAGTAGCTAAACAGATTAATTTTTGAATTTATGTTTCTCTGTTTGGGCATTATCACCATTAGTAATTTTGTAGAATCATGAATAACATTTTTTTTATATTTGATTTGTTGAAAAGTTTTCCCCGTAAATATATTGTGTAGTTTAAGGCATTTTGTGCAATCATTTAAGGTGGCATATGTTTGTGTGAGAGATATCAGATGCATATGTATAAGAGTTTAAGGTATTAGATAAAGACACTTAAGGTATCACATGTGTTACTTTAAGGTATCATATATGTCACCTTAAATGAATCACATTAATTTATATAAGGATTTTAGTAATATGTTTTAAAAGTTATTTGTTATGTTTTCTCACGCAAAATGAAAATATTGTTGTTTCTATTAATATGATTGTACTCTTATATCTTAAAGGTTCCATGCTTTTCTATGTTGTTTAGGTATGTTTAAATGTTTATCCCATTTGTTTTTAAAATCATTATATTGTTATTATATTTAATGTGGCTGATAAGAAGTTCAAGTATTTGGACAATAGAAAGTAAGAAGATGGGGATGATAGATTTTTTCAAATCTATTGAAATATTGGTAAACTTTTTTTAAGATGTCTGTTTTGACTAAGTAGGTATCAGTTATATACTCTTAAGGTCCCACATGTATATCATTAAGGTGTCAATTAAATATATTTAAGGTGACACATGTATACACTTAAGATATCAGTTGAATACCTTTAAGGTAACACATGTATATCTTTTGAAAATTTCAACATTTTTGTTTATTGTTTGATTGATGTTCAGAAAACTGAAATTTGTGCAACAATTATTTTATCAGAGAAGAATCAATGGAGGAATATTGTGTTGGAAAAAGTATTTAAGTTTTATAAAAGCAAGCCTGGGTTGAAATTGAAGATAGCCAAAGCAAAGAAAAAGGAAGCAGCAGATAAGAATGTGGATTTGAAGAAGAAAAAAATGGTGATTCAAAAGACATACAAGCCATGTACGAAAAGAGCGAGGAAGTGATGAAATTCGATTGTAAAAAATGTTAGAATTATCTATGTTTGTGTAATTGGGTTGAAACAATATTTTTAATTTCTATGTTTGTGTAAAAACTGTTAGAATTATCTATGTATGTGTAATTGTGTAATTCAGGTTGATAACAATTTTTATGTTTCTTATGTTTGGTGATTTTGGGATGATAACAATATTTCTCTTGGTGGTAAATATTTGATAGATTGAATACATATGTTTGGAACTATTAAAAGTGTTATCTTTTACTGTTATATGTATTAATTAGTTGATATGCAAAATTGTTTCTTTTACACGTACTAATTCAGTAATGAAAAGTATTATATTAAACTATTAAAGATATATATTCTATCTCTTAATAGTATTACATTAAGTAAATAAATAATTAGACAAAACAATTTTGTTTTTTGATACAGGTTAATACTGGAAAGTAGTACATGAATGCAAACATAGGTAATTATGAATATAATATTAGGTATTAGACATATACACAAATGTTATATATATAAATTTTTGAGATATTAGGTGAACACCTTTAAGGTATTAGGTTAATACATTTAAGGTATTACATATATACCTTTATGGTATGACATATATTTAATAGTATTTTCTTGGAATAGAGATTAATCATTATATCATTAGATATTATATATTTACTATAAAGGTATTAATATGAAAAATTCAAAAACATAATGATATTGTCAAAGAGTAAAACATGAGGACATTAACCAGATAATTAAATGTGTAAAGTTGTTTTTTGTGACAGGTTAACACATGGAGATACTAGTTGATTGCAATGAAAGGTATTAATGCATACAGAAAAAGGTATTACATATGCACCTTTAAGGTGACTAATACATTTAAGATATTACATATAATTATAAGGTATTACATAAGTGTCTTTCATGTATTACATAAATACATTTAAGGTATGTATCTGTGTTATATTAAAGTTGGTGAAAAATATAAATATACATATTACAATGAAAGGTATTAAAGCATTTTGTTGGCATAAGGATTAATGATTATGTTATAAAATATTATATGCTTACTATAAATGTATTACAATAGAAAGTTGAAAAACATTATAATAGTCAAAGAGTAAAAGATGAGGAGATTAGTCAAATTATTAAAAATGCAAAGTTGTTTTTATGACGGGTTGACACATGGAGGTACTAGTTGATTAAAATGAAAGATATCAATATCTATAGAAAAAGGTATTACATATGCATCATAATATATTACAGTAATACGATTAAAGTATTACATATTTACCTTACATGTATTACATAAGTCTATTTTAGGTATCACATAAGTACCTTTAAGGTATTTATCTCTATTACATTAAAGCTGATGAAAAATATAAATATACATGATCAGAATGTATAAATCATAAGAACATCGATTTCATAACTTAATAGTATTCTAGAATTATAATGTCAGAATTAAATTAAAATAATCTAATAGTATGTGTTTTCGAACAGAACTCCTTTGTTGTTGTTGGATTTGAACTAGCTTCTTTGGTCTTCTTGTTCTTTTGAAAATGACCTTTAATCCTCTGTCATAGTCCTTTTGTAACCGTACGGGCTGGATCGAGGAAAATATTTGATAGAATTGATGTTTCAGATTGTTATGCAGATATTGTCGGGGACATCAAATCATTTATTACAAGAACATACAAAAAAAATTCATATTTCTATAGGTATTTCACCTGTGGAATATCTAGTAGTTAATTATGAAGTGAGAATCCCAACAAATGAGCATGTTTACAATAGAGTTGATACATATCATCAATTGTGTTTCTTGTTAATCCAAGTAGAGAGCCACTTACATCACTTGTAATACTAGTCGTGTCATCTGTAAGAGAAATATTGTAATAGTACCTTTAGAACTAATTTCTAACCCCTATAGAACATATCAGTAATACCATTAAAGTTTTTGCATAAAACCTTGAAAATATTACTTACATATCATTCAAGCATATAATTTCCGTATACTTGTAGAGCATATGTCAAACACCTTTAGAGCATCAGTATTACCATAAAAGTATATATTTTCATAATATCTTGAATGTGTTACTTACATATGATTCAAGCATATAATTTTTTAATACCCATAGAGTATATATTTAATACCTTTAGATCATATATTTAATACCTTTAGAGCATATCAATAATACCTTACATGATATCATAAACAAACATATATTAATGTTTATAACAGAACTCAAAGACTGTAGTGATTAAACATAAATCTAGCCAAATATATAACAATTGGAAGAATGACATCTAAACTCAAGATTTGTCTTTAACTCAATTCACCATATAAAAAAAAAAAGATATCATGCAAAGTAAAATCCACTAGAAAGAACATTAGAGTCTACTACCTTCATTTATTGATTCAATAATCTAATTAAGAAAAGATGATACAACATTATCTTGATCTTCTTCACTCGACAAATTGTATTTGAGTCTTGACCTTGTTCATTGTTCATGTTTTCATCTATTGTTGATTAGGTCTTGTTGTGAATGAGAGCAAGATAAAAATAAATAAATAAACCCTAGATCCTGAATCAGATTAAGAGGAGAAGAAACCCTAAATCTTGAATCAGATTAAGAAGAGAAGAACCCTAAAATTTACCTTGCTCATTGTTCATATCTTCCTCCATTGTTGATGGAGTCTTGTGAATTCGAGCAAGTTGAAAACGAGATGAACCCTAAATCTTTAAATAAAATAGAACTAAAAAACCGTAATATATATATACACACATATCATTTGACATATATAGATACATAATATATACACATATATTATAAATATAAAACTTTTAACATACATTTTATTATGTACATTATAATAGTAAATATATATTGTTACGTACATAATATATAGATAATATTATACATATATATAAATATTATACGCGTGTGTATATATATATATATGTATATATATAGTAGGGCTAAATGCAAAAATCCACCTAAAATATTGGCTTATTTTGCTTTGCAATCTTTTTTGGTTTTACCGAATTGCGACCTTGAAGTTTTGGAGTTTATCAAAATGCAACCTAAATCACTTTTTTAACACATGGTTTAATTTTTTCACTTTGCAACCTCAATTATTTTTTAATCCATAAGCAACTTGTTGTTCCCAGTGGCAAATAGGTCAAAAGAAACGGTGAATGAACCTCTATAGATTTTTCAAAATTTTAAACTTTACTGTACGTAAGCTCTATAGGTGACATTTAATTCAAATGTCACTACAAGAAATTTGTAGAACGACAACGGTCCAACGATAAGGGTTTTATAAAAAAACCGTTGTCATAGGTTAAACAATTGTTGTTGTCGCTGTCGTAGGGGCATTGTCCTAAAATAAAATGAAGTCCTAAGATACGGTTGCTTTCTGGATGTTGTCGTAGTCGTATAAAAGTGTTGTTGTAGACTAATTTAAATTGAAAAAAAATTATTAAAAAAAAAGACATAAAGTAGACACTTTGAATATTAGGCCCTTTGATCTCCATTCCAAGCCCTAATTCGTCCCTCCAATTCGCTGTCCTACTATACCGACCTTCGACCACCTACTATTTTCATCCAAGCTGGAGAAGAGAAAAAGGTCTCTCATGCGCACACACACGTGCCATATGTACGTATATGCAAACATGTTTTTAGTTGTCTACAAAGAATATTTATAAGAGTTAATTACTTATATTGCCTAGTAAATTAGGTGGTCCGGCAAATTTAGACTTTTATTTTTTGGACCGACAATTTAGAATTTTATATTTTCGGGCTTCGTGAATTTTGCGCAATTTGAGCCCCAATCGTTTAATTGGGCTCTAATTGTACGTGAATCGCATGTGAGGCCGTGAATTTTAGGTTTTCGGGCTAATTTTCTGATGTGGCATTAAAGAAATACAAAAAAATTTAAAAATATTAAAAAACATTAAAAGAATAAAAATAAATTAAAAGAAATTATATTAATACATTAAAAGTAAAAATTAAAAGGGTGGAACTATCTGCACCCCAAGGATTTCTAACCACACTCCAATGTCTATTCACACCACAATTATAATATCTACATCTTAAATTATTTCTAAACACATCCCAAACATTTCCATCTTTACCCTTTGACTAAAAATAAAAAACAAAACCAAAGCAAACTAAAAAAAAAAAAAACCAAACGCCCACGAGCAGAAATCGAACAAGAATAAAAGGAATGTTTTGAAGAAAATTGTTGAACAAATTCGAACTCCCTCGACTTGAGAAATTGAACATACTTCAATGGACACTCCAAATATTTCGATGTCAGGTTCGTTTTTTACCCAAACCACAAGTTTTTCTCATTTTGAATCTTGAATAGAAGTTATGTAAATTAGATTGATTGATGGGTAAAAATCGAATCAATTAGTAGTCTATTGTGGGAAAATATAATTGTAGTCTATTGTGGGAAAATACAGAGTTTTTGATGCTGAAAATCGTAAGAATTTCGTGTTTCTGCATTCGCTATGTTCGAACCTGATTATTCGACGGTTATGAATTGTGTTCGACTTTGTAAGTCGAACAAAACACAGAACATTCGACTGGGGAAGTCGAATAATACATGGGTCGTTCGATTGGGAAATTCAAACACCATTACTAAGACTGTTCAACCACAAAAATCGAACAGTTCTTAGACTGTTCAACCTAAAAAATCTAACAGTTCTTAGACTGTTCAACCTAAAAAATCGAACATACATAACAGTGTTCGAACACCAATAAATAAGTTCGACTTTTTCAGTCGAACACTCTTCATACCGTTCGATTATTTCAATCGAACACTCTTCAATACGTTCGACCTGGAATAGTCGAACGGGACTGTTCCAGGGGGATTTTCTACTTTTCAAACAAAAACTCGATTTTTTTGTACTACACTACTAAAAACTATTAAAAATGTAGTAGAAATCTTATATTGCTCGCTTCAAATGTATCTTTCCGTTCCATAGACATTTCAACCGAGAATATTGGTTGGGTGATATTTTTAAGGTTTACAAAGGAGAAGAAATGTTTGTAAATGGTGGAGAAGAAAAGTTTGTGTAATGAAAGGAGAAAATGAGTGGGAAGGGGGTGTGCTTAGAATTTATGGGATATTATTAGTATTTTAAATTATACGTGGGGTGTGGTTAAGGGGTATTTCAGACATTTAATATATAATTTTTTTTTTTATTTAATTATGGGGTGTAGTTAGAAATCATTGGGTATGGATAGTCCCACTCAAATTAAAAATAAAAGAAAAAGAAAATGGCAGCCTCTCTTGCTGGTGTTGGATTCTTCCTCTTCAATCTCATCAATTCTTACACAATTTTCTTCAATCCACCTCTACAGAATACATAATCAAGTTGCATTATCCCTTTAAATCCAATTATACCTTCTTTTATCCATCCAAAACCCTAGATTGTCACCCTCTGTAAATGTAGAGGAATTGAAGTTCCTCCCCCAACCCCCACACAAGAATTGAGGTTCTTTGAAATCAATATTGGAGCAATGGCGTCGGCTATGGATGCCAATGGAAATCGCGAGCACATTAGACATGGTGGTGCTCTTGAAGATATCCTTTTTTAAGCATTTGGATGAAGGAAACAGAAAACATTTGGGGAAGGATCGACGAGTTTGAAGAGGACGGTGGCGAAGGCGAGGGTGGAGCAGAAATCCTTCAATTTGGGGATTTTATTTTTAATTTTTTGTTTTAATATTAATGTTTTAGTTTTTTATTTTTTTATTTTAATATTTCTTTTAATGTTTTTATTCCATATCAACCATTTTATGTTTAATGGACGTCTACGTGTACAAGCAACTGACACCTCAGTATAAAATGACAGCTACATCAGCAAAATTGGTTTGAACAGCCCGATTTCGCGACCTCACGTGCAATTTGAACCAAATTGAGCAATTTGTGCTCAAATTGGGCAAAATTCGCAAAGCCCGAAAACATAAAGTCCTAATTGCCAGCTCGAAAAATTAAAGTCCAAATTTGTCAGTCCACCTAATTCACTGGGCAATTTAAGTAATTAACTCTATTTATTATTTTGTTTTTGGATCCATGCTTTATCTTCTTGTGTTGCGTTTATCCAAGGACAAAAATATCGGTATCGGTAGAAATATCGGTACCTTAATTTTACGGAAATATCGACAGATATATCGATTTCGGTGGAAATATCGGACATTTTTTAAAAAAATTTAAAAACTTCGTAAAAAAAATTGAAAAATATATCTAGTACTTTACATAATATTATAAGTAACACTAATACATATATTGAACTTAAATTTCAAATAAAAAGATATGTTTACAACAAATTTAGAGATAAATTATTATATAAACGTTGTCTCATATGATATTAATGACACAAATATGGAAACTTTGTAAAAAATTGAAAAATATGTGTAGTAATATACAAAATATTATTACTAACATTAATACATATATTAAACTTAAGATTACAAATAAAATGATATATTTACAATAAATATAGAGATACACTAATATTATATTCATAATAATCCTTTTATTAGTTTTCAAAAAAACTAACTAGACTTAATTAAATTATGAAAATTTCAAAAATACTAACTAGACTTAATTAAATTATGAGAGGAACCTAAATGTTAGAGTACTAATTTATTTTAAATAATTTAACTAAATTTATATAAATAATTATTTGCTCCACTCATAGACAAAAATATAGATATAAAAAAAAAGATAAATAACTCAATTTTAATATATACCTTTCAAATACACTATAAAAAGATTTATAATATAAAAAAAAATTCACTTAAATTAAATTAATATTGAAAAGGGAAAAAAAATCAGCATATTTAGGAAGGAACAAAAGGAAGAAAAAATAATAATAATAAAATTAGTATATCAGCGCGCGTGCACTGATCAGAAAGAAAAAAAGGGAAAAAAAAAACAAAAAAACAAATCAGCGCGTGCAACCAACAGTTTCGAAATATCACGATATTTCGACCGAAATCGATATATAACGATTTTTTGCCAATTTTTCGCGATATTTTGTCGAAAAAATGTGTCTTGATTTTTCTATGTCGGCTTCCACAATTTTCCGAAATTTCGGCGATTTTTCACGATACTTTGGTCCCTGCATTTATCAACTGGTTTATTTTTCTCTGCTTTTTAGTGGATTTGCGCTCATGTTACGATTCAATGTTCCAAAACTTTTGAATTTATTTTTTGGTTATTTATTTATTTTTGCTATAGTTAATTAGCCGCGAAATGTTGCACTAG
Source organism: Scutellaria minor (assembly GCA_954870855.1). Lineage (NCBI taxonomy): Eukaryota > Viridiplantae > Streptophyta > Magnoliopsida > Lamiales > Lamiaceae > Scutellaria > Scutellaria minor. The sequence continues at coordinate 18,753,499 of OX940729.1, read as the reverse complement.
AATTAGAAAGAAAGGAACTCAACAGTCTTGTTTGAAAAGAGGAGGTGCTAAGACTGTTTTCTTGTATGTTTAATGAAAACTTTGATGTTGAAGGGCGTTCTTCTTGATTGGATTTTACATTATTTAGGAATTAGATAAATTTAAATTTGTCAGTAGTTAGGCTTTAGGATTTTTCTGCATTTCATTCGATTAATTATGTTTGCCATCGAGGTTATGAGAGGTTAAAAATAGATAATTAGATTTATAATATGAAAAGGCCGTATGTGTTGTGTATCTGAGGTTTTGGACTTCGAATTTAAAAATATGGGTTAAAAGTTTGAGTGCGCATTCTATTCCTTATGACCAAACATGAAAATTTTGGGTTTTAATGAAAATATCGTATCTTAATTTTATGGAAATATCGATATATTTACCGATATTTCCTCGATATTCCATCAAGATATTTTTTCGATATTTCACAAATTTTCCTATAATTTGTACTATGAAGCCACTCTTATAGAAATCAATATTGATATTTATCAATATTTCACCAATATTTATTGGTATTTCACCGATAATCCACCGATTTTCCTACAATTTGTACCACAATACCGATATTTATTGAAATTTTACCGATATTTTGATAAATTACTCATTTCTATATAGGTTATGTAGAAAAATGAAAATATTGAAAATATATCATTGCAGCCCGTTTTTGTATTGATCACGTGAAAAATATAAAAATATAAGGGAAATATCGGTGATATTTTGGATATTTTCAATCTTGCTTATGACAAAAGGGAAGATTCCAAAGTTTACTATGTTATGCTCACCCTATAATTAAACATATTTTTGTTTTCTCATGAAAAGTTTTTTCTATAGTAGAAGAAAACTCCCTTGATTGTTTCTAGATGCAAATTCATCAATTGTCATACTTTAGGTTGAATTTTGCATTTCACCCTAAAAATGAAGATTGAAAATGAAGCCAACTAAAGCATATCTTGTTAATTCATTATCCTAAGAATACGACTCTTATTAAAACTGTTTCACTAATCTAACCACATGAGACAAACTTCATGTGTTTCACTAATCTAACCACATGAGACAAACTTCATGAGACAGGTTAACTTACAATCCATAAAATATATTTAGTTTGTAAGTAGTAAAGTTTCATCTCACAAAATTTTATTTCCAAGGTCTCAATATGAGTTTTTGTTCTTCTAAATATAGCAAAGTATATCCAAATTTTATATGCATATTTTAACTAATCACACACACATATTAACAGGCAAGCATAGCATTCGCAGCACCCACAATATTTTCAAAGAGTAAAAGAAGATATCAAAGTATACAAGTATTCACACGATTTGCCAACAGATACGAATCTTTAATCCAAAATCAGATATTCAAACGTCAAAAAGACAAGTTCAAAGTACTCTGTTGAGATATGCATAAGTTTTTAGACTAAAATACTCGATCTCCTAAGAACGACCATAAATTCTATATTTTCTCCGGGATAGAAGCCTCAACATACTCGATTTCCAACAGTTTGGTAGAGGGATTTAAGCTGTGTGTTCCATTTGTCTATCGCAGTGTACTTCTTCATTCCCTTCGACCTATGTGAATACAATCCCGATTTCAGATAAACTCCCCAGAGAAAACCATTATAGTAGATTGGCTTACATAGGAAGAAGTAAACAAATAAAAATATTAAAGTAGGGTGAAATCGACAAGTGTACCTGTCACCACGCTCTAATAGCCGATTCACTTGATCAATGTGCCCCTGAATCCGATTGTCTAGGATGAGGGACACTAACAATTCCTCAACGTCCTTCTCTGGAACATTAAGCTCCTGCAAAAAAGAAATGTTATTAGTACAATAATATGGATGTTTGATGTCACATACAGTCACTAGACACATCATGTCCTAACAGCTCTGCTACAGTTGAAAAGATGGCTAGTAGATTAGCTTTTTCAATGATCATTTAGTTGTATATAAAAATTAACTTTAGGTGAAAAACGATCTCAAGAAAATTGTAAAACATATTTTAGTTAAGAATGAAAAGAAGCAAAACGAAAAAGCACATGAATATTGTTTTCACCTTTGATATAAAGGGGATTCGGATTCTTGTGTACGGCTTAATCAGCTTAAGCAATACTTGCGTTCTCACATTCTTTAGAAGATCTTCAATGTAGTTCCGAATAAATGGATCATCCATTATAGTCCTTCTGTTACTCTGCAACATTCCCACAACATACTTCAGAAAAACAACAATTATGATGGAGAGATGAGTCTTCCAAAAGGCTAATAACAAATGTTTTTGGCAATAGAATAATACCTTCAGAATTTTTTCGAACTCCAAAATCTCATTCCTTTGATATGCTGCAATTAGGTTTGTCATTGCGAGAATCTCAGGATCATTTTTGTATCTACAAAGCAAATGAGGCAACTGAGGCTGAGTTTCACATTCTACAACTGACAGCAATGAAACGCTGAATTCATTAAACAACTTACGGCTTTGCCTCTTGACCATCGAAAGGATTGACCTCTGATTCCATCAGCATATTTGCTAGAACCAAGTACCTGACATGTACGACCCACACAATTGAGTTCAAATAAAACTACATTAGTGTGTCCAGGGGATATTTGAGCAACAATTTCACTAGAAAAGAATCAGCTGTACCACTCCATATCTCTATAAAATTAATTCGGGTGCAACTATTCCTATAAATAACCTATTACAAAAATTATAACCAAGAGAGTAATTTTAGTATGTAAACATAATTCCAATCCAACGAACAACTATACGTACAGAAAGTATCAGTTCACAGCATATTGTATTTAAATTGGTAATTTCCTATGGATAATGGTTGCTGAAGCAAGCACCATCAGAATGTAATATGTCACTATCATTCATAATAACTCTAGGTGGAAGCTGCTTCCAGAAAGTTCTACAACTTTTCTTGATTAAACATATAAAAGCACATAGTACTTTTATTTCACATGAAAATAGTTGGCTAACATAAAAAGAACATTTTCTCATTTCACATAAAAATACATACATCACAACTGATATATAGATGATTTAAATGCTCATGTAATATAATTATCCCAGAGCACCAACTAGTAGATGATTTAAATGCTCATGTAATATAATTATCCCAGAGCATCACCCCGCAATATAGACTAAGCAATTCACACATGAAGGCAAGTGTATCAGAATTCAGAGGCAGAGATGTTTAAATAGAAAAAACATACCGTCAGTGCCACCCCTTCCATCCCCAAAAAATAAAAATATAAAATATGAATAAAGTCATGAATTGAAGTCATACTTTAGGCATTGGATGCGTCTGTGATTCCCAGCTTCATCATAGTTCTTGAAAGCTTCAAAGAAATCAGTTGCTGCATCTGGCCATTGCCGCTCTGCCATGTGCATTTTCCCACCACATTCACGAATTATACCCATGATCCTTGGATGAGGAATTGCAGACTTAACAGACAATGCTTTTTGATATAATTCCTGCAATCAATTCAGAGCAACTCAATAGATGGCCAGATTGAAGGATCAAGAAACCAGAGTTTATACTTTTAAGAGAAATGTTGTCCTTAGCAAGTACCTTCAGTTTTTTATTGTTTTTAGTCTCGGTGTACATTTGGATCTCAATTGCATACACTTCCAACAATTGTGTGCCTTTCTTCTGATCATCAGTGCCATCTTCTTTTTGACAAGATTTGTGAAGCTCCTTCAAAATCTGATGAAGTATTCTGAATTACTTTACATCAAGAACTCTGAAAGTCAAGGATTCTAAAATAATCTCCATTCTTAGAATACCTTATTCATCCGCCCATATTCACCAATATCAAACCATATTTTGCACAACTTTAGATTTGTTTTGAACCATAGCCTCTGAAAATAAAATAAAAATCCAGTCAAAACTTTATTACAAGTGACAGAAAGACTCAATAATTTGAAATGAAATAGATTATTTACCTCATTCTTTGCCTCTTCAAGGGCTTTCAGGGTGGTTTGATAAAACTCTTGAAGCAGACTAAAGTTCTGGCTAGCAGATCCAGAAATAAAATCCATGATATTGTTTATGCATTTCTCACTGTAATTTCGAGTCACAGCAGATTTAATGTATGTTAACATGTCTCTGTAAGCATCCATCATTTCCTTGTACTTCCCAAGCTTATAGTACAGCTTAACAGTTTGTTTCAAAGCTTTAAAGCCCCTGAATAAAAACATTAACATACAGTCAAGGCAGTTATTCCTTCAAGATGCAATGCCACAAAACAAGGCAACATATATCAACATAACAGGGATTTTAAACATGCCCCACATACAATATCTGACATAATTAACATCATTATATGAAACAGAACTTGTAGCAAGCTTTAAATACCAAAAACTATTGAATAAAAAAATTCAACTTGACTCAAATCAAGCCAAAACAGTACAACCTCCACCCAAGTGGAAAGAAAATTCGGTTATAAAAATTGCTTTCCAGCAACGTTTGTGTCATCATGAACTCTTAAGATTTTGATTTTTAGGAACTATGGAACTATATAAATAAAAGGAACTCCTCCATGAAAGAAAGATTAATGATTTATATAAATCACTAAGTGGAAGATGTCTCAAATAAATCAGACGAGAAGTTAATAATCCTGTTATACAGAAAAAAGTCATTATGCCCTTTTTGGATGAGTCATATAGTTTTTTTGCAATTTCAGTGACTAAAAAGGTTATCAAATGATTGTAATTATAATTCAACTGGTCAAAAATAAATATGAGTTAATACATGCTCTATGGTTGGAAAATATCATAAAAATAAATATCATAAAAATAGAACCTAATCATGCTCTATGGTTATGAAACCAATATGTTCTAGCATTGCAGCTGCATGTCTACCAATTACACCATAGCAGCCCATCTTGACCTCATAATAGCCTATGAATAACTAATTGTCTAGATTTAAGAATTCAACTGAGTGTTGCAGTAACATATTGTTCCATGGAGCTAAAGTCCAATATATGGAAGAAAGAAGTGTTTCCACCACTCTATCACCAAGTCAATTCTGTTTCAGTGAACCCCTCTTTCAAAGCCAAATATCTTTCCCGCTAAGGAATGGAAATCTTTCTTCTGTTACATGAATCCAATTTTCATTTCTTAATGATGTGTCTGTCATTTGATCCAATAGTGTTCCATTAGATAGGAACAAGGATGATAAAACTGATAACTCTCAGATAGGGTATTAGATTGGAAAAATACGTTAGATAATGAACAATTGATTCTAAACTATCTTTTGACGATTAATAAAAAATAAAAATAAAAAAGGAAAAGTGTTTTTCTATTGTATTCTTGGTAAACCAGTTTTTGTATATAGATATAAGAGGATTGGTAAGTCCTGCCTCAGTGAAGTGCTGCAGTCTAAGAGGCTCTAATATGCTAGGTCTGGTGCCTCCAGCATGCCTTTAGTAAGACTAGATAAAGCATAAAAGAATTTATTTAGATTGACTAAAAGCATACTAAAATGAGCTTCGCATAAATAGAGCTGACTACAAGGTATTTTAGATGACTAAATAGCCATTTAAACTCATAATGCAAGAGACACAAAGTATACAAATAGAACACAATCAAGAAAACAGGAAAATTATGAGAGATTTCCAGATACATTAAGATATTTAACTTATCATTAATAAATCTACAAATAAAGATTGTAATCATTGGATCCAAAATTCAACCACAGTGATTTAATGAATCAAACATAGTTGATGTTTTACGACCTCTATCAGTTTACAGAATCGATAACAAAAGAGAAAAACCCGATGTGCCACTGTTTTGCATGATATATCAGCAATGACTGATAACATTTCCATCTCTAGATTTTCCTAATTAAATCAATTCACAAAAACGCCAAAAACGAAATTAAAGAACAAGTCCAAAGCTTATAAAGTACAACAAACATCACCATTCAGCCTTTTCAGGTTCCATATGCACGACTTCCGCAAAACCTCCAAGTGCCCCTTCAGGATCAGTTTCAACTAAGCCTACACGAAACAAGCATAGATACAAAGATTTAGACAAAAACTAATCTCAGCGGCAAAAGCACATACAGCATAAGAGCCTCAAATGTCATCAGGCTTATAAAATTTCAAACATTCTATTAAGAAACAACAACAAGTAAGTCCTTAACCTTAATCCCCCCTACCCGAGATTTCAACCCTCCAAGAAATATATGGGTGCACGGATGCAATTCAGTGCTCCAACACCACCACCAACAACAGAAAATTCTCACTAAAAGTTCTTACGTATAACTTTATACACATGTCCGCTCACAATCACACATATAGAGCAGTACAAATTGGGGAATATAGAGCAAATAACTTCAAAATTTTAGAGAACAACTCATCAGAAATCAAAGATAAAATAATCGAACCTTTAGAGTTGTAATACTGATTCTCAATATCAACATCCTGCTCCTCCGGCTCCTCGTCGGAGTACTCGAACCCATAATCCTCCATATCAGCATCTGCGCCACATTTTACAGTAAAACACATTACACAAATTAAAACAAACAAAGCTTCATTGAGCGAATAAAAGATCAATAGAAGAAAAGGTATCTTGACAGAGCACATTACCGGAACCCATCGCGAATTCGTGTTCTTTCGAGTTCAACTCAAAAGATTTCGTGTAGAGAGAGAGAGAGGGAGAGAGGGGCAATAAACTGACTTACAGAAATACATTTCAGCTTTTTGAGACAGCTTTTAAATGGGCCCTCAAGCAGGCTTAAGAGTGGGCTAAACCAGTATTATGAGCCCAATTCCTTTTAGGAGGGGCCCAATATTCTGTCGCCATAAGTCAAAACAAATATTATTATTATTATTATTATTATTATTATTATTATTATGTTGTTGTTGTTGTTGTTGTTAGTTAGTTAGTGTTGTTGTTGTTGTTTAAGTAAGATCTGAAATGCTTAAATTTACTCATGACTCCATTACAGTGTTTGAAGCTTAATTAATTAATTGAGTTTTTCCCTAAAAAATAAATGGTAATTACTTGAAATTGATTTCTTCAATAAAACAAGAAAAGGCATAACTGACATAAAGAAAAAAAAAAACAATTTAGTGTGTATATGCACCTAACTACATATTTTAAATATAATTTTCAATAATGAAAATCTATATATCTATATAATAACAGGATCATAGTTAAAAGTAGCAGTCCAATTTTCTCATCCATTTTGTTTTCTAAAAATGAAAATTAAGAAGAAAAAAAAAGGAAAAGAAAATAGAAAAAAAAAAAAAAAAAGCAAGAAAATATAAATGGTCAAAGAGGAGGCAAGGCCTCAAGAGTGGAAAAGGGAGGGTGCATATTAGCAGGAAAGGCGGTGGTGATATTTTTTTTTTTACAAAAAGTTTTGACCTATCATAATTATTTATTATAAATCAATTTTTAATGTATAATATATCAATTTAATCATCTTTAAATGATTTTTAATTTGATTTGTTAATAACATTTTTATTTTTTTGAGAATGTGTTTTGAATGATTTACTTTAAACATTTTTTTGTAAATCTAATATATTTCAAGAAAATATGATTATATTTATTATAAGTTTATAACATCTTATAATATTAAATATATCTATATATATATAATTTTTTGACTAAATATCTATATCTATTTATATAATAGATAGTTAAAAATAGAAGATCTATGTTTTCCTTCAAAAAAATTTTCCATTGTCTTTTCAATTCTGTGCCTCATTATATAAACATTCTTTGAAAAATAATAAAATATAATTTATAGTCAATTTATTAATATGAATAACCAAATAATTTTCAATTATTTGTATAAATAGTATAAAAACCTTATGAAATTTTTTGACAACCTCGAAAATTTAATTTTAACTTTCATGTTCTCAAGTCTTGAATAAATAACAAAATCACATTTAAAATGTTAAATTTACGAAAAGATAAACTTTTGGGAAATAATGAAACAAAAAAATTATGGTCCAAATTTTTATGAAAGTTTTTATTCATTTAATTATTCATAAAAAAATTTTGTTTTTATATTTATGTATCAATTATATTTATACATGTATTTGTATTTATAATTAAATATATATAAGCCCTTAACTCATGTTACATTTATTTGAGCTTCTTTATTGTCTAAAATAAATGAGCTACAACAACTAATGGATTTATATTTGAACCTATTTATATATCGATACATGCTTGAGCTTACAACATAAACTTTTGTTGGGCGATTACATTATGATCTTGTGATAATTTAATTATATCAATGAATTAATAGATTAAAAATTAATTCAATTGCATTTAAATAAACTATAAATTGTACATTTTTACAATTTATTTTGTAACATCATATAAGTTTATGAAGTAATAAAATAATAATAATAATAATAATTATTATTATTATTATTATTATTATTATTATTATTATAATAGTACATATTTATTATATAAAAGGCAAAAATTCATGTACACCAGTTGTATGGATCTTGATCCATACAACTAAGTCGATCTGGGTCCAATCCGGATTCATACATTTATTTTTTATGCATTAACTTTTGTATTATATTAATATAACATTTATGTTATATTAATATGACATTTATGTACAAATATCATAACCTTTGTATAATTATGTAACTCAAAAAAAAAAAAATTCAAGCAATTATGTAATTATGTTACCTTTATATTATATTAGTGTGACATTTATGTCATAGTAGTATGATCGTTATGTACAAATATCATAACTTTTATTTACAAATATCATAACATTTATATAATTCAGTATATTTACATGTAATACCTTTTACGCTTTTCAGTTATGTTAATTATACATTTTAGTTGTCTAGTCATGTCTCTTAGTTATGTTAGTTGTACATTTATATATTACATAAAGCTGTGAATATGTTGATATAAAAGTATAAGTAATATCAAATAAAGGTACAAGTAATATTACATAAATGTATATATGTACAAACTGTAATAAAATTCTTCTTTTTTTGAAGTTAACGTATTATATAAAGGTTTAGATATGTGTACAAAAAAGTTATACTAATATAATATAAGGGTCCGACTATCCACACCCCAAAATTTTCTAAACACACCCCATTTTTTTATATTTGATTTAAAAATTCAAAAAATGACAAAATTCCAATTTTACCCTTATGAATTAAAAAAAACTGAAAAATCAATTCATCTTCCCGTCTGCTTCTCTCTCTCTCTCTCTCTCTCTCTCTCTCTCTCTCTTTTCTTTCATTCCTCAAACCTTGAATTTGTAAGGGGATAACGTATGAAAAATCATTCTATGAGTTAACAAACTATATAATAATCGTGTAAAAAGAACGAAAAAATAACAACAAATGTGTTCGACCAACCAAGGTCGAACGGGTCTCAGATTTGTTGTTATTTTTTCGTTCTTTTTACACGATTATTATATAGTTTGTTAACTCATAGAATGGTTTTTCATACGTTATCCCCTTACAAATTCAAGGTTTGAGGAATGAAAGAAAGAAAAAAAAAAAAAAAAGGGAGAAGCAAGCAGACGGGTTGAGGAAGAAATTTGGAAAAAAATTCAGTTTTTTTTTTTATTCATAAAGGTAAAGTTGGAACTTTACTATTTTTTTGAATTTTTTAAATCATTTGTGTTTAGAAGATTTGGGGATGTGAATAGCCGGACCCATAATATAAATGTCACATTAATATAATATAAATATAACACATGAATAAATAAATAAAAATTATGCGAATTAAGATCGACCTAATTGCACTGTGCACACCAACTCCACGGGAGATCAACTCTATATAAAATTCAATTTTGAAGTATTGTATATATATATTTGGAGGCCAGCTGTGGGCCTGTGGCGTGCTGCATATAACAACAAAAACCAACTAAAGAAAAAGTAAATAGATTTTTTATACCCGTAGGCAGTAGTAGAATATTGCAAATCCATATATAGATAATCAATGGTTTAAGAAATTATAATAAAAAGTTAATCGTTCGTCTAAACTAATAATTAATGTGATAATTAATAAATGATTGTATGCGTGTTTATTTAATGAGATTCTTTGGTTAATTTGTAATAGTACACTTGTGGTAATCATGAAAGTAATTTGTATTGTACTTATCATCTCTTAAAAAATTAATTGCAACTTAGACTAATTAGGGTTTTATCAGTGCATTTTTTTTTACATTAGAAGAGTTAGTAACTAACCTTGATAATCTTCAAATCCTTCCCAACCTACTTTTCAATAGGTAAAAGATCTTGAATTGAAAATAAAAACAAAATAAATGCATAATTTAAATATACGTAACAACTTGTGATGCGTGATATCTTTGCAAACTTTTTTTTTGTTTTTTTTGTTTTTTTAATCTAGATATTAGGTTTTACCAAGAACATGATTATAGCTCATCATGATGTGATAGTTTTATTTTTTATTTTATATAGGTGAATGATGTGATGTTAATAACATAATAGAATGGAATCAAATTCTTATCAGGGCTACTAAAAAGTTAAATGTGTGACATATGGAAGAAATAGACAAATGTTTTGGTATTCATTTATTCAAATTTTTCAGATTATATTAGGACATGCATGTAGGATATTAATGGTATTGGGTAAAAGCAATCAAATTCCCATAACCACCAAAAAGTACTTAATTTGACCAATCGGCTCGTTACAGCATTATGATTAAATACATTTATTATTTTGTGATAAAACATGATTGATTCCTTAGATCATGCACAATGCAACATATTGGAGTGTACAACACTATAATAATCTTTATCTTTATATGTATAAAAGTAAGATCACTAGGACACTTGGCAAGCTCACATTATTTTTATATTAAATATGACTAATTAATGATTCAAATTTTTTGTTGCTAAGAAACATTAATATGGAAATGCTATTAAATTTATCTAAATAATATAGGTTAGACTTCAATAATAAAAACTTATTTATGTATTTTAAATTTCTTAAATTTACAAATTTAGAGAAAATATATAAATAAATATGATGGGTGGATTGATTAATATAATAGATATAATAATATATATTCTTTTCAAGATGATAAATAAAATCTCATTTATGATCCTCTACAAATACAACATCTATTTTGGTAATTAAATAATTATTTAATACAATTATGTTATATTTAATGTTAAATCAAGTGATATGTATTATACAAATCATAAATTTAAATTTGCCGTATAAATAATATTTAAAATTTACTAATTTTACTAAATTTAATTTATTTTCTTATAAAATCCAGTGTATTTTACACGGGACATGTACTAGTTTTCAAATAAAAAAAGGTGTAAAGGCCAACCCAAAACCCATCTGTTGTCATTTTTCTGGAGTAACTCTCACTTTTCGTATTTTTTCCATTTCTTTTGTTATAATATTTTCCAGTTTGATGCATTTTCATATCTTGTTATTCAGTTTAATATTTAGTTATTCACATCTTGTTTCATCAAGAATGAATATATAGTAAAATAATTAATGATACTCAATATTAATAATTTTATTTGAATAATAAAATTTTAAAATTGTAAATCAAAAAATAAATGTATTTAATTGATTTAAAATATAAATAAATATGAGTTGGCTGGATAATGTATCCCAGAAATAATGAGCATTAATATTAAAAGGGATGTGAGTGTGTAAATGTATAGAATGAATATTTAAATTGAAGAATGATGTGACATATGTGATCCACATGATTCATGAGTGATGATAGCTAATCATAATTAATCCGTGAAAACCGAAACACTGAATCAAACAGTTGAAATAAACATTTCGGTTTGATTTTTAAAATACTGAATAATCGAACATAAAATTGAATAACTTATATTATTATGATTTTTTAATATTAAGTATTTTAATTCATTTGTGATTATGTATTTATTAGTTGTTTATATGTAGATTTTTAAATCACGGTCGTTTATTAATTCGGTGGTCATTGTATGGACTGTAAAACTTTGAAAATTATGGACTCTATTATTTAACAATCTATGACTTTATTACGTGACAAATCAATTAAACAAACAAGTCACAAATTTTTTCTCCATAAATAATTTTGGGATCTCTAACTTAGGCGCCACATAAGCAAATTGGCATATCACATCAGCAAGAATCAAAATTCTAATCAAAATCAAACTGTGCCACATAAGCAAATTGGCATATCACATCAGCAAGAATCAAAATTCTAATCAAATCAAACTTACATTGGAAAAAAATTAAAAGTTAGATAACCTAAAATGAAATATGCAAAACTCATGATGAATAAAAAAAAATGAACATGATTTATGTACAGAAAACTCTCATCTCTCAAAACGATTTTTTATTTGCATCATGTGGTTCAGTTCTCTAGCACATATATAAGTTCATTGGAGCTTGTAGGTTCATGGTGCTACCATATACGAGATAAAGTCGTTTCATCTTTGAGACAACTCACTGATCTACGTTTCACCTTAAGGAGAAAAGAGTAACTCAACTCGATGTTTTGTTTTCTACATTTTATTTCTAGATTTTTCTCTTGTACCGACTAGGAAAACTATAACATGTGATAATTTTGTACATAATAAATATTGATACTAATATTATTTATTACAAACAACATAACATTATATATATATATATACCTTAATGATTGTGGATACTCTTGAACAAAACTAACTAATAAATACTTTAATGAGTATCAAAATTGATACTTCAACACATGATAATAGATAATATTTAATATATAACATGTGATGCTAATATCATTCAACACATAACGTGTCTCATAGGTGAGACCAAACTCATGAGTAAAAGAAAAAAGGAAGAAGAATATTAAAATATGCCAACAAATATATCTTATATGATTTATGATTTGTCGAGTACTCTATTTAGATGTACATGTTATATTTAGCTTTTAACATACGTATACGAGATTCTTTTGTTTATTTTTTTAATAAATTTTTCGTACATTAGTTGTACGATGTAATTAGGTATATCTGGATTCGACTTAGATCCACACCTTCATATTTGTTTGTTTATTTATATTTTGATTAGTTCGCTGACTTTTATGTTATATTTAGTTAGTATGACGTTTATGTTATATTAGTATAACGTTTATGTACAAATATCATAACATTTATTTAATATTTTAACTTAAAAAATATTCACCACAATTTGTACATATATATCTTTAAGTGATATTACTCATACATTTATGTGATATTACTTGTACCTTTATATCAACATATTTATACTTTTGTGTAATATATAAAGGTACGTACAACTAATATAACTAAAAGATATGACTAATTAACATAATTAAATGTATAACTAACATAACTAAAAAATATATAAAAGTATTACATGTCTGTTTAAAATAATGTAAAAGTACATCTATTATAATTAAAATATATGACTAACATAACTAAAAGATATAATACGCAGGAACGAGTTAGGCGCGGACACCTAAAAACGCGGGGTGCATGAGAAGGTGTGGAAGTGCGTGGAAGATGGTCTCGGATGTACAAACATTTTGGTGTTTATTTTTTTAACTCTTATCTATCCATAAAATCGTAAACAAATTTAAGGAAAGATAATAATATCTAAGAAACAAATTATTCGATTATACTGTAGTATTCAACTACATAAAACATAAGTTAATACAAAATATTTCTCTCACATTGAATGTAAAAATATCTTGACCATATTAATTTATAAAAAATAAAATTAATGCATCGTATTGAAGAACCAAAATAACTTAAAGCGGCATATATGGTCTAAATAGCTTGCTTCAGATTGTGATTTTTCACATCTCTGTTTTTTTCCCTAAAGTAATATACTTAATTTTTAAGACAAACATACACGACAATACGGTGGGTGAACATTATAATCATTAATTAAGAGATTAGTTTAATGCGATAGAGCAGCAGCCATTTCATACCATATATATCTATTATATATTACACAAAAATTTATGTGAGATTGTCTCACGGATAATTTTCGTAAGACGGATTCTTATTACCCACAATCCAAATTCATTTTAACAAATTTACATGTAAATTTTGAAATATGGATTGTGGGTTGACCCATCTCACGTAAGAAGATTCGTGAGACGGTTTCACATAAGACTCACTCTATATATTAATATAGATAGATAATATAAATTATAGAACATTTCACTCTCAATTTAAAGAATACAAAAACTTATATGACATCGTCTCATATAAGATGGTCTTACTTGATCAAATGAAGCTTCATATAATTTCATGTGAAATTAATATTGATCTTATTGAATGAGTTAATCCGTTTTTACTGATTTATATGAAATGAATAATACAAGACCTAACACAAAAATTTATATGAAAAACAATTCTTATTATTTACAGATAAAATTTATTTTTACAAATTCATATGTGAATTATGAAGCATTTCAATAATTCATCTCACATAACTAGACTCATTAAATAATATCACATAAGACCCACTAAATACATAATTGATGAATAAATTAATATATAGTCGATGAAATTAACAGATCCAATTTTTATAACACATTTTAAAATTAAATTAGAGAGAGAGTTTCTAGAAAGAACAAAAATGAGAGAGAGAGAAAGAGACATGTACGGACAAAAAAGACAGCAGGAAAAGAGAGGCAGTGTTTGGTTTTACTCAAATGGTTGGTATTAGAAGATTAGAAGTAAAACCTAACCAAAATAAAATATGGAAATATGGGAGAATGTAACATTCACTTCTAGTAGGGTTATTACTTCTACTAAAATAAGTATATATTTTCAATTAATGAAACTTTTTGTACAGATTTATCAGACTTTTTTTTTTTAAACAGCGGAAACAATTTTTGTAAAAAACATGTCAAAGTTTTAAAGCGGTCTAAAACATCCCAAAAGGGGAAAAAAATCGTTGAGTAAAATTTTACATCAAAGAACTCAAAAATTAAAGTTTGTTTTGCATGAAAAAGTAGAGAAAATTTTAAAACCAATTCCGAGGATCTGCCGTCATCATCAATCGCGCTTCAGCGCTGCTGTCTTCATGCATCACACCTTACCTTTGTTTTTATCTGCACTATGAGGCAAATACTATAAGCAAAATGCTTATAGTAATAACTAATAGGGCAGTCTAGGAGTCCTTAACTTCTTCTTGTGGGCGGTCTAAGAGCTCAATATCAGTCTCTTAAAAAAATATAAAATAAAACTTTATATTCATAAATACTATCTCAAAATATTTTTCTCACTTTTCATACAACAAAATTTACTAGCATCTTGTACTTGATATAAAAAAACATAAAAAAAAATCACTTACCAAATAATCTCTTCACATTCATAGAATAACCTAAATAAAACTCACAACACTTAACTTAGCAAATCATTAAAACAATATTCACTTAAACATAAATAAGCATTCACGTAAATTTTGCATTAATATTAAACAAATGAAAACAAAATTACTCATACTATAGGTGAAATATGTACTTACCTGGAGTTTCCAGAGCTTATAATATCTCAAGACTCTCATACGCTTTCTAAGCTTTCTCAACCAAATCTAAAACATAATTAATTGATAACTTGATATCAGAATTTATTAACATAAAACATACTAAATTTATAGTCCTATAACTCTTTGTAACTATAATGTGGCATTCCTAAACAACCATTTAACAACATAATCAAAGATCATTCCACTATTCAGTATAGACCAAAACAAAATGATAATCTTAATATAGAATTTTGGTAAACTTTATCAATAATGTTACATTGCCAGATTAATGTCTCAGGGTTTAATTAATCATACAAATTACAATGCACCTCAACTGTAGACATCCACTTATGTTGCACTGAATAATCTTTAAAACTATTTTACTAGATTAATATCATACCAGACATTCAAAACCTGGTTGCAAAACAATCAACTATATAATAGTGAACTAGTTATGATTATTTGACTAACAATGTTACATATATTATAATCGTGATTAAGGTGCCATTAACTTGCTATTGCAGCACTTCAAACTTCAAATAAATTAATAAATCCGAAACTTATAGAATATGAGAACTAATATGACTGACCACAAAATTCCTTAATTAACTACAAAATTGTGACACCTACATACTGATCTTCTGTAATTCAAACCTTATTATATATCCTTAAATCTGAAAACTATGGAAATTTGAATGCAAATGCACCACTAATGGATTAGATTGGACTAATGAGATACTAACCCATTAGATGTAATAATTTAATTTTTTTTACAATAGTTATATAAAGGTGTAAAAATGATCTTAAGCAACAGTGAACTAATTAATTAATTTCATTAACTGCAACTCAAAAAATTAATTATATTTATTTGGATTATACAATCTAATTTAGAGTAAAATGTCAATTCTACCACCAAACATATAAGGAATGCCAAATATACCATTGAATATAGTGTTTAAGCCTTTTCTACCACAAAATGTAAGGAATTGTCCCAAACTACCACTTTTGTTGAATTGGTCAATATGAATAGTGTCAGGAAAGGGACATGTGCATGAGAATTAAATATAATATTTACACGAGAATTAAATAAACTGAATGTTTACACGAGAATTAAATATAATATATACATGAGAATTAAATATAATGCTACACGAGAATTAAATATAATGTTACACGAGAATTAAATAAATTGAATGTTTTCACGAGAATTAAATATAATGTTTGTGTAGCATTGAGATTTTGTAAAATCTTCGTGCAACATTGAGATTTTGTAAAATCTTCGTGTAACATTCAAAAGTTGATAATGTTCGTGTAGCATTGTTATTTTGTAAAATCTTCGTGTAACATTCAAATGTTGGTAATGTTCGTGTAGCATTGTTATTTTGTAAAATCTTCATGTAACATTCAAATGTTGGTAATGTTACACGAAGATTTAATAAAATCTGAATGCTACACGAACATTATCAACATTTGAATGTTACACGAAAATTTTACAAAATCTGAATGCTACATGAAGATTTTAGAAAATGTGAATGCTACACGAACATTACCAACATTTGAATGTTACACGAAGATTTTACAAAATAACAATGCTACACGAACATTATCAACTTTTGAATGTTACACGAAGATTTTACAAAATCTCAATGTTGCACGAAGATTTTACAAAATCTCAATGCTACACGAACATTATATTTAATTCTCGTGAAAACATTCAATTTATTTAATTCTCGTGTAGCATTATATTTAATTCTCATGTATATATTATATTTAATTCTCGTGTAAACATTCAATTTATTTAATTCTCGTGTAAATATTATATTTAATTCTCATGCACATGTCCCTTTCCTGACACTATTCATAGTTGACCAATTCAACAAAAATGGTAGTTTGAGACAATTCCTTATATTTTGTGGTAGAAAAGGTTTAAACATTATATTCAACGGTATATTTGGCATTCCTTATATGTTTGGTGTTAGAATTGTCATTTTACCCATCTGATTAACCTCTAATTTCACAACAAGAAAATTCGTAAACTAAACATGTTGTTTAACAGGATATTCTCTACCATCACAATTAACTGTTTAAATTCTTTAATTAAGGAATTGATATAACTAAGGACCAATTTGATTCATTATTTAATATACTCAACACAAATATATATATATATATATATATAACTGAAACATTTATTTAATAATTTAAATCCCAAACTTCTTTACAAACTGTACCGGTAGCTTATCTCGTTTTCCTATAATATTGTAAGGATATGAAACTCTCTTATGTAGCTTTATTTTGATGAACCGAAAGTATCAATCGGAATAAAATGAAATTATGTTTGTAATATCCATTTCATTATTTAATGTTGTCCTTATATATGTTTTATTTAATTAAATTTCTATCTTCCAGTAACATAAATATCCCTAAATTAAATACATCATAGAAAAAGAATTAAAGAAATAAATTTTAAACTAAATAATTTGATCTTATTATAATAGTTATCAACGCTGATTAATGTTTCTTTCTAAAAGAATTTATGAAACAGAATACCTACATAGAAGATCTACAATTCTACACACTAATTTCTCTTTTTGATCTAATATTCCATACAAAAGTCAAATTATGTAAACTGGAAATAGGCACATATTTTTCAATTGTATATTGATTAATTAGATTTATTAATTACTAACAAAAGCAAATTATGGAAGAAGAGGTCGTAAACATTTACATGTGGTTCTTCGAGACTTTACGCTATGGTTGATATATAAATATATTTTTTCTTCTTCTTCTTTTCGACTATTAGCATATTCAATCACCAATTGAGATAACTACCTAATTTATAGGTATGATTTTGAACTCTCCTCTACGTAGGAGATAGACTCCTTATATTTCTCAACCACCTATATTATTTTCTTTATCTCACTAATTGATAAATTGAAGTGTTAGAATCATTTATTTAATCTAATATGATACATTAATCTATTAATTAATTAGAGTCCTAATCATATAAAATATAGTATTTGAATCACAACATAAATAATTTCACTATAACACATTATAAATAAAATCATTACAACTAAAATTATAGTCTATAACTTGATGTTAGAGATTATGTAAAAATTGGGGTGTTACAGAGAAACAAAACACCATTTAAAATTCACATACTAACCTTTAAACATTCAAGATTCAACTTTTCCTTTTTCTTGCAAAAATTCAATAATGGCCAAAGGAAAATAACCTAAATCCTAATATCCCCAACTTAAAAAATAAATCAACAACAAAGAAAAAATTAACTATAAATTGTTGAGTCTAATTTTTTAGCTTCACGTGAAATAGATATTTATTACTATTATAAGATACGAAAAATTTCGTTTGTTTCATCTATTTTTTTAATGTATATATTAGCTCTTATATATGTTTTATTTGTATACATTTCTTTTATAACTTTTTTTAGACAAAAGATAGCTTATATAAAATAAAGGTGAACCATTACAATCACAACCAATCAACTCATCTAGAAAACTAGGTTAATCTAACTGAACAAACATATTCGCGTGCAAAAGAGAATTCCTTGTCAACGTATTGACAACCTCATTTGCTAATCTTAAAACAAATTTGATTTGATAATTAACCGTATCTGCTACCTCTTTACAATTTGTCTCAATCAACACTCTCTTCCAAACCAGACGATGGATCGAAGAAAGAGTCTCTAGAAGACCAACAGTTTCTCCTTATCTAACTTCAACGACATCGTTCCTAATTCTTGAAAAACATGAAATAAACCTCTCATATACATCTCTTAAAATGGCTCCACAACCAACCAACTCTTCATTTTCAAAGAAAGAGGCATCCACATTGCATTTAATCTAAGAATGGGGAGGACACACAATGCCCATTGTGTTGTAACCTCACGAAAGGAAAAGAACTGTCCAAAACTTTTAATGTATTGGTAGCCTTCCAATTTGCCAAAGTTTTCCATGCCAATTTAACCACCCTTTTGGGGTTCTCAGCCATTCTATTCCATTAAATATTATTCCTATTTTTCTATAGGGCCCAAATAACACAACACATTTAATTCTAACCTTATTATATCTCGATTAACTCCATCATATATTTTTCAAGAACAATAAATACTATGTATAATTCTAGTTTTCTCTCATCAAGTGCTCAAATGATCTTTATAATTAAATGCATATCTTCTATTGGATACCTTTATGACATGAAACCAAATGACAACATTTTTATATTAATACTTAACTAGATTACAAATAGGAAAATGGTTCGCAAATATATGTTATATATTTGCAAATATTATGATTTTAATTTGACAATGATAAATGAAAAATATCAAAATAGAAGTTAAAAAAATAAACAGTACAATAAAATTCTTTCAATAATCCAATCTGAATATATAAAACTTTATTTAGTAATCATAGAAGTAACAGTGAAATAAATGTGAAAATTGGTAATAATAAATTAGATATTTTTATAGTGGAAAAATATATTTTATATTAATGATCTATGACTAAAGAAAATGTGAAGATTATTTGAGAAGTTACTTGTATATTTAAGTAGACTTAAACAAGTGGAAAAATATAGCGCATTCTATACATTATGAGGGTCAAATGTCTTTAAAATTGAAAGGAAATTTTTATAGCAATCATAAAATATGTTTTACTTTATGGAATAGAGTTAAAAAATATGAACTCAAAACAATAGAAATGGGAATGTTAAAGATGGTGAGTATCACAATTAGAGAGAAAAGTGTGGTGGGTAATATCAAAAGAAGAGGAAATTAGGAAAAACATGTTTAAAATAATTGAACATGTACTTAAAAAGCCTTTATATGACTATTCGTTATATAAATGTAAATAATTTTTAACACTAAAATTAAAAGGAAAATGGGAAGATCTAAAAGAATTGGAAATATATTATAAAAAACGAACTGATACTTTAACATAAATAAGAACATGCACCTAGACGTAGAACAACGAATATATGATTCATATAGTGGACACATATAGTTGAATAAATGTTTACTTTGATAATTGAATATTATTATATTATATTATATATAAAATTATTTTTTTATATTTATTATTCTGACATAATTAAGATAAAAACATATGTAAATGCAATGCAACTATGTCAATTATTACTTATTTCCAAAATTTCTTAACAAAAAACTATGACGATTGGTTCAAAAACATACTGAAAATTAAAATATAGTTATATAACTATATATATATATATTATTGTATAAAATTTCCATAAAAAATATTATACTTTTCTTGACTAAGATATATATATATATATATATGTGTGTGTGTGTTGGTCTTGGCATCCTAGGAAAAGTTTGAGCTTGAGTCAACATGCGATCTGATCAGCATGTTGGTTTCAACATCCTGAAACTAGTGGATCAACATTTCAACACCTAAAACAAATGGGTCAACATGTTGGTCTCGACACATCATCTTGAAATGTTTGGGTCATGATAGACAATATACTGAGAAGACATGCTGAGTTCGAAACGCTATAAGAAATAAAAGTAGCATCTTATTATCAAGCAATTGCTTTTGATGTAGTGGTAAGTGTTAAAAGTCCAAAATATATAACAATACTTATTTTTACCTATATTAGTTAAATTTTGATAAATTGTAGATCACTCTCCGAAGACACCTTGACAACAGAATACTCCACAAGATTTTGATTCATTCAAAAATTGTTACATATACCTTTCAAACTAACACTAGTTTTGCTCTATTTCACTGTACTATTAAATAAGATTAAAATATATATTATGATAACCAAATTTTTATTACATTACCCCTTGAGGAGAAAAAAAAAATGAATATAATGAGTATGCTTTCTCAAAATCTTACATTTAATACTAGTAAGTACTATTACTAAGAGCAGCCGTAGCAAGGCGTTGGACTAGCGCTCACCTCTACTTTCAGCCGCCCAGCAACACGCCAACTTCGGCGCTATTGTGAAGATTTCAATAATGTGGCGCCAAGTCTCACGCCACACTATTCCAGCGTTACTTTTTTTCTTTTTTGTTTTGTTTTTTATTTATTTATATATTTTGTAAATGTTTGTTAATTTTATAACAATTGAGGTAACACAAATGTTAATTTTCCAACATGGATGGTAATATAAAAATATAAAATAACAAGGGTGGTAATTTAAACGACGTTGATGATAATATAAAATTTTAAAATTAACACTGAGTCATTTTTCAACATGGATAGTAAAAATATGAGAATCGGGAAACAATTACATAAAATTTCTAAAAATATATTAAAATACATGAAAATAAAACATACAATTACTGAGAAAAACATTAAAATACATGAAAATGAAAATATAAAATTACTAAATATTGATTAAAATACATGAAAATAAAACATAAAATTACTGAAAATAATAAAACCTAAAACATACTGCGCTTATGTTATCAACCTGCACATATTCTTTCTAAACAGACCACACATGGTCAAATTTGAACATTTCTTATTTATTACCTTTTTAACAGCACAAACAACTCGTTTGCTTGTCGTATCTACAAAGAATGTTGTAATTTATTGAGAAAAATATTTATGACACATAAATTAGTAAAACATATTGATAATTACTTATGATATTGAGCTCATTTGCACCGCTTGGATTCATTTACTCAATCTGACGCAAACAACTATTGAACTTTTTAGTATCTTTGAGAATGATTTGCATATGACATTGTTGAGATCTTTGGTTAATTACGCTCTTTTATGTTAGAGCTTGACATTTCATAATTGAACTTATCTGTAACACGTTTCCAAAATTGATCTCTGGAATGATTTATACTAACAATTAGATCTTGTGAAATTTCAAGAAAAACACCGCAAAGATGTTGATCTTCAGCATTTGTATAATTAGTACTGTGTGGCTTCGACGTTTTAGAGAGAAGATGAATATAATGTAAATGAAGATATTTGGGAGAGGTGCTTTAGAATGTGTGGTATATCTCACTATTTATTGAAGATCCTATTATATCAATGGTTATAGTTGAAAGCCCATGGATTATGCTTTCTTAAAGTCTTTGTTTTTCCAACTTTTTTTTTTTGAAGGGCTGAGATTTAAAGATTGAGTGGGTTATTAACGGTTATAATTGAAAACACATGGATTATGCTTTCTTGCTTTTCCAAATTTTTTTAAAGGGTTGAGATTCAAAGATTGAGTGATCTATCAACGATTATAGTTGAAAGCACATGGATTATGCTTTCTTTATTAAATTATTGTTGGTTATATAATGACATATGCTAGAATGGATTCCTTTATTGTCTTCTACCTCATTTTCTCATTGATTATCAATTTCTTTTATAATTCATTATTCTTCTATCATACTAGTTTCACAATCGAAAAATGAATTTCAATCAGGTCGGTCCTTTTGCAACATCTTATTCTTCAAGCTCATTCGATGAAGAGTTTCAACAACGGATGACTAATTATGATATAGAGTAAGAAGTACTCATCCAAAAAATATATAATAGCAATCAAAAGATGGAAGAATTTATTAGGCTTCAAAATATCAATTCTACGAGTGCAGACTTAGTTCCAAATTGTAGAATAATTTATCGTGATCGAAAATAAGCAACATAAAACCATTTCAACGACTACTTCTCTGAAAATCCAACATTCAATAAAGAAAAATTTCATCAACGATTTCGAGTGTCCCGAAATTTATTCCTTCGTATTGTTGGTGATGTTTCTAATCATGATCATTACTTTGTGCAGCGAAGGAATGCAGCTGGAAAACTTGGTTTGTCTACATTCCAAAATGTAACAACTGCATTTTGACAACTAGCATATGCAGTTCCAACAAATGCAATTGACTAGTACATCAAAATTGGAGAGTCTACAATAATTGAGTGCGTTAAGAGGTTTTGTCGTGCTATTGTGGTGATATATAAAGAGCAACATATGAGACCACCCACTCCTAATGACGTTGCTAGACTACTTTATATTGGTAAGCAACGTGGCTTTTCAGGAATGTTAGATAGTCTTAATTGTATGCATTGGAAGTGTAAAAATTGTCCAACAACTTGGGTAAGACAATATGCCGACTGAAGTGGATCTTCAACAATTATTCTTGAAGTTGTAACTGATTATGATTTGTGGATATGACATGCATATTTTGGGATGTCAGGATCCAACAATGATATTAATGTGTTGGAGACACCTCATCTTTTCTCTAACCTTGCCACAAGCGTTGCTCCTTCAGCACATTATGTCATTCAAGGAAAACAATACAATATGAGACATTATTTAGCTGATAAAATTTATCCCAAATGTATGACTCTTGTGCAAACTATCCGTTCACCAAGTGGTCCCAAAAACAATATTTTGCTAAAAACACAAGAAACATGTAGAAAGGATGTGAAACGTGCATTTGGAGTTCTTCAAAACAGATTTACAATTGTGGCGAATCTAGCACGTTTTTGGTTGAAAAGTGATTTGCAAGATATTATAACTGCATGATTATAATAATGCATACATGATAATAGAGGATGAACAAAATCTTAATGCTCCAATTGAAAAAAACTTGGAAGTGTCACTCTCGGACATCGAATTTGCTGAAAATAAACCTACTCGCTTTCAAGATTTTCTTGGTCAATTTAGATAAATTAGAGATTCAGATGCTCATTTTGCACTTCAAAATGCATTAATTGATCATTTTTGGGAAGAGTATTCTAATTCAAAAAATTAGAAATTATCACTATGTAACATTTATTTCCTTTTCAATAAAAATAAGTTATTGTTTTTTTTTTTTTCATTTTACTGAAAGTTTCATTCAATTAATCATATGATTTTTTATATTTTAAATTTAAAATATAAAGAGTAAAAATTATATTAAATAATGTTTATGTGGGTAAATATGTTATCCAATTATAGGAAAATGATAAAATGTCCATCGTGGGCAACTCTAAACATGTCCACCGTTGACGTGTAATGATCTCATCTCCTAATTATATCGAAAGTAAAATTAATAGGAATGTTAGATTTGCGATACATTAGGGGTGAACACATATTAATGTGACCACAGTGGTGGGGTAACATGACTGTTCAATTAAAAGAATATTATAAAAATATGATTAAATAAATTAATAATTATTAATATTATGAAATATTCATTTGTTAGTGTAAAATTTAATGGAGACGGTTGAATATGAAATATTATTTCTACCATACATTAGTGCAAAATCTACGCTAAAGTAGTGGAGACAGCTGGAAATGCTCTCAAGTAAGCATAACTTATTAAATTCCCAAATAAATTGAGCTCACCAACCAAACAAAGCCTTAAAGGTAAATCAGATAAGAACAAATTACTCTCACCACTTACGTATGAGTAGCAGCCATGCATTTACTCACATTGGAACATGGAATCACCTCTCCGCGTGTGCACCACGCGCATCTCTTCTCATCTATCTCACCCCACTCTTCTATATCACCATTTCTGTCTCTCATCACCCGCAGTTTCTTGGAAGTTTCATAAGAATAATATCCTGGACTACCACTGCTCTCCCATTGTCGTTTTCGTGCAATAACCCACAAACTATACAACGTTTTTTGATCTTTTTATGCCTTTTTTTCATAGCTCCTTTTACTCCCTATTTTTTTCTTTTTCTGGGCCATCATCATCATCTCTCTCTCTCCCTCTCTCTCTCTCTCTCCCTCTCTCTCCCACACACACACACACACCAATCTTGAAGCTATGTTGACTCATTAAGACTCCAAGAGCCACTGTTCTGCTTCTGATTGATCTCAATATCTTTGAGTTTATCCACCCCTCTGTCTCTCTCTGTCCTCACCCTCAATTTCTTATGCTCCACTTGCACTTATAGTATCCCAATTTTCTTGTAATAAATCAATTTCTTATGCTCCACTTGCACTTATAGTATCCAATTTTCTTGTATTATTACAAGCTCAGGTATATATATGTTGCACTTGAAGTGATGTGGAAACTTAAGAGGGTTTGTCTGGGATTTGCTTACTAGTCCTGATTTGTGCTTTTTAGTCATCTTCACAGAAGATAGATATTTTTTTCCCTTGTGGGTTTGTTCTATTTCTTGGATTTGGGAAATTTTGAGGGAATTCTTTGATTTTTTGTTGGGAAAGTTGAGAGATTTCTCTGAGATTTTTGGCAAAGGTTGTAACTTGTTGATCTATCTTAGCTCTGTGCTAATTTGTGGTCAAAATTGTCTGTGTTCAGTTTTATTTATTTATTTATTCTTTGATATCTTTCTTTATTTATTCATGAATTGAATATGCTTAAAGAAAGCCATTTTTAAAGTATGCTGTAATTAATTTTTTAAATACTCTTACTATAATTAGCTGTTCTCATTGCTTTGACACACACATGAACACATACACTTTTTCTTGTTGGATCTCAGAATCTAATTTCATTTTTTGGGGTTGCTCATTGCAGTCTAAAATATTGATGGATGTTTGTCTATAAGTGTGGTTGTTTTCATGAATATGATCTTCATTGATGCAATCTACCTGTTTTGGTATGTGTATTAGCAATAGTGAAGTATTTCAAAGGGTCTGATTATATCAAACTGCTTGTGCAGAGATTTCTCATTGAAGACTACAATTGAATTGCTTGTGTTGAGTCAAGACAAATTTACAATCACAAATGAGTCAACAGAAAATTAAACGGAAAATCGGAAAGTATGAGATTGGAAGGACAATTGGGGAGGGAACCTTTGCGAAAGTAAAATTTGCTAGAAATTCGGAGACGGGGGAGGCTGTGGCTCTCAAGATTCTTGACAAGGATAAGGTTCTTAAGCACAAAATGGCTGAACAGGTTAACCCTTTGCTTTTACCTTCATAAAATCTAATGTTTTCTTGTTAAAGTTATCTAACTCATCTTTAGTATCTGTGCTTCATTTTTCACATTGTTTTTGTAGCTTTGTCATAAAAACTTCTCGTCTGGTTATGAATTATGCAGATTAGGCGGGAGATAGCAACGATGAAATTGATCAAACATCCCAATGTCGTTCAACTATATGAGGTCTCTCTCTCTCTCTCTCTCTCTCTCTCTCTCTCTCTCTCTTAGTGTGTGCATTTGTGTGTTTGTTGGTCACTGAGCATTCTTGCCGAAGCAATCCCATGCGAGAGCAAGGATGAAAAAATTTCGATTTCGGTACATTGATTTTACGGTGAAATTTCATTATTTCGGTGGAAATTTCGTTTTCGAAAGCTAAATTTTAGCGAAATTTAGCGAAATTTTTATCCTTGTGTGAGAGTGACTATATAGTTAAAATTTTAAGCCAATAGCAATGTTCCGATTACTCCATTAGCATGATTCAAGGTGCCACTGATTAAATTCTTATTATTCGATTTTTCCTGGGCTCGCCTCTATGTATAGGTGATGGCAAGCAAGACCAAGATATTTATTGTTTTGGAATTTGTCACTGGGGGAGAGCTCTTCGACAAAATCGTAAGACGAGAACTTTATCCATCTACATTATCCCTTTTTTCTTTAGAAGTCTGTTTTTAGCTATGATTATAGGCAAAATCATATATCTGTCTAAAACGAAGCCGTTTCACTATGAAGGTGAATCACGGGAGGATGCGAGAAGATGAAGCGAGAAAATATTTTCAACAACTTATAAATGCCGTTGATTATTGCCATAGCAGGGGAGTTTTCCACAGAGATTTGAAGGTAATTGAAGTGGCTTTATAATATGCAATCAATATCCGATTTTCTCTCTAAACTCTACTTTGTGCTTTTACTGATGCAGCCGGAGAACTTACTGCTCGATTCTGCTGGTAATCTCAAAGTTTCCGATTTTGGATTAAGTGCTCTATCCCAGCAAGTCAGGGTAAATTTCATATCTATACTATGAGTTCGATTTTTACTAATAAGTATTGCTTCACTTGTTCATTTGCGTCAACACATTAGAGCTTGTTGAGTTTGGTTAAAAAATTTAAAATGAATTCGACATCTAGTTAACTGCATCTGAAACAAGATTCTGGGGTTTCTTGTGCTACCGTTAATTTAAGTTCCATTAGGTTGTGTTTGGATTGAGGGATTTAAAATGAAGTCAGAATGGATTCAAAATTCATCCATATTGCTAAAAAATTAGGAAAAAACAGAAGTGATGGATTTCAAATCCATATCTTTTACTATGATGGATTTCAAATTCATTCTCAAATCCATTATCCACCTATCTAATTACAACATAAATGTTATTTAATAAAAATTAAGCTTTTCCTTTTTGTTTTCTTCTGTAGTATTATTTGATAGAGTAACGGCTGATAGAGGCTACACAATAAATAGTGTGATCGATGATGCTTTGTTCCTCTTAGCCCCATATCTTTTTATTTGTCGTGAAGATATTTTCGGCTTCTGTGTTGGTGAACTTTACTGAACTTTCGATCAGGAAAAATGACGAAGCAATT
Source organism: Scutellaria minor (assembly GCA_954870855.1). Taxonomy (NCBI): domain Eukaryota; kingdom Viridiplantae; phylum Streptophyta; class Magnoliopsida; order Lamiales; family Lamiaceae; genus Scutellaria; species Scutellaria minor. Next base: position 18,725,544 of record OX940729.1, on the reverse strand, counting down.
ATATAGCTCAATTACTTCATTTGATTATGGCCTTGCTCATGAGCTATTTGTCGTTTTATATTTTTCCTATTTAGTGGAATATGAACACTTGTGAAATTAATTTGGCAGGATGATGGTTTGCTGCATACTGCATGTGGAACTCCAAATTATGTTGCTCCGGAGGTATGTTATCACGCATGCCAGTCTTTTCTGTTCCTGTGCACCTCCGCTGTTTCTTCTTTCGTTTCGTTGATTTTATGCAATGTCTCTACATAGGTTCTCAACGATCGAGGCTATGATGGAGCAGCTGCAGACTTGTGGTCGAGTGGAGTCATACTCTTTGTATTACTCGCAGGATACTTGCCTTTTGACGATTCTAATGTTATAAACCTATATAAAAAAGTGAGCTTGTTTACAATCCACTGCACATATTATTATAGATGTTTATCTCTTCTAGAGTTTAACTGTTTTCTGTGTTATGTGTGCAGATATCTTCCGCTGAATTCACATGCCCTCCTTGGCTTTCGTTTGGAGCCATGAAGTTGATTACTCGAATCCTTGATCCAAATCCCTTGAAAGTAAGAATATTTAAGTCATGGTCAACGAGCTTTCTAATTAATAGCTGATGCTACTTTTGTGATATACGAGCACTGTGGCTACTCAGTTTCTGTAGTCCTATAAAGGCAATCTTAGCCTCTCAAAGAAAAACGGGGAATATGTTATTTTTCACGTTACATACGATAGGAAGTAATATAGAAACCTAAGATTAAATAGTAATATTGGATAAAAATAGCCTATAAGATAAAAAAATATTCTAAAAAACTCAATTCATAACAACGTTTTTTCGAGCGCCATAAAAGTGGAAAATCGTGGTTATTTGACAAAAACACCATTGCTAAAATGCATGGGGGTCCCGTGTTGTGTACGTATTGAAAACATTTCATTAAGGGTAAAAATGTCAATTTGGTTATAAAAATGTTTTGTTATGGTTTGGCTAGTTTTGTGGTTGTCCTGATTATATAAGCTATATCATCTGAATGTAATTTAACTTTATGGTTTTTGCATTCGTGCAGCGGATTACGATCCCCGAGATTTTGGCGGATGAATGGTTTAAGAAAGATTACAAACAACCAAAATTTGATGAGAAAGAAGATACAAATTTGGATGATGTGGAAGCCGTGTTTAAGGATTCTGAGGTGCGTTTTTATCAAGAACAGGAAATACTTATCTACTACAATCTCAAATATGACGAATTTTATTAGTTGCTGAAAACATCTCATTGAACAATTTATGATAGGAATATCATGTGACGGAGAAAAAGGAACAGCAACCTGTTGCAATGAATGCATTTGAGTTAATTTCCATGTCGAAAGGTCTCAATCTTGGGAATCTATTTGATGCAGAACAAGTAAGGACTCGGTTTCTTTTTTCTCCCTCAGATTAACCATGTGCTCGTTTTTTCTTTAATTGATGTGAAAATTTGCATTGTTGACAGGGATACAAGAAGGAAACAAGATTCACTTCTAGATGCCCTGCCAATGAAATTGTTCAAAAGATCGAACAAGCTGCAAAGCCTCTTGGATTTGATGTTCACAAGAAAAATTACAAGGTAATAGTTAGTTTTTTTGCAATGTAACTCGATCAACAACCATGTTTGGTACTTTTTTTTAAATTGTAATTTTTGCCTGATTTTTTCCAGATGAGGCTTGAAATCTCAAAAGCAGGAAGAAAAGGCCACCTTAATGTTGCCACAGAGGTGTGTTAGCCATAATACGGCTCGATTATTTTCTCTTTTAGGTTGCATCTAATACTTGAAGCTCACATAAAATGTTCTCATAAATTATGATAGCTAAGGTGAATTACGTTCTTGAATCAGGTTTTTCAAGTTGCCCCTTCGTTGCACATGGTTGAGGTTAGGAAAGCAAAGGGAGATACGTTGGAGTTCCACAAGGTACAGCATCCTGCCATATTTTGCATTGTCATATTACACCTAAGCTTGTGATCGAATGGAGGGATTTAAAATTCATAGTAGTATATCCATTGATGTTTGAACTAATATGAATTTGAAATCCTTCACTTTCATTTTGAATTAATTTTTTAGCATTACGAGCGGATTTTGAATCAACTTTGATTTCAAATCCGCCAATCCAAACACAACCATAGTTCGTTTGCTATGCAAGAATTAGAGATTCTCAATGCATTTGATCTCTCCTGATGTTCTTATGTAGTTCTATAAAAACCTTTCGACCTGCCTTGAGGATGTGGTCTGGAAAACCGAAGAGGACATGCAAGAAATGAAGTAGAGGCGTCGATGTAATGAAGAGCATCTATTATTAACAAGTGTATAAATTGGTTGGATCTCCATTCTTTTGTTTGATTTCCTTCTCTCCCATGGGATCTTTTTGCCCCCAGGAGAGAATCGTTTTTGTTGAAGTGGCTTTCGGATGCTTTCTTTGTACGATAATCGGTGAGCATAGACGATTTTCTTGTAACGTGTGGTTTAATCATTTCTGTATCCTTGAATAAACGCAATGCTCTTCATTGTAGAGCAGGATTCCTAGTGAACTATTATTATTAGAACTCTTTAGTGCCAACTAATCGTTTCCTGGTAAAATAAAATACAAGATTATAAATTAAATTATGAGTTGGTTTATGGAGAATTTACCTTGAAATTCTATATACATCTGTATGTATATAGACCACACCTCCAACTAGTACTTGTGGATATATGGATTAACATTGTCATGATTCACATTCTACATAAAAAACCCAGAAGCTTAATCATCAAGAGTTTATGTTTATTATGAACTCATAATTAAACCAAAAGCCTCTTCGCAGATCTGAACTATTCCAATTAACTTCACCAGATGGTGGTGCAATAGCCAAATGGCATAAGTAGTTAATTTCTGTCTATCGAATATGAATATGAATATATATTGCCAAATGGCTTAAGTAGTTAATTTCTGTCTATCGAATATGAATATGAATATATATATCTATTGAAGTCATCCAAAAACAGTAACATAAATTTTTCCCACCTAAATACATTTTAATGTATAGCTAATAAAAATTAATTAATATGTATTTTTTCTTTAACGTGTACCAAAAAGAGAGGATTAAATACATTGACTATAAAGTAATTAAAAAAGTTCTGTTAAATTCGAATTTAAACTCCTTAACTATTTAAAAAAAATATCACATTATTCTTAATGATAAAATTACAGTTTGATTTGATTTGTGAATCATGTAAGAGTTATTTAAGATTTAGATATCTAAAATAAGTTATGCACATATCCAATCCAAAATTGTCTAAACTGTTAAAAAAAGAAGTGATAATTGATTCAATGACGATCAACGAAATTATGATCAATCTTAGTTGACCGTGCTGTCATGTTGCGTAAAATTAATTTAATTTCTTCACAACTTTACTAACTAGCAGATATGATGGGATAAGTTGGAGTTGATTCCATAAGAAGAGATGAATAAATTATCTCCTATGTTCAATTCAATAAAAACAAGAAAATAGCAAAAGGGGATTACAGTTTCTAATCTAACATTATCAATAAATTAACTAAGCAACCCAGAAAGCAACAAAATCAAGAAATCAATAAATTAAAGTATTCAGTTATCCTCCAATATCAATTACCTCTAATTAATGTAATATCCATCTTTTAGTTTATCTTGGACCCTTAATCTAACAATAAGTTTTGTTAAATTGAATCGTCTCTTACGATTAGTTAAATTAGGATATGAACACTAATTAATTATATGTAATCGAATAACCTAAAATAAATTTTCTAAATTTAATTTGTTAAATACATTAATTACAAAGACAATAGGATGAACTAAACTCTAACTATACAAACTCGATTCGATAAATTTAGGTTTATGTTACCCTAAAAATGTTCGACCTCTAATTTACTATTTATGAAAATTAAACCACATCAATTAGGATTCTTGGATTTAAAATTCTAGCAATCAATTATCAAATATTTAACATAGGTGATCAAGCCCTGACGATCATTTCTTTCTCTTTCCAGATCCAAAACCTTTTTCAATTTTCATTGGGCCCAACACTAGTAGTCTGGCCCACACTTGCTTCCCAATGTCCTGGCTTTTGGTCACAAAATGGCTCAAACTAATTTCTTAGATCTACAATAACCTTTTTTTACTCGAAAATACTCCAAATAAAAATTTCTGAATGATTATAAAAAAAAAATATGTAAAGTATTTTGATACAAAAAATATGTATATGTACAAAACTATGTATTCAATCACATCGAGATGTATAAAAATCAAAGTTTAACAACTATATAATGCACTTATTTTCCATTTATCGTTTGTCTATTTCTCAAAATTCTATTTTCACAAAAACTTATTTTTATATTTATTAGTTGAAAATTACAAGTATTATTATAATTAAAGTTATATTACTTTGCCTTCCATTCAATATAAAAATGGAAAAACACTAAAAAATAGTATGAACATTTTATTGTAATTTTTTTTTTTTGTTTTGTGTGTGGAAGATTAGTATAATAATATTAATGCCACAATGCATAGATTATTGAACTAAATGAAATGTAATTTTATATCATGAGATTTAATTTAATAATTGATGATAATATGCACACACAAGAACACGTTCCCATAATAAAAATAAACATGCCTATTTGCACTTAATAAAATGTTACCTATTAATTTATTCTTTTTATTAAACTAAAAAAACTTTATTTATCCTTTTTTTTTTTTTGCTACCAACAGATATTTAAGGAGAGTGGGGCTATACAAACCCCAAATATAAAACATACTCAGAAAAAATACACTTTTAATTTATGGGTGCGGTTATCCGTACCCCAAAAAATACTAAACACACCCCAATCATAGTGTGTACTCCACCATAAAATTTTTTCAAAAAATAAGATGCGTACCCAACCCTAAATATTTTTGATTATGGAATAACGTAATTTCAAATTCAAACTCCAATCTTGTATTTATATTTTATTATAACATGACTATGTAATATGTATCAATATGTTAACTCAAAACATATGTAATCTTCACATAAACTCATAATTACAATATGTAATAAAAAGCTGAAGGTTGGGCCTCTTTTGTGTTTGAGAAACATTAATCATGCATTCGGTTTATGTAATGAATATCATCACGAAACTTGGAGGTCGTGTTTTTAAAACAAAAGATCATGTTTGGAAAGATGTCGGCGATATCTTTCCAACCCGAGATTTCTGTTCTAATTTCATAGAAGACAAAATCAATCAACCATCTACAAATTAGGACTATCTATTTCTAAATCGTGTTGTTCTATAGCTTAAAAAAACAAGTGTTGATCACTATGGACAATTATATGTAGCGGTCACCATAATCGCCAATCGTGAGGACTCAAGTTTGGTTACAGGGAGGGTAAATAAAGTAGTAAAACCAGAAATGTTGTTTATAAGAAAGTGTTGGTCCCAAGTGGTCTAGAGGTTCAGAGGGGTGAATGAACCTCTATCGATTTTTTGATTTTAAAACTTTACAGTGAACAGGTTCCTGATTCAACAGTGAATGCAGTAATATGACTCGATTCAGTAACCTGGCAGTAAGCTGTTTTAGGTTCCTGACTCGGTATCACAGTATGCAGCGGAATAAACTAAAGATAGAGGTATGCAACAGAATAAACTAAGGATAAAGTTTCTTTATGAAAACCAGTTATGTTTTTCAAATATGATTTTAACATAATCCTTTTACAGAATGTTTATGATGTGAGTAGCAAGACATATATATATATATGTATATATATATGTAGCAAAACAATGCATCAAATAATGAAAGAAATAAACACACAAGGATTTATAGTCGTTCGAAGGTGGTGTAATCCTTCTACGTCTACTCTATTCCTTCACAAGGAGGAACTTCGTTAGGTCAGTTTGCTTTACAAAACACTGCTTTACAAACCTCTTCCGAACAAGTTAAACCTACTAGAATCAAAGATTCCTAGGCCAAATCCCACACATGGTACAATATATCACACAGAGAAAATAGCCTACACAAGACTAAAAAAAATACTTAGCAAGGATCTAATCCTCTCAACTAAGGACACCAAACTAAAACAACCTAGCACACAACAAATGGTTAAAAATATATGGTTTTTCTTCAGTTGGTGCAACACTGAAGTCATTCTTGAACTTGAGAGCTCAAGTGCTTGAATAGACTACTTCGAAGGTTGAGTGATTGGACTTGGATACCTTGAAAATAGCTTGGAAATGAAGAGCTTAGAAAGTATACGTAATGTGTTCAGTGGTCTTCATGGTCACTCCATCCTTCTATTTAAACTCCTATCTAATGGATCCTTGATAGGAACCATTCCTCGTACAACATTCAATATATACCTCGAACTGTATTGAATAACTTAGGTAAACTTACAGTTTTTTGCTCGGGTCGCAGTGTTTGCTTACTGTAGGTGCCAGCTTTTTGATCTGCGTCAGCTTCCTGTTTCAGAACAACTTCCTGTTCTCGAAACCTGCAGTCAGCTTCCAGTCTTCCAATCTGCTTACTGATCCTTGTTTCCTCTTCAACTTTCTGAACTTCCTTATTGAAAATCAGACTTCAAGACTTCTTATGATGCAGAAACCTGCTTAAGATCAGTTCTCTCTATCTTTCTGATTTTTACAACTTTACATATAAGTTTAAGAAAAATAAACTTATTAGACTATAAACCACTTATAAATTGTGGAAAATGGAGACTCTAAAGTCTCATCTAATATTACATTGTCTCATCAAAACCTAGCTAGAAATATCCTAACAATTTCCTCATTTTTGATGATGACAAAACCCATAACAAAGAAAGATAAACAGCATGAACAAATGTACTTTTATACATGTAATATGTACAAGTATAGTACAATGTAAGCTTTACATCACATGAATAAACAAGCTTACAACTTCATAAATAAAATGAAGAATGAAAGAATACAAAATTCCTTATAAAAGAGAGCTTACTTAGCAGAAATTCTGACAAAGATAACAATCACCTCTTCATCAGTTTACTGGTCTCCAAACAGCTTCTTCTTGACTTGATCATGCTCCGCACTTTCTTGCTGATGCTGTTTGATTACTTTATAGTTTGTTCCCTTCCACCAGTTTGAGATAGAGTCCTGTTATGATTTCTCCAACTGCGTAGCTATCTCAGGAACCTGTATCCATCTTAGCTAGAAGTCTTGGCAGTAAAGAACCTGCTCTCCTTTCTTAACTCTTTCTATCAGCGTCAGCTGCCAGTTTAATCTTTCTTCTCTTGCTAGTTCTTAATATTTCTTCAGTGCTTGCTCACAAGATGGAAAGTTCTTGAAAAAGTTAATTTTGCAAAGTTCTCTGAAGTATCTAAAGTACTATAATCTTTTGTAAAGGGTGATCTCTCTAAAAGTTGGATTCCTGTCTCTAGGCAACTGGACCTTTTCGAAGAGAGCCAAGTTCCAGTATGCAAAACTATGTTTTCTGGTTTCTGATCAAGCATGACAGAAACCTCAGCTGGAACATCATTCTTAACAAAATCTGGAGCTTTTTGATCAGTGTAGGAGTGTCTTTTATCAGATAGAGAACTTCCAGTACCAACGACTCCTAACCTTGATATCCATTCATTCCCCTTATTCCTCCATCTTTCTTCATCCGTAGCTTTCAGCTGCCTCCATCTATCCTCGCTCAGCCTCCTGCTTGGATCAACAACTTTAGCCATGTAAGGTTTGACTTGAGAAACAGCTTGCTGTCGACCTCTTCCTTTACCAGTTTGCTGCCTACTTGATCTTTGCTTAGTAGGGGCAGCAGCAACCTGGACCAATGCAGTGCTGCTTACTATTTGAGAAACAGTATCCCCAGCATCTGTATTGTCATCATCATCCTTCCTTCTTATTTTTGGCTCCATACTTTGACCATGTCCAGTATCAGATCTTTGTCGCTTAAGCCTGGTCAAAGGTACCTGATCTGCTTCTTTTTCTTCTTCTTCATCAATCTCCTTGGTTATGGTTTCTACCATGACAGCATCAGGTTCTTCTACCTACTTCTGCTTACTACCTTCCCCCTTTTTAGTATCATCAACTCTAGCTCGTTGGTTGGTAATTTTCGTAGCTTCAGTAGGATAGACTTTGATCAGAATAGCCTTCATCTCTCCCACAAACATCTCAAGATTAAGGATTCTGTATTGATACTTCGTACATCACTGCCCTGAGAGGAGATGTTTTCTTGCATATTACCCATGGCCAAGCTTTGAGCAGCATGACTGCTTTGCATATCATCAACAGTTTTCTTCAGAGCATCAGATGCAGCTTTCTGCTCACGCTCAAGTCTAACCTTTGACCTGTAGTGGGTATTGTATTCATCATTCATCCTCTGCTGTATCTTGGCAGAGAGTTCAGACAACTCCTTCCTTAGTTCGTCCATGGAGAATGAATGCTTCTTGTCATTGCTTTGGATGCTGGCGGCCATATTCATCTCATGTGTTTCAATCGTCCTCATAAGTCCACGAACAACATCCATAATGTTTTGAAGAGAGGCTTCGTGAGAGTCAGCAGGAGTCTCAACCCCAACCACTGTTTTCTGATGAGTATAAAGTACCAGGGCCTGACTCGTCTCTTCTTCAACTATCTGTTTCCTCCGTGCCTCCTCTTCAGCCTCATATCTCCTTCTTTCCTCGATTGTCATCTTGATTTTGCCAGGTTCCATGTAAGGAGGAGAATTGGTTCATCATCACTCATATATATATATTTTATTTTATAGAATATAATCCATTTTGGATTAATAATTTTAAACTTTTACTTGAATTAAAAAAATATAAATTTGACTTTTTGATTCTTGTTATTATCTATATAACCTTAACACAATTTCTTCTAATTAATACATTATCAACAATGGTGTTTAAGATTGATCAGATTGTATGATGTATCATTAAGTCGGAAGATGAAGTTTCAAATTTCGACTCTGGAGAAGGTATAATTGAAGTAGAATGAGAATAACAATGATAAAAATATCGTCCAAGTAAAAAAAAAAAGCTTATAAGTGAATTCCCTTCAAACACAATGAATAAATAGGGGAAAATGATTGTAAAGATTGATAAAGATTGACGAATAATTGTATTTTGGATGATAACCTGAATAATGTTTATTTTATTATCTGTACAAACATTACTATATTCTTGATTTTTTATTTATACATCTTTTGATCTATTAGTTGTTTTTTTCGTGTTGATCCCATACAAATGGCGAATTATATTTACTATTTCTGACTAACAATCATTGTTAATACTCCAAACTAAATCATTAATCACAAATATTAGTCAACTTATACAAATATATGATAATTATGCTTACTGTATCAAATAATTTCTTATAATAAATTAATTTTTAAATTTAACTACAATACAATATATATTACATACATGTATATATATTGACTGTCTTATCATCTTGAATGATAACAATTATAAGAGTTGGACTGGGTCGGGTCGGGCCGAATCTGACTCGGATCCACGTATTTTTTTTTGCCCTAACCTTTATGTTATGTTAGTCATACCCAGTGATCAAAAAATTATGAAATATCGCCGATTTTTCTGCGAAATTTCGAGATTTTGAGGACTTCGACAGAGAAAGCGCCGGTCATATTTTTTCGACATAATATCGCCGAAAAATCAGTGTAAAATCAGAAAAAAAAATCGACAAAAAATTGATGTCTATAAACAGTGGCAGTTTTAGCTCAATATCGGCGATTTATCGCCGATATATCACCATATTATCGAGAAATTGAAACTGTCAGTGGGTTTGCGAATTTTCAATATATATATATATTTTAAATTTTCTTTGCAAAATGTACAACAATTCAATAATGTAAGGCATGTGCAAGTGGTTTATGTAATCTTATCTTACAATCATTCATAGATTTGGTGTCCCCATATAATCATATCTTATATTCTAAATTTCTAATTTCTATGTTCAAACACATTATAAATGTGGTGGTTTGTTTACTTCTTTTGCAAGTCCATTGCAAGTTTGCAACATAACATTTGCGGAGAAAATTTTCTAAATTACTTCATTCTTGAATCCCTCCTAAACCACAATCTACAAATTCTCCTTCAATACAAACATCTCCACTCATTGTTCAACATCAAGAAAATTCATCATTTAAAGGTTAGTTAATTTAAATACTTTATGCTTAACTTCATATTTAATTTCTTCAAGTGATCTTGTAATGTATATTTTTATTAGTATATTTAGTGAAGTATTTGAATTTAGGTTCCTCTCATTGTATATTGTGTGATATAGTATATTGTAGCGCCCTGGACCAAAAATGAAATATAATTGATTAATTAAATATTAAACACTTAATTGAATTATTATGTGCGTTAATCTTGACTGTTTAATTTAATTACGTGCGTTTCAGATAATTGATAAATGCATGATTTAGATGGATAATTTTCTTGGACATGGTATATAGAATATTTTTATACCATTAGAAGCGTGTTGGAAAAACAAGAAGATAGAAATGAACTAGGGGTCAATCGGAGACCCGTAGCTCAAACGACGACAAAAAGGGTAAAACATGAAATTTCGGAAAATCGAAAGATATTACGGTAAATAGTAACAGAGATTTTTACGTGAATAGTAACTCGGACTTTTCAACCGTGAATAGTAACTTGAGATTTTTTGGGTGAATAGTGTTTTCCGGGATTTCTATAAATAGGGGCATTTTCGATTCAAAAATCACCATTTTTCTGAACGAGCCGAAAACGACAAAAACTTGTAAATCTCTCTCTCTTTTATGATTTCTGTCTCCGGCGCGCCGCAGCCGCCGGTGGCCGGAAAATTTCAAAGTTGTCTGTTTCGGCTGATTTTCACACACAACGTAGGTCTCGACGAGACGAATTTAGGATAGGTCTCGGATTTCAATTCCGATTTCTCGTTCGCCGGAAAATGATAAAAAACCTTCTCAAAACTCTAAACCCTAATCTCTTGTCAACCTTTCTCTCTCTTCTGATTTCTCTATCTCTCCTCCTCCTCTCACCGGAGCAGTCGCCGAAAAAGCTGCTGGTGGTATGGTGAAGACACCGGAGGGGTGGCACCAGTGCTGATTTGGAGTGTGTGTGTCTTTATTACATGTGTGTGTAAAACGTGTGTGTGCATGTGTGTTGTTGTTGGGGGCGGCGCTGGTGGCACCGTCGTGAGATGCTGGTGGCCGGCGCTGGTGATGCGCTGGCAAGGTTGGTAGGGTGGTCGCCGGTGACTGGAAGTCGCCGACCATGGCTATAGCAACTGTGCGTGTGTGTATATAAGCATGCGTGTGTGTATATATGTGTGGCTGTGTGTTTGTGGTTGGGTTTGGAGGGTTACCGGCGACTTCCCAGTCACCGGCCAGTGTTCCAGGAGGTCCGGGGAGGGTCGCCGGCCGGAGCTGGGAAGGGTAGGGTTTGTTTTTGGCATGTGTGTGTGTTTAGGTATGTTTGGGGTTGATTCTGGGCACTATTCACGACCGGTTTCCGAAGAGGGATGGCCGGAGGTGGTAGCCGACGGTGCAGGCTTGCCGGCGGACAAGGTGGCGGCGGCGCTAGGTGGCGCCGCCGCAGCGGGTGGTGCCGGGAAGTGCATCAGGCGAGCAGGGGTGACGTCGGGCGCCGAGGCTGCCGAGAAAACTCGGCAGCTACCGAGGAAGCGTTGCCGAGCTGCCGGCTTGGCAGCTGCCGAGGAGTACCTGCCGAGCACCACGCGTGCTGGGCGCCGAGGCCTGCTGAGCTGCCGAGAAATCAATCCGAAACCGGGTGCGCGCGCGTCCTGTCGGCTAACTGGTGCGCATACGACGTCGTGCTTTCGATCCGAATCCTGTTTTTTCCATCGTACGTCATCATCGAGTCGTCGCCGACGAGATGTTGTTGACCGGGGTTCGTGGGCCCGGTCAAAGTCAACCCTCTGACCAAAATTACCAAAATACCTCCAAACTTAAATAGTTTCGTTTGAGCTCGTTTCAACTCCGATTGAGCTCATTTTTTCCGTTGCGATCCAAATTTTATTCTCTATCTTCTCAGCCTTATAAATTGATTATCCACTCTCGTTTCTTCGATCCCAATCTTTAGATCACTCGATTCGTCGCGTCCTTAATGATCGTTTTTCCTCCGGAAACTTTTATAGTTTTAATTATAATTATTAAGGATCCAAGAAACACCGTAACTGTGTAGGCTACTTGTTGGATTGAGCCTTGAGTTATCCGATCTTTGGTACTTGCTACTCACGCGGAAACCACCGAACAAGATGGGGTAACTTCTAAACCCTAATAACATTACGTTTCAGTATTTATCGCATAATGGTGATAAATGAACGCATGCTTATGAACTTGATATTAAATGAATTGTTGAACCTTATGTGTTGTGATTATATGCTATGATTAATGTGTTCATGCATGGTTTATGATGATGTTGAGAAATGACGAAAATCCATATTTATATAAAGAGACCAAGGTCCACATTCATGTTGAATGGACAAAGGTCTGCTTTCATATTACGGGGGAACAATGATACTCGTATTACGGGGGAACAATGATAGCTGTATAATAAGTCGGGGAGTACCTGCACCTGGGGTCAACGGGGAGTACCCGCCCTCACTGCAAATATGAGCTCTATGGGACTACATGTCCATCAAGGATCCGATTTATGTGCTATGCATTCTATATGCTGTGTTTATTTGTCAAACTTAAATATGTTTGATTTGTTATACCTATCTAATAAACTGTTAAAAACATGAAAAATATCCCCACGAGTGTACTCAACGCACTCACCCCTTATTCTGTAATTCACGTTATAGGAGATGACGAGCATGATGAACCCTAGAGGGAGAGAAGAGGTGCTATATCTGGGCTTGTATTTTTTTAGAATGATGTCACACAAATATTTTCAAACGATGGTTTAATTATTCACGTTTTGTAATAATTCTATATATGTGTCGGATGTGAGATCCTGATGATATTTTCCACTGCGAATGTTGAGATTATTGGTTGAAACCGATTGTTGATATGTGAATGTTTCACACATCTCCTACCTCATTCTTCTGTCGTCTCCTACTACTTCTATTTTTGAGATATGTGTCTCTCACCATTTCTTCTTCACGCCCGTGAGAAAAACTCTGATATTTTTATAAAAGAAAATGGGGCGTGACAAATGGTATTAGAGCAATGTTCTATCATTTTTGAACTTGCTCAAACTTGTTGAATATGAGAAAAGTGTGATTTTAAAACGTGAAAACGTTTTCGAATGAAATAGATAGACACCATCCTCTCTCTATAGGAATCTCTCCCTGATCTTAAGACTTGTGGAAAGGAGTAATTACCTTATATGTGTTACCTTGATAATATGATATAAACTGTTTAGGATTGACGGGGTGTTAAGGATACTGTTTCACGATGAAACGATCTTTTAAAACCCTCTTGACGTCACTACAACCACGATAAAAAGATCTTATAAAAACCTCTTGATGTCACTACAATCGACACACTGCTCTGAGCCACCGTCACAAAACCGCTGACTGCAGCAGTGTGAGCTCGTGTGCGAGTATGGCCATTCGCAGGAGTTGATGTCGTGTGACTAAAAGTTGAAACTACCATGGGCCCATGTTTATAACAGGGTGTGCTAATGAGTAAGTTTTCCCAGTTCGTAGTTGTAACGCGTAAGGTTGGTTTTAATACTTGAGATCTATAGAGAATCTTTTGAGATTATTATATGATTTATGGGGTAACGTTTTACTGGTACCATGATACTTATTATTAGTTTATCTGTTGTTATAGATCATTGAGTCATGTGGGGTATATTATAAGGGTTAGTTTTCATTTGTCGTCTTTAGAACGATATGCCAAGAGGTCGACCACGAAGGGATAAGTCGTCAATGGAGAATTCATCTGATCACGATGTAAACACCGCAAGGAGAGACTGGGGGTCCGTACTGAGAAGCTTAGCTCGACAATACGAGACCGTACAAGATATACTGTCACCATTATTTAGAAATGATGTGAACCGAATCATTGAACAGTTCTGATGATTCGATCCATCGATCTTCAATGGAAAAAAAGAACCGGCCGAGGCTGAAGAATGGCTAAGATCGTTGGATCGAATTTTTGGACATCTAACATATACAAAGGAGCAGAAGATCTCCTGTGCCGTGTTTCAACTCACCGAAGAGGCCAGCTATTGGTGGGAGGCATACCAAAGGACTATGTCACCGGAACATAAGAGGGTCATGTCTTGGGGAACCTTCAAGAAGGTGGTTAGACAGAAATTCATACCACAATTGTACCTTGACCGAAAAGAAGCAGATTTTCTACAAATTCGTCAAGGAACTGCCTCCGTAGAAGAATACGAAAGGAAATTCAATCAGTTGAGCAGGTATGTGCCTCATTTGGTGGACACCGATACTAAAAAGGCCAAACGTTTCGAAAAAGGCCTTCGCCTAGAGATCAGTTCCATCTTGGTTGGTCAGAGGACCATGACGTATGCTGAAGTCATTGAAAGTGCCCAAGAAGTTTTTCATCTACACTCTGGTGTCGCACCGCATGAGAAGATCGTAGGAATGTCTGGAAAAAGGAAATTGACTGGTCCGGATCAGAACTTTAATCAGAATAAACACCCAAGGACCGATAGTGCTCCGTTCCTCCCAACCCCTAAGCCGGAAAATGCGTGTGCCAAGTGTGAAAAGGCCCATACAGGACCATGCCTTCTAGGGACCAAGGTTTGCTATAGGTGCAAAGAACCAGGACACATTGTAGCTAATTGTTAGAAGTTCAGGAACACAACAACGACGAAGAAGCCGAGGTTACAAATAAGCAAGACTCGGAACTATTACAGGTGTAGAGAACCTGGACATATCGCATTTCACTGTCGGAGGTTCGGGAATACAATAGCTGCAACACGAAGGCCAAGGCCTGGAGCAGGCCAGGCTCGAACATTCGCTCTCCCTCGCTCAGACACTGTCGAGAGATAGATTACAGAGGATGAACTTTTAATATTATATATGTAGATAGATATGTAGTGGCTCATACCTTGTAGTAGTATACGTAATCCTTTTGTATAATATACGAGCTGCCCACCTTTTGGCTTATATATATATTTTATACCCAATCATCATTTGCTATTCGATGGAATCCACGTTTACTTCTTTCTTCACGTTTCGTGTTTTATTTTTTCATTTATAGTGCTGTTATAACATCGGATTGGTTAAAGCACGAGAACGTTCGGGTAATCGCTGAAACCTTGGAAGTTAGTATTCCATCGGGAAGAACGATACGAACGAAACACCTTTGCCTAGGTCTAAAGATCGCGCTTAGGAGTAGAATTCTTTTAGCCGATCTGTATATGTTAGAGATGAAGGACTTTGATGTTATTATGGAAATGGATTGACTTAAGACAAAATCACGCAGTAATCAAGTGTCGTACGAGGAAAATCATCTTTCAAGCACCTGGAGAATCGGAGTTCACTTTTCATGGGATCTGAGTTAAAGTTGACTCAAGGATTATCTCGGTCATGAAGGCAACCCAGATGCTTAGCAAAAGAAATTGCGAAGCTTGGTTGGTCAACATGGTGAACCCCGAGAAAGAATCGACTTCTATAGAGAAGGTGCCGGTGATAAAGAAATTCATGGACATATTTCCAGAGGACTTACCTGGTCCTCCACCAGATCGACAAGTGACCTTCAAGATAGATCTTGTTCTAGGATCAACACCGGTGTCGAAAGCTCCATAATGGATGACACCGAAGGAATCACAAGAACTGAAGGTCCAGTTACAAGAACTTCTAGACAAAGGCTTCATCAGACCAAGTGTGTCGCCCTGGGGAACTATAGTGTTGTTTGTGAAGAAAAAGGATGATAGCTTCCGGATGTGTATCAATTACCGAGAGCTGAACAAGAGAACAATAAAGAATAAGTATCCATTGCCTCGGATTGAAGATCTTTTTGATCAATTAAGAGGTGCTAGTATGTTTTTGAAGATTGACTTAAGATTTGGATATCACCAGATGAAAGTCAAAGACGCTGATATATCTAAGACATCATTCAGAACGAGATATGGCCACTACAAGTTTGTAGTAATGCCATTCGGACTGAGTAATGCTCTAGCTGTCTTCATGGACTTGATGAATCGCGTCTTCCATCCTTATCTTGACCTCTTTGTCATCATGTTCATTGATGATATCCTTATCTATTCGTGCAATAGAACGCACCTCGAATAGTATCTCAAGAACGCGTTGGAAATTCTGCAAAAGGAGTTACGTATGCTGCTAATTCCTCCTGTGGGATGCGACAACTTTTTTCCTCGTCTCTTCAACTCTCTCTCTCTCTCTTGTCTTTACCTTTATCGAAAACGTACTTATTATCTTTAACTGAGAAATACGACTCTCCAGCGCCAACTACTCTTCACCCTACTCCACAAGTAAAATGGTAAAAACAAGAAGTATATAGGATGATTATTACAACAATCAGTACTATGAGTTGAAGAAGGAGAAGAATGAGAAACAGAAGTGTGATTCGGTTAGGAAGGTTCGAGAAAGAATTGGAGAAGCTAAGGACTGACAAAAGTTCTAAACATTGAGCTTAGCCAAATAATCGAGGCTTACAAGTTCCGTGACAAGAAATGAAAAGAACGAAACGACACGGAAATAAGAGGATGAGATTCTGGCAAAGTAGCCAATCATGTCGTTTCTAAGTACACATCTAATTTCGAGGACAAAATTCTTAAGGGGTAAGGGATGTAGCGGCCCGGACCAAAAACGAAATATAATTGATTAATTAAATATTAAACCCTTTATTGAATTATTATGTGCGTTAATCTTGACTGTTTGATTTAATTACGTGCGTTTCAGATAATTGATAAATGTATGATTTAGATGGATAATTTTCTTGGACATGGTATATAGAATATTTTTATACCATTAGAAGCGTATTGGAAAAATGAGAAGATAGAAATGAACTAGGGGTCAATCAAAGACCCGTAGCTCAAATGACGACAAAAAGGGCAAAACACGAAGTTTCGAAAAATCGAAAGATACTACGGTGAATAGTAATGGAAATTTTGTACGTGAATAGTAACTCGAACTTTTTATTCGATAATATAAACAATGCATGGGTACAAGACTAGTTAATTAATTATGATATGAAAAACTGATAAAGGTTGACAAAAATAATTATGGAGTTGGATTGCTGGTGAAGATGCTCATAGAGGAATAATAAAGTAATATTGATTAGTTTAATATTATTCCATAGTTGGCAACAGCTATTCATATTATTTGTATCAGTGTTATACATTAACTAATATTGCATCTCTTGAAACACAAAACCAAAAGAATGAAATTTAATCTTCCAATTTCGGTTTGATTGTAAATTTATTTGGATTGCCGCTGTGAATCTATTTTCGTCTCATCAGCAGAGGTTAGTCAAACTTCTCAACTATCACTCGCTTAATCCATGTTATATCATACACTAATTTCTATTCATTTTCAATTCTCTATTCTTGTTCAAACTTGTTTGAAATA
The DNA here is from genome assembly GCA_954870855.1 of Scutellaria minor. Taxonomy (NCBI): domain Eukaryota; kingdom Viridiplantae; phylum Streptophyta; class Magnoliopsida; order Lamiales; family Lamiaceae; genus Scutellaria; species Scutellaria minor. The sequence goes on along the minus strand of OX940729.1, from coordinate 18,708,028 downwards.
TTAGTGAGTTTCAAAATTTATGTTTGAGTTTGTTTGATAATTAATCGAGTCTAGCTTGAATGAGGTTTGATCTAGTCAAATACGAGTCGAGCCGAGCTTTAGATTAGATCAAATGCATAAGTATGTTCTTTGGTATATCTATCGAATCAAGTATCGAGTTGTTTGTTTGATTTTCTGCCCTAAATATCATTGTTTGTTCTAGTGTTTGTTAATACTTCTGAGCCGAATAAGGACATTCAATATTGGTTCTAAAAGTGTTATATTATAGTTTTTTATGTAATTATATCGTTCGCTAATTTCTATTAATTTGTGGGGAGAAATGGGACTTTCAATATTGGTTCTGAAAGTGTAGTGTTATAGTTTTTATGTAATTATATCGTTCACTAATTTCTATTAATTTCTGGGGAGAAATTAGAATATGCATCTCTTGAAATCCAATCTTTGATAATTTCATTACAAAACAGATCAGTATTGTCATTCAGTTCCATGAGATGGCGGCTTATGCTACTGTGGCCAGATTTAAGCTAGTAATGGAGGATGTTAAATATTATTATGGTAAGACAGTTTCTCCCATTTTTCTGGAAATCGTAGAAATTGTAATCAAAGAGTTGAAATACATACAAGAGTGCATCGAAAGATTGGATGTGAACAGCAGGATGAGGATGAAAGCTTCACTTCAACAAATCCCAGAGGTCATGAAAGAATATGATGATTTATTTAAGTACCTTATAAGAGAACTGGAGGGGGAGGATCAAGTATTTGATCTCAAACAACAAACTCGTTCCTACATGGAGAGATTGAAAAAGCTGGTGGATGATGAGGAGTATCGAAATGATCACCCCTTCCCAATTTCATCAAGGCCCAAGATGGTTGGATTATCTGATGAGTTTGGTAAACTCAAACTACACCTTGTAGTTAAATGGGATGAATTGCCCTTTTACTTTTTCTCACTTGTTGGGATGGCCGGCATTGGCAAGACAACTCTGGCTAAGGAAATTTTCCATGATTTAGATATCATGGAATGGTTCGACTGTCGTGCTTGGGTGACAGTAGGCAAAAAATATCAACCAGAAGAAATTATTCAAACCATCCTAGCTCAGGTGGACCCTGATGTCCATGAAATCCCTACGGGGGGATTTCAGGAAATAGTTGAGTACTTGAAAGAGAGTTTAGAGGATAGACGGTACCTCATTATATTAGATGATGTATGGGATATAGATCTGGCCCAACAATACTTGAAATTCTTATTTCCATACTATGGAAATGGAAGTCGAGTCTTGCTTACAACTAGGATCCAACATGAATCTAATGATGACCCGTTTTCTTATCATCACTTGCGCTTACTAAATAAAGAAGAAAGTTGGCATCTTTTGTGTGACAAGGTTTTTGTTGAAGACACATGTCCTCCTGAACTTGAAAAAGCTGGAAAAAAGATTGCTGAGAAGTGTGATGGTCTTCCTCTTACAATCATCACAGTCGCCGACCTTCTGTCGAAGGCCAAGAAGACGGAATCATTTTGGAATGAGGTAGTAACACAGAAGAGACACCAACTTTTCAATGATGCATATGATGAAATATCAAAGGTACTATATCCAAGCTATGAGGATTTAAGTGATGATTTAAAATTGTGTTTTCTTTATATTGGAATTTTTCCGCAAAACTATCAGATCCCAAAATCCAAGCTCATTAATTTGTGGATTGTTGAGAAAATAATTAAGAAAGGTTTGTCAAAAACTCTAGAAATAGCTGGTGTAGAATGCTTGCAGTATCTTGCATTGCATAGTCTTATCATGGTCTACCAAAGAAGCACCCTACTCAATCCGACTGAAAGAGTGAAAATTTGTGGCCTTCATGCTTCCTGGTGGCACTTCTGCTATAAAGAAGCTAAGGAGATCAACTTCTTTCATGTTGTGGATAGTTATGGAGATGCTTCTTATAAAGTTATAAGAAACCAGAGCAGGCTAACCATCCACAATAACGTTTTGTTTGGCATCAAAGATGTGTATAAATCAATGGAGGAAAATTGTGCATCTACTGCTAACACTCTCCTATGTTTCGGTCCATATCATCAATATCAGGTACCAATTTGTTTTAGTTTAAAGTTGCTCACGAAACTCGATGCTCTTAACATCCGTTTTTATGAGTTCCCTTTGGAAGTATTGAAATTGGTTATGTTAAGATACCTTGCTCTCACATGCAACACAAATCTCCCTTCTTCCATATCCAAACTTGAAAGACTTCGATACTTGATTGTCCATCAACATATAAGCATCAAATCATTTGGAGCTATATCTTATTTGCCTATGAGGATATGGAATTTGAAAAAATTGAAGCATCTTCATGTCATGGGAAGGGATATACCCCATCTGGGTAAAAGTACTTTTTTTCGAAACCTCTTAACACTATTAGATGTGACCTTAAACAGTTGCACTATAGATGTTATTAACAAGATCCCCAATCTAAAGAAGCTAGGAATTCGAATTCAATTGACGCCAAACGTCATTGAGACTTTGAGTTTCTTTGATAATATTTCCAATCTTAATAAATTGGAATCACTTAAATGTGTTGTTGTAAATCCTGTACGCAAGTTAGAGATTGCTGCATCACTTGTTCCACTTCCAATCTTCCCATTAAATCTGAAAAAGTTGTATTTGAATGGGTTGGGTTATCCATGGAGAGAAATGACAAAGATTTCTTCACTACCAAATCTTCAAGTGCTCAAATTACGATGCAATGCCTTTCAAGGTCCAAAATGGGAAGTAAAAGCAGATGAATTTCCAAAGCTTCAAAGTCTTCTAATTGAAGATATTGATCTCGAGGAATTGAATGGGACAGATGAAAGCTTTAAATGTCTTAAAAAAGTACACATAAGACATTGCTACAAAATGAAATGGATCTATTTAAGAGGTGGAGATGAAGACATGTCAAATATTGAAATAGTTGACTGCAATCCTATGGTTGGAAAGCTAATACAAGAGAGTTTTCATGAATTGCCCGGCGTGCCAGATCATTTTTTGCTCAATTCTTCATGGGACTCATGAGTTGCAACTTGGATTACAAGGTTAGTATGTAATTCAGTATTACAAATCAATTGCTAGAGCATAAACTTGCTTGCATATATACCTACATACATATATATAATATATGTATATAATGGTTGCTACCTTTCTTGCAGGGAGGAGGCAGGCGAAGAGGAGACGCAATCATATTGTTATTTTGTATTATGAACTTTCTTTTTAAAGATAATTCAATGTTTTATAGTGGTAACATCCCGATGTAGACAAGGTCCAAGGTACTATTGCCATGGTTTAAGTTTAAAGTTAACAATTTAGTGTTTGAACTTATTAATATTAAATGATTTGCACGAGTACCTTGGTCCGAGCCTGAAGTAGGTCCTAATTTGCACAAACAACCCCCCCCCCACCCACGAGATAGAGCATTTTATTGCTACACACACTTACAACCCACTAAAGGGAAGCCCATTATATACTATTTAAAATATCAAGATATTTCATATGTAGGACAAATTACTTTCAATCTTTCAACTTTGGTCTTCATTATCTCATTCACCTATTAACCATTTTGGACAAATAATATATTATCTCGAACCTCTCTTGAAGATGAACACGATCCATTTTTCATTTTCTCATTTGGATACAGGACCCACAATTAATTTTTCCCCAAAATGTGCAAATATTGCAAAATTTTCCAACATGGATAACTACAAAAAAACCAAGTATTTGTTTATATTATTGTTGTGTGTTTGAATAGTTGTTATTTCATTTGCTGATGTGAAATATCATGAATTTTAAATCTTTTCATATATATACGAATTTTTTTAATGCAAACCATATATATGAAAAGTCGTACATATATGGATTCCAATGTCTTCAACTTCTTTAATAATGTCGCTTAATTTAGTGTTTGTGGAAATCGTAACCATAGTCGAACATTTAGCTAATAGTTGATGACATAGTCAGATCTATTGAATCCGGTATTGCAGGTTTGAGGATGTACTTATAAATAATTATATACAAATAGAGATATAATGCTAAAAAATATTATCATGCAATGTGTTATAGGATTTAATTATTAATCATAAATGTATTCATAGACTTAACCTGCGGCAGATATATATCTCGCCTTAATAATATATATATATAACATACGTGCGTCGCACGTGAGATATTATAATGACATAATTTATTATTTAAGTATTTTTCTAAGATATTAAGTACTATTTTTTAAAATATAAGAATTTTATTGTAATAAATATAAATATACACACGAGTATAACACACGTGCATTGCACATGAGATATTATAATGACATGATTTATTATTAAGTATTTTTCTAAGACATTAAGTAATATTTTTTAAAATATATGTATTTCATTGTAATATATACACACACGAGTATAACACACGTGCGTCGCACGTGAGATATTATAACGACATAATTTATTATTTAAGTATTTTTCTAATACATTAAGTACTATTTTTTAAAATATAAGAATTTTATTGTAATAAATATAAATATACACACGAGTATAACACACGTGCATTGCACATGAGATATTATAACGACATGATTTATTATTAAGTATTTTCTAAGACATTAAGTAATATTTTTTAAAATATAAGTATTTGATTGTAATATATATACACACACGAGTATAACACACGTGTGTCGCACTTGAGATATTATTACGACATGATTTATTATTAAGTATTTTTCTAAGACATTAACTACTATTTTTTTAAATATAAGAATTTCATTAATTACAATACTTTCTTTAAAGTTCAATCATGAATTAGTTAAAAATTATCAAAAACATGTTTACTCACATTTTAGAAACATTTATTTCTATTTTATCAAAAATTCAAGGGAAATTATTTATATTTTATTTGTTAAATAACTGATAATATTTTAATTTAAGTCATTTTCAAATCAATATTGGATTTATTTTGGATAAAAAAAGTCAAAACCCTTATGATATAACATTTTTATGTGTTCCACCTGTGTTAAAAGAAATACACAACTTACACGGGTGGTTTAATAATTGTTGCACGTTTTTTTCCTAAATTGTTAATACTAACGGTTATGTTTTGAACATGCTGGTAGTGTGATAATTGAAAGTTTTTGGCAATTTTTTCACAATTTTTAATTTTTTGAATTACATTATTGCCACTTTTCATCCATTTTCAGAATATTTTAATATTATTCTTTATATATTTTACTATTTTTCATTCTTAATTTGAATATGAATTTATACTCTTAATATTTTTTAATTAGGAAAATCTAAAATTTTGTTTATATCTTTTATTATTAATCTGATAATTTCAAATGTTAATGATGATTTTAAAATATTTATTGTCTATATTTATAAAGATAAAAATTTTAAAAAATTACAATTTAAAATTAAAGGGATAACGATAAAAGAATATAGATTATTTGATGTATAAGGGTATAACTGGAAATTTATTACAAAAGTTAATATTTATTTAGTCATTTTATAATCACTTGAATATTTTGTATTTTACTTTATTATTTTGTCTTATTGAAATTAATTATAGTATTTTAGTAATAATTTTCAAAATTATCAAAATTTACTTTAAGATCTTAATATTTATATATTAAGATTTGATTAAGTAATATTCTTGTTTTATCAATTATTTTTAATTCAATCATAGTTTTTAAATTGATCAAAATAATTTATATTACAAAATATTGTAAATAATCAAAATTTATTAGATAAATTTAGATTGTTTTAGACATAGTTTCTAGACAAAAACTTACATTACAATTTTGAAAAAAATTGACCAATTTTTTAAAAATTTGTATTTATTATTTATATTTATATATTTAATTAAAATTTATGTAGTTCAATTAATCACTTCTATTGGATTTTTTTAATTATCCCTTATAATCTAATTATATAGTAATATTTTGATTTTCAATATTTGTTTTAAACCAACCATCATACTTTATTCTAAAAAAATAATGAAAATAATTAATTAATTAGATTGTGGAGAATAATTATTAATTTAAATATATACTTACTTAGTCAAAAAAAAAAAAAAAATTCATGTTTCTTCAATGTACAACTTTCTATATAACATATGTTTTGTATCCTTATACATGTCATATTTTATACATCTCTTTTGAAAAAAAAATCATTAGCTGTTTTTATTTTGTTCCAATTCTCTTCACATTATATCTCCATTAGCTTCGTCAAATATTTTTTAAAAACAATGAATGCTATGTACAATATTTTTTTATCAAATGTAGAGCTTTTATTGGATATCTTCATGACATCAAACAAATTGTTTACTAAATATATTTATTTACTTATCTAAATATTTTTGATTTTTTTTTCAACATTGTTATGACTCATTAGTTTAATGGTTCAACCTATACTTAACACAATTTCATCTATCTTCTAAGTCTTTGTGTAAATATATCAATGAATTTTCTAACAATTGATCACATTTGTTAGTTTTCATAAAATATTAAATTAGATTAGATAGTCATTTAATTTCAATTTCTTCAAGTCACTTTTATTCCTCAATACTACTATTTTGGCAGGTTTCATCTAAATTTCCTATTATAATATGTTATGGTATTGTATGAATCAATGATCAGCGTTGTTTGTCACTTTGTCTATGTACATTAGCGTTTGTCCTTCGGTTGTTTATATAATTTTGTATACTTCGTACTTAATGTTCCTATTATTTGATGTTAAACACGTTTTGTTTTACAATCTTTAATATATTATCCTTATATTTTAATGTCCTTTATATTTAATATTTATTTATAAATAAGTTTATTTTAAGTAATATATAAGTAATTAGTTTTTAAACTACGTGTAATATGTGAAGTATTTGAGAACTTTATATATGAATCATCTTATGTATATGGGTAATTCTAGGTTGCACCCAGTGTACTGGTACTCCAATAACTCTCCACCTTTAGATCTTCTTCTTTAAATCTCAGCCATCTAGTCTAATAAACTACTACTTGAATAACAGGTTTTATTATTTAAAATTGATTTCAAAATTTTGTTGTAATATTAATTTATTAATTTAAGGTTAGATTTTCTAAAATTTAATCCCTACCACCGCCCACCACCACACTTTCGCCGCCGTTCTTCCCAACACCACCCTTGAATGCCTACGTCAAAGTTAACCGTCGTTTTTCATCTTGCACCGAAACGCCGTTGTCTCAGCAAAGTCAAGTATTGCAAACAGTAGGGCAAAAAACTCCCACTTCCACACTCTTTTCCGGTCGATTCACCGTCTCCTCTACGCCACCCCATAAAAAAGGATATTATAGTTCTTCAACAACTGCAAGAATGCCAAAAATAATTATGGGGAGAAATGATTTTAGGATTTTTTGATTGATTGTCAAACCAATAAAGATAAATTTCTACTCCGAAATGACAAATGAATGAGTATAACGACAATGATCCTTAGGAAATATGACTTAATTCTTTCGAGTATAAAACGAATAAAAGGGGGAATTTTCAATTATTTATTAAACTAATGAAACTAACACTAAACTAAGCAAGCAATCAAATAAAGATAAGGGTAGACAAGCAACAAATGATGAAATTAAATAGGAGATTGAGAAATCTTATGAGACTCCGATTCAAGGGTGTCGACATTCAATTGCATCACTGATCATACCAATCATAAGCTACAAACATCATCTTGCACATTCAAGCATTTAACCTTAGACTAAATGTGAAGCCGTAGAGAAGTCTATGTTTTTCCAATTTAATTGATCAAACCCAACATCCAATTGTGAAAACAATTAAACCTAAATTGAAACCTAGAACCCAATAATCGACATAGTTACAATTACTAAGCTTATAATTCCGTTAGTCCTATTAATTCATTAGACAATTATACAATCCCAACAAAAGCATAATCAACCTATTGCTACTAAGTAGCACTCATTCAATAATCATACATCTCAACAACATATCAGAGAGAACTCATGGATAACATTAGCAATATATAATTCAAATCGAATTTTCAGATCAACCTAAACTATATATCACTATATGAAATTAGATCATGAATTAACAAATACTTAAAATGAAGTAAGAAATCAAATTAAGCACAAAATATCATAGTGATAGAAATTGAATTAAACGACCCTTGAATCTCCAATGTAATCTTCAACATTCTTTTTGAAATTGAGAGAAAAACTAGAGAGAAAAACTTGAAATGTGTGAATGTAATTAATCATTAGTGTTTGTCCCCTAGAGAGAGAAAGAGGGAGAGAGATCACATAAAAATATTTTTTTTACCTCAAAATAAAACTTATAAAACTGAAATTTTAAGGACATAAAAGTCTATTACAAAATATAAAAGGTAATTCTCTTTTTTGCCCTTTCTTTCCCACAAGGTCACTTAATCATTTGGTGTGGACCACTTCAAGCCCATTAAACATAGTCTTTTTCAAACCAATAGAATCTATTTTCACAATTTAAGCATAATTTGATCATTTTAAACCCAATTTTTCTCAAAGCTCATCAAAGTCCATTCCTACAAATAACAATAATAATTAAATCAATTAGAACATAGATAGACTATAATCAAGGATAATTATGATGATAAAATATATACAAATAATAACACATCATTCTTCAATTTGAGATTTTAGGGTTTTTCAATTTTATGGTTCTTCATGTACAATGGATTGAGGAACAACGGACTGAGGAGGCTAAAAGATAGAGGCGGCGTCATGGAAGCAATTATACCGTGCCGTGGTGGCGAAATTGTTGGCGTTGGTGGTGGCGGATCTGCGCACTTCGTCTCTTTTGATTTTCATTTTTCTATTCTTTTTCATTTCATTTTTCTTTTATTTCTAATCTCTTTTTAATTTGATTTTCAGTTTTATTTTGAATTTTATAAGTTGTTTAAATTTTCGTTGTCTCATAAAGTCCTACGTTAATTTTTAGATTGCAAATAAATATAGAATATTTTTATCCTTCAACAGTAAATATTTTTATTATCTTTTTTTATAACAAAGTTCAAATAATTTCACAGTAATTAATTGTCTTTTTTAATCGTGTGTGTGAATTTAAATTGATAAAATATTGATATGGAGGAGAGAGAATCAACTTTATAATTAAATGGATTGTGAGGGTTGTGGATGCTCTAATCCATGTTATATCATACACTAATTTCTATTAATTTTCAATTCTCTATTCTTGTTCAAACTTGTTTGAAATATTATTAAGTTTCAAATTTATGTTTAAATTTGTTTGATAATTAATCTAGTCAAGCTTGAATGAACTTTGATCTAACCAAATACGAGTCGAGTTCGAGAAAAGAAACATATATCAATTATGAACATAAAAATAAATAACAGAAAAAGAAAAGAAACGGAAGAAAATTTATGTGCGAACAAATGGTGTGGGACCCACATAATGAATAACACACGTGATTGTTAGGTCTCACCAGTCATAGTGGAGTGGACCAGTGGTGGCAGTACGTACCGACACATATAGTAAGTTGAGAACAAAAATATAGAATACATAATAGAAGATATGAAATTGTGATCCATGAATGAGATTATTAATACCACTGAGAAAAACAATCCAAAAAAATTCATTAATCTTATATATTTAAAAGGAGTTTAAGAATTTGTACCATTTTCAAAGAAAAACATAAATATTATGTTTGATAAATGGTAATTGTTATGTGAGAATTGATAGAGATAGAGTTTCATAGGTTTTTTTTACTTTATTTTAATACACATATTGTCCATAAAAAATTTCACACTAATTGTTTGATTGATTATAATGTTAGTTTAATAATGAGTTAATTTGATGTTTCATGTTGATAAATTATGTTTTGTTTTTTATGTGTGTGAGCTAGTGTGTGAAATTAGTTGATTTTTTATATTTTTTATTGTTAATTTATTTTTAAAATTTTGTAGTATCCGAGACAAAAGTGACTTTTTTCATTTTTTTAAAGGAACACAATTGTTATATTCTTCTTATTATTATTATTATTTTCATAACTAAACTAAAAGAGAATGAAAGGAAGAGGATAAAGACTAATACTTCTTGAACATGCACTTTTATAAAGATGGAGGTACCACTTGAATTACAAGATTTATAGTCGAACAATTATCGAATTTTCTGAATTGTAGTAGAAAGATAATAAAACTATGTTTGTGGTAAAATAATTTATCCCAAATAAAAAAGGGAATAGATAATTTATCGCCGATAACAAGTGTGTGGGACCATGTTCATTTATGGTTTGAGAGAATTCTATTAAGTGAGTTTTGGACTTTAAGAGTGGGCAGCTGTTTCGAAATTAATGTATCATTTTTAATTTTTTTAGATGAAAAAGTTAGATAAAACTAATATTGAATCTCTTGAAACACAAAACCAAAAGAATGCAATTTAATCTTCCAATTTCGGTTTGATTGTAAATTTATTTCGATTGCCGCTGTGAATCTATTTTCGTCTCATCAGCAGAGGTTAGTCAAACTTCTCAATTATCACTCGCTTAATCCATGTTATATCATACACTAATTTCTATTAATTTTCAATTCTCCATTCTTGTTCAAACTTGTTTGAAATATTATTGAGTTTCAAAATTTATGTTTTAGTTTGTTTGATAATTAATCGAGTCGAGCTTGAATGAGCTTTGATCTAGCCAAATACGAGTCGAGCTCGAGAAGTTTGGTATTTTTACACTTGTTTTATGTTTTTATAATAATCGAGCTCGAGTTCAAGCCGTGCTTTAGATTAGATCAAATGCATAAGTATGTTCAAGCTTGTTTGGTATATCTATCAAATCGAGTTCAAACGAAACTTTTAAGGAACAATCTAGAATCGAGTATCGAGTTGTTTGTTTGATTTTCTGCCCTAAATATCATTGTTTGTTAATATTTCTGAGAGCAGAAATGGGACATTCAATATTGGTTCTGAAAGTGTTATATTATAGTTTTTATGTAATTATATCGTTCCCTAATTTCTATTAATTTCTGGGGAGAAATTAGAGTAGAGATCCAAAACCAAATATGCATCTCTTGAAATCCAATCTTTGATAATTTCATACAAAACAGATCAGTATTGTCATTCAGTTCCATGAGATGGCGGCTTATGCTGCTGTGGCCAGATTTAAGGAAGTAATGGAGGCTGTTAAATATTATATTGGTAAGACAATTTCTCCCCTCTATCTGGAAATCGTAGAAAGTGTAATCAAAGAGTTGAAATACATACAAGAGTGCATCGAAATATTGAAATTTTCCGAAATTGGAACGAATATTTTTAATCCGAAATTCCGAAATTCCAATTTCCGATTTTTCCGAAAAATTTTGGATCGGAATTGGAATTAGTTTTAAAATTTTCGGAAATTCCGAAATCCGATCCGAAATATTTCCGAAATTTAATTTTCGAAAACTCCGATCCGATTTCTGATCCGAAACTATAAAACTATAGTTTTATAGTTTTATTTTATACTATATACTATATATTATATATACTATATACTATAATATGACTAAAAAAATTTCATATAAATTTTATAGTTTTATTTTATACTATATACTATAGTGTATATTAAATATATTATATACTATATCCCTCATCTCTAAAACAATGTGAACTATGAGAATTAGAATCTGTTTTATGTTTGAATCTGTTTTATTGCTCTATAAATGATTTTCAGAATTTTCGAAATTTCCAATATTTCCGAATTTCCGAAATTTCAGAAAATTTCCAAAATTTCAAAAATTTCCGAAAAATTTCCGAAATTTCAGAAAATTCCAAAATTTCGGAATTCCGAAATTTCCGAAATTCCGAAATTTCCGAAATTTCGGAATTGGAATGGATTTTACAATTCCGAAATTTTTTGGAACTGAATTGGAATTGGTTTTTCAATTCCGAAATTTTTTGGAACTGAATTGGAATTGGTTTTTCAATTCCGAAATTTTTTGGAATTTTTCCAAAACACCCTATTTTCGATCCAATCCGTCCGATTTTCACCCCTAGTTATACATATTAAAGACAAGGTTAAAAAAGTTGGATCATGTTCTCCTCCGAGAGAGATTCGAAACGACTCGTTAAACGCCCAAAATGGTTGATGGGTGAATGAGAAATTGAGTCTCAAAGTTGCATGCTTAGATCCAAGAGAACGAGGTTTGTCCCACATCGGAAAATTCAATCTAATTTCTCTACTTTATATTGATTTTCCCTTTAGCGGGTAATAAGAAAGATTGGCAAGAAGACTCTCTCTCGCGCGTGCGGGGGTTGCAAATTATGAGCTGATTTGAGCTCCGAACCATTGACTCGTGTGCACACGAATGTCGGTCCGAAAAGCGGCGGGCCCGACCTAGTTCCTTTTGCCATTTTTATTTTTTCGTCCCGTTTCCATGTGACTTTTGGCCTTCCACCTTCCAAAACGTCTAGGCACGTTCATGACTTCATTACAACCATTTAGAAACGGTCTTGAAGTGCCTATAAAATGAGGCTCTCCCACCTCTAAATTGATCATCGAAAAAAGTCAGCTTCCTTCACCTTTTTGCTCTCGTTTTCCTTGTTTTCCTTCTCTCTGCGTGATACCAATCGGGCATTTTTCATTTTACCGTTGAGCAAGAGTTCGTGTTTACTATGTGCTTTTATAGCTGTTGTATCCTGAGAAACAGACGTCGGTAGAAACCTCGAGCACCTCGGAGGCGGCAAATCTGTTTTAAGGAAACTGTGCTTCCACAGTCCTCGACTTCTTCGATTTATTTCTTCACCATTTTCGTATAACAAATATGACCAACAATGACTTCTAGGATAATAAGCAAACAAACCATGACAATTTTATTTCCAATTCCGAAAAATGTTAAGGATAATTGGGTCGAAAATGGCATTTTCGTGATATTCTCAACCATTCTATTTTAATATTATTATTAGTTATACATAATAAAGACAAGGTTAGAAAAATGAAGTTGCCAAATATGTCCTTAAGATTATTTTAATGATAATTTTATCTTTCATGCGATAACGATAATTTTTATATACTATCATTTAGGAATTGAATTCAATTCCGAAAACCCATAAACTATATATTCTCCTCCCAAAATAATTGTCATTTTATCATTTGAGATTTGTTCCAAAATATTTGTCATTATAGGATTTCAAGAAACATTTTTCCAAATTCTTCCAAAATTGCCCCAATTTATTGTTTCTTATTAAATGTTTTATTATCTCAAAGTAAGTATAGGAAATATAAAGAAAGAAAAAAAGTAATGTCATTTTATAGATCTTCTTAATTTGTGGAAAAAATGCTACAACGTCAATTAATTTGGGATGGAAGGAGTAATAATTATTGAAAATGTGAATTTAAATTTTTTCCAATCAAAACCTTATAACATTAAACAATATATGCCAATGCATGGGTAAATTTGTAATTATGATATGATAAACTGATAAAGGTTGGCAAAAAATAATTATGGAGTTGGATTGACTGGTGAAGATGCTCATAGAGGAATAAAGTAATATTGATTAGTTTAATATTATTCCACAGTTGGCAACAGCTAGCTAGATATTCATATTATTTGTATCAGTGTTTTACATTAACTAATATTGCATCTCTTGAAACACAAAACCAAAAGAATGCAATTTAATCTTCCAATTTCGGTTTGATTGTAAATTTATTTGGATTGCCGCTGTGAATCTATTTTCGTCTCATCAGCAGAGGTTAGTCAAACTTCTCAACTATCACTCGCTTAATCCATGTTATATCATACACTCATTTCTATTCATTTTCAATTCTCCATTCTTGTTCAAACAAGTTTGAAATATTATTGAGTTTCAAAATTTATGTTTGAGTTTGTTTAATAATTAATCGAGTCGAGCTTGAATGAGCTTTGATCTAGCCAAATACGAGTCGAGCTCGAGAAGTTTGGTATTTTTACACTTGTTTTATCGTTTTATAATAATCGAGTTCGAGCCGAGCTTTAGATTAGATCAAATGCAAAATATGTTCAAACAAGTATGTTCCAGCTTGTTTGGTATATCTATCGAATCGAGTTCAAACGAAACTTTTAAGGAACAATCTCGAATTGAGTATCGAGTTGTTTGTTTGATTTTCTGCCCTAAATATCATTGTTTGTTCTAGTGTTTGTTAATATTTCTGAGAGCAGAAATGGGACATTCAATATTGGTTCTGAAAGTGTTATATTATAGTTTTTATGTAATTATATCGTTCACTAATTTCTACTAATTTCTGGTGAGAAATTAGAGTAGAGATCCAAAACCAAATATGCATCTCTTGAAATCCAATCTTTGATAATTTCATTACAAAACAGATCAGTATTGTCATTCAGTTCCATGAGATGGCGGCTTATGCTGCTGTGGCCAGATTTAAGGAAGTAATGGAGGCTGTTAAATATTATATTGGTAAGACAATTTCTCCCCTCTATCTGGAAATCGTAGAAAGTGTAATCAAAGAGTTGAAATACATACAAGAGTGCATCGAAAGATTGGATGTGAACAGCATGATGAGGATGAAAGCTTCACTTCAACAAATCCCAGAGGTCATGGAAGAATATGAAGATTTATTTAATTCCCTTTCAGAACAACATAAATTATTTGATCTCAAACAACAAAGTCGTTCCTACATGGAGAGATTGAAAAAGCTGGTGGATGATGAGGAGTATCGAAATGATCACCCCTTCCCAATTTCATCAAGGCCCAAGATGGTTGGATTATCTGATGAGTTTGCTACAATCAAACTACACCTTGTATATGATTGGGATGAATTGCCCTTTTACTTTGTCTCACTTGTTGGGATGGCAGGCATTGGCAAGACAACTCTGGCTAAGGAAATTTTCCAAGATTTAGATATCATGGAATGGTTTGACTGTCGTGCTTGGGTGACAGTAGGCAAAACATATCAACCAGAAGAAATTATTCGAACCATTCTAGCTCAGGTGGACCTTGATGTCCATGAAATCCCTACGGGGGGATTTCAGGAAATAGTTGAGTACTTGAAAGAGAGTTTAGAGGATAAACGGTACCTCATTATATTAGATGATGTATGGGATATAGATCTGGCCCAACAATACTTGAAATTCTTATTTCCATACTATGGAAATGGAAGTCGAGTCTTGCTTACAACTAGGATCCAACATGAATCTAATGATGACCCGTTTACTTATCATCACTTGCGCTTGCTAAATAAAGAAGAAAGTTGGCATCTTTTGTGTGACAAGGTTTTTGTTGAACACACATGTCCTCCTGAACTTGAAGAAGTTGGAAAAAAGATTGCTGAGAAGTGTGATGGTCTTCCTCTTACAATCATCACAGTCGCGGACCTTCTATCAAAGGCCGAGAAGACGGAATCATTCTGGAATGAGGTAGTAACACAGAAGAGACACCAACTTTTCAATGATGCATACGATGAAATATCAAAGGTACTATATCCAAGTTATGAGGATTTAAGTGATGATTTAAAATTGTGTTTTCTCTATATTGGAGTTTTCCCGCAAAACTATCAGATCCCAAAATCCAAGCTCATTAATTTGTGGATTATTGAGAAACTCATTAAGAAAGGGTTTTCAAAAACAATGGAAATATCTGGTATAGAATGCTTGCAGTATCTTGCTTTGCATAGTCTTATCATGGTCTACCAAAGAAGCACCCTATTCAATCCGACTGAAAGAGTAAAAATTTGTGGCCTTCATGCTTCCTGGTGGCACTTCTGCTATAAAGAAGCTAAGGAGATCAACTTCTTTCATGTTGTGGATAGTTATAGAGATGCTTCTTATAAAGTTATAAGAAACCAGAGCAGGCTAACCATCCACAATAACGTTTTGTTTGGCATCAAAGATGTGTGTAAATCAATGGAGGAAAATTGTGCATCTACTGCTAACACTCTCCTATGTTTCGGTCCATATCATCAATATCAGGTACCAATTTGTTTTGGTTTAAAGTTGCTCACGAAACTCGATGCTCTTAACATCCGTTTTTATGAGTTCCCTTTGGAAGTATTGAAATTGGTTATGTTAAGATACCTTGCTCTCACATGCAACACAAATCTCCCTTCTTCCATATCCAAACTTAAAAGACTTCGATACTTGATTGTCCATCAACATATAAGCATCAAATCATTTGGAGCTATATCTTATTTGCCTATGAGGATATGGAATTTGAAAAAATTGAAGCATCTTCATGTCATGGGAAGGGATATACCCCATCTGGGTAAAAGTACTTTTTTTCGAAACCTCTTAACACTATTAGATGTGACCTTAAACAGTTGCACTATAGATGTTATTAACAAGATCCCCAATCTAAAGAAGCTAGGAATTCGAATTCAATTGACGCCAAACGTGATTGAGACTTTGAGTTTCTTTGATAATATTTCCAACCTTAATAAATTGGAATCACTTAAATGTGTTGTTGTAAATCCTGTACGCAAGTTAGAGATTGCTGCATCACTTGTTCCACTTCCAATCTTCCCATTAAATCTGAAAAAGTTGTATTTGAATGGGTTGGGTTATCCATGGAGAGAAATGACAAAGATTTCTTCACTACCAAATCTTCAAGTGCTCAAATTACGATGCAATGCCTTTCAAGGTCCAAAATGGGAAGTAAAAGCAGATGAATTTCCAAAGCTTCAAAGTCTTCTAATTGAAGATATTGATCTCGAGGAATTGAATGGGACAGATGAAAGCTTTAAATGTCTTAAAAAAGTACACATAAGACATTGCTACAAAATGAAATGGATCTATTTAAGAGGTGGAGATGAAGACATGTCAAATATTGAAATAGTTGACTGCAATCCTATGGTTGGAAGGCTAATACAAAAGAGTTTTCGTGAATTGCCTGGCTTTCCAGATCATTTTTTGCTCAATTCTTCATGGGACTCATGAGTTGCAACTTGGATTACAAGGTTAGTATGTAATTCAGTATTACAAATCAATTGCTAGAGCATAAACAGGCTTGCATATATACTTACGTACAGATATATAATATATGTATATAATGGTTGCTACCTTTCTTGCAGGGAGGAGGCAGGCAAAGAGGAGACGCTATCATATTGTTATTTTGTATTATGAACTTTCTTTTTAAAGATAATTCAATGTTTTATAGTGGTAACATCTCGATGTAGACAAGGTCTAAGGTTCAAGTTCCCCTACCACATTTGTAACCCAAAAAAGAAATGTACTGTTGCCATGGTTTAAGTTTAAAGTTAACAATTTAGTGTTTGAACTTAATATTAGATGATTTGCACGAGTACCTTGGTCCGAGCCTCAAGTCGGTCCTGATTTGCACAAACAACCCCCCCCCCCCCCACCCCCACCCACGAGATAGAGCATTTTATTGCTACACACACTTACAACCCACTAAAGGGAAGCTCATTATGTAGGACAAACTACTTTCAATCTTTCAACTTTGGTCTTCATTATCTCATTCACCCACTAACCATTTTGGACAAATAATATATTGTCTCGAACCTCTCTTGAAGACGAACACGATCCAATTTTTCATTTTCTCATTTGGATACGGGACCCACAATTAATTTTTCCCCAAAATGTGCAAATATTGCAAAATTTTCCAACATGGATAACTACAAAAAAACCAAGTATTTGTTTATATTATTGTTGTGTGTTTGAATAGTTGTTATTTCATTTGCTGATGTGAAATATCATGAATTTTAAATCTTTTCATATATATACAAAAAATTTTAATGCAAACCATATATATGAAAAGTCGTACATATATGGATTCCAATGTCTTCAACTTCTTTAATAATGTCGCTTAATTTAGTGTTTGTGGAAATCGTAACCATAGTCGAACATTTAGCTAATAGTTGATGACATAGTCAGATCTATTGAATCCGGTATTGCAGGTTTGAGGATGTGCTTATAAATAATTATATACAAATAGAGATATAATGCTAAAAAATATTATCATGCAATGTGTTATAGGATTTAATTATTAATCATAAATGTATTCATACACTTAACCTGCGGCAGATACATATCTTGCCTTAATAATATATATATATATATATATATATATATATATAACATACGTGCGTCGCACGTGTGATATTATAACGACATAATTTATTATTTAAGTATTTTTCTAAGACATTAAGTACTATTTTTTAAAATATAAGAATTTTATTGTAATAAATATAAATATACACACGAGTATAACACACGTGCGTTGCACATGAGATATTATAACAACATGATTTATTATTAAGTATTTTTCTAAGACATTAAGTAATATTTTTTAAAATATAAGTATTTCATTGTAATATATATACACACACGAGTATAACACACGTGCGTCGCACGTGAGATATTATAACGACATGATTTATTATTAAGTATGTTTCTAAGACATTAAGTACTATTTTTTTTAATATAAGTATTTCATTGTAATATATATACACACACGAGTATAACACACGTGCGTCGCACGTGAAATATTATAACGACATGATTTATTATTAAGTATTTTTCTAAGACATTAAGTACTATTTTTTTTTAATATAAGAATTTCATTAATTACAATACTTTCTTTAAAGTTCAATCATGAATTAGTTAAAAATTATCAAAAACATGTTTACTCACATTTTAGAAACATTTATTTCTATTTTATCAAAAATTCAAGGGAAATTATTTATATTTTATTTGTTAAATAACTGATAATATTTACAATTTAAGTCATTTTCAAATCAATATTGGATTTATTTTGGATAAAATGTGTCAAAACCCTTATGATATAACATTTTTATGTGTTCCCCCCTATGTTAAAAGAAATACACCACTTACACGGGTGGTTTAATAATTGTTGCACGTTTTTTCCTAAATTGTTAATGCTAACGATTAAGTTTTGAACACGCTAGTAGTGTGATAATTGAAAAATTTTGGCAATTTTTTCACAATTTTTAATTTTTTAAATTACATTATTGCCACTTTTCATCCATTTTCAGAATATTTTAATATTATTCTTTATATATTTTAATATTTTGCATTCTTAATTTGAATATGAATTTATACTCTTAATATTTTTTAATTAGGAAAATCTAAAATTTTGTTTATATCTTTTATTATTAATCTGATAATTTCAAATGATAATGATGATTTTAAAATATTTATTGTCTATATTTATAAAGATAAAAATTTTAAAGAAATTACAATTTAAAATTAAAGGGATAACGATAAAAGAATATAGATTATTTGATGTATAAGCGTATAACTGGAAATTTATTACAAAATTTAATATTTATTTAGTCATTTTATAATCACTTGAATATTTTGTATTCTACTTTGTTATTTTGTCTTATTGAAATTAAATATAGTATTTTAGTAATAATTTTCAAAATTATCAAAATTTACTTTAAGATCTTAATATTTATATATTAAGATTTGATTAAGTAATATTCTTGTTTTATCAATTATTTTTAATTCAATCATAGTCTTTAAATTGATCAAAATAATTTATATTACAAAAAATTGTAAATAATGAAAATTTATTAGATAAATTTAAATTGTTTTAGACATAGTTTCTAGACAAAAACTTACATTACAATTTTGAAAAAAATTGACTAATTTTTTAAAAATTTGTATTTATTATTTACATTTATATATTTAAGCAAAATTTATGTAGTTCAATTAATCACTTCTATTGGAAATTTCTAATTATCCCTTATATATATATATAATTTTTAATCTAATTTTATAGTAATATTTTGATTTTCAATATGTGTTTTATACCAACCATCATACTCTATTCTAAAGAAATATTGAAAATAATTAATTAATTAGATTGTAGAGAATAATTATTAATTTAAATATATACTTAGTCAAAAAAAAAAAAATTCATGTTTCTCCAATGTACAATTTTCTATATAACATATGTTTTGTATCCTTATACATGCTATATTTTATACATCTCTTTGAAAAAAAAATTATTAACTATTTTATTTTGTTCCAATTCTCTTCACATTATATCTCCATTAGCTTCGTTATATATTTTTTAAAGACAATGAATGCTATGTACAATATTTTTTTTATCAAATGTAGAGCTTTCATTGGATATCTTCATGACATCAAACAAATTGTTTACTAAATATATTTAGTTATTTATCTAAATATTTTTGGTTTTTTTTTTCAACATTGTTATGACTCATTAGTTTAATGGTTCTATCTATACTTAACACAATTTCGTCTATCTTCTAAGTCTTTGTGTAAATATATCAATGAATTTTCTAACAATTGATCACATTTGTTAATTTTCATAAAATATTAAATTAGATTAGATAGTCATTTAATTTCAATTTCTTCACGTCACTTTTATTCCTCAATGGTATTATTTTGGCCGGTTTCATCTAAATTTCCTATTATAATATGTTATGGTATTGTATGAATCAATGATCAGCGTTGTTTGTCACTTTGTCTATGTACATTAGCGTTTGTCCTTCGGTTGTTTATATAATTTTGTATACTTCGTACTTAAAGTTCCTATTATTTAATGTTAAACACGTTTTGTTTTACAATCTTTAATATATTATCCTTATATTTTAATGTCCTCTTGTTTTACAATATTTAATATATTATCCTTATATTTAACTAGCAGTGTACCCGCGCGTTGCGCGTCTTGCAATATAATTCAATTACTTTAATATAGTACAATTTTAATCATAATTACATAATATATGAGCATCATATATATATTTTTATATATACACACTGTTGAATAACACTATTTATAATAGTATAATATAAAGCCGTTTATGTCTGATTTTATATTTCAATCATTATTGTTTGGAATTTTACGTATATGTCTATTGTACGTATATGTCTATTGATCATGGAATAGTTGTTTCACCGATTGTTTTATAAAACCGTATCTATCTTTTGAGAAGAACTTTTTTTATATAATTCTCTTAACTTCCAATTCAATTAATTCAATATTTAGAATGTCAAATTGCTGATTATGAGACCAAATTCCTTCGCACTATACTTAATTAGCTCATTTCTTTTTTCAATTGTTGGCTTGTTGTGAATTTTCAAAAGTTAATTGTGCTCCTACAGAAGAATCATCCAAAAGCTCTTAGGAAACCCAATAAATACTTGACTTTTATTCTCAATTCTTTGAATTGGTAGTTTTTTTTTTTTTCATTTTTCCAGGGTAATCAAAATGAAAATTCATGAATATACAGACAATTGAGGTATGTACCTTGATTGATATAACTCAAATTTTCATATGGATGAATCCATCATAACCATAAACTCCTAACAATTGATATTGGGAAGGTACAAAAATTTCATCATAGATCAGAGAAGAAAAAAGCAAGAGGAAAAAGAGGAGAACTAAAATTTATAACGACGAAAATTTAGAAGACAATCTCATATATATGAAAGTGTTTTTGTTGAAACAACCACACACATCTTTACTTATATAATCCAATGACTTGTAGGGAAAGCCTGATTCAAGAGTCTTGGAGAGAAGGACAATCCAATGGCTTGTAGAAGAAGCCTAATTTAAAATCATTGGAGAAAAAGACAATCTAATGGCTTGTAGGGTAAGCTTGATTCAAGAGGCTTGGAGAGAAAGATAGATTAAAAATTATTGAGTCATGAAACATTAAAAGAAATTTTTTTTTTACACAGTTAGCATTGTGATGTGACATTTTTGAGTGGGAAAATGGCATTCCGGTAAATTTTTTCAACTTACCTGCTATTAGTATAGTATAGATGTTTATATATAAATAAGTTTATTTTAAGTAATATATAAGTAATTAGTTTTTAAACTACATGTAATATGTACAGTATTTGTGAACTTTATATATGAGTCATCTTATGTATATGGGAATTCTAGGATGCACCTAGTGTACTGGTACCCCAATAACTCTCCACCTTTAGATCTTCTTTAAATCTCAGCCATCTAGTCTAATAAACTACTACTTGAATAACAGGTTTTATTATTTAAAATTGATTTCAAATTTTTGTTTTAATATTTGATAAGTGTCGTTTTTCATATATTTTTACGTATGTTTATGTATTCATTTGGATATGTTTAGATACGTTTTTATGGTGATTTTGGTTATTATATTGTATAAGTTGCATTTGACGTATTTGTGCTTAGTTTCATGATTTTA
The DNA here is from genome assembly GCA_954870855.1 of Scutellaria minor. Lineage (NCBI taxonomy): Eukaryota > Viridiplantae > Streptophyta > Magnoliopsida > Lamiales > Lamiaceae > Scutellaria > Scutellaria minor. The sequence goes on along the minus strand of OX940729.1, from coordinate 18,685,886 downwards.
ATGGGAAAAGTACAAAGTTTCGAGTGTAATTGATGATCAAGGAAGGAATCACGGAAAAACGAGGAAGAATCGAAGTGTAATACGAGATCGTGAAGAATATTGGTGGCGCACGGTCAGGTCGTGCTATGAAGCACGACCTTGCGCTAGCCTACAAGGAGTGTGCAACTGTGGAGCACGACCGTGCCCCACAGCACGATCACAGCCGTGCGAGAATCAGTATGTTTGGGCAGGGCACGGTCGACCGTGCCAGATAGCACGACCGTGCCCGGGTGCGCAGGAGTTCGAGAAGATATTGTTTTCTTCGATTATCTTGATCGGTTACTTCACTTGGAAGACTCCCAGAGCGAGAGATATACTCAACAACAAAGAGAGAGAAATAGGGAGAGATTCATACGGAGAACACACGAGAGTCTGAGAAGCAACGAGAGGAATTGAAGAAGGATTCGAGAGATCGAGGAATCGAGAGATCGTCGTTATTTAGAGTTTTTAATCTTTCCTCTCTTGTTAGATTTTAGTAGATATGATATTTTCAATCTTGTCTATGAGTTTGTTAATTATCATGTCTAGCTAATTTTCTAGGGTTTCTAGGGCTTGTTAGTAATTTAATTCGAATCTGATGGATCTTTAATTTCAATTCAATGTTCATGATCGTTTATCCTATTTATGTGTTTATGATTTGATTGATTGTTTGATTATGTGGCCAGTAATTGAGCATGTTTTAGTAATTAGATCAAAATTCGGGAGATGAGATTTAATTATGGAAGAATAAACACATGACACATAAAAAGACATAGATCGGGAGATTAAGGAATTTATGTGATGGGAAATCAATCTTAGGTGCTTTTGGGAGTTGTTATGTTTCTATCAGATTGAGTAGGGATACCTCTAGTGGCATAATAATCAACTGGTTAACCGACTCGGGAGAACTATTAATTCGATATATGTGATTGCTCATATAGGATGATTGATTAATGAACTTGAATTGGTTAAAGTGATGTCTTGATGAGAATTAGATGAAAGCATGTCCTAGAACCTGTCTTAGATTATCTGTTATTCTTGAGTGAATTTATCTGCACAGTTAGTTTTCTAGTAAATTAGTCTACAATCGGTGTGATTCGTTTTCCTTAGATAAAATTGAGAACTGAATTTGAGTACTTAGTTAGGGCCTAGATAATTAGTCTCTGTGGGATCGACCTTGCTCACCACTTCTACACTCTACACCGTACACTTGCGGAAGTAGCTAAAAGAAAATAGTGAACAAGTTTTTGGCGTCGTTGCCGGGGACTAAAGTTTAGGATTACTAATATTCGAATTTTGTTTTTAATTTTAGTCTAGGTTTTGTTTGTTTTATTAGTTTTATTTCGTCGGATCTTATAGAGAGTATCTGATACTTGCTTTTTAGGTGTTTTCAGATTGTGCATGAACACTCGTTCTAAAAAGGCGAATTTGATTGCACTTGATTCGGAGATTGAAGCAACGTGCAGACGTAGTAGAACACGAAGACAACTGTTTGCTCAAACTCAGATGGCTGACGATAATCCAAACAAGCGAGTACTCAACAATCAAGATATCGATGGAGGAGTGAACCAAGTACCGCCAGTTGTTGCTCAACGAGCCATCAGAGACTACTTTCAACCAAAACAAAATGGAAGGGGAGTTGTGCGACCACCTATTCAAGCAAACAATTTCGAGTTGAAGCCGGCTCTGATTAATATGGTTCAGCAGAATCAGTTTGGGAGTGGTCCGTTAGATGATCCTAACGCGCATCTGGCGCAGTTTCTTGAAGTCTGCGATACGATCAAGTTGAATGGCGTTTCTGACGATGCCATAAGACTTCGATTGTTTTCTTTTTCTTTAAGAGACAAAGCGAAGCTGTGGTTCAACTCACTCCCTCCAGGCTCGATTACTACATGGGAAGGATTAAGTAGTAAGTTCTTATTTAAGTACTTTCCACCGAGTAAGACGTTGAAGTTGAAGAGTGAGATTACACAGTTCAAGCAATGTGATGGAGAGTCTTTAGGCGAAGCTTGGGAAAGATTTAGAGACATGTTGAGGAGGTGTCCTCAGCATGGATTTCCTGAAGATCAACAGGTCTGTTTCTTCTATAACGGACTGTTTGGATCAACGAGAGCCATGATAGATGCGGCGGCAGGAGGAGCTTTGTTAGCAAAGAGTCCGGATGATGCGATATACATTTTAGAGGAGATGACAACAGCTACCAATGGCCGTTTGAACGAAACACATATAGGAAAGTGGCAGAGATTCAAAGTCAAGATCAGTTATCTATTCTATCCTCACAAATAGCTGCTCTCACAAATCAAGTATCTGCGCTGGCAACGGTTCAATCCCAAAACGTAGGAAGTATGGGGAGTCGAGGAGGTGATTTTACCCAACAAGAAGAAGTAGAGGACGTCAATTATATGAATGGGCAGAATTACAACAACCAAAACTTCCGAAGTAGGGGAATGTATCAGTATAAGCACGGAGGGCCAAATCATGAAAAGTTCTCTTATGCAAATAATAAGAACGTTCTGCAACCCCCTCCGGGATTTTCTGTGATGAATGGAGTTATCAACGAACCAAAGAAACCAGCACTAGAAGATTTGGTAGGAGCATTTGTGAATGAATCACGCGATAGATTCACAAGGATTGAGGAATGATTTGATGCACGGATGAAAGCCTTGGAGTTACAATTGGGGCAGATGGCCGAAAACATGGGAAATCAATACAAGGGTCAATATCCAAGCACCACTGAAATAAACCCAATGGAGCAGTGTAAGGCAATTCAATTGCGTAGTGGAATGGAATACGAAGGGTCGAGCATGCCGGTGGCAGAAGAAGATGAAAACGAGAGGATGGAGGAAGAAGTGGTGGAGAAAAAGGAAGGCGATGGCAAACAAAAAGGGGCTGAGAAGCAAAAATCTAATTCCAACCCTCCACCTCCATTTACAATTTCTTCACTTCCATTTCCTCAACGTTTTCAAAAGAAAAAGATAGATGCTCAATTCGCTACATTTTTGGAAATTTTCAAGAAAATTCACATTAACATTCCTTTTGCAGATGAAGCCGTAGAGAAGTCCATGTTTTCCCAATTTAATTGATCAAACCCAACATTCAATCAAAACTAGTCATTAACTAAATTGGTCGCGATCTAAATTAATTAACAATCACATTAAGATCTTGTGAAAACAATTAAACCTAACCTGAAACCTAGAACCCAATAATTGAGATAGCTGCAATTACTAAGCTTATAGTTTCGTTAGTCTCGTTAATTCATTAGGCAATTACACAATCCAAACAAAAGTATAATCAACATATTGCTACTAAGTACCACTCATTCAACAATCATACATCTCAACAACATATAAAAGAGAACTCATGGATAACATTAGCAATATATAATTCAAATCGAATTTTCAGATCAACCCAAACTATATATCACTATATGAAATTAGTTCATGAATTAACAAATACTTAAAATAAAGCAAGAAATCAAATTAAGCACAAAACATCACAGTGATAGAAATTGAATCTCCAATGTAATCTTCAACATTCTTTTTGAAATTGAGAGAAAAACTAGAGAGAAAAACTTGGAATGTGTGAATGTAGAAAATGAGATATTGATCATGAGTTTTTGTTCTCGGGAGAGAGAAAGAGGGAAAGAGATCACATAAAAAATATATTTTTTACCTCTAAATAAAACTTATGAAACTAAAATCCTAAGAACATAAGAGTCTATTACAAAATATAAAAGATAATTCTCTTTTGAGTCATTCTCCTGTGCAACTGGTGCATGGATAGATCCATGCACTCAAGTCGGGTCGGGCTGAATCCGACCCGGATCCGCGCTTTTTTTTTTTGTCCTGACCTTTATGTTATGTTAGTCATACTTTTATATTATATTAGTCATACATTTATGTTATATTAGTGACACCCTTATGTCTAGATTTCATATCCTTAGTGCAATAGTTTAACTTTAAAAACAAAATTGCTGGTCTTCATACTATGTTAGTCATACCTTTATGTTATATTAATCATACCTTTAAATACAAATATCATACATTTATGTAATATTTTAACCCTAAACCCTAATTTCGGCACAAATTATAGATATTTACATTTATGTGATATTACTCATACATTTATGTGAGATTATTTATACATTTATATCAACATAAACATACATTTATGTAATATATATAAAGATACAACTAACATAATTAAAATGTATGACTAACATAACTAAAGATATGTCTAATATAACTAAAAAGTATGAAAGATATTAATATGTCTGTCTAAAAAAAATGCTAAGGTACAGCTAGTCTTACAAAAGATATGTCTAACATAACTAAAAAGTATGATTAATTCTACTAAAATATATACTTAACATAACATAAAGGTCAGACTCCTGGGAGAATATTTGGGCAGATTTTGTCCGCAACCTAGAGGCGCGTGCGGGCGCATACGGGCGCGTGGCGGGTCGACCCGACTCCAGTGCACAGATCTAGGGTCCGTGTACCAGGTGCACAAAAGTTTTTGTCTTCTCTTTTTTGCCCTTTCTTTCCCACCAAGTCACTTGACCATTTGATGTGGACCCCTTCAAGTCCATTAAACATAGTCTTCTTCAAACCAATTGAATCAATCTTCACAATTTAAGCATAATTTGATCATTTTAAACCCAATTTTCCTCAAAGATCATGAAAGTCTATTTCTACAAATAACAATAATAATTATTTGACATGATATTTGTAGACAAATAGATGATGAATGATTGGTGTTAAAATAAATGTCAATTATGGCTCATGTGACGCCATTTTTTTTTTTTTATACCATCATGGGTCTGTCATGTCATATAACTTAAGCAATTTTACATGATAACTATTGGGGTTTGGCAAAACTAGTCATTGTTCTTTTAAAAGTGCCAAAACTAGCTAGTCTCTTACATTTTGTCTCAAAATTAATCTAAATTTTATACATTATTAATATTTAAATGATGTGGTCGACTCAAGATGACATGAGGTTGACATGATGCTTCATAAGATAAATAGTTGATAATTTGGTATAAAAATATAATTGTCAATTATCACTTGTGTAACATCAAGTCATTTTTATACCATTTCGGATAAAAAAACAGGACAATTTTCATGTCGTTATCCTATAGTTATGAGATCAATTTTGTCGTGAATTCGAGAGAACTTACTCTTAAACAGGTGATTCTCTAAGCTTCCTTTAGGCATGAATTCATAGACCAAAAGCCTGTTTTCAGATTCTGAGCAATATCCAATTAGCTTAACCAGATTCTCATGATGAAGCTCACCCAAGAATTTAACCTCAGTCTACAAATCACAGAGAAATTAAAGATCATTAAAAGATGAACAAAACAAATTGGCAAGACTAATAACCTAAAAAAGGGGAGCTTCAAAAGGAGATGATGATATGATCATAAACATACAAACCATTCTCTGTGACCTTGAAAGCTTTGTGCCTTAAGCATTTTCACAGCCACAACTATCCCTGATCCCGGTTTGCTCGGAGCCAACGTGTTCTCGTTTATCCATCCTTTATACACATAACCGAAGCCTCCCTCGCCAATGAGACTCTCCGAAGAGAAGCTCTTAGTCGCGTTACTGAGATCGTTCAATGTAAAAGATTTACGGTTGTTCGACAAAGATAGATCGGCTAACAGATCATGATCATCGTATGCGATTTTTGAATGTGGATTTAAAGGATTTGAACCCTGTTTTGAACTGCTAGGTGCTACTTTTGTTCCTGAGAAAACAAGTTATATGATATAAGTATGTTTTAATGAGTGAATTTAAACTATGAATGTGTGATTTTCTAGCAAGAAAATGCTGAAAATCACAATGAACAATATAAGGATAAAGCATAAGTTGATAATTTTAATTACATATGAAAATGCAAACATCTAATCATTTATGTTTCCCTATAATTAAATTCAATGACAACGTACACGGTATGATATTGTTCGTTTTGGGTCTGTTTTTGGATTCTACTCAAAAGAATTTATACCATTGCAGAAAGGATTAGAATCATTTTTCGTTCCATAAATATGTGTCTTCCGATTTTTGTTCCAATAAGTATCATGACAATTTAAGAATCTATCCGATTTCAATCCAATTTTGACTGGAAAATCTCAATTTCGCCGGAAAATGGTTTACCGGTAATGAAGTGACGTGGTGACATGTATCAATCAATTAGAATTTGATACGTGTTGCCATATTATTTTCAAGTTATCAAAAAGCCCCAAATTTGGTGAAATTGGATTAAAATCGTGACAATTATGAGACCAAAATCGAAAGACACTAAAATTATGAGACGAAAAATGATTTTAATCATCTATATATACACACACGCTTATAAACTTAAGACCATTCTGCATCAAATCAATGTGAAGCTTTATTTGCAAAAATAACACTATAATGTATTGTGATCTCTAACCTATATTTACACTTCATAAAACTACGTCGTTTAATCGTTTAAATATACAACATTTCGTGCTGTGTTTTAAAAAATCTGAAACCTCCATTTATCTAATCGAATTGGGGCTTTATTTGCACAAACAAGAACATAATAGACTTTAAAGAAAGTGCATAGTACTAAGTTGAGAAGTCTTACCAAAACTTTGTCCAGAATGATGATGATCAATCTTAGCAGGGCTTCCCAAGCAAATACCCATATCTAAACAATTTCTCTTTTGACTGTTTTCTGGGTTTTCCAATCAAGAAATGAAGAAATATTTGCAAGACTTTTTTCTTTCAATGCAGTAGAAGGATTATTTTGAATAGACATATGTAGTTTTTAATACTTAATTTATAGGTACGTTGGCTGTGTTTAGAATGTTTAGTTGTGTTCAGAAATGGTAGACTGAGCTGGTATCGCTGTTGGAAGAAAATTCCAAGCTGTTTCCTAATTTATTTATTTAAAAGATGTCATAAAACATTATGATAAAATAATGTTGTGGAGCGTTAAGATGTTGACGATGACAAAAATTGTAATTTAAATAGAGATCTAAGAATTCTGGTGAAAAAGCCTTCTTACATATTTAATTATGTGAGACGGACCAGTTTACTATCCATAATCTAGACAATCAGGTTGATCTGTGAAAAGAATTTGAGTTATGAATGGTAAAATTTTGTTTCATAAAATTATATTTAACGGACAAGTTCATTTATTAGCTTTTGTGGCGAAGAGAGGCAAATTTAAAGAACTCTTCTAGAATTAAATCTTATAAGAATGTATTATCAATTATGTAGTAATTTGTGCATTATACATGACCTAGTTTTAGAATTTTTTTTTTTTTAATTTTCCTATTTATTGATAAATCATAAAACTTGTATAATTATTTATTCAAATACATGAATTACTTCTTTTTCAACAAACATCATGGTCATATTCAAAGCTCTAATAATATAATTTGTAAACATTATTAAAATCCGTGAATCGCACATAACCTATCCTAATTAGAAAATAAAGTATGAGAAATTTTTGTTCAATAAGAAACCTAAAATTTTTGTTCTATAAGAAACTCATATTTGATATAGGGTCTATCAATTTTGGACGGTAACTTTTCTGACTGGCCATTTAGGACAATAATTTTGAAAATTTGAAAATTTAGTCCAATTTCTTTTTTATTGACTCAATTCGGCTAAAATTACACATTAAATTCATGTGAAACCTTAATTTTCGGGCTTGTTTTTTCCCAGACTCATTGATATCCTTACATGTGTCAGTCACATATTAATTTAAAATACATTAATTGTCTTTAATAGAAAAAAATACATTAAAAACACTAAGATAAATAACAAAAATCCATTAATTAAGAAATTGAGTAGTTTTTTCATAAGAATTGAAATTTTCATTCTAAATAATAATGTTAAAATCCTAAAATATTTAATTTAAATAAATAAATTATTTTTAATCATTTACTAAAAATCCAAAATTCATAATTTTCAAATTCACATTTAATTCAATTTAAAAATATGTTTAATAAATTTGTAAATATTCAAAAAAATGAGAAAAATATTTTTTTATAAACTAATAATTTAAAATAAATATATATAATATTGATTTGTATTGAATTAAATTAAATTGAAAATTAATCTTAATTTATAAAAAAATTTAGATACAAAATTTACATATGTTTATATCAAAATTAAACTGAAAGATTAATATCAACTATTTTAAAATTTATTATTAAAATAAACAAATTAAATTGAATTTAAATTAATATCATTTATATTGTAATTTTTTAATAATTTTTTTTAGCATTTTTAACTTTTTTATTTGAAATATAAATTTTACTTCTTATGAAAAAAACTTGATTTCCTTTTATTAATGTATTTTTTATTTTATTTAGTGGTTTTCATGTAATTTTATATGTTTTAAAGACAACAAATGTATATTAAATTTATATGTGAATGTCACATGTAAGATTATTAGCGAATTGGGTCCAAACAACCCGAAACCAGGGTTCTATGTACATTTCACGTGTTGGGTACAATTGAGTCATTCTAACTGAAATTAGACAAAATTTTTGAATTTTCAAAAGTTATTATCCTAAATTGTCGGTTTGAAAAGTTATTGTGTGAAATTACAAGATCACTTAAATTATTAGGCACAACGGATACTAAACTCATCTTATAATAAGTTTAGCTTTCTTCTCAAAGCATTTTTAAAATTTCTAACATTATACTTTTTGTGCAAATAATATTCTTCTTAGAAAAATTTAACCAACATTGTAAAATGAGTTGTGGATTAATCCGCCTTATAAAATTAAATCTGTAAAATAGTCTGACAAAGTCTTACTCATCTACTAATAAAAAGGAGAGACTTTTGTACCCCGAGGGTATGGATCCTAGGATCTATGCCCTAACCCGACCCACCCACCCAACCATCCACCCTTATATTTGTTTATTTTATTTTTTGTGCCCTATGTAGCGCAACATCGCTTTTTCTCCCTTCATCTTCACAAATCTCCTCTGTTGCTTTTCTCCTTCATCTTCACAGATCTCCTAGTTCTTTTCTCTAGTCGTTGTATTCAATCTCTCCATTCTTCTTCTTCTTCTCATTTTATCATAGTCTTTTGATGATTCCTCCATAATCTCAATTAATTTGGTTGTAGTTATTCTTCTTTCAGTTATTAATTTGAGTGATGTATTTTTATGTTCTCAGTCTTTGATGTGTATTTATGTTGGAAGTTATAAATATATAAATACCAACTTGACATATGCAAGTTATTCTGTTTTTTTATATTGGGTTGTATGATGTGTGCATTATACTTCTGATTCTAATTTTGGTGAGGTAGAGAAATGCAAAAAGTTCAATTTGATGGTTATTGATTGAGTACTATGAATTTTCAGAAATTTTGGGGAAGAAGATGATGAAAACCGTGTATTTGAAATTTTAAAATTTTAAAATCACTCTACAGTACACAGATACCTTAAGAGTACACAACTAATTAATATATTTCATTGAATAAGCAACTAATACCTTATGAGTATGCAACTAATACCTTAGAAATATACAACTAATAACTTAAATGTATTAAACTAATACCAACTAACTATCAACATTAATACCTTAAAAACGCATATATAATACATTATACTATAAGTATTAATACCTTAAAGGTAAATATGTAATACCTTAAAAGTGTGCATATGTAATATTTTATACTATAATCATTAATACCTTAAAGGTGAATATGTAATACCTTAAATATGTATATGTAATACCTTAAATGTGTGCATATGTAATACATAATACTATATGCATTAATACCTTAAAGGTAAATATGTAATACCTAAAGAGTATACAACCGATACCTTAAAAATATACAACCGATACTTTAAGAACATACAACCGATACATTCACTGAATGAACAACTAATATCTTAAGAGTATACAATCGATACCTTTGTTGGATGAAATATATATAAAATCAGGTGATGTGCGCTGCACACCAACTATGATGTGGCCGCGTGTGGAGGCGCGTGGGTGTGTGTTGAGGCAGTCCAGACATCGGGTCGAGTTGAGACACGTATCTACCCCTGATGCACATAAGTTTTTGCCCTAAAAAAATATACCTTTATTTTCTTCACAATTTTTCCTACTTCCGTAGATCTTCCTACCAAAAAGAACGATATAATAATTTTCAATAATTCCAAGAAATCGATAAAGACAGAGATAATGTTCTTTTAACTTTTGCTCACATGAAAGTTGAATTTCATGAAGTTGCTAGACTACCAAATGAGGTTGTACGTGTACAAGTTGGTAAGAAATTTTCTTTCAGTTCATTTGTTTGATTACATTAAACTAATTTTTTAGACGAGTTGATTGATTATGATTGTAATGGTTCAGTACATTGATTTAGTATATAAATATTTTAGGGATTTTTTTTTAATTTGGCATCCCAAGTAAATCCTTATTTCAATTGTGATACCCTATGTTCTGTAATTTTCAATATTGGTATCCATTAATGTTTGAAATTGTATCAAGTTTGATACCTACAACCAACTTTCAGTTATAATCTAATTGAAAGTTTATCAAATTTGACAAAAAAGTTGTACTCAATATTGGTACTGGCCCATTGTTTGAATATGTACTCAGGTAATTTGATACATACATCAAAATTTTGATGGAAAGTCGACATAAAGTAAAAAATTTATAAAATTTCAAACATTAAATATCAATAGTGGAAGTCGCATAATACTTGGTTGGTATCACAACTGAAAGGAGTTTATTTAGAATACCAAATTGAAATAAATTCAATCTTTTATAAAAACAAGCACTTGATTCTGACACTTTTGACTTTTGAATTTAACTTAGAGCATCACCAATGGTAATACCTCTTTTTTGGGTTTTTTTGATGCCACGTCATCGCCACCTCAAAAGTACAAAAACCTCTACCTCTAAACAAATACCTCACCAACCATTCTACCCAAAAAAGTAACTATTCACGGTCCCACTATCAAATCATTCATCAATTTTGTTAATCTTTATTAATTTACCATCTCTATTTATTATTTTATTTTATAATAAATAAAAACTCATAATATTTCAATTGATGTAATTAATTTTCAAATTTTAATTATTTATTTAATTTAATAAAATATGAAATAATATTGGACAATATTTTATTAAATTTATTGAAAACAAATTTACAACGGCTAGTTTTGCAACGGTTAGTTTTCTAACGGCTAATTTTCCAACAATTAGTTTAATAACGAAAAATAGATATATTACATAAAAGCGGAAAATTACATTACATAAAATTAAAGAAAACTACAACACACATAATTAAAACAACAAGGAATGAAATTACATAATTAAAACAACAGGTAAATAAAATTACAAACCCCAATTATTCTTTATCTGATCACACATGTGGAGATGTATGTGTAGCTGTTCATCTGTCATCTTTGAGGTATCCTTCATGAGGATTTTGTACTCACGGGTTTTAGCGAGATTAACTACTGCAGATAGTTTTGTCGTGTTATACCCCTCTAAATCAGCTAGTTTCGAGTCAATTTTCTCTCGACTTTGTTCGGCGTCGTTTGATTTTCCTTTACCCTTTGCCATTCTCTTAGCCGTTTTTTGCCCCATTGGACGGGTGCGCGCTATATTGGAATCCTCATGAGCGCTCGATTCGGTATTGGTAGACGAACTGTATGCTCCAGACGCAGAAATTTTGGTCTTTTTTGTACCACGAAAATCATCATCTGGATCTGCAAACTTGGGACTATCTTTCAAAACCATCCAAGATCCAACATGCTTAAAACCCTGCTTCTCATGGAGTTGTGCATAAATTTTTTGTGCCTTTAGCATAATATCTGCATTACTTGAATCGCTCCCCCAATTCCTCTTTTCCTTAATGTAGATTGCATTAAACCATTTGCATTTTTTCTGGAGGGTGAAAAAATGTGACTTCAATACGACCCATGTCTTCATCGGTGTGTTGGTTGGACGATTGTTGTTGTACGCATCAGCAATCCGGATCCACATTTGTTGCAATTTTTGAGCATTTCCTACCACCGAATCTGTGCTAATATCTAGCCAGCAACTTACAAGAAGCTCGTTTTCTGCATGAGAGTACATTGTCTTTTGAGGTGGCTCAGGAGTTTTGACATCTTCGGCACTTGAAAGATCGGCAATGAGGTTGATATTTTCAAGACCTATTGGAGAGCTCTGTGGTGAGAAAGGAGATGATCTTTGAGAAGTTGGAGTTGGAGAGTTTTTTTCAGTGCTGGATCCATCTGTACTGAATCTCCTTGATGAGTTTGAACCCATGGTTGGAGGAACTCCATATGGAGGATGCGACATGAAGGGGAATTGTGGTGGATACATATAATGTAGTGGGAAGTTTCGACCTTCTGATAAATTTGGAGGATGAAAGGGGAAATTTTGGGAATTAGCATCTTCAGGACGGATGTTGAAATTTGGAGAATGAATATTGTTATTTTGAGAAGATGTTTTTTCTCTGGAATTGGAAGAATTAAACCAATTCATCCAAGAATCTTTATCCATTCTATGAATAAGATGTGTGAGAGTGTGTGTAGAAATTGATATTTGAAAATTGTAAGAAGTGATAGAAAATTGGGGTTGTTAGATCATGTATTTATAGTGGAAAAAAATTTAATTAAAAAAAAAAATTAATCAGTCAAATATAGTCAACGACTATAAACGGTTAAAAAATTAGGGGAAGTAGCAGCAAAATAATTGAAGTGAAAAAAGAAAATTAAAAAAAAAAAATCTGAAACGGCTAATATACAGTATTCTGAAACGGCTAAAATATACAGTATTAAAGAAAACAAAAGAAAATAGTAAAAGCAGTCCAAAAAAACAAAAACAAAAAATATTAATGGCGCGGACCCCACGCCACTCGCGCGTGGAGGTCACGCGCCTAAATCTGGGCTCCAAATCTGGAGGTGGCGGCCACTCTCCCCCTCCCTCTCTCTTTCTCCCCTTCCTCTCCCTTTCTTCTACCTGGGTATTACTTCTTCTCCCTCTCTCTTCTACCTCTTCCTCTCCCCTATCTCCCCCAACCATCTCCCCCTTCTTCTCCCCATTCCACCTCAACATCTTCCTCCAATAGGAATGACCATTGGTGATGCTCTTAGATGGATTCAAAAGTCATTTTCATAAACTATATATATATATATATATATATATATATATATATATATATGCAAAATTGAAGTTGAATTTTGCAATGTTGCTGAAGTAGTAATAAGGTTGGTGCAATGATATATTTGTTTAGGAGTAGAAATTAGTTTGAACATATTCTTTACACGTACAGTCTACATGACCAGAAGTATAATTGAATTGACTAATGATTATACCACTATACGTGATGTAATCATAATTATTGGAATCTATTAAACTAATATTTAAATTAGGTTTGACTTTTAAAGCATTTGAAACCATCGACCCAATATTGGTATTATGGTTACGACTACTTATTCGTCTATAACAACAAACCATACAATGTTGTAATTAAGCACTGTTCCAATAGAAACCTACGAAATTAAAAGATAGTAAAATGCTTGAACATAACCAAAGTCAGAAAAGGCTAGTTAGTCTAATTATTTGTTGAAGTGTTTAGTTTCTTTTCCTTGAACACATTATGATATTGAGAACTTTTTACCTTAAATCTAAAAATATAATATCCGCGCATAATATCCAGGGAGCCTTTTTTTGGGTGATTTAAATTACGATATTTTTTTTGTGTATAAACCATTGTAATTTAACTTTTTGATGAAAATTGCTTTAAAAAAAAAGGATTATTTAAATTTATTTTGGTTATTGCTTTTAAAAAAGGATTATTTAAATTATTTTGGTTATTTTATTAAATTTGGATACACTTATTCATTTAGTTTGCATTTACACTACTTTTATTGGGTATTCCACTATTTAACAATTTTATTGTGTTGTTTTTATAAAAAGTTCAATCCATTTTATTTTTCTAGATAGAAATTGAATGTATTTCTTATTCAATTGTTAACTTTGTCATGGTATATATGGTTTCATCTGTATTGAAAGTACAAAATAATTCTCTCATATTCGCAAAATATATATTTCCAACTTATAATGAAAAATAATAATATCATATACTGGAAATAACGAAAAAAATTAATCTATTTAGATTAAAAGATGAGTGTTTGGTTAAACTTTATAAGTCATTACATTTTAAAGGTAAGTTATCGGAGTTTATAAGATATTACATCTTATTTTGAAAATAAGTTGTATTTGGATAAGATAAGTGGAAGGAGCTTCTTAGGATTACTGATGAATATGATTAAATTTTAAGAAGTTAATGAATATAAACCAAAGAATTTAGGAATACGATGGTTGATCCTTACTTAAAAAGAAAAATTCTAATCTAGTCACATCGATCTTATTTTGAAATGAAATAAGATTTTGTATTAAAAAAAATCATAAATTTTTAAATATTTTATATAAGATGATTATAGAGTCCACAAGCTCGGGAAATATGATCTTTCTAAAATTAACATTATTTTATACATAAAGAAACAATAAAATATAAAATAGGGAGTAGCACTCATGTGCACCTGATGCACACATGCACGCGGATCGAGTCCGAGTTTGGGTTGATCTAGATCCACGCACTTCTACTTTTTTTTTTTGGTCTTGACCTTTATATTATGTTAGTCATACATTTATATTATATTAGTCATATTTTTATATCCAGATATCATACCTTTATTTAATACATTTAACTCTAAAAAACTCTAATTTCACCACAATTTGTACATGTTTACTTTTATGTGATATAACTTATACCTTTATATCAACACAGTCATACTTTTATGTAATATATAAAGGTACAACTAACATAACTAAAAAAGTATATCTAACATAACTAAAAGGTATGACTGATATAGCTAAAAGGTATGAAAAGTTAATATGTGTGTCTAAAAAAAATGTTAAGGTACAACTAACCTTACAAAATGTATGACTAACATAACTAAAAGGTATGACTAACACTACTAAAAGGTATGACTAACATAACATAAAAGTATGACACTTGGGAGCATGTTTGGGTGAATTTGTCCGCAATCTGATGGCGCGTGTGTTGGAAATTGGAAGAGAAGGTTGGTTTCGACCAATCTTTGACCAATTTTTAATGTTGATTCCATTTTAAATAAATGGAAATAAGTTGCTAAATTGGAATCTACGTTCCGTGTAGATGAATGTAGTGTATTTACTTTCGAATTTTCAATTTCGGGTGAATGAGAAATTAATACACAAAGTTGGCAATTTGGATCCTTCTTGTAAAGAAAAATGGGATAAAGATGAATGTTGTCTCACATTGGAAAATTGGTGGAAAAAGTTTCACTTTATTAATAGGAGCACATGTATAAGAGATAATCATGTGTGCTCCCTTATGGTGGAACCTAGTGTTATTTTTTTGACCTAGTTGGCTAAGCACACACGCACCATCCGAATCGCACATGGCACCGTTGCACTCGGGTTGAGTCCAGACCGGACTGGGTCCATATGAGTGTAGATAAAATTCAAATTGTGAAATTCATTGGTCATGGATCCATATTCATTAATATTCAACATCACATAGTCAAATATACTAAAGCTCCATAAAAAATAAATAAATAATAAATCAAAACAAAGTTACAAAAACTTTGTTATAGCAAGTGTACCCTACGTTGGTAAATACTGCGTGTCTGCGCTTGAACACCAGTCAAAATAGATACAAATTAAATCAACCCACAAAGATACCTAATTATTATTTAAAACAAATATAAAGACAAATTTGCAAAATTTTGATACGATTATCGAAACTCATAAAAATTGACTATTGCTATTTAACATTGAACCTTAAATAAAAGAAAATTTTCACTTCTTATATATATATATATATATATATATATATATATATATATATATATATATAATACAAGAAAATTGTCACTTCTTTTATATATATATACAGGCACGGATCTATATACCCCCAGGTGGGGGCACGTGCCCCCACAAATTTTTGGAATTTTTTCCTTAAAATTAATTTATGAAATTGGAGTGGACAAAACCAGACCCAAAACTGACTTATTGGCCCATAGTTGTAATACCAATTTTACCCACCCAAATCCCAAATGGGCCTGGAATAAGCCCAGATTGATATCCCAAATGGACCAGGAACAAGCCCATATTGATTTTCAACAAAACAAAAAAATGTAAAACTACAAAATTAGAGTACAAAAAATAAACATTTTTTTATTCACTAATCAACACTCATTCTCTCTCTCTCTCTTCCCCCAATAAAATGCAAAATTTTCTTCTCCCTCTGTTTTTTGCGGTGCAAAATTATATTTGATAGTATTGGTAGTATTTGATTAGACATGTATATCATACTTATATATTGCTCACCATTGCGAAATATATTCTTCTTATATAATATATACTTGATACTTATATCATATAGTATCATGTTCAATCACATATATATTGCTGACAATGACAGTATCATTTTATATCATATTTATTCTTTTATAATTGATAGTATATATTGCTATAGTTGAAAGGATATTTTCTATAATGAATATTATAAAGAATCGTCTACGCAATCGGATGAGAGATCAATGGATGAACGATAGTTTGATTGTATATATTGAAAAAAAGGTTTTTGATAGTGTTGATAATGAGTCAATAATGCAAATATTTCAGTTAATGAAAACTCGTAAGTTTCAATTGTACTAGACTTGGATTGTTATGTATTAAAAAATTTCTTCACGTATTTTATATTTTAGTTATTTTGTGCCCCCGCCAATAAAAAAGTCTGGATCCGTCCCTGTATATATATATATATATATATATATATATATATATATATATATAGCCCGAATAATACATGGGATTAAAAAAATCAAATTAAACTTAGTAAAATTAAATAAAAATCAAAATTTCTTAAATAAATTGCATAGTTTATTTTTAAAAAAATATTCGCAAACAATATTAAATTTTATTAATCAATAAATTTGAAAGTTTGAATAATTAATCCTATTTAGTCAACCCACATTTATTAAGTTTACTACTTTTATATATTTATTTTATATTATTATCTACAAATTTTAAATTAACCAAGTTTCAAATTTATAAATTATTTCTATATTTGAAGTCTAGCATGTGTTATTTTAATAAATTTTATTAAAAATTCTATATTATTTACTAATGTATATTATCAACATTAAATTTGATATCATTAAATAGTCATATTAATTCGATATTAAATGGATTAAATTTACAAAATAATTAATATGAGAAAATTATAGAATTAACAAATGTCCTATTAGTCATTCTTTTATATATATATATATATATATATATAAAGATATATAGATTTTATGTGCACTTCTTAATTCCACGATGTTGTGAATTAAAAAACAAAACACTTTAATTTCCAAAAATACTAAAACTAAAAGCAAATATCACTATACAAAGATAAATACAAAATTACATATAATCAAACACAAATGTCTAAATTATTTAAAACATAAAAATATCTAAAAATTTATCAATAGAAGTATTAAAAGCATTTTATATTTCATATCAAAATAATATATTGTTATATTATGTTTTAAAAAATTTAAAATTATTAGATGTTATATGACAAGTCATGGTTGTAACTTGTCAGAGTAATATTCATGCACCGAAGAATAGCTCTGGTTGTCAATTAACATAAGGCAACTCATGATTTCCAGAATAGTATGAGATGGGGAAAACCTGTTAAAGGTTAATGAGGTGAAATTGAGAAATTTCATATTTATTAACAGATTTTCTCCATCTCATAACAATTTTGAAAACCATAATTTGTATTATGCATTTGACTTTAAATCTAAACCGAAATAAGATTTTTATAATAATACAACGAACTCTCCATCAACACTATTTTTATGCCAAATGCAACTCTTTGTATAAATAGCTAGTAGGAAAATTGGACTAAGATGAGAGAAATCTATTAAAATATGAAATGAAAAAGACATCTCAAAGAACATAAGATTGTTGCAAATTAGAATGCAAAACTATAGTTGAGAAGAAACAAAAGAAAGTTGAGAAGCTATTGCATAGTCGTCCCTACCTATTTATAGATGTTAGAAAATGAAGGATCATAATTCTAAACAATAAAAAAGAATTACTTTATTGTGACATAATTAAGTCTCTTGTGAGACCGTCTCACGAAATTTTAATGCATTGCGTGAGACGAATCAACCCACAACCCAATTACCCACCACTCAAACCCAACAATTAACATGTTATTTGTGGTGATGGGGTTCCGTCTCACGGAAACTATCCGTGAGACCGTCTCACATGAGTTTTTGTATTGAATTATTGTTTATTTTCATGTTTATGCAATAAATGGTAATTTTTTGTTTTAAGAATAGAAGTAAATGCACTTCGATTATGTTGAAAGTTTATGAAATAAATGTATATTAATACTATGAATTTTGTCAGAATAAAATAAATACTACATATTATAACTTGGTAAGTATAATCATTACAATATACCCTAATATTGTTGACGTAATTAATAAAAATAAATATTATATGTTATATTTCAGATAAGTATAATCATTACAATATATCTTTTTTATACTTGTGGTAAGTATAATCATTACAATATACTCAAATATGGTTGACATAATAAAAAATATATTATATATTATAATTCAGGTAAGTATAATCATTACAACTTTTTCTTTATAATTCTGGTAAGTCTAAAAAGTATATTTTATAACAAATGTTTCTGTACACCATGTGCATCGATCCTAAACTTGTGCAACTAAGTCGACTCGATCTGGAGATGCATTTCATGCGCGCTTTACGCATCCACGCGCCCAAACCCTAGTTTCGCAATTATATTAATCTAACCTTTTATTTTAGCGAACTTAACATTTTAGTTCTGTTCGCATAACCTTTAGTGTTATTTATACTGAAAAAAGTTTAAGTAATATTACTTAAAGGTTATGAAATATGTGCATAAAGGTTATATTAATATAACATAAAGGTTATACTCATATAACATAAAGGTTACATAACTTTTATGTTATTTATACTGAAAAAAAGTCTAATTAATTTTACTTAAAAGTTATGATATATTTACATAAAGGTTATACTAAATTAACATAAATGTTATACTCGTACAACATAAAGGTTTACAGAACTTTTAATTATGTTATTTATACTAAAAAAAGTCTAAGTAATTTTACTTAAAGGTTATGATATCTGTACATAAAAATTATACTAATATATAACATAAAGGTTAAATTATAATAACATAAAAGTTTCAGCTAAATTACATAAATTTTTATGTTGAAAAGTCTAAGTTATTCACTTAAAGGTTATGTTATTTTTACATAAAGGTTATATTCGATTAACATAAAAGTTATATTCGGTAAACATAAAGGTTATGACATAAAAAAAAAAAAAAAAAACTGGGCGCGGATCCAGGTCGGACCCAACCTAACCCGACCCGCACGTGCCCTGTAGCATGGATCATGACCCATGCACTTGGTGCACACAAACACTACTCATATTTTATATACCTGAATTATAAATTAAAAAGGTATACTGCAATGATTGTACTTACCTGAATTATAATGTGTAGTAATTATTTTTATTATTGCAATATTATATTGTAATATAAATAATTCATAAATCTTTCACATAATCTGCACGCATTTACTTCTATTTTTAAAATTATAAATTAACATCTATTGCATAAACAAGGAAAATATGTAAAATATAATATAAAATTAACATTTGTGAAAAATTGGATAAATATATCCTTAACTAATAAAGAAATTTGTGATTCAAAATTGAAAGAGAATCAAATTAATTCCATAAAATGTATCATATTAAATTCCTAAATTTTAAGTAAGAAATATTAATAGGGATAATTTGAAAATAAAACTGTATAAAAGTTTAAAATGACACCTAATTTAAAATAAAATTTAGACTTCAGAGCGACATTTATTATAAAACGGATGTAATAATATTTGTGTGTGTGTGTTTAACTAGAACTAGACTTTGGATGCAATTCGAAGGAGTAGTACCTTAATCATCAATGATCAAGACTTAATAAATTAAATTTTAGAAAGAAGAAAAAAACTAATTAACAAATTTATAATCTAATTCCCATGTTCAAACTCTAATTAAATTTGCGTCAATAAGGAATAACAATGCATCTGATTTGGTAAAAACTCAAATAATTTCGATAAATCTGTGGTTTTAGTAAAAAACAAAAAAAAACAAAAGGTATTTAAAAAAAGAAAAACATTATTTTGATCTGATTGAAAGACACTATATACATACAATTTACCAGGACGAACCTATACACAAATACTCAATATTAACAATTAGCATTGTAAGATAATTTTATTTTAATCATTGATTATTAATTTATATAAAAATTAGTGAACAAAACAAATCACCTCTAGGGTTTGCGAATTGAAGCTTTCACATTTGGTAGAGACATTTGATCACCAACACGATGGGAAGAAGAGTTTTGATTCATAAAAGAAAACTTGGATTTTTGCAAATAGCCCTATTCGTCTACTTTTTGCATAGCGCAAATGCATTACATATATATAAGCGGTAATATTAACATAAATGGAAAAAACAAAAACATTAATATGTGGATTTTATATTATAATCATAATACAAGATTATGATAATAAAAAAGATTTAATATTGTTGACGGCATTTTTCTATTGTTGCACCATCCGATCCGACTCGAACAGATGGAGCCAGGGAGGGCCAAATCGACTCTATTCAGCACGCCTCAAGATCCGACATGAGACGGCTGACTAGGAGGTTGAGCCATGCTGGTGGCATATTTGGACCACTTTTCAGAAATGACCAAGCCGATCCGAACCTACTAATGGTGCCTTCGAAATTCTCGTCAAAATCATGCGCAAGGGAAAATTGGATAAGACAACAAATTCAAATAGAATCAAATCTAATTTTGATAGATCTTCATTCCTAGAATCGTGTTGATTGGAGTTATCAACCAAAATTTTGTAATCTCTAGCTTCATAAGGCCTTATTTTACAGGAGAAGGGTTCGAAAATCGTTAAGTATTCAAGCATTATCCCTATAATAACTTCATCTTGACTGACACTTGAGCAAGAAATCCCAATATTACTCTTATTGTTACCCGAACTTATTTTATTATTATTTGTTTAATTTAATTTGGTTGGTTGACTTAATTTGCTCATCCGAAACATCAAAAATTATTAAATTTATGAGTATCACTCGCATGCACCAGTTGCACGAGCTTCAGGTCCCAACAACTCAACCCGCTCCGACCCAACCCACCTACTTATAAATACTTTTTCTTTTTGTTGAATTGAAACTGCAGCTGCGCAGCCAGCTCACCTCATTTTGTGTCTTTTTCTCTCTTGATTCTAACGTTTTTCTTGTTCCCTTCTTTTTTTTTCTCTTCTTCTTCTACGTACAGTACACAAGGTGTTGTAGTTCTTTTTTTTTATTTGGGGTCCTCGCCTATCTTCACAGCTGGCAGTACTCTCCTCAAGGGTCTTTCTTTCTCCATTGAATCAGTCTAATGTGGAAATGTCAAGATAATGGGTGAAGCGACTTATCTCAATAGAGCGAGCACAAGACCAGGCATTCGATGCAAGAAGGGAATGTTCCTTCAGTAAGGGAAGCAAAGTATATCTATTTCATTTTATTGCCTTGGGATTCATTATCAAAGGAGATTGCACCATATGCATTCATACGACAAAACAAAACGATCCAAAATTGATATAAAAAGATAAGTCACATATAATTAGATAAGAAAATGTAACTAATCCTATGTATGTTTTTCACTTTATTCATTTTGACCGACCACATTTTTTAAGTTTGAAGATGAGCCCAAAATGTAATTTAAAAAAAAAAAGAAAAAAATTTCCGCTGCTGCGTTTAACCGTGGTTAAAGCGAACACAACATCAAGTACTAACAATGGTTAATAATTGGACATAGCAACCGTGGTAAGAACAACAGAATCTTATGTGCAATAATGTTGTAATAATACATAACAAACTGATTTCTCTCCAAAAGTCACTATTCTATCAATATGTCAATTGGAAATTAAACCCAATAAAAAAGAAAAAAAAAAAAGGAAAATCAGAACATGGCAACTGAAAAAAGGGCCTAGCAGCTGAGACAAATCAAATCAAAGAATTTCATATTCACTGAAAACAGCATCTTACCAATACAAGAAATATCCCCTAAGAGATGGCAATGGTTGGTTTAGCAGTTTCCTGCTGCAGATCTATCATCGGGCCCCGCAAGCGTAATCTGTTTAAATAAGCGTTCAGGTTTATCATAATTTCCCAGTTATTTTTTCAAACAAAATATTTGAAAAGAAATGATTAAATGGATATTTGGTACTTGCATTGCAGTCAAATGCGAATCTTCTCGCGAGCATGATAGCTGCGTTTCTTTCTCGTTCCGATTCAAATGCTAATATGAAAGACAGTTGTGTTTTTACTTGCAAATATACTGCTTGAGCTGCAGCATTCCCACCTCCTCTAATTCCACAAATCTGAGGAAAAGAAGACATATATAATCATTTTAGTGACTCGTTTGGCACCTGGCATGTTTCCAAGAAAACAGGAGTTTGCTGATTTGGATCATCAGAAATCATACCTGCATTAAATTGGAATAATACTCTTTTGCGATTGTTGTTTTCCCTTTGCGAAGTTTTATTCTCATCTTTCCGATGTGTAAAACGTGGATAGACTCTGAAGGATGGTCGACTCCGTTCATTTGGATGAGGACGACCTGCAAGGCTTTTCTTTTATCACGAGTGTGAACCAACATGTATACGTAAAGCAACTAGCCGAGTATGAAACTATAGTTAGGACATACATCTTATGTGGCAAGATAATTCAACATTACATTATACAAGATACCATTATCAAAAAAGAAACATACAGTGAATTCAGTGTCGTGCCTTTGCACCAATGCTTCTACATAGTTTCCCAATCCTGGAGCTGTACAAGCAAAACCGATTTATTTCTAGAAACATGAAATAAAATACGAAAAAGAAAAAGAAGTTTTCGCACACCTGGATCGATAGGAGCAGAGGTCGTTACAGTTATAGTTCGATCATGAATGGAAATGTCCGCTTGCAGAATTCGTCCAACATCACAGGGCTCTGGCGCATATACAGATTTTGTAGCCCCTGGAATGGTGTAAGAGCCAGTCAATGATAAACCCGTTAAAACTTAGGTTGTGTTTGGATTGAGGGATTTGAAATTCAGAATTTGAAATAAATGGATTCAAATTCACTCAAGCCAGAGTAGATTCAAAATCCAACCATATTGCTTATAATTTAGTTCAAAATAAAAGTGATCAGATTTCAAATTCATATATGTCCATATCCAAACAACAACAATAGATTCACTACTATGACTTTCAAATCCTTCCTCAAATCCTCAATTTCATGAATATATCATAAATCTATCTATCCTGAATGAGATTATCAAGGTACAAGTACAACAAGTATGATTATGCACAAAATTGATAGAACTAGTCATCCACACATGGATATACCTGATATAAGCTCCTTCTTGACACCCTCGGATGTCGACCTATACCATTGAATAGTGCAATCCGAAGGATCCGGAGCATTGTCGGAACATGGATATATCCGCAGATATTTAACTTTATGGTTTTTGCATTCGTGCAGCGAATTACGATCCCCGAGATTTTGGCGGATGAATGGTTTAAGAAAGATTACAAACAACCAAAATTTGACGAGAAAGAAGATACAAATTTGGATGACGTGGAAGCCGTGTTTAAGGATTCTGAGGTGCGTTTTTATCAAGAACAGGAAATACTTATCTGCTACGATCTCAAATATGACGAATTTTATTAGTTGCTGAAAACATCTCATTGAACTCTTTATGATAGGAATATCATGTGACGGAGAAAAAGGAACAGCAACCTGTTGCAATGAATGCATTTGAGTTAATTTCCATGTCCAAAGGTCTCAATCTTGGGAATCTATTTGATGCAGAACAAGTAAGGACTCGGTTTCTTTTTCTCCCTCGGATTAACCATGTGCTCGTTTTTCTTTAATTGATGTGAAAATTTGCATTGTTGACAGGGATACAAGAAGGAAACAAGATTCACATCTAGATGCCCCGCCAATGAAATTGTTCAAAAGATCGAACAAGCTGCAAAGCCTCTTGGATTCTTGAATCAGGTTTTTCAAGTTGCCCCTTCGTTGCACATGGTTGAGGTTAGGAAAGCAAAGGGAGATATATTGGAGTTCCACAAGGTACAATATCGTGCCAAAATTCGCATTGTCATATTACACATAAGCTTGTGTTTGCATAGAGGGATTTATATAATTCATAGTGGTAAACCAATGGTGTTTGAATTGATATAGATTTGAAATCCATCACTTTCATTCTGAATCAACTTCTTAGCAATATGAGTGGATTTTGAATCAACTTTGATTTCAGTGGATTTGAAATCCACTCAATTCAAATCCGTCAATCCAAACACAACCTTAGTTCATTTGTCATGCAAGAATTAGATATTTAGAGAAACTCAAATGTGTTTTCTTTCTTCTGTAGTTCTATAAAAACCTTTCGACCTGCCTTGAGGATGTGGTCTGGAAAACCGAAGAGGACATGCAAGAAATGAAGTAGAGGCGTCGATGTAATGAAGAGCATCTATTATTAACAAGTGTATAAATTCGTTGGATCTCCATTCTTTTGTTTGATTTCCTTCTCTCATGGGACCTTTTTGCCCCCAGGAGAGAATTGTTTTCGTTGAAGTGGCTTTCGAATGCTTTCTTTGTATGATAATCGGTGAGCATAGACGATTTTCTTGTAATGCGTGGTTTAATCTTTTCTGTATCCTTGAATAAACGCAATGCTCTTCATTGTAGAGCAGGATTCCTAGTGAACTATTATTAGAACTCCTTGGTGCCAACTATTCCGTTTCCTGGTAAAATAAAATACAAGATTAAAAATTAAATTTTGAGTTGGTTTATGGAGAATTTACCTTGAAATTCTATATACATCTGTATGTATATAGACCACACCTCCAACTAGTACTTGTGGATATATGGATTAACATTGTCATATGATTCACATTTTACATAAAAAAAACCCAGTAGCTTAATCATCAAGAGTTTATGTTTATTATGAACTCATAATTAAACCAAAAGCCTCTTCTCAGATTCTGAACTATTCCAATTAACTTCACTAGATGTTGGTGGTGCAATAGCCAAATGGCTTAAGTAGTTAATATCTGTCTATTGAATATATATATATATATATATATATATATATATATATATATATATATATTGTAGTCATCCAAAAACAGTAACATAAATTTTCCCCACCTAAATACATTTTAATGGATAGCTAATAAAAATTAATTAAATTATATTTATTCTTTAACATGTACAAAAAAAAAAAAAAAAGAGGATTAAATACATTGACTATAAAGTAATTTAAAAAATTCTGTAAATTTGAATTTAAACTCCTCAACTATTTTAAAAAATATCACATTATTCTTAATGATAAAATTACAGTTTGAATTGATTTGTGAATCATGTAAGAGTTATTTAAGATTTAGATATCTAAAATAACTTATGCACACGTTCAATCCAAAATTGTCTAAGTTGTTAAAAAAAGAAGTGATAATTGATTCAATGACGATCAACGAAGTTATGATCAATCTTAGTTGACTGTGTTGTCATGTTGCGAAAAATTAATTTAATTTCTTCTCAATCTTACTAACTAGCAGATAAGTTAGAGTCGATTCCATGAGAAGAGATAAATAAATTATCTCCTATGTTTAATTCAATAAAAATAAGAAAATGGCAAAAGAGGGATTGCAATTTTTAATCTAACATTATCAATAAATTAACTAAGCAACCCAGAAAACAAAAACAAAAATCAAGAAATCAATAAATTAAAGTATTCAGTTATCCTCCAATATCAATTACCCCCAAATTAATGTAATATCCATCTTATAGTTTATCTTGGAATTCATCCTTAATCTAACAACAAGTTCTGTTAAATTGAATCATCTCTTACAATTAGTTAAATTAGGATATGACCACTAATTAATCCTATTTAATCGAATAACCTAAAACAAACTCTCTAAATTTATTTCGTTAAATACATTAATTACCAAGATGATAGGATGAACTACACTCTGACTCACAAATTCGATTCGATAAATCTAGGTTTATGCTACCCTAAAAATGTTCGACCTCTAGTTTACTGCTTATGAAAATTAAACCACAACAATTAGAATTTTTGGATTTAAAATTCTAACAATCAATTATCAAATACTTAACATAGGTAATCAATACAAATCAAGCAATAATAATTGAAATCATGTAAATCAGATAACAAAAATACTTCCAATCAAAACATCAAAGATGAAATTACAAAGTTAATCAAAGTATAAATAAATACACAAGTTCAACATCACTTCTAATCGAAATATAAAGTCTAATCTTGCATCCTTGAAATTGAAACAATAATTGTAGAAGAGTACATAAGAAAGACCACAAAAACTCCTGTGCACCAGGTGCACGGATCTAAGATCCGTGCAATCCGGGTCGATCCAACCCGGATCCGCGAGTTTTCAATTTTTTTTTTTTTTTCCAAATTTTTGTCCTGACCTTTATGTTATAAATGTATGACATTTACGTTATAAATGTGTGACCTTTATGTACAACTATCTCTACCTTTATGCATTGTAACTTAGGAAAAAAATGAAGATTTTCAACACAATTTATACTATGTACCTTTATGTGATATTAATGTGACATTTATGTTATATTATGTCACCTTTATGTACAAATATTCTGACCTTTATGCATCTTTATATATTATATAAAGGTCAGAATATTTGTACATAAAGGTGACATAATATAACATAAAGGTCGCATTGATATCACATAAAGGTGTACAGTTCAAATTGTATTGAAAATCTTCATTTTTTTCTAAGTTACAGTACATAAAGGTCATGATAGTTGTATATAAAGGTCACACATTTACAACATAAAGGTCACAACCTGAAGAAAAAAAAAAAAAGCAAAATTCAAAAACACGTGGATCCGGGTCAAAAATTGGGTCGACCCGCATTGCATGTGCACCAAGTGCACGCACGACCAATTCTTTTCCCAAAGAACACACCTAGAGAGAGATGGAAAGATTGGAGAGCAAGAAACATCATTTAGATTAGTCTTTCTTGAATTGGTCTTGTATGCACTTGGTGCACATGCAATCCGGGTCGATCCAGTTTTTGACTCGGATCCGCGTGTTTTTGAATTTTACTTTTTTTTTTTTGCTTCAGGTTGTGACCTTTATGTTGTAAATGTGTGACCTTTATATTATAAATGTGTGACCTTTATGTACAACTATCATGACCTTTATGTACTGTAACTTAGAAAAAAAATGAAGATTTTCAATACAATTTGAACTGTACACCTTTATGTGATATTAATGCGACCTTTATGTTATATTATGTCACCTTTATGTACAAATATTCTGACCTTTATATAATATATAAAGATGCATAAAGGTCAGAATATTTGTACATAAAGGTGACATAATATAACATAAATGTCACATTAATATCACATAAAGGTACATAGTATAAATTGTGTTGAAAATCTTCATTTTTTCCCTAAGTTATAGTGCATAAAGGTAGAGATAGTTGTACATAAAAGTCACACATTTATAACGTAAATGTCATACATTTATAACATAAAGGTTATGACAAAAATTTGGAAAATAAAATAAAATAAAATAAAAAACTCGCGGATCCGAATCGGATCGATCTGGATTGCACGGATCTTAGATCCGTGCACCTAGTGCACAGGAGTTTTTGTGTTGGGAACAATATCTAAGAGTTGTAATTGTGATTGTGAGTTTTTTCCAAGGATGTGCGCTCCTTGTAAAGCCCTCAACGGATGTGGGCTTTTTCTTCTTTTTATTTCCACACACAAATTCTTTCATCCTAAGCCCTGATGATCATTTCTTTCTCTTTCTAGATCCATAACCTTCTTCAATTTTCGTTGGGCCCAACACTAATAGTTTGGCCCACACTTGCTTCCCAATGTGCTTGGCTTTTGGTCACAAAATGGCTCAACCTAATTTCGGCTTCATTCTTAGGTCTACAATAACGTTTTTTGCTCGAAAATACTCTAAATTAAAATTTCTGAATAATTATGAAAAAAAATATGTGAAGTATTTTGATAAAAAAACACGTATATGTACAAAAACTATACATTCAATCACATCAAGATGTATAAAAATCAAAGTTTAACGACTATAAAATGCACTTATTTTCTACTTATCGTTTGTCTATTTTTGAAAATTCTATTTTCACAACTTATTTTTATATTTATTAATTGAAGATTACAAGTATTATTATAAATAAAGTTATATTTCTTTGCCTTCCATTCAATATAAAAATGAAAAAACACTAAAAAATAGTATGAACATTTTATTGTAATTTGTTTTTGTTTTTGTTTTGTGTGTGGAAGATTAGTATAATAATATTAATGCCACAATGCATAGATTATTGAATTAAATGAAATCTAATTTTATATCATGAGATTTAATTTAATAATTGATGATAATATGCACACACAAGAACACGTTCCCATAATAAAAATAAGAGTATTGTTTGTGTGCACTAAGTGTATGGATCATGATCCATGGAATAACTTAGACTTTTCCGCATAAAAATTCATGTAATATAGCTGAAACCTTTATGTTATAATAATTTAACCTTTATGTTATATTAGTATAATTTTTATGTACAAATATCATAACCTTTAAGCAAAATTACTTAGACTTTTTTCAGTATAAATAACATAATTAAAAGTTATGTAACCTTTATGTTATACGAGTATAACCTTTATGTTAATTTAATATAACCTTTATGTACATATATCATAACCTTTAAGTAAAATTACTTAAACTTTTTTCAGTATAAATAACATAAAAATTATGTAACTGTTATGTTATATGAGTATAATCTTTATGTTATATTAATATAACCTTTATGCACATATTTCATAACCTTTAAGTGATATTACTTAGACTTTTTTTCAGTATAAATAACACAAAAGATTATGCGAACAGAACTAAAAGGTTAAAATGTTAGATCAACATAATTGCCGAATTAGGGTTTGGGCACGTGAGCGCACGTGTGGGCGCGTAAAATGCACCCTTGGATTAGGTCGATCCAGTTAGATCTATGCACCTGGTGCACATAAATAATTGTGTAAGAATAAACATGCCCATTTGCACTTAATAAAATGTTACCTATTAATTTATTTTTTTTATTTAACTAAAAAAAACTTTATTTATCCTTTTCTTTTTGCTACCAACCGATATTTAAGGAGAGTGGGGCTATACAAACCCCAAATATACTAAACATACTCGAAAAAATACACTTGATTTATATATTTCATTTTTCAGAAAATAAGATGTGTAGCCACACCCTAAAAATTTTTGATTATGGAAGAACGTAATTTCAAATTCAAACTCAAATCTTGTATTTATATTTTATTATAACATGATTAAGTAATATGTATAGATATGTTAACTCATAACATATGTAATCTTCACATAAACTCATATTTAACAATATATAATAAAAAGTTGAAGGTAGGGCCTCTTGTGTGTTTGAGAAACATTAATCATGCACTCCGTTTGTGTAAAGATATCAAGATGATTATTACGAAATTTGGAGGTCATGTTTTTAAAACAAAAGATCATGTTTGGAAAGATCATGTTTGGAAAGATGTGGGCGATATCCTTCCAATCCGAGATTTCCATTCAAATTTCATAGAAGACAATTTCAATCAACCATCAACAAATTAGGACCATCTATTTCTAAATCGTGTTGTTCTATAGTTTAAAAAAACAAGTGTTGATCACTATGGACAATTATATGTAGCGGTCTCCGTAATCATCAATAGTGAGGACTCAAGTTTGGTTACAGGGAGGGTAAATAAAGTAGTAAAACCAGAAATGTTGTTTATAAGAAAGTCTATCAAAATTTGTAAATATAGTGTGACGATACCATTTATATACACGAGAGCTACTTGAGTATTATAATTCTCTTATATTGTTTGATTTATTGTATTCTGTAAGAGTAGCGTTTGTGTGCACCAAGTACATGAGTCATGATTCATGCAACTGGGTATGCGCAGGTCGGGTCGGGCCCGACCCAGATCTGTGCCCAATTTTTTTTTTAAATTTATGTCATAACCTTTATGTTAACCCAATATAACCTTTATGTAAAGATAAAATAACCTTTAAGTGAATAACTTAGACTTTTCAGCATAAAAATTCATGTAATATAGCTGAAACCTTTATGTTATATTAGTGTAACCTTTATGTATAGATATCATAACTTTTAAGTAAAATTACTTAGACTTTTTTCAGTATATATAAATAACATAATTAAAAGTTATGTAACATTTATGCTATACAAGTATGACCTTTATGTACATATATCATAACCTTTAAGTAAAATTAATTAGATTTGTTTAAGTATAAATAACATAAAAGTTATGTAACCTTTATGTTATATTAATATAACATTTATACATAGATTTCATAACCTTTGAGTAATATGACTTAAACTTTTTTTCAGTATAAATAACACAAAAGGTTATACGAACAAAACTAAAAGGTTAAGTTTGCTAAACTAAAAGATTAGGTCAATATAACTGCGAAACTAGGGTTTGGGAGTATGGGCGCACGTGTGGGCGCGTGAAATGTACCCCAGATGGGGTCGACCCAATTGCACAGATTTAGGATCCGTGCACCTGGTGTGCAAAAACATTTGTGATTCTGGAATGGTGAGTAACTTTAAATATAAGACTAACTCAATTTTCATTTATTGATTATATAATAAAATATCTTTAACCACAAGTTTTGTAGTTCAGTGATATCCCACCTTTTATAAAGGTGCAAATTGTGATGAATAGGGTTCGAACCCTGGATCACGCATCACATAGAAGCATGACTAGTTACACTAAACTTATCATTGACATATACATTTTGGAAAAGAAAATTCATCACATTTTCTGGAATTTTGTTTGAATATCAATTTATGATTAAAAAATAATTTTAAAATGTTGGTTTGCAGTTCTCGAAATTATAGAATCCAAATATTGACAAAAAATCAAATGATTTTAAGCATATCCATTTTGGATGTGAAGTATATGTTTACAGGAAATTTGAATTTCTAAAAGATATATATCTTTTATTTTATAGAATATAATCCATTTTGGATTAATAATTTTTAAAATTTTACTTAAATTAAAAAATATATAAATTTGACTTTTTGATTTTTTATTTTTTGATTCTTGTTATTATCTATATAACCTTCACACAATTTCTTCTAATTAATACATTATCAATCAATGGTGTTTAAGATTGATCAGATTGTATATATGATGTATCATTAAATCGGAAGATGAAGTTTCAGATTTCCACTCTGGAGAAGTTATGATTGAAGTAGAATGAGAAAAATATGTTTAAGATTGATCAGATTGTATGATGTATCATTAAGTCAGAAGATGAAGTTTCAAATTTCGACTCTGGAGAAGTTATAATTGAAGTAGAATGAGAGTAACAATGATAAAAATAAGTGAAAATGATTGTAAAGATTGATAAAGATGACGAATAATTGTATTTTGGATGATATCCTGAATAATGTTTATTTTTTTATCTGTACAACCATTGCCATATTCTTGATTTTTAATTTATACATCTTTTGATCTATTAGTTGTTTTTTTCGTGTTGATCCCATACAAATGGCGAATTATATTTACTATTTCTGACTAACAATCATTGTTAACACTCAAAACTAAATCATTAATCACAAATATTAGTCAACTTATACAAATATATGATAATTATGCTTACTGTATCAAATAATTTCTTATAATAAATTAATTTTTAAATTTAACTACAAAACAATATATATTACACACGTATATATATTATATATATTGACTGCCTTATCATCTTGAATGATAACAATTATAAATACAAAACCTTAATTTTGTTTATTTCTCTTTTTTTTTTTAATCATTATACAAGATATTTAAATCAAACAAAATCATTTAATAAGAAAACAATTTAGTTTCTTATATAATTTAGTAAAACTCCATTCAACTTATTAACCATTAACAAGGAAACAATTTAGTTTCTTATATAATTTAGTAAAACTCCATTCAACTTATTAACCATTAATCAACACAGAAAGTTCATTGAATACTTGAGATCTTGAACTATGAAAAATGAAAACAATATTATTATTTCAATTCAATACATACATCCAGTTAGTAATTAAATGTATCCATCCGAACTATTCATATAATTAGACCAAATTATTAATTCTACTAAAGCAAAAGGCAAATACTTATGTACACCAGGTGCATGGATCTAAGATCCGTGCAATCCTATCCGGATCCGTGAGTTTTTTTTTTTTTTTTTGAATTTTATATATTGACCTTTATGTTATAAATTTGTGACATTTATGTTATATTAGTATGACATTTATGTACAAATATCATAACCTATATGTAATGTAGCTTAGAAAAAAAAGGAAATTTTCAGCTTTTTTTTTTTTTTTTTATCAATTTACATTTATGTGATATTACTTATACTTTTTAGTTATGTTAGTTGCACCATTATATCTATTACCTATATAAAAGTATGGATGTTTCTTACAAAATATGGATTGCCTAATATATCCTTAGTAAAGATTATTATTTAAGGTTATAGTAGTAATTTATGATTTTCATAGTTAAATAATTTTATATAGAAATTGTAATCCAAAATCATATAGAATTCTATTATGAGTATGACTCTATTATATTAGGACTCTAATTTAATATAGATCATATATCCTTATTAAAGATTATTATTTAAGGTAATGATAGTAATTTAATATTTTTTATTTGAATAACTTTATATTAGAATTCTAATATAAATTAATTATTTTATTTTCACTTTATATTAAAATTCTATTTATTATTTTTGTATTTAATAATCTAATATTAGAATATATCATAATTGTTATTATTTAAGGTCATAAATGAAATTTAGAATTTTCATATTGGAATAATTTTATATTTGAATTCTATTTAATATTTTAATATTTAATAGTTTTATAGCAGAATATTCCATGACTCTATTTATAAGGCAACTAATTATTTGCATGTATAATATTATATTAATTTAGTTATGTTTCTCCTGTTTCTTACAGCTTCATTAGTTTTTTTTTCTTTCTTCCTTTGTTTTTTTATTTTTTATTAATAAAAGGAACCATTTATTCTCCAATTTCGAAGGATTAATTTAGTAATTTTATATGACAATTTTAATCCTAATTCTAATAGAATTCTAATAATCCTGACTTTTACATGTAATTTAATATTTGTAATTACATTATAAGGAGCACTCTTTCAAATACACTTTCACCAAATTATATTATTTAAGGTTATGATAGTAATTTAATATTAATTTATTTGAATAACTTTAATCTTTGATTTTGAATATATGTACGATTAGAATTTGTCTGATACCGTAAAATGATTCAAATTTAAAGTTTATAAGGCAAAGAAAAACATGTTAAATTTTCTACAAAAATTCACTATAGTTTAGATGAGAAAATATTTTTAACCTTTTTTTTTATAAAAGGAAAACCATTTACTCTCCAATTTCTAAGGACTAATTTAGTATTTTTATATTAGAATTTTAATCCTAATTCTTATAGAATTCTAAAAACCTAGATTTTACCATGTAATTTAATTTTTTTTAATTGCATTATAAGGAGTAGTCATCCAAATCCACCTTCACCAAATTATATTAGGCTCCATTTGGATACAAGAATTTGAGGAGGATGTGAAATTCCCCGCAACAAATTTATTGCACAAAAACTCATGTGAGACGGTCTCACGGATAGTTTTCGTGAGACGGAGCCCCATCACCACAAATAACATGTTAATTGTTGGGTTTGGGTGGTGGGTAATTGGATTGTGGGTTGATCCGTCTCACGCAATGCATTAAAATTTCGTAAGACGATCTCACAAGAGACTTACTCAATTTATTGGTGGTGTTTGTATAGATGCGGATTTGAAATCAATTAATTTCATTTTGAACTATTTTTTGATCAAAATGAATGGATTACACATCACCCCACTTGAGGTTTATCAATTATGAATCTATTTCTAAAATACAAAATAAAAAAGAAGTGTTTGAATGCATTCATTGCGCAACTTTGAGATTTGAGTACGAACCACCTACGGTTTATTGTAATAATGAAAAAAATTAAGTTCACAAAACTATTGAGGATTCAATTGAAGTATTGAATATGTTTACTTTTGAGTCTGAAGAGACGTTTGAATTTTTAAAAAATATTTGTTCATACAATTATTGGTCATACTCCATGATAAGAGACATAGAATAGTGTATTACTATGGATGTTATGACTCATTACAATATCAACTTTGACATTGAGGGGTGAAATAGTTTGACATCAAAATATCATAAAACTTAAACAAATGGATCCAATAGAATTCAACGAAAAACATTGAACAAGAACAAAGTAAAATTTTCTATTATTACATGTTTTCTTACATTTGGTTGTTTTCATCTTATTTTTTATTCTCACTTACGTACAAACATATAAAGATTATTTAAATTTTTAAATTTTCTTATTAAAATTTTATTTGATTTCAGTTAATATTCAAAGTGTTACTGATATCTCGACACTACCAAAAAATTTCTTTGGCAGAAGACATGATTTCTCAAGAACAACACAATATGAATGTTAAATGAATATATTTATTTAAATACAACACCTAAGAATTTTAAGAACTAATTATGTTGTTTAAATTTGTCAGTTGTTGAAAAAGAAAGTGAAAAAAATATCTCAAGTAGAGAAATTGTTGCTACAAACTTCAAATTACAAATCTATACCAATCAATACTTTTACGTGTCGAACTGTTGCAACAATATGTAGTAGACAATTATATAAAATTGGAGACAACAAGATTAGATTATTTTCGACGCCACCAAATCAATATGCAAGTTGAGTTATATCAAAGAATCATAGATAATGTCTTCAAAGGAGAAATCAGAAGTGGTGAAATTAAAAAAAATGTTCTTCCATCAACATTTATTAGTGGACCAAGATGACAAATATATCTTGATTCTTTAGTATTAGTACATAGATTTGGAAAACCAAGTCTCTTATGATGATGACTTGCAATCCATAGTGGAATGAAATAAAAGAAAAATTGTACAATGTTCAAGCACCTACCCAAAAAAATGATAAGGATTCGACTGATGAAATCAAACAATTCGAAAATGCTCTGTGGGTCTCTATTCAAGAACCAATGTGGATAATTTTTTAATTCAATTTATATGAAATATCACTTTCAGTTATCAACTTACAACTACATCAACCAAACCAACAAATTAAAACTTAACTTATTGGGCAAATCAAAATTAAAAAAATATTTTGACATATGATCATGCCTCCAAAACAATGCTCACTTTGTATTTCACAATGTTTCGTATAAGTGAAGAAATATAGAGCATTTCCTGAACATTACGTATAAGATATACAAAGAAAATATTGGAAGGACAAAAAGAAAGGGGGTGTAATTGGATGTATAAGTCTCACAAATCCAGTAGAGGAAGAAAATATTATCTCAGGTTATTCATAAATCATGTAAAAGGACCAACATCGTTTGAATATTTGTTGATGATATATGGTAGACAATATAATGCTTTCAAAGACGTACATAAAAGAGGTTTGTTGGAAGTTGATCAAAATATTACAAAATGTTTGAATGAAGTTCTATTTTTCAAATGTCATACGAATTGCGACGATTGTTTGCAGTAATTTTAGTGTATTGTGCACAAATATATGTGAAAATTTTATCGAATACATTATTTGAAGTATTGTCTATTGATTTCAAAAGAGAACCTGACACCTTACAAGTATCGAGTACTTTGAAAAGCTCAATTTTTTTCTTGAACAACATGGGAAAAGACATGAGTTCATATGATCTTGTGAATGTTCCTAATTATTACTAAAGCTTACGTAAAAATTGATTTACCTAGAAAGATAGCTGATATGAAATGTGAATTGAGATACCTAAACAAGATCAAGAAGCTATACATAATCTAAATATCGAACAACATAAAACTTTTTCAACGATCATAGATTGCGTAAATTAAGAAAATGGAGGATTTTTTTTCATCGATGGGTCGGACAAATATATGTACTAATAAGGGTAAATGAAAGTATAATTGTTCAAACTTCAAAAGGAGGACCAAAGATTTGTAAGGAAAATCAAGATCATAATTGAAGAGTAAGTCATTTATCTTCTATAAAAATGAATGAGAAAAAAATATAAATTTAATCCCAAGAAAAAAGAAGAGTAAGAGTAAGACACAAAAGACAATCAAGAAATAAAATATATAATTAGGAGTCAATACACAAACTTATTATCTTTTGTTTCAGAATTTCGAAACTTATTATTATTATTATTTTGACTATTTGATTTTTTTTCTAGATTTTGATTTCTTAGGAATAGAAGAACCCGATTTTATTAATCTAATGCAATAATATTTTTTCTACATTTTTAACGAATCTCAAATTGATGTTCTTGGTTTTTAATTATTTGGGTTTTACATGCTATATATTACACTTAGTTTTAATATGCTTCAACGAAAATTAAAGACCAATTACATTAACTTTTATACACTTGAAAAAAAAAACTAAAGATCATTAAATGATGGAAAAAAACCACAAGATCAAAGAAACAAATGCATGCAAATAATAATAATAATAATAATAATAATAATAATAATAATAATAATATCAACAACAAAATTTGTCCTCCACGTGCAAAGCACGTACTGTCTACTAGTATTACATAAAGGTAAGAATATTTGTACATAAATGTGGCATGAATATTTCATAAAGGTATATATATATATGTAGAAATTGTGCTGAAATTCTTTTTTTATTTTCTAAGTTACAATACATAAATGTAAAGATATTTGTATATAAATATCATACTAATATAACATAAATGTCACACTAATATAATATAAAGGTAACACATGAATCCCAAAAAAAAAAAAGGTAAAAAAAAAAACTTGCATATTCGGGTCAATTCAGATCGACTTGGATTGCATGTGCACCTGTTGCACACCAGACCAACTCAAAGCAAAATACGTTCTTCCTACCTAGCTAATAAGGACAACGAATGATGAAATCAACCACCTTTTTTTGTGTGAAAGGAAGTATCCATGTAAACTCAAATATAACATAAACAACATGTAATTCACAAAATGAATGGATGCATAAACTATATTAACCAATGAATAGCAAATTGCCTGAGTCTCACAATAAATAATAGAAAACTTGCGTGATCCAAATTTGATGACCCGATCATCACAATCTACACATTTATAAAGATAGGATACTACTTGAGCTACAAAACTTGTGATTTTCTACTTTATCAGTTTAACTCACTACAATTCCCAATTCAAACATTTGATTTTTCAAAATAAAATAATACAACATCATCTATTTTTTTCTATAATTATCAATATGATGTGATATTTTTACTACACGATTGTTCTTGTGAACCAGATGCATGGGTCGGGGACTATGCAACTAGGTCGACCCAACTCGATAGTGCTTTTCACGCGCCCCATGCACGCTTCACGCACCCACGCGCCCTAGGTCCTGCGCCTAACCTTTAATTATGTTCACCTAACCTTTTAGTTATATTCGCATAACCTTTATATTTCTGCTAGTTTAACATTTTACAATGTATTTACAGACCTATAAGTGCATGAAGGTTATGATATTTGTACATAAATGTTATAGTATAATAACATAAAAATTATATTATTATAACATAAAAGTTCAACTATACTGCATGAATTTTTATATTGAAAAAAGTCCAAGTTATTCACTTAAAGATTATGATATATTTGTACATAAAAGTTATACTAATGTAACATAAAAGTTATACTCATATAACATTAAAGTTACCACATAAATTTAAAAAACAAAATTTTGGCGTTGATCTAGATCAAATCGGACCCGACCCAAACCGACTTGCGTGCAACCAATTGCATGGATGTAGATCTGTGCACCTAATTCACAGGAACACTACTTTTTTTTTACTATAATCCTACCCTATAAAGTCAGTCTTAAAACAAACACAAGACAATCAAAATTCATATCAAAATCCACTTAAATCACAAATTCATACATATAAAATTAATCCATGTACACCTCAATTCAAACATACCTTTAAGTTTTAATTGTTAAATAGGGTTTATCATAATTTTTTTTTAATAATAAAGTATACTGGAGCTATCAATAAAGCTACTTTAAATAAGCATTCACACTGGACAAAAATCCGTGACTCATTGTCACATTAACATAGAGTATTTTTTCTAATCATACAATGACTTACAGGATAAATAAACGTCAAACCAACAATGACAGTTTTGTTG
This sequence comes from Scutellaria minor, assembly GCA_954870855.1. Lineage (NCBI taxonomy): Eukaryota > Viridiplantae > Streptophyta > Magnoliopsida > Lamiales > Lamiaceae > Scutellaria > Scutellaria minor. Next base: position 18,647,252 of record OX940729.1, on the reverse strand, counting down.
TATCCAATTCCGAAAAAAAGTAAAGCATAATTGGGTCGAAAATGGCATTTTCGTGATACTGTCAAATATCCTATTTTAATATTATTATTAGTTATACATAATAAAGACAAGGTTAGAAAAATGGAGTTGCCAAGTATGACCAACAATGGCTTATAGGATAATTAATATAAACATAATATTATGTAAAGTATTAGATATATTTTTCAATTTTTTTTATAAAATTTTTATATATTTTTTTAAAATGTTCGATATTTCCATCGAAATCGATATATCCGTCGATATTTCCGTAAAATCAATATACCGATATTTCTACCGATACCGATATTTTTGTTTTTGATGGGTACAAGAGTAGTTAATTAATTATGATAAAGGTTGACAAAAAAATAATTATGGAGTTGAATTGCTGGTGAAGATGCTCATAGAGGAATAAAGTAATATTGATTAGTTTAATATTATTCCATAGTTGGCAACAGCTGGCTAGCTATTCATATTATTTGTATCAGTGTTATACATTAACTAATATTGAATCTCTTGAAACACAAAACCAAAAGAATGCAATTTAATCTTCCAATCTCGCTTTGATTGTAAATTTATTTCGATTGCCGCTTTGAATCTATTTTCGTCTCATCAGCAGAGGTTAGTCAAACTTCTCAACTATCACTCGCTTAATCCATGTTATATCATACACTCATTTCTATTCATTTTCAATTCTCTATTCTTGTTCAAACTTGTTTGAAATATTATTAAGTTTCATTTTCTGCCCTAAATATCATTGTTTGTTCTAGTGTTTGTTAATATTTATGAGAGCAGAAATGGGACATTCAATATTGGTTCTGAAAGTGTTATATTATAGTTTTTATGTAATTATATCGTTCACTAATTTCTATTAATTTCTGGGGAGAAATTAGAGTAGAGATCCAAAACCAAATATGCATCTCTTGAAATCCAATCTTTGATAATTTCATTACAAAACAGATCAGTATTGTCATTCAGTTCCATGAGATGGCGGCCTATGAGGCTGTGGCCAGTTTTAAGGACATGGTGGAGTGTATTAAATATTATTTTGGTAAGGCAATTTCTCCCCTCCGGCTGGAAATCGTAGAAATTGTAATCAAAGAGTTGAAATACATACAAGAGTGCATCGAAAGATTGGATGTGAACAGCAGGATGAGGATGAAAGCTTCACTTCAACAAATCCCAGAGGTCATGGAAGAATATGATGATTTATTTAATTACCTTTTAGAATTGGATCAATTATTTGATCTCAAACAACAAACTCCTTCCTACATGGAGAGATTGAAAAAGCTGGTGGATGATGAGGAGTATCGAAATGATCACCCCTTCCCAATTTCATCAAGGCCCAAGATGGTTGGATTATCTGATGATTTTGGTAAACTCAAACTAGACCTTGTAGCTGATTGGGATGATAAAGTGCACTTTTTCTCACTTGTTGGGATGGCAGGCATTGGCAAGACAACTCTGGCTAAGGAAATTTTCCATGATTTAGATATCATGGAATGGTTCGACTGTCGTGCTTGGGTGACAGTAGGCAAAACATATCAACCAGAAGAAATTATTCGAACCATTCTAGCTCAGGTGGACCTTGATGTCCATGAAATCCCTACGGGGGGATTTCAGGAAATAGTTGAGTACTTGAAAGAGAGTTTAGAGGTTAAACGGTACCTCATTATATTAGATGATGTATGGGATATAGATCTGGCCCAACAATACTTGAAATTCTTATTTCCATACTATGGAAATGGAAGTCGAGTCTTGCTTACAACTAGGATCCAACATGAATCTAATGATGACCCGTTTTCTTATCATCACTTGCGCTTGCTAAATAAAGAAGAAAGTTGGCATCTTTTGTGTGACAAGGTTTTTGGTGAAGACACATGTCCTCCTGAACTTGAAAAAGCTGGAAAAATGATTGCTGAGAAGTGTGATGGTCTTCCTCTTACAATCATCACAGTTGCGAACTTTCTGTCAAAGGCCGAGAAGACGGAATCATTCTGGAATGAGGTAGTAACACAGAAGAGACACCAACTTTTCAATGATGCATACGATGAAATATCAAAGGTACTATATCCAAGTTATGAGGATTTAAGTGATGATTTAAAATTGTGTTTTCTCTATATTGGAGTTTTTCCGCAAAACTATCAGATCCCAAAATCCAAGCTCATTAATTTGTGGATTATTGAGAAACTCATTAAGAAAGGGTTTTCAAAAACACTGGAAATATCTGGTATAGAATGCTTGCAGTATCTTGCTTTGCACAGTCTTATCATGGTCTACCAAAGAAGCACCCTATTCAATCCAACTGAAAGAGTAAAAATTTGTGGCCTTCATGCTTCCTGGTGGCACTTTTGCTATAAAGAAGCTAAGGAGATCAACTTCTTTCATGTCGTGGATAGTTATAGAGATGCTTCTTATGAAGTTATAAGAAACCAGAGCAGGCTAACCATCCACAATAACGTTTTGTTTGGCATCAAAGATGTGTGTAAATCAATGGAGGAAAATTGTGCATCTACTGCTAACACTCTCCTATGTTTCGGTCCATATCATCAATATCAGGTACCAATTTGTTTTGGTTTAAAGTTGCTCACGAAACTCGATGCTCTTAACATCCGTTTTTATGAGTTCCCTTTGGAAGTATTGAAATTGGTTATGTTAAGATACCTTGCTCTCACATGCAACACAAATCTCCCTTCTTCCATATCCAAACTTGAAAGACTTCGATACTTGATTGTCCATCAACATATAAGCATCAAATCATTTGGAGCTATATCTTATTTGCCTATGAGGATATGGAATTTGAAAAAATTGAAGCATCTTCATGTCATGGGAAGGGATATACCCCATCTGGGTAAAAGTACTTTTTTTCGAAACCTCTTAACACTATTAGATGTGACCTTAAACAGTTGCACTATAGATGTTATTAACAAGATCCCCAATCTAAAGAAGCTAGGAATTCGAATTCAATTGACGCCAAACGTCATTGAGACTTTGAGTTTCTTTGATAATATTTCCAATCTTAATAAATTGGAATCACTTAAATGTGTTGTTGTAAATCCTGTACGCAAGTTAGAGATTGCTGCATCACTTGTTCCACTTCCAATCTTCCCATTAAATCTGAAAAAGTTGTATTTGAATGGGTTGGGTTATCCATGGAGAGAAATGACAAAGATTTCTTCACTACCAAATCTTCAAGTGCTCAAATTACGATGCAATGCCTTTCAAGGTCCAAAATGGGAAGTAAAAGCAGATGAATTTCCAAAGCTTCAAAGTCTTCTAATTGAAGATATTGATCTCGAGGAATTGAATGGGACAGATGAAAGCTTTAAATGTCTTAAAAAAGTACACATAAGACATTGCTACAAAATGAAATGGATCTATTTAAGAGGTGGAGATGAAGTCATGTCAAATATTGACATAGTTGACTGCAATCCTATGGTTGGAAAGCTAATACAAGAGAGTTTTCGTGAATTGCCCGGCTTTCCAGATCATTTTTTGCTAAATTCTTCATGGGACTCATGAGTTGCAACTTGGATTACAAGGTTAGTATGTAATTCAGTATTACAAATCAATTGCTAGAGCATAAACATGCTTGCATATATACTTTCATACAGATATATAATATATGTATATAATGGTTGCTACCTTTCTTGCAGGGAGGAGGCAGGCGAAGAGGAGACGCTATCATATTGTTATTTTGTATTATGAACTTTCTTTTTAAAGATAATTCAATGTTTTATAGTGGTAACATCTCGATGTAGACAAGGTCTAAGGTTCAAGTTCCCCTACCACATTTGTAACCCAAAAATGAAATGTACTGTTGCCATGGTTTAAGTTTAAAGTTAACAATTTAGTGTTTGAACTTATTAGTATTAGATGATTTGCACGAGTACCTGGGTCCGAGCCTGAAGTCGGTTCTGATTTGCACAAACAACCCCCCCCCCCCACCCACGAGATAGAGCATTTTATTGCTACACACTCTTACAACCCACTAAAGGGAAGCCCATTTTGTACTAGTTAAAATATCAAGATATTTCATATGTAGGACAAACTACTTTCAATCTTTCAACTTTGGTCTTCATTATCTCATTCACCCATTAACCATTTTGGACAAATAATATATTGTCTCGAACCTCTCTTGAAGACAAACACGATCCAATTTTTCATTTTCTCATTTGGATTCGGGACCCACAATTAATTTTTCCCCAAAATGTGCAAATATTGCAAAATTTTCCAACATGGATAACTAAAAAAAAACCAAGTATTTGTTTATATTATTGTTGTGTGTTTGAATAGTTGTTATTTCATTTGCTGATGTGAAATATCATGAATTTTAAATCTTTTCATATATGTACGAATTTTTTTAATGCAAACCATATATATGAAAAGTCGTACATATATGGATTCCAATGTCTTCAACTTCTTTAATAATGTCGCTTAATTTAGTGTTTGTGGAAATCGTAACCATAGTCGAACATTTAGCTAATAGTTGATGACATAGTCAGATCTATTGAATCCGGTATTGCAGGTTTGAGGATGTACTTATAAATAATTATATACAAATAGAGATATAATGCTAAAAATATTATCATGCAATGTGTTATAGGATTTAATTATTAATCATAAATGTATTCATAGACTTAACCTGCGGCAAATACATATCTCGCCTTAATAATATATATATATATATATATATATATATATATAACGACATAATTTATTATTTAAGTATTTTTCGAAGACATTAAGTACTATTTTTTTAAATATAAGAATTTTATTGTAATAAATATAAATATACACATGAGTATAACACACGTGCGTTGCACATGAGATATTATAACGACATGATTTATTATTAAGTATTTTTCTAAGACATTAAGTAATATTTTTTAAAATATAAGTATTTCATTGTAATATATATACACACACGAGTATAACACACGTGCGTCACACGTGAGATATTATAACAACATGATTTATTATTAAGTATTTTTCTGAATCTAAGAAAGCAGCTGCACCGCCGCAGCCCACACGAAGAAAAGTGGCGGACCCACCGTCACCGCCGCTAGGGTTCTCGCTGGGCAGTTCGATCCTTCCAACGCCGCTGATTTGCAGAACCCTTTTCTTTTCCCTTTTTTTCCTTGTTTTTTAAATATGTTTTTCATTTAAAATATTAATTAATGATTTATTTGATTTTTGTTTAAAGTTTTTCATTAATTATTTAATATTTAATCCAATGTGGATATTAAGTTCACCTTTAAACATACCACGTGTGATAAAATGTGTCAAATAAGCGCGAGTGGGGCGAAAGTGCCATTCCGGTGAAAAATGGACCAAATAGTGACGTTTTTGGCTTAATTGGACTAAAATTGAAAAATGCTTCCATAGTGGACGAAAATTGGACAGTAGATTTTTAAATGGACTAAAATTGAATTTTTCCCAAATTGGTCGCGATCCAAATTAATTAACAACCACATTAAGCTCTTGTGAAAACAGTTAAACCTAAACTAAAATTTAGAACCCAATAATTGAGATAACTGCAACTACTAAGCTTATAGTTTCGTTAGTCCGGTTAATTTATTAGACAATTACACAATTCCAACAAAAGTATAATCAACCTATTGCTACTAAGTACCACTCATTCAACAATCATAAATCTCAACAACATATAAAAGAGAACTCATGGATAACATTAACAATAAATAATTCAAATCGAATTTTCAGACCAACCCAAACTATATATCACTATATGAAATTATATCATGAATTAACAAATACTTAAAATAAAATAAGAAATCAAATTAAGCACAAAACATCACAGTGATAGAAATTGAAATTAAACGACCCTTGAATCTCCAATGTAATCTTCAACATTCTTTTTGAAATTGAGAGAAAAACTAGAGAGAAAAACTTGGAATGTGTGAATATATGTAGAAAATGAGATATTGATCATGAGTTTTTGTCCCCGGGAGAGAGAAAGAGGGAAAGAGATCACATAAAAATATTTTTTTTACCCCTAAATAAAACTTATGAAACTAAAATCCTAAGGACATAAGAGTCTATTACAAAATATAAAAGATAGTTCTCTTTTGAGTCACTCTCCTGTGCAACTGGTGTATGGATCTTAGATCCATGCACTCAGGTCGGGTCGGGCCAAATCCGACCCGGATCCGCGCTTTTTTTTTTTTTGTCCTGACCTTTATGTTATGTTAGTCATACTTTTATATTATATTAGTCATACCTTTATGTTATATTAGTGATACCCTTATGTTCAGATTTCATACCCTTAGTACAATAGTTTAACTTTAAAAAAAAAAATTGCCGGTCTTCATGCTATGTTAGTCATACCTTTATGTTATATTAGTCATACATTTATATACAAATATCATACCTTTATGTAATACTTTAACTCTAAACCCTAATTTCGGTACAAATTATAGATATTTACATTTATGTGATATTACTCATACATTTATGTGAGATTATTTATACATTTATATCAACATAAACATATATTTATGTAATATATATATATATAAAGGTACAACTAACATAATTAAAATGTATGACTAACATAATTAAAGATATGTATAATATAACTAAAAAGTATGAAAGGTATTAATATGTCAGTCTAAAAAAAATGATAAGATACAACTAGCCTTACAAAAGGTATGTCTAACATAACTTAAAAATATGACTAACACTACTAAAAGGTATACTTAACATAACATAAAGGTCAGATGTCTGGGAGCATATTTAGGCAGATTTTGTCCGCGACCTAGAGGCGCATACGAGCGAGTGGTGGGTCGACCCGACCTGAATGCACGGATCTAGGGTCCGTGCACCAGGTGCACAAAAGTTTTTGTCTTCTCTTTTTTGCTCTTTCTTTCCCACCAAGTCACTTGACCATTTGATGTGGACCCCTTCAAGCCCATAAACATAGTCTTCTTCAAACCAATTGAGTCTATCTTCACAATTTAAGCATAATTTGATCATTTTAAGCCCAATTTTCCTCAAAGCTCATCAAAGTTTATTCCCACAAATAACAATAATAATAATTAAATCAACTAGAACATAGATAGACTATAACCAATGATAATTATGATGATAAAATCTATATATATATATAATAACAATTACCCCCTACAAATAGAAATGAAAAAAATTTCCCGCTCATTTTCACTTACTAAATATGTAATATATTAATAATTAATAATTGATAATTATTAAATATAGAAAATATATTTTATGTGATCTTCTACACATAGAAATTGCACTTATCATTAATTATCTCATATTAACCAATCATACATTTTCTTATTTAGTTGCAATATATCTAAATTTAAGCATTATTTTTCTCCACTAATTTATCACCTAATATATATATGAGTTAATTTAATTAATTACTAACCAATTGAGTAAATTGAGTAAAAAAATAAACGTCATCTTGTGATTCTCAATGTTCTAATTTTTTTACACACACACACACACACACATATATATATATATATATTGAGTAATAATTACAATTAAATTCAAAAAAAAACTCCACTTTTATACATAAAAAAGTAACTAAAAAAATATGGTTAACAATATTAAAATAACAATAAATTGATGATTATGATATAATTTATAATATATAAATTGGTAAACTTTGACTGCATAACTACGTTTCAATATGAGATATCAAAAAATTCAAAATTAATATAAAATTAGTTGAAACATGTTTGATTGATACACTAAATAATAAATTAAATGATACATGTTTTTTATTTTAAAATATTTTAAATAATTTTGTATATGTCATTCGCAACCAATTTCTAGAATAAAAGCAACTTCTTTTTTATTTAATTTTTATCAAAAAACATTTTAAGTAATTTTTAATCTATTCAATATTTTTAAATATTACAAATAAATGAAAGTATAACAGAACAAGCAACTTACCTATTTTGTTATTTTAATACATTAATTTTAATTTGTGATGTGCATATAAGCATAAATAAATTAAACAAATAAATTTGAACAATTAATATGTTCTCCAGAAAATATCTTAATATTTGAAAAATGTAAAATAATTGAGTACACTTATGAACTTAATTTTTTTTTTAATGGAATCTAAATAGAAAACTAACTATGAACTTTAAAAGAAATAATAATACTTAATGGAATCTAAAACAAAAAAATATACAAACTGAAAAAAGTCATTATTAAAATTTAAGATACACTTTTACATTTTGATTTATGCAATTGTATAGCTCTAATTAGACTTTTAATAACAAAATTAACAAATATATTCTAATATGGTTAATTATATTTTTCAACCTGTACTATGTACGTTTTTTAATTTTGCATCTTAAACTATTTTTTTCTCCGATCACATTATATACTATACGTTTTTTTTACTATTGCAACCTCCAGTCAATATATTTCGACGAGAAAACACCCACGTGATTTTCATGTGCTAATTGAGGGTTATTTTCGTCATTTGGACTTCTAAGACATTAGTAAATTTGATTCATCAACTATTTTCAATGGTAAAAAGATCTGATTTTTTGTTTGAACAATTTGCAAAAAAAAAATGTGGGAAAAATTAGGGCAAAATTCGCTTTTGGAGGGGGAGTTAATTAATGACTTAGAAAATAACGAAAATAATCCTCAATTAGCACATAAAAATCACGTGGGCATTTTTTCGCCGGAAAATATTGGTCGGAGGTTGCAAAAGTAAACAAAACGTGTAGTATGGGTTGTGATAGGAGAAAAAAAATAATTTAGGATGCAAAATTAAAAAAACGTGCATAGTATTGATTGGAAAATGAAATTAATACATTCTAATATATAGTGAAACACTTATTTAATATTCTCCATCAATATGTTATAAGTTTGTTCCTTCTGTAAATCATCAAGATTTATGATAATATTATGACTATGAGTATCACACTCAAGTTTTCATGTGAGAATATTAGAAGGTTAAATCATGTCGAAATAGTGACAAATATATGTAAATTCTTTGGTGGGGGTGGGGGTTGATAGAGGATGTAATTGGAGAATGAATGATTGATAGAGGATGTAATTGGAGAATGAATGATATTTGACATTTTACTACATATGGTGATATGATGAAACTTTTTTGAAAAAGAATATTTAAAAAAATGTTTGTTATATCTAAAAAATATTCTAAATAATCAAGGTTTGTTGTACATAGTCAACATATCTATATTAAAAATTACAACACTTGAAATTTATATACCATGCATCACACGAGTTACCAAATAAAATTAAAATATTATTAAGAACTTGATTTTTTCGTAAATTGACATTGTCACATTAAACTTAAAATGTTTAAATTTTATGGTTATACTTCACACGGGTATCATATTATATTGAAATTAATCTCAAATAATATATTAGTTTATGTTCAACATTTTCATATTAAAACACCAAAATAATAATTTTTATATACTCGTGCATCGCACGGGACCTATATACTAGTATATACAAATAATAACACATCATTCTTCAATTTGAGATTTTAGGGTTTTTCAATTTTATGGTTCTTCATCTACAATGGATTGAGGAACAACGGTTGGAGGAGGCTAAAAGATAGAGGCGGCGTCATGGAAGCAACGATATTGTGCTGTGGCGGAGAAATTGTTGGTGTTGGTGGTGGCGGATCTGCGCACTTCGTCTCTTTTGAATTTCATTTTTCTGTTCTTTTTCATTTCATTTTACTTTTATTTTTAATTTCTTTTTAATTTGATTTTCAGTTTTATTTTGAATTTTATAAGTTGTTTAAATTTTCATTGTCTTATAAAGTCCTACGTTAATTTTTAGATTGCAAATAAATATAGATTATTTTTATCCTTCAACAGTAAATATTTTATTATCTTTTTTATAACAAAGTTCAAATAATTTCACAGTAATTAATTGTAAATAAATTCACATTAATTTTTTTGTTGTCTTTTTTAATTATAAATAATTGTTCTCTTTCAATTTTCTAATCATTGATACTAAAGAAAAATTGTTGTATGTATGATTTAGAATAATTGAATTAAACTCTGTTTGCATCAAATTGATTAAAAAATTATGTTATTTAATTATTTTCATGTCTTGTTTTTAAAATTTTTATTTAAAATAATTATCAAATAAAATTGTATATCCAATATTTTACGTATTAATATTAAAATAAAATTAGGAGAAAGAAGGTTGAGTGGACAGTGTAATCCATAAATTATTGGTTTTAAATTTGATGGGTAATGGTTGATCATAATTTATTGGAAATGTATTGCTTAGAAAAAAATCTGAAATATCGTGAAATTCGATCAGACGTTAAATATTCGTGGAATTAATTTCGATTTCTTCTTCTACCTTTTTTGAGACATATTCTTTCCTAACACTATTTTTTAACACTTAATCTATTGGAAAAGTATTGTAGCGCCCCGGATCAAAACGAGTATAATTTATTAATTAAATATTTTAACATACGACTTAATAATTACGTGCGTATATTTTGACTGTCTAATTAATTACGTGTGTTTCAGATACGTGTCTAATGTGCGTTTCGGATCGATATTTTTCTTGGACATGGTATATAGAATATTCTTATACCATAAGATGCGTCTTGGAAAAATGAGAAGATGGAAACGAACTAGGGGTCAATCGGAGACCCGTAGCTCGAATGATGACGAAAAGGGTAAAACCGGAGGTTTCGGAAAATCGGAAGATATTTACGTTGAATGGAAGAGAAGATATTTACGTGAATAGTAACATCGGAAAAGTCAACCGATGAATAGTATTTGGATATTTTTGATGAATAGTAACTTTTCGGATTTCTATAAATAGAGGTAATTTCGATTCAAAAATCACTTTTTCTTCGATCGAGCCAAACCCGACGAAAACACGTAAGTCCTTCTTTCTCCTCTTTTAATTTCCGTCGTTCTGTTTTCCGGCGCGCCGCCGCCGGCCGGTCGCCAGAAAATTTTAAAATTGTCGGTTTCGGTCGATTTTCGCACATAACGTTTATCTCGACGAGAGGATTCTAGAATAGGTTTCGGAATTCAATTTCGATTTCTCGTTCGCCGGAAAACGGCGAAAAACAGCCTTGAAACCCTAACCCTCGTCACCTTTTCTCTCTCCTCTGATTTCTCTCTTTCTCCTCCTCTTCTCACCGGAGCAGTCATCGGAGACGTAGTTGGTGGTGTGGTAGAGGTGTCGGAGGGCCAGCGCCGCCGTGGGTGGCGGCGCCTGGCCGGAACAGTATGTATATGTATGTAGAACGTGCATGTGTGTATATATATGTGTGTAACTGTGTGTGTGTATGCATGCGGATTGGGGCGGCGCCAAGGGACGGCCGGCGATGGGAGGTCGCCGGCGAGGTGGTCTGGTGGGTGGCCGGCGGCTGGTGTCCGCCGGCCAAGGAAAACCGGCTGTGTGTGTGTAAACACACCTTACGCTAGGTGTGTGTGGTTGAGCTTCTGTGTGTGTGTGTGCACGGCGGCGGTTGGTGGCCGGGGGTCGCCGGCCAAGGTGGCAGTGGTTGGTGGTGGTCGCCGGCGGTAGGTGGCCGCCGGCTAGAGGGAGAGATCAATGTGTGTGTGTATTCGCATGTGTGTGTGTTAAAGCATGCATGTATAGGCTATGTAGGTGGGTTGTGATGGCCGGAATAGGTGGCCGGCGATGGGGGGTCGTCGGCCAAGGCTCAGGGAGTGGTCGCCGGCAACAGGAAGTCGTCGGCCGAAGTTTTGAAAATCGGAGTTGGAGTTTGAAAAACTGAGCATTGAAGGATTTTGCGGCGTAATTTCCAGGTACTATTCATGCCGAAATCCGGAGAGGGATGGCCGGAGGTGGTAGCCGGCGGTGCGAGGTATCTGGCGAGGTAGGTGGTGGTGGCTGGAGGCGGCGCTGCCGTCCCGGGCGATGCTGGGAAGTGGCCTGCTCGAGCAGGCCACCGTCGGGAAAAAACTGGGAAGAGGCTGGCCGAGAAAACTCGGCCAGCCTCGCCGAGCCGTGCATAGCTGCCGAGAAAACTCGGCAGCCGTCGGGTGCCGAGTGCGCCCGTCGCGTTCCGACGCGCACGCGATGCCGTGTTTTCGATCCGAACCACATTTTTTCCGTCGTTCGTCTTTTTCGAGTCATCGATGACGAGACGTTGTTGATTGGGGTCCGTGGGCCCGATCAAAGTCAACCCTTTGACCAAAATTACCATTTTACCCCTAAACTTAAAATGCTCCGTTTAAGCTCGTTTGAACTCCGATCGAGCTCATTCTTTTTTCGTCGTGACCCAAATTTCATTTCCAATCATCTCAGCCATATGGATTGGATATCCACTCTCGTTTTTTCAACTCCAATCTTTAGAGCTCTCGATCCGTCGCGTAGTTAACGATCGTTTCTCCGCCGGAGTCTGTTATTGCTTTAATTATACGATGTTAAGGATCTAAGAACACCGTAACGTGTGTAGGCTATCGATTGGATTGAACATCGAGATACGGGATTTGAGACACGAGGTCCGAAGACACGAGATTTGAGACACGGGCTTTGAGACACAAGATCCGAGACACGGGATCTTTGATACTCACTATTCACTGGTAACCACCGAACGAGGTGGGGGTAATTTCTAACTCTGTAACTGTTTACAGTTTTCCCTATATTGAAGTATGAATGAGAAATACTAAATGTTGTGAACATGTTATACTGTGACAACGTGACTGAGTGTGTTCATGAAATACTGTGACAACGTGACTGAATGTTATATTCCTGATATTGTATTACTGTTGATTGTTATAAGATGCGGATGTTATCCCCACGAGTGTATTCCACGCACTCACCCCTATTCTGTACTCACACTACAGGAGACGAAGAGAATCTTGATGCGTAGAGAGAGGGGTGCCCTATCAGCTGTGTCCTTTGTCCGGTTTTGTCTTTTAAAGCTGTTATCGGAAACGATGTTCCACATTTTGTAAAATGTTAAACTGTTCTTTTTCTATGTAAAAGATCCTGATGTTTTTCCGCTGCTATGATTTCTCCCGGCTTTATGCCGAAGGATTTTTATCATGTAAAGTTTACTTCCGCTGCGTAATGTTTTAAAACTCTATTTTATCGGTTGTATCCGATGTTTCAAGTGTACCCTTTCTTATCCTCTCCCTTTTCTTTCTATTTTATATCATGCTCGTCTCCTTCTCCTTTCTCTCTTCACGCCCAAAAATAAAAAACTCTGATATTTTTAAGTGAAAGATTTTGGGGCGTGACAAGTATAGCTTAGAAATAAAAAAATTGAAAAAAATCGTGAAACTCGATAACTAGTTAAATATTTCGTGAAATTAACTCTAATTTCTTCTTCTACCTCGTTGAGGGCCAGTTCTTTCCTAACACTATTTTTTTATGCTTAATCTATTGAAAAATATATATATTCGAAAGAAAAAAAAGTTGAAACATCATGAAATTTATAAGTAGTTAAATTTGGGTTGATTTCAATTTTGATCATATATGTAAGACCATTTCAATTTTTTGACAACTAAATATATATTTTTCGATTTGGTCCTGCCAATTGTGATCGGAATTTTCAAAAATACCGATGCCACGTGAGATTTCTCGATGGTCATCTCATTAAAATTGGATCGAAATTGAAAAAAATTGAAACGTAGTTGATCAAAATTGAAAAACTTGAGTAAAATTGGAAAAAAGTTAAAACATAAAGGATCAAAATTAAAAAACATATACTTTGTTGTCTAGAAATGAAAATTTCTTACTTATTTAACCAGAATTGAAATTACCTCTTTTGGTCAATTCTTTCCTAATACTATTTCTTGACATTTAATCTATTGAAAAAGTATAGCTAACAAAAAAACTAAATTTGATTGATCAGTTAAATATTTCGTAAAATTAATTCCGATTGTTTCTTCTACCTTGTTGGCGCCAATTTTTCTAACATTATTTTTTGACACTTAATCTATTGGAAAATAATTGCTTGGAAAACAAATTTCGAAAAAAAATAGACGAACTTCGTTTAGTTATTAACTATTTCATAAAATTAATTCTAATTGCTTACCAATTTTTTTTTTATTCGATTAGTTATTAAATATTATACGAAATTAATTTTGATTTCTTCTTCTATCTCGTTAGGAATCAATTCTTTCCTAACATTATTTTTTGATACTTAATCTATTGGAAAATTATATTTTGGAAAAACAAAATTCAAATTTATTTTCGATTAGTCATTAAATATTTCGTAAAATTAATTTCAATTTCTTCTTCTATCTCGTTGAGGGCAAAGTCTTTCCTAACACTATTTTGTTACACTTAAAGTGTGGTTGTATTCATGAATATGATCTTCATTGATGCAATCTACCTGTTTTGGTATGTGTATTAGCAATAGTGAAGTATTTCGAAGGGTCTGATTATAGCAAACTGCTTGTGCAGAGATATCTCATTGAAGACTACAATTGAATTGCTTGTGATGAGTGCAAGACAAATTTGTGCAAGACAAACTATATGAGGTCTCTTAGTGTGTGCATTTGTGTGTTTGTTGGTCACTGAGCATTCTTGCCGAAGCAATCCCATGAGAACAAGTAAGGACTCAGTTTCTTTTTCTCCCTCGGATTAACCATGTGCTCGTTTTTCTTTAATTGATGTGAAAATTTGCATTGTTGACAGGGATACAAGAAGGAAACAAGATTCACATCTAGATGCCCCGCCAATGAAATTGTTCAAAAGATCGAACAAGCTGCAAAGCCTCTTGGATTCGATGTTCACAAGAAAAATTACAAGGTAATAGTTTGTTTTTTCGTAATGTAACTCGATCAACAACCATGTTTAGTGCTTTTTTTTTTATTGTAATTTTTGCCTGATTTTTTTTCCAGATGAGGCTTGAAATCTCAAAAGCAGGAAGAAAAGGCCACCTTAATGTTGCCACTGAGGTATGTTAATCATAATATGGCTCGATCAGTTTCTCTTTTTGGTTGCAGGCCACCTTAATGGTTCGTGTTTGACTCCCGTCGCGCCCTGCAGCACCCCTGTTCCCGGCAACCCGCAGTGGCAGCAGCATCAGAGATGGACAGCAGCAATAGCAGCGAAGGGGCAGCAGCAGCATGACCCGAGCAGCAACAACTTCGGACGGAGCAGCGGAATTATGGAGCAACAGGAGGGGGAGAGGAAGAGAGACCGTGAGAGATAGAGAGAAAGAAAGACCAAGGGAGAGGGAGAAGGCTGTGGGAGATGGAAAACCGCGTACTGCTCTTCTCTTCTTCTTTTTTTTCTTGCTTGCTTTCCTTTCTTTACCCTCTCTTTTCTTTTTCCCCTTTCACACCCAAACTGGTTAAATATGTGTTGTCATATATTGGGGAGAGGGAGGGATGAGGTGGCGTGGTGTGGAGAAGAGCAGCCAATTCATGGCTTTGCTATCTTAATTAATATTTCTTTCATTTAATTAGTTACTTACTTAAGTTTAGTAAATTCTTAATTTAATTAAGATTATCACTTAGTTAAATCTTAACTTAATTAAGATTATCCCCTAATTAATTATGTCTTAACTTAATTAAGATTATCATTTAATTAAATAAATTCTTAGTTTAATTAAGATTATTACTTAATTAATTAGCAACATATGTATTTATATATATATATATAAAACATTACACCTTAGTTAATTAATTTGGGGTGTTATATAATTATATAGTAATATTTTGATTTTCAATATGTGTTTTAAACCAACCATCATACTTTATTCTAAAAAAATAATGAAAATAATTAATTAATTAGATTGTAGAGAATAATTATTAATTTAAATATATAAATTCATGTTTCTTCAATGTACAACTTTCTATATAACATATGTTTTGTATCCTTATACATGCCATATTTTATACATCTCTTTTGAAAAAAAAAATTATTAGCTATTTTTATTTTGTTCCAATTCTCTTCACATTATATCTCCATTAGCTTCGTTATATATTTTTTAAAGACAATGAATGCTATGTATGTAGTACCCCGAACCAAAAACGAAGCATAATGGAGTAATTAAATATTTAAACCTATAATTTAATAATTAATTGCGTATATGTTGACGTGCGTTTCAGATATATGTTTAAGGCCCGAGTTAGATCGATAATTTCCTTAGACTTGGAACATAGAATATTTTTATAACATGAGATGCGCAATGGAAAAACGAGAAGATAGAAACAAACTAGGGGTCAATCGGAGACCCGTAGCTCAAATGACGAAGGAAAGAGCCAAATACGAAGAATAGGTAAAACGAGAAGGTAAAATCCGGATGAACGGTAAAACAGAAAAATAATATTTTAATGAATGGTAATTAAAATTTACTTGGTAAATAGTAACTTTGAAAATCTATAAATAGGGGCTCAGTTAATTCAAAATTCATAGTTTTTCCGAACGAGCCGAAAACGACAAAAACACGTAAGTTTCTCTCTCCTCCCTCTTCTCTCTCTCTATACTGTTTTCTGCCGCCACCGCCGGATCGACGCGGCCGCCGCCGGAGTTTGCTGGAAAAATTGAAAGTTGTCGGTTTTCGTTGATTTTTTCAAATATCGTAGCCCTCGACGAGAGGAGTCTAGGACAGCTTCCGGAATTCCAATCCGATGTCTCGTTCGCCGGGAAACGGCGAAAAACCGCCTCCAAAACCCTAAACCCTTGTTTTTCAACCCTTTTCTCTCTCTCGTTTCTCTCTCGTTTCTTGGTGGTTTTGGTTATTTTCTTTTGATGGGGTAAGTTGGGGTGTTGGGGAAGAGTTTGGGATGGTTTTGAGGTGATGACCGGTGCCGGAAAGTCGCCGACCGGAGTGGTTTTGGAGTGGTGGTGGAGTGTGTGTTAGTGCATGTTTTTCATGGGCAACGGGCTATTTTTGCAGGTGTTTTGGCGGAGTTAGACGGTACCTATGTCGTCGTCGGTGGCTGGAGTTGGTAGCCTGAAGTGAGGGGAATCCGGGGGTGTGGTCGGCGACCGGTAGTTCGCCGGCCGGCGGCGGCTGGAAGCCCGTTTAGGTAGCATGTTCGCGCAGGTGCGCGGGCGCGACGACTGGAACCCCAAATCTTAAAACGCTCCGTTTGAGCTCGTTTCAACTCCGATTGAGCTCATTATTTTTGCGTTGCGATCCTTATTTCACCATCTTTCACCTCAGCCGAAGAAACTGACCTTCCACCCTCGTTCGCTCAACCTCAATCTTTAGATCTACAAATCCGTCTCGTCTTTAACAATCGTACTTTCTCCGAAATCATTTAAATCTTTAATTATATATATTTAGGATCTAAGAAACATTATAACCGGTGTAGGCTATCAGTTTGAAGGAGCTTGTGGTAATTGACCTTTGGTACTCGCTACTCACGTGATAACCATCGAACAAGGTGGGGGTAACTTCTAAACTCAATCTGTTTATTATTTTCCCTATTTAATGTGTGAACTATTGAACTCTATTGTTGTGATAAAATACTGTATTTATCTTACGATGGTGCATAGGATTGGGCTGAGTGTCCATTGGGCGGCGTGTCCATTTGTGAGTCATGGGCTGAGTATCCAATTGGGCTAAGTGTCCATTGGGCTGCGTGTCCATTTGTGAGTCATGGGCTGAGTGTCCATTGGGCTGCGTGTCCATTTGTGAGTCATGGGCTGACTGTCCATTGGGCTGTGTGACCATTTGTGAGTCATGAGCTGAGTGTCCGATTGGGCTGAGTGTCCATTGGGCTGCGTGTCCATTTGTGAGTCATGGGCTGAGTGTCCATTAGGCTGCGTGTCCATTTGTGAGTCATGGGCTGAATGTCCAATTGGGCTGATTGTTCATTGGGCTGCGTGTCCATTTGTGAGTCATGGGTTGTGTGTCAGTTAGTAAACTGAATTATGTGTTGCGATGTGTTTAATTGCTGAACTATTATATATGTTTGATTTGTTATACCTACCTAATAACATGTTGAAAACATGGAAAGTATCCCCACGAGTGTATTCAACGCACTCACCCCCTTATTTTGTACTCACACTACAGGAACCGACGAACATGATGAACCCTAACTGGAGAGAGGAGGTGCTATGTCTGGACTGTATATTTTAATTTGACGTTCCACAAACATTTTCAAACAAAGTCTTATTTAATTCACGTTTCGTAAAATATTTTGATACGTGTGACGGGTGTAAGATCCTGATGTTTTGTTTCGCTGCTGTATTTTATTGTGTTATCGGTATTGAGACCGATTGATATCGGCTAAGGCCGTTTGATGATTTGTGAATATTTCACATCATCTCTTACCTCTTTCTTCTGTCGTCTCTAATCTCCTTCTGTTGTCCCTTATCTTTTCTTTCTTCACGCCCAAAGAGAAAAACTCTGATAATTTTTAAGTGAAAGAAAACGGGGCGTGACAATGTACAATATTTTTTTATCAAATGTAGAGCTTTCATTGGATATCTTCATGACATCAAACAAATTGTTTACTAAATATATTTAGTTACTTATCTAAATATTTTTGATTTTTTTTTCAACATTGTTATGACTCATTAGTTTAATGGTTCTATCTATACTTAACACAATTTCATCTATCTTCTAAATCTTTGTGTAAATATATCAATGAATTTTCTAACAATTGATCACATTTGTTAGTTTTCATAAAATATTAAATTAGATTAGATAGTCATTTAATTTCAATTTCTTCAAGTCACTTTTATTCCTCAATGCTACTATTTTGGCAGGTTTCATCTAAATTTCCTATTATAATATGTTATGGTATTGTATGAATCAACTAGTATAAGTCCCGTGCGATGCACGGACACATTACACATAAGTTTTACAATTTATATATTTAGATAAGAAAATGTAGAACATGAAAAATAATAAATTTCTTGGAAGAATTCCGGTCTAATTTATTACTTCTGTGATGTACGATCATTAAATTGAAATATTTCGATTTGATGTGAAAACTTTAATTTATGAAAAAAAATCAAGTTCTCAATAATATTTCAATCTCATTTTGTATTTGTGAGACGTATGGACAAATATATTTCAAGTGTCAATAAATTTTTGATATAAAAATGTTAATTATGAAAAAATAATATACTAATTGTTTTTGTCATCATACATTATCTGACTATTTTATTACTAATTGTTTTTGTCACAATTAGTTTGGAAAAAGCTTATGTAAATATATGCTAATAGCTTATTCATTATAATGAGTGTAAAATGATGATATTATTAAATATTATAATCAATTCTCAATAATATTTCAACCTCATTTGATATCCGTGTGATGTAGCAAATAAGTTTCAAGTGTTAGTAATTTTTTGATATAAAAATGGTGATCATAAAAATTATATAGTTCTTTTAAATTATTTTTATTTAATCTACTACTCATATAATTTACCAATTTTGAATATTTCTTAATTTTCATCATACGTTGTTTGACTACTTTACTATTTGTTTTTGTTACAATTGACCTGGAAAGAAAAAAAACTTATGCAAATATATGTTCAATAAATTATTCACAATGAGTGTAAAAACAATCATATTATTGTTTATAATTTTTTTTTCCAGATGCTCTAAAATTAAAATTTATCTCTTAGAAAAATCATATTTGATGATAAACATTTCAAAATCTAATAAATCTAAAACCATGAAACTATATAACAACAGAAAGTAAAATATTTTATCATTATTCATATAATTAGAAACTTCATGCTACCATTATAATGAAATTTCAGATTTACAATTGTTTTTTAATCATGGATAAAACATTATTTATTCTTACATTAAAATAAATATATTTTTTGTTAATTTTTTCGTGGATATATATAATGATTTATATTTATGTACAAATTGTTATTCACAATTTTTATGAACTTTTAGCATGATATTAGTATATTATTTATACAAATCATGATAAATTTATAACATATCAAATATGATCATATTTTTTTCTCTCTCTCAAATTTCATTTATATGCAAAATGATTTTCATACTACAAAATGATTTATGGATATACATAAATTGTGCAAAATCGAATATTTATAATTTATAAATTATAAAATAATAGATATTTATATTTCTAGTTTAGAAACTGGAAATAAGATTAGTTTGTTTTATATAGATGACTATGAAATTTCATAATTAAAAATTCAAAGTATTTAAAAGATATACGGAAAAAAAATCAGTAACATATTATCACTCTTATAAATAGCAAAGACTTTCTATTCTTCAAGATTAATATTGATGATTTATTTATATAATCCGGCAAATGGACATAAAAAGTGAGTTTTATTAATTTTGTATAAGTATAAATGATATAATTTTATATAATTTTTTTATAAATTATATTTTCTTATACTTAATTTGTAGATTTAATAGAAAATATATAAGTTTTATACTTCCTATTTATAATATTAATTGTATGCAATAATGTATCATATATTATATATATATTCTTTTATTATATTCAAGATATATATTAAAAATCTTTATACAATAAATAATCTTAATGATTTTTAAAAAAGAATTAATATAGCATAGATAAGGTAAATGCTTCAAAGTTATCGCCATTTTTATTATTATATTATTTTTATAAGTGTTGGGAATTTTCCCAGCATCCTGCCTTGGGTCGGAGCTTAAATTGCGCGAGGCGCGGCTCTGCCAGGTTCAAATCCGTGAACGCAAAGCTACATAAGTATAAGACATTAAAGTTACGCCCTATGCCCACTGGATATCCTTTTGGTGTAGCGGTAAAACGTTTGATGGTTCAACACTTAGTATCAGAGTAGGTCACGTGTTCGAATCCCCTTGGGAGCACTTTGCAGTGGGAGCTGTCAAGGCCTTGGAACTAAGGATGCTGACGCACAGTACAGGTTGCTGGGTGGCCGAGACTTGAGAAAGGTGAACGGACCTGGAACCAGATTGCTAGCTGACGCACAGTACAGGTTGCTGGGTGGCCGAGACTTGAGAAAGGTGAACGGACCTGGAACCAGATTGCTAGAGTGGCCGGGACCTGAGAAAGGTGAACGGAGTTGGAACTGAAGAAGTTGCTGGCATAGCAGAGGATAGCGCGGAGGCGTGACGACGCCGAGTCACGATGACATCGAGGATGGGTGGTCGAGACCTGAGAAAGGTGAACGGACCTGGAACCAGGCTGCTAGGGTGGCCGGGTGACATCGAGGATGGGTGGCCGAGACCAAAAATAGGTGAACGGACCTGGAACCAGGTTGCTAGGGTGGCCGGGACCTGAGAAAGGTGAACGGACCTGGAACTGAAGAAGTTGCTTGTTGGCGTAGCAGAGGATGGCATGGAGGCGTGGCGGCGTCAAGTCATGGTGGTGGTGCGGAGGCGTCGCCAAGTCACGGTGACATCAAGGATGGGTGGCCGATACCTGAGACAAGGATGGGTGGCCGATACCTGAGAAAGGTCGAGGATGGGTGGCCGAGATGGGTGGCCGAGACCTGAGAAAGGTTGAGGATGGGTGGCCGAGACCTGAGAAAGGTGAACGGACCTGGAACCAGGTTGCTAGGGTGGCCGGGATCTGAGAAATGTGAACGGACCTGGAACTGAAGAAGTTGCTTGCTGGCGTAGCAGAGGATGGCGCGGAGGCGTGGCGGCACTGAGTCATGGTGGTGACGCGGAGGCATGACGACGCCGAGTCACGGTGACATCGAGGATGGGTGGCCGAGACCTAACAAAGGTCGAGGATGGGTGGCTGAGACCTGAGAAAGGTGAACGGACCTGGAACTAAAGAAGTTGCTGGCGTAGCAGATGATGGCGCGGAGGCGTGGCGGCACCGAGTCATGGTGGTGGCGCGGAGGCATGACGACGCCAAGTTACGGTGACATCGAGGATGGCGAGAAAGCATGTTGATGCCGAGTCATGGAGATATCAGCACGCCACCGAGTCATGGTGGTGGTGCGGAGGCGTGACGATGCCGAGTCACGGTGACATCGAGGATGGCGAGAAGGTATGTCGATGCCGAGTCATGGAGATGTCGGGCTGTAGTAGCTGAGTTCAGGGAACTAAGTGAAGATGTCGGGTCGCAGGAAGCTGTGATAGTAAGCTGTGCACGAAACTGTGAAGAAACCAGCTGAGTTCAAGGTTACTGGAGTGGAGAGTCTGGCAGGCCGAGTCACGGTGACATCGAGGATGGGTGGCCGAGACCTAACAAAGGTCGAGGATGGGTGGCCGAGACCTGAGAAAGGTGAACGGACCTGGAACCAGGTTGCTAGGTTGGCCGGGACCTAAGAAAGGTGAACGGACCTGGAACTGAAGAAGTTGCTGGCGTAGCAGATGATGGCGCGGAGGCGTGGCGGCACCGAGTCATGGTGGTGGCGCGGAGGCATGATGATGCCGAGTCACGGTGACATCGAGGATGGCGAGAAAGCATGTCGATGCCGAGTCATGGAGATATCAGCACGCCACCGAGTCATGGTGGTGGCGCGGAGGCGTGACGATGCCGAGTCACGGTGACATCGAGGATGGCGAGAAGGTATGTCGATGCCGAGTCATGGAGATGTCGGGCTGTAGTAGCTGAGTTCAGGGAACTAAGTGAAGATGTCGGGTCGCAGGAAGCTGTGATAGTAAGCTGTGCAGGAAGCTGTGAAGAAACCAGCTGAGTTCAAGGTTACTGGAGTGGAGAGTCTGGCAGGTGTTGGGGGGAAGGTTCGAATCTGTGAGCGCAAAGCTACATAAGTATAAGACATTAAAATTGCGTCTTATGCCCACTGGATATCCTTTTGGTGTAACGGTAAAGCGCTTGATGGTCCAACAATAAGATTATACATTAATTTTCTATAATTAAATTATGTAAACATTGTGTACAATAAGATTATACATTAATTTTCTATAATTAAATTATGTAAACATTGTGTCATATTATTAGTATTGTTACATGAAAGATATATTAAACTGGAGTATTATAAATGACATATTTGTCAAATAAAAATTATGTGATTTTTATTAGAGTTTTTCAACATATTTGGAATACAGTTATAGAAGTAGATAATTTATGTTATGTTATTTATGCCAAGTAACTTGATTATTATATATTTATTGAGGTGATACATATATATATATATATATTGAACAAAACAATATCGCATAATTACCTCTTGGTCTTTGAAGACCTTCTCATAACTATAAACATCTTTTTTTATTTATGTATGGAATAATGTCATGTGATTTAACGAAACAAAATTTTAGTGCCCACAAAATTACGGAAGGTATTGATACCATTGACAACATTAAAAATATGAGTCATATTCGTCAAAATAATGGTTATTGTAACGAAAAACAAAATGATCATTTACCTTGAAAAGGCGAAGTGAAGTCAATGATGTACAAACTTGTAGTTAACATGTATTTATAGATGAATAATAATTAAGACCACATATAAATTATATATATATATATATCAAAATTATGAATTTTATAAATTTATTTATAATTACATATATAATAAAAATCATAAAATTATTTGAATCACATTTTTACATATTGGTGAAATTACAGTAAGCCAACTTAAATTTGATTTTTTTTTTTTTACTTTTGTTATAAATTTCCTTCATAGACAAAATTGGGGGGGTTGGTTTACAACTTTAGTGATAATTTTTTATATATTTTTTTACTTTGATGATTTAAAATTCTCTTGAAATTCATTCATTTGTGTTATTTTAATTTATTCTAACATATATATCTTTAATCTTTATTATAGCAATAATTAATAATTTATTAGATGAGATCATATTAACATTCATATACCATATGTAGATTATAATTTCTAAGATTTTGTCAATATCATAGATGATATTATTACCATATATATAATCGTGTTTAATACAATAATGTTTTTAATTATAAATTATGAAATAATAAATATTGCATTTCTACTTTTGGAAGGTAGAAATGAGAGGGAAAATATTATCATTTCTATTTTGAGGGGTAATTGTTATTTTATATATATATATATAGATGATCAGCGTTGTTTGTCACTTTGCCTATGTACATTAGCGTTTGTCCTTTGGTTGTTTATATAATTTTGTATACTTCGTACTTAATGTTCCTATTATTTAATGTTAAACACGTTTTGTTTTACAATCTTTAATATATTATCCTTATATTTTAATGACCTTTATATTTAATGTTTATATATAAATAAGTTTATTTTAAGTAATATATAAGTAATTAGTTTCTAAACTACGTGTAATATGTACAGTATTTGTGAACTTTATATATGAATCATCTTATGTATATGGGAATTCTAGGATGCACCTAGTGTACTGGTACCCCAATAACTCTCCACCTTTAGATCTTCTTCTTTAAATCTCAGCTATCTAGTCTAATAAACTACTACTTGAATAACAGGTTTTATTATTTAAAATTGATTTCAAAATTTTGTTTTAATATTAATTTATTAATTTAAGGTTAGATTTTCTAAAATTTCATCCCTACCACCGCCCACCACCACACTTTCGCCGCCGTTCTTCCCAACACCACCCTTGAATGCCTACGTTAAAGTTAACCATCGTTTTTCATCTTGCACCGAAACGCCGACGTCTCAGCAAAGTCAAGTATTGCAAACAGTAGGGCAAAAAACTCCCACTTCCACTCTTTTCCGGTTGATTCACCATCTCATCTACGCCACCCCGTAAAAAAAGATATTATAGTTCTTCAACAACTGCAAGAATGCCAAACATAATTATGGGGAGAAATGATTTTAGGGTTCTTTGATTGATTGTCAAACCAACAAAGATAAATTTCTACTCCGAAATGACAAATGAATGAGTATAACGGTAGGGTTGATCCTTAGGGAATATGACTTAATTCTTTCGAGTATAAAACGAACCAAAGGGGGAATTTTCGATTTTCTATTAAACTAATGAAACTAACACTAAACTAAACAAGCAATCAAATAGAGATAAGGGTAGACAAGCAACAAATGATAAAATTAAATAGGAGATAGAGAAATTTTATGAGACTCCGATTCAAGGGTATCGACATTCGATTGCATCACCGATCATAGACCACAAACATCATCTTGCACATTCAAACATTTAATCATAGACTAAACACGAAGCCGTAGAGAAGTCCATGTTTTCCCAATTTAATTGATCAAACCCAACATTCAATCAAAACTAGTCATTAACTAAATTGGTCGCGATCTAAATTAATTAACAATATCTTGCGAAAACAGTTAAACCTAACCTGAAACCTAGAACCCAATAATTGAGATAGCTGCAATTACTAAGCTTATAGTTTCGTTAGTCTCGTTAATTCATTAGGCAATTACACAATCCCAACAAAAGTATAATCAACATATTGCTACTAAGTATCACTCATTCAACAATCATACATCTCAACAACATATAAAAGAGAACTCATGGATAACATTAGCAATATATAATTCAAATCGAATTTTCAGATCAACCCAAACTATATATCACTATATGAAATTAGATCATGAATTAACAAATACTTAAAATAAAGTAAGAAATCAAATTAAGCACAAAACATCACAGTGATAGAAATTGAATCTCCAATTTAATCTTCAACATTCTTTTTGAAATTGAGAGAAAAACTAGAGAGAAAAACTTGGAATGTGTGAATGTAGAAAATGAGATATTGATCATGAGTTTTTGTCCTTGGGAGAGAGAAAGAGGGAAAGAGATCACATAAAATATATTTTTTTTACCCCTAAATAAAACTTATGAAACTAAAATCCTAATAACATAAGAGTCTATTACAAAATATAAAAGATAATTCTCTTTTGAGTCACTCTCCTGTGCAACTGGTGCATGGATCTTAGATCCATGCACTCAAGTCGGGTCGGGTTGAATCCGACTTGGATCCGCGATTTTTTTTTTTGTCCTAACTTTTATGTTATGTTAGTCATACTTTTATATTATATTAGTCATACTTTTATATTATATTAGTGACACCCTTATGTCCAGATTTCATACCCTTAGTGCAATAGTTTAACTTTAAAAACAAAATTGCTGGTCTTCATACTATGTTAGTCATACCTTTATATTATATTAATCATACATTTATATACAAATATCATACATTTATGTAATACTTTAACCCTAAACCCTAATTTCGGCACAAATTATATATATATTTACATTTATATGATATTACTCATACATTTATGTAATATATATAAAGGTACAACTAATATAATTAAAAAGTATGACTAACATAACTAAAGGTATGTCTAATATAACTAAAAAGTATGAAATATATTAATATGTCTGTCTAAAAAAAATGCTAAGGTACAGCTAGTCTTACAAAATGTATGTCTAACATAACTAAAAAGTATGATTAACACTACTAAAATATATATTTAACATAACATAAAGGTCAGACTCCTGGGAGAATACTTGGGCATATTTTGTCCGCAACCTAAAGGCGCGTGCGGGCGCATACGAGCGTGTGGCGGGTCGACCTGACTCTAGTGCACAGATCTAGAGTCCGTGTACCAGGTGCACAAAAGTTTTTGTCTTCTCTTTTTTGCCCTTTCTTTCCCACCAAGCCACTTGACCATTTGATGTGGACCCCTTCAAGCCCATTAAACATAGTCTTCTTCAAACCAATTGAGTCAATCTTCACAATTTAAGCATAATTTAATTATTTTAAGCCCAATTTTCCTCAAAGATCATCAAAGTCCATTCCTACAAATAACAATAATAATTAAATCAATTAGAGCATAGATAGACTATAACCAAGGATAATTATGATGATAAAATATATACAAATAATAACACATCATTCTTCAATTTGAGATTTTAGGGTGTTTCAATTTTATGGTTCTTCATGTACAA
This sequence comes from Scutellaria minor, assembly GCA_954870855.1. NCBI lineage: Eukaryota > Viridiplantae > Streptophyta > Magnoliopsida > Lamiales > Lamiaceae > Scutellaria > Scutellaria minor. Next base: position 18,620,459 of record OX940729.1, on the reverse strand, counting down.
TTGGTCGAGGAACAACGGTTGGAGGAGGCTAAAAGATAGAGGCGGCGTCATGGAAGCAACGATACCGTGCCGTGGTGGAGAAATTGTTGGCGTCGGTGATCTGCGCACTTCCTCTCTTTTGATTTTCATTTTTCTGTTCTTTTTCATTTCATTTTTCTTTTATTTTTAATTTCTTTTTAATTTGATTTTCAGTTTTATTTTGAATTTTATAAGTTGTTTAAATTTTTATTTTCATTGTCTTATAAAGTCCTACGTTAATTTTTAGATTGCAAATAAATATAGATTATTTTTATCCTTCAACAGTAAATATTTTTATTATCTTTTTTAATAACAAAGTTCAAATAATTTCACAGTAATTAATTATAAATAAATTCACATTAATATTTTTGTTGTCTTTTTTAATTGTAAATATTTGTTCTCTTTTAATTTTCTACATTGATACTAAATAAAAATGGTTGTATGTATGATTTAGAATAATTGAATAAACTCTGTTCGCATCAAATTGATTAAAAAATTATGTTATTTAATTATTTTCATGTCTTGTTTTTATAATTTTTATTTAAAATAATTATCAAATAAAATTGTATATCCAATATTTTACGTATTAATATTAAAATAAAATTAGGAAAAAGAAGGTTGAATGGACAGTGAAATCCATAAATTATTGGTTTTGAGTTTGATGGGTAATGGTTGATCTTAATTTATTGGAAATGTATTGCTTAGAAAAAAATCGAAAATATCGTGAAATTCGATCAGACGTTAAATATTCGTGGAATTAATTTCGATTTCTTCTTCTACCTTTTTTGAGACATATTCTTTCCTAACACTATTTTTTGACACTTAATCTATTGGAAAAGCATAGCTTAGAAATGAAAAAATAAAACATTGTGAAACTCGATAACTAGTTGAATATTTCGTGAAAATAACTCTAATTTCTTCTTCAACCTCGTTGAGGGCCAGTTCTTTCCTAACACTATTTTTTTATGCTTAATCTATTGAAATATATATATATATATATATATATATATATATATATATTCGAAAGAAAAAAAGTCGAAACATCATGAAATTCATAAATAGTTAAATTTGGGTTGATTTCAAATTTGGTCATATATGTAAAGACCACTTCTATTTTTTGACACATGTTTTTCGATTTGGTCCTGCATGTTTCGATTTTTTTTTTCAGTTTTTGTCAAGTTTTTCAATTTTGATCATGTATGTTTTAATTTTTGTTTTCAATTTCAATCCAATTGTGATCGGAATTTTCAAAATTACCAATGCCACGTGAGATTTCTCGATGATCATCCGATCAAAATTGGATCGAAATTGAAAAAAATTGAAACGTACTTGATCAAAATTGAAAAATTTGAGTAAAATTGAAAAAAAGTTGAAATATAGAGAATAAAAATTGGAAAACGTATAATTTGTTAAAATGAAAATTTCTTACTTACTGGATCAAAATTGAAATTACCCCTATTCTACTTTTACATCTTTGGGTCAACTCTTTCCTAATACTATTTCTTGACATTTAATATATTGAAAAAGTATAGCTAACAAAAAAACTAAATTTGATTGGTCAGTTAAATATTTCGTAAAATTATTTCCGATTGTTTCTTTTACCTTGTTGGAGCCAATTTTTCTAACATTATTTTTTGACACTTAATCTATTGGAAAATAATTGCTTGGAAAACAAATTTGGAAAAAAAAAAAGATGAACTTCGTTTAGTTATTAACTATTTCATAAAATTAATTCTAATTTCTTATTATTTCCCAACTATTTATTGACACTTAATCTATAAGAAAAATATAGCTTACCAAAAAAAATAAATTATTCGATTAGTTATTAAATATTATACGAAATTAATTTTGATTTCTTCTTCTATCTCGTTAGGAATCACATCTTTCCTAACATTATTTTTTGATGCTTAATCTATTGGAAAATTATATTTTGAAAAAACAAAATTCGAATTTATTTTCAATTAGTCGTTAAATGTTTTATAAAATTAATTTCAATTTCTTCTTCTATTTCGTTGAGGGCCAAGTCTTTCCTAACACTATTTTGTTACACTTAATCTATTGGAAAAGTTTAGTTTAGATAAAAAGTTTGAAAAAAGTCATGAAATTTGATTAGTAGTTAAATATTTAATAAAATTAATTCTGATTTCATCCTCTACCTCGTTGGGGTCAATTCTTTCCCAACACTATTTCTAATTGACACTTAAGCTATTGGAAAAGTATAGCTTATAAAAACAAAATTTTAAAAAAAAACAAAAAAACAAAATTCAAATAGTCGTTAAATTTATCGTGAGATTAATTCCGTTTTCGGGTCAATTCTTTCCTAACATTATTTTTGACACTTAATCTATTGAAAAAGTATAACTTAGAAAATAAACGAAATTCGATTAATTGTTAAATATTTCGTGAAATTAATTTCAATTTCTTCTTGAGGGCCGAGTCTTTTGCAACAATATTTTTTGATACTTATTTTATTGAAAAAATATATCTTAGACAAACAGAGAGAAAGTAAAATTATCAAACCAAAATACAAATTATCAAAATATAGCAAAATTTATAATTTATATATTAAATTTTCTTATTATATATTTAACGAAATTTTAAGCTCTTAATAATATCGATGTATTTATATATGATTTTGAAATAAAAATTATACTTAATATAATTAAGACATTTTGCTTACATACATAATATATACTATGTAAATATATGAAGGATTCTGAAATAAATGATATAAGATATATTATATGGGCAGTGTATTTTTGCTTCTTAAAAAAAAATAAACGGAACTCTTAAAAAAAATGAAAATAGATATTATAACAACTTGTGATGATCAGATTTAAGAATTATAGTAACAAGTATCTCAAGCCCAATTATAATAATAGTTATTGTTCATGATTTTAATGTGCAAAGCCCAAAATATGGTCCACAAAACATTAAAGTCCATTAACCACAATTAAATAATCTACTTAAAGTCCAAAATCGAAAATATGGGGACCCATTAACAAGTTAACAACCTGTTATAGCAGGTAGGGTTGTAAAAGAATCAAATTTTTTTAATTCGATTCGATATTCAAATTCGAATATATTGATTCGAATTCGAAAAATTCGAATAAGAATCCGAATAAGAATATTTTTTTATATTCGAATATTATCCGAATACGAATATGAATATAATCATATTCGATTTAAGTATTCGCGAATATATTCGAATAATAATAAATATATATATATATATAAAATTTTAATAAATTGTTAATAAATATTTATTTATAAGTATATATATTCTCAATCTCAATCCCCAGGGCCAGATTCCCAGATTTACAAATCACGAGTCTTATGGGCCCTTTTTGGTTTTATTTTAGGGTCTTGGCCCAAAGCTTTTTATTTATGTATTTGATAAATATTTTGAATGTTAATTTGTAATTTATTGGTTATGAATTATTGCACTTAATACAAAGAATTGATGGATTTTATTGCTTATTATAAGTATTATATAAGTATTGTATCATATATGTATATGCTAGCTCTATGCAATTTGATATTATTAATTTGGAATTAAACAAATATTTGGAAAAAAAAAAGTGAAACTTCCAAGTTCAAATTCGAATGTTTCATTCGAATACGAATATTCGAATGAAACATTCGAATCGAATACGAATTTTGTATATTATTCGAATAATAAACGAATACGAATACGAATATTCGAATAATAAACGAATACGAATAGAATATCATGATATTCGATTCGATTCGTTTACAACCCTAATAGCAGGTCAAAAAGATATATGTATCGGGTGCACCCTAAAATAAAAAAATCCCCTGAATTCTATCTAAACAGAGTGATTTGAAATCTAATATTCGAAATTAATGAAACTCAAGTTTATGTTTCATCTATATTGCTCAAAAACTATTTCAAAAATAAAAGTAGTGGATTTCAATTCCACATCTATCTAAATACAATCTTAATTAGATTTATCCATTTCCAGAAAAAGAATATAATGTACAAAATTAAAGAATGGTTACTTCATGAAAGATTGTGTAGCTTATGAGAAGTCAAAGTGTTAATACGATCTTGAAGCTTAGCTTGGGGAGATGTTTGAAGAGCATGTAGTTGTTGTAGCTCTTGAAGAACCTCCACCATTGTAGGCCTATTTCTAGGGTCCATGCTAAGGCATCTCACTGCAAGTGAAGCTGCTGCTTGAGCACCCTTTTTAGTGTACTCTCCTCTCAATCTTGCATCCATGATTCTCGAAAACTGCCTACAACCATCTCCCAGAAATTGCTTTGCCCAATCAACCAAGCTGGATAGCGCCCCTCCGATGCTCTCGTCTCCCATCGCTCGTTTCCCTGACATCAACTCCAACAGAACCACTCCAAAGCTGTACACGTCGCTCTTTGGAGTTAGGTGGCCCGAGGCCACGTATTCCGGGGCCGCATACCCCATTGTGCCCACGACTCTGGTCGAGACGTGGGTCCCATCGCCACTCGGGCCCTTTCTTGCTAGCCCGAAATCCGAAAGTCTTGCATGGAACTTCTGTGGAGGACAAAGACTATGCGTGGTCAAGTTGGTTGGTCAAACAGTTCAAAAGTTGATCGAGTATCGAGTAGTTTGATTTACGTACCGAGTCAATTAGAATGTTGGAGGCCTTTAAGTCACGATAGATTATGTTGGCGTTGAGATTGTGTAGAAATGCGAGGCCTCGAGCAATATCAGTTGCAATTTGCATTCGAGTCGACCAAGCCATTGGTTGTACTCCTTCTGTTCAAAGAAATACACAAGGTCAAACCTCTGTTTCTGATTGCAATTTTTGTCTTGTATTGTAACTTAGTAATTAAATCCTCATTTTGGTAATCATCTATATATATCTTAACTTGTGAATTTTTAGTCCTAATATCACTGAAAATTAAGAACTTGACCTGGAAATGTCGGTCATAAGATTGGAAAAATACAAAATTGGTCCTATTGGAAACATAAGAAAATTAAACATCAATTTTAGATCGATTTGCATGATGAATTTTGGACTTTAATACCATACTCATGAATTTTAAAATCATATTAATTTGATACATAATCGAGCATTTCAAGCTTCAATTACTTATGTGAAACCTCAAATATGTGTCCATTCTAGTCGTCAACGACATATTTCAAGCTATTGGGGTTTGGCAGAACTAGTCATTGTTCTTTTAAAAGTGCCAAAACTAGCTAGTCTCTTACATTTTGTCTCAAAATTAATCTAAATTTTATACATTACTAATATTGAAATGATGTGGTCAACTCAAGATGATATGAGGTTGACATGATGCTTCATAAGATAAATAGTTGATAATTTGGTATAAAAATATAATTGTCAATTATCACTTGTGTAACATCAAGTCATTTTTATACCATTTCGGATAAAAAAACAGGACAATTTTCATGTCGTTATCCTATAGTTATGAGATCAATTTTGTCGTGAATTCGAGAGAACTTACTCTTAAACAGGTGATTCTCTAAGCTTCCTTTAGGCATGAATTCATAGACCAAAAGCCTGTTTTCAGATTCTGAGCAATATCCAATTAGCTTAACCAGATTCTCATGATGAAGCTCACCCAAGAATTTAACCTCAGTCTACAAATCACAGAGAAATTAAAGATCATTAAAAGATGAACAAAACAAATTGGCAAGACTAATAAGCTAAAAAAGGGGAGCTTCAAAAGGAGATGATGATATGATCATAAACATACAAGCCATTCTCTGTGACCTTGAAAGCTTTGTGCCTTAAGCATTTTCACAGCCACAACTATCCCTGATCCCGGTTTGCTCGGAGCCAACGTGTTCTCGTTTATCCATCCTTTATACACATAACCGAAGCCTCCCTCGCCAATGAGACTCTCCGGAGAGAAGCTCTTAGTCGCGTTACTGAGATCGTTCAATGTAAAAGATTTAAGGTTGTTCGACAAAGATAGATCGGCTAACAGATCATGATCATCGTATGCGATTTTTGAATGTGGATTTAAAGGATTTGAACCCTGTTTTGAACTGCTAGGTGCTACTTTTGTTCCTGAGAAAACAAGTTATATGATATAAGTATGTTTTAATGAGTGAATTTAAACTATGAATGTGTGATTTTCTAGCAAGAAAATGCTGAAAATCACAATGAACAATATAAGGATAAAGCATAAGTTGATAATTTTAATTACATATGAATTAAATGCAAACATCTAATCATTTATGTTTCCCTATAATTAAATTCAATGACAACGTACACGGTATGATATTGTTCGTTTTGGGTCTGTTTTTGGATTCTCCTCAAAAAAATTTATACCATTGTAGGAAGGATTAGAATCATTTTTCGTTCCATAAATATGGTGTCCTCCGATTTTTGTTCCAATAAGTATCATGACAATTTAAGAATCTATCCAATTTCAGTCCAATTTTGACTGGAAAATCTCAATTTCGTCGGAAAATGGTTTACCGGTAACCTAGAAGTGATGTGGCGACGCGTGTCAATCAATTAGAATTTGATACGTGTTGCCATATTATTTTCAGGTTATCAGAAAGCCCCAAATTTGGTGAAATTTGATTAAAATCGTGACAATTATGAGACTAAAATCGAAAGACACTAAAATTATGAGACGATAAATGATCTTAATCATCTATATATACACACACGCTTATAAACTTAAGACCATTCTGCATCAAATCAATGTGAAGCTTTATTTGCAAAAATAACACTATAATGTATTGTGATCTCTAACCTATATTTACACTTCATAAAACTACGTCGTTTAATCGTTTAAATATACAACATTTCGTGCTGTGTTTTAAAAAATCTGAAACCTCCATTTATCTAATCGAATTGGGGCTTTATTTGCACAAACAAGAACATAATAGACTTTAAAGAAAGTGCATAGTACTAAGTTGAGAAGTCTTACCAAAACTTTGTCCAGAATGATGATGATCAATCTTAGCAGGACTTCCCAAGCAAATACCCATATCTAAACAATTTCTCTTTTGACTGTTTTCTGGGTTTTCCAATCAAGAAATGAAGAAATATTTGCAAGACTTTTTTCTTTCAATGCAGTAGAAGGATTATTTTGAATAGACATATGTAGTTTTTAATACTTAATTTATAGGTACGTTGGCTGTGTTTAGAATGTTTAGTTGTGTTCAGAAATGGTAGACTGAGCTGGTATCGCTGTTGGAAGAAAATTCCAAGCTGTTTCCTAATTTATTTATTTAAAAGATGTCATAAAACATTATGATAAAATAATGTTGTGGAGCGTTAAGATGTTGACGATGACAAAAATTGTAATTTAAATAGAGATCTAAGAATTCTGGTGAAAAAGCCTTGTTACATATTTAATTATGTGAGACGGACCAGTTTACTATCCATAATCTAGACAATCAGGTTGATCTGTGAAAAGAATTTGAGTTATGAATGGTAAAATTTTGTTTCATAAAATTATATTTAACGGACAAGTTCATTTATTAGCTTTTGTGGCGAAGAGAGGCAAATTTAAAGAACTCTTCTAGAATTAAATCTTATAAGAATGTATTATCAATTATGTAGTAATTTGTGCATTATACATGACCTAGTTTAGAATTTTTTTTTTTTAATTTTCCTATTTATTGATAAATCATAAAACTTGTATAATTATTTATTCAAATACATGAATTACTTCTTTTTCAACAAACATCATGGTCATATTCAAAGCTCTAATAATATAATTTGTAAACATTATTAAAATCCGTGAATCGCACATAACCTATCCTAATTAGAAAATAAAGTATGAGAAATTTTTGTTCAATAAGAAACCTAAAATTTTTGTTCTATAAGAAACTCATATTTGATATAGGGTCTATCAATTTTGGACGGTAACTTTTCTGACTGGCCATTTAGGACAATAATTTTGAAAATTTGAAAATTTAGTCCAATTTCTTTTTGATTGACTCAATTCGGCTAAAATTACACATTAAATTCATGTGAAACCTTAATTTTCGGGCTTGTTTTTTTCCAGACTCATTGATATCCTTACATGTGTCAGTCACATATTAATTTAAAATACATTAATTGTCTTTAATAGAAAAAAAATACATTAAAAACACTAAGATAAATAACAAAAATCCATTAATTAAGAAATTGAGTAGTTTTTTCATAAGAATTGAAATTTTCATTCTAAATAATAATGTTAAAATCCTAAAATATTTAATTTAAATAAATAAATTATTTTTAATCATTTACTAAAAATCCAAAATTCATAATTTTCAAATTCACATTTAATTCAATTTAAAAATATGTTTAATAAATTTGTAAATATTCAAAAAAAATGAGAAAAATATTTTTTTTATAAACTAATAATTTAAAATAAATATATATAATATTGATTTGTATTGAATTAAATTAAATTGAAAATTAATCTTAATTTATAAAAAAATTTAGATACAAAATTTACATATGTTTATATCAAAATTAAACTGAAAGATTAATATCAACTATTTTAAAATTTATTATTAAAATAAACAAATTAAATTGAATTTAAATTAATATCATTTATATTGTAATTTTTTAATAATTTTTTTTAGCATTTTTAACTTTTTTATTTGAAATATAAATTTTACTTCTTATGAAAAAAACTTGATTTCCTTTTATTAATGTATTTTTTATTTTATTTAGTGGTTTTCATGTAATTTTATATGTTTTAAAGACAACAAATGTATATTAAATTTATATGTGAATGTCACATGTAAGATTATTAGCGAATTGGGTCCAAACAACCCGAAACCAGGGTTCTATGTACATTTCACGTGTTGGGTACAATTGAGTCATTCTAACTGAAATTAGACAAAATTTTTGAATTTTCAAAAGTTATTATCCTAAATTGTCGGTTTGAAAAGTTATTGTGTGAAATTACAAGATCACTTAAATTATTAGGCACAACGGATACTAAACTCATCTTATAATAAATTTAGCTTTCTCTCAAAACATTTTTAAAATTTCTAACATTATACTTTTTGTGCAAATAATATTCTTCTTAGAAAAATTTAACCAACATTGTAAAATGAGTTGTGGATTAATCCGTCTTATAAAATTAAATCTGTAAAATAGTCTGACAAAGTCTTACTCATCTACTAATAAAAAGGAGAGACTCTTGTACCCCGAGGGTATGGATCCTAGGATCTATGCCCTAACCCGACCCACCCACCCAACCATCCACCCTTATATTTGTTTATTTTATTTTTTGTGCCCTATGTAGCGAAACATCGCTTTTTCTCCCTTCATCTTCACAAATCTCCTCTGTTGCTTTTCTCCTTCATCTTCACAGATCTTCTACGTTCTTTTCTCTAGTCGTTGTATTCAATCTCTCCATTCTTCTTCTTCTTCTCATTTTATCAGTCTTTTGATGATTCCTCCATAATCTCAATTAATTTGGTTGTAGTTATTCTTCTTTCAGTTATTAATTTGAGTGATGTATTTTAATGTTCTCAGTCTTTGATGTGTATTTATGTTGGAAGTTATAAATATATAAATACCAACTAGACATATGCAAGTTATTCTGTTTTTTTATATTTGGTTGTATGATGTGTGCATTATACTTCTGATTCTAATTTTGGTGAGGTAGAGAAATGCAAAGAGTTCAATTTGATGGTTATTGATTGAGTACTATGAATTTTCAGAAATTTTGGGGAAGAAGATGATGAAAACCGTGTATTTGAAATTTTAAAATTTTAAAATCACTCTACAGTACACAGATACCTTAAGAGTACACAACTAATTAATATATTTCATTGAATAAGCAACTAATACCTTATGAGTATGCAACTAATACCTTAGAAATATACAACTAATAACTTAAATGTATTAAACTAATACCAACTAACTATCAACATTAATACCTTAAAGGTAAATATATAATACCTTAAAAACGCATATATAATACATTATACTATAAGTATTAATACCTTAAAGGTAAATATGTAATACCTTAAAAGTGTGCATATGTAATACTTTATACTATAATCATTAATACCTTAAAGGTGAATATATAATACCTTAAATATGTATATGTAATACCTTAAATGTGTGCATATGTAATACATAATACTATATGCATTAATACCTTAAAGGTAAATATGTAATACCTAAAGAGTATACAACCGATACCTTAAAAATATACAACTTATACTTTAAGAACATACAACTGATACATTCACTGAATGAACAACTAATATCTTAAGAGTATACAATCGATACCTTTGTTGGATGAAATATATATAAAATCAGGTGATGTGCGCTGCACACCAACTATGATGTGGCCGCGTGTGGAGGTGCGTGGGTGTGTGTTGAGGCAGTCCAGACATCGGGTCGAGTTGAGACACGTATCTACCCCTGATGCACATAAGTTTTTGCCCTAAAAAAATATACCTCTATTTTCTTCACAATTTTTCCTACTTCCGTAGATCTTCCTACCAAAAAGAACGATATAATAATTTTCAATAATTCCAAGAAATCGATAAAGACAGAGATAATGTTCTTTTAACTTTTGCTCACATGAAAGTTGAATTTCATGAAGTTGCTAGACTACCAAATGAGGTTGTACGTGTACAAGTTGGTAAGAAATTTTCTTTCAGTTCATTTGTTTGATTACATTAAACTAATTTTTTAGACGAGTTGATTGATTATGATTGTAATGGTTCAGTACATTGATTTAGTATATAAATTTTTTAGGGATTTTTTTTTAATTTGGCATCCCAAGTAAATCCTTATTTCAATTGTGATACCCTATGTTCTGTAATTTTCAATATTGGTATCCATTAATGTTTGAAATTGTATCAAGTTTGATACCTACAACCAACTTTCAGTTATAATCTAATTGAAAGTTTATCAAATTTGACAAAAAAGTTGTACTCAATATTGGTACTGGCCCATTGTTTGAATATGTACTCAGGTAATTTGATACATACGTCAAAATTTTGATGGAAAGTCGACATAAAGTAAAAAATTTATAAAATTTCAAACATTAAATATCAATAGTGGAAGTCGCATAATACTTGGTTGGTATCACAACTGAAAGGAGTTTATTTAGAATACCAAATTGAAATAAATTCAATCTTTTATAAAAACAAGCACTTGATTCTGACACTTTTGACTTTTGAATTTAACTTAGATGGATTCAAAAGTCATTTTCATAAACTATATATATATATATATATATATATATATATGCAAATTGAAGTTGAATTTTGCAATGTTGCTGAAGTAGTAATAAGGTTGGTGCAATGATATATTTGTTTAGGAGTAGAAATTAGTTCGAACATATTCTTTACACGTACAGTCTACATGACCAGAAGTATAATTATATTGACTAATGATTATACCACTATACGTGATGTAATCATAATTATTGGAATCTATCAAACTAATATTTAAATTAGGTTTGACTTTTAAAGCATTTGAAACCATCGACCCAATATTGGTATTATGGTTACGACTACTTATTCGTCTATAACAACAAACCATACAATGTTGTAATTAAGCAATATTCCAATAGAATCCTACGAAATTAAAAGATAGTAAAATGCTTGAACATAACCAAAGTCAGAAAAGGCTAGTTAGTCTAATTATTTGTTGAAGTGTTTAGTTTCTTTTCCTTGAACACATTATGATATTGAGAACTTTTTACCTTAAATCTAAAAATATAATATCCGTGCATAATATCCAGGATGCCTTTTTTTGGGTGATTTAAATTACGATATTTTTTTTGTGTATAAACCATTGTAATTTAACTTTCTGATGAAAATTGCTTTAAAAAAAAAAAGGATTATTTAAATTTATTTTGGTTATTGCTTTTAAAAAAGGATTATTTAAATTTATTTTGGTTATTTTATTAAATTTGGATACACTTATTCATTTAGTTTGCATTTACACTACTTTTATTGGGTATTGCACTATTTAACAATTTTATTGTGTTGTTTTTATAAAAAGTTCAATCCATTTTATTTTTCTAGATAGAAATTGAATGTATTTCTTATTCAATTGTTAACTTTGTCATGATATATATGGTTTCATCTGTATTGAAAGTACAAAATAATTCTCTCATATTCGCAAAATATTTCCAACTTGTAATGAAAAATAATAATATCATATACTGGAAATAACGAAAAAAATTAATCTATTTAGATTAAAAGATGAGTGTTTGGTTAAACTTTATAAGTCATTACATTTTAAAGGTAAGTTATCGGAGTTTATAAGATATTACATCTTATTTTGAAAATAAGTTGTATTTGGATAAGATAAGTGGAAGGAGCTTCTTAGGATTACTGATGAATATGATTAAATTTTAAGAAGTTAATGAATATAAACCAAAGAATTTAGGAATATGATGGTTGATCCTTACTTAAAAAGAAAATTTCTAATCTAGTGACATCGATCTTATTTTGAAATGAAATAAGATTTTGTATTAAAAAAAATCATAAATTTTTAAATATTTTATATAAGATGATTATAGAGTCCACAAGCTCGGGAAATATGATCTTTCTAAAATTAACATTATTTTATACATAAAGAAACAATAAAATATAAAATAGGGAGTAGCACTCATGTGCACCTGATGCACACATGCACGCGGATCGAGTCCGAGTTTGGGTTGATCTGGATCCACGCACTTTTACTTTTTTTTTTTTTGGTCTTGACCTTTATATTATGTTAGTCATACATTTATATTATATTAGACATAAAAAATCATATTTTTATGTCCAGATATCATATCTTTATTTAATACATTTAACTCTAAAAAACTCTAATTTCACCACAATTTGTACATGTTTACTTTTATGTGATATTACTTATACCTTTATATCAACACAATCATACTTTTATGTAATATATAAAGGTACAACTAACATAACTAAAAAAGTATATCTAACATAACTAAAAGGTATGACTGATATAGCTAAAAGGTATGAAAAGTTAATATGTGTGTCTAAAAAAAATGTTAAGGTATAACTAACCTTACAAAATGTATGACTAACATAATTAAAAGGTATGACTAACACTACTAAAAGGTATGACTAACATAACATAAAGGTATGACACTTGGGAGCATGCTTGGGTGAATTTGTCCGCAATCTGATGGCACGTGTGTTGGAAATTGGAAGAGAATGTTGGTTTCGACCAATCTTTGACCAATTTTTAATGTTGATTCCATTTTAAATAAATGGAAATAAGTTGCTAAATCGGAATCTACGTTCCGTGTAGATGAATGTAGTGTATTTACTTTCGAATTTCCAATTTTGGGTGAATGAGAAATTAATACACAAAGTTGGCAATTTGGATCCTTCTTGTGAAGAAAAATGGGATAAAGATGAATGTTGTCTCACATTGGAAAATTGGTGGAAAAAGTTTCACTTTATTAATAGGAGCACATGTATAAGAGATAATCATGTGTGCTCCCTTATGGTGGAACCTAGTGTTATTTTTTTGACCTAGTTGGCTAAGCACACACGCACCATCCGAATCGCACGTGGCACCGTTGCACTCGGGTTGAGTCCGGACCGGACCGGGTCCATATGAGTGTAGATAAAATTCAAATTGTGAAATTCATTGGTCATGGATCCATATTCATTAATATTCAACATCACATAGTCAAATATACTAAAGCTCCATAAAAAATAAATAAATAATAAATCAAAACAAAGTTACAAAAACTTTGTTATAGCAAGTGTACCCTACGTTGGTAGATACTGCGTGTCTGCGCTTGAACACCAGTCAAAATAGATATAAATTAAATCAACCCACAAAGATACCTAATTATTATTTAAAACAAATATAAAGACAAATTTGCAAAATTTTGATACGATTATCGAAACTCATAAAAATTGACTATTGCTATTTAACATTGAACCTTAAATAAAAGAAAATTTTCACTTCTTTTATATATATATATATATATATATATATATATATATATATATATAATACAAGAAAATTGTCACTTCTTTTATATATATATATATATATATATTTATATATATATAGCCCGAATAATACATGGGATTAAAAAAATCAAATTAAACTTAGTAAAATTAAATAAAAATCAAAAATTCTCAAATAAATTCCATAGTTTATTTTTAAAAAAATATTCGCAAACAATATTAAATTTTATTAATCAATAAATTTGAAAGTTTGAATAATTAATCCTATTTAGTCAACCCACATTTATTAAGTTTACTACTTTTATATATTTATTTTATATTATTATCTACAAATTTTAAATTAACCAAGTTCAAATTTATAAATTATTTCTATATTTGAAGTCTAGCATGTGTTATTTTAATAAATTTTATTAAAAATTCTATATTATTTACTAATGTATATTATCAACATTAAATTTGATATCATTAAATAGTCGTATTAATTCGATATTAAATGGATTAAATTTACAAAACAATTAATATGAGAAAATTATAGAATTAACAAATGTCCTATTAGTCATTCTTTTATATATATATATATATATATATATATATATATAAAGATATATAGATTTTATGTGCACTTCTTAATTCCACGATGTTGTGAATTAAAAAACAAAACACTTTAATTTCCAAAAATACTAAAACTAAAAGCAAATATCACTATACAAAGATAAATACAAAATTACATATAATCAAACACAAATGTCTAAATTATTTAAAACATAAAAATATCTAAAAATTTATCAATAGAAGTATTAAAAGCATTTTATATTTCATATCAAAATAATATATTGTTATATTATGTTTTTAAAAATTTAAAATTATTAGATGTTATATGACAAGTCATGGTTGTAACTTGTCAGAGTAATATTCATGCACCGAAGAATAGCTCTGGTTGTCAATTAACATAAGGCAACTCATGATTTCCAGAAGTGTATGAGATGGGGAAAACCTGTTAAAGGTTAATGAGGTGAAATTGAGAAATTTCATATTTATTAACAGATTTTCTCCATCTCATAACAATTTTGAAAACCATAATTTGTATTATGCATTTGACTTTAAATCTAAACCGAAATAAGATTTTTACAATAATACAACGAACTCTCCATCAACACTATTTTTATGCCAAATGCAACTCTTTGTATAAATAGCTAGTAGGAAAATTGGACTAAGATGAGAGAAATCTATTAAAATATGAAATGAAAAAGACATCTCAAAGAACATAAGATTGTTGCAAATTAGAATGCAAAACTAGAGTTGAGAAGAAACAAAAGAAAGTTGAGAAGCTATTGCATAGTCCCTACCTATTTATAGACGTTAGAAAATGAAGGATCATAATTCTAAACAATAAAAAAGAATTACCTTATTGTGACATAATAAGATTATTGTTTATTTTCATGTTTATGCAATAAATTGTAATTTTTTGTTTTAAGAATAGAAGTAAATGCACTTCGATTATGTTGAAAGTTTATGAAATAAATGTATATTCATACTATTAATTTTGTCAGAATAAAATAAATACTACATATTATAACTTGGTAAGTATAATCATTACAATATACCCTAATATTGTTGACATAATTAATAAAAATAAATATTATATGTTATATTTCAGATAAGTATAATCATTACAATATATCTTTTTTATACTTGTGGTAAGTATAATCATTACAATATACTCAAATATGGTTGACATAATAAAAAATATATTATATATTATAATTCAGGTAAGTATAATCATTACAACTTTTTCTTTATAATTCTGGTAAGTCTAAAAAGTATATTTTATAACAAATGTTTCTGTACACCATGTGCATCGATCCTAAACTCGTGCAACTAAGTCGACTCGATCTGGAGATGCATTTCATGCGCGCTTTATGCATCCACGCGCCCAAACTCTAGTTTCGCAATTATATTAATCTAACCTTTTATTTTAGCGAACTTAACATTTTAGTTCTGTTCGCATAACTTTTAGTGTTATTTATACTGAAAAAAGTTTAAGTAATATTACTTAAAGGTTATGAAATATGTGCATAAAGATTAATTAATATAACATAAAGGTTATACTCATATAACATAAAGGTTACATAACTTTTATGTTATTTATACTGAAAAAAAGTCTAATTAATTTTACTTAAAAGTTATGATATATTTACATAAAGGTTATACTAAATTAACATAAATGTTATACTCGTACAACATAAAGGTTTACAGAACTTTTAATTATGTTATTTATACTAAAAAAAGTCTAAGTAATTTTACTTAAAGGTTATGATATCTGTACATAAAAATTATACTAATATATAACATAAAGGTTAAATTATAATAACATAAAAGTTTCAGTTAAATTACATGAATTTTTATGTTGAAAAGTCTAAGTTATTCACTTAAAGGTTATGTTATTTTTACATAAAGGTTATATTCGATTAACATAAAAGTTATATTCGGTAAACATAAAGGTTATGACATAAATAAAATAAATAAAAAACTGGGCGCGGATCCAGGTCGGACCCGACCTAACCCGACCCGCACACGCCCTGTTGCATGGATCATGACCCATGCACTTGGTGCACACAAACACTACTCATATTTTATATGGGTACTCATCCCAAACTACCTATTTTCCTATAGCACAATACTTTTCTACCCTTCAATATAACATATACACCTTAAATACCCCTTTCATAAAAACACATCCCCATCTACCCCTTTCAATCATTAGCATTTATGACATTTAACCAAAAATCAAGATTTTGACTTTACACATTAAATGCTTTCGTAAATAATTTCTATTTCCACTCCAACTACCAATTATATCCGGATAAAACGTAAATAGATCGAAATCAGGCCCAACATGCTTCCGTAAAATAAATTCATCCCCTAAAATTCATACCTCTTTTTGACCGCAACAGCACCGGGTGAGATGGTTTGCAAAGCCACCAGCTAGAAAATCACTGCCCCCAGACCGTTCTACGAACAGCTCCTCACTGTTCAACTTCAACCCTCAGGGAAGATGGTCTGCAAGTTATCCAGCTCCTTCAGCAACTGTACATCACAACCTTGGTTCGTTTCCTACACCAGGTGTACGAAGTATTCCTTCCAGGGGACGAACTCAATAATACTAGAAACGCATGTTGAAAGCAAAAGCCTTTCTTTTATTAAGAACTTATAAATATTTATTACAACATATGTAATCTCCTTTTGGGAGGAGAATTACTGGTTTAGCCTCTCATAAAGAAGGCTTGAACTCCTAAATACATAAACTGTAAACACTCTTACTATTACAGAAGAAACTAAGAAAGATAGATGTTTTGAAGAAAACTGAGGGGAATGCTCGATATCTTCAGCTTCCTTCGCTTTTTCTATTTATAGATAGAAATCCGGACATGAAATGCGGATTTCAAATCTCCTTGAATGAGCTGGCTGGCTGCTTTCAATTGTGGCCAATCAGTGTTCTCTTTCTTTCATGCCCCGTGACTCTACCATGTGAAGTTTGTCGGGGAATCTCTTGCTTTTGACTCAGCCCACCATGTGATAGTGGTTGGAGAGTCCTTTTCTCGTGCTATCCTATTTTGCTTTGTCGGGGACGCTTTAATAATTTGGACGTTGTGGTCCCCGAGGATATCGTCTTTTTTGTGTTGGGCCCTTTTCTTTATTGGCTCCAACTACCTGTCGGTCGGGTTTGGGTCGGAATCCTTTCCCAAACTCGGGCTCTTTCTGTTCAGGACACGCATGACAGATCTGATCGATCCATCTTCCGATGTGTGCCATATTACAGAATTTCCGGTAAGTATCTTTGCTCGTCGGAATCTTATTTTCCCAGAGGATCTTTCTTTTAGTTTCAAAAAGTTCCTCTGCAAATCCTGTTGTCGATCCAGTCATTGTATTCAGCATGAAGGATCCATTGGCTGAATTCTGGAAGACCTTAAATGAGTACTTGACCTTGTCCATTTCGGTCAGACAAGTCCAAAGTCCCCAAGCTCGTCGAGTAGAAGCTTCATCTTCAGTAAATGCTCCTACCAGTATCGGAACCTTTTCCGGAGATGTTGTCTTTATGTATTTTAAGGCATTCCCGTCCGGTCTCCGAAGCTTGATAAAATGAAAGGCCTCATGGAAGCCTTTTTTAGCTGGTTCTGGAGCGGCACTAATGAAGTAGAGCTCCAGGATGTCTCCTCTGGACAAGTGTGGATTGTTTGTCCAGGTTTCATGAACTGCTTCTCCTATCCATCTCGGTAATTTCGAGATTTCTGGGAATCCTGGTGAGGTGGTATAAATTGAAGCAAGAGCTCCAAAGTTATACCATTCCTGGACTTCATTTGGATGACTGTCTGGTTTCATCCAAACTCTGGGATATTTCCCTGAGATATCAACGGTCGTTCTTTCCGGGTTGATACCGTTTCTTGTTATTAATTTCTCCCATTGACGCTGATATACCTGCATAGCGGAAATTTTAATCTCGTCAGTGTGAGCTTGAACCTTTGTTTTGCCTGTCTGTGGCCTTAGGTTCAACTCGACCTCTTTAACCCCAGAGGTACTGGGTTGACTTGAAGACTCAGGTAGTGACACTAGAGCTTCAACATTCATTACTGATGGTACATCCTCAAGGAATGCATCACCTGTAACACTCGTAGGCATGGTATTTGAATCCATAGCCTTCGGGTTAGAGTCCCGATCTCGAAGTTCTCCTTTTAGCACCGTAGAAGATGCAGCCTGGAGGAGAGGCTTATGCAACGCTTGGAACATATGTCCCTGAGCGTATTGGCATGCTCGTATTAGATCAGAAACGGATTTCTGATCTTCTCGTTGAAGTCGCCCAGCAACTTCCGCATTGAGACATAACGTCCCAAATTCTCGTTCAAGACTCTCCAGGTTTTCCCTGAGATGTCTTACTCGTTTGAGGATCTCGTTAGCAACGTGTCCTTCCATCTCGTGTTAAGAAATCTGCAAGAACATTTTCGTGAGATTTCACAATGACAATATCATAATCATAATATTGGCATTCAGCTTGCCATCTAAGTATCCTAGCCTTTTCTGGTTTAGATTCAATTTTATTTTTCAGAAAAGTTTTGACACTTGAATTATCAATTTTTAAGATAAACTTTTTAGCCAGTAAAAAAAGAGGCCATTTTTTAAAAGCCTTTCTGACTGCAAAGAACTCCTTCTCGTTGATATGCCATCTAATTGCTTCTTCATCTGAAAACAGACCGCTGCAATATCTGCATGGCACTTCTCCGTCTGGTGTGGCTTTCATAAGAACTGCTGCCCACCAATGATCACTGGCATCTGTGTAAATAGCCAGTTCATCTTCGTCTTGGGGTATAGCAAGTTTCGGAAGCTTGCTACAGACTTCCTTAAGCTGCTTAATCCCTTCTCGATGTTCATCTTCCCACTTAAAAACAACATCTTTCTTAAGTAGTGGTCTGAACACCTTTCTGTGAAATGCTAGATTGTTGATAAACATTCCAGCAAAATTAACAACTCCAAGAAAGCTTTGAAGTTGTTTCTTGTCCGTGAGATCATCTGGAAACCCTTGTATCTTTTCCACAATATGATTTTGTAGAATGATTCCAGATTCATCGATTTCAATTCCGAGGAATTCAATCTGTCTTGTTGCAATTACTGTCTTCTTTTCAGAAAGCACTAATCCTTCTTTATGGCAAACATCTGAGAAGATCGTCAAATGTTTGAGATGCTCTCTCATGTTTTTCGATGCGATGAGAATATCATCGATGTAAACGAACATGAAGTTGAAATAATCCTTGAAGAGATTATCCATCTTTCTTTGATATATCTGGGGTGCATTTGCCAAACCCATAGGCATGACATTCCAGACATAGTGTCCTTGTGGTGTGGAGAAAGTTGTGAACTTCTTACTTTCCTCCTCCATCTTAATCTGGTAGAAACCAGACTTGCAATCGAACTTAGAGAATATCTTGGCTCCTTTGATACAGTTAACCAAGTGTTCTCTACTCGGGATGTAGTATCCATCAAACTCCAGAATGTTATTAATCCCTTTGTAATTAATAACAAGTCTAGGTTTACCTCTTTTGATTTCTCCATGATTCCTCACAAGGAATCCCGGACTGCTATATGGAGAAACTCCTGGTGATATCAACTTAAGATCCAGATGTTCCTTAAGTATCTTCTGCATATCCTCACGATCATTTTGATTCATCAGGATAGGTTTGAGTCTTACGAACTCGTGTTCCTTTCCAGGTTTAACCTTTAAGGATGCTTTGAGCTCGTTTCTGTCCCATCATGCTAAAGGATCTTCATTATAATTTCTCTGGATCCTTTTCTTGAAATCCTCGAGTGATATTTGTTCTTCAATGGTAACATCACTCTGTGGATTCTCCATTATGGCTTTTCGTAATTCTGCAATCGCCTCTGGAGGAACTCATTCTTCTTTTTATCTTCTGAATGAATACAAGGTATTATCCATTCTTTTGGTATCCTTTTGTCTCGGACCAAATTGTCGAAAGGATAATAAGGCATCACCAAATATTCTTTTATCCGCCATTTTTGGATGTCGAAGTTTGGCTTCATCACCACGCTTGCTGCGAAAAGGAAAAGGCATTTTGCGGTAAAATGCTTCTCGTAGTCTTTGGACAATAATCTTATGATCACATAACGTTGTGAAAATAAGCCTTCTTGTCTCATTTTCCTGAGTAAATCGCTTGAATATTTGTAGGAAATTGTTTCCTAGCAAAACATCTGCTCCCGTATCATGGAAATATATTGGCGGCGTCTTCACCTTATACCATGGGGTATCACCCGCACCGCCGATCATAATTTCCGCTTGTTTGATTCCTCTGTTAAGGATAAGAATCCTTTTAGAGAAATCTCGTCCTGCAATGGCTGGTAGATCTTCTCCCATTTCTTTAGGAAAAACCTCCTGCTTGGCAGTACATATTCCTGCTCCTGAATCAACATAGGCTGCGAAATATTCAGCCTTGTATTTAACATATATCATTCCAATTGAAATGTATATGGAGAATGGACTAGTGGTCATCTGATTCGGTATCTTTTATCAGCCACTGTGAACTCCATTCCATCTTGTAGTCTTTCCCAAGGCTTATGATCCTCAAGAAAGTGAATACCCAGTACTAATTGTTCTGGGAGTCTTCCTGCAATCCCTGTGATAGTCACTTCAATTTCACCCATTTTTAGGCGTCCTTGAAATCTTCCAACTATCGGTTGTTGGAGGTAATATAGAACATCACTAGGAAAGATATTATCCTTCTGATTGATGTCAAATATTACTTCAACTGCTCTCCAGCCCTCCGGACATTGCAGCTCTCCTTGTGTTTTGAAAACACCTGGGATTCGCTGAACTGTACTAGACTTCTTTTCCTCCCAACGACTGCTACTCATCAGTCTATCTTGTTGGAAAGACATTCTCCTTGTCTCCATTCTGAGGCTTTGACTCCGATTGAAGGCCGGCTGATCTTGTATTTTCATATCTATCTCCTTTATCGTTGGAGATTCAATGAGTTCTGGTAAGACCACCTTAGCGAAATCGTCGAAGATTTTTGGAACTTCGATAAATTCCTTTCTCAAGAATACATCTGAATGATGCGAATTCGAGAGAGCATAGGAAATCTTGTATGTGATCGAGTAGGGCCTATTCCCTTCTTTCATCAAGTCTTCTCTTTTGAAATCTTGATGAAGTGTTAAGACTTTGTTGAAGTCTCGATCTCCCAAATTGTATGCAATTCTAGGATAGACATTAAATGTCAATTTCCCTGCACACAAGTTTCCTGTGACTGCCCCAAGGCATGAATCCTTGAGATTTGAGATTCGCTTGTCAAATATGGCAAGATTGAGAGGCGAATCAATTCCTTCTTTGAAAGTTGCTTTAATAATAACTCTTATAGCTCCGATATGAATCCATGAGAGTGTATTGGCAACTTCTCTCTTAACTTGGCTTCTGATCTCATTAACCTCTCGGTAAGGGATCAGCTGCATCTCGATCAGGTTACTTGTGAATTCCATTGGGATGGCAAATTCTCCCGTAGTAACCCTATGGATGATTTGGTGTTTTCTTTTACGAATTCCAAACTTATCCAAGGTTTTTTCCATAGCTCCAATGGTAAAACCATCATAGATTTGAAGCTTTGGATCCTCTTTCATAATTCTTATGAGAGTCTTATGAGAAACTGTTGTGTGAGAGAGAAATCCTGACATATCCTCTCTCATTGTTTGAAGAATTTCTTCTTCACTCTGATTCTGATGTGGATTCACTTCCATCATCCGAATAGATCTCTTCTTCATAGATGCTTTCATCTGAGGGTAGATCCTCAAATTGATACACCTGTATAAGATCTTGGTAATAGACAGCTTCTTCGAATTCTGGTGTTGCTTCGAACTGTCTAAGACCTCTCCTTTGATTATCTGGGCAATCCGTTGAGATATGCCCCCTTGCTCCGCAAGTCCAGCAATTACAGTCTTTGAAACTTTCATTAGCTCTAGTGTGAGCTCGCCTGAAAGTTCTTCTTCCCATAGTTCTGCTGGAACCTCTTTGGTTTGAACCTGTTGATAAGGTTCTACTCCTGCTTGGTGCTGGTCTTTGCCCTGACTTGTAACTCCGGGCCTTTTGTTTAGACCACATCCTTCTAGGTCTCCATGAAGACCTATTGCTCCTTCTGTTGTTGTTGCTTCCACGGCTATAAGGATGGCTTCTCTGCTTCCTTCTTTTATGTCTCCGTGGTTGACCACCCACTATTGTTGGGATATCATTTTCCTCGCAATATAAGGGAACCATTTTATTGATTCCTCTTAGTCTCTTGTAATTTTTGTAGAGTGTCGTCTGGTGGCACCATTCAGATAACTTGGCTTTTAGGAAAGACATCCTTCTGGCCACTGTATCCAAATCGTCTGCACTCTTGTATTCCCTAATGAGCATTTCTCTCCAGGGACTCGGAATCTTCGCAAAGAAAAGTTGTGAAGCTTCTTTGTCATCCACCTTAGACTTCCATCGGTACTCGATGAATAACTTGATATATTCGTCAATGTGATAAATATCATGTAACTCGAGGCAGTAGAGGGCTTGTTTGTATCTTTTTCTCTTTTCCTCTTCTATTCCCTCGAAATAGCCTATACCGATAAAATGGATTTTGAATAATTTGGTCATATTATCGATAATTCCTGTTAATGATTCACCAGCAGTTACATTATTCCTCATCTCTGGTGGTGTCATATCTCACGCTCTCTTTACAGATTTTTCAAGACTCATTTCCAGAAGTAAAATGAATCCTTCCTTTGTAAGATTAAGCGTTCCTGCTGTCATCCTCATCGATGCTGCCCAGTCATCAATAATAACTTCTCGATTCTTGAAATCTAGAATATCTAGATTTAACATTAATCCGTATGGGTGGATCGGATTAAGTTGTGACTTTCTATAAGGCGTATTTTGAAGATCTGGCCTTTTGGATCGATGTCGAGTTCCCGCAACAATCGGGTCTCCTCTTGTGGTAAAATCTCCAGCGTGTGGCATTGGTTCATCCACATGATGTGAACCTGAACTTTCTGCAACGTTGGGATCTACTGGTGGTTGTGGAGGTGGTCTTGGGTATTGGTCATGAGTAACCAATGTTGAACCATCTCCTGTATTCATCTTTAGATCTACAATACCTAATCCTGCAAAGGACTCGGCAAGTTCTTGTAGATCTTCAAGATTCATCCTTTCCATATCCATCTTAATTTATGATGGATTTTCCTTTGATGATAGCAATGAGCTTCTCATCTCGGGTCATTGGTCGTATGACTTCAGTTGGTTTTCCTTTTTGGTGTAAGTAGGGGACCGTTCCGAAATCTATACGTTTCCTTCCTCCGGGAACACTTGGTCTGTCCTCTAGATTCTTGACTCGTTTTTGAATATCATGAAGGATTTCTAGAGTCTCCTTCTGATATTTCACCATCATCTCCATCTGGTTTTGGATCTGGTGGACTTGTGTTGGTAGATGATTATGGCGGTTGCCATAATTCTGCACCCTCTTCTAGATTTCTCTAAGATCAAGGCCGATCTTAGATGAATCTGGAAGTATCTCGCTCCATTCAGGGTCTCCGTTCGTCATCAATGATTTAGATGAACGATCTCCTGAAGGTTTATGAGTTCAGTATATAAACATTGGTTAACCCAAAGGAAACCCATGTAATACTCTTCTCCCCTTTTGCATTGCCTCAAGGTTTCCCTGTCGACTCCTGCTTCTTCTTGTTCAAAATTTGACGATATCTCATGTATGGTATACATCTTGGACAATTGTCCAGATCCATATTTTTGCGAGAAATTCTCCTCACCAAAGGTTAATTACATAACAATAATAAATATCATAAAAGTTCTTAATAAACCTAGGCTCTGATACCATTTTAAGCATACGTTTTTCATCCGATTTTATGCCCCATTTTTAGATTTTTATTTCCGAAAGAATTTGTACGTGGCATTGTTACACATTCCAGACCACTGTTTTTTAAGCAGTATCGGCACGAGGAAAGTATTCCAGCCTATATACTTATTCCTTAAGAAAATCAATCTTTAAAGTTTCATTATCGGATCCGGATTTTCAATATTTGGAATGGAATTATAAATTAAATTGGAAAGCATATAAAAATTTGGATTTAGTAAAATGTGCTTGGAAGTAGTTAAAATTAAATGATTAGAAATGGGTTAAAGGGTTCAAAGGGTCCTTTGACTTAAAAATGGGTAGTTTGGGATATTTGTTATATTAGGGGGTAGAAAAGGATATAGTTATATGGAATGGGGTATTTTGGGACCTTTCCCCTATTTTATATACCTGAATTATAAATTAAAAAGGTATACTGCAATGATTGTACTTACCTGAATTATAATGTGTAGTAATTATTTTTATTATTGCAATATTATATTGTAATATAAATAATTCATAAATCTTTCACATAATCTGCACGCATTTACTTCTATTTTTAAAATTATAAATTAACATCTATTGCATAAACAAGGAAAATATGTAAAATATAATATAAAATTAACATTTGTGAAAAATTGGATAAATATATCCTTAACTAATAAAGAAATTTGTGATTCAAAATTGAAAAGAGAATCAAATTAATTCCATAAAATGTATCATATTAAATTCCTAAATTTTAAGTAAGAAATATTAATAGGGATAATTTGAAAATAAAACTGTATAAAAGTTTAAAATGACACCTAATTTAAAATAAAATTTAGACTTCAGAGCTACATTTATTATAAAACGGATGTAATAATATTTGTGTGTGTGTGTTTAACTAGAACTAGACTTTGGATGCAATTCGAAGGAGTGGTACCTTAATCATCAATGATCAAGACTTAATAAATTAAATTTTAGAAAGAAGAAAAAAACTAATTAACAAATTTATAATCTAATTCCCATGTTCAAACTCTAATTAAATTTGCGTCAATAAGGAATAACAATGCATCTAATTTGGTAAAAACTCAAATAATTTCGATAAATCTGTGGTTTTAGTAAAAAAGAAAAAAAAAATAAAAGGTATTTAAAAAAAGAAAAACATTATTTCGATCTGATTGAAAGACACTATATACATACAATTTACCAGGACGAACCTATACACAAATACTCAATATTAACAATTAGCATTGTAAGATAATTTTATTTTAATCATTGATTATTAATTTATATAAAAATTAGTGAACAAAACAAATCACCTCTAGGGTTTGCGAATTGAAGCTTTCACATTTGGTAGAGACATTTGATCACCAACACGATGGGAAGAAGAGTTTTGATTCATAAAAGAAAACTTGAATTTTTGCAAATAGCCCTATTCGTCTACTTTTTGCATAGCGCAAATGCATTACATATATATAAGCGGTAATATTAACACAAATGGAAAAAACAAAAACATTAATATGTGGATTTTATATTATAATCAATAATACAAGATTATGATAATAAAAAAGATTTAATATTGTTGACGGCATTTTTCTATTGTTGCACCATCCGATCCGACTCGAACAAATGGAGCCAGGGAGGGCCAAATCGACTCTATTCAGCACGCCTCAAGATCCGACATGAGACGGCTGACTAGGAGGTTGAGCCATGCTGGTGGCATATTTGGACCACTTTTCAGAAATGACCAAGCCGATCCAAACCTACTAATGGTGCCTTCGAAATTCTCGTCAAAATCATGCGCAAGGGAAAATTGGATAAGACAACAAATTCAAATAGAATCAAATCTAATTTTGATAGATCTTCATTCCTAGAATCGTGTTGATTGGAGTTATTTACCAAAATTTTGTAATCTCTAGCTTCATAGGCCTTATTTTATAGGAGAAGGGCTCGAAAATCGTTAAGTATTCAAGCATTATCCCTAAAATAACTTCATCTTGACTGACACTTGAGCAAGAAATCCCAATATTACTCTTATTGTTATCCGAACTTATTTTATTGTTATTTGTTTAATTTAATTTAGTTGTTTGACTTAATTTGTTCATCCGAAACATCAAAGATTATTAAATTTATGAGGATCACTCGCATGCACCAGTTGCACGAGTTTCAGGATCCCAACAACTCAACCCGCTCCGACCCAGCCCGCCTACTTATAAATACTTTTTCTTTTTGTTGTATTGAAACTGCAGCTGCGCAGCCAGCTCTCCTCATTCTTCTCCTCATTTTTTTCTCTAAATCTAAACGTTCCTTTTCCTCTTTTTGTCATTTCCTTTATCTTGATTCTAACGTTTTTCTTGTGCCCTTCTTTTTTTCACTTCTTCTTCTACGTACAGTACACAAGGTGTTGTAGTTCTTTTTTTTTTATTTGGGGTCCTCCATATGCATTCATACGACAAAACAAAACGATCCAAAATTGATATAAAAAGATATTCAGTCACATATAATTCAGATAAGAAAATGTAACTAATCCTATGTATGTTTTTCACTTTATTCATTTTGACCGACCACATTTTTTAAGTTTGAAGATGAGCCCAAAATGTAATTTAAAAAAAAAAAAAAAAATTCCGCTGCTGCGTTTAACCGTGGTTAAAGCGAACACAACATCAAGTACTAACAATGGTTAATAATTGGACATAGCAACCATGGTAAGAACAACAGAATCTTATGTGCAATAATGTTGTAATAATACATAACAAACTGGTTTCTCTCCAAAAGTCACTATTCTATCAATAAAAAAAAAAAGGAAAATCAGAACATGGCAACTGAAAAAAGGGCCTAGCAGCTGAGACAAATCAAATCAAAGAATTTCATATTCACTGAAAACTGCATCTTACCAATACAAGAAATATCCCCTAAGAGATGGCAATGGTTGGTTTAGCAGTTTCCTGCTGCAGATCTATCATCGGGCCCCGCAAGCGTAATCTGTTTAAATAAGCGTTCGGGTTTATCGTAATTTCCCAGTTATTGTTTCAAACAAAATATTTGAAAAGAAATGATTAAATGGATATTTGGTACTTACATTGCAGTCAAATGCGAATCTTCTCGCAAGCATGATAGCTGCGTTTCTTTCTCGTTCCGATTCAAATGCTAATATGAAAGACAGTTGTGTTTTTACTTGCAAATATACTGCTTGAGCTGCAGCATTCCCACCTCCTCTAATTCCACAAATCTGAGGAAAAGAAGACATATATAATCATTTTAGTGAGTCGTTTGGCACCTGGCATGTTTCCAAGAAAACGGGATTTTGCTGATTTGGATCATCAGAAAGCATACCTGCATTAAATTGGAATAATACTCTTTTGCGATTGTTGTTTTCCCTTTGCGAAGTTTTATTCTCATCTTTCCGATGTGTAAAACGTGGATAGACTCTGAATGATGGTCGACTCCGTTCATTTGGATGAGGACGACCTGCAGGGCTTTTCTTTTATCACGATTGTGAACCAACATGTATATGTAAAGCAACCAGCCGAGTATGAAACTTTAGTTAGGACATACATCTTACGTGGCAAGATAATTCAACATTACATTATACAAGATACTATTTTCTAAGCATCTATTCGATCAGGTTCTCTACTCAATTTAGGGTTGTGCACAAGTCTTGGAAATTATTGAATCCAAATCGAAACCCAAACCCAAAAAGTTCAGAGCAGAAAATATCCGTTCACTATTTAACTTTTCCAATTATCTGAACCAAAAACAGAACCGAATTGGATCAAACTAAAGAACCGATTTTAATTTTCCATAATATATATGTTGTTCATTTTTATTTATATCTTGATACTAAAATAATCACATATTTAATTAAGTTTTTTAAACCACATATTCAATTAAGTTAATAATATATAATGCTACAAATAATTTAAATTTTTTATTTTTAATAACTAATGATAATCAATAACAATTAACTATATTCTAATGACCTTTATCAAGAAACTATATCTTTTTATATTCAAGAAGTAAACAACAAACTAACAATGTAATCAAATTATAATTTTGTAACTTTTTTGGAATGAAGTTTATGTAAGATGCATTTGGTTATAACTTTTACTATTTTAGCTAGATAATTTTGTTAACTATTTTTTGGAGTGAAGGTTTGGTTCAGTAGATTTTACATTTCGGTTCAATTCTGGTGATTTATTTTTTGGAATTCTCCGAAGTTTGGTTCAGTTTCAATGATTTTCAAATCTTTGAACAAATCCAGACCGTGCACACTTATACAATAACAAACACCAAATTTATTGTGCAACAATTAAAAAAAGAAACATACAGTGAATTCAGTGTCGTGCCTTCGCACCAATGCTTCTACATAGTTTCCCAATCCTGGAGCTGTACAAGCAAAACCGATTTATTTCTAGAAACATAAAATAAAATACAAAAAAGAAAAAGAAAAAGAAGTTTCGCACACCTGGATCGATAGGAGCAGAGGTTGTTACAGTTATAGTTCGATCACGAATGGAAATGTCCGCTTGCAAAATTCGTCCAACATCACAGGGCTCTGGAGCATATACAGATTTTGTAGCCCCTGGAATGGTGTAAGAGCTAGTCAATGTTAAACCCATAAAAACTTAGGTTGTGTTTGGATTGAGGGATTTGAAATTCAGAATTTGAAATAAATGGATTTAAATTCACTCAAGCCAAAGTAGATTCAAAATCCAACCATATTGCTTATAATTAAGTTCAAAATAAAAGTGATCAGATTTCAAATTCATATATATCCAAACAACAATAGATTTACTACTATGAATTTCAAATCCTTCCTCAAATCCTCAATTTCATTAATATATCATAAATCTATCTATCCTGAATGAGATTATCAAGGTACAAGTACAACAAGTATGATTATGCACAAAATTGATAGAACTAGTCATCCACACATGGATATACCTGATATAAGCTCCTTCTTGACACCCTCGGATGTCGACCTATACCATTGAATAGTGCAATCCGAAGGATCCGGAGCATTGTCGGAACATGGATATATCCTCAGATATGAACCCAATACCTCGGTACCATCTATTTCATATAAACGAGGCATGTTTTCATCACCCTTCTTGCTTATTGCCAACTGAAAATATTTGTGGATGAAGATTTCAATGCTTAAGTATGTTTCAACTTAGATAAAATCATTCAATGAAGCGCATTAAGGATATATAATTCCAGTAAAGAGATAACCAGCGATAGAAAGTCAGATACAAGTTACTTGATGCATATGACACACTAGTGGTTTGACTGTAAATGAAATTCGTCGTTTTTATTTATTTATTTTGAAAGCAAGTCTTATTGTCAAAGACAATATTCGAGATTTATTCGACGATATAATACATTATAATTATATGCTGATTTTGTAAAATAATTCATAACATCAATTTCCTTCTTAAATTATAGATCGTTCCTGAATATGCCCAGAGTTTTGTGCATAACTATTGATGAATACAGTTTACGTTTACTGATCAAAATACATTAATGAGGTCAGACACTTCATATATTAAGGCATTCTTGTAGTAATATTTAGTCTACAACTTTTCCTGTTCCATGAAATTAGTAATATTTCATTTCAATATAGAGGTTTCAGACATCTCGAGTGCTTATAACTTGCCTTTCGTTTTTACTTATTTCTTTCGGATTATTTGGTTCCTAAGTTCTGTAAATGTACAGTAAGTTCTTGCATCTAGCAGAACATTTTACTCTTCCTCGTCTCATCTAGACACATAAATCATGCATATTGGGAAGTTTCTTAAAAAGGGCATCCTAGGAACATGTGAAATTTACGAATCTTAATCATTATAAGTTCAGTCAAAAGGAGAAAAAAGACGCAATGTTCCTTGACAATAAAAAACACAACAGATTTGAAAAGTCGGAAATGGACTCGGAATAAGAGAGACCTCTTTCTGGAGTTGTAGTGAATGCTTCGACTTCACTGCAAGTTGAATCCTTAATGCACGAAGCTCGTGTTCCATGTCCATAACCTGTTAAAGCAACGTCTCTTACAATAGAAAAGGCATGTGGATTTTGGAAGATCAACGGCCTAAAATAGAATCAGCCATGCTCGAAGAGAATATAGGAAGAAGACGTAATTACCTTACTAGGCTGATGCAGCATTTTGATTCGTCTCGCTTCTTGAACCTCCTTCATCAATTCATCCAAGTCCTGATTATGAAACAAGACAATCATCACAAAAAGACCAATGATAGACTTTGATGCAATAACATACACTAATCACTGACACATTTGTGCACTGCAATAAAAGTATAATTACAATGGCCATATTAGAAGTGATATAAATTTGTGAATCATGGTAACACAAGTTATAAATTATAGAATAAAGTTCTTTTAGAAATGTTATTTTCATCATAAATGTGGAGAAGAATTCATTCCTGTTGAACCTGCTTTCCTAGAGCTCTAGACATTCGTTCATGTTCCTGAAGAGCCTCTTCCACTCTCTGCACAGCTGCTCTTGCATTCTCAATTTCGTCCCGTGAAAATGCTCTTTCTTCATCAACAAGTTTTTTAGCATCTTCAGAAGCCTGCAAGAGATTTTTTTTTTTGTAAACAAGAACATAAATATACAGAAGAATGAGAAAGTGTTATACAGTAGATGTCCTTATCCAATATTGACAACACAAATGTATAAATATACATTACACATAATTATAGTTTCAGACAATCAACCTTACAAAATCATGCCATCCACATTTAACACTACTATCTCCCCATGTGCATTGATTTTCATCCTGTTATATTTTTCTTGGGAAATAGGTTACAACAAAGAGAGCAGCAAGGCAAAATGAATTTCTTCGGGAAAAAAAAAACAAAGAAAAAGATAGACAACAATACTAAATGACCAAAGACAGTTAATTGCACATGAAATTTCATTTACGAAAATATAAATCTGCAAAGAATGACGATTTCAAGTTTTGCTGATATTATAATGAGGAAAGAGATAACAATGATAATAACAAGATAAACATTAGGAAATATCAGAAAAGATAAAACAGTGGCACATAATCATCGAATGTAGTCCTTAGGGAATAATATTAGCCTGTAATACTCATTTTTCTTTTTCTAGGATGTCCATCTTGAGAGAGAAGGAAACGGAAATGGAAACGTTATATTATAAGCATACATAGCGGTTTTACCTGCTTTAGAAAAGTTGCAAGCTTTTTCACTTCAGCCTTTTCTTGAATTAGCTCTCCTTCCCTCTGAGTTAACTGAACTGCTAGAGACTCCACCTGCAATATTAAACGATGAATGATGGGACGAGTGGCTAAATGAAAGCACATAAGAAAGAGATGGATACCGATAATTTCAAGTTTAATTTTTGAAGCATCAAAGCGTAAAATCACTCTGGAGAACAATATCATTAAAATCACCTATTAGGTCGTTCACCTAACCTTAGCTAAACATCATATTGCCATACAGGCAACAATAGTAAGGATCATATTTACTAGACCTATAATAAAAGTTTTTTGTTTCTTTTTCTTTTCTTTTTTTCCTTAAATACTGCTGATGTGATAGGCTGGTTAGAAATATTTGGTTAATGAATATTTACCCACATAACAGTTAGACCTTTCCTTATATGAAACTCCCAACCCAATTGTCAGTTTAATAATTCAGTTCAACAGAACCATGCGACAGAAACCTTTCTTTAGGTCTCATTTTTTATGAATTGAGTTCAAAATTCCGGGTAAACTTTAAGTACATTCAATGGAATAGTTTACAGATCCGATTATCAAAGAGTTCAACTTTATAACAGTGACACTTTTTTCTTTATATGTTGCAAAGACTTGAAACTAGTTATGGTAACACACAAGGAAGGCAGCAAAACGACACAAATGAAGCATTAAAAAAATTCTTGTAGATTTTCTTGTAAAGATTCTTAAGAAGTGTAATGGCCTGAGGAAAGGCTGCATGAAAATAAAGCATTTTTTGGCAGCTAAAAGACTATTTTCTAAGAAAACGCCTCAGCAAAGGGAGATGAAAAAAAAAATATCAATACCAAGAAATTTGAGACATAAATCACAAGAACATGAAACTATGAACCTTGATATTTTTCCTGTAAACCTAGCAAGAGCTCAAGATGAAGATACTCATCTACAATAAATTTAATTGCAAGTCTATAAAATTGCACTTGAATAGTCAATCTATTACAGCATATATTTTCTCACACGTCATATGTCAATTTCCAGAGGAATTGGTGACAGACCTTTGTCTCTTGAGAGACACCACGCTCGTTTCAAGCAGCATTTTGATTTAGGGCAAGGAGAACCTTAGACTTAAAATTGAAATGATCATCTATAGCTCACCTTTATAGGGTTGAAGGCAAAGAGAAGATTCATAATCTCTCTTTAGCCATTTTCTAGTAGTTAGTCACAGTAGATACAAATCAAGTCTATAAAATTTATCTTAAACAACAAACTCTGATTAAGTCTTAATATACAGGAAAATCAGAAGTCAAATAGAAGACTGTCCTTTAGCCGTACGGTGTTTTCTCATCCATGTTTTCTCATGCATTATGATGATAAGACTTGAAATCAAGGAGTTGGAGATAACTAACAATAGCTATAGCATCCACCACATCATCTTTGTTCTTGCCAGGTACTCGGCCTCTCAGAGCTTCAAGCGCATCCCTTAGTTTCTTCAAAAGCACGTGTTTCTCCAATGAAGCTGCCTCTTTAAGCCTTGCCTGCAACCATAATCAGAAAAGAAAAGAAAAAAAAAAAAAAGAAAGATATATATATGATAAGGCATATAGAGAGACTAAAGCTTACAAAACACTGATGTTCACTTCTTTAACATCCACTTCACAACAAAAACTCAATGAATATTACTCAAGACACTTCACAAGAAACTAGGAACATAAAGCAACACCAGCTTAAAAAAACGACAACACAATTTGCTTAGGTTGTGTTTGGATTGATGGATTTGAAATGAATGGATTTCAAACCACTCGAATCAGAGTGGATTCAAAATCCATCCATACTGCTCAAAAATTAGTTCAAACTGAAAGTTGTGGATTTCAAATCCATATCAATCCAAACACCACCAATGGATTTACCACTATGAATCTAAAATCCTTCCTCAAATCCCTCCATCCAAACACAACATTAACCAATTTCCCAAGAAGGTAAACTTCCAAATGTGCAACTCGAGATAGCAAGACAAACCTCATCGGATAACTTTGAAGCAGCTGCCAAACCCTTCTCAAATTTGGTAGCAAGATCACGCACTGAAAGGCGTTGCTGCTGCTGAAGCAACAAAGCCGTCTCTCGTGCAACCATTTCCTTGGAAGAAACCATGTTTGAGTCCTCTTTTATCTCCACAATCTGGTGGTTTGCTCCGATTCTATATCTTGGAAACCGACTAGACGCAAAAATCACATCAGCTGACACCGGTGACACTGCATCCTTTTGCACCGTGTAACTAAATCCTCGGCCTAATCTTGTCATCTTGCAATTTTCCTACACATCAATCAACCAAACTATAGTTACCATTAATGGTAAAACAAGTGGTTCTGGAAAATCTTTCAAATGATCAATTTTCCATACTACCTTTAGTTACTTAGAGAAATATTTGGCTAGAACACAGAATACACGACATTTTTTTCACATTTCTATGTTATTGGCATAACTATTGAAAATATCTACATTAATAATGTGCACCAACTTGTGCACCTAACCATCTTCTTTTGCTCAAATGCTTGATTTACTCAATCTAAATATCAATATATTGAGCAGCAATGTCTTGTAATTAGGTATATATAACTTCATGATATTTACAGTACCAAAATCAAGCAATTATCTGAATATTTGGCAGTAATTTTGCTACCTCTACCCCGATTTGTTTGTTAAAAAAATAAAAAAAAAAAGAGTATCTGCACACAGAAAAAGACAGGATTTTTTCCCATTAAAATTGAGTGAATCTTAGTCAATTAATTCACGGAAAACTAATAAATAATGAGCAAAGGAGGCAACCAACCTCAAAATTAATCCTAGCCCAGAAAACCTTCTAAATAAATAGGGAAAATAATGGCAAAAATCAGACAGAATAATCAAAAACCTTGAAAGAAAACTCGTACTCAGAAGAGAAACAGATATGTACTGAACAGCAAAGCTAAAATTACCCACAACTGTATTCACAGATTATGTAATATAAGAAACTGGATGGGGTCTAATGCAAACAATGTGATGTAGCGAAAAATGTCTGAATGTAGAGAGAGAAAGGACATATGTCGGAATGCAAGGAGAGAGAGAGAGAGAGAGAGAGAGAGAGAGAGGGGGGGGGGGGGGGGTAGACTGGTTAAGGAAAACAAAGACGTTTGTTTGCTTTTTAAAAGACAATGAAACACTCTCTCTCTCTCTCTCTCTCTCTCTCTCTCTCTCAAGACAATGAAACACACTCTCTCTCTCTCTCTCTGCATATAAAAACACCCATAAACAGTGTCTGAATATAATACTACTATGTAGGCAAGTGTTAGTTACATATCATTGTATTAAATGGTGTTAATTATATATTATTACTATTAAATAAATAAATAAATATGTATAATGATCATCCCGCGTGTGGGTCATGCACAACTATACTAGTGATTATAGATGATAGTTGATAGCATTCTTAGACTAATATTATGTTTAACTTTACACTACATTTTAAGTTATTTTTCATATAAATTTTCTAATCATGTTTGGTAGTATTTCTCAAAATGCTAACCATACTTGAGTATTAGTTACCTAACAAAATGCAATGCTTAAAGATGATTCGATATTGCTTTGTTGAGGGCTTGAGGTGAGCCTTAATTTGTTTTTCTTCTAAAAGAGAAAGTTTATTAATTATTACAAAAATCACCGTGGCTTAAGTCATGGTTTTTATTAGGCAAAAAATTAGGTGGAATACTCTTACAAATGTGATTTGTAAGACGAAATTCTACCTTATTATTAGGGTATAATAACATTTTCTCACACATTATATAAAATTTGATAGTATGCATTATATTGTATCACACAAATCATAGTTATCAAGTCAGGAATCAACGATTATGATTTGTCTAATATGATAAAATGCATAACATTTAAAGTTCATACAACATCAAAATGAAAGTATTCAACATTTATAAAAAAAAATATCAAATTATATATAATTTGAATATGAAAATATAATTAATTATCTTAATATTATTAAGTTAAAATGGATTATCTATCCTAAATATATTAAATGGCCTCCATCGATCGTTTTATTAGATATTAATATTATTATGAGAGTAACTCGATGGTCATATTATTATCCAAATTCATCATATGTTTTCTTTTTCATTTGACAAAAAATTTATATTAGCAAATTCTGAAATAAAAATGTTTCATGATCAAGATAAATTATGCGATGTGGGTCGGATTATAATTAACACAGAGTTAGGGTCAACATAGTGAAGAGAACCACATTTGAATTGTATGTTAAAAGTATCAAATGATATATGTTAAAATATATTTGTTTATATGTTCAAATATCAATTGATAAATTAAGTATCACTTTAATATATCATATCATATCAGGATTGTATGTTAAAGTATATTTTGCTATGTATTAAAGTATCACTTCATATATATTAAAATATCACTAGTAATATATTATTTAAAAAATCACTTTAATATATCATATAAAATGACATATTTACCTTCGTTTTTTACTATATTAAAAGACTAATTCTCTAGTGGGGATTTATTGCAATTGCAAACACTTCTTTCAAACTTATTTTCTATATTAACACATATTTTTTTATTTGATTTTTTTCAATTAATTTTTTTACTATGTTAATTTTTTATTTAGTTTTTTTTTTGTTACCAATACTAATGGTTGGTACTACGTATGTATCTTTTTTACTTTTGTTTATTTCAATTAATTTTTTTTTAATATTGATTTTTATTTCATTATTTATGTGATTGTTATTAATGATTTTTCTTTCTTTACTTTAAATTTTTTAAGTTCATTGTTTTACCATGTTAATTTTTTATTTAGTTATTTATTTTATTGTTATTAATACTAACGGTTGATACATATATTTCTTTCTTTACTTTTATATTTTTACAATGTTAATTTTTCAAATAGTTATTTTTTATTGTTATTAATTCAACTATTGATGAAGATATATTAAAAAGAACTTATTCGATATTAAAAAATATATAAAATAATTAAAAATAAAAAAGATTCAATACTTAAGAATTGTTAGGTATAACAAACAAAATTAATCATACCATGAAACAATTAACATACCAATTTATCAGAAACAAACAAAAAAGCTATGTTCTAAAAATCAGCCGAGGCGCTAGGCGGCTCCTAGTCGTATCGATTTTTGTCTGTTCGGTCACTTTAGGTGCTAGGCGGCCCTAGGCGGAACAATTCGGCCCTAGGCTGTCTAGGCGGAATAATTCTGCCCTAGGCGATCCTAGGCGCCAAATACTTTTTTTTTTTTAATTTCTTTCCTTTACATTTTTTACTTTTTTTTCACTTTTTAGCAAAATGATGATATTATTAATATATTATAGTCTTCTATCAAATTATTATTAATTAGTTAGACATAGATAAAAATTCACAAATTGAAAAATACAAATAAAAATAATTTTATAAATGAGATATGATGTTTTTACTTGTCCTCCTACATAAAACCAAAACAATATAATATAAGAGTTCCAAAAATATTTTGTAAGGATAAAAAATTAAGAAAAATAGGTAAAATAGTAAAAATTCTATTTAATTAAGATACGACGCCTAGGCCCCGCCTAGGCATCCTAGGCCCCGCCTAGGCATCCTAGGCGCTAGGTGTCAGTCAAGCACCCGACTAGCGCCTAGCGAATTTTAGAACACTGATGAAAAAGGTAATAAAAATTATACATGAAAACTTGGAACATATCAATTTGTAAGAGACAAACAAAAAATAAAAAATATTATATCGAAAAACTTCGAACATACCTTGTACTCGCTTTAGGTTCTTATTTTAAAATAAAATATACCTCAATAACAAAATTTCTCATTGTTCACGCAATTAATCATCTAGATTTCTCTAAGAAATTCAATTGAATTTTTTTTTATGGACATCGATTTTCTTATTTTTGAAAAAAAAATATAATCTAATTATATTTAGGATCTCGTTATTTACATTTTAGGGTTAATCTAGACAAAATTTTATGTTGAAGTCCCTATTTCCTATTATCACAAAAGAAAAAAAAGTAATATAGGTAAGTATGTGAATTAAATTAATATATAATGACTTTTTTTAATGCACTTCATGATCAAGAAAACTAAATACAAAAATCAAAAACGGATGTAAAGTTTTAAAAATGTTAATGTTTCTTAGTAATTTAAGAATTATAAATAAAATGAAACAAATTGTACTTTATAGTACCAACAATATAACGAAACGATGTTAGTAAGTTTTATACAAGAAAATCAACGGTCTAAAGTAATTTAAAAAATGTTCTTATACTCTTTCGACATTTTTTTTTTATTTACAAAAGCTTATACAATGAATACAATTTTGTGACATTGAACTTCATTAACTATTAATTATCAATTTCATTTTAATAAACTCGTTTTCCATTTTACAAACTAAATCGTGACATGATATTTAAGGAATTCTCTCCAAAAAAGGATAGAATATTAACCATTGTATTTTTTATCCTTGAGAAAAGCATTATTTTCATGGAAACCTTAACCATTTAAAAAAGGATGGAACTAAAGACACCCCATCATATTTACTAAACGTATCTTATTTCATAAATTTTTTAATTATAAAAATATAAAAATATTAAGTTTATCCTTAAGTGAAACCCTATTAGTTTCGTTCGACCATCATAGTCAAACATACTTCTACGTGTTCGGTCATGATGGTTGAACGTATTTCTATATGTTCAGTCTGATATCTGAACACACTTCTATGTATTCGGTCCTGATGTCCGAACACACTTCTATGTAATCGTCAGTACCGAACGAAGTTGATCGGGTTCAACGGCGTATGCAGTAGAGTACAACTGTACCCCCAAATTGAATTTTTTTTTTAATATATATTTAGATATTTCCTAAAATAGTCTTACTTGATATAATAATTACAAAAGTGTCATTACACCTAAATTAAAAGCATTTCCAAATTGAAAGAGAAGTGATATTCCATTTTTTGGCTACTAATTCTCTCGAGAAGAAATAGAGAGGCGAGCTTGTGGCCATTTTTTGAGGTATTTTTTTTATAAATTTATTTACATATTTTATCTTCATATTTTATATGTATTCTTATTTATTGTTTGATTTAGATTATTATTTAGTGAATTTGATGTTGTTTTTATTCATAATTTAGGGTTTGTGTTTTTTCATGTTTATGAATGAAATTTATTGATTTTGTAACAAATGTGTGGTTATTCTTTTATGGGTTGTAATTCTAATTGTTAATTTACTATAGAATTGATTTTATTCTTATTATTTACTATCAATTTTATTGGGATGAAAAATACTCCTAAATCAAAGAAAATAAAGACAATGGAAAAGCAACCCAATCTTCGACAATTTATGTTTAAGAAAACAAAATCTCAAGGAACTTCTTTTTCTTTACAAAGAGATATCGAAGTTCCTCAAAAAGATGGTGAGTCTCCTTCTCAACCACTTCATTCATCCCAAATTCAAGAAAACAAAATGGAATCAAGTGGTTCAAGGGAAAGTAGAGTAGCATCAGAAGAGGAAGAATTTTATATGATGTCGAACCTCTTCCCCACGATCTAGGGAAAAGAATAAATATAATGGATTATCCTCCAAAACAACGAAATGCAGTGAGAAGAGCATATATTCTTAAAGAACCATGTCAACCAAAAAATCAGGACTTCCCTCAAAGAGAACTTGGAGGTATAAGTCGATTTAGTGTCTCTTGGTTCAAAAAGTATGATTGGCTTGAATATAGTATTGAGAAAGATGCATCATTTTATTTCGTTTGTTACTTGTTCAAGAATGAAGTATTTCTTAATGTGGGGAGAGATGATTTATTAATGGAGGATTTAGATCATGAAATAAGTCGGGTAGATTTGAGAAGCATGTTGGTGTTAGGATGTATACTATAAGCCTTGTTTTTTGTATGAACATCGTTTATGGAATGAGAATCACATAGGTCATATGTTTGCATTTTATATTTGTTATATATGTTTATGCAATGTCCAATTAATTTATATTATAGATAACTTGGTGTGTGGTGCCACACAGAAGATCATGTTATCAGTTTCTTATAAATTATAAATAGTAGCTCACAACCAAGATGGATTTGGACAAATCATCGGAATGGTTGTAGTGTAGTTTGGTATTAGTCTGTCTTGACTATAAAACTACACTAGTACACTTTGTGTGTATTGAGCAGGACCATTTGAGGTTGTTCGTTTTATACTGACTATATAATAGAACAAGACCTCTGTTATTATGGATGTACATCTTCTTAATCCCTATATAATAACGGGCACGTATGCTCAATGTTTATTTCTTTAATTTGCCAATGGGTGAGATTTATTCATAAATCAATAAACTCGGTGAGTTGGGAGATAGCATTGTTTATATGGTGTTCTGTTGATTATAGAAGGAATCCGTGTCCTAATTATTTAGGATGATAATGTCCCCTTGAGGAGCTCATAAGGATTATCATGTAAACCCTGCAGGTGGATTTAATCCGACATGATAATAAGGATGAGTGGTACTACTCTTGGAATTAGATGTAAATTATTTAAGTTGTCAGTAACTTATTTAATTTACGGACATTCGATATCTTAAACACGGGGAAATAAATGTACACATAATAAGGAGCCCATATTAAATATGGGATTGGGATGGTAGTTCAATAATAATTCTCTAGTGGACTGAATTATTATTGATGGGCTTCAGTTATGTGTTCGGGCCGAACGCAGGATACTAAAGCCCATCAGGAGGCCCAACCCAATTCCTCCTCTAGGTCCCTGGTGTAGCCTATATATAGCTCTTTTCATCAGCGCCTCTCATAACACAGAACTCAGATCACAGAAAACACGTGATAAGTGAGAGAGAGCGGAACTGATTTTTCTCGAAGGATCGTTGGCCACGCAACGTTCGAGAAGGGCTCAGAGGAATACATCAGAAGATCAAGAGGTCTACAAGGGTATGATTTCTTTCCGCTGCGATTTATCTTTGGATCCCGATTCCGATAGCATAGGGCCGGCGATCCGTCGGTTCCAACAATTGGTATCAGAGCCACGGTTTCTGGTTCTATGTAATTGGATCGGTTATATATTACGATCTTATGCTTTTTCATACGTTTTATATTCAGATTGTATGATAGTAGGATTGCATAGGATAACTCGGTTTTGCAGGTTACCTATATATCCAACTATTATGGTCTGTATGTATGTTTAATGTATGATCTAAACCCTCGGACCTGTCGAGGTTTTTATTTTGGGTTGGTTGCATGATTGTAATAGTAAAAACACGGCGGTTTGTCGTGTTAGGTTTTACATATTCTTGATTTGTTCTCGATGTAATTTTGTTCGATCTCATATGGTGTATTCTGATCCTACAAGGATTCTGCATAGGGTTTGGTAGATGTTCGAACTAGATTCTGTATAGGATTGGTAGATGTTCGAACTAGATTCTGTATAGGATTCCTGTTCGATCGAGACTTCTATTCGAACTAGGATTGGCGTTCGAAGGGGCTGTTCGATCAAGATTGCTAGGCGCTGGAACAGATTGCTCGATGGGGCTGATCGATCAGATCAGTAGATTGGCGCTGATTCTGTGCAACAACCTGCTGGATTTGCGCAACAATCGCTGGATTTGGCGCTGATTCTGTTCGCTGGATGTTGGTGCTGATTAGGGTTTTAAACCCTAATTTTTTCTAACGGGGCGCTGCCCCGCACCCCGCGACCTGACCGGGCAGGTCGATCCCCGCGACCTGACCGGGCAGGTCGATCCCCGTTTAGCAGGCAAACATTCAATCGAAGTGGCCATAATAGTTGGATTTATATTATTCCGTATTTATTGCCTTTCTATTTGTTTGTTGTTTTATCAAGCATGCTTTTGAATGTTATATGTTATTGCATGCTAAAATCCCTCATTTAAATAACTAAGTGGGAGAGGGATTTATTTTGAATAAATCCCATAGCCTCCATTACTGGTTTGTAAGTGATGCATTTAAACTTACACGTTGGCTTTGAGTGCCTTCTTCCACATCGGATGAGTTTGATTGCGGATCACTGGATCAAACTTCCTCTAAGGATAATTATAGAAAATTATTTAGGAGCGTATGATCTTCTCCATCTGAAGAGATACAATCCTAGATAATGGACTTAGTATTAAGAAATGGTACACACTTAGGTGCATATGATAGTATCCTTCCCATCGGAGTAAGTGCTGTTGTTTGCATGGCTGAAGCTAAACCAACTATTAATTTTATTTTGTTTGACAAGATAATGAAATTAATGGGTAAAACCTCCTCTTACAAATGTTTGAATTAGCATACGTCCACACTATCGTGGCATGCGAAGTTCACGGTGTTTTTGAGGTGTTGGTGAATTTAATTATATTGTTTGAGGGAACAATATAGGCTTTAAATTCTATATGTTATGACCTGTGTATTTATTTATTTTTTTATATGATTCTCAGGATTTCATTATGTCTTTCAATCCACTTGCTGTTATACTCAAAGAAAACAAACTTACTGGTCCTAATTATATTGACTGGAAAAGAAACCTGGATATTGTCCTAACTGCTGAGGAGTACAAGTTTGT
Organism: Scutellaria minor; assembly: GCA_954870855.1. Lineage (NCBI taxonomy): Eukaryota > Viridiplantae > Streptophyta > Magnoliopsida > Lamiales > Lamiaceae > Scutellaria > Scutellaria minor. The sequence goes on along the minus strand of OX940729.1, from coordinate 18,578,295 downwards.
ACTCCATGAGCACTGTCCTGACATGCCTGATGAAAACTCTACTGAAGAGGAGAAAGCGCATTATAGAAAGTGGGTTAAGGCAGATGAGATGGCGCGGTGTTACATTTTGGCTTCCATGTCAAATGTACTGCAACATCAGCATCAGGCCATGCCCACTGCCTATGATATGATGCACAATCTTAGAGAACTCTTCGGACACCAGAGTCGGGCTGCCAGACAGGAGGCAATGAGAAACTTAATGACGACCACCATGTCTGAAGGGACACCTGTGAGTGATCACGTCCTTAAGATGATGGCTCATTTGAATGAGATGGAAGTCCTTGGAGCTGAAATCGATGGGGAAACCCAGGTCGATATCGTGCTCCAAACACTGCCTAAGAGTTTTGAGCAGTTCCGCCTTAATTATAATATGAACAAAAGGATGTATTCCTTGGCGGAACTTCTGACAGAACTCAAATCGGCAGAAGGACTATTTCGTCAAAGTGCTCAAGCTTACGTTGCTGAAAATGTTTCTAATTCTAAGCCGAAAGGTGGAAAGAAGAAAAAGAAACAGAATCCTTCGGCAAACAAAGCGAATGGACCTCAAAAGGCTGGGCCACAAGGTGGCGTGAAAAAGCCGAAGGGCAAGTGCTTCTCATGCAAGCAGCCTGGACATTGGAAGGTAGATTGTCCCAAGAAAAAGGAGAACAAAGAAGGTAAATCTTACTCACTAATTACTGAAACATGTTTAGCGGTGTTATCTACCGGTACCTGGTGTGTAGATACGGGAGCCACTGATCATGTCTGCAATTCTTTGCAGGGGTTCCAGGAAACCAGGCGACTTAGTGAGGGCGAGATTACCATCTACATGGGCAACGCTACGAAAGTGGCGGCAGTTGCAGTGGGAGATGTTTATTTATCTTTTGATAGGAACAAGACTTTGGTTTTGAGGAATTGTCTTTACGTACCTTCTTTTAGAAAGAACTTGATTTCGGTTTCTAAGTTATTTTTGGATGGATATTCTGTTTCTTTTGATGGCAAAGTGGTTGTCAAGAAAAATAGGGTTATTGTCTGTTCTGGTACGTTGGTTGGCAATTTATATACTCTTAATCCAATAACTCCTACGATGCAACAACTGGAAATTAATAATACATCTTCTAACTCAAATAAGAGAAAAGAACCTTCTAAAATGAACCAAACATATCTTTGGCATCTAAGACTAGGTCACATTAACTTGAGTAGGATTCAAAGGTTGATAGCCGATGGACCTTTGAGTTCATTGGAAGTGGAAAACTATCCGACCTGCGAGTCCTGCTTGGAAGGAAAAATGACCAAGAGGCCTTTTAAAGCCAAGGGGTATAGAGCCAAAGAAGTGTTGGAATTGGTTCATTCTGATTTGTGTGGTCCTATGACTATCCAGGCAAGAGGTGGTTTCGAATATTTTGTCTCATTTATAGACGATTTTTCGAGATATGGGTATATTTATTTGATGCGCCGCAAGTCTGAGTGCTTTGATAAATTCAAAGAGTACAAGGCTGATGTGGAGAAGCGTCATGGTAAATGTATCAAAACACTACGATCTGATCGTGGTGGCGAGTACCTCTTAGGAGAGTTTAGGAATTACTTATCAGAGGCTGGGATTCAATCCCAATTGTCTGCACCTGGTACACCCCAACAGAATGGTGTGGCAGAACGAAGGAATAGAACTCTCATGGAAATGGTTAGATCGATGATGAGTTATTCGGAATTACCGAATTCGTTTTGGGGATATGCCCTGGAAACGGCAGCGTATATTCTAAACTTGGTACCTTCTAAGACAGTACCCTCTACTCCCACAGAATTGTGGAATGGGCGTAAGCCTAGTCTTAAACACATTCGGATTTGGGGTAGTCCAGCACATGTGCTGAAGGGAGATGCTGATAAGTTGGAATCTCGTACGGATGTTCGGCTGTTTGTGGGCTATCCTAGAGGAACGAAAGGTGGTTTATTTTATAGTCCTAAGGATCAGAAGGTCATTGTTAGCACAAATGCCCGATTCTTAGAAGAGGACTATGTAATGAACCACAAGCCCACGAGTAAAATTGTTCTAGAGGAAATCAGAGGGGAAATCCCTACCTTAGTACCACTAGTACAAGATGAGATACCACAGGGGTCTGCACCATGTGTCACTAATGATACACAATTACCACAAGTGCCTCGTCGTAGTGGGAGGGTTGTTAGACAGCCTGATAGATTCATGTTTTTGGGAGAGTCTTCGGACTTGGTATCTGGTGAACATGAATCTGATCCTTGGACCTATGACGAAGCACTCCAAGATAAAGATGCAGAATCTTGGCAAAAAGCTATGAATTCTGAATTAGAATCTATGGATTCTAATCAAGTCTGGGAGCTAGTAGAACCACCAAATGGTGTAAAAGCCATTGGATGTAAGTGGGTCTACAAAAGAAAAAGAGGATCAGACGGGAAAGTAGAAACTTTCAAAGCAAGGCTTGTTGCGAAGGGGTACACTCAAAAAGAAGGAATCGATTATGAGGAAACCTTTTCGCCGGTAGCCATGCTTAAGTCTATCCGGATTCTTTTGTCTATTGCTGCTCATATGAATTATGAGGTTTGGCAAATGGATGTCAAGACTGCTTTCCTTAACGGTAGTCTTGAAGAAAACATCTATATGAAGCAACCAGAAGGGTTCGTTGCAAAGGGCAAAGAGCATCTTGTGTGTAAGCTTAATCGGTCCATTTATGGATTGAAACAAGCTTCGAGATCTTGGAACATCCGTTTTGATGAGGTAATCCAGTCTTATGGATTCATTCAATGTCCGGATGAGTCATGTGTATACAAGAAGAGTGATGGAAACGTGGTGGTATTTCTTGTACTATACGTAGATGACATCTTGCTCATTGGCAACAATGTCAAGGTGTTGTCAGACGTAAGGGTATGGCTGTCCAAGCAGTTTGATATGAAGGACTTGGGAGAAGTAGGACATATTCTTGGGATCAAAGTGATAAGAGATCGCAAGAAAAGAATGTTATGCTTATCTCAAGCTTCGTACATTGATACCATTCTAGCTCGTTTTAGCATGCAAAACTCCAAGAAAGGTTTTCTACCTTTTCGACATGGAGTACCTTTATCTAAGGAGATGTGTCCTAAGACACCAAAGGAGATAGAGGACATGAAGGCAGTTCCTTATGCTTCGGCCGTAGGAAGCCTAATGTATGCAATGCTATGTACGAGGCCAGATATCTGTTTTGCCGTGGGCATGGTTAGCAGATATCAAAGTAACCCAGGACAAGGACATTGGACTGCGGTAAAGCATATTTTAAAGTACCTGAAAAGGACTAGAAATTATATGCTGGTTTACCAAGCAGATGATGTGCTTCCTGTGGGTTACACAGATTCTGATTTCCAGTCGGATAGGGACAACAGTAAATCTACCTCGGGTTATGTGTTTACCTTAGGAGGTGGAGCCATTATATGGAGGAGTGTTAAGCAGAAATGCGTTTCAGACTCCACCATGGAAGCTGAGTATGTGGCAGCCTCTGAGGCAGCCAAAGAAGCTGTATGGCTCAGGAACTTCTTGATGGACTTAGAAGTGATTCCTGGTTTGCCCAAAGCTATCACAATTTATTGTGATAACAGTGGTGCAGTGGCAAACTCGAAGGAACCACGAGCCCATAAAGCAAGTAAACACATTGAGCGCAAGTACCACCTGATACGAGACATCGTAAAGCGAGGAGAAGTTGTTGTCGCCAAAATTGCATCAGCAGATAACCTAGCAGATCCTTTCACAAAGGCCCTCCCAGCGAAAGCTTTTCATGGGCATGTTGAAGGGATGGGAATTAGATGTGTGGCGGCGCTTATAGAAGCATAGTCTTTTAGTATAAGTGGGAGATTGTTAGGATGTATACTATAAGCCTTGTTTTTTGTATGAACATCGTTTATGGAATGAGAATCACATAGGTCATATGTTTGCATTTTATATTTGTTATATATGTTTATGCAATGTCCAATTAATTTATATTATAGATAACTTGGTGTGTGGTGCCACACAGAAGATCATGTTATCAGTTTCTTATAAATTATAAATAGTAGCTCACAACCAAGATGGATTTGGACAAATCATCGGAATGGTTGTAGTGTAGTTTGGTATTAGTCTGTCTTGACTATAAAACTACACTAGTACACTTTGTGTGTATTGAGCAGGACCATTTGAGGTTGTTCGTTTTATACTGACTATATAATAGAACAAGACCTCTGTTATTATGGATGTACATCTTCTTAATCCCTATATAATAACGGGCACGTATGCTCAATGTTTATTTCTTTAATTTGCCAATGGGTGAGATTTATTCATAAATCAATAAACTCGGTGAGTTGGGAGATAGCATTGTTTATATGGTGTTCTGTTGATTATAGAAGGAATCCGTGTCCTAATTATTTAGGATGATAATGTCCCCTTGAGGAGCTCATAAGGATTATCATGTAAACCCTGCAGGTGGATTTAATCCGACATGATAATAAGGATGAGTGGTACTACTCTTGGAATTAGATGTAAATTATTTAAGTTGTCAGTAACTTATTTAATTTACGGACATTCGATATCTTAAACACGGGGAAATAAATGTACACATAATAAGGAGCCCATATTAAATATGGGATTGGGATGGTAGTTCAATAATAATTCTCTAGTGGACTGAATTATTATTGATGGGCTTCAGTTATGTGTTCGGGCCGAACGCAGGATACTAAAGCCCATCAGGAGGCCCAACCCAATTCCTCCTCTAGGTCCCTGGTGTAGCCTATATATAGCTCTTTTCATCAGCGCCTCTCATAACACAGAACTCAGATCACAGAAAACACGTGATAAGTGAGAGAGAGCGGAACTGATTTTTCTCGAAGGATCGTTGGCCACGCAACGTTCGAGAAGGGCTCAGAGGAATACATCAGAAGATCAAGAGGTCTACAAGGGTATGATTTCTTTCCGCTGCGATTTATCTTTGGATCCCGATTCCGATAGCATAGGGCCGGCGATCCGTCGGTTCCAACAGTTGGTGGGGTTAAAAGTGCTCATAATCTTACTTATGAAAAGTACGTGAATTTAAGAGACTCAAAAAAAGAAATCTATTACATATGTTTTTGATAATGCAAGTGATACGATTCGAAGTGAGTATGAAACTCGTTCGAAAGCTTCACTTAGTTGTTTGAGGTGTTTTTTGTGCCAAGGGTTGGCATTTCGTGGGCATGATGAAAGTAAATAATCAATTAATAAGGGAAATTTCCTTGAGCTTTTGAAATAGCTAGCAGACATAATGAAGATGTTAGAGGTGTTATTTTTACAAATGCTCTAGGTAATAATCAAATGACGTCTCCCTTAATTCAAAAAGATCTCATCAATTGTTGTGCAAAAGAAACAACTAAGCGCATTATAGAAGAACTTGGTGATGAATACTTTGCTATATTGGCTGATGAGTCAAGTGATGTGTCTCAAAAGGAACAATTAGCTCTTTACTTGTGTTATGTTGATTGTAAAACAAGAGTGGTAGTGGAGCGTTTTCTTAGACTTACACATGTTGGTGATACCACTGTTTTGACATTTCAAAGTGCAATTATATCTTTACTTGTGGAGCATTCATTAAGTCCATCAAAGATTCGAGAGAAAGGGAATTATGGGACGAGCAACATAAAGGGTGAGATTAATGGTCTTAAGACTTTGATTATGAAAGATACTCCATGTGCCTACTATGTTCATTGTTTTGCTCATCTACTTCAATTAACACTTGTTGTTGCTAAAAAAACGATGGTTGTGGTTGGCTTTTTAACACACTTGCAAATTTGTTGAGTATAGTTGGAGTTTCTAGCTCAAAAAATTGCTCAAGCCTTGAAAATTGGTGAACTTGAGAGTGGTTCGGGTTTGAATCAAGAGGTTGGTTTGAAAAGACCGGGGGATACTCGTTGGGGGTCGCATTATAACTCTTTTAAATGTTATCCATTTATTTTCTACAATTGTTGAGGTACTCATCATAGTTGGGGAGAATGCTTCATGTTCAGAAGATAAGGTAAAAGCTCAAGTCATTTTGTTCTCATTAGAGTCATTTGATTTTGCGTTCATGACACACTTGATGTTCACTATTTTTGGGTACAGTAATGATTTATCTTACTTTGCAAATAAGAGATCAAGATATTGTTAATGCTATGTCTCTTGTTTCTTTAACCAAACAATTATTGTAAAACAAAAGAGATTGTGGATGGGAAACTCTCTTGAATAAGGTTATTTTATTTTGCAACAAGTATGACATTGTGGTTCCCAATATGGATACTCCTTATAAGGCAAGAGGACAATCAAGACGTTTTGTACAACAAGAGACAAATCTTCAATATTTTCGGATTCAAGTTTTTCTAGGAGTGATTGATTTACAACTTAATAAACTCAATGATCGATTTGATGAGGTGAATATGGAATTGCTTACATGCATGGCTTGTTTAAGTCCTAAAGATGGTTTCTCTTCTTTTGACAAGGAAAAAGTGATTAAACTTGCCATATTTTATCCATCCGAGTTTTCAAATTTTGATTTGATGACTCTTAAATGCCAACTCGATATATTCATTGAAGATATGCAAAAAGATGACATGTTTCAGGATTTGCATGATCTTGGTGCCCTTTTGAAGATGCTAGTAGAAACGAACATATATGTTACTTATCCGGTAAATTTTTTGCTTATTAAGTTGGTGTTGATTCTCCCAGCCGCTACTGCAGGTGTTGAAAGAGTGTTTTCAAGAATGGGCTATGTCAAAAATAAATTGAGGAATAACATGAGTGGTCAATTATTAAATGATTGTTTGGTCATTTTCATTGAGAATGATGTGTTCTTGCAAATTCCTGATGATGAAGTCATAGATCGTTTCCGAAAAATGAAGAGTCGAAGAACCAAATTGTAGCTTATAACTTGAATCTTTTGTAATATCTTATGTATTTGATTATCTTGGTTGTAAGACTTTATATATGAAACAATGTTTATGCATAGTTTCTTTTTCCTATTATCTATTATTTACTTGTTCATACCCCCAATTTAAAATATCTGGATCCGCCACTAACTGGGTTTGATTGATTTTTTGCGGTTTTTTCATATGATTTTCACACAATTTTCATACATTTAGCTAATTTGTTAAATGTTCAATATTATATTGACACTACATTCATCAAGAAATTAAAAGATATAACATTAAAGATGCTAGAAAGATGAAAATAGAGAGAAAATGGGAGGAAGAGAGAGACTAGAGTTTTTTTTCCTTTTTGTTTAAAAGATAAATTTGGTATTTTAAAATAATTTAATTTTTTCAATTAAAATATTATTTAATTGGGATGTGCTAAGTAAAGGTTGGGATTCCTTAGTCTCACCCTCTAGAAAATTTATATTGAAAAATAATATCAAAGTTTGAGTCAACCATATTATTTAAAAGTTTTTACATGTGGGAATAATAGGAAATAGTACATTTTGTTTATTTATTTTTACACATTTTGAAATGTAAAATAGGCCTTAGGTAGTTGTGCAAAGCAGAGTGAGTGGGTTTGTACTTGACCTAGGGGTGTGGGGTTGTAATAAAGAATAAGGAAAAAAGGAGAGAGCAGTTGAGAACTGAACTGTGAACTGGCCTCACTAATCATTATGATGTGTTGTTTTGCTTACACTTCAATATTTCATCCTTTTGTTTCAATGTATCATTTCAATATAACTAATTTGAAATTTTATATATTAAAAAAAGTAAATTTTATTTGAGACGGTTTTATGTGAGACTTATGTAAGATAAAGTTCATGTGAATTAATAAATATAGTTTAACTCATTTAACATGGTAAATGTCAGTCCTATATAAGTTCATATAAAGTTTCATCACATATAAAGTTCTACATGAAACGGTCTCACATGAGTTTTTGTATATTAAATTTTTGAAAGATTTACGAATAATCAATTCATAAATTTATAAGATACAAATTATCGGTTCGGCACCTAAAATTAAAATTATTTATTAATTGAAGAATTTACAAAATAAATAATAATTACGAAAGGGAAGCAATTAAATGATGTCCATTAGAATTTGGAGCTTCTTACTCGTGGACATTATAAAAAAACTGAAAAACATATAAACTAATCACTCAATTAACCTTCTAACAAACTAAATTATGCAAATACAAATTCACTCACATAAAACTGAAAAACATAATTTTGGGACAATATTATTACTTAGTAAAACTGAAAAATATATAAAGTAGTCACTCACTTAAACCTTCTAACAAACTAAAGTAACTTAAATGTGCAATTTCATAGACTACTTAAAACTGAACTGGGACAATTTTGTCACTAATATGGGCAAAGCTGGATTTAGGATTTTGTTTTTAAGGAATAAAAAAAATTCAGATCAAAACATAAAGTAGATTGAAAACTAAAATTTATATAGTACACAATTTTACAAGGGGAGACGCAGTCTTATAAATTACTAATAAATATAAAAAAAATTGCATATAAAATAACAATTTTGAGAGTCTAAGGAGGGCGACTACACCTGCGCCTCCCTTAAATATGTCCCTGAATATGGGTAGAGCTGTCGAAACGGGCCGGCGGGGCGGGCCGGCCCACAACCCACCCTTTGGCGGGGCGGTGCGGGGCGGGCTTTTTATTGGGCGGGCCTTCAAATCCCAACCCAGCCCAACCCACCGGTGGGTCGTGGGTTGGGCGGGCCAACCCACTTGAATTTTTAATTTTTTTTTCTTTTTTTGTTTTTAATTTTTTAATTTTTTTTCTTTTCTAAAAGAAAAGAGATAATATTTATAATATTGTTTACCCTTTATTCAACCTTATATGCATTGATTACATGTAAAATATAAAAAAAAAATTATAAAAAACAATTTTTTTAAAAATTCTTTCATTAATATAAATAAGTGACAAAATTTAATATATTAAACATCATTACTTTGCATTAGATGGTAATTTGTGTCATTATTATACATATTTCATACATGTGTAAAAAAAAAAAATAATAAAATTAGGCGGGCCAACCCACTTGGCCCGCGGGCTGGCCCGCCAAAAGCCCGCCCCGCCAAGGTCCGCCCCGCCTAGGCCCGCCTTTTGGCGGGCTCCTAAATGCTTGACCCAACCCTCTCTTTTGGCGGTGCGGTGCGGGCTGGCCCAACGGGCCCAACCCATTTTGACGGCTCTAAATATGGGCAACAAATCCGGCACAAATATTTCGGACAAATTGCTAACTTCATACATTTGGATAAATGGATTGGAAGAAGAATTTGACCTTTGTGACTCGGATCTCTCTCTCCAACCATATGAAATATAACGTATTATTGAATATTATTTTATTTACAACAATTATAAGTACTCAAAATCAAGTCTTTAGATAAGATGAAACACACTAATCATCGGCAGAAAAATGGAAAAATATATTCAACATGATACTGAAGAAGGTAAATGAAATTGTAAATTCTACTTTTTACATTTTAAGGCTGAATGATACATTTCAAGTAAAAACTAAGATCTTACAGTAAAACAAATAATATCTTACATTTTCATAACTGATACATTTTAGTAAAACAACTAATATATTGTGGATATATAAGTAATCATTTCAATAAAATAAATAATAATTTTTAAAAATAAATAATACCTTTAAAATAAAATACATAACACATTTTAGTAAAACATGTAATATATTTTAATAAAATAAGTAATACATTTCCTTTCAAATTCCTTTTTTTTTTTTTTTTTTACAAATTGACGTAAACAATTCATAGTCAACATGTAGACTAAGGCATTTCAACATATATTCAAATACCCTTTTTGTTATACATGTAATAAATTTTAGTATAAACAAATAATATGAGCTTGATGTAAAATTGTAATATCATCTGAAACCATACACATTAACACATAGGTGATACATTAATATACAATAAGTAATATCTTATAAATTAACAAATAATGTCTTTTACCATAACAAATAAAATTGAAACTGCAAAACAATATCATAACTATTTAGTTTCCTCTTAGCAGTATAAGAAAATAAAATTAAGAGGAATAATTTGTCTACCAAACAAAACATCACTATTCACTTTCATCTTAATAGAACTAGAGGTGTTCAAACGGTTTTGGAAACTTGAACCGAACCGGGGTCAAGGATTTCGGAAAACCGTTGACCCGGTTTCGATTCGAAATCAGAACTGTGAACCGTAGTTAGACAGTTCGATTTCAGTTTTCCCTATTTTCAAATCGGGAAACCGGTGTTTAAACTGCTGGTTTATCTTTTTTTTTTTATTATATATAAATAATATTATGTATTTATGTTATTTTATGCTTTCATTTTAAGTTGTATTGATTATTATTTTTATTTTGTATTATAAGTTGTAATTTTTTAGGTATATGGTTTGCATTTTTGTTGTATTTAAATTATAATTTCTAATTTTTGAAGTTGTAACTTGTAAAGTGTAATATTGTGTTGTTGTAACTTGTAAACATAAATTATAATTTTTAATTTATATCTAATTATTAACTCAAAAAATTTTTATTATTTTGTAATATATGAAGAATTGTAATATTTATATGTAAATATAATTTAAAAAAACAAAAAAAAAACTGTCAAACCGGCGGTTCAAACCAGAACCGATGGTTTATAAACCGAAATCGAAACTGAGAATCCCACAATTTGGTTTAACCTTTCGCGGTTCACCGAGCGGTCGGTTCGGAACTAGAACCGGTTGAGCATGTCTAAATAGAACCATATTGTATAACATTTATTCTACAAAATAAATTTTATTCCATAATTTCTTCTTGTATTTCTTTTCAATATATGTATAAAAACTTTGAGTGAGTCTCTTGTGAGACCATCTCATGAATTTTTATTGCATTACGTGAGATGGGTCAACCCACAACCCAAACCCTACAATTCACATATTATTTGTGGGTGATGAGGCTTTGTCACACAATAACTATCTGTGAGACCGTCTTACATGAGTTTTGTGAAAAAAAATTGTGTTAGAAGCATGGATGAAAATATCCCAAAATATTATCGATATTTCCCCAATATTTTCATTTTTTTACATGACTGATATGAAACGAGTTGTTATGATATTTCTTCGATATTTTCATTCTTTTCACATAATTGGAATAGAAATGAAAATAATTGTTAGACATCGATTTTGATATTAATGACTTCATGGTACAAATTTTAGGAAAATCAGTGAAATATAAGAAAAATATCGATAAATATTGATGAAGTATAGGGGAAATATATCGATACTGATATTTTCATCAATATTTTTGTAAAATTAAAATACCAATATTTCCATCGAAATCGAAATTTTCATCTTATAAACAAATTACATAGGGTTGTTTTTCTTTTTGAGTGTTAGTATAGTGCGAGTTCTTTTAATAATGTCAGTTTTATTATTAATTTTTTCCCATGGTGAAATTCAAAGGGCATAGGATACCTGCCGTCAAGTAGGATGATAATTGGGGTTCACATGATTTATGTCTTGAATCAAGCTCAACTAGCTGTTGACTAACACTTACATGTCCAAAAGTTATACCATCAATCTTTTTCAAATAATTTAATGAAATTCTTCTTTTTTTATTAGGAAGAAATAAATAACCTTCCCAACCGATCGTATGCCTCTCCATTGGATGATAAGTAAATCGAGAAATATGTTTAAGTAGCAGTTAACTGTGCGAGAAAGCCAACGAAATATCTATACTATATATTAAAGAAGGAAAATTGACAAAAATTACAAGAATGTCATTTTCTCGCCTAAAAATGTCTTGTCAATAAAAAATAAAAACAAAAACAAAAACAAAATAGTAAATCTTACTTGATAAGCTAAACGAAAGAAATAAAAGATTAATCTTACTCTAGAAGATATTCTATAATCTGTATAATGTTTAGAAATGAAAGAAAAAGATACATTGATTTCTCAAATTTGTGCGAAACTAAGAAATAGAGAAAAAATAGTGATTTCTTAACAAAAGAAAGATGCACAAAGAATGGAGAAAAAAACAAGATATACAAAGAATGAAGAAAAAAGAACAAGAAAAAACAATAAATATAATTATTTCTCAAATCTATATAAAACTAAAAAAATTGAAAGAATATAAGATTTGTTAAATATTTAAATGTTGAAAAATTCTTCAATCTTATTGTCTCATATCTTCATGTTCAAAGAGATCCCACCATATTGTCTTTATACACTAAACACAAATTGAATAAATAATTTTGTGAGAGAGAAATGAATAAATGAATATGAAGAAAATTATATGATGATTGAAGTATATATAAGCAGAATATATAAATAAAAAATAACAAAGGAAAAATTAATTCTTATGATCAAATGAATTATTATTATATACGATGATATTGATTTGGAAAAAAAAAAAAAAACAAAACCAACAAATGAAATAAAATATGTTTAAAAATAAAAAAATACAATTAACAATAATAGATATTGTATTTTAATCAAATTAGTCCAAGTAAAAGGAAAGATTTATTAAAATTATTAAAGTTATGTAACAATTTATGCAACGCATAGGAGAAATATGAAAAACCATTTGTATGTTCATGTTTTAGAAAGATGTTATAAATAATATGTTGGTTTATACAACTTTATTATATTATTACAAATTATAAATATTAATACAATAAATAATAAATCAGGCCTCGCCAGGGTAAGATGCTAGTAAGAGATAGTAAGAGATCAAAGAGCGTGTAATTTAAATACTCACTACGTTTTATTAAGATAAAAACATTTGTTATTTCGTTGTTTTGCATGCATGTTAAATTATAGTCAAATTTCTATATTTAGACATTTTTTTTTTCATTTGATAGATTTACCCTATTCAACGCCCATTGAGACATTGAATAACAATAAGAACATATAAAATTTTACAATTCCAACTATACGGTTAATGTATTTGATTTTTTATCAATTTTTTTTATTATCTATTTTAGTTGGACAGAATTTTATATGATTTCTTAATAATATAGTACTCGATTATTTGAAAATTACTTTCATTCAAGATTGTTTCATCAAGATTTTTTCTTTCTTTTTTTTTTTTTTTTTGAAATCAATTGTTTAACAAAAATTAAGAAGCATTTAATATGCATAAATGTGTGTATAATATGGCCCAACGTTTAATATGTGTAATTACTCGTTTCGTCCAAAATAAATGTCGTTTTAACGAAAAAAAATATATTCATCCCAAATTAAGTATCAATATGTGTAATTACTCGTTTCATCCAAAATAAATGTCGTTTTAACGAAAAAAAATATATTCATCCCAAATTAAGTATCATTATAGAAATCTAATTACATCAATTATCCACATTCTACCAATAAATAGTGATAGAATAGTTTTTTTTTCAGCTTCTTTAATCTGTATAAAATTCTAAAATAACATTATTTTGAGTTGGAGGGAGTAGTGTTTAATATCAAATAAAAACTTTTACATGAAAAAGATATGAGCAAAGTTGGAAAAAAGTCATTACATTTTCTTGTTAATAAAGAAGTGCCAAAGACATACTTAATTTTTAATTTTTAGGGTGAATTACATCTACTACCATTAATTTTTTGTCAAATCATTAAACCAATCTCAAGATTTGTGAAAATTATGACTAGACTCCTTCAACGATCAAAATTTTAACATATAATTCAAAACAAACTTAAAGTATAGTAAATATAGACAAAATGAATGAGTACAAATTAATCATAAAACCCAATCGAATCATTGTTTAATTTTTTTCATAATTAAAGAATTTAGATGTAATTTTCACAAACATTAGAATTTATATGATAGTTTGATCAAAGTGATTGATGCAACTCACCCAATTTTAGAAAACGAAAAATTATTTTGAAAAGATTGGAGTATAAAATAACTTTTATTCATGTTGCCAACAGTCTCCATTTATTGGTATCTTAATGGGCTTATCTTGAATGTTTTCTAATTTATGATTCTCCGACTATTCACTTTCAAATAATCAATGTCATTTATGAGGCTTAGTTTATGGTTAAGATCTGAACACTGTTAAATTTATCGACTTTTAATAGATTTGGATTTTGGGGGGCCTCCCTAAGTAGTTATCACTGGACCAATTCAGTATGGGCTCTAAATTGGCCCAATGGGCCTACATGGCCATGGTTCTGGTCCAAAACTTACTGCAATCTATCACAAGATTTAAATTTAAAATACAGACACACTTACCCATTCCAGACCATTTAAAAACTTACTACTCATATCCAAACTTCACCAAATTCTTTTGTTTCATCGATTATAAGAAATTATTAGTTTTACCTTTGTATATCCCACTTTAAATTAACAGTAAACTAACATTAGTCAATAAAGTAATGAAAGTCAAAAACACATTTCATTCATCGTTATTGTTGGCCTCCAAATCCTTCCTAAAAGGTTGAATGAGCAGAGACAGCATCCCACAAACAAGGATCAAATCTTTGTCCAGAAATAAAACCATGTATTTGTTCTTGACTCTGCACCCAACTACACCCTGGTTTCTTCTTCACTCTCCTCCCATTCATCATCTTCCTAACCCTATCCGCCTCGTCCCACCTCCCTGCCTCTGCATACATATTCGACAACACCACATAATACCCCGGATCATCTGGCTTCAACTCGAGCAAATGTTCCCCTGCCCAACACCCCATCTCCACGTTACCGTGCACCCTACTCGCCCCAAGCAACGCCCCCCAAATACATGCACCGGGCTTTATTGAAAGGCCATTGATAAGCTCTACCGCCTCTTTCATATGCCCCGAACGCCCAAGAAGGTCCACCATGCAAGCGTAATGCATTTCCGAGGGCTTTATATTTCGAACCAACATATCATCAAAGTATGCTTTCCCCTTTTCGACTAGCCCACCATGACTACATGCAGAGAGCACTGCTATGTAAGAAATGGAGTCATGCTCGACATTATCCTCTTCCATGGCTTCAAAGAGATCGATTGCAGTGTTTATTTCCCCAAGCATTCCAAACCCCAGAATCATAGTGTTCCACGATGCTGCGTCTCTCTTAGGGATCCGATCAAACACCATTCTTGCAATGTCAATCTGTCCACATTTAGTGTACAAGTCTAGAAGTGAGTTTGCAACAAAGAGATGTTCTTGAAACAATCTTCTTGTGGCGAAAGCGTGGATCTGCTTTCCTTCTTTGATGGCTGACATGTTTGCACAGGCAGAGAGGACTCCCATATAGGAAACAGTGTCATGATTCAGCCCTATCGTTTCCATTTCTTTAAACAAAGTGATAGAGTTTGAGCATTTGTGTGTTTGAGAATAGCCCGTGATAAGTATGTTGTACGATACTTCATCTCTCGATGAGATGTCAAATATGGTCTGAGCAAGATCCATGCGACCACATTTTGCATACATGTCGGTTAAAGCATTCGAGACGAACAATTCAAAGGCTGATCCCAAGCGGATGGACCTAGCATGTGTTTCCTTTCCATGATGAAGGAAACCCCCTCGTGCACAAGCAGGGAGAAAGTTTATCAGAGTGACAGAGTTCGGAATTTCGCTCTGAGCTTGCATCTCTCTAACAAGTTTTACTGCATTCAATTCAAGCCCATTCTGAGCATAGTTACCAATCATTGTATTCCATGAGACAATGTTCCATGTATCCATCTTATAAAACATATACGAAGCTTCAACAAGACGCCCCCTTTTTCCATACATATCAATTAATGCATTTGCAACAAAAACATCAGAATCCATATCCATCTTTAAGCTGAAACAATGAAGCTCTTTACCCTTACTGAATAAATTTAGTTCTACCAAGGTTGGTAAAATGGTGGCTATAGTCACAGTATCCAAATTCAAACGCTCATCTATCATGGCCCTAAAACAATCCAAAGCTTTGTTGTTAAAACTCTTATAAGAAAAACTACCAATGATTGAATTCCATGAAACCGCATCTCTCTCAAGCATTTCATCGAACACTACTTCTAAAGCCTGAATATTCCCACACTTCCCATATGCATCAATCAATGCATTTCCGATTTTTGTTGCACCATCAACACCAACTTTGACGGCATAACAGTGAATCAAGCTAACTATCCTCTCATTCTCAAGCCCTGCACACACTGGCAGAACACTTACAACACTGATAACATTAGGCATAACCTCGGACATCGAAATCATATCCTTAAACAAACCAACAGATTTCAAATGACAGTTGTTATCAGAGAAAACACGAATACCCGTGTTCCACGAGATCAAATCTCTCACAGGCATTTCATCAAACACCTTCTCGACACTCCACAAATCCCCACAACTCCCGTAGAACAACATGAGAGTATTATTCACAAAAACATCGCCATCAAGACCGGCCTTAATCAACCTCCCATGCACTTCCAAACCTTTCGATGCGCACAAAAAATCCGCACAGAGTTTGAGCACAAAAGGGAAGGTGTAATCATCGGGGCAGAAAGGGGTAGCCCTCAGCAAATCATTGTACACCGAAAACCCAAGATCAAGAACACATTTACTGTACGGCCCAGATGATAGAACAGTGGAGGCGCGGATGAGGGTGTTGTGGAGGAAAGCTGAGCGAGAGAAAGGGAGTGTCTGAGTGAACAGGGACTTGAGGGTGGAGGGATGAGAAGAGTGAGTGGCGTAGGAAAGGATGAGAGCGGCGGAGATGGATACGCTGAAGGGCAGGCGGCCGAGGACGAGGGCTAGAGCGTGGGCTTTCTGGGTGGCGGAAAGGGAATTTGCGGCGGCGCAGAGGGGAAGGATATCGGAGATCGGTGGGCATTGTGGTGGTAGAGATGAAATAGTGCAAAGAAGAGAGAAGGGTTGGAGGCGAAAGTGAGTGGAAGAAGCTACACGGAGAAAACGAGCATGGTGGAAGTACATAACATTTCCATACAAGCAGTCTCTCTCTCTCTCTCTCTCTCTCTGTCGCTCTTCTTTTTCTGCGCATTTATCGTTGTGTTTCCATTTTTATACCAAGTTACCAAGTCCATTAAATGAGACCGTCCTTTCCGAAGGAAAAAAAAAGGAAAGAAAGAAAATATAAAAATAAAAAAATCCATTAAATTAGACAACATGAAAAGAAAAGAAAAGTAAACAATATATGTATATGTATTATTTTGGGGTTAATTATATGTATTGATAACCATGTAAACGAATTGAATTGAGCCGAATATCAACAATCTTTTGTTCAACTTGAGTTCGAATCAAATTTCAAAGTAGAGTTTGAGGTTGATTCGACTTAAAATCTCGAGTTTTAGCTTGTGAAGAGTTGTTAACAAGTTAAATGAAGGTAGAGATGTTCATCCGGTTCGGAAAACCGGAACCAAACTGAAACCGAATCGGGATCAACGGTTCAGAAAACCGTTGTCCCGGTTTCGGTTTGGGCATATTTCGAACCGATTTATCTATTTTTTTTTACATTTATATTTTATATAAATAATATTATGTATTTATGTTATTTTACTCTTTAATTTTAAGTTGTATTGATTATTATTATTAATTTGTATTATAAGTTGTAATTTTTTTAGGTTTATGGTTGTATTTGGTTGTATTTAAATTGTAATTTCTAATTTTGAAATTGTAACTTATAAGTTGTAATGTAGTATTGTTGTACTTTATAAATGTAAGTTCTATTTTTTAATTTATATCAAATTATTTACTCAAAAAACATTGTTATTTTGTAATATATGAATAATTGTAATATTTCTATGCAAATTTAATTTTTAAAAAATTTTAAAAGATAAAAAAAAAATTAAAAAAAAAATAAATAAAAGAAAAAAACTGTCCGAACCGGTGGTTCGAACCGGAACCGGCGGTTTACAAACCGGAACCGAACCGGGAAACCGAAATCCCTACGATTCGGTTCCGGTTTGGCCCTCTACGGTTTTCCGAACCGGCGATTCGAACCGTTTGAACACCTCTAAATGAAGGGACATTCCTCCATTAATCAAGAATTTCGATTTTCGAAAAGTATCATGATCATCCAATAAAAAATTAGCTTGAGCTCGGCTTGCAAAAAATTCATTTACAAATTTAAGCTTAGCTTGAACACATGCTCAATAAACATGTAACCAAGCTCGTTAAATATATACTCAGCTCACTGGTTAAAATTCACTCAGCTCTAGTTCTATAATTACAGGGCTCTCAAAATATTCGTGAATTATCTAAACAAACACGGCTTGCAAGCAAATATGCAAACATGTAGGGACACATAAACAGGAATAAAAATTGAGGGGCCAATAATAAGAAAATTTTTACACAAAATAATATATAGATATTTTTTTGTAGCCGTCTGCACTGTTGAAATCCTGCAGTATTCTTTTTCTTTTCTTTTTCATTTTTTTAATTCATTATTCCTTTTTTTTCATTTCATTTATTTCATTCTTTTTTATTCTTTCTTCTTATTGTTTTCTTTATTATTCTTTTTTCATTCTTTTTTTTATTTTCTTTATATTTAGAGTGTTATTATATTATGTTATTTGGATAATAATAAAAATTATAATTATTTAATGTGCATGAAATTTAAAATACTATACAAACCATTATTAAAGTAAAATATTGTTATTAAATAATTAGATTAAATAAGATTTAAGCGCACACATATATGTAAATTATTAAAATAATAAAGATCAAAATTTGATAAATTAATAATGATTATGGATATTATTAAATATATGATAAATAAAGAAAACATAAATAATAATAATAATAATAATAATAAAGAATATTATGGAATATTCCATTTTAGTGCAACAAACAGTGTAGACTGCTGGAGATGAACTACAATTTTTACATTAGGATAATGCAAAATTTAAAGTAAAATATTGTACAGTGCTAGAGATGCCCTAATAGATTTGATGTGCACTCAAAATTATTCATTATAAATATTTTACTTTATTATTTAAATATTAATTTATTCTATGATGTCATAAAATTCTAATAATATTAAATAATAATAAAAATTCAATCAAATTTATAATTAATCAAATATCTTTATATATATAAAAGTAAGACCACATGTGACACATGTCAACACTACATTTTTTCACATTAATTTCATTTTTTACAAATTAAATTTATAGTAATTAAATAGAATTTTAAAGATAATTAATATCTTTATATATAAGAATAAGACCACATGTGGCACATGTCAACACTACATTTTTTCACATTAAATTTATTTTTTACACATTAAATTTATAGTAATTAAATAGAATCTTAAAGCTAATTGAAATGACTATTTAATGATAACAAATTTAATGTTGATAATAAATATTAATATATAATATTGAGATTTTTAACTAAATTTGTTAAAATAACAAATGCTAGATTTCAACTATGAAAATCATTTATAAATTTAAAATTTATATAACTTAAAATTTTGAAAGGAAAATATAAGTAAAAAAAAAATGAAAAATTACAATCTATGAATAAAAAAAGATTATTCAAACTTTTCAAATTTATTAATTATTAAAATTTAATAGTTTTGGCAACTATGTATTTTATAATAATAATCTATGAAATTTATGTGAGAAAATTATTTCTCAAACCCATAAATAGATTACTTTCTTATATAATTATTATTTAATTTTTTTTAATTTTAGTAAGTTTAATTTTTTTTAATCTCATGTATTACACGGGTCTATACTAGTAACGATATAAAAAAAATGAATTCAATGATACATATAAATGTGTAGATAGTTACTTTCTTAAAATCGGTTCTATTCGATTTTAAATCGGTTCTTCGGTTCGTTACAATTCGAATTTGACACAAAAATAATCGAAGCGATTCAATTCGGATAAGGTCAAATAATCAACAATTCGTTACTGGTTCGGATTTCTCCACATTTCGATTATCTTCGAGATTCATGCTCAACATAATTTAAGGTAATACCTTATAACATTGAGTTGGTCTCGCTTGCAACCGTCACACCGTGCGACAGGACCGCACACGGTTACGTTCTGGGGCACGGTTTACCGTGCACAAAAAAAAACACATACTTATAGTCTTACAAGATATATTTAGAGCTAAAAATCACATGCTTATGTGGCGCATTATCGACCGTGCCCCATACCATGCGCTACACATGCCGTGTATTGTCGCGTTGTGCCCCACGACACGACCGTGCGCGAAAAAAAATATCACATACTTAAAGCCGAAAATGAGATATATACTGTTGTGACGCACGATCGACCGTGACTTGTCCCGTCGCATGGTACGATGATTGCACACGAATTTTTGTGTATAACATTTGTGGTATAGAGGGATATTTGCTCTTTCTTAAAATACCCTTTTGATGGAAAACCTCGGTTATTGTGACATCGGACGCCCAAAACTGATACTTTGCCCTAAAAGGCTATAACCAAGTCAATACTTTCTGTCCAATGTCCATTATCAATCTGCCTCTGAACTGAAAATAAAAAATTACTAGTGAGAGAAATGGAAAGAGAAGAAGATGATGATGTTGTTTGCTTGGATCAATCCTTCTTCATTAATGACAAGTATGTATTTTGCTTTTCTCTTTCCTACACCTTTTTATGTCTGTATTTCTGAAAAAAAAAAAAATCTGTTTACAGCTACCAACTCACGAGGTTTACATTTGGGTCCCAAGTTCTTGAGCTCTATTGCCTCCAGTCTGCTTCAAGTGAGTTCTTTCTTCTTCCATCTTTTTTCAAGATTATTGGAAAATCAAAAACCCCATGTTGAATTGAACCCCAATTTTGTTTAATTATGTTTTGCATTAATTTTAATTGCATTTCCATTTATTGCTTAAAAGTTATGTCAGTGATATGGTTTGGTTTGTTATGCTGCTTAATTGTTGAATGAGAAGTGAAAGTAGGATTATCCATCTTTCAATTTATGAAGAGATATCATGTAGGTTAAATATTTCGATTTTAAGTTGAGAACCTTGTCATGGTGGTTCTTGTTGAGACCATTGATACAGTTCCAATGGTAGTTCGAAGTGCAATATTGGTTGTTCCGTGCCTTTTGTTGCTCAAAATGCTCGATAATTTGAAAAACTTGAATGACCATATTGAAAAATGTCAAGATTTCTATGAAGTTTTGAGTTTCTTAATTTTTGTTGGGGCATGGCACCATCGTTGCCATTATGGTAGTTGGTTGTAGTCTGAATTCAGAAGTTAAAAACTGGGTGCCGTATAATTTCTACCCCTTCTATTTCATCTGATTTCCGACTACATAAATGCGAATGTTGAGATGGATGTGTGAAACACTAATTAGCCCGAGTATGTAATGAATGAATATAAATGTGAGGTAGCCTCAATAGATTAGAAAATTAGAGAAACGCATGTTTGAACATGTATATAAGGGAACTTTAGATGCACCGTTTTGATGGTTAGGAAGTAGAGAATCATTTACTCAAATCAAAAGGGAGGGAGAGACCTAAAGATTTGGAAATAAATATGAAAAAACATGTTATGTTTAAATTTTAGAGATTATGTGTCTCAACAGTGAGATGAAGGCTTAGTTTGTTGTTGTCAAGAGGTATGATTGATGTATGCATCATATAGTTCACGCATGATGTAAACTAAAAATGAAGAAGGCTTGAAAAGATATAGTATTGCATATATATATATATATATATATATATATATATATATCTTCATGTTGCAACTAGGCTCTAACTATCGATGTGGCAGCTGATTTTGATTTGACAGGGCAGTTGGTATGGCCCGGAGCTGAGGTTTTGAATGATTATCTCTCAAAGAACGCTGACATGCTTCAAGGGTCTTCTGTTATAGAGCTTGGTTCTGGTGTCGGTTAGTCTCCATCTTGGACCTCCTTAAACTCTATCTGCTTCAGTTTTCGAGGCTCTAAACTAAATCGATGTGTTACCTTCAGTTTGACCTATTGGTCACTATTAAGTCGCATAATCAGCCCAATTCAAGACGTAACTCTCTTAAGAATAGGAACAACAATTTCAATCATTTTCTCCTTATTCATTATATATATCAGATGTTGTATTATGTTTGCCACATATATAGCACTAGGACTTCATTCTGATATCTTTTTTATGTTGTAAAGAGGCAGGCATGATAAGCTTTACTTTATCCAAAGGACTCGGGAATAATGTAGGTTTAGCTTGATCATACAACTAATTAGAGCCGTAAATGATACAATTTGAGACGAACAAACAACTGTTCAAGCTTCTTTGAAATATTATCCGGCTTCAAAATTTATGTTTAAGCTTGTTTGATAATTAATTGAGCCAAGCTTGAATGAGCTTTAGTCTAACTGAATATGAGTCGAGCTCGAGTAGTTTGATATTTTTACACATGTTTTATCTTTTCATAATTATCAAGCTCAAATTCGAGCCAAACTTTAGATTTTATTAAATGCAAAAAAATGTTCTAGCTTGTTTGATATATCTATCGAATTGAGCTCTAACGAAGCTTCCAACAAACAATCTCGAATCGAGTATCGAATAGTTTGTTTGATTTTCAGCCCTACAACTAATAGAAGTGGAGACCTAATCAATTAATGAAATAAGTTGTCCAGAATATAAGAGTAGATAAAGTCTTGAAGATACCCTAAACCAATCTTATTTAAGGATTCCCTCTTAAACGAGACGTTTTCTTGAATTCTCGATGCAGGCATAACTGGGATTCTATGTAGCAGATTTTGTAATGAAGTGGTTATGACAGACCACAACGATGAGGTTCTCAAGGCAAGGTTATACTGTCTATACATTTACCACTCTGATATCTATTCAAGTCTAAAACTTTTTATTAAAATGCTTACATGTATGTTACTATTCAGATCCTAACGAGGAATATAGAGCTGCATGATCGTCCAGAAAACCCTACTCGTTCTGCTGGTAAGTGAAACAACTTTCGGATTAGATCCAACTTTTCAAAATCGTAGCTTTTAATTCTTAGTTGATCGCAGAACTGAAATCGGAGAAGCTAGAATGGGGAAATCATGAGCAGCTCAACAATATACTGCAGAGACATCCACGTGGATTTGATCTCGTTCTTGGAGCTGATATCTATATCCTAATCTGTTCCATATTGATTTATTATTTCCTTCATATTTATATTTGGGAATTGCTTTTTTGCTATGCCTTAATAGTTTCACAAGCTTTCAGCAAGTTAGTGTGCCTTTGCTCTTCAATAGTGTGGAAAGGCTTCTCCGTGTTAGTCGTGAAAGAAAATGTCGATTCATATTGGCCTATGTATCCAGAGCAAAAGTGTATGTACTTGGATCGAAGAACATGCTCGTGTTTTGTCTATATTATGTGTTATTTTGGAGAACTAATTTCGTCTTGTGTTCAGAATGGATGATATGGTTATGAAGGAAGCCTCTCGACATGGATTGCTCGTAAAGGAAGTTGTGGGAACTCGAACTACCATAAGAAATCTTGAAGGAGTTGTATACGAGATCACCTGCTTGTGATTAGTTATAGCAGACGTATGCGACGCCGTATTAAATGACAATACTAATACACATGTTTCTTTTATTGAATGATCATTATATTATTTTTATTAATGATCTTTTCTAAGTCATTCAGAAGTGCAATCAAGTCGAATATTAAGGTTAATGCAAGCCTCTCTGTTTGTTTGTGTGTTTTTTCCCTCTCAAATTTTCTATTTATTCTTAGATAAATATGTATGCGATTGATGTTTGATAGAGTAAAAAGAAGAAACAATGAAGTGGATTGTTAAAAGTTACTCCATTGTTATGGTTATATGGGTTGATACTATGCTTTGCACAAGATTATAAAAAAAACAACTAAAATATTTTTTTTAAGAAACTAAAATAAAATTTTGTGTATGAACATAAAATAAATAATTCATCTAAAAATATTCATATTTGTCCAAAATATGACTTTATTTTTGGTCAATTGGGGGAATGTACAACATTTTTGAAGTCATCAAATCTCCCTTATGCCTCTACATGTATTCATCAAATCCACCATCTAATATTTGTTCTAAGGATATTCTGAAAACTATAATTGAAAGTTAACTAACTTTTGAAACATCTTTTTTTTTTTTGGGACCAAGGAGTAATAAATTAGTAGTTATACTATGACTTGTCATCTCATTTAATAATTAAATGTAACATAACTCAAATATATTATCTATTGAAGGAAAAAGTGTTGAGATGATATCATCATAGAAGAGAAATATTACAGAGCTGCTGCTAGTGAATAGACCAATTTAAAGGTACAAATGTAGAAAATTAATTGCTTAAACACTTCAAAATTGAGATGCTCAACGCATTTTTGCTCTTGCAAAAAGCACTCCAGCCAACAAACCTACAAAAAATAATTATAAAAAAAAAAAAAAAGAGAGCACAAGTTAGCACACTTATATAGTCCATAATATAGGAAGTACTGTATAGTCCCATACGCCCTACACCTAGTGCATTCCACCATATGTAGAACGATTATGAAAGTCGTTTGTGAATTTGGGATGGATTCTAAAAATGGTGGAAAGCATCGGGCATAGGATGGAATACACCGAAAGCATACTCCAAAATATAGCGAAGTTCTTAGAAACATACCGAAAAATATACTTGCAGAATTTTCCAAGCTCGTTGGTACTTTGAAAACGAGGATGCCAGCAACAGAAAGAGGTATTTTGTTTAGTGATCCCACAAGGCTGCAGCATTTGAAAATGATTAAGCTAAATAAAATTAAGATATAACCAAAATATTCGAATCAAATTGGGTTTCGATAAAGTTCCATTATCTCCTTGGTAGCTTTAACTAACAGAACATAGGGTCTATCAATGCATCACTAATTATAACCAACAAACAACACCAGAAGGTATTTCTACAGACTAGAATGAATGGACATGGTGATGGGATAAAATTGTTAAACGTGCCACGACAGTCGCAAGGCTAATATAAGACCCCCTAAGAGCATGCAAGGATCAATTCCTTCAAATGAGGGATGTAATACACATAGGAAAAGGCATGCAACTCAAGATGAGCTTTATTGATCATCGATAAAAGGTTACATATATACTCAGGAAGCATAGTCATAGTAATGCCTCAAGTGGAAATATTTCCGAAGTTGTAGTGGACTTTTATTTTCTACAATACCGTCTAAAGCTGCCAAGAACGCACAAACAGGAAATTCAAAAGTTTACCTGTATGTAGTTGCTCCCGTTTGATGGAGAAACCACATGGAAGTGAAGCTAATTGCGAGACCCAAGAATCCACTAAATGTCAACACCAGCCAGAAGGTGGGCAATCTCAATAATGGTCTGTGATCAGCAACGGAAGGACCCAAACAAAAAAAAGGTAAGCATAGAGGATCATCATCTTTTTATTTTTTTATTTTTTATATTTCTCACTTTTAAGTAAAGGAAAATAAGCAACTGGATTATGTTACACATTACAATTTGCCTCTACTCTCAAGAAAGAGACATTGATATCATAATTCTAATAGTTTAAGATATCCTAAAAAAAGTAAACCTAAGAGGAAGATACATGTCAGAGCAAAAACGTCCAGCAACACTTTTTTTGAACTAATTCAACTAAACAAGGTACAAAAAGCTTTACTTCAACATTAGCATCTGTACCTTAAGTAAGAGATGGGATTATGCTCAACTAGATATATAAAACAGTAGTATAACAACAAAAGGTACATAATAAATCTGTACTTACGTTTGTAAAAGATAATCGACCTCATTGAACACAAAAATAAGCAAAAATCCTAGAGGCAGCGAAAGGCTGTTGTTTAGCATGACCATCGAAAACTCATTCAACTCTCCAGACTTAGTGACTAGCTTGGCAGTATCCATGACCCTACGCAAAGTCAACTGCACCAGAAGAAGATTGCTTTGTCAATGGTCATGGGCTATTAAGTAAAAGCACTGATTAACATTTGTTAGTTAGAAGTTCCTGGTAATTGGTGAAGGCCTATATGGTGCTCATTTGCTTGAAGATTTGATAAACATTACGAATAAACAATGTGCACAAACTTAGAATGGAACATCATAAGCAAGGAATAGAACAAGAGGCCACTTCTCATTCCATAAGTTAAAGAGATATAGCTTTTCTAATCAAATTCACTCTCTAGCTAAGACCAGGATAAGTTATGGATACATAATGTAGCTACATTAATCTCAAAGCTTGACAAAAGAGAAATTCAGATGGTGATACATGCAGAAAATGCAAACAAGATAATAAACCTAATAAATCTAGCATACTGAATAACTGGTTAGGATG
The DNA here is from genome assembly GCA_954870855.1 of Scutellaria minor. Lineage (NCBI taxonomy): Eukaryota > Viridiplantae > Streptophyta > Magnoliopsida > Lamiales > Lamiaceae > Scutellaria > Scutellaria minor. The sequence goes on along the minus strand of OX940729.1, from coordinate 18,552,084 downwards.
AATATGAAACATTAGAAAATTTTCTGATTTTACATTTATAAACAAATGGGTCACCACTAATTCTCTGCCATAATAGGAAGCCTCAATGTAGATAAGCAAAGAACTATTGGAACAAGTGTAAGAACACATAGATCAGCTCTACCATCAGGAATTGGCATATGGAAACATGATTACTTACGGAATATGATGCTGTCAAAAAACAATTGAAAAATTGCCATGTGTATCCAATGGCATGAAATGACAGATCCGTAAATCCTCCTGATATTGCTGAAATGATCTGCATAACATCATTGCACAACTTTACAGCTAATTCAATTTCAATTGAACTCAAAATTATGATGCAGAAAATGATATCCAATATCTAGGGACCTTTTCAGTTGGTTATCCCTGGAAATTCAAGTGATAATAAATATTTTAAAAAAGTGTAAGTGTGTTTGTGTATGTGTAGATGTCTATGTAGCAAATGTACATAAGAGATATATGTGCTTAAAATAGTTTGGGTACACAAGAGAAAAGAAGAAGTTTGTAAAATAGATTAAAGGGGAAGAGAAAGACCTAAAAGGAGAGAAACTATGCAAAAAGACATATTACACTTAAATATAAATGAGAACATGTGTCGCAACCTAGCACGATAGCGAGACATGATCTATATAGCTGAACCCATATGAGGGGTTCAAAACTTGGTTTGTTGTTGTTTAACATAGCATATGCTCGTTGATTTATGGGGTTTACATCAACAACCAACTCTTATGATCTCAGTAGTTGGTGCTAAACCATTATAAATACTCCCAAATCTCAGTTACAATTGGCCAGGATATAGGGTAACTGATGAAAAATTAGAACATGGCTATCAGAAATTCAATTGCATTAAACAAAATAGCATCAGAAACTATATAGTCTACCCAAAATGGACTCAAGGTATAGCATTGAATACATCAGGAACTCCATGAAATATTCTCAGTTAACTTGGGTATCATCAGTAATTACTTGACTAGAAATATATTTGCCATGACATACCATTAGAAAAAGGGCAGCCCAAACTCTGTTATCATGGTGCTTGTTGAATAGATACATTTCACCAACAGCAGTCATCACATTTGTTACATTCTTCAGAACTGTAACCATTGCAACATTTATGTATTTTAGACTGCGATGAACAATGAAAACATGTCAGGCCATATTTTGGGGAAGAAATTATAAAAACTTTGGATGGACTTTATAATAATTCATTTTTTCTTCTTAGTACTTTGGCAAATGTCGGTAATGTTGAAATTAGGCAAATCCATAGATACAGAGTAATAATTCACAATCAACCGCGGAAATATTTGAGAAGGCAAGCAACAAGACAAAGAGAAATACAATGAGAAAGTTCTGCTTGAGCAAATAGCATTTTTAGATAAACTGCCACATAAAGGATATTTTACCAGATGAGTTCATCAATACTGGAAAGGAATCAGGAGATCAGTCCATGATAGCAATACTATTATAACAATTCTAAAGACACCTCTTTCAACTATTATATAAAATTCCATGCCATTTAACCGTAGATCCCTATATTAGGATAGAGGGAATAAAAGGGAGCAGATGAAATGCTAAAACAAAAATGAAGTTAATCTGTTTTATAATATAGGAATTGTTATAATCTCTCATAAAAAAAGATGGAAATTATGAAAATCATTAACTGATATAAAACTTGCAGACAAATAGGTACCCAGGTAAGACATGAGAAAATTTGATGAAGAGGAAATTTAGTTTGAGGGGTTGACTGTGTAAAATTAGCATACAGAGCATATAATGAAATTCAAATGTGTTCCATTGATATACAAATTGATTTTTCATAAAATTAACAGGAAAACATTTCACGACATCAAGAACCATAGCTCATGAGTTATATGAAGGAAGCCTCAAATCAAAGGCGAGAATAAGATAATGAGTGATAACTCAACTTTAGAAAACTACTTCTGATTTTGAGATAATAGAATTTACATAAAACTGAGATACAAGATAAAGAAACTAGTACCTAAACATGCTTGTGACCAGCATCCCAACAAATATAACGTTGACAGGAAACCAGACTTTGATTAATCTCCATGTGAGTGGTTCCGTTGTAATTATGCCAAGAAAACTCAAAATGGATACAACTACTACTGACACAAAATTCTGCAAGCATGAATTAATAATTTATCAGTCCATAGAAAACATAAATTGATTAAATCAACCAAATCATATTAAGGTTGGTAAAAATTTAGAATAAAACAAGGAACTTAAACAGAAGGTAACCTGGAACAGCATCAAAAATATTCCAGCATTAAAGTCATAACCGGAGAGGACATACTTGTTAACCAGGATCATCCCACAGGAAGAGAGACAGTATGCGAGACCAGACAACAATGCCTGATCTGGTGAGGACATAAGTCCTTTTTTACTACGCACTGTCTTTTCTCTGTCCTTTTCAAGCCTCCCACTCTCTACATCAGTCTCCTCATAATTGCTAGGAGACTTCATCCCCAGGGCAGATCTGATGACATGAAGCATTAACCAACAAGCACCACTTCAATTGCAGAAAGGGAATTTTCTCAAGAATAACATTAAAATTTAAACAAGTTGTTTTTCCAAATTAGGAAAAATTCTACATTGATTATGTCCCAAAAAAGCAATTAGAGCAGAAGCCAGAAAGAATGATAGAATGCTTACTTTGTAAACAACCCAATCACCAGCTGTTTAGTCATCAGATGGATTAAACAAATCTTTCAAAAAACACTAATGATGTGAGGGTAGTGAAGCATGGAATTTATTTGACTGTGGACACAATTTCTTTCAAATAGCACTCTTCATGAAATCTAATTTTTGCCCCATTTTTTACATGGTGGTCTCCTTGTTGGTGAGGAAGCTTTAGCAAGAAAGTGAATGGTGATAAATAGGGCTTTTTTGGTGAGTATTGTAGTCTCCGCCATTTGCATATGGTCATAAACATTAGGGCCTCTCCAGATGAATATACGTTTTTCGTCTAAATAATATTTGTAAAGGTTTTTGTGATGGTGGGCCCATATGAGGGCAAAGTTGGCATTACAAGAACTTGTTTTGGACATAATACTTGAATGATATTTTCAAATTTAGTGAACATCTAAGAATTTATGAAATTATGGCAAATCATACTGGCATTAAGGATCAATATGCCTGATTCCATGGCTAAGACACTGAATAACGAGCCAAAGCCTATCTCAATAATCTACAAGCCATAAAATGTTCTGGTCACTAAGAACTCCACCAATTTTGTATTTTGATTCTTATGCATGAGAAGATTAACAAAGAAATGATCAATTTACAAATAGAGTCTCCAGTATATCTGTTTTAGGTTGAATTTCAGTCAAAAAGAGGTTGGAATTTAAAGGAAAGAGGCAAATTAAATTGCATAAGGCACAAAGTACATATTGTGGTGGAGTGTATAAGGGATTCCTTAGACATCACTTGAAGGGATTCCTTTATGTAGCCAATTCAGTTCACTTACCAGTCAAAAGAAAAGATAAGACCAAAAAAAAAATAATAATAATAATACTGGTCCTCAGACGGTCATGTTCGTTCAACAGACAAAGTTTGCACTGTTACTTAAAAACTAATCTTTATGACGTGATTCTTGGACAAGATAAGTCAGTGTAAAACTAGTGCATTACTTTCCAGTCCTAGCAGGAAAGGGAGGGAAATGGATTCCACAGTCAGACGATTCTTTGTGGTAGCAAAATTTCAAATGAATTATTATGTTGAATGCGTATCTATCTATGTGTTTGAAGCCTCAAATGGAAAGCTCGCTAGATTGAAGTAAACAAAAAAAGCATACCTGATGGCTATTTCTCTTCTAACTGGACTTGAGAGCGGGTCCACTGTGCCATTGAATGGATGATTTAAGAGGCTTCTTTCACCATGTGGAGATTCCATACCAACATCCAATGTTATATTTCTCTAAAATAAGACCAGAAAAATCTAGAGAAGCAACTCTTGATAATGCTCTACCATAAGGAACAAGCTTATATGGCATCAGCTGCAAATAGTGGTAAAAGATGACAACATTAGTGGATTAAAAGTTGGAAGGCATATTTTAAGAAGAATATCACAATAATTAACCAGTTCCATTAAGAACTCAATCCGATATGTAAAAAAATCTAGTGGTGAAAGGACATAAAATAGCTGCAAAGAAAATGAGACTTCCATACTTGGCTACCATTAAAAATATGACAAAGAAAATCATAGTTAAAGAGGGAAATTCTCCTATAGTTATACAATGTCAATCCAATCTCTCAACACTCTACAGGGGCTCCATATTTTAGGCACAATACCTTTTCATACAGATTGGTTGAGGCTATTCACATTTCTAGGGAATATTGTTCATCACTTTAGTTGAAAATGGGCAAATGATTTTCTATAAGACACTCATTTCCCGTTTGCCTTCGCTGCCATAAGCCACAAATACCAGCTCCACCCCAGCACAAACCACCAGATAGTTAGTAACTTAGTATCTTTTTCCACTACATTTTCTTTAACAATGTAAAACTTTTTAAACGTCAGGCAGAAATCACTATAGAGTATAGAGTATAGACAATGATTAAACTTGAAGCCTCGACGAAATGTTTTCACAAAATCAGAGCAACAAAGCAGGAAAGAAAAAGCCCAACAAGAATTATAAACTCATATCAAGCAAAATATTTAGGCATAATAATATCCAAGCACAGGGAAAATACCATAAATAGAGCATTAATTTAAATAAACACCAAACAAATTCTTCAATTCATGATCCAAACTCTGATCCTCTACTCATGATTATGCATACAGCTCCGCCAGAAAGTTAATTAAAATGACGGATTATTTACTCAAAATACATCGTCGAAACACAAGATACAGTGAATCTCGCTCCATCAATAACCGAAACCCACAATGGAAACCCACAATGGAAATAATCCAAATAGGATAATAATATCTCATCCAACACACAGATAAACGCAGTAAGAGAAGAGAGTGATAGTACCTAGGAGTCGTTTGCAATATGAACACACACACACAACACGCATAAGTGCGAGTATAATTCTGTATAGAAATGATTCGCAGAAGAGAGAGCTGCTACTTTATGTGAAAGGGACGTTGAGTAGAAGAGATACAAAGAGTGAAGAGAATCAATTAAACGAAGTCAAACTCTATAAACAATTTGTATTTCAGTTTTTTATGTGTACTTCTTGGATCCCATCAAATCCACCACCAATTTATTATTATTATTATTATTATTATTATTATTATTATTATTATTATGATTGTGATTGTGTTATTAGAACAAAAACTTGTAAGTGGACGTAACAATTTGTGGTGCACTTAGGACATCTCCACTAAAAAAAAATAAAAAAATACTGCAATTTTTGGATTATTTTCATATAAAATCTATCAATCGTCTCCAATAGTGTACTGTGTACACTATCATCACACTAAAAATGAATGTTCCACAATATTTCATAAAAACAAAAGAAAAGATTTCAATGTAAGATTTGACTTATGCTATATCCAACGCAATGGTAATAGTTGAGATGGTTTATCGTGATGATTTAACGTATTGTTGAAGCTAAAAAAATATTAAACTGTGAAAAATTCAGCGCACTGCTGAAGATGTGTTTGTGGTGTGAATAATTTACCCTATTTCAAATTATCTAGGTTTCATAAAACTACGTTATTTCATATTTATTTAGAATTTTACTATGAGAAATAAAGATTCAATAAGTTACTTGAAGAGCTTTTGAGCTCACATTTCTACTTTTTAAAGCCATTTTATCAATTAAGGTAGGGTTGCAAAGGAAAATCGGTGAACTGACCAAATCAATACATTTCGACCGAACTGAATCAGAAATTATGGTTTAAGGGTAATATTGGATTGGTTTAGGTAAATATATATATATATATATATATATATATATATATATATATATATATATATATATATATATCTATCGAACTTTGGATCTGGTATCCAATTTTGAAGAATTAAAAACAATACAAATTGCACCAACACAAAGTTCTATATCAATATCTATATATGTGTACACAAATTTTTTTCCATCCTAGATTGTGCAATTCGTCCAACCCACCCCAATCACCGGTCCATTTGGGCTTGTATCCACCTGTAGATGTGCCCAAATGAATTGGCCAACCATAACCGAACCGGGGTCATCGGTTTGGTTAACTGTCAATATGGTTTTGGTTTCAAATCGGAACCGTAAACCACATTAATGTGATTCAGTTAGTGTTATTTTCAAATTGACTTTTGATTTTGACCGTCAATTTTTGTAAATATAAACATGTCATGTGTACGGCTTCATGCATCAACTAAAATCAACTCCAACGGACAAAGTTGCAGACCGTTACACAAAAAAACCGATCAAATCATTGTTTTAAGCAACATGTGGACAACTCAAATCATGCAACTATTGATGATAGCATGGTCAAGATTAAGTGATCGTTTTGGTATGAACCGTCGGTTCCATTCAATTTTGAATAAACATTCAAAATTGTTTGACTGTTGCTGATGGACAATCAAGTTACAATATATGTTTAATAATCAATCATCACTCACTTTCTCAATCTCAATTACTTCTTTAATTTTATTTTTTCTAGTTTCTATTTCTATCATTTCTATTTGTCTAAAAAAAAAGTCTAATCAAGAGATGTTTCTTGTAATTCATTCCATGAAAAACAAAAGAGTTCTCTCCCACGACTACAATTTTGGCACGACGATGTATAATATTATTCTGATGAACCTTCATTGGAGTGACAAAAATAACATTGAGGCCACTAGGTATTAATGTTGTTGCACAAAAACTTGCATGAGACTGTCTCACAGATAGTTTATGTGAGACGAATCATTAACCAATTTTCATTAATTTACATGTGAATTGTGTAATGTGAGTTGTGAGTTGACATGTCTCACGTAACATGATCCGTGAGACGGTCTCACATAAGACTTACTCATGTTGTTGCTATATTTTCCAAAGAAGAAGGAGGGCAAAGGAGAATAACATAAGAAAGTGCAAGTGCTCAAACTCAACAAACTAGAGCACATTCTTCTCTTCGAAGTGATAATTTTTCCATCAACTTTAAGGAGAAAATATCAATAATTACGTTGATTGCAGTGGTGACAAAAGCTACAAATTCAAGTATGTAATCAATAATTACATTGATTGCAGTGGCGTGCAACTATGGTGACAATAACTACAAATTCAAGTATGGAGTGAGTTATGAGATGTTCAACAACCAAATGGTGAAAAAGCATCCCGATAAAATGGGCACCAACGAATCTCAAAAACAACTTCAAGGATTTACCAATTTCTCTCCCAATATATGGATTCTATGAATATTAAATTGAGTAAATTGAACCATAGGAAATGCGTATTAAAATTTGTTACAACGAAACATCTCCCTTTTGCTTTTCCTAGTGATAATAGTTTTAAAGAATATACACACTTATTTGAATTCTAGTAGTAGAAGAATTTTTCGTAATAGCGTTACACGTTAAATAGAAAGAATGGTAGAAGAGTGGAAATAAAATTTGTTAGAAAATTTAAAAAATTTAAATATATGCAGGGAGTTTGGAGTGATATCCTTAGAAAAGTCATCATTATATGAGTATAAGTAATTATTCGATAAATGATTCATGGAGAATATAAAATGTTTAATTGCATATACCGAATTTAATATTAAACATTTGGCCGTTAACGTTGCTCATAAAATAATTACCGTTTTAAATGATTATGATTTAACAAATAAAATAAAAAAATCTATTGCATTTTATAATTTAATGCTAATAAAGCTAGTTTACCATATCTTATTAAAATTTGTCGACCTTCGACACATGAAATATTTTTTCATATTCGTTGTATCTTTCATTGTTTAAACTTTTGTGCATAAAATGATTAAAACACTTTAGAAGATCGTAAATTGAACCTATTAATTATTAGATATGCAATTAAACCACTTGTTAAATATACTTAATTAAAAAAATGGACTAAATTTAGTAAATAAAAATATGAAACCAAAAAATATATATTATTTTGGATGTGCAACATCATAGGAATTCACATCATAGGAATTCGGCTTTTAACATGTTAAATTATTCTTAAGAGTATGGAGAGATGTTATGTGCTTTTTTCACACATGTTTAATGTGGTATACATTGTTTTGTTTAATAATTCATGGGATGCATGTATTATTATAATTCAACTGCGAAATTTTTTTGTAGAGACAACCAAAAAATTTAACTGGTTGTTATTATCCTACTTCTTCATTAATTTTAGATCATTGTGTAAAAAATGTTGTTTTTTTTTTTCAACTCATATTCTACATGTCCTATTTTAAGAAATATAATTAAAATAATAACAATGAAATAGTTAAAATATTTTCATTAATTGCTAAGTTATTAAATTCTAAAATCAGAGAAAATGACTTGGAAAATTTATTAAACTATATTAAAATGTTTGTTTCCCAGCCTTACATAAGAAGTAGATGAATATGATGAAATTGATTTTCTAATCTCAACCAAGTAGTTGCTACAGTTAAACTAAACAAAAATTACTATAAAATTATTTATGATGCAATAACACGAAAATGAGTTAGAAGTTCTAATACTTACTAAGAATTAAATTTATATAGTATTATTTTTGAACAAATTGTATTCTACTCCTATTGATCTATTAAAGAGGTGGTCAAGATGAACTACCGTTTTTCCTATATTATGATTTATGACTATAATTGTAAATGAGATATTTGTAAGTCCCAACTCACCATCTCAGTAAAACATGCTCTTAATTAACGTTGGATGTCATATTTGAATCTAAGAAAATCGAAATTGACTGTTGAGAATCTACAAAACCTAACACTTCTTTAAGATTGGACAAGAGTCGAACACGCCAACAAGATATTGATACAACCATATTAAATGAAGATGAAGAAGACTTCTATGGATACCAATTCAACACATTCTCCTCTACCAAAATTGGCCCTTTCAATTGAAGGTAAGTTTGAGGTAAGAAAACTACGTGAACTTCGATTATTTGACATTTAACAAGAATACATGGACAATTTCTTTATATATTAGGAAATATAATTAATTCAACTTTCTAACTAAAAAAACTCAAGTTCTTTCAAATTCCCCAACCCCAAATTAATACGTGTAGACTAATTATCTTGTACTTTTTTTTATACATTCATAATAATTCGAATGGTAATCTTCATTTCTAATTTATTAGGCAATAAATTTGTAACTTCAAATTATATCATTGTTCAAACTTGTAAGTTGTACATTTTACTTTACAAATATAATTTGTAATTTTATTTAAGTTGTAACTAGACTTGTACAATTTTTAATAAATGTAACTTCTAAATTATTTTATAAGTCATAAACTATCAAATATTGTTAAAAATATTAACATAGTGTCAAAAATTCATAAAAAATTCCTAAAAAAAGAAAAAGTTAACCGAATCTCTGGTTTAGTTTAGAAATCGGAACTGAAACTGAGATCTCCACAATTCGGTTCTAATTAGGCCCTCCATGGTTTTCGAAATCGAAATCAACTGGTTAAACGATTTGAACAACCAATTCTCAAATGAAGAAGATAAATATATATGTATATATAGCATCTATGAGATGATGCAGCTACATTAGGAAAACATAATTGCTTCTATGTTCACCTAAATTCCCCTCAAATGCTATTGAACAAGAATATATCATACAACATGAATATATGTTACATCTTGACTTAGAATTCAATCAAGAAACATTTTTCAATCTACTTTGTGCTTGTAATCTGCAACCCTAAGCTAATAAGCACTCGTGAGCTTCTACGAACGTACCAATTGATCTTGTGGGATGATTCTTGAACTGGGATTAAGCTCCTATTCCAATACCTGAGCAGGCCATAGCTTTTTCCACATGGAAATCTCTTCATTGCCACAAAGTTTCCGAATTCCACCATAAAATCCGTCAGCCTCGTTCCCCTCTTCCCGATGGTCTTTCCTATTAACAATCGTTCTTCTCCAACGAGAGCCATGAGCATACTGGTTGAACGCTAGCACCACCATGTCTGCACCCCATGTTCGGTGTTGGAAAACTTAGATAAATTTCAATAAACAAAATGCAAGTACTACTATTAATATAAAGAAAGCAAACATCCTTCTTTTTGTAGAAGATCCAGATATAGAACAATATTGTATCATATGCAATGAAATTTAATGCTAGAAGTGTATGGATCTAAGGTATTTATGATCCATCACTTAACATACTTGAACATAAGACGTATCTTCTTGATGAAAAAATAAGAATATAATTGAAGGCCTTGATGGGTGACAATGAGAGCAAAGCTTGCAACGAGTAGCGAATCAACGCGTACATAATCAAAACGAGAAACTCGAAATCAATATCAAGAGTCAAAGAAGCAATATGCAGGGGAAAAGCAAGTCTTTTTCAACTTTGCTGGTCATTGAGACAAGCACTTATGGCTATGTTGGTAGAGAGAACGACAAAGGAGAGAAAAGTTGTTGAGAAGACCAATTATATGGACAAGGAAAGACACACATGCAGAAGAATGGGAATCAAGAAAGGGCCTACTTAGATGCATTATATATTAATATTAGATCTCCAAAAACAATATTTAGATCCCACTTGTTTGGTCCTCAACACTTAGCATATATCTTATATATAATACGAAATAACAATATCCATAGAGTTTGTGTGGAAGGAAGACATGGTACCAACTCACCACTATGATGGCATCTGCAGTAATTGGCATCACCATCACATGTTTCCAAGTGGCCTACAACACCATACCACCAACCTGTATTTGAAAATTCAACTTGAATTTTAATATCTATAAAGTAATAGATGAAGCAAACATTCTATACTCCAAAATCAAGATTGAATTTTCCATAACAAAGTCAATTAAGACGGACTTAGTGCAATTAAGTAACTATGTGAAGATAATTGAGCCTTAGAGGTAAATATACCATATGGGAATTCTTTGTTTCTTCTCCATTGGATTTCCATCTGATCACCAGGGTGGAGATCGTATAAGCAATCAGAGATATGAAGGTCGAACGAAGAAGTATCGACAGGTGGAGCTCTAAGTCTATCCCATCTCACACCACTTTCTATAGCAATACTAACTCCTCTTGTTCCATGTGGTGGATATCTGAACACAAACAACACAAACTTTATAGCAATATGAACATCAGTACAATTCCATCAATGAAAGAATCATCTTATATTCAATCACCTAGCACGAAATGTGTCCGTTTTTCGATCATAGCTGAGCATAGCATCATAACATGATAGCATAAATCCAACATGACCATTCTGCAAACCACACACAACACAAAAGACTTCAATAATACAACCAAAACAAGCATTCATTCAATCAAAGGAATTCATAAGAATGAATTGATATTTAATACCTCACGGTTATAGACCTGAGCAGGGAACCAAAACTCTCCAGATTCAAGAGCAAGATACCAAGACATTATAGAATCCACACTAGTGCTACAACTCTTCTTCTTACTAAAATTGCTAAAAGTGGATCTAATCAAAGCAAATGGCCATAAGTGAATGAGAAGGGCAATGAATCTCTTTTCTTTCCCTTGATTGGAAAAGATTGAGCCTTTTCTTGAAGAAATATGAGACTGCCACTCTTTATAAGCAGAAGGGCCAACAATTCTACCCCATTTGTTGCTCAAATGCTTTTCCCAAAGATGATCACTCATACACTTGTCTCTTAAAGAGGTGCAAACACTGCTCATCCTGCAAAGCCCATCTGGAGGAAGCTTCTCAAGAATACATTCCAAAACAAGGTCGGGCAAATCAAGCACTGAAATCTCTGTAACCACCTCAGCTTTTGAGGTGAAATCCCTCTTCCTAGGTGACATTGTTGAAGTGAAAACTGAGGGAGTCAGGGTCAAAACAGTCTTTTTGATGGGCTTCAAAGGAAGAGAGATGTAGAAGAGGATGAAGGACAAGGAGCAAGTGATCAAGAAGAGAAGCATTTGACAAGAATAATAGCTAACTATCTATGCTCAGATTAACAATGGAAAATCCTCTGCTTTCTTCTTCAACACCAACCCCTTGTGAGAAAATGAGGAAAAGGGGTTTCCAAAATCTGATCAAGATCAATGGCTTTTTATTGGCTAAGAGGCCAGAGAAGCCAACCTAACCCAATTTGTGGGGCCGTTTAAAAGAAAATTAAAATAGGATTATCTTTGGACACGCATCAAGATTCTTGAAATAAAGGCATAAAGCTAGCAAAAAATCTTGCCCTAAGCAGACACCGTATCTAATCGAGAAAAAAATAAACTACATTTATTTTAGGGGGAAAATGTGGATTGGTAGATCCACTTGAGGAGCAGAGCAGGTGTCCGAATACCAAGAGTCTTTACTCAGAGTCTAATATATATATAATTTTTTTAAATAGAAACCGTGTAATACACAGATTTTAAAAATTAATTCAAAGCCATTTATTGGAATTTAAATTCTGAAATAAAAGAAAATTAAAATGACAAAAATACCCCTCATAAAATCACATGATAGTCATGTGATAGGCTTCCGGTGGGAAAATAATGATGTGATAATCAATTGAAGGTTCTTTAAAAAAATTATGTACATGATATAATAAAATGAAAATATTTATAAATGCTACAACAAAATGCCAAATGGATCCAATATACTTAGGATGAACTTTATTTTTTTACCCTTATATATACAAATAAGAAATAAATTTAACATTTAATATAACTCTTGAATTATACATAACTTGCCATAGATTATTGAAAGTTAATGAAGTTAGATACTCTGGTTTTTGCTATAACAAAATGGTTGGTTGCTAGGTTTTAACTAACAAAAAGTGGAGTAAGTGTATTTATTATAGCAAATATTTAAAGAAGACAAACTTTTAGTGTTTCTTTACTAAGAGCCACTCCTTACAAGGGTGTTATTGGCACCCATTAATACGAGTATCATGTGTCAAATCATTTATATTAACATTTTCATTCTATTAACACATTCATATTATTTTTAACATTAATATTCATTACTTGTGTGGTCTATTGTCCATCAACACATCTTTATTTATATTTATATTAATTATATACATTTATTTTTTAATTTAATTAAAATAATTCATTACTTGAAATATATTAACTTATAAAATTATTTTTACTGATTAGTATATATAGGTTGAAATTGAAATTATGTATATTATTGTTTCAAAATTTAGAATAAACTATTTATTAAAACAAAATAATATAACACATGGTATAATAAGAAGTGTTAAATGTAAAAATCAACCTAAAGTATTGATTTTTCACTTTGCAACCTTTTTTTAAAATCTGATTAGACAGGACTTTGGCCAATTCGGATTTTGAATGGGTTGAATTCAGTCCATGTTTGAACAATAATTTACAAAATCCTACAATCCTACTCTATTTTTTCTACAATTCCCAATAAAAACATCTATTTTATCCACTTTTTCTACAAATCCCAACAAACAACATCTACTTTTTCTACTACTCCCAATATGAAAATGACATCTTAACTATAATCTTACCCTACAAAATCCCAAAACAAACACAAAATTTTAAAATTCATACTCACAAAATCCTTCTCAAGCCCAAATCTAAATTTGCAAAAGTCATCTTAAATCTAGCACAAACATGAGATTCTCAAAAAGTTTTGGAGATTATCAAAATGCAACTTTAATCACTTTTCCTACAACTTTTTGTATCGGATTCTCAAAACGGTGATGATATTTGATGTAATGTTTTGGTATGGGAATGATATTTGGTATAATATTTTGGTATGGAAATAATATTTGGTGTAATGTTTTGGTATGAAGATAGCATTGTTAATAATATCCCCAAAACCGAGTAGTATTTGTGTGAACCGGGTGCGTGGATCATGATTCGTGCAACTAGGTGCTAGGGTTGGGTTGGGTTCGATCCGACCCAGATCCGAGCTAGTTTTTTTTTTTTAATAATTTAAGTCATAACCTTTATGTTGTAATAGTATAACCTTTATGTATAGATTTCATAACCTTTAAGTGAATAACTTAGACTTTTTTCAGTATAAAAATTCATGTAGTATAGCTGAATCTTTATGTTATAATAATTTAACATTTATGTTATATTAGTATAACCTTTATATACAAATATCATAACATTTATGTACTTAAATAATAACATAAGGTTATATTATTATAACGAAAATGTTAAATTATTATGCATATAAATGTTATATTTTTACAACATAAACGTTTTAAAAGGTATTATAAGTTTGTAATACACTGCAAAAGATTATGCAAACATAACTAAAGGTTAGACCAACGTAACTAAAAGGTTAAACGACTATAACAGAAAGATCAGGTGCATGGGCTAGGGTTTGAGCGCGGACTTAGAACGCGTTGGCGTGCGTATGGAAGCGTGAGGGCACGTCTGGAGTGTGAAAAACATCTTTCGAATTATATGACCCGAATTGCATGGGTCATGACCCATGCACCTGGTGCACAAAAATATTTGTGGCCTATATATGGTGATCCATATTTATACTCACACTAATTTCTGAATTACTCACTCGGTCATGTGGATAACCTTTTTAGTTTTCTTATATCCCAAAATTATAATTTAAATTTATTGGTCCTAAGTGGTATGAGTGTTTCAATTTTCGTTCCTTTAGTATATATATCCCCTACTAAATAAAAAAAAAATCAAACAGAGCATAGTTCAATGACAAATAAGGAAACTACTAGTTATGTTAAAGGATAGCGACATTGAGTTCGAATTTTGGGGACAACAAACATGTTCTCTCCTCGTGTAGAACTTTGTTGGTAATATTAATGGACTGAGCCTCAAAATCGAGCATGATAACAATCTTCGATATCAGTGGATTTAACTTCAAAATCAACTTCAAAATTAGTCTAGTAGCAAGAGTTCGAATCCTAGGGTATGCAAACATGTTCTCTCCTAGTGTAGAATTTTGTTAGTGATACCAGTGGACTCAACCTCAAAATTGGGCATGATAACAAATCTTCAATATTAGTGGATTCAACTTCAAAATCAAATCATTGAAGCACATACTACAATTTAAATGGTAGCAGCTTCGGGGGATCAATGGATTTTCAATTTTAAAATTATTTACATGTTAGCAATTTCGAGGGGATCAATGAGATATTCAATTTCAAAATTAAATTATTAAAACCCATCTATCAATTTACATGATAACAACGTCAAAGAATCAGAACTGTCATCTTTGAATTAAGGGTAAAAAATATAAACACATCTCACGTATATGTGATTTAGCA
Source organism: Scutellaria minor (assembly GCA_954870855.1). Lineage (NCBI taxonomy): Eukaryota > Viridiplantae > Streptophyta > Magnoliopsida > Lamiales > Lamiaceae > Scutellaria > Scutellaria minor. The sequence goes on along the minus strand of OX940729.1, from coordinate 18,536,722 downwards.
CTTTACCATATCATTTATAAATGTTTTCATTTCACTATATAAACTTTAAGAATTTTGCAAGTTACAATATTTTCGGCTGCCACATCGTCAAATCTTGCCGGAGACTTTTCAGGTGCATTTCAATTTAGGATTTTACTATATGAACTTTAAATATTTTCATTTCAATATATAAAGTACACACTTTTTGCATGTTATAATAGTTTTGGTTGCGATGTTGTAAAATTTCATCGAAAACTACTCACGTGCATAATTTTTAGAGGAGTAAACTTGTTTTGAAGATGTTTGTTAAAATATCTTCATTACCTAATCTTCTTCTTCTTTTGCAATTAAGGTTTACTTTATCAAAATGACAGGTACAAAAGGAAACGTCGATTTTCATGTTGTTGGAGATAGTTGCCAAAAGCTAACAAATTTACCCTAATCTCTAAAAATTAGATGCATGCACATGAGCTATTATAGGTGGGATTTTACGACATGACAGTTGGAAATATTGTAGACTGCAAAATCCGTGTACTCATATAGTGAAATTTAAAACTTTTAAAGTCCATATAATAAAATGCTAAATTGAAATGCACCTGAAAAGTCTTCGGTGAGATTTGATGACGTGGCAGCCGAAAATATTGTAACCTGCAAAATTCGTGTAGTTTATACAGTGAAATAAAACCATTTATAAATGATATGGTAAAGTGTTGAATCATTTATACTTAAAGATATGTTTTCGTATTTTATCCTTAAATTAATTAGACATAAAGCTTGAGCTAAATCATTCAAAATAAATAAATAAAACCTCTTTTCAATGTGTTGATGAAATGCTCAAAGGAAATGTCTTCTTTAAGCAATTCTTCTTACCAAACCAATATTCTCTTGGATCAAGAGTAAATTGTAGGGTACGATTGAGTTGGTAAAATCAATGGTGATGAGGGGAGAAATTTCCTGGCAATATAAGTTCGATTCCGGTGTGGAATAAATTTCTAAAATATTGTGAGGGTTTGTCAGAGATTGAATTTTATTGACTTTCTCCCACATATATCTATCACTCGTGCATATTCCTCAATTTACATCTCACTCAACTGAAAACCTACGATATGGATGGGAGGAATTCTTTTATATTTTCCCACCAAAAGAGTAAATTGTAGTATAATCTCTTCTATTAATAGCAATACCCCATTTTTTTCAAGCAAGGGAAGAGAAAAAATATAAGACAGAAAAAGAAAATGTCTATGTGAATTTGGGCTAAATAAAATGGAGCAATAATAAAAATGAGAAAAATAAAATATATTTGAATCTGGTCAGCTAATTTACCCTCAAAATATGGGTGAGAATATGTTAGGTTAGACTTACATTAGGGTTTTTAATGATTGACCTATGCCTAAATTATAAATATTATGCTTCAGTGTGGTCTATTGTATTTAAAATACTTTGTTTTAGCCTAAAAATAATTAAAAGTATACAAAATTATTTAATATGAACCTTTTTTCTTTAAGTAAACTTTAATTTAAATTAAGAAAATTACACTGACAAACATGAAAACAACATAAAATTTAAGAAATATATAAAACACAATATAAATTAGGCTACTGATATATAACAATTATCAAAATTCTAAAATATATAATATATTTTCATATATAAATAATAATTAGGTCAATCTATTAGGCATATTAGGTCCTTTTAAGACCAGAGACTAACCTACATTTATAAATAGGCTTGATGGAAAATATTGATTTGACTCATTTATTAAATAGATCGGAACGAATTAGACCAATAATAGGTTGGGTCATAGACCTCTTTGAAATAATCAGTTCATTCTCACTCCTACCAAATGATATATACTAAAAGAATTAAATGGATCAATCATAGTCAACCTCCTCTTCAGATCTATTGAATGAAAACACTGGATCATATATCCTATAATCACCAAGATCTAAGATATTAACCCCCTTAACCGGTCTCCACCACTATACAAGTCTACTTTTCATTTGCCAAAAAAATGATTGTCTCCATTAAAAAACGTCCGATAAGATAAAAATCAGATACATATTTGATTTGTTCCATGTATCGTCGCCTCAACGAGTTCCTCGTCTTCTTCATCCAAAAATGACATTTGTTCAATTGGTATATCCATTAATAATTCACAAATGAAGAAATATAATTGTTACTGTCACAAAGAACCCTAGTAAAGGTTATATTCAAGCTCGACTGTCATGAGAGGATACTACATTAATTCTAATTTCAAATCATCTAAAAAGACCATGATTATTTTTTTGGGATAATTTCAATTTTAATTATATATGTAACATTTTTCCTTTTTTAACAACCAAATATTCATTTTTCAATTTTGATGCTCTATGTTTTAATTTTTTCCAATTTCAGTTTGTCGGAATTTTCAAAATTACCAATGTGGCGGCCACAAATTCTGACGTTGCCGTTAGTGGCGGACACACATGGTGGCAAGGGGTGGCAAGTGCCACCCCTTTGTTTTTCATTTGAATTACCTAAAATGCCCTTAAAATGTTTTAAAATTAAAAAATACCTTAACTTTATACAAAATGTTTTCTCTTGAGTTTTCTCTTTCATATTTATTGTTGTTGCAGTGAAAACCAGCAAAATTAAAGTGTATCAACGGTTATTGATGGATGGTGGTTCTCACCACCAGATAAAAAATAAAAATAGATATATAATAAATTCTAAGTTAAAATTTTCAATTGTTTTGTTGATTTGAGCATTATTAGTTTGGAATTTGGATTAGTTGTTAGATAACATAGATGGATTTCTCAATTGTGATGAGTATCATGAAAACACGATTTGCAACCAAATGAGTGATGAATGAATGTCAATTATCTTGAATATGGTGAAACGTTGGGTCAACTGTAAATGAAATCACTTCATTTATTTTTTTGATTCAAACGGAATATATAAAATGAATCTTTTAAATAATTTGTAAATTACATTTTGTACGAAAAAATTTAAATTTTTGTATATTACCTTTAATTGTGCCCCCCCTTGAAAAATTTCTGCGTCCGCCACTGGTTGCCGTCAAAAAATCTGACATGACATCTAAATTCTGACAGTCATGTTTGCAATTTTGAAAATTTTGATAAAAACAATTAAAATATAAAAGAGCAAAATTGAAAAACAAATACTTAATTGTAAAAAAAAAAAAATCTTACATACATAACTAGAATTGAAATTAACCGTATTTTTTATTTCAATATATGTGTTTTTGACATCATTGTACATGTCACATGATTGTACACTCATTTCAAAAAACTATCAAAATCTCAATCATTTCTAAATCTTAACTAAAAAGTACCAACAATCATAGAAGAAATAACAAATATAACAAGATCTTGTATGTTTGGACTTCATTTGGCTATTAGGTCAACAACTCTCCGATTACGATTTTAGAATACCATGCTCAACATTACGTATTAGTATGATAGAAAATTAATTAATTTAATTAATTTTTTCAATAATTTTCTTCATTCGTGTGGAAAATGTAATATGCCTATATATGAGAGATAGAGTGTACATACATATATATACATAGAATTGATCTGAAATTGATATTGAATATATTTTTCTAAGTAAAGTTTTTAGATTATTTAAGAAAAAAAAATAAAAACAAACTTTTTTGATATAATTGTTAACATCTAACTACATTTATAACAATACATGCGTTACTAATTTATATTATATCAAAATCGATTATTATATTCAAATACATATTATGTCAGCATCATATATAATGTATGCACATAATTGTAAAATGCAGTTAAAAGCTGACATTTATTGACTGAGAAATCACGTGGTGGTGGCGGTGCCGCCCAAAGGAATGCTCTTCACAGTTGGAAGTTTGCAACAATTCGAGTGTATGATCATTAATGGGTTATGCCCAATTACATACTTATATATCAATAGCTGTGGGTCACTCATGAAATTTTTGTGGAAAGTTCCAAATTGGTATTTGAATTTAACTTTAAATAAAATAAATTTTTGATGGTTGAAGATGAGCACTGATTAGTTACTACAATTATTAGCATTTGGTTGGATTTATACAATAGGTGGAGCTGGATATTTATACCGGCTTCTCAAAATTAAAAAAAAAAAAAAGAAAAAAAATTGCATTTCATTTTCCATGTAAATTTTGAAATGAATTCTAAGCAACATTGGGTAAAGAAAATGGAATGAGAAATTTATTTTTACATTAATACATGAGTATATTAGGCAACTAATAATATTGGATGATATATGTTAAGTGTAGTAAAAATTCAAACCTAGCTAACTTGTCAACATAAGGATTCTCGATAAATATGGTTAAACAGTCATGTTACCCTATAAATCGTGGACATATTAATGTGCTCACAACTGATGTATCAGATATCTTACATATCTATTAATTTTACATCTCATGATTTAAAGGGATGAAATCATTACACATTATAAGTGGGCGCATATTAAGAGTTGTCCAATGTGAGTATTTTAACAATTTCGTATGGTTAAAAGCGAGAGCAATTAGTTTAAAAATATTTTAGTTCACATATGCTAATAATAATCATAAATTCTCTAATCCCACCATCTTTAATTTGAGAATTTTTCTAAGCTTTAATATTTGTGAAATTTTAAAATTAATTAAGTTAATAATAAACTAGAAAAATGGTGAGAATATTATTGAATAATATAATATACATAACAATGCTATTTTTTCCAAGTATAATAAATAAAAACTATTTATGTTCCTTTATGAATACAAATATATGTAATGAAATAATATAATAATCAAACTACATTATCGTTAGTGTTTAACTAGATGATAGATATAACACTAAATTATAAATATTTTTCAATATAAATAATATTTAAAATTTTCTAATTTAATATGTTTATTGTTTTTCAAACCGTTTAATATACATATCTTATGCTAGTATAACATATATCGTAGTAAATTGTAAGAATACTATGAGAAATTACCAATTTAGCTCAATTAGTTAATATCTCTCATTGTTAGTTGATACGATAGTCCCAATTAACTATTATGTACAGATTTATATTTCCCTTTTGTTTCTAAGTAGTCCTTTTATCTTCTTCTTATTCTTTTTCTGGTTTCAAAAGATTTTTTAAAAAAACTTTTGTATAATTGATGTATGGACCTTACATTTGGGTCGACCCGACCCGTCATGCACAGCCACGCGTCTCACACATCTGGGTTGGTGCGCCCAAACCCGCCCAAACTCGCTCCCAGGTGATGTACCTTTATGTTATATTAATCGTACTTTTATGTTACGTTAGTCATACCTTTATGTTATGTTAGTCATACTGTCACACCCAATTTGTAAAACATGTAAATATTATAGTTCAACGTATTGGGCGTGCAGCAAGAAAGAAAAGAAACATACATTTTGAAAGCGAGAATAAAACAAACAATAGATGGAGTTGATATAACATCCACGACAAGATCTTTACAATGTTTTAAATTCACACTTTTACATAACTGAAACATTTGAAAATAAACAGGAAAGACATTTGAAAACCATACAGCGGAAGTCTAAACGATTAAGCTTTACATAGTAGAAAACCGAACGTTGTTTAAAAATCTAAATATAGAAATAATTAAAACATTTTCTTGATATGATATCCCTCATTTTCACACCTCCTCATTTTCATTTATATCTGTAGTGTGAATACACACGAGGTGAATGTCTGGAATACACTCGTGGGAATACTTTCCAAAATTAACATTTAATAAGCTATAGAGATAAACAAGTATTCATAATTATAGCAGTTAATCACAACACATAACACGTGATGCGTGGCTATAGATAGGCGCGGGTTTTCCCCGTCTTATCCTATAAACGGGTTTTATCCCATTAGTGTAGCTACAAGATCGAAATCCTCATTCAATAGTTTGCGGTAGAGCCGCCATAGCAATCGTCAGTCATTCATTACATGCGCACATTTAGATCACAACACATAAACACAACACACTTCGGAAAATTAAACGTAACTTAGAATTTAAAAAATATTTCATTGATCATGAGTTCACGTGGCATTCGTTCATTCAATCAACATTCATGATATCTTTTATAGCTTAAGCATTCATATAAAAGTGGAAAATAAAGAGTTTATTTCAGAAATCACCCCTACCTTATTCGGTGGTGTCCTACGAGAAACTCGATGCTCTAAAGCCTATGTCCGCTCGTTTGTTTTGAAGCCTAGACATGACAAAAAGAACTTTAGATTTCTAATTACACTATATGGTTCAAGATTAACTTAGAAGTCTCTCTCGAGGGAGAAGAAACAATAGAAGAAATGAAATGGGAGCTTTCAAAATCATTAAAAGTATTGAAACGATCATAGAAGCTTAAAACTCGATCATTGGGTTTAAGAGAATCGTTTTGGGCTTAAATGGAGGTAAAACCAAGCTTAAAATAGATATTTTAGAAGCATAAGGGTATTTTTGTAAATTCTGGGATATTGACTTTGACCAAAGGGGTCAATTTGCAAAATCAAAAAAATCCATAATGATCTGACCCCATTTCCACTCGGGTATCTCTAACAGAGTTAACATTCCTGATGGTCGTTGATGTTTAGCTTTCACCTATTGGCAAACTAAGTATTTCTTAATGAAGAATCCAATACTTCCTTTCATGTTTCTCTACCAAAAGTGTCACGACCCGTTTTCTTTTCATATAAATATCAGAGTTTTTCATTTTTGGGCGTGAAGAAAGAAAGGGGAAGAAGGCGTACATGATATAAAATAGAAAGAAAAATGAGAGGATAAGAAATGATACACTTGCAACATCGGATACAATCGATAAAATAGAGTTTTGGAATCTTACGCAGCGGAAAAATATCAGGATCTTTTACAAAGAAGGAAAAATACAGTTTTCTTTATAAACAAACAACATAGCTTTAAAATACAAAACTAGAAGATGGACATAGCTGATAGGGCACCTCTCTCTCTCTACGCATCAAGTTTCTCTTCATCTCCTGTAGTGTGAGTACAGAATAGGGGTGAGTGCGTTGAATACACTCGTGGGGATACTTTTCATGTTTTAAACAGGTTATTAGACAGGAATAACAAATCAAATATATATAATAGATCAGCAATTAAACACATCACATAATATACGCAACATGTAATTCGATTCATTAACGGACACACAACCTATGACTCACAAATGGACACGCAGCCCAATGGATACTAAGCCCAATTGGACACTCAGCCCATGACTCACAAATGGACACGCAGCCCAATGGACACTAAGCCCAATTGGACACTCAGCCCATGACTCACAAATGGACACACAGCCCAATGGACACTAAGCCCAATTGGGCACTCAACTCATGACTCACAAATGGACACACAGCCCAATGGACACTAAGCCCAATTGGACACTCAGCCCATGACTCCCTAATGGACACGCAACCCAATGGACACTAAGCCCAATTGGACACTCAGTCCAACTCTATCACACTATCGTAAGATAAAAACAGTAAATTATCACAACATATAGAGTTCAACAGTTCACACATTAAATAGGGAAAACAATAAACAGATTGAGTTTAGAAGTTACCCTCACCTTGTTCGGTGGTTACCACATGAGTAGCGAGTACCAAAGATCAGGTAGTTCAACGCTCAATCCAACAAGTAGCCTACATAGGTTATGACGTTTCTTAGATCCTTAATAATGTATAAATAAAGTTATAAAATATCCCAACGGAAAAACGATCGTTAAATACACGATGGATCGAGAGATCTAAAGATTGGAGTTGAAGAAACAAGAATGGATAATCAATCCATATGGCTGAGATGATAGAGAATGAAATTTGGGTCATGACGGAAAAAGAATGAGCTCAATCGGAGTTAAAACGAGCTCAAACGGAGAATTTTAAGTTTAGGGGTATTTTGGTAATTTTGGTCAAAGGGTTGACTTTGACAGGGCCCACGACCCTCGGTCAATGACATCTCGTCGGCGACGACTCGATGTTGACGTACGGTGGAAAAAACGGGGTTCGGATCGAAAACACGGCGTCGCGAGCGACGGGGCACGCGCGGACCCGACGCCGGGTAAAGAAACCCGACGGCCCCGGCATTTCTCGACAGCTGCCGAGTTTTCTCAGCAGCTCGCACGCACGACTCGACAGCTCTCGGTAGCTACCGAGTTTTCTTGGCAGGTGTCACCCGGCGCTCGGCAGCTGCCGAGTTTTCTCGGCAGCCGGCGCCCAGTTTTTCCCAACAATAGCCTGCTCGACCAGGCCACTTCTCGGTGCCACCAACCGCAGTGGCGCCGCCCTCCGCCACCGCCACCAAGTTCGCCGGAAACCTTGCACCGTCGGCTACCACCTCCGGCCACCCCTCGCCGGATTCCGGCGGTGAATAGTACCCAGAATTCCACCGCAAAATCCTTCGTTACCACATTCGCAACACCAAAGCTAGGGTTTAGGGTTTTGGAGACGGTTTTTTGCTGATTCCCGGTGAACGAGAAATCGGAATTGAATTCCGAGACCGATCCTAGATTCATCTCGTCGAGACGAACGTCGTGTGCGAAAATCGGTTGAAACCGACAACTTTGAATTTTCCGGCCACCGCCGGTGGTGGCACTCCGGTGACTTTTTCCGACGACGGCGGTAGCGCTCCGGCAGGCGACGACGGCGGTAGAAAAGAAAGAGAGAGAGAGGAGAGAGAAACTTACTTGTTCGCGTCGCTTTCGTTTTCGTCAGCCGAATGAAAATTTTGAATTGACTGAGCCCTTATTTATAGATTTTCAAAGTTACTATTTACCAAGTAAATTTTAATTACCATTCATTAAAATATTTTTTTTCCGTTTTACCGTTCATCCGGATTTTACCCTCTCGTTTTACCTAGCCTTTCTTCACCATTTGAGCTACGGGTCTCCGATTGACCCCTAGTTTGTTTCTATCTTCTCATTTTTCCGTTATGCATCTCATGGTATAAAAATATTCTATGTTCCAAGTCTAAGAAAATTATCGATCTAAATCGTGCATATATCTGAAACGCACGTAATTATTTAAACAATTAAACATACGCAAATAGTTATTGAATTATAGGTTTAAATATTTAATTAATCAATTATGTTTCGTTTTTTGTCCGGGATGTTACAAAAAGCTTTCCTTCAAATATCTATACATCTTCGTACCTTCAGGATGTGCCGATAACGGCGTGCTATAAGCTTCTTCTAGAATTTCTTTTTTCAGTTCTTCATCTTTTGGCATGCACAACCTTCCCCTGAAGATCAGAGCTCCATTTGTTGATAAAGAGAGCCCTTCTGCTTTTCTTTTATCCATACGAGCCTTCATCTTTGTCAAAAATGTATCCCTTTCTTGGGCCTCGACTATTCATTCACGGAGTGTGGGCTTCACGAACAAAGCTGTAATTTTAGCCCTGATACTGTTCAGAGGTGTAACTACTTCCAAACTCAATCTCGACATCTCTTCAATTAACTGGTTCTGGTCCGTAATCATGTATGTCAGGGTTCCTTTTCTGCTAAGAGCATCAGCAACCACATTCATCTTTCCTGGGTGATAGAAAATCGTACAATCATAATCCTTCACTAATTCCAACTATCTTCTCTGTCTCATGTTAAGTTTCTTCTGCTTGAAGGAATACTACAAAATCTTGTGATTGGTATAAATTTTGCATTTTCCGCTATAAAGATAGTGTCTCCAAATCTTGAGAGCATGCACAACGGCGGCCAGTTCTTGATTGTGTGTTGGGTAATTCTGCTCGTGAGTCTTCAGCTACCTTGATGTGTAGGCTACCACTTTCCCTTGTTGCATCAGAACACACCCTAAACCTTGTTTGGATGCGACACTATAAATCACAAACTCTTTTGCTACATCTAGAACTGTCAGAACTGGTGCCTTTGTCAATCTCTTCTTCAGCTCTCAGAAGCTACATTCATACTGTTCAGTCCACTAAAACTTCACTTCTTATAATATCAAGCGGGTTATGAAAGTGGCAATCTTGAATCTTTTGTAATATCCGGCAAACCCAAGAAAACTTCGCACCTCATTAACGTCGTCGGAGCTTTTCAATTGCTAACCGCTTCTACCTTGTTAGGGTCCACTTCAATCTCCTTGGAGGAGACAATATGTCTCACAAAGGCTACATTGTCAAGCCAAAATTCACACTTCTTAAATTTTGCAAAGAGCTTTTCTCTTCACATAGTCTCTATTACAATCCTGAGATGATGTTCGTGGTGCATCTTATCACATGAGTAGACCAGAATGTCATCAATGAACACTATGATAAAGCGATCGAGTTACGGATGGAAAATACAATTCATCAGATCCATGAAAACTGCTGGTGCATTGTTGAGTCCAAAAGGCATCATTACAAACTTGTAGTGGCCATACCTTGTCCTAAAGGCCGTCTTAGGTATATCAGCATCCTTGACTTTCACTTGATGGTATCCAGACTTTAAGTCGATCTTCGAAAACACACTTGCACCTTTCAGCTGATCAAACAAGTCTTCAATATGAGACAAATGATACTTGTTCTTGATGGTTCATTTATCAGCTTTTGATAATCGATGCATATCCAGAAACTTCCATTATTTTTCTTTACAAACAGCACTGGAGCTCCCCAGAGTGACACACTTGGACGAATGAATCCCTTGTCCAGAAGTTCTTGTAGCTGAACCTTAAATTCCTGTAGCTCATTTGGTGCCATCTAATATGGGGCCTTCAACACCGGTGTTAATCCTTGTATTAGATCAATTTCAAAAGCAAATTATCGATCCATCGGAGGGCTAGGTAGATCTTCTAGAAAAATGTCCATATACTCCCTCACAACTGACACCTTCTCAATGGGATTCATTTTTTATTCGAAATTCACCATATTTACCAATCAAGCTTTACAATCTCCTTTGCTGAGCATCTTGGTTGTTTTAATAACTAACATAACTCTCGGGTTGACCCCAACTTGCATTCCACTAAACACAAACTCCTTTTCTCTAGGTATCTAAAAAATGAGCTCCCTCACGTGGCACTTGATCATGCGTGATTTGCCTTAAGCCAATCCATTCTCAAAATCACATCGAAGTCCTTTATTTCTAGGGCATGCAAATCGGCCGAAAGAACCTTATTCCCAAAAGTGATTCTCAGATCTCGACATAGGTGTTTTGTCTTTACCGTTCTTCTTGATGGTATACCAACTTCTAGGGTTCCAACACTACCCTAACATTCTCATGTCTCAACAGATCACAAAACTTGATAGAGATGAAATAATGGATTGTCCCGGTATCAAATAAGATGAGAGTAGGGATATCACATACTATTAACATACCTGACATGGTTTCTGGTCCTTCCACAACCTCTATACGGTTGAGAGTGAAAGCTCGAGTCTTGCATACTCCCGGTCTCAGTTTCAGTGCTACTGTTGTGTTCCTAAATTTCAGACAGTTGTTTGGAACGTGTCCTGGCTCTCCACACCTAAAGAAATTTTGGGTCCCTAGAAGGCATGGTCCTGCATGAGCCTTTCCACACTTGGCACACGAGTTTCCCGGTTTAGGAATAGGGAGGAGCGGGGCGTTGTTGGCCCTTGGGTACTCATTCTGATTGAAGTTCTGACTCAAACTAGTCGATTTCCTCTTCCCTAGCATCACTACAACTTTCTTGGACGGTGCAACGTCTAAGTGTAGACGAGAAGCAATCTCTTGAGTTCTCTCAACAACTTCAGCATATGTCATAGTTCCCTATCCGGCCAAGATGGAACTGATTTCTGAGCGAAAACATCTCTCAAAGTGTCGGACTTAGAGTCGGTGTCCACCAAATATGTCGCATACCTACTCAGTTGATTGAATTTCCTCTCATATTCTCCCACAGTGGTGGTTCCTTGACGAAGTTGTAGGAACTCTATTTTCTTCCGGTCGTGGTATGATTGAGGTAGGGAATTCTGCATAACCATCTCCTTGAAGACTTCCCAAGACATAACACTCTTCTGTTCTGGTAATATAGTCCTTTTATATGATTTCCACCAGTAGCTAGCTTCTTCAGTAAGATGGAACACAACACATGAGATCTTTTGTTCCTTCGTGCAAGACAAATGTCCAAATAGGCGGTCCAACGACCTTTGTCATTCCTTAGTGTCAGCAAGTTCTTCCTTTCCACTGAATGTCAGTTGGTTGAAACATCAGAACTGCTCGATCACCAGGTTTGCATCGCTCCTCAACATTGGTGGTGGTGGTGCAGTTTGTGTAGTTTCAAAATGTCGAGCTAAACTTTTCAGCACGGAAACCAAATTCCCCATGGTGGCATCCACGTCATGTTCAGATGAATTCTCCATCGCTGGTTGGTCCCTACGCTGTCAACCTCAGGACATAGTCTTCTAGAAAATGACATATGTATCATATTAACGAAACTTACAAGAAGATTTAAAACGATGATTTGCGTAGAGAAAAGAACATATCATAAAAAAGAAGAAAAAAGAAAATAAACATCAATATAGACATCATAAATAAAAAAGGGCTCCGAATAAGGTTCATACATCCCAATTATAACTAAGAGGTTCATAACCATAAAGACCCTACATATAACATACAACAACTACATGATTATGGCTGCAGCTCCAGCTATTGGTGGCGATGGTCCACTACATCCAGGTAAAGGAGGGTCCTATCCCTCATCATCTGAGTACTCCTCGGGATCCTCCTCACTTAATGGATCGAAAGGTCCGGGCTTCGGCAAGATAGGTTATCCGTCTCGTACCCATGTGTCTAGTAGGATGCCCATGAAGCGAACAAATGATATAATTAGGTTGTTATCGACGATCGAATACACTATCTCATTGCGGTAGGTCTATAGCGCTACAGTGAACCACTCGTCCGACACAACCTGAACAATGTGCTGACTCACCCGGTCGCCAGTGATTGTGCCCCTAGAGCCTCTTGCTCTCCTCTAATGGGCCAAGAACTCTCTAACCAAGTCTTCCACTGTCTTATCCTATAAACGGGGGTTTTCCCCGTCTTATCCTATAAACGATTTTTATCCCATTAGTGTAGCTATAGGATCAAAATTCCCATTCGGTAGTTTGTAGTATAGCCGTCATAGCAGTCGTCAGTCGTTCATTGCATGCACACATATAGATCACAATAGATAAACACAACACACTTAGAAAAATTAAACGTAACTTAGCATTAAAGAAACATTTCATTGATCATGAGTTCACATATAATTCATTTGTACTATCGGCATTCATGATATCTTTCATAGCTTAAACATTCATATAAAAACAGAAAGTAAAGACTTTATTTCAGAAATCACCCCCACCTTGTTCGGTAGTGTCTTATGAGAAACTCGATGCTCTATAGCTTATGTCCCCTCATTCGTCTTGAAGCCTACACATAAAAAAAGGAACTTTAGATTTCTTATTACGTTATATGGTTCAAGATTAACATAGAAATCTATCTTTCGAGAGAGAAGAAACAATAGAGGAAAGGAAACAGGAGCTTTCCAAATCATTAAAAGTGATAAAACGATCATGGAAGCTTAAAACTCGATCATTGGATTTAAGGGAATCATTTTGGGCTTAAACGGATGTAAAACGAGCTTAAATAAGAGTTTTTAGAAGCATAAAAATATTTTTGTAAATTCTAGGATGTTGACTTTGACCAAAGGGGTCAATTTGCAAAATTAGAAAAGATTTGGGGTCTCTTTGATATATTTGAAAACCTTTGGGGTCAAAACATAATTTTCAGAAGCTATTCAGGTTAAAACATAAAGCTCAGAAAGTTTTGGAGGTTACGAAATTTTCAGAAACTTGAGGGCTAAAACGTGATTTTCAAAATTTGGAGGGATAGATTGTAAAAGATCCTAAAAACTAGGGTTTGCAAAAATGTCACTAGGTTCTTTCAAATTTGTAGAGGGAGCCCCTCCATCCAAACCCCCACCCAGCCGCCTCCTCTACTCTTCCTGCCGCCGATCCGCCACTGCTGGTGACCCACCAACACGGCGCCGCTACGCACGGTGCCGCCCCCCACCCACACACGCACACACCCATCGCTACACGTGGCAATGACGACGCGTTGGCATGCCACAAGCGCTGGCTCACCCGGAAGATGGCAGTGGATTCTCAACAGGAGAGAGAGAGAGAGACGGAGCCGAGGGAAGAAAGGGAAAAAAGAAGGAAGAAGAAGGTGGAGACCGCACCTTTTGCCGCCTGTTTCTGACGAAGACGGCGGTGGATGGCCGATCCAAGCATGTATCTGGAACGGGCCCGACGAGAGCTTCAAAACGAGGTAGGATTTAGCCGGAGATGGAAGAGGAGGAACGCCGGCCGACCAGAAGCAAGAGAAAGAGAGAGTTTGCACTTCTCAAGTTTGTATCGAAAACTTACCCTAGTTGTATCCAAACTCGATAGTGTGTTCTCTTTTTGGCTCATGGGCCTCAAGATAAGATTATCCATTTTACGAATTCATTTGGCCTTAACATGTGATATCTTTTAATTGATATAACCCAAAGTTCGATTTTAATATTCACGTCATTATTTCGTTCTGAAACACACATAATAAAACAAACAATTAAAGGTTATATTATTTAATTAATTCAATTATGCATAGATTTATCCTAAACGTTACACATACATTTTAGGGTTTTTAGTTGTACCTTAACATTTTTTTAGACAGTCATTAATACCTTTCATATATTTTAGTTATGTTAATTATACATTAATATATTACATAAAAGTATGACTATGCTGATATAAATGTATGAATAATGTCATATAAAGATATGAGAAATATCATATAAATGTATATATGTAGAAATTGCGCCGAAATTTGTTTTGTTTTGTTTTTTTTTGTGTTTTTTTGAAGTTAAAGTATTTTATAAATGTATGATATTGTACATAAAAGTAGGATTAGTATAACATAAATATTTGATTAATATAACTAAAATGTATGACTAATATAGTATAAAAGTCATGGGAAAATGTATGACTATAATGAATGAAAAAGACGTATCTCTATTCTTAATCAAATGCGATCAACTACCATATATTCTCTTTGGATTATTAGGATACAAAGAATCCTGTGCATTTTACCTAATTCTTTTAATTTAATACACTATGCCACGATAACAAATGGCCTTTTGGATAATTAGTCACGGCAAGTACATTTGTTAGATGATTAATTCATCAATTTAATGCATAATAATTGTAGCATATAATATAATATGTATACACAAAAAAATCATGTAAGATGGTCTTACAAATAAGTTAGATGAAGCCCCATCACCTACTAACACCATGTGAATTATAGGATTTGAATTGTAGGTGATTGAGTCGTAAGTCGATTCATCTCACACAATGCAATAAAGATCCGAACACGGTCTCACAGGAGACTCCTCATATGTATATATATTTAAATAATTTGTAGATTTGGTGGTTGTCCTAAATCTTCTCAAGTGAGAACAGATATTGCTTAATCCATGATTTGTTTGGAGATATTGTCCAAGATTTGGAATAACAAATACAGGTCAACCTCAAATCTATTTAGTGATGCACATTTTGATTTAATTCCTATTTTAATCTAATAACCAAATTCATATTTGGTGAGTTAATCATATTTAATCTCTTGTTTTAGAGAAGGAATCTAAAAGTTCGAATTATTCTGCTATCAGAGTTGGGCGATAAATCGAAAACAATAACATTTGTACGTATCGTCATAGCGAACAAATTCATATAGACTATTAAATTTTTTTTTTTAAATGAGTTAGTGATGGAAGGAAGGGAGACAATACAAATTTTAAAAAATTATAGATCAAATTTAAATATTGATCATCATAATCTATGTCTCTACAAAAATGAGATACCTATTGACCTAGTAGACTCATAGTTCACATAGGCCATTAATATTCCTTTTGATATAGAAAAAATATTTTTTTCTTTTTTTTATAAATATCTTACTAGCAAATGGAAATCAACAAGTTCTCATGTTTGGACGTTAAATCTCATCAATGAGATTTCATTACTTTCTTCTACTTATGGTTTAGGGTATATTACAAAAATCGTACCAAACTATAAGTTTTGGTAAAGTTTTGGATGAGACCGTCTCATGAATCCCATTCTGTGAGACGGGTCAGGTCGGGTTGAACATAAGAAATTATGTGATACTTTTGTGTATATTAGGTAATATTTTTTTATATATTAGGTAATACTTTGTATTATATGATGTGTTTTGAGTTGAGTCAGACTATAAGAAAATATGTAATACTTTTATATGTTTTAGGTAATACTTTTTTGTGTATCAAATAATACTTTTGTATGATGGGATGCATGACCCGAATTGGGTCGGGTCGGGTCTTAAAAAATGTGTGGATCCTAGGGCTTCCAGGGGCTCTACTCTCTCGCGCAACATGTAATACTTTTGTGTATTTTAGGTAACTAGCGGTACACCCGCGCGATGCGCGGTTTGTTATATAAAATTTAATAATTTTTAATGTTGATGACATAATGTAATGATATATCATTTAAATGTAAAATATATATTGCTTTTAATATCTGTATTAATAAAAATGTTAATATTTCAACTTTAAAATTATGTTATTTTAAATAACTGTATTTGATAAAATTAGAAATTTTGAATGCAAACAATTTTGAAACTCAACATTTTAAATTTGATATAATTATATATGTAATGTAAATAATATATTATGAATTTTAAAATAGATATGAATTTGATATAACATGCATTAAAAATGAAATTTAAATGAAATTACGAATATAATTAATTTATAAATATAACACAATGCAATATAAAATAATAAAATAATAAATTGAACATCAATATTAAAAAATTAATAAAATAATAAATATAACATCAATATTCAACAATTAAATTTGAAAATAAAATTGAACACAATATAAAATAATAATAATAGTTTTTTGTTTGTTAGTTTAAATTTCTGAATAATTAAGAAGTGATTTATTATACTTACTAATATGTTTTGTTCTTTATATTTTAGAATTATTAAAATGGAAATTTTAAATAAGTCGTATCGTAAATAAATTTTCTGCTTCTTTTTAGATGAATTTGTTAAAAAAAATTTAAATTTATTCCAAAATTCAGTTTATATTTAAAATATTTAGCTTCCAAATTATTTTTACATTTTAAAATAATAATTTCTAGATTTTTGAAACCATGTTTCAGATTATTTTAGAACAAATTCTAGTTTTTTTTAATACACTTTTAGATTAATTATATCTCTTCATTTGAAATAATTTAGAATAAATTAGCAAATATTTTTATTATTTTTATTAAGCTATTTTTTATTCAATTTATTGATATATATATATATATATCTTTCAAAATTACTATTACATATATATTTGAATTAATTTTTAAATTTTATTTGTTAATTTTAAATTGTTAAACCTTGTTATTATTATTAGTTTTAAATTTATTATTATTTTGATATTTTTTGTAGCGTTCCGGATCAAAACGAGCATAATTGATTAATTAAATATTTAATACATGACTTAATTTATTACGAGCGTTTATTTTGACTGTCTAATTAAATACGTGCGTTTTAGATAAGTGTTAACGCGAGTATGAGATGGATAATTAATCTAGACATGGGATATAGGATATTTTTATATCACTAGTTGCGCGTTGAAAAAATAAGAAGATAGAAACGAACTAGAGAGCAATCGGAGATCTGTAGCTCGAACAACGATAAAAAGAACAAAACACGGGGTTTCGGAAATATCAGAAGATATTTACCAAGATATTTACCGAGATATTTACGGTGAATAGTAACTTCTGAAATCTATAAATAGGAGCTCACGGAGATGAAGAGATTCATGATGCGTAGAGAGAGGGGTGCCCTATCGGCTGTGTCCATCTTCCGGTTTTGACTTTCAAAGTTATGATGTTCTTTTGTAAAAGAAAACTTTGTTTCTCATTCTTTGTATGAGATCCTGATGGTATATTTCCGCTGCGTATGTTTTAAACCCCTTTTATCGGTTGTATCCGATGTTTCAAGTGTACCCTTTCTTAACCCCTCCTGTTTCTTTCTATTTTATATCATGCTCGCATTTTCCTCCTTTCTCTCTTCACGCCCAAAAAATGAAAAACTCTGATATTTTAAGTGAAAGATTTTGGGGCGTGACATTTTTATAATAGTTTTCAAACTTTTAAACATTTTATAACACATCGTAAAATTAATTTTGGATATTAAAACTATTTTCCACATTTTATATATTAAAATTTTAAATTAATTTTCCAAATTTTTAATTTTTGACATAATGTTTAAATTTTATTATTTTCAATTTTTGATCGCATCATTAAAATATAATCATATCCTTAAAGTATATGATTATCAAAGTGAATATGTATAAAATTATTGATGTATGGTGCTAAACTTCTCCACAACTTATAGATGTGGACAAATCTTATTTAGTACTTTTCTTGCTCTTTTTATTTTCTAATAAAATGTATTGAGTAAATTTAAAATTAGGATGCAAAGAAATGAATTCTATTGGAACAGGGCCCACAATTGAATTTTTAAATATTACAAATAGTAGGGCCCACAAATGAAATTTTAAATATTATTATCATAACATTTTCTTGTAAATGACAAAAAATATTATTTTTTTAGAGTCTAGAAAAAATATCAAAATAAAAATATTTATACAATCATCAATTTGATGTGACATTTTTAGGAGGGAAAATGGCAAATTAGTAAAATTTGCCAACTTCTCTCATTTTATATATAGTATAGATATTTTTCTATATATCATGTAATACTTTTGCATCATGTACATATATTACCTGATATATAGAAAAGTATTACTTAATACACACAAAAGTATTACATAATTTATTTATGTCCTATCCGACCCGTCCTGTCTCACGAAATGAGATCCGTGAGCGGTCTCGCACAAGACCTACTCAAGACCTTTTGGCATTAAGGTATTTAAATCTTGAAATTTTATTATACAACCGTCAAATTTTTAAATTGGTATGAAATGACCGCTACAAATAATTGGCGGCGGAATATATACAGAATATTTCCAAATTGATCCTAATAATTTTATCCTGAGAAGGAATATTTTAGGAATATTCCGCTATCGATTAACTGTAACGATTGTTTGGTACTATTTGCATGTTGGAAAAAATAGGTGGATGTGTAATATAATCACATGACAAATGGTTAGGAAAAACGAGATGAAAATTTGAGTCGAGACAAGAGGTAAACTCTTTCTCCGCAAGATGAAATTGTCTGCTCTAGTGTCCACAATCTTCGACAATCGTTCCAAGATACAATGACTCACATTTTGTGATTGTAGCACTCAAAAACATATGAAACGACGAACTAATTTGGATTTTGAATCCTTTTTGGACAAGGAAAAAAGAAGAGCAAAATGAATTTCATATGAAATTCTGTACATTTTCAATGGATGCATATTCAATAAGCTTAGCTTAAGAGGTTGTTTAAGTGACCTTATAAACTTCTTAAAACATCTTATTATACGATGTTTAAAAGCTTATACACTCCTCAAGTGTTTGGTAAAATTTTAAAATTAAAATCTTATTTCATCCTAAAATAAGATGTTAAGAGTTTATAAACTCTTATTTAAAATTTAAGAGGATTTTAACTTTTTTCTAAAATAATATCTTATTCACATAAACTCATTTCATTTGAACTTTTAAATTACAAAATTAACATTACTAACATTTTATAAGCTCCACCATCTTATTGACCTAAATAATATAACTACTTATTTTCAAATTAGATAAAACATCTTATAAATTTTAAAAACGTCTTATAATTAGATAGAAGAATTTATAAGTCCTTTTTAATAAACTTAGCCAAACACCCTATAATTTCTTAAATTCAAATTTCAATAAATACATTTTTTAGTTCAGTTTGTTACACAGGGTTTGCCTAGTGCAATTTAATTACTATATGCAGGTTGGCTTGAGTGAGATTTACTAAATATAAAATTTTCAGATGGCAGCTGCGAATTCCTTAGTTTACAAGCATGGATGAAAATATCTCAAAATATTATCGATATTTTCATTTTTTCATATAATCAATACAAAAATAGGCTGTAACATATTTTTTTATTTTTTTTCATATAATTGGTGTATAAATGGAAAATTTTGTCAAAATATAGGTGAATATCAGTATCGATTTTGATATCACTGGCTTCATTGGAAGTTGATGAAATATCGGTAAATATTGAAAAAATATCAATAGATATCGATTAATATCAATTTTGGTAAAAAATATTTTGTTAAATAAATTTATTATGTAATTGAATTTTATATAGAATGACCCAAGGTTTTAAATAAATCAAAGTATTTTGTACCTCAATAATATTATAATTTACACGTTATAATTGTAGTGTGTATAAGATCAAAAGTTTATAAAAATTTAAATAATTGTTAATTGTAGTGAGTATAAGATCAAAAGTTTGTGAAAATTAATATAAATGCTTGAAATAATGAATCTGCGCATACATTTGCAAGTTTACTCCAATATTGTTTAAATCAAGATGACATGTGTCATCTTATCCATTTGAATCTTATAAAAGTTCATTTTTGTATTAGTAATAATGTAATCAAATATTCTGAATTTTTATTATATATGATGTCATACAACGTTTATAATATTTATAATCTCCATATTTATTATGAAATCTATCATTTTTTTGAATTTTAAGTTGAATATATTTATTAAAGTTAGTTATAATATTCTATAAAATATTATGTCCAATTTCCCCCTTGTTTACAAAGTTCCATTATTTTCTAAACTTTATCAATATATCCATCAATATCGATATTTCCATTGATCGTCTAATTAAGATATTATTACCTCTATCGAAACCGAAATTAGCCAATCTAATCTAATTATCAAAATAATGGTTTCGTTTTCCCTTATCAGAATCTACTTGAGTTGAACAAATTATAATTGTTCTGTTGGAAATTGGATCAAGATAATTGAAAGCAAGATTTGATCATGAAGGTACGGCGGTGGATTTGAGGTTAGAGATGATCACAATAATGATGTCATTTCGTTTGGTGTTTCATGTCTCTCCATATGTTTAAAACATGTTTATAATGTTTAAAACACTTTTTGAGATATTTAAAATGGATGGGTCTCTTGTACTTATGGGGCATGGATCCGTACCCCCAACCCAATCCAATTTGCCCGTCCATCCACCATTAATATATATATTATTTATTTTCTCTTTTTGCCCTATCACAATTAACAGTTGTGCCCCATCTCAGAACCGTGCTCCTCTTTTCTTCTTCAGTCGTTGTCTTCTTCTCTTTCTCTTCTTCTTCTTCTTCTTTTCTTTTCCTCTTTTCTTCTTCTTCTTCTTTTCTTTTCCTATTTTTCATAGTATTTTGATGATGTCTCCACGCTTTCGTTTCATTTGGTTATGGTTCATCTTCTCTGTTTTTTTTTTCCTTTCTCCACTCTCTATTCTTCCTGCTCTGCTTTTTTTTTTCTTTCTACATTTCTGTTCTTCATCTCTTCTTTTCTTCTTTGTCTAAAATGATTATCATCTATTACTGTTAATGAGAAGTTGAATTTCATCATTCAATAACTAAAAATATGATTTTATTTTTTGTTTCATTTAATTCACATGAAGATTGAGTTTTTAAAAATTTATGTGGTGAATATATATGCAGAAAATTTGATGAGAAAAAAGATGATTTGCAGAAATTTTGAACTATTTGAAAAGATAAATATGTGATACCTTGAAGGTAAAAATGTAATACTTAAATGTATTAATAGAAATTTTGAGAAAAAAAAATGATTTGTGGAAAATTTGAACTATTTAAAACGTTAAATATGTGATACCTTAAAAGTATTTATGGAATACCTTAAAGGTAAAAATGTAATATGTAATACCTTAAACTATCAGTATTAGTACCCTAAAGATAAATATGTAATACCTTAAAGATAAATATGTAATACCTTATACAAGAAGCATTAATACTTTAAAGATAAAGATGTAATATCTTAAAGATGCATATTAATATCTGCATTAATACTTTAAAGATAAACATGTAATATCTTTAAAGATAAACATGTAATACCTTAAAGATGCATATGTAATACCTTAGAGGTGCATATGTAATACCTTA
This sequence comes from Scutellaria minor, assembly GCA_954870855.1. NCBI lineage: Eukaryota > Viridiplantae > Streptophyta > Magnoliopsida > Lamiales > Lamiaceae > Scutellaria > Scutellaria minor. The sequence continues at coordinate 18,514,595 of OX940729.1, read as the reverse complement.
TACTAAAAACACTAATATAATACCTTATATTATAAATATTAATACCTTAATGGTAAATATATACTACCTTAAGAGCATACAACTAATACCTTCACTGAAAATTTTAAAATTTCAAATGTTTCACCATCTTCCTAAAATATTCTGCAAATCGTGATTTCATCATCGTTTTCGTCAAATTTTTTGCAAATCATGATTTCATATTGTTTGAAATAATTGATTTTCAATGTTTTAAAATTCTTGTAATAAATTATGATTTGAGATCAATTATCTAAATCTATGAAAATGAGTAAAAGAGAAGGGGAAGAAGAAAAAAATCCCATAAATGACTCCATAACAATTTGAAGAAGAATAAGAACAAAAAGTTAGAGAAGAAGAATAAGAATGTACAAAACAAATAAGTAGAATAACAAATCGATAAGAAAAGAGATTAAGAAGAATAAGGATAGAGAAAAAAAAAAGAGGAAAAAGAAGAAAACAACACTGTTTCTACACTAATACCTTAAGAGTTAACGTGTGATACCTCAAGAGTATAAATCCGATACCTTCACTAATACCTTAAGAGTTAATGTGTGATACCTCAAGAGTATAAACCTGATACATTCACAGAATACACTGGTGCGAGTGCGACACACACAAACTATGGTAGTACCTTGTGTGGGCTCACGTGGAAGCGGCCCACGCGCCGGGTAGGGTTGGTATCCATGCCCCGGGTTACATAAGTTTTTGCAATTTAAAATTGAATTGATGTTTCTATGACAATATGATACTATATCCGAAAATTATTTATAAAAACTGCACTATCGGTATATTTTTAAGATATGATTATTAAGTATATAAAAAGTTATACTATTATCATTCTCTTCTTTTAATTTAAACGAGTGAATCTCTTGTGAAATCATCTCACAAATTTTTATTGCATTGTGTGAGATATGTACAATCCAAACACTACAATTCACATGTTGTTTGTGGGTGATGGGACTCCGTCTCACGGTAACTATTCATAAGACCATCTCACATGAATTTTTGTAAAGTTTGAATGTCACTTCTTTTAATTGTAATTTCTTTCAAGAAAGTCAAATATATATATATATATATATATATATATATATATATATATATATATATCACAAAAATAATGTTGCTGGAGGTGACAACCATAATACCCAGATCTATATATTTCTAGGTAGGTCATATTTTTGGATCGAATCAAAATTATCATATCTATTTGTAGTTAATATATATAAGATACAATGAATATATAAATTCACATATACACTCCTACATTTAAGTGTAAGTTGCATTCAATATATTTCATTATTGTGATCCATAATGCGTGTATTCAATGTATCTTTAGAGATTTCCTCTTCAAAACAACACATCAAAGCAAATAAAAAAATGTGGGATAAAAAGTATTTCTCCGTTGGGAGTCTTGGGACAATAGAGAATCTTATCTAATTCAATCAAAAGCCATTGGATTCTTGCCTCATGTGGCACCAATATTTGTTTAAGATTTTAATTTGAGTCATCTCCATGGATCAAGGAACTATAAAGTATGGAAAATTCGCACTTATAAATAATTAATTGCAATTTGTCTTTTTTCCAACAACAAAGATCATGTGGAAGATTTTCCATTAGTAATTTTGATCATGGAATATTGAAGCATATTCCCCATATTACTTAATGCAAAGGTGCATTATCTTTTCTAATCATTGTCTCCTAAAGCAAAATCACATCACTTTCACATTTCTATAATGCTATCATTTAATGACATGGTTATGTTTTTGTCCACCTTCAACCCATCCTTTATGTAGTTATATAATGGTTATATGGCATACTACTATATATGACTCATTTCAAATTTATGTTTAATATTACAATTATATATATATAATATTATATTATATTATATTATATCTTGATATAGATCTTGAAGTCGGGTTTTCTGTGAAGTAAAATTTAGAAAATTTGCTAGTAATGGAAATAAATATACTACCTTGTTTGGGTGGTTAATTTATCCCACAACAACACAAGATTTGTCCATTTACAGTCATACTTTTTTAAATCCGTGCTTCCAACCCCAATCCAAACAAGAGGTTAGTCGAATTTATTTCTTTTAAACTCACTTTAACACACAAACCAAACTAGTCCTAAAATAATGGAAATCTAGCAAATTTATATGCAACTTTATTTGTTTGTCTATAAATTAATGTCTCATTTGCACCTCCACGATATGAAACATTGAGCCAAGAGTAGCTGAAAATTACATAATGTACTCTATTTCGAACAATATTTTATATTTTCTTAAAAAATAATAGTTTTGTATTATCTCTTATTTTTATTTTAAGCATTACATGCGATATGTATTAAATAACATTACAAAGTTACATGTGATTTGCATTGAATATTATGAAATATGATATGAAATAGAGTTCATAAGAATTGAGCAATTCCGTTGAAAATTAGCGGAAGAGTCCAATGCGGAGCTTTTATAATGTTCTATTATTTGTGTGTATATTTGAATAGAATCTAACAATATTTTCCTCAACAAAAGAAATAATGATCAATTTTTAAATTATTTTTTCTTAACAAGCTATTTAGATCTTGATCATACTCACGATAATTAATTATCGCTGCAAATAATTCTTATTTTGTTAGATATATCAACAATTCATTTCTAAAATTAATTTAAGCAAAAATTAAGTTATAAAACTTCGAGCAATTGAAGGCAAACGGGTTCTGTCTACAAAACCGTCATACTTCAATATTTTTTTTTACAACACATTATTTGTGTAAGAAATTTGTATTCTACATATATCAAGAAAAAGCAAAAACTGAAATTTAATGAGATTATTACATTACATTCATAAAATATTTAAGATAAGGTCGGTACATGTGCTTAGGTTCAATGAACTGATAGACCAAAGAACTGGCCTCAGAATCTTTTATTTCACTTTTCGTCTTAATTCTATGTCATATTTTATTATTTGAATTCAAATGTTGTAAAAATAAGAATTTGATTCACTGTTTATTTAGGAGCCAAATTTGAGATCGCTGGTCAAAGGGTGACCTCCACCCAAAGAAATTCGCACCATTATTGTATCAATTCTCATCAGCGTCAATCGATACAAAAATATTGTGAGTGATACGACTTTTCTAGTGTAATTTCCAAGCTCATAGGTCTAGAGTCATTGTTGGACTCATTCATTTCAAAGCCCTAATTGCAGATGAAGAAGAAAAAGAAAAAAACAAAATAAATTTATCCCTCTACAAATTAGATAGATGTACGTAAGTTGTTTTTGGTCAGATTTTACAATGTGACAACTAGAAATATAGTAACATGCGAAACCCGAGTATTTTATATAGTGAAATGAAAACTATGTAAGTTCATATAGCAAAATGTTAAATTGAGATGCACTTGAAACGTTTATGACAAAATTTTATGATGTGACAGCCAAAATATTGTAACCTGTAAAATTTGTATATTTTATATAACGAAATGATACATTTAAAATGATATAGTAAAATGTCAAATCACATATATTTGAGATGTGTTTTTGTACTTTACGTCTTTACCTAGGATGAATAGTTTGTTTGGAATTACTTTTTTAATTAGTTTTTCTGTAATTACGATTTGTGAAACAAAGTCATATAAATTTTGCGAAAAATGGGATGATTCCCCGCGCATTGAGTGGGCATTTTATTCGGAGAAATATTATCTCAATTACTTATTCTTTATAAACCTTATTTTATCCCCAAACTAGTATAGGACCCGTGTAATACACGAGATTTAATAAAAAAAATTAAATTTAGTGAAATTAAAAAAATTGAAATATCATTTAGACAACAAAATTAAATTTATGATTTGTGCAATATATATCGTCTAATTTAACATTAAATATAAAAAATATGAAAAAATAATTATTTAATTGTCAAAATATGTGTTGCATTTGTAGATGATCATTTAAAAAAAATATTATTATTTTGAAAAATAATATACATTGCTATACCTATTATATTATTCAACACCCACCATTTTTTTTAGTTTGCTATTTGTTTACATTTGTAACAACCATCAACTTTTATTTTCAAATAAACGATAAAAAATGAAAGTCAAAATTTCACAAATAAATTCCATAGTTTATTTTAAAGCATATATTCAAAAAATTATTTGATTTCAAAAGTTTGAATAATAATTTTCAAACTGCCCAACTTTATTTTAGTTTTTTTTCCTTTTGTAATTATTTATATTTTTTTCTTTACATTTTTAAATTTAACAAATTTCAAATATATAATAATATCTATCATTAAACTCTAGCATATATTATTTAGATAAATCTAATTAATATTTCTATATTATTTATTATTTAGTAATAATAATATTTCTTATGAACATTAAATCTGTAGCAACTAATTAGCATATTTAATATGAAAATATCATAGGCTTGCCATGTGGCACTTTGGTCTTACTTTTATATATATAAAAATAATTATTTAATTGTCAAAATATGAGTTGCATTTGTAAATGATCATTTTAAAAAATTATTATTATTTTAAAAAAAATATACATTACTATACCTATTATATTATTCAACCCCACCCACCATTTTTTCTAGTTTGCTCTTTATTGTTTACATTTGTAACAACACTCAACTTTTATTTTCAATTAAATGATACAAAATGAAAGTCAAAATTTCACAAATAAATTCTATAATTTATTTTAAAGCATATATTCAAAAAATTATTTGATTTCAATAATTAATAAGTTTGAATAATAATTTTCAAGCTACCCACTTTTATTTGAGTTTTTTTTTTTCTTTTGAATCTATTTATATTTTTTCTTTATATTTTTAAATTTAACAAATTTCAAATATATATATAATGATTCCTATCATTGAACTTTAGCATATGTTAATTAGATAAATCTAATCAATATTTCTATATTATTTATTATTTAGTAATAATAATATTTCTTATCAACATTAAATTTGTAGCAATTAATTAGCATATTTAATATGAAAAAATTGTAGGCTTGTCATGTGGCACTTTGTCTTACTTTTATATATATAAAGATAATTATTTAATTTTCAAAATATGTGTTGCATTTGTAGATGATCATTTAAAAAATTATTATTTAAAAAAAATACATTGCTATACCTATTATAGTATTCAACCCATCCTACCATATTTTTTAGTTTGCTTTTTATTGTTTACATTTGTAACAACCCTAAACTTTTATTTTCAATTAAATGATACAAAATGAAAGTCAAAATTTCACAAATAAATTTCATAGTTTATTTTAAAGCATATATTCAAAAAATTATTTGATTTTATTAATTATTAAATTTGAATAATAACTTTCAAGCTGCCCACTTTTATTTTAGTTTTTTTTTCTTTTGTAACTATTTATATTTTTTCTTTATATTTTTAAATTTAAAAAATTTCAAATATATAATAATTCCTATCATTGAACTTTAGCATATGTTAATTATATAAATCTAATCAATATTTCTATATTATTTATTATTGAGTAATAATAATATTTCTTATCAACATTAAATTTGTAGCAATTAATTAGCATATTTAATATGAAAACATTGTAGGCTTGACATGAGGCACTTTGGTCCTTCTTTTATATATATACATATATATATATATATATATATATAAAGATAATTATTTAATTTTCAAAATATGTGTTGCATTTGTAGATGATCATTTAAAAAAAAAAATTAAAAATATACATTGCTATACCTATTATAGTATTCAACCCACCCTACCATATCTTTTAGTTTGCTTTTTATTATTTACATTTGTTACAACCCAAAACTTTTATTTTCAATTAAATGAGACAAAATGAAAGTCAAAATTTCACAAATAAATTTCATAGTTTATTTTAAAGCATATATTCAAAAAATTATTTGATTTCAATAATTATTTCAAAAAATTATTTTCAAGCTGCCCATTTTTATTTTAGTTTTTTTTTTCTTTTGTATCTATTTATATTTTTATTTGTATTTTTAAATTTAACAAATTTCAAAGATATAATAATTCCTATCATTGAACTTTAACATATGTTAATTAGATAAATCTAATCAATATTTCTATATTATTTATTATTTAGTAATAATAATATTTCTTATCAACATTAAATTTGTAGCATTTAATTAGCATATTTAATATGAAATCATTGTAGGCTTGACATGTGGCACTTTGGTCCTTCTTATATATATATAAAGATGAAAATTGGAGGCTATCAAATTTAGACATTAGGGAATACATTTGAAAAGTTGATTGGAAGTTACAACAGATATTTTCCCCAAAAAACAAAAACAAAACCAAAAAAAGAAAAAAGTATTTTAAAGCAGTAATTTAAAAAAATATATAATAAAAATAAATAAAATATTCATGCAATACAGGTTGGTTGGAATTTAGAAGATATTGAAAAATCAACAATTATAGATTTGGATATTATTCACATGTTCTTCAAGTACAGCAGAAATAGTTCATCCTGTAAGTACAAAGCTGTACTAACTAGAATAGTACATATTTCAAAAAAATCATGTACATCAAAGTTTCAACGGTGTAGTACAATCAAACCTAAGGTTTATATGTCCTATATATAATGTAACAAATCAGCATACTTAATTGTCACATATTCTTTGGTGAAAAGTATTGAAGATTGGTGAAAAGGTCCGACAGGGGCGTCATGAGACCACACGATAAGTATTGATCTAACAAATTAATGCAAAAATTACGTGTGTTCTCAGGTCGCCCCTGTAGGACTTTCTTCACCTAAATAAATAACATACAATCGAGCTTTGGATAAATGTATTGATTTCTTTCTTTAGCTCTATATATAATATCTTTTGTTGATTTAATATTAGTGTGTTCAACCCTTAGTTTATGATATTACTATTTGCTATCGCTAGGTTTTTTGTTACTTTGAGACATTCACCATAATTTGTTTAGTATGCGAGACCAATACATGATTTCCTTGTACTAATAGATACTGTTTATTACGTGAATGTCTAAACTATATTCTTTGGGTTGTAAATATGAGAAAATAAAGGGTGAATCCACAAATAATATCTATCATGAGGTCCATAATCAGATGTCATCTTTCATGTATATTATATTATATTTTAATGTTATTCTAATTCATATTCCTTATTATGCAAAATCATTGCAATTGATTTTAACTTTATGCTTCATTAAATAAACATAAATGTACATTAATAAAATAAAAACAAAAGCTACTTCAACACCCAAGACAATTTCTTGGAGTACCAAAAGATTCAGACAAAATAAAAAAATAATGAACACCCAAAATCGACAAAACTCAATAGAGAAAGAACCAATTAACAACGGTGCAGAAGCTCTAGCTCATTATCACACTACAAATATGTTTCATTTTCATTGAAAATCATTCTAGTGTTTACTTTCACAAGCAATTATAAAGACAACAATAAAAATCAGCCTAATAACATCCAATTAACCTAGCATCTTTCAAATTAGCCATAACCAAGCTTTTTTCTTTAAAATAAGGGGAAAGAAAATAGAGTAAAAACATTCTTCTTATTGATGACCTGTAACCTGTGTCTCTATAAATTCTGAAAAATTAGATAGAAGCAAAAGGAAGGAGAAGAAGTTCATCAATTTACCTCGTGAGAAAAGTGAATTTTTGAGATGATACGTAAACACGAACCAAAATCTTGAAGGAACAATCGAACATCAGCTAAAGAAAACGCCCGACGAAAAAACATCTTCAAATCCTTCAACCTAAAGGGTGTGGAGTCGTTTGCTAGTTAAGAAACTCAAAGTACATCAGCTGCAAGAGAAAAATATCATACAACTCAATATATACATTCAGATGATGCAAAAACAAGGAAATAACCACATGCTTGATTTGAGTTCTCGTAATAGCAGCTTCAAAGTTATCTTCACTCAACACTATTCGTGTCATTGATAATAATGCATTCATCTCAAAGATCAACTCCTCTAATCATGTGATTACTCCTTAGCAATGAAACAAAAATCTTGTTTGTATTCCAACACTCGTTTTAGAAGATTCAGCGCTATAACTAAATTAACATGGTGATTGATACGTCGTTAATTAGCCACTGGAAATAAATCAAGGAACACAAATCACAGAGCAATCAATCCCAACTGAGTATAGATAATCAATCATCAATAGATTTCATCGAGATCATCATGCATCTAAGTAAGTACATTGTAATCGAGACCAATGCTAACCAACAATGTAAAGCACCAAATAGTTCATACAAGATACATTTCCAATGAAAGTATTCAAACATCTCAATCTAAAGCAAAAACTCACAATGATTTGATGGAATCAAGAAATCCACTGCTTAGCAGCCTTTCCACATATTTCCCCAAAATATCAACCTCCAAATTCACCTTCTGCCCCACTTTCTTCAAAGGGATCACCATTTTCTGCTGCGTGTATGACACCAACATGAAATTGAAACACGATTCTTCATCAAACACTTCTACTACAGTTAAACTAGCTCCATCTACAGCTATAAACCCCTTAGGCACAATGTACTTCAATGTCTTCTTCTCAACCTTCACCTTCACCCACAACGAATCACCCTCAGGCATCATATCAACAATTTCTCCGGTTCCATCGACGTGCCCCTGCACAAAATGGCCCCCCATTCTAGTACTAGGGCTCAACGCCCTCTCCAAATTGACCAAGGATCCACTCTCCAATTCGCCCAATGAAGTCTTTCTCAGAGTCTCCGGCGCCAATCCGACGGAGAACTCGGATGATCCGGCGTCGAATTCCGTCACCGTTAAGCAGGTGCCGTTGACGGAGATGCTGTCGCCCAAGTGCACGTCTTCGAGGACGGTTTTCGCTTGGATTTTCATGGTGAAACAGCTGTCTTGGTCGAAGCCGATGTGCTTGACTGTTCCCATTTCTTCGACTATGCCGGTGAAGAGGGATTTGATTGTGTTGGTGATGAATTTGCGGTGATGATGGGGTTTTGGGAGTTTGATGAAGATGGATGAAAGTGAGGGTTTTTTTAGAGAAGATTGAAGGACTACAATGGAGTGGCTTTGCTGCGGCGGCGATGCCACGGAAATCCCGGAAGCTCTCAACGCCGGTGAAGACGGATTGTGGCGGTGACGGTGGAGGGAGGTTGGTGAGCAAGAGAGAGCCATTTTTTCCGATGCACACAACCTGTTTGAATCTATGTCAGAAAAACACTTCTTATAATAAAGAAAGAGGCAGCAATTCGAGAAATGGGTGTCTTTTCTTTTCCCAATAATTAAAAGGAAAGTAAAATAGAATCTATTTTATAGTTGGGCCTTAAATTTTAATTTCAGTTAGTAAAACAATTGGTCCTGTTAGTTGGCCTTAATGAGTGAGTAATGTAGGGGATATATGCAATAACAATTGTATATATTTTATAATCCACTCCTCAAATTTCAAGTGTAAATAATTCTTGGAAAGGTAATAAATACCAATCACATGAAATAATTTTGGAGGGTATTAAATAGCAGTCACGTACTTTATTAATACACTCGAAATTTGAAAATCATAATTTAAAAATTATTGCAAAATTCTAAAATATAAATGTGAAAAAATAATATTAAAAATGTACATCGGCCAATTGTTTTTACATATTTCATCGGTGCAAAAGTATAATTCATTGTTTTTTATTAAAGAGTACATTTTTTTTAACTTCTTACATCATTTTCTCTTGTTATGTACAAGTTTCACCCTTATATTAAAAAAAAAAAAAGACATGCTTTTATATATTTTTGATTCATTGTGAATTTGAAATTTACATATTTCCTCGGTGGTGCGAAAGTATAATTCAATCATTTTCATTAATTTGTTAGGTTTTCTATATCTATATTCATGCTGATATTAATTGTCTCAAATTTTGGTTGGTATATGTGCCTAAATACATATATACACATTTGTAGTGGTAAATATATGGTGATTAGAATGCCCAAAGAAAGGGTATTACTTGATATTAGAGCTAGTGTTTGATCCTACACCGAAGTGACCAATTATGAATTAATATTATTGTTCAAAACTTGATATTAATGTTGTGTTTCATACTTTGAGATATTTCAATGGATCATATTTAAAATAACAATTAATTATATGGTTTGATGTGAGCATATCAGTTTTTTTATTCTCTATTTAGTCCTTATATGTATTGCTTTTGTGTTTGCCAACATTAACAACATACCTATGTTTAATAAATCAAACGTTAAAGATTGAAAAGATAATATTTTAATCAGTTTAGGTTGTAAAAATCTTGACTATATGTATTAAATGTAGAGCAACATTCATGATAGTTTAATGATCATTAAGTGCAACATTTTGAAATACTTTCAAGTCACAATATCTGAGGAAGTCACTATGTCCAGTAAGTACTTTGCCCTAATTGAACAACGTTTCATCAAAAATTAGAAGATTGAGAGAATTACGTTTTTTGGTGAATTTGAAGTATAGTGGTAAGTGAAACATATGGGTGTAACATGCATATGCCATTTTACTTGCACTAAAGCTCGAAGTATAGACTTACTCGTATATATCATGCTTATATATCTTGCTGCACTATTTACTCGTATATATCATGCTTATATATCTTGCTGCACTATTTAGTCAATTAAGAAACAGTTATTACCTTCAAAAGGTAAAATACTCACTCCTACCATTATAATTTAAGGGGAAATGGTCCGATGTACCCAAAATGATTTATCAAATAACAATTTTACCACAATAAATAATATAACTACCTAAATACTACAATATATAAGAAACTTACAAAACTACCACAATTTTTTACCGGTCTTCATGTGAATAGTGAACTGATGGGATTGAAAATTAATTGAACCAATTAACAATCAAATCACTTTAATTAAATAAGATAAAAAAAAAAATACAACATGAATTCAGATTTAAATGCCTACCACAATTTGCACTATTAAACGAAAAATTGCAAATTTTAAACATGAATTCGTTTAATAGTGCAACATGAAATCGTTTAATTTGCACATGAATTCGTTTAATAGTGCAACATTATTACACTATTACATTTTCGTTTAATAGTGCAACATTATTCATTTTCGTTTAAATTTTCGTTTAATACTATTGCAGTGTTTCAACACTATTGCACTATTATATTTTTGTTTAGTAGTGCAAATTATTGTATGATGGGATGAAAGTTTGTTACTTTATTCAGTGATTCATAAATCGTTTAAGCCTTGTACATGTCAGTGTTTCACAAGTGAAGATGGGATGGAAGCCTGCATAACTTTATTTTAATTTTATTATATGGTATTTTGGTAATTTTAATTGGTTATTTCCTCCACTATTTAAAGACACCAACATACACGAATATATTTACATCCCCTTTTTATTTTTTTTAGTTGATAAGAAATACTAAGAAGCAGATTTTGGGAGCTTGAGGTGAATAATTTTTCCACGAATAAGGTATGTATATCATTTTCAAGTGTAGTGAAATAATGCAAATTTTCATGTAAATGTGTATATTATATGTTATGCAATTCTCATTTGATGCTAATATTCATTTCACTTATTGTTGAGTAATTTAATTCGTGTATGTATGTAACATTTTCATTATTTTAGTATGTGTATTCCTTAATTTTCGTTTAACTATATATATATATATATATACATCGAAGATAATGTGAATGGTATGACCTTACATTAATAAAGGATTAAACGAAAAAAAGGGAATTATTTTGGTTTAATAAGTTGTTAAACGACAAAAAAAGGGGGCACTTTTAGGCTTTAATTTTGAAAACAGTATTACAGGTATTTTTGTAACATACTTACACGAATTTTTGTGGCTTAAACGAAAAATAATGTGCAGTGTTAATAAGGGCTTATATTGGTTTATGAAGGGCTTAAACGAAAATAAAATGTGCACTGTTAAACGAAAATAAATTGTTCACAGTTAAACGAAAATAATATTTATGGATTGTTAAACGAATTTTTATAGGCATTGTTAAACGAAAAGATGGAATTTAAATATATAGGCATTGTTAATGAATTTTTAATAAGAGAGTTAAACAAATTTTTAATATAGGTTAAACGAATAAAACTGTAAACGAATTTTTAATGTCATTATGAGATGAATTTGTAATGCCATTTATTAAACGAATTTTTTATGCCATTATTAAACGAATTTGTAATGGTTAAACGAATAAAACTATAATCGAAATTTTAATGCCATTATCAAATGATTTTTTAATGCCATTATTAAACTAATTTTTAATGCCATTAATATATGTTAAATGAATTTTTAATATAATATAGGTTAAACAAATTTTTAAAATTGTTTAACTATTATTGTTCACTGTTTTACACCTTATTATTGTTAAACGAATATAGACTTTAATATCATTGTTCACTATTTTACACCTAATATCAATTGAATATGATAAAATTTTGACTCACTTTACACGAAAATTAGACATGTAACATTCATTTATATTTTCATTTTATATATAATACTTTGGGATGTAATCAAACCAAGCCGTTCGCGAACAGTTCGTGGCTCGGCTCGATACATATTCGTTCAAGCTCGGCTCGTTAGCTTAACGAGCCGAGCTCAAACCCGAGTTTCGAGCTTGTTAGGCTTAACGAGCCGAACTCAAGCCTAGACATGTTCGGCTCGATAGCTCGCGAACCCCTAAACGAGCCTGGTTCGCGAACATGTTCATTTAGAGGTTCATGAATAGGCTCGTTTATAGTTCGTGGCCTGTTCATTTATATATTTTATTTAAATATGATTATGAATTTTATAAGTTTTTGAAATTTAGATAATTAATAATTAGTAATCAAAAGAAAATCTTTAACCAATCCAAAATATTATGGATAGGACTTGAACACAAAACCCCCATCATATAAATAAGTTATACTACCACAAGACCAATTTGTACTCTTGTTAATTTACTTGTTAAACTTTTCTTTTATTTATTACATTTTAAAATATAAACATATTAATAACTAAATTAAATATAATTTACTTATTTCTAATATATTGCTTGGCATGCCATCTGAAATTTTTTGAAATTTTGATATTATTGATACAATTTACCAATGATATATTATCTTAATATAAAAGATATAATTATATTGATGTTTCATATAATTATATTGATGTTTCAAGTATAATCCCATCATCAACATAATAATTTAGCATTTTGGTCTTGAAAATAAGTTATAAGTATACAAATATATGCTTAATAATATATTCATAATGAGTATAACAAATTTATCTAGTTCAAAATAAAAAAAATCTAATTTCACATTTTAATTGTTTTGTTATTGTTGAATTGCAAAATTTGTATGTGTGACCTATGTTTGTGATTTCTTGTAAATTTTGAAATATATGCCAAAATTAGTGTTAACGAGCTTTCAAACTCGAGCTCGAAATCTAATTTTTTCGAGCCAAACTCAAGCTTGAACTATCGAGCCTATATTCGAGCCCATTTCAAACTTTTGACGAGCCTTTATCGAGCTTGTATTTGAGCCCTTATTTTGAACTTTTGACGAGCCTGTATTCGAGCCCATTTCGAGCTTTTGACGAACCTTTATCGAGCCAAACTTGAGCTGAGTTCGTTTAGCTTGTTATCGAACTTTGTTCGAGCCGAACTTGAGCCCATATCGAACTCAAAATTTTAATTTCGAGCCGAGCTCGTGCCCGATTTTCAAAGCTCGAACCGAGCTCGAGCTTGAGCTAATATCAAACGAGCCGAACTCGAGCCCAGTACTATTCGGCTCGGCTCGTTTACATCCCTTATAATACTTAAGTGTTTTAAATTGATAATATTGTTCGTTTTTGTATAAATATTCATAAATATTCTGTTTTCTGATAGTGACACGAAAAGATGACTTTTATCTCCGTAGTGGTTTGGATTGGAGGGTATTGGGAAGGTTTAGAGTACAAAAATGGTTCTCGAGAGCGGATTCACCTTCAAAGAATCGGATATCATGATTTACTTGACTCAATTCATGGACTTGTGCGTGCTGATATGAATTTTTGGGGATATGTGATCCATGCATTAATTGAGACAGATGGCTTTGTGAAAAAGATGAAAATATAGAATGATTCTGATCTGGACCGATTATTCCAAATGGGAAATGAGGAGGTCATCGTTTTTTGTTTCCCTTAAAAGGATGGATGTTGGAGTCAACTTGTATTCGGAAGGAAGAAATGCACCGAATGATATTCCAAATGTTTATCCTTCCACGTGTGCTGTAGATATGACAAATTGGAATGATTATTTTGGTAATAATTTGGATATTCCAAATGTTCCCTATGGACTACGAAACAATGAATCATTTTATGCAAAGTTTGGTTTATCGAATGAGGATCATATGAGACAGGTTGGGACATCCTCAAGTCCTTAGAGGGAATCTTGGCCATCCTCAGTTGGTCGTGTAGACTACGTCACAGTGACTTCGGACTTGACATGTTCGACTTGAATAGGTCTCCGACTGCATCTAGACAACATGAAGAAATACAACATAATGAATTACCACTTCCAATTGGCGAAGACTCTGGACTACAACAGAGACATGATGATGGAAATGGTAATAATTTTTATTTCATTTTTTAAAAACCCAATCAAGTTACTTCATTTGAAAAATTATTTTGTTTAACTTACGTCTATCTTGTGTATAGATTCGAACAATGATGAAGATAGATCGGGATCAGCCTTTGTCAATGTACAAGATGACCTTGAGTTGGATGAAGAGGATCAAACTGCTTTGGATGTAGACTAACGAATCGTTCTTGAGGAATTTATGACATACATTGAAAGAAGAAATTGGTTTTTCCTAGATATTCCAACCTTCGAGGAGCCCCGTATAGCATATTTCGATGATAACGAGTTGTCTACACATGGTCTGCAAAAAGGTTCCACGTTCTGTAGTAAAACTGAGTTGAAAAACGCTGTTGGTTTTTACCATTTGAAGAATCAAGTTGAATACTGTGTTGACCATTCTAACAAACATAGATGGTTTGTGAAATGCAGATTAAGGGACTGCCCATTCATCCTCCACGCCTCGGAGAAATATGGAATTTGAAAAATAACCAAAAGTGTCTTGCCACATGAATGCTCAATTCAGCTGAACTCGAGTGCCCAACATCGACTTCCATCTATTTTGATAGGTTAGTATTATGTTGAAACCGTTTGAAAAGAGAACTCGAGACTCGTTCCCAAGACCATCATTGAAGAAATAAACGAGCGTCACAGTTTGAAGCTCAGTTATATGGTTGCATTGAGTGCTAAATGTCATGCGATGTCGGAGACATATGGAGATCCCAAACAGTCATTTGCAATGCTGCCACTATACTTATCAGCATTGGGAGCTGCAAATCCCGGTACGTATACAAAATTGGAAACACATGAATCCAAAAAATTTAAATATGTATTTTTTACTTTGGGTGCATCTATTCACGGATTCCAGCGGTATTCATGTCCGGTGATAGTGTTGGATGATTGTCACTTGAAAGGACAATATAAAAAAATCGAATTTGTTGTTGTGACGAAAGATGGAAATGATCAAATCTTCCCTCTAGCAATTGGGATAGGAGATGTGGAAAACGATGATTCGTGGACTTGGTTTTTGAAACATGTTCGTGTAGCATTTGGATGCCCAGATCAACTACTTCTCGTGTCTGATCAACACATCAACATCGGTAATGCTATCACTACGGTGTACCTAGAAGCCACTCATGGTCTATGTTGTTTTCATCTGCAACAAAATTTAGTCAAACATGGGTCACGTTTCGTTGGACTATTCCACAAAGCAGCCTATTCTTATCAGCTTCGTGAATTCGAATGGTAATTTTTTTGGATTTAAGATATATGTTGTTGAAACATTTTAGAAGAGCATATTCACTTTTAGAATATTTTAGAGAATTAACTTTAATTTTGATAGGTACGTCACCGTCATCTAAGAAATAAACATAGAAGGTGCACTTGATACCTTAAAAAAATAGGTACGAGTAGGTGGTCCTATGTTAAATGTCCCGTTCGAAGATTCAATTTTATGATGTCAAATGTTGTCGAGATATGGAATGCTCGCCTGCTTTGGGCCAGAAAGCTACCAGTTTGTTCTTTTTTGCAGTGTGCTCGGTGGATTGTAGAAAGATGGTTTTACGAAAGGAGGACGACTGCACTAGAAAGACAAGATATGCTAACAAAGTCAGCGCATGAGAGATTGCTAGAATACACCAAGCTTGGACGGCGAATGCAAGTTGAGCGACTCTCACGATTCAAATACAAAGTTATAAATGGGAGTAAGATTTTTCTCGTTGATCTATCCCGATACGAGTGCTCTTGTTTTATTTATCAATCTGAGTTGATACCATGTTCGCATGCATATGCAAAAATAAGGTAATCTGGGTTGATACTATAAATAATTATCAATTCAGAATATAAAAACGATAATATAAAAGCTAACGTTTTTTCCCATCTCTTATTGCTTGCAGTTTTACGAAGAAAACAATCACTTCTTACGTTGGCCCATATTACACGACAGAATGGTTGAGGGGATATGGGAATGTGATGTTTATCCTGTGCCTGATTTGTAAGAGTGGGATGTGTTTGACAATGTGAAGAACAAACGATGTATTCCGCCAGACAAATCAAAACAAGCTGGTCGTCCGAAATCAACACGTATTCCTTCGACCGGTGAGCATGCCGGACCTTCATGCAAACCCTCTGCATGTAGTCGTTGTGGCAAAACCGGTCTTAATAAGTCGAGATGTACCAAACTCTTACCCATGGAGTATCAAGTCCTCGATGACGAGCTCGATGATGAAAGCACAGTCCAAAACGAAGGTCAAGCCAGATGAAGAAAGAAGAAACATTGCTCCATTTGTGGGTCAATAGAACATACCAGAAGGAAGTGTCCAATTTATTTGGGTAAGAATGTACCTAATGAACCCTAGATTTGACATGTAAGTTTATAGTTGAATTTTTTTTACGATTCTTGTTTTAAGATTGGATGCAACAATTATTGTATGTTCTTGTAAATGACTTCAATATATGAAGACAAATACGTTACAAGACATAATATAAAGTAAATAAAAACACATAATCAACCATCGTCCAAAAAAATGGCATAATCAATAATCGTTTTTAGAAACACATTCTTGTATTAAAAAATCATGATCAAATAATAGCAAATTAGTCTAAATCATCATACTGAACTGTGTCACCATCTGCGGAGATCTTGTATAAGGTCAGTGCCACCTGTCGCCTTATCTCAAAGATACCAAGAGTGATATTCGATCTGGGAAAAATGCAGCTGATATAGCTCTCAATCGCCTTCAGTGCATAAATGCAACAAGAAGTAGGATCATCCTACCTATAACAAAGGCGTGACTCCGTAGATTTTAGGGAAAACATCGCTGGGTGAAATTGATGGTAGTCTAACTTCTCATAATGACCAACATGCTCCAACAGATGGGATCACCAAACCATGTCTGAAAAGTGGATGTCTGTGGTGTACTCATCTCGACTGGTGTGTCGGTATGGGAAGATGGGTCACATCGTTGATCACTCAATTGATAAGGAATAATAGTTGTGATCGACTCTGCGGTAGTGGCCTGATAAGTGTCCTGATAATGATCCGAATGCTAAAAACCCGAAGCATTCCAAGTAGAGCGATGATGGTCCTCTTCAAGCCAAGATACCCAAAGCTCGGATGAGCGAGGCGAGTATTGAGTACAATAGTATGATCTTAGCTGATCCTGAATAAGTGAGAGAATCTAACACTCCAAACGCTCACTCTCATCCCTAATGGCCTGCTCCATCTGGTCAAACCTGTCATCCATGTAATTCTGTATCATACTGAACCGATTATCTACCACGCGCTCAAAACATTCGAACAAGTGGTCATACACGCTATGGTGATCGCTCCTTCCTGGATTAGCCTAAAAAACTTCGATCGATGAAGACGACACAACTCATGCATGCCTTCACGGATTCCTAGGATGTGCTAAAGATGTATCGGCACTATCCGATACATGTTGTGTAGGTGAACGATGCTGGTATGCATAATCTTGATCGGGCATGTGAAGTGGAGATGCACGCTCCTGCACTGTAATGTAATCTAGGAGAAAATCAGGCTTCCTAGATCGAAATAAAGGTTCGTCAGGACTAATATTTGAAAGTGTGCTACGGTGGCTCGTCGCACGTTTCGACTGAAGTAAAGTTGATTGGATGGATCGAGCAGTCGTATCATGTGTCGATGGACCTGGATCCGCAGGAGCCCTCATACCAAGTCGAGGCCTACGAGGCTGAACTCCGAAAGAGAGGTCCTGATCTATTCCCTGCTAATAAAACTGTCTCAATTCTTCGGGACTTGGCTCAAGAGTCATGTGATAATCAACCTATACAAAACAGTCAAAAAATAATAGGTTAGTAAGATTACATTGACTCAAATACTCCTAGTTAAGTATATTGAAACCCAAAACCAAATTTTATACCTGTTGGCTAAGTAAGAAAGTGATATTAGTTTTGGCCCTCTGGGTCGACCACTTCAAGCATCTACACTACAAGAAAAATGGTCAACAACAACCCATCAAAGACAACCCTTTTTATGAATTTGTGTTGTCTTTCTGAAATTAACAACCCTTTTTCCGAAAAGTGTTGTCTTTTTTCAAAAAATGCACTGAAAAACAACGCAAATAATGAGAAAGACAACGCTTTTTACATAGGGTTGTCTTTCAGCGCATTTTTTTGGTGAAAGACAACTCTTTTGTGCAACGCTTTTTTCAAAAGGTTGTCTTTCAGTGGATTTTTTTTAATAAAAGACAACCCTTTTATGCAACGCTCTTTATGCGTTTTCTTTCAGCGGATTTTTTTAATAAAAGACAACCCTTTTATGCAACGCTTTTTTCAAGGGGTTGTCTTTCAGCGGATTTCTTTAATAAAAGACAACCCTTTTATGCAACGCTCTTTATGCGTTGTCTTTCAGTGTACCTTTTCACTAATAAACAACCCATTGTGCAACGTTTTTTTTATGTGTTGTGTTAATTGTGCACCTTTTCATAATATTAATTGTTTTTTAATTAAATTAAATTTGAAAAATTTAATTATTATATGATGTTATCTTATATTATTTTCATTAATATTATCTTATATGAACAAACTCATAATTTTATAAAAATAGTATTTTTATAAAATATATTAAAAATATGCACTAGTATATTTTATAATTGTCTTAAAATGAAATTAGATTAAACATTACTAAATATATTAATTAGTCATTAATCTTCCAATTATATATATATATATATTGTTAACCTTTTAAAATATATTAAAAATACAAATAATATTGTGATTCTTCAATAATATTTTAGGTATTGAATAAATCTATGTACGTAAAAATATATGTAAATAAATCTATGTACGCAATATGACAAATAGTCGAACAAAGTAAAGAATAATATTTTAATTGAGTTATATTTATATTTTGTATCGTGAGTGCATTAACATTTTGGGTTTTAAACATTCATATGTTGGCCATTGAAATCGAGTTAAATACAATAATATATCAAAATTAGAAATCAATGACTTATATTAATAAGTAATGGTACTTTATAAAAATTTAACAAAAAATATGTGATGATAGAAAATTAAAAAATATCAAAAATTGAAATAAAAGAAATGCATGCAGGATATTATTACATGAAGCACCAGTGGTCTAGTGGTTAGAGTACCACCTTGCCACCCGGGTTCGGTTCCCAGACCATGCACAATATTGGCTATGATGTGTCATGATGACATGTCATCGCTATGATGACGTCAACGTCCTATGTATTGTTGATTAAAAAAAGACAACCCTTTTGTTGATGTGTCATGATGACATGTCATCGCTATGATGACGTCAACGTCCTATGTATTGTTGATTAAAAAAAACAACCCTTTTGTTGATGTGTCATGATGACATGTCATCGCTATGATGACGTCAACGTCCTATGTATTGTTGATTAAAAAAAGACAACCCTTTTGTTGATTAAAAAAAGATATTGGTTATGATGTAAAAAGACAACCCTTTGTTGATTAAAAAAAGATATTGGCTATGACGTGTCAGCGCTATTGGTTATGATGTAAAAAGACAACCCTTTGTTGATTAAAAAAAGATATTGGCTATGACGTGTCAGCGCTATGATGACGTCAACGTCCTATGTATTGTTGATTGTTGATTAAAAAAAGACAACCCTTTCGTGCAACACATGCGTTATCTTATCTGAAAATGTATTGTTGATTAAAAAAAGACAACCCTTTTGTTGATTAAAAAAAGATATTGGCTATGACGTGTCAGTGCTATGATGACGTCAACGTCCTATGTATTGTTGATTAAAAAAAGACAACCCTTTCGTGCAACGCATGCGTTGTCTTATCTGAAAATGTATTGTTGATTAAAAAAAGACAACCCTTTTGTTGATTAAAAAAATACAACCCTTTCGTGCAACGCATGCGTTGTCTTATCTGAAAATGTATTGTTGATTAAAAAAAGACAACCTTTTTGTTAATTAAAAAAAGACAACCCTTTCATGCAACGCATGCGTTGTTTTATCTGAAAAAGACAACACTTTTAGTGGGTTGCGCACATCTTTCACAACGCTGGATACTACAACGCTCATTTTCTGGGAAAGACAACATTTTTCACAACGCTGGATACGACAACGCTCAATTTTTGGGAAAGATAACAGAAATTCTTGTAACATTTTTAGTGGGTTATCTATCAACGCACATCTTTCACAACGCTGGATACGACAACACTCATTTTCTGGGAACGACAATGGAAATTCTTATAGTGCTAGGTAATCGCTACGGGACTTCCAGTCGATGACCGACAACTGTGCTAGTCATGGGAATGGCCTCGTAAGCCCATATCTACACAATGAAGTTAGAATGTTAGTATTCAAGTTTACGAATAAGTTAATACACGATGGAGATATATTACTTAAAAGATATTGACCAGTAGAGCAGCCGAGAAACAGTAAAAATGGTAAGTGAAGGTTCGGTTTCCCTGAGGTGGCATAGTGGTGGGGAGCTTGTCCATATGTTGTAACAGGTTGAGATCGGAGAACTTCCCCCATAGAAAGCTATCCCAGAGCTCATCGTGCTCCACTAAAACCCAAATCCACTTGTCTACTTTCGACTTACCAACGTCGACTCCTAGTACAATACAGTATAAAATGAGAATCTTAGCAATCTTAATTGAGTCCTCGATACTATGATGGAACTCCACTTCAACAAAGCGGTGACGTATATTTAAAACGGTCACACGTTGATGTCCGACAACCACTCTGTGGTATATTCCACCTTCAGATGGTGTATGACGGCTATGGGGATTGAAGTTTGTGTCACCAAAATGCAGACCCGTGATGAGAGCGAACTCCCTCCTCGAGAACCGATAAAGATGGTCTCGCCTAGTTGACATATATCTAAAATGGTCACACGCTGATGTCTGGCAACCACTCTATTGTATATTCCACCTTCAGGTGGTGTATGACGGCTATGGGGATCGAAGTCTGAGTCACTAAAACGTAGACCCGTGATGAGAGCAAACTCCCTCCTCGAGAACCGACAAAGACGGTCTCGCTCGATGCGAAACCAGCTCTCGTACTCCTCATCGCCGCTGATTCGAGACACCTCACGAGACATGAGATTATGGAGAAAGGCCTTACATGTCTCGTGATCAGTGAATCACAAAATAAAATGCTCGAAACATGATGCTCTAAATTGTCTCAAGCAGTCCATGTCAACGTTGTTTAACTCTATTCTTATGTCATCCAATATACTAAGATGAGTGTATCCGTTAATATAAGCCAACTGACCCTGTAGATCCCTTCGCACCCATACACAATCCAACTAAAATGTGTACAAGAATTGTAAATTAATATATATAACTAGGTATGATTTATTTTGATATTGTCATTTATAATATATTTATTGCTAAAATAATATTAACTATTTCCCAAATACATTAAAAAAAATACAAACAAAAAAAATTGAAATTTTTCGTGTAAAAATTCAAAATTTTCGTTTAACGATAATTTTTCGTTTAACAATAAATAAGGGCTGCACAATTTTTCGTTTAACTATTAATAACATGAGTTAATCCAGATTGTCGTTTAACTATAGAAACCAAACCGAATTTTCATTTAACTATACAAGCAACATATTTTCGTTTAACTATACAAATCAAGATTTTTGTTTAAGAATACAAGCATGAAGAAATCCAGATTTTCATTTAACTATAGAAAACAAACCCAATTTTCGTTTAACTATATAAGCACCAGATTTTCGTTTAACTATACAAACCCAACTACGGTAAATTTCGTTTAACTATACAAACCCAACTACGGCAAATTTCGTATAACAATACGAAAAATTAAACAATTAAACGAAAAATTCATAAATCCAAAATAAATCCAATTATACAAACCCAATTTAACAATCAAATGAAAAATTCATAAATCCAAAATAAACACACATTTTCGTTTAACAGTTCATAAATCTACGACAGTTTAACTATACGAAACACCCCAAATTTGCATTATTACACGAAGAAGAAGATAACCCAAACTAAACATAAATTTTCGTTTCAAAATTCATAAATCAAAGCCAAATTTCATACTTAAATGCATACATAACACATATTTCGACAAAATGAAACATGCTTCAACGAAATCCATGGATTTAGAAAACTAACCAGGTTCTCCATGGATTGTTCTTCTTCCATGAAAATCTACCCGATCGAGTAAACGAAAATTTGTGGTTCTTCTTTCCACGAGTAACCCAATTTTCCCCTTCTTTCCATGAATTTCACCCCTCCTTCAAAAAATGTTGTGGTTCAAAATAGGTTGTGGCTTGAGATGAAAAAAAAAATAAGAGTATAAGACTGTAATTGGAAAATTGTGTTTAAATGAAAAAAGTGATTCTTCATACACGAAAATAACATGAAAGATGGCTGTGTTGTATTTTTCTAGGGTTAAGAATAGCCAAAAATGAGTAAACAAACAAGAATGATAGTGAGAGAGTAGCCAAAAATAAAGAGGGGTATACCTTCTTAAACGAAATACCAAATTAAACGATTTTTTTTAAATTTGCACTATTAAACAAAAATGTAATAGTGCAATAGTGTAATAAATGAAAATTTACATTAAATGAAAATTTAAACGAAAATGAATAGTGTTACACTATTAAACGAAAATGTAATAGTGTAATAATGTTGAATAATGTTGCACTATTAAACGAATTCATATTTAAAATTTGTAAATTTTCGTTTAATAGTGCAAATTGTGGTAGACATTTAAATCTGACTTCATGTTGTATTTTTTTTGTTATCTTATTTAATTAAAATGATTTGATTGTTAGTTGACCAAATTAATTTTCAATCTCATCAGCTCACTATTCACATGAAGACCAGTCAAAAGTTGTGGTATTTTTGTAAATTTGTTATAATTTGTGGTATTTTGGTACAATAACTATAATTTGTAGTAAAATTGTTATTAATTATATCTAATGTGGTACAGTAAGCTACTCAACCTATAATTTAATGACATGAATGATGTTATATACTACATATTATGACATCAATGTCATTATGATGCGCAGATAAGCCTGTTTATTCTAAATAAATAAAGACCTCAATTTATTCTCATTCAAATAAAACCTTTATTTTAAAAAATAAAATAAAACACGTATTAGGAATGTTTAGAGTTGGCTCAACGACACTTCAATTATCACGGTTGCAGTAAGAGCCAAGAGGCATATTGATACAAAATAAAATTAAAGTAATTAAACTTTACCCGTAGACACGATTTTTACTATGTCTAACTTTAGAAAATAACTTAGGTAAAAAATAACTAAGGGACCGTTTGGTACGCACCTTTGCAACCAAGTAATTGAAAGGGAATTGATTTAGAGTGTTTGGTACACACATTTGATTGCTGCTACAGTGATTTGAAATTCTAATACTAAGGAATCACGATTACTCAGGTTTTCATAAGGAATGACTTTCATTCCACAATTCTATTTTCTAAAACAATAATAATAATAATAATAATAATAATAATAATAACAACAACACTAATAATAATAATAATAATAATAATAATAATAATAATAATAATACTAATAATAATAATAATAATAATAATAATAATAATAAAAAAAAAGTTGATTCCATTCCTAAAGAATTTTGATAAACCAAACAACACAAATTTAAAGAGAATATTCATTCCATTCCTCACTACTATCATTACCATTCCTTGAAACATACCAAACGGCCCCCTAAGTAATGATGTGCTAGAAAATAAAAATTGTCCTAACAGACCGCTGGATAATCACATCTCAATGGGCTTCCCCAAACATTAATGGGCTATAAACATAATGAAAAAAAAAACTGGAAATATTAAATATCCTAGGATGAATAGTATGTTCGGACTTAATTTTCTAGTTGTTTTTTCTGGAAATTACAATTTGTGAAACAATTCTTAAATAATAATTTATATCAATAAAACAATGTCATATAAGTTTCGAAAAAATAATTTTGAATATTAACTGGCAACCGTTCGACACATTGAGTTGGCATTTTATTTCGAGAAATAATATCAGTTGAATTAATTAAAAAACCTTATTTTATACCCAAATGAAGAGTCAGTTTTTCAAAATTGGTGGCTATCAACTTTTGTCATTAGGGAATGCATTTGAAGATTTGATTGGAAGTTGAAACAAACACCCCCCCGCCCCACCCCGAAAGAAGAAAAAGAAAAAGAAAAAGAAAAAGAAAGGTATTTAAATAAGTAATTCAAAAAATATAAATAATAAAAAATCATATCTTATTAAAAAAATAAATCGAATACTCATGCAATACAGGTTGGTTTGAAGACATTGAAAAATCATCGTTATTCATACTTCTTCAAGTACACAGCAGAAGTTGATCCTGTAAAAGTACAAAGCTGTACTAGCTGGAATAGTACATATTTCAAAGAAATTATGTACATTCACAAAAGTTTCAAAGGTGTAGTACAATCAAACATAAGGTATATTTTCCTATATATAATGTAACAAATCACCATACCTAATTTCCACATATACTTTTGGAGATAAGGATAGAAGATTGGTGAAAATGTCTGACAAGGGTGTCATGAGACCACACGAGTATTGATTTTATAAATTAATGCAAAAGTTTCGTGTGTTCTCAGGTCGCCCCTGTAGGACTTTCTTCACCTAAATAAACAAGATATAATAGAGTTTTGGATCAACAATGATAATTACTTATTATTATTGATTTTTTTTCCTTCTAACACTCTTCTTGTCTTATTTTAAAAAATGACAAACTTTGTGTTTTGATTGTTTATCGTGGAAAAATGGAATAACTTATTTTCTAAAATTGGTCATATCGGGAATTTGCAGGATGGAGGAGGAGCTATACTTGGCCAAATGTCCATTGAAGGCATATTAATTAGGTATTATTATTTGGACATCTTTACTCATAGTTACTCCAATTCAAAGAGTTCTAGCACTTCTTTAATCCCATATAAATAATTTTTAAAATTGTTTGTTATAAAATAAGAGATTAAAACTGAAAAAAATATTTTAATCAAATCTCTCTCTTTCTCTATTCATTTTCTAGTCTAGAATGTGTGATAAAGAATGGAATATAGTAAGTTGATGAAATAAATCAAATAGAGTTGGTTGAAAATAAGATTTTTCTTGGGATGAGGACTGAGTTAACTTGTAAGAAAATTTGATTATAACTTAAAACCAAATAATTGAACAAAAGATTGGATCTCTAAAAAAGTTATTTATCGGTTCGGAAAGAGTATAATTTTGTTAGAGCTTTATAAAAATATGATATGGATTGACCTTGAAATCATTTGTAGGATTATATAAAGGGTAAATTATGTTTGGTGAAATTCAAGTTACACTGTTCATTGTTGTTGAGTTAATATATATATATATATATATATATATATATATATATATATATATGCATTTAATTCTCAGAAAAATCACAATCTTTAATTGGATTGATATTTTAACCAAATTTTCATTATTTGTCAAAATAGCCAAATTTTATATATGCAGTAGCTATTTTGACTTCGGCCAATTTTGGATTTATTATTATCTTTTTTTACTGACATGTCCTGTTGCCCAAACATGTTAGCCATACCATGTTTGATTTAAAATAATAATAAAAAAAATGTACGTCTTCAAAATGACATTGTTTCATATTTTGCAGCCGAAAAAAATTATCACATTTAATCAAATTGTCATTTTAATCAAACTTTAATTTTTATTTTTCTGTCTTTTATTTGCAAAATATGTAGTAGCAGTTTTCACCTTGAATATATTTCTTGTTTAAAAACTACATATATATTTCACGTGTGCAAAAAGAGGTCGTTCTTAGTGAAAACAAATATATATAATTTTTTTGCATAAATGCCCCCAGTCCGGATTTTGAATGAAAAAACAAGATATCAACACCATGAATGGTTCCATACAGTTGGGTGATTATTCTGCAGGAAATCCAACACAACTTCAATTATGAAGACGTATACAAACTTGATCTAAAAATTGGAGAACAACGAGAACCACTACACATATTATGATTGCGAGAACACTCACACGCGAACAAAGGGAAGAAAGTAGAAGAAATAGAAAATAATTATGGTTCATACACAAAAAATAGAAAGAAATTGTCAAATTGGGTTGTAAAATTTCTGTTCTTTCTAAATTTGTATAATCATTTGGGGATTTATGCATAGAATTATATGCGATTTTACTACGGAACGTCTTTTGCAAACAAGGAATTTTATTTTTTACTTTTTAAAATTGGAGCTGGCAGGTGGTGTGTCTGGGCAACAAGACACGTCAGCAAACAACCTTTCAACATTTGATCGATGTCAAATTTCAACTACATCTATATGATTATGTTATTTTTACAAAAAAAAAATAGAACAAAAAGTTTTATTAAAATGATAAATTGACTAGAAGTTATGATTTTTCTAGGTTGTAGAGTACGAAACGACGTTGATTTGCAGATGTGAATTTGTTTTTTTAAATCTGATGTGGTAGCTGCGTGTCCAAGCAACTGGACCCGTTAGCAAATAAATTCCAAACCTAACTGAAGTTAAAATGACTACTACATATATAAGGTTACATTATCTTGACAAATAATGAAAAGTTTTGTTAAAATAACAATCTAACTACAAATTGTGACTTTTCTGGCAATATATCCTATATAGTAGTATATATACATAGTGACAGACCTACGTGAGAGCCAAGGGAAACATTGGGCCCCCTGAGATTTAAAAAAAAAGTATTATTTTAGGTATTTTTATATTTTTATTCAAAAAATATATATTAACTAATTTTACTTGCATATTATCAAATTCTTATTAAAGATATCAATTTTAAGATTTTTAAGGTAAATTCTTTATATATCTAAACTCATTATTTATTTTTCTTCATTGATTAATGATATTATTTTAATTTATTTGATTATCAATTGTTATAGAATATATAATATATTCATTAATTTGGCTTAATATAGTATGAAGTGATTGTAAAGAATTATTATCATTGATTATTATTTTATGAATTGTTAGATTTGAGTTACAATTGTTGATAAGTTAAATATTGATTTATAGTTTGTATAATAGTAAAGTTAATTTAATGATATTTAATTATTCTAATTTTATTTTCTCTTTTATAAATAATGAAAAAATATTATGAAAAAATAGCAATACTAATATTAAAAAGTGTTTTAAAATGAACATCATTCAGAGTTCACTTTTGAATCAAATGAGTGATTTACTATTGAATAATTATTTAATAACATACATAGAAAATGTCACGACCACCCACTCTCAATCACACATAGGACGAATTTTAAATAAAACACAATCTAAAAACTTGAATTTTTTTTACAACATAATATTATCTCATTCCCAAAGCTACTCTGTTCGCATTCATATAAAAGAAGTTTCAACAAGTCAACAACTCACAAACAATTTTCATGTTAACTCATTAGTACACATCATATTATATAATATAGAACATGTTCAATTGAGACTTAATATCTAAAAACAAAAGTAGCATAGACCACAATCATGCCCAACAGGTCGTCATCTATGTACACAAGTGCTTAAAACCCTGCAAGAGCTCCACAGTTTGCCCAATAGGTACATAACGTTACACGTCGTCATGGTTACCTACAAAACATAAATTATGTGAGATAAATCTCAGTAAGCAGAAATTATGTAAAATAGTATGATTCTTTACAACTCCTTCTCTTGAATCCACTTCTCGAATCACCTATTTCATTTCTATTCTCCCACTTAAACACTAAACTAGTTCATTTCTAAAATATTTTGTGCACACAGCACCCACTTCGTGCACACAACACTAATTCATGCACACAACATCAACCTTGCGCACATAGCGCCAATTTTGCACACAACACCAACCTTGCGCACACAACGCCAATTTTGTGCACACAACATCAACCTTGTGCACATAGCACCAACCTTGCACACACAACGCCAACCTCGTGCACAAAGCACCAACCTCGTGCACACAGCACCACATGACCAACATAAATATGACTTAAAAGTACAGTTTCATTTCCGTATTGTCAAAACACATCATTTGATGGAACTCACAACTTTAACTCACAATAACCGTTCAAATCTCAAATTCATTTCATAAAAATTGTTGAACTCACAGGTTCATTTATTTCACGATAGCCACTAAACAACAAATCAAATCTCCTAAAACACGTAGTATGAATGTATAATCAATTAACACAATTAATTCACAAAATACTATTTTATGCTTTTTAGTTATAATAAATTTCTACTTACCTGAAATTCAAAAGATTTTGGTTGTATAAGCTTCAAATTTTCCTCTAGAACTCTCTTGATATTTTCTTATTCTTGGCGATGCTCTATTTTCTTAAGTTACCCCCACCTTAAGAAAAGTTGGAACGTCCGTTCTAGTGTTGTCAAGCAAGCCTAGATAATTTCTCTTTCCTTATTCACGAGGGAGGTTGAAACGACTTTCTAATGACATTCTGGTTTAAATTAGATTTTGGCAAACTTGAAAAAAAGGAATTTAGTAAAACTAAACCACGACTTAAATACTTAAATGTAGATTTTCGTCCCCTTTCTTCCTTTCTTTTTATTAATTTTCTTTTCCTTTCCAAAATATTCTCTCTGCTTATCAAAGTATTTCTCAAGGTTTAGAAAGAGTAGTCATCATGGTTTCTTAAATTGTTGCCAAAAATATTAGAGGGAGAGAGATGATGGGTAAAGAGAGATAAAGATAGGTTGCAACATAAAAAGAAAAATGAGGTTGATGGGGAAGGACACGTGAATTTCTTTGAGGAGAAAGAGAAGATAGAGAAAAGTGGAGAGAGAGGTAGTAAACGTGTGTATGAGGGAGGGAGACATGTGGGTTATGCCTAACACCTCCAAATTTTTTCTTCTCCTTTTATTATTATCATCCTTATTAATTTATTAATGTCATCCTAAGCATGCTTTTATATATATATAACATGTGTACTTATATATATATATGTGATGTGTGCGTGTGTTACCTATTGATATACAATGAATTTTAGTTTTTTTTTTTTTTGAAATTAATTCATACTATCTTTAATTAAACAATTTATGTTGTTATTATTTAAGTCTTATTTTAACTATAGAAAATTCTCGTTATATTTTACTTAGTCAAATTTTAATTTGGGACGTTATAGAAAATGATGTATTTGGAAATGTAATTAGCAATGAAGATATCTTGCAATGATTTCAAAATAGGAAAAAATATAATGTAAATATTGTAATCGTTTTATTTTATTTTATTTGTCATGTTGGAATGTAATAGAGTTATATTGATTTTAGATGTTATTTTATAATGTGATATATTGACTTTATCGAAATTTTATGATTTTATTCTTAAAACTATTGTTATTCTTTTATTAGTTGGACTCCTCGATAAAATTTTTGGGTCCATCACTCTGTATATATATATATATATGAGTTAACATATGTTGATATGGGTGCTTCTAATGAGTCAAAAAATCACAATGACATCTCTACGCTAAAACTTCAAATTTGATATTTTTATACTCCAACATTGCAGTAAAAAGTTGCACAAAATCTTTTCAACTGCAGATTGACACAACTTTTGGCCCTGCGCTATTATCTTTTTCATTTTTAATTCTTTTTTTTTTGTTTTCTTTATATTTTAAGTGCCATTAAATTTTATGGGTGCGGCTATCCGCACCCCAGAAAATGCTAAACACACCCCACTCCAAGTGTTACTGTTCACATTATCCGCACCCCAGAAAATGCTAAACACACCCCACTCCAAGTGTTACTGTTCACATCACATGTGAACAGTAACACTTGGAGTGGGGTGTGTTTAGCATTTTCTGGGGTGCGGATAGCCGCACCCAAATTTTATAGATTTGTTTATATCACTATTAATATATCTGAAAATATATTAAATAAAACTTAGCGCACACACACACACATATATATATATATATATAACTTATAAAATAATAAAGGAAAAAGATTATTTTGGTTCTCTAAATTTGTCTCGTTGGATTTTTCATCCTTTATCATTCCCATTTTTTATTTTTAGTACTCTATATTTAAGAATTACCATTTTTAGTCCTTTACAAGTAACTTTTTTTTAATTAAAATTCAATTTTAACAAAATAAATATTTTTTTTAAATTGAGAGAATACTAAATTTTTCTTCAACACAAATTTATATTCTTCATCTAACATGCCTAAAAAAATATTAATAATTAATTTTTTTATTAATATGTCTAAGTTAATCATTAAAAATAAGTTTTTTTAATTATTAATATTAATTTAGGTATGTTAGATGAAAAATACAATTTGTACTTAAATTTTTTTTAATGTTCTCTCCATTAAAAAAAAATAAAAAATTCTGGTGTTATATAGAATTTAAAAAAAAAATATCCTGTTATAGCAGTTAGATGACTAAAAAATGCTATTTCTTAAAAATAGAGGATTGAAAATAAAAAAATTGAAAGATAATGGATGAAAAATTCAAAAAGGTAAACGTATATAGAAGACCAAAAAACTGTTTTTCCCATAAATAATAATAATAATAATAAACATTATGACATATTAGTACTAAAAAAAATGCAGCTACAAGAGAAGAGTGATCATTTTTATATTAAAATAATACAAATCCTACATTAAAATGTTGTGCACCGCTGGAGATGCTCCTACGCGATCTTGACACATTGGACTAGTTACTGTATAAGATATTTATCTACCTACCTATATATATGAGTGTGTGTGGATTGTTTAGTAGAAAATAATGTGTAGACAAAAATAAACCTCATCTATAACTTTAACTTAGCCACTTAGGACAGACAAGTAAGTAGTAAATAATCAAGGGGCTAAAATGTTGTAATTAATTCAATGTTGTAATAAAGTTAATTTATATAATAATAGTGATGATGATGATGATTTATCTATTAAAATTTTATAATATATATATATATATATATATATATATATATATATATATATATATAAAAGACGGTTTCACAAATAGTTACCATGAAACACAACTTAATTACCCACAAAATAAACTCATTTTTACAAATTAAAATGTGAATTGTAAAATATAAATTGTGGATTAACCTGTCTCACGTAACTAGATGCGTAAGGATCAACCCTCGTCTTCTTCTTCATCTCTCTCCACACGCATCACATCCACCATCGATCTCACAACGATTTTGGAAAGTGAAGAGAAATGGTGGATTTGGCTTAAAATTTGGTGGCTCTTACCTAAAAACCGCACTTATTTAGTAAATTTGGTGGCTCACACCTAAAAACCCCACACCAAACGGCTAAAAATTAATTAAAAATGAAATGATAAATCTCAAATCCACGTCTATCCAATCACCACTGATAATTTGCTATAAATTTCAAATCATTTCTTAAATCCACTCATCCAAATGGACGATAAAACAAATACCTTCATTCATTCAATTTTACCCTTAAAAGAAAATCAATTAAACAAATCCCTCTAAGCAAAGAAACCCACTCCTACCCTTAATCTTCTATACCTCCAGATTTTGCAGAATGTATAAAGCGTACGAATAAGATGGATAATCACTCTCCCACCTCCATTCCACACACCAGGGATTTCAATAATTTTTTTTTTCTATTTTCACCTTCCTCGCCAAACCCTTCCCCATCGCAATCTGCAATCCTTCATCGCCGTCTCACCTCTACCCAACAATATTGAAACTAACGCATTGGTGCCGGCTTCTGCACATCATTACTCGTCGACAAGAAAGCTCGATACTCGTCAACAGGGAAGATGCCGTTGAGATGGTTGATTGGGAGGATGACGAATTGGCTGCAATTTGAGTTGGTTTCTGCAGCTAATTCTTCAATTAATTGCAAAAATTATTACTGCAATTTGAGTCTGTTATTGCTTTAATTTTCTTACAAGAATACTTGCTATAATTGAAATTGAAATCGAACAGAATTTGATATCATTAAATTTGTGTTTTCATATTTTTGTTCAAAATTTTTTTTTTTTTTTTTTTTTGAAGAAATACAGAAGCTATCTAAAGTATGAAAGAAATGATGTTTAAACTACTGGGAAAATTATGTTTAGAAACTATTCACAATGGCTGCATTGTGGAGTAGGTACACATACTGTATAGGTGAGACAGCGATGAAGAATTGCAAATTGCGACGGAGGGATTGGCGAGGAAGGAGAAAATAGATACAAGAGGAGAAAATATCACAAGTT
Organism: Scutellaria minor; assembly: GCA_954870855.1. NCBI lineage: Eukaryota > Viridiplantae > Streptophyta > Magnoliopsida > Lamiales > Lamiaceae > Scutellaria > Scutellaria minor. The sequence continues at coordinate 18,481,716 of OX940729.1, read as the reverse complement.
TATTAATTATCGTTAAAACGGCGTCACTTTGACTGTGGCACAGGAATGATACACATATAATTGGGACAGAGGATCCCGTCTGTTATATTTTAGGAAATTTTCAAGGGAAATTAGCCGAGATAACATCTTCAACATAAAAAATTGTGGGAATAGCCCTTTGACTCAATTTAAGAAAAAAAAATTAAATAAAAAAAGAAATTCAATACAAAACATTTAAGTTAGACCCCCATATTTTTTATTAATTACAAATTAGTACTTCCTCCCCAAAAGGAACCCTATTATTTTTCAAACAAATTCTTCTTCATATCAATTCTCATCTTCAATCTCCATCTTTTTCAAACACCCAAAAACATCTTCTTCAAACACCTAACGATTGAATTGATCAAAATTTCAATCCGCATCTTTGAAATCATCAGAAACAACTTGATTTCCGACCTCTTGCAGGAAGACATCAAAATGCTTTATCTGTGCATACTACCACCTCATTGTACCTTGGGGGTTTATTTAAAGAGACCAATTCTAGGCTGTTTACTAGCTGATTGGTCATTTGTGGCTCGATCTTCAGTGGAAGTGTCAGAAATCGGCCTTGCATTTGGAAGGTCTGAAGACTTGCCCTTGGGAGAAAGATCCTCGCAAATCTCCTTCTGGTCAATTGCAGGTGTGCTTTCTTCATATTTTAGCATTCAATTTCAAATAATTTAAGAATGGGGGGTTTATTTAAAGAGACCAATTCACATAAAAATTTGCTAGTTTCTATTGTTTTTCTTCAAATGCATCTCGAGCGTGTGTGTGTTTTGCATTTTGCCTAGTTTCCCCGGATTATATACCAGTCGCAGATACGCCTAGAGGGCAGACATCCATAACTCCTAAAGTATCAGATTGTTCTGTGAAGTTGTTTTTATGTGTGATTAATTGCATTATTCTATAATGTCATTCTGTTTATATAATACTTTTCATTTTTTATGTTTTATGTGATGGGGATGATCTTTTGTGTGGTTTGAAAAAAATAATTTAATTTAATTTTATACTAGGGTAATAGATATTCACATTATTTCTCTTGTTTCTGAAAACATATTGAATGTGCCTCTGTCATTAGCTTGTCTTGAGTTGAATGGTTGGGCATTTGAGAGACAATGGGTTTTGATTTTACAGATTGTAAGTGACTTTAAGTTCTTACCCTCTTTCTTGCTTAGAACAGATTGTGTGAGATGTTGGTGGATTTATTACATTAATATTATTGTATCATTATGCTAAGACATTTGAGTGGAACGTTTGCTGGTTTTAGATACGATTATGGTGGAATTTAGTTGTCTAAATTATTTTCATTTTCCTGCATATGTTGAGGCTTGCATGGATTCACTCTCTTGAGTGTACTATATCTCGTAAGACTTTATGTTTTAGTATTATAGGTTGAGAAAAATATGACTGCTCTTTGTGATGGATTCCATTTTTGTTATAGGTTAAGCAGACAGATGAACTTGAGAACATATTGACAAAGAAGTTTCAAACATGAGAATAACCAGACCACTATAATCCATATTTTATCTCACACACTCACAGTTAACAATAGTTTCTTTTGAGGATGTTCATTAATTGCATTTTTGTGTACTTTGTTTGCCATGAATTAGTATATATATAGATACTGTCTTGCAAGTTCTATGAAATCTGGCCTTTGCTCACATGATGCTTTTCTATGGGTTTTTATTATTATAATTCTCTTCATAGATTTACCTTTGCATGCCTTCTATTATTTTCTATATTTACATTTTCTGTTTGCAGTACCATATTTACTTTAGCAACCTCCATCTCTCATGCACTTCAAATAAACTTAGCAAGAACATTATATTAGTTGAAGTCAATATTTATCTGTAGAAATGTCATTTATATTATCACATGCAAATGGATGAAAGGATACTAAATGAATTCAAGATTGAAAAATTATCTACTCAAAATGACCTCATTATTTGTGACATTTTCTATATTTACTACAGGTACATGGAGTTCATTTACAATAAAAACGACATGATGCATGAAAAAATATCAAGTTGAAGTTGTTTGAATATGGTTGACCATGTATATAACTGTCTCAATAGTCATTATAAAAATGTTTTTGCAAATTCGTGTTTTGGAAAGTTGTTAGAATTGAAACAAACTGTTGTTTCCTACCAACTTTTCCATTAATTGATGCTAAGACAAGTAAAAACAAATAAAATCAATGAATTATGGTTTGATTTTAAGGGTAAGTTGGCAAAATTTGGTTTGAGGGAATTTACTATAGTGACGGGCCTAAATGCTGGTGAGCTTGGAGAAGAGAATATTGCTGAAGGAGAAAAATCTCAGTTGTTGGAAAGGTACTTTAAGAAATATAACAACAAAATCAATAGAAAAGATTTGTTGAAAGAGTTCCATAAGTGCAAGAATGAAGAAGACAAGTTGAAATTAGGTCTTTTAGTATGTTTGGTATGGGTTCTTTTGGGACAGGAAGAAAGAACTTTATTGGATGAGTGACTATTTTATATTGTTGAAGACCTGGAGAAATTCAATAGTTACCCTTGGGGAAAAAAATCATTTATCTACACAATGAAAAATTTCAAGCGGAAATGGGATAAGAAGAAGAAGAAGGGATTTAGTCTTCATGGATTTCCTTTTGCTTTCATGGTAATGTATTTTTATATGAATTTTCTTTTTCCTTATTAAGCATATTGTACATGTTTTACATTTAATCTTGATATTTTTTTAGATATGGGGATTAGAGGCAATTCCAACACTTGGACAGAAGTTTACTGAGTCATCTGGAGAAAGAGTGCCACGAATGCTTAACTGGAGAGTTATTGACCATCTAAAGTCAATTGAAGTTCATAGCTTTTTGGAATCAAGAAAGGTATTTAATTGTTGAGACCAACTTTGGTAAAAATCATTAGTAATTAAATTAATAAAATCTAAACTCATTCATATTGTGCAGCATGAGGTGAAAAGTAAATTGGAGCCTACAGAGCATGAAAAATCTCAATTGTTCTGGCAACAATTAACTCTTTTGGAGGATGTTGATGATTTACGAGTTGATCTCCATAATGATGACTATAATGAGGTTCAGTCAACTTCTGAGAATGGTGTCCAGACAACTTCTGAAAATGGCTCAACAAAGACTGAATCTAATTCAGAAATTCAAGAGATGATAGAGAAAAAATTGAAGGATTCAAATCCTCAATCCTTGTTGAGATATAACCTAAGCTAGAAGCTCTACATAAAAAGGTTGCTGAAATAGAACCTAAGCTAGAAGCTCTACATAAAAAGGTTGATATATTGACTGATTTGGCAACCAAGTCAGTAAAAGGAAAAAACTCCAGACAAGAGTACGAGGAAAAGGAAGATTACGAAAATGATAATAATGAGAATGTGGAGCATCATCATAATCAAGATTACATAGGTAATAAAATATTACAACTTCTTTTTGCAATTTTTGTTATATTAATTTAATTTTTTTTAGGAGATGAGTGTAATAAATTTGGGGGAGATGACGTTTGTGAAGAAGTAGCTAAAGATATGGGGCAGAAATCAAAAGATAATTGTGCAGATCTTATTTGAATGTTATGATTTTAAGTTCAAAGTTAAATTTCTATTCTTTTAGTGAACTTATGGTTTTAATGTGTAGATGAAGCGAATGTATCGGTTGTTAGTGGGAAAGAAATGCAAATGCACAAACCAATGGAGAATCAGGATGACAAATGTTTGTGGGCCATAGTAGAGTATGTTGGTGAGTACATCACTAAGTATGTGTGAACCATATTTAATGATAATTTTTGCAAGCACTTATAATTTATTGTTATATTTAGCTCATGATGTAAAAAAAGAGGATAAAACAAGTGTGTAAAGATCTGAAATTCAAGACAACCCACAACAGGAGAATAAAGTACAAACGTGTGTTGATGATCATAAAGATGATCCTCAAGGGGTTGGTCTAATTTTAGATGACATTGGTAAGAGATTATTGACATATTCGTTATAGTATTAGTATATTTAAGTTAATGTTAATACTTTTATTATTTTGGGAATTGATTGTCATAATTAGATGAGATTCATGAGCAGTCACCTTTAGGGCGTGGCAAACGAAAACATAAACCTGGGCCTCATTGAAGTCGTCGTTCACACCTTTGACAGATCCTTCAAAACGTAAAAAATTAGACACAGAGAAACAATTTGATCCTTACAGAATGTTGGATGAAACAAAAGGTGTTGATTTTGATAGAGTGATGGAACAAACTGGTGAAAGGTAATTCAAAAATTTTAGGTTAACTATCTCAAATGGTATAAGTATATATTAAGATGATCTTTTATTTAAATATATATGATGTAAATTTATGAATGCAGTGATGAAGTGTCTACAACACTTTACAATGTTGGAAGAAAGTTTTTTCATGATCTTGTAGATGATCAATGGCTTATGGACGATGTAAGTTTCCTGTATGAAATACTTATATGCATATATAATTAGAACATTGATTTTAATATTGATTCATTCTACAGCATATTGATCTTGCGTTGTACCATATAAGAGAACGAGTTGTGTATCACCCCAATCTTTTTTGCCAACAATCATGCATCCTGGATACTCAATTTTATGTGCTTGTGATGGAGGTTAATGACCTAATTGCTAAGGTTCCTAAAGGAAAAAAACAACTAAGGGAGGATCACATACGATGTTTGTTCACTAATGAGAAAGAGAAATGTGTAAAATATTTGGTTAGATATGTCGATGGGTCTTCACCAGCTTTAGGTAAATCTTGGAAGGGATGCAGATTCTTGTATATTCCTTGTTGCATATCACATCACTGGATTGCTGTGAGGGTGGATGTAAAAAAGCGAAAAATTGAAGTATATGATAGCATATCCACCTTTGTTAGGCGTGCAGTGATCGACCCATTGGCAATAATTATCCCTTGGTTGATACATACGAGATTAGACAGGTGTTATGAGATCAAAAAATTTGATATAATCAATGTGGCATGTCCGAAACAGGAAAATTGGTAAGCATTTTGAAAAATATTTTATTTGTTATTAAATCATATGCTTATATTATTAAACTAACACCTCTTTTATTGTAGAAATGATTGTGGCATGTTCACCTTAAAGTATATTGAATTTATGATGGCTGGAAAAGTTGTTGGTCACATTCGCTTTGATCACATGAAAGAGTGGAGAAGAAAACTTGCGGCTAAAATGTTTGCACAACATTTTGATCTTTAGGTAATTCTTTTAAGGGACCTTTTAAATTATTTAATATGTTATGAGAATTTAATTCAATGGATAGGTTTGGAATTAAAAAACTAACAAATGTCATGATTTTGTGCAGCTTAAATATTCATGGGGTCGTCCAGAAGAAATGTATATCCAAGTTGATCCATTTTTTGATATTTCAAATCCATCTTTTGTATCTCTAGATTGAACTGATTAGGTGATAACTATTGTAAATTTGGTACGATTAGCATGACGATGAAATGCAAATGAAAAATGACATGATTATGTATATAAAATATGTAAAGTTCTTTTATATGACAAATTTTAGCCCAAAATTCACTCGAGAACTCGATAACGATACAAGTAGCGTTATAACGACACACATAGCGTTATATCGATAAAAAACTCGAAATCAACATCCATCTTGTGGAACAATCTCAAAACCATCTTAGATATGTACTCAAGGAATTAATAGTAAATTTCAGCTCAAGATTCGCTCGAGAACTCAATAACGATACGAGTAGCGTTATAACGAAACACAGCGTTATATCGATAAAAAACTCAAAATCAACATCCATCTTGCGGGATAACCTCAAAAACATCTTGGAGTTCGATATACATTTATTTCATTAGGTCTTGTATGAAGAGAAATCCTAATTGCTAAGTAATCTTGTTTAATGTGTTTTCCTTCTCTTATAGTCAATTGTTCTGCTTACTCTCACATTTGATATAAAGGGTGGGACTATCCGCACCCCATATTTTTCTAAGCACACCCCAATTCCTTTAGAAATTGGGCACACCCATATGTCGAAATTGGGGTGTGCTTAGAAAAATGTGGGGTGCGGATAGTCCCACCCTGATATAAATTGTTGAGATCTATCAAGAATAATAATTTTACATTTAAAATTTATCTATACTTAACACAAATCAATTCAAATTTGTACTCGAGGAATTAATTACAAATTTCAGCCCAAAATTCACTCGAGAACTCGATAACGATACGAGTAGCATTATAACGAAACACATAGTGTTATATTGATAAAAAACTCGAAACCAACATCCGTCTTGTGGAACAATCTCAAAACCATCTTAGATATGTACTCAAGGAATTAATGGTAAATTTCAGCTCAAGATTCGCTCGAGAACTCAATAACGATACGAGTAGCGTTATAACGAAACACATAGCGTTATATCAGAAAAGATGCACATATAAACTACAATCAACATATCATTAATACTGTCAATAATGTAATAAATGACCAACCAAAATAATGCTTATATTTAATAATTGTGCGGAAAAGGTTATAATGAATAAGAATACCCCTCCATGCTACTATCAATATTCAGAACAATGAAAGATCAAATTCCACTGCATCCCATCATTACAAAACCACATAAAGTTAGACGAAACCTTCAAAACATGAAAGGTCTCAAATCAAACAAAATATGAAAAACTGTCCAGAAAACCTATTCAAATATGCATAAGATATTCAAAGTATATATACAAAGAGTCATCAATATATCTTGTTCCAACTTCTGATCTAAGGCAAGGGATTAGTACATATACTGTGGTAGTGGCCTATGCCGGAGCATCTGCTACACTTTCTTACTTTGGTGGACTTGTTTTTTTTGTTGCACTTGTGTAACTCTCTGGAAGACTTCTTCCTTTGCTTTGGTGGTCATCCACTTGGTCGCTTCGTTGATGGACACAACACAACTTTAGAACTAATATTTTTTGAAATTTGCCAGTCATCTTGAGCAGGTAATGGGTACACAAATTTAGAATAAGAGTTCCTCCAATAAGATATTGTATAAAAGGCGGAACACAACTTATTTACATCATATCCATCATATTTACAAACAGCAATAGCATGTGCACAAGGAAATCTTTCCAAATCAAACTGTCTACATGTGCATGTCAAAGCTTCCAAATTAACAATATGTGCATCGAACTCATTTTTTACTTCAAATTCTTTGGGATAAATTGGAACAACCTTCATGCCGTGAGACTCGTTGTACACCTTGCACATTTTCTTCTTCAGCTGTGATGCGAGATAACTACTACAATTTTCTGCACAAATATGTCTCTCATGATACCATCTCTGCAACATCGCTCTAATTTATTCAATCAAACCCAGGATAGGAAAATCACGAGCATTTTTCAAAGCTGAGTTCAAGGATTCTGCATTGTTGGTCGTCATAATATTATAACGTATGCCTTTACTATGAGCTCTACTCCAGACACTAACACCTCCAACCTCCACTTCAAGATAATTTCTAATTCCTTCATGCAACCCACAAAGAGCAGTCATATTTTTCTCAAAATCCATCACATTGTAAGCTTTTGCTGTTCTCTAAAATAATGTTCCAAAATCTGTTCTTGGAAATTTTTTCTTCAAATTATTTTGCAAGTGCCATATGTAGTGTACATGATGGGCTAAGTCATACACTTTCCTAAAAGCAGTAGGAATACTTTTACCACGATCAGATATAATTACAACCTCATCCGAATCTCCAGTTATGTGATCATTCAACATACGAAAGAACCAAGTCCATGAAGCTTCATTTTCAGAGTCAACTACATCCCATGCAAGAGGATAAATTTGCACATTCGCATCTTGACACGTGACAACAAGCAGAGTTCCTTTATATTTGTTTGTTAGAAATGTACCATCAACCGAAATTACCCGTCTAAGTGAAGTTTGAAATCCATATATGCTCGAACCTAAGACCATGAAAATATACTTGAAGTGTTTGTCATCCCATGTTTCGATGAATGTTAATGTACCCGGATTTCTTTCCTTCAAAACATGGCAATAAGACTCTAAGGCAACATAACTTTCATCTGAAGTCCCCCGTACTCGAGATACTGCATAATCTTTAGCCATGAAAGCATTGGTGTAACTTATCGTTATATCAAACTCACAATGAATGTCATTGATAATGTTTCTTGGATTGTATATTAAGGTAGGATCTTCGAACTTGGCACTGATGTGGGACCCAATCATTGAATAAGTAGCATGTCTGTGATGTCGGACACTCATGAAACATGTGTGAAAGACAACATACTTCCGAATTTCAAACATATCAGACCCTTTCATCTTCGTGGCTCTCAACATCCAATTGCATTTTTCATCAAGACAAGTGATAGAATAAAGAGTCTTGCTTGATCTCTTCACCTTAAACTCAAAGTGGCCTCTCAAAGACAGAAGTTGCATATTTGATATCAAAGCCTTCTTGGATGAGAAAATTTGCTTAACTTGTACATCTTCTTTCTCAGGAATTCTTGTTGATGATACATGTTGAATGAGTGCTAAATCAACAGTCAAATTCGGAGCATCTATGGATATATACAATTCTTCACAATTGCTCACACCAGCATTATTATCAACCCGAACATCTGATGTTTCAACAACCTGCTCAATAAGAAAATCATTGTCATCTTGAATGACGTCATCGATAAATAGTTCCCCAAATTTCTCTCCTTCAGGATTTTGCATTTCAATAACTATATTCAAATCGGTACAATCAAGATCGTTTGTGTCTCTACTTCCAGGGGAATCAATTTTATGATTCTGAACCACATCATGATCTAATTGAACTCCATATGCTAAAGTATTTGCATCCTGATCACTCAAGCTTTCATTAAATTCCAAGATATCTTTTGTTAAGATAGTAACACAAAGTGAGACTTCTTTACAAACAGATATATACCACAACACATTATTGTTACTGTCAATCTTCATTGGTGGGATAGGAAGATTAGACATCCCGGGAACAAGTGCTGCAAACTCCATCTTTTGAAGTCTAATATCTATGTCCAATGCTTCTTCTACTTTCTTATATAATTCTGCATACGAAATGAACTTTGAAACCAAGAGCGGTGTCAAATTCTTTTCAATGTTCCCCTTGTACTTCCAACTCCATCCAACATCAGCCTCCTCCTCAAAAACTACATCATGACATACTGTAATCCACACTGTATCATTAAAATCCATGACTGCATATTACGTTAAAAAAACCACATTAATCTATAAATTATTTAAATATATCAAACTTTACAGAAATAACCACAATAATTATAAAGCGAACTAAATAATTATTATATGTGCATATAATAGCAGAATCATAACAAGAATGACGTATCATTATTCATAACATATAACATCCTCAGAGTTATTATGACAAAGTTACATGTCGTTATGAAAAAATTAGAATAGGAAGAGAGTCTTAAAACCAAAAAATGACATAAATCCTTGAATAAGATAGAAATATAATATGATTGTTTTTCATAAAATTCAGAAACACGATAACGATACAGTGTCGTTACGAATTAAATATAACAACTGAAGATCCGTTATGACAGTATCTAAACAAAAAAATAATGAAATAACCACAATAATTATAATGCGAACTAAACAATTATTATATGTGCATAAATTAGCAGAATCATAACAAGAATGACGTATCGTTATTCATAACATATAACATCCTCAGAGCCGTTATGACAAAGTTACATGTCGTTATGAAAAATTTAGAATAAGAAGAGAGTCTTAAAACCAAAAAATGACACAAATCCTTGAATAAGATAGAAATATAATATGATTGTTTTTCATAAAATTCAGAAACACGATAACGACACAGTGTCGTTACGAATTAACTATAACGACTGAAGATTCGTTATGACAGTATCCAAATAAAAAAATAATGATTTCATCAAAAATTTGTGTTCTATAATTGCATTGTAGGATTTTATAATCACAAAAGCATACCCATGTTTGTATAGTCATGAATCATACCTTTTTTTCCAAACAGAAGTTTTTCAATGAAACCCTTACAATGTGCCTTCTTTTTTTGAGATTGAGATCATCAATACCATAAATTTTCAGAAAGTAAAGAAAATGAGAGTGTCAAACTCAAGAATCAACATCAATGGGATTGATCAGTTTTCAAAAGTGAAAGGAAATGCAAGAATGATCAAAAAATTTCTTCCCCCTCATATCAGACGTGTTTTTGTTGATGGGGTTTCTTTTGGGCTAATAAAACTTCTTCATATTTATTAAAAACTCCCACAACTTTTTTTTATTTACAAAATTTACCCCATCTCAAGTCAAAGGCTATTTACCTAAAGATTTGTAAGTGAGGTCTCTTTAAATAATTATTTATGTGAATTGGTCTCTTTAAATAAACCCCCAATTTTCAATGTGGGTGTGGATAAACATTCTGGCAACTGTCAGTCTAAAAAAAATTGTCTAACAAAAATCGAATTGAAAAAAAAAATAAAATTGGATATAAGACCAAAATTGAGAATCCCATAATTACTAATCAAAATTGAACAAAGTCTAACTTGCAATTCAAAAAATGATAATGTCCCCTTTTTTACATTTAAATTTCAAATTTTATAGTTGCATGCAACTGTTGACCTATCAGTCACATACAAAATGTACATCCAAACTATTTAACCAAACACACTAGGTCTTTGAGACCTTTCACGATAAGCAAATCAGTTAAACTAGTATCTTCAAAATAGGGATGTAAATGAACCAAGCCATTCGTGAACTATTAGGAGCTCAATTCGAGAAAAGCTCGTTCGAATTCGTTTATTGTGATTCGTTAAGTTAAACAAACAAACTCAAAATTGACGTTTTTCGACTCGTTAACTTGTGAATAGGTTCGTTAGAAATCTTGTGAGCTAGTTCGTAAGATATAATACTAATATTTGATATTTTGATATATAATATTTTTATTTATACTTATAAATATCTAAATATCTAATTATAGACAATTTTTTATAATTAAATTATAAATTTTAGATAATACATTATATTTTTTAAGAATATATATAATATATTTTGTTAATAATTGATAAATAACATAATTTATTATTAATATTCATGAAGTTCGTTAAAGCTCGATTAAACTCGAGTAAGCTCGTGAACCATGAATGTATTCATTAAATTAGGCTTGAGTTCATTCGATAACTAAACAAAACAAACTCAAACACTTAATAGTTCGGTTTGGCTCGGTTCGATTACATCCCTATGCAAAAGAACTATCATTTTGTAACCACATTGGAGACCTAATATTTGAATGTTTGGTTAACAACATACATTGAAAAAATATAATAATATTTCAATATGTAAACAATGAAGATATAATGTTTTTGTTTTTCAAATTGTGGATAATATAAGAGTAAAATTATATATAAATGGCTATATCATTCATTTTGTTATTTCCAATATAGTCAAATATGTTTGTATTTTTTTTTTTAGTCAAATATGTATTAGTGGGAATGCTCCTCTTCTCTATTTTGTTATGATAAACATGTTAAATATGGTTTCAGATGCCCATAGGTGCTAGTGAATTCGAGCAAATTAAATGTATTAATCGACAAAATCTAAAATAATCTAATATTAGTAAGTTTAAACACTGAATGGCCTGTAAGTTCAACTATTAGTTACCTTACATAAAAAAACTAAACCACCCTTTTGGCATCATGTTTGTACTAGGCAATACCACTTAATCCACAATAAAATGTTGAATACTCTTTAAAAGGAAAGTTCAAACTATAGAATTGCCAAATATAAAAATTTGAAACACTAACAATATAAGTATCACGAGTTTCTCAATATTATGCATATTGAATAACAATAAACACATCATTAAAGAAAAAAACAGCGAGAACAAGACCAGTAAAGAAACATACGATTTTCCTAATATTTTAATTGCTCAATATTCAAATGAGCACACCACCATATGATTAGCGGATCCTCTTCGCCACCTCCCTGCAAGAAAGGTTGCATCTATTATATGTATATATGTATGTAAGTATTATGTATGCATTTGTGTTCTACCAATTAAATCGTCACTATACTAACCTTGTAAGTTGTAATCCAAGTTGCCACTCACGAGTCCCATGAAGAATTGATCGAAAAATTCTTTGGAGGTGTGGAAGATTTCATTAAATCCTCTTGTGCTTGCTTTCCAACCAAAGGACTGCAATCAACTATTTCAATATTTGAAACAATTTCATCCCCACCTCTCAAATAGAACCATTTCATTTTGTAACAATGTTTTATGCTTAGTTTTTGAAGACATTTAAAACTTTCGTCTACCCCCTTCAATACCTCTAGATCAATATGTTCAAGTAGAAGACTATGAAGCTTTGGAAATTCATCTGCTTCTATTTTCCATTTTGGACCTTGAAAGGCATTACATCGTAATTTGAGCACTTGAAGATTTGGTAGTGAAGAAATCTTTTTCATTTTTCTCCATGGATAACCCAACCCATTCAAATACAACTTTTTCAGATTTAATGGGAAGATTGGAAGTGGAACAAGTGATGCAGCAATCTCAAAGTTGCGTACAGGATTTTCAACGACACATTTAAGTGATTCCAGTTGACTAAGATTGGAAATATAATGAAAGAAACTCAAAGTCTCAATCACGTTAGGTGTTAATAGAATTCGAATTCCTAGCTTCTTTAGATTGGGGATCTTGTTAATAACATCTATAGTGCAGCTGTTTAAGGTCACATCTAATAGTGTTAAGAGGTTTCGGAAAAAAGTACTCTTACCCAGATGGGGTATATCCCTTCCCATGACATGAAGATGCTTCAATTTTTTCAAATTCCATATCCTCTTAGGCAAATAAGATATAGCTCCAAATGATTTGATGCTTATATGTTGATGGACAATCAAGTATCGAAGTCTTTCAAGTTTGGATATGGAAGAAGGGAGATTTGTGTTGCATGTGAGAGCAAGGTATCTTAACATAACCAATTTCAATACTTCCAAAGGGAACTCATAAAAACGGATTTGAAGAGCATTGAGTTTCGTGAGCAACTTTAAACCAAAACAAATTGGTACCTGATATTGATGATATGGACCGAAATATAGGAGAGTGTTAGCGGTAGATGCACAATTTTCCTCCATTGATTTACACACATCTTTGATGCCAAACAAAACGTTATTGTGGATGGTTAGCCTGCTCTGGTTTCTTATAACTTTATTAGAAGCATCTCTATAACTATCCACGACATGAAAGAAGTTGATCTCCTTAGCTTCTTTATAGCAGAAGTGCCACCAGGAGGCATGAAGACCACAAATTTTCACTCTTTCAGTTGGATTGAGTAGGGTGCTTCTTTGGTAGACCATGATAAGACTATGCAAAGCAAGATACTGCAAGCATTCTATACCAGATAGTTCTAGAGTTTTTGAAAAACCTTTCTTAATGATTTTCTCAACAATCCACAAACTAATGAGCTTGGATTTTGGGATCTGATAGTTTTGCGGAAAAACTCCAATATAGAGAAAACACAATTTGAAATCATCTTTTAAATCCTCATAACTTGGATATAGTACCTTTGATATTTCATCGTATGCATCATTGAAAAGTTGGTGTCTCTTCTGTGTCACTACCTCATTCCAGAATGATGCGGTCTTCTTGGCCTTTGACAGAAGGTCCGCGACTGTGATGATTGTAAGAGGAAGACCATCACACTTCTCAGCAATCTTTTTTCCAACTTCTTCAAGTTCAGGAGAACATGTGTCTTCAACAAAAACCTTGTCACACAAAAGATGCCAACTTTCTTCTTTATTTAGCAAGCGCAAGTGATGATAAGAAAACGGGTCATCATTAGATTCATGTTGGATCCTAGTTGTAAGCAAGACTCGACTTCCATTTCCATAGTTTGGAAATAAGAATTTCAAGTATTGTTGGGCCAGATCTATATCCCATACATCATCTAATATAATGAGGTACCGTTTATCCTCTAAACTCTCTTTCAAGTACTCAACTATTTCCTGAAATCCCCCCGTAGGGATTTCATGGACATCAAGGTCCACCTGAGCAAGAATGGTTCGAATAATTTCTTCTGGTTGATATTTTTTGCCTACTGTCACCCAAGCACGACAGTCGAACCATTCCATGATATCTAAATCTTGGAAAATTTCCTTAGCCAGAGTTGTCTTGCCAATGCCTGCCATCCCAACAAGTGAGAAAAAGTAAAAGGGCAATTCATCCCAATCAGCTACAAGGTTTACTTTGAGTTTACCAAACTCATCAGATAATCCAACCATCTTGGGCCTTGATGAAATTGGGAAGGGGTGATCATTTCGATACTCCTCATCATCCACCAGCTTTTTCAATCTCTCCATGTAGGAAGGAGTTTGTTGTTTGAGATCAAATAATTGATCCAGTTCTAAAAGGTAATTAAATAAATCATTATATTCTTCCATGACCTCTGGGATTTGTTGAAGTGAAGCTTTCATCCTCATCCTGCTGTTCACATCCAATCTTTCGATGCACTCTTGTATGTATTTCAACTCTTTGATTACAATTTCTACGATTTCCAGATGGAGGGGAGAAATTGTTTTACCAAAATAATATTTAGCAGCCTCCATTCCTTGCTTAAATCCGGCCACAGCTTCATAAGCCGCCATCTCGTGGAACTGAATGACAATACTGATCTGTTTTGTAATGAAATTATCAAAGATTGGATTTCAAGAGATGCATATTTGGGTTTGGATCTCTACTCTAATTTCTCCCCAGAAATTAATAGAAATTAGTGAACCATATAATTACATAAAAACTATAATATAACACTTTCAGAACCAATATTGAATGTCCCATTTCTGCTCTCAGAAATATTAACAAACAATGATATTTAGGGCAGAAAATCAAACAAACAACTCGATACTCAATTCGAGATTGTTCCTTAAAAGTTTCGTTTGAACTCGATTCGATAGATATACCAAACAAGCTTGAACATACTTTTGCATTTGATCTAATTTAAAGCTTGGCTCGAACTCTAAAAAGATAAAACAAGTGTAAAAATATCAAATTTCTTGAGCTCGATTCGTATTTGACTAGATCAAAGCTCATTCAAGCTCGACTCAATTAATTATCAAACAAACTCAAACATAAATTTTGAAACTTAATAATATTTCAAACAAGTTTGAACAATTATCTGTTAGGTTCAAATTATATCATTTACAGAATTAATGATATTAATCCATATAAAATTCCATGTTCAAATCCTAAAAAAAAAAAAAAACAACAACAACAAACAAACAAAAGAATAGAGAAAGAAAATGAATAGAAATGAGTGTATGATATAACATGGATTAAGCGAGTGATAGTTGAGAAGTTTGACTAACCTCTGCTGATGAGACGAAAATAGATTCACAGCGGCAATCAAACCGAAATTGGAAGATTAAATTGCATTCTTTTGGTTTTGTGTTTCAAGAGATGCAATATTAGTTAATGTATAACACTGATACAAATAATAAAATTGTCATAGTTTGTTTGTTTATTATACTAGAAGTCATTGGTCATATTTGGCAACTTCCTTTTTCTAACCTTGTCTTTATTATGTATAACTATTAGTATAGGATGGATGGAGAATATTCCAAAAATGTCATTTTCGACCCAATTATTCTTTACATTTTTCGGAATTGGAAATAAAATTGTTTGTTTGTTCAAGATGATAAGTCAGTCAATATATATAATATATATACATGTGTGTAATATATATTGTTTTGTAGTTAAATTTAAAAATTTATTTATTATAAGAAATTATTTGATACAGTAAGCATAATTATCATATATTTGTATAAGTTGACTAATATTTGTGATTAATGATTTAGTTTGGAGTATTAACAATGATTGTTAGTCAGAAATAGTAAATATAATTCGCCATTTGTATGGGACCACCACGAAAAAAACAACTAATAGATCAAAAGATGTATAAATAAAAAATCAAGAATATAGTAATGTTTGTACAGATAATAAAATAAACATTATTCAGGATATCATCCAAAATACAATTATTCGTCATCTTTATCAATCTTCACAATCATTTTCCCCTATTTATTCATTGTGTTTGAAGGAATTCATTAATAAGCTTTTTTTTTTTTTTTTTAACTTGGACGACATTTTTATCATTGTTATTCTCATTCTACTTCAATTATAACTTCTCCAGAGTTGAAATTTGAAACTTCATCTTCCGATTTAATGATACATCATATATACAATCTGATCAATCTTAAACACCATTGATTGATAATGTATTAGTTAGAAGAAATTGTGTTAAGGTTATATAGATAATAACAAGAATCAAAAAGTCAAATTTATATTTTTTTTAATTTAAGTAAAAATTTAAAATTATTAATCCAAAATGGATTATATTCTATAAAATAAAAGATATATATCTTTTAGAAATTCCAATTTCCTGTAAATATATACATCACATTCAAAATGGATATGCTTAAAATCATTTGATTTTTTGTCAATATTTGGATTCTATAATTTCGAGAACTACAAAACCATCATTATGAAATTATTTTTTAATCATAAATTGATATTCAAACAAAATTCCAAAAAAATGTGATGAATTTTCTTTTCCAAAATGTATATGTCAATGATAACTTTAGTGTAACTAGCAATGCTTCTATGGGATGCGCTATTTAGGGTTGGAACCCTATTCATCACAATTCGCATCTTCATAGAAGGTGGGATATCACTGAACTACAAAACTTGTAGTTAAAGATATTTTATTATATTCTCAATAAATGAAAATTGAGTTAGTCTTACATTTAAAGTTACTCATCCATTCCAGAATCATAAATGTTTTTACACACTAGGTGCACGGATTCTAAATTCGTGCAATTGGGTCAACCCAATTCGGGGTATATTTCATGTGCCCACACTCTCAAACCCTAGTTTTGCAGTTATATTGACCTAACAATTTAGTTTAGCGAACTTAACATTTTAGTTATGTTCGTATAACCTTTTGTGTTATTTATACTGAAAAAAAGTCTAATTAATATTATTTAAAGGTTATGAAATCTGTGCATAAAGGTTATATTAATATAACATAAAAGTTACATAACTTTTATGTTATTTATACTTAAACAAATCTAATTAATTTTACTTAAAGGTTATGATATATGTACATAAAGGTTATACTCACTGGCGGATACAAGGGGGACAGCTGTCCCCCCAAAAATTTTGGCAAAAAATACCTATTATATTATATATCATATATTTTCTTATATCCC
Organism: Scutellaria minor; assembly: GCA_954870855.1. Classification (NCBI taxonomy): domain Eukaryota; kingdom Viridiplantae; phylum Streptophyta; class Magnoliopsida; order Lamiales; family Lamiaceae; genus Scutellaria; species Scutellaria minor. Next base: position 18,464,419 of record OX940729.1, on the reverse strand, counting down.
AAAATATTAGGAATGTAGGAGGATATGTATTAGTGATTTAGGGGTGGGAACCACCTGGCCCACCAGTAAAATTATATTTAATCTTTTATATTTTATTTTTGAAATCATTTCTAAGTAAAATTATTGACAGATATATGTGTGTGTTTAAAATTATATTCATATGTACCTATAAAATATTGATTCTTTTTTTTTTTAAGAGGTAAAACTTAAAAACTTATTCACATGCTCTGATACTCAACCCCCCCCCCCCCAAATGTATGATCCTGGATCAGTCATTGGTTATACTTGTATAACATAAATGTTACATAACTTTTAATTATGTTATTTATACTAAAAAAAAATCTAAGTAATTTTACTTAAAGGACGTTATGATATCTATATATAAAAGTTATACTAATATAACATAAATGTTAAATTATCATAACATAAAGGTTTCACCTATATTACATGAATTTTTATGCTGAAAAGTTTGAGTTATTCACTTAAAGGTTATTTTATCTTTGCATAAAGGTTATATTCAGTTAGCATAAAGGTTATGACATAAATTTAAAATAAAAATTGGGTGCGGATCCGGATCGGACCCGACCCAATCCGTACGTTCCCGGTTACATGGATCATGACCTATGAACATGGTGCACACAAACACTACTCTTCCAGAATACATTAAATCAAACAATATAAGAGAATTATATTACTCAAGTAGCTCTCGTATATATAAATGGTATCGTCACACTATGTTTACAAATTTTGATACTTTCTTATAAACAACATTTCTAGTTTTACTACTTTATTTACCCTCCCTGTAACCAAACTTGAGTCCTCCACGATTGGCGATTAACACTTGTTTTGTTGATGGTCATGGTGATGAGCACTTGTTATTAACACTTGTTTTGGCGATTAACTTAATTGTTCATAGTGATCAACACTTGTTTTTTTAAGCTATAGAACAACACGATTTAGGAATTGATGGTCCTAATTTGTTGATGGTTGATTGAAATTGTCTTTTGTGAAATTTGAATGGAAATCTCGGGTTGGAAGGATATCGCCGACATCTTTCCAAACATGATCTTTTGTTTTAAAAACATGAACTCCAAGTTTCGTGATAGTATTCTTAATATCATTACATAAACCGAGTGCATGATTAATGTTTCTCAAACACATAAGAGGCCCAACCTTCAGCTTTTTATTATATATTGTAATTATGAGTTTATGTGAAGATTACATATGTTTTGAGTTAACATATCGATACATATTACTTAATCATGTTATAATAAAATATAAATAAAAGATTGGAGTTTGAATTTGAAGTTACGTTATTCCATAATAAAATTTTTTTTGGGTGGGCTACACATCTTATTTTTTGAAAAATGAAAGATATAAATTAAAAGTGTATTTTTTCGAGTATGTTTAGTATATTTGGGGTTTGTATAGCCCCACTCTCCTTAAATATCGGTTGGTAGCAAAAAAAAAAAAGGTTAAATAAAGTTTTTTTAGTTTAATAAAAAGAATAAATTAATAGGTAACATTTTATTAAGTGCAAATGGGCATGTTTATTTTTATTATGGGAACGTGTTCTTGTGTGTGCATATTATCATCAATTATTAAATTAAATCTCATGATATAAAATTACATTTCATTTAGTTCAATAATATATGCATTGTGGCATTAATATTATTATATTAATCTTCCACACACAAAACAAAAAAAAATTACAATAAAATGTTCATACTATTTTTTAGTGTTTTTCCATTTTTATATTGAATGGAAGGCAAAGTAATATAACTTTATTTATAATGATACTTGTAATTTTCAACTAATAAATATAAAAATAAGTTGTGAAAATAGAATTTTCAAAAATAGACAAACGATAAGTAGAAAATAAGTGCATTTTATAATTGTTAAACTTTGATTTTTATACATTTTGATGTGATTGAATGCATAGTTTTTGTATATATACGTATTTTTTGTATCAAAATACTTCACATATTTTTTTTCATAATTATTCAGGAATTTTAATTTAGAGTATTTTGGAGCAAAAAAACGTTATTGTAGACCTAAGAATGAAGCCGAAATTAGTTTGAGCCATTTTGTGACCAAAAGCCAAGCATATTGGGAAGCAAGTGTGGGCCAAACTATTAGTGTTGGGCCCAACGAAAATTGAAGAAGGTTATGGATCTAGAAAGAGAAAGAAATGATCATCAGGGCTTAGGATGAAAGAACTTGTGTGTGAAAAAACTCACAATCACAATTACAACTCTTAGATATTTTTCCCAAAGAACACACCTAGAGAGAGATGGAAAGATTGGAGAGCAAGAAACATCATTTAAGATTAGTCTTTCTTATGAATTCTACTACAATTATTGTTTCAATTTCAAGGATTCAAGACTAGACTCTATATTCCGATTAGAAATGACGTTGAACTCATGTATTTATTTATATTTTAATTAACTTTGTAATTTCATCTTTGATGTTTTGATTGAAAGTATTTTTGTTATCTGATTTACATGATTTCAATTATTATTGTTTGATTTGTATTGATCACCTATATTAAGTATTTGATAATTGATTATTAGAATTTTAAATCCAAAAATTCTAATTGTTGTGATTTAATTTTCATAAGTAGTAAACTAGAGGTCAAACATTCCTAGGGTAGCATAAACCTAGATTTATCGAATCGAGTTTGTATAGTCGGAGTCTAATCATCCCATCATCTTGGTAATTAATGTATTTAACGAATTAATTTTAGAAAGTTTGTTTTAGGTTATTCGATTAATTAGTGATCATATCCTAATTTAACTAATCGTAAGAGACGATTCAGTTTAACAGAACTTGTTGTTAGATTAAGGGAAATTCCAAAATAAACTAAAAGATGGATATTATATAAAATGTGAATCATATGACAATGTTAATCCATATATCCACAAATACTAGTTGGAGGTGTGGTCTATATGCATACAGATGTATATAGAATTTCAAGGTAAATTCTCCATAAACCAACTCAAAATTTAATTTTTAATCTTGTATTTTATTTTACCAGGAAACGAAATAGTTGGCACCAAGGAGTTCTAATAATAGTTCACTAGGAATCCTGCTCTACAATGAAGAGCATTGCATTTATTCAAGGATACAGAAAAGATTAAACCACGCATTACAAGAAAATCGTCTATGCTCACCGATTATCATACAAAGAAAGCATCCGAAAGCCACTTCAACGAAAACAATTCTCGCCTGGGGGCAAAAAGGTCCCATGAGAGAAGGAAATCAAACAAAAGAATGGAGATCCAACGAATTTATACACTTGTTAATAATAGATGCTCTTCATTACATCGACGCCTCTAGTTCATTTCTTGCATGTCCCCTTCGGTTTTCCAGACCACATCCTCAAGGCAGGTCGAAAGGTTTTTATAGAACTACAGAAGAGAGAAAACACATTTGAGTTTCTCTAAATATCTAATTCTTGCATGGCAAATGAACTAAGGTTGTGTTTGGATTGACGGATTTGAATTGAGTGGATTTCAAATCCACTGAAATCAATGTTGATTCAAAATCCACTCATATTTCTAAAAAGTTGATTCAGAATGAAAGTGATGGATTTCAAATCTATATCAATTCAAACACCATTGGTTTACCACTATGAATTATATAAATCCCTCTATGCAAACACAAGCTTATGTGTAATATGACAATGCGAATTTTGGCACGATATTGTACCTTGTGGAACTCCAATGTATCTCCCTTTGCTTTCCTAACCTCAACCATGTGCAACGAAGGGGCAACTTGAAAAACCTGATTCAAGAATGTAATTCACTTTAGCTATCATAATTTACTATAACATTTGTATGTGAGCTTAAAATACGAGATGCAACCAAAAAGAGAAACTGATCGAGCCGTATTATGACTAACATACCTCAGTGGCAACATTAAGGTGGCCTTTTCTTCCTGCTTTTGAGATTTCAAGCCTCATCTGGAAAAAAAATCAGGCAAAAATTACAATAAAAAAAAAGCACTAAACATGGTTGTTGATCGAGTTACATTACGAAAAAACTAACTATTACCTTGTAATTTTTCTTGTGAACATCGAATCCAAGAGGCTTTGCAGCTTGTTCGATCTTTTGAACAATTTCATTGGCAGGGCATCTAGATGTGAATCTTGTTTCCTTCTTGTATCCCTGTCAACAATGCAAATTTTCACATCAATTAAAGAAAAACGAGCACATGGTTAATCCGAGGGAGAAAAAGAAACCGAGTCCTTACTTGTTCTGCATCAAATAGATTCCCAAGATTGAGACCTTTTGACATGGAAATTAACTCAAATGCATTCATTGCAACAGGTTGCTGTTCCTTTTTCTCCGTCACATGATATTCCTATCATAAATAGTTCAATGAGATGTTTTCAGCAACTAATAAAATTCGTCATATTTGAGATCGTAGCAGATAAGTATTTCCTGTTCTTGATAAAAACGCACCTCAGAATCCTTAAACACGGCTTCCACGTCATCCAAATTTGTATCTTCTTTCTCGTCAAATTTTGGTTGTTTGTAATCTTTCTTAAACCATTCATCCGCCAAAATCTCGGGGATCGTAATTCGCTGCACGAATGCAAAAACCATAAAGTTAAATATCTGCGGATATATCCATGTTCCGACAATGCTCCGGATCCTTCGGATTGCACTATTCAATGGTATAGGTCGACATCCGAGGGTGTCAAGAAGGAGCTTATATCAGGTATATCCATGTGTGGATGACTAGTTCTATCAATTTTGTGCATAATCATACTTGTTGTACTTGTACATTGATAATCTCATTCAGGATAGATAGATTTATGATATATTCATGAAATTGAGGATTTGAGGAAGGATTTGAAATTCGTAGTAGTGAATCTATTGTTGTTGTTTGGATATATATGAATTTGAAATCTGATCACTTTTATTTTGAACTAATTATAAGCAATATGGTTGGATTTTGAATCTACTCTGGCTTGAGTGAATTTGAATCCATTTATTTCAAATTCTGAATTTCAAATCCCTCAATCCAAACACAACCTAAGTTTTTACGGGTTTATCATTGACGGGCTCTTACACCATTCCAGGGGCTACAAAATCTGTATATGCTCCAGAGCCCTGTGATGTTGGACGAATTCTGCAAGCGGACATTTCCATTCATGATCGAACTATAACTGTAACGACCTCTGCTCCTATCGATCCAGGTGTGCGAAAACTTCTTTTTCTTTTTCGTATTTTATTTCATGTTTCTAGAAATAAATCGGTTTTGCTTGTACAGCTCCAGGATTGGGAAACTATGTAGAAGCATTGGTGCGATGGCACGACACTGAATTCACTGTATGTTTCTTTTTTTAATTGTTGCACAATAAATTTGGTGTTTGTTATTGTATAAGTGTGCACGGTCTGGATTTGTTCAAAGATTTGAAAATCATTGAAACTTAACCAAACTTCGGAGAATTCCAAAAAATAAATCACCAGAATTGAACCGAAATGTAAAATCTCCTGAACCAAACCTTCACTCCAAAAAATAGTTACAAAATTATCTAGCTAAAATAGTAAAAGTTATAACCAAATGCATCTTACATAAACTTCACTCCAAAAAAGTTACAAAATTATAATTTGATTACATTGTTAGTTTGTTGTTTACTTCTTGATTTATATTTTTTGATAAAGGTCATTAGAATATAGTTAATTGTTATTGATTATCATTAGTTATTAAAAATAAAAAATTTAAATTATTTGTAGCATTATATATTATTAACTTAATTGAATATGTGGTTTAAAAAACTTAATTAAATATGTGATTATTTCAGTATCAAGATATAAATAAAAATAAACAACATATATTATAGAAAATTAAAATCGGTTCTTTAGTTTGATCCAATTTAGTTCGGTTTTTGGTTCAGATAATTGGAAAAGTTAAATAGTGAACGGATATTTTCTGCTCGGAAATTTTTGGGTTTCGATTTGGATTCGATAATTTCCAAGACTTGTGCACAACCCTAAATTGAGTAGAGAACCTGATCGAATAGATGCTTAGATAATGGTATCTTGTATAATGTAATGTTGAATTATCTTGCCACATAAGATGTATGTCCTAACTATAGTTTCATACTCGGCTAGTTGCTTTACGTATACATGTTGGTTCACAATCGTGATAAAAGAAAAGCCTTGCAGGTCGTCCTCATCCAAATGAACGGAGTCAACCATCCTTCAGAGTGTAGCCACGTTTTACACATCGGAAAGATGAGAATAAAACTTCGCAAAGGGAAAGCAACAATCGCAAAAGAGTATTATTCCAATTTAATGCAGGTATGCTTTCTGATGATCCAAATCAGCAAACTCCCGTTTTCTTGGAAACATGCCAGGTGCCTAACGAGTCACTAAAACGATTATATATGTCTTCTTTTCCTCAGATTTGTGGAATTAGAGGAGGTGGGAATGCTGCAGCTCAAGCAGTATATTTGCAAGTAAAAACACAACTGTCTTTCATATTAGCATTTGAATCGGAACGAGAAAGAAACGCAGCTATCATGCTCGCGAGAAGATTCGCATTTGACTATAATGTAAGTACCAAATATCCATTTAATCATTTCTTTTCAAATATTTTGTTTGAAACAATAACTGGGAAATTACGATAAACCCGAACGCTTATTTAAACAGATTACGCTTGCGGGGCCCGATGATAGATCTGCAGCAGGAAACTGCTAAACCAACCATTGCCATCTCCTAGGGGATATTTCCTGTATTGGTAAGATGTTGTTTTCAGTGAATATGAAATTCTTTGATTTGATTTGTCTCAGCTGCTAGGCCTTTTTTTCAGTTGCCATGTTCTGATTTTCCTTTTTTTTTATTTTTATTTTTATTTTTATTGGGTTTAATTTCCAATTGACATTTTGATAGAATAGTGACTTTTGGAGAGAAATCAGTTTGTTATGTATTATTACAACATTATTGCACATAAGATTCTGTTCTTACCATGGTTGTTATGTCCAATTATTAACCATTGTTAGTGCTTGATGTGGTGTTCGCTTTAACCACGGTTAAACGCAGCAGCGGAAATCATTTTTTTTTCTAAATTACATTTTGGGCTCATCTTCAAACTTAAAAAATGTGGTCGGTCAAAATGAATAAAGTGAAAAATATACATAGGATTAGTTACATTTTCTTATCTAATTATATGTGACTGTATCTTTTTATATCTGTTGTTATTGGACCATAATTTTGGGCCGGTTTCTTGGCAGCCCAAGTTGAGCTGCCTGGGTCAAGATCCCAAGCCCGAGCCCACTCTTGTTTAAGCTGCTCTTTGATCTTGACCATCCATTTCCGTAAGTTAATCTCAGTTGTTGTTTGGGATATATATATACTTCATCCCTGCTCCTCTCTTCACGAAACCTAAATCTCTCTCTCTCTCTCTAAACCGCAGCGCCTCTCTTCTCTCTCTAAACCGCGGCGCCTCTCTTCTCTCTTCTATCACCGATACCTATCCCGACAATTTCGCCATGGAATCTCTACCCTTTCCTTTTTCTTTCCTTTTCTCGGTGCTATTTATAGTCTGGCTCCATGTTTGGAGAGATACACTGAAAAACACTTAGCCTTCTTGAGATATTTAACCCTAAACCTTCTGTGTGAAGAGCTGTTGAGTTGAGAGGGGTTTTCTGGGTCTTCTCCGGTGAGAATCTTGACTTTTGCATGGTCGCTTGGTGCTACCACCGGCTTGGGGTGACCTTTGTGGTTGAGCTTGGCTTTGTGGGGACTGAGCCTATAAACACAGATTTGTGTGTTTTGACTCCTGCGATTTGGTGATCTCTGTTCTTTTTTTCTATTTTTGTTCCTAGATTATTTGTGCTAGGATATCTCTTTTGTAATAGTTTGCAAGGTTGATGTACTCTGGATCCTAGCCCTACAGTGGTATCAGAGCACTGTGTGGGGGCGATCCGGAGTTTGGCTTGGAGGAGTCAGGTATCTTGGCTTTTCCCTTTCTCTTTCTTTTGGTAAGATCCTGTGAGATCTCTTTGTGAGTCTGTTGGGCTTCGTGCTGGTATAAGTCTAGGGTTCTCTGTGCAATCCTTGTTCTTGATCTTATCTGTGTAATTTCTCTTTCCGCTGCATATCTCTATCTCTGGTCCCCTATCACACTCACCTTGTCCGGTCCACTTAGTGACCCTAGAATCTGGGCTGAGAGGGTTGACCGGTGCTTTTCTGTGATCTCTGTGATTCTCATCACTCTATGTGATTCCTACATACTCTGTGTTGTTTCTCTTCTGTGTGAACTCTCTATGACCAGTGGACATGAATGCTCTATCTATGGCTCCTTTTGATGGTAAGGGTGATTTTGCTATTTGGCAACAAAAGATGAAGAGTATTCTTGTTCAACAAAAGTGCTTTAAGGCTATAACTCAAAAATATGCTGAAAAAACCTCTGAAGAAACTATCTGTGATCTTGATGAACTTGCATATTCCCTTATTATTTTGAATCTTTCTGACTCTGTGATTAGAAAGTTAGGGAAGCATGATTTTACTGGTTCTCTGTGGAATAAACTTGAGGAATTTTATACTGAAACTTCTTTGCCTTCTAAAATGTTCCTGCTTGAAAAATTCTTCAGATTTAAACTTGATATGCATAAAGACATTGATGAAAACCTTGATGTGTTTAATAAACTGGTGCAAGATATTAAGTTAACTGGAGATAAGAACATTGATGAATACACACCTATTGTACTTTTAAATGCTATACCTGATTCATATAGTGATGTAAAATCAGCTATAAAATATGGCAGGGATAAAGTAACTCTTGACACTGTTATCAATGGCTTAAAAAACAAGGAGTTAGATTTGAAAAGCAATAGGGGGCATAAGTCTATGGGTAATGTTAATCATGTTAGGGGAACCGATTTATGTGTTATGCAATATATGTACCGTGTTTAAACTGTTGTTCTGATTTATGATTGATTAATTTATCTGTTAACGAATTAATGAACTTAAATTACGAAAATTATCCCCACGAGTGTATTCAACGCACTCACCCCCATGTGTATTCACATTACAGGATGTGAAGAAAATCAAGATTTGTAGAAAGAAGGGTGCTATATCAGATTTCCTCCTTTTGCTTTCTAAAACTTAATGTTCAAACAATGTTTTATTTATTTCATGTTTGTAAAGCTATGTTGTATTTTCGTTATGATGGATCCTGTGATGTTCCACTGCTATGTTTTCTCCCGGCTTTGTGCCGAAGGTTTATTATCATGTATGTCTCTTTCCCATTCTTAAAAGTTTCTATTTTAATTATCATGTACGTCTCTTTCCCCTTCTTCCTGCACGCCCACAAAGAAAATTCTGACATTTTAAGTATGAAAACGGGGTGTGACATAGTTTGTTGACAATGAAAATGAATAATAAAATTATATGTAGCACCCCGGATCAAAACGAGCATAATTGATTAATTAAATATTTAAATCTATGATTTAATAATTATGTGCGTATGAGTTAACTGTTTAATTTATTTCGTGCGTTTCAGATACGTGAGTACTGCACGATTAGATCGATAATTTTTCTAGACGTGGGATGTAGGATATTTTTATATCACTAGAAGCGTTTTAGAAAAATGAGAACATAGAAATGAACTAGGGGTCAATCGGGGACCCGTAGCTCGAACGACAATAAAAAGAGTAAACAATGAGGTTTCGGAAATATCAGAAGATATTTACCAAGATATTTACCGAGATATTTATGGTGAATAGTAACTTCTGAAATCTATAAATAGGAGCTCACCCCAGTTCATTTTCACCCCTTTCTTCGAACGAGCCAAAAAGCGACGTTTACACGTAAGTGTCTCTTCTCTCTCTTTTCTTTTTCGGCCTCCGACGCGCCACCACCGGCGCCGCTGCCGGAGCCACCGCCAGCGCGGTGGTGCCGCCACCGGAGTTTGCCGAAATATTTCTAAGTTGTCGGTTTCGGCCGATTTTTGCACAAGACGTAGATTTTAGCGAGTCGAGTCTAGAACAAGTCTCGATTTTCTTTTCCGACTTGTCGTTCGCCGGAAAACGACAAAAAACCACATCAAAACCCTAAACCCTAACCCTAGCCAACTTTTCTCTCTCATCGGTTTTCTCTCTTTTCCTCCATTCTTTTAACCGGGAATGTTGTCGGAGGTTCGCATGGAGACGAGGGTGAGTTGTTGGAGGGACGGCGCCGCCGTGTGGGGTGGTGCCGGAGTTATCTTGTTGTGGGTATTATGATATATGCATGTTTGCGTGTGTGTGTGTTTGAGTATGATCTCTGTTGAGGGCGGTACGAGTGGTGCCGCCATGAGGAAAAGTAATGATCGGTACTGGTGATGCGCCGGCGAGTGTGACGATGGGTCTCCGGCGACCGAAGATCGCCGGCCAAGCGTTTTTGAGATTGTGAGTGTTTATGTTTAAATATATATGTTGGTGTGTGTGAGATGGGTTTGGAGAAGAATGGGTTGGTGACGAAGAGATAGTAGTTGGAAAGAAGTGGTCGGAAACGCCGGGAAGAAGCCGGACTGCCGAGGAGGCTGCTGGGCGCAGGCCGCTGGCGCGCGGTCGTGTCGTGGGGCACGGTCGTGCCCCAGCTGGCAGAAGCCGCTGGAGGCTAGTGCACGATCGTGCTAGGGAAGCACGGTCGTGCGCGGCCAGGCAGGATTTGCTGGAAGCTGGCGCACGGTCGTGTGCGACCAAGGCACGCCGGGAGTGGGCGCCGGGTGCGAGACGCGTGTCGGGTAACGCCGTGTTTCCAATCCTTTCCCGTTCATTTTCCTTTATATCCTCTATCATCGGATCTTAGCCGATGAAGTGTCGTTGACTGAGGGTCGAGGGCCCGGTCAAAGTTAACCCTTTGATACCAATATACCTTCAACCTTGATATACGTTGTTGAGCTCGTATCAACACCGAACGAGCTCGTGTCTTATCCAATCTTTAGATCCTTCGACTCATCGCGTATATGTTTATCAATTTAATTATAATTAATAAAGATCTAAGTACAACGTAACTTGTGTAGGCGATTTGTTGGATTAAGACTAAGTTACTTGATCGGATTAAGCTTGTGTTATCGGATCCTTTGGTACTCGCTTGAGAAATCTGATCCGTTGGTACTCGTTGATCACGTGGTAACCACCGAACAAGGTGGGGGTAAATTCTAACTCTTCTTCTGTTTACCGTTTTCCCTAAGTAAACACTTGCATGAATGAGGAATACTAAGTGCTGTGTTTATACTTGCTGTGCCATGATATAACTGTGGAAGGACTGAGGTCCTCCGATCATGCATTCTGTGCGTCCCCAGCTATTATTCTAATACACTGTAGCGGTGTCGTGAGCCTCTTGAAATGCACAAGCGGTGAAATACCGATATAGGATAAGACGGGGGAATCCCACACTTATTCTTCTTACTTACCATTTCTAATATCTGCTTTGCATTTATACGTGCCGTGACAATGTGACTGTAGGATAGCTTTTCGGTATTTAATTCTGATATGAGTTGTGTGAGGTGGATATTATCCCCACGAGTGTATTCCACGCACTCACCCCTTAATCTGTACTCACACTACAGGCGGTGACGAGCGTGAGGAACCCTAGTTGGAGAGAGAGGAATTGCTGATCCTGTTTTGTTATAATGAGACGATGTCTCTTAAACATTTTCAAACTACGTTTTGTATAACTTATGTTTTGTAACATTCTTTTGATGCAAGTATGGATGAGAGATCCTGATGTATAATTCCGCTGCATATGTTGTAATATATCGATAGTGAGACCGATTGTTTTCGGCAGAGGCCGATTATTGTGTATATTTTATCGGTAGTGAGACCGAATGTAATCGACAGAGGTCGGTTTTGATAAGTGAAAGATTCACTTCGTCCCTTACCTCTTTCTTCTAGCGCCCCTTGCTTCTTTCTTTCTGTCTTGATAAGTGTCCCTTACCTTTTTCTATCTTCACGCCCGAATAATAACTCTGATAAAATGTGAAAAGATTTCGGGGCGTGACAGGTGGTATCAGAGCCGTTCTAACATTGAGAACGTGCTCAAGTTGGTTTTAAAGATGGTGAAAAATGTGATTTGAAAGATGTGGTCTTGATAATCTTAAAACGAGAAATGATTTTTGAAAAGATATAGATCAGCACTATCCTATCTCCATAGGTGACCCTCCCTGATATAAGTGTTGTGGAGCATGAATGTTTGCTTGTTAAGTGTTAATTTGCTTTGAACCGTTGGGTTTAGAAGGAAGCGTTGCGAGTATGAGTATACGAAGATAGAAACTCATGTAAAAATAAACTTGTCAGATGAATAGGAATCGTCTTACGGCTAGGATGAGTGTACCTGATTTTGAGACTAGGTTGCAGCAACTTCGACGTCACTTTTATGAGAGTAGGGTGACAGATGATAGATCGGTGGGAGAGCACATAGCTAAACTCTTCCACTGTTGGAGGAAAATTGGGGGTATGAGGAGCGTGATCGACGGAGCACAGGCTTGTCAGCACATGATCCACACCCTACCGCAGGATTGGGTGGTGAGAGCCCGTTTAGTACTTAGAGACGAGCTAGTATTCTCGTCCGTGAACATGGTGCCTATTGCCAATTTTGGCAACGTAGCACGGAAGATGCTTGAGCTCTAGGGTCTAGATGGCTTACCGATTGCTCCAGAGCCATCGCCTTACGATCCTTCCAGCAGTAGCTTGGAGTCGAAGGTGGATCCAGAGGAGGATCCTGAGGAGGATCCGGAGGAGGATCCCGAGGAGGACGTCATAGAGGTTGATGATCCTCACGAGGGACAAGAGTCTCCGCCACCTCCCGCTGGAGTAGATTAGATGTTTCGAGTAGACTTGATATATATATATACTATGTGAGATACGATAATCTATATGTATAAGTATGGGGTAGCTTTCGCATCATAGATAGTGTACATACATCTTTTGTTATGGTGTAGTACTACCCTTTTTGATACTACTATATGCATATGCACGCGTATCTTCTTATTTATCTTACGAAGCTTGTGTTTATGCTTTATCACGAGTAATGTGTTATCCTATATATCTACGATATCGTTAATAAACCCAACGACTTATACGTATATACATAACGTAACAGAATTATGTCGAGAGGTAGACCTCGAAGGGAGCCACAACAACCGGTTGATCAATCGGAATATGACGAGAACACCAACGTAGGAGATTTGGTTACCGTGCTACAAGGGTTAGCAAAATACTTTGAAGTTAACCAAACCATTCCCCAGTCAGCAAGGAATAACCAGAAATCAATATACGAACAGTTTCGGTGATTCAACCCGCCGACCTTCAACGGAAAAGGAGAACCGACTGAAGCGGAAGAGTGGCTAAGATCACTCGACCGACTGTTTCGGCAGATGATGTGCTCAAAGGAACATATGGTCAATTGTGCCATCTTTCAACTCACGGATGAAGCGGGTCACTGGTGGGACTCGTATGAGAGGACACTGTTGCCGGCTCAAAGAGAGGCAATGACTTAGGAGGATTTCGAAGAAGTGGTGACTAGTAACTTCATTCCTCAGCCATACCAAGATCAGAAGGAGACACAATTCCTTCACCTCAAGCAAGGGAGCTCTACTGTTGGGGAATACGAACGACGATTCAACCATTTGAGCCAGTACGCTCCACATCTGGTGGACACTGATTTGAAGAAGGCTCGAAGATTCGAGAAGGGCCTTCGTCCGGAGATCAGCATGATCCTAGCTGGCAGGAAGCGATGACATATGCGAGTGTCATGAGAAAAGCCCATGAGATCGCCTCCCGAATGGGTTTGAACATTGCACCCATTAAGAGGGTTTTTCCTATTCCTGCCAAGAGGAAATGGACTGGCCCGAGCCAGAGATTTGCCCCGAATAAGTTTTTAAGGGCAAGCAACGTTTCACTCCTTCCGGTTTCCCGACCTGGAAATCCGTGCCCTAGATGTGGCAAGGTGCACATGGGGCCGTGTCAGCAAGAGACACGGAGTTGCTTCAATTGCGGAGTGTCGGGACATGTAGCGGCCAATTGCTGGAAAACGAGAAATGCGCCGGCTACGGGGCCGAACACGAGGCCGGTGACCGGTAGAGCGAGGGCCTTCGCTCTTACTCGTCCACAAGCCGCTGAGGGAGCGGAGACGATGACAGGTATGTTATCAGTATCTGAGATACCTACTTTCATCTTATTCGATACTGGAGCGACACACTCCTTTATATCTATCGGTTTCTGTAAACTACTGAAGCATGTTGACGGTAGGATAGTCGCTCGAACATTAGAAGTTAGTATTCCCTCGGGAAAGACGATAATGACAAAACACCTTTACCGTCATCTTAAGATTACGTTTGAAGATAAGATCCTTCTCGCTGATCTCCACGCATTGGAGATGAAGGATTTCGATATCATCTTAGGAATGGACTGGCTAGAGTCCAACTATGCGATAATCAGGTGCCGCGAGAGAGAGATAATCTTCCAAGCACCGGGGGAGTCAGAGTTTACATTCCACAGGACACGAGTTAAAGTTGACTCAAGGATTGTCTCGGCCATGAAAGCAACCCAGATGCTTAGCAAAGGAGATTGCGAAGCTTGGTTGGTCAACATGGTAAACACCAAGAAGGAATCGACCACTATCGAGAAGGTGCCAGTGATAAAGGAATTCACGGATGTATTTCCAGAGGACTTACCTGGTCCTCCACCGAATCGACAAGTGACCTTCGAGATAGAGCTCATCCCAGGATCAGCGCCGGTGTCTAAGGCTCCTTATCGAATGGCGCCGAGGGAGTTGCAGGAATTGAAGGTCCAACTACAAGAACTACTGGACAAGGGCTTCATCAGACTAAGTGTGTCGCCGGGGAGCACCTGTGCTGTTTGTTAAGAAGAAGGATGACAGCTTTCGGATGTGTATCGATTACCGAGAGCTGAACAAGAGAACGATAAAGAACAAGTATCCACTGCCTCGAATTGAAGATCTCTTCGATCAATTAAGAGGTGCTAGTGTGTTCTCAAAGATTGACTTAAGATCTGGATATCACCAGATGAAAGTCAAAGACGCCGATATATCCAAGACAACAATCAGAACGAGATACGGCCACTACGAGTTTGTAGTGATGCCATTCGGACTAAATAATGCTCCGGCTGTCTTCATGGATTTAATGAATCGCGTTTTCTATCCTTATCTGGATCTCTTTGTCATAGTGTTCATAGATGATATTCTCATCTACTCGTGTAACAGAGCGCACCATGAACAACATCTCAGAATCACACTGGAAGTACTAAGGAAGGAGAAGCTTTACGCCAAATTTAAGAAGTGCGAGTTCTGGATGGACAAAGTGGGTTTTCTAGGCCACATCGTTTCATCACGAGGGATCGAAGTAGATCCTGAAAAGGTGGCAGCTGTCAGCAAGTGGGAAACTCCAACGAATGTGAAGGAAGTTCGGAGTTTCATCGGCCTAGCTGGATACTACCGAAGATTCATAGAAGGATTTTCGAAGATTGCTACTCCAATGACTTGTTTAACACGAAAGGATATGAAGTTCCAATGGAGTGAGCAATGCGAACATAGTTTCCAGGAACTGAAGAGAAGATTGACAGAAGCACCAGTCTTGATAGTTCCAGATGTGTCTAAAGACTTCGTGGTCTACAGCGACGCATCCAAGCAATGATTGGGGTGTGTTTTGATGCAGGAAGGAAATGTAGTGGCGTATGCATCACGCCAACTGAAGATCCACGAACAAAACTATCCGACTCACGATCTGGAGTTAGCAGCGGTAGTACACGCCCTCAAGATCTGGAGGCACTACCTTTACGGCGTGAAGTGTGAAATCTACACCGACCACAAAAGCCTAAAGTACTTCTTTGAGCAAAAAGAGCTCAATATGAGGCAAAGAAGATGGCTAGAGTTGGTGAAGGATTACGATATCACGATCCACTACCATCCTGGAAAGGCGAATGTGGTAGCTGACGCCCTTAGCCGAAAAGGGAAAAGAGTGGTGACGACGATGATCACCAATCAGTACCAACTGATCGAAGAAATGTCAAGGCTAAACCTGGAGATTATCTCATCTCCAATTAGCATTGAATCCAGGATGGCAGCGTTATTCGTAAAACCTACGCTGCGTGACCGAATTGTGGAAGCTCAGAAAAGGGATAACTTTCTAATGAAAATGAAAGCCCTTATGGATAGTGGAAGAGCTGAAGGTTTCACTTTAGCTACAGACGGAGCTCTGATCTTCAGAGGAAGAGTGTGCGTGCCTAAGAACGAAGAACTAAGGGAAGAAATTCTCAAGGAGGCGCATTGCACGCCAATGTCTGCACACCCCGGAGGTACAAAGATGTATCGAGACCTAAGGGTGAGCTTTTGGTGGAGGAATATGAAGAGGAGTATAGGGATGTTCGTCAAGAGGTGTCTCACCTGCCAACAAGTGAAAGCAGAACATCAACGACCGGCGGGAATGCTAACTCCTTTGGAGATTCCAGAGTGGAAGTGGGAGCACATAGCCATGGATTTCGTGGTTGGGTTGCCGACAACCAGGCGAGGAAACCACGCTGTATGGGTAATTGTTGATAGACTAACAAAGTCTACCCATTTCCTACCAATTAAGATGACTTTCGGACTAGATAAGTTGGCACGAATATATCTCGAGGAGATAGTCCGACTGCACGGCGTACCAGTTTCTATCGTATCCGATAGGGATCCACGGTTCACCTCCAGATTTTGGCAAAGTTTGCAAAAGGAGTTAGGAACCAAGTTGTCTTTCAATACAACTTTCCACCCACAGATTGACGGACAATCGGAAAGAACCATACAAGTCTTGGAGGATATGTTGAGGGCTTGCGTTTTGGATTTCCCTGGAAGCTGGGAAGACCACCTATGCTTAGTAGAGTTTGCCTACAACAACAGCTATCAAGCAACCATTGGTATGACGCCTTATGAGGCCCTATACGGAAGAAAGTGTCGATCACCTATATGTTGGGATGAAGTGGGTGAAAAGAAAATTTTGGGACCCGAATTAGTGGAGCAGACGGTTGGAGTAATAAAGAAGATTCGGGAAAGGATACAAGTAGCCTAAGATCGACAGAAAGCGTATGCGGATAAGAGACGGAGAGAACTGGAATTTGAAGTGGGAGATGAAGTTTTTCTCAAAGTATCTCCTACTAAAGGAGTTTGTCGTTTTGGAAAGAGAGGGAAGCTGAAGCCGAGATACGTAGGACCATTCGAAATTCTAGATCGTGTTGGAGAGGTCGCGTATCGTCTAGCTTTACCTCCAAACCTCGCTGGAGTTCACAATGTATTCCACGTTTCTATGCTACGGAAGTACATGTTCGATCCGCAACATGTAATCGAACAGAAAGACATAGAACTGGAAAAGGATCTGACGTACGAGGAAGTCCCGATAGCTATTTTAGATAGAAAGCAACGACAACTAAGAAATCGGGATATGGCTATAGTAAAGATCTAGTGGAGCCGACATGGGAAGGAATAAGCAACCTGGGAATTAGAGGATGAAATAGTGAGGAAGTACCCCGACTTACCTTTCATGGGTACACGTTTATCTTCCTCCTTATAGCATGCGTTTAATTTCGAGGACAAAATTCTTTTAAGGGGTAAGGGATGTAGCGCCCCGGATCAAAACGAGCATAATTGATTAATTAAATATTTAAATCTATGATTTAATAATTATGTGCGTATGAGTTAACTGTTTAATTTATTTCGTGTGTTTCAGATACGTGAGTACTGCACGATTAGATTGATAATTTTTCTAGACGTGGGATGTAGGATATTTTTATATCACTAGAAGCATTTTAGAAAAACGAGAACATAGAAACGAACTAGGGGTCAATCGGGGACCCGTAGCTCGAACGACGACAAAAAGAGTAAACCACGAGGTTTCGGAA
This sequence comes from Scutellaria minor, assembly GCA_954870855.1. Lineage (NCBI taxonomy): Eukaryota > Viridiplantae > Streptophyta > Magnoliopsida > Lamiales > Lamiaceae > Scutellaria > Scutellaria minor. The sequence goes on along the minus strand of OX940729.1, from coordinate 18,446,532 downwards.
ATATCAGAAGAAATTTACCAAGATATTTACCGAGATATTTATGGTGAATAGTAACTTCTGAAATCTATAAATAGGAGCTCACCCCAGTTCATTTTCACCCCTTTCTTCGAACGAGCCAAAAAGCGACGTTTACACGTAAGTGTCTCTTCTCTCTCTTTTCTTTTTTGGCCGCCGGAGCCACCGCCGGTGCGGTGGTGCCGCCACCGGAGTTTGCCGGAATATTTCTAAGTTGTCAGTTTCGGCCGATTTTCGCACACGACATAGATTTTAACGAGTCGAGTCTAGAACAAGTCTCGGTTTTCTTTTCCGACTTGTCGTTCGCCGGAAAACGGCAAAAAACCACATCAAAACCCTAAACCCTAACCCTAGCCAACTTTTCTCTCTCCTCGGTTTTCTCTCTTTTCCTCCGTTTTTTTAACCGGGAATGTTGTCGGAGGTTCGCATGGAGACGAGGGTGAGTTGTTGGAGGGACGATGCCGCCGTGTAGGGTGGTGCCGGAGTTATCTTGTTGTGGGTATTATGATATATGCATGTTTGCGTGTGTGTGTGTTTGAGTATGATCTCTGTTGAGGGCGGTACGAGTGGTGCCGCCATGAGGAAAAGTAATGATCAGCGCTGGTGATGCGCCGGTGAGTGTGACGATGGGTCTCTGGCGACCTTCGGTCGCCGACCAAGCGTTTTTAAGATTGTGAGTATTTATGTTTAAATATATATGTTGGTGTGTGTGAGATGGGTTTGGAGAAGAATGGGTTGGTGATGGAGAGATAGTAGTTGGGAACGAGAAGTTGGAACGAAGTGGTCGGAAACGCCGGGAAGAAGCCGGACTGCCGGGAAGGCTACTGGGCGCAGGCCGCTGGCGCGCGGTCGTGTCGTGGGGTACGGTCGTGCCCCAGCTGGCAGAAGCCGCTGGAGGCTGGTGCACGGTCGTGCTAGGGAAGCACGGTCGTGCGCGGCCAGACAGGATTTGCTGGAAGCTGGCGCACGATCGTGCGCCAGCGCACGGTCCTGCGCGGCCAAGGCGCGCCGGGAGTGGGCACCGGGTGCGAGACACGTGTCGGGTAACGCCGTGTTTCCAATCCTTTCCCGTTCATTTTCCTTTATATCCTCTATCATCGGATCTTAGCCGATGAAGTGTCGTTGACCGAGGGTCGAGGGCCCGGTCGAAGTTAACCCTTTGATACCAATATACCTTCAACCTTGATATACGTTGTTGAGCTCGTATCAACACCAAACGAGCTCGTGTCTTATCCAATCTTTAGATCCTTCAACTCGTCGCGTATATGTTTATCAATTTAATTATAATTAATAAAGATCTAAGTACAACGTAACTTGTGTAGGCGATTTGTTGGATTAAGACTAAGTTACTTGATCGGATTAAGCTTGTGTTATCGGATCCTTTGGTACTTGCTTGGGAAATCTGATCCGTTGGTACTCGTTGATCACGTGGTAACCACCGAACAAGGTGGGGGTAAATTCTAACTCTTCTTCTGTTTACCGTTTTCCCTAAGTAAACACTTGCATGAATGAGGAATACTAAGTGCTGTGTTTATACTTGCTGTGCCATGATATAACTGTGAAAGGACAGAGGTCCTCTGATCATGCATTCTATGCATCCCCAACTATTATTCTAATACTCTGTGGCGGTGTCGTGAGCCTCTTGAAATGCACAAGTGGTGAAATACCGATATAGGATAAGACGGGGGAATCCCGCACTTATTCTTCTTACTTACCATTTCTAATATCTGCTTTGCATTTATACGTGCCATGACAATGTGACTGTAGGATAGCTTTTCGGTATTTAATTCTGATATGAGTTGTGTGAGGTGGATATTATCCCCACGAGTGTATTCCACGCACTCACCCCTTAATCTGTACTCACACTACAGACGATGACTAGCGTGAGGAACACTAGTTGGAGAGAGGAATTGCTGATCCTGTTTTGTTGTAATGAGACGATGTCTCTTAAACATTTTCAAACTACATTTTGGATAACTTATGTTTTATAACATTCTTTTGATGCAAGTATGGATGAGAGATCCTGATGTATAATTCCGCAGCATATGTTGTAATATATCGGTAGTGAGACCGATTGTTTTCGGCAGAGGCCGATTGTTGTGTATATTTTATCGGTAGTGAGACCGAATGTAATCGACAGAGGTCGGTTTTGATAAGTGAAAGATTCACTTCGTCCCTTACCTCTTTCTTCTAGCGCCCCTTGCTTTTTTCTTTCTGTCTTGATAAGTGTCCCTTGCCTTTTTCTATCTTCACGCCCGAATAAAAACTCTGATAAAATGTGAAAAGATTTCGGGGCGTGACATTATATCATAAGCTCAATTTACCTTTCTCTTTCTTCTTGGTTCTAGCTTATCAATTCTATCATTTGTTGTATTCACATTCTAACAAATAACAAATACTAGATAGTTAAAATCAAACAAACTGAACTAAAATTTAAACTCAATGAAACTAACTTAATACGTATAATAATATAACCTAAATAAGTCTTACCAAGTTCATGTCATGAGCCTCTTCATCCTCACCCAATTGAGTCAATTGACTACAAAATAATCCTTCATTCTTGTCCACCACATTCTCCATCTATTCATGATTAAACAATTTTTGTTAAATATATGTTTTCTCAGTTAAGTAATTAAGTAATATAAGCTCTCATTACCTCCATGACAACATGCTCTAACACAACAGGTTCACTCACAACAGTAGTTTCATTTGTAACAGCAACTTGCTCTGCCACATTTGGTTCACTCACAACAGCCACTTGCTTTGTCAGATTTGGATCACTCACTTGATCTTCATTGAATATATCTTCAAAGTTGTCACCATTGAAAAGGTCTCCAAGACCACAATCATTAAGGACTTGTTGGAAATCCTCACCAACTTACTCCACATTATCTTGTCAATATCAAAATGTAAATATTAATTAAGAGATCTCTTTGAAGTAACATTTGATAATGAATAAGCAGTTACATGGTTTCTTACCTCACACCCCTTTTTGTTATGTCATTTCTCTCCACATTTGTTGCATTTAACTGTTTCTTGTTTCATTTTCTTATTGAATTGGTCTTTGTTTGTTGGTCTTCTTTTATTCCTTTTCTTCTTATTATTCCACACCACCTCATCTGGCTCTCTTATCATTGCCTTTGGTGGCCTACCAACTGTGTGTATTCTTTTTGGGGGTAAAGGAGAGATGCAACTTGAGGTGGTCTACTCATTTATGCAATTTATAAGCATTATGACAGACTCATAAGCTCTTTTGTATGTCTCTATCTTGTAGCGGTCATGGAAAAATTTCTCCACATCCAATTTTCTGGCAGTAAGGTCCCATTTCCTACACCACAACTTTTCTTGTGCAAGTCAACTGAAAATTGTGTCACATCAAAACATGATATTTGATATGTGCATAATCTGACTTGATGGGAACACAATCTGCAATCTTTGTGGTATTATAGCTTATGATCTTCATTATCTTAGGGCAAAAAGTCCTTGTTCATTTTTTTGCCCTATCTTTGCATTCTTGATGCCTCTTCATCAAAGCATTCATGATATTCTCCAACATGGACAATATAGGAAGCTCTCTAGCCCTTAATATTTTAGCATTAAAAGACTCACACATGTTATTCAATAGAATATCACACTTAGGGTAGGTGTCAAAGTGTGATCTGCTCCACTATTCTGGAGGTTTATCTTCAAACAAATCATAAGCCTTCTCATCCAAAGCCCTGACCTCCCTCATTCTCCCCTCAAACTCTTGTATTATTATTGTTTTAGATGCTCTCCACATTGCTATCTTAAATTGATGTCCTCTAAATCCAGCTTTCTTGAAATTTTCATGCATATGCCTCACACAAAACCTGTGGGCAGTATTTGGAAGTAGACCATGGACAACTTTTATCAATCCCTTTTGTTTATCACTTATAATGGTCCACCTATCATCTCTTTACAGATTCAAATCATCAATAAACAGCTTCAAAAACCACTCCCAAGTTTCTCCAGATTATATACTAACTACAACATAGGCAATGGGAAAACTATTGTTATATGGATCTACCCTTACTGCAGTTAATAATATCCCATCATGAGGCCATTTTAAAAATGTACCATCCAACCCAATTACTGGTTTACACCCTTTAATAAACCCCAATTTCAGAGCACTCAAGTAGATATAAAACTTGTCAAACACAACTTCATTTCCACAATGCTCAACCTCTAAAATTAGAGTTGACCCAGGGTTTGTCCTCCTAATCTTATCAGCATAACTCCAAAGGAAGAAATATTGTTTATCTGTGTCATGCCCCAAAATCTTTTCATATTTTATCAGAGTTTCACATGGGCGTGAAGAGAGAATAGCAAGGGACGCATATCACAACATAAAGAAAATAAGCAGGAGACACCAGAAGAAAGAGGTAAGGGACGATGAGAAACATTTTCATATCAACAATCGGCCTCTGTTGAAAACAATCGGTCTCACTATCGATATAAACATCATAATAAAGCAGCTGAAACAACATCAGGATCTCTCGTTCACAGAATACTCAGAATTAGTTACAAAACGTGAATAAACTTAAAATATTGTTTTGAAAATGTTTGGAGACATCGTCTCATAATAACAAAGTCAGAAACAACCCATCCTCTCTCCGTCTAGGGTTCCTCATGCTCATCATCGCCTGTAGTGTGAGTACAGAATAAGGGGGTGAGTGCGTGGAATACACTCGTGGGAATAACTCTACCTCTTGTGACACTTTACAGATATATAAAAACTAGTAAAATAAACTTAAGTCACGTTGTCACAGCACATAAAATGCATAACAGATATTAGAAATAGCAAGGGACGAATAGGTATGGGAATTCCCCGTCTTACCCTAATAAACGGTCTCAATACCGCTAGTGCATTTCAAGGACCGCCAAACCTTTTCAGAGTATTAGAAGGGGGGAGACAATTCTTTTATGGTCCATAGGACCCTCCGAACATGCAATGTGAACCAAAGTCCTTTCACAGTAATAATATGGCACAACAAATGTATTCACGACATATAGTATTCCTCAATCATGCTTTTAATAGGGAAAACAGTAAACAGATAAAGGGATAGAAATTACCCCCACCTCGTTCGGTGGTTACCACGTGAGCAGCGAGTACCATAGATCTGATATCTCAGAGCTCGAGTAGCAAGTATCAAAAGTCAGATAACCCAATGCTCAATCCAACAAGTAGCCTACACAGTACAATGTTTCTTAGATCCTAAATAATATATAAGTGAAGCTGTAAAAGGTTCCAGCGGAAAACGATCGTTAAATACGCGACGGATCGAGAGATCTAAAGATTGGAATTTAGGAGACAAGGCTGAAAGTCAAATCTAAAGGGCTGAGATGATTGGAAATGAAAGTTGGGTCACGATAAAAAAAGAATGAGCTCGATCGGAGTTAAAACGAGCTCGAACGGAGCATTTTAAGTTTAGGGGTAAAATGGTAATTTTGGTCAAAGGGGTGACTTTGACCGGGCCCACGGACCCCGATCAACGACATCTCATCATCGACGACTCGATACAGATGAACGATGGAAAGAAAACGAGGTTCGGATCAAAAGCACGGCGTCGGGTGCACGTCGGCACCCGACGAGCGCGCATGGGCGCGCACGGTGCCGAGTTTTCTCGGCAGCCCATTCCCAGATTTTCCCGATGGTGGCCTGCTCGACCAGGCCACTTCCCGGCGTCTCCCGGTGCTGCGGCGCCGCCCTCCGCCACCGCCACCTACCTCGCCGGATACCTTGCACCGTCGGTTACCACCTCTGGCCGTCCCTCGCCGGATTCCGGCGGTGAATAGTACCTGAAATCTCGCCGCAAAATCCTTTGAAGCCCTGTTTTTTGAAAAAACCAACTCCAATCCAAAACTCCGACTGGCGACTCCAGTCGCCGGCGACCACTCCCAGCTCCTCCGCCGGTGACTCCCCGTCGCCGGTAACCTTTCCCGGCCAACCCAACACCCTTATCCATACATATATACCCAAGCCCATACACACACACATCCACTTGCCTTGGCCGGCGGTTACCTGCCGCCGGCCACCATCACCACCCACTGGAGACCCTGGCCGGCGACTTCCGGTCGTCGACAACCCCCAAACCCGGCCACCATCACACCCAACCAAAGCAACACACACACGACGGTGGTGGTGCCGCCGACCAGAAAACTGAAAACTAGAGAGAGAAGGGAGGAGAGAGAGACTTACGAGTTTTCGGCGCGTTCGGCTCGTTCGGAAAAACGGTGAAAAATGAATCGGGGAAGACCCTATTTATAGAATTCCGAAAAGTTACTATTCATTGAAAATATCCAAACACTATTCATCAGTTGACTTTTCCCATGTTACTATTCACGTAAATATCTTCGTTTCCATTTTCCATAAATATCTTCCGATTTTCCGAAACTTCCGGTTTTGCCCTTTCCGTCGTCATTCGAGCTACAGGTCTCCGATTGACCCCTAGTTCGTTTCTATCTTCTCATGTTTCTATTACGCATCTAATGATATAATAATATCCTATGTTCCACGTCTAGGAAAAATACCGATCTAAAACGTGCATTAAACATGTATCTGAAACGCAGATAATTAATTAAGCAGTTAAATCTTACGCACATAATTATTAAATCATAGGTTTAAATATTTAATTAATTTATTATGCTTCATATTTGGTCCGGGGCGCTACAATCTGTATTCCCTTCATGCTTCTTAACTGCCAGTTGTTTATATTTGTATGCTTGCCAAAAAGTAACATGACGTGTAACCTCAGAAATAATATCCTCCCTAAAAGCATGTACATTTTTTTTATCACTTTTGAACTGATATCCATATCTTCCAGCCAACCATCTTGATTTCATGTTTTTCACATTATAACTAAGGGCACAAGTGTGGTTTCCATACAAAGTTGTGATTTCCCATGAGTTATCATGTTGCATTTTGAGAGCATGTATCTTCCACATATAATCCTTATCATTACAAACAACATATATCCTATGTCTATCACTCTTGGGAAATCTAACACTTCTACCCTCCATTATGGCATGCGACTCAACTGCCTCCCTAAAATCATTTTTTGTGATATATATCATCCCAAGAAGAAAAGTGGGGTTGTACTTTTGGTTTTCTTTGAACACAGTGGCCCTCATTGTTTCACCATCATTTGAGGAGTTAGCACTATTAAAATCATCTTCACTAGCTATGATATCTTCTTCCCCAGATCCTAATTTCACAGCCTCCTCAATATGTCTCTTAACATCTACATCAATATATTTTCTATAGAGTAACTCATCATCACCCTCCTCATCAGACTCATAGTTGTAATCATTATCTTCTCCATCATCACTATCTTCATCATCTAAAACCAATGGTGTTTTACCCTTCCTCTGCAATTCACTCTCTATTTCCCTTTCAACCCTTTCTCTTTCGTCTCTCTGCAACTAACCATCTACTATATATAAAACCACATCCCTAACTCCCTTAAACACATGAGCATAATAATTCTTCAATTCACAGTCATTATCAATTTGGAAGAACTAATCAGAACCTACTTTCTTAGCAAACAAACAAATTGACTCAATAATTCCAATATAGCTAGACAAGTCTTTAAGCCCTTTTATAGATATTGTGTTCTCCTCCACATAATCAAACTTAAAAAAATCACCCCTACATATGCATCATGCTCAACACTCAAATGTCCCCCATAATAGACACATAAGGTATAAACATTACTATTTAACCTTGTAAAAAATAAATTTCAGAAGAAAATAAGTATTTTATAATGTCATTTTTTGGGGGTTTCTGAAAAGAACCAAAACATCATGTAAAAAGTGATGTATAGGTCCCCACATGACATTTTACCATATTATATCCACAAGATTATTTTTTCCTTCAATAAAACACAAAAAAAAGAGTCATTATCATCGAACTCTCACCAACCTAACAAAAAAACATTAAATAATCCACAAATCTTTAACCCTCAACAACCAAACAGTATAAAAATGTGATATATCCATAGAAATAAAAAATGCCCAATATAAAACTCTACAAACACACTATACTAAACCTTAAGCATATAATAGGAAATCATATCATTCAACTAAAACTGCATACTAAAATACTCTAAAATACATACCGTAATCAGGTGGGGGATCATCAATACACTTCGCATCTCTGAGTTTCATGGTTGAAGTAAAGTTTTCTTTCAATTTGAAGTTCGAATCTGAGTTTTTTTTTTCAAAAGGAATTGAGCGAGCCCTAATTTTCTTCCCCCTTCTCTTAATTCTTAAGTGTGACTTTTTTAAGTGACTTGGCAACAAAACTGTATTAAGTATGAGATTTGGCGAAAATAAATTCAAAAATAATATCCACATCAGAATTAACTAGCCACGTCAACATGTAACTGGTTGTAGTAGGTCAATGGGTATTATTGGCAAGAATGCGTAATATATGGGGTATTTTTAAAAATCCAAAAAAATAAAGGACAAGGTCATAATTAGGGGTAATATACAGGGTATTTTAGCATTTTTCTCTATTATTTACTAATGTCTATTATCAACATAATTAAATTAATATCATTAAATAACCACATTAATTATCTTTAAAATTCTATTTATTATAGATTTAATTTATAAAATTGAAATATAATTAATATGAAACATTGTATGGTTGACATGTGGCACATGTGGTCTTACTTTTATATATAAAGATATATATTAACTATACACCATATGTAATATTTTAATAAAATTTAAAACACAATAAAAAAATTCAACTATATTTAATTTAAAATGAATATATTTAAGTCGAGTCATGTCTATATATTACCAAAAAAAAAGCTCAAACTCGACAAGTCTTAATTTTATTACCTTAAAACTTAACTCGGTTAACTTATTTTAATTAAAAAAAATCGTAACATTGGACTCCATTATATACCCTGGTAATGCATTTAATTGGATGAGTAGGTCTCCTGTGTCCCCAACCTGCGGGTCCCACACAAATTTTTAAAAAAACAATTTCGCTCAGTTTTTTTTTTCATGTATATATTGAAGGTATCCTATGGATACCTTGAAGGTATCCATGGAATATCTTCAAGGTATCCACATGTATACCTTCAAGGTTTCCATGGCGTGGGGGCGCGCAGTGTATGGGCGTGCGCGGCGTGAGAGCATGGGTGCGCGTGGCTTGGTAACCAAGGTGCGTGCAGGTATCACATGGATATCTTCAAGGTATCCATGACGTGGGCGTGTGCGTTTGTGAGGTGTGTCATGCCCCGTTTTTCTTACTTAAAAATCATCAGAGTTTTCATTGTGGGCGTGAAGAAAGAAAGGGGAAGAAGACGTACATGATATAAAATAGAAGGAAAAAGGAGAGGATAAGAAGTGGTACACTTAGAACATCGGATACAACCGATTAAATAGAGTTTGAAACCTTACACAGCGGAAGTACCTTTACATGATGAAAAAAATCCTTCGGCACAACACCGGGAGAAAACATAGCAGCGGAAAAACATCAGGATCCATTATCCTTAGGATTAACAAAGTTATACTTACAAAACGAGAATTTTATAATCGTTATGTGACAAATGACAGAATATAAAAATATCCAGATAGGGCACCATCTCTCTCTCTAAAGCTCAACATGTTCGTCATCTTCTGTAACATGAATACATGTGGGAGTGAGTGCGTTGAATACACTCGTGGGGATACTTTCCATGTTTTTAATAGTTTATTAGGTAGGTATAACAAATCAAACATATACAAGTTTGGCAAATAGACACATCATATAAAATGCATATCACATAATTTTAAAAACACACGGCTCTAAGAGCACTCAACTATACTTAGTGCTTTTTACGGGCCACCAGTCCATCCCTAACGTATGGTGCTTTTTACGGACCACCAGTCCATCCCTAACGTATGGTGCTTTTTACGGGCCACCAATCCATTCTTAACATATGGTGCTTTTTACGGGCCACCAGTCCATCCTTAACATGATTTTGGGCATTCGTCCTCATGTATCATATTCATAATGTAAGCATGTACATAGTAATCACAGCATATAATCATAGCACATAGAGTTCAACAGTTCATATATCAAATATGGAAAACAATAAACACATAGAGTTTAGAAGTTACCCCTACCTTGTTCAGTGGTTACCACGTGAGTTGTCGAGTAACAAGTATCAAAACTAAAACGTATGGTCCAATTGATAGCCTACACAAGTAACAATGTTTCTTAGATCCTTAATACATTAAATACGTATAAATAAAGGTATAGACGATATCAGAGAAGATACGATCGATAAAGACGAGATGGAACGGAAGATCTAAAGATTGAGGTTGAAAAAATGAGAGTGGAAGTTTAGTCCCATAGGCTGATAAGAAAGAAGGAAAGATTTGGATTGCAACGGAAAAAGAATGAGCTCAATCGGAGTTGAAACGAGCTCAAACAGAGCGTTTTAAGATTGAGGGGTATTTTGGTAATTTTGGTCAAAAGGTTGACTTTGACCGTGACCCCCGACTCTCGATTGACGACATCTCGTCGCCGATGACTCGACGATAATGTACGATGGAAAAAACACATTTCGTATCGCAAACACGGCGCCGTGCGACCCGTCATACGGCGTCGCTTGCGCGCTTCCCGTCTCCCGGCGCCGTGTGAGCCCAATACCCGTCGCTCATTCCCGGCGCGCGTGCGCCTAGCGCACGCCCGTGCTCACCCAGCACGCCCGTGCGCCATGGTCCAGAAACTCGGCCTGACGTGCACACGACCACACGCGCCCGTGCTCCCGGCGTCTCCCGTCGCGCGCGCCCAGCGTCTCCCGTCACGTACACCAGCGCACCTGCTCGCCTGGGAAGGCTGTTGCCACGGCGGCACCGCCCCCCTTCGACTCGCCGGCGACACCACCGTCGGCCACCACCCCACGGCGGCGATGAACAGTAACCCCCCTCCAAAAAAACAAACACACACACACACCCTATGCATGCAATCACACCCACCTTCTCTACCTAGCTCTGACTGGTGACTTCCAGTCGCCAGCGACACTTCCAGGACCTCTGGCCGGCGACCTCTAGTCATGGGCAACCACCAACATCAACCAACAACCCCCAACAACCAGCAAACACACACACAATACATATACACACGCACACAGCTCAACAAACACATGCACACACAACTCCGGCCGGCGACCTCCATGTCGCCAGCCACCACCACCAACCAACCCATCACACACACACCCAGCCACCTTTCCATGCTTCAGTTTCCGGCGAGGGGGAAGAAAGAGGGCAGACGGGAAGAGAGAAGAGGGAGGGAGGAGAGAGAAAGATTTGGCCGGATCTTTAATCGGTGATTGCCGGAGGAGGAGAGATCCGTTCAGAAATTCAAGCCCGGATTCGTGACGGGCTCGATGAGAGTTTCAACTTATGGTAGAAGTTGGCCCAAAATGGAGAAAAAATGAGGTGGGGAGGAAGAGAGAGAAAAAGGGTTTTCCGATGATGTTTTGCCGTTTTTCGATGAAGGAGATATCGGAATTGAAATCCGAGACCTATCCTAAATTTGTCTCGACGAGACCTACGTTCTGTGCAAAAATCAGCCGAAATCGAGAAAAATGATTTTCCGACACCGGCGGCGACGCCGGCTGCGGCGCGGCGGTGGCACGCCGGAGCCTAGAAAACAGAAGAGAGAGAGAGAAAAGGAAGGAGAGAGAGACTTACGTGTTTTCCTCGATTTAGCCTCGTTCGGAAAAACGGTGATTTCTGGGCTCGAAAATGCCCATATATACAGATCTCCAAAAAACACTATTTATAAAAAAATCTTGAGTTACTATTCACTACAAAAATCTTGGGTTACTATTCACTGTAAATATCTCGGATTACTATTCATCGAAATATCTTTCGTTTTTTCGAATCTTCATATTTTGCCCTTTTCTTCGCCATTTGAGCTACGAGTCTCCGATTGACCTCTAATTTATTTCTATCTTCTCATTTTTTCATTACGCATCTTATGGTGAAATTATAATCTATGTTTCGTGTATAAATTATACTTCCATCTAAAACATGCATTTATCAATTATTTGAAACACATGTAATTAAATTAAACAGTCAAGGGTTAACGCACATAATAAAATAATTCGATTAAGGGTTTAATTATTTAATTAATCAATTACGCTTCATTTTTATCCTGGGCGCTACAAGGTGCGCGCGCGGTGTGGACGCATGGGCGCGCGGTGTACGCACGCAGTGTGGTGAGATGTGCGTATACATGTGGATACCTTGAAGATATTCAATGGATACCTTCAAGGTATGCATGGGATACTTGTGGGCGCGCGGTGTGCGTGCGCGGCGTGGGTGCATGGGCGCGCGATGTGGGTGTATGAGCGTGCGGTAGGTGAGGTTTTACAGGTTTATCTTATAGGTATTACAAATATGAACTAAAAGTATCTGATACCTGAAGAGTATATGTGGGATACCTTTAAAATAAATATAGAATATCTATCAGGTGCGCGCACATGGGCGCGTGGGCGCGCTGGACGCGCACGTGGATGCGCGTGGGCGCGCGTGGGTCCTTGGGGTGGGTTGGGGACACCCGTGTCCCCGGGACACATAAGTTTTTGCTTAATTGGATTTATCTCCCTGACAGTGGTGGGAGAAAAGTGATTAGTCTGGATACAAAGGCATTTTTACTTCCATCTCTCTTATAATGCAAAGTTCTACTACAATAGAATAGAATGATAGAAATAGGGTGTAATATTGCATTTTAGTACACTATTTTTGAAGCCCTATGTTTTCTATCGAGTATAATAAGGGATTGGTAATTATGGTGGTTAGAATACTGGAAATAGAACTAAGTTACTTATCCTTCTAACTCAGCTATCTCCAACATTATATTTGTAGTTGATCTTATTAAGGCAGCTGAGGTTATAAGATTTGGAAATATAATTGAAGTTCAGTTCAAATACATGGTTACCTCATTTAAAACAATGCTTCGTCTCTCTTGTATCTTGATAGATGTATTTTTAAGGATCAACCATGGTGCATAGATAATTTAGGTTAATACTGATCCATGCTTTATTTCATTTATGGGATATTAGTTGCACTAGTCTAGCACCCTTAACAAAAAATATTGTGCAAGTAGTCTTTGACCAATTATTAAAAATTAAAATTTAAATAAAAAAAGAAACTAAAATTAAAAGTCCAAATCAAATCCATATACTATTTTAAAAATTACACATTACCCCCAATTAACTTAAACCCAAAATTAATTGGCCCTTCTCCGAAATTAACCCTAAAATCCTTGATTTTTTCTCCCTGATTCACCAAAATTCATTTTGAGAAGTTCTCATTGATGTCCAACACCTAGTCCACGTTGTTGTAGATGTCATCCAGGTGAAATTGAGAAGTGAAACCCCTCCACCACTATTACCACTGCCAACCCTGATACGTCCAATAGACGTATTTAACCATCTCAAAGTGGGTGGTCTGGTTATGTAAATCACAATTAGAAGAGTTGGCAACTAAGATTTGGAGTCATTAAGGTTGCATGAAAGAACAACATAAATAAATTACATTATAGCATGTCAATGGTTAGTCTATCATTTGAACTTTCAGAGATTAGCCAAGTTGTTCAATCTTAATATTAAAAGTAAGAAACTTTAGGTAACACAAGATTTTTGAATGAATTACAGTTGATGGTTTGATCAATTAAGTATAACCAAGTATATAGTAGCCTTTTTGTGTAGACATTAATTTATGCAGTTAGTTAATGACATCTAATGTTTTCTTAGTTGTCATCTTTTTCTGATGTCATTTGTCTGTTGTAATATGATAAAGTTTTAGGTTTCCTATAATGCTACATCTCATTTTGTTGTATAATCTTTAATCATTGTTTATAATACCAAACTGACTCTCTTTAATTAGGTTTTAACTAATTGATGTTATAACATACTCTCCATTTTGCAAATTGTTTGGCCTGCATAATATATAGGGTAAAAAATGATTTCCCATCCCAACTATGCCCGATTTTACACTTTCTGGTAAAAACTTTAAAATGTGGCACCGTACTGACTGAACTTTGTGCGATTTACAATCTACGGTATGCCGATCATTTTTTCCGGCCAACACACACGTGTCAGCACATGATTTCATTAAGGACATCTATCCCATTTTTAAAGTTTATACCAGAAAGTGTAAAATCGGGCATAGTTCGGATGAGAAATCATTTTTTACCCTTTTATTTATTATACATTTTATATTAATTTTTTTTTGAATTAGGTTAAATATATGTAATGTGTACTACATGATTTATTTGAAAATGGAAGAAATGAATTAATATACTAATATATGATATTCATAACGATATTCTGGCTTGTAAAAACTATAAAAATGTAATATATTTGGGCCCAAATCTTAACTCGCAAGTTTGGTTTCCAAATTCTGAGCTCACATTGGGTGGCCTAATTAGTGTTCGATGAGTTTTCTAATGTTGATCCATCTTATAAAATTATATTCAATCAGCGATTCAATTCATTTATTTTGTTCAAACAATAATAAGTTTGAAATAAACAAAATAATAAACAATAAACACAAAATACAAACAACACGTATTTTTTTGTTTATTGTTTGTATTATTATTTGTTTGAAATACAAAAAAATACAAACAATAATAAGTTTGAAATAAACAAAACAATAAACAATAAATAATAAATACAAAATACAAACAACACGTATTTTTTTGTTTATTGTTTGTATTTTGTGTTTATTTCAAACTTATTATATTGATCACTATGAATTCATATAATATGTATTTTTTTGTTTATTATTTGTATTTTGTGTTTATTTCAAACTTATTATATTCAATATGAATTCATAGAATATGGGATGAATTTGGACAAAATAAATGAATTGAATCGCTGATTGAATGTAATTTTATAAGATGGATCAACATTAGAAAACTCATCGAACACTAGTTAGGCCACCCAATGTGAGCTCAGAATTGGGAAACCAAACTTGCGAGTTAAGATTTGGGCCCAAATATATTACATTTTTATAGTTTTTACAAGCCAGAATATCGTTATGAATATCATATATTAGTATATTAATTCATTTATTCCCTTTTCAAATAAATCATGTAGTACACATTACATATATTTAACCTAATTCAAAAAAAAAAATTTAATATAAAATGTATATTAAATAAAAGGGTAAAAAATGATTTCCCATCCGAACTATACCCGATTTTACTGTAGCGCCCTGGATCAAAACGAGCATAATTGATTAATTAAATATTCAACATATGACTTAATAAGTATGTGCGTTTACTTTGACTGTTTAAATTACTTACGTGCGTTTCAGATACGTGTTTAATGTGTGATTCAGATGGATAATATCCTTGGACATGGTATATAAAATATTTATATACCATTAGATGTGTCTTGGAAAGACGAGAAGATAGAAACAAACTAGGGGTCAATTGGAGACCCGTAGCTCAAACGGCGATGAAAAGTACGAAACACGAAGTTTCAGAAATATCAGAAGATATTTTACGTGAATAGTGAAATAAGATATTTTGGTGAATAGTAACTTTTCCAATTTCTATAAATAGGGGCTTCCCCCAATTCATTTCTCACCCTTTCTTCGAACGAGCCTAAAGCGACGTTTACGGGTAAGTTTCTCTCTCCTCCTTTCTTTCTTTCTCTCTTCTCTTTCCGTCTCCGGCGCGCCACCGCCGGCGCCGCCACCGGCGATTGCCGGAATATTTTCAAAGTTGTCGGTTTTGAATGATTTTCGCATAGGTTGTAGCTCTTGTTGAGGCGAGTCTAGTGTTGGTCTTGTTTTTCCATTCCGACGGCTAGATCGCCGGCAAATTGCTGGTCAACCGTCGGAAAAACCTAAGTTGGAATCTATCACCTTTTCTCTCTTCTCGTTTCTTGTTTTCTCTCTCTCGTTTTCCTCACCGGAGTGGTAGATAGCCATCCCGAAGTGTAGGACCACAGGTTGGGGGTGGTGGAGCCACCGGGGGAGGCGGTGTGGCCGGAGTTGTGTGTGAGTGGTTTTGGGTGAGAAGCTTGGGTTGTGTGTGTGTGTGTGAGTGGTTTTGGGTGAGAAGCTTGGGTTGTGTGTGTGTGTGATCTCTATTGGGGGCGGCACAGATGGTGTCGCCATGGGAGAAGTGATGGTCGGCGCTGGTGATGCACCGGCGAGTCTCGACGATAGGTTTTCGGCGACCTTCGGTTGTCGGCCAAGTGTTTAAGGATGTGTGTGTGTTGTATATATATATGAATGTTTATGTGAGTTTGGAGGTTGGGAAGGATTTGTTCTCACACCGGAATTCGTTGGGGGTAATCGGAGATGGAGGAGGTTGGAACGGGGTTGCCGGTGAGTCGTGGAGGTGGTGGCCGGTGACGGGAGGTCACTGGCAAAAAGCTCCATTTTTAGGTGTTTTGTCGCGCACGGGCGCGCGCGGTCGCGCGCGCGCCAAGAGGAGCTACTGGACGATCGCGCACGGTCGTGCGCGGTGGCACGGTCGTGCCCGCGGGAGGAATGACCGTGCGCGGTAGGGCGGTCGCCGGGAAATACCCCTCAATCTTAAAACGCTCCGTTCGAGCTCGTTTCAACTCCGATTGAGCTCATTCTTTTTTTGTTGCGACCCTAATCTCACCCTCTTTCATCTCATCCTATTAAATTGAACTTTCACCCTTTCCTCCTCAACCTCAATCTTTAGATCTTTCAACTCGTCGTGTATTTAACGATCGTTTTTCTTCCTGAAGAAACGTTTAACGCTTTATTTATAATTAATAAGGATCTAAGGGCATCGTAACATGTGTAGGCTATATTTTGGATTGAGCTTGGGTTACTGTTGGATTGCGTTTGAGATATTTGACATTTGAGACTTTCGACTCACGTGGTAACCACCGAACAAGGTGGGGGTACATTCTAAACCTTAAGCTTTAAGTTTCTATTAATAAATGTATGAATGATGATAAACGAATGCGTGATATGTGTTTACTATTTTCCCTAATTGATATATGAAATGTTGAATCTTATTGTTGATCCCTATTTACTGTGAATGTTGTGTACGTATTATTTTCTTGTGGGGAAGGGATAGGGTGGTCCGTAAGTACACCGCTAGGAAGGGACTGGGTGGTTCGTGAATACACCGATAGGTAAGGATTGGGTGGTTCGTGAATACACCGATAGGTAGGGACTGGGTGGTCCGTGAATACACCACTAGGAAGAGACTGGGTGGTCCGTGAATACACCGATAGGTAGGGATTGGGTGGTCCGTGAATACACCGCTAGGAAGGGACTGGGTGGTCCGTGAATACACCGCTAGGAAGGGACTGGGTGGTCCGTGAATACACCGATAGGAAGGGACTGAGTGGTCCGAGAATACACTGCTAGCTGGGAATGGGCTGGGAAATGGCTATGTCGTCCGTTAAGGAAATGATTACATGTTGTGTTATAATTGTGATGTGTTTATTTACCGACTATATATATATACGCTTGATTTGTGTAACCGCATGATAAATATTTAAAACTTGGAAAATATCCCCACGAGTGTATTCAACGCACTCACCCCCTATTCTGTACTCACCCTACAGGAGAAGAAGAAAATCTTGACGCGTAGAGAGAGGGGTGCCCTATCAGCTGTGTCCTTTGTCCGATTTTGTCTTTAAAGCTATGTTGAAACGATGTTCCACGTTTTTGTAAAATGTTAACTGTATTTCTCATCTTTGTAGAAGATCCTGATGTTTTTCCGTTGTGTAATGTTTTAAACTCCGTTTTATCTGTTGTATCCGATGTTCTAAGTGTATCTTCTCTTATCCTCTCCTTTCTTCTTTCTATTTTATATCATGTACGTCTCCTTCCCTTTTCTTTCTTCACGCCCAAAAAAAAATGAAAAACTCTGATATTTTAAGTGAAAGGTTCTGGGGCGTGACATTTACACTTTCTGGTATAAACTTTAAAAACGAGATAAATGTCCTTAATGAAATCATGTGCTGACACGTGTGTGTTGGCCGGAAAAAATGATCGGCATACCGTAGATTGTAAATCGCATAAAGTTCAGTCAGTACGGTGCCACATTTTAAAGTTTTTACCAGAAAGTGTAAAATCGGGCATAGTTGGGATGGGAAATCGTTTTTTACCCTAATATATATGTTTTCGAGGTATGATACTGATATTTTCTTTGATAACATGAGAGAACATGACAGGGCAACTATCCATGAAGCTATGGAGCAATAAACTCACGATGAATGTTGTTAATAATGTTTCTTGGATTGTATATTAAGGTAGGATCTTCGAACTTGGCACTGATGTGAGACCTAATCATTGAATATGTAGCATGTTTGTGATCTCTACGTTGGACACTCATTGAACATGTGTGAAAGACAGCATACTTCCGAATTTCAAACATATTAGACCCTTTCATCTTCGTGGCTCTCAACATCCAACTGCACCTTTCATCAAGACAAGTGATATAATAAAGAGTCTTGGTTGATCTCTAAACCTTAAACTCAAAGTGGCCTCTCAAAGATAGAAGTTGCATATTTGATATCAAAGCCTTCTTGGATGAGAAAATTTGCTTAACTTGTACATTTTCTTTCTCAGGAATTCTTGTTGATGATCCAGGTTGAGTGGGAACTAAATCAATAGTCAAATTCGGAACATCTATGGACATATGTTATTCCTCACAATTGCTCACACCATTATTATTATCAACCTGAATATCTGATGTTTCAGCACCTTACTCAACAAGAACATCACTATCATCTTGAACGACATCACCGACAAATAGTTCCCCAACTTTCTCTCATTCAAGATTTTGCATTTTAGTAACTATATTCAAATTAATCAGCCTAATCAAGATCGTATGTGTCTCTAATTCCAGTGGAATCAATTTTGTGATTTTGAACCACATCTTGATCTATGTTGAAGTATTTGCATCCTAATCACTCAAGTTTTCATTAAATTCGAAGATATCTTTTGTTAAGATAGTAACACAAAGTGGGTGTCCTTTACAAACAAATATGTACCACAACACATTATTGTCACTGTCAATCTTCATTGGTGGGATAGGAAGATTAGACATCCCAGGAACAAGTGTTGCAAACTCCATTTTTTGAAGTCTAATATCTATGTCTAATGCTTCTTCTACTTTCTTATATAATTCTGTATACGAAATGAACTTTGAAACCAAGATGGTGTCAAATTCTTTTTACTGTTCTCCTTGTACTTCCAACTCCATCCAACATCAATCTTTTCCTAAAAAACGACATCATGACATACTATAATCCACACTGTATCAGTAAGATCCATGGCTGCATATTATGTTTAAAAAAACCACATTAATCTAAAACATATTTATTGCATAAAAATATATCAAACTTTACAGAAAATAACCACAATAATTATTAATAGAACTAAACAATTATTATATGTGCATATAATAACAGAATCATAACAAGAATGATATATCGTTATTCATAACATATAACATCCTCATAGTCGTTATGACAAAGTTACACGTCATTATGAAAAATTTAGACTAGGAAGAGAGTATAACCAAAAAATGACATAAATCCTTGAATAAGATAGAAATATAATATATTTTTTTCATAAAATTCAGAAGCACGATAATGACACAATGTCGTTACGAATTACATATAACACCAGAAGTTTCATTATGACAGTATACAAAGAAAAAAATAATGATTTCATCTAAAATTTGTGTTATGTATTTGCATAGTAGGATTTTATAATCACAAAAGCATACCAATGTGTTTATAGTCATAGAAACATACATTTTTCCCAAAGAAAAGTTTTTTAATGAAACCCTTGCAATGTGCCTCATTTTTTTGAGATTGAGATCATCAATGTACCTATAAATTTTTAAGAAGTAAATAAAATGAGAGTTTCAAACTCAGGAATCAACATCAATGGGATTGATCAAATTTGCAAAGGTGAAAGAAAATGAGAGAGTGATAAAAAAATTTCACTGGAAATGATCGTTCTTGGTGGGGGTTTCTTTTGGGCAAATAAAACTTATTCATATTTATTAAAAAATCCCCCAATTTCTTCTTATTTAAAAACTTACCTTATTTCAAGTCAAAGGGCTATTTAACATAGAATTTATAAAGGTGGTCTTCTTAAATAATAGGGAAAAAAAGTTTTTTGTCCCTTAAGTTTAACTTATTAGATTTTTCATCATTTATCTTTCACCTTCTGATATTTAGTCCTCTATGTTTAATAATTACCATTTTTTAGTCCTCTTACTTGCTACAACAGGTAACTTTTATTTATTTTTAATTAAAATTCAACTTTAACACCAATTTTTTTTTTAATTGAGAGAACACTAAATTGATATTAATAATTAAAAAAAATTATTCTTCATTAATATGTCTAAGTTCGGGATGCCCAAATCATTAATATTAATAATTAATCACAAACTCTAACCTACGTATTAGGATGAAAAATATTTTTTTAGTTATTAATATTAATTTAGACATGTTAAACGAAGAATACAAATTTATGATTAAAAAAATAGTGTTCTCTCAATTAAAAAAAAAAGGAAGTTCGAGATGCCCAAAATATTAATATTAACAATTAATAATAAAACACCAACACACATATAGGGATGGAATATAATATTTTTATTTATTAATATTAATTTAAGCATGATAAATGAAGAATACAAATTTGTAATTTAAAAAAAATAGTGTTATCTAATTTTTTAAAAAAATGGTGTTAAAATTAAATTTGTAGCGTCGCGGATCAAAACTAGCATAATTGATTAATTAAATATTTAACACATGATTTAATAAGTATGTGCGTTTATTTTGACTGTTTAATTTATTACGTGCGTTTCAGACACGTGTTTAATACACGAGTTAGATGGATAATTTTATTGGATATGGTATATAGAATATTCTTATACCATTAGATGCGTATCGAGAAAATGAGAAGATAGAAATGAACTAGGGGTCAATCGGAGACCCGTAGCTCGAACGACGACGAAAAGGGCAAAACCCGAAGTTTCGATCGGAAAATCGGAAGATATTTACATGAATAGTAACTCAGAAAAGTCAACTGATGAATAGTAATGGAGATATTTTCGGTGAATATTGATTTCCGGATTTCTATAAATAGGGGTGATTTCGATTTGAAAATCACCGTTTTTCCGAACGAGCCGAAAGCGACGAAAACCCGTAAGTCTCTCTCTCCTCTCTCTCTCTTTTTGGGTTTCTGTCTCCAGCGGGCCACCGCCGGTGGCCGGTGGCCGGAAAATTCAAAGTTGTCGGTTTCAGCCAATTTTCACACACGATGTTCGTCTCGACGAGACGAATCTAGAATAGGTCTTAGAATTCAATTCCGACTTCTCGTTCGCCGGAAAACGGCAAAAAACAGCCTTGAAACCCTAACCCTAACCCTTGCACCACCCTTTCTCTCTCTTCTGTGTTTTCTCTCTCCACCGCGCCGGAGCTGCTGCCGGAGGTCAGGGTCAGCCGCTAGAGGGCCGGCGCCGCCGTGGGTGGCGGTGCCGGAGAAGGACAGTTTGTATATATATATGTTACGTGCATGTGTGTGTGTATTTAGGTGTGCTAGTGTGTGTGTGTGTTGCTTGCTGATTGGGGGCGGTGTTGGGTGGCACCGCCGTGCGGGAAGGTTGGTTGGCACTGGTGATGCGCCGGCGGTGGTCTCTGGAGGGTGGCCGGCGACTTCCAGTCATCGACGAGTGGAATCTGATGTGTGTGTGTATGTATCACCATGCGCATGTGTGTGTGAGTGCTCCTGTGGGTGTGTTCGCGGTGGCTGGTGGTGGTCGGCGACTGGGGGTCGCCGGCCAGGGTTCCGGTGAGGGGAGGTATTGGCCGGCGGCAGGTGGCCGCCGGCGAGGCAGTGGGTTGGTGTGTGTGTGATACGCGTGTGTGTGTATATGCAAGTGTGTATATAGGGCTGTGTGTGTGGCTGGGGATGGCCGGGAAAGGTTGCCGGCGATGGGGGGTTGGAAATGGTCGCCGGCCGCATAACATGATCATGTTGGATGACGCATACCCAACTTGCATAAATTAACCAGTAAACACAACATGAGTAAAACATCATGTAACACATAACAGATGATCATTCTTTTTTCTTCAGTTCTTATGATTAAAGAGAGACACGCATAGAGAGAGGATGGTGCTTATCCCTTTCTTTTTGAAAATATTTTTCTCGTTTAAAACACAGCTTTCTCGTTCAAAACACATCTTCCTTGTTTAAAACACATCCTTCTCGTTTAAAACACATCTTTCTTGTTCAAAACACATCTTTCTTGTTTAAAACACATCCTTCCCGTTTAAAACACATCTTTCTCGTTCATCATCACAGCACACAAGAATGCCTTGCACCCATAACATTTCCTTCTGTACAGGTGGGTATTTCCCGTCTTACCCCGTATCCTAAGTACAGGATGGTATTTCCCATCTACCCCATACCTTAAGTACAGGATGGTATTTCCCATCTACCCTGTTTCCTAGGTACAAGAGAGAATTCCCCATCTTTCCCAGTACACGGTTTAAAGATCATTGGTGCTTAGCCATTTCTTTTCGAAAACCCGACCACGTTTTAAAATCACACTTTTGAAATCACGTTTTCTCTTTTTAAATCAAGTTTGAGCAAAGCCCTACAAAGGGTAGAACTAAGCTCTGATACCATCTGTCACGCCCCAAAATCTTTTCATATTTTATCAGAGTTTCACATGGGCATGAAGAGAGAAAAAACAAGGGACGCATATCACAAGCAGAAAGAAATAGTAAGAGACGACAGAAGAAAGGGGTAAGGGACGAAGTGATACTTTCACTTAGCAACAATCGGTCTCTGCCGATAGCAATCAGT
Organism: Scutellaria minor; assembly: GCA_954870855.1. Taxonomy (NCBI): domain Eukaryota; kingdom Viridiplantae; phylum Streptophyta; class Magnoliopsida; order Lamiales; family Lamiaceae; genus Scutellaria; species Scutellaria minor. The sequence continues at coordinate 18,423,639 of OX940729.1, read as the reverse complement.
CTCACTACTGATAATATACATCATATGCAGTGGAAATAACATCAGGATCTCTCGTCTTTACATGTATCAAAATATTACAAAACACGATTTAAATAAGACATTGTTTGAAAACGTTTGTGAAACGACAACTTAAATATACAGATCTAGAGATAGCACCTTCTCTCTCCTTCTAAGGTTCAACATGCTTATCGGCTCCTGTAGTGTGAGTACAGAATAAAGGGGTGAGTGCGTGGAATACACTCGTGGGGATGCAATCCGTCTCTTATAACAGTTCACAGATATAAAATACCGAAAATATAACACTTAGCCACGTTGCCACATCATAACATGATCACAACATTTAGTATTTCTCATTCATACTTCAATATAGGAAAAACTGTAAACAGTTACAGAGTTAGAAATTACCCTCACCTCGTTCGGTGGTTACCACGTGATCAACGAGTACCGACGAATCAGATATCACAAGCGAGTACCAAAGGATCCGATATCACAAGGCTCAACTCAACAAGTAGCGAGTTTTTGGCGCGTTCGGCTCGTTCGGAAAGACGGTGAAAAATGAATCGGAGGAGCCTCTATTTATAGAATTTGGAAAATTACTATTCACCGAAAATATCTCCGTTACTATTCACCCAAAATATCTCAAACACTATTCATCCGTTGACTTTTCAACGTTACTATTCACGTAAATATCTTCGCTTCATTTCATCGTAAATATCTTCCGATTTTCCGAAACTCCGTGATTTGCCCTTTTCATCGCCGTTCGAGCTACGGGTCTCCGATTGACCCCTAGTTCATTTCTATCTTTTCGTCTTTCCAAGACGCATCTTATGGTATGAAAATATTTTATATACCATGTCCATGAAAATTATCCGTCTAAGTCACGTGTTAAGCACGTATTTGATACGCACGTAATTATGAAGTCGTACGTTAAAATATTTAATTAATAAATTATGCTCGTTTTGATCCGGGACGCTACATCACAGGTGGGGGGTACATTCTAAACCTTAAGCTTTAAGTTTCTGTTAATAAATGCATGAATGATGATAAACGAACGCGTGATTTGTGAACCCGTACTTAATGAAATGAACCTCAATTGTGATGCTACGTGAATCTATGATTAGTGAAACGATTCTTAAATGATACGAAATGATTGAATCCTATGTGTTACGTGGGTGTAATTTCTATCTCTGTAACTGTTTACAGTTTTCCCTATTTCAAAGTATGAATGAGAAGTCCTAAATGATGTGACATATGTTATGATTACGTGATCATGTTATATTGTGGCAACGTGGCTGAGTGTTATATTCCTGGTATGTATAACTGTTGACTGTTATAAGATGCGGATGTTATTGCCCACGAGTGTATTCAACGCACTCACCTCTATTCTGTACTCACACTACAGGCAAAGAAGAGAATCTTGACGCGTAGAGAGAGGGGTGCCCTATCAGCTGTGTCGATGATTCCGGTTTTGTCTTTAAACCTATGTTGATTCGTTTGTAAAATGATGTTCCACGTTTGTAATAGAAAACTGTATTTCTTCCTCTTTGTAAAAGATCCTGATGTTTTTCCGCTGCGTAAGGTTTTAAACTTCCTTTTATCGGTAGTATCCGATGTTTTAAGTGTACCTCTTTTTATCATCTCCTTATTCTTTCTATTTTATATCATGTACGCCTCTTTCCCCCTTCTCTCTTAACGCCCAAAAATGAAAAACTCTGATATTTTGACCAAAAGATTTTGGGGCGTTACACGGGAAGCCGCGCACGCCCATGCGCACCCGTCGGGTGCCAACGTGCACTCGACGCCGTGTTTTCGATCTGAACCCCATTTTTTCCGTCGCTCATCTTTTTTGAGACGTCGCTGATGAGACGTCGTTGACCGGGGTCCATGGGCCCGGTCAAAGTCAACCCTGTGACCAAAATTACCATTTTACCCCTAAACTTAAAATGCTCCGTTTGAGCTCGTTTGAACTCCGATTGAGCTCATTCTTTTTCCGTCGTAAACCAAATTTCATTCTCTATCATCTCAGTCATATAGATGGGATATCCACTCTCATTTCTTCAACTCCAATCTTTAGAGCTCTCGATCCATCACGTAGTTAACGATTGTTTTTCCGCCGGGAGCTTTTATAGCTTTAATTATACGATGTTAAGGATCTAAGAACACCATAACATATGTAGGCTATCAGTTGGATTGAACATCGAGACATGAGATTTGAGACACGAGCTTTGAGACACGAGATCCGAGACACGGGATCTCTGGTACTCGCTACTCACGTAGTAACCACCGAACGAGGTGGGGTAACTTCTAAACTCTATTTGTTTACTGTTTTCCCTATCTGATATTTGAACTGATGAACTCTACATGCTGTGATATATTCTGTGTTTATTTTACGAAAGTGTGATAGGTGAGGGCTGAGTGTCCAATTGGGCTTAGTGTCCATTGGGCTGCGAGTCCACTTGTGAGTCATGGGTTGTGTGTCTGTTTATGAATCGAGTTATGTGTTTTGTATAATATGTGATGTGTTTAAGTGCTGAATTATTATATCTGTTTAATACGTGATCGACTTGACAATGTTAAAACTTTGGAAAGTATCCCCACGAGTGTATTCAACGCACTCACCCCTATTCTGTACTCACACTAGAGGAGAAGATGAGAATTTTGACGCGTAGAGAGAGGGGTGCCCTATCAGCCGTGTCCATCTTCTGGTTTTGTCTTTTGAAGTTATGTTGTACGTTTGTAAAAGAAAACTGTATTTATCCTTCTTTATAAAGGATCCTGATGTTTTTCCGCTGCGTAAGGTTTCAAAACTCTAGTTTATCGGTTGTATCCGATGTTTTAAGTGTATATCTTCTTATCCTCTCTTTTTTCTTTCTATTTTATATCATGTACGTCTTCTTCCCCTTTCTCTCTTCACGCCCAAAAGTGAAAAACTCTAATATTTTTAAGTAAAAGATTCTGGGGCGTGACAAAATTTAAATAAAAAATAATAATTACCAGCTATAGCAGGTTAGAGGACTAAAAAATGATATTTTTTAAACATAAATGACTAAAATTCAAAAGGTAAAAGATAAGGGATGAAAAATCAAATAAGGTAAACTTATAGGACCAAAAATCTTCTTTTCCCTAAATAATATTTTATGTTGACTAGGCTATTCAAATAAAGACCCCATTTTAAATTTTAGACTAGGAAGTTTAATTTTAACATGGAATAATAACAGGTTTATATTTAAATAAGAAAAATTATATATATATATTATTAGTTAATTATTATTATATAAGTATGAATGTTTCGTCCATTTTTTCATAATGCTTATTTTAACCCTTCTACATAGTTAAATTAAATAACATTAAATTAAAGTCCTAATTAAAGAAAACTCTTTATTAGGGAGAGTAACGTAATTCAATATTTATTTTATTTTTCAATTTGATTATAAAAAACAAGAGTCATTTACATTTCAAACTCTCTTGAAAAAATTACATGTTTTTTATTATATTTCTTTTATAATCTTGAACATTTTGAATCTTAGACTAAAATTAGTCTTATATTAATATATATTTAAAGAGCTTTTTAATGATATATTATAAACATATTTAAAAAAACTCTAAGACTCCATTAGAAAATAAAATCATTATTTAGAAATCAAAAATTGGAGCAAAATATAATTTTCTATATAAAAGAATCAATAAATTTGTATTAACAAATTCAAAAGGAAATAAAAATAAATAACCATTGAGGTTTAAATGTTTAAAGACGTAGAAACTTTGGTTCAAACAAACTATTAAACTAAAAAAATTAATTATTACAAGTATAGATTTAGTTAGACATGTCATAGATAAATATGAAGACTATGATACAAATATTATTGTTTTAGGATAATAAAATAATTCAATATTCATTTTATTTTTCTATTTGATTATAAAAGGTAATAGATCATTTACATTCCAAAGTACTCTTCCTAAAAAATTATATGTTTTGATTATTTTTTTTCTAAAATCTTGAATATTTTGAATTATGAACTAAAAAATTAGATCTACATTAATATAGATTTAAAGTAAATCATTATATGATACAATTATTATATTTGAAGGATAAAAAATTGTAGCGCCCCGGATCAAAACGAGCATAATTGATTAATTAAATATTTAACACATGACTTAATGAGTAGATGCGTTTATTTTGACTGTTTAAATTTATTATGTGCGTATCAGATACGTGTTTAACGCGTGACTTAGATGGATAATTTTCGTAGACATGGTATATAGAATATTTCATACCATAAGATGCGTCTTGGAAAGACGAGAAAATAGGAACGAACTAGGGGTCAATCGAAGACCCGTAGCTCGAACGACGATGGAAAGGGCAAAACCCGAAGATCCGGAAAACCGGAAGATATTTACGTGAATAGTAACGTTGAAAAATCAACTGATGAATAGTGATGAGATATTTTGGATGAATAGTAACGGAGATATTTTCGGTGAATAGTGTTTTCCGAATTCTATAAATAGAGGCTCCTCCGATTCATTTTTCACCGTTTCTCCGAACGAGCCAAAAGCGATGAAAACGAGTAAGTCCTTCTCTCTCCTCTCTTTCTTTCCGGGTTTCTGTTTCCGGCGGGCCACCGCCGGCGCCGGCCGGTGGCTGGAAAATTCAACATTGTCAGAATCGGACGATTTTCGCACACGACGTTCGTCTCGACGAGATGAATCTAGGATAGGCCTCGGATTTCAAATCCGATTTCTCGTTCGCCGGAAAACGGCGAAAAACGGTCTCCAAACCCGTTTTCTCTCTCCTCCTTTCTACCTCGTTTCTTCTCCGTTTTGGGTAAAATCAAACTCTAGATTGAAGCTCTCGTTGAGCCCATCACAAAACCGGGCTCGGATTTCTGATCGGATCTCTCCTCCTCCGGCAATCGCCGGTCGGAAGTTTTGGTTGGTGTTGAATTTTTGGAAAAACTGTGTATCGAAGGGTTTTGCGGCGTAATTATCAGGCACTATTCATGCCGGAATCCGGCTATGGACGGCCGGAGGTGGCAGCCGGAGGTGCAAGGTATCCGGCAAGGTAGGTGGTGGCGGCAGGAGGCGGCGCCACCGCGCCGGGCGACGCTGGGAAGTGGCCTGGTCGAGCAGGCCACCGTCGGAAACTGGGCGACGGGCTGTTTTTGCAGGTGTTTTGGCGGAGTTAGGCGGCACCGTCGTGGCTGCCGTTGGTCGGAGTTGGTAGCCTGAAGTGGGGGGAATCCGGGGGTGTGGTCGGCGACCGGTGGTTCGCCGGCCGGCGGCGGCTGGAAGCCCGTTTAGATAGCCTGTTCGCGCGGGCGCCGGGCGCGACGACGGGAACCCCAAATCTTAAAACGCTTCGTTCGAGCTCGTTTGAACTCCGATTGAGCTCATTCTTTCTCCGTTGTGCCCCAAATTTCATTCTCTATCATCTCAGTCATATGGATTGGATATCCACTCTCGTTTCTTCAATTCCAATCTTTAGATCGTTCGATCCGACGCGTAGTTAACGATCGATTCTCCGCCGGAGTCTGTTATCGCTTTAATTATATGTTTTTAAGGATCTAAGAACACCGTAACATATGTAGGCTATCAGTTGGATTGAACTTCGAGACACGAGATCCGAGATACGGGATCGTTGGTACTTGCGACTCACGTGGTAACCACCGAACGAGGTGGGGGTAATTTCTAACTCTGTAACTGTTTACAGTTTTCCCTATTTCAAAGTATGATTGAGAAGTCCTAAATGATGAGACATATGTTATGATTACGTGATCATGTTATACTGTGGCAATGTGGCTGAGTGTTATATTCCTGGTATGTATAACTGTTAACTGTTATAAGATGCGGATGTTATTCCCCACGAGTGTATTCAACGCACTCACCCCTTAATTTGTGCTCACACTACAGGAAAAGAAGAGAATCTTAAGGCGTAGAGAGAGGGGTGCCCTATCAGCTGTGTCCTTTGTTCGGATTTGACTTTTAAAGTTATGTTGTACGTTTGTAACAGGAAAACTGTATTTATCATCTTTGTAAAGATCCTGATGTTGTTTTTCCGCTGCGTTTGTTATGGATCCTGATGTTTTTCCGCTGCGCAAGGTTTCAAAACTTCATTTTATTGGTTGCATCCGATGGTTTAAGAGTATCTCTTCTTGTCCCCTCCTTTTCCTTCTATTTTATATCATGTACGCCTCTTTCCCCTTTCTCTCTTAACGCCCAAAAACGAAAAACTCTGATATTTTGACCAAAAGATTTCGGGGCGTTACAAAAATAATTCAATGTTCATTAATTTTTTCTATTTGATTATAGAAGGTAAAAGTTCATTTACATTCCAAACTCTTTTAAAAAAATTACATATTTTTTATTATTTTTTTCTAAAGAATCACTAAAACAATATTAATATGGTCAAATGAAAATAAGAATAAATAATAATGGAAGTAGAATTAGAAAAAAATTCAAGAAAAAGTAAAACTAAAAAGGATAATTTACATTTGTAGACTTGATGACAATTTTAAAAATGTAAAACTATCGAGAATCAAATGAAAAAGGTAATAAATAAGACAATAACATAATCTTATAAACTTCATAAAATATTTAACATTAGAAAATGGTACAATGATATTTATAAAATAACAACGATAAAAATAAAATAAGTGATTTAATACAAACTAAGTATATAATAAAAGTGTAAATGTGTTAATTATGTTGAAATAGTAAAATAAGGGTAAAAAACGTTATCTCATCCCAACTATACCCGATTTTATACTTTTTGGTAAAAACTTTAAAATGTGTCACCGTACTGACTAAAGTTACTTTGCGGGATTTATACTATACGGTAAATTTTCTAATTCCGATCATTTTTTCCAGCCAAAACACCACACGTGGTTCTCACATATTTTTATTAAGGGTATGTTCATCATTTTCTTTCCCTCCATCAAAACCCTAACTCACCACCATCTCCATCATCTCTTCCTCTAATTGGCCATCTTCATCTTCTCAAGAATCCCCTTCATCAATCACAAGCTCCCTTTGCATCCCGTTATGGCCCCTTATTTTCTCTCCAATTAGGCTGCCGATCATACGTCTTGGTTTCCTCCCCATCCGCTATTGAAAAATGCTTCACCAGAAATTCAATTCTTGTTTGTAAATCAAATTCTCAGGAACAAATTAATTCAACAATCAAAAACCATATGGAGTATATTTATATAAAAGATGTTTCAATTTGTTACCGATGTTTAGATGTCGTTGATAACTTCTTTAGCCATTCTGAAAAAGGACACAATCTCCTCTCTAGCAACAATCTCGAAGAAGTCCAATTCCCACAGTTTTCTCTTTCATGCCGCCGCCGGCCGCCTCATTGCCACCTTCCTGGGTGCTGGCGGAAAGTTGAGCAACAACGTATTTGTGTGTTTCAGAGAATTCTGTGTGTGGCAATCATCATCTTCTTCACTAAAGCATCTTTCAATGTCAACATCATCAGTTATGTCAAAGGTCTGTGAAGAAGCTGTTTTGAGGATTAGGAGATTAACTCTGAATTCGAGATATGCAGACATTACCATCGTGAGACCTCTTGCCGGAATTTACCTTTGTATGGATTTTGATTGTTCTTGAAGATGAAGATGGCCGATTAGATTTTACATTTGTATGGATTATGATTGTTCTTGATTGTGGAGATCCTTGAGAAGATGGCCAATTAGAGGAAGAGATGGTGGAGATGGTGGTGAGTTAGGGTTTTGATGGAAAGAAAGAAAATGATGAACATACCCTTAATGAAAACATGTGAGAAGCATGTGTAGTGTTTTGGCCGGAAAAAATGATGGGAATTAGGATATTTACCGTATAGTGTAAATCCCGCAAAGTTTAGTCAATACGGTAACACATTTTAAAGTTTTTACCAAAAAGTGTAAAATCGGGTATGGTTGGGATTGGATGACATTTTTTACCCATAAAATAATGATAAAATTATGGAAAAACTATTTTTAAAATCTTTTAAGAAATATCATATTCGATCCCCAAAATATTATCCATTATATTCATAGAAATGGTCCAAATATACCACAAAACATATAATCAATTACCCTTTATACAACTCAATATAACAAATGATCCCAAAATACCACAAAAATGGTTAAAAGACCAAAAAACCCTTTGACCCCACATTTGCAATCATTTGATAATACTACATCCAAGCACATTTTATAATTTCCAATCCATATTTTTCCAAATTTAATTAATAATTTCATATCCAAATGTTTTTTAGATCCGGGCCTCAAAATGGTATCAGAGTCTATGTTTATTGAAGAAATAATTTACGATTTATATTTACAATATTGATTTTATGCCTAACAGAGGAGAAAATTAAGAAATTATGTATCCGAAAACAATTTTGAGTTAACATAAGTTTCAGGACTATCAATTTGATGACGTCCAACAATGACTGGAACAAAATTGTTCCTCATACATCTAAGATCTCACAAGATCTTAGTGAAATCAAGAAGACCATCCAGTTCCATGGAGGTTAGACGGAGATAATGATCAAATCTCTATGCGAGATCTAATGCGAAGTTTCAGATCTAAAAATAGAAATAATAGATCTGAAAAAAAAGTTACCAAAAGGATCCAATAGATCCATGAATGAACGTTTCAAAGATGCGTTCGGGGATAGATCAATTATTCCCAAAGGAAAGGCTACGAAAATCCCAAAGCCTAAAAGTCAAGAAGATCTAATGTGTGAAATCATTAGAAACATGTGAGATGGAGACATCACAAGTTGATATCTCTGAGTTAACCGAATCACTTTCCAATCTTGGGATTGTAGATCTGGTTAACATCAAGATGAACTCTCCAGTTCCTGATCCAGAAAGAAGTACGAGTTCAAACACACAAGCCCCTGAGAAATCACGGGCAGAAGTCGAATCTAAGTTCGATATGAGAACTTGGAGATTTGGAGCAAAATGACATTCAGTGAGGAACAAAGCACCTCCTAATAGTCCCTAGGCGAAAACTATATTGGATCCAACACATCCATAAGGATTGGTTCTCATGATCGACATCATCGATTTTCGAAATATGGAAAAACTAATCGATGAATGGATAACCTCTTTAAAGGTGGCCTCGACAAAGCTGAACATAGAAAAGGAAAACTTTATCAGACTAAATCAAAAGTAGTCTGGAAGATTCAGCAAAACTAGCTTGGGAAGCAACATCTGCCCAAATCAAAGAAGAAATCTATGACGGAGATAGTTTATACACTATCATCAAAAAAGTTAGAATAATATTAAAGGTCTATTTCATCGGAGATGGATACTTTGACCAAAACAAGAAGGAGAAAAGTCGAGAATATACACAAGCCATGTATGCTCTCGAGTTAAGAAGTATATGTGCGGCAGACGAATACATTTATTAGTACCATAAATATTACTTCCAAACGGAGGTCCCATTGAATGTCTAGCAATTACAGTCTTTAAAACTTTAATTTGTACGAGTATGAGCTTTGAATTCATCCACCAAACAAATATATTACCTTCGTATTTTTCCTTGTGATGAAATATATCATTTACAGCAACCAGCGATTGGAATATACGAATGTATGCTAGAAATAGTGGGTTATGAAGTATCTGTCACTGGTAATGCAGGTAGAACCAAAGGTACTATGACTTTGGGTCTAAGTTTCCTCGAGGAACACAAACCTTGGGGAAGAAAATGAAGATGGATGGAATTCAGTCTCGATGGACACCTCATAAGGGTGGAATGACAAGCCCATTTTTCATATACATATCTGTTGGGGTTATGTATGAAAAATATAAGACAAACTATTTTGCTGCTTATATTGATTCAGGTTCAGGTATTTGCATAGCAAAACCAGGAGTTTTTCCTAGCAAAGTTGTGGAAACATTACTAATTATTGTAGGAAGGGATTTTTCATAGAAAATCCTGATACTCAATAAAGGTATTCGTGAAATAAGGATAATGATAGACGGTGTATTTGGAACACCTGGTATAAGAAAAAAATGCCACGAATCCATATTCACGATACGGGTGCTGATATTTTATTGGGTAATAATTTTATCCAAACTTTTGCAAAATATGAGCAAGATAATCACAAGGGCCTGTAAACCTTTACTACTAACTGTGGTAGTTTGATACAGGTTTTACGATGAGAAAGGGTATTCAATAGAATAATGCTTACTAATTTTCCCAGCAAACGTGGTGATGATGCCAAATTAACTTATCCTAAAATGCAGGATAAAATTTTTTTTGGTAAAACTTTTTTGTCTTTCAGGCAACAGGGTTTCGAAAAGGCATCCGAAGAAGATATCCAATTTCTGAAGAATGCACTAAAAGAGAGAACACCTATTGAGGACATTGACAAGGAAAGTTTACTTTCCCTTGAGAATGTCAAAAGACTAATCCAGAGAAACTTAAATGAGGATCCTCTGGCTTGGTGGAATAGAAACAAGATTGAAGCAACTCTAAAGGTAAAAGAACAATGTCGATACAAGTTAGTTTGATACAAGACAATCCAGATGAATATGCTCGATAAGAAAGATATGCAGAAAATCATTAAAGAGCATATCGATCTTAAATTGATTGAAGCTGGAATCTCCTCTTACAGTAGCCCAGGATTTCTGGTAAGAAACCACGGTGAAATCAAAAGATGTAAATTAAGGTTAGTAATTAACTATCAAGGTATTAATAAAATACTTGATTTTGATGGTTATTACATCCCTAGTAGAGAACATCTAATTGACTATATTAAAGGGTCAAAAGTGTTTTCTAAATTCAATTGTAAGTCTGTTTTCTACCAGACTAAAATGGAAAAATGAGTCAAGAAAGTATATAGCCTTTTCTACTCCACAAGGTCAGTATATCTGGAATGTACTTCCAATGGGACTTGCAAATGCACCCCAAATGTACCAATGAAAAATGGATAATCTTTTTAAAGATGATTTTGAGTTTATGTTTGTCTACATAGATGACATATTAATTGCATCAAAGAATATGAAAGAACATATTAAACATCTTGAAATATTCTCTGAAGCATAACATAAGGAAAGATTAGTGCTATCTGAAAAGAAAGCAATAATCGCAGTCAATAAAATCGAGTTTTTCGGTGTTATTATTGATCATGCAGGAATGAAACTTCAGGAACATATTGTAGAGAAGATCTGCAATTTTCCAGATGTTCTAAAGGATAAGAAACATCTTCAAAGCTTCTTAGGTGTGATTAACTTTGCAAGTGTGTTCATTAAAGACCTAGCAAAGTACCGAAAGGATTTTCGTCCATTATTACAAAAGAATGAAAAAACTAAATGGAAATGGGAAGAAATACATTCCCAACGAGTGCGTGAGTTGAAACAAGTTTGCAGTAATATACCAAAACTCGTAATTCCAGAAGATGAAGATTAATTAGTGGTCTATACAGACGATAATGATTTTAGATGAGCAGCAGTGCTCATGCGAAAGACACCTACAGATGAAGAGCCATATAGATACATAGGAGGGTTGTTCTCGAAACAACAAGACAGTCATTGGCATATCAACGAGAAGGAATTCTTTGCGGTTTGGAAGGCTTTCAAAAATGGCCTTTATTTTTACTAGCAAAAGAATTTACCTTAAAAGTAGATAATATAAATGTTAAAGCTTTCTTGAAAAATAAGCTCGAATCAAAAATCGAGAAAATACGTTTTATCAGATGGCAAGTAGAATGTCAGTATTATATTTTTGATATTGTCATTGTAAAATCTAATGAGAATGTTCTTGCAGATTTCCTGACGAGAGATTGACATCCTTAAAGTAGGTTCTATCACGGTGCGTTCAAGACACCTCAGGAAAAACTTAGAGGATTTGAACAAAAGATATGGATTGCTAAGAATTTGTGTCGAAAAAGCTGCCTAAATTCAAAAGGTAGATTTGGACTTTGTCCAAAAGGCTATACAAGCCACACAAGTTGTTCATGCCCATTTATGCGATGCACTTGAGAAACCACTTCTCAAAGTGGGTTCACCATCGGTGACCCAAAAAGAAATTTTTGAGAAAGGTTCATCATCGATGAACACAACGGGTATTTCAAATCCCGTAGCAGGACATCCTGCAGATATATGTTTTACATCAGATTTTATTGTAGAGGTATCTAATCCAACACAAGTGAGCTATCAGACTCCGATAGAGATATTAATTTGGAAAGTCAGGAATTTATTCCAAACAAACCAAGTCAACCCAGTCCCTCTGGGTTAAAGAGGGATATGTTAACCTTAGGCCACAGACCGGCCCAAGAAAGGTTAACACTAACGAATCATTTTATACGTTATAGGTTTATCAAAAGACTTAGGAAAAACTGGTAACAAGGATTGGGATCAATCCCAACAAGATGATGTTGGTTGGTTTGGAAAATATCCATGACTGTGGATGCTTGTGGGTGCAAATTCATGATACGTTCGAGAATGGTATGATTTTGGAGCTATTGCTTCAATTCTTACCACTGCACCAAACTTTTTGGAAGTTTTCAAATTATCAGAATAGATTGCCATGGCCGTTCATGACTCATAGCAAAATAACCCACATCTAGGTCGAGAAGATATCTTGGAGCTAAAATTCATATCAGCAAAGATATCTTTGGAGCTAAGATATCTTTAACCTATCCCTCTGGGGTTAAAGAGGGATAGGTTAACCTTAGGCCATAGACCGGTCCAAGAAAGGTTAACACTAACGAATCATTTTCTACATTATAGGTTTATCAAAAGACTTAGGAAAAACTGGTAACAAGGATCGGGATCAATCCCAACAAGATGATGCTGATTAGTCTAGAAAATATCCATGACTGTGGATGCTTGTGGGTGCAAATTCATAAGACGTTCGAGAATGGTATGACTTTGGAGCTATTGCTTCAATTCTTACCACTGCACCAAACTTTTTGGAAATTTTCAAATTATCAGAATGGATTGCCATGGCCGTTCATGACTCATGGCAAAACAACTCACATCTGGGTCGAGAACATATCTTGGAGGTAAAATTTATATCAACAGCTCCAGAGATTATAGGTAAAGGGTCTCATCTGGTTTTTCATTTCGTCAAACTACACAGACCAGACATGGTGGCCTTCAATAGAGCAAAAGCACCACCAAAAAGCAGTCCTCTAGTGGTCACCCTCACAAAGATGAGATATCTACAAGGCGAGCATGTGGAATGTGGGTCTGTCTTACAGAGATGGACAAAGTCAAGTATTCATTTAAGATTTTCTAGAATTCTGTGAACAGATCCTTCCTGGTAAACTCAATGACAGGAAACATTACTGGATTTGCTGAAAATCTCTTCGAAAATAAGAGAAAGCTTATTTGGGGAAACAAGATTCTGGCACTGGAAAATATGAGAAAGAAGGTATATAACATGATACATATCGGATGATGGGAAGAAAAAATTTGTTCTTTCTGTCAGTCATAGAAGAATCCATTGTTCGGACAAGGCATCAAGATCAAAAACAACAGACCCGATCTACAACAAATGAGAAAGGGTCTGAAGAAATGTATTTAGAAAGAAAATCCCAAAGATATAACAAAAGAAAGCGAGTCTAATTAGACTTGATAAAAATTCATGTAAGTGAAATTCTCGTGTATGAATTTCGTGTAGAGAAATTCTCGTGTAAGCTAGGATTAAATTCTCGTGTAGGATTAAATCCTCGTGTAAAGATATGATTTCGTGTAGAGAAATTCTCGTGTATGCTAGGATTAAATCCTTGTGTAAAGGGTAGGATTAGGTTTTCGTGTAATCCTTTTTGGCTTTCGTGTAAGGTCTAACCAAGCACTACACTCCACCAAATATGGTGAAGTGGGTGGTCCTACCACCAAAAAAAGATGGGCCACTACCAAAATAATGCAGTGATAGTGGAGAGGCTGGACATGCCAACCACCCAACAACAGATAGTGGGTGAGCCACACTCCACTAAATGATAGTGGATGGAAGCTGGCAGTGGGACAAATGATGATGACATGAAGGAAATTGAAGAAAGCATCCGCATTTGAAATCCACGGAAATCATCTATAAAAGGATCCATTCAGTCATTGGAGAAGGACATCAGAAATCGAACATTTCTTGAGCACTTCTGTCACGCCCCAAAATCTTTTCATAAAATATCAGAGTTTTCCATTGTGCGTGAAGATAGAAATAGCAAGGGACACATATCACAAACAGAAAGAAAATAGAAGGAGATGACAGAAGAAAGAGGTAAGGGACGATGTGAAACATTCACATATCAACAATCGGCCTCAGCCGATAGCATTCGGTCTCAATACCGATAAAATACAACATTCGCAGTGGAACAAATCATCAGGATCTCACATCCGTTACAAAATATTACAAAACGTGAATGATCTTAAATCATAGTTTGGAAAAGTTTGAGAAACATCAACTTAATACACAAATCCAGAGATAGCACCACATCTCTCCATCTAGGGTTCATCAGGCTCATCATCTCCTGACTGTGAGTACAGAATAAGGGGTGAGTGCGTGGAATACACTCGTGGGAATACTATCCACCTCACATGACGCTCAACATATATAAAAATACTGGGTAAATTAACCTTTAGTCACGTTGTCACAACACATAAAATGCATAGTAGATATTAGAAATGGTAAGGGATGAATAGGTGCGGGAGCAGCCCTCTTACCCTATAAAAACGGTCTCAATATCGTTGGTGCATTTCAAGGACCACCAAACCTCACAGAGTAGTAGAAGGGGGGGGAGACAATTTTTTACGGTCCATAGGACCCTCCGAACATGCAATGTGAACCGAAGTCCTTTCACAGTAATATTATGGCACAACAATTATATTCATAACATTTAGTATTCCTCAATCATGCATTTGATAGGGAAAACAAATAACAGTTAAAGAGATAGAAATTACCCCCACCTTATTCGGTGGTTACCACGTGAGTCGCAAGTACCAAAGGTCTCGTATCACATAGCTCAACTCAACAGGTAGCCTACACAATTACGGTATATCTTAGATCCTTAATAAGTGTAATTAAAGCTGTAAAAGATCTCGACAGAAAATGATCGTTAAAGGCGCGACGGATCGAGAGATCTAAAGGATGGAGTTGAAGAAATGAGAATGGATAGATAATCCAATTGACTGAGGGTATAAATGATGAAATTTGGGTCACGATGAAAGAAACGGGATATGGATCGATAATACGGCGTCACGCGTTTCCCATCACCCGGCGTCACTCAGCGCACGTATAGCTCCCGGCGCGCGCGCCCAGCACACGCCCGTGCCCTCCTAGCATGGCCGTGCGCCACTGTCCAGAAGTTTCCCCCAGGCTCGTGCACGACCGTATGCTCCGGCACGACCGCGCGCTACCGTCCAGTGGCTTCCCCGGCTCATGCATGACTGCACGCCACACAGTTTGCGCAGCTGCTTTCAGCTGTGGCAACGCCGCCTGACATCGTCCCCTCCCGGTCCATCGGCTACTTCATTCCAATCTCCACCATCTTCGGCCATTCCCCAACCGGACTTCGGCGTGAGAGTAACCCTTTCCCAATCCCAAAACTCACACACACACCTCTAAACACTTGGCCGGTGTCTTCCAATCGCCGGTAACCCATCGTCAAGTCTCACCGGTGCATCACCAGCACCGGTCATCATTTCCCCATGGCGGCGTCACTTGCGCCGCCCCCAACAGAGATCACACAACACACACACAAACACACACTCATACATGCATATCACACACCCAACCCGATATAGCTCCGGCGCCACCACCCACGGCGACGCCATCCCTCCAACAGCTCACCCTCACCTCCGAGAGGGCCTTCGTTAACCGCTCTGGCATAAAAGAGGGAGAAAAAGAGAGATAACCGAGGAGAGAGAAAAGTTGGCTAGGGTTAGGGTTTAGGATTTTGAGATGGTTTTTCGTCGTTTTCCGGTGAACGATAAATCGTAATTGAAATCCGAGACCTATTTTAGACTGCTCTTGTTGAAACCTACGTCATGTGTGAAAATCGGCCAAAACCGACAACTTTGAAATTTTCCAGCCACTGGCGGCGGCGCCGCCATGCTGGAGGCCGAAACCGAAAAGACAGAGAAGAGAGAGACTTACTTGTTTTCGTCGCGTTTGGCTTGCTCGGAGAAATGGTGATTTTTGAATCGGAAGAGCCTCTATTTATAGATTTCCAAAAGTTACTATTCACCAAAAATATCTCATTTTACTATTCACCGTTAATATCTTCCATTCCTCCGAAACTTCGTATATTGCCATTTTCTTCACCGGTTGAGCTACGGGTCTCCGATTGACCCCTAGTTCGTTTCTATCTTCTCATTTTTCCAATACACGTCTATTGGTATAAGAATATCCTATGTTCCATGTCCAGAAAATATATCCGTCTAAAACATACATTAAACACGTATCTGAAACGCACGTAATTAATGTAAACAGTCAAAATATTCACACATAATCATTAAGTCATGTGTTAAATATTTAATTAATAAATTATGCTTCATTTTTTATCCGGGGTGCTACATCCCTTACCCCTAAAAGGAATTTCGTCCTCGAAGTTAAACGCGTAACTAGGAAGAACATAAATCGTGTACCTAGAAAAGGTAGGTCGGGGTACTTCTTCAGAATTTCATCTTCCAGTTCCCAAGTTGTTTTTTTCTTTCCGTGTCGGCTCCACTGAACCTTTACTATAGCCATTTCCCGATTTCTTAGTTGCCGATATTTCCTGTCCAGGATGGCTATCGGGACTTCTTCATATGACAGATCCTTTTCCAGTTCTATGCCTCCTTGTTCGATTATATGATTTGGATCGAATATATACTTCCGTAGCATAGACACATGAAAAACATTATGTACTCCAGCGAAATCCGGCGGCAGTGCTAAACGGTATGCGACTTCCCCAACTTGATCTAGAATTTCAAACGGTCCCACGTATCTCGGCTTCAACTTTCCTCTCTTTCCAAAACAGTGGACCTCTTTAGTGGGCGATACTTTGAGGAAAACTTTGTCTCTTACTTCAAATTTCAGCTCCCTCCGTCTTTTGTCCGCATAAGCTTTCTGTCGATCCTGGGCTATTCGTATTCTCTCCCAAATCTTCTTTATTACTTCAACCGTTTGATTCACTAATTCGGGCCCCAAGATTTTATTCTCGTCCACGTCATCCCAACAGATAGGTGAACAACACTTTCTTCCATATAGAGCTTCATAGGGTGCCATACCAATTGTTGATTGGTAACTATTGTTGTAGGCAAACTCCACTAAGCATAAGTGGTCTTCCCAGCTTCCGGGAAAATCCAAAACACATGCCCGCAACATATCCTCCAAGATTTGTATGGTCCTTTCGGATTGTCCGTCGGTTTGGGGATGGAAAACTGTGCTAAAAGACAGCTTGGTTCCTAACTCCTTTTGCAAACTTTGCTAAAATCTGGAGGTGAATCGTGGATCTCTATCTGACACTATAGAAACTGGTACGCCGTGTAATCGGACGATCTCCTCGAGATATATTCGTGCCAACTTATCCAGTCTGAATGTCATCTTGATTGGCAAGAAATGGGTAGATTTCGTTAGTCTATCAACGATTACCCATACAGCGAGATTTCCTCATCTGGTTGTCGGCAAACCAACCACGAAATCTATGGCGATGTGTTCCCACTTCCATTCTGGTATCTCCATAGGAGTTAGCATCCTAGCCGGTCGTTGTTGCTCCGCTTTTACTTGTTGACGGATGAGACACTTCTTGACGAACAACCCTATACTTCTCTTCATATTCCTCCATAAAAAATTCACTCTTAAATCTCGGTACATCTTTGTACCTCCAGGATATGCAGACATTGGTGTGCAAAGCGCCTCTTTGAGAATTTCTTCCCTCAATTCTTCGTTCTTAGGCACGCACATTCTCCCTCTGAAGATCAGAGCTCCATCTGTAGCCAAAGAGAAACCTTCAGCTCTTCCATTATCCATAAGAGCTTTCATCTTCATTAGGAAATTATCCTTCTTCTGGGCTTCCACAATTCGATCATGTAGCGTGGGTTTTACGAATAATGTTGTCATCCTGGATTCAATGCTGACTGAAGACGTGACTATCTCCAAACTAAGCTTTGACATTTTCTCGATCAGTTGGTGCTGATTGGTGATCATCGACGTCACCACTCCCTTTCTTTTCCTGCTAAGGGCGTCTGCCACCACATTCGCTTTTCCAGGATGGTAGTGGATCGTAATATCATAATCCTTCACTAACTCTAGCCATCTTCTTTATCTCATATTAAGCTCCTTCTGCTCAAAGAAGTATTTCAGGCTCTTGTGGTCGGTGTAGATTTCACACTTCACGCCGTATAGGTAGTGTCTCCAGATCTTGAGAGTGTATACCACAACTGCTAGTTCCAGATCATGCGTTGGGTAGTTCTGTTCGTGAATCTTCAACTGGCGTGATGCATATGCCATCACCTTTCCTTCCTGCATCAAAACACACCCCAAACCCTGTTTGGATACGTTATTGTAAATCACGAACTCTTTAGATACGTCTGGAACTATTAAGACTGGTGCTTCTGTCAGTCTTTTCTTCAGTTCCTGGAAACTATGCTCGTATTGCTCACTCCACTGGAACTTCGCATCCTTTCTTGTCAAGCGAGTCATTGGAGTGACAATCTTCGAAAATTCCTCTATGAATCTTCGGTAATATCCAGCCAGGCCGATGAAACTCCGAACTTCCTTCACATTTGTTGGAGTTTCCCACTTGCTAACAGCTTCCACCTTCTCAGGATCTACTTCGATCCCTTGTGAAGAAACGAAGTGACCCAGGAAACCTACTTTGTCCATCCAGAATTCGCACTTCTTAAATTTTGCGTAAAGTTTCTCCTTCCTTAGTACCTCTAGTACGATTCTGAGATGTTGTTCATGGTGCGCTCTATCGGATGAATAGATGAGAATATCATCAATGAACACTATGACAAAGAGATTAAGATAAGGATGAAAGACACGATTCATCAAATTCATGAAGACAGCTGGAGCATTACTCAGTTAGAATGGTATTACTACAAACTCATAGTGGCCATATCTTGTTCTGAATGCCGTCTTGGATATATCTGTGTCTTTGACTTTCATCTTGTGATATCCAGACCTTAAGTCAATCTTCGAGAACATACTAGCATCTCTTAATTGATCGAAAAGATCTTCAATCCGAGGCAGTGGATACTTATTCTTTATTGTCCTCTTGTTCAGCTCTCGGTAATCGATACACATCCTAAAGCTGTCATCCTTTTTTTTCACGAAAAACACTGGTGCTCCCTAGGATGACACACTCGGTCTGATGAAACCCTTGTCCAAAAGCTCCTGTAATTGGACCTTCAGTTCCTGTAATTCTTTTGGTACCATTCGATAAAGAGCTTTCGACATCGGTGCTGACCTTGAAACGAAATCTATCTCGAAGGTCACTTATCGATTCGGTGGAGGACTAGGTAAATCCTCAGGAAATACGTCCATGAATTCTTTTATCACCGGCACCTCCTCCATAGTAGTCGATTCCTTCTCAGAGTTCACCATGTTGACCATGTTGGAACCGATGGATCGCCGGCTCTATGCTATCAGAATCGGGATCCATAAAAGTACGCAGTGGAAAGAAAAACATACCCTTGTAGACCTCTTCGATCTTCTGATGTATTCCTATAGCCTTTCTCGAACGTTGTGTGGTCAACGATCTTCCGAGAAATCTCAGTTCTGCTCTCTCTCTCACTATCACGTGTTTTTGTGATCTATTGTCTGTGTTCTTAGAGGCGCTGATGAAAAGAGCTATATATAGGCTACACCAGGGACCTAGAGGAGGAATTGGGTTGGGCCTCCTGATGGGCTTAAGTATCCTGTGTTCGGCCCGAACACATAACTTAAGCCCATCAATAATAATTCAGTCCACTAGAGAATTATTATTGAACTACCGTCCCAATCCCATATTTAATATGGGCTCCTTCTTATTATGTGTACATTTATTTTCCCGTGTTTAAGATATCGAATGTCCATAAATTAAATAAGTTACTGACAACTTAATTAATTTACATCTAATTCCAAGAGTAGTACCACTTATCCTTATTATCATGTCGGATTAAATCCACCTGCAGGGTTTACATGATAATCCTTATGAGCTCCTCAAGGGGACATTATCATCCTAAATAATTAGGATACGGATTCCTTCTATAATCAACAGCACACCATATAAACAATGCTATCTCCCAACTCACCGAGCTTATTGATTTATGAATAAATCTCACCCATTGGCAAATTAAAGAAATAAACACTGAGCATACATGTCCGTTATTATATAGGGATTAAGAAGATGTACATCCATAATAACAGAGGTCTTGTTCTATTATATAGTCAGTATAAAATGAACAACCTCAAATGGTCCTGCTCAATACACACAAATTGTACTAGTGTAGTTTTATAATCAAGACAGACTAATACCAAACTACACTACAACCATTCCGATGATTTGTCCAAATCCATCTTGGTTGTGAGCTACTATTTATAATTTATAAGAAACTGATAACATGATCATCTGTGTGGCACCACACACCAAGTTATCTATAATATAAATTAATTGGACATTGCATAAACGTATATAACAAATATAAAATGCAAACATATGACCAAAGTGATTCTTATTCCATAAAAGATGTTCATACAAAAGCTAGGCTTATAGTATACATCCTAACAATCTCCCACTTATACTAAAAGACTATGCTGCCATAAGCGCCGCCATACATCTGATTCCCATCCCTTCAACATGCCCATCAAAAGCTTTCGCTGGAAGGGCCTTTGTAAAAGGATCTGCTAGGTTATCTGTTGATGCAATTTTGGCGACAACAACTTCTCCTCGCTTTACGATATCTCGTATCAGGTGGTACTTGCGCTCAATGTGTTTACTTGCTTTATGGGCTCGTGGTTCCTTCGAGTTTGCTACTGCACCACTGTTATCACAATAAATTGTGATAGCTTTAGGCAAACCAGGAATCACTTCTAAGTCCATCAAGAAGTTCCTGAGCCATGCAGCTTCTTTGGTTGCCTCAGAGGCTGCCACATACTCAGCTTCCATGGTGGAGTCTGAAACGCATTTCTGCTTAACACTCCTCCATACAATGGCTCCACCTCCTAAGGTAAACACATAACTCGAGGTAGATTTACTGTTGTCCCTATCCGACTGGAAATCAGAATCCGTGTAACCCACAAGAAGCAAATCATCTGCTTGGTAAACCAGCATATAATTTCTAGTCCTTTTCAGGTACTTTAAAATATGCTTTACCGCAGTCCAATGTCCTTGTCCTGGGTTACTTTGATATCTGCTAACCATGCCCACGGCAAAACAGATATCTGGTCTCGTACATAGCATTGCATACATTAGGCTTCCTACAGCCGAAGCATAAGGAACTGCCTTCATGTCCTCTATCTCCTTTGGTGTCTTAGGACACATCTCCTTAGATAAAGGTACTCCATGTCGAAAAGGTAGAAAACCTTTCTTAGAGTTTTGCATGCTAAAACGAGCTAGAATGGTATCAATATACGAAGCTTGAGATAAGCATAACATTCTTTTCTTGCGATCCCTTATAACTTTGATCCCAAGAATATGTCCAACTTCTCCCAAGTCCTTCATATCAAACTGTTTGGATAGTCATACCTTTACGTCTGACAATGTCTTGACATTGTTGCCAATGAGCAAGATGTCATCTACGTATAGTACAAGAAATACCACCACGTTTCCGTCACTCTTCTTGTATACACAAGACTCATCCGGACATTGAATGAATCCATAAGATTGGATTACCTCATCAAAACGGATGTTCCAAGATCTCGAAGCTTGTTTCAATCCATAAATGGATCGATTAAGCTTACACACAAGATGCTCTTTGCCCTTTGCAATGAATCCTTCTGGTTGCTTCATATAGATGTTTTCTTCAAGACTTCCATTAAGGAATGCTGTCTTGACATCCATTTGCCAAACCTCATAATTCATATGAGCAGCAACAGACAAAAGAATCCGGATAGACTTGAGCATGGCTACCGGCGAAAAGGTTTCCTCATAATCGATCCCTTCTTTCTGAGTATACCCCTTCGCAACAAGCCTTGCTTTGAAAGTTTCCACTTTCCCGTCTGACCCTCTTTTTCTTTTGTAGACCCACTTACATCCAATGGCTTTTACACCATTTGGTGGTTCTACAAGCTCCCAGACTTGATTATAATCCATAGATTCTATCTCAGAAGTCATAGCCTTTTGCCAAGATATTGCATCTTTATCTTGGAGTGCTTCGTCATAGGTCCAAGGATCAGATTCATGTTCACCAGGCACTAAGTCCGAGGACTCTCCTAAAAACATGAATCTATCAGGTTGTCTAACAACCCTCCCACTACGACGAGGCACTCGTGGTAACAGTGTATCATGAGTGATGCACGGTGCGGACTCCTGTGGTATCTCATCTTGTACCGTTGGTACTAAGGTAGGGATTTCCCCTCTGATTTCCTCTAGAATAATTTTACTCGTGGGCTTGTGGTTCATTACATAGTCCTCTTCTAAGAATCGGGCATTTGTGCTAACAATGACCTTCTGATCCTTAGGACTATAAAATAAACCACCTTTCATTCCTCTAGGATAGCCCACAAACAACCGAACATCCGTACGAGATTCCAACTTATCAGTGTCTCCCTTCAGCATATGTGCTGGACTACCCCAAATCCGAATGTGTTTCAGACTAGGCTTACGCCCATTCCACAATTCTGTGGGAGTAGAGGGTACTGTCTTAGAAGGTACCAGGTTCAGAATATACGCCGCCGATTCCAGGGCATATCCCCAAAACGAATTCGGTAATTCCGAATAACTCATCATCGATCTAACCATTTCCATGAGAGTCCTATTCCTTCGTTCTGCCACACCATTCTGTTGGGGTGTACCAGGTGCAGACAATTGGGATTGAATCCCAGCCTCTGATAAGTAATTCCTAAACTCTCCTAAAAGGTACTCGCCACCACGATCAGATCGTAGTTTTTGATACATTTACCATGACGCTTCTCCACATCAGTCTTGTACTCTTTGAATTTATCAAAGCACTCAGACTTGCGGCGCATCAAATAAATATACCCATATCTCGAAAAATCGTCTATGAAAGAGACAAAATATTCGAAGCCACCTCTTTCCTGGATAGTCATAGGACCACACAAATCAGAATGAACCAATTCCAACACTTCTTTGGCTCTATACCCCTTGGCTTTAAAAGGCCTCTTGGTCATTTTTCCTTCCAAGCAGGACTCGCAGGTCGGATAGTTTTCCACTTCCAATGAACTCAAAGGTCCATCGGCTATCAACCTTTGAATCCTACTCAAATTAATGTGACCTAGTCTTAGATGCCAAAGATATGTTTGGTTCATTTTAGAAGGTTCTTTTCTCTTATTTGAGTTAGAAGATGTATTATTAATTTCCATTTGTTGCATCGTAGGAGTTATTGGATTAAGAGTATATAAATTGCCAACCAACGTACCAGAACAGATAATAACCCTATTTTTCTTGACAACCACTTTGCCATCAAAAGAAACAGAATATCCATCCAAAAATAACTTAGAAACCGAAATCAAGTTCTTTCTAAAACAAGGTACGTAAAGACAATTCCTCAAAACCAAAGTCTTGTTCCTATTAAAAGATAAATAAACATCTCCCACTGCAACTGCCGCCACTTTCGTAGCATTGCCCATGTAGATGGTAATCTCGCCCTCACTAAGTCGTCTGGTTTCCTGGAACCCCTGCAAAGAATTGCAGACATGATCAGTGGCTCCCGTATCTACACACCAGGTACCGATAGATAACACCGCTAAACATGTTTCTGTAATTAGTGAATAAGATATACCTTCTTTGTTCTCCTTTTTCTTGGGACAATCTACCTTCCAATGTCCAGGCTGCTTGCAAGAGAAGCACTTGCCCTTTGGCTTTTTCACGCCACCTTGTGGCCCAACCTTTTGAGGTCCATTCGCTTTGTTTGCCGAAGGATTCTGTTTCTTCTTCTTCTTTCCACCTTTCGGCTTAGAAGTAGAAACATTTTCAGCAACGTAAGCTTGAGAACTTTGACGAAATAGTCCTTCTGCCGATTTGAGTTCTGTCAGAAGTTCCGCCAAGGAGTACATCCTTTTGTTCATATTATAATTAAGGCGGAACTGCTCAAAAACTCTTAGGCAGTGTTTGGAGCACGATATCGACCTGGGTTTCCCCATCGATTTCAGCTCCAAGGACTTCCATCTCATTTAAATGAGCCATCATCTTAAGGACGTGATCACTCACAGGTGTCCCCTCAGACATGGTGGTCGTCATTAAGTTTCTCATTGCCTCCTGTCTGGCAGCCCGACTCTGGTGTCCGAAGAGTTCTCTGAGATTGTGCATCATATCATAGGCAGTGGGCATGGCCTGATGCTGATGTTGCAGTACATTTGACATGGAAGCCAAAATGTAACACCGCGCCATCTCATCTGCCTTAACCCACTTTCTATAATGCGTTTTCTCCTCTTCAGTAGAGTTTTCATCGGGCATGTCAGGACAGTGCTCATGGAGTACAAACTTGTACTCCTCAGCAGTTAGGACAATATCTAGGTTTCTTTTCCAGTCAATATAATTAGGACCAGTAAGTTTGTTTTCTTTGAGTATAACAGCAAGTGGGTTGAAAGACATAATGAAATCTTGAGAATCATATAAATAAATAAATAAATACACAGGTCATAACATATAGAATTTAAAGCCTATATTGTTCCCTCAAACAATATAATTAAATTCACTAACACCTCAAAACACCGTGAATTTCACATGCCACGATAGTGTGGACGTATACTAATTCAAACATTCGTTAGAGGAGGTTTTACCCATTAATTTCATTATCTTGTCAAACAAAATAAAATTAATAGTTGGTTTAACTTTAGCCATGCAAACAACAGCACTTACTCCGATGGGGAGGATACTATCATATGCACCTAAGTGTGTACCATTACTTAATACTAAGTCCATTATCTAGGATTGTATCTCTTCAGATGGAGAAGATCATACACTCCTAAATAATTTTCTATAATTATCCATAGAGGAAGTTTGATCTAGTGATCCGCAATCAAACTCATCCGATGTGGAAGAAGGCACTCAAAGCCAACGTGTAAGTTTAAATGCATCACTTACAAACCAGTAATGGAGGCTATGAGATTTATTCAAAATAAATCCCTCTCCCACTTAGTTATTTAAATGAGGGATTTTAGCATGCAATAACATATAACATATAAAAGCATGCTTGATAAAACAACAAACAAAAAGATAGGCAATAAATATGGAATAATATAAATCCAACTATTATGGCCACTTCGATCAAAAGTTTGCCTGCTAAATGGGGATCGACCTGTTAGCGTCAACATATTTATTGCCCTAATTTATTTAGAAAAAAAATTAGGGTTTAAAACCCTAATTAGCGTCAACATCCAGCGAACAGAATCAGTGCCAAATCCAGCGATTGTTGCGCGAATCCAGCAGGTTGTTGCACAGATCAGCGCCAACCTAGCAATCTGATCGAACAGTCCCATCCAGCAATCTGTTCCAGCGCCTAGCAATCTGATCGAACAGCCCCTTCGAACGCCAATCCTAGTTCGAATAGAAGTCTCGATCGAACAGGAAACCTATACAGAATCTAGTTCGAACATCTACCAATCCTATACAGACTCTAGTTCGAACATCTACCAATCCTATACAGAATCTAGTTCGAAAAAAAAAAACATCATATGAGATCGAACAAAATTACATCAAGAACAAAACAGGAAAACGTAAAACCTAAC
Source organism: Scutellaria minor (assembly GCA_954870855.1). Classification (NCBI taxonomy): domain Eukaryota; kingdom Viridiplantae; phylum Streptophyta; class Magnoliopsida; order Lamiales; family Lamiaceae; genus Scutellaria; species Scutellaria minor. Next base: position 18,397,827 of record OX940729.1, on the reverse strand, counting down.
ACGACAAACCGCCGTGTTTTTACTATTACAATCATGCAACCAACCCAAAACAAAAACCTCGACAGGTCCGAGGGTTTAGATCATACATTATTCATACATACAGACCATAATAGTTGGATATAGATAACCCTGCAAAACCGAGTTATCCTACGCAATCCTACTATCATACAATCCGGAAAAAAAAACGTATGAAAAAGCATAAGATCATAATAATTAACCGATCCAATTACACAGAACCAGAAACCGTGGCTCTGATACCAATTGTTGGAACCGACGGATCGCCGGCTCTATGCTATCAGAATCGGGATCCATAAAAGTACGCAGCGGAAAGAAAAACATACCCTTGTAGACCTCTTCGATCTTCTGATGTATTCCTATAGCCTTTCTCGAACGTTGCGTGGTCAACGATCTTTCGAGAAATCTCAGTTCTGCTCTCTCTCTCACTATCACGTGTTTTTGTGATCTATTTTCTGTGTTCTTAGAGGCGCTGATGAAAAGAGCTATATATAGGCTACACCAGGGACCTAGAGGAGGAATTGGGTTGGGCCTCCTGATGGGCTTAAGTATCCTGTGTTCGGCCCGAACACATAACTTAAGCCCATCAATAATAATTCAGTCCACTAGAGAATTATTATTGAACTACCGTCTCAATCCCATATTTAATATGGGCTCCTTCTTATTATGTGTACATTTATTTCCCCGTGTTTAAGATATCGAATGTCCATAAATTAAATAAGTTACTGACAACTTAATTAATTTACATCTAATTCCAAGAGTAGTACCACTCATCCTTATTATCATGTCGGATTAAATCCACCTGCAGGGTTTACATGATAATCCTTATGAGCTCCTCAAGGGGACATTATCATCCTAAATAATTAGGACACGGATTCCTTCTATAATCAACAGCACACCATATAAACAATGCTATCTCCCAACTCACCGAACTTATTGATTTATGAATAAATCTCACCCATTAGCAAATTAAAGAAATAAACACTGAGCATACATGCCCGTTATTATATAGGGATTAAGAAGATGTACATCCATAATAACAGAGGTCTTGTTCTATTATATAGTCAGTATAAAACGAACAACCTCAAATGGTCCTGCTCAATACACACAAAGTGTACTAGTGTAGTTTTATAATCAAGACAGACTAATACCAAACTACACTACAACCATTCCGATGATTTGTCCAAATCCATCTTGGTTGTGAGCTACTATTTATAATTTATAAGAAACTGATAACATGATCATCTGTGTGGCACCACACACCAAGTTATCTATAATATAAATTAATTAGACATTACATAAACATATATAACAAATATAAAATGCAAACATATGACCAAAGTGATTCTTATTCCATAAAAGATGTTCATACAAAAGCTAGGCTTATAGTATACATCCTAACAGACCAACCAAGCTTCGCAATCTCCTTTGCTAAGCATCTGGGTTGCTTTCATGGCCGAGATAATCCTTGGGTCAACTTTGACTCGAGTCCTATGAAATGTGAACTTCGGTTTTCCTGGTATTTGGAAGACGATCTCTCTAACACGACACTTAATTATCGCATGATTGGACTCTAACCAGTCCATCCCCAGGATTATATCGAAATCCTTCATCTCCAAAGCGTGGAGATCAACTAGAAGGATCTTATTTCCAAAAGCAATCTTAAGACAACGATATAGGTGTTTCGTCCTTACCGTTTTTTTCTGAGGGGATTCTAACTTCTAGAGTTCGAGCGACTATCCTACCGTCCTCATACTTCAGCAATTTACAGAAGTTGACAGAGATGAAGAAGTGTGTCGCCCCAGTATCAAATAGGATGAAAGCAGGTATATAAGATACTGATAACATACATGTCATCGTCTCAGCTCCCTCAACAGCTTTTGGATGAGTAAGAGTGAAAGCTCTCGCTCTGCCTGCCATCGGCCTCGAGTTTGGGGCTGTAGCCGGCATTTTCCTCGACCTCCAACAGTTAGTCGCTACGTGCCCCGGTGCCCCATAATTCAAACAGTTCCGTGTTTCTTGCTGACACGGTCCCGTGTGCACCTTCCTGCATCTAGGGCATAGATTCCCAGGTCAGAAAATAGGAAAGAATGGAGCATTGCTTACCCTCGGAAACTTATTCCGGGTAAAACTCTGGCTCGGGCCAGTCCATTTTCTCTTGATCGGAACAGGGAAGACTTTCTTGAAGGGTGCAGCATCCAAACCAATCCGGGAGGCGATCTCTTGGGCTCTCTCGATGACATTTGCATATGTCATCGTCCCTTGCCCAGCCAGAATCAAGCTAATCTCCATCTGAAGGCCCTTCTCAAATCTTCGAGCCTTCTTGAGATCGTTATCCACCAAGTGTGGAGTATACCAGCTCAAGTGATTAAATCGCCACTCATAATCTCCCACAATTGAGCTTCCCTATTGGAGATGAAGTAACTCTGTCTCCTTCTTATCCCGATAGGACTGAGGGATGAAGTGATGAGAAACCACTTCTTTGAACTCCTCCCACGTCATTCCCTCCCTCTATGTAAGTAGTAGGGTCCGCTCATACGAGTCCTACCAGTGACTCGCTTCATCAATGAGCTGGAAGATGACACAGTTGACCATTTATTCCTTGGAGCAAGTTAGGTGCCCAAACAATCGGTCGAGTGACCTTAGCCACTCTTCCGCCTCTGTTGGTTCCCCTTTCCCATCGAAAGTCGGTGGGTTGAATCGTCGGAACTGCTCGTAGATGAGGTTCGGGTCGGTCCTAGCTGGCTGTGGGGCGGCTCTGGTTACTTTGAAGTGTTGTGCTAACCCCCTCAGCACTGTAACCAAATCCCCTACGTTCGCGTTCTCCTCCCGTTCCGACTGATTTGCCGGCTGAGGTTGCCCTTTCGGGGTCTTCCTCTCGACATACTTCTGTTACGATATATATATATATGTATAAGTCATTGCGATTACATAACAATACTATAAATATAAAAGTTAACGCGATACACGTGATAAGGCATAAACATATACTTTATAAGATAAGCGAGTATATTACATGCTTATATACATAGCAGCATAATAAGAGTAGCACTTACACCACAACAAAAGGTGTATGTACACTATCTATGATGTAGTATCTACCCTGTTCATATACATATAGAACAACGTATCATTTGTAGCATAATATATACATATATTAAAGTTCCCAAGGTCATCTACAATATTGCTGCGGGAGGCGACGGAGGTCCTGGTAATCCTGGTGCTCCATCCCGAGGGTCACCCATCTCCGGGTCGTCCTCCTCAGAATCCTTCTCAGGATCGTCTTCCGACTCGAAGCTACTACTGACGGATCATATGGCGACGGCTCCGGGATAGTCGAAAGACCATGTCGGCCCTATAGCTCCAGCATCCGCCTCGCTACGTTCCCGAAGTCAGCTATAGGCACATGATCCACTGACGAGAATACTAACTTGTCACGGTATACTAAGCGAGCCCTAACCTCCCACTCTCGCGGTAGGGTTTGGATCATATGCAGACATGCATGTACGCCATTAATCCTACCTATCGTACCTCCAATCTCTTGCCAACAGTGTAGGAGTCTGGCGACTTGCTCACCCATCGATACGTCACCCGTTACTCTACTCTCATAGAAACGGCGTCGAAGCCGCTCCTCACGCATCTAAAAAATAGGTACACTCATCCTAGCCATAAGATGATTCCTATTCATCTGTCAAGTTTATTTTACACAAGTTTCTATCATCGTATGTCCATTCCTGGAACGTTCCCTTCAAAACCTAACAGTTCAAAGCGACATAACACATAACAAGCAAACACTCATATTCCTCACCCGTTACTCTACTCTCATAGAAACGACGTCGAAGCCGCTCCTCACGCGTCTAAAAAATAGGTACACTCATCCTAGCCATAAGATGATTCCTATTCATCTGTCAAGTTTATTTTACACAAGTTTCTATCATCGTATGTCCATTCCTAGAACGTTCCCTTCAAAACCTAACAGTTCAAAGCGACATAACACATAACAAGCAAACACTCATATTCCTCAAGTCCTATAAACAGGGAAGGTCACCTATGGAGAGAGGATAGTGCCTATCTATATCTTTTTGAAAACCTTTTCGAAAACCCTTTTCACGTTTTAAAATCACATTTTTGAAATCACGTTTTTCCTACCTTTAAAACTATCACGTTTTAGGCACTATCCTGGAACGTTCCCTTCAAAACCTAACAGTTCAAAGCGACATAACACATAACAAGCAAACACTCATATTCCTCAAGTCCTATAAACAGGGAAGGTCACCTATGGAGAGAGGATAGTGCCTATCTATATCTTTTTGAAAACCTTTTCGAAAACCCTTTTCACGTTTTAAAATCACATTTTTGAAATCACGTTTTTCCCACCTTTAAAACCAGTTCGAGCAAGTTCAAAATTGTTAGAACGAGGCTCTGATACCACCTATCACACCCCAAAATCTTTTCATAAAATATCAGAGTTTTCCATTGGGCGTGAAGATAGAAATAGCAAGGGACACATATCACAAACAGAAAGAAAATAGAAGGAGATGACAGAAGAAAGAGGTAAGGGACGATGTGAAACATTCACATATCAATAATCGGCCTCAGCCGATAGCATTCGGTCTCAATACCGATAAAATACAATATTCGCAGCCGAACAAATCATCAGGATCTCACATTCGTTACATGTATCAAAAATATTACAAAATGTGAATTATCTTAAACCATAGTTTGGAAAAGTATGAGAAACATCAATATACAAATCCAGAGATAGCACCACCTCTCTCCATCTAGGGTTCATTAGGCTCATCATCTCCTGTAGTGTGAGTACAGAATGAGGGGTGAGTGCGTGGAATACACTCGTGGGAATAATATCCACCTCTTATGATGCTCAACAAATATAAAAATACTGGGTAAATTAACCTTTAGTCACGTTGTCAAAACACATAAAATGCATAGCAGATATTAGAAATGGTAAGGGATGAATAGGTGCGGGAACAACCCGTCTTACCCTATAAAAATGGTCTCAATACCGTTGGTGCATTTCAAGGACCACCAAACCTCACAGAGTAGTAGAAGGGGAGGAGACAATTTTTTACGGTCCATAGGACCCTCCGAACATGCAATGTGAACCGAAATCCTTTCACAGTAATATTATGACACAATAATTATATTCACAACATTTAGTATTCCTCAATCATGCATTTGATAGGGAAAACAAATAACAGTTAAAGAGATAGAAATTACCCCCACCTTGTTCGGTGGTTACCACGTGAGTCGCAAGTACCAAAGGTCTCATATCATAAAGTTCAACTCAATAGGTAGCCTATACAATTACGGTATATCTTAGATCCTTAATAAGTGTAATTAAAGCTGTAAAAGATCTCGATCGAAAACGATCGTTAAAGGCGCGACGGATCGAGAGATGTAAAGGGTGGAGTTGAAGAAATGAGAATGGATAGATAATCCAATTGACTAAGGGTATAAAGGATGAAATTTGGGTTACGACGAAAAAAACGGGATATGGATCGATAACACGACGTCATGCGTTTCCCATCACCCGACATCACTTAGCGCACGCATAGCTCCCGATGCGCACACCCAGCGCATGCCCGTGCCCTCCTGGCACGACCGTGCGCCACTATCCAGAAGTTTCCCCAGGCTCGTGCACGATCGTACGCTCCGACACGACCGCGCGCCACACAGTCTGTGCAGCTGCTTTCAGCTGTGGCAACGCCGCCCAACGTCGCCCCCTCCCGGTCCACAGGCTACTTCGTTCCAATCTCCACCATCTTCGGCCATTCCCCCCACCGGACTCCAGCGTGAGAACAACCCTTCCCCAACCCCAAAACTCACACACACACCTCTAAATACTTGGCCGGCGACTTCCTATCACCGGCAACCCATCGTCAAGTCTTGCCGGCGCATCACTAGCGCCGGTCATCACATCCCCACGGTGGCGTCACTTGCGCCGCCCCCAACAGAGATCACACAACTCACACACACAAACACACACTCATACATGCATATCACACACCCAACCCGATATAGCTCCGGCGATGCCATCCCTCCAACAACTCACCCTCACCTTCGAGAGGGCCTCTGGTAACCGCTCCGGTGAAAAGGAGGGAGAAAAAGAAAGAAAACCGAGGAGAGAGAAAAGTTGGCTAGGGTTAGGGTTTAGGATTTTGAGATGGTTTTTCGCTGTTTTCCGGTGAATGAGAAATCAGAATTGAAATCCGAGACCTATTCTAGACTCATCTTGTCGAAACCTATGTTGTGTGCGAAAATCGGCCAAAACCAACAACTTTGAAATTTTCCGGCCACCGGCGGCGGTGGCGCGCCGGAGGCCGAATCGGAAAGAGAGAGAAGAGAGAGACTTACTTGTTTTCGTCGCGTTTGGCTCACTCGGAGAAATGGTGATTTTTGAATCGGAAGAGCCTCTATTTATAGATTTCCAAAAGTTACTATTCACCAAAAATATCTTATTTTACTATTCACCGTAAATATCTTCCGTTCCTCCGAAACTTCGTATATTGCCCTTTTCTTCGCCGGTTGAGCTACGGGTCTCCGATTGACCCCTAGTTTGTTTCTATCTTCTCATTTTTCCAATACATATCTATTGGTATAAGAATATCCTATGTTCCATGTCCAGAAAATATATTCATCTAAAACATACATTAAACACGTATCTGAAACGCACGTAATTACTGTAAATAGTCAAAATATTTGCACATAATCATTAAGTCATGTGTTAAATATTTAATTAATAAATTATGTTTCATTTTTGATCCGGGGTGCTACAACTTCTCTCTCTCAAGAGTCTTAGAGTTTAAGTTTTAAATTTTCAAGTTTATGGGGGTTTTCCATAAGAGTTAAGCCATGATCGGCTAACCAAGTATTCTCCTTCACTGACGGAGAAATAGTATTGTATTATAAATCTATATTTTATTCCTTCAATAATAGAAAAGTTTTTGCTTTCGTTCATGTTATTCGGAAGTCCTTGAAATACTCTATGAAATTAATACTGACAGTGCATCTCCTCGTGATCTCCTTGAAAACTCTATTAGGTGGGTGAGAGTAAGGATTGTGATCTGGGTTCTTATTTATAAGACGGAGCGGAACCACCTACTGCGGGCGAGTGGTTGGATGACTGATCCGTAAAAGCCGGCCGAAATCAAGAATATCAGAGACAAAGATAAATGTATGTATTAAACAGAGTATGAAATTAAATATGAAAGCATGTTGGGCCCGATATCGATCAGTTTATTCTTAATTTGAATCTAATTAATATTTGGAGTGAAAGAATTAAATGATTAAAGAAAGATTTTTGAATTTTGGATTTTTATGAAAGTCAAACATGAATAGTGATTGATTTGTGGTAGAAAAAAATAAAAATATAAGGATAGTGGTATATTGAGATGTTTTGTTATAGTGAGTGGTAGTTGGAGATATTTTAATATGAATTGTGGTAAAAAAGGATATTAACCCTTATATTTATGACATAAAAGTGACTTGAAGAAAATGATATTAAATGACCTAGTATTCCTCCCATGCGATGCACGGTTTGATTTTTTTAAATTTAATATATATATATATATATATATATATATATATATATATTACCTATATAAAAGTGTGGATGTTTCTTACAAAATATGGATTGTCGAATATATCCCTACCAAAGATTATTATTTAAGGTTATAATAGTAATTTAAGTTTTCATATTCAAATAATTTCTGTTAGAATCCTAGCTAATTCAAAATCTTATAGAATCCTATTATGATTAGAACTCTAATATAGTAATATAGAATTTTCATATTTAAATAATTTTATATTAGAATCCTAGCTAATTCAAAATCTTATAGAATCCTATTTGTATTTTCTTAATTTGAATTGATCTCCACGTGCAACGCACGTGATCTAAAACTCATATATATATAATGATATTAATTGGATGTTCCTTAATTCAAAAAATTGTTACATTTCTTAATAGTTAATGTTCTTTCAATTTCTAATTAACTAAGCATACTTATGTTGCATACATTTTTTTTTTAAAGGAACACATAATCAAATAAAGTTTTGTTCCAAGAAAAATAAAATCATCATCGTCGTCGGCAATGGATGGTAAAAAGAAGCATCAGTAATTGATTGAATTTAATGACTTTTTTTATTCGATGTCCTGTAATATCTTTTTACGTATAATTTTGAATTTTTGGTATAATAATGTTCTGATATATTATATTACAATGAAATATTTAATGTTTTAATATTATAGTAATAAATGTTTTAAGATATTTTAACTTTAAATTTAGGAGTATTTATCTCTTTCGTTGCACAAGTTAGTGTCAAATTGTTTGTTAGTTTTTAATCATTATATCAAAAGGTTGTCTATAATTCTTTTTATTAAATTATCTAACAAATTTGTTTAAAAATTATTATTTTTCTAAATTATAATTTTATTTATTGTCATTTTATTTCGTATGTGTAATTTTTTTAAAGTATAATTTTTACTTAGAACACGTATTTTTTTCATCTCAATATTTTAATTTAGTACTATAACTAAAACTACTATAAATCAATATAAAAAGTCAAATGCCCAAAATTCAAACATTTTAGTTTTAATATAATACTTTTATATATGCACTGTAAATAACAAATTAAAAATCATAACAATAATAGATTTGATATGCCATACATTGAAAGTGAATTTAAATGTAGAAGTTTTAATTTGAAATTATAATTTGAAAAAAATATCTCCCCAACTAAAATACAAAATTACAAATAATAATGATAAATTTTATACATCATGTATTAAAGATGCATTTTAGATGACAATGTTATTTAACTTTAAACTCTCTCAACTTATAAATAAAACTAGAAATAATAATGATAAATTCGATATATCAAGTATTAAAAATGAATACTATGTACAGTTAATTTAAAATTATGATTTTGTATTAAAAAATTTTACATACATATTGCATTTTCCAATTTAAAATCAAATAATGAATAGAGAACTAAAAAGTTCAATTAATTAATACTCAATATTTAGATTAAATAATGGGTCAAATTCATCATGATTAAGATAAATACAATTATTTACCAAAATAGACTTTAATTTTCTATATATAATAAGAATAACAACTTAAATAAAAAAAGTTAAATTTTAATTTACTATTAAAATAAAAAAACAAAGAACGTAGCCCACCCCACCAATCCCAACCGTCCCACCCCAAGCCCAAGAAACCTTTCTACAGCCTTTTGCTACTTTCTAGGTAGTATATGATTTTCTTTTCTTTATAAATAAACTAGTATAAGACCCGTGTAATACATGGGGTATTTTTTATGATAAATAAATTTTATTATTTATGTATATTATTTTAAGTTTTAAATTTGAATGATATTTATCTTAATTTATGATTTACTATTTATTTATTTCACATATATATGCTGATAAATGCATAATTTATTTGTCATTTCACATTGATCATATTTTTTCCTCAATTTTGTAATTTTTTTATTTAATTATATTTTTATAATTTTGGATAAAAAAATCTCGAATGCATAAAATAAATAAACTTTTCAATATTGATATATGATGTAATAATTGTAGTAAATTAACGAAAAAATATCTCTATGGAAAATTAGCAGTTCACACCTTGCAGCTTGAAAATATATGGTCTTCCACCTCTGTTAATCGTTGTATCGATTTTTCTTCCATTGAAGTAAAACTGAACATCAAGTTATATGTCTGAATATTATCAATGAAATTCTTACTTCTAGAATTACGGCCAATGACATCTAAGAATCATCAATCAAACATTTTTAATTAAAAGTGAATATAAATAACTTAAATTGAGAAAAACAATAAAGATTCATACCTACTAAACGGGTTTCTAAATCAGGACATGAGATAATTTCTTCGAAGGTAGTAAATTCAAAGCAATACATAGGGATTGGGACTTTAGGACAAAGTTTGATTGTAGTAAATTTATGGATACTCAATCGATATGCATGTTTTGTAGCCCGAACAGTTCCCTGATTTTGACCTATTTGAAAGTTTTTTAACGAACAAATTACTCCCTCTTTTAGCATGTTTTTGCATCTACTAATTTGACTATGTACAACAGTAGTCTGGATCCTTGTAAACTGAAAATGAATCATGAGAGAAAAAAATGTTAGAATTAAATAAATTTGAATTGTAAGCATATTATAAGATTTTTAAAAACATAAAAAAACTCATCATTGAAGAATATATATACCAATTTTATGTAATAATATGATGTGTTCTTAAAATACCTTATCATCCATCAAAACCATCTCCATGAGGCTATTTTCCGGTTGATAATTTTTTTGAGGTACAAACCATGATCTGATAACTCAAACTCTTATTGCACATGTTTTCTTGGATGGATCAATATCGGCAATTGCAAGATATTCCATGTCCACTTAAAAATGCATAAAAATGATTAGGTTAGAATATTATGTAAAGAAAATTATAATGTTCAATTTTGAAATACAATATCACATGAAATATACAATTCAAAAATTGAGAAGGGTTGGGGTACTGTATGAAATACAGAAGCAAGCATGCAAGAATATAATAGTTAGAGGTTGAGGTTTATAATGACAAATAAAATTGAAGTTCTCAAATAAGGTATATGTAATAGTAACCGCCATTTGCATGATTAAAGTTTTTGCATGATTGCATGATCATAGATTTGCAAGATTTAAGTGTAAATGCAATTTGGCATTAACTATCAAATCACATTAATTCTTTTGGCATGACTCCTATTACTAAATGTAGGTTTCATATCTAAATATTAATTGACTTGTTCATAACATATGAGTCGATCATATGAAAATTTAGTATATTAATATATAAAAAGTATATAATAAAAAAAGTTTATTATGTAAGTTTTAAATTTAAAAAGTATATATGTAAACAAAAATATCATGTATAACATTTAAAATGTATATTTATAAAGTATATATGTAAACCACTATATAAATAATAGAACTTATATATACAGGATATTTTTAAAGTTTTATAGATGATATTTTTTATAATTATACATGATATTTTTAAAGTTTTATAAATGATATTTTTTAGATAATATTATGGTTATTTAAAATGATAATTGTAATTGTTAAAAGTATATTCCTTCAATACTATATATTTCTAATAAATAAAAAAGCTTACATATATAATAATAGTAGTGGCAAAAAAAGAAAAAAAATCACTTAATAAGAAAATTTAATGTGCAAAATTTGAGAATGTATTATACATTGAAATTAGATTTTCAAATATAAATAATAGCATTTATTTATACATGATATTTTTGAAATTTTATACATGATATTTTTCAAATAATATTGTGGTTATTAAAAAACATGATCTAATTATTAAAACTATATTCTTTCAATAACATATATTTATAATAAAAAAAACACTTACATAAATAATAATAGATTATGTTTAAAAATAACATTTAATAAGAGAAATAAATGTTCAAGCTTTGTATGAATAATATATATTTATAATAAAAAAAACACTTACATATATAATAATAGATTATCTTTAAAAATAACATTTAATAAAAGAAATAAATGTTCAAGCTTTGTATGAATGCCATGTGGCATTCTTGGTCCTTCTTATATATATATAAAGATAATAATATTTTATTATATTGTGATAAAATCCAAATGTCTTTTCCAAAAATGCCCCTATAATTTGGGCAGGAAAATGGCAATTCTATAAATATGCCTAAAGGTTTTCATTTTATATATATATATATAGATATAGATATGTAATCTAAATCTATATTGATAATTACTAAGATTACTAAAATTTATAAAAAAATTCATTCTAAAAAAGATGTTATTTGCGGAATATATGATTGAATTGATCAATGATAAATTACAAATATCAAATTAGAAGCTTGGAAAAAAATAGTAGAATAAATTTATTCTTTCTATAACCATAGTTACACATAAATAGGGTAAAATACATAGAACCCCCTTGGATTTTGAAATGTCGGCGTTGGTCATCCCTCTGTTACAAAAATGGTAAGGATAACATGTGTGTTACCTATAAGTTTGCATGTTTTCCCCTTAATCGTTAAACATAATGAAGGTGTATTGCATGTGCCTGAAGTGCGAAATGTGTTGGTTTTTTGCCACCTTTTAGTTGTAAATTGACTGTTCTAACCTTAGTTTTGTTCATAAATTAATGGACATCTCCTCCAATGTAAAAATTGCACCAAGTCCCTTTTTCACAACAAAAATTTTAATTTAATACTTTTTTTATTTATTCCCTTTTTTTTTGTCAATTTCTAGAATTTTATTTTACTGTTTCTTGTAAAATTTTATTTAATAATTTTTTATTATTATTTTACTACCTTTAATTGTTGTTGTATGTTTATATATTGTGTGTATATGTAAATATATTTTGCCATTTATAATTGTTGTTTTTAGGAATATATTTTCTACATTTAGAAAATCAATGTAAAATGAGTATAGCATGTAATCCATCTTTCACTTCATAATTTCTACTTTTTTTATTTAATTATTTATGTTATTTTATTTATTCTTACTATTTATACTTTTTTTAATATTTTGCAGGCTTAAAAATGAATTTATGTTCAAAATACTTTTCATTTGATTTAAATTTTCTTTTAAAAATTATATACATAAAATTTATTTCTCAATAAATTTTAAAAACAATAAAATAAATCTTGAAAACAATAATATTAAAATTTAAAGATTTAAAGAGTTGAATGGTTTCGAAAGGAATCATGTATGGAGATTAGTTCCAAGGCCTGATCACCAAGGAGTTATTGGAACGAAGTGGGTGTTCAGGAACAAGCTAGATGAAATCGGTACAGTAGTTAGAAATAAAGCAAGACTAGTGGCTAAAGGATACTGCCAAAAAAAAGGAATAGATTTTGATGAGACATTTGCTCTTGTTGCAAGGCTTGAGGCAATAAGGATATTTCTAGCCTGTGCTGCTCATAAGAATTTTAACGTATATCAGATGGATGTCAAGAATACATTTCTGAATGGGATTTTATCTGAAGAAGTGTATGTGGAGCAGCCACCGGGTTTCGAGGAACAAGCAGAAGATAAGGTATTCAGATTGGAGAAAGCATTATATGGTTTAAAGTGTAGCGCCCCGGATCAAAACGAGCATAATTGATTAATTAAATATTCAAACCTATAATTTACTAATTATGTGCGTATGCTTTGACTGTTTAATTAATTACGTGTGTTTCAGATAAGTGTTTAATGCACGTTTTAGATCGATAATTTTTCCTAGACGTGGAACATAGGATATTTTTATACCATTAGATGCGTATCGAGAAAACGAGAAGATAGAAATGAACTAGGGGTCAATCGGAGACCCGTAGCTTGATTGACAATGGAAAGGGCAAAATCAGAAGTTTCAGAAAATCGGAACATATTTGCGGAGAATGGAAACGAAGATATTTACATGAATAGTAACTTGAAAAAGTCCACCGATGAATAGTAACAAGATATTTTTCAATGAATAGTAACTTTCCGGATTTCTATAAATAGGGGTGGTTTCGATTCAAAAATCACCGTTTCTTCGATCAAGCCAAAACCGACGAAAACACGTAAGTCCTTCTTTCTTTTCTTTTTATTCTCGTCGTTAAGTTTTGCGGCGTGCCGCCGCCGCCGCCGGCCGGTGGCTGGAAAATTCAAAGTTGTCGGTTTTGGTCGATTTTCGCACACGACGTTCGTCTCGACGAGACGAATCTAGAATAAGTCTCGGAATTCAATTCCAATTTGTCATTCGCCGGAAAATGGCGAAAACTCGAAGCAAAACCCTAACCCGTGCTCCACCCTTTCTCTCTCTACTGTTTTTCTCTCTCCACCGCGCCGGAGATGCTGCCGGAGGTTGCCGGAGGTAAGGGTGACACGCTAGAGGGCCGGTGCCGGAGACGGACAGTGGCTGGTGTATGTATTACGTGCATGTGTGTGTGTTTAGGTGTGTTAGTGTGTGAGTGTGTTGTATGCTGTTGGTGGCGGCGCCGGGTGACGCCGCCGTGCGAAGAAGGTGGGCCGGCGATGGGAGGTCGCCGGTGAGGTGTTCTAGTGGGTGGCTGGTGACTTCCAGTCGCTGGCCAAGGCGACGGTGGTTGGTGGTGGTCGCCGATGGCAGGTGGCCGCCGGCGAGGCAGTGGGTCAGTGTTTGTGTGTTCAAGCATGTATGTAAATGGCTGTGTTGGTGGGATGGGTTGGCCGGAATAGGTGGCCGGTGACGGGGAGTCGCCGGCCAAGGCTCAGGAAAGAGTCGCCGGCGATGGGAAGTCACCGGCTGGAGTTTTGGATTGGAGTTGGATTTTTCGAAAAATAGGGCTTCGAAGGATTTTGCGGCGAGATTTCAGGTACTATTCACCACCAGAATCCGGCGATGGACGACCGGAGGTGGTAGCCGGCGGTGTAAGGTATCCGGCGAGGCAGGAGGCGGCGCCGCCGCACCGAGCGACGCCGGGAAGTGGCCTGCTCGAGCAGGCCACCGTCGAGTAAATCTGGGGATGGGCTGCCGAGAAAACTCGGCAGCCAGCCGAGTGAGCTTACCAGCTGCCGAGAAAACTCAGCAGCCGTCGGGTGCCAACGTGCACCCGACCCCGTGTTTTCAATCCGAACCTCATTTTCTTTCCGTCGTTCATCCGTATCGAGTCGTCGATGATGAGATGTCGTTGATCGGGGTTCGTGGGCCCTTTCAAAGTCAACCCTTTGACCAAAATTACCATTTTACCCTTAAACTTAAAATGCTCCGTTCGAGCTCGTTTTAACTCCGATCGAGCTAATTCTTTTTTTGTTGTGACCCAAATTTCATTTCCTATCATCTCAACCCTTTAGACTTGACTTTCAGCCTTGTATCCTAAATCCCAATCTTTAGATCGCTTGATCCATCGCGTATTTAACGACCGTTTTCCGACGGAACCTTTTACAGCTTTATTTATAATTTATTAAGGATCTAAGAAACGTCATAACTTGTGTAGGCTACTTGTTGAGTTGAGCCTTGTAATATCTGATCCTTTGGTACTCGCTGGTGATATCTAATCCGTCGATACTCGCTACTCACGTGGTAACCACCGAACAAGGTGGGGGTAATTTCTATATCTTTATTTGTTTACAGTTTTCCCTATTTAAATGCATGATTGGCGTAATACTAAATGTTGTGATTATATGCTTTGAATACATGTTCATGATATACTGTGAAAGGACGTGGGTCCACATTCATTCTTACCTTGGGTCGGGAGATGCCCGTACCTGAGTTTCCGTAAGATCGGGAGATACTCGTACCTGAGATATTGTAGGGTCGGGTGATGCCCATACCTGAGTTTCCATAAGGTCTGGAGATACCTGTACCTGAGATATTGTAGGGTCGGGTGATGTCCATACCTGAGTTTCTGAAAGGTCGGGAGATACCCGTACCTAAGATATTGTAGGGTCGGGTGATGCTCGTACCTGAGTTTTCATAGGGTCGGGTGATTCCCGTACCTGAGTTTCGTAGGGATAAGTCAGGTAATACCTGCACCTGAGATTTGTAGGGGTAAGATGGGGATACCAGCACCTGAGTTGGGTTACGAAATACATGTTATGCATTTTATGTGTTGTGATAATATGACTGAATGTTACCATTCCTGTATTTTATATCTGTTGATTGTTAAAAGAGGTGGATTTCATCCCCACGAGTGTATTCCACGCACTCACCCCCTATTCTGTAATTCACGTTACAGGGGATGTTGAGCATAAGGAACCTCAGTCGGAGAGAGGAAGTGTTGTTTCTGGTTTTGTTGTAATGAGACGAGGTCTCTCAAACATTTCTAAATTAATGTTTTATTCAATCATGTTTTGTAATAATTTTTGATACATGTGACAGACGTGAGATCCTGATGGTTTATTCCGCTGCTTTATTATGTTGTATATATATATATCGGTATTGAGACCGATTGCTATCGGCTGAGGTCGATTGTTGACATGTGAATGCTTCACATCGTCCCTTACCTTTTTCTTCTGTCATCTTCTACTAATTCTTTCTGTTCGAGATATGTGTCATTTGCTAATTCTTTCTTCACGCCTATGTGAAACTCTGATAAAATATGAAAAGATTTTGGGGCGTGACAGATGGTATCAGAGCAGTTCTAACATTGAGAACTTGCTCGAACTGGTTTTAAAAGTGGGAAAAAACGTGATTTCAAAAGCGTGATTTTAAAATGTAGTCGGGTTTTTGAAAAGAAATAGATAGACACTATCCTCTCTCCATAGGTGCCCCCTAATTGAAATACTTGTGGAATATAATGCTTGCTTGTTGTGTGGGATATATTATAAGGGTTAGTTTCGTATGTCGTCTATAGAGTGAAATGCTACGAGGACGACCACGAAGGAATAAGCCGTCGATGGAAAATCCATCCGAAAACGACGTGAACACCGTGAAGAGAGACTGGGAGTCTGTACTGAGAGACTCAGCCCGACAACACGAGACCGCACAAGCTATGCCGCCACCATCATATGAAAATGGTACCAACCGAATCGTTGAACAATTTCGACAATTCTATCCACCAACCTTCAACGGAGAAGGAGAACCAATCGAAGCTAAGGAGTGGTTGAGGACGTTGGATCAATTCTTTGGACATTTAGCATGCACAGAGGAGTAGAAGATCTCCTGTGCCATTTTGCAACTCACCAAATGAGCCAGCTATTGGTGGGAGAGACAAGAAAGGATCATGTCACCGGAATTCAGGAGCGTTATGTCCTGGGGAGTCTTCAAGGAGTTGATTAAACAGGAATATCTGCCCCAGTCATACCGTGATAAAAAAATGGTAGATTTCCTACGCATTCATCAAGAAACCACCTTCGTAGAAGAATACGTGAGGAGATTCAACCGATTAAGCGGGTACGCGCCCCATCTAGTGGATACGAATGCCAAGAAGACTCAACACTTTGAGAGGGGTCTTCGTTGGGAGATCGGCTCCATTCTGGCAGGACATGGAGAAATGTCCTATGCCGCAGTTACAGAAAGAGCCCAAGAGATCTCTTCTCGTCTCTGCCTAGATGTGATGCCACCCAAGAGAGTGGAGGTGGTGACAGGAAAAAGGAAATGGACCGGTCTTAGTCAAGACCCTGGCCGGCATAAGTTCCCACGGGCCAATAATTCTCAGCTTCTCCCTACTCCCACGCTAGGGAACTCATGCTCCAAGTGTGAAGGGTCGCATGTAGGACTCTGCCTCCATGGAACCCGACTCTGTTACAGGTGTGGAGAGTCGGGACATATTGCGGCTAATTGTCAGAGGTTCAGAAAACTAGTAGCTGCAACTCGAAGGCCATGCACGAGCGTTCACCCTCCCTAATACCGAGACTATTGAGGGATAGATTACAGACAATGAACATTTAGTATTCTATATGTATATGCGTAGGGTAGTTGATATATCGTAGATAGTGTACATACACCTTTTGTTATGGTGTAGAGCTACCCTTTATATGCTTCGATGTAAATTATGAACGTATAGTTACTTGCTTATCTTAGAGAGTATATGTTTACGTCTCTTCATGTGTACCGTGTTATTCTTTATACTTATAGTATTATTATGTAACCTCGACGACTTATACATATATATATATATCATAACAGAATTATATCGAGAGAAAGACCTCGAAAGGAGCAACCACAGCCGGCTAATCAGCCGGAGCGGGAGGAGAACACTAACGTAGGTGACTTGGCTACAGTGCTAAGGGGTTTAGCATAACACTTTGAGGAAACCCGAGCCGTCCCACAGCTGGCAAGAACCGACCTGAATCTCATCTATGAACAGTTCCGATGGTTTAACCCGCCAACTTTTGATGGGAAGGGAGAGCCAACTGATGCAGAAGAGTGGCTAAGGTCACTCGACCGATTGTTTGGGCAACTAATGTGCTCCAAGGAACAGATAGTCAGCTGTGCCATCTTTCAGCTCACCGATGAGACGAGTCACTGGTGGGACTTGTACGAGCGAACGCTGCTGCCCGCTCAAAGAGAGGGGATGTCGTGGGAAGAATTCAAAGAAGCGGTTTCTCATCACTTTATCCCTCAACATTATCGAGACTAAAAGGAGACAGAGTTTCTTCACCTCCGATAGGAAAGCTCAACTGTGGGAGATTATGAGCGGTAATTCAATCAGATGAGTTGGTACGCTCCACACATGGTAGATACCGACCTCAAGAAGACCCAAAGGTTTGAGAAAGGCCTTCATTCAGAAATTAGTTCGATCCTCACTGGGCAGGGGAAGATGACATACGCAAGTGTCATCGAGAGAGCCTAGAAGATCGCCTCACGGATGAGTTTGGATGCTCTATCTCATCAGAAGGTTTTTCCGACTCCTGGGAAAAGGAAGTGGACTGGCCAGGAACTTGCTCAGAATAAATTTCCCAGGACAGCCAATGTGCCACTTCTCCCCACTCCCAAACCGGGAAACTCGTGTGTTAGATGCAGAAGAATACACACAGGATCGTGTCAGCCAGAGACACGAAGTTGTTATCAGTGTGGGGTACCAGGACACATCTCCACTAACTGTCTGAGGTCTCAAAACCGATCAGCTGTAACTCCAAGCAGGCCAGAGATATGAAGTTGCTACCGGTACGGGATACCAGGTCACATCTCCAATAACTGTTCGAGGTCTCGAAACCCACCGGCTACAGCCCCAAACTCGAGGCCAATGGCAGGCAGGACACGGGCTTTTGCTCTTACGCACCTGGGGGCTACTGAAGGAGTAGAGATGATGACAGGTACGCTATCAGTATGTGATATACCTGTTTACATCTTGTTTGATACTGGAGTGAAATGCACTTTCATATCTGTCAACGTAATTACTGAAGCATGAAGACGGTAGGATAGTCGCTCAAACCTTAGGAGTTAGTTTTCCTTCAGGAAAGACAGTACGGACAAGACACCGATACCGTCACCTTAGGTTTGCTTTTGAGGATAAAGATCCTTCTGGTTGATCTCCACGCTTTGAAGAAGGATTTTGACATACCTGGGGATGGACCGGCTAGAGTTCAACCACGCGGTAATAGAGTACCGTGCAAGGAGGATCACCTTTCCAGTACTGGGCGGAACTGGAGTTCACATTCCACGGAACACGAGTTAACGCCGACATAAGGATTGTCTCGGCCATGGAAGTGTCCGGATGTGTATGGATTGCCAAGAGCGGAACAAACGGACCCTTGAGAACGAGTATCCACTGCCTCAAATGGAAGATCTTTGATCAATTAAGAGGTGCCAGTGTGTTCTCGAAGATTGACTTAAGGTCTGGATCTCACCAGATGAAAGTCAAAATGCGGATTCATCTAAAGACAGCATACAGGTTAGAAAATGGCCACAGCGAGATTGTAAGTAATGCTCTTTGGACTGAGTAAAGCTCCAGCTGTCTTTACGGATTTGATGAATCACATTCTCCATCTGTATCTCAATCTTTTTGTCATCGTGTTTGTTGATGATATTCTCATCAATTCGTGCGATGGAACGCACCATGAATCATGCCTCAAGAATGCATGAGAGAGTCAACGAAAGGAGTTTTCGCATCCAACAAGAGTATCAGAGTGCTATTCGACAACTTTTTTCCCGTCTCATCAACACTTCTTTTCTCTCTCTCTCTCTTTTCTTTATCTTTAGCGAAAGATTTATTTATATTCGCTGACGGAGAAGTACGGCTTACCAGTACCAACTATTCCACGTCCTACTCTGCAAGTGAACAATGAAGATAAAAAGTATATAGGATGATCAATACAATGGACAGTACTACGAGTTGAAGAAGAAGAGGAACGAGAAACAAAAGTGAGGTCTGAATAGGAAAGTTCGAGGAAGAATTGGAAAAGCTCATGATTGGTGAAAGTTCTGAACATTGAGCTTAGCCAAATAATCAAGGAACTTCCAAGCCTGAGTTATTTCCTTGATGAGAAATGGAAAGAAAGAAACAACAAGGAGATAGGAGGATGAGAGTTTTGACGAAGTACCTAATTACGATGTTCTTAGTACACGTTCAATTTCGAGGATGAAATTATTTTAAAGGGTAAGGGATGTAGTGCCCCGGATCAAAACGAGCATACTTGATTAATTAAATATTCAAACCTATAATTTACTAATTATGTGCGTATGCTTTGACTGTTTAATTAATTACGTGTGTTTTAGATAAGTGTTTAATGCACATTTTAGATCGATAATTTTTCCTAGATGTTGAACATAGGATATTTTTATACCATTAGATGCGTATCGAGGAAACGAGAAGATAGAAACGAACTAGGGGTCAATCGGAGACCCGTAGCTCGAATGACGACGGAAAGGGCAAAACCGGAAGTTTCGGAAAATCAGAAGATATTTACGGAAAATGGAAAAGAAGATATTTATGTGAATAGTAACTTGGAAAAGTCCATTGATGAATAGTAACAAGATATTTTTCGATGAATAGTAACTTTCCAGATTTCTATAAATAGGGGTGGTTTCCATTCAAAAATCACCGTTTATTCGATCGAGCCAAAACCGACAAAAACACGTAAGTCCTTTCTTTTCTTTTTATTCCCGTCGTTCTGTTTTCCGGCGCGCTGCCGCCGGTGCGGCACCGCCGCCGCCGGTGCGGCGCCGCCGCCGCCGGTGCGGCGCCGCCGCCGCCGGCCAGTGGCTGGAAAATTCAAAGTTGTCAGTTTTGGTCGATTTTCGCATACGACATTCGTCTCGACAAGACAAATCTAGAATAGGTCTCGGAATTCAATTCCAATTTATCATTCGCCGAAAAACGGTGAAAACCCTAACCCTTGCTCCACCCTTTCATTGTCTACTATTTTTCTCTCTCCACCGCGCCGGAGATGCTGCCGGAGGTAAGGGTGACACGCTGGAGGGCCGGCACCGCCATGGGTGGCGGTGCCAGAGACGGACAGTGGCTGGTGTATGTATTACGTGCATGTGTGTGTGTGTTTAGGTGTGTTAGTGTGTGAGTGTGTTGCATGCTGTTGGTGGCGGCACCAGGTGGCGTCGCCGTGCGAGGAAGGTGGGCCGGCGATGGGAGGTCACCGGTGAGGTGTTTTGGTGGGTGGTCGGTGACTGAAAGTCGCCGGCCAAGAAAATCCGTTGTGTGTGTGTGTATGCTATATCCATGTGTGTGTGGTTAAGCTCCTGTGTGTGTGTACGCGGCGGCTGTTGGTGGCCGACAATTGGGGATCGCCGGCCAAGGCGACGGTGGTTGGTGGTGGTCGCCGACGGCAGGTGGCCGTCGGCGAGGCAGTGGGTCAGTGTGTGTGTGTATTCGCATGTGTGTGTGTTCAAGCATGTATGTAAATGCCTGTGTTGGTGGGATGGGTTCGCCGGAATAGGTGGCCGGCGACGGGGAGTTGCTGGCCAGGGCTTAGGGAAGGGTCACCGGCGACGGGAAGTCGTCGGCCGGAGTTTTGGATTGGAGTTGGATTTTTCGAAAAACAGGGCTTCGAAGTATTTTGCGGCAAGATTTCAGGTACTATTCACCGTCGGAATCCGACGAGGGACGGCCAGAGGTGGTAGCCGGCGGTACAAGGTATCCGGCGAGGTAGGTGGTGGCGGCAGGAGGCGGCGCCGCCGCACCGGGCGACGCCGGGAAGCATTTAGTCTTCCTCAATCATGCATTCTCTAGGGAAAACAGTAAACAGATAAATGGATAGAAATTACCCCTACCTTGTTCGGTGGTTACCACGTGAGTTGCTAGAATCAAACCTCTGATAACACAAGCTCAATCCAACAAGTACTCAAGCTCAATCTAACAAATACTCAAGCTCAATCCAATATATAGCCTACACAAGATACAGTTTCTTTAGATCCTTATTAATTATAATTAAAGCGATAAACGTTTCTTCCGGAAGAAAGACGACCGTTAAATACGTGACGAGACGAGAGATCTAAAGATTGGATAAGAAACGAGCTCGTTTGGAGTTGATACGAGTTCAACGACGTATATAAGTTTGAAGGTAAATTGGTATCAAGGGTTGACTTTGACCGGGCCCTCGACCCTCGGTCGACGACATCCCGTCGGTTAAGACTCGATGATAAAGGATACAAAGGGAAAGGAATGGAAAAGTATTGAAAACACGGCGTCATCCGACACGCATCCCGCACCCAGCGCGCCCACTCAGCGTACGACTGTGCTCTCTGGCGCACGACCGTGCACCAGCTTCCAGCAACCTCTGCCTGGTCGCGCACGACCGTGCTACCCAAGCACGACCGTGCGCCGACCTCCAGCAACTTCTGCCAGCTGGTGCACGACCGTGCACTCCAGTACGACCGCGCGCCAGCGCGCCCAATAGCCTCCCCGGCTGCCTCGTTGCTGCTCGACACCTACGGCTACTCCGTTCCAACTTACTCATTCCAAACAACTACATCTCCAATACAAAACCAATCTTCCCCAACCCCATCTCACACACACAAACATATATATATACAAACGCGCACACCATCAAAACACTTGGCCGGCGACCTTCGGTTGCCGGAAACCCATCTTCACAACTCGCTGGCGCATCACCAGCATCGGTCATCACTTTTCTCATGGCGGCACCACCTGTTTTGCCCCCAATAGAGATCACACACACACACAAACATGCATATAACATATCCAACCCGATATAACTCCGACACCACCACTCACGACGGCGTCATCCCTCCAACAACTCATCCTCACCTCCGGAAGAACCTCCGTCAACATCTCCAGTAAAAAAGATGGAGGAAAAGAGAGAAAACCGAGGAGAGAGAAAAGTTGGCTAGGGTTAGGGTTTAGGGTTTTGAAATGGTTTTTTGCCGTTTTTCGGCGAACAATAAATCAAAATTGAAATCTGAAACCTACTCTAGACTCATCTCGTCAAAGCCTACATTGTGTGTGAAAATTGGCCGAAACCGAAAACTTTGAAATTTTCCGACGAACTCCAGTGGCGGCGGCGGCGGCGACGGTGGTGGTGGCGCGCCGAAGGCCGAAAAAGAAACGAGAGAGAGAAGAGAGAGTTACGTGTAAACGTTGCTTTTGGCTCGTTCGAAGAAAGGGTGAAAAATGAACTGAAGGAACCTTTATTTATAGATTTCGAAAGTTACTATTCACCGATAAATATCTCATTTACTATTCTCCGTAAATATCTTCTGATATTTCCGAAACCTCGTGTTTTGTTCTTTTCATCGCCGTTGGAACTACAGATCTCCGATTGACCTCTAGTTCATTTCTATCTTCTCGTTTTTCTAAATCGTATCTAGTGATATAAAATTATCCTATGTTCCACGTCTATGAAAATTATCCCTCTCATACATGCATTAAACACTTATCTGAAATACACATATTTAAACAGTTAAAACATAAGCACATATATATTAAATCCTGAGTTTAAATATTTAATTAATAAATTATGTCTCGTTTTGGTCCGGGGTGTTACACACTTGGAGCTTGGTATGATACCCTGTCCCTATACCTCTTGGAGAATGGATTTCAGAAAGGGACAGTGGACAAGACTCTTCAGAATACAGTTTGTAGACAGTATACTGCTTGTGCAGATATATGTGGATGACATTATCTTTGGTTCTACAAATAAATATTTATGTGAGAAATTCTCAACCCTCATGCAGAAGATGTTCGAGATGAGCATGATGAGAGAATTAGTTTCTTTCTTGGTCTACAAGTCAAACAGTTGGACAATCAAAATTTTATAAATCAAGTCAAGTACACCAAAGATTTGATCAAGAAGTTTGGAATGGAGAATGGATCATCAGTGAGTATTCTAATGGCCACATCGATCAGTCTTGACAAGGATAAAAGTGGAAAAAATACGGAGATTGCAAAATATAGAACGCTCATTGGATCTCTAATATATCTTACATCAAGCAGACTAGATATAGTGTTTGCAGTAGGAGTTTGCGTGAGATTCCAAACAGCACCGAAGGAATCACATCTTGGAGCAGTAAAAAAGATTATCAAGTACTTGAAGGATACTCAAGATGTTGGCTTATGGTATCCTAAGGAATGAGGTTTCAGCCTCAAAGGATACTCAAATTCAAACTTTGCAGGATATAAGATTGATAGGAAGAGTACGAGTGGTACTTGTCAATTTCTAGGAGAAAGACTATTTTCTTGGTTCTGCAAGAGACAAACATCCACAGCAACGTCGACTGCTGAAGCAAAGTATGTAGCAACAGGAAGTTGTTGTGCTCCAATCTTGTGGATACAACAACAACTCAAGGATTATGGGATAATAGAAAGAGAGACTCCCATTCTGTGTGACAATACAAGCGTCATTGCTATAACATACAATCCTATTTTTACTCAAGAACAAAGCACATTGATGTGCGACATCATTTTATAAGAGATCATGTTGAGAAGAAAGATGTTGTGCTTGAAAAAGTGCATACTGATATGCAGTTAGCGGATATATTCACAAAACCTTATGTGAATCAAGATTTTCTATGTTAAGAAATGAGCTTGGGATTATCAAGCTATGAAGTATGGAAGAAGATAGGTTTCTCAATGAGGAATTCAGGAAGTAAGGGGGAAATATACAATATTTCAGCGCACAACATTGGAATTATCAGTATTTCATGATACAGTTGAACAGTACTTAGTCTATCAGTATTCTGTTTCAGAATACAGTAGCAAACAAAATACAACGCCAAATAGGTTACTGCAGACAGGTTACTACAAGCAGGATATATCATTTATGAGAACAACATTTAAGGAACCTGCAACCTCGTATTAGGAATAGTAACCTTATTCCTAATCATTTAAACGACAGTTTGGCATCCGTATTTAATGCAAAAATAGCTTTTTCAGAAGACGAACAAGAATGGATAATTCTCTGACATGACAAGTTCCGTTATTTACAAAAAGGCCCCTCCACCTTTTTATCTCAACCATCAGATTGTGCGCCCCACAAACAAGTTATTGGATCTGGGTCGTTGATAAAAAACCAACATGTGTTTGAATTAAAACTGATCATCAATTCCCTCTCTACTCTACATTTCCATACCTATCATTTTTGAAAAGCAAAAACTGACTCTCTGCATTCAAGTGTTTTCTACTCTTCTCTCTCTACAGTTTACACAAATCTATCTCTCTCAACTCATCCATGGCAAGTAGAAAGTAAACCATCGTTCTGGAGGGAAGACTAGTTAACACCAAGGTGTTGCTCGGAGATGAGACATCTTTCGACAAGAAGGCCATCAACAAGCTCTAGAGTCATGTTGACAAGAGTGGGATTGAGGGCCTGTTCACCACCAGTTACAGCGGGCTTTCAGTCTCGTCTGTTCAAAAGTTTTATGAAATCCTCTTCAGGATGAGCCCTAATGGAGAGAAGTATACGCTGACGGCAGAGGACATTGTCTCCACCTTCGACATCTCCAACGAAGGTATGCAGTTTTTAGAGCTAGAGAAGTACGACTCTGAATATATGGAGGAAAACTGGAACCTGTTCAAACAGGTTTCCATCTTAGAGCCTCTGAAATAGAGCTTTGAGAAGAAGAAACTCAAGCCTGAGTACAAGTTTCTTCATGACATCTGTGCGTACTCCATTGAAGACGAATGTGGGGGTTTCGACAGATGCACCGATCTTCGGATTCAGTTGATGACTACGATTGTCAAAGAAGAAACAGTCAACTGGAGCAAATTTCTCTTATAGAGAATTTGGGAAGAGGCCTCCAAGAAGATAGTTATGAGGAGTTTCGGGATTACCATCACCTTCATTCTCTATAAGAAGAATATCCCAGTGGATGAACCCGTGTCAATCGCCCCTGGTTGGTACTTAGGAGTGAAGAAGAGGTTCACCAAGAAGAAATCTGTGGGGAAGACTCAACAACCAAAGAAGAGGTTGCTACAAAAGGCAAGATTGCAGAAAGTGACTCAGATGCTGCAACACAACGCAGCAGTGATGCTGCACGAGGAACTGCTGACTCGGCTTCTTCTGGCGATGATGATGATGATATGCCTGCTAGAAGGCCGATGCAGAAGATCAGTAAGAGATCCTCTCTAACGGTTAAGGTTCAGTCCATTGTGAGGCCGATCAAGAAAGATATCAAGAGAGCTCCATTAAAGAAGAATCCATTGAAGAACCTCAATGTGATTGTTGAGTAAGTACAAGCTCTTGAGAATACTACTCTGGGAGTTGGTGAGTCCAATATGATTGTTGCAGCATATCCAAACCCTGATTAGAGATTTGATCTAGAATAGGAAGCCAAACATATTGATCAGGAGGTTGAGATTTAGAATCCGGAAGCCAAGCATATTGATCTTGAACCTAAGGATACTGATCAGGATTTGGATCAGAAAGTTGATGACAGTCTGGCCCTTGTGCCAGTTTTTGAAGTGAAACACCTCGTCCTGTCTAGCAGAAATGAGACAAGGAAGATGAAGATATTACTTGCTAAGAAGAGGAAGAGGAAAAGAAGCAGCAGACCCTGGAAGCAAGCAAAGAAGCAGAAAGTGCCCATGGACAAAGCTGAACCTAAAGAGTATTTCAATGAAATTCAAGCATTGCTCGATGTTGAGTGGTCCATCAGTGATATCAAATCAGATAGTGCGCGAGATTTGCTTACAGAAACAACTGATTCGATATGTAGAGGATTCTTCAGAGTACATGAATTATAGAGATTAATGCTACTCACAAGTGTGAGAGAGTTGCTGAGGTGGAAGGACTGGCTAAAAGTGGAGGACTTAGTCCTTCAATGGGTAGTTGAGTTTACTGATGCTGACAATATACTACCCCTACTCCAATCAGAATTTGCTGTACATAATACTGATGTTGTAATTCCTACAGAACTTGCTAAAGAAATCATCCTATTAGTATTTTCTGAATCTGAAAGAGCAGATGATGATTACTTCCTGGTGGAGTTACAGTAGATGATTGAGCGAACATATCTTGATGCTCAGAATCTTGAGATCCTTAATGCTGCCACCAGAGCTGCTGAAGCAAGGTTGGTTGATAATGTTGAAAATGCTGTTGAGACAGCTTTTCCGACGAAGACCTCGGGCACAGTTACTGCTGAGACAGTACTGGCGGAGGATAACGAAGGGAACACAAAGGAGGAGAGATTGCCTAAAGGAGACAAATGAACTCTTGTTGCTGCTCCTGAATAGGATCCTGATGATGGAGGAGATTCTTCAGATAATAATGATAAAGATCGTGAAGTAGACAGTCCACCCGGATCACCTTTTAAGATTTCGGATGTTGATGTTTTGAGAAGGTGAATGCAACAGTATGTTGATGAAGCAGCACAACAACAACAAGATTAGAGTCAGGCTTTGGTTCCTTACACTCAAGAGGCTGTGGAACCAAATACAACTAGAGTTATGACTCTTTCTGACTCTCGAGAGCAATCTCTCCAAGAGATTATGAATGTTGTTCAAGGCCTTATTCGAGCCCTACAGATGTATGAAGTCAACATGGCGACCAGCATTCATAGGAGCGATCAAGCACACTCATCCTCGATGAAGGACCTGCAAAGCGAGTTGTCTGAACTTCCTTCTCGTATTCAAAGCAGGTTGAATGATGAGTGGAATGCTCAGTATCGTTAGTGAAAAAAAAGTTAAGCATGCACAACAAGCTGCCAATGAGGTAATGGATAAATCAGTTGATGAGATCAAAAACACTCTTACTACACAAAATTTGGTGATCAACTCACTCCATGAATGTGCCGCAACACAGGCTCGTGTTGCTCAAAGCACAAATGACAGAATCTCAAATCTTGAGTTATTTGTTGGCGAGATACAAACCGTTTTGCATTGGGCCTTTCCTCAACATGTGCCCACTGAATCAGCGTCTCCTGGAATTGTCCTATTCGATAATGGCAAAAATGGGGAAAGTCAGAAGAAAGCAGATGAAGAGTTGAATGTTGTAGTGGAGGAAGTTGTGAAGGATATAGAAGAGGATGATGATAATGATGATAAGGTACCTTTGACAATCAGGATAAAGAAGAAGAAGGACGATCAGGATAAAGGAGGTGCAGGTGCTGAGGCTACTGTTTCACAATCAGTAAGTAGCATTGCAACTTAACAATGAGCGATAATTCCAGTTGCACCTACTCGTCAAAGGAGTACAAGACAACAACAAAGTAAACAGCAGCAAGACAAACAAAAACAACAACAAACAGGTAAACAAGCTAAACCTTATATGGTTGTTGTTGAATTAGGTAGAAGGCTGAGTGAAGATAGATGGAGAGAGCTAAAAGAGGCTGATGAGAAGAGGAGAAAGCAGCTGAAAGAAACTGAAGAGGAAAGGAAAAAGGAGAAAGAAGATTGGATATCCAGATTAGGCATGATTGGAGAGAAAAAATCAAAGCTAGCCAAGGGTGTTGATGAAGCTCTATACAAGTATCCACCTCAAGATACTCCCTGCCTAGATCTAGATCAGGGATCTATCGAAGTTTGCGTCTTACTGGAATAAAGGCCCCTCAAAGAGAACATTGCATGAGACCTAAAGATATTTGATTGGGTGTCTTTACCGAAGAACATGAACCTATCATTTGATGAAATCTCCCTCTTCAAAAGATCTGAATACTTGAGGTACTTCAGACATCTTTGCAGACATAATTGTTTTGAAAGTTATCCATGTCTAGAAGCTTTGAGAAGATATGAGAAATTGGCAAGAGATGGGGAGTTGGACATTCAAAAAGGGCTGATACAGAAAGTAAAGCAATGAGAGCGAATCTCTTTCTGTGAAGACTTTTGGCTTCATTAGATTCAGGTTCCTGATATTAAGAAGAAGCTGGAAGAGTCCAATCAAGAGTCAATCCTGAATTGGTGGAAAAGATCGAAGTATGAGAAGGGAATAAATCCACTTGGAGTTGACTATGTAAAAATAAGGCTTTTTGGAAGAACATAATCCTGAGAAAACAGCGGCTTATTGCAGTTTCTCAGAAGATGGTTTTAGTAAGCACTTCCTGTTATCTATTATTTATGCTTTCATTCTTTCAATTTATTTCTGGAGCCAGTGGGTTATGTAATTTTTGATATTAAATCACTTGTACTTTATTTGTACAAAATTGTATGTATCTTTGTACATCTATATATGTTGCTTTGTAAAGGTTTTATCATCATTAAAAAAGGTGAAATTGTTAGGATATTTTTGTTAGGTTTTGATGAGACAAAGTAACTTTGTATAGGAAGTTGGAGTACCCCATTTTTTCATATTGTTTAAGTGAAACTTAGTGTTTGTGAAGTTTAGTTTCTGAGATGTATTTTTAAGATTTGTAAAGTTCAGAAAGATGGAAGTTTCTGATCGCAACAGGATTCTGCAATGGAGCGTATCGGATACTGATTTTTAGTAAGTAGAATCAGTAAGCAGAATTAGCAAGTTGGATCAGTAAAAAACATATAGTAAGTAGTAAAGAGGATTGGGGACTTTTTATTGGAATAGAATAGAAAACAGTTCACTTTAAAAAGCTGTTCAAGAATCAGTAAGTAGGATTTAGAATCAGTAAGCGGGATTCAGAATCAGTAAGCAGGATCCAGAACAAGTAAGTTGGCGTAGAATAGAAAATGATTGATGCAACCTGAACAGGAAGCAGTAAGATACAACACTCTTATTTATTGCAGTACGAAGAAGGATTGAATGCAGTACGAGGAATATGCCTTATCAAAGTATCCGGTAGATGGAAGTTAGCGACAAACCAATGACATGCTGCCATCTGGACCGCGGACCTGCAAAAGTACTGTTGCCAAGGAGTGGCACCATTAATGCCCTGCAGAGTAGGACATGCCCTATTTCCCAGTTTCTCCAGATGCATTTAATGAAAAGATAAAGATTTGAATTTCAACAAGGAGTGTGTCTCTTTTCAACGGACACATTTCCCTACAAGTATATAAGAAGGTGAAGTTAACTCGAGAAAACAACTGAAACATTTTAGCTCTCAATCTCTCTCAAGAAAACACAAGTTTTCTCACAGTTTCAGTCACTCAACCTTCCTGAAGCAGTCAAGCCCAAGATGTCAAGCTATCAAAGATCTAAAGGTTGTCTTGAAGCACCTGTTGAAGAACATATACTTTTAACCATTTGCTGTGTGCTAGGTTGTTTTATTTGGTCTCATCAGTGGGAAGGATTTAGATCCTCACTGATTGTTAGTTTTAAAGTTGTTAAGGTTTTTAACTTTGTGTGAGTTTGGAGACCCTGTGTGGGATTAGCCTAGGAATCTGTTCGATTCTAGTAGGTGTAACTTGTTAGGAGTTGATTTGTAAAGTTGAGACTTGTAAAGCGAACCTTTCCTGATTGAAGTTCCTCTTTAGTGAAGGAGAAGAGAGAATGTAGAAGGATTACACCACATTCGAACCTCTATAAACTCTTGTGTGTTTATTGCTTTCATTATTTGCTGCATATCTTATATATCCTGCTCATACTGCATAAAACGATCTTGATAAAATCATACTTAGAAGAGAAAACATTTTTACAAAAGAAACTCTATCTTTGTATTTCCATTGTATATTGTAATCTCTGGAACAGTAAGTTGAATCAGCATTCTGCCAGCTTACTGATTTGGCCAAAGTTGTTGTATTCTGTCTTGAATTCAGTAACCTCTTTACAGAAAGTTAAAATTGTAAAAATTTGATAGAGGATCATTCACCCCCCTCTCTGAACCTCTGACCACTTGGGACCAACACATACATCCTACTTCCTAACAATTGTTTCTGCATACAAATCAGGCAGATTTAGGTACCCATACAAGTACGGGTCCTAGAGGGTTAGTCTTCTTAAGGATCCACACCTGCTTAATGATAATTAATTTATCACTAGCTTTGGTGACTCTCTTTCTGTAAGTATTCTTTACAGAATACTGTTTGTGTATAGTGTGTACTGAAACTTTCCATGTGTTACCGTTTCTTCTCGAATCAGGTCTTCTCTTATACCTTCTTGGAGTATGAACTACTTTGGATTTAAACATGTAAGTTTTAGTATATGAGGGGTAGAAATTCTTTTGCTGAGATCTGGGAGA
The DNA here is from genome assembly GCA_954870855.1 of Scutellaria minor. Taxonomy (NCBI): domain Eukaryota; kingdom Viridiplantae; phylum Streptophyta; class Magnoliopsida; order Lamiales; family Lamiaceae; genus Scutellaria; species Scutellaria minor. The sequence goes on along the minus strand of OX940729.1, from coordinate 18,366,845 downwards.
TTGCTATATTATTCTCTTAGTTGTAACATTCTGATCTTGCTGCTTTCTGAGAATTTGTATAGTCTTACTGTCTATAATCTGCAGCAGGGGTTTCTTTCCATTATCCACTGGATTGGATTTGTTCAGGCCTTGTTTGGGTGGAAAGAGTTCCTCAGAGAATGATACTCTGGCCTAAATATATTTCTCAGTATTGGAAGTACTTGCTGCTTTCTAAGAATTTTCTGCACAGTATCCTAGATCATTTTCTTTATAGGCGTTTTGGGTCTCAAGGATACATTCCTGTGCTATCCTAGCTAATTTGGTGTATACATTGATTGTATTCTACAAGGTAACTTTTTTAGACTCAAGCTTAGTGACCAACAACTTGAACTTCGAGACCTCTGCTCTGAGATTATTGCATTTTGTACTATAATACCCAAGGTCTGAAACCTTCTCTTTCAGTACAATCTACTCACCCTTGAGCATCAGGTTTATCTACTCAAAGTCACTCATAATCTGTCGAAACGACTGGATCATGTTCAGCTTTTCACTACTAGAAACCTCAAGGGATTGAGAAGTTACCTCATCATCTTCATCTTCGCAGTCTCTAGCCATCAAGCACAATAGTGCTTCTTCATTAGATGTAGAGGTGTCACTTTTGCTCTCGGATGAACTTGGCTCTTTTGTTTCTTCCTTAGTCGAGCCTGCTGCCTTTAATACTTCGGCCTCACCAAGGAGTGCCCTAAGCTTTTACTTTTCAAACTTCTTTTTTCTTATCTTTGTTTTCTCTCTTCCTTAGGGTATTTATGAACTTGAGGGTAGGGGCAGCTTCTTGCGAAGTGTCCAAGTTTCCTACAATTATAGTGAAGATCAGACGAGACTGTATTGGACTAAGAATATTGGTTTACCTGAGGAGTAGGTGACTTCTTCTTGAAGTCTTTTCCTCTCTTGTTTGTCTTCAAGATCTTCTTGAACTTTTTCAGCAGGAGTGCCATCTCCTCTTCAGCAACTTCTGCATTCTATTCTTTCTACTTACTGCTGCTCATAGTAGTAGTATCCCTAGTTCTTACTGCAAGTGTTGTCACCTTGGCGCTCAACTCTTCGACCTCTAGCTTTCTCCTATTAATGTCATACTCAAATGCCTTCAGGTCTAAGAATAAGTCAAACGTGCTCATTGCATTTAGGTCTAGTGAAACTCTCATGGCTGTAGCCTTGCTGTCCCACTCAATAGGCTGTGCTCTCAGCACTTTCAGGTTCTTATCTTTCTGGCTGTAGAACTTTCCAAGGGATTCGTGCTCATTCAAAATGGTTGTGAATCTCAAGTCTAATTCCTTCAAGGATTCTCCAGGTCTTTGTTTGAACAATTCAAAAACTGTGTTGCTGTGGATATTCAGTTATCCTTAGCAAGCTCATTTTCTTCACATATCTGTTCCAGCCTATCCCATATCTCCTTTGCAGTCTTGCATGTCTTCACCTTACTGAAGGTTCCTTTGTCCAATGTAAGAAATAACACATTCTTGGCCACATTATCCAAGTTGGCTCTCTTCTTGTCCTCAGCAGTATACTCATGCCTAGGTTTAATCAAATACTTAGCAGGCGAAAGGGATCTTCTATAGTCGGGTGCTTCAACTCTTGCTATATGTCGAGCTGGTTAAGATATATGTCTTATTCTGTCAGCATCATCATCATCACTCACAGTTTCCTCGAGTGTTACTTCTACCTCACCCACTACAGCTGCTGTTGCTTCTGTTGTAGCCGCATCAGCCTCGGCTCTTTCTCATTCTCGTAGCGCTCTTCCCAATGCTAGGTTTGGTTTGGTAATCACTAGCGGTCTTTCAATAATTACATACCACATTTCATCATGCATGGCTGAGAGATGAGCCTCCATAGGTATCCTCCAATCATCATATTCTCCTATTAATGAATCTTTATCAAATTTTTTACTTTTTAAACTTTCTGATGTATCGTTGTTGGATTCTACAACAGACGCACAAAATCAGTAAGTTGACAGAATATTGTTTCAGCTTACTATTTCAAAGATCAGTATGCAGCAGAAAATACACTAATAGAGTTTCTTTTTTGAAAAATGTTTTCCTTTTGAAATATGATTTTGTCAAACTTTGAAATGCAAAATGAGCAAATATATAATATAGCACAAAAATAATAAAGTAATAAAAGCACACAAAGGGTTATAGAGGTTCGAAGGTGGTATAATCTTTCTACGCCCTCTCTACTCCTTCTCTAAGGATGAACTTCGTTATGTAAGTTTGATTTACAAGACTTTTCTATACAAACTAATACCTAGCAAGCTAAAACCTACAAGAATCAGAATGATCCTTAGGCCAACCCATACAGGGTTTCAACAAACTCACACAGAGTTAAAAAACCTTAAAACACTTAAGACTAACACTTAGTGAGGATCTAGATCCTTCCCACTGAGGATACCAAATAAAACAACCTAGCACATAGCACAAGGTTAAAAAGTATATAGGTCTTCAACTAGTGCTTCGAAGTCAGCCTTGAAATCTTTGAAGTTCTGAAAAGCTCGTCGGCTTGGCTGTTTCACAGTAAGGTTGAGTGACTGAAAGCTTGAGAGAAACTTAAGTTTTTGTGTGAGAGTATTCGAGAAATAGCATTTTAGTAGTTTTTCCAGTCAACTCTGTTCTAGCATTAAATTCTTGTAGAAAAACTGGGGAAGAGTTTTTGTCTTACTCTACAGAGCATTAAATGTGGCGTTCCTCGACATCAGGCTTCTTCCAGGTTATCTGTCCACATGTCATCGAAGCATAGGTTCTTTTATCACTTATCTACCGGCTCTATTGATAAGATGAAACCTCGTATTGCAGAGATTTTCCTCGTACTGCATAATAACTTATGTTGTCTTCCTGCTTCTTGATTTAAGTGTTGTGTTGACTTTCAGTACTGCACCAGCTTTCTGTTTCATGTCTGCTTACTATTCTGCAACTGCTTTCTGTTCACTGACTAATTACTATTCTCCAGTTGTTTTCTATTCCGATCCTGCAGAACACTCTCAGTTCTTCTAACTGCTTACTGTATTGCTGCTTATTATGTTACTGCTTACTAAACATAGTATCCGATAGTGATTCCTTCTTGAATCCTACTGCTATCATTAACCTCCATCTTGCTGAATATTACAATACTCCATTCTTCAACTTGGGTATATGCTTAATAAAAAATATTTAACTTCCACATAAATAGAATGGAAAAATAGAGTACTCTAAATCCCTATTACATCATGTTTTAGTCTCATCAAAATCTAACAGAAATAGCATAACACATATGCACGTATTAACTTTACAATCCGTTATACATTTAACCATATCATTCTTCATATTGGCATTAATAAGCTCATAGTACAACATTCACATTTTGATAACAATCATATTGGCATATAACAAGAGCAATCTCATATCATATATTCATAAAGATCACATATTCAAGAGTATGAATTTTGTAAATGTAAATTTAGAGATTTACCCCCATCCTAGGAAAAATTGGAGCGTCTATTCATAAGTTGTTGTGCAAGCCTAGATACTTCATCTTTTCTCGTTTCCTACATCGAACATTTAAAAATGTCTTAGTACCTTATCTAGTTATAAATTTATAATCTGAGGTCACTAATAAATAAATTACGACCTTTCGGGTTTTCCTTGCTCACGGGAGGGGTTGAAACGACTTTTCGATGACGTTGTGGTTTAAAGAATAAAAGAAATGATTTTAAGGTAAATATAGGGTTTAGGTGAAATTATAATGAAAATGTGTTTATTAAAACATTGGAAAACTTAAGTAGGCTTTAGTTAGATCTTGAAAGACTTAAATTTAGTTTTAGGAAGTTAAATATAAATTTAGAGTGAATCTTATGTGAGACCGTCTCACAGATCATGTTACGTGAGACGAGTCAACCCACAACCCACACTTAACTATTCACATATAAATTAATGGAAATGGGTTTGATATATGGGTAAAAAGGATCTGTCTCATAGAAACTATCTGTGAGACCGTCTTACATGAGTTTTTGTGATAAATTTATGACTTAAGTCAGATCTTGAAGACTTGAAAATAATTCAAAAAAAAAGTTAACTATAAGATTTACAACTTAAAATAATTGTTGGAAATTTTTAAGTTAATCTTAGAAAAGCTAATTTTGTTGCTTAAGTTTAAATTAGATATTAGGAGATTTGAAAGTATTTATAGAAGACTAATTATGAAATTAGGGCTTAGGGGATTGACGCCGACATTTCAAAACCCAAGGGGTTTCTATGCATTAAACCCCACATAAATATAATATATGAGATGTCACTTTAATAATCATAGATGTAACAACAAGATAAATGTGAAAATCGTATCAATTATATTTATAAATATTAATGATCTTGTTGGTCCCAAGTGGTGTCCGAGGTTCAGATGAGGGGTGAATGAACCTTGGTCGATTTTGAAAATATATTAAAACTTACTATTCTGCAAGTTACTTGAACTTGCAGCGCCAGTCAGTTACTGCTTACAGCACTAGGATGCAGTGCTGCACACTGTAACTTAAGTTTTATATGCAGTGGAAAAATAAAGCTTTTAAGACACAAGGCTGGCTGGTTTTCTCAAATATGATCCTTTTCAAAATGTTTTATGCATATGACAGAGATATATGAAGGATAAAGCGCAGATAAGAAAGCAATAAAACACTTATGGCTTATAATGGTTCGAAGGTGGTGTAAACCTTCTACGTCCACTCTACTGCTACCTCGAGCAGGAACTTTGTTAAGCAAGATTGAATTACAGGACACTCTCTAACAATCTATCAACTTACAAAGCTAACCACCTACTAGAGTCCAGCGTCCACACAGCAACTGCAAACTCTAAAGGCTAACCCACATAGGGTTCCACACACCCACACAGGGTTCCACACTCCCACACAGGGAAGTTGCCTAACTCTTAGACAACTATAAAAAAAACACCAAGGATCTCTCCTATCAACTGTTTGACACCTAAAACAACCTACGCACACAACAATAAGGTTAAGAAGTTTATAGATTTGTTCTTCAACTGGTGCGATGAAGTGAGCTTTTGAATCCTTCAAAGGATCTTTCAGCTTTGAACTTGTTCCACTTCACAGAGGTTGAGTGACTGAAACTGAACGTATAGCTTGAATGCTTGAGAACTTTTGTGCAAATGATTTCGGTTCAGATCTTGTAGTTTCAGTTGTTAACTTCAGTTTTACTCATCCTCTATTTATACTTGTAGAGAAGATATCCGTTGAAGGAGATATCTCCCATTTTGAATTTTTAGATTCGCTGATCAAAGGCATGGCTCGCATTTAATACGACTTGACTTAACTTTTTGAAGCATTTAATGCGATGGTTGCGGTTCGCAGCTTTCTGCGGCGCGTCAGTCTATGTGGCATCTTGGCATTAGCTCCGTATCTACAACTTTGATTTTCTCTGGAACGACTCTAATTATTCTTGTTTGAATCTTCGTTCCTCGTACTGCATTTATCCTTTCTCGGATTTCAGGATACTTATTCTGTTTGTCATTGGCGCTGTTTGATAGTTTGAGCAGGAGCTTAGTGCTGTATCCTAGGTCTGCTTGCATCTGTTTGTGCTTTGTATTGCTGCTGTAACTTGGACCTTCTTGTAGTGTCTTCGTACAGTACTGATGTAACCTTTCTTGCAGTACTCCTGTATCTTCTTCTTGCAGCGATGCTGTATGCCGTTCTTTCATACTATGCTGAAATGTTGTAGATGCCTTCTTGCAGTGTTGTTGTATCTGCTTTCTTACAACAACGTCATTCTAAAATCTTCGATACAACATTATATGCATGTGTACCTCCATCTTTCAGCTTCCATAACAAGACTCGATCCTAGTCTATGTTTTCACTTAAACATTGTGAAAATGGGGTACTAAAACTTCCTATTACATCCTTGGTTTGTCTCATCAAAATCTAAACATTGAAATCCCAACAATTTCCCCCTTTTTGATGATGACAAAACCATTACATAATATCGTTCATGAGGAAAGTTTTCATTGCATCAAATCAAATTACATCAGGATTACATAAATGATAAGTATAAAAGCAAATAACCCTGGATATATCAGCGATATATCTTGTTTACTCCTCAAAAAGATTATTGCTGAAACAGGGACCTCCTTGTAGACGTTTCATCTAGTCTTCTTTCAGCAGTTCTTCCTTCTTGCTCTGCTCCCTCTCTTGATCCTTTCCACCAGTCTCGAATTGACTCTTGATAGGATTCTTCAAGTTTCTCCTTAATCTTTGGAATCTGAATCCATCTCAGCCAGAAGTACTTACAGTAAGGCACTATATGGCCTTTCTTCACTAGGTCTATATTGAAATTCTGAATATCAAGCTCTCTAGCCCTAGTAAGCTCTTCATATCTTCTCAGTGCAGATTGACAGGTTTGAAATCTACTGAATTTGCCCTTTTTGCACAAAAATCTGAAATATCTGAGATACTCGGATCTCTTATACAACTTGATTGCTTCAAAGGATGGATTCCTATCTGTAGGCAATTCGATTACCTTGAAGATGTTTAAGCTCCAGGCCATGTTCTCTCTATTAGGCCTCTGATCCATCAACACTGATACTTCAGCTGATATGTTGTCCATGTCGAGACATGGAATTTCTTGAGGGGCGTATTGGTAGAGATCTCTGTCAAAGATTTTCCTCTCACCAATCACTCCAAGCCTTTATATCCAGGCATGTTCTTCTCTTTCTGCTCTGGCTCTCTCCGCCCTCTGAGCAGTCATTTTCTCGTTGTAGAGCCTTTCAACCTTGGCTCTGCTTACTCTCTTTCTTGAGCCTCACTTTGGCTCTCTCTCTCTCTTTGTATGATTCTCAGAGGGAGGTGCTGCATCTTTTCTTGCAGCGCTGCTGTATGCAGCTCCTGCTATTGATCTGCTTGCAGCAGCTGCACCACTCGCTCCTCCTTCATCATCTTTTCTCCCTCGTTTTGGGGAAGGAGCGTCAGCAGCAGCAGATGATCCAGATCTCTTCCTCCTCCTGCTTAGAGGCTGGTCATCATTTGCTTCCTCATTTTCTTCACCTTCTCTTTCCCCAATGCTCCTGTATCTATCTTGAAGATACCACCTCATTTTCTTCACCTTCTTTTTCCCTAACGCTCCTATATCTATCTTGAAATCCTTCCCCCTTTTTGGCATCATCAAAAGCCAGAGGTGGAGCAGGGGCACTTGGAACTACTTTAGACCATAGTCCTCTTGTAGGTGCTGGGGCTTCCCTGGATACTTGGGCATACTGGTGCTGGGGCTTCACCATAATGTGGTCCCTCAGTTCACCTATAATCATCTCCAGGTTCGTCACTCATTCGTCAACACTTCTGGTTCTTCTGGATTGGTCAGTTACATGATCCATAAGTGTTCTAGCACCAAGACGTGAGTTTGAAGTCTTTCCGATGTTGTTTCTGCATGCTTCTTGCAGAGTTTGACTTTATCTCGGGTGAGTTGAGCTTCTCTCTTCAGTTCACCCTCCATTCTAACCCTGTCCGTATACAGCCTGTTAGCATTTTCATTCAGATTTTGCTTGATCATCTTAGGCAGTGCTTCAATATTTTTCTTAAAACCGAACATGGTTGCAACGTGGAACTGAGCGCCGACCTTCATGTTGTTTAGCATGTCAGACTCATGATCCTGAAGAGCATGAATCAGGTGTCTAACAGTATTAACTATCCTGCCAATTGATTCATCAGGGGTCAGGCCTGCATTCTGTCTTTGAGAGGCAGCAGTCGATGCATTATAAGGAACTAACAAGCTTGAGGGTTGTGCTGCAACGGGCTGTGCTGCATTAGGCCTTGGAGCCTCTGGCTCAATCTCTTCATCCACATCCTCATTTGATAAGGGATTTGGGCAGTCTGAGTTGGGATTTTGTTCAGCGACTTCTTCCTCCTCATCGGATGATATCATGAGTTCCATATCACCAATATTTCCATATATGGCTCTTCTTCATTCAGCCATTATCCGGAGGAATTCAGCCATCTTAGCTTCCTTAGTAACCTCTGCTGATGTAACCTGGATAGGTTCTTTTGAGCATTCAGCAGCAGTAGCATCAACCTCCTCTTGAGGTGACTCTAGCTGTGTAGTGGTTACCTCAGCTTCTTCTTGAACATCCTCTAAGGGTACTGTCTCAACAGTTGTCCCTTCAGAGGTCTTCGTACCCTCAGAGAGTGTTATCTAAACAACAGCCTCGTCTGAGGTCTTTAGCAAGGACCCCATCTCCTTGGCTGGTCCTGTAACCTCGACAGTTTCTGCTGCAAGAATAGGTTCTTGCAGTTCTGATTGGTTTCTTGCAGCTTCCACTGTATGCAGTACTGAAAGCTCGATTGCTGCAAGAATCTCAGCATCCACTCTTCCTGTATCTTCTGCAGCTTCTGATTGGGTGGGTGCTTGCTGTACTGCTGTCTCTGCCAGTACAGGGAGTACTGCCTCTACAACTTTCTCTATGGTCGCTTCATCGGCAATCTCAGCAATGTCAGAGTGAGCATCTCTGATGGTGGCGGTTGGTTCCCCCTGAGTGTCTGCATCTGCATCAGAAACGGTGTGCATCGGGGAATCTTCATAATCCACCAGTTGAGGCTCCTCCTCCTCCAAAGAATCAAACGCGACTATATTGGAGAGGCTTTCTGTAGCGCCCCGGATCACAACAAGCATAATTGATTAATTAAATATTTAACACATGACTTAATAAGTAAGTGCGTTTCAGATACGTGTTTAATACACGAGTTAGATGGATAATTTTATTGGACATGGTATATAGAATATATTTATACCATAAGATGCGTCTTGGAAAGACGAGAAGATAGAAATGAACTAGGGGTCAATTGAAGACCCGTAGCTCAAATGACGACGGAAAGAACAAAATCGGAAGTTTCGGAAAATCGGAAGATATTTACGGAAAATGGAAACGACGATATTTATGTGAATAGTAACATGGGAAAAGTCAACCGATGAATAGTGAATGGGATATTTTGGATGAATAGTAACTTTCGGAAAATCTATAAATAGGGGTGGTTTCAATTCGAAAATTACCGTTTTTCCGAACGAGCTGAAAGCGACGAAAATGAGTAAGTCTCTCTCTCCTCTCTCTCTCTTTTCGGGTTTCTGTCTCCGGTGGGCCACCGCCGGTGCGGCCGTGCCGCCGCCGGTCAGTGGCTGGAAAATCCAACGTTGTCGGATTTGGCCAATTTTCACACACGACGTTCGTCTCGACGAGATGAATTTAGGATAAGTTTCGGAATTTAATTCTGATTTCTCGTTCGTCGGAAATCGGCGAAAAATAACCCCAAACCCTATTTCCACCATCTTCTCTCTCTCTTCGGATTTCTCTCTCTCTCTCATTCTCTCACCGGAGCAGCTGATCGGAGGTTCACCGATAATGTGGGAGTAGGCTGGAGGGCCGGCACTGCCGGAGACGAACAGTTGAAGTATATATATATGCGTGCATGTGTGTGTATATGAGTGTGTGTGGTGTGTGCGTGGCTGTTGGCTACTATTGTGGGCGGCGCTGGGTGGTGCCGCCATGTGGGAACGGTGGGCCGAAGATGGGAGGTCGCCGGTGAGTGCCAGGGGGTGGTGGCCGGTGGCAGGTGGCCGCCGGCCAAGCTAGGAAGTGTGTGTGTGTACATAATCGGGCTTGTGTGTGTGTGTTGTTTGGAGGTGTATGCGCGGTTGCAGGTGGTGGCCGGCGACTGGAGGTCGCCGACTAGTGTTTCCGGCGGCTGGGAGTGGTGGCTGGCGGCTCGTGGCCGGCGGCCAAGGCTGGTGGTGGCTAGGGTTTAGAGTGTGTGTGTAGTTTGCATGCGTGTGTGTATATATGTATGGTTGAGGTGTTGTGGCCGGAATTGGAGGGTTGCCGGCAACTGGAAGTCGCCGGCCGATGATCTGGAGGTGTGGGGGTGGTCGTCGGCGACTGGAAGTCGCCGACCGGAGGTTTTTGGTTGAGGTTTGGTTTTGGAAAATGTGACTTCGAAGGGTTTTGCGATGAAGTTTCGAGCACTATTCATGGCCGAAATCCGACGGGGGATGGTCGGAGGTGGTAGCCGGCGGTGTGAGGTTTCCGGTGAACAAGGTGGCGGCGGCAGAGGGTGGAGCCACCGCGGCGGGTAGCGTCGGGAAGAGGGGCTGTTGAGCAGCCCGGCGCCGGGAGTGCCGGGTGACTAGCTGCCGAGAAAATCCAACCAGCTGCCCAGCGCCGTGTCCCGCTACCGAGAAAACTCGGCAGCTGCCGAGACGGGACACAACGCTGCCGAGAAAACTCGGCAGGTACCGAGAAAAGTGCCTAGCCGCTGGGTTTTTTTCACCCGGCACCGGGTACACGCGTGCCCTGTCGCTCGCGACGCCGTGTTTTAGATCCGAACCCCGTTTTTTCCACCGTACGTCAACATCGAGTCATCGCCGATGAGATGTCGTTGACCGAGGGTCGTGGGCCAGGTCAAGGTCAACCCTTTGACCAAAATTACCATTTTACCCCTAAACTTAAAATGCTCCGTTTGAGCTCGTTTGAACTCCGATTGAGCTCATTCTTTTTCCATCGTGACCCAAATTTCATTCTCTATCATCTCAGCCATATGGATTGATTATCCATTCTCGTTTCTTCAACTCCAATCTTTAGAGCTCTCGATCTGTCGCGTAGTTAACGATCGTTTTTCCGTCGGGAGCTTTTATAGCTTTAATTATACGATGTTAAGGATCTAAGAACACCATAACATATATAGGCTATCAGTTGGATTGAACATCGAGACACGAGATTTGAGACACGGGCTTTGAGACACGAGATCCGAGACACGGGATCTCTGGTACTCGTTATACACGTGGTAACCACCGAACGAGGTGGGGGTAACTTCTAAACTCAATATGTTACTGTTTTCCATATTTGATAATTGAACTCTATGTGTTGTGATTATATGCTGTGATTATTATTTTCATGCATACCTTAAGAGTACAAGAAACATGGATCATGCATACGTTATGATACGATGAATGAGAACAGATGTCCTAAGTCATGTTAGGGATGGACTGGTGGCCCATAAAAAGCACCATATGTCATGATAGGGATGGACTGGTGGCCCGTAAAAAGCACCATACGTCATGTTAGGGATGGACTGGTGGCCCGTAAAAAACACCATACGTTAGAAATGGATCAAGTATAGTTGAGTGCTCTTAGAGCCGTACGTTCTCAATTGTGTGCTATGCATTTTATATGTTGTGCTACTTGTCAAACTAGTATATGTTGGATTTGTTACGCTCACTTAGTAACTGTTAAAATAAGAAAAGTATCCCTATGAGTGTATTCAACGCACTCACCCTTATTCTGTACTCACCCTACAGGAGACGGAGTGAATCTCGACGCGTAGAGAGAGGGGTGCCCTATCGGCTGTGTCCATCTTCTGTTTTGACTTTCCAAGTTTTGATGATCGTTTGTAAAACAGGAAACCGTATTTCTCCTTCCTTGTGATAGATCCTGATGTTTTTCCGCTGCGTAATGTTTCGAACTCTATTTTATCGGTTGCATCCGATGTTTCAAGAGTTCTGCTTCTTATCCTCTCTTTTTCTTTCTATTTTATATCATGTACGCCTTCCTCCCCTTTCTCTCTTCACGCCCAAAAATGAAAAACTCTGATATTTTGACGAAAGATTCTGGGGCGTGACATTTTCAACCATTTGCTTATATGCGGGAGAGTTTAAATTGAGACGACTTGAGCTTCCTTCTCCCCGCATCCTCTTAGGAGTGCGCTGCATCCTTATCTCCTTGACATTTTCTTGCAGCGCCTATTGCATCATGGCCTCCTCAGCCTGTTCCTCTTCCAAGATGTCGATTTGCTCTTGCGTAAATGCGACGTCATTGCCCCTTCTTACAGCCTCTGGAGCAGGGGCTAGGAAGATTTGAGCATCTTCCGTTGCTGCTTTCATCGACAACTCTGCAAAGTGGGATTCTGCAAGAGCTTTGCCCTTTCTTTTGACCGTTGCTTCCTGAGCAGCGGTACTTCTCGATCTATCTTGCACCTCTGCTGCATACTCAGGTTGCAGGAGTGCCAGAATATCTTCTGAATTGGCCCACTCCAGGACTTCTTTCTCCACAGAGAGGAAATTCTTCCATTGCATCAAGATTTCTCCCTTGGACAGTCTCATCTCCCTCCAGAGACTGTATTGTTGCTCCATATTTCTAGCAGCTGAGAAGGTTGGATCGAGCACAGACTGAACAACTTCTTCATCTGGCTGAACCCTTTGCTGATGTGACTCATCTGCAGCAGCATTTACTGACAAACTTGCAGTAGAGAGTTGGGAATAAGCAGTTGCAGCAGCCTACTTCTTGCTGCTCGGGGCCCTCCTGGCCAGGGGTGCATCATCATCTGAGGACGAGGACTCAGGTTCAAGTTCTGTCCTCCTTGGTGTTTTCTTGATGACGGGAAGAGGATTTTCATCATCATTATCACCATTTTCACCCCTGCTGCCTGCATCTTTATCCTGCAGTGCCAGGGTTGCATTCTTTTTATCTTTAGTTTTCTTCTGTTCAACCCCAGCAGCAGCTGTCTTTAGTTGGGTCTTACCCTTCTTCTTCTCTCCAAGATACTTCCCAACAGGAATGGGAATGGAAGCTGCAAGCTGAACATCTAGCTTGCAGAGCAGAGAGCAAATGGTAATTCCATAGCTCCTCCTTACTGTGCTCTTCTCTGCTTCCTCCCATATTCTCTTCATAATGAACCTAGCCCAGTTCACCTTTTCTCCGGCCATGATGGCAGACATGATCCGGAACCGGAGATTTGTGCATTTCTCGTAACTCCCAGTTCTACCTTCAATAGAGTACGCACAGATATCATGGAGCAGTTCAAACTCCGGTTTGAAGAGTTTCTTCGGGGTGCTTCTCTTGATCTCTGCCCCTGCATCTCTTACCCTAAAGAGATCCCACATCTCTTATGCGTTCTTCTCCCCATAAGTCGCAAGTTAACTGGGGGTCAAGCCTCCTGAAGAGATGCTGAAGGTAGTGGCTATGCCTCTGAGGGTTAGAGACTTTTCTTCTTCATCTGCACCCATCTTGAACCGGATGCAGTTCCTTTCTTGAGAAGTCTTGGTGAAGGCGTAGAATCTCTGAACTGATTCTATAGAGAATCCAGTGTGGGTGGTGGTTAACAACCCTAGGATTTGGGTCTGTTCCAGGGCATCAAAAATTCTTCGGATGACAGTGTTGTCGTACAACCCAGAAGCATAAACGTGCTCCTGGTTGATCAAGCATCCTTCCAATACTGTGGTTTTTCGAGCCGCCATGGATGAATATTTGAGAGAGGTTTGAAAATATTGGGACTTAGGAAAAATAACGATGAAAGGAAACTTCTCTTTGTGATGAAGGTGAAATGAATTTGAAAAGAGAAGATTATGGGGTTTGAGAAGAATATCAAATGATGAATAGTAAGATCGACGGTTGAGATTAAAAAGATGGAAATGATCTTACGGTCCTTAGAAAAAGACGGAGGGGTCAAATCGTAAATAATCATGACTTGCACAGACGTGGACTCTAATCGGGCCTCTTCGTCTTCTCACATAGCGGGCTTACATTAAATGCTGAAAGATATGAGATTTGCCGCCCAATTTATTGTCCTTTTAAGGTTGCAGCAGCCTGGGTACGAGGTTGCAGAGTATTAAATACTCTTTGAAATAAATGGTGTAACCAGGTGCTGCTTACTCTCCTATTATCTTTCTGAGCTATAAGAATAAAGATACAGCGCTATTTGAACCCAGCGCTATATGTAGATGTAGCTTACAGCACTATACTTGTAGCTTCTCACAAGCATGCAGATATTCCCCCTGGGCTTCTGCATTTTCCTTTCATCTTCATAAATTCAGAATTCCTAGCTCGTTTTTAAGCATAGACAACCTCGGTTCACTCAATGGTTTAGTGAATATATCTGCAAGCTGGAGATCCGTATGAACTTTCTCAAGCACAATATCTTTCTTTTCCACGTGATCTCTAATAAAGTGATGTCATATATCGATATGTTTTGTTCTTGAGTGGAATACGGGATTAAAGGTAATTGCAATTGCACTTGTGTTATCATAGAGAATTGGAGTCTCTTTTTCTTCAATCCCATAATCTCTTAGTTGCTGTTATATCCAGAGAATTTGCGCACAACAACTTCCTGCTACAACATATTCTGCTTTTGCTGTAGATGTTGCAATTGATGTTTGCTTCCTGCAGAACCATGAAACAAGTCTATTTCCCAGAAATTGACAAGTCCCACTAGTGCTCTTTCTATCAATCTTGCAGCCTACATAATCTGAGTCAGAATACACTTTGAGCTTGAATCCTCCTTCCTTGGGATACCATAGCCCTACTTCCTGAGTTCCTTTTAGATACTTGATAATCCTTTTAACAGCTGAAAAGTGTAACTCATTTGGTGCTGCTTGAAATCTTGCACAGACTCCAACTGCAAACATGATATCTGGCCTGCTTACTGTAAGATATAGCAAGGATCCTATGAGTCGTCTGTACTTCGTGATATCTACATCTTTACCATCTTCATCTTTGTCAAGGCTTATCGATGTAGACATAGGAACAGATGTTGCTGCCCCATTCTCTATGCCGAACTTCTTGATAAGTTCGGCATCTACTTGCAGCTGCTTTACTTGCAGCCCTAGAAAGAAACTTAATTCTCCCATTATACTCATCTCAAATTTTGATTGCATCAGATTGGAGAACTTCTCACAAAGCTCTTTGTTGGAGGATCCGAAGATGATATCATCCACATATATCTGTATGAGAAGTATGTTATTTCCATCCTGTATCCTGAATAGAGTTTTGTCCACTGTTCCTTTCTTGAAGCCATTTTCCAGCAGATAGATAGATAAGGTGTCATACCAAGCTCTTGGTGCTTGCTTGAGTCCATACAGAGCTTTGTATAACCTGAACACCTTTTCTTCTGCTTGATCTTCACAACCTGGAGGTTGCTCTACATATACTTCCTCTGTAAGAATACCATTAAGGAATGCACTCTTCACATCCATTTGATATACATTGAAATTCATGTGAGCTGTATATGCCAGAAAAATCCTTATGGCTTCCAGCCTTGCTACTGGAGCAAAAGTCTCATCAAAATCAATTCCTTCTTCCTGGAAATATCCTTTAGCAACTAATCTTGCTTTGTTCCTCACAACACATCCAGATTCATCTAGCTTGTTTTTAAAGACCCATTTTGTTCCAATAACTCTTTGATGAGTTGGTCTTGCAACTATTTGCCAAACCTGATTTCCTACAAATCCATTTAGTTCTTCTTGCATGGCTTGCACCCAGTTGTTATCTTGTAAGGTTTCTTCAACATTTTGGGCCTCTGTTTGAGATATAAAGCATGCAAACATTGCTTCATGAGGTATGGACCTTTTTGTCCTTATTCCTGTGGATGGATCTCCAATGATAAGATCCCTAGGATGATTTCTCAGCCATGTCCTGTCAGGTTCAAAAACATGTACAGGTCTAGGTTGCTCCTCATGTTGCTGTAGGACTGGAGGTTCTGCTGCTGTAAGATTATCTGCTGCATCCAGAGGTGCAACTTCTTCTTCTTTGTCTTCTCCTGTATGCAGAACTCCTTCAACATATGGAACATAACCTTCTTTCCTTGAAGCTGAATCCTCAGCTGGTTCTTCTAGATTCTTTGTATCACAATGTGGTTCATCAAACACCACATGAATTGACTCATCAACCACTAAGGTTCTCTTGTTAAAGATTCTGAAGGCTCTACTTACAGCAGAGTATCCTAAAAATACTCCTTCGTCTGATTTTGCATCAAAGGTTTTTAGATATTCCTTTCCATTGTTGAGAATATAGCACCTGCATCCAAAGATATGCAGATGTGAGACATTCAGGGTATATCCATTCCAGACTTCATAAGGGGTTTTATCTAGATCCTTGTTGATTAAGCATCTGTTCTGTGTATAGCATGCAGTGTTGGTTGTTCCAGCCCAAAATCTCTTGGGTATCTCTGCCTCTGCTATCATTGTCCTTGCTGCTTCCTTGAGAGTTATATTCCTCCTTTCAGCTACACCATTCTGTTGAGGTGTTCTTGCAGCAAAGTTTTCATGACTAATACCATTGTCAGAACATAATTTCTCAATGAATTTGTTTGTGAACTCAGTTCCTCTGTCTAATCTGATCTTTACAATGTTCAAGCTCTTTTCATTTTGAATTTTCTTCATGAGGTCCGGTAGCTTGTTTTGTGTTTCTGATTTCTTAGCAGGGAATATGGTCCATGTGTATCTGGAGTAGTCATCTACTACCACAAGTGAGTAATTCTTCCGACTTATGCTTACTGGTTCTACTGGTCCAAAGAGGTCCATATGTAGAAAGTCTAGAATCCTGTGAGATGACTTCTGTAACTTGTCTTTGAATGAGCTTTTCACTTGTTTTCCCTTCTGACAAGCTCCACATATATTCTCCTTTTTGTATGCCATATCTGGCAATCCTCTTACAAGACCTTTTCTTGCTAGCTTGTTGATCGTCTTGAAGTTCAGGTGGCTTAATCTCTTGTGCCATAGCCAGCTCAGCTCTGGTGGACTTTTCACAATGAAACATGTTGGATGAATAGAAGAGTTCCAGTCTGCAAGATATATGTTTCATCTTCTTGTTCCTGTAAGCTTGACTTTATTTGATGTACTATCCTTGATTAAGCACTTGTTGAGGTTGAACTCCACTAAGTATCCTTTGTCACAAAATTGACTGATGCTCAGAAGATTGTATCTGAGGCCTTTCATATAGGATACATCTTTGATCTTTACATTTCCTTTGACTAGGCATCCACTTCCTTTTGTGCGTCCTTTGGAATCATCTCCAAAAATGACCTTTGGTCCTTTGCATTCTTGGAAGTCTCTCAGAACTTCTTTACTGCCTGTCATGTGTCTTGAGCAGCCACTATCTATGTACCATACATCGCTGCTGCAACCTGGCATTGAAACCTGCAACAAATTTAAGCAGATTTAGGTACCCATTTCTGTAAGGGTCCTTTGGGGTTAGTTACTTTGGGAATCCATATTTTCTTAACAGTCACTGTTTTGCTGTAAGATTTGTTGGATCTCTGAATGTATGCAGTTTTGTTATTAAACTGCTTAAAAATTGTGTGTGCAAAAACTAAATATGTGTTACCAACACTCTTATGGTGTGGTCTTCCACCATACTTCCCTTGAGTATATCCTCTTTGAGGTTTAGACATATAAGTCTTAGTATAAGTGGGGAACTTTCTCTTGTGCTGCAACTTTGTGGGTTGCTGCATCTTCTTGCTGCTTACAGCAGATAGCTTCTGTTGTAGCCAATTCTTAAATGTAGGCTTACTTTCTGTAGTTGGGCATTGGGGTTTCTTCCCCTTATCCATCAATGCTGGTTTGTTCAAGATTCTTTCTGAGTTACAGGGTAACTCAATCTCCATTGAAGTTTCAGCTTGAACAAATTTTACAGCCTTGGATGTACTTGCTGTATTCTGAGAGGTGTGAGTGTTGTATCCTATGCCCGATTTTTCAAAAGGACTTCTGCTTTGACTTATGCACTCCCTTGCGTCCTTAGCTTATTTGCTAAATATTCTGATCGTGAACTACAAGTTCTCCTTTTCAGTTTCTAGCTTAGTGACCAGCAGACTGAGCCTTGAGACCTCTCTCTATAACTTACTGCACCTTGAGTTATCAGACTCATATGCAACGAGCTTTTCAGCAATATTGATATTTTTGCCTCTGAGGACCTCATTGTCGATTCTTAGATTTTCATTCTCGACTTTCAGCTCCTCATGAGTTGAGTTAATCTGCTCGAAATCACTCATGATCCTTTTTAAAGAGTAGATCATGTTCAGCTCCTCTTTTTCTGGTATAGACAGCGGTTGGGAGGTTACCTCTTCTTCATCACTGTCCTCACTGTTGTTTGCCATCAGGCATATCAGCGTTTCTTCATCGGAAGATGAGGTTTCAATGTCACTGTCAGAGGATTCTGCAGCTTTCAGTATCTCCTTTGAGACTGTTGTATCCTTGGCCTTCTCCATCTCTCCAATGAGAGCTCGAAGCTTGTGCCTATCCTCTCTTCTCTTTTCTCTTCTTTGATTTCTCTCTTCTTCTGGATATTTGTGCATCGTTGGGTATGGACATCTTTAGGCAAAATGTCCAGGCTTCCTGCAATTATAGCACAAATCAAGATCAGTCATATTTGAGCGAGGAGAGGGGATACCTGAGGAGGTAGATGACTTCTTTTGAAGTCATTCCTTTTATTGAGGTTGGTGTTGTTGTTGTTGTTGTTGCTTTTCATGAATCTTCTAAATTTCTTTAGAAGAAGAGTCATCTCCTCTTCAGCGTCTTCTGCTGCAACCTCTGATTGCTTACTGCAACTTGTGGTTGTTGTAACTTTAGGTCCTCTGGCAGTTAGCGTTGTAACTTTGGAGCTCGATTCTTCTGTCTCATTTCTCTGTCTGTTGATATCGTATTCGAATACTTTGAGGTCGAAGAATAGATCAAACGTACTCATGGATTTCAAATCCATGGACACTCTCATGGCAGTGGTCTTGATATCCCACTCAGCGGGCAGGGCTCTAAGCACTTTCATGTTCTTCTCCTTTTGAGTGTAGTGCTTACCCAGAGCTTCTAGTTCATTCACAATGGATGTGAATCTTAAATCTAAATGTTCAAGAGTCTCTTCATTCTTCATCTCGAAGAGCTCAAACAGTTGGGTGGCATTGGAGATCTTATTATCTTTAGTGAGCTCTGTCCCCTCACATATTTGTTCCAACTTTTCCCAAATTTCCTTGGACGTTCTACAAGTTTTGACTTTGCTGAATGTGCATTTATCCAAGATGATGAATAGAGCATTCTTGGCCACGTTGTCTAGGTTGGCTCTCTACCTGTCTTCATTGTTCCATTCTTGTCTTGGTTTGACCAGGAAGTTGGGTGGTGGTTGTGCTCCTTCTTCCATCTCTCTACGGAACATGAGGTTTACCTTTATAGGGATAATCGGTCTTTCGGTGATGACCATCCACATCTCATCATTCATTGTTGAAAGATGTGCCTGCATTCTTATTTTCCAATCGTCATATTCCTCTATGAAAAACATGGGTAACTTATGATTAGAGGAGTCCATGATATGCTGAAGAGAATGAGATTTTTAGGATGCAGAGAAAACAGCGAGACAAAGGTGGATCTGGGTAGGTGACCAGACAAGTTAGCTTTTAACCCAACTCGCTCTGATACCACTTGTTGGTCCCAAGTGGTGTCTGAGGTTCAGAGGGGGGTGAATGAACCTTGGTCGATTTTGAAAATATATTAAAACTTACTATTCTGCAAGTTACTTGAACTTGCAGCGCCAGTCAGTTACTGCTTACAGCACTAGGATGCAGTGTTGCACGCTGTAACTTAAGTTTTATACGCAGCGGAAAAATAAAGCTTTTAAGACACAAGGCTGGCTGGTTTTCTCAAATATGATCATTTTCAAAATGTTTTATGCAATGATAGAGATATATGAAGGATAAAGCGCAGATAAGAAAGCAATAAAACACCTATGGCTTATAGTGGTTCGAAGGTGGTGTAAGTCTTCTACGTCCACTCTACTGCTACCTCGAGCAGGAACTTTGTTAAGCAAGATTAAATTACAGGACACTCCCTAACAATCTAGCAACTTACAAAGCTAACCACCTACTAGAGTCCAGCGTCCACACATCAACTGCAAACTCTAAAGGGTAACCCACACAGGGTTCCACACACCCACACAGGGTTCCACACTCCCACACAGGGAAGTTGCCTAACTCTTAGAAAACTATACAAACAGCAAGGATCTCTCCTATCAACTGTTTGACACTTAAAACAACCTATGCACACAACAACAAGGTTAAGAAGTATATAGATTTGTTCTTCAACTGGTGCGATGAAGTGAGCTTCTGAATCCTTCAAAGGATCTTTCAGCTTTGAACTTGCTCCACTTCACAGAGGTTGAGTGACTGAAACTGAACGTATAACTTGAATGCTTGAGAGCTTTTGTGCAAATGATTTCGGTTCAGATCTTGTAGTTTCAGTTGTTAGCTTCAGTTTTACTCATCCTCTATTTATACTTGTAGAGAAGATATCCATTGAAGGAGATATCTCCCATTTTGAATTTTTAGATTCGCTGATCAAAGACATGACTCGCATTTAATGCGACTTGACTTATCTTTTCGGAGTATTTAATGCGATGGTTGCGGTTCGCAGCTTTCTGCGGCGCGTCAGTCTACGTAGCGTCTTGGCATTGGCTCCGTATCTGCAACTTTGATCTTCTCTGGAATGGCTCTAATTATTCTTATTTGAATCTTCGTTCCTCATACTGCATTTATCCTTTTCTTGAATTTCAGGATACTTATTCTATTTGTCATTGGCGCTCTTTGATAGTTTGAGCAGGAGCTTAGCGCTGTATCCTAGGTCTGCTTGCATCTGTTTGTGCTTTGTATTGCTGCTGTAACTTGGACCTTCTTGCAGTGTCTTCGTACAGTACTACTGTAACCTTTCTTGCAGTACTCCTGTATCTTCTTCTTACAGCGATGCTGCATGTCGTTCTTTCATACTATGCTGAAATATTGTAGTTGCCTTCTTGCAGTGTTGTTGTATCTGCTTTCTTACAGCAGCGTCATTCTGAAATCTTCGATACAACATTATATGCATGTGTACCTCCATCTTTCAGCTTCCATAACAAGACTCAATCCTAGTCTATGTTTTCACTTAAACATTGTGAAAAATGGGGTACTAAAACTTCCTATTACATCCTTGGTTTGTCTCATCAAAATCTAAACATTGAAATCCTAACAAGACCTTTAGATGCTCCTATTAAGTATAAATATAAGATAAGGACAAAATCATTTGAAAAACTTTTATAAAATATTTGACATTATAGAAGGGTATAATGATATTTATAAAATAACAACAATGACGATAGAAAATAAAACTAGAGATTTAATTCGAATTGATGTATATAATAAGAGTATAAATGTCTTAATTATGTGGAAGAAATAAAACTAATGAACTTAATAATGGAAGAAATATCCTTAAAATCTTTTAGGAAAAATACCATATTTATTCACCAAAATAGTACCATTGAGGAATAAAAGTGACTTGAAGAAATTGAAATTAAATGACTATCTAATCTAATTTAATATTTTATGAAAACTAACAAATGTGACCAATTGTTAAAAAATTCATTGATATATTTACACAAAGACTTAGAAGATAGACGAAATTGTGTTAAGTATAGGTAGAACAATTAAACTAATGAATCATAACAATGTTGAAAAACAAATCAAAATATTTAGATAAGTAACTAAATATATTTAGTAAACAATTTGTTTTATGTCATGAAGATATCCAATAAAAGCTCTACATTTGATAAAAAAAATATTGTACATAGCATTCATTGTCTTTAAAAAATATATAACGAAGCTAATGGAGATATAATGTGAAGAGAATTGGAACAAAATAAAAATAGCTAATAATTTTTTTTTCAAAGAGATGTATAAAATATGACATGTATAAGGATACAAAACATATGTTATATAGAAAGTTGTACATTAGAGAAACATGAATATTTTTTGACTAAGTATATATTTAAATTAATAATTATTCTCTACAATCTAATTAATTAATTATTTTCAATATTTTTTTAGAATAAAGTATGATCACTACAAGAAAAATGCACAACAACAACACGAGATTTACAACACTTTTCTACATTTTTTGTTGTTGTTATCATATTTACAACGGTTTTGTATAAAAATGTTGTCGTTGAGTAAAAAATGCGCTCAACGACAACACTTTTTATGTACCGTTGTCTTTGAGAGCATTTTTTTGCTGAACGACAACGGTTGGGACAACGGAATTCTCGTGGCGTTGTTGTTGAGTGTATTTTTTTGTTTAACAACAACGGTTTGTTACAACGGTTATTTTCATTATTGTCGTTGAGCGCAGTTTTGCTCAACAACAATGGTTCGTTACAACGGTTGTTTTCGGCGTTGTCATTGAGCATAAAGTTAAGATTAATTACAACGTCTTGCACAACGGTTTTGCTACCATTGTAAAAATTTAGAATTTAAAAATGGTTTAATTTCAGGAAAAAAAACATAATAATATGAAAAAAAAACTTAAATTAACTAATTGAACCATAAACTATTTTTCAAAATAAAAAACATACATTTATTAATTGGTCAATACAAAAAACTTATTACATAATAATACAAAAATTATAAATTATTTTAAAACATAATTCATAAATTATGAATTATTTTATAAAATAAAAATAGAGATAAAATGAGTTTGGTTTTAAAATTAATAAAAAAATATAAATTATTTTAAACAATTATTTTATAAAATAAAAAAAGATATAAAAGAGATTAATTAAAATAGAATTTAAAAATGGTTTAATTTTAGAAAAAAAACATAATAATATAAAAAAACACTTAAATTAACTAATTGAACCATAAACTATTTTTCAAAATAAAAAAACATACATACAACAAATTTATTATATAATAATATAAAAAATATAAATTATTTTAAAACATAATTCATAAATTATGAATTATTTTATAAAATAAAAATAAAGATAAAATGAGTTTGGTTTTAAAATTAATACAAAAAACATAAATTATTTTAAACAATTATTTTATAAAATAAAAAAGATATAAAAGAGATTAATTAAAATAGAATTAAAAAATGGTTAAATTTTAGAAAAAAAAAACTTAAATTAACTAATTGAACCAAAAACTATTTTTCAAAAAAAAAAACATACATATATTAATTGGTCAATACAAAAAATTTATTATATAATACAAAAATTATAAATTATTTTTTAAAACATAATTCATAAATTATGAATTATTTTATAAAATAAAAATAAAGATAAATTGAATTTGGTTTTAAAATTAATACAAAAAACATAAATTATTTTAAACAATTATTTTATAAAATAAAAAAGATATAAAAGAGATTAATTAAAATAGAATTTAAAAATTGTCTGATTTCCTTTAGGATCACGAAGTTTCCTAGAACGTACCACTTTTTTTCAAGTGTCAAGACTTTGTGTTTGTTTATTAGTATATATGTAACGCCCCAAAATCTTTTGGTCAAAATATCAGAGTTTTTCATTTTTGGGCGTTAAGAGAGAAAGGGGAAAGAGGCGTATATGATATAAAATAGAAGGAAAAGGAGGGGACAAGAAGAGATACTCTTAAACCATCGGATGCAACCGATAAAAATAGAGTTTCAAACATTACGCAGTGGAAAAACATCAGGATCCTTTACAAAGAAGGAGAAATACAATTTTCTTTTACAAACGAACAACATATCTTTTAAAAGGTAAAACCAGAAGATGGACACAGCTGATAAGGCACCCCTCTCTCTACGCGTCAAGGTTCTCTTCTCCTCCTGTAGTGTAAGTACAGAATAAGGGGTGAGTGCGTTGAATACACTCGTAGGGAATAACGTCCGCATCTTATAACAGTCAACAGTTATACATACCAGAAATATAACACTCAGCCACGTTGCCACAGTATAACATGTTCACGTAATCATAACATATGTCTCATCATTTAGGACTTCTCAATCATACTTCAATAGGGAAAACTGTAAACAGTTACAGAGTTAGAAATTACCCCCACCTTGTTCGGTGGTTACCACGTGAACAACGAGTATCGGCGGATCAGATTTCCCAAGCGAGTACCAAAGGATCCGATATCACAAGGCTCAACTCAACAAGTAGCTACACAAGTTATGACGTTCTTTAGATCCTAAATAAATTATAATTAAAGCTGTAAAAGACTCCGGCGGAGAAACGGTTGTTAAATACGCGACGGATCGATCGATCTAAAGATTGGAATTTTGGAGACAAGGCTGAAAGTCAAGTCCAAAGGACTGAGATGATAGGTTATGAAATAAGGATCGCAACGCAAAAAGAATGAGCTCAATCGGAGTTGAAACGAGCTCAAACGAAGCGTTTTAAGATTTGGGATTCTGGTCGTCGCGCGAACAGGCTACCTAAACGGGCTTCCAGACGCCGCCGGCCGGCGAACCACCGGTCGCTGATCACACCCCCAGATTTCCCCCACTTCAGGCTACCAACTCCGACCAATGGCGGCCACAACGGAGCCGCCTAACTCAGCCAAAACACCTGCAAAGACAGCCCGTTGCCCAGTTTCCGACGGTGGCCTGCTCGACCAGGCCACTTCCCGGCGCGGCGGCGCCTCCCCCTGCCGCCACCATCTACCTCGCCGGATACCTTGCACTGCCAGCTACCACATCCGGCCGTCCATCGCCGGATTCCGGCATGAATAGTGCCCGGAAATTACGCCGCAAAACCCTTCGTTACCCTGTTTTTCCAAAAACAACAAGCTTATATACACACACGCATGCAAGGAAACACACACACATCAACAAGACTTGGCCGGCGGCCACCTGCCGCCGGCCACCACCACCAGAGGCCGCGCAACACACAACCATACAGTCTCCATATACACACACGTACATATACATAAACACACACACCCCAACCAAGCAAACCCTAACCCTTCCAGCCCATTCCTACTCTGGCCGGCGACTGGAAGTCGCCGGCCACCACCTCCAACCATCACGCACACTCCCAGCTGCTGTCCATAAGTTTTCCGGCGAGAGAAGAGAGAGGAAGAAGCTGTCGGGGAGAGACAAGAGGGAGGGAGGAGAGATAAAGGTTGGCCGGATCTTTGACCGGCGATTGCCGGAGAAGGAGAGATCCGTTCAGAAATCCGAGCCCGGTTTCGTGACGGGCTCAACGAGAGCTTCAATCTAGAGTTTGAGTTTACCCAAAACGGAGAAGAAACGAGATAGTAAAGAAGAGAGAGAAAACGGGTTTGGAGACCGTTTTTTGCCATTTTCCAGCGAATGAGAAATCGGAATTGAAATCCGAGACCTATCCTAGATTCGTCTCATCGAGACGAACGTCGTGTGCGAAAATCATCTGATTCTGACAATGTTGAATATTCCGGCCACCGGCCGGCGGCGGCGTCGGCGGTGGCCCGCCGGAGACAGAATCCCGGAAAAAGAAAGAGAGGAGAGAGGGACTTACTCGTTTTCGTCGCTTTCGGCTCGTTCGGCTCGTTCGGAGAAACGGTGAAAAATGAATCGGAAGAGCCTCTATTTATAGAATTCCGGAAAGTTACTATTCATGAGAAATATCCAAGTTACTGTTCATCGGTTGACTTTTCCGCATCACTATTCATCGATAATATCTCCGTTACTATTCTCCGTAAATATCTTCCGATTTTTCCGAAACTTCGGGTTTTGCCCTTTCCATCGTCGTTCGAGCTACAGGACTCCGATTGAGCCCTAGTTCGTTTCTATCTTCTCGTTTCATCAATTCGCATCTTATGGTATAAAAATATCCTATGTTCCATGTCTAATAAAAATTATCGATCTTAACCTTGCTTTAAAACACGTATCTGAAACGCACGAAATAAATTAAACAATTAAATCATACGCACAAAATTATTAAATCATAAGTTAAAATATTTAATTAATTATGCTCGTTTTGATCCGGGGCACTACAATATATGCATATAATTAATCCAGGTGACTTCCGGGATGTAATTTGAATTGTTTGTATGAATAATGTATTTGATTTAACTTCAAATAATGCACTCTTCTTCATTGGTTATTTCATAACATATGCTATGATTGTAATTAGGATGTTGATATGGTAATATTTATTTTGTCTTTCTTTTTGTAAAACAGTCTTATATATGCCTGTTTTGTGAGGCTTACAAAATTGCCAGCTTTTAATATTATTAGTTTCATATTCGATTCTAGTTAAACTTGGTGTTTCTTGTTTTTGGAACAGCTTTAGTATGGACCAATTTCCACATTCACAATTTTATTATGGTTTCTTGAAACATGATAGTGAATCTAATTCATCATATACATTATTCATTTTGGTTAGACTAATTAATTTCTCTTCTCATTTGTTAGGCCTCATGTATATGCTGGATATTCTGATTGTTAATGGCGAATGACAGTTTATGTTTTCCGAACCATCTGATCCACATTGTAATTCCTAGTATTATGAATTGCTGACTTTGTTAATGGATACTCTATCTTTTCTTATGTTTTTCTGGATTATCTACGACTTTGTAATTCCTAATTTAATGAGACATTATAGTTTAATGATGATTTTGGTTGCAATTAAAATTTCAAAATTTACACAGATTTTTTATTTTTGATTTATTTATTATAAATTACAACAGATTATATTGGTGTTGTTGTAAATCAGAAGCACAACACAAAAAAAGGGATAAACCGTTATGGAATAAAATAATCAGACAAGGGTTATTAACCGTTGTCATTATCATCTTCGACAACGGTCATTAACAGTTGTAAAGCGGGCCGACCAATACGACACTTAACCAACCGTGGTGCCAACTGTTGTGGTTATCATCTTCGATAACGGTTAATAACCCTTGTAAAACTGTTGTCGTTGACCTCAATGACAACGGTTATTAACCGTTGTGCACGCATTGTAAATGCTCGCTGGAATATGACAGTTGGCTGATCATTGTGCCAACTATTATCGTTATTATCAATGACAACGGTTATTAATCATTGTGGTTGAGGGGGTCTACGACAACACCATCTTCCACAACGGTAAAAAATAGTCTACAACAACGGTTATTAACCGTTGTCGTTGTCGTTGTCAAAATATTACTATAAAATTAGATTAAAAATTATTTATATAAGGGATAATTAGAAATTTCCAATAGAAGTGATTAATTGAACTACATAAATTTTAATTAAATATATAAATGTAAATAATAAATACAAATTTTTAAAAAATTAGGCAATTTTTTTCAAAATTGTAATGTAAATTTTTGTCTAGAAAATATGTCTAAAACAATCTAAATTTATCTAATAAATTTTGATTATTTACAAATTTTTTTAATATAAATTATTTTGATCAATTTAAAGACTATGATTGAATTAAAAATAATTGATAAAACAAGAATATTACTTAATCAAATGTTAATATATAAATATTAAGATCTTAAAGTAAATTTTGATAATTTTTAAAATTATTACTAAAATACTATAATTAATTTCAATAAGACAAAATAACAAAGTAGAATACAAAATATTCAAGTGATTATAAAATGACTAAATAAATATTAACTTATGTAATAAACTTCCAGTTATACCCTTATACATCAAATAATCTATATTCTTTTATCGTTATCCCTTTCATTTTAAATTATATATTTTTTAACTTTCTATCTTTACAAATATAGACAATAAATATTTTAAAATCATCATTAACATTTGAAATTATCAGATTAATAATAAAAGATATAAACAAAATTTTAGATTTTCCTAATTAAAAAATATTAAGAGTATAAATTAATATTCAAATTAAGGTTGCAAAATATTAAAATATATAAAGAATAATATTAAAATATTCTGAAAATGGATGAAAAGTGGCAATAATATAATTCAAAAAATTAAAAATTGTGAAAAAAATGCCAAAAATTTTCAATTATCGCACTACCAGTGTGTTCAAAACATATCCGTTAGCATTAACAATTTAGGGAAAAACGTGCAACAATTATTAAACCACCTGTGTATTTCTTTTAACATAGGGGGAAACACAAAAAAATGTTATATCATAAGGGGGTTTGATGCATTTTACCCAAAATAAATCCAATATTGATTTGAAAATGACTTAAATTGTAAATATCATCAGTTATTTAACAAATAAAATATAAATAATTCTCCTTGAATTTTTCATAAAATAGAAATCAATGTTTCTAAAATGTGAGTAAACATGTTTTTGATAATTTTTAACTAATTCATCATTGAACTTTAAAGAAATTATTGTAATTAATGAAATTCTTATATTTTAAAAAAATAGTACTTAATGTCTTAGAAAAATACTTAATAATAAATCATGTCATTATAATATCTCACGTGCGACACACGTGTGTTATACTCGTGTGTATATATATATATATATTTATTACAATGAAATACTTATATTTTAAAAAATAGTACTTAATGTCTTAGAAAAATACTTAATAATTGTTGGGATATTTCCATTTACGTTTTGATGAGACAATGTAATTTTAGTTGACTCTTTAGAGTACCCATTTTTCACGTTTTATAAGTGGATTTCTAGTTGATAAGTTTATCTTTCTATGTATTGTTTTGTAATGTTGTAAGCTTTAGAAAGACATAGGAATCTAATGTAGCAAGATTCTAGAGATGAAGATGACTTGAAGGTTGACTCTTTATAAGGAAAGTCAATAAGTTGAAGATGGAACCAGGATCAGAAAGCTGGATCAGTAAGCAGATGAAACATGAAGCAGATTGGAAGACTGGAAGCTGACTGTAGGATTCTAGAACATGAAGTTGTTCAGGATCAGTAAGTTATCGCAGTTCAGGAAGCTGGCTGCAGGTTTCAAAAACAGGAAGCTGTTCTGAAACAGGAAGCTAACGCAAATCAGGAAGTAGGCACAGAACTGTTAGCAACCACTGCAACCTGAGCAAAAAGCTGTAAGTTTCTTCTATCCTTTCAGCCGCTTTACGAGGTTTATTCTGGTAATGTACGAGGATTAGTTCATGCTCAAGTTACCGGTAGATAGAAGTTAGTGCCAAGCCAATCAGGTTGTGACACCTGGACCCACGACTCTGCAAAAAAGTACTGTAGTTGTGGAGTGGTGCCATTAATGCATATCAGACAAGGACGAGCCCTTGTACCCGGTTTTTCCAGGTGTTTTAATTTCAAGATATTTGGAGATCAAATTTGAAATGCAACAAGGACAGTGCCTCTCTTCAACGGGCATTTTTCTACAGATATAAATAGAAGGATGGAGTGACTTTGGAGACTACTGAACTTCTGCATATCTAAGCGATCAAATTTTCTTGTGCTATCACATTTCTAGCTATTCTCAAGCATTCCAAGTTCAGTCACTCAACCTTCGAAGCAGTCATTTCAAGCACTCGAGCTCTCAAGTTCAAGGTTGTCTTCGCACTGCACTAGTTAAAGATTTTATATACTTTTAACCTTTGTGTTATGTGCTAGGTTGTTTTATTTTCGGTGTCCTTAGTTGATAGGATTTGATCCTTGCTAAGTGTTAGTCTTGTGTAGGCTTATAACTCTGTGTGAGTTTTGTACCCTATGTGGGATAGTAGGTAAACTTGTTAGGAAAAGGTTTGTAAAACTGAGGCTTGTAAAATGAACTGACTTAATGAAGTTCCTCATTTGAGGAGTAAAGTGGACGTAGAATGATTACACCTTCAAACCACTATAAGCCATAAGTGTTTACTGTTTTTATCTACCTACTGCAGTGCATTGATATATCTTGTTACATACATCATCAGCATTCTGCAAAAGGTTTTTGTTAAAAGCATCTTTGTGAAAAGAGAACTGTTTTTCAAATGAAACTTTCTTAGTTTATTCCGCTGCATACTGTGATCACCATGTAGGAAACCTGAAACAGCATACTGCTAGGTTTTGATCGAGTCAGGTTACTGCTTCTATATAGAATCAGGAACCTGTTTCACTAAAAGTTTTAAAAAATTCAAAATCGATAGAGGTTCATTCATCCCCCTCTGAACCTCTGACCACTTGGGACCAACAAGTGGTATTAGAGTGAGTTGGGTTAAAAGCCAACTTATCTGGTAACCTATCCAGATCC
This sequence comes from Scutellaria minor, assembly GCA_954870855.1. NCBI lineage: Eukaryota > Viridiplantae > Streptophyta > Magnoliopsida > Lamiales > Lamiaceae > Scutellaria > Scutellaria minor. The sequence goes on along the minus strand of OX940729.1, from coordinate 18,337,153 downwards.
ACCCGTTTCTGCTGGATAAACTGTTTTCTTTTCACCTAACCAAAATCATTGTTTTAGCACAAGCATGGATATCTCATCACATAAACTCCCTATGTTTTCCATAGATGAATATGACAACTGGAGGATACGCATGGAGGCTCACCTGTCAGCCATGCATGATGAGATGTGGTATGTTATAACCGAAGGGCCACCAGTTATCTACAAACTGAACCCTATTTTTGCAAGACAACGTCCCAAGCATGAGCGTGCTGAGGTAACTAAAGCCGCAGCAGCAGAGAAACTGGAGGGTGCAACAATCATAGATAAAGATGCTGATGTACCTCTAGGCTTCACTCCCCGAGCAGTACATAGGAGACCAGTTCTACCACATGAGTCATTGTCAATGAGAGATTATGAATACACTCCTGAAGAAAGAAAGAGGGCCAACCTTGACAATGTGGTAAAAATGCACTATTTCTCACACTGGATAAAGGAACCTTCAGCAAAGTAAAAAGTTACAAGACTGCCAAGGAGATATGGGATAAGCTAGAGATGATCTGTGAAGGCAATGAGCTTGCAAGAGATAACAGGATCTCTAAGGCTACACAACTGTATAAAAGCTTCAGAATGAAGCCAGGAGAAAGCCTAGAGGATCTTGACCTAAGATTCACAGCTATCATCAATGAGTTGGAATCCCTTGGAAAAGTCTACACACAGAAAGAAAAGAACACTAAGGTGTTGCGAGCCTTGTCAATGGAGTGGCACAGCAAGGAAACCGCAATGAGGGTTTCACTAAACCTCAATGCAATGAGAACCTTTAACCTCTTCTCAGACCTTAAATCATTTGAATATGATATCGAACGAAGGAGAAAAGAAGTTGAGGAATCGAGCTCTAAAGTTGCAGCGCTTACTGTTAGAGCATAGGATACTGTCACAACTAGCAGCAGTAAGCAGAAGCACAAACAGAAAGAGGTGCTTACTAAGGATGCTGAGGAGGAAATGACACTTCTACTAAAGAAGTTTAAGAAGTTCCTGAAGACCAACCACAAAGGGAGAGACTTCAGGAAAAAGCCTCAAACATCATCAGACAGAAGTCACCAGGTAAAACCTGCACAACAAGCAAACATAGGTTCCTCTGACTTGTGTTATAATTGTAGGAAACCTGGACACTTTGCAAGAAACTGCCCCTACCCACAAGTCCAGAAGTATACTAAAGAAGAAAGGGTGTAGGGAAGAGAATGGAGGAGGGATGAAAAGCAAAAACTCAGGGCTCTTCTGAGTGAAGCTGAAGTGCTTAAGACAGCAAGCAGCCCCAAGGAAGTACCTAAGGAGGATTGCTCATCCGAGAGTGATACCGATAACTCTATCTTCGATGAGGAAGCATTGTTATACCTCATGGCCAAGGGATGTGAGAAAGAAGAAGAAGATGGGGTAACTTCTCAATCACTTAAGGTTTCTATTTCTGAGAAGCTGAACACGATCCAATCTTTTAGACAAATCATGAGTGACTTTGAGCAGATTAATTCAGCTCATGAAGAACTAAAGGAGGAAAATCTTCAGCTCAAGACTGAGTAAGTTGTACTGAAGGAACAGGTTACTGACCTGGAGTACTACAGTACAGAGTGCAACACTCTCAGGGCTGAGGTCTCTAAGTTCAAGCTGCTAGTCACTAAGCTAGAAGCTGAGAAAGCTGGATTGCAAAACACAATTGATGTGTATAGCAAGTCAGCTAGGAAGGCACAAGAGTGTATCCTGGAGACCCAGAATACCCACGTAGGAAGTGGGCTAGGATACTGTGTCAGTTCATCTCAAAAAGCAGCAAGTACATCCAAGATGGGAAAGTTTATTCAAGACAGAGTATCCTATGCTCAGGAACTCCTTCCAATCAATGGAACTTTGAACAAAACTAGTATACTGGACAAGGGAAAGAAGCCCATGCTGCAGGAAGAGAATAGTAAGACTGCTAAGAAACTAAAAAAGTAACATAATCAGTATGTTCCAAGTAGGAGAAGAAAGCAGCAAGCTTCCAGGAATCAGCAAAACTTCAACCCCTACTATACCAAAGCACAAGTACGCATTCTCGAAAAAGAGCAAGTTCTAGAAAGGTATAAGGGAATATCTTCCTTTAACAGGAAGCACAAAACCTGGAAAGCTCTAGTACACACACCTCACAAACAGTATCCTGCTAAGGATACTAACAGGAAGAGATCCACCAAGGCTAATGGTAAATCAATTACTATTAAACAGGTGTGGATCCCAAAGAAGACTAACTCCCAGGACCCGTACTTGTATGGGTACCTAAATCTACCTGATTTACTTGCAGGAACAGTTGCCAGGAAGCAACAGTGATGTATGGTATATTGAAGTGGCTGTTCCAAAAATATGACTGGCAACAAAGCTGGATTAAGAGACTTCCAACCATGTAAATGACCTAAGGTTGTCTTCGGAGACGACTCCAAAGGAAGCACCAAGGGCATAGAAAGCTTGATCAAAGGCAATGCAAGTATCAGTGATGTTTCATATTCCAAAAGGCTAAAGTATAACCTCCTGAGTATCAGTCAGTTTTGTGACACGGGATGTTCAGTGGAGTTCAATCTCAACAAGTGTCTGATCAGGGACAACAAAACAAATGAGGTTAAGCTCACTGGCACTAGGAGATGCAACATCTACCTTGCTGATTGGAGTTCAACAGTGTAGCCAACATACTTTATAGCAAAAAGTACTCCTGAGCTGAGTTGGCTATGACATAAGAGAATGAATCACCTGAACTTCAAGACAATCAACAAGCTGGCAAGGAAGGGCCTAGTGAGAGGTCTACCTGATGTTGCTTACAAGAAAGAGAATGTTTGTGGAGCTTGTTAGAAAGACAAACAAGTAAGAAGCTCATTCAAGGATTAAGTGCAGAGATCATCTCACAGGGTTCTGGATCTTCTACATATGGATCTCTTTGGTCAAATGGAACCTGTTAGTGTAAGTGGGAAGAAGTATTCTCTGGTGATTGTTGACGATTACTCTAGATTTACTTGGACCATCTTCCTGGCCAAGAAATCAGAAACTCAAAACAGACTGCCAGAATTCATAAAGAGAGTGCAGAATGAGAAAAGCTTAAGCATTGTGAAGATAAGATCTGACAGAGGAACTGAGTTCACAAACAAGTTTATTGAAAAGTACTGTTCAGAAAATGGGATCAGTCAAGAGTATTCTGCAACTAGGACTCCTCAACAGAATGGAGTAACAGAAAGAAGGAACAAGACTCTAAAGGAAGCTGCAAGGACAATGATAGCTGATGCTAGCATACCTAAGAGATTTTAGGCTGAAGCAACCAACATAACATGCTACTCACAGAACAGATGTCTGATCAACAAAGACCATTACAAGACTCCCTATTAGGTATGGTATGGAACAACACCTAATATTTCATACTTACATATTTTTGGATGCAGGTGTTACATTCTGAACAATGGAAAGGAGCACCTGAAGACCTTTGATGAAAAATCAGATGAATGAGTGTTTTTGGGATACTTCTCAGTAAGTAAGGCCTTTAGGATCTTCAACAAAAGAAGTTTGGTTGTGGAAGAATCAATACATGTGATGTTTGATGAACCACATTGTGATACTGCTGAACTGGACAAGCTAAAAGAAGATGTATCAAAGTTGAAGATCATTGATCAAACAGTAAGATACATTGATGGAGTTCCAGTGCCTGCTGAAGTGGTTACTGCAAAAAGTTTACAGGATACAACATCTGGGAATGCAGTGGCACAGGATGCTAATCAGCAAGCAGACAGAATTCTGCAGACCAACAGTAACCGTAGTCAGGATACTACAGATCAATAGGTTGTTGTCCAACAACCAACTTACACCTTTGAGCCCGACAGGACATGGCTCAGGAATCACCCAAGAGAACTTGTGATTGGAAATATCAATGAAGATGTTAGAATAAGAAGATCAAGACCTCAAAAATCAATGTTAGTATGCTTTATATCACAAGTTGAACCCAAGAGTGTGGAAGAAGCTCTTGAGGATAATAATTGGATACGGGCCAGACAGGAAGAGCTGAGTGAATTTGAAAGGAACCAGGTATGGAGATTGGTTCTAAGGCCTGATCATCAAGGAGTTATTGGAACTAAGTGGGTATTCAAGAACAACTGGATGAATCTGGTGTTGTGGTCAGAAACAAAACAAGACTAGTGGTAAAAGGATACTGCCAAGAAGAGGGCATAGATTTTGATAAGACTTTTGCACTAATTGCTAGACTTGAAGCTATTAGGATATTTCTGGCCTATGCTGCTCATAATGACTTCAAAGTTTATCAGATGGATGTAAAGAGTGCATTTCTAAATGGATTACTGTCTGAGGAAGTATATGTGGAACAACCACCAGGTTTTGAAGAACAAGCAGAAGACAAGGTATTTAGACTAGAGAAAGCTTTGTATGGATTAAAGCAAGCTCTTAGAGCTTGGTATGACACACTGTCCTTATATCTCTTGGAGAACGGATTTCAGAAAGCGATAATAGACAAAACTCTTTTCAGGATACAAGATGGAGAAAACATATTGCTTGTTCAGATTTATGTGGATGACATTATCTTTGGATCCACAAACAAGGACTTATGTGAAAAGTTCTCAACCCTCATGCAGAGTAAATTTGAGATGAGCATGATGAGAGAATTAAGTTTCTTTCTTGGCTTGTAAGTAAAACAGTTGGATAATGGAATTTTCATCAATCAAGCTAAGTACACCATAGAACTGATCAAGAAGTTTGGAATGGAAAATGGATCATCAGTAAGCATACATATGGCCATATCTATCAGCTTGGATAAGGATGAAGGTGGAAAGGATGTGGAGATAACCAAGTATAGAAGGCTTATTGGATCCCTACTGTATCTAACATCAAGCAGACTAGATATAGTTTTTGCAATTGGAGTATATGCAAGATTTCAAACAGCACCTAAGTAGTCACATCTTGCAGCAGTGAAAAGGATCATCAAGTACCTGAAGGGCACTCAAGATGTTGGCTTATGGTATCCTAAGGAATGAGGTTTTAATCTCAAAGGATATTCTGATTCTGACTTTGCAGGTTGCAAGATTGACAGGAAGAGTACTAGTGGTACCTATCAATTTCTAGGACACACTTGTTTTTTGGTTTTACAGCAAACAGACATCTATTGCAACATCAACTGCTGAAGCTGAATATGTAGCTGTAGGAAGTTGTTGCGCTCAGATTTTGTGGATACAACAACAACTGAAGGATTATGGGATCATAGAGAAAGAGACTCTCATCCTGTGTGACAACACAAGTGCAATTGTTATAACACACAATCCTGTTTTCCACTCAAGGACAAAGCATATTGATGTTAGACATCACTTCATTAGAGATCATGTGGAAAAGAAGGACATTGTACTTGAGAAAGTACATACTGACATGCAGCTAGCTGATATATTCACAAAACCTTTGTGTGAATCAAGGTTCTCTATGCTGAGAAATGAGCTTGGGATCATCAAGCTTTGATGAGTAAGGGTATATAAGTTCCTTAAGTAAGGGGGAACTTATTTTGTATTTTAATTCCTTTATTTACATGTTTTTCATGTACTCAATATATTGGAACATGATACTGCATTCTATAGTAAGATAACATTCTCTAACAGTATTCAGTTTCAGGATACAGTAAGGTGAAACAAGTTTCGGCATCAGGTTGCTAAAATAGAAAGTGTGGATAGGTTACTGCAAATAGGTTTCTGACAATAGTTATAAAACAGTTTCCTGCAAGAAGAAAACAATATTTATTTGGAACAACATTTAAGAACCTGTTACCTCGTACAAGAAACAGTAACCTTAATCCTAATGATTACTCGAGACACTTTGGTAATTGCAATAAATGCCAAAGACCACATTTTCAGATGAGAGAGAAAAAGGCGTTGTTCCTATTCTGACACGTTCTTTGAAAATTTACGGATCTGCCCATTTGTTTTTTTAATCTCAATCGCCTATCTTGAGCGACCCCTGAGCTTCTCAATCAGAATCGTTGATTGGTTTGAAACTAAGATTCATATTTAAACCACCAAAACACTCATCTTCTCTCTACGCTCACACATTTCTCACACTCAAATTTTTCTAACTCTCTGTAAATCTAGTTTCTCTACTCGCACAAACTTTATAGATCAGTAATGGCCGTCACAAGGGAAACTATCGTGGTCGAAGTAAGATTGGTAGATGAAGCAGTGATGCTTGGGTCCAACTCACCCTTTAAGGATCGGGATATCATCAAGAGGGTGTGGGAGAAGGTGAACAAGAGTTAACTCGTTGGGCTCTTCACTAGCAATTCTAGGTTCTCCAGCAAATCAGTGGAAAGGTTCTATGCCTTTGCCACATTGTTTGAGGATGAAGAGAAGATTATCTTCAAGATGGATAAGGAAGATGAAGACTGGTTCTCTCTAACAGTCGATGATATTGCCAAGACTTTTAGCATCTCAGACAAATAGATAAAGTACTCTGACTTGCTAGTGTATAGGTCAGAATACTTAGAGGAGAGCTGGAACCAGTTTAAACTGGATTCCGTGAAGGAGACAGTGACTGGGAACTTTGAGAAGAAGAAACTCAAGCCTGAATATGAGTTTCTTCATGATATCCTGGTTTACACTGTTGAGAGAAGGTGCGACAGTTATGACAAGTGCACCAACCTCAAGCTGAGGATGATGACTGTCATTGTACAAGGCGATGCAGTCAACTGGGCTCAATTGCTCTTTACGAGGATTTGGGATGAGACAGCCAAACCGACGAGCAAGAGAGGGTTTGGAATCGTCCTCACAAGCATCCTCCGAAGGATGTTTACACACTTGGAGAAACCAGTGCCTATCCACCCAGGCTAGTTTCTAGGTGTCAAGAAGGGCTTTACCAAGAGCAAGAAAGAAGAGAAGAGAGCCCCTTTGAAGAAGAAGACAGGGGCAAAGAAGATTGTTGCCCCAGTCCCTAAGAAGAAGACTGGGGCAAAGAAGGCTCCTATGACAGAATCTGCTCCAACCCTCAGGTTGCACGATTCTGACTCTGAATAAAAGGTTGTTGTCTCTTCTGAATCTTTGACCACTTGTATCATCCCAACTGAGGATGATTCGTTCTTGGAGCATCTCTTAGATGAGGCTGTTGATGAAGCCAACGCATCAGTTGTTAGTAAACAGTTGGGTAACCAACCTGCAGAACCTGTTGCTAAGAAGGCTTTAGTGCCGGTAGAGCAAGATGCTCAGGTTGGAGTTATTCAGAACAAACAGGATCAACAAAAGCTCCCTACTTTAAACAATGAGAATCTTGAAGCTTCCCAGGGCGAACAGGTTTCTGCTCCAGTGATCCAGGTTCCTGATGAATCTGAGGAGGAGTTGCTGATAAGGCTGCAGAGGAAGTTCCTGCACCGAAGAAGAAGAGAAGACTGGTCAAGAAAGCTGACAGCTCCTACAGAAGGAGTTGGCTGGGCAAGAAGGAGGAGTTGAAGGAGATTGACACTGTTACTAGGGTGGAGAGCTCCATTGACTCAATCAGTGCCGAAGATGCTGAGGCGGCAATGAAGGAATCAGCAAACTCCATCTTTAGGAGGTTTGTGATTGCCTATGAGACTTGGAGGTCGAAGAGGTTGGGCGCCACAAGGGAGTTGGTATCATGGGAGGACTGGTTCGAAGTCGAAGAGATTATCCTCTCGTGGACTGGTTCAAGTGATAGTGATGATGAACCAGACTCCCCTCCACTCAAAGTACCTGGAAAGATCAAGCTAACAATGGAGGAGATGATGAGATATTATACTGCAATTGAGGCAAGAGCAAAGCAGCAAGCTGAAGAAGAAGCTAAAGAAAGAAAGAGTCAGGCCCTAGTCTTATATACTCAACAGGAATCAAGGCCAGCGGTTGGTGTAACACCCCATTTCAAGAAAACACCCTGCATATGCATATTTTATAAATTTCTTTTATCGTTCAAGTGTTAATGATTTAAGTACAAGTTTTCATATAACGTAAGATTATGGATTAAGAATTTTACTATGATCGATGATTTTAAAGATTTTATGACGTGTTTTCTTTCGAGATTTTAAGGGTTTTGCAGGATTGCTCACGGATGAAACCGAGCTCGATCTCCACTCACTCGACACATATGAACGGAAGTAAAAAGATAAGATGATGATCAAAGTTAATTAATAGAATGATTTTAGGTTTTATGCTAAGTGATTTCCATATTTGTGTGATTTATACATTATGCTTTTATTTCTAGTCTTTACAATAAGGTATGCATGTATTTATACATATGTGTTATATGAATATTAAAATATCAAGATAATTAATTAAATTAACTTTTATTTTAATACAAAGCTTCCAAGGTAAGTCTTTTAGCAAGTGGTAACCTAGCCTAGCTACCTCACTAATCTAATAGCATCATGCAAATAACCATCCACTTGCAACATGCAATACATCTTAGCTTGAGGATATTTCTTCTCTCTCCCTCCCTCTCTCTCGATCACTCTCTCTCTCTCTCCCTCTCTTGATCACTTCATATAAAAGAGCCAAAGTCAAAGATAAGTTAATACAAGAGATAAAGGAAAGCAAAGATCATATATCCTTCAAGTTCTTCTTCTCAAACCTAAAGGTATTTTTGGCTAAACTCTTATGAATCCTTCATTAAAACTCATGATTTATGCTTAATACTTTAGGATAAGAAGTCCAAAGATGTTCTTTGGCATATTTGTTGGGATTATATGTTGTTTGCATGGAGGAATAAGTTGATTCTAGGTTACACTTAAAGATATGCTTTATTTTGCTACTGTTTTAGTTGTGTTCGAAAATTTTAGAAATTGAATTAAGATGAATCCTTTTGCTGAATTGAAATATATGAAGTCAAGAATATGCCTGTAAAATTTCATGAGGTTTGGAGTTAAATTCGATTTTATATGATTTTGCTAAGATAAACTGTTCGGAGACAGTTTTCACCCTGTTTTTGGGTCTGGTTCGTATAATTTTCTGCAATAATATACTTCGAATTTGTGCATAATCTTTTACTATGTTCAAGAACCTGTCCTTAGGTACGTGTAGGATTTTAGTATGCATTTTTTCGAGTTTTGTACGATTTATGCCGATTTTTACAATAAAACCTGTTTTCACGTAGACGATGTCCTGTTTTCAGCTTCGTTCTAAAATTCATAACTAATTATTGGGATCGAATTTATAAGCCATGTTTTACTATGTTGTAGTACGTGTTCTTATGAGTATGTATAATTTTACTGTGTTATTTTTGGAACCTTGTACGAATTATGGTGATTTTTACGAGAAAGTCTGTTTTTCAGCATATGATGTCCAGTTTTTCGGCCAACTTAAGAAATTCATGACTACTTATGTGAACCTTATTTTTAGTTGATGTTTTTATATGATGTACTAAAAGAATTTATGTACATATATGAATAATTATATGATTTTAGGAATCACATGTGAATTATTAAAATTGTTGCGACTTTATGGGTCTTCTTATCATTCGAAGATTACTAGAGTGAAAGTTTAACAAATAAGTTATGAGTATGAATGTGTTTTGGGTAGATGTAACCTAATATAAATGCAAAGATTATGTTGAACAATATACGAAGGCTAATTAATTAAGTGTGTCGAGCGCAGTCGAGACGATCGGTGGAACCTGAGGCAATCCTTGCACTCTTTACGTACAAGGTGGGTAACTTCTACTCTCTACTATGTGATGTTAATTGAGTTGATAAGTTATGTATGAAAATCTACGACTGAAGTCCGTAGCTATAACCGGTATGTAACTTCCATACCCGGCGACAACCTCAAGGGCTAAATACCTGGTCTATGAAAGCGACCATAAGGGCGTAAATGTCTGGTCTATGCAAGGTTTAGTGGGCAAGAAATTCCCACATTCCTTTATGACATGTAGTACTGGCTTAACGGTTTAATTGCTTCACTGTGTGTGCTGTTAATTGAATTGATAAGTTATGTATGAAAATCTACGACTGAAGTCCGTAGCTATAATCGATATGTAACTTCCATACCCTGCGACGGCCTTAAGGGCAGATATGCCTGGTCTATGAAAGCGAGGTCTAGTGGGCGAGCGATTCCCACATTCCTCTATGTTTATGGTCCGGGTGAGCAGCCCAATGGACATGTAGTACTTGCTTAATGATTTAATTGCTTCACTATATTAGACAGTAAAGTTATCCCACTGGGATCCCTCTTCGGAGGTGTCTCATGATGTTACTCTTATTATTTTCAGGCTCGGCGTATGATGAGGTGGACAAGTAGCAGGTTGGGCAGACTTCTCACTGTAGCTATGTTTGTACTAGTATAACGTTTCCATTTAAGAACTATATGTTGTATATATGTACAGTATGATGCTATGGGCCTAGACTCGTATCCTATTATATATATATATATGTTTTGTTGTGTAATTCATGTAAGTCTTTGGTTCAAACATTTTTCCTAGAAATGTGGGTGAGACACGACTAGACTTGATTAATAGTCGATATATAATTACATATATATGTTATATATAAAAATTTAAAAAAAAACTCTCGTGTCTTCACTTTTAAGTCTTCCGCTGTATGTTATAAAGTCTTTATAATTTCTTTATTTCTTAAGTATGTAAAGGGTGACGACCTATTTCCAATAAAGGGAAACGGGGCGTTACAGCTTGGGGTTGAGACTCCTTCTGTTTCTCAAGAAATTTCTCTTCGCAACATAATGGATGTTGTTCAAGGGCTCATGAGGACTATTGAAGAGCATGAGATGAACATGGCCACCAGCATCCAGAGCAATGATAAGAAACATTCATCTTCTATGGACGAACTGAGGAAGGAGTTATCTGAACTTCCTGCCAAGATTCAAGGAAAACTGAATGATGAGTTCAATATCCAATACAAATCTAGAGCAAGATTTGAACATGAATAGAAGAAAACTGTGGCAGAGATGCAAAGCACTCAGGTTGCTCATGGCTTGGCCATGAACAATATGTAAGAAAATATCTCCTCTCAAGGCAGTGATGTTACAAGTATCAAGGACAGGATCCTGAATCTTGAGATGCTTATGGGAGAGATAAGGGCTATACTGTTGAAAATCTACCCTGCCGAAGCTGCTGAAATTACCAACCGAAGAGCTACAAAGGTTGATGATGCCAAAAAGGAGGGAAGGTAAGAAGAAGCAGAAGTAGGTAGATGAACCTGATGATGCCATGGTTGAAACCACAACTAGGGAGATAGAGGAAGAAGATGAAGAAGAAGAAGCAGATAAGACACCTCTGACCAAACTCATATGAAAAAGATCAGATACTAAACATGGTTAGAGTGAAGAGCCAAAACGAAGAAGGAAGGATGATAATGATAATGCAGGTACTAGGGTTGATGAATCCCAAACAGCAGGCAATACTGCATTGGCACAGATTACTACTGCTCCTACTAAGCTGAGATCAAGTAGGCAGCAAACTGGAAGAGGAGGAGGTCGACAACAAGCTGATCCTAAAGGTAAACATTACATGGCTGAAGCTGTTGATCCAAGCAGGAGGCTAAGCGAGGACAGATGGAGGCAACTGAAAGCTGCTGATGAAGAAAGAAAGAGAAATGAGGAGAAGGATTAGATCTCGAGGTTAGGAGTGATTGGAATTGGAAGTTTTCTAGCTGTTAAGAAACACTCCTACCCTGCTCAAGATGCCCCATATTTTGTTAAGGATGATGTTCCAGCTGAGGTTTTTGTCATGTTTGATCATAAATCTGAGAACATAGTTAATGCTGCTTACTGGAACTTGGCCATCTTCGAAAAGGTTCATATACCCAGGGACAGGAATCCGACTTTCGAAGAGATCACTCTTTACAAAAGATCATAATACTTCAGGTACTTCAAAGAACTCTACAAACTTAACTACTTCAAGAATTTTTCATCTTGTGAGAAAGCACTGAAGAAATATGAAGAGCTAGCAAGAGAGGGAAAGTTAAACTGGCAGCTGGTACTGATTGAAAGAGTTAAGAAATGGGAGTAGGTTCCTTACTGCCAAGACTATTGGCTGAGATGGATACAGGTTCCTGATATAGCTAAGCAGTTGGAGAAGTCTTATAAGGATTCTATCTCAAACTGGTGGAAGGTATCTAAATATGAAGTAGCCGTCAAACAACATCAGCAAGGAAGTTCAGGGCATGATCTGATCAAGAGGAAGCTGTTTGGAGACCAGTAAACTGTTGGAGAGATGCTTATTGACGTTATCAGAATTCTTGTTAAGTAAGTTCTCTTTGTAAAGAATTTTTGTATTCTTTTATTCTTCATTTTACTTATGAAGATTGTAAGTTGTTTATTCATATGATGTAAAGTTTACACTGTACTATACTTGTACTTATAACATGTATAAAAGCACACCTGTTCATGTTGCTTATCCTTTATGTTTATGGGTTTTGTCATCATAAAAAAGGGAGAATTTTGGGATATTTCCATTTAGGTTTTGATGAGACAATGCAATTTTAGTTGACTCTTTAGAGTACCCATTTTCCACATTTTATAAGTGGATTTATAATTGATAAGTTTATCTTTCTATGTATTGTTTTGTAATGTTGTAAGCATTAGAAAGACAGAGGAATCTGATGTAACAAGATTCTGGAGATGAAGATGGCTTGAAGGTTGACTCTTTATAAGGATAGTCAGTAAGCTGAAGATGGAACCAGGATTAGAAAGTTGGATCAGTAAGCAGATGAAACAGGAAGCAGATTGGAAGACTGGAAGCTGATTGCAGGATTCTGGAATAGGAAGCTGTTCAGGATCAGTAAGTTATCACAGTTCAGGAAGCTGACTGTAGGTTTCGAGAACAGTAAGCTGACGCAAATCAGGAAGTAGGCACAGAACTGTTAGCAGTCATTACAACCTGAGCAGAAAGCTATAAGTTCCTTCTATCCTTTCAACCGTTTTACGAGGTTTAATCTGGTAATGTATGAGGATTACTTCCTGCTCAAGTTACCAGTAGATAGAAGTCAATGCCAAGCCAATCAGGTTGTGACACTTGGACCCGTGGCTTTGCAAAAAAGTATTGTAGTTGTGGAGTGGCGCCATTAATGCATATCAGATAAGGACGAGCCCTTGTACCCGGTTTTTCCAGGCATTTTAATTTCAAGATATTTGGAGATCAAATTTGAAATGCAACAAGGACAGTGTCTCTCTTCAACGGGCATTTTCCTACAGATATAAATAGAAGGATGGAGTGACTTTGGAGACTACTGAACTTTTGCATATCTAAGCGATCAAATTTTCTTGTGCTATCACCTTTCTAGCTATTCTCAAGCATTCCAAGTTTAGTCACTCAACCTTCGAAGCAGTCATTTCAAGCACTCGAGCTCTCAAGTTCAAGGTTGTCTTCGCACTGCACCAATTGAAGGTTTTATATACTTTTAATCTTTGTGTTGTGTGCTAGGTTGTTTTATTTTCGATGTCCTTAGTTGATAGGATTTGATCCTTGCTAAGTGTTAGTCTTGTGTAGGCTTATAACTCTGTGTGAGTTTTGTACCCTGTGTGGAATGGTAGGTAAACTTGTTAGGAAGAGGTTTGTAAAGCTGAGGCTTGTAAAATGAACTGACTTAACGAAGTTCCTCCTCTGAGAAGGAGTAGAGTGGACGTAGAAGGATTACACCACCTTCGAACCACTATAAGCCATAATTGTTTACTGTTTTTATCTACCTGCTGTATTGCATTGATATATCTTGCTGCATACATCATCAACATTCTGCAAAAGGTTTTTGTTAAAAGCATCTTTGTGAAAAGAGAACTGTTTTTCAAAAGAAACTCTCTTAGTTTATACCGCTGCATACTGTGATCACCGAGTAAGAAACCTGAAACAGCATACTGCCAGGTTTCTGATCGAGTCAGGTTACTACTTCTCTATAGAATCAGGAACTTGTTTTACTAAAAGTTTTAAAAAATGCAAAATCGATAGAGGTTCATTCACCCCCCTCTGAACCTCTGACCACTTGGGACCAACAATAATAAATCATGTCGTTATAATATCTCACGTGCAACGCACGTGTGTTATACTCGTGTGTGTGTGTATATATATATATTTATTTATTTATTATAATGAAATTCTTATATTTTAAAAAATAGTACTTAATGTCTTAGAAAAATACTTAAATAATAAATCATGTCGTTATAATATCTCAGTCGCACGTATGTTATATATATATGTATATAGTTATATATATATATATATATATTTATTACAATGAAATACTTATATTTTAAAAAATAGTACTTAATGTCTTAGAAAAATACTTAATAATAAATCATGTCGTTATAATATCTCACATGCAACGCACGTGTGTTATACTCGTGTGTGTATATATATATATTTATTTATTTATTACAATGAAATTCTTATATTTTAAAAAATAGTACTTAATGTCTTAGAAAAATACTTAAATAATAAATCATGTCGTTATAATATCTCAGTCGCATCGTATGTTATATATATATATATATATTATTAAGGCGAGATATGTACCTGCCGCCGCAGGGTTAAGCCTATGAATACATCTATAATTAATGATTAAATCCTATAACACGTTGCATGATAATATTTTTTAGCATTATATCTCTATTTGTATATAATTAGTTATAAGTACATCCTCAAACCTGCAATACCGGATTCAATAGATCTGACTAAGTCATCAACTATTAGCTAAATGTTCGACTATGGTTACGATTTCCACAAACACTAAATTAAGCAACATTATTAAAGAAGTTGAAGACATTGGAATCCATATATGTACGACTTTTCATATATCTTGTTTGCATTAGAAAAATTTGTATATACATGAAAAGATTTAAAATTTATGATATTTCACATCAGCAAATGAAATAACAACTATTCAAACACAACAATAATATAAACAAATACTTGGTTTTTTTTGTAGTTATCCATGTTGGAAAATTTTGCAATTTTTGCACATTTTGGGGAAAAATTAATTGTGGGTCCCGTATCCAAATGAGAAAATGAAAAGTTGGATCGTGTTCTTCTTCAAAAGAGGTTCGAGATGATGTATTATTTGTCTAAAATGGTTAATGGGTGAATGAGAAAATGAAGACCAAAGTTGGAAGATTGAAAGTAGTTTGTCCTACATATGAAATATCTTGATATTTTAACTAGTATATAATGGGCTTTCCTTTAGTGGGTTGTAAGTGTGTGTAGCAATAAAACGCTCTATCTCATTTTGGGGGGGGGGGTTGTTTGTGCAAATTAAGGACCGACTTGAGGCTCGGACCAAGGTACTCGTGCAAATCATCTAATATTAATAAGTTCAAACACTTAATTGTTAACTTTACACAAAAACTTAAAACCATGGCAATAGTACATTTCTTTTTTGGGTTACAAATGTGGTAGGGGGACTTGAACCTTAGACCTTGTCTACATCAAGATGTTACAACTATAAAACATTGAATTATCTTTAAAAAGAAAGTTCTTAATACAAAATAACAATATGTTAGCGAATCCTCTTCGCCTGCCTCCTCCCTGCAAGAAAGGTAGCAACCATTATATACATATATTATATATATGTATGTAAGTATACATGTAAGCATGTTTATGCTCTTGCAATTGATTTGTAATACTGAATTACATACTAACCTTGCAATCCAAGTTGCAACTCATGAGTCCCATGAAGAATTGAGCAAAAAATGCTTTGGAAGTTTAGGCGCTTCACTTAAACTCTCTTGTATTTGCTTTCCAACCATAGGATTGCAGTCAACTATTTCAATATTTGACACGAGTTCATCTCCACTTCTTAAATAGATCCATTTCATTTTGTAGCAATCTCTTATGTGTACTTTTTTAAGACATTTAAAGCTTTCATCTGTCCCATTCAATTCCTCGAGATCAATATCTTCAATTAGAAGACTATGAAGCTTTGGAAATTCATCTGCTTTTACTTCCCATTTTGGACCTTGAAAGGCATTGCATCGTAATTTGAGCACTTGAAGATTTGGTAGTGAAGAAATCTTTGTCATTTCTCTCCATGGATAACCCAACTCATTCAAATACAACTTTTTCAGATTTAATGGGAAGATTGGAAGTGGAACAAGTGATGCAGCAATCTCAAACTTGCTTACAGGATTTACAACGACACATTTAAGTGATTCCAATTTATTAAGATTGGAAATATTATTAAAGAAACTCAAATTCTCAATCACGTTTGGCGTCAATTGAATTCGAATTCCTAGCTTCTTTAGATTGGGGATCTTGTTAATAACATCTATAGTGCAACTGTTTAAGGTCACATCTAATAGTGTTAAGAGGTTTCGGAAAAAAGTACTTTTACCCAGATGGGGTATATCCCTTCCCATGACATGAAGATGCTTCAATTTTTTCAAATTCCATATCCTCATAGGCAAATAAGATATAGCTCCAAATGATTTGATGCTTATATGTTGATGGACAATCAAGTATCGAAGTCTTTCAAGTTTGGATATGGAAGAAGGGAGATTTGTGTTGCATGTGGAGCAAGGTATCTTAACATAATCAATTTCAATACTTCCAAAGGAAACTCATAAAAACGGATGTTAAGAGCATCGAGTTTCGTGAGCAACTTTAAACTAAAACAAATTGGTACCTGATATTGATGATATGGACCGAAACATAGGAGAGTGTTAGCAGTAGATGCACAATTTTCCTCCATTGATTTACGCACATCTTTGATGCCAAATAAAACGTTATTGTGGATGGTTAGCCTGCTCTGGTTTCTTATAACTTTATAAGAAGCATCTCCATAACAATCCACGATATGAAAGAAGTTGATCTCCTTAGCTTCTTTATAGCAGAAGTGCCACCAGGAAGCATGAAGGCCACAAATTTTTACTCTTTCAGTCGGATTGAATAGGGTGCTTCTTTGGTAGACCATAATAAGACTATGCAAAGCAAGATACTGCAAGCATTCTACACCAGATATTTCTAGAGTTTTTGAAAATCCTTTCTTAATGATTTTCTCAACAATCCACAAATTAATGAGCTTGGATTTTGAGATCTGATAGTTTAGAGGAAAAACTCCAATATAGAGAAAACATAATTTTAAATCATCACTTAAATCCTCATAGCTTGGATATAGTACCTTTGATATTTCATCGTATGCATCATTGAAAAGTTGGTGTCTCTTCTGTGTTACTATCTCATTCCAGAATGATTCCGTTTTCTTGGCCTTTGACAGAAGGTTAGCGACTGTAATGATTGTAAGAGGAAGACCATCACACTTCTCAGCAATCTTTTTTCCAGCTTTTTCAAGTTCAGGAGGACATGTGTCTTCACCAAAAACCTTGTCACACAAAAGATGCCAACTTTCTTCTTTATTTAGCAAGCGCAAGTGATGATAAGAAAACGGGTCATCATTAGATTCATGTTGGATCCTAGTTGTAAGCAAGACTCGACTTCCATTTTCATAGTTTGGAAATAAGAATTTCAAGTATTGTTGGGCCAGGTCTATATCCCATACATCATCTAATATAATGAGGTACCGTTTATCCTCTAAACTCTCTTTCAAGTACTCAACTATTTCCTGAAATCCCCCCATAGGGATTTCATGAACATCAGGGTCCACCTGAGCTAGAATGGTTCGAATAATTTCTTCTGGTTGATATGTTTTGCCTATTGTCACCCAAGCACGACAGTCGAACCATTCCACGATATCTAAATCTTGGAAAATTTCCTTAGCCAGAGTTGTCTTGCCAATGCCTGCCATCCCAACAAGTGAGAAAAAGTAAAAGGGCAATTCATCCCAATCAGCTACAAGGTTTACTTTGAGTTTACCAAACTCATCAGATAATCCAACCATCTTGGGCCTTGATGAAATTGGGAAGGGGTGATCATTTCGATACTCCTCATCATCCACCAGCTTTTTCAATCTCTCCATGTAGGAACGAGTTTGTTCTTTGAGATCAAATAATTGATCCTCCTCCTTCTCTTCTGTAAGGTATGTAAATAAATCTTCATATTTTTCCATGACCTCTGGGATTTGTTGAAGTGAAGCTTTCATCCTCATCCTGCTGTTCACATCCAATCTTTCGATGCAATCTTGTATGTATTTCAACTCTTTGATTAAAATTTCTACGATTTCCAGATGGAGGGGAGAAATTATCTTACCAGAATAATATTTACCAGCCTCCATTATTTGCTTAAAACTGGCCACAGCAGCATAAGCCGCCATCTCGTGGAATTGAATGACAATACTGATCTGTTTTGTAATGAAATTATCAAAGATTGGATTTCAAGAGATGCATATTTGGTTTTGGATCTCTACTCTAATTTCTCTCCAGAAATTAATAGAAATTAATGAACGATATAATTACATAAAAACTATAATATAACACTTTCAGAACCAATATTGAATGTCCCATTTCTGTCTCTCAGAAATATTAACAAACACTAGAACAAACAATGATATTTAGGGCAGAAAATCAAACAAATAACTCGATACTTGATTCGAGATTGTTCCTTAAAAGTTTCGTTTGAACTCGATTTGATAGATATATCAAACAAGCTTGAACATACTTTTACATTTGATCTAATCTAAAGTTCGGCTCGAACATTATAAAAAGATAAAACAAGTGTAAAAATACCAAATTTCTCGAGCTTGACTCAGTATTTGGTTAGATCAAAGCTCATTCAATCTCGACTCGATTAATTATCAAACAAACTCAAACATAAATTTTGAAACTCAATAATATTTCAAACAAGTTTGAACAATTATCCTATGGACTTAATGATATTAATCCATATAAAATTCCATGTTCAAATCCTCAAAAAAAATACAAACAAAAGAATAGAGAATTGAAAATTAATAGAAATTAGTGTATGATATAACATGGATTAAGCGAGTGATAGTTGAGAAGTTTGACTAACCTCTGCTGATGAGACGAAAATAGATTCACAGCGGCAATCGAAATAAATTGGAAGATTAAATTGCGTTCTTTTGGTTTTGTGTTTCAAGAGATGCAATATTAGTTAATGTATAACACTGAAATTACAAATAATATGAATAGCTGTTGCCAGCTGTTGCCAACTATGGAATAATATTAAACTAATCAATATTACTTTATTCCTATATGAGAATCTTCACCAGCAATCCAACTCCATAATTATTTTTTGTCAACCTTTATCAGTTTATCATATCATAATTAATTAACTACTCGTGTACCCATGCATTGGCATATAGTGTTTAATGTTATAAGGTTTTGATTGGAAAAAAATTAAATACACATTTTCAATAATTATTACTCCCTCCGTCTCAAATTAATTGACGTTTTAATATTTTTCACACAAATTAAGAAGACCTACAAAATAACCGATCTACTCATTATTTTTTTTCTTTCTTTATATTTCCAATACTTACTTTGAGATAATAAAACATTTAATAAGAAATAATAAATTGGAGCAATTTTGGAAGAATTTGGAAAAATGTTTCTTGAAATCCTATAATGACAAATATTTTGGAACAAATCTCAAATGATAAAATGACAATTATTTTGGGAGGGGAATATATAGTTTTATTGGTTTTTGGAATTGAATTCAATTCCTAAAAGATAGTATATAAAAATTATCGTTATCGCATGAAAGATAAAATTATCATTAAAATAACCTTAAGGTCATATTTGGCAACTTCATTTTTCTAACCTTGTCTTTATTATGTATAACTAATAATAATATTAAAATAGGATGGTTGAGAATATCACGAAAATGCCATTTTCGACCCAATTATCCTTACATTTTTCGGAATTGGAAATAAAATTGTCATGGTTTGTTTGTTTATTATCCTAGAAGTCATTGTTAGTCATATTTGGCAACTCCATTTTTCTAACCTTGTCTTTATTATGTATAACTAATAATAACGGTATGATCGGTATGATGGAATGAGGTGAGAATTGAATCATCATTCCTACCTTCATTCATATTCCCCTAATTGGTATACTTTAAACAGTGGGAATCACCATTCCTATAGGAATTGATATTCCACAGACATGGGATTAGTCATTCCTTACTACACCCATGGTATTATGTATTCCTGACTTCTAAGGAATGAACTTTTTTTTTTATTAATTTTGACAATTTCATTATTATTTATTTTATTTTTTTACAAATTAAATTATTATATAATTTTTTTTAAATAATATTAAATTATATATAAATATATAAACTATAAAAATAATATAAAATAAAAATATCAAAAAATAATACAATTAAATACATAACTAGTATAAAAGTAATGAATAAATGTAAAATTTTTAAAAACATAAAGATAGTATGAGTATAATATTAATAATACAGATAATTTTAGTTCTAGTATAAGATTTTTCTAAATATTTATTTTTTGTAAATATATACAAATAGATATATGAATATTAGAATAAATAATAATTTATATAAAAGTATATAAATAAATTGTAACTAATTAAAATATTTTTAGATAATATAAAATATTATTTAAATAATATAAAAGCTTATAAATAATTAATAAAATTATGATATATATAAAATAATTTAACTATTTTAAGAAAAATAATACAAAAATATTAAATTATTAATAAAATTAAAATTAAAATATTTAAATATAATGTACCTTAATATTAATGCAATGATTAATTTTCCGCAAAAAGATTTGTTTTTAAATTTAAATATACTAAATAATGAAATTGAGTAATATATGGAACAAGAATTTTAAAATAAGAACATAGTGGAAGGTAATTTGGTCAAATAAAGATTGATTTAATATTTATGGATTTTATTTGTAGTAATTAATTATAATATATAATGATAATGATTATTTCATTCATTTCCTATTCTTTTGTGATACCAATCATAGGAATAAGTACTTTTATACTGTAACGCCCCGAAATCTTTCAGTTAAAATATCAGAGTTTTTCATTTTTGGGCGTTAAGAGAGAAAGGGGAAAGAGGCGTACATGATATAAAATAGAAGAAAAAGGAGGGGACAAGAAGAGATACTCTTAAACCATCGGATACAACCGATAAAAGAGAGTTTAAAACATTACGCAGCGGAAAAACA
Organism: Scutellaria minor; assembly: GCA_954870855.1. Lineage (NCBI taxonomy): Eukaryota > Viridiplantae > Streptophyta > Magnoliopsida > Lamiales > Lamiaceae > Scutellaria > Scutellaria minor. The sequence goes on along the minus strand of OX940729.1, from coordinate 18,316,131 downwards.
TCAGGATCTTTTACAAAGATGAGAAAATACAGTTAACATTTTACAAAACGTGGAACATCGTTTCAACATAGCTTTAAAGACAAAACCGGACAAAGGACACCGCCGATAGGGCACCCCTCTCTCTACGCGTCAAGATTCTCTTCTTCTCCTGTAGTGTGAGTACAGAATAAGGGGTGAGTGCGTTGAATACACTCGTGGGGAATAACATCCGCATCTTATAACAGTCAACAGTTATACAATACCAGGAATATAACACCCAACCACGTTGCCACAGTATAACATGATCACATATCATAACATATGACCACATCGTTTAGTATTTCTCAATCATACTTCAATAGGGAAAACTGTAAACAGTTATAGAGTTAGAAATTACCCCCACCTCGTTCGGTGGTTACCACGTGAACAACGAGTATCGGCGGATCAGATTTCCCAAGCGAGTACCAAAGGATCCGATATCACAATGCTCAACTCAATAAGTAGCCTACACAAGTTATGACGTTCCTTAGATCCCAAATAAAGTATAATTAAAGCTATAAACGTTCCCAGCGAAAGTACGATCGTTAACTATGCGGCGGATCGAGAGATCTAAAGATTGGAGTCCAAGAAATGAGAGGGTCAGATCTGCCCAATTGGCTGAGAAGATAGGAATTGAAATAAGGATCGCAACGCAAAAAGAATGAGCTCAATCGGAGTTCAAACGAGCTCGAACGGAGCATTTTAAGTTTAGGGGTAAAACGGTAATTTTGGTCAAAGGGTTGACTTTGACCGGGCCCACGACCCTCGGTCAATGACGTCTCGTCAGCGACGACTCGATATGGATGGACGACGGAAAGAAAACGAGGTTCGGATCGAAAACACGGCGTCGGGTGCGCGTCGGCACCCGACGGGTGCGCACGGTGCGCGCGCGGCTCCCGGCGCCCGACGGCTGCCGAGTTTTCTCGGCAGCGGGTAAGCTCGCTCGGCTGGCTGCCGAGTTTTCTCGGCAGCCCCTTCCCAGATCTTCCCGACGGTGGCCTGCTCGAGCAGGCCACTTCCCGGCGTCGCCCGGTGCGGCGGCGCCGCCTCCAGCCACCACCACCTACCTCGCCGGATACCTCACACCGCTGGCTACCACCTCCGGCCGTCCATCGCCGGATTCCGTTGGTGAATAGTGTCCGAATCTTCGCCGCAAAAGCCTTCGAAGCCCAGTTTTTCGAAAATCCCAACTTCAACCAAAACTCCGGCCGTCGACTTCCCGTCGCCGGCGATGACTCCCAACACCTATGCCGGCGACTCCCCGTCGCCGGCAACCCATTCCGGCCAAGCCCAACCACCATCACAGCCTTTACACCCTCTTGCATAAACACACACACACTTACGTATTACACACACACACACCGATCTTCCCAGCTCCGGCCGGCGGCCTCCTGCCGCCGGCGACCACCACTCATCACTCTCACCTTGGCCGGCGACCCCCAGTCGCCGGCCACCACCACCGCCGAGCACACACACACACACAGCAAGTTACACACACAAACACACAGCGTATGGTGTACCACACACACACACCCACGGTTCTTGCTTGGCCGGCGACTTCCAGTCGCCGGCCACCCTCCCCACAGCCTCGCCGGCGACCTCCCGTCGCCGGCCATCAGTTCACACACGGCGGCGCCACCATGCGCCGCCCCAACAGTGAGCACAACACACACACACTACAACACCTTCAAACACACACACACCATGCGATACACATATATACACACTGTCCTTCTCCGGCGCCACCACCCACGGCGGCGCCGGCCCTCCAGCAAGTCACCCTACCTCCGGCGGTCCTCCGGTCGTCAGCTCCGGCGAGAAGAGAGAGAAAAACAGAGGAGAGAGAGAAGGTGGTGCAAGGAATAGGGTTAGGGTTTAGGGGCTGTTTTTCGCCGTTTTCCGGCGAACGAGAAATCGGATTTGAAATCCGAGACATATCCTAAATTCGTCTCGTTGAGACGAACGTCGTGTGCGAAAATCGTCTGATTCCGACAACTTTGTATTTTCCGGCCACCGGCCGACGACGGCGCCGCCGCGCCGGCGGCGGCGCCGGCGGTGGCCCGCCGGAGACAGAATCCCGGAAAAAGAAAGAGAGGAGAGAGGGACTTACTCGTTTTCGTCGCTTTCGGCTCGTTCGGAGAAACGGTGAAAAATGAATCGGAGGAGCCTCTATTTATAGAATTCGGAAAACACTATTCACCGAAAATATCTCCGTTACTATTCATCCAAAATATCTCGGCACTATTCATCGGTTGACTTTTCCCATGTTACTATTCACGTAAAATATCTTCCGGTTTTCCGACTAAAACTTCGGGTTTTGCCCTTTCCGTCACCGTTTGATCTACGGGTCTCTGATTGACCTCTAGTTCGTTTCTATTTTCTCGTCTTTCCAAAACGCATTTTATGGTATGAAAATATTCTATATACCATGTCCACAAAAAATTATCCGTCTAAGTCACGCGTTAAACACGTATCTGAAACGCACGTAATAAATTAAACAGTTAAAGTAAACGCGCATACTTATTAAGTCATACGTTAAATATTTAATTTAATCAATTATGCTCATTTTGATCCGGGGCGCTACATCCCTTACCCCTTAAAATAATTTCGTCCTCGAAATTGAGCGCGTACTTAAGAAACAACAAGACTGGCTACTTTGCCAGAATCTCATCCTCTCATTCCTGTGTCGCGTCGTCCTTTCCATTTCTCGTCAAGGAAATAACTCAGGCTTGTAAGTTCCTTGATTATCTGGCTAAGCTCAATGTTCAGAACTTTCGTCGATCCTGAGCTTTTTCCAATTCTTTCTTGATCCTTCCTGACGGAACCGTATTTCTGCTCTTTACTCTTCTCCTTCTTCATCTCCTAGTACTGATTGGTGATTCATCTGCGTCTTTGTCTTTTATCTGGTGATACGCAGACCTTAAGTCATTCTTCGAGAACACACTGGCTCCTCTTAATTTATCGAAGAGATCTTCAATTCAAGGTAGTGTATACTTGTTCTCTATGGTTCGCTTGTTCGACTCTCGGTAATCGACACACATCCGTAAGCTCCCATCTTTCTCCTTCATGAAGAGCACTGGAGCCCCCCAAAGCGACACGCTTGGTTCGATGGGACCTTTGTCCAACAGTTCTATTAGTTGGACCTTTAGTTCTTGCAACTCTTTCGGTGTTATCCAATAAGAAGCCTTTTGACACCGATGCAGAGTCTGGAATGAGATTGATTCCAAAGGTCACTTGTCGATTCGGTGGAGGACCCGGTAAATCCTCTGGAAACATGTCCATGAATTCTTTTATCACCGACACATTCCCAATAGAAGTCTATCATTGCTCGAGATTCACCATGTTGGCTAACCAAGCTTCGCAATTCTCTTTGCTAAGCATCTCGGTTGCCTTCATGACCAATGCAATCCTTAAGTCATCTTTAACTCGTGTTCCAGGGTCTGTGAACTCCGATTTTCCCGATGAAATACTAACTTCCAGGGTTTTAGCGATTTCCTAATCGTTCTCATGCTTCAACAGATCCGGTACAACCATAGTACTATAGATGAAGAAATAAAACACAAAACACGAAGAGAAAAGGTAAACGCGGTTTCATCGAATAGCAAAAGACGATCTGGTATAATATATATCAGAGCAAAAGGTGGCAGCTCATACATCATATCCAAAAGATTACGTACCCCACTACAAGGTTTGAGCCACTACATCTATTTACATATATGGTACTTAATTGTTCATCATCAGTAAACTATTTTTCATACACTTCTGAACGAGTGAAGGCGCATGTTCAGGTCTGGCCTGCTCTTGGTCTTGGCCTCGGGGCAGCAACTCCTAGTTTTCTGGGATTCCGGCAGTTGTATGCCATGTGGCCCGGCTCACCGCATTTAAAGCAGTTCCGGGTCCCTTGGAGGCATGGCCCCACGTGTATCTTCCCACACTTGGGACAGACATTCCCTGACTTAGGCGTAGGGAGTGGTGGAGTATTATTGGTTCGTGGGAACTTGCTTTGGTCGAAATCCTGACTGGGCCCGTCCCTCTTCCTTTTCTCTGTCATCACTTCCACTTTCTTAGGTGGTGTCATGTCCAAGCATAGTCGGGAAGTGATTTCTTGAGCCCTTTCAATCACAGCGGCGTACGTCATCACACCTTGTCCCGCCAGGATGGAGCTGATCTCCGGACGAAGGCCCTTTTCGAAACATCGGGCCCTTTTTGTGTCTGTGTCCACCAGGTGGGGCGTATATCGACTTAGCTGATTAAATCTTCTCTCGTACTCGCCCACAGTGGATGGCCCCTGGCAGAGTTGCAGAAACTCCGTTTCCTTTTGGTCGCGATAAGATTGAGGTATAAAGCTTTGCATGACCACCTCCTTGAAGGTCCCCCAGTTCATAGCGCCTATCTGTTCCAGGGTCATTGTTCGGACACGTGATTCCCACCAATAACTTGCCTCTTCAGTAAGTTGAAAAACGGCACAGGAAATCTTCTGTTCCTCTGTGCAAGTCAGGTGCCCGAACAAACGATCCAGAGCCCTAAGCCATTCTTCCGCTTCCGAGGGCTCTCCTTTTCCATTGAAAATCGGCGGGTTGAATCGCCGAAACTGCTCGATCGCTCGATTGGTGTCGCTCTTTGCTGAGGCGACTGGTGCTGGTTGCGATGTCTCGAAATGTCGAGCCAGCCCCTTTAGAACTGACACCAAATCCCCATCGGCGGTGTCCACACGCTCCGGAGGATTTCTTTCTGGCGGCTGATCATTCATCTGGGGTTGGTTGTCTCTAGGTGGTTGACGAGGATTTTCCTCTAGCGGCTGTTCGTTCATTGGTGGTTGGTTGTCTCCGGGTTGTTGATCTTGTCTTGAGCGGCCACGAGACATACTGTTCTAGTTTCAGAGTACAAAAATCTACCCCTTAGCATCTACCCCACGTAAACCAGCAATATACAAAAGCAACCACAGGATAAACAAGAAGTAGACAGATATGATTCAGATAACCATATAACCTATGAACATTATTTCATAAATCAATTTTAACTTTAAGAGATCTCCTTCTCATTCGTTTATCATAACAGCACACAAGGATGCATTGTTCCTATAAAAATTCCTTCAGTTTAGAAGTGTATTTCCTGTTTTACCCCGTATCTTACAGGAGGGTATTTCTCATCTCACCCACAAAATGCATTGCACCTTTCAAAATTGCTTCGGTATGGGAGGGTATTTCCTGTCTTACCCTGTATCTTAAGTACAGAAGAGATTCCCCCTCTTACCCCATTTCTTTTAAATTACAGAAGAGAATTTCCCGTCTTACCCTGTACACTAAGTACAGGAGAGAATTCCCTTCTTACCCCGTTTCTTTTAAATTACAGGAGAGAATTTCCCGCCTTACCCTGTACACTAAGTACAGGAGAGAATTCCCTTCTTACCCCGTTTCTTTCAAATTACAGGAGAGAATTTCCCGCCTTACCCTATACACTAAGTACAGGAGAGAATTCCCTTCTTACCCCGTTTCTTTTAAATTACAGGAGAGAATTTCCCGCCTTACCCTGTACACTAAGTACAGGAGAGAGTTCTCGTCTTGCCCCGTTTCTTTTAAATTACAGGAGAGAATTTCCCGCCTTACCCTATACACTAAGTACAGGAGAGAATTCCCTTCTTACCCCGTTTCTTTTAAATTACAGGAGAGAATTTCCCGTCTTACCCTATACACTAAGTACAGGAGAGAATTCCCTTCTTACCCCGTTTCTTTTAAATTACAGGAGAGAATTTCCCGCCTTACCCTATACACTAAGTACAGGAGAGAGTTCTCATCTTGCCCCGTTTCTTTTAATTACCTAAAGGTTTCTTTTTAAGAGATTTTTTTTTATCGTGAAACTTGTATTCTTAACACCCCTTCAAACCTAAATGGTTTATATATCGTACTACCCAGGTAACACATATCAGGTAAGCACTCATTCTATCAAGCCCTACGTTCAGGGAAAGTCACTTATAGAGAGAGGAGGGTGCCTATCTATTTCTTTTTGAAAACATCTCCACGTTTTAAAGATACATTTTAAAAACACACTTTTGAAATCATGTTTAAAAACAAGCTTGAGCAAAGTCCTACAAAGGGTAGAACTAGGCTCTGATACCATCTGTAACGCCCCGAAATCTTTCAGTTAAAATATCAGAGTTTTTCATTTTTGGGCGTTAAGAGAGAAAGGGGAAAGAGGCGTACATGATATAAAATAGAAGAAAAAGGAGGGGACAAGAAGAGATACTCTTAAACCATCGGATACAACCGATAAAAGAGAGTTTAAAACATTACGCAGCGGAAAAACATCAGGATCTTTTACAAAGATGAGAAAATACAGTTAACATTTTACAAAACGTGGAACATCGTTTCAACATAGCTTTAAAGACAAAACCGGACAAAGGACACCGCCGATAGGGCACCCCTCTCTCTACGCATCAAGATTCTCTTCTTCTCCTGTAGTGTGAGTACAGAATAAGGGGTGAGTGCGTTGAATACACTCGTGGGGAATAACATCCGCATCTTATAACAGTCAACAGTTATACAATACCAGGAATATAACACTCAACCACGTTGCCACAGTATAACATGATCACATATCATAACATATGACCACATCGTTTAGTATTTCTCAATCATACTTCAATAGGGAAAACTGTAAACAGTTATAGAGTTAGAAATTACCCCCACCTCGTTCGGTGGTTACCACGTGAACAACGAGTATCGGCGGATCAGATTTCCCAAGCGAGTACCAAAGGATCCGATATCACAATGCTCAACTCAATAAGTAGCCTACACAAGTTATGACGTTCCTTAGATCCCAAATAAAGTATAATTAAAGCTATAAACGTTCCCAGCGAAAGTACGATCGTTAACTATGCGGCGGATCGAGAGATCTAAAGATTGGAGTCCAAGAAATGAGAGGGTCAGATCTGCCCAATTGGCTGAGAAGATAGGAATTGAAATAAGGATCGCAACGCAAAAAGAATGAGCTCAATCGGAGTTCAAACGAGCTCGAACGGAGCATTTTAAGTTTAGGGGTAAAACGGTAATTTTGGTCAAAGGGTTGACTTTGACCGGGCCCACGACCCTCGGTCAATGACGTCTCGTCAGCGACGACTCGATATGGATGGACGACGGAAAGAAAACGAGGTTCGGATCGAAAACACGGCGTCGGGTGCGCGTCGGCACCCGACGGGTGCGCACGGTGCGCGCGCGGCTCCCGGCGCCCGACGGCTGCCGAGTTTTCTCGGCAGCGGGTAAGCTCGCTCGGCTGGCTGCCGAGTTTTCTCGGCAGCCCCTTCCCAGATCTTCCCGACGGTGGCCTGCTCGAGCAGGCCACTTCCCGGCGTCGCCCGGTGCGGCGGCGCCGCCTCCAGCCACCACCACCTACCTCGCCGGATACCTCGCACCGCTGGCTACCACCTCCGGCCGTCCATCGCCGGATTCCGTCGGTGAATAGTGTCCGAATCTTCGCCGCAAAAGCCTTCGAAGCCCAGTTTTTCGAAAATCCCAACTTCAACCAAAACTCCGGCCGTCGACTTCCCGTCGCCGGCGATGACTCCCAACACCTATGCCGGCGACTCCCCGTCGCCGGCAACCCATTCCGGCCAAGCCCAACCACCATCACAGCCTTTACACCCTCTTGCATAAACACACACACACTTACGTATTACACACACACACACCGATCTTCCCAGCTCCGGCCGGCGGCCTCCTGCCGCCGGCGACCACCACTCATCACTCTCACCTTGGCCGGCGACCCCCAGTCGCCGGCCACCACCACCGCCGAGCACACACACACACACAGCAAGTTACACACACAAACACACAGCGTATGGTGTACCACACACACACACCCACGGTTCTTGCTTGGCCGACGACTTCCAGTCGCCGGCCACCCTCCCCACAGCCTCGACGGCGACCTCCCGTCGCCGGCCATCAGTTCACACACGGCGGCGCCACCATGCGCCGCCCCAACAGTGAGCACAACACACACACACTACAACACCTTCAAACACACACACACCATGCGATACACATATATACACACTGTCCTTCTCCGGCGCCACCACCCACGGCGGCGCCGGCCCTCCAGCAAGTCACCCTACCTCCGGCGGTCCTCCGGTCGTCAGCTCCGGCGAGAAGAGAGAGAAAAACAGAGGAGAGAGAGAAGGTGGTGCAAGGAATAGGGTTAGGGTTTAGGGGCTGTTTTTCGCCGTTTTCCGGCGAACGAGAAATCGGATTTGAAATCCGAGACATATCCTAAATTCGTCTCGTTGAGACGAACGTCGTGTGCGAAAATCGTCTGATTCCGACAACTTTGTATTTTCCGGCCACCGGCCGACGACGGCGCCGCCGCGCCGGCGGCGGCTCCGGCGGTGGCCCGCCGGAGACAGAATCCCGGAAAAAGAAAGAGAGGAGAGAGGGACTTACTCGTTTTCGTCGCTTTCGGCTCGTTCGGAGAAACGGTGAAAAATGAATCGGAGGAGCCTCTATTTATAGAATTCGGAAAACACTATTCACCGAAAATATCTCCGTTACTATTCATCCAAAATATCTCGGCACTATTCATCGGTTGACTTTTCCCATGTTACTATTCACGTAAAATATCTTCCGGTTTTCCGACTAAAACTTCGGGTTTTGCCCTTTCCGTCACCGTTTGATCTACGGGTCTCTGATTGACCTCTAGTTCGTTTCTATTTTCTCGTCTTTCCAAAACGCATTTTATGGTATGAAAATATTCTATATACCATGTCCACAAAAAATTATCCGTCTAAGTCACGCGTTAAACACGTATCTGAAACGCACGTAATAAATTAAACAGTTAAAGTAAACGCGCATACTTATTAAGTCATACGTTAAATATTTAATTTAATCAATTATGCTCATTTTGATCCGGGGCGCTACATATACCATTCATTTCCCACCATCATTTCATTCCCACATAATTTCATTCCATCATACCAATCATCCTTTACATTTTTTGAAATTGGAAATAAAATCGTCATGGTTTGTTTGTTTATTATCCTAGAAGTCATTGTTGGTCATATTTGGCAACTCCATTTTTTTAACCTTTTATTTATTATTAATAACTAAGGGGGTGTATTGGATTAGGATTTTAAAGAACGTTTTAAGCTGAAAAAAGTCATGCGGATTTAAAAGATTTTGCAGGATTTTTATGACTTTTAAGATTTTGCAAGATTCTATAGACTTTTTAATCAGGATTTTAATGGATTCTGTAGGACTTTGTGAACTTTGCAGAACTTCATGGATTTATGACATACGATAAGAGTTCAAGATTTTTTTCATACATTCGAATTTAAAAAGAGTCAAAGACAAAAAAAATAAAAATAAAAATTCTCCATAATATCATGTCCTCCTAAATAGCATTCATCCACATATCCATAGCTATACTAGTCCTCCAAACATTAGCGTCTTGTCGCTCTTGCTCTTGGATTTGAATAATAGGCTCAAAGTTATGATCTTCATTAACCGGTAATGTTGAAGATGAAGGTTCGTCCACCGGTTCAATTGGAAATTCATCAGAACGACATTCTTTGCGAAGAAAGTTATGTAGAGCTGCACATGCTAATACAAGTTCTGCTTGTGTCTTAAATAAAAATGGAGGTGCTGACTTAAAAATTGTGAATCTTGATTTAAAAATACCAAATATTCTCTAGATCACATTCCTTAAAGACGCATGACGAAGATTGAACAATTCTTTCTCATTTTCAGGGTCATTACCCTGACCTGCAAAATCTTGTAGATGATATCTTACACCTCGAAATGGAGCTAAAAACTGGCGTCGGTTAGGAAATCCACAATCCACCAAAAAATATTTACCTAATTACATATGCAATATAAAATATTAGTGTTATAATAATAATACTAATAATAATAATAATATAAAAAATAAGTATTTACCTTGTGCCACTTTAAATCCATTCCTCCTTGTTATAGCATCATTTAGTAGCTTAGAATCATGAGCCGAACCCTCCCACCCACTTAGAACGTACATGAACTCCAAATCAAAATTACAAGCGGCTAATACATTTTGCGATATCTTTCCATGACGATTACGATAACTGCTTACATCTCGCCCCCTTACTATTGCTGCAATATGTGTCCCGTCAATAGCTCCAATGCAATCCTAAAATTTAGCGTATATAACAATTTTTTGTATGAAAAATATAAATATAGTAGTGCCATTTTAATTATAATTTATATTGTTAGATAATTAGTACATACCTTGAAGAAAGGGAAGAACCTTGTGCTTTCTCTGATTTTAGCAGGTACACTTGAACCTGGTTTAGCCATCAAAGTAGGTGCTATCGTGTTCAAAGCCTTCAAAATCTTGTGAAAATTTTCACTTGCAGAAAATTGTGATCGGCCAAATGTGTTACGAATTACACAATATCGAGTATTCTGACCAACAATTTGTAGGAATGATGCAAGCATTTCTTCAACACAAATATATCGTGTATCCTCTAGAGGTGTTTTTTCTCTAAGAATTGCACATAACTTTCGAAACACATCTGGATACATCCTATAAACTTGTCGAAATATTGTAGGATCATCATTTAATGCTCGGTGTATATAGTAATTTCCCTTGTTAGTAATCCGTCGTCGATTTAATGGACGCTCAATTTGTTCATTACGTATCATAACTAGGAACTGATCCAACACATGCATTAATGCATGAATTGCCATTACACATGCATACATGGCTTCATAAAATTCTTCGTCATCTTTCTCTTCGTCATCCATTTCTTCTTCATCTATGTCACTACCTTCATACATACTCGAATGTGACATTGTACCTATATAAATAAAATATAACTGAAAATAATAATAGAATAATGAAAGTAACATATGCTAAAATATTTCAATCAAGTACACCAAAATAACACCAAAACAATATAGTTCATTAATCCAAAATGTGTTCATACACAACCAAAATATAAAGCAAGCACTTCAAACAAGTGCAACCAAAATAATACCAAAACAATATAGTTTGACAAAACCAACATGTGTTCATACACAACCAAATTGTAAAGAAAATACTTCAAGTAAGTGAAACCAAAATAACACCAAAACAATATTTTGGGAAATTTGAGAGTTCAAACTATAAAGTAGAAGAATTTACAGAGTTAATAGGTTATGTCTAACCAACTGATTGATTTAAGTGCAGTCTAAACTCATTGATTTAAGCATTTTTACATAATTTTGTACACGGGGTTATTTTTGCCAAATTGTCTATTACTGTTATCTTCATGCTTTCCCCATCTTCCAATAAAAGCTTCTATGTAGACAAATCCAAAGGAAAAAAAAAGTGTTAAATCAAACTCATGAGAATAAAGATCAACACCATTCATATATCAGTTACATGTATATTAAAAAAAAAAAAACTAATCCCCAATTCTGATAGATCCACTAAGTATTAATTAATCAATCAATCATCGAATCATAGATGATATAATAGAAAATAATAACTCAAGTGGTAAGTATTAATTGGAAATCAAAGCAATTGATTCTCCTACACCTGTTTGAGGAATTCTTTCACAACTTTCTTCGTCTCAATATTGTACGAATCATCATCTATTCTCAATTTCTATTTCATCCTCCATGTGTAAGTGTGTAAATATATATAAGAGGAATCAAACAAAGAGGTCTATATCGGCTAGCAAACATGTTGGAGGTCTTCAAAGGTGAAGAGATATTACCGGAGGAAGCACTTCAACCGTCATTTCAAGAGTCCTCTAAAATCTGATGGGTTTGGATGTGATTGTTGGTATTTATAGATACCACTAAAAAGTCCTTCAAAATCCATCTAACACAACAATCCTGTAAAATCCTTATATTTTTGAATACCAATGGATTATTTTTAAATAGTAAAAAGTCTTGCATGAATACCAATGGATTTGAATGGACTCTTTAAAAAATCTTGAAAATCCAGATTGAATACCAGTGGATTGTTTTTAAGTGACATAAAATCCTGATTGAATACCAGCGGATTTTTTTTTTAAAAAAAAAAGTCTTTTAAAATCCTGTGAAATCCTAAACTAACACACCCCCCTAAAACTAATATCAAAATAGGATATTTGATAGTATCACGAAAATGCCATTTTCGACCCAATTATCCTTTACTTTTTTTCGGAATTGGATACAACAAAACTGTCATTGTTGGTTTGACGTTTATTTATCCCGTAAGTCATTGCATGATTAGGAAAAATTCTCTATGTTAATGTGACAATGAGTCACGGATTTTTGTCCAGTGTGAATGCTTATTTAAATTAGCTTTATTGATAGCTCCAGTACTTTATTATTAAATTTTTTTTTATGATAACCCTATTTAACAATGAAAACTTAAAGGTATGTTTGGATTGAGGTGTACATGGATTAATTTTATATGTATAAATTTGTGATTTAAGTGGATTTTGATATGAATTTTGATTATTTTGTGTTTGTTTTAAGATTGACTTTATAGGGTAGGATTATAGTAAAAAAAAAGTAGTGTTCTGTGAACTAGGTGCACGGATCTACATCCGTGCAATTGGGCGCGCGCAAGACGGGTCGGGTCGGGTCCGGTTTGATCCAGATCTGCGTCTAGATTTTTTATTTTAAATTTATGCGGTAACTTTAATGTTATATGAGTATAACTTTTATGTATAAATATATCATAACCTTTAAGTGAATAACTTAGACTTTTTTCAATATAAAAATTCATGCAATATAGTTGAACCTTTATGTTATAATAATTTAACCTTTATGTTATATTACTGTAACATTTATGTACAAATATCATAACCTTCATGCACTTAAAGAATAACATAAAGGTTATATTATTATATCATAAATGTTAAATTATTATAACATAAATGTTTAAAAGATATTATAGATCTGTAAATACATTGTAAAATGTTAAACTAGCAGAAACATAAAGGTTATGCGAACATAACTAAAAGGTTAGGCAAACATAACTAAAGGTTAGGTGTGCGGTACCTATGGCGTGTGGGCACGTGTGTGGGTGCGTGAAGCGTGCGTAGGGCGTGTGAAAAACACCATCGGGTTGGGTCGACCTAGTTGCATGGTCCCTGACCCATGCACCTGGTTCACAAGAACAATCGTGCATGTAGTAAAAATATCACATCATATTGATAATTATAGAAAAAAATAAATGATGTTGTATTATTTTATTTTGAAAAATCAAATGTTTGAATTGGGAATTGTAGTGAGTTAAACAGATAAAGTAGAAAACCACAAGTCTTGTAGCTCAAGTGGTACACTATCTTTATAAATGTGTAGATTGTGATGACCAGGTCGTTTTGCTATTCATTGGTCAATATAGTTCATGCATCCATGCATTTTGTGAATTACACGTTGTTTATGTTATATTTGAGTTTACATGGATACTTCATTTCACACAAAAAAAGGTGGTTGATTTCATCATTCGTTGTCCTTATTAGCTAGGTAAGAAGAACGTATTTTGCTTTGAGTTGGTTTGGTGTGCAACAGGTGCACATGCAATCCTGGTCGATCCGAATTGACCTGGATCTGTAAGTTTTTTTTTTGCCTTTTTTTTTTTTTGGGATTCATGTGTTACTTTTATATTATATTAGTGTGACCTTTATATTATATAGTATGACATTTATGTACAAATATCTTTACCTTTATGTACTGTAACTTAGAAAATAAAAAAACACAATTTCTACATATATACCTTTATGAAATATTCATGTCACATTTATGTACAAATATTCTTATCTTTATGTAATATATAATGGTGCAACTAACATAACTAAAAGGTATGAGTAATATCACATAAATGTAAATTGATCCAAAAAAAAACGCTGAAAATTTTCCTTTTTTTTCTAAGTTACATTACATAAAGGTTATGATATTTGTACATAAATGTTATACTAATATAACATAAAGGTCACAAATTTATAATATAAAGGTCAATATATAAAAAAAAAAAAATACAAAACAAAACTCGCAAATCCGGATCGGATTAAGATCCGTGCACCTGGTGCATAAGTGTTTGCCTTTTGCTTTAGTAGAATTAATAATTTGGTCTAATTATATGAATAGTTCGGATGGATACATTTAATTACTAACTGGATGCACATTGAATTATAATAATAATATTGTTTTCATTTTTCATAGTTCAAGATCTCAAGTATTCAATGAACTTTCTGTGTTGATTAATGGTTAATAAGTTGAATGGAGTTTTACTAAATTATATAAGAAACTAAATTGTTTCCTTGTTAATGGTTAATAAGTTGAATGGAGTTTTACTAAATTATATAAGAAACTAAATTGTTTCCTTATTAAATGATTTTGTTTGATTTAAATATCTTGTATAATGATTAAAAAAAAGAGAAATAAACAAAATTAAGGTCTTGTATTTATAATTGTTATCATTCAAGATGATAAGGCAGTCAATATATATAATATACATGTGTGTAATATATATTGTTTTGTAGTTAAATTTAAAAATTAATTTATTATAAGAAATTATTTGATACAGTAAGCATAATTATCATATATTTGTATAAGTTGACTAATATTTGTGATTAATGATTTAGTTTGGAGTATTAACAATGATTGTTAGTCAGAAATAGTAAATATAATATTGATTCAAATAAAATGTTCATCGTAAATAAAAAGAATTGAAAAGGAAAATTCTAAAAAAATGAATGATTTAATATGAGAATCTTGTAATTTTATTGAATCTAGTAGATGTAGTTAGTTTAGTGTATGATCCTTCTTTAATTCTTTTGAGAATTCATCATAGTTTTAGAAAACTAAGGAATATCATTTTCATTTAATTAAGTTAGTGGGTATTTCTTCCATCAAATTAATCAATATTCTTTGTAATATAATCATTATTATAACTAAAGTTTTTTACGAAATAAAATTATGGTGAACGTTTTTGTCCTTCCATCTTCCATGAGTTACGACAATCCACTATTCTCTCCCATTATGTTCCATAATATGTAATAAATTATTCCATGTACCTTTCACCTATAAATAGGTGGTTTAACACCTTCATTTCCAATGTAAGAAAGATCCATACTTGAGTGAATAAAAGAGTTTTATGTATCTTGTCTTCTTTCTACTTCATTCTCTATTTGTGTATTTCATATTAGTTTCAAAACACGTTATCAGCATGAGTCTCTATATTGAGCCAAAGTTGAAAGTAGTGGGACAAGAGAATTGGATAAGCACAAGTATTATATATTTTTGATACTTTTGAGGTAACATCTCTCCTTTGATCTTTGTTTGTTTTTTAATTATGGCTAACCTAACAAAATAATTTGCATCTCTTCACATTAGTGGAAAGAATTATTTGTCATGGGTATTAGATACTGATATTCATCTTTAAGCAATAGGTCTTAATTAGAGATACCATTATTGGAAAAAATAATGCCTCAAATCAAGATCGGGTCAAAGCAATGATTTTCCTTCGTCATCATTTGGATGAAGGATTAAAATTGAATATTTGACAGTGAAAGATCCTCCTATGTTATGGATGGATCTAAAAGAAAGATACGACCACCTGATGATGGTTGTCCTTCCAAAATCCCAATAGGATTGGCTCCACTTACGACTACAAGATTTTAAGTCGGTTAGTAAATATAATTCGACAATGTTCAAGATTACTTCTCAATTAAAATTATGTAGTGAGAACATTACTGATAATGATATGTTGGAGAAAACATTCTATACTTTTCATGCCTTGATATTGCTCCTGCAGTAATATCGAGAAAAAAATGTTTAAGAAGTATTCTGAACTCATTGCTTGTCTCCTTATTGCCGAGCAAAACAATGAATTATTGTTGAAAATTCATGAGTCTTGACCCACTGGTGCTAATTCCCTGAAGCAAATGCGATTCAATCTCAAAATTTTGACCGTAGCCGTGGAGGAAGCCGAGGATGTGGTAATTTTTGTGGTAATAATGAATGTTGAATATCCTATATATGTATTTACAATTTTCATGCATTATGAAGTTTATATGTTATCAATAATATTTTGCATCTTTTATTAACATTTTGCATCTTTTACTAATGTTTATGTATCTTTTAATTTTTTATGTAATTTATTCCTAAGAAGAAATGGATATCAAACCATTGGCATTAAATAATAATGGTGATATTTGTCTAATTGATAGTGCTTCTACGCACACTATACCTAATAATAGAAAATACTTTTCTCATATAGAAAAATGGGAGATAATTGTTAATATTATAAGTGGTAGTGCAAATATAATTGATGACTCCGGAAGAGCCACTATATTTCTCCCTAAAAGAACTAAAATTGTCATAGATAATGCTCTACTATCTCCCATGTCTCGTAGATATTTGTTGAATTCTAAAGACATCGCCGAAATGGATATGATATCGAGATTTTGAATAAAAAAATTGTTGAATGTTTATTGATTACATAAACCATTTCTGGAAAATAAATGTGTATTAGAAAAGTTGTATTCACTTTCTTCTGGCTTATATTATGCAACAATAATAGTTGAACACTTCACCTAGTAGACCAAAATTCTACAAATCCCAATGATTTCATGATTTTGCATGATCGCCTTGGACATCTCGGTTATATAATGATGAGATGAACATTCATAAAAAAATTGGAAAGTGTTGAAAGCTAATGAATACTCGTATATTGCTTGTTCACTATGTAAATTAATTGTTAGACCTTCACCAACTAAAATGAGGACTGAATCTCCTGCATTTCTAGAACAAATTCATGGTGATATATGTAGGCCTGTAGATCTAACAAGTGTACCATTTTGATATTTTGTGGTGCTAATTGATGCATCAACAAGATGGTTACATGTATGCTTATTATCTTTTTGGAACCTGGCATTTGCGAGATTACTTGCTCAAATAATTAAGTTGCGAGCACAATTTCTTGATTCTTCAATTAAGAAAATTTGTCTAGAAAATATTGGTGAATATTCATCACATGTTTTTTATGATTATTGCATGTCTATTGGAATTACTATTGAACATCCTGTAGCACATGTTCACACACAAAATGGTCTAGTTGATTCATTTATTAAACTCTACAATTAATTGCTAGAGCATTGTTAATGAAATCTAAACTTCTTTTTATGTGCTTGGGGACATGATATATTGCATGCAACAATACTTGTGAGAATTCGGTCAACAAGTTATCATAATTATTCTCCCCTACAATTATCATTTGGTTATGAGCAAAATATTTATCATTTAATAATTTTTTGATGTGAGGTTTATATTCTAATTTCACTGCCTTACTATACTAAATTGGACCCCCAACAAAGGTTGAGAATTTATGTCGGGTATGAATCACCTTCTATAATTAAACATATTAAGTCATTAACACATGATTTATTTACTGCAAGATTTGCAAATTGCCATTTTGATGTATCACATTTCCCGATATTAAGGAGAGGTAAAGATCAATCGAAAAAAGATATCAATTGAAAAATAACTTTGGATTTCCTTGATCCTCATTCAAAAGATTGTGATCTTGAAGTTCAAAAGATTATACATTGGCAAAAAATTGCAAATCAATTACCAGATGTGTTTAATGACTCCAGAAGAGTTACTAAGTCACATATTCCTATAGAAAATGTGTTGGTAAGAATTGATGTCTTTGAAGGACAAATACTAAGTGCTAATGAATCTAAAGCATACCTGAAGTATGGGAGACCTCTAGGTTGCAAAGACAAAAATCCTCGAAAGAAAAGAAGATTGAATTATAATGAAGAAAATCAAATTATATATAATGATAAAAATCAATCTCCTAAAGAGGTTGCCTCCAAAGATGTTGCTCCTGAAAAAGTAGCTCTTGAAGAGAATGAAATTATAGAAATTTCTATAAATTTTTTCACTATCAGAAAATGTTGGAATCGAAAAGAAACAATCATTAATAATGTTTTGTATATAAGTAGCACTTGAGATCATCGAAGAAAATGAGGATCATGAACCTAGATCGGTTGATGAATGTCAACATAAAAATGATTGGCCGAAATGGAAAGATGCAATCCAATCTGAATTGGATTCACTGGCAAAATGAAAAAAATTCAGACCCATAGTCCGAATATCTGAAGGTTTGAAGCCAGTGTGATATAAATGAGTATTTGTGAGGAAACAAAATGAGAAAAATGAAATTGTAAGATATAATGTTCGACTCGTAGCTCAAGGTTTTTCATAAAGACTTGGATTTGATTATGATGAAATGTATTATCCTATAGTGGATACGATCACATTTAGATATCTCGTAAGTTTTACTGTACATGAAAAACTTGAAATGTGTTTGATGGATGTAGTGAGTGCATATTTATACGATTATCTTGAAATTAATATTTATATGAAAGTCCCTGAAGAATTTAGCATGCCTGAAGCATGTAAGTCAAATTCAAGAGAAGTTTATTCTATCAAGTTGCAAAGGTCTTTGTATGGGCTTAAACAATCTGGACATATATGGTATAATCACCATACTGAATGTTTAGTTAAAGAAGGTTATACCAATGACCCAATATGTCCATGTGTTTTTATAATGAAAAATTGGTCAAAATTTATTATAATAGCAGTGTATGTTGATCATCTCAATTTGATTCGAACTCCTAAAGAGTTACAAGAAGCAGTGATATATTTAAAGAAAGAATTTGAGATCAAAGAATTTGAAAAGGCCAAATTCTGCATTGGTTTACAAATTGAACATCTTGAAGGTGAAATTTTTGTCCACCAACGTACATATACCCAGAAGGTACGTATTAAAGTGATTTTACATGGAAAAGACACATCCACTAAGTATTCCAATGGTAATAATGATCTTTTTAGACCGTAAGAAGAAGGTGAAAAGATACTTGGTCCTGATGTACCATATTCAGTGCAATTAGTGCATTAATGATCTTACAAACTGTACAAGACCCGATATATCATTTGGAGTTAATTTATTGGCAAATTTAATTCATCTCTTATACGACGTCATTAGAATGGTATCAAACACATTTTTCACTATCTCTAAGGATTAATTGATCTTGGTCTATTTTATTCAAATAAATCTTGACCTGAATTACTTGGTTATGCTAATGTTGGGTATTTATCTGACCCACATAAAGTAATGTCTCAAACTAGATACATATTTACATGTGGTGGTATAGACATTTCATAGCGATCTACAAAACAATCACTAGCTGCTGCTACTTCATATAATACTGAAATTTTAGTTATTCATGAGGTCAGTCGAGAATGTGTTTGACTGAGATCAATGACCCATTATATTCGAAAGAATTGTAGGTTATCATATGACTATAAGAATCCTCAAACAATATTGTATTGAGACAATGCGGCTTGTATAGCTCAATTAAAATGAGGATATATCAAAGGAGATATGACAAAACATATTTCACCAAAAATTTTCTTTACTCATGAGTTACAAAAGAATGGTGAAATCGATGTGCAACAAATTCGATCAAGTGAAAGTTTGGCAAATCTATTGATCAATGTATTACCGACTGCAACATTTGAGAAATTGGTGAAGCATATTTGTCACGCCCCAAAATCTTTTCATATTTTATCAGAGTTTTACTGTTGGGCGTGAAGAGAGAAATAGCAAGAGACGCATACACAACAGAAAGAATAAGTAAGAGACGACAGAAGAAGGAGGTAAGGGATGAAGTGATTCTTTCACTTAACAACAATCGGCCTCTGCCTATAACAATCGGTCTCACTACCGATAAAATTCAACATACGCAGCGGAATAATTCATCAGGATCTCTCATCTTTACATGTATTAAAATATTACAAAACGTGATTTAAATAAGACATTGTTATAGAAATGTTTAAGAAACGACAACTTTAAAATACAGATCCAAAGATAGCACCTTCTCTCTCCTTCTAAGGTTCAACATGCTCATCGACTCCTGTAGTGTGAGTACAGAGTAAGGGGGTGAGTGTGTGGAATACACTCGTGGGGATGCAATCCGACTCATATAACAGTATATAGATATAAAATACTGGAAATATAACACTTAGCCACGTTGCCACAGAATAACATGATCACAACATTTAGTATTTCTCATTCATACTTCAATATAGGGAAAACTGTAAACAGTTACAGGGTTAGAAATTACCCCCACCTCGTTCGGTGGTTACCACGTGATCAACGAGTACAGACGGATCAGATTTCACAAGCGAGTACCAAAGGATCCAAAATCACAAGGCTCAACTCAACAAGTAGCCTACACAAGTTATGATGTTCCTTAGATCCTTAATAAATTATAAATAAAGCTGTAAAAGGTTCTGTCGGAAAACGGTCGTTAAATACGCGACGGATCGAACGATCTAAAGATTGGGATTTTGGAGACAAGGCTAAAATTCAAGTCCAAAGGGCTGAGATGATAGAGGATGAAATTTGGGTCACGACAAAAAAAGAATGAGCTCGATTGGAGTTGAAACGAGCTCAACGGAGTATTTTAAGTTTAGGGGTAAAATGGTAATTTTGGTCAAATGGTTGACTTTGACCGGGCCCACGGACCCCGATCAATGACGTCTCGTCATCAACGACTCTCTACGGATGAATGACGGAAAGAAAATGAGGTTCGGATCGAAAACACGGTGTCGGGTGCGCGTCGACACCCGACGGGTGCGCATGGGCGCGCACGATGCGCGCCGGCTACCCGACACCCGACGGCTGCCGAGTTTTCTCGGCAGCTCTACCCGACACCCGCCGAGCTGCCGAGTTTTCTCTGCAGCTCCCCTCCCAGCGCTCCCAGCACCGGGCTTGACCAACATGCCACCTTTCCGGCACCACCCGGCACGGTGGCGTCGCCTCCTACCGCCACACCGGGGTTCGCCGGAAACCTCGCACCGCCGGCTACCACCTCTGGCCATCCATCGCCGGATTCCGGCATGAATAGTGCCTGAAAATTATGCCGCAAAACCCTTCGATACACTGTTTTTTTCGAAAAACCAACACCTTTCCAAAAACTCCGGCCGGCGACTCCAGTCGCCGGCGACCACCCCCCTGACCTCCGTTCACCGGTCGGCGACCTCCTTGTCGCCGGCAACCTCTCCGGCCACCCCCAACACCTACATACAGTAGGTGTATATATATATATGCTTGCAAACACACACATATGTATTACACACATACACTGATTTCTAGTTTTGGCCGACGACCACCACCCACCACCGTCACCTTGGCCGGCGACCCCCAGTCGCCGGCCACCAACAGCCGCCACGCAACAACCACCTCTCCGTCACTAAAATACACACACACGTACATGATATATATACACTCACACACTCCTACAAACTGACCTGGCCGGCGGCCACCTGCCGCCGACCACCACCACCAGAGCCTCGCCGGCGACCTCCCGTCGCCGGCCCACCGATCACACACGGTGGCACCATCATGTGCCGCCCCAACAGTGAGCACAACACACACACACCACAACACCTTCAAACACACACACACACATCCAATCAACAGAGTATAACGTATCGGATAAATCAAAATTTAGAAAATGTTTTGACATAGAATCATAACTCTAAATTCAATGAGTCAACACATTCATGTTTCAAAATATGATTAAATTTTGATGAAACAAGTGAATGCTCTATTTCAAAATAAAGTGGAGTTGCATAGTTCTTGCATGTAGCACAGTCGATTTTTATGGGATAAAACACCAATGGCGAAACGATGGATGATTGAGAATTTATATGTTAGGATATTTTTTAGTAGATTTTAATGAGACAAAACAGTAATGTATAGGGATTTGAAGCACCCCATTTTTTCCATGATGTTTATGTGGAAACTTAGTTTTTCTTAAGTTTCTGTTTTGAGTTGAAGTTAGATGTATCGTGGAAATCAGAACGATGGAGATTTCTGATAGCAGTAGGATTCTGTATAGAATCGTATAGATACTACTTTGTAAGGAGAACTGGGAAGCTTTCTGAGGAATCAGAACTGAAAGCAGTAATTAACAAATTAACATTATACTGAATTAAATCCTAAATTATCTAGTAAGTTAACAACTAATTAACTAATATAACTTAAATTTTCATATAATTAACATTATACTAAATTAAATCCTAAATGAACTTGTAAGTTATAAACTAATGAGTAAGTATCCCGTGCAACTGGTGCATGGATCTTAGATATATGCACTAGGGTCGGTCCGAATCCAATCCGACCCGACCCACACCTTTTTTTTTTTTACCTTGACCTTTATACTATATTAGTCATATTTTTATGTTATATTAGTCATAGATTTATGTTATATTAGTCCTACATTTATGTACAAATATCATACATTATGTAATACTTTAACTTAAAAAAAAAAAAAAATCAATTTCGGCACAATTTGTACATATATATCTTTATGTGATATTACTCATATATTTATGTGATTTTACTTATATTTTTATATCAACACAGTCATACATTTACATAATATATAAATGTACAACTAATATAACTAGAAGGTATGACTAGCATAAACAAAAGGTATGACTAACGTAACTAAAATGTATGAAATGTATTAATGGCTAACATTACTAAATGTATGATTAACATAACTAAAATGTATGACTAACACTACATAAAAATATGACTAACATAACATAAAGGTATAACATCTGGGAGCAAATTTGTACGAGTTTGTGCGTAGATACCTAGGTGTGTGGTGGCGCGTCAGAGTCGGGTCAATCCGAATGCATAGATGTAGGATCTATGCTAACAGGTGCATAAAAGTTTTTGTCTAAACTAATTAACTTGTATAACCTAAATTTTCATATAATTACTAATTATAAACTAACTGAACTAATTAAATAAAATTTGAGTATACAATCAAATTAAACTACACTAATTTACCATCAATTATCACAATTAACAAAATTAACCATCAATTATCACAATTTAACAAAAACTATAAATGAAAATTTTATAAAAATAAATATATAAGCTTAGCCAAACACCCCCTTCGTCTAAATGAGAGAGTTAGCTTAGATTAGAGTTCTTGTTCTTGAGAGAAAAAAAACTCTAGTTGAGTGACTTGTAATCTCGTTTCTTCTTTGATTCATAGTGAAATCCAATCAATCTTGATCAACAGAGCAGTAGGCCGATGTTTGCATGTGTGTTTGGATCTATCAAAGTTTGCAGCTTGTGTTCTTGATTCTGCATTTTTCTTTAGCTGTTTTCCGGTTAATTCAGGGGTTAAAATCTGTCATTTAACATCACTAGCTATCAAAGACGTAAACTGAACTTAGTTTTGTATTACTTGCTGATGCTTCTATAGGAGCAAAATTTACTTTTGAGATTCACAATAAGCCAACAATTGAAAACAGAAATGAGCTCATTATTAAAATATATGGTGAAGGGATTTGGCCTCTAAAACAATAATTTGATGTTCTGGATATTGAATTAGTTGAATAGGAAGTTAGAGAATTAGAAAAAAAAAATTCCCAACGGATAAATAATGTTTTATAAAACAATCAATGATACAGTCATTCCATGATCAATACGTAAATTAAAATCTAAACAATGATGAGTAAAATAAAAAAATCATTTACCAAACTCAACTTCTCTAGAAAAATTACAAATATAATATGTCATATCAATCCCGCGCAACGCAAAGAACAGGCTACAAAGGCGAAGAAAAAATAAACAATGAAGAAGGATAAGAAAGCTGTTCGAAGAAAAGAAGGAGAAAGTAGAAGAAGATAAACGAGTCTGGCCTATGGGGAGTGAAATCTTTGTTAAGCTGCCGGTATCGAAACCTACTGTCAATGCTATCAAATACATCTACTTTCAGTAAATGACTGAGGTATTAAACTCTTTTCTTCAATACAGAGTTTAGTTGATTTATACTTTCATCGAGATTTGAGGTTAATTTGAAATTATGAAAATATTTTTTAGGGTTAATATTTTCCAATTTTAGTCCAATTTTGATTGGAATTTCCAAAATTGTCGATGTCACGTGAGATTTTCTGAGAGTCATCCAACAAAAATTGGATTGAGATTGGAAAAAATTAAAACATATTGAACCAAAATTGGAAAACTTGACTGAAATTGGAAAAAATCGAAACATTTACGTCCAAAATTGGAAAAAGTTAAAACATATTAAACCAAAATTGAAAAACGTATACTTGGTTATCTAAAAATTGAAAAGATCTTACATACAGAACCAAAATTGAAATTAATCCTATGTTTTATGTCTTCTTTATGGATATTTTGTGTGCAGTGCCTTTATGAAACCCATCACTCATTGCCTTTGTTCCTAATTTCTTCCCCTTAGTTTATAAAGACATGAAGAATGAACTGTTAGTGGACTTTTACCTCATGATTTGGCATTGCTAAATTTTAAGTTAATTGAGGTAATGAATGAAACTATAACATAAGGGAAGTATATATAGTCTGTTTATAAATTTTAAGTGAACCTAAATTTCTGCTATGTTGGTAAAAATTTGTAAATAGAAAATCAACACTAATTTGGAAACTATTGAGGTGATCTTACTAGTTTGTCATTAAATATCAACAGTGGGTGAAGACTTAAAAGCAGTTTAAGGTAAGATATAGGAAATGGAAGAGTAGAAATAAATAATGGTCTAGCATTTATAGAAGACGAATTTGAGGAATTTGGTTCTTTATGTTTAAAAAATAATGTAAAACCGTTATAATAATGGATTTCTTTGTTACTTATTCGCCATCTCCTAATTGTTACTCTTACTCCATCCTCACTTCTAATCTGTTATTATTCTTAGCGCACCGATATACGGATTCTAAATCGTCTGATGTATCTTTATGTTTGTAGTAACTATACTCACTGCTTCTGCAGTAACTTGCTGCATCCAGTAACTTAGTTACTGTTTCTGCAGTATTTGACTTCTTATTGCTTGCAACATTTCTTCACTTTAAATCTTTATTTAAAGTATCTTGATCTCTACCATTCTTCATCCTAATATCTAGATTCAAAACCTAGTCTAATATCACTTAAACATTTTGAAAAATGGGGTACTCTACTTTCTTATTACTCTTTGTTTTGTCTCATCAAAATCTAAATAATTATTTCATAGCACATAATAATTTAACTTTTATGCTATTCTTTAAGTACATAAAGGTTATGATATTTGTACATAAAAGGTATACTAATATAACATAAAAGTTATACTCGTACAACATAAAGGTTATGACATAAATAAAAAATAAAAAAAACTGGGCGCGGATCCTGGCCAAACCGGACCCGATCCAACCCAACCCAAACGCGCCTAGTTGCATAGATCATGATCCGTTCACCTAGCTCATAAGAACACTACTCTATAAAATAAGGTTAATTACCAGAAAAATCGCAACCTTTAGTCAGATTGTCCTTTAACCAAACTTTTCATTATTTATCAAAATAATATAACATTATTGATGTAGTAGCCATTTTGACTTGGATCAATTTGAAAAAAATAATTCTTTGATGATGTGTCCCATTTTCAAAATAAATAAAAGAACTTACATCTGCAAAATGACGTCGTTCTGCATTCTACAATCTAGAAGAATCACAATATTTAGTCAAATTGTGATTTTAAAAAAACTTTCAATTTTGTTTTTGGCAAAAATGACATAATCTTATATATGTAGTAGTAGTTTTGACATCGTATATATTTTTGTTTAAAAATAACATATGGATTTCACATCTGCAAAAATAGGTCATTCCATAGTAAAATCGAATAAATTATTTGTGTAAATGCCCCTAAAGATTAATTCGAATTTAGAATAAAAAGACCAGATATCAACACCATGAATGACTCCATACGGTTGGATGACTTTTCTCCAGGTAATCCCATATAGTTTCAAATATGAAGATTTATACGAAAACGATCTAAAAATTAGAGAACGACGAGAACCACAAGACATATTATCATGGCGAGAACACTCACATCGAACCAAGGGAAGTAAAAAGAAGAAATGGAAGAACCACATGAATTTTTTTTAAAGAACGGATGTCGTAGCTACGTGTACTGGACCATCAGTAAATTTTTTTTTTTAAAACTGACCGAAGTTGAAATGACTACTATATAAATAAAGTTATGTTATTTTAACAAATAGTGAAAAAATTGGTTAAAATGGCAATTTGACTAAAGGTTATGATTTTTCTGGTAATTTACCTTATATAATATTTATACATATGTGTGTGTATATACATATATATTTGTTTTTATAAATAATAATGTATCAACTATCAATCCTAAATATACATGTTAGTTAGCACATGTTGATGTGTCTACTTCCCATGTGTCAATATATCACTATGGCATATTTTTCTGCTTCAACCGTGCAGTAGAAGGTTGCACCAAATTTTCTCAACATCCTTCTATGCACTAGGTTAATGCAAGTATTGACCCTACAGTATTTTCTTTTTCTTTTCTTTTCGTTTTTAATTCTTTTTAATTTCTTTTTTCTTTTTGTTTTCTTTATACATATTTTGAGTATCATTAAATGTTATAATTTTTTTTATATCACAACTAATTTATTAAAAATTATATTAAATAAGATTTAAATATATATAAATATATAAGTTATAAAATAATAAAGATCAAAATTTGATGAATTAACAATAATTATGGATATTATATAATATATGATAAATAATGATAATAATAATAATAAATAATAAATATTATTAAATATTCATTTTTAATGCAAAAAAATAGTGAAGATTACTTGAGAAGAGGGATCGGTTTTATATTAAAAAAGTGCAAATTTTGCACTGAAATATTGTGCAGTGGAGATGCCCCTATGTGATATCTTAACATATTAGATTGTCATTGTATAAGATATTTATCTATCTACATATCTATAAAAGTGAGTGGTTTCCTAAAAAAAATAATGAGTTGACAAAAATAGCTCTCATCTATAACTTAAACTTAGGACAAACAAGGGGCTACAATGTTGTAATTATTTTAATGTTTTAATTCGTTTGGCTAGGACAAATTGTGTGTGAGGAAGGAAGGAGGTGGTTTGGGGTTTTGGAACTTCACTGACCCTCATGCTTAGGTTTGCGAAGTTCTAAAAGCTAAATATTTCCTTGGAGGGAATTTTCTAAAAGCAAAATGTGGGCATAGTCCAAGTTATACTTCGAGAAGCATCTTGTCTCCGAAATGATGATGGTTTCTTTATTAAAACAGTTCCACATCCAAATTTTTTTATTTGAGAGTTCATTTCGGATATTGCTTTGTGGGATTCTGAACTTTTGGAGGAATTGTTTATCCAAGAAGATGTGAAACACGTTTTATCATTAACCCTCTGTCCTCAAGATAAGTGGGATACTTTGGTATGACATATTGGTAGGAATGTCCATATTGGTAAAGAACGTGTCTTTTTAATATATGAGTTAGAGAATTCTTGGAATGTGCTTATTGGATGTCCTTGTGCTTCGGAGTGTTTGCGCCAAATGTCCTTGAGGCTGATTGTTTTTTTGAGCTTACTTTTTTCATTTTGAGTCACCTTGAAAGTTTTCTATGGTTATTTGCCTGGTGTGGAAGGAGAAGAATTCAAGTGTATGGAACAACTCTTGAGCACAACATACTTTATTTGAGTGGATTGATGCACGGGGACATTCTCATAAGCAGCCTTCTTCAGATGATAATTTGGAAAGTATTGTGCATGGCACACAAACCACCAACTAGTTTCGTGAAGGTAAATGTTGATGTAGCTTTCTTTGAGATACTAACAAATGGGGGTTCGGTATGGTTATTCATGGTGATCAATGGAAGTTTATTGCTTGTTGTTCAAGCTTATCCCAGGTAAGTTACGAGTTCATGAAGACTTGGAGGCTTTGGGTCTTCATAAGGCGTTGTCTTGGATCAAGAATTTTGGTTGGAATAAGGTCGTTTTTGAGGTGGATGTTATATTGGTATTCGATGCTTTAAAATCTTCTGATCCTGATTACTCTGAATTTAACAATGTTATTTCTTGTTGTGAAAGATTCTTTTTGCTAAGTTCTTATTTTACAGTGAACCTTGTTTCATAATCTTCTGATCCTGATTACTCTGAATTTAACAATGTTATTTCTTGTTGTGAAAGATTCTTTTTGCTAAGTTCTTATTTTACAGTGAACCTTGTTTCATGTAATGCCAGTAGAGTGGCACATCGTATTGCAAGAGCTGTTTGTTCTGTTATAAGTCTTTATTATTGGGTCCAGCCTCTTGACTTTGTGGATGGTCTTCTCAATATTTGTTACTTTAATCCTGTTAAAAAAAAATTATCTTTCTAAAAATAATTTCAATTTATATAATAATAATGTGTCTATTAACATTTTAAATAAGATACTGAATAACCACTTAAGAATAAATTGATATATTAAATATGTATGTATCAACCCATTCAATAATATATATTCATTGTTTCCAAAATCGTAGCTATTTTTTTAATTCATATATAAAAATAAGGTTAAAAACATTATTTTTTCCATTCCAACTATATGTGTTTTTACACTTTTTAATTTATATAAATTTGAAATGTTGCACTTTGTCATATGAACTTTAAATTCGAAGTATTTTATGGTATTGAACAAATCATAGTCATACACGTATCCCAAATCAATTACTAGTATTTTGACAGATGTCATAAAATACATCAAATTTAAAGTTCATAAGGTAAAATGCAACATTTCAAAATTTATAAAAAAAAAATGTAAAAATATGTATAGTTCAGATGGAAAAATATTTTTTACCCATAAAAATATACACACTTATCGGACACAATATAAAGGGAGACAAATTCCGACCGAAGAATTTTTATTACCAAAGAAAAAAAAGGTGATACTAAAAAGGATACAATTTAGGACTATGGTATTCGTCTCAACCCAAACACAGCTAAAAGTAACTAAATATCAGGGATACAATAACTAATACATACAATGATATATATATATAGAGAGAATTGATCAGGCACGCACCTGAAGAATGCGCACTGTGCGCACTTCTTTAAGATTTCGTTTTTATTTTATTTTTAATATCTCATATTATTTATTTTCTCACGCTACCACTCCACATACGAAATTCTCATCTCACACATGATCTATCTCATCTATCTCATCATCAACCTATACAATTTGCATCCCACATATCAACATAAATCATTTTTCCAAATCATCAACATATACAATTTGCATCTCACATATCAACATAGATTTTTTTCCCAATTCTCATAATCAATATAATTTTTAATATTTTATATTATTATTCACATAATTTTTTCTCACTCTACCACTTTACATACGGAAAACATAACCCCTCATCAACATCTTCACATATTTTCTTATCAATTCTCATCTCAAACATAGATCTAACCCTCATCAACATAGACCTTCTTAACAATTCGCATCAAATTTTGAAGGTGGGACTTTCTCTCTCGTTGCCTCTGAGAATTAGTCAATATTTTTTTCTAAATTTCATTATATTTTTTTTATGTTTTCCATTAATTTGGGTGACATATTATTATAATTTTTTTTTATGTTTTCTATTGATTTGGGTGAGATATTAGTTGAAATTCTAAGATTTTCAGCGTTAACTAAATTTTGTGTAGATGGAAGAAGATTGTCCAAATAATTTATTTATCCCGCAAGTTTCAGAAAAAAATAAACCTAAAATCGGGCAGAAATTTCTCACAATCAAAGAAGCATTTGATTTTTATAATGCTTATGCAAAGGAGGCAGGATTTAGTACAAGGTTGCACAACAGTAAAAGGAACAAGGAGACAAGTGAAATAATATGGAAATCATTTGTATGTTATAAGGAGGGTCAAAAAAATGAATCAAATAAGCAAAAGGGAGAAAGGAATCGGGGAATAGTTCGAGTTGGTTGCAAAGCCAAGTTAGCAATTGTAAAGAGAGAAATCGGACCAAATTGGGTTGTGAGTATATTTATTGAGGATCACAATCATGAACTTACAACTCCAAGAAAGGTGCATATGTTGAGGTCACATCGTCATATGTCAATGGCAAAGAAAGTGTTGACCGAACAATTATATGAAGCAAATGTACCAACATGTCAACAATTGAGATTGATGGAAATCGAATTTGGTGGCCCAGAACATGTTGGATGTACTGAACGAGACATTAGAAATTACAAAAGAGATTTGCAGGAGGAACAAAAAGGAATGGATGCAGAAACATTAATTGAGTATTTCTCGTTAGAGAAAGAGAAAAATCCTTCATTTTTCTTCGACTTTGAACTAGACATGGAGAACAAACTTATAAAATGTTTTTGGGCTGATGCTGCAGCGAGAAGGTCTTACAATTATTTTGGTGATGTTATAGTATTTGATACAACATATAACACAAATAAGTATAGCATGATTTTTGCTCCAATAACTGGGATCAACCATCATGGACAAACAATCATACTTGGATGTGGATTTTTAAGTGACGAGAAAGCAGATTCATTTATTTGGTTATTTAATAAGTGGCTTGAGGCTATGTCAAGTAGTCATCCTTCTGTTATTGTTACAGACCAAGATCCTGCAATGACCAAAGCTATTGCACAAGTGTTTCCAGCTACTCTGCATCGATATTGTATTTGGCATATTCTTAATAAATTCTCTGAAAAGATTAATGTGATAACAAATCGGGATGATTATTACCATTTGAAGGATGTAGTTATCAACTCCGAATCTACTAGAGAATTTGAAGAACATTGGATGGAGATCATGACATATTCAACGCTGAAAAATAATGAATGGCTCAACCATATGTATGAGTTGCGTAGTAAATGGGTTCCTGCTTATGTTAAGCATGTATTTAGTGCTGGAGTTTCTAGTAGTCAAAGAGCTGAGAGTTGTCATTCTTTTTTCAAAAAATATATTTCAGCAAAAAATTCATTGATGGATTTTATCACATGATTTAATAGAGCTCTTAGACATCAACGACACAAAGAATTGGAAGCTGATCATGTTGATATTAACGAGCAACCAACACTGAAGACACTTTGGCCAATGGAAGCACAAATGGCAAAGATATACACAAGAAAAAGTTTTAACTTTTTTCAAGAAGAAATGTGTCAAAGTCATGCTTATTTTGTGAATTTGAAATGTGATGATGAGTTGCAAACAATCTATACTATATTAAGAGCGGAAACAAGTTCAACATCAAGACAACGGGAGCTTACATACACCAAGAGTTCAGATGCATTAACATGTAGTTGTCTACAATTTGAGTTTAAAGGAATTGTTTGTAGACACATTTTGGCATATTTTCGTGTGAAGCAGATCTTTGAACTTCCATCTAGATATATTCTACCAAGATGGACAGTAAGTGCAAAGAGTGGAAGAGTGAATGATAATCATGGTGCTGACATTTGTGATGTTCATAATAAATCTCTTCTGACAAGACATTCAAAATTATCACAAATGGCTTCTATTGTAGTAGATGATGCATGTCTCACTGAAGATGGTTCTAACTTGCTAATGCAACAATTAGAACATGTGTACAATGATATAAAGAAAATGAATATTGGTGAAAGAGCGCAACGATCTTCCGTACGAGAAAAGAATATGCCTGAGATTAATGGCCCTTCACAAGTGAGAGCAAAAGGATGTGGTAAAAGGTATAAATTATCAAAGGAAAAAGTAATTTCAAAAACAAGAGTTTGTCGTGGTTGTGGGATTAGTGGACATGACAGGAGAAATTGTACCACATCCTTGGAATGGTATAATATTTTCTTATCTTTTCTGAAAGTTTTTACATTTAAAAATATTATGGTACTAATTTGTTTTAAATTTTTTTCACATGTGTAGATCCATTATATTTGACGACGCAAAAGACAAATTAAAGAGAGTTGGGGATTTTGAGAATTGATTGAAGACTTCTTGATAATTGAATTAAAGAGAGTTGGGGATTTTGAGAATTGATTGAAGACTTCTTGATAATTGATGATTGAGTTGGAGGATATGATTTGTTGATTTTGAGGATTTGTTGAGTTTGATGATTGAGTTTGAGGATATGATTTATCGATTTTAAGGATTTATTGATAATTTATTCTCTTTGTTACTTAATTCATATTTCAATTTTTATTATTCATTTTGAGGATTTCTTGAACGTTGATTAGGATTTTTTTTTAGAATTGACTAATTAAATATTTTTGGTTTTTTCTTTAATTGTGGGCTATGATTGATCTTGAGGATTGATTGAGAATTTATCATATCTGTTAATCAATTCATATTTTGTAATTTTTAACAAATGATTTTTTATGATAACCAAATTTTCATGGTTAGCATCTATGAAATGAGAATTGGGAAAAAGATCTATGTTGATATGTGGGATGCAAATTTTATATGTTGATGATTTGAGAAAAAGATCTATGTTGATATATGAGATGCAAATTGTATATGTTAATGATGGGATAGATCCATGTGTGAGATGAGAATTTTGTATGTGGAGTGGCAGCGTGAGAAAAGATATAATATGAGATATTAAAAAAAAAAAAGAAATCTTAAAGAAGTGCGCACGGTGCGCATTCTTCAGGTGCTTGCCTGATCAATTCTCTCTCTCTATATATATATATTACACTATATAAGTATGGATGTTTCATCACAATCCCCTAAAAGACTCAACCTCAGATCACTTAGTTCAATCTTCCTTCAAAGTTCAAATCTCATCGGTGTCCTCCAATCATTTTTTTTTAAGCTGCAATTTTTTTTTCTTTTCATTTTCAGCTTTTTTTTTTCAAACGAGGGCTCGCAGCTCCACTCTACTTTTCGGGTTTGAGCTCTTTCGACTTAGCCCTCGAAAGCAGGCAGCTGTATCGGCCCCTCGTTATTTTTTCTTTTCAATTCATCTTCAACTTCACTCCTTTATGTTTTTCGTCCAATCCTCAAAATATTTTTCTTTTCAACTTAGGACACCAATTAAGATTTTCCCTTCTCAAGAAAATGAAAATAAATTCACCAATAATCAAGCAATCAAGTACATCATTTCAGAGCATTAGCAACCAAGAATCAATTCAATCTCATGGATTAACATATGAATATCAACACTAATTAGGACTTACAACTCACAAATTCAGCCAATTTTTAACAAAAACTCCAACAACCAAGAATATATTCAAAATCATAAACTACGCATGCCTCAAACATCCACAAGTATTCACAACACCCCTTCACAAAAATAGACCGAAAATGCATTCTAATAATTCACACCCCCACTTAAACAAGTGCTAGTCCCTAGCAAATAATACAATATATATATATATATATAAAAGATTCAAGTTCCAAAATGAAATACAAATTAAGTGGAGCGGGGTTACCCAATCAAGGAGTGATGTGTTGCGCTTTCAACAACCGTAAAATCTCCATAAGTTGAGTGCCTTGACGTTCTTGGTTTGCCTCTATGCTGTCCAAAATTTTGGGTTGCCTCCCAACAAGAGCCTTTGTTTATTATCGTTGGCTCGACTTAGGAATTCTTGTTTCAAAGAGTTAGATTCTCGAAATCCAAATTTTCAACGTGCTCTGACACTGACACTGAAGGGGTCAGTATTGGTGAATTTTGGGAATTTTTCGAAATTGCGACTAACTGCATGTTTGAAAAAAATTTCACTAGTGGCTCTGCCTCTTTGGCCCTCTCCATGTGACTAAGATAGTCAGCCACCAAGTTCTCGGTGCCCTTCTTATCTTTAATTCCAGGATTGAACACTTGATACCGATTTTCCATCCCAATGGTCTTAGCGCCCTTATTCTCTCCTTCCAGATTTTGCATGAATTTTTCCTCCAATTTATTCCTGCAATCAAGCTCAAAAATCTCCTGCACAATTGACTCAATAACACTCAAGGCACAAAGAGAGTCAGATTCATTAGGGTATTTCATAGCATCAAATATATTAAACTAAATGATCTCTCCATCAAATTCCATGATGAGGGTTCCCTCACGTACATCTATTTTTGTTTGGAAGGTATTCAAGAATGGCCTCCCCAACAAAATAGGTGTGGAATTTCCAACGTTGCCATCCATATTTAATACATAAAAATCAGCGGGAAAAATTAAATGGTTTACCTTTACGAGAACATCTTTACAACTCCAACTGGGTATGTGAGGCTTCTATCTGCTAACTGAATAACCACCCCAGTCGTCTTCAATGGCCCAAGACCGAGCTGCTCATAGACGGACCACAACATGACATTAATAGAGGCCCCAAGATCTAGCATGGCCCGCTTGATCTTGTGATCTCCTATCATATAAGGAATTACAAACATGCCAGGATCCTTTCTTTTAAAAGACAACTTCTTCTGAAAGACAGCAGCCATAGTCTCTCCCATGATAACCCTCTCATCATTGGCCAACTTCTGCTTGTTAGTGCACAATTCTTTCAAAAATTTGGCATATCTTGGAATTTGCTTAACTGCCTCCATCAATGGTATGTTAAGCTCAACTTTTCGAAACATCTCAAGTGTTTGTTGATCCTTGATGCCTTTTCCAGTTTTCTTCAACCTGGAACGAAAAGGTAATGCAGTAGCATCAATAGGAATCGAATTTTTAAATTTCATCTCATTTTCCTGCTCCGGTACACTAACACTAATAGGGTTAGTGTCAGCCTGAACGTCCAGCCTTTTCTTTTCTAGCTCGACCAGCTCGTTCTCAGCCTCCAACTGGTCCTTAGGTGCCTCTGAGAACTCTTCTTCTACTGTCACAATCTTCTCCTGCCTTTGCTTGGGTGGTGAGATTTCTTGTAATTGTTTTCCACTCTGTAGAGTGACTGCACTCACATTCCTAGGGTTGATCTCGGGCTGAGAAGGTAACTTGCCACTATGTTGTGCTTGCATTTGACTTAGAGTAGTGGCACTAAATTCCTTTGCCTAGACTTAGAGTAGTTTTTATTGCTACTTGAGTGTCTTGCTGGAATTTCATGGTATTGGATGTCAATGCTTTCATCATATCCTCCGAAGATCGTCCAGAATCTTTCTCACCCATGTGTTGCCCAAAGCTGTCAGCACCTCTATCATTCTCTCTGAATAATTGAAATTTTCGGTCTGGATATTGAGGTTTGTAATTATTTGCTTGTTGATTGTTTTGCTTGTTCCCATATCGAAGGTTGGGATGATCTCTCCACCCCGGATTATAAGTATTAGAATATGGATCATACCTTCGACCTTGAGAATTCCCAAAACCAACTGCATTGGCATGCTGCTCTATCTCATCATTCAGGACCCAACAATCATCAGTGGTAATGTGGTATGCTCTATAGTGTCGCAAAGTTTGCATGGGCGGACTTCTAGAGTCTTGACCTTCATCAACATTTCCATCATGCTTGCAATCTTTTCTAAAGCACCATTTTTCGGCTCCTCAACTGATCTGGTCATAGCATCATGTACACCAAAATACTGGGTATTTGCTGCCATACTAGAAATCAATTCTCGTGCAGTTGTTGGTGTCTTTCCCATCAAAGCTCCTTTACTGGCTGCATCGCGCATGTTCATATCCATGAGGGAAAGTCCGTCATAGAAGTACTGGATAAGTAGCTGATCACTAATCTGATGTTGTGGACATGAGGCTATGAGACGTTTGTAACGTTCCCAATACTTATACAGTGTATCCCATGGTCCTTGCTTAGCTCCTGAAATCTCCTTACAAAGTACTACAACTCGTGTAGCTGGGAAATAATGTTAGAGAAAAACCTTCTCCATATCGTCCTATGTATTGATCGTTCTCGGTGGCAAGTAATATAGCCAATCTTTTGCATTGTTCTTTAGTGCAAAAGAAAATGCACTCAGCTTCACATGCTCCTCTGTAACCCTTGTTGGTTTCATACTTGAACACACGACATGGAACTCCTTGAGGAAAAGTATGTGGATTTTCACCTGCAAGGCCATGAAAAGAAGGTAATAAGTGAATAAGTCCAGATTTAAGTTCAAAATTGACATTGACATCAAGAGTAGGTATGGCAATACAAAAAGGTTGACGATTTATGGTTGGGTTTGCCAACTCATTCACCGTCCTCTCTTGATTTTCTTTCATATTTTCACTGTTTGATTCCGAGTTCTCCCTTTCTCTTGTCTCTACAAAATCAATTTGCCTACGAGCACGAGTTTCCTTCCTAAGTCTCCTTGCTTCCTGTTCTACCTCTGGGTTAAATATAAGTTGTTCACCTTGGTTTGAACGAGTGATCATTCACTGCAAACAACAAACTGAACAGAAATTGAACAGACACTGAGGAGGTCAGTGTTAATGTGAATCTGTAGAACAGAACGTGAACAGTGATGTTTTTTTAACAGAAAAATAAAACACAAAAAAAATTAACCAAATTAACAACTATTCCCCGGTAATGGCGCCAAAATTTGGTGTGATGTCGCCGACACCCAAAATTAAAATATTCACCTTAACTAACCCACTAGTATAGTAGGATAAGTAAGGGATCGAACCCACAGGGAATAATGTAATTTAATTAAATAAGTTCGTGTATGAAAGCAATAAAATGGGGGGTTTGGTTGGTTTGGTTTGTTGAGTAATCATGCACAAATAAATTGCAATAAGAATACAATAATATGAATAATCAAATGAATCGAACAATCTAGTCCTCAGATGGCCTCCCCTAAAATGATTCTTCCAGATTAATCACTAGCAACAAATGACTATGCCCTATCTCGAATCTCGCCCCTAAACCAGTGGTACGACCAAACTAGCTCGAATTATTTCTTAAGTTTAATTAATTAGAAGGTACAACCCCTAATTAATCTATCCTATGAATAACCCCAAAACATGTATTCAAGATTCAATTCATAGAATGCATTAACAATCCAAAATAATAGGGTGAACTAGACCATGAAAGTAGAACGTCCGAATCATGCAACCTAGACCTTGTTATCCCAAGAGCTACAAACTCTATTGCTACTATGATCACACAATATAACAATTACGGATTATACGTGTAATCTAGCTATGAATAATAAATCAATCAAGCAAAGTGATCAGGCTTACACAATTAATAAATATCCCATGCATAGCATAAACCAAATAACAAGGAAATCGAGATAGTGTAACAAATTGTTACTACTCAATTAACAGTCGAATCATTTAAGGTTCCGGCATCTCCTTGGACTAGAACAATAATTTAGCCTCTAAGCATGGCTATGAACATCACAAAAGTCACGAAAGAATTCTCTCTCAATGTTTTCTGTCTACCTCTGTCTATCTGTGGCCACTAAGATCAGCTTCTGCCCTATATACTGAAACCCTAAGATGTAATTAAGGAACTAATGGGCCTAGTCTAATGGGCTTCTAACACATAAGTGATAGCTCAACATTCATATTCCCAACATTGATTCCCTTAGTGTTGGGATTCTTCTTCACTTTCGGCCTGTTCGATTTGCACTTCTCACATCCTAACACTTGGCTCGTTTCACCCATTATCATAAAATATATCAAAATGACCTAAAATTCATGAAAAATACAAAATCAAAGCCAAGAGTCAAATATAGCAATAATCGGGTAATTGTGAAAAAATAGTGAACAATTAGATGCAAAAATTGTCACATTAAACATGTAAATAACACACAAAACCCAACTTATCAGTATTCATTTCAACCCAAACACATCTAAAAGTAACTAAATATTAGGGATACAATAACCAATACATACAATGATATATATATATATATATTACACTATATAAGTATGGATGTTTCGTCCATTTTTCATAACGCCAATTTTAACCCTTCTACATAATTAAATCAAATTAAATTAAATTAGAGTCCTAATTAATGAAAAATCTTTATTAAGGATAGTAACATAATTCAATATTTATTTTATTTTTTATTGATTATAAAAGGCAAGAGTCTTTTACATTTCGAACTCTTCTTGAAAAAAATACATGTTTTGATTATTTTGCTTTTATAATCTAGAACACTTTGAATCTTAGACTAAAATTAGTCTTATGTTAATATATATTTAAAAAGCTTTTCAATTATATATTATAAGCATATATAAAAAAATTATAAATTTTATATTTTAATTAAAGTATGTTATTATAAGAAATTATGTTCTTATGCTTTTTTTTTTCAAAATCTTATTTAATTTAATAGAGTCCATCCAAATCACAATTTTAAATAACATAATTAGACTAAAATTAGTCTTATATTAATATATATTTAAGAGCTTTTCAATAATATATTATAATCATATTCAAACTCTTCTTGAAAAAATTACGTGTTTTGATTATTTTACTTTTATAATCTAGAACATTTTGAATATTAGACTAAAATTAGTCTTATATTAAGATATATTTAAAGAGCTTTTCAATGATATATTATAAGCATATATAAAAAAATATTATAAGTTTAATATTTTAATTATAGTATGTTCTTATTAGAAATTATGTTCTTATGTTCTTATATTTTTCCAAAATCTTATTTAATTTAATAGAGTCCATCCAAATCACAAATGTATATAACATAATTAGACTAAAATTAGTCTTATATTAATATATATTTAAAGAGCTTTTCAATGATATATTATAAGCATATATAAATAAATTATATTATAAATTTAATATTTTTATCAAAGTACGTTATTATTAGAAATTATGTTCTTATGAATTTTTTTTTTCAAAATCTTATTCAATTTAATAGAATCCATCCAAATCACAATTTTAAATAACATAATTCCTAATTTAATATGTAAAAATAAAGAAGGAAATAAATTATGGCAAATATGGATGTTTCGTCCATTTTTCATAATGTCAATCTTAACTCTCCTACATAATTAAATCAAATTAAATTAAATTAGAGTCCTAATTAAAGAAAATTCTTTATTAAGGATAGTAACATAATTCAATATATATTTTATTTTATTTTTTTGATTATAAAAGGCAAGAGTCTTTTACATTTCAAACTCTTCTTGAAAAAATTACATGTTTTGATTATTTTTGTTTTATAATCTAGAACATTTTGAATCTTAGAGTCTTAGACTAAACTTAGTCTTATATTAATATATATTTAAACATCTTTTATATATTATAAGCATATATAAAAAAATTAATTTAATATTTATTTTATTTTTCTATTTGATTATAAAAAACAAGAGTCCTTTACATTTCAAACTCTTCTTGAAAAAATTACATGTTTTGATTATTTTTCTTTTATAATTTCGAACATTTTGAATCTTAAACTAAAATTAGTCTTGTATTAATATATATTTAAAGATCTTTTCAATGATATGTTATAAGAATATTTAAAAAAAAATTATACTATAAATTTAATTTTTTTATTAAAGTATGTTATTATTAGAAATTATGTTCTTACGTTGTTTTTTTTTTTCTAAATCTTAATTTTAACCCTCCTACATAATTAAATTAAATCAAATCAAATTAAATTAGATACTAATTAAATAAAACTCTTTACCATGAATAGTAACGTAATTCAATATTTAATTTTTTTTATTATAAATGACAAGAGTCATTTACATTTCAAACTCATCTTGAAAAAATTACATGTTTTGATTATTTTTCTTGTATAATCTAGAACATTTTGAATCTTAGACTATAATTAGTCTTATATTAATATATATTTAAAGAGCTTTTCAATGATATATAAGCATATATAAAAAAATTATATTAGAAATTTAATATTTTTATTAAAGTATATCATTATTAAAAATTATGTGTTTATGTTTTTTTTTTTCAAAATCTTATTTAATTTAATAGAGTCCATCCAACTCACAATTGTAAATAACATAATTCCTAATTTAATAAGTAGAAAACAAAGAAGGAAATAGATTATGACAAGTATGGATGTTTCGTACATTTTTCATAATACCAATTTAACTCTCCTACATAATTAAATTAAATTAGAGTCCTAATTAAAGAAAACTCATTGTTGATCCCCTGTTCATCCGACCAGATCGATTAACCGAGGTAAAGGAAGACCAGTGATTGAACCGGTTCAACCATTACATTTTGAGGTCAAAACCGACCAGGAAAGGACCGACCAGGACGGCGAATCGAGCCATCATCAGACCCGAGCCGAAGGTTCAATGGGGCCTGCAAGCTGAACTTGATCAAACAGTTCCGACCAAAAAGGAAGACCTGACCAGTGCAGTCAAGGGGTCGGATCCGATCGAGCAGGAAGGGGTCGGAGAATTTCAAGGAGCCTTTAAAGAAGGAAACAAATCCACGATCAAATCATATCCGATTTAGGTAGATCTTAATCCGATTCTTTCCTTTATCGGGACCCTAAATCTTAGGGATTTATTTCTTATTGTTCAAGAAATGTATCTTAGTTTTAGCCTATAAATAGGGCCTCAATTATCATTGGAGAGGACAGAATTCTGAATACGCAATCACTGTAATTAGAGAGCTTTTTACTCTCAATTTTATATAAGAACGTTTTATCCGGCCAGAATCAGCCGACCAGAACCAGCCTAGCAAATTTGCCCGAGTAGGCACCGGGCACCGTCTTTATCTTATTTTATTCGATTTTCACATCATTCGTTCGATTCGATTTACTCGAGCCGGATCGAGATTTTTTGTGTTTGACTAAGGTTTTGTGCTCTACAAAATCTGACGTCAACACTCATTATTAAGGATAGTAACGTAATTCAATATATTTTTTATTTTTTTATTTGATTATAAAAGGTAAGAGTCCTTTACATTTCAAACTCTTCTTGAAAAAATTACATGTTTTGATTATTTTGCTTTTATAAACTAGAAGATTATGAATCTTAGACTAAAATTAGTCTTATATTAATATATATTTAATGAGCTTTTCAATGATATATTATAAGCATATATTGTGGAATATATTCCTGATAAGCATATATTATCAACATATAGTAATATATATTTAAAGAGTTTTTCAATGATTTGGTGTTTTAAATCGTGGGCTCTGGTGATGGAATTTTACCAGCAAGAGCATGAGCAGATTACAAAGAGCATATTACGATTATTCCTTCATCATCGACGATAGTGGTTTGTCTTTAAATCTGTTTGATGCTTATAATTATTTTTAGCAAATAATGAAATACAAACATAAAAAAATCAATACTCACTTCACCATTGAATTATTTCTTGGCCTTCATCTTTTATTACTATCGTCTTTTGTTTATTCATAGCAGTTGTGTGAACATGTTGTGATTTTGATTGAATTTTATTTCTCTTTTACAGTTTTTTTTCTTTTACAGTCTTTTTTTTTTATTTTAGGTCTGTTGCAACAAGCTGGCATAATACTTATTTTAGGTCTTTATAATGTAATTCGTGTTCTGGTGTCTATAGTTTCATGCTTATATGCGATATTTTACATTTTTTATTTTAGGTTGTGAATCTTCTCTACCATGTTGGATTCTTACAATTGCCAACTGTCCATCTGTCTTTTTTATGCTAACTTTAATGATAACTTCTTTTAGATGTAGATGTATGTACATAATACTGCTTCACACATAATAGAAATTTTCGGATGCTGAACTTTTGTTATTGTTACATGAAGATGCATGTTTAGTTGATTTTTTTAATTAGTATAATTCACCAAAATATATTAATCTTACTACAGGAATGTATGTTTAGACATGTTTTATATTAATTTCAAATTATTTCCAAATTTTTTTATTAACTTTTATTTTAACATATAGTCAAAGAAAAGTGGCGATGTCAATTATTGAGACGAGTGAAATTGATACCGATCATAGCATTGATACCAATCCTGAAATTGGTGACTAGCTTACCCTATTTTCATTCTTTGTTTATATTGAATGTTTTTTTATTTTATCTTCATTTATTATTCTTTAACTTTCTTCGATTATAATTGTAGATCAAGCATGTTTTGGTTACTTTTAGTTGGTTGTGTTTAATTTTGTATTTAATTCTTTTTTGAATTGTTGTATTTTTGAACAACTGACACCAAATATAAATGACGTTAAAGGAAACTTGTAGGACAAAAAAGAAAATATGCAAATCTGAAATTGATACCTATCTTGGAATTTGTAACTAGCTTAAGCCCTATTTTCATTCTTTGTTTATATTGAATTTGTTTAATTTTTTATATCTTCATTTATTATTATTTAACTTTCTTCGATTTTAATTGTAGATCAAGCATGTTTTGGATACTTTTAGTTGGTTGCGTTTCATTTTATATTTAATTCTTTTTTGAATTGTTGTGTTTTGAACAGACGACACCAAATATAAATGACGTCAAAGGAATCTTGTTGGATAAAAAAAAATGCAAATTTTAATGTTGCTAAGAAAAAAAACTATATAGAACATTTTTGCAGAATTGTGAAAAGAGACAAGCAACATGTAATTTAGAAGTTCAAGCAAATCTAATTAACTCTAAAGGTAATATATTGTTTTTTAATAGTCTTTTAACTTTCTATTAAGGTTATTCTTTCATTTAAAATTGAAAATTGTATTGTAATATATTTATCTAATTATGAATTTTAATGTCAGAAGAACATAAACTAAAAAAAAATGATGAGTTGCATTCATTGCGGTGCAATAAGATTTGAGTATGAGCCTCCCACATTTTGTTGTGATAATGGAAAATTAATTTAAACCTGCACCTTAAGAAGTTCCAGACAAAATGTACGAACTATACACTTCTCAATCGGAAGAGTCTGTTGATTTTTGAAAAAATATGCATTCATACAATTTCATATTCTCATTCACTTCATTTGGAGTTAAATTGGATAAAGAGCTCGCTTTGTCACGATGAGGAGTTTTCACTTTTCGAGTACAAGAATGATTTCATAATCTCCCAACTTTGAGTCTTAATAAAAACAGACCAGCTTATTTTCAGTTATATTTTTTTGATACTAAAAATGAAATTGAAAATAGAATGTGTCTTAATTCACATGTATCAGAAGGAATTGTATAGAAGCTTACTGAAATATTAGAAGAGAATCTGTATGCCAAAATCTTTAGAAGACTAAGAGCATTCTTCTCTAGATGATGTACAATTTTGTATCACAAAAGATGTGAGATTGGATTAGAGAGTTTATAATGTTTCAACAGCAGATCAAGTTGCAGTTGTTTGAATTGAGGGTAATAATGATAATGTCGGGTTTGAATGATATATTATTGTTAGTGCTCATTCAGCTATTATGACCGTTTACAATGTCCTTTTCTATTCTTAAAAGGTGAAACAAGATGGCACCAAAACATTTATAAGGTTCACATACAAGGACATGTGCATGAAAAAGAGCAAGGTACATATTTATGTTATAATATTTCGACAACATACATATTTTAAGATATAATTAATTTTTTCAAATTTTATTTTATTGGATTTTTAAATACATACAATTGCAACAAATATTCTAGATGTGTTGAATGCTTCTAAACCTACATTAAGATTTAATGTAGAGGAAATTATCTCGCAAGAACAAGAAGATATGTACTTCCTA
Organism: Scutellaria minor; assembly: GCA_954870855.1. Taxonomy (NCBI): domain Eukaryota; kingdom Viridiplantae; phylum Streptophyta; class Magnoliopsida; order Lamiales; family Lamiaceae; genus Scutellaria; species Scutellaria minor. The sequence continues at coordinate 18,272,738 of OX940729.1, read as the reverse complement.
AAAATATGTAAGCATATATGTCTATCTTTGCGTGTGTATGTGTAACTAATTCATCATTTAGGTTGTGGGTAAAAGTCCATCTTGCAATTTGAAAACTTCAAAAAGAATTTTAAAACTTATTCGTATTTAAAATTGACAAGATAAAATATTAGAATATCTTCATTTATATTAAGAGTAGCAATGGTCATACTCTGTATTCAAAGATATCTTATTCATTAAACAGAGAAACATGACTTTTACTTAATAAGAATGTTCTCAAGCATTAACTAACACAACTAGCTATTAAAAAACTGTTTTTTTAATTTTTAGTAATACTTTTGGATTTTCAAATAATTACTAATCAGTATCTTTTTACTAATTTTTATTAATACTTGCCCATTACTAATATTGGTTTAAGATTGTTTCACATAGCTTAATAAAATATTTAATAGGTATAATTATGTGTATGAAATAATATTTCTTGGAATTTAAAGACAACAAATAAATTGATACAAATTCTATTTTTATAATGTCAATTATTTTAAAATGGTGGAACTACTACTACCTAAATTGCACAAAGATTGTCTTTTTTTATTATTTTGAATTAGCTTTAGAAATTAATAAATCACAAAATAAAACGAGCAATAACATGCAACTTAACATATATAAATTCATTGATTGTAGATACGTCACTACAAGAAATTTTGTTTTTTACAACGGGTAATACTCGTTGTCGTATCCTGTTTTTGAGCATTGTCGTATCCAGCATTGCAAAAAAAAATTCACCATTTGACAACGGTAGAAAAGCGTTGTCTTATCTAGATACGACAACGCTTTTTAACCGTTGCACGAAAGGATTGTGTTTTCGGATTTTGTGCAACTATATATGCAACGCTAAAAAATGTTGTCTTTCTGAGTACAACAACACAAATATATGCAACGCATACAATCGTTGTCTCTATTGCATATAATTACCTTTATGCCATGTTTTTTAGGGTTGTCGTTTTTTAAAATAACAACACTAATGCAACGCTTTTTAGGGTGTAGTCATTTCTTTATGACAACCCTTTTTTGTGTTGTCTTTTTTGTTTATTCTATCACGCCCCAACATCTTTTCATATTTTATCAGAGTTTCACATGGGCGTGAAGAGAGAAAAAGCAAGGGACACCCAACTCATACAGAAAGAAATAGTAAGAGACGATAGAAAAAAGAGGTAAGAGACGAAGTTAATCTTTCACTTATCAATGATCGGCCTCTGATGGTGTCACGCCCCGAAATCTTTTAGTATTTTATCAGAGTTTTATCGTTGGGCGTGAAGAGAGAAATAGCAAGAGACGCATACACAATAGAAAGAATAAGCAAGAGACGACAGAAGAAAGAGGTAAGAGACGAAATGATTCCTTCACTTAACAACAATCGGCCTCTGCCGATAGCAATCAGTCTCACTACTGATAATGTACATCATACGCAGCGGAAATAACATCAGGATCTCTCGTTCACAGAATACTCAAAATATAATTACAAAACGTGAATAAACTTATAACATATTGTTTTGAAAATGTTGTGCAACACACCCTAAAAATCACAGGTTCAAAAGCGGCACCGTCTCTCTCCATCTAGGGTTCATCATGCTCAACAGCTCCTGTAGTGTGAGTACAGATTAAGGGGGTGAGTGCGTGGAATACACTCGTGGGGAATGAAATTCGGCTCTTTTAACAATCAACAGATATCAAATACAGGAATGGTAACATTCAATCATATTATCACAGCACATAAAATGCATAGCATGTATTTCGCAACCCAACTCAGGTGCGGGTATCCCCCGTCTTATCCCTACAAAGCTCAGGTGCAGGTATTACCTGACTTACCCCTACAAAACTCAGGTACGGGAATCACCCGACCCTACAGAAACTCAGGTACGGGTATCACCCGACCCTACTCAATCTCAGGTACGGGTATCACCCGACCCTACGGAATCTCAGGTACAGGCATCACCTGACCCTACACAATATCTCAGGTACGGGTATCTCCCGACCCTACGGAATCTCAGGTACGGCATCTCTCCCGACCCTACATATGGATGAATGTGGACCCACGTCCTTTCACAGTATATCATGATCATGTATTCAAAGCATATAATCACAGCATTTAGTATTCCGCCAATCATGCATTAAATAGGGAAAACTGTAAACAGATAAAGAGATAGAAATTACCCCCACCTCGTATAGTGGTTACCACGTGAATGAGTACCGACGGATCAGATTTCACAAGCGAGTACCAAAGGATCCGATATCACAAGGCTCAACTCAACAAGTAGCCTACACAAGTTATGACGTTCCTTAGATCCTTAATAAATTATAATTAAAGCTGTAAAAGACTCCGGCGGAGAAACGGTCGTTAAAAACGCGACGGATCGATCGATCTAATGATTGGAATTTTGGAGACAAGGATGAAATTCAAATCTAAAGGTCTGAGATGATAGGAAATGAAATAAGGATCGCAATGTAAAAAGAATGAGCTCAATCGGAGTTGAAACGAGCTCAAACGGAGCATTTTAAGTTAAGGGGTAAAATGGTAATTTTGGTCAAAGGGTTGACTTTGACCGGGCCCACGACCCTCGGTCAATGACGTCTCGTCAGTGATGACTCGATACGGATGAACGATGGAAAGAAAACGAGATTCGGATCGAAAACACGGCGTCGGGTGCGCGTCGGCACCCGACGGGCGCGCACGGTGCGCGCCGGCACCCGGCACCCGACGGCTGCCGAGTTTTCTCGGCAGCTAGGCGCGACCCAACCCGGCTGGTCGAGTTTTCTCGGCCAGCCTCTGCCCAGGTTACCCGACGGTGGCCTGCTCGAGCAGGCTACTTCCCGGCGTCGCCCGGCGCGGCGGCGCCGCCTCCAGCCACCACCACCTACCTCGCCGGATACCTCGCACCGCCGGCTACCACCTCCGGCCGTCCATCGCCGGATTCCGGCATGAATAGTGCCCGGAAATTACGCCGTAAAACCCTTCGATACCCTGTTTTTCCCAGATTTTCAACCCCAACTAAAACTCCGGCCGGCGACCTCCCGTCGCCGGCGACCACTCCCAGCCCCTCCGCCGGCGACTCCCCGTCGCCGGCAACCTTTCCCGGCCAAGCCAACACCCTAACATATCCATATACACTCACGCATGAAACACACACACACACGTTCAATCACACACATACTTTCCAGCCTTGGCCGGCGGCCACCTGCCGTCGGCCACCACCACCCGCCACCGGAGACACTGGCCGGCGACGCCCCAGTCGCCGGCCGCCACCTGCCGCCGTGCAACAACCACAACAGTGGCATCTACACACACATGCGCATGCTAGCAAACACACACACACACACACTGACTTCCCTCCGGCCGGCGGCAACCCACCAAACCACCTCGCCGGCGACCTCCCGTCGCCGGGATGTAGCGCCCCGGATCAAAATGAGCATAATTGATTAATTAAATATTTTAACTTATGATTTAATAATTTTGTGCGTATGATTTAATTGTTTAATTTATTTCGTGCGTTTCAGATACGTGTTTTAATGCGAGGTTTAGATCGATAATTTTTTATTAGACGTGGAACATAGGGTAATTTTATACCAGTAGATACGTATCGAGAAAACGAGAAGATAGAAACGAACTAGGGGTCAATCGGAGACCCGTAGCTCAACCGGCGACGAAAAGGGCGAAACACGAGGTTTCGGAAAACCGGAAGATATTTCGGTGAATAGTAGCGTGGAAAATTCAACCGATGGGGGCGGCGTCGGGTGGCGCCGCCGTGTGTGATCGGTGGGCCGACGACGGGAGGTCGCCGGCGAGGTGGTTTGGTGGGTTGCCGGCCAGAAAACAGAAAACGAAGAGAGAAAGAGAGAGAGAGAACTTACGAGTTTTCGGCGCGTTCGGCTCGTTCGGAAAAACGGTGAAAAATGAATCAGAGGAGCCCCTATTTATAGAAGTTGGAAAACACTATTCACGTGAAAATATCTCGTCACTATTCATCGGTTGAATTTTCCACGCTACTATTCACCGAAATATCTTCCGGTTTTCCGAAACCTCGTGTTTCGCCCTTTTCGTCGCCGGTTGAGCTACGGGTCTTCGATTGACCCCTAGTTCGTTTCTATCTTCTCGTTTTCTCGATACGTATCTACTGGTATAAAATTACCCTATGTTCCACGTCTAATAAAAAATTATCGATCTAAACCTCGCATTAAAACACGTATCTGAAACGCACGAAATAAATTAAACAATTAAATCATACGCACAAAATTATTAAATCATAAGTTAAAATATTTAATTAATCAATTATGCTCATTTTGATCCGGGGCGCTACAGATGGTATATTGGTAAAATGATCGAAGGGTTAACTTTGATCGGGCCCAAGACCCTCGGTCAACGACATCTCTTCGGCTAAAACCCGATGATGAACGTACAAAGGTAAAGGATGGAAAAAGGATTGAAAACAAGGCGTCACCCGACACGCGTCTCGCACCCGACGCCCACTCCCGGTGCGCCCACTCAGCGCACGACCATGCCCCCTAGCGCACGACCGTGCGCTAGCTTCCAGCAACTCCTGTCCGGTCGCGCACGACCTTGCCCCATGGCGTGTCACGCCCTAAAATCTTTTCGTATATATATATTTTTTTTCCAGAGTTTTACCATTTGGGCGTGAAGATAGAAATAGCAAGAGACGCATACACAACAGAAAGAATAAGCAAGAGCCGACAGAAGAAAGAGGTAAGGGACTAAGTGATTCTTTCACTTAACAACAATCGACCTCAGTTGATAATAATCAGTCTCTCTACTGATAATATACATCATATACAGCGGAAATAACATCAGGATCTCTCGTTCACAGAATACTCAGAAAATATACAAACGTGAATAAACTAAAGATATATATTGTTTTGTAAATGTTTGTGCGACACATCTAAAATCACAGATTCAAAAGCGGCACCGTCTCTCTCCATCTAGGGTTCATTATGCTCAACAACTCCTGTAGTGTGAGTACAGATTAAAGGGGGTGAGTGCATGGAATACACCCGTGGGAATAACTCTGTCTCTTATGACTCAACAGATAATAAATACTAGTAAAAATAATCTTATGTCATGTTGTCACAGCACATAAAATTCACAGCAGGTATTAGAAATGATAAGGAACGGATAGGTGCGGGGTTTTCCCGTCTTACCCTATAAAAACGGTCTCATTACCGTTGGTGCCTTTACAGGACCACCAAACCTTCGAGAGTAGTAGAAAAAGGATAGAGGAAGAATGCATGATCAGAGGTGGACCGCAGCCCATGCACAGTATGAGTATGACACAACACTTATAAAAATAAACACAGCATTTAACATCTCTCAATAGAGCATCCAAATAGGGAAAACAGTAAACAAATTAAGATCACGTATCATAACATATGACCACATCGTTTAGTATTTCTCAATCATACTTCAATAGGGAAAACTGTAAACAGTTACAGAGTTAGAAATTACCCCCACCTCGTATAGTGGTTACCACGTGAGTAGCTAGAACAGTAAGTCTGATAACCCAACACCTCAAAGCTCAGTCCGACAAGTGTGCAAGCTCAATCCAACAAATAGCCTACACAAGTTATGGTGTTCTTAGATCCTTAATAAAGAATAAATAAAGCTATAAAAAGGTTTCGGCGGAAAACGGTCATTAAAGACGCGGCAGATCGAAAGATCTAAAGATTGGGGTCGAATAAACGGGAGATAAAGATCAGTCTAATTGGCTGAGATGATAGGGAATGAAATTTGGATCACGATGGAAAAAGAATGAGCTCGATCGGAGTTAAAACAAACTCAAACGAAGCATTATAAGTGTAAGGGTAAAATGGTAATTGTAAGTGTAAGGATAAAGTCAACCGATTTGAAATCCGAGACCTATCCTAGATTCGTCTCATCGAGATGAACGTCGTGTGTGAAAATCATCCGATTCCGACAACGTTGAAATTTTCCGGCGATCGGCCACCAGAATCGACGTTGTTTTTTGCGCGTTCGGCTCATTCAGAAAAACGGTGAAAAATGAATCGGGAGAGCCTCTATTTATAGAATTCCGGAAAGTCTTTTTTCATCCAAAATATCCAAACACTATTCATCGGTTGACTTTTTCCGATGTTACTATTCACGTAAATATCTTCGCTTCCATTCAACGTAAATATCTTCCGAAACTTCCGGTTTTGCCCTTTTCGACGTCATTCGAGCTACGGGTCTCCGATTGATCCCTAGTTCATTTCTATCTTCTCATCTTTCCAAGACGCATCTTATGGTATAAGAATATCCTATGTTCCACGCCTAATAAAATTATCGATCTAAATCGTGCATTAAACACTTATCTGAAACGCATGAAATTAATTAAACAATTAAAACATACACACGTAATTATCAAATCTTAGGTTTAAATATTTAATTAATTTATTATGCTTCATTTTGGTCCGGGGCGCTACATGGCGCACGACCGTGCACCAACCCCAAGTGACTTCTGCCGGCTGGTGCACGACCGCGTGTAGCGCCCCGGATCAAAACGAGCATAATTAATTAATTAAATATTTTAACCTATGATTTAATAATTTTGTGCGTATGATTTAACTGTTTAATTTAATTTATGTGTTTCAGATAAGTGTTTAATGCATGTTTTAGATCGATAATTTTATTAGACGTGGAACATAGGGTAATTTTATATAATTAGATGTATAGTAGAAAAATGGGAAGATAGAAACGAACTAGAGGTCAATCGGAGACCCATAGCTCGAACGACGACGGAAAGGGCAAAACCGGAAGTTTAGGAAAAAAATCGGAAGATATTTACGGAGAATGGAAACGAAGATATTTACGTGAATAGTAACTCGGAAAAGTCAACCGATGAATAGTGGCGAGATATTTTTGATGGATAGTAACTTTCCGAATTTCTATAAATAGAGGTGATTTCGATTCAAAAATCACCATTTTTCCGATCGAGCCGAACGCGCTGAAAACTCGTAAGTTCTCTCTCTCTCCTCTCTCTCTCTTCATTTCCAATTGTCGTCGGCCGGTCGCCGGAAAATTTCAACATTGTCGGAATCGGACGATTTTCGCACATGACATTCGTCTCGACAAGATGAATGTAGGATAGGTCTCAGATTTCAAATCCGATTTCTTGTTCACCGGAAAACGGCAAAAAACAGCCCCAAACCCTAACCCCATCACCTTTTCTCTCTCCTCTGTTTTCTCTCTCTCTCCTCGTCCTCTTGCCGGAGCAGTGGCCAGAGAAGCTGGTGGTGGTGAAGTGGTGATATGGAGGAGGTGCGCCTGGCCGGAAAATGGGAAGTGTATGTAGTATGTGCATATGCGTGTATATATATGTGTATGACTGTGTGTTGTGCATGCTGCTGTTTTGGGGCGGCGCCAGGGGGCGCCGCCGTACAGGAAGGGACAACCGGCGATGGGAGGTCACCGACGAGGTGGTTTGGTGGGTCGCCGGCGGCTGGTGACCGCCAGCCAGAGAGAAGTCAGTGCGTGTGTGTGGAATCGGGTGTGTGTGTGTGTGTGACCTCAAGCATGGGTGTTGTAGCTGTGATTGGTGGTTGGGCTTGGTCGGAATGGGTTGCCGGTGACAGGGAGTCACCGACGGAGGTATCGGGAGTGGTCGTCGGCGATGGGAAGTCGCTGGCCGGAGTTTTGAATTTGTGTTGATTTTGGAAAAAAACTGATCATCGAAGGGTTTTGCGGCATAATTTTCGGGAACTATTCATGCCGGAATCCGGCGATGGATGGCCGGAGGTGGTAGCCGGCGGTGTAAGGTTTCCGGCGAACTCGGGGGTGGCGACAGGAGGTGGCACCACCGCGCCGGGTGGCACCGGGAAGTTGGTATGTTGGTCAGGCCCGGCGCTCGAGGGGAAAACTCGGCAGCTGGTCGAGCCTCGAGTGGAGCTGCCGAGAAAACTCGGCAGCGTCGGGTGTCGGGCGCGCCCGTCGCGTGCCGACGCGCACACGACGCCGTTTTTCCGATCCGAACCCATCCCGTTTTTTTCACCATTCGTCTTTTTCGAGTCATCGATGACGAGACGTCGTTGATAGGGGTCCGTGGGCCCGGTCAAAGTCAACCCTTTGACCAAAATTACCATTTTACACATAAACCTAAAATGCTCCGTTTGAGCTCGTTTTAACTCCGATTGAGCACATTCTTTTTGCGTTACGATCCTTATTTCATTTCCTATCATCTCAGCCCTTTAAACTTGACTTTCAGCCTTGTCTCCAAAATTCCAATCTTTAGATCGCTCGATCCGTCGCGTATTTAACGACCGTATTCCGACGGAACTTTTTACAGTTTTAATTATAATTTATTAAGGATCTAAGGAACGTCATAACTTGTGTAGGCTACTTGTTGAGTTGAGCCTTGTGATATCGGATCCTTTGGTACTCGCTTGTGATATTTGATCCGTCAGTACTCGTTGTTCACGTGGTAACCACCGAACAAGGTGGGGGTAATTTCTATCCCTTTATCTGTTTACTGTTTTCCCTATTAAAAGCATGACTGAGGAACACTATATGTTGTGAATACACTTACTGTGTCATATTATTACTGTGAAAGGACTTCGGTTCACATTGCATGTTCGGAGAGTCCACTGGACTGTAAAAAGTCGTCTTCCCCATTTCTTCTACTCTGAAAAAGTCTGGCGGTCCTTGAAATACGCTAGCGGTATATGAGACCGTTTACAGGGTAAGACAGGAAAATCCCGCACCTATGCGTCCCCTACTATTTCTAATATCTAATATGCATTTTATGTGCTGTGACAACGTGACATAGGATTATTTTACTAGTTCTTATATATCTGTTGAGAGTCACAAGAGGCAGAGTTACTCCCACGAGTGTATTCCATGCACTCACCCCCTTAATCTGTACTCACACTACAGGAGCTGTTGAGCATGATGAACTCTAGATGGAGAGAGGCGGTGCCGCTTTTGAACCTGTGATTTTTAGATATGTCGTACAAATATTTTCAAAACGATATGTTATAAGTTTATTCACGTTTGTATATCTTCTGAGTTTTCTGTGAACAAGAGATCCTGATGTTATTTTTCCGCTGCGTATGGTGTATATTATCAGTATTGAGACTGATTGCTATCGGCAGAGGCCGATTGTTGTTAAGTGAAAGAATCACTTCGTCCCTTACCCCTTTCTTCTGTCGTCTCCTGCTATTTTCTTTCTGTTGTATATGCGTCTCTTGCTATTTCTCTCTTCATGCCCAAAGAAAACTCTGATATTTTATGAAAAGAAAACGGGGCGTGACACCGCCCGCCAGCGTGTCCAACAGCCTGCGCGCCCAGCAACTTCCCCGGCTACCTCGTTGCTGCCCGGCGCCTCCGACTACTTCGTTCCAACCTACTCATTCCAAATTACTACATCTCCGATACAAAAACCAATCTTCCCCAACCCCATCTCACACACACAAACATTTATATATACAAACACACACATCATCAAAACACTTGGCCGGCGACTACATCGTCACAACTCGTCGGCGCATCACCAGCGCCGGTCATTACTTTCCTCATGGCGGCACCATCTGTGCCGCCCCAACAGAGATCACAAACGCACACAAACATGCATATAACATACCCAACCCGATATAGCTCCGACACCACCACTCACGGCGACGTTGTCCCTCCAACAACTCACAATCACCTCCGGGAAAACCTCCGACAACATCTCCGGCTAAAAGGACGGAGGAAAAGAGAGAAAACCGAGGAGAGAGAAAAGTTGGCTAGGGTTAGGGTTTAGGGTTTTGAAATGGTTTTTCGCCATTTTCCGGCGAACGATAAGTCGGAATTGAAATCCAAGACCTATTCTAGACTCGTCTCGTCAAAACCTACGTTATGTGCGAAAATCGGCCGAAACCGTCAACTTTGAAATTTTCCGGCGAACTCCGGTGGCGGCACCACCGCGACGGCGGCGATGCCGGTGGTGGCGCGCCGAAGGCCGAAAAAGTAACGAGAGAGAGAAGAGAGACTTACGTGTTTTCGTCGCTTTTGGCTCGTTCGAAGAAAGGGTGAAAAAATGAACTGAAGGAGCTTCTATTTATAGATTTTGAAAGTTACTATTCACCGGTAAATATCTCATTTACTATTCACCATAAATATCTTCTGATATTTCCGAAATCTCGTGTTTTGTTCTTTTCATCACCGTTTGAGCTATAGATCTCTGATTGACCTCTAGTGTCACGCCCCAAAATCTTTCGGTCAAAATATCCAAGTTTTTCATTTTGGGCGTGAAGAAAGAAAGAGGAAGAAGGCGAGCTTGATATAAAATAGAAAGAAAATGAGAGGATAAGAAGTAGAATACTTATAACATCGGATACAACCGATAAAATGAAGTTTAAAAACATACGCAGCGGAAAAACATCAAGATCCTTTACAAAGAAAGATATATACAGTTTTCTTTTACAAACGAGCAACAACTTTAAAAGATAAAACCGGACAAAGGACACAGCTGATAGGGCACCCCTCTCTATGCATCAAGTTTTTCTTCATCTCCTGTAGTGTGAGTACAGAATAGGGGTGAGTGCGTTGAATACACTCGTGGGGATACTTTCCAAGTTTTTACCAGTTATTAGGTGAGCGTAGCAAATCCGACATATAATAGTTTGGCAAGTAGTCACAGCATATAAAATGCATAGCACACAATGATAAGAACACACGGCTCTAAGAGCACTCAACTATACTCGTTGCATTTCTAACATATGGTATTTTTTACGGGCCACCAGTCCATCCCTAACATGACGTATGATGCTTTTTACGGGCCACCAGTCCATCCCTATCATGAGTTAGGACATCCGTTCTCGTTCATTGTATCATAAACTTTGCATGAAACAGTAATCATAAAGTATGCATGTACATAATAATCACAGCATGTATTCACAGCACGTAGAGCTCAATTATCAAATATGGAAAACAGTAACATATTGAGTTTAGAAGTTACCCCCACCTCGTTCGGTGGTTACCACGTGAGTAGCGAGTATTGAAGATCTCGTGTCTCAGATCCCGTGTCGCAAACCTCGTGTCTTAGATCTCGTGTCTCGATTCTCGATCCAACAAATAGCCTACATACGTTATAGTATTCTTAGACCCTTAATAAATATAATTAAAGCGGTAAAAGACTCCGGTGGAGAAACGGTCGTTAAAGGCGTGACGGATCGAGAGCTTTAAAGATCGGAGTTGAAGAAACGAGAGTGGATATCCAATCCATATGGCTGAGATGATAGAGAATGAAATTTGGGTCATCATGGAAAAATAATGAGCTCAATCGGAGTTCAAACGAGCTCAAACGGAGCATTTTAAGTTTAGGGGTAAAATGGTAATTTTGGTCAAATGGTTGACTTTGACCGGGCCCACGGACCCCGATCAACGACGTCTCGTCATCGACGACTCGATACAGGTGAACGATGGAAAGAAAACGAGGTTCGAATCGAAAACACGGCGTCGGGTGCACGTCGGCACCCGACGAGTGCGCATGTGCGCGCGCGGCTCCTGGCGCCCGACGGCTGCCGAGTTTTCTCTGCAGCTGGTAAGGTCCCTCGGCTGGCTGCCGAGTTTTCTCGGCAGCCCCTTCCCAAGTTTTCCCGACGGTGGCCTGCTCGAGCAGGCCACTTCCCGGCATCGCCCGGCGCGGCGGCGCCGTCTCCTGCCACCACCACCTACCTAGCCGGATACCTCGCACCGCCGGCTACCACCTCCAGCCATCCCTCGCCGGATTCCGGCGGTGAATAGTGTCCGAATCTTTGCCACAAAAACCTTCGATGCTCAGTTTTTCGAAAATCAACCCTCACCCAAAACTCCTCTGGCCTGCGACGGCAGTCGCCGGCGACCATCCCCCCGACCCCCGGAGACCGGCCGGCGACCTCCTTGTCGTCGGCAACCCCTAACTCCGACCACAACTCATGCAAGAACCAAACAAATACACACACACCCGTTTGCAAACACATACACACATACACACATCCACTGTATCGCCGGCGGCCACCTGCCGCCGGCGACCACCACCAACCACCGTCGCCTTGGCCGGCGACCCCCAGTCGCCGGCCACCTCCACTGTCGTGCACACACACACAGAGTAGCTTGCACACACACACACATAGCGTATGGTGTGTTTACACACACACACAGCCGAATTTTCTTAGCCGGCGGACACCAGCCACCCACCAGACTACCTCGCCGGTGACCTCCCGTCGCCGGCCCACCTTCCTCGCACGGCGGCGCCGCCCCAATCAGCATGCAAGACACACACATAGTAACACATATATATATACACACACATGCACGTACTACATACATACTCCACTGTTCCGGCCCGGCGCCGCCACCAGTGGCGGTGCCACCTCCCCGACATCACCACCACACCACCAGCAGCTTCTCCGGCCACCGCTTCGGCAAGAGGACGAGGAGAGAGAGAGAAATCAGAGGAGAGAGAAAGGGTGACGAGGGTTAGGGTTTGGGGTTGTTTTTCACAGTTTTCCAGCGAACGAGAAATCAGAATTGAATTCCGAGACCTATCCTAGATTCATCTCGTTGAGATGAACGTCGTGTGCGAAAATCGACCAAATCCGACAATGTTGAATTTTCCGGCCACCAGCCGACGGTGGCCTACCGGAGACAGAAACTCAGAGAGAGAGGAGAGAGAGACTTACGGGTTTTCGTCGCTTTTGGCTCGTTCGGAAAAACGGTGATTTTCGAACCGAAATCACCTCTATTTATAGATTTTCCGGAATCACTATTCATCCAAAATATCCAAATACTATTCATCGGTTGACTTTTCCGAAGTTACTATTCACGCAAATATCTTTGTTTCCATTCTCCATAAATATCTTCCGATTTTCCGAAACTTTCGGTTTTGCCCTTTCCGTCATCATTCGAGCTACGGGTCTCCGATTGACCCCTAGTTCGTTTCTATCTTCTCATTTTCTCGTTACACATCTTATGGTATGAAAATATTCCATATGCCATGTCCAACAAAAATATCGGTCCGAAATGCACATTAGACACGTATCTGAAACGCACGTAATTATTTAGACAGTCAAAATATACGCACGTAATTATTAAGTCATACGTTAACGTATTTAATTAATAAATTATGCTCGTTTTGATCTGGGGCGCTACATCTAGTTCGTTTCTGTCTTCTCGTTTTTCCAAAACGCATCTAGTGATATAAAAATATCCTATATCCCACGTCTAGGTAAATTATCCATCTCATGCATGCATTAAACACTTATCTGAAACGCACGTATTTAAACAGTTAAAACATACGCACATATATATTAAATCCTGAGTTTAAATATTTAATTAATAAATTATGTTTCGTTTTGGTCCGGGGTGCTACATATTCACATTTTTTGTAATAAATTGATATATTTTTGCTGGATATATATAATAATATAATTTAATTATATAAACTAAAAAATGCATTACAAGAACATTTAAACATGGTTAATATCAAACATAACATTCATAAATCCTCTCAACAATATGTCTCATGCATCCTAACACTTGAAATCACAAAACATTATGTCTATATATAAATTTAAACTCCAAAACAATAACAAAGATGCACATATTTTTTTGAATAACATCACAACCTTTACAAAAATAGCATCAGGAACTTCACATGGACTCCCTACGTCCCCACAATTTGTCAAATGTAAGAAAAAAGTTTACATGAACACCTAAAAATCATAACATGGTCATTATAAATTCATTCTAGTTTCAAATATTCAGACTTGCAGGCATTAATTATATTTATCCTCTGTACAAATTGCCTTCAAAGAGAGGTGTCTGTTTTTGATTTGCACTTTAACCAATATTGATACCACAGTCTCCTTTAATTTCTTGAGTTTGTGTTTCTTAAAGCTGCCTGAATCAGTAAACCACTCTATACAATCCCAAGCCTTCACTAACAAAGATGACGATAAGGTCGATGCCTAATAACCACAATTTAAAGTGAAAAATAATGTTGCATAATATATGGGATCAAAATCAAGACCTGATTACTTGAGAAAAAGAAGCAACTATTATCCATCGTTACTTTTTCCAGCACTCTAACCAAACTGATTCAAGGAACTACTAGAACAACTGGTTGAGAAAAGGTGAGAATATGTTCAAACCTTGACATCTTCTTCATGAGATTCATGCATTTCAACCAACAGTTTTAATTACTCAACAAATGCCAACTTGGAAAATAGAAACATCATCTCAGCAACTTCTAGCTAATATGTTCAACAATGAAATGACACATTCAACGCCTATTTAAATTTTAAGCTAAGGGGAAACTAAAGCAAAATAAAAGTCAGCATCAAGAATGTGACAACCAAGGATAATTAGCACTTAAGACACATATTGAAGTAACCCCATTGGGATAGAGTTGTGGTAGAGGCTTCATAATAATCAATCAATTTGAAAGGAAGCCTTTATCTCCACTCCCTGCCTCTCATTTTATTTTTCTTTGTAATAGCATTTGGAGAAACAAGAAAAGTGAAAGGATATACTTGTTTTTTTACTAACTGATTAAGCGGCATGTATAACTCACACTCCACAATCTTGTGCCACACACTAGAACTCATATAATTTTATATTCAATATATATATATATATATATTATGCAATCTTCTTTCCACCTGTATATTGGATATTGCGAGAAAATCTATCAAGGACCAGGCAATACTAGATACTAATTTAGAGCATATCAGGCAATTTTGAAATGAACTTGGATTAACCAACATTCTCCAACAAAGGCTCAACAAATTAAAAGACAGATTGCAGGATGAACGCAAGCTGGATTCATTATAGAGTTGTTTTCTATTAAATGAATGAGGCAGTTTAGACTATGCCAAAGCACACCTGATAGAAGAACATGATATAAAATTATGTGCACAAATGCTTAGCAATTTTAAAATTCTACACTTATAACACCTATTCTCCAATGTTTGAATATGATAAATTGTGCTACATGAAATTGAAATTGATTTTTTCAGCACTCAAGAGGTCAGTTGATGGAAACAAATATAAGGATCTTACCTCTCTACAAATGACAAGAAGTATTTAAAGCTACCTTGGTGTGTCCAGGATTTGATGATATATAGACCATCAGAGCTCAACAAGCATAAAATATTAATCTCCCACACCATGAGATAACTACATATCCCGAGAACATCTTCTTAGATTGAATTGAATTATTTGGAACTTAAATGCATATAAAACAATATTGTGAATTAAACAAAATAATAATAGAAAGCCGTTAATCTAAACCTTTTAATGCAATCCAGCAATAGCAACAAAAGTTTAGGCCACAAGTAATGTCGATGCTACCAAATATAAGCAAAACCGTTATATTGCAACATCAAGAATATGAGGTATTCCAACCAAAGCAGTTGGGTTTCAGTGATGGAAACAAAACAACTCTAACTCAACAAGGCAAAAGGAATACAGTGTCAATGACAAAGTTCAAGGAACCATGAAAAATAGAACACAGAAAAGTAGACTAGTACATAATCACAAAATATGCACCCATGTGGTTTAGAACCTACATTTTCATCTTCAATTTTACTAATGTCAATCAAGCATGTGGTATAAAATATCCAAATAAAAATGACCTCAGACAGATGCGGATAAAGGCATTTTAATGCATCCCTCGCCTATGGCACCAAGGGCTAAAACTGCAGCTTCCCTATCTTTCCAACCTTCGTCACCTGTAGCAGACAACTTAGCCTGCAATAAAAGCCAAGAACAAATTCTACAAGCTTGGGGGGATGCCACACTGACCACATAATTCAATATATATACAACACTTAATCATGATTATCTCTAGCAAACTTAAAAAATATATATAGATATAGATATTTAAATTAGGGCACTGAATCAATTACATTGAGAAGACTGTTATGTGTGTGTGTGAGAGAGAGAGGTATTAGCAGTGAACCTGCAGCGGGGCGATGAGAAGAGAAGAGGAGAGGGTCGCAACGATCATACTAGGTGGCAGCGGTGATGGGATAGCGGCAGATTATCCGCGGTGGTGAGATGAAGACAAAACAGAGTGAGGAAGATAGGACGGCGACAACTAAGCGCCGGTGGTGGGTTGAGCGGCGAAGTGCATTGGTTGGGCGGCGAGACAGTGGGTTTTGGTGGTGGAAAGGGATGGAGAATTGGGCGGCAAAGCAGTGGATTTTGGTGGGGGTGGAAAGGGACGAAGCAGTTTGGGTATTTGAAAAAACCTAAGTCCAAATTAATTGTGTATAACAATTAATCATTTGAGTATTAATATTAATTGTTGGAAAATGAAATACAATTATATGTTTGGTAAAATTGGTGATGCCCTCCCACTTGAGTTTATGGTTCGACCCTGGCTTTAATAAATAAACTTTTTTATATATATTCTGAATTTTAATTGATATAAATGATTTATATAGATCTTTTTTTTTACTTTATAAATTAATTGTTTAAAATAAGTTATGTTTTTTGTATTAATTTTAAAACCAAACTCATTTTATATTTATTTTTATTTTAGATAAACATTCATAATTTATGAATTATGAATTATAAAACTTCATTTTTGAATTATGTTTTAAAATAATATTTAAATTTTGTATTATTATATAAAATTAAAGGTGAGAGTAATATTTTAGGTGTAGTTTCTTAATTAATCCAAAATAGTATTTTATAAAAATACTATTTTTTTAAATTATGAGTTTGTTCATATATATAAGATAATATTAATGCAAATAATATAAGATAACATTATAAATGAATTAAATTTTTTAAATTTAATTAAATTAACAAATAATTAATTTATAATTAACACAACACATAAAAAAAGCGTTGCAAAATGGGTTGTCTATTGGTGAAAAAGTACTACGAAAAGACAACGTACAAAAAAGCGTTGCACAATGGGTTGTCTATTGGCGAAAAGTACTATGAAAAGACAATGCAAAAAAAGCGTTGCATAAAAGGGTTGTCTTTTTTTAAAAAAATTGCTCAAAGACAACCCTCTGAAAAAAAGCGTTGCAAAAAAGCGTTGTCTTTTTAAAAAAAAATGTCATTTAACAACCCTATGAAAAAAACATTGTCTTTTCCATTATTTGCATTGTCTTTGAGCGAATTTTTTGAACAAAGACAACGCTTTCATGAAAAAGGGTTGTAAATTTGGAAACGACAACCCAATTTCATGAAAAGGGTTGTCTTTGGGGATTGTTAAAAGCCAAATTTATTGTAGTGCGTAGTTAAAGTAAGAGTGATACAAGGTATCTTCAAGCAACAATGACAATGTTTGGTAACATGACATCAATATATATCGGATGCTCAATAGAAAACTACTTAAAGTCCATTGAGAAGGTATCAAAAGTTCTTTACTTAAAATGATTTCAAAAATAAAAAACAATAAATGTAACAAAAAAACATATGCAAGGCCAAAACACATTTGAATACCAAAGACGGTTGATCTTACAAGGACAAGTGAGATCCATTTTCTAATCGCGCTAAACTATAATACGAAAGTGGAAGGTGGAATATTGAGCGCAGTAGCTGAAGCCAAAGAAAAGATGGAATCTGTGGAGATAAGAGACGAGAAAATAAATTAACAATACAACCACAACAATAACAATGACCAACACGCCAGATGATGAACCAAAGAAAAAAAGAAGAATTAAAAAAAAAACAAGAAATACATCTACATCTCCATCAATGAGGAGGACAATATAATCAAAGAATTATTAAGTAAACCACGTAGATAGAAGACTAAGATAGAGAAGAAGACTAAGTCAGAGAAGAAGATCAAACAAGAAAAAATATAGTTATGAGCCCAATTAGAAATTATAATCTTTTGTTTTAGAATTTCAATACATATTATTATTTTGATTTTTCTTATTTCTAAATTTAAATTTTTTAGGATTAGAGAAACTAGAATTTTTCTACACCTATTATATTATTTCTATTTTCTTAATGACTCACAAACCCATATTTTTGTTATATTTGGATTTCACAATGTATTACACTTATACGTAACTATTTATAGTTTTCATAATTTATTGATATTTTTCTTAATATATTATTATGTTAAGATTCCTTTAAAATTTTAAAAAAACTTAAAATAATCAAATGTTAAATAATTTAAATACACTTCAATAAAATATTAAAGATCAATAAATGAAGGAAAAAACAACTACTTAATCAACAAAAAATATCTAAAAAATTGGTATCTCCACGTGCAACACACGTGTTTTTACTAGTATATATATATATATATATGTTAGAGTTTAAATTTTAAACTCTTATTTATTTTTCATTTCTTACAAAACTTAATCTTTGATATTCTTTCATTATGATCTTAGAAGATCTTGTTGATTGCATCTAATGTGTTTTTACCTTGTACAAGAAAGAGTATTGATCAAGTTTTGAAATCCATACATTCTAGGGATATATATCTTCCATAATATCAAATCTCTCTTAGATGGTAACATATCCTTAAATTTTAGCGATATGAGTTTGTTGTTTGTTATGTTTTTTGTGCATGATTGAAGGTGAGATTTGGGAGATTTTTTTGTGCATGATTGAAGGTGAGATTTGGGAGATTTAAAGATTGCACATCCAAGATCATGGTAAAATTTACCAAGTTCGTGGGAATCCTGGAGTATATATATTAAAGGCTAAAGTCTGCATTTCTGTCACGCCCCATTTTAAGAGCTTATAAATATCAAATTTAACATAGTAGGCATGCAGCAGAAGAGAAAATAGCATACATTTCAAAAACAAGATAGAAATAAACGAGTGATAATAAGATAGAAATAACATCCATAACAGAATCTTCACGACTTTTAAACTCGCGTTATACATAAACGAAACCATCGGCGAAAAGCTGGAGAAGACATTTGAAATCTAAGCAGCAGAAATCTTTTTATAGGATCCTTAAGATAAACTGTTTAACTTTACAAAATAGAAAAACGAACATTGATTAGATAGATTTAAAAATAGGAAGAATTAAAATCGTTTCTTAGATACGACATCCCTCTCTCTACGCCTTCTTGTTTATGTTATTGCTTATAGTGTGAATACACACGGGTTGAGTGCTTGGAATACACTCGTGGGGATACTTTATATATTAACGTTAATTAAACAGTAGAGATAAACATCATTCATGAGCACAACAGTTAAACACAACACATAAACTCATGACACATAACTGTAGATAGGTGCGGGTTTTTCCCGTCTTATCCTATATAACGGTTTTTATCCCGTTGGTGCTTTTTATAGACCATTGGTCCCTCCGTAGCATGAATTTGGCCTTAGTCCCTTCGTAGTATAGTTATGGACCTTAGTCCCTTCATAGCATAGTGATATTAATGCACATACATAGAATTCATAGCACGTAAACACTGCACGTAGGATTCAAGCATTTCATAATATTACAGAATCATTTCATTAATCATAGATTCATGTAGCTTAGCAATTAAGGTTCATTTCATTAATCATAGATTAACATAGCATTCGTTCGTTCATCGACATTCATCATATTATCCATGGCTTAACCATGAATATAATAGTGAAAAGATAAAGCATTAAGTTTAGAAGTTACCCCCACCTTGTTCGTTGAAACCCTCAAGAAGCACGATTCTTTAAAATCCTAGGTTCATTCTTCCGCCTCAAAGCCTACACATATAGAAAAAGGTTTAGATCTCTAATTACGCTATATGATTTATAAATTAAGATTAACTTAGAAATTCTCTCTCAATGAAGAAACGTTAGAGGAAAAGAAGTAAAACGAGAGCTTTCGAGGTCATAAAAGGTATTGATATGATAATGGGAGCTTAGAACACAATCATAGGGTTTAAAGGGATTGATTTGAGCCTAAATGGAGGAAAAACGAGCTTAAAACAAAGTTTTAAGAGACATAAGGGCATTTTCTTAACTGAAATGTTGACTTTGAACAAAGGGGTCGTTTTGCAAAATCATAAAAGATTTGGGGTCTTTTTGATATATTTTAAAACCTTTGGGGTCAAAATATAATTTTTAAAAGATCTAGGGGTTAAAACATAAAGCTTAGAAATTTTTGGGGGTTAAACAGGAATTGTCGAAAACTTTGAGGGCTTAAACGAGATTTAGAAAGCTCAGGGACCAAAACGTAAATACACTTAAAATCTAGGGTTTGCACCCAAGTCCCTAATCTCTTTCAAATTTACGGAAGGAGGCCCTCCACCCTAAACCCTCACCCCCATTGACACCTGTCACAACTCCACGGCCGACAACCCCTAATCACTAGTGACATGACCACGCACGCACACAAGTGCACACACCCACGCACACATGCACCCGACACTCAATAGAGATACAGCACTGCCCAGCAGCGACGGACCCACAGCAGACCAGCCTCGTCGATGCGACCACACGCGCCGACCACACCCAACACCTAGCTCACCGGCGCAACCCCGCACGCCGGCCACACCCAACACCAGCACACAAGGCGCGCAACAACCTGACCAAGCGCGCTAGGCATGTGACACCAATGCATTACAACCGAGCGGCGGTGCACACACTCGAAACTCACCGACACGACACTTCATGCCGGCAAAACCACCAAACAACGACGACGGGAGGTGGGCAGAAATAGCAGGGGAGAGAAAAGAGGGAGGAGATGGAAGGAGAGAGAAAAGAGGAAGAAATAAGAGAGAGATGGAGGAGATCCGCCCCCTTTCACCGGCAATTCCCAGCGGACGACGGCGACAAGCCCAGATCCAGAACGGGCTCATCGCGATCTATGATTTGGCATAAGATTCGGCCGGAACAGAGGAGGGAGAGGGCTGCGCCGGCGGTGGTGCAACAGCGGCACGGCGGCCGGCCGGCCGGAGGGCGAGAGAGAGAGGGTGTTACTTTTTCAATGTGATCCAAAATCTCTCTCTTAGGTGTTCCAAAGTCCCTTTTATGTGTTCATCGTTTTGGGCCACGACCCACGAGATGGGCTATCCATATTACGATATCTTTGGGCTTACACATACGATACCACTTACCATATATTAACTTAAGGATTGATTATAAAATTACATATTATTTCGTTCTGAAATGCACATAATACAAACAAGCAATTAGGGGTTAAATTATTTAATTAATCCGATTATACATAGAATATCCTAGGTGTTACAATTTCGTCAAACAAGAAAGAACAAACATTCGAGTGAAAAGCAGTCTTGCCAGTGTTGTGTTGAGACATTTTGCACAACATTTTTTGTCTATCTTTTGTTAAGTCATGGGGTTGTCTTGCTATTGGCTATTTTCATTTAGATGAGTTTGTTGGTGTTCTTAACTATCTATCCACATCCATAGGAACTCCATTGTTAGATATATTGGGCGTGTGTGTTTCCAAAGAGTCTTTCACAATATTTCTTTGTGTCTTTATGTAATCACATTCATAAGTAATATATTTAGCCCTGTTAACACTCCACGAGTATTTATACTCGTGGAAATTTCAATTCCTTCTTTCTTCTTCATCGTTTTTATTATGCTGCGTATTTTATATGATGTTGTGACATTTGAAATAACATTACATGTTTTGATTGTACAGGTTTTTGGCCCACTGAAACTATCAAAATATATATACATTAGTAATTTGATGATGTAGAATATTTGGAAGAAATGAATTCATTCAAACACTAAAGTACTAAAAATATTTCAAATTTTTAAACACTTAACTAAAGGGTTAATTACAGATTTCATAGCCGAAACTATGGGTAATTTCGGATTTAGTATCCTAATGTATCAAGTCATCATAAGTAGTCTCCTGATTAAGTAAAGTTAATCAAATTTGATCGCCATTGTTAAAATTCCATACAAATGAATGGCTGAACTAATCAGATTAATTTTGGTGGGAAAATAGGCGTTGGAAGCCCTAAAAGAGTGCAACTGCCCCCAAAATATATATTCTCCACTTTCTCTCTCTAAATCTCCTCAAAATCAACACCTTGTATTCGAATCAAATTCACCATTTCTTCAACTTTTGTTTTCGATTTTCAATTTTTGAATTTCCGAACACTGTATTGCGGATTATGTAAAATTTTATCTAAGGCACTTCTAATGAGGGGAGATGAATATGATGCTCATGAGTATCTTGAAGTAAGGAACACCAGATTCTACTGGGCTTTACCAGTTGGATATTGAAGATTGTTACATAAAGAAAATTTGAAAAGGACGGTGTTGATATCTCTGTAAAATATTGGAGGTGAAAGAAGAAGAAGAAAAAAAAAATTGAAATGCAATAAATTTTAATGTATGTGAGCCAAAATTGAAAATTAGGGCTTCTGATGCCTATATTCCCACCAAAAATAATTTGGTTAGTTGAGTTCAATCCATTTGGACTGAATTTCAATGGTGGGGACCAAATTTTATCAAATTTTATTATCTGAGAGACTATTTATGATGGCTCAGTATATTCGTATACTAAATCTAAAATAACATAGCTTCAGAAACCAAATTTGTAATTAACTCTTAATTAAATTTCAAATTTTTTTATTGCATCCAACTATTGACCTATCAGTTACATACAAAATCTAACATCCAAATTCGAAAGTACTTATTTCAAGTTCGGAAGTCTCTAAATTTTTCGTGCTTTGGAGAAGTAAGTGCAAAATATGCACTTTTTTTTTGTCTTATACTAAAAATGGAAAAATACTTTCAACATATAAACTTCAAAATAAAGATTAAAAAAATAAAAGAAAAATAGCTTAATTAACCAATCAATTATTGTTGCCGAAATAAATTTCGAGAAAAGTTATAAAAACTAGCATTTGCTTCCAAAACAATTTAAACAAACATATTAGGTCATCGAGACCTTTCACTAAATAAGCAAATCACTTCAACTAGTATCAAAAAAAAACATCACTTTGTAACCAAATTGGAGAAATAATATTGAATCAATAACATACATCGAAAATATATATTTCAATATATCAACAATAAAGATATAATGCAGCGATTTCAAGATATGAATAATATAAGAGTAATATTATACATAAATGTTTATACCATTCATGTTGTTGTCTCCGATATAGTCAAATATGCATTAGTGGGAATGCTTAAATATCTATTTTGATCATATGGTAAACATGTTAGATATGGTTTCAGTTGTTCATAAGTGCCAGTAAATTAGAGCTAATTAAATGTGTAATTGACAAAATCCCTAATAATAAATTTAAACATTTGCTAGTAAGTTCAACTATTAGTAACCTGCACAAAAAAACTAAACCACACTTTTGGCAACACGTTAGTAAATGACAAAACCACTTAATAGAATATAAAACACTGAGTTGTTTTTAAAAGGAAAGTACAAAATATAGAATTACCAAATATAAAAAAGTTGATACACTAACAATAAGTGTCATGAGTTTCTCAATATTATTCACGTTGAATATTCAAATAAACATGTCATTGAAGGGGAAAAATAGGAACGAAACAAGTAAAGAAACATACGATTTTCATAAAAGTTTGATTGTTCAATATTCAAATGAGCACATCACCATATGATTAGTGGCCCCTCTCGCCTCCTCCCTGCAAGAAAGGTAGCAACCATTATATGTATATATATGTATGTAAGTTTTGTTTATGCTCTAGCAATTAAATCGTAATACTGAATTACTAACCTTATAATTCAAGTTGCTGCTCACGAGAGCCATGAAGACTTGATCAAAAAATGCTTTGGAGGAACGGGACATATAATTAAACGCTCTTGTATTTGCTTTCCAACCAGAGGATTGCAGTCAACTATTTCAATATTTGAAATGATTTCATCTCCACCTCTTA
Source organism: Scutellaria minor (assembly GCA_954870855.1). Taxonomy (NCBI): domain Eukaryota; kingdom Viridiplantae; phylum Streptophyta; class Magnoliopsida; order Lamiales; family Lamiaceae; genus Scutellaria; species Scutellaria minor. Next base: position 18,248,917 of record OX940729.1, on the reverse strand, counting down.
AATAGAACGATTTCATTTTGTAGCAATGTTTTATGCTTAATTTTTGAAGGCATTTAAAGCTTTCACCTGTCCCCTTCAATTCCTCTAGATCAATATCTTCAATTAGAAGACTATGAAGCTTTGGAAATTCATCTTTTTTTACTTTCCATTTTGGACCTTGAAAGGCATTGCATCGTAATTTGAGCACTTGAAGATTTGGTAGTGAAGAAATCTTTGTCATTTCTCTCCATGGATAACCCAACCCATTCAAATACAACTTTTTCAGATTTAATGGAAAGATTGGAAGTGGAACAAGTAATGCAACAATTAAGCTCCAAATGATTTGATGCTTATATGTTGATGGACAATCAAGTATCGAAGTCTTTCAAGTTTGGATATGGAAGAAGGGAGATTTGTGTTGCATGTGAGAGCAAGGTATCTTAACATAACCAATTTCAATACTTCCAAAGGGAACTCATAAAAACGGATGTTAAGAGCATCGAGTTTCGTGAGCAACTTTAAACTAAAACAAATTGGTACCTGATATTGATGATATGGACCGAAACATAGGAGAGTGTTAGCAGTAGATGCACAATTTTCCTCCATTGATTTACACACATCTTTGATGCCAAACAAAACGTTATTGTGGATGGTTAGCCTGCTCTGGTTTCTTATAACTTTATAAGAAGCATCTCCATAACTATCCACAACATGAAAGAAGTTGATCTCCTTAGCTTCTTTATAGCAGAAGTGCCACCAGGAAGCATGAAGGCCACAAATTTTCACTCTTTTAGTCGGATTGAGTAGGGTGCTTCTTTGGTAGACCATGATAAGACTATGCAATGCAAGATACTGCAAGCATTCTACACCAGCTATTTCTAGAGTTTTTGACAAACCTTTCTTAATGATTTTCTCAACAATCCACAAATTAATGAGCTTGGATTTTGGGATCTGATAGTTTTGCGGAAAAACTCCAATATAGAGAAAACACAAAATAATATTTAGCAACCTCCATTCCTTGCTTAAATCTGGCCACAGCAGCATAAGCCGCCATCTCATGGAACTGAATGACAATACTGATCTGTTTTGTAATGAAATTATCAAAGATTGGATTTCAAGAGATGCATATTTGGGTTTGGATCTCTACTCTAATTTCTCCCCAGAAATTAATAGAAATTTGTGAACGATATAATTACATAAAAACTATAATATAACACTTTCAGAACCAATATTGAATGTCCCATTTCTGCTCTCAGAAATATTAACAAACAATGATATTTAGGGCAGAAAATCAAACAAACAACTCGATACTCGATTCGAGATTGTTCCTTAAAAGTTTCGTTTGAACTCAATTCGATAGATATACCAAACAAGCTTGAACATACTTTTGCATTTGATCTAATTTAAAGCTCGGCTCGAACTCTAAAAAGATAAAACAAGTGTAAAAATATCAAATTTCTCGAGCTCGATTCGTATTTGACTAGATCAAAGCTCATTCAAGCTCGACTCGATTAATTATCAAACAAACTCAAACATAAATTTTGAAACTTAATAATATTTCAAACAAGTTTGAACAATTATCCGTTCGGTTCAAATTATATCATTTACAGAATTAATGATATTAATCCATATAAAATTCCATGTTCAAATCATAAAAAAAAAAAAAAAAAAAAAACAAACAAACAAAAGAATAGAGAATGAAAATGAATAGAAATGAGTGTATGATATAACATGGATTAAGCGAGTGATAGTTGAGAAGTTTGACTAACCTCTGCTGATGAGACGAAAATAGATTCACAGCGGCAATCAAACCGAAATTGGAAGATTAAATTGCATTCTTTTGGTTTTGTGTTTCAAGAGATGCAATATTAGTTAATGTATAACACTGATACAAATAATAAAATTGTCATGGTTTGTTTGTTTATTATACTAGAAGTCATTGGTCATATTTGGCAACTTCATTTTTCTAACCTTGTCTTTATTATGTATAACTACTAGTATAGGATGGTTGGAGAATATTCAAAAAATGTCATTTTCGACCCAATTATTCTTTACATTTTTCGGAATTGGAAATAAGGCAGTCAATATATATAATATATATACATGTGTGTAATATATATCTCCATTTCTAGCTTAAAACCGGCCACAGCTTCATAAGCCGCCATCTCATGGAACTGAATGACAATACTGATCTGTTTTGTAATGAAATTATCAAAGATTAGATTTCAAGAGATGCATATATTGTTTTGGATCTCTACTCTAATTTCTCCCCAGAAATTAATAGAAATTAGTGAACGATATAATTACATAAAAACTATAATATCACACTTTCAGAACCAATATTGAATGTCCCATTTCTGCTCTCAGAAATATTAACAAACACTAGAACAAACAATGATCTTTTGGGCAGAAAATCAAACAAACAACTTGATACTCGATTCGAAATTATTCCTTATATAGATATACCAAACAAGCTTAAACATACTTTTGCATTTGATCTAATCTAAGCTCGGCTCGAACTCGAGCTCAATTGTTATAAAAAGATAAAACAAGTGTAAAAATACCAAACTTCTCGAGCTCGACTCGTATTTGGCTAGATCAAAGCTCATTCAAGCTCGACTCGATTAATTACCAAACAAACTCAAACGTAAATTTTGAAACTCAATAATATTTCAAACAAGTTTGAACAAGAATGGAGAATTGAAAATGAATAGAAATTAGTGTATGATATAACATGGATTAAGCAACTGATAGTTGAGAAGTTTGACTAACTGATAGGTAGAAAATAAGTGCATTTTATTGTGGATATATTTGTGATTTTATAATCTTCTAGATAATTGAATGCACCATTTTTATACCTATATGTGTTTTCGACCCTCAATTACTTCATATATTATTTTCTTGATTATTTCAGGAGTTTTGGAGTATTTTCGAGCCAAGAGATGTGTTCGTGGGCCGAGAAATAAAGCCGGAACAAAGTTGGGTCAAGTTGGGCCCAAACGCCCAATACACTAGGAAACCCAGTGTCAGCTCAGTTTGCTAGTGTGAAGCCCATCGCGGCCCAGCGAAATCCTGAGCGAGTTTTTGGGCCTAAAAATGAAGAAAGCCCATCTCCTTAGGGTTTAAAACTCGTCCACATGCCTAGGATAACAGATTTTGGAGTGCTCCCCAAGCCACAATAACCTTTTAATTTCTCTTGGGCATATTTGGACGATTTACGGAGAGATTAGGAGGGAGAGATAGGCAGGAGAGTTAGAGAGAGAAACAAAATTTCTTATTCTTTTCTAGGTTAGTTTAGATGGAGTTTTCAATTACTATTGTGGATTTGATTCGAAGGATGTTCTGCTAATTTCTCAATTCCGGTTAGCAGGGATGTTTGAACCTGTTTATCTATTATTTTCTAATTAATCCGTATTTCCCTCTCGATGTTTGATTGGAATTGATTATGTTATCTGTGCATAATGTTTTCAATTATTAATACTTGATTTGGATTGGCCACCTAGATTAAGTGTTTGATAATTGACGGCTAGAATCTTAAAGCGTCGTTGCGCCATTTAAGTTTCGTAAGTGGTAAACTAGAGGTCGTGCATCTCTAGGGTAACATAATCCTAGGATTATCAAATCACGCGTGTAGATTTGGAGTCTAGTTCATCCTATCGTCTTGGTGATTAATGCATTTGAATGAATTAAATCTAGTGAGCGTATCCTAGGTTATTCAATTAAATAGGGTTAGTTAGTGAGCGTATCCTAATTAACTAATTTTAAGAGACGATTCGGTTTAATGACGCGTAGTGTTAAGCTAGGGCTGATAATTCCATAATAATCTGAGAGAGGGATAGTACGTTGATTAGGGAATAATTGATATTGGGGGATAATTGAACTGTTAACTGGAATATTTGCATCCATTGTTTTCCTGTTTAATTCGATTTCTAGTTTAGTTAATTGATTTAGTCACAGTTAGTTAATCCAAAAACCCCCCATGATCTGTTAATTGTTTGAATTGAATATAGGTGATATAATTTATTCTACACTCCTCGTGGGATCGACTCTGACTTACCCTAGCTGCTAGTTGGTTAGGTTAGGAAAGACTTTAATTAATTTTACTGCGACGACGCGCGATCACTAACCTCTGCTGATGAGACGAAAATAGATTCACAGCGGCAATCAAACCGAAATTGGAAGATTAAATTACATTCTTTTGGTTTTGTGTTTCAAGAGATGCAATATTAGTTGATGTATAACATTGAAATTACAAATAATATGAATAGCTAGCCAGCTGTTGCCAACTATGGAATAATATTAAACAAATCAATATTACTTTATTATTCCTCTATGAGCATCTTCACCAGCAATCCAACTCCATAATTATTTTTTGTCAACTTTTATCAGTTTATCATATCATAATTAATTCACTACTCTTGTACCCATGCATTGTTTATATTATCCTATAAGTCATTCTTGGTCATATTTGGCAACTCCATTTTTCTAACCTTGTCTTTATTATGTATAACTAATAATAATATTAAAATAGGATGGTAATGAAAATATCAAAGATTGGCTCTCAAGAGATGTATATTTGGTTTGCTGTGTACCACTGAAATTACAAACATATATTATTGAATTCCTCATGAGCATCTTCACCAGCCTAACACTGCAATTCAACGGCATAAGTAATTGTATAACTATCTTGTACTGATGCATTGACATAGTATAATTAATCCTACACTTGGCAACTAAATTTTAAAACCTTGTCTTTATTATGTATAACTATTACTAATATAAAAAATAAAATAAAAACACAGTTGAGAATATCTATCACGGAAATGTCATTTTCGACCGGATTATCTTTCATTTTTTTCGTAATTGGAAACTAAATTGTCATTTTTTGTTTGTTAATGTGAATGAGTCTCGGATTTTTGTCCATTTGCGGTGGTTATTTAAGAACTCAGATGGAACACAATATGGAATAGTGGATTCTGGTTGATTAAAATCAAACTGGATCCTTTATTTTAAGTTGGTGTTTCAACTTGTATTTCATTACTTTTAATTCATGTTATGTGTAAATTGGTGATATAATTTTTTATAGTTAGCATGTGATGGTTAATTTAGAACAATGAAACACAATATGGAATAGAGGATTCTAATTGGATTTAAATTAGCTTTCTTGATTGCTCCAATTTATTATTAAAATAGATTACGATAACCCTGTTTCAACTTAATGAAAACTTAATGAATGACATTGAAATTAAGGAAATTTGCCGATTTGGTTTAATAGATGACAAAACCATTTTATTTAAAAAAAGTTGTTGAAATTAGTTCTACCGTTGCATTTTCCATTACACATTTATTGCGTATTCAGTCCCAAACGTGAAAAGGTAATTTTTGGAGGGAATTGCAACATAACCAATTAAAAATAACTGTTATATTGGTCCCAATTAACTTTTGAAAACCTATAATTAGGAGAAAATTTGAGTCCAAAATTGCAATTTGAGGGAAATTAATAAAATCCGACCCCCCTCTCGAACATTTATTAATACTATCTTCATCCATCAAGCAACCACACATTAGAACAATCCACTCGCATAATTATGACTAAACTAGAAGAAATAATGTCTTTACTATATATTACTAAGTTACTAACCCAAGCCGAATTGCAGTTTCAAGATCAAATATGGAAGATAAATTTCCATTGGACCATTCCACGTACCAGTAAGTCCCTTTATTTTAGTAGATAACGAGCGACTATATATGGCAATTTTTAGCCAAGTTTGGACTACACAATTACTTGTTAATACGAGCTGGAAAAAGTAAGCCTCAAACTTAATAATCTTATCTAGAGTGGGGTCAGCTCAAACTAGTCAAATAACATGTTTAAATCCAAAATTTTGATTCACACAAACATTTAAATTTAATGTGTGTACAAATCATACATATACGTAAGTTTTGTTGAAATTGGTTCGAGTTAGTGGTTGTGCACCATTTGACCAATTATTTGATGACTATTAATTATTTATTTGTGAATTAAATGCAAAAATATTAATCTATGTTTGGAGTAGATAATCAATATGCATGTTTTATTTTTTAAAATTGAATTTTGGTGAGTAAAAAATTAATTGTTGAAGTTAGCCACTTAAAATGAGATTTGTCAATTGATGTGGGAGTGTGAAGAGTTATTCATCCCACATAGAAAGAGGTGTACATTTAAAGCTAGTATAAATCTAGCTTTGCTATATGGATCTACTAGTTAGTTAGTCTACTCATGTAGTAGAGAGTGTTAGAAATAAATCACGTAATCAGCATGTATTAATCACACATTAAACATGCTTCAGCACATAAGCCCCAAACCTAAGATCTTACGATGATAAACTGAAATAGAAAAAAGACGATAACCATAAAGTGGAAGCGTACCTGAATCCATAGATCGATTATTGAAAAGATTCGTGCTTTAACTGGTATGGTTTACCAAACTATCAGTTCACCCTTTTCACTTTTCCGTAGAGAGAATACAGAGCGTGGAGTTAAAAACTGATGTTTGGGGACCATAACCCTAACTTATAATAATAAGTTTCTTTTATTTTCAATTTGGTCCCTCAACAAATTGAAAATCACTTAATGATATCTACACATAAAAGCCCATGAATATTATGATACCCATGTAAGCCCATAACTTAAACTTAAGTGGATCACTTTAATTGGGCCTCTTTAAAACAGCTATACACATTTAATTTGACACGTGGAAGCCCAATATTGGGTTTTTCCAACAATCTCCCACTTGGGCAACACGTGACACTGAATAAATGTGTATTACCTAAATGAGCTCAAACCTTGTTGTCACATGTATAAGTATCTCTTAACCAATCTTGTTATTAACTGCACTGACATAGGACTAAAGAGGCTTTCGTCACTTTAAGCGTAACTAGACCCATCAATAATCACGTATATCATTACAATCAATCAACAAATCATTCATGGTGTGTAGCATGGAAATTACATGTAATGTGATCAATCATGCCTATTTCCAACTGGTCCTTTCCTTATTCTTTAGTGAGATCAACATAATACATAAAATAACAGAGTGTAAACAAATGAATCAAAAACTGTATTTCTACGCAGAATTATTCATATACACAATAGTGTCCACAATAAACATAGAGCACTAAAATATACACAGACTCCCACTAAACCGAAGTATGCTGAAATAACATAACACCCATATGAGTCGTATGCTCATGAAAAACCTTGGGTGGTAGACCTTAAGTGGTCTTTCAATATTCCCTAAAACACGCAGCCCAGTGATAAAATTTCGCAACCATATTCCATGATTTGATGCCTCATAACACGCTACAAATTCTGTTGCCATGGTAGAAGACGCTACGAGTGTCTGCTTAGCGCTTCTCCATGAAACAACTCTCCCCGCTAGCAGAAAAATATAGCCTGAAGTGGATCTTCTACTATCTTGGCATCCAGCGAAATCAGAATCGGAATACCCAATGATCTCCAACTAATCTGATCTCCTATATGTGAGCATGTAATCCTTAGTTCTCTGTAGATACCTCATAACCCGTTTGGCTGTTTTCCAATGATCCATATCAGGGTTACTAAAGTATCTGCGCAACATACCAACAATAAAACTTAAATCAGGTCTTGTGCAGACCTGAGCATACATCAAACTCCCAATAGCTGAAGCATAGGGAACCTTTTGCATCTCTTCAACCTCAAGATCAATCCTAAGGCACTGACTGAGACTAAACTTGTCTCCCTTAGCCACAGGGGTGTCACTTGGCTTGCAATTTTGCATGCCAAATCTTTACAACACTTTTTCTATGTATCCCTTTTGTGATAATCCAAGAGTACCTTGAGAGCGATCTCAATGTATCTAGATCCCTAATACAAAAGAGGCCTCCCCAAGATCTTTCATTTCAAATTTCTTTGATAGAAAGGTCTTGGTATCGTACAACAAACTTAAATTATTGGTGGCAAGTAGTATATCATCGACATACAACACCAAGAAAATAAATTTACTCCCACTAAACTTGTGGTACACACAATCATCAACAACATTAGTCTCAAAACCAAACGAGACAACTACTTCATGAAATTTTTGGTACCACTGACGAGAAGCTTGTTTGAGTCCATAGATGGATTTCTTTAATTTGCAAACCATATTCTTTGGGTCTCCAGACACAAAGTTTTCCGGTTGCATCATATATATTGTCTCAACAATGTCACCATTGAGAAACGCTGTCTGTACATCCATCTGATGTAACTCAAGATCATAATGTGCAACTAATGCCATTATTATTCTAAAAGAGTCTTTCGTGGAAACCGGAGAGAAAGTCTCTTTAAAATCAATGCATTCCCTTTGAGTAAAGCCTTTTGCCACAAGACGTGTCTTATATCTTTTCACATTACCGTTTGAATCCCTTTTGGTTTTAAAAATCCATTTGCAACCAATGGGCTTCGAACCTTCCGGGAATGGGACAAGATCCCAAACTTGATTGTCCTGCATTGACTTATACTCTTCATTCATGGCATCAATCCACTTTTGAGAATTTGGACCTTTCATGGTTTGATGAACATTAATAGGATCATCTTCCATTAATTCCTTAATGTCCTCATTTTCTTGGAGAAAAACAATGTAATCATCTGAAATAGCTTTTCTCTTCTCTCTAGTGGATCTCCTTAATTCTACATGTTCTTGAGGTTGTTGAGGTTGTTCTTGAATTATTTCATCAACCTGATTTGGAAGATTTTCAACATTATCTTGTTGAGGTTCCAAATCTGCTTCTTCTTTAATGACAGGAATGGGAACCTGAACATTGTCATAAGCAGTAGTAGGTGTCGAAATCGACTCCTCCTCAAAAGTAATGTCTCTAACCTTATTTCTCCCCCCAAACTCAACATCCTCAAAGAACACTACATTTCCCGTCTAAAAAAATGACCTTCTAGTGGGATCATAAAACTTAAAACCCCTGGATTTTTCTGAATAACCAATAAAGTAGCTGCTAACTGTTTTGGAGTCCAGTTTCTTTTCATTTGGCTTGTAAGGCCTAGCCTCAGCTGGACATCCCCAAATATGAAGGTGATTTAAACTAGGTTTTCGCCCAGTCCAAAGTTCATATGGAGTTTTAGCAGCTGCTCTAGTTGGTACCCTATTGAGAATGTAAGTTGAAGTCTTTAGTGCTTCTCCCCAAAGTGATTCTGGTAAAGAAGAATGACTGATCATACTCCTCACCGTATCCTTTAAAGTTCTATTTCGTCTCTCAGCTACACCATTCATGCTAGGCGTCCCCGACAAGGTGTATTGTGGGACTATTCCCCATTCCTTTAGGAAGATAGCAAAAGGTCCTGGACGCTGTTCACTTGAACCATCATATCTACAGTAGTATTCACCACTACGATCAGATCTGACACACTTAATCTTTTTGCTGAGTTGATTTTCAACCTCTGTCTTAAATATTCTGAACATGTCCAGTGTCTCTGATTTTTCATGGATCAAATATAGATACTCATATCTTGAATAATCGTCTATGAATGATACGAAATATTGTTGACCATTCTAAGAAGCCGTAGGGAATGGCCCACAAATATCCATATAAATCAATTCTAAGACATCTTTAGTTCTTTGGGCACCTAATTTCTTTTGTTTGGTCTGTTTTCCTTTAATACACTCAACACATATTGTAAGATCAGAAAAATCAAGTGTATTTAAAATAACATCCGACACAAGCCTCTCAATTCTAGTTCTCGATATATGACCTAAGCGCTTGTGCCATAGGTTAGCTGAATTTTCTTTATTTAAGTTTCGCTTGGTATCTCTAGAGTCAACATGCAAGGATTCATTATATGAAGGAACAATATCAAGCAAATATAGATTGCCAAATGCACTTAATGAACCAGTGCCCACAAAACTGGAATTATTTGAAAGTTTAAACTGACTATCTCCAAATGAACAAGTAAAACCAAATTTGTCAAACATGGAAATAGAAACCGAATTCCGTTGAAAAGACGGTACAATGAATGTATCTTTCAAATCTAAAAAATATCCAGTCTGTAATAACAATCTAAAATGCCTTATTGTCTCCACTTCTACCGATTTGCCATCTCCCACATAGATGTATCTTTTACCATCACTTGGCTTTCGGTAGCTCAGACAACCCTACATTGATACACTTATATGAGTGGTAGCACCAGAATCTAACCATCAAATGTCTCTAGGTACTGAAGCTAAATTAACCTCAGAACAGACCAAAGTAAGATTAGTACCTTTCTTTACACGCCAAGCATGAAATCTGGTACATTCTTTCTTTTTGTGTCCAGGTATGTCACAGAAGTAACAATTTTTATTATCTTGAGAGTTGTTTTGTTGTTTCTTCTATATTAGACCTTGATCCGTAGCAGCTTTCTCAACAGGCTTTTTTTCACGTCATTTCCCTTATCTTTAGAATCAGTAGCCAGTTGAGTAACCTCAGTTCTTTCTTGCTTCAATCTTTCTTCCTCTTGCACACAATACGAAATGAGCTCATTAAGAGTCCACTTCTCCTTCTGACAGTTGTAACTGACCTTAAAATGACTGAATTGTGCAGGAAGAGATATAAGCACCAAATGCACGAGTAAGTCCTCCGACACCTCGGGCTTCAGTGCACTTAATTTTGAAGCATAATGAGACATCTGCATGATGTACTCCCTTATGTTTCCCTTACCCTTATACTTCATTGAGATCAAGTTCGCCAGAAGTGTACTTGCCTCGGCCTTATCATTTTTCACAAAACGTTTTTCAATATGGGCAAGGTATTCACTAACCAAAGTGATTTCCTCAGATGCAGCGACGCCTCGAAAGGCTTCTGGAATGTTGCGCTTAATGATCATTAGACTAACGCGGTTTGAGCGCTCCTACTTCTCAAAATTCTTCCTTTCATCAGGAGAACTTTCAGCCGTAAGAGAAGCGGGTTGCTCTACCCTTAATGCGTAGTCAAGATCCATGTAGCCCAGAGTGATTTGAATGTTATCCTTCCAATCCTTAAAATTAGACTCATTAAGCATGGGTATGTTATTAATGTTGGTAGACACTGAAGTAGCAAACATAGCTGAACAGAGAATAACAAACCAAAATAACTATTATGCTCACATAAAATCAAAAGAACAATCAAGAAATTCAAATATGATGGCAACATCTCGAGACACCCAGCACAACATTAATATCAAGTCTTTGGACAGTAATATTAACTCGTAAGTGGTCACCTCTGTGTAATGATCAAATACTGACAATAAAATCATGTCAAGCAACAGTCTTCTTTTGGGCCGACTTATTACTCACACGAAAAACCTTATAATTGTTACGTATCTACCACTACAAGTGTTTGTGTACTTTGGGCCAAACATTAATCTTCCTTTGGGCCGATTAATGCTCGCATGAGTATACACATCCACAACCAACCAAATATTCTCAATGGAGAGATCTACACAAGAGAGGTCACTTTGGCGACTTCATGTTTCAATCAACCCATCTCGAATATTTGTAAATTAAAAGGAACATGAGATGCCCAACAAATTCAAATCATGCATTATTACATATAAGACATATAAATGTCATCATCCGAAATTCATCGAAAATTGGGGAGCATGCTAAATTAATAATGATGGCAAAAATGCCTTTTAGCTCTGAATATTTTCATAACCATAACTGAAATTTATATAAACTAGCCTCAAATCCATGCCAAATTAATATAATAACATATGGCAGTAAAGGACAAGCCAACCATAAAGAATAAAATATAGAAGTTTCAACCCTTCACTAAGGCAAGCCAACCACACACTGAACAGTAACAGGTGATATATCCGGAAAAAAAATTCGCACAACAATTACAAAATTTGCAGATGGGTTCTTCGACAATAATACCAGAATACGTCACGTTAATCTCACATGAATATGTATTTAGAATTCAGCCGTCAATTTAATTCTCCGAATTGAGATTTAACGCAAAGTCCTAATTCAAATCTAGAATTATAAAATTCTTCCCAAAATTCAGAGAATCATACGTAGAGTGGCTCTGATACCACTTGTTAAAAATAAATCACGTAATCAGCATTTATTAATCACACATTAAACATGCTTCAGCACATAAGCCCCAAACCTAAGATCTACGATGATAAACTGAAATAGAGAAGAGATGATAACCATAAAGCGGAAACGTACTTGAATCCATAGATCGATTATTGAAAAGATTTGTGCTTTAACTGGTATGGTTTACCAAACTATCAATTCACCCTTTTCACTTTTTCATAGAGAGAATACGGAGCGTGGAGTTAAAAACTGATGTTTGGGGACCATAACCCTAACTAATAATAATAAGTTCCCTTTATTTTCAATTTGGTCCCTCAACAAATTGAAAATCACTTAATGATATCTACACATAAAAACCCATGAATATTATGATACCCATGTAAGCCCATAACTTAATCTTAAGTGGATCACTTTAATTGGGCCTCTTTAAAACAGCTATACACATTTAATTTGACACGTGAAAGCCCAATATTGGATTTTTCCAATAGAGAGCTTGTGGGACACACGCACACTCGGCACATCTCGGATGTGGGCGTGGACCAATGTGCCGTGGACCGTAGACCTTGGCAATTGGACTTTATGCTGCATTTGGGCAGACTGGGCTGGGCTTGGCTTGAGCCTGATATATCTTTTTACAACTCTAAAACGAGCTCGATTGTCCAAATATAATCGCCATTATTAAAATTCATTTAACGAGCTTGATTATCCAAATATAATCGCCATTATTAAAATTCATTTAACGAGCTTGATTATCCAAATATAATCGCCATTATTAAAATTCATTTAACGAGCTTGATTGTCCAAATATAATCGCCATTATTAAAATTCATTTAACGAGCTCGATTGTCCAACTTAAGCCCATCAATTATAACTCGGTCCACTAAAGAGTTATAACTGAATTACCGTCCTAATCCCATATTACAATATGAGCTCCTTTATTATGTGCACGTTTATTTCCCCGCGTTTAAGATATTGAATGTCCGTAAATTAAATAAGTTACTGACAACTTAATTAATTTACATCTAATTCCAAGAGTAGTACCACTCATCTTTATTATCATGTCAGATTAAATTCACCTGCAGGGTTTACATAATAATCCTTATGAGTTCCTCAAGGGGACATCATCATCCTAAATTATTAGGACACAGATTCCTTCTATAATCAACATCACACCATGTAATTAATGTTATCTCCCATTTCACCAAGTCTATTGGTTTATTAATAAATCTCACCCATTGGCAAATTAAAGAGACAAACACTGATTACATGTTCCCATTATTATATAGGGATTAAGAAGACGCACATTCATAATAACAGAGGTCTTGTTCTTTTATATAGTCAGTACAAATCGAACAACCTCAAATGGTCCTGCTCAATACATACAAAATGTACTAGTGTAACTTTATAGTCAAGATAGACTAATACCAAATTACACTACAACCGTTCTAATGGTTTGTCCAAATCCATCTTGGTTGTGAGCTACTATTTATAATCTATAAGGAACTGATAACATGATCTTCTGTGTGACACCACACACCATGTTATCTACAACATAGATTATTCTGGGCAATTGCATCAACATATATATAACAAATATAAAATGCAAACATTTGATCATAATGAATCTCATATCATAAAGATGTTCATATAAAAGTTAGGCTTATAGGATACATCCTAACAGGCTTGGCTTGAGCTTGATATATCTTTTTACAACTCCGAAACGAGCTCGATTGTCCAAATATAATCGCCATTATTAAAATTCATTTAACAAGCTTGATTGTCCAAATATAATCGCCATTATTAAAATTCATTTAACGAGCTCGATTGTCCAAATATAATCGCCATTATTAAAATTCCATCCAAATGAATGGCTGAACTAATCAGATTAATTTTGGTATGAAAATAGGCGTTGGAAGCCCTAAAAGAGTGCAACTGCCCCAAAATATATATTCTCCACTTTCTCTATCTAAATCTCCTCAAAATCAACACCTTTTATTCGAATCAAATTCACCATTTCTTCAACTTTTGTGTTCGATTTTCAATTTTTTTATTTCCGAATGTATTGCGGATTTTGTAAAATTTTATCTAAGGCACTTCTAATGAGGGGAGATGAATATGATCGATGCTCATCATGAGTATCTTGAAGTAAGGAACACCAGACTCTACTGGACTTTACCAGTTGGATATTGAGACGGTGAAGATTGTTACATAGAGAAATTTTGAAAAGGACGGTGTTGATATCTCTGTAAAATATTGAAGGTGAATACAGAAGAAAAAAAGTGAAATGCAATAAATTTTAATGTATGTGAGCCAAAATTGAAAATTAGGGCTTCTGATGCCTATATTCCCACCAAAATTAATTTGGTTAGTTGAGTTCAATCCATTTGGACTGAATTTCAATAGTGGGGACCAAATTTTATCAAATTTAATTAATTGGAACACTATTTATGATGACTCAGTGCATTAGTATACTAAATCTAAAATAACATAGTTTTAGAAACCAAATTTGTAATTAACTCTTAATTAAATTTCAAATTTTTTTATGGCATGCAACTATTGACCTATCAGTTACATAAAAAATCTAACATCCAAATTCGAAAGTACCTATTTTCAAGTTCGAAGTCTCTAAACTTTTGGTGCTTTGGAGAAGTGCAAAATATGCACTTTTTTTGTCTTATACTAAAAATGGAAAAATACTTTCAACATATAAACTTCAAAATAAAGATTAAAAAAATAAAAGAAAAATAGCTTAATTAAACAATCAATTATTATTGACGAAATAAATTTCGAGAAAAGTTATTAAAACTAGCATTTGCTTCCAAAACAATTTAAACAAACATATTAGGTCTTCGAGACCTTCACAAAATAAGCTAATCACTTCAACTAGTATCATAAAAAAACATCACTTTGTAACCAAATTGGAGATATAATATTGAATCACTGGTTAGTAACATACATCGGAAAAATATATTTCAATATATCAACAATAAAGATATAATGCAGCGAGATATGAATAATATAAAAGTAATATTATACATAAATGTTTATACCATTCATGTTGTTGTCTCCGATATAGTCAAATATGCATTAGTGAGAATGCTTAAATATCTATTTTGATATGGTAAACATGTTAAATATGGTTTCAGTTGTTCATAAGTGCCAGTAAATTAGAGCTAATTAAATGTGTAATTGACAAAATCCCTAATAATAAATTTAAACATTTGCTAGTAAGTTCAACTATTAGTAACTTGCACAAAAAAACTAAACCACACTTTTGGCAACACGTTAGTAAATGGCAAAACCACTTAATAGAATATAAAACAGTGAGTTGTTTTTAAAAGGAAAGTACAAAATATAGAATTACCAAATATAAAAAAGTTGATACACTAACAATAAGTATCATGAGTTTCTCAATATTATTCACGTTGAATATTCAAATAAACATGTCATTGAAGGGGAAAAAAGGAACAAAACAAGTAAAGAAACATACGATTTTCATAAAAGTTTGATTGTTCAATATTCAAATGAGCACATCACCATATGATTAGTGGCCCCTCTTCGCCTCCTCCCTGCAAGAAAGGTAGCAACCATTATATGTATATATATGTATGTAAGTTTTGTTTATGCTCTAGCAATTAAATCGTAATACTGAATTACTAACCTTATAATCCAAGTTGCCGCTCACGAGAGCCATGAAGACTTGATCAAAAAATGCTTTGGTTGAATGGGCGATATAATGAAACCCTTTTGTATTTGCTTTCCAACCAGAGGATTGCAGTCAACTATTTCAATATTTGAAAGGCATTGCATCGTAATTTGAGCACTTGAAGATTTGGTAGTGAAGAAATCTTTGTCATTTCTCTCCATGGATAACCCAACCCATTCAAATACAACTTTTTCAGATTTAATGGGAAGATTGGAAGTGGAACAAGTAATGCAACAATTATCTGAAACTTGCGTACGGGATTTACAACGACACATTTAAGTGATTCCAATTTATTAAGATTGGAAATATTATTAAAGAAACTCAAAGGCTCAATCACGTTTGGCGTCAATTGAATTTGAATTCCTAGCTTCTTTAGATTAGGGATCTTCTTAATAACATCTATAGTGCAGCTGTTTAAGGTCACATCTAATAGTGTTAAGAGGTTTCGGAAAAAAGTACTTTTACCCAGATGGGGTATATCCCTTCCCATGACATGAAGATGCTTCAATTTTTTCAAATTCCATATCCTCATAGGCAAATAAGATATAGCTCCAAATGATTTGATGCTTATATGTTGATGGACAATCAAGTATCGAAGTCTTTCAAGTTTGGATATGGAAGAAGGGAGATTTGTGTTGCATGTGAGAGCAAGGTATCTTAACATAACCAATTTCAATACTTCCAAAGGGAACTCATAAAAACGGATGTTAAGAGCATCGAGTTTCATGAGCAACTTTAAACTAAAACAAATTGGTACCTGATATTGATGATATGGACCGAAACATAGGAGAGTGTTAGCAGTAGATGCACAATTTTCCTCCATTGATTTACACACATCTTTGATGCCAAACAAAACGTTATTGTGGATGGTTAGCCTGCTCTGGTTTCTTATAACTTTATAAGAAGCATCTCCATAACTATCCACAACATGAAAGAAGTTGATCTCCTTAGCTTCTTTATAGCAGAAGTGCCACCAGGAAGCATGAAGGCCACAAATTTTCACTCTTTCAGTCGGATTGAGTAGGGTGCTTCTTTGGTAGACCATGATAAGACTATGCAATGCAAGATACTGCAAGCATTCTACACCAGCTATTTCTAGAGTTTTTGACAAACCTTTCTTAATGATTTTCTCAACAATCCACAAATTAATGAGCTTGGATTTTGGGATCTGATAGTTTTGCGGAAAAACTCCAATATAGAGAAAACATAATTTTAAATCATCACTTAAATCCTCATAGCTTGGATATAGTACCTTTGATATTTCATCGTATGCATCATTGAAAAGTTGGTGTCTCTTCTGTGTTACTACCTCATTCCAAAATGATTCCGTCTTCTTGGCCTTCGACAGAAGTTCGCCGACTGTGATGATTGTAAGAGGAAGACCGTCACACTTCTCAGCAATCTTTTTTCCAACTTCTTCAAGTTCAGGAGGACATGTGTCTTCAACAAAAACCTTGTCACACAAAAGATGCCAACTTTCTTCTTTATTTAGCAAGCGCAAGTGACGATAAGAAAACGGGTCATCATTAGATTCATGTTGGATCCTAGTTGTAAGCAAGACTCGACTTCCATTTTCATAGTATGGAAATAAGAATTTCAAGTATTGTTGGGCCAGATCTATATCCCATACATCATCTAATATAATGAGGTACCGTTTATCCTCTAAACTCACTTTCAAGTACTCAACTATTTCCTGAAATCCCCCCGTAGGGATTTCATGGACATCAAGGTCCACCTGAGCTAGAATGGTTAGAATAATTTCTTCTGGTTGATATGTTTTGCCTACTGTCACCCAAGCACGACAGTCGAACCATTCCGTGATATCTAAATCTTGGAAAATTTCCTTAGCCAGAGTTGTCTTGCCAATGCCTGCCATCCCAACAAGTGAGATAAAGTAAAAGGGCAATTCATCCCAATCAGCTACAAGGTGTAGTTTGAGTTTACCAAACTCATCAGATAATCCAACCATCTTGGGCCTTGATGAAATTGGGAAGGGGTGATCATTTCGATACTCCACCAGCTTTTTCAATCTCTCTATGTAGGAAGGAGTTTGTTGTTTGAGATCAAATAATTGATCCTCGTCCTTCTCTTCTGTAAGGTATATAAACAAATCATCATATTCTTTTATGACCTTTGGGATTTGTTGAAGTGAAGCTTTCATCCTCATCCTGTTGTTCACATCCAATCTTTCGATGCACTCTTGTATGTATTTCAACTCTTTGATTACAATTTCTACGATTTCCAGATGGAGGGGAGAAATTGTCCTACCAAAATAATATTGAATAATCTCCATTACTTCCTTAAATCTGGCCACAGCAGCATAAGCCGCCATCTTATGGAATTGAATGACAATACTGATCTGTTTTGTAATGAAATTATCAAAGATTGGATTTCAAGAGATGTATATTTGGTTTTGGATCTCTACTCTAATTTCTCCCCAGAAATTAATAAAAATTAGTGAACTATATAATTACATAAAAACTATAATATAACACTTTCAGAACCAATATTGAATGTCCCATTTCTGCTCTCAGAAATATTAACAAACACTAGAACAAACAATGATATTTAGGGCAGAAAATCAAACAAACAACACGATTCAAGATTGTTCCTTAAAACTTTTGTTTGAACTTGATTTGATAGATATACCAAACAAACTTGAACATACTTTTGCATTTGATCTAATCTAAAGCTCGGCTCAAACTCGAGCTCGATTATTATAAAAAGATAAAACAAGTCTAAAAATACCAAACTTCTTGGCTATATCAAAACTCATTCAAGCTCGACTCGATTAATTATCAAACAAACTCAAACATAAATTTTGAAACTCAATAATATTTCAAACAAGTTTGAACAAGAATAGAGAATTGAAAATTAATAGAAATTAGTGTATGATATAACATGGATTAAGCGAGTGATAGTTGAGAACTTTGACTAACCTCTGCTGATGAGACGAAAATAGATTCACAGCGGCAATCAAACCGAAATTGGAAGATTAAATTGCATTCTTTTGGTTTTGTTTTTCAAGAGATGTAATATTAGTTAATGTATAACACTGATACAAATAATAAAATTGTCATGGTTTGTTTGTTTATTATACTAGAAGTCATTGGTCATATATGGCAACTTCATTTTTCTAACCTTGTCTTTATTATGTATAACTATTAGTATAGGATGGTTGGAGAATATTCAAAAAATGTCATTTTCGACCCAATTATCCTTTACATTTTTCGGAATTGGAAATAAAATTGTCATGGTTTGTTTGTTTATATTATCCTAGAAGTCATTGTTGGTCATATTTGGCAACTCCATTTTTCTAACCTTGTCTTTATTATGTATAATTAATAATAATATTAAAATAGGATGGTAATGAAAATATCAAAGATTGGCTCTCAAGAGATGTATATTTGGTTTGCTGTGTACCACTGAAATTACAAACATATATTATTGAATTCCTCATGAGCATCTTCACCAGCCTAACACTGCAATTCAACGGCATAATTAATTGTATAACTATCTTGTACTGATGCATTGACATAGTATAATTAATCCTACACTTGGCAACTAAATTTTAAAACCTTGTCTTTATTATGTATAACTATTACTAATATAAAAAATAAAATAAAATAAAAGTTGAGAATATCTATCACGGAAATGTCATTTTCGACCGGATTATCTTTCAATTTTTTCGTAATTGGAAACTAAATTGTCATTTTTTGTTTGTTAATGTGAATGAGTCTCGGATTTTTGTCCATTTGCGGTGGTTATTTAAGAACTCAGATGAAACACAATATGGAATAGTGGATTCTAGTTGATTAAAATCGAACTGAAACCTTTATTTTAAGTTGGTGTTTCATCTTGTATTTCATTACTTTTAATTCATGTTATGTGTAAATTGATGATATATTTTTTTACAGTTGGCGTGTGGTGGTTAATTTGGAACACAAGATGAAACACAATATGGAATAGAGGTTCCTGATTGGATTTAAATTAGCTTTCTTGATTGTTCCAATTTATTATTAAAATAGATTACGATAACCCTGTTTCAACTTAATGAAAACTTAATGAATGACATTGAAATTAAGGAAATTTGCCGATTTGGTTTAATAGATGACAAAACCATTTTATTTAAAAAAAGTTGTTGAAATTAGTTCTACCGTTGCATTTTCCATTACACATTTAATGCATATTCAGTCCCAAACGTGAAAAGGTGATTTTTGGAGGGAATTGCAACATAATCAATTAAAAATAACTGTAATATTGGTCCCAATTAAAATTTTAAAACCTATAATTAGGAGAAAATTTGAGTCCAAAATTGCAATTTGAGGGAAATTAATAAAATCAGACCCCCTCTCGAACGAGTCTGGATCTTCTATTACATTTGGTGTTATATCTTGTGTTACATAATATTTAATACATGTAACGTATTAATTAGTGATGTCATTGAATACACGTGTCGTGTGGTTATTGATTTGGAATAGAAGATGTAACACCAAGTATAATAGAAGATCTCACTCCCTCTTGAACATTTATTAATACTATCTTCATCCATCAAGCAACCACACGTTAGAACAATCCACACACATAATCTATACTATATATAAAATGAGAGAAGTTGACAAATTTTACTAATTTGCCACTTTCCCTCCTAAAAATATCACATCAAATTGATGATTGTATAAATATTTTCTTTTTGATTTTTCTTGTAGGCTCTAAAAAATAATATTTTATATGTAATCATGCATTTTTTTTTGTCATTTACAAGAAAATGTTATGATAATAATATTTAAAAATTCAATTGTGGGCCCTACTATTTGTAATATTTAAAAATTCAATTGTGGACCCTATTCCAATAGAATTCACTTCCTTGCATCATAATTTTAAATTTACTCAATACATTTTTTTGGAAATAAAAAAGAGTAAGAAAAGTACTAAACAAGATTTGTCCACATCTATAAATTGTGGAGAAGTTTAGCACCATACACCAACATAATTTCATAAATATTCACTTTGGTAATCATATACTTTAAGGGTATGATTATATTTTATTGATGTGATTAAAATTTAAAAATAATCAAATTTAAACATTATGTCAAAAATAAAAAATTTAGAAAATTAGTTTAAAATTTTAATATATAAATGTGGAAAATAGTTTTAAAATCGAAAAATAATTTTACGAGGTGTTATAAAATGTTTAAAAGTTTGTAAACTATTAAAAAAATATCAAAATAATAATAAAATTTAAAATTAATAATAATAACAAGGTTTAACGATTTAATATCAACAAATAAGATTTAAAAATTAATTCAAATATATATGTAATATTAATTTTGAAAGATATAAATATCAATAAATTGAAAAAAAATAGCTTAATAAAAATAATAAAAATATTTAGTAATTTATTCGAAATTATTTCAATTAAAGATATATAATCAATCTAAAAGTCGTTTAAAAAAAACTAGAATTTGTTCTAAAATAATCTGAAACATGGTTTCAAAAATCTAAAAATTATTATTTTAAATTGTAAAAATAATTTGGAAGCTAAATATTTTAAATTTAAACTAAATTTTGGAATAAATTTAATTTTTTTTGAACAAATCTATCTAAAAATAATGCAAAAAATTATTTACAAATTCTAAAATATATAGAACAAAAAATATGAATGAAACATATTAGTAAGTATAATAAATCACTTCTTAATTATTCAGAAATGTAAACTAACAAACATAAAACTATTATTATTATTATTATTAATATTATTATTATTAATATTATTATTATTGAATATTGTGTTCAATTTTAATTTCAGATTTAATTGTTGAATATTGATGTTCAATTTATTATTTTATTATTCAGATTTTATTATTTTATATTGTATTGTGTTATATTTATAAATTAATTATATTCATAATTTCATTTAAATTTCATTTTTAATGCATGTTTTATTAAATTCATATCTATTTTAAAATTCATAATCTATTATTTACATTGCATATATAATTATATCAAATTTAAAATGTTGAGTTTAAAAATTGTTTGCATTCAAAAATTTCTAATTCTATCAAATATAATTATTTAAAATAACATAATTTTAAAGTTGCAATATTAACATTTTTATTAATATAGATATTAAAAGCAATATATATTTTACATTTAAATTATATATCATTACATTATGTCATCAATATTAAAGATTATTAGATTTTATATAATAAATCGCGCATCGCGCGGGTGTACTGCTAGTTATGACTAAACTAGAAGAAATAATGTCTTTACTATGTATTACTAAGTTACTAACCCAAGCCGAATTGCAGTTTCAAGATCAAATATGGAAGATAAATTTCCATTGGACCATTCCCCGTACCAGTAAGTCCCTTTATTTTAGTAGATAACGAGCGACTATATATGGCAATTTTTAGCCAAGTTTGGACTACACAATTACATGTTAATACGAGCTGGAAAAAGTAAGCCTCAAACTTAATAATCTTATCAAGAGTGGGGTCAGCTCAAACTAGTCAAATAACATGTTTAAATCCAAAATTTTGATTCACACAAACATTTAAATTTAATGTGTGTACAAATCATACATATACGTAAGTTTTGTTGAAATTGGTTCGAGTTAGTGGTTGTGCACCACTTTGACCAATTATTTGACGACTATTAATTATTTATTTGTGAATTAAATGCAAAAATATTAATCTACGGAGTAGATAATCAATATGCATGTTTTATTTTTCAAAATTGAATTTTGATGAGTAAAAAATTAATTGTTGAAGTTAGCCACTTAAAATGAGATTTGTCAATTGATATGGGAGTGTGAAGAGTTACTCATCCCACATAGAAAGAGGTGTACATTTAAAGCTAGTATAAATCTAGCTTTGCTATATGGATCTACTAGTTAGTTAGTCTACTCATGTAGTAGAGAGTGTTAGAAATAAATCACGTAATCAGCATATATTAATCACACATTAAACATGCTTCAGCACATAAGCTCCAAACCTAAGATCTATGATGATAAACTGAAATAGAGAAGAAACGATAACCATAAAGCGGAAGCGTACCTGAATCCATAGATCGATTATTGAAAAGATTCGTACTTTAATTGGTATGGTTTACCAAACTATCAGTTCACCCTTTTCACTTTTCCGTAGAGAGAATACAGAGCGTGGAGTTAAAAACTGATGTTTGGGGACCATAACCCTAACTTATAATAATAAGTTTCCATTATTTTCAATTTGGTCCCTCAACAAATTGAAAATCACTTAATGGTATCTACACATAAAAGCCCATGAATATTATGATACCCATGTAAGCCCATAACTTAAACTTAAGTGGATCACTTTAATTGGGCCTCTTTAAAACAGCTATACACATTTAATTTGATACGTGGAAGCCCAATATTGGATTTTTCCAACAATCTCCCACTTGGGCAACACGTGACACTGAACAAATGTGTATTACCTAAATGAGCTCAAACCTTGCTGTCACATGTATAAGTATCCCTTAACCAATCTTATTATTAACTGCACTGACATAGGACTAAAGAGGCTTTCGTCACTTTAAGCGTAACTAGACCCATCAATAATCACGTATATCATTACAATCAATCAACAAATCATTCATGGTGTGTAGCATGGAAATTACATGTAATGTGATCAATCATGTCTATTTCCAACTGGTCATTTCCTTATTCTTTAGTGAGATCAACATAATACATAAAATAACAGAGTGTAAACAAATGAATCAAAAACTGTATTTCTGCGCAGAATTATTCATATACACAATAGTGTCCACAATAAACATAGAGCACTGAAATATACACAGACTCCCACTAAACCAAAGTATGCTAAAATAACATAACACCCATATAAGTCGTATGCTCATGAAAAACCTTGGGTGGTAGACCTTTAGTTAGCGGATCCACAATCATCGAGTTTGTCCCAATGTGCTCTATAGAAATCTGACCACTCTGCACTCTTTCCTTCACAACCAGGAATTTAATGTCAATGTGTTTTGACATAGTAGAGCTTCGGTTGTTATTAGAATATAGCATTGCCGAATTATTGTCACAATACAACTTAAGTGGTCTTTCAATATTCCCCAAAACACGCAGCCCAGTGACAAAATTTCGCAACCATATTCCATGATTCGATGCCTCATAACACGCTACAAATTCTGCTACCATGGTAGAAGACGCTACGAGTGTCTGCTTAGCGTTTCTCCATGAAACAGCTCCTCCCGCTAGCAGAAAAATATAGCCTGAAGTGGATCTTCTACTATCTTGGCATCCAGCGAAATCAGAATCAGAATACCCAATGATCTCCAACTGATCTGATCTCCTATATGTGAGCATGTAATCCTTAGTTCTCTGTAGATACCTCATAACCCGTTTGGCTGCTTTCCAATGATCCATACCAGGGTTACTTAAGTATCTGCCCAACATACCAACAATAAAACTTAAATCAGGTCTTGCAGACCTGAGCATACATCAAACTCCCAATAGCTGAAGCATAGGGAACCTTTTGCATCTCTTCAACCTCAAGATCAATCCTAGGGCACTGACTGAGACTAAACTTGACTCCCTTAGCCACAGGGATGTCACCTGGCTTGCAATTTTGCATGCCAAATCTTTGCAGCACTTTTTCTATGTATCCCTTTTGTGATAATTCAAGAGTACCTTGAGAGCGATCTCGATGTATCTGGATCCCTAATACAAAAGAGGCCTTCCCAAGATCTTTCATTTCAAATTTCTTTGATAGAAAGGTCTTGGTATTGTACAACAAACTTAAATTATTGGTGGCAAGTAGTATATCATCGACATACAACACTAAGAAAATAAATTTACTCCCACTAAACTTGTGGTACACACAATCATCAACAACATTAGTCTCAAAACCAAACGACACAACTACTTCATGAAATTTTTGGTACCACTGACGAGAAGCTTGCTTGAGTCCATAGATGGATTTCTTTAATTTGCAAACCATATTCTTCGGGTCTCCAGACACAAAGTTTTCAGGTTGCATCATATATATTGTCTCAACAATGTCACCATTGAGAAATGTTATCTTTACATCCATCTGATGTAACTCAAGATTATAATGTGCAACTAATGTCATTATTATTCTAAAAGAGTCTTTCGTGGAAACCGGAGAGAAAGTCTCTTTAAAATCAATGTCTTCCCTTTGAGTAAAGCCTTTTGCCACAAGACGTGTCTTATATCTTTTCACATTACCGTTTGAATCCCTTTTGGTTTTAAAAATCCATTTGCAACCAATGGGCTTCGAACCTTCCGGCAATGGGACAAGATCCCAAACTTGATTGTCCTGCATTGACTTATACTCTTCATTCATGGCATCAATCCACGTTTGAGAATTTGGACCTTTCATAGTTTGATGAACATTAATAGGATCATCTTCCATTAATTCCTTAATGTCCTCATTTTCTTGGAGAAAAACAATGTAATCATCTGAAATAGCTTTTCTTCTCTTTAGTGGATCTCCTTAATTCTACATGTTCTTGAGGTTGTTGAGGTTGTTCTTGAATTATTTCATCAACCTGATTTGGAAGATTTTCAACATTATCTTGTTGAGGTTCCAAATCTGCTTCTTCTTCAATGACAGGAATGGGAACCTGAACATTGTCATAAGCAGTAGTAGGTGTCGAAATCGACTCCTCCTCAAAAGTAATGTCTCTAACCTTATTTCTCCTCCCAAACTCAACATACTCAAAGAACACTGCATTTCCCGTCTAAAAAATTGACCTTCTAGTGGGATCATAAAACTTAAAACCCCTAGATTTTTCTGAATAACCAATAAAGTAGCTGCTAACTGTTTTAGAGTCCAATTTCTTTTCATTTGGCTTGTAAGGCCTAGCCTCAGCTGGACATCCCCAAATATGAAGGTGATTTAAACTAGGTTTTCGCCCAGTCCAAAGTTCATATGGAGTTTTAGCAGCTGCTTTAGTTTGTACCCTATTGAGAATGTAAGCTGCAGTCTTTAGTACTTCTCCCCAAAGTGATTCTGGTAAAGAGGAATGACTGATCATACTCCTCACCATATCCTTTAAAGTTCTTGTCACGCCCCAAAATCTTTTCACAATTTATCAGAGTTTTCACATGGGCGTGAAGATGGAAAAAGCAAGGGACGCATACTCAACAGAAAGAATAAACAAGAGGCGATAGAAGAAAGAGGTAAGGGACGAAGTGAATCTCTCACTTATAAACATACGACCTCTGCCGTTCACAATCGGTCTCACTACCGATATAAAACATCATACACAGCGGAATCATTCTTCAGGATCTCACATCCTTGTATGTATCAAAATATTATATAACCCAAAATACATAAAACGTGGTTTGAGAAAGGTTGTGTTACATCGTCTAATCATGCGAATACAAAAGATAACACCATCTCTCTCTCCGTCTAGGGTTCCTCTTGTTCATCATCGTCTGTAGTGTGAGTACAGATTAAGGGTTGAGTGCGTGGAATACACTCGTGGGGATAAAATCCGCCTCTTGTGACTCATAACAAATATAAAACACTAGTAAAATAATCCTTAAGTCACGTCGTCACAGCACATAAAACAAAACAGATATTAGAAATGGCAAGGGACGAATAGGTGCGGGATTCCCCCGTCTTATCCTATATAACGGTCTCACTACCGTTGGTGCATTTCAAAAGGACTACCAAACCTCAACAGAGTAGTAGAAAATAGCAGGGGACGAACAGAGCGGACCTCGGTCCTTTCACAGTTATATGGCACAACAATTATAAACACAACACTTAGTATTCCTCAGTCATGTATTTTCTAGGGAAAACAGTAAACAGATAAAGAGATAAAAATTACCCCCACCTTATTCGGTGGTTACCCGTGTGAGTCGCTAGAATCAAAGAGTCAATTATCTCAAGCGCAATCCAACAGTAACCCAAGCTCAATCCAATCAAGTAAGTCAATCTTAATCCAACAAATTGCCTACACAAGTTACGATATACTTAGATCTTTATTAATTATAATTAAAGTGATAAACGTATACGCGACGAGTCGAAGGATCTAAAGATTGGATAAGGAACGAGCTCGTTCGGAGTTGATACGAGTTCAACGACGTATATGAAGTTTGAAGGTATATTGGTAAAAAGATCGAAGGGTTAACTTTGACTAGGCCCTCGACCCTCGGTCAACGACATCTCGTCGACTAAGACTTGATGATAAAGCACAAAGAAAAAGGAATGGGTAAGGATTGGAAACACGGCGTCACCCGACACGTGTCTCGCACCCGGCGCCCACTCCCGGTGTGCCCATGCAGCGTACGACCGTCCGCCAGCTTCCAGCAACTTCTGCCAGCTGGGGCACGACCGTACGCTAGCTTCCAACAACCCCTGTCGGCTGGTGCACAGCCGTGCGCTCCGGCACGACCACGCGCCAGCATGCCCAGCAGCCTGCGCGCCCGGCAGCCTTCCCCGGTTGCCTCGTTTTTACCCGACATCTCCCCCTCCCGGTCCTCCGGCTACCCCGTTCCACCCTACTCGTTCCAACCCATTACTTCTCCAATACAAAACCAAACTTCCCCAACCTCATCTCACACACACAAACATATATATACATAAACACACATCCCAAAAACACTTGGCCGGCGACCGAAGGTCGCCGAAAATCCATCGTCACAACCCATCGGCGTATCACCAACGCCGGTTATCACTTTCCTCATAGCAGCACCACCTGTGTCGCCCCCAACATAGATCACCCAAGCATACACATAAACTCTCACACACACATGCATATAACATACCCAACCCGATATAACTCCGATACCACCACACACGGCGGTATCGTCCCCCCAACAACTCACCCTCGCCTCCATGAGAACCTCCGACAACATCTCCGGTTAAAAGGATGAAGGAAAAGAGAGAAAACCGAGGAGAGAGAAAAGTTGGCTAGGGTTAGGGTTTAGGGTTTTGCAAAGGTTTTTTGCCGTTTTCCGGCGAACGATAAGTCGGAATGGAAATCCGAGACCGGTTCTAGACTCGACTCGTCAAAACCTATGTTGTGTGCGAAAATCGGCCGAAACCAACAACTTTGAAATTTTCCGATGGCGGCACCACCGCGCCGGCGGTGGCGCCGGTGGTGGCGCGCCGAAGGCCGAAAAAGAAACGAGAGAGGGAAGAGAGACTTATGTGTTTTCGGCGCTTTTGGCTCGTTCGAAGAAAGCGGTGAAAAATGAACTGAAGGAGCCTCTATTTATAGATTTCGAAAGTTACTATTCACCGGTAAATATCTCGTTTACTATGCACCGTAAATATCTTCTGATATTTCCGAAACCTCGTATTTTGTTCTTTTCATCACCGTTCAAGCTACGGGTCTCCGATTGACCTCTAGTTCGTTTCTATCTTCTTGTTTTTCCAAAATGCATCTAGTGATATAAAAATATCCTATGTTCCACATCTAGGTAAACTATCCATCTCATATATGCATTAAACACTTATCTGAAATGCACGTATTTAAACAGTTAAAACATACGCACATATATATTAAATCCTGAGTTTAAATATTTAATTAATACATTATGTTTCGTTTCGGTCCGGGGTGCTACAGTTCTATTTCGTCTCTCAGCTACACCATTCATGCTAGGCGTCCCCGGCATGGTGTACTGTGGGACTATTCCACATTTCTTTAGGAAGATAGCAAAAGGTCCTGGACGCTGTTCACCTGAACCATTATATCTACTGTAGTATTCACCACCACGATCAGATCTGACACACTTAATCCTTTTGCTAAGTTGATTTTCAACCTCTGCCTTAAATATTTTGAATATGTCCAGTGCCTCTGATTTTTCATGGATCAAATATAGATACCCATATCTTGAATAATCGTCTATGAATGATACGAAATATTGTTGACCATTCCAAGAAGCCGTAGGGAATGGCCCACAAATATCTGTATAAATCAATTCTAAGACATCTTTAGTTCTTTGGGCACCTAATTTCTTTTGTTTGGTCTGTTTTCCTTTAATACACTCAACACATATTGTAAGATCAGAAAAATCAAGTGTATTTAAAATATCATCCGACACAAGCCTCTCAGTTCTAGTTCTCGATATATTGTAAGCACTTGTGCCATAGGTTAGCCGAATTTTCTTTATTTAATTTTCGCTTGGTACCTCTAAAGTCAACATGCAAGGATTCATTATATGAAAGAACAATATCAAGCAAATATAGATTGTCAAATGCACTTAATGAACCAGTGGCCACAAAACTGGAATTATTTGAAAGTTTAAACTGACTATCTCCAAATGAACAAGTAAAACTAAATTTGTCCAACATGGAAATAGAAACCAAATTCCGTCGAAAAGACGGTACAATGAATGTATCTTTCAAATCTAAAAAATATCCAGTCTGTAATAACAATCTAAAATGTCCTATTGCCTCCACTTCTACCGATTTGCTATCTCCCACATAGATGTATCTTTCACCATCACTTGGCTTTCGGCAGCTCAGGCAACCCTGCATTGATACACTTATATGAGTGGTAGCACCAGAATCTAACCACCAAGTGTCTCTAGGTACTGAAGCAAAATTAACCTCAGAACAGATCAAAGTAAGATTAGTACCTTTCTTTACACGCCAAGCATGAAATCTGGTACATTCTTTCTTTTTGTGTCCAGGTTTGTCACAGAAGTAACAATTTTTATTATCTTGAGAGTTGTTTTGTTGTTTCTTTTGTGTTGGACCTTGATCCGTAACAGCTTTCTCAACAGGCTTTCTTTTCACGCCCTTTCTCTTATCTTTAGAATCAGTGGCCAGCTGAGCAACCTCAGTTCATTCTTACTTCAGTCTTTCTTCCTCTTGCACACAGTACGAAATGAGCTCATTAAGAGTCCACTTCTCCTTCTGACAGTTGTAACTGACCTTAAAATGACTGAATTGTGCAGGAAGAGATATAAGCACCAAATGCACGAGTAAGTCCTCCGACACCTCGGGCTTCAGTGCACTTAATTT
The DNA here is from genome assembly GCA_954870855.1 of Scutellaria minor. Taxonomy (NCBI): domain Eukaryota; kingdom Viridiplantae; phylum Streptophyta; class Magnoliopsida; order Lamiales; family Lamiaceae; genus Scutellaria; species Scutellaria minor. The sequence continues at coordinate 18,219,174 of OX940729.1, read as the reverse complement.
TGAAGCATAATGAGACATCTGCATGATGTACTCCCTTATGTTTCCCTTACCCTTATACTTCATTGAGATCAAGTTCGCCAGAAGTGTACTTGTCTCGGCCTTATCATTTTTCACAAAACGTTTTTCAATATGGGCAAGGTATTCACTGACCAAAGTGATTTCCTCAGATGCAGCGGCGCCTCGAAAGGCTTCTGGAATGTTGCGCTTAATGATCATTAGACTAACGCGGTTTGAGCGCTCCCACTTCTCAAAATTCTTTCTTTCATCAGGAGAACTTTCAGCCGTAAGAGAAGCGGGTTGTTCTACCCTTAATGCGTAGTCAAGATCCATGCAACCCAAAGTGATTAGAATGTTATCTTTCCAATCCTTAAAATTAAACCTATTAAGCATGGGTATGTTGTTAATGTTGGCAGACACTGAAGTAGCAGACATAGTTGAACAGAGAATAACAAACCAAAATAACTATTATGCTCACATAAAACCAAAAGAACAATCAAGAAATTCAAATATGATGGCAACATCTCGAGGCACCTAGCACAACATTAATATCAAGTCTTTGGACAGTAATATTAACTCGTAAGTGGTCACCTCTGTGTAATGATCAAATACTGACAATAAAATCATGTCAAGCAACGGTCTTCCTTTGGGCCGACTCATTACTCACACGAAAAACCTTATAATTGTTACGTATCTACCACTAAAAGTGTTTGTGTACTTCGGGCCAAACATTAATCTTCCTTTGGGCCGATTAATGCTCGCATGAGTATACACATCCACAACCAACCAAATATTCTCAATGGAGAGATCTACACAAGAGAGATCACTTTGGCGACTTCATGTTTCAATCAACCCATCTCGAATATTTGTAAACTAAAAGGAACATGAGATGCCCAACAAATTCAAATCATGCATTATTACATATAAGACATAAATGTCATCATCCGAAATTCATCGAAAATTGGGGAACATGCTAAATTAATAATGATGGCAAAAATGCCTTTTTAGCTCTGAATGCATTCATAACCATAACTGAAATTTATATAAACTAGCCTTAAATCCGTGCCAAATTAATATAATAACGTATGGCAGTAAAGGACAAGCCAACCATAAAGAATAAAATATAAAAGTCTCAACCCTTCACTAAGGCAAGCCAACCACACACTGAACAGTAACAGGTGATATATCCGGAAAAAAAATTCCCGCAACAATTACGAAATTTGCAGATGGGTTCTTCGACAATTATACCAGAATACGTCACGTTAATCTCACATGAATATGTATTTAGAATTCAGCCGTTAATTTAATTCTCCAAATTGAGATTTAACGCAAAGCCCTAATTCAAATCTAGAATTATAAAATTCTTCCCAAAATTCAGAGAATCATACGTAGAGTGGCTCTGATACCACTTGTTAGAAATAAATCATGTAATCAGCATGTATTAATCACACATTAAACATGCTTCAGCACATAAGCCCCAAACCTATGATCTACGATGATAAACTGAAATAGAGAAGAGACGATAACCATAAAGCGGAAGCGTACCTGAATCTATAGATCGATTATTGAAAATATTCGTGCTTTAACTGGTATGGTTTACCAAACTATCAGTTTACCCTTTTCACTTTTCCACAGAGAGAATACAGAGCGTGGAGTTAAAAACTGATGTTTGGGGACCATAACCCTAACTTATAATAATAAGTTTCCTTTATTTTCAATTTGGTCCCTCAACAAATTGAAAATCACTTAATGGTATCTACATATAAAAGCCCATGAATATTATGATACCCATGTAATCCCATAACTTAAACTTAAGTGGATCACTTTAATTGGGCCTCTTTAAAACAGCTATACACATTTAATTTGACACGTGGAAGCCCAATATTGGATTTTTCCAACAAAGAGCTTGTGGGACACACGCACACTCGGCACATCTCGGATGTGGGCGTGGATCGTAGACCTTGGCAATTGGACTTTATGCTGCATTTGGGCAGACTGGGCTGGGCTTTGTTGGAACCGACGGATCGCCGGCCCTATGTGATCGGGCAGCGCCTCCAACACCAATCCTAGTTCGAATAGGACTCCTTATCGGCAGCGCCTCCGAATCACCAATCCTTATCAACCGCGCCTCCGTAAGCCAATCCTCAATCGAGTAGGAATTCTTGACCGATCAGATTATATCTATCAAAACGATCAATGCTATACAGATTGTAGATCGATCAACCCTATACATATTCTAGATCGATCAAAATATATCAATCCTATGCAGAATCGAAAACGAACAGATTACATCCATCAAGACTATACAAGTTCTAAATTGAACAGTAATCAGTACCTACACGACAAACCGTCGTGTTTAATCTATTACAATCATACACCAACCCAAAATAAAACAACCTCGACAGGTCCGAGGGTTTAAATCATACATCACATACATACAGACCATAATAGTTAGATTAAGGACACCTGCAACCACAGAGTTATCCTATCGCATGCACTACTGCTATCCAGCCATATATATCACATATGAACGACACAAGATCATAAAAGAATTAACCGATCCAATCGCATAGAACCGGAAAAACCTGGCTCTGATACCACTTGTTGGAACTGACGGATCGCCGGCCCTATGTGATCGGAATCGGGTTCTAAAAGGTACGCGTAGTGGAAGAAAACATACCTTTTGGAGACAAACTGATCGAATCTGAACCTCTCGATCTTCGGCCGTATTCCTATCCCTATCCCTTGGACGTCGTGTGGGCGACGATCTTCCAAAGTCTCAACTATCTCGCCTCCTATCACTCTCACTCGTGATTCTGTGTATTTGATGTAGACGTGAGTTTCTAGTGATTCTAGGAGGCGTGAGTTAGGGTTTATATATAAGCTACAATAGGGACCTAGAGAAGGAATTAGGGTTAGGCCTCCTGATGGGCTTAGGTGTCCTGTGTTCGGCCCGAACACCCAACTTAAGCCCATCAATTATAACTCGGTCCACTAAAGAGTTATAACTGAATTACCGTCCTAATCCCATATTACAATATGAGCTCCTTTATTATGTGCACGTTTATTTCCCCGCGTTTAAGATATTGAATGTCCGTAAATTAAATAAGTTACTGACAACTTAATTAATTTACATCTAATTCCAAGAGTAGTACCACTCATCTTTATTATCATGTCAGATTAAATTCACCTGCAGGGTTTACATAATAATCCTTATGAGTTCCTCAAGGGGACATCATCATCCTAAATTATTAGGACACAGATTCCTTCTATAATCAACATCACACCATGTAATTAATGTTATCTCCCAATTCACCAAGTCTATTGGTTTATTAATAAATCTCACCCATTGGCAAATTAAAGAGACAAACACTGATTACATGATCCCATTATTATATAGGGATTAAGAAGACGCACATTCATAATAACAGAGGTCTTGTTCTTTTATATAGTCAGTACAAATCGAACAACCTCAAATGGTCCTGCTCAATACATACAAAATGTACTAGTGTAACTTTATAGTCAAGATAGACTAATACCAAATTACACTACAACCGTTCCAATGGTTTGTCCAAATCCATCTTGGTTGTGAGCTACTATTTATAATTTATAAGGAACTGATAACATGATCTTCTGTGTGACACCACACACCATGTTATCTACAACATAGATTATTCTGGGCAATTGCATCAACATATATATAACAAATATAAAATGCAAACATTTGATCATAATGGATCTCATATCATAAAAATGTTCATATAAAAGTTAGGCTTATAGTATACATCCTAACAGGCTTGGCTTGAGCCTGATATATCTTTTTACAACTCCGAAACGAGCTCGATTGTCCAAATATAATCGCCATTATTAAAATTCATTTAACAAGCTTGATTGTCCAAATATAATCGCCATTATTAAAATTCATTTAACGAGCTCGATTGTCCAAATATAATCGCCATTATTAAAATTCCATCCAAATGAATGGCTGAACTAATCAGATTAATTTTGGTATGAAAATAGGCGTTGGAAGCCCTAAAAGAGTGCAACTGCCCCCAAAATATATATTCTCCACTTTCTCTATCTAAATCTCCTCAAAATCAACACCTTTTATTCGAATCAAATTCACCATTTCTTCAACTTTTGTGTTCGATTTTCAATTTTTTTATTTCCGAATGTATTGCGGATTTTGTAAAATTTTATCTAAGGCACTTCTAATGAGGGGAGATGAATATGATCGATGCTCATCATGAGTATCTTGAAGTAAGGAACACCAGACTCTACTGGGCTTTACCAGTTGGATATTGAGACGGTGAAGATTGTTACATGGAGAAATTTTGAAAAGGACGGTGTTGATATCTCTGTAAAATATTGAAGGTGAATACAGAAGAAAAAAAGTGAAATGCAATAAATTTTAATGTATGTGAGCCAAAATTGAAAATTAGGGCTTCTGATGCCTATATTCCCACCAAAATTAATTTGGTTAGTTGAGTTCAATCCATTTGGACTGAATTTCAATAGTGGGGACCAAATTTTATCAAATTTAATTAATTGGAACACTATTTATGATGACTCAGTGCATTAGTATACTAAATCTAAAATAACATAGTTTTAGAAACCAAATTTGTAATTAACTCTTAATTAAATTTCAAATTTTTTTATGGCATGCAACTATTGACCTATCAGTTACATAAAAAATCTAACATCCAAATTCGAAAGTACCTATTTTCAAGTTCGAAGTCTCTAAACTTTTGGTGCTTTGGAGAAGTGCAAAATATGCACTTTTTTTGTCTTATACTAAAAATGGAAAAATACTTTCAACATATAAACTTCAAAATAAAGATTAAAAAAATAAAAGAAAAATAGCTTAATTAAACAATCAATTATTATTGACGAAATAAATTTCGAGAAAAGTTATAAAAACTAGCATTTGCTTCCAAAACAATTTAAACAAACATATTAGGTCTTCGAGACCTTCACAAAATAAGCTAATCACTTCAACTAGTATCATAAAAAAACATCACTTTGTAACCAAATTGGAGATATAATATTGAATCATTGGTTAGTAACATACATCGGAAAAATATATTTCAATATATCAACAATAAAGATATAATGCAGTGAGATATGAATAATATAAAAGTAATATTATACATAAATGTTTATACCATTCATGTTGTTGTCTCCGATATAGTCAAATATGCATTAGTGAGAATGCTTAAATATCTATTTTGATATGGTAAACATGTTAAATATGGTTTCAGTTGTTCATAAGTGCCAGTAAATTAGAGCTAATTAAATGTGTAATTGACAAAATCCCTAATAATAAATTTAAACATTTGCTAGTAAGTTCAACTATTAGTAACTTGCACAAAAAAACTAAACCACACTTTTGGCAACACGTTAGTAAATGACAAAACCACTTAATAGAATATAAAACACTGAGTTGTTTTTAAAAGGAGAGTACAAAATATAGAATTACCAAATATAAAAAAGTTGATACACTAACAATAAGTATCATGAGTTTCTCAATATTATTCACGTTGAATGTTCAAATAAACATGTCATTGAAGGGGAAAAATAGGAACAAAACAAGTAAATTAAGAAAGATACGATTTTCATAAAAAGTTTGATTGTTCAATATTCAAATGAGCACATCACCATATGATTAGTGGCCCCTCTCGCCTCCTCCCTGCAAGAAAGGTAGCAACCATTATATGTATATATATGTATGTAAGTTTTGTTTATGCTCTAGCAATTAAATCGTAATACTGAATTACTAACCTTATAATCCAAGTTGCCGCTCACGAGAGCCATGAAGACTTGATCAAAAAATGCTTTGGATGAGTGGGTGATGTAATTAAACCCTCTTGTATTTGCTTTCCAACCAGAGGATTGCAGTCAACTATTTCAATATTTGAAATGATTTCATCTCCACCTCTTAAATAGAACGATTTCATTTTGTAGCAATGTTTTGTGCATAATTTTTGAAGACATTTAAAGCTTTCATCTGTCCCCTTCAATTCCTCTAGGTCAATATCTTCAATTAAAAGACTATGAAGCTTTGGAAATTCATGTGCTTCTATTTCCCATTTTGGGCCTAGAAAGGCATTACATCGTAATTTGAGCACTTGAAGATTCGGTAGTGAAGAAATCTTTGTCATTTCTCTCCAAGGATAGCCCAACCCATTTAAATACAACTTTTTCAGATTTAATGGGAAGATTGGAAGCGAAAAAAATTGTGCAACAACCTCAATCGTGCACACTGGATTTACGACGACACATTTAAGTAATTCCAGTTCACTAAGATTGGAAATATTATCAAAGTAACTCAAGGTCTCAATCATGTTTGGCGTTAATTGAATTTGAATTTCAAGCTTCTTTAAATTGGGGATCCTCTTGACAACACCCATAGTGCAACTGTTTAAGCGCACATTTGATAGTGTTAAGAGGTTTCGTAAAAAAGTGCTTTCACCAATATGAGGTACATCCCTTCCCATGACGTGAAGATGCTTCAATTTTTTCATATTCCATATCGTCATAGGCAAATATGATAAATCTCCAAAGGATTTGATTGTGAAATGTTGATGGATAGTCAAGTAATGAAGTCTTCTAAGTTTGGATATGAAAGAAGGGAGATTTGCATTGCATGTGAGAGCAAGATATCTTAACTTAACCAATTCTAGTACTTCCAAATGGAATTCATAAAAACGGATGTTATGAGCATCGAGTTTCTGGAGCAACTTTAAAGTAAAGCATATTGGTACTTGATATTGATGATATGGGCCTAACATAGTAGAGTCTGGCGGTAGTTGCACATTTTCCTCCATTGATTTACACACATCTTTAATGTCAAACAAAATGTTATTATGGACGGTTAGTCTGCTCTGGTCTTTTATAACTTTTCTTGAAGCATCTCTATAACTATCTACGACATGAATGAAGTTTGTCTCCTTGGCTTCCTTATAGCAGAAGTGCCACCATGAAGCATGGAGGCCACAAGTGTTTACTCTTTCAGTCGGATTGAATAGGGTGCTTCTTTGGTAGACCATGATAAGACTACGCAAAGCAAAGTACTGCAAGCATTCTACACCAGAAATTCTAATGATTTGAAAAACTCTTTCTTAATGATTTTCTCAGCAATCCACAAATTAATGAGCTTGGATTTTTGTATCTGATGGTTTTGTGGAAAAACTCCAATATAAGGAAAGCACAATTTTAAATCTTCACTTAAATTCTTATAGCTTGGATATAGTACCTTTGATATTTTGTCGTATGCATCAATGAATAGTTGGTGTCTCTTCTGTGCTACTACCTCATTCCAAAATGATTCTGTCTTCTTGGCCTTTGACAGAAGGTTGGCAACTGTGATGATTGTAAGAGGAAGACCATCACACTTCTCAGCAATCATTTTTCCCACTTTTTCTAGTTCCGGAGGACATGTGTCTTCAACAAAGACTTTGCCACAAAAAAAGATGTCAGCTTTCTTCTTTATTTAGCAAGCGCAAGTGATGACAAAATAATGGGTCATCATTAGATTCATGTTGGATCCTAGTTGTAAGCAAGACTCGACTTCCATATCCATAGTTTGGAAAAAAAAATTCAAGTATTGTTGGGCCAGATTTATATCCCATACATCGTCGAATATAATATGGTACCGTTTAACGTTCAAGCTTTCTTTCAAGTACTCAGCTATTTCCTGGAATCCTCCGGTGGGCATTTCATGGGCAGGAAAGTCCACTTGAGCTAGAATGGTTCAAATAATTTCTTCTAGTTGATATTTTTTGCCAACTGCCACCCAAGCATGATATTCGACCCATTCCGTCATATCTAAATCTTGGAAAATTTCCTTAGCAAGAGTCGTCATGCCAATGCCTGCATCCCAACAAGTGAGAGAAAGTAAAAGGGCACTTCATCCCAATTATATACAAGGTGTAGTTTGAGTTTAGTAAACTCATCGGATAATCCAACCATCTTTGGCGTTGATGAAATTGGGAAGGGGTGAGCATTTCGATACTCCTCATCATCCACCAGCTTCTTCAATCTCTCCATGTAGGAATGAGTAAATTGTTTGAGATAAATTAATCCATCCTCCTGATATATCCCTCCTCTTACATAGTTCGAAAATACATGATCAAATTCTGTCATGACTTCTGGGATTAGTTGAATTGAAGCTTTCATCCTCCTCCTGCTGCTCACATCCAATCTTTCGATACACTCTTGTACAGAATTCAAATCTTTGATCACGTATTCTACGCTTTTCAGAAAGAGGGGAGGAACTGTCAAACCAAAATAATTTATACCAGACTTCAGTGTTTGCTTAAAACGGGCCACAGCAGCATAAGCCGCCATCTCATGGATCTGAAATTACAACACTCGACTGTTTGGTAATGAAAATATCAAAGATTGGCTTTCAAGAGATGTATATTTGGTTTGCTGTGTACCACTGAAATTACAAACATATATTAATGAATTCCTCATGAGCATCTTCACCAGCCTTGAACATCATATGTGCCTTTTCTAGGCTCAATAGCCCATAAAGTCATAGACCAAACATAATTGTGGAAAATACATATCAATTATCAAAGTCTTAAATTGAATTAACCAAATTCAGATAGTAAACTAGTTGTTTGGACTTATAAATTAAGTCAACGTCTCAATGAATTTTTTGCTTTTGTTGTACCCCTAACCCGAATTGAACAAAACCGAACATGTGGAGGACCAAAGGTTGGTTGAGCTAGGTCCCAACCCGATCCAAGTTTGGTCAAGCTAGATGCCGACCCGATCCGAGGTTGGCAGAGTTAAGTTCCAACCTGACCAGAGGGTGATTGAGCTAGGTGCCGACCCGACCTCGGAACCCGACCGACAAGAGTCGTCAATAATCCAGGTAAGGAAGTTGAGGGCCTACCTCAGATTAGCCTAGGTGAGGCGGTGAGCCAGGGTAAACCAAGATTGGAAGACCTCAAATAAGTCGAGGTAAACCAAGGTCTAAAGACCTCAAATTAGCTAAGGTGAGTCGAGCTGAGTCAAGGTGAACCAATGTGAGAAAACCTCAGATTTGCCGAGGTGAACCAAAGTTGGAAGACATCGGATGAGCTGAGGCCAGAAGAATCAAAGTTGAGTCGGCTAGGGCACAAGTCCAATACTTGAGTTAACCAAAGATAACAAGGTCAACCTAAGAAGACAAGCCTACCAGAGATTCATTGACCTTAATAGGCCGACTAAAGATAGAATCAAGCCCCGACCTGAGCTGAGCTTGGGTCGGACTCTTGGCCAGTCAAGGAGGCCGACCAAAGATGGTCGATCCGAGGTCATGAGCCGACCTGAGGTCATGAGCCGACCAAAGATGAATCTTCGGATGACCAATCTGGGATTCGACCGACCAAATATGGCCGAGCCAACCAGCGGTTGCCGAGCCTATCAAAGATTCATTAGCCCTAGTAGGTGACCAAGATAGAGCTGAAGACATGAAAAATTCAGATGACCAGAGTACTCAAAATCAATCTCATCTGAGAAGAACTCAACTACCTTAGAAGAGCTCAACGACCAGAGAATACAAGAACTTAGAAGAGCTGAGAATACTTAATCGATCAGAGAATCAACGATCCATGCAAGCCATAAGGAGGAGCTAGGATCGTGAGCCTACCAGAAATTCACTAAACTTTCATATCATCCAAGGTAGACCTAAAGTAATAAAGATTAGAAGATGACCAGAGATCACTTAGGTCATCGTCCTAAAAGAGCTCAAAAGACTTGAAAGTTTATTTCAAGAGAAGATCTTCAAAGAAGGAAACAAATCAAGATCAAATCATATCCGATTTAGATAGGATCAAATCCATATTTTTCTTATCTAGATCCTAAAATCAAGAGATTTAGTTTTTATTCCCCAAGTAATGTATCTTAGGCTAAGTTTATAAATGGGGTCTCAATTATCATTCAAAAGGATCAAAAATTGATTGCAAAATCATTATATTCAAGTATATAGAGTAGTTTACTCTCAATTTGATATATAAAAACGTTATTGCCAGCCAGCTTGACCAATCAAAATAAGCCTAGCTAATTTGTCTAAGTAGGTACCGGACACTTTTTTTGTTCATATTTACTACTCAAATTATTATTATTTTTGGATTTATTCATTTAAGTTGGCTCGAGTTATTTTGGTGTTTGGCTAGGAATTTGTTGTATTCAGAATTTATGCAAAGATGCTATGTGATTTGCTACACCTGATAAATGACTGATTTCCTACTACTTGTGGTAGGAATCTCTTTCTGTTGCAGTTGTAACTTTTAGAGTGAATGAAAAAGTAAACTTAAAATTGTGCCTACTATAATAAGAGATGTTTGTGAAAGAGGTATAAACCCAAAAGTTGTGAACATTCAGTAACAAGTCAACAAGAGTCATTTGATGTGTCTTTTTTATGAAAAACACAATTGAATGGTTCAATTCCTAATTGATCTAAATTAAAAGGTGCACCTTTTCATAAATGGATACCTAAAAATATATAGATATATCCTCCTTATTTCATAATCAACACATCAAATAAATATTGAATATGCATCCAACATATATTGAATACACATGAAATTTTCTATGAAATTATTTTTGTTCTTCCTTGTTTTCTTTGTCCAGAGAGATTTCAAAATACAAAGTGGTTCGTCATTTTTTATGTTTTGGGGTGCTATAATCACCGGATGTAAGTCGTATCTTGGGAACGAATGCTGAAAACCGTGAATACTAGAGTGAGGCAATTTCATCTTACGTAAAAAGAGTCTAACTTTTACCTTTACTCAAATTTGTATCCTGTATTTCTACCCATTTCGTGTCATTTTATTGCACACCCACCTATTTTTTTTCAACACTTTCTTCCTACACAACTATACCTGATAAATGACCGGATAAACCTTTTACTTTTACTACTGACTTGACACGATAAATCATTTAAATAAACTTAAATTAAATATAATCTGAAAAAAATTATTAATTTATTTTAAAACTTTTCTACACATAAAATCAAAGAACGTTTAAAAATAATATCAAATGATGATGATAATAAAATTTAAACTAAATACCTTACTAATCAAAGACCTGATAAACCATTTACTTTTACTAATCACCTGACACGATAATTCATTTAAATAAACTTAAATTATAAAAAATTAATTAAATTGTTTTAAAATATTTTTAAATATTTTTATACATAAAATAAAAGAACATTTAACAATAATATCAAATGATGATGAAGATAATTATAAAATTTGGAACTAACAACCTTAGTATTCGTAACTAGAATTTTTGAAATATAAGTACTTAGTTTGTATCCAAAAAGAAGAGATTGTGTAAAACAATTTTAATATACAAAATACCATCCAAATAAATAAATGGAATAACGGAAAAGAGCATAATATCACGTAAAAAGAAAAGCAGAAAAGAGTTAGAGTCTAGAGATAAGGATTTTGGTTCCAACATAATTTTTTTTGAACATAATTACCACACTGAAAAGGTTTACATCAACGTTTATCGCAAGTAAACATAAAAGGATTCACACTTCGAAATACACAACACAAACAATTCAATAAGTTCCAAGTTAAAAGGAAAATGAAATCCATATTATATGTTTATCAGATAAAAGCGAAAAGTTATGATAATCAGCTCCACACACCACTGAAGTTTGCACAACCTGTAAATCAGCAATAAAAGAATAGAAAGAAAATTGTGAATTACATATAGAATTATCATTTTCACAAAAGAACTTACACATGACCTGAAAATCAACAATAAAAGAAGACAATGGAAATTATGAATTATATATAGAAACATCATTTCATAAAAACTTATATGAGACCGTGTCATAAATATAGTTTTGTGAGAAAAAAACTCATTATTCCTAGCAAACTCATTTTCATAAGTCAATCTTTAATTCGTGTGTAAACGTTGTAGGTTGATCCGTCTAATGAAATTAAAATTTTGAGATGGCATGCCACAGTCTAGTGAAATATGAGAGCAGTTCAACTGTGGTTAAAAGGTTTTAATAGCCAGAAAGAGAAAGACAAAATTTATAATAAATTTTGCCTTTCTCTTTCTGGCTATTAAAACCTTTTAACCACAGTTGAACTGCTCTCATATTTCACTAGATCGTGGCATTACAAGATCTTTTAAAAAAGTTCAAATAAACAAATATAAATTTTTAAAAAAATTAGGCAGATGCAAGAGTTTATAAGATAGCCTAGAGAAAATAACATAATATTAGGCAATACTTGTCATAAATTAGAAAATTCAAAATAATTAATATAGAGATTGAAGGGTAGTTACCTGATTGAGTTGAGAGTAGCTAATAGGTGATGAGGGAATGTATATGGCGAACTTTGTCGAAATCCTCACCTCCTTCAGACACCCGTTGTTGAATCTCAGACATTCCTACAATTTGTAATTCTTGGAGAGTAACAATGAATTTGAATTTCATTGGGTCAACCTTAATTTCACATCCCTTCAACGTCAACATAACAATTCTTGAGGTTATTATTTCGTTTTCACACTCGTCTAGTACTCTTCCTAATTGAACACATATCCACAAGACATTAAGATTCATACATGCCAACACTTTCTTTAAATCCATTAACCCTTTCTCACTCCCAATAAACTCGCAACCCTGTTGGATGAAAATTGCACTATATCGTAAATTCTTCCAATTTGTAGAAATGGCATTCATAATTATTGACAAGCTTTCATTGTCATATACTCTTGCTACAAATTGCTGAAGATTCTTCATTCTCGAAAAAGATTTTAATTCATGCACCCGACTGTCAAACCAAGACAAAGTCTCCAACTGCTCGAGGCCTTCATCCAATCTTAATCGATAATTTCCTACTACTTTCTTGTCATAATAAGGAAGTAACAAGTGCTTTAATCGGGACAACTTTTTCAAAACATTTGGCACTTGAATGTTCTGTGAACCATATAAACTGAGGGTATTCAGGTAAGCCATATTGCTTATGGACGATGGTAACTCATTCAATCCCACACACTCAATCAAACTTAAACTTCTAAGGAGAATCAGATTACCGATCCCTTTGAGTAACTTTCTTCCGCCAAAATCAAATCTCCAAAAATATAGAAATCTAACAAACCTGAATTTTTGAAAACCAGCTATAGTCATGTGTACACCTTCTATACTTATCTTTTTATTTGCATCATTGCGGAACATCAGAGATCGAACATGTTTGCTCTTATCTTCATCGACGGTAGTTATCTTATCATTCACTTCTTCTTCCATTTCTCCATCAAAGCAAATGGCCAAATGTTGTGTCTTACCACTTGACAAAGATTCACTCAATAAGGTACTAAATTTTCCACCTTGATAATAAAAAATCTCAACTCCAAAATTCTCCCTTTTCCCAATAGACAAACACAACTCTCGTACTACATCATGAAGTTTGCAGTTTGTATATTTGAATCTTGGTGAGAACTCCTCGACATTAACTTGGACAATACACCTTGAGACCAACTCACTTAAGTAGATCTCTGCGATTTCCCATGAACTCTCCTCATTTCTTCGATTCTCATGTGAAATCATGCCTTGTGCTATCCACATCGTATAAAGACGATTTACGGATATGAGTTCATCCTCTTTATATAGTCCCATAATTAGAAAACATGGTTTCAAATAATAAGGCAAATCTTCATAACTTAGGTTGAGTACTCCATGTATCTGAGTCTCCTTTTCTCTATCACCCACCTCATACAGATACACTTTTATATCCTCATTCACAACCTCCCAATCCCTCATAGATTTTGTATTACTCAGCACCCCACCAAGTAAGGAAATCACTAGTGGCAAATACCCACATTTGTGCACCATTTCTTTCCCCATTTTCTCGATGATTTTTTCTTCCAACAAAAAATCTGTGAAACAAATAATTAAAACCAATTATTTTATAGTACTAATAAATTAAGCCTAAATTACACGAATCATTGGTCAAACTCAGAATTATACTTTATTTAATTTTTTGCTTGACATGAGATGAATGATGGAACGATAACTCACATGGACATATGAAAATCTTTGTCCAGTACTTTAGGGATATGACAAAATTGGTAGTTGGCAATTTAGCCTTATATCTTTTAGTATTATGCCAATTTAGTCCTTAATCCCCAAATTTCTTCGAAAATTATCATGTGCAGAGCACCTCACAACAACAATTTGGTATGTTTTTAGATTTCAGCCAATCTAGATGCATGCTACTTATTTTTTTAAAGAAATTTGAAAGTTTTGGTTAAACTTGTATTCAATAGTTGGCCAAAATTCAAACAATCCTTACATATCATTGCTATTTGTGTTCTACATATGACAATCTGATAATTAAAATCGAGTTCACAAGACAGAATCATGTGATCGGTTATTGTGGATAATCCACCAGGTAAGAGTTGAGTTAGAATGTTTAAATCTTATGTGGCATTAAAAATTTCTACTTTGTGACATTTTTAAACCCATGGGGAACAAAATTTCATTGTAAAAAAATATTACTAAAATCTAAAAATTTGAAGAAAACCAAAAAACCAAAATCAATATAATTTTAAAAACATAGAAATAAAGAAATATATAAATAATCAGGAGTTATTTTATAAAAATGAAGATATCTCAAAAAAAAAAAAGAAGCAGAAATTACCTGAATTAAAGTTATTAAAAACTCTCACGGTTACAAAAAGAAAATATAAAATTATTCAAATAAATCAAAATGTTATTTAAATAATTTTTCTCTATATTATGCCTGATTAAATTTAAAATTATAATAGTTAACATTGGAAACCATTTCATATATCTGAAAATTCAAAATAAAGTCAAAATAAATATTTTACATAATTGAGAAATTTCTACAAAATTTAAATTAATAAAATAATTAACTTTTAATTAGTTGGCCAACTAATTACCCGTTTATATTTTAAGAAATCACTAGCGTTGTCCTCATGTAATACATTGCTTACATAAAAAAGAACTAAATAAAATTTATTAAATAATTAGTTACAAATATAAACAAATATAAATAATTGACAATAAATAATTTCATGTATTATTTTATTAATATATATTATCTAGAAATGCACGACAGGATTTCCCAAAATTGAATAAATACATAATTTATTTAAATAAAAGTTAAAAAAAGTTCATGTGTCAATTTTGGATTCTCTTTATTATATATATACACACACTATGCTCATAGGGCTCGTGTAGTACACAGTTTTAGAAAATTAAACAAGCAAACTTAAATTTGTTTAAATATTATGTGTATTGAAAAAATATTTATGATCGATTGTGTACTTTATCAATCATCTAGTTTAGCATTAATCATATAATATAGTTTGATTAATATATTATTTAATTATATACACTGCATTCGTTACTACAAGAAAAAATGAAAATAGCAACGAAAATTTTTGTGGCAAACATTTAAAATTTCATCGCAAAACTATTTGAATTGACTACGAAATATTATATATCGTAGCAAAGTTTAGAGATGAATTTTGTCTATTTCGTTGCTAAGAGTGATCATTAATATTTTAGCAATAGAATATGTTGTTTCATTGCAAAAGTTAGCAATGAATGTTTAGTTTTTGCTGTAAATGATAATTTTAGCCGCAAAACTTCAATTTGTTACTAAATTTCTTTGTTATTTTCATATTTTTTTTGTAGTGCTTAGATGAATATGAATAATTTTTATTTATTGAATTGAAAATTTTAATGCTGTAATTTTCAAACTCCTAACTAATAAGCATCGGTTAAAGATTCTTACACGTAAAATTCCTCTATTATAAAAGAAACAACTATTGTGCCACATGTCACTTTAAGAATAAAAAATTTCCTTCCTAAACTCTAAATATAATTTTACAATTTTTCTATTTTTCTTAATTATTATAATCAATTATATATATACATAAATTAAAAAACATATATATATATATATATATTATATATATTTTAAAAATATTAGATAAATCAATCTTGCAATCAATTTGGATAATATATTAAGAACTAATGTGTATAAGAATAATTAATCAGTTCTTATAAAATTGGAGTTCGAAGATTAAAATTCTTTTATTTAATTGTATACAATTTTGGCAATTATATATTATTAACATATTAATTAAATGATATAAAATAATAACTATATATCTCTATCACTATATTATCTAAACAAAAATTACTATTTTTTATATTATTAATGTTCATACTAATATATTAAATATCTATTAAAAAGAAAAAAATTAATACTAAATAGTTATAAATGTACGAACTTTTCGTAAAGTGATTTCATGTAATCTAAAAACATAATTTTTAAAAAATCAACTAAAATATGCAAACTAAATATTTCTTATAGTTATAATAGTAAATGATCATAATTATACATAAAAAAAAACTAAATAATATATTTTATACACACATATAGCGCGCGCTCACACACACATACATATATAAGTTCAATCGATCAGGCATATGTGGTAAATCACAAAATTCTCAAACTTATGTATACATTATAAAAAAACATAAATTTTGGTTAAGTTTTAAGAAAGCTTCACCTCAACCATCGGAATCCAATATAACCACTCTCAAACTCACCCAAAATTTGATATTTCTCAAAATTGAACAAAAATATATATTTTATACGCTAAAACATTCATATACTCAAGCCATAACAAAACTTTTTATGTATGTGGAGAAATTATATATATCAGCTATATAAGAAACTTATTTTTTACCCACACCAACATTAAATGAAGAGCATCGAGATTGACTCATTTTAAGATCTTTCTGATTGCTTTAAAATCTATTGATTACAAAACTTAGAGAAAGTACTAAGGCTATAAAGTGGGCAACATTTATTTGTACGAGGCTCCCAGGGAGAAAAACACTTTGAATAACAATTTAGTCATATGCATATATAGAGTTACTAACCTGGGATATTGTTGTGTGGAAATGCTTTCTTCTTGAGTAATTCCCAACCATCATCAGCGTTTAGAAGGCCAAGCTCAATTGCATGTGCCATGTTGGCAACATTTCGGTTTCGGGTGGTTAACAAGATCTTGCTTTTCAAACCTTGACCGAGAAAGCCATGCTTCAAACCATCCCAATGATCAATTTCCCATACATCATCAAGAACAATCATGCATCTTCTCTCCTTTTGGATTTGACATAGTTGTATGATCAACTCTGTATTGCCCACACTTGAAATATTATTTACCTGTGGGTTTAACTGCTTCAGAACATCCTCCAAAACTGATCTGATCTGACATTGCTGAGTTACGCAAACCCATGCGAATGATTCAAAGGAACGTTTGATCTTGATGTGATTGTACACTTTTCTAGCAATGGTGGTTTTGCCTATACCACCCATACCCCATATCGAAATCACTCGATGCTGTGGATCTTCATCAAGCGTTAGAGAAACAAGATGCTCTAATTCATCCTTCTTTCCCACGAAACAATCATCAATATTCTCAATGGGAGAGGTTTGCCTTTTCCATGCTTGGTTGTCGTTGGAAGAGCTTTCTCCTTGAATGATGCTTTTGATGCCATATTGCTGCATACTATTAGCGACTCTTTCAAGCTCGGATTTAATTTCTGAGATCTCCGAGCCTAATTGGTGGAGTGAGAAGGGCTCTTTCAGGATACAACAAAATCTTCGGAGGAGCTGTTTGAGCTCGCCCGATGATCTCTTTGAAGAAACTTCAACGGCATAGGTTTCGATAGCATCTTCAGCTCGGTAAGCAAGATCTCTGATCTCTTTGATCCAATTGCCAACTGTTTTGCTCTTGTGCCGTTGTTTGTCAGCATCTTCGAGCAGACATCTCATCTCTTTCATCTGAGTTTGAAGAGACTTCACTTCACCGCTCACTCCAGATAAGAACCTGCCTTCTTCTAACAACAAATCTCTAAGGGTTTCCAGAGCCATAGAGATCACTGCCTCGGCCATTTTCAAAGTGGTTAATTTGCAAGCAAGTATAGGATTAGGCTTTTTTTTATTAAACACCAAATTGGAACAAATGATCTAATTCCCCTGTTTTCCTTCCATTTGTATACACACTCTAATTTATGTAATCTCAAATAATATTTTACAAAAAGTCGAGTAAATTTTTCTTTTGTTGTACAATTGAGGATCCTTTCATAGGCAATTAAGGATTGTTCTTTTACTTTACTTTTGAATGAAGAGAAGAATAAGATGTCTTGTGGCTTGAATTTCAAAGATTCGTTATCCCTCCTTTTTCTAAAGGTATTGGACGGTTGGTATTTGTGCCCTTGTGTTGTGTGTGTTGTGTGTGTTATGGGAACAGGGTAAAAAAGACAATATCAACTGCATGGTAAGTTTTTCAAAACCAATTCCTTTGTTGGTTGCTCATCTGCATTTTAAATATGATTAGCAGATTCTAACCAACAATTTTTAATTTCTTTGCAGAAATTATGCTTTTCTTGCCTGAGTGTGATGTATTTTAAATAAAAGCAACCTCATATGACCCAGCTCTGTTCGCATCAAAAGCTACACCAACATAAGCAATAAATATTTATTCATCTATTATATAATATTCAGTCATCAGTCATGACTCATGAGTGTCTTCTTGTTGAGGCATTTCATCGAACAAATGATGACACCACAATAGGTTCACTTACTCCATTCTAATTCAAGTCGTGCCAAATATAATATAACTATTAAAGAGCAATGAAAAGAATCATAGCTGCAACTAAAATGAATTTGGAACAAATAAAAATCTACCAAGCATCAAGTAAGCAATAAATATCTGTTGGGTTGATCAAGTGTAATAGAGCTGCATGCTTGAAGCATATTTGCACTAAAAAAAATTAATAACATGTTTGCACTTCAATAACACGCTTGATATATCTGCACTTTTTTACTCTTTTCAAAAAGAATGGAACATCAATACATGATATCTTTGTTGATTCAAATCATCATCCAAATATAGATTGTGTAAGAGTGAATATTTGATGACCCTTAATGAGGTGATTGAGTTTCCACTATAAATAAGAAGGATACAACAGATTTACAAGGAAAGATAATCAAAAAAGATTTACAAAGATATAAACATATCAACTAGAATATTCTACATAATATACAATAGATCTATGTCTTGGTATCCTTAATATCCCCCCTCAAGTGTTGTGTGGGATGAAGACAGACGCAAAGCTTGGACCATAAGAACTCAAAGGCTGGTTGTGGAAGACTTTTTGTGAAAATGTCGGTGAGCTAAAGATGGGAAAGAACAAATTGAGTATGTAATTTGCCTGCCACAACAAGCTCCCGAACAAAGTAACAATCAATGTCAATATGTTTGGCACCCTTGTGTGCCACTAGATTCTGACGCAAGAAAATAGCGCTCTTATTATCAGAAAGAAGTAATGGTCGATCTGGAAGCAAGGCCTTTAGCTCTTGTAACAAGTTTGTTAACCAAACTAACTCTGCTGTTGCATTTGCTAAAGCCCTGTATTCAGATTCTCAACTCGATCTCGACACTGTAGGTTGCTTCTTTGCACTCCAAGAGACAGATTACCTCCAAGAAATATTGAGTAACCATAAGTAGAATGCCGCGTCTTAATGCAACGAGCCCAGTCTTTATCAGAATATCCAATAATGGAGAACTCTGGATGGCATGCAAAGGCCAAGCTAAAATGAACAGTACCCTTAACATATCTCAAAATACGCTTCACAACAAGAAAATGGTCATCAGTCGGGGAGTGTAGAAACTTACTAACAAAGCTAACAACATATGATAAGTCTGAACAAGCGATGGTTAAGTACTGCAAAGATTCCCTCAGTTCGATAATACACATGATGGTAGACAGAGAAATAGGTGGGCAAAAAGAACGTGAGAGTGGGAGAAAAGGGCATGGTTGTTAAATAGCAGAGAGTTGAGATCCTCTATTCATAAAATAAATATGAATAGTTAAAATTTGTGTTTATTTAAGGATTTTATAGGATATAATTAGTATTGTAGATGTCAAATCAATATTGAAAAAAATGTTATTGTGTAATATTATATTGTTAGTTGTTATAATGGTAATGATTGAAAGATTGTAATATTAGAAATTTAGGTGTGTATTGAGAGTTATGTATTATTAATAGGACAAAACTTATATATCCTGAGGGCACGAATCTTAGATCCGTGTCCCCAACCCACCCGGTACATGGGCCGCTCCCACGCGCACTCACGTCGCGTGCCCGTATCGCGCGTGCACCTAACATGTATCACACATTTGCTCTAAAGGTACATATACTCTCCAGGTATCACATAGCCTATATATAATGTATTATGTTCAGGTATCGCACATTTGCTCTTCAGATATCACACATATACTCTTTAGGTATATCATAATGTATTATGTTCAGGTATCACATATTTTCTCTTTTGATATCACACATTTACTCTTCAGGTATCACATATATACCTTTAAGGTATTACACAAATATTATATTCAGGTATCACACATTTTCTCTTGTAGATATCACACATTTACTCTTCAGGTATCACATATATACCCTTAAGGTATTACACAAGTATCTTTTAAATACTACACATATTTCTTTCGAGTATTACATATCATTAAACACGTAATTATGCAATACATGTAGTTCATGTATATAACACCTATAGAACAAATCTATAATACCTCAAAATTATTTTTCATAACTTACATATCATTAAAACATGTAATTATGTAATATCTTTATATATATATATGTTTTACACTATATAAGTATGAATGTTTCGTCCATTTTTCATAATGCCAATTTTAACCCTCCTATATAATTAAATCAAATCCAATTAAATTAGAGTTCTAATGAAAGAAAACTCTTTATTAGGGATAGTAACGTAATTTAATATTTATTTTATGTTTCTATTTGATTATAAAAAAACGAGAGTCCTTTATATTTCAAACTCTTTTTAAAAAAATTACATGTTTTGATTATTTTTCTTTTGTAATCTTGAACATTTTGAATCTTAAACTAAAATTAGTCTTATATTAATATATATTTAAAGAGCTTTTCAATGATATATTATAAGCATATTTTTGAATAATATTAATTTATACAATTCAATGACAAATTTAATTTGATTTGATTTAATATGAAGGTGATATCAATAATTGAAAGGATTTAGTTGAGACTTGAAATATTGATCTCTTATTTATCAAATCTTAATTATTTGACCTAACTCGATTAAAATAGTACTTTACATATAAAATCAATCAATAAATGACAAATTTAAACGACTTTTATTGAGACCAGAAAAGTGGATTAGTTTAGTAGCAATGTGGAGGGCAAATCAACGATACAATTAATGAAAGATATAAACCTTAATTACTCTTCGGATGATTAATTGAATCTATATCTAATTTAATTAGAATTTCATTAAAATTCTAATTTAGAGTCCTAATTTAATTAATTTACTCTTATATCATCATACCATGTGTATATTTAAAATATATTATAATAAAATGTATGATTTGTGGGTGAAGTAAATTTATAATTCTTCGTTGATAATCTGATATAAAATCAAAAATCAATCAAAGGGTTCTCTCATTCCTTTTTCTTTTCTTTTTTAATTTTCTTGAGCAAAAAATAATGTCCTAATTAAAGAAAACTCTCTATATCTAATTTAATTAGAATTTCATTAGAATTCTAATTTAGAGTCCTAATGAAGGAAAACTCTTTATATCTAATTTCATTAGAAGTTTATTAGGATTCTAATTTAATATGACCACATTGTGTGTATATATATATCATTGACGATAGTGGTTTGTCTTCAAATGTGTTTAATGTTTTTGTGATCGGTGTGAAATTCGTGAAGATTATATGACAAGAGTTCGAGCAGATTACAACGAGTAATTCAAGATTAAAGTTTACAACGAGTAATCAAAGATTGAAGTTTAAAATTTGAAATCGTAGGTTGTGGTAACAGGTATGTATGAGTTTATTTTTCAACTAAATCCAATAATTATAATTTATAGTACGATGACAAATTTAAAAAAAGATTTATAAACATAACAAAAACTTATTTTTAAAATTTTTTAGTAACTCTTTTTTTTTTTTTGAAATATAGTCAAAGAAAAGTGGCGATGTCTGAGACGAAATATATATGGCGTCAAAGGAAACTTGCTGGACAAAAGAGAAGATATGCAAATCTTAATGATGTTAAGAAAAAAGACTATGTAGAACATGTTTTGCAGAATCGTGAAAAGAGACAAGCAACATGTAATTTACAAGTTCAAGCAAATCTAAGTAACTCTGAAGGTATATTTTTTTAATATTCTTTAAACTTTGTATTGAAGTACATTTTTCATATAAAATTGAAAATTATGTATTAATATATTTATCTAATTATGAATTTTAATGACAGGGGAACATAAACTAAAAAAAATGTCAAGTTGTATTCATTGTGGAGCAACAAGATTTGAGTATGAGCCTCTCACGTTTTGTTGTGATAATGGAAAAGTTAAACTTGCAGCTGTAGAAGTTCCAGAGAAATTGTACGAACTATACACTTCTCAATCGGAAGAATTTGTTGATTTTCGAAAAAATATACGTTCATACAATTCCATATTCTCATTCACTTCATTTGGAGTTAAATTGGATAAAGAGTTTGCTTCAGCACGACGAGGAGTTTTCACTTTTCAAGTACAAGGAATGATTTATCACAATCTCCCAAGTTTGAGTCTTAATGGAAACAAACCAGCTAATTTTCAATTATATTTTTTTGATACTGAAAATGAAACTGCAAATAGAATGTGCCTTAATTCACATATATCAGAAGGAATTGTACGGAAGCTCATTGAAATACTAGAGGAAAATCCATATGCCAAAATCTTTAGAAGATTAATAGAGTATTCTTCTCTAGATGATGTGCAACTTTTTATCACAAAAGATGTGAGATTAGATCAGCGAGTTTATAATGCTCCGACAGCAGATCAAGTTGCAGTTGTTTGGATTGAGATAAATAATGATAATGTAGGGTTTGAACGAGATATTATTGTTAGTGCTCATTCTGGAGACCAATATAGAATAATGCATTATTTTGGATGTTATGACCCTTTACAATACCCTCTTCTATTTCCACGAGGTGAAACAGGATGACACCAAAATATTCATAAGGAGAAAGGTACATATTTATGTTATAATATATTTCAAGAACATATATATTTTAGGAAATAATTAACTTTTTACAAAATTTAATTTTATTGGATTTTTTTAATACGTATACAATTGCAGCAAATGAATCAAATGTCCTGAATGCTTCTAGACTTACATCAAGATCTACTCCAGAGGAAATTATCTCCCAAGAGCAAGAAGGTATGTACTACAACGTACGTATTCCTAAAAAATCTGATCAAAGAGTTTATGTTCATTCTAATCATTCCAACCATTGTTTCTCATAATCAGTTGTCGTAAAAGGAAATGTAAAAAGAGTTTTTTGCAGAGAATACAGTTGTTATAAGTTAAAAATTAGAGATCCAAGACATTCTACTCTATTATTTGCGGGAAGATTGTTACAACAATATGCAGTTGACAGTTATATAAAATTGGAGACAACAAGATTACAATTTTTTCGTTTGAACCAAGCAAATTTGAGAATTGAATTCTACCAAGGGATCATGGATAGTGTTTTTAGAGGTGAATTTTGTGGTAGTGAAGTTGGATCGAGAATTTTTCTTCCTGCTTCATTTATTGGTGGCCCAAGGGATATGCGAAGGAGATATCTTGATGCATTGACGTTAGTCCAAAGATTTGGAAAACCAGATCTATTTATCACCATTACTTGTAATCCTGATTGGAAAGAAATACAAGAAAATTTGTATGAAGGTCAAAAAGGTCAAGATCGTCCAGATTTAGCTGTGAGAGTTTTCCGAGCAAAATTGCATGACTTGAAAGATCAATTATTCAAGAAACAAATATTTGGAAAAGTTGCAGCTCATGTTCATGTGGTCGAATTTCAGAAAATGGGACTACCACATGCTCATCTACTTATAATTCTAAAGGGTGATTATAAAATTCATACAGCTGACCAATTTGATAAGTTTGTATGTGCTGAAGTTCTTAATGAAGAAAATAATCCTCGAATATATGAATTGGTGAAGAAACACATGTTACATGGACCATGTGGCCACAAAAATCCGAAAAATTCTTGTATGGAGAAAGGTAAGTGCAAATGTCGTTATCCATAAAAATTAGAAAATCATTAAAATATTTGTATCAAACTATATTAGA
The DNA here is from genome assembly GCA_954870855.1 of Scutellaria minor. Classification (NCBI taxonomy): domain Eukaryota; kingdom Viridiplantae; phylum Streptophyta; class Magnoliopsida; order Lamiales; family Lamiaceae; genus Scutellaria; species Scutellaria minor. Next base: position 18,194,917 of record OX940729.1, on the reverse strand, counting down.
ATTCATTAGTAATCAAATGCTAATGTTATAAATTTTTAAGTCAATCTCTATCTTTATTTTGTTTATATTTCACCGACTTTTAGTGATTAATTTCCACTCTAATTTGTAGGTAAGTGTAAATCTCATTATCCAAGACCTTTTTGTGAAAACACCATACAAGGTAAAGATAGTTATCCAATCTACAGAAGATGAAAATGTAACACCCCAAATTAATTAGTTAATGTGTAATGTTATATATATATATATTTATATATATATATGTTTCTAATTAATTAACTATGTATAAGAATTAAATAATTAAGATTATATGTTGTTAAATAATTAATTAAGCTAAGAATTTATTTAATTAAGTGATAATCTTAATTAAGCTAAGACTTAATTAATTAAAGCCTAAGTAATTAATTAAGCATAAGAAATAGACTAATTAACTAATTAAAACTACATGGCAAGTATAACACCCTAATTAATTAAGGTATATATATATATAAGTACATGTATATGTACATATGTATAATTAATTAGTTAGAAATATTAATTAATTAATTAATTAAGAAAACAAAAGAAATGTTGTGCTTATTCATCTTTCCTGCTCATTATATCACGCCACCACCTGCTTCTTTTGTTTCCATGCACATGACACCTTTTATGTTATTTAGTTTGTGTGTGAAAAAGGGAGGGGAGGGTAATAAATAAAAAGAAAAGCAGCACAATCCTCACGCACACACACACAGTTTCGTTCCAGTTCTCTCTCTCTCCCTCAAGGTTTATTTTCTCTCCCTTTCTTTATATCTCTCTCTCGTTCCAAGCCTAGTTGAGGCTGCCCTGTTTGATTGTTGCTGCCACCAAGTGTGTTGGGGTGTCGGGCTGGTTGGGAGGTGTGAAGATGTGTGGGTGTGCGGGGGTTTTGCTGGTGCGCTGCTGCAGCCACGTCGTTGCTGTTGCTGCTACTTTCTTCTCTGCTGGTTTTGCCGTCGCCGGGAGTTGGACGAGTAGACGGGTGCAGGGCCGCTGACGTAGGGGCGCTGACCTGCTGAGTTGGGGGTGCGCCGGGGGCGCGCCGAGCCTGCACTGAGGCTGATCACTGGGCCCTTTTTGTGCTGCTTTTGGTTGAGTTGTAGTGTAGCTATGTGTGTGTTTAGGGGTCTTCTGAGTAGGTTGTAGTATGGTGGTCAGTTGGATGTAAGTCGCCGGCGATGCGGGTCGCCGGAATCGGTGGTAGCAGCAACGGAAAGGAGCTAGTTGCAGCAAATTTTGGTGATTGGGCCTGCGCCGAAGACTCTGCGCAGGCAGTGTTCGACATGCCATTTCAGGAACTTATGAGGATGGGAATGGAAACCTGTTTATATGGCATAAACTAGAGTGTATGGGGAAGGCCTCCACCAAGTTTGGTGGCCATCCGAGGTCGGACGACCGAGGAATAATTTTACGAAGTCGGGGCTGCGATTCTGCACCCAAACCGGAAATAGTCGCGGAGCAGAAGGTCGTAACGAAATATTTTTCTAAAACTGTTCGTATGGGATATTCTTCAATGTGCTGAGAGCAATCCTACCAAGTTTCATTTTAAGACGAGTCCGTTTGAGTGGCCTAAGATGTATCGGAGCACAGAGTGGCAGTGCAGTTTGCAACGGTGAATTTCAGCCTATTGCAAGGGCAATTTCCAGACAATCGAATATCGAATGGGCTTGAGATTTCACGGAGGTAATATTCACACCGAGAGCTTCATTACGGGCTTTCTGGATCATAAATCGGAGCTCGGATGCGGAAGATAAGTAACAACGATTTTCTTTCCAGTTGGCGAGGGATTTTACAATTTGCAACTTACTTTGCAAGTTCAATTTTAATTTGCAAGATTAGTTTGTCTTGCAAGTTTAATTCTTTCCTTGTAGGAAACGTAGACAAAGGACCACACTAGTTCCCTAAAACGTAGTAGTTTTTCCAAGAGACCACTTGATTGAGGTGAAGGAACGAACTAAGGATTTAAAGAATCGGGCTTCACGAGGGTTACCACCGAACAAGGTGGGGGTAAATTCTTATAAATTACATAATGTGAACAATGTGCGCTTTTATGTGCAATTATTGTATGTATCTGATTATAACCTGGAAGTTTATACATGTTGTGCAAAGTGAAATATGTACTTTCTGAGTGGTGAAGTGTAGTGTAGGTTATGGGGGAATTTCTACTTTCCCGTTTGAGTGATTAAGTGCTATAAAGTGCAGTAATTGGCTAACGTGAGTTGAACATGGTTGATTTGTAAACGTGGCATTGCGTGTCTGTTATGTGATATACGTGAATGTGCATTGTGGGTGAGGAGAGTGAAGGAGTGTTATGGGAGAGAAAGAGTGAAGGAGTGTTATGGGAGCGAAAGAGTAAAGGAGTGTTATGAGAGTGATTGTTATCATGGTGGCACAAATCCACACTAACTCTATGGTGGCACAGATCCACACTAACATCAAGGTGGCTAAAAGCCAAGTAAAAATGTTTTCACGGCGGCTCAGAACCGTATTTTCAAAGGCGGCCTCAAAACCGCATTTATGTGCTATTGAGTGATATGTTTATGTCTATTAAATATGTAAAAATGGCGGCAAGTTCCGCAAGATGCAAAACTGGCGGCTAAGCTCCGCAAGACGTATTTGGTGGCAAGTTCCGCAAGACAAAAATGTTTTCACGGCAGCTCAGAACCGCAAAGTTTTCCAAGGCGGCTCAGACTCGCAACTATGTGCTTGATGAACTATATGTCTATATTACCTGTTACGTTTTAAATGCTCACAAGTCCCACCCCACTGAGTGTCTTCATACACTCACCCCTTTTTATGTTAAAATGTTTTTCAGCTTAGAGAGACATTGAGCGTGGTGTGCAAGTGGTGGATGCTGGTAGCCGATGTTCTAAAGATTACGAAAGAGTTTTACTAGAATTGAAAGAGGTGTTATATTATGTAATTGTATAGAAAGTACTCTTGAAACCTTTTTGGGAAAATTTATTAAACTCTGATATTCTACAATAACGTAAAAGAAACGGGGCGTCACAGAAAAAATGGGGTGGTTGTTGAAGTTCGCAATGCTGAATTGAATAATCAATTGGTGGTTCCTTACAATCCATATTTGTTATCCAGATATAACTGTCATATCAATGTTGAGATATGCTCAGGGTGACGGCTGTCAAGTACCTTTACAAGTATATTTACAAAGGTCATGATAGAGTGACAGTTAATCTAACCCACAATGATGGTGATAATATGATCGATGAAATCAAACAATTCCAAGATGCAAGATGTGCAAGATGGGTGTCGGCTCATAAGGTATTATGGAGAATTTTTAAATTCAATTTAAATGAGATATTGTAGCACCCCGGACCAAAACGAAACATAATTTATTAATTAAATATTTAAACTCAGTATTTAATATATATGTGCGTATGTTTTAACTGTTTAAATACGTGCGTTTCAGATAAGTGTTTAATGCACGTATGAGATGGATAATTTACCTAGACATGGGATAAGAGATATTTTTATATCACTAGATGCGTTTTAGAAAAACGAGAAAATAAAAACGAACTAGAGATTAATCGGGGATCTGTAGCTTAAACGGCAATGAAGAGAACAAAACACGAGGTTTCGGAAATATCAGAAGATATTTACCAAGATATTTACCGAGATATTTACGGTGAATAGTAACTTCTGAAATCTATAAATAGGAGCTCACCCCAGTTCATTTTCACCCCTTTCTTCGAACGAGCCAAAAAGCGACGTTTACACGTAAGTCTCTCTTCTCTCTTTTCTTTTTCGGCCTCCGGCGCGCCACCACAGGCGCCATTGCCTGAGCCGCCGCCGGCGAGGTGGTGCCGCCACCGGAGTTCGCCGGAAAATTTTGAAGTTGTCGGTTTCGGTCGATTTTTGCACACAACGTAAGTTTTGATGAGTCGAGTCTAGAACAAGTCTCGGATTTCTATTCCGACTTGTCGTTCGTCGGAGAACGGCAAAAAACCTTTGCAAAACCCTAAATCCTAACCCTAGCCAACTTTTCTCTCTTCTCGTTTTTCTCTCTTTTCCTCCGTTCTTTTAACCGGGGATGTCGTCGGAGGTTCACATGGAGACGAGGGTGAGTTGTTGGAAGGACAACACCGCCGTGTGGGGTGGTGCCGGAGTTATCTTGATTTGGTTATTATGATATATGCATATTTGCATGTGCGTTTGTTTGGGTATGATCTCTGTTGAGGGCGGTACGAGTGGTACCGCCATGAGGAAAAATAATGATCGGCGCTGGTGATGTGCCGGTGTGTTGAGACGATGGGTTTCCGGCGACCTTCGGTTGCTGGCCAAGTGTTTTGAGGAAACTTGTGTTTGTATGTAAATTCATGGTTGTGAGTGGGAGATGGGGTTGGGAAAATGTTGTTTTCAAAATGGGATGTAGTAGGTGGAACGGGGTAGCCGGAGGATCGAGAAGGGAAAAAGTTGAGCTACCGGGGGAAGGCTGCTGGGCACAGGCTGCTGGCGTGTGGTTGTGCCATGGGGCACGGTCGTGCACCAGCAGGCAGGAGTTGCTGGAGACTAGCGCACGGTCGTGCCGGGGGCACGGTCGTGCGCGGCCAGACAGAGATTTCTGGAAGCTGGCGCACGGTCATGCGCTAGGGGGCACAGCCGTGCGTGGCCAGGGTGCGCCGGAGTGGGCGCCGGGTGCAAGACGCGTGTCGGGTAACATCGTGTTTCCAATCCTTTCCCGTTCATTTTCCTTTATATCCTTTACCATCGAGTCTTAGCTGACGGGAAGTTGTTGACCGAGGGTCGAGGGCCCGGTCGAGGTCAACCCTTGAAACCTATGTACTCTCCAACTTATATACGTTGTCGAGCTCGTATCAACACCGAACGAGCTCGTGTCTTATCCAATCTTTAGGTCCTTCGATTCGTCGCGTATACGTTTATCGCTTTAATTATAATTAATAAAGATCTGAGTACAACGTAACTTGTGTAGGTGATTTATTGGATTAAGATTTGATTACTTGTTGAATTGAGCTTGTATCACCAGATCTTAGACCTTTCGACTTATGCGGGAAACCACCGAACGAGGTGGGGGTAATTTCTAACTCTTCTTCTGTTTACTGTTTTTCCTAAATAAATGCATGATTGAGGAATACTAAGTGTTGTGTTTATACTTGTTGTGCCATGATATAACTGTGAAAGGACAGAGGTCCTCTGATCATGCATTTTGTTCATCCCCTGCTATTTTCTACTACTTTGTGGAGGTGTCGTGAGCCTCTTGAAATGCACTAGCGGTGTGAGACCGTTCATAGGATAAGACGGAGGAATTCCGCACCTATTCATCTCTTGCCATTTCTATTCTAATATCTGCTTTGCATATATATGTGTTGTGATAACGTGACCGTAGGTTAGCTTTTCGGTATTTAATTCTGTCTTGAGATATATGAGGTGAATTTTATCCCCACGAGTGTATTCCACGCACTCACTCCTTAATCTATACTCACACTACAGGCGATGATGAGCATGGGGAACCCTAGGAGGAGAGAGGAAGTACTGTATCTGGTTTTTTTGTAATGAGACGAGGTCTCTTAAACATTTTCAAACTATGTTTTGGTTAAGCTTATGTTTTGTAATATTTTGATACATGTAAGGATGTGAGATCCTGATGAGTTTCCGCTGCATTTGATGTATATATATATCGGTAGTGAGACCGATTGCTAATGGCAGAGGTCGTATGTTTAAAAGTGAGAGATTCACTTCGTCCCTTACCTCTTTCTTCTGTTGTCCCTTACTCTTTCTTTTTGTCGTAAAAGTGTCCCTTGCTTTTTCCATCTTCACGCCCAATGGTAAAACTCTGATAAAACGTGAAAAGATTTTGGGGCGTGACAGATATACCCTGCAGTTTTCAACTTACAACTTCATCTGCCAAACAAACATTCTGTCACATATTGGAATAATCAAAATTTGGAAAAATTATTGGCAGATGATTATACTTCCAAGACGATGCTCACAGAATATTTTTCTACATGCGCTCAATGTGAAAAGGCTAAACAATATCTGTATAAAGAGTTTCCAGAGCATTATGTGTGGGATAGACAAAACAAATGTTGGAGAGAAAGAAAAAAAAGAGAGGTGATTGGACGTATTAATGCAGCAAATCCCACTGAAGGAGAAAGATACTATCTTCGGTTACTCTTGAATCATGTGAAAGGACCAACATCTTTTTAGTATTTGTTGACGGTAGATGGTGTACAATGCTCAACATTTAAAGAATCTGAACAAAAAAAAGGATTACTTGAAGCAGATGAAAGCATTTTTGAATGTTTAAATGAAGCAATAACATTTCAAATGCCACATGAGTTGCGAAGACTTTTTGCAATAATATTGGTATTTTGTACACCAATAGATGACAGAGCTCCATGGGATACATATTTCAATGCAATGTTTGAAGATTTCAAAAAAAAAGCAAACACATCGTCATCTTATAGGGTAGTGAAAACCTTGAAGAGTGTTAATTTTTTTTGAAGAGTACGGGAAAAAGTATAAATTTGTATGATATCCCAATCACTGCTATGAAAATTGACGATATAGAAGGAGAATGTGTAAGAGAATTACGAGAAAAATTGTTTGTTGAAATTCCTCCTGAAGATCGTGAAACTGAAACAAAGTCGAATGCTGATCAACATATGGCTTTTACCTTAATATTAGAATCTATTGAAAAAGAAAATGGGGGAGTTTTCTTCATTGATGGACCGAGGGGGACTGACAAGACATTTTTATATCGTGCGTTGTTAGCCTATCTTAGATCAAAAAATCTAATAGCTATAGTGACTGCCACATCGGAGTAGCAGCCGCATTGATGCCAGGAGGAAGAACAACACATTCACGATTCAAAATACCAATAAATGCAGATGAAAATAGTAAATGTTCCATTTCCAAACAAAGTGGTGCCACAGAATTATTGCGTAAAGCAAATTTGATTTTATGGGATGAAGCTCCAATGGCAAAACGATGGGCAATTGAAAATGTGGATACATTACTGAAGGGTGTTATTGGAAATGATAAAGATTTCAGTGGAAAAGTTATAGTTTTTGGAGGAGATTTTAGACAAGTTTTACCGGTTGTCTCAAGGGCAACAATTTTACAAACAATTTCTGCTAGCATGGTCCAATCATAACTATGGTCAAGAATGTAGAAAATATCGTTATCTAAAAATGTGAGAGCTGTAAAAGATCCTAATTTTAGTGAATTCTTGCTACGAATTGGTAACGGAGAGGAACCAATAGATGAGGAAAGAAATATCTCAATTCCAAATGAAATGATCATTGAGTATGATAATGAAGAAGATTCTATACAACGACTCATCAATACTATTTTCCCAAACTTACAGAAGAATACAGAATCAACAAAATACATGACAGAGCGAGCCATATTATCTGAAAAACATGAGCAAGTTGATAAGTTGAATGATAAGCTGATATCCATATTCCCAGGAGATCCAAAAACTTTTAATAGTTTTGATGAATCAACTGATGAAACAGATAAACATTAAGGAGAGGAACTTTTAGATTCTTTGACTCCAAATGGTTTACCTCCTCATAAATTGGTGTTGAAGAGAAATTGCCCAACAATTCTATTAAGAAATTTGAATCCTTCAAATGGTTTATGTAATGGCACAAGAATGGTTTGCAGAAATTTTAGAAATAATGTAATTGATGCTGAAATCGTTTTTGGACAACATATTGGAAAACATGTATTGATTCCCAAAATACCCCTATCACCTGTAGAAAGTGAAGGATATCCATTCCAATTTAGGTGTAAACAATTCCCCGTTAGGCTATGTTTCGCAATGACAATCAACAAAGCTCAAGGACGAACAATTTCTAATGTTGGTGTGTACCTGCCCAAACCTGTATTTTCTCATGGACAATTGTATGTAGCTCTTTCAAGAGGGACTAATATGGCATCCACCAAAGTGTTGATAAATCCAAAAATGGGGGAAAAGGGGGAAAATACAAGAACCAAAAACGTTGTTTACAAACAAATCTTCAGAGCAGGTACACAACAAATCTCTTTTCATACTTTAGTATTTTTCTTTTTATTTAAGTAAAAGTCTAAAATATTTTTATTGTTATAAAAGGCTAATTTTTCACTTTTGAAATTAGGAAAAGACAAATTTATAAAATTATCGGAAAGCTCTTCAGAAATTTTCACACCTCTACCTACATGTAATGAGTTTGAAACTGAGAATGAAGATGAAGAATCCAAATAAAAAGGTATGATATAATAATTACATTTTTATGGACTTGACAAATAAAAAAATCTACAAATATGAATTTTTAGCAATGGATATTTTGTTCAAGGAACCTAATGGTGCAGATAGGAGTGCAGTTGATAAGCCAATGGACCCCACCAACACAAAATAGATGTGTTGCAAAGGCAATAACCTCTGCTCTCCTATTATATAACCTCCCAACATTTTGATGCAAAATATGGTAATGATGGTGGCTCCCTCTCTGCATAAACAACCATATTTCATCTACCTGTCTGCATAAGTTTTGATCACATTTGACATTTTCCATCCATCATTAATTCTATACCACAAATACACAAGACAAAACAAGAGAAACAATACAACTAACCATTGTTGTTTAGAGAAGGAGTTGAGTTGTGCAGTGCAAGGAGAAAGAGACCAGTAGGACCAATTCAAATAAAGATTATAAAAAGATATGCAGGTGTTGCATATTATGACCCCACATTTTATTATCCTCTGCTATCATCTGTCATTATCAACGTTGCTCTATTGCTAATACTGATTTTCAAGTAGGAAAACTATTTGTCTTAAACTTCTTCGCAATTGCAGATTTTATGATAAATTTGATTGTGAATTAGACAAAGAAACAGAGAGTGTTTTGGTTATTCATTCAAAAAGTGCATTCAAACACTAAGATTACATAACCCTCTATTCAAACAATTTAAATAATCCAGAAAAAAAAGAGTTCATTAACGTATTTTCACAAACAGTTCATGTGCGTAAACAAATTCAGTTATTCACTTGAGTGTATCAATCAGAGTGCCACCGGAGACAACAACGGAGAAAGGACCTTTTGTTTCACAATTAGCATATGTATATTGTGTGTAATTATAATCTTCAATTCAAGAAAATGCTTTCTTGAAGGAATCTTCTATCTCGAAGAGCCATAAAAAGAAAACAAACTCCTCGAAAAATGTAATTGGCTGTTACGTATATTCAACAAGTAACAAGAATCCCACCAAAGTTATGGACAATGCAGAAAGAAGATTGCAGACTCCTAAGATGAAAAAGACTGAATGCAACTAACCTGTTGTGGAGTGAGAACAAATGATTGACCACCTATGGAAAAGGAAACATTGAGCATAGAAGAAAGGACACAACAATCAACAGCTGATTCTCCAATTGGACTGGGAAGCCGATCACAAAGCTGCAGCTTATGACAAAGATTTAGAACACAAGAAAATGGAAAAGCAAAACTCTGGAAAAGATGCAATCTACTTTACCTGATTAATATAGTCCACAATCTTTTCTTCCGTTTGATCTATTTGAGCCTGAGGGCATGTGTATTTTTATAGATAATATATATATAGATATATATATATATATATATATATATATATAATTGAATGATTTAAAAGTTATGGGATATAAAAAAATTATGAGGACGTATAATCACAGAAGTTTATTAAAAACTCTAAAAAGCATTTTATCGAACAGTTGGTGAACCATTTCGTTAGAAGCATTGAATACCATTTAATTCGTAGTTAAATGATCTGTTTAATTCATAATAACATGACCATTAACTTCTTAAATGTCCATCAACCAATAAACACACAAAAAAAAAATAGTCACAATGTTTAAAAACGGAAGAAAGAAATGTGTTGCTTACCTTAGCTGCGTTGATACTCCACCCCCAAGTATAGCTCTAAGCCTCTCGTTCTCCTTGTGCTTAAGTAAATATATCTTCCATGTACTCGTACAAAAATGACAAATTATGACACTGGGAAACACTTCTTGATTCCCTTTTTTATTATCCACACTACTCCCTTTTTTTTTCTTGAAAAATACAAAGAAACAATTATGTGCGTTAGCCCTCACGCTTTTGGGTTTATGCCCCTCGAGGTCAACCGTCGATTGGATTTGACATGGATGGACTGAATTCTTCAACTTTTCTATGTGGTGAATCTGACACGCTATGCACCTCAATATAATATTATCATATATATAAAAATGGTTCAAAACGAGTTTGTCTCTCCACGTGCAACACACGTGTACTCAACTAGTATATATATATATATATAAGAAGGACCAAGAATGCCACGTGACATTCATACAAAACTTGAACATTTATTTCTCTTATTAAATGTTATTTTTAAAGATAATTTATTATTATATATGTCAGTTTTTTTTATTATAAATATATATTATTCATACAAAGCTTGAACATTTATTTCTCTTATTAGATGTTTTTTTTAAAGATAATCTATTATTATATATGTAAATGTTTTTTTATTATAAATATATATTATTGAAAGAATACTTTTAATAATTAGATCATGTTTTTTAATAACCACAATATTATTTGAAAAATATCATGTATAAAATTTCAAAAATATCATGTATAAATAAATCTTGAACATTTATTTCTCTTATTAAATGTTATTTTTAAAGATAATCTATTATTATATATGTAAGTTTTTTTTATTATAAATATATATTATTCATACAAAGCTTGAACATTTATTTCTCTTATTAAATGTTATTTTTAAAGATAATCTATTATTATATATGTAAGTGTTTTTTTTATTATAAATATATATTATTGAAAGAATACTTTTAATAATTAGATCATGTTTTTTAATAACTACAATATTATTTGAAAAATATCATGTATAAAATTTAAAAAATATCATGTATAAATAAATGCTACTGTTTATATTTTAAAATCTAATTTAAATATATAATACATTCTCAAATTTGGCACATTGAATTTTCTTATTAAGTGTTTTTTTTTTCTTTTTTTGCCACTACTATTATTATATATGTAAGCTTTTTTCTTTATTAAAAATATATAGTATTGAAGGAATATACTTTTAACAATTACAATTATCATTTTTAATAACCATAATATGATCTAAAAAATATCATCTATAAAACTTTAAAAATATCATGTATAAATATAAAAAATATCATCTATAAAATTTTTAAAATATCTTGTATAAATAAATTCTATTATTTATATATTGGTTTACATATAAACTTTATAAATATACTTTTTAAATGTTATACATGATATTTTTGTTTACATATATACTTTTTAAATTTAAATCTTACATAATAAACTTTTTTTTATTATATACTTTTTATATTTTAATATACTAAATTTTCATATGATCGACTTGAACAAGTCAATTAATATTTAGATATGAAACCTACATTTAGTAACATGAATCATGCCAAAAGAATTAATGTGATTTGATAATTAATGTCAAATTACAGTTACACTTAAATCTTGCAAATCTATGATCATGCAATCATGCAAAAACTATAATCATGCAAATGACAATTACTTTTACATATGCCTTATTTGAGAACTTCAATTTTATTTGTCATTATAAATCTCAACCTCTAACTATTATATTCTTGCATGCTTGTTTCTGTATTTCGTACAATACCCCAACCCTTCTCTATTTTTGAATTGTATATTTCATGTGATATTGCATTTCAAAATTCAACATTACAATTTTCTTTACATAATATACTAACCTAATCATTTTTTATGCATTTTTAAGTGGACATGGAATACCTTGCAATTGCTGACAATGATCCATCCAAGGAGACATGTGCAATAAGAGTTCGAGTTATCAGATCATGGTTTGTACCTTAAAGAAATTGTCCATAGAAAAATAGCCTCATGGAGATGGTTTTGATGGATGATAAGGTATTTTAAGAATACGTCATATTATTACATAAAATTGGTATATATGTTCTTCATTGATGAGTTTTTTTATGTTTTTTAAAATCTTATAATATGCTTACAATTCAAATTTATTTAATTCTAACATTTTTTCCCTCATGATTCATTTTCAGTTTACAAGGATTCAGGCTACTGTTGCACATAGTCAAATTAGTGGATGCAAAAACATGCTAAAAGAGGGAGTAATTTGTTCGTTAAAAAACTTTCAAATAGGTTAAAATCAGGGAACTGCTCGGGCTACAAAACATGCATATCGATTGAGCATCCATAAATTTACTACAATCAAACTTTGTCCTAAAGTCCCAATCCCTATGTATGGCTTTGAATTTACTGCCTTCGGAGATATTATCTCATGTCCTGGTTTAGAAATCCGTTTAGTAGGTATGAATCTTTATTGTTTTTCCAATTTATGTTGTTTAAATTCACTTTTAATTAAAAATATTTGATTGATGATTCTTAAATGTCATTGACGAGGCCTTTCCAAAAAGTTCTATTGAAGAGATCGTGAAGAAGGACAATGAAAAAGCATGCAAAATAACAACAAAACTTGTGGATCTGATGTGAGTAAATATTTGATAAATTCACATGTTTTTTCTTATATTCGACCCCAAAATTTCCTTGAGAAAAGAGCTATTCTTGCACCTACCATAGTGTTGTGGAAGCAGCAAATGATTATATGTTATCCTTCCTTCCTGGAGAGGAAAAAGAGTTCTTGAGTTCTGATAGTGTAGCGCCCCGGATCAAAACGAGCATAATTTATTAATTAAATATTTTAACATACGACTTAATAATTACGTGCGTATATTTGGACTATTACGTGCGTTTCAGATACGTGTTTAACGTGTGACTTAGATCAATATTTTTCTTGGACATGATATATAGAATATTCTTATACCATAAGATGCGTCTTGGAAAGACGAGAAGATAGAAATGAATTAGGGGTCAATCGGAGACCCGTAGCTCGAATGACGACGGAAATGGCAAAACCCGAAGTTTCGAAAAATCGGAAGATATTTACGGTGAATGGAAACAAAGATATTTACATGAATAGTAACTCAAAAAAGTCAATCGATGAATAGTGATTAAGATATTTTGGATGAATAGTAACTTTTCGGATTTCTATAAATAGGGTCTTCCCCGATTCATTTTTCACTATTTCTTCGATCGAGCCAAACCCGACGAAAACACGTAAGTCCTTCTTTCTTGTCTTTTAATTTCCGATATTCTGGTTTCCGGTGCGCCGCCGCCGGCCGGTGGCCGAAAAATTTCAACGTTGATGGAATCGGCCAATTTTCGCACACGACGTTCGTCTCGATGAGACGAATCTAGGATAGGTCTCAGATTTCAAATTCGACTTCTCATTCGCCGGAAAATGGCAAAAAACAGCCCCTAAACCCTAACCCTATTCCTTACACCACCTTCTCTCTCTCCTCTGTTTTTCTCTCTCTTCTCGTCGGAGCTGACGACCGAAGGGCCGCCAAAGGTAGGGCAACATGATGGAGGGCCGACGCCGCCGTGGGTGGCGGCGTCGGAGAAGGACAATGGTGTATATATGTGTATGCATGCATGTGTGTGAGTTTTGTGGTGTGTGAGTGTGTGTGATCGTGCAAGCTGTTGGAGGTGGCTCCGGGGGGCGCCGCCGTGAGGGAAAGAATGGCCGGCGACGGGAGGTCGCCGGCGAGGTGTCAGAGAAAGCAGCCGGCGGCTGATGGCCGCCGGCCAAGGCTAGACAGTGGGTGTGTGTGTGTAAACACACCTTACGATGTGTGTGTGTGTATGCTACTGTGCGCGTGTGTTTTGGGTGGCGGCTGGTGGTGGCCGGCGACTGGGGGTCGCCGGCCAAGGCCTCAGTGGACGGTGGTGGTCGCCGGTGGTAGGTAGCCGCCGGCCAGGAGAGGGAGGTGTGTGTGTGTTTGAGCGTGAGTGTGTGTGTATATGCGTGTGTATATATAACTGTGTGTGTGTGTGTTTGGTTGGTCGGGAAAGGTTGCCGGCGACGAGGGGTCGCCGGTGGAGGTGTTGGGAGTCGTCGCCGGCGATGGGAAGTCACCGACCGGAGTTTTAAAGTTTGGGTATGAGTTCAAAAAAACTGAGCATCGAAGGTTTTTGCGGTGAAGTTTCGAGCACTATTCACCACCGGAATCCGACGAGGGATGGCCGAAGGTGGTAGCCGGCGGTGTGAGGTATCCGGCGAGATAGGTGGCCCTGGCAGGAGGCGGCACCACTGCACCGGGTGGTGCTGGGAAGGTGGCATGTTGGTCAGGCCCGAGAAAACTCGGCAGCTGGTCGGGTGTTGGGAAGCCTGGCCGAGAAAACTCGACCACCGTCGAGCCGGGTCACGTTGCTGCCCAGAAAACTCGGCAGCTGCCGAGCGTCAAGGAGCCACGCGCGCACCGTGCGCTCTCATGTGCACCCGTCGGGTGCCGATGTGCACCCGACGCCGTGTTTTCGATCCGAACCTCATTTTTTTTTCCGTCGTTCATCTGTATCGAGTCGTCGCTGATGAGACATCATTGACCGAGGGTCATGGGTCCGGTCAAAGTCAACCTTTTGAGAAAAATTACCATTTTACCCCTAAACTTAAAATGCTCTGTTTGAGCTCGTTTGAACTCCGATTGACCTCATTCTTTTTCCGTCATGTCCCAAATTTCATTCTCTATCATCTCAGGCATATGGATTGGATATCCACTCTCGTTTCTTCAACTCCGATCTTTAGAGCTCTCGATCCGTTGCGTAGTTAACGACCGTTTCTCTGCCGAAGTCTTTTACCGCTTTAATTATATTTATTAAGGATCTAAGGAACGTCATAAATTGTGTAGGTTACTTGTTGAGTTGAGCCTTGTGATATCGGATCGTTTGGTACTCGCTTGTGAAATCTGATCCGTCGGTACTCATTGATCACGTGGTAACCACCGAATGAGGTGGGGGTAATTTCTAACTCTGTAACTGTTTACAGTTTTCCCTATTGAAGTATGATTGAGATATACTAAAAGATGTGGTCATATGTTATGATTACGTGATCATGTTATACTGTGGCAACGTGGCTGAGTGTTATATTCCTGGTATTGTATAACTGTTGACTGTTATAAGATGCGGATGTTATTCCCCACGAGTGTATTTAACGCACTCACCCCTATTCTGTACTCACACTACAGGCAAAGAAGAGAATCTTGACACGTAGAGAGAGGGGTGCCCTATCAACTGTGCCCTTTGTCCGGTTTTGTCTTTTAAAGTTATGTTGATCGTTTTGTAAAATATGAGTATTCTGTGGATGTGAGATCCTCATGGTTTGTTTCCGCTGCTTTGTTATGTTGTAATAATCGGTATTGAGACTGATTGTTATCGGCCAAGGCCGACTATTGATATGTGATTGTATCACTTCGTCCCCTCATCTTTATTCTTCTATCGTCTCTAATCCCCTTCTTCTGTCGTCTCTTACTATTTCTTCTTAACACCCAACGGTAAAGCTCTGATATTTTTAACGAAAGATTTTGGGGCGTGACAGATGGTATCAGAGCCTAGTTCTACCCTTTGTAGGGCTTTGCTCAAACCCCGTTTTAGAAGAAAGAAAACGAGAAAAACATGTTTTAAAATGAGAAAGATGTTTGCGAAAAGAAACGGATAAGCACCCTTCTCTCTCTACGCGTGTCTCAACCTAACCAGGAGTGTTTATCTACTATATGTTATCTGTCTTATCTGATAAAAATCATTTAAAGTTTGAGGAAGTGTTACGGATTTAGTGTCATGATGGAAAGATCTTTCAAAACCTTCTTGACGTCATTACAACCATGATAAAAAGATCATTTAAAAACCATCTTGACGTCACTACAATTGACGCACTCCTTTTGTCCGTCACTACAGGGCCACTGACTGCAGCTGTGTGAGCTCATGTGGGTAACCACAAAGGGCCGCTGACTGCAGCAACGTGAGCTCGTGTGCGTAAATGGTCATTTGCATTAGTAGAGATTATGTGACTGACAGTTGAGATTACCATTGGCCTTTGTTTACAACAGGGTGAGCTAGTTGGTGTGTTTTCCGGTTCGTGGTTGTGATACGTAAGGTTGGTTTTGAAACTTGAGGTCTATAGGAAACCATGTGTGGTTGTCTGTGATGTGTTTATGATGTTCTACTTATGTTATGTTATGATAATAAACAAATGACAAAGAATCTATTGAGATTAGACTATGTTATGCTATGATGATAAACGAATGACAGGAAATTTATCCTACGATGGTAAATGAATGACAGAGAAGCTATTGAGAATGTTATATGATTTATGGAGTAACGTTATCGGAACCATGGTACCGTTTTTGTTATTTGTTGGTATTTTATGTTGTTGGATTATGTGGGGTAGACTACAAGGGTTAGTCATTGTATGATGTTTATACAACGATATGCCACGAGGTTGAACCCTTAAAGACCAACCGTCAAAGGAGAATCCAATTGGATACGATATGGACGCCACGAGAAGAGACTCGGTGTCAATGTTCATAAAGAGGGACTTGGCTCAAAATTTAGAGATCACTCAAGCTGCGCAGCCATCGTTGGCGAGGAATAATGCGAACTCAATAATCGAGGCTTGCAAGTGCCTTGATGAGAAATGGAAAGAACGAAACGATACGGGAATGAGAAGATGAGATTCTGGCAAGGTAGCCAATTTTGTCGTTTCTAAGTACGCATACAATTTCGAGGATGAAATTATTTTAAGGGGTAAGGGATGTAGCACCCCGAATCAAAACAAGCATGATTTATTAATTAAATATTTTAACGTACGACTTAATAATTACGTACGTATATTTGGACTGTTACGTGCATTTCAGATACGTGTTTAACGTGTGACTTAGATTGATATTTTTCTTGGACATGATATATAGAATATTCTTATACCATAAGATGCGTCTTGGAAAGACGAGAAGATAGAAACGAACTAGGGGTCAATCGGAGACCCGTAGCTCGAATGACGACAGAAATGGCAAAACCCGAAGTTTCGGAAAATCGGAAGATATTTACGATGAATGGAAACGAAGATATTTATGTGAATAGTAACTCAAAAAAGTCAACCAATGAATAGTGATTAAAATATTTTGGATGAATAGTAACTTTCCGGATTTCTATAAATAGGGCCTTCCCCGATTCATTTTTCACCATTTTTTCGATCGAGCCAAACCCGACGAAAACACGTAAGTCCTTCTTTCTCGTCTTTTAATTTCTGATATTCTGGTTTCCGGCGTGTAGCGCCCCGGATCAAAACGAGCATAATTGATTGATTAAATAATTAACACGACTTAATAAGTATGTGCGTTTATTTTGATTGTTTAATTTATTACATGCGTTTCAGATATGTGTTTAATACACGTTTAAGATGGATAATTTTCTTGGACTTCGTATGTAGAATTTTTCTATACCATTAGATGCGTCTTGGAAAGACGAGAAGATAGAAATGAACTAGGGGTCAATCGGAGACCCGTAGCTCAAACGGCGACTAAAAGGGCGAAACACGAAGTTTCGAAAATACCAAAAGATATTTACGTGAATAGTGAAACGAGATATTTTGGTGAATAGTAACTTTTCCAATTCTATAAATAGGGGCTCCCCCAATTCATTTCTCACCCTTTCTTCAAACGAGCCGAACGCATCGAAAACGAGTAAGTTTCTCTCTCTTCTCTTCTCTCTCTTGTTTTTTTTTCGGCCTCCGGCGCACCGCCGCCGGAGACGCCGCCGGTGAGGTGGTGCCGCCGTCGGTCGGTCGCCGAAAAATTTCACAGTTGTCGGATTCGACCGATTTTCGCACACGATGTAGGTCTCGTCGAGGCAAGTCTAGTGATGGTCTTGTTTTTCCGTTCCGACGGTTAGATCGCCGGCAAATCATCGGTCAACCACCGGAAAAACCTAAGTTTGAGTCGATCACCTTTTCTCTCTCCTCGTTTCTTGCTTTCTCTCACTCGTCTTCCTCGTCGGAGTGGTAGATAACCATCTCGGAGTGAAGGACCACAGGTTGGGGTGGTGGAGCCGCCGGGGGAGGCGGCATGGCCGGAGTTGTGTGTGTGTGGTTTTGGGTGAAAAGCTTGGGTTTGTGTGTGCATGTGTGATCTCTGTTGGGGGCGGCACAGATGGTGTCGCCATGGGAAAGGTGATGACTGGCGCTGGTGATGTGCCGACGAGTTGTGGCGATGGGTTTCCGGTGATCGGAGGTCGCCGACTAAGTGTTTGAGGGTGTGTGTGTGTGTGTTGTATATATATATATATATATATATATGCATGTTTGTGTGAGTTTTGAGGTTGGGAAGGGTTGTTCTCATACCGGAGTTCGTTGGGGATAACCGGAGATGGAGGAGGTTGGAACGGGGTTGCCGGTGAGTCGTGGAGGTGGTGGCCGGCGACGGGAGGTTGCCGGCAAAAAGCTATTTTTTTCAGGTGTTTTGTCGCGCACGGGCGCGCACGGTCGTGCGCGCACCAAAAGGAGCTACTGGACGATCGCGCACGGTCGTGCGCGGTGGGGCACGGTCGTGCCCGGGAGGAAATGACCGTGCGCGGTAGGGCAGTCGCCGGAAAATATCCATTGATCTTAAAACGCTCCGTTCGAGCTCGTTTCAACTCCGATTGAGCTCATTCTTTTTTTGTTACGACCCTAATCTCGCCCTCTTTCATCTCATCCTATTAAACTAAACTTTCACCCTTGTCTCCTCAACCTCAATCTTTAGATCTCTTGATCCGTCGTGCCTTTAACGATCGTTTTTCCACCGGGATCTTTTATCGCTTGAATTATACTTTATTAAAGATCTAAGAACACCGTAACGTATGTAGGCTATCAGTTGGATTGAACTTCAAGATATGGGAATTGAGACACGAGGTCCGAGACACAAGATTTGAGACTCGAGCTTTGAGATATCTGATCTCTAGGTACTCGCTACTCACATGTAACCACCGAACGAGGTGGGGGTACATTCTAAACTTAAGATGTTACTGTTTTTCCATATTTGATAATTGAACTCTATGAGCTGTGATTATATGCTGTGATTATTATATTCATGCATAACTTAAGAGTTCAAGAAACGTGGATCATGCATACGTTATGATACGATGAACGAGAACGGATGTCATAAGTCATGATAGGGATGGACTGGTGGCCCGTAAAAAACACCATACGTCATGTTAGGGATGGACTGGTGGCCCGTAAAAAGCACCATACGTTAGAAATGGAACGAGTATAGTTGAGTGCTCTTAGAGCCGTGTGTTCTGCATTGTGTGCTATGCATTTTATATGCCGTGACTACTTGCTGAATTATTATATCTGTTTGATGTGTGATCGGCTTAACAATATTAAAATTTGGAAAGTATCTCCACGAGTGTATTCAACGCACTCACCCCTATTCTGTACTCACCCTACAGGAGACGAAGTGAATCTCGACGCGTAGAGAGAGTGGTGCCCTATCGGCTGTGTCCATCTTCTGTTTTGATTTTCAAAGTTATGATGTTCTTTTGTAAAAGAAAACTCTGTTTCTCCTTCTGTGGATGTGAGATCCTCATGGTTTGTTTCCGCTGCGTATGTTTTAAACTCCTTTTATCGGTTGTAACCGATGTTTTAATAGTATCTCTTCTTGTCCCCTCCTTTTTCTCTATTTTATTTCATGCTCGTCTTTTCCTCTTTCTTTCTTCACGCCCAAAATGAAAAAAAAAACTCTGATATTTTAAGTGAAAGAAAACGGGACGTGACAGATGGTATCAGAGCCTAGTTCTACCCTTTGTAGGACTTTGCTCAAGCTGGTTTTACTTTCAAATGAGAAAAACGTGTTTAAAAATGAGAAAGATGTTTGCAAAAGAAACGGATAAACACCATCCTCTCTCTATAGTTGTCTCTTTCGGAACATGAGACTCGAGAAAAATGAATGTTATCTGTTATGTGCTTATCTGTTTAAGATCGGTAAAAGTTTGAGGAAATGTTACGGATATAGAATCATGATGAAAAAGATCTTTCAAAACCTTCTTAACATCACTACAACCACGATAAAAAGATCATTTAAAAACCATCTTGACGTCACTACAATTGAGCATGCATGCATGTGAGTTTGAGCGTATATATGTGTATGCATGCATGTATGTGAGTTTTGTGGTGTGTGAGTGTGTGTGATCGTGCATGCTGTTGGAAACGGCGCCTGGGGGCGCCGCCGTGAGGGAAAGAACGACCGGTGACGGGAGGTCGTCGGCGAGGTGTCGGAGGAAGCAGCCGGTGGCTGGTGGCCGTCGGCCAAGGCTTGGCAGTGGGTGTGTGTGTGTGTAAACACACCTTGCGATGTGTGTGTATGCTATTGTGCACGTGTGTTTTGGGCGGCGGCTGGTGGTAGCCGGCGACTAGGGGTCGCTGGCCAAGGCCTTAGTGGACGGTGGTGGTCGCCGGCGGTAGGTAGCCGCCGGCCATGGAGAGGGAGGTGTGTGTGTGTTTGAGCGTGGGTGTGTGTGTATATGCGTGTGTATATATAGCTGTGTGTGTGTGTGTTTGGTTGGTCGGGAAAGGTTGCCGGCGATGAGGGGTCGCCGGTGGAGGTGTTGGGAGTCGTCGCCGGCCGGAGTTTTAAAGTTTGGGTGTGAATTCAAAAAAAACTGAGCATCGAAGGTTTTTGCGGCGAAGTTTCGAGCACTATTCACCACCGGAATCCGGCGAGGGATGGCCGGAGGTGGTAGCCGGCAGTGCGAGATATCCGGCGAGATAGGTGGCGGCGGCAGGAGGCGGCGCCACCGCGCCGAGTGGCGCCGAGAAGGTGGCATGTTGGTCAAGCCCGGCGCCGGGAGTGCCGGGAGAGGAGCTGCAGAGAAAACTCGGCAGCTGGTCGGGTGTCGGGAAGCCTGGCTGAGAAAACTCAACCACCGTCGAGCCGGGCCACGTTGCTGCCGAGAAAACTCGGCAGCTGCCGAGCGTCGGGGAGCCGCGCGTGCACCGTGCGCGCCCATGCGCACCCGTCGGGTGTCGACGTGCACCCGACGCCGTGTTTTCGATCCAAACCTCATTTTCTTTCCGTCGTTCATCCATATCGAGTCGTTGCTGATGAGACGTCATTGACCGAGGGTCGTGGGCCCGATCAAAGTCAACCTTTTGACAAAAATTACCATTTTACCCCTAAACTTAAAATGCTCTGTTTGAGCTCGTTTGAACTCCGATTGAGCTCATTCTTTTTCAGTCATGCCCCAAATTTCATTTTCTATCATCTCAGGCATATGGATTGGATATCCACTCTCATTTCTTCAACTCCAATCTTTAGAGCTCTCGATCCATCACGTAGTTAACGACCGTTTCTCCGTCGGAGTCTTTTACCGCTTTAATTATATTTATTAAGGTTCTAAGGAACGTCATAAATTGTGTAGGTTACTTGTTGAGTTGAGCCTTGTGATATCGGATCCTTTGGTACTCGCTTGTGAAATCTGATCCGTCGGTACTCGTTGATCACGTGGTAACCACCGAACGAGGTGAGGGTAATTTCTAACTCTGTAACTGTTTAGAGTTTTCCCTATTGAAGTATGATTGAGATATACTAAAAGATGTGGTCATATGTTATGATTACGTGATCATGTTATACTGTGGCAACGTGGCTGAGTGTTATATTCCTGGTATTGTATAACTGTTGACTGTTATAAGATGCGGATGTTATTCCCCACGAGTGTATTTAACGCACTCACCCCTATTCTATACTCACACTACAGGCAAAGAAGAGAATCTTGACGCGTAGAGAGAGGGGTGTCCTATCAGCTGTGTCCTTTGTCCGATTTTGTCTTTTAAAGTTATGTTGATCGTTTTGTAAAATATTATGAGTATTCTGTGGATGTGAGATCCTCATGGTTTGTTTCCGCTGCTTTGTTATGTTGTAATAATCGGTATTGAGACCGATTGTTATCGGCCGAGGCCGACTATTGATATGTGATTGTATCACTTCGTCCCCTCATCTTTATTCTTCTGTCGTCTCTAATCCCCTTCTTCTGTCGTCTCTTACTATTTCTTCTTCACGCCCAACGGTAAAGCTCTGATATTTTTAACGAAAGATTTTGGGGCGTGATAGATAGCATTTGCAAAACATATGAAAACAATAATGCTAATGAGCAAATTTTCTCTACGGATTTTTTAAATAGCATTCGTTGTTCTGGAACCTCAAATCACAAGTTGTGTTTGAAGATTGGTGTGCCAGTTATGTTACTTCGAAATATAGATCAATCTTTAGGATTATGCAATGGTGCGACATTGGTGATTACACAGATTGAAAATCATATTATCAAGGCCAAGATTCTATCAGGAAAAATCATCAAAAATAAGGTGTATATACCACGAATGAACCTTAGTCCATCTTATAGTAGATTGTCGATAAAGTTTCAAAGAAGACAGTTTCCACTACTCGCACTACAAGAAATTCTCTCATAGACAACACCCCTACGACATGTGTTTTTGCTAAAAACCCTTGTCGTAGCCTAAAATTCTGTTGTCGTAGATAAAACTGTTGTCGTAGATCAAAAACTTCTCTCATAGACAAGGGTTTTTTAGCTACCGTTGTCAAAACCGTTGTCGTAGCTCAAAAACTTCTCTCATAGACAAGGGTTTTTTAGCAACCATTGTCAAAACCGTTGTCGTAGCCCCAAAAATTCTCTCATAGACAACGGTTTTAGCTACCGTTGTCGTAGACATTTTTAAACCGTTGTCATAGCCCAAAAACTTCTCTCATAGACAATGGTATTAACCTACCGTTGTCGTAGACGTGTTGTCCTAGGACCCCTAAGACAAGAGTTAGAAAACGTTGTCGTAGCCATTTTAAAACCCTTGTCGTAGACTAAAATTTAAAAAAAAAAAGACAATTATTTTAATTTTTTTCTTAATTAAATGATATAAAAAATGATATATATTGTTGAATTAAATGAATGAAATAAATTAATTTTGACAATTATATTTTATTTCATTATAAATAAAATTTTGTAAATATTTACAACAAATTATAAACCACAAATTATAAGCTTAAAATAGAAATAATAAAAAGACTTTCTAATATATTAGAAATATGAGAAAAGCAAAGGCAAGAGTTGTTTTCTAACATTGTCGTAGCCTCGTAGAAGCGTTGTCGTAGACTAATATTTAAAAATAAAAGTCAACTATTACAATATTTTCTTTTCAAAATGATATAAGAAATGCTATATATTGTTGAATTAAATTAATGAAATAAACTAATTTTGAGAATTAAATTTTATTTCATTATAAATAAAATTTAGAAAATATTTACAACAGATTATTAATTTTATAAATATATTAATTTGAAAAATACATTAATTATATAAATTTATTAATTGTAAATATAATTTTGAAAAATATATTGATTTTATAAATATATTAATTATATATATAATTTGAAAAATATATGCATTATTAATATACATATATTAATTTGAAAAATATATTAATTTGATAAATATAATCATTATATATATAATTTGAAAATTATATTAATTATTATTAATATAGTCATTAATTAATCTTCCAATTATATATATATATATATATATATATTAATCTATGAAAATTGGAAATCAATTACTTATATTAATAAGTAATGGTACTTTATAAAAGTTAACGAAGAAATGCATATATTAATTGTTGAATTAATTAAATTAATGAAATAAACTAATTTTGAGAATTAAATTTTATTTCATTATAAAGAAACTTTAGAAAATATGTACAACAGATTATTAATTTTATAAATATATTAATTATAAATATAATTTGAAAAATATCTTAATTATTAATATACATATATTAATTTGAAAAATATATTAATTTTATAAATATATTCATTATATATATAATTTGAAAATTATATTAATTATTATTAATATAGTCATTAATCATTGAATTATTTATATATATATATTAATATATCAAAATTGGAAATCAATTACTTATATTAATAACTAATGGTACTTAATTTATAAAAGTTAACAAAAAATATGTAATAATAGAAAATTGAAAAATATCAAAAATATATTATAAAAGAAATATATGCAAGACAATGTCACATGAGTTGTTTTCTAACGTTGTCGTAGCCTCATAGAAGCGTTGTCGTAGACTAATATTTAAAAAAAAAAGTCAAATACTACAATTTTTTTAAATGAAAGAAGAAATGCTATATATTGTTGAATAAAATTGATGAAATAAACTAATTTTGAGAATTAAATTTTATTTCATTATAAAGAAATTTTAGAAAATATGTACAATAGATTATTAATTTTATAAATATATTAATGAGAAAATTACATTAATGTTATAAATATATTAATTATACATATAATTTGAAATATATATTAATTTTATAAATATATTCATTATATATATATAATTTGAAAATTATATTAATTATTATTAATATAGTCATTAATCATTCAATTATATATATATATATATTAATATATCAAAATTGGAAATCAATTACTTATATTAATAAGTAATGGTACTTTATAAAAGTTAACAAAGAAATGCATTAATAATAGAAAATTGAAAAATATCAAAAATATATTATAAAAGAAATATATGCAAGACATTGTCACATAAGACATCAATGGTCTAGTGGTTAGAGCACCACCGGGCCACTCGGGTTCGAATCTCACACAACGCATAATATTGATTATGATGATTTCAGTGATGATGTCATCCTTATGATGACATGTCAACTATATGTTGCAATATTTAGAGTTAAAACAAAGAGTGGTCTGAAAATTATATTTTAGACAATGATGGGAAGATATGTAATACTACAACAAATGTAGTGTACAAGGAAGTTTTCCAAAACTTGAGTTGATAAGGATAATGGTTTTAGTCCATAAAGATAATTTTTTGGTTAATTTACTACAATTATTACATCATATATAATTATTGAAAGGTTTATTTATTTTATGCATTTGAGATTTTTTTATCCAAAACTATAAAAATATACTTAAATAAAAAAATTACAAAATTGAGGAAAAAAATATGATCAATGTGAAATGACAAATAAATTATGCATTTATCAGCATATACATATGAAATAAATAAATAGTAAATCATAAATAAAGATAAATACCATTCAAACTTAAAATTTAAAATAATATACATAAATAATAAAATTTATTAATCATAAAAAATACCTCGTGTATTACACGGGTCTTACACTAGTCTTTAATTCATATTTGTAATACCTATAGGACAAATTTGTAATACCTAAAAAAAAAAACTTGAGGGAGAATGCGCACAGTTGAGGAAAAATAAAAAAAAATGAAAATGTACGCGGGTCGGGGCACAGGAGAATCACACTTATTAATATGTTAGTGTGTAGAGTTAGTTATAATGTTTTTTTTTTAAACAAAGTCATGTCTAACAAAATTCTTGAAATGATACCTTTACTTGCGTGTCTTCCAACTACTTTATCGCCTACTTTGATTTCATTTTCTAAATTTGTAGATAATAATAATAATAATAATAATAATAATAATAATAATTTTAGTAATAAAAAATCTCAAATATTTATCAATAAAGTATAAAATATTATTCTAAATAATACATAACATATAAAATTATATATATCTATATATTTTAGAATATCAAAATTATATGTTTTCAATTTTTAAAGAACTAAAAAAAAACTTATTATGCTTCTTAATATGCAAATTTTCTCTTAAAAAAATATGAATATATTCTTAATTCCTTATAAGTTGCCCCATTTGAAAATATAAAAATAAAGGTATGAAAGATTGTAGTATAAATTTTTAAATTTGTCCCACATTAATTGAGAGTTAAAATTAGCATTGATGTCATCCACTATAAATAATGCAAGTGTCTTGTTCTTAAGTTTGTCACATAGTGATTGTGCATCAAACAAGCATTGATGAATCCATTATATAAGATGCTAATGTATTGTGCTCAAGTTTGTCCCAGATTGATTATGGATCAAAATGTGAACTTATTGAGGACATGCATTATAAATAATGTTATTGCCTAGTAGTAGTTATTCCATAATTTTTTAATGTTTAAAATCTAAAATAAAAAAAAGTACAAAATTTTAAAAAAAAGATTAATTAATCGGTTCCACCATTTTTTTATTCGGTTTCGGCCCGGTTAGACTGGTTTTGACCAGTTTTTGCCAATTAAACCTACAAAATAGTTATGAGCCCCTTAAGGGACCAGACTACGGATCGGTTCGCGATTAAACAGGTTGGACCCGCCAGTCCAGTTTGGCCTGATCCCACAAACCCTTAAATGGGGTGTGTTTAATAAGTTGTGGGGTGTGTATAGTAAGTTGCGTGGTGTGTCATGCCTCATTTCTAAAACATATTTTTATCAAAGTTGCATAATGGGCGTGCAGAGAAAGAGAACAAGAACATACATTTTATATAAAAAAAAGAAGATAACAGACGATAGAAAAATTTACATATACAATATATCGGCACTAGCCGAAACAAAACGTTTGAAATCTTAAGCAGCGAAAAAATCTCATACAGGATCCATCAGAAGAGAAATACGATATAACTTTTATTGGGATATTTCAGTAGTTATATTGATGAGACAAAAACAGTTTGTTTAGGGATGTCAGTACCTAAGTTTCCATACTGATTAACATGATCTTAAGTTAAAAGATCATGTAATAGTTTTCCAAGTGTCAAGGAAAACTAACCTTAGAAGATATAGGATAACGTCTTCTAAGAGTCAGCAAGCTGTAGGAAACAACAAGCTGAACGAAGAATATGCATAGGAGCAGACAGAAAGCTGCACCGAGAAAAACAGAAAGCTGCACAAAAAGAAAAAAGAAGTTGGAAGCAGGGAACTACCAGCAGATGACACCAAGCAAGTTGCAGCAAGATAAAGATAGCAGCAAGCTGGAAATAGCACGAAGAAGACCATGCAGTACGAGGAAGGAGCAAAGCTAACTGAAAAAGTAACCGTCGCATGGATTTCAGCTCAGGACCCATACCGACTTGACAAGTCAGCAAGAATGTCAGAGAGGTCTTAAAGAAAATGGTGGGCGCATTAAATGCACATGTCAGAAAACATCTCAGAAGCATTTAATGCGGCCACAGAGAAGATCTTGCAGATCAAAGCTTGAATTCAAAATGAAGAAATATCTTCCTTCAACGGATACTTTCTTCCAACAGATACATTCTCAAGATCTATAAATAGAAGGTGTGGCTGACTGAAGACATTGCTGGACAGAGCCGAGAGGAAACTCAGAAATATTCCAAAGCGTCTCAAGCTTATTCATGTTCAGTCACTCAACCTTCAAGGATTAGTCTACCTCAGCTATGGAGCTTTCATGTTCACGACTGATCCAAGTTCACCACAGTTGAAGAAAATCTTTTTATTTTTTAACCATTTGTGTTGTGTGCGCTAGGTTATTTTAGGTGTACTTAGTTGAGAGGATAGTATCCTTGATAAGTGTGTAGTCTAGAAATAGACTACTTGCCCTTTGTGGGATTGTACTCTTTGTGGGTTGTGACCTTCGACTAGAATTTGGGATTCTAGTAGACATAACTTGTTAGGAAGAGGTTTGTAAAGCGAAGCCTGTAATTCGAACTGACCTAATGAAGTTCCTCCTTGTGAAGGAGTAGAGTGGACGTAGAAGACTTACACCACCTTTGAACCACTATAAACCATAAGTGTTTATTACTTTGATTAACTTATTGCATTGTGCTTATCTTGTTATATCTTACTCTATGCATATCATAAGCATCCTACATAAAAGAAGTTTGAAAAGAGCATACTTGCAAAGAAAACTGTTTTTTTCCAAAAGAAACCCTATGGTTGTTTTATCCACTACGTACTGAGAAAGCTGGTCAGAAACCTGAATCAGCATACTGCCAGGTTTCTGATCAAGTCAGGTTGTTGTTTCTTTTAAGAATCAGGAACCTGTTTCTTTGATAATTTTGAAAATCGAAAAATCGATAGAGGTTCATTCACCCCCCTCTGAACCTCTGACCACTTGGGACCATCAAGTGGTATCAGAGCAAGTTGGGTTATAAGTCAATTTGACTGGCTACCTACCCAGATCCACCCGTTTTTTTTTTTCTTTGGAAAAACTGTTTCTATCTTCAAGATCAAACCCCATTCTTAGCATGAACATTAACACATTTTACATATCAAGTTATGCAAACTCTTCTGACTTATCTATTCAAAGATCTACAGGAAACTAATCAGAAGCAGCAAGCTGTGGCTGAGGATGCTAGAAGGGAAAGGCAACACTTCAACAGGAAGAAGCTCATGATCCTCTTGGAAAACCTTCCTAAGGAAACCTCTTCAGAGAGAAAAATGCATGAACTTAGGGGGAATACTGTCTATCACAAAGTTAGAAGTAATGCAGAAGATCTCACTAATTCAGACAGTATGCACACTCAGAACTCAAGCAAAATAGCAAGTTGTATCAAGATCTCAAGCAGGTATATCATCAACAAACGAACATGATGGTCAGGTTGCTAATGAGGCAACTAAGGAAGTTGCTGAGGTGATTAAAGCTACGACTTTTTAAGTAGTCAAAGTCACTAAGGAAGCAACAGGAGAACAAGTTACTACTGTTCTCAATAAAGGATGTACTCTGCCAAGAACAGGTTGCTGAAGTAACAAAAGTTGTATCTTTTATAACAGCTGACGTTACTAAGGAAGCAACAAGTATCTTTGAACTGCCAATTGAGATCAAGCTCTAAGGAAATGTCTGAGTCATACTACTTCCCAAAATGCAAAGTTAGTCAGAAGAATGTAAAGTTCATATACGACAAAGCATTACATAATTCAACTCCATATGTAAGAGGATAAAAGTTCCTTAAGTAAGGGGGAACTTGTTCTGTTGTTATCAATGGTTTTCATCTCTCATTTTCTTTCATAAATAGCATGTTGTTATAGGATGTTACTACTCTTCATATATGTGTAAAACATCCTCTCCTAACATATTCAATCAAGTGGTAACAAGTGGTATCACATTCCAACAAGTGGAACCAACATTTCAGGATACTTTAAACAGGATAAGGAAGGATACTGCAAGAAGGACATTAGCATGTGTAAAAGAGTCTGAACAAGTGAAGAACAACAAGCTAGATCAACTAGTAGTATTAGCAAGCTGGATCAAAAGAATCAAAAAGCTGCGTGTAACAAGTGGTATAAATCATCTCGATCTAAGAAAAACAACTATGAGGATAAAATCTCTAGAGGAGACGGACAGTCAAATCACAGTTAAATCAAGATCTCCTTAAGCGGTGGAATGTCAAGTCAATCTTAAAGATAAATCCACCTTTTCAGAAGGAAGCGGACGGTTATTCATGTGTGACCCCAGAAGATCAACTAATTACAAAAAGGCCTCTCCGTCTTTTCGAATCAACCGTTAGATCGTGCATTTCGACTCCCAACCGTTTGATTGACAAAACTGCTCACATCCGTCTATTTATACTCAAGCCATCCACCACCTTTTCTCAAACGCTCCTCATTAAGAATGAGCACTTATAACACTTCATGAAAAACACAGTTATGTCTCTACACTTGGCGATGAAGATTCCAAAGAGCGCAGGCGAAGATGATGAAGATGGAGGAGAAGAAAAGGATGACGAGAAGTCTCTGATGACCAAGAAGAGAATGAGGTTTTCAAGGGATGATGAAGTGGTCATCACGGGTGTTGAAACTTATCCCGCCAACCCCACGGCTCTCACACTAAGGAAGAACATCCTCTATGAAATGGATGTTATCATAAAGGTGTTCGAGATGCCGGAGATCCCTCACAATCTCCTCTTCAAGATGATTGAAGATAAAGAAGAGGAGAGAATGATAAACAAGGGACACACATATACCCTCGTTTATCCGACACATGGCCTACTTCCTCAACACCTTGAAGATATGGGACCGAAGCCCATGAGGAAGTAATTACATGAAGGGCCAATCTTTAGACATAGACGACACCTGCTGTCATTCATGGAGATAAAACCAAAAACAACAGTGCGTCTCGAAGGATGTCAGCAAGACTAGCTGTTTGTCCAAGGATATTGTGTCAGCAGCTTCGAACTGGTCACGGGGCATGGGAAAGAACCCTTATCAGTAGAAGTATTGTGATAAACGCAAAGCCAGACCAGCAGTCAATTAGCCAAGGTTAACGTGTCTTGGACGACGACGAAGCTGTACAGGTAACTGATCTAACCACCGATCAGGTACTTGACCTCTAGACACCTCTCTCTCTCTCTCTCGAGGTCTTATTCCCTTGGGTAGGAATAAGAAGGAGAGATCTCAAGAGAGAGGTTGCTGTTTTGGTTTTGAGCAGCAATTGTCAGACAGGAGGAACCTGATGAGCTATCTTGGCATTGAAGATCTACTCCTAAGCAGCAAACTTAAAGGATGCTGACAAAAAGGGGGAAAAGTTTCAAGTCAAGAGATTCAAGTTAAAAGTCACTAAAAAACCCTACAAGCAAGGGGGAAGTTGAGGACTGTATAGTCATCAGGTAGCACCTATCATCTCTAAGGCAGCAAGTTGTTTGATGAAAGAAGAAGCATCACACATAGATGATAGAGGGAGAGAAAGTACTCTCCAGGTGGAAAAGTATGGAAACAGCAAACTATCAGAAATTGAAGAAGGAAACTGAAGCTTGATGAAGATGTAGCAGCTTACTTATATTTACATTTGTTCTAGGAATGAACTTGTATTTGTACATATACTCAGTTTCAATAAAAAGCATTCATTTCTTACATGACTCTTGCATTTATTATGTTTTGTCATCAACAATATAAAGGGGGAATTGTTGGGATATTTCAGTAGTTATATTGATGAGACAAAAACAGTTTGCTTAGGGATGTCAGTACCTAAGTTTCCATACTGATTAACATGATCTTAAGTTAAAAGATCATGTAATAGTTTTCCAAGTGTCAAGGAAAACTAACCTTAGAAGATATAGAATAACATCTTCTAAGAGTCGGCAAGCTGTAGGAAACAACAAGCTGAACGAAGAATATGCATAGGAGCAGACAGAAAGCTGCACCGAGAAAAACAGAAAGCTGCACAAAAAGAAAAAAGAAGTTGGAAGCAGGGAACTACCAGCAGATGACACCAAGCAAGTTGCAGCAAGATAAAGATAGCAGCAAGCTGGAAATAGCACGAAGAAGACCATGCAGTACGAGGAAGGAGCAAAGCTAACTGAAAAAGTAACCGTCGCATGGATTTCAGCTCAGGACCCATACCGACTTGACAAGTCAGCAAGAATGTCAGAGAGGTCTTAAAGAAAATGGTGGGCGCATTAAATGCACATGTCAGAAAACATCTCAGAAGCATTTAATGCGGCCACAGAGAAGATCTTGCAGATCAAAGCTTGAATTCAAAATGAAGAAATATCTTCCTTCAACGGATACTTTCTTCCAACAGATACATTCTCAAGATCTATAAATAGAAGGTGTGGCTGACTGAAGACATTGCTGGACAGAGCCGAGAGGAAACTCAGAAATATTCCAAAGCGTCTCAAGCTTATTCATGTTCAGTCACTCAACCTTCAAGGATTAGTCTACCTCAGCTATGGAGCTTTCATGTTCACGACTGATCCAAGTTCACCACAGTTGAAGAAAATCTTTTTATTTTTTAACCATTTATGTTGTGTGCGCTAGGTTATTTTAGGTGTACTTAGTTGAGAGGATAATATCCTTGATAAGTGTGTAGTCTAGAAATAGGCTACTTGCCCTTTGTGGGATTATACTCTTTGTGGGTTGTGACCTTCGACTAGAATTTGGGATTCTAGTAGACGTAACTTGTTAGGAAGAGATTTGTAAAGCGAGGCCTGTAATTCGAACTGACCTAATGAAGTTCCTCCTTGTGAAGGAGTAGAGTGGACGTAGAAGACTTACACCACCTTTGAACCACTATAAACCATAAGTGTTTATTGCTTTGATTTACTTATTGCATTGTGCTTATCTTGTTATATCTTACTCTATGCATATCATAAGCATCCTATATAAAAGAAGTTTGAAAAGAGCATACTTGCAAAGAAAACTGTTTTTCCAAAAGAAACCCTATCGTTGGTTCATCCACTGCGTACTGAGAAAGCTGGTCAGAAACCTGAATCAGCATACTGCCAGGTTTCTGATCAAGTCAGGTTGTTGTTTCTCTTAAGAATCAGGAACCTGTTTCTCTGATAGTTTTGAAAATCGAAAAATCGATAGAGGTTCATTCACCCCCCTCTGAACCTCTGACCACTTGGGACCATCAACTTTACAAACGAGAAAATATTAAAATATTATTTCAACATCATGTTTTGAAAAGTAAAAAGAGAAAACTTGATACGGCACCACCCTCTTTACGTATCTTGATTCTCGTCATTTCTTGTAGCATGAATACACACGGGGTGAGTGTTTTGAATACACTCGTGGAGATAATTTCCATGTTTTAACAATTATTAACAGTTAAACAAATCAAACATGTATAGGTTCAAATCAAACATGTATAGGTTGGATAATTAGACACATGTGCCCAATTGAACGTACTTCATCTATACACGTTATTCATTTCTTTTGAACTTATTTGTTTGTTGGACACATGTTTTCTTCAACTATCCATAATATATGTCTATATGTACCTAAATTAATTCTAATTGTCAGCCACTAACATGTCTGCTATTTTCATGGCCGGGTCTATATTTATATAAGAAATATCATATTCCATCCTCAAACTATTATCCATTATATTTATGATATAGAAGTACCCTGAAGAAAATGATATTAAATGAATATGTAATCTAATTTTATGTTGATAATTAACAAGATTACTAAAATTTTGAAAAAAATTAATTCGAAAAAGGATATTATTTGTTGATTATACGATTTAACCGAATAATGATAAATTACAAATATCATATTAGAAGTTTGGAGAAAAATAGTAGAATAAAATTATAATTTCTCTAACTATAGTTGCACATAATTATAAGGGAAAACCTCAATTTTCATCCTCTAACTTAGGCCTTTCCAATTTTGGTGCAATAGTTTTTCACTTTCCAATTTTAGTCTTCTAACTCTTAATTTTATCCAATTTAAGTCCGATTTTAGGCACGTCAGCAAATCCGATGGCCACGTAGGCAATTTTGCCTACGTGGCCACCAGATTTGCTGACTTGGCCACCAGATTTGCTGATATGGCCACTAATTTGCCTACGTGGCCATCGGATTTGCTGGCTTGGTCACCAGATTTGCTGATATGGCCACTAGATTTGCCTACGTGGCCACCGGATTTGCTAACGTGCCTAAAATCGAACTTAAATTGGATAAAATTAGGAGTTAGAGAACTAAAATTGGAAAGTGAAAATATACTGCACCAAAATTGGACAAGACCTAAGTTAGAGGACGAAAATTGAGTTTTTCCCTAATTATAATATACGGGATGTCACTTTAGTAATCATAGACGTAACAATAAGATAAATGTGAAAATCATATAAAATATATATAAATATTAGTGACCTATAATTAAAGATTATGTGTGAAAATTATGTAAGATGTTATACCGATGTTTAAATATATTGAAAAAAAAAGTGTTTTCTATATTTTATGGACGTAAAATATAACTAAAATTAAAAAGAATATTTTATTAAATAATCATAAAAACATGGTTTATAGTATAAAATAGAGTGACTGATAGTTAATATGAACATTAACATATACCTGAGAATCATAGGAATAAGAATGTTAAGATGGTGAGTTAATACAATACATTAATTATGCAGGATAATAAAACAATTGCATTAAAGAGAATATTGTGAGTGGCACCAAAATACTTGAAAAATTGAATGACATGTTTAAAATGGTTTAAAATGTGCTTAGAAGACCTCTAGATGCTCCTATTAAGTATAAATATAAGATAAGGGCAAAATCCTCTGAAATTCTAGAAGGGTATAAGAATATTTATAAAATAACAACAATGACGATAGAAAATAAAATTAAAGATTTAACTCAAATTGATGTATATAATAAGAGTATAAATGTCTTAATTATGATGAAAGAATAAAATACTGATGAACTTAATTATGGAAGAAATATCCTTTAAATCTTTTAAGAAAAATATCATATTTGGTCACCAAAATAGTAACATTAAGTAATAAAAGTCACTTGAAGAAATTGAGATTAAATGACTATCTAATCTAATTTAATATTTTATGAAAACTAACAAATGTGACCAATTGTCCAAAAATTCATTGATATATTTACATAAAGACTTAGAAGATATACGAGATTGTGTTAAATATACAGTAAAACCTCTATAAATTAATATTGTTGGGACCGGAGAATTTTATTATTTTAGAGAGATATTATATAATCAATAAATTAATAATTTATTAATTTAGAGAGGTTTTAACGTATATACATAACTGACCTTCAAAATTCCGGGGTTGTATAATCCACTTACAATGTACATTAGTTATTGATGACAAATAGATTAAAAGATTTTATTTACTAAAAGACATTAACGATAAATAATTGGAAAGTATTACTTCTTCTACTGAAAACGTAAGGCATACTTGTAGTATTTAATGTATCAATGTATTGTAGAATATAATTTTAAAATCTTAAATATAAAATTCATAGTCACCTTCTTCTTCAATATTATGTTTGAACATTCTAATTTTTCACAAATTATGTCATGTTTTTTTGATAATTGATTTTAAAATCATGAAGTCGGGATTTTTTCATTTGAAATTAAAACATCATATTGGGTCGCTGGTAACAAAGAAATCGAAATTAAAACATTATATTTGTACCCCCTACCTAAAAAAATAGATAAAAACTTATGTGCATCGATCAAGAGCAAGGATCTAAGATCTGTGCCCCCAACCCGACTCGGCGCATAGACCGCCTCCATGCACGTTCACGCGCCCCCACGCACGGCTATACTATAGTTGGTGTGCGTTGTGCACCATCTGATTCAATATATAATTCATCCAACTAAGGTATTAGTTGTATACTCTTAAGGTATTAGTTGCTCATTTACTGAAGGTATCAGTTTTATGCTCTTAAGGTATCAATTGTATACTCATAAGGTATCAGTTATATGCTCATAAGGTATTACATATTTACCTTTACGATATTAATATTTATAGTATAAGGTATTACATAAGCACCTTTAAGGTATTACATATTTACCTTTTAGGTATTAATGTTCATAGTGTAAGGTATTACATAATCGCACGTTTAAGGTATTACATATTTACCTTTAAGGTATTAATGCTTATAGTATAAGATATCACATCATCAGTAAATTGTATAGCGAGGGTTTCAAAAGATAAAAAAAATAAAATTTGCTTGTTTTTGGTAGTCTTGTTATAAATTGTTGTTTGTAACAATACAAATATGAGTTGGTCTCTTGTGCACTTGTGGTGTTATGTGCACTTGGGTCGGGTCCGAACCGACCCGAGTCCGCATCATTTTTTTTTGTGCTATGATGTTTATGTTATATTAGTCGTATATTTATGTTATATTAGTCATACATATATATACAAATACCATAACCTTTATATAATACTTTAACTTAAAAAAAAAAAATTCGGCACAATTTGTATATATATACCTTTATGTGATATTACTCATACATTTATGTTATATTACTTATACTTTTATGTCAACATAGTCATACATTTATATATTATATAAAGGTACAACTGACATAACTAAAAGGTATATCTAACGTAACTAAAATATATGACTAACATAACTAAAAGGTATGAAAGGTTAATATGTCTGTTTTAAAAAATGTTAAAGTACAACTAACATTAGTAAATGTATGACCAACACTACTAAAATATATGACTAATATAACATAAATGTATGACATTTAGGAGCAGTTTTGAATGTGTTTGTGCCCGGATTTGGCAACGCGTGACGGATCGATTCGACCGGAATGAATTGATCTAAGGTCCATGCATATAAGTTTTTGGGCACAAATATTCATCACCTTATATAACTTCCCCTCAATAAATTTTGATATGTACTCACCCGCCATTCAAGTTGTCCCTAATTGTAGGGTGAACTCTACAATTTCAATAATATAAATTTTGATTAATTAGTATATTTTATAGAAAAATATTTGGGTGGGACATTTAATATGCAGTTCTGCAACTCTACCAATGTTCGTTAATTATACTTGATTCGCCATTAACTTTGCACCCCGCTTGCGACATTGCCCAGCCTAGATACTGATACTTAGATGGTGTATCGGGTTAACTCAACGGAATGAGTTCACAACAATACCTCATTACTTTAGGTTATCAATTTTAGATTTAACTTTTGAGATTTCTCCATTCAGAATTCAATTTAATCTTATTTCTTAATTTGAGACTTAAATTAAAATGAGTTCTCAATTTAAGTACGGGAAAAACATTTTTTTAAGTCCTGTAATTTAGCCCTTATCTAAAAAATATCCTATAAGTTTGATATGTCCAATTTTGGTCTTGTATGTATAATAAAATGTCAAATTTAAGCACTCCGGCCATCGTCGACCACTTAAATTGCCAGATTTTGGCACATGTGATCACACGGCCAATTTAATTAGTTAAAAATTATGTTTTTTTGTTGTTTTTATTCAATTGAACCCTCAGACATTTGCAAAAATTTCGAATCCCTTAAAATTAGGGTTTCTTGTTAAAGTTTAAGGTTGTAGTTGGGTGAGGATAATTTATTTTTCTCTTCCTGTTTGCTCGATTGTTCACTTAAAGATGATGAGGTGTAATATATTTTTGTTCTTTTAAAATAAAGAGAAAAAAAAGAATAATGTCAAGTAGAATAAAAAATGCCACATCATTAAACTTACAGGATATTTTCTAGACAAGGGCTAATTACGAGACTTAAATATGTTTTTCCCATTTAAGTATAGAAAATGGAATATATTAATAGAGACAATTGAGTTCCTTTTTTTTTTCTATTTCTGTAGTGCCTAGGACAAAAACGACGCATAATTGATTAATTAAATAATTAAACCTATAATTTTTTGATTTAATTATGTGCGTTTCAGGAAAATGATAAAATGCATGATTTAAAATAATTGATTGTATAATTTAATCGTAAAGCATAAGTTCTAATTTATCAAAAGATTCATAATCGAAAAACAAGAAGATAAAAATGAATTTGAGGTCAATCGGAGACCTGTAACTCAAATCACGAATAAAACGATGAAATACGAAGAATCGGAAACAAGATATTTTGATGAATAGTAAAAGTAAGATATTTCAATGAATAATAAAAGTAAGATATTTCGATGAATAGTAAGATATTTTCATGAATAGTAAAATTAAGATATTCTCGATGAATAGTGCGATTTTTTGGAAAAGAATATAAATAAAACGAAACGAATCGTAAAAGTAATTATTCGAACGAAAAGTAAAAAACGTAACATATCTTGCCTCTCTCTTCTCTCTCTTCTCTTTCCTCTATTTTCCGGCAGCCGCCGTCGCACCGCCGGTGCCGGAAACTTTTTCTCAGTTTCGGCCTATTTTCGCACAGCTTGTAGGTCTCGCCGAGAAGATTCTAGAACAGGTCTCGAATTTTCATTCCGACATCTCCTTCACCGGAAAACGACCAATCAATCGTCGGAAAACCCTAATCTCCTCCCTCATCTCTTCCTTTCTCTCTTCTCTGTTCTCTCTCTCTCTCTTTTCCTCGCCGGAGCTGTGGCAGGACTGTCACCTGGGTGTGTGTGTCGTGTGGTGGGAGTGGCGGCGCCGGAGTTGTGCATGGTGTGTGTGTGTATACATGTGTGTGTGTGCATGCGTGTGTGTGTTGCTGTTGGCTGCTATTGGTGGCGGCGCTGTACATCACCGCCATGGTGGTGGTGGAGGTGGTAGCCGGCACTGGTGGCGCCAGCGAGTCGAGAGGAGGCGGCGCTGGGCGGCGCCGGTGCTACTGCTGTGTTTCTGGATGTTGTGCGCACTAGTGCGAGCGACGGGAGGTGCTGGGCGTGCGTGCCGGGATGTGCTGTGTAGCTGGGCGCGCACTGTATGCGTGCCGAGAGACGGGTAGCGCGCACGCGAGCGAGCGACGAGGGCGCTGTGCGCGCGACGCCAGGTCTGTTGTAAATGTTGTGTGCGTGCCATCGTGTGTGTGTGCGCGTTGTGTTGCTGTCGACGTGAAGTCATCGGTCGGGAGTCGGGGGTCCCAATCAAAGTCAACTCTTTTAAAAAATTACGAAAACGCCCATAAACATTAAAACGCTCTGTTTGAGCTCGTTTTAACTCTGATTAATCCTGTTCTTCTTCCGTTGCAATTCTAATATTTCCCTTTTTATCTTAAGATCATTTGTTTAACCATCGACACTTGTTTCTTCATCCTTGATATTTAGATCTTTCGTGCCGTCTCGTTTTTCCCTATCGTTTCTTCTTCGAGAGAATTTTATAATTTTTATATACGTAATTAACGTATTAAGGATCTAAGAAACCTCATTTACATGTGTAGGCTTATAATCAGATCAATACTCTTAAAATTTGATACTTTGACAACACACGCAGTTACCACCGAACAAGGTGGAGGTTTCTAAATCTCTATGTATTTATTATTTTCCCTATTTGATATATGAATTGTTGAACTGTAACGCTCCAAAATCTTTTGGTCAAAATATCAGAGTTTTTCATTTTTTGGCGTTAAGAGAGAAAGGGGAAAGAGGCGTACATGATATAAAATAGAAGAAAAAGGAGGGGACAAGAAGAGATACTCTTAAACCATCGGATACAACCGATAAAAGAGAGTTTAAAACATTACGCAGCGGAAAAACATCAGGATCTTTTACAAAGATGAGAAAATACAGTTAACATTTTACAAAACGTGGAACATCGTTTCAACATAGCTTTAAAGACAAAACCGGACAAAGGACACCGCCGATAGGGCACCCCTCTCTCTACGCGTCAAAATTCTCTTCTTCTCCTGTAGTGTGAGTACAGAATAAGGGGTGAGTGCATTGAATACACTCGTGGGGAATAACATCCGCATCTTATAACAGTCAACAGTTATACAATACCAGGAATATAACACTCAACCACGTTGCCACAGTATAACATGATCACATATCATAACATATGACCACATCGTTTAGTATTTCTCAATCATACTTCAATAGGGAAAACTGTAAACAGTTATAGAGTTAGAAATTACCCCCACCTCGTTCGGTGGTTACCACGTGAACAACGAGTATCGGCGGATCAGATTTCCCAAGCGAGTACCAAAGGATCCGATATCACAACGCTCAACTCAATAAGTAGCCTACACAAGTTATGACGTTCCTTAGATCCCAAATAAAGTATAATTAAAGCTATAAATGTTTCCAGCGAAAGTACGATCGTTAACTATGCGGCGGATCGAGAGATCTAAAGATTGGAGTTGAAGAAACGAGAGTGGATATCCAATCCATATGGCTGAGATGATAGAGAATGAAATTTGGGGCACGACGGAAAAAGAATGAGCTCAATCGGAGTTCAAACGAGCTCAAACGGAGCATTTTAAGTTTAGGGGTAAAACGGTAATTTTGGTCAAAGGGTTGACTTTGACCGGGCCCACGGACCCCGATCAATGACGTCTCATCAGCGACGACTCGATATGGATGGACGACGGAAAGAAAACGAGGTTCGGATCGAAAACACGGCGTCGGGTGCGCGTCGGCACCCGACGGGTGCGCACGGTGCGCGCGCGGCTCCCGGCGCCCGACGGCTGCCGAGTTTTCTCGGCAGCGGGTAAGCTCGCTCGGCTGGCTGCCGAGTTTTCTCGGCAGCCCCTTCCCAGATCTTCCCGACGGTGGCCTGCTCGAGCAGGCCACTTCCCGGCGTCGCCCGGTGCGGCGGCGCCGCCTCCAGCCACCACCACCTATCTCGCCGGATACCTCGCACCGCTGGCTACCACCTTCGGCCGTCCATCGCCGGATTCCGGCGGTGAATAGTGTCCGAATCTTCGCCGCAAAAACCTTCGAAGCCCAGTTTTTCGAAAATCCCAACTTCAACCAAAACTCCGGCCGGCGACTTCCCGTCGCCGGCGACGACTCCCAACACCTACGCCGGCGACTCCCCGTCGCCGGCAACCCATTCCGGCCAAGCCCAACCACCATCACAGCCTTTACACCCTCTTGCATAAACACACACACACTTACGTATTACACATACACACACCGATCTTCCCAGCTCCGGCCGGCGGCCTCCTGCCGCCGGCGACCCCCAGTCGCCGGCCACCACCACCGCCGAGCACACACACACACACAGCAAGTTACACACACAAACACACAGCGTATGGTGTACCACACACACACCCACGGTTCTTGCTTGGCCGGCGACTTCCAGTCGCCGGCCACCCTCCCCACAGCCTCGCCGGCGACCTCCCGTCGCCGGCCATCAGTTCACACACGGCGGCGCCACCATGCGCCGCCCCAACAGTGAGCACAACACACACACACTACAACACCTTCAAACACACACACACCATGCGATACACATATATACACACTGTCCTTCTCCGGCGCCGCCACCCACGGCGGCGCCGGCCCTCCAGCAGGTCACCCTACCTCCGGCGGTCCTCCGGTCGTCAGCTCCGGCGAGAAGAGAGAGAAAAACAGAGGAGAGAGAGAAGGTGGCACAAGGGTTAGGGTTAGGGTGTAAGAGGCTGTTTTTCGCCGTTTTCCGGCAAACGAGAAATCGGATTTGAAATCCGAGACCTATCCTAGATTCGTCTCATTGAGACGAACGTCGTGTGCGAAAATCGTTCGATTCCGACAACTTTGAATTTTCCGGCCACCGGCCGGCGGCGCCGCCGCCGCGCCGACGGCGGCGCCGGCGGTGGCCCGCCTGAAACAGAAACCCGGAAAGAAAGAGAGGAGAGAGAAGGACTTACTCGTTTTCGTCGCTTTCGGCTCGTT
The DNA here is from genome assembly GCA_954870855.1 of Scutellaria minor. NCBI lineage: Eukaryota > Viridiplantae > Streptophyta > Magnoliopsida > Lamiales > Lamiaceae > Scutellaria > Scutellaria minor. The sequence continues at coordinate 18,154,072 of OX940729.1, read as the reverse complement.
CGGAGAAACGGTGAAAAATGAATCGGAGGAGCCTCTATTTATAGAATTCGCAAAATTACTATTCACCGAAAATATCTCCTTTACTATTCATCCAAAATATCTCAAACACTATTCATCCGTTGACTTTTCAACATTACTATTCACGTAAATATCTTCGCTTCATTTCATCGTAAATATCTTCCGATTTTCCGAAACTCCGGGTTTTGTCCTTTCCGTCGTCGTTCGAGCTACGGGTCTCCGATTGACCCCTAGTTCGTTTCTATCTTCTCGTCTTTCCAAGACGCATCTTATGGTATGAAAATATTCTATATATCATGTCCACGAAAATTATCCATCTAAGTCACGCGTTAAACACATATTTGAAACGCACGTAATAAATTAAACAGTCAAAGTAAACGTGCATACTTATTAAGTCATACGTTAAATATTTAATTTAATCAATTATGCTCGTTTTGATCCGGGGCGCTACATGAACCATACGTGTTGTGATTATATGCTTTGATTAATATGTTCATATTATATTATGAAAGGACTATGGTCCACATTCATGCTACAGAGGGACTAATGATCCGTAAAAAATACTACGGAGGGTTTGGTGGTCTGTAAAATGCACCAACGGTATAAAAACCGTTATATAGGGTAAGACGGGTTGCACCCGCTCGTATTTGTATATATGTGCTATGCATTAGAAATATTCATCTCGTCTCACGTGAAGAAAATAAAGAGATGAAATACTTTTCCACTATTTAGTTTTATGAGAAATTAAAAGAAATTGGAAAATGGAATTCAGTCTCTAGTATTGTCACTTGTTTTTATGCCTGAATGGAGAACAAATATTCATTTAAAGCCTCAAATTGGAAAATAAGGTTGTTTTTGGGTCCCAATTGAGAAATCTCAAAATTTAAATGTAGAATTGAGAATCAATAAATAAATGAGGTCTTTGTTCTAAAAATTTTCTTGTAATTTAAAGCTCAAATTGAAATGTAAAATGAAATAAAACCCATAATTAAGAAATCTCAAAATTAAAATCTATAATTAACAAGAAAAAGAAAATCTTATTACGGAAATTATCCTTAACTCAACCCTAAAAAAGCAGTCATTTAAGCCAATTTTCAATAGAGGCCAAACCCAAACATGAGCCGGCCCTAACTCAAAATCCAAACATGGGTTAATTTTGAATAGGATCCAAACAACCCCACCCTTTTGTTCTCTAGGGCTCCCATACAATATATAAATAATAAATACACACTCGTTATAGATATAGGTAGACAAAGAGAGATTGAGAAATCAGGGCTTGCTTTGCAATGACAGATACAGGAGGAAGAGCGATTTATTTATGTATTTGTTTGTTATTTTGAAACAAGTTTATTTTGGTGAAGAAAAACTCAAATTCTCAGTTCATAGTTAACTGATCTATTAGGATTTAGGATAGGGAATTTGATGTTTTTTTTCTTCTTTTTTTTTTTTTTTTCTCTGTAATTGATGTATAAACTCTAAATGGTTATGATTCATTTGCTTTTGAATTTTGAATTGACAGCGAGTTTGCTTGTTTTTCTAAACAAGTTTAATTTGATGAGAAAAAGCTTAATTAGTTGTATTTATATATATGGTTATGAGTGCTATAGATTTTGCAATTCAACAAATCAATGCTGAGGTATCTCTATCTCTTTTTCTCTTTTTTTTTGTTGCTCGTTAAAATGTAGATGATATCACCATGAGTGAGTGATGATAATTGACGTGCATGTGAGCCATGTTTATTGTTTATCGTGAGAGCGATTCAAGCAAAGCTCTACTTTCCAAGTCCCACTATAACACCCTGATTAATTAATTAAAGTATATATATATTTATATATATAAGTATATGTATGTGTACATATGTATAATTAATTAGTAACTAGGTAAATTAAATAATTAATTGGTTAAGAATAGCCATTGATAAATTAAGAAAAAGAAAAGGAAAATTGTTGCTTATTCATTTTCCATCCCACGCCACCACCAGCTTCTTTTTTTTGTTTTTTTGACACCTAGCTACTTAAACTTGTTTGTGTGTGAAAGGGGGAAAGGGGGGTAAAATAAAAGAAAGAAAAAGGATCCTACGTTTATTCACGCACATACAGCTTTTCTCTTCTCTCCCTCTCGCTCAAGTCTCTTTCCCTCAAGGTTTCTCTCTCTCTCCCTGGTCTGTGTTGCTGCCTGGTTTTGTTGTTGCTGCAGTCGCGTGTGGTTGGGGTGTCGGGTCGGGGGGCTGGGCATGGGCGCTGGTGTGTCGGGTTGGGGCGCGCCGGATCTGTTCTGGGGCTGGTCAGCAGCCACCCTTCGGGCTGTGTTTGGTTGAGTTGTAGAGTGGTTGCGTGTGTGTTTGTGGGTTGTCTAGGTAGGTGGTAGTCGGGTGGTCAGTCGGGAGTGAGTCGCCGGTGACGCGGGTCGCCGGAGTCGGCGGTAGAAACAACGGAAAAAGGGCTGGTCGCAACAGATTGGGAGCTGGAAAAGAGGGTTTATTTTATATGTTTAGCATTGCTTTGCAAAATGCATTTCAAGTTCAATTATTTTAGCTTGGCAAAGATTATTTTTAGACTCTGCGAATTGTTTTAGCTTTGCAAACTAAGTTTTAATTTTTGCAATTGAGTTCAACTTTGCAAATTAAATGCAACTTTGCAAGATTGAGTTGTTGTACAAAATTGATTTAATTTCGCAAGAATGAGTTATTTTGCAAGATTCATTTACTTTGCCAAGTTAGTTTAATTTCGCAAGATTTATTTATTTTGTAAGAGTTATTTATTTTGCAAAGCTGATTCATTTAGCCGGATTTAATTTTATTCTAGTAAGTTTAGTATTATTTTTTTCTGTTATAAGTCTTAGTTTGCACGAAAACCCATCTTGCCAAGTAGTACGAGTTCTCTTCCTTTACACTCAAGATTTTTACTCGTAGACCTTGATCATCGACCTTATTTAGAAATGTCTTAATTCACGTTTTAGCCAAGTTATGAGTAGTCTCTTTAAGCTGCTAAAACAGGTTCTATTCTTATACTTTTTTAGGAAACACCAGCGAGGAATCTCCTAGTTTTTCTTGAACAGTAGCAGTTGCCAGAGACACTACTTATCTAAGGTGGGGGTAAATTCTTGCAAATTACATAATGTGAACAATGTGTGTTCTTACGGGCCATTACTATATGTCGGTGATTATAATCTGAATGTTTTGATGTGATGACAGAGTGAAATGTTTTGTACTACATGAGTGATGAAATGTAGTGAAAGTTATGGGAAATTCCTGTTTTCCCATTTATGTGATCAAGTGCTATAAAGTGCATTAATTGGCTGATGTGAGTTGAACATGATTGACTTGTAAACGTGGCAATATGTGCCTGTTACGTGACATGAGTGATTGTGCAATGTGGGCAAGGTGAGAGGGAGTGTTATGGGAGTGATTGTTTTCAAGAGTGGCTTAAAACCACACTAACTCCATGGTGGCATAGATCCACACTAACTCCATGGTGGCATAGATCCACACTAACTCTATGGTGGCACAGATCCACACTAACACTACAGTGGCTCAGAACCACACTAACATCAAGGTGGCTAAAAGCCACGTAAAAAAAAAATATTTTCCACGGCGGCTAAGAACCGTATCTTCAAAAAAGCGGCCTTAAAACCGCATTTATGTGTTGTGGAGTGATATGGTTACGTGTTTCAAGTGTTTTAATTGTTCACCATCCCACCCCACTGAGTGATTTTATGTGCTCACCCCTTAAATGATTTTGTTTTACAAGTGACAGCTATCTAGTCGGGGAGTGAAAGAGGTGTCTTTTTGATCCTAAATACTGTTAATATGTATGGTTTTGCGAAGTTAAGTTATTTTGCTATCCTACCACGAAGTGACATATTTTCTTCCGCTGTTATCAAAGTTTATGCTTGTTATAAAAGAGAGATACTTGAGATGGTTTATTTTATTTGCCATTATCTTTGTTAAGAAAATTTTTTACTCTCATTTAAAGGTATGTTTTGCTTAGATTGCTGGACGCCCAAAAAGGAAATTTATTGAAGATTCTGATTTCTACAGTAACGTAAAACGGGGCGTGACACATACAACTGTTTGATGCATGTCATTGCTGCACTTATGTCTATATTACTGTTAATATTCTCTGTTGAGATGTTTTGTTTCTCAAGAATTGAGATTATCTTCAACTATCCATAATAAATATGTCTATATGTACCTAAATTAATTCTAATTGTCAGCCACTTACATGTCTGCTATTTTCATGGCCGGGACTATATTTATATAAGAAATATCATATTCCTATCCCCAAACTATTATACATTATATTTATGACATAGAAGTGCCTTGAAGAAAATGATATTAAATGAATATGTAATCTAAGTTTATATTGATAATTAACAAGATTACTAAAATTTCCAAAAAAAATCATTCTAAAAAAGATGTTATTTGCAGATTTTATGATTTAACTGAGCAATGATAAATTAAAAATATCAAATTAAAATTTTAGAGAAAAACAATAAAATTAAATTATTATTTCTGTAACCATAGTTACACATAAATATAATATACGGGATGTCCCTTTAGTAATCATAGATGTAACAATAAGATAAATGTGAAAATCATATAAAATATTTATAAATATTAGTGACCTATAATTAAAGATTATGTGGAAATTATGTAAGATATTACACCAACATTTAAATATATTGAAAAAAAAAAGGAATGTATTTTCTATATTTTGTGGACATAAAATATAACTAAAATTAAAAAGAACATTTTATTAAATAATCATAAAACATGGTTTATGGTATAAAATAGAGTGATTGATAGTTAAAATGAACATGAACATAAAACTGAGAATCATAGGAATAAGAATGTTGAGATGGTGAGTTAATACAATACATTAATTATGCAGGATAACAAAACAATTGCATTAGAGAGTACATTAATTATGCAGGATAACAAAACAATTGCATTAGAGAGAATATTGTGAGTGGCACCAAAATACTTGAAAAATTGAATAACATGTTTAAAATGGTTTAAAATGTGCTTAAGAGACCTGTAGATGCTCCTATTAAGTATAAATATAAGATAAGGGCAAAATCCTCTGAAATTCTAGAAGGGTATAAGAATATTTATAAGATAACAACAATGACGATAGAAAATAAAATTAAAGATTTAACTCAAATTGATGTATATAATAAGAGTATAAATGTCTTAATTATGATGAAAGAATAAAATACTGATGAACTTAATTATGGAAGAAATATCCTTTAAATCTTTTAAGAAAAATATCATATTTGGTCACCAAAATAGTAACATTAAGTAAAAAAAGTCACTTGAAGAAATTGAGATTAAATGACTATCTAATCTAATTTAATATTTTATGAAAACTAACAAATGTGACTAATTGTTCAAAAATTCATTGATATATTTACATAAAAGACTTAGAAGATATATGAGATAGTGTTAAATATAGGTAGAAACATTAAACTAATGGGTCATACAATGATATGGTGAAAAAAAAAATTGCAAAATGTTTATAAGATAAGTAGCTAATATATTTACTAAACTATTTGGTTTTATGTTGATGATCACCTGCTCATCAGACCAGATTCCTAGCTTGAACAACGAGAGGAAAACCGAGCATGGAACCGGACAACACCGCTTCACTTGATGGCCGGCCCGACCAGAATATTCAGACCGACCAGAGGGGTCATTCGAAAAGCCAGATCCGACCACCGGAGCCGACCAGATTTGGGTCGACCAGACCAAGTCAGTTCGGTAAAAACAGATCTATTAGAAAAGACTAAGCTGAAGATAATTCACATAAGATGAGCAGAAAAGAGTTAGCTTATTTCACGCCAGAATCTTCAAAGAGGGAAACAAATCAACAATCAAATCATACCCGATTTAGATAGAATTTTACCCGATTGATCTCCATCGAGACCCTAGAATCAAGGGATTTATTTTTTATTTTCCAAGTTTCGTATCATTACGTTTAGCCTATAAATAGGGCCTTAAATCCTCATTAGGAAGGTCAAAAATCATTGTATTCAAGCAATTTTGAGAGCACTTTTCTCTCAATTATTATATAAAAAACGTTCTGTTTGGCCAAAACTGACCGGCCAGAACAAGCCGAACAAATTTTCCCGAGTAGGCACAGGGCACTGTCTTTTTCTTATTTTATTTGATTTTTATATTCTTTATTCGATTCGATTTATTTGAGCCAGATCGATATTTTGGGTGTTTGTCTAGGATTTTGTGCTTTACAAAATCTGACGTCAACATATGTCATAAAGGCAAGTATCCAATGAAAGTTATACATTTAATAAAAAAAATATTGGTTATAGCATTTCTTGTCTTTGAAAAATATATAATGGAGCTAATGGAGATTTAATGTGAAGAGAATTGGAACAGATAATATAAAAAATTTCAAAGTGATGTACAAAATTAATATGAAATGTATAAGGATACAAAACACATGTTTTATAGAAAGTTATGCATTGGAGAAACATGCATTTTTTTTTCACTCAGTGAGTATATAATTAACTTAATAATTATTCTCTACAATCTGAATTAAATATTTATTTTCAATATTTCTATAGAATAAAGCATGCTGGTTGATTTGAAACACATATTGAAAATCAAAGTATTACTATAAATTAGATTAAATTATATATATATATATATATGAGATAATTAGAAATTTCCAATCAAATAGATATATAAATGTAAATAATAAATCCAAATTTTTAAAAATTTAGTAAAAAAATTTCAAAATTGTAATGTACGTTTTTGTCTAGAAATTACATTTACAAAAATCTAAATTTATCTAATATAATCTAATTATTTACAATTTCAAATGTTTTGGACTGACAACTATGAATATTTGTACAATTATATCTATAATGGTCATGAATCAATGAAATTAACATAACCTAAAAAGATAAAAATGAAAAGTATACAATTGATGAAATCAAAAAGTTGCAAGATGCTTAGTGGGTGTCTTTACTCTAGAAGCAATTTGGAGAATTTTTGAATTTACTTTCAACTAATATTTCTATTAGTTTATCAACTTGCAATTATATATATATCCAATCAACAGAGTATAACATATTGGGCAAATCAAAATTTAGAATTTTTTTTGACATAGAATCATATCTCTAACACAACACAATGTTCACTGAGTCAACACATTCATGTTTCAAAATATGATTAAATTTTGATGAAACAAGTGAATGCTCTATTTCAAAATAAAGTGGAGTTGCATAGTTCTTGCATGTAGCACAGTCGATTTTTATGGGATAAAACACCAATGGCGAAACGATGGACGATTGAAAATGTAGATAAATTACTGAAAGATGTTAGGAAATGATAAGGGTTTTTTGTAGAGATTTTTGACAAGTTTTGTCAGTTGCTCTAAGGGCTACAATTCATTAGACTATTTATGTAAGTCTGGTCAAATCATATTTGTAACTCAAGATGAGAAAAATTACATTGTCGTAGAACATGAGATTGAAAGATGATACAAGGTTCAGTGAATTCTTACGTACTAAGAGTGTGAAATAGTGAAAAACCAGCTGACTACGAAATAAATATCAAAATTAAAGATGAGATGATGTATGACAATGAGAAAAATTTGATACCACGACTTATTGACATTATTTTCCCAATATTTTTTTAAACTCAAATATAGAAAACATTTTTACTTCAACAATATATTTTACTACAACTAATTGTATCTTCAATTATTTGTGTTTAGTAAATTTTTTTGTTAATTAGCGCATGATGAGGTGAACCAGTTAAAACTCTATTTGATAGGTTGTTAGGCTAGCTACAAGAGAGCACTAATATTTGAAGATGCCTAATTTGTTGGCATGTTTGTGTAGTTGAATTGTTGAAGTTGTTTTGTTAGCGTGTTTATGTAATTTAGATCGATTTTCAAGTGTTGAATCAAACATGAATAATGTCTTTGTGTTAATATGATTGTTTGATTACAATCCTTTCTTTTCTACAATTATTTTTTTTCTCTATAATTTGACAAGATTAAATTAAAATAATAAATTTGATTCATAATTAGGAGCCACAGCACAAACAATTAGAAGCAAGAACCATGAACTAGAATTTTATCTTTTATTTTAGAATTTTGAAACTTACTATTCTTTTGCTTTTTTTGATTTTTAAGGAACTAGTTTTAGATCACGTGCGTTGCACATGGAGATCAATTCAAAATAAGAAAAAAAAAATACAAATACCTTATATGTACACTTTTATATTAGAGTTTTAATTATAATAGAATTCTATAAGATTTTGAATTAGGATTCTAATATAAAATTATTTAAATATGAAAATCTTATATTACGATTATAACATTAAATAATAATCTTTGATAATGATATATTTAACAATTCATATTTTGTAGGAAACATCCACACTTTTATATATGTAATAGAAAAAGATATAGGACCCCAAATTTTATCTTTTGATCTACGTTGAGTTTTACATTATATTACGGTTAATTTTAATGCATTTAAACAAAAACTAAAGTCCAACAAATGAAATGAATAAAAAACCCACAATATTAAATCAGTAAATTTCACAAAAAAAATAAAAAATTGACAATCACATGCAACACACGTGCTCTATACTAGTAAATGTTTGATTGGACTGAGCAGGGTTATCATTTGTGAAGAATGTGAACAAATTTATGCTCACTAGATACACCACCAATACATTTATATCAAAAATACATTATAAACTAACATAAATTTATATATAACATAAATTAACTAAGTTAACAAAAATTAACACGAAATTAAGTAACTAAACTTTAACTAAGTTAACAAATTTTCATGTAACCAACATTTTTATTTAATTTTCATATAATTAACAAATTAATATTATACTGAATAAAATCCTAAATTATCTAGTAAGTTAACAACTAATTAACTAATATAACTTAAATTTCATATAATTAACAAATTAACATTATACTAAATTAAATCCTAAATGAACTTGTAAGTTATAAACTAATGAGTATCCCGTGCAACTGGTGCATGGATCTTAGATATATGCACTTGGTCCGAATCCAATCCGATCCGGCCCACACCCTTTTTTCACAACTTTTTTTTCTTACCATGACCTTTATATTATATTAGTCATATTTTTATATTATATTAGTTATATATTTATGTTATATTAGTCCTACCTTTATGTACAAATATCATAAATATATTACAAATTATATATACTTCCCCTATGTTATAGTTGAGCTGCCGGTATCGAAACCTACTATCAAATACATCTATTTTCAGTAAATGACTGAGGTATTAAACTCTTTTCTTCAATACAGACTTTAGTTGATTTATACTTTGTACACCAAGATTCGAGGCTAATTTGAAATTATGATAATATTTTTTAGGGTTAATTTTAATTTTGGTCATGCGGATGACTCTTTCCATTTTTTGACAACCAAATATAGATTTTTCAATTTTGGTTTTATATGTTTCAACTTTTTCTAATTTCAATCAAATTTTCCAATATTGATCCTGTATGTTTTAATATTTTTCAATTTTAGTCCAATTTTGATCGGAATTCCCAAAATCGCCAATGTCACGTGAGATTTTTTCTGACAGCCATCCGACCAAAATTGGATTGAGATTGGAAAAAATTAAAATATACTGAACCAAAATTGGAAAACTTGACTGAAATTGAAAAAAAATCGAAATATTTAGGACCAATATGGAAAAAATTAAAACATATAAAACCAAAATTAAAAAACATATACTTGGTTGTCTAAAAATGAAAAAGATCTTACATACAGAACCAAAATTGAAATTAATCATATGTTTTGTGTCTTCTTTATGGATATTTTGTGTGCAGTGCTTTTATGAAACCCATCACTCATTGCCTTTGTTCCTAATTCCTTCCCCTTAGTTTATAAAAACATGAAGAATGAACTGTTAGTGGACTTTTACCTCATTTGGCATTGCTAAATTTTAAGTTAATTGAGGTAATGAGTGAAACTATAACATAGGGGAAGTATATATAGTTTGTTTGTATGTTTCGGGTGAAAGGAATTTTATTTGACTTTCTCTTCGTTGTATCCTGATTTTAAGTGAATCTATATTTCTGCTATGTTGGTAAAAAAGTGTAAATAGAAAATCAAGTTCAATACTAATTTGGAAACTATTGAGATGATCTTACTAGTCTGTCATTAAATATCAACGGTGGGGTGAAGACTTAGAAAATTTCCTAAATCCATTTGGGATAAATCGGATTACTTATTCCGGATGCTGCTTACCAAGAATTTGAACAGAAAATAAATAGATTTGATAAAAAACCATTATCAATAGAAATTGTTTCTTTTTTCACAAAAGCAGTTTAAGGTAAGATATAGGAAATGAAAGAGTATAAATAAATAATGGTCTAGCATTAATAGAAGACGAATTTGAGGAATTTGGTTCTTTATGTTTAAAAAATAATGGGCTTTACCTGTTGGATATTGAGACGGTGAAGATTGTTACATAGATAAAATTTGAAAAGGACGGTGTTGATCTCTCTGAAAAATATTGGAGGTGAATGAAGAAGAAGAAAAAAAAAGTGAAATGCAATAAATTTTAATGTATGTGAGCCAAAATTGAAAATTAGGGCTTCTGATGCCTATATTCCCACCAAAATTAATTTGGTTAGTTGAGTTCAATCCATTTGACTGAATTTCAATGGTGGGAAACTACTATGATGACTCAGTACTTTGTAATCAAATTGGAGATATAATATTGAATCATCGGTGAGTAACATACATCGAAAAAACATAATTCAATATATCAACAATAAAGATATAATGCAACGATTTCAAGATATGAATAAGAGCAAATAGCCACGTATACCCCGAACATATAAGCAATTACCCTTTGTAATCCTCAATATAAGGGTTTAACCTTTTCTACCCCTTTTTGACTAGTCAGCGTGAATTGATGATTTGAACAGTGATCTGAAGAGACATGTGTATGTATTTTGTTGGCTTTACTTGTGCAGGATGATGGGAAATTATTTTTAAGTGCTACACGAAAATTATTTTGTTAAATTGAAAGCTCCACGAAATTAAATTTTAAGTGCTACACGAAAATTATTTTTAAGTGCTACACGAAAATTATTTTGTTAAACTGAAAGCTCCAAAAAATTAAATTTTAAGTGCTACACGAAAATTATTTTTAAGTGCTACACGAAAATTATTTTAATATTTCATTTCAATTAATGTTCGTGTAACGTTAAGTTTAATGTTTAATGTTCGTGAAACATTAAAGTCAATGTTCGTGAAACATTAAATTTAATTCTCGTGGACCCCTTGTTTTTCAATGTTTCGATTTAATTTTTTTTTCCCTTGCATGTTCATTTTATTATTTTCGTTAAACGTTTAACTTTTATTTTCGTGTAAGGTTTACTCTTTTTTTATGTTCGTGTAAGGTTTACACTTCAAAAAATTTCGTTCAACCCTAATTCTATATTAATGGATGTCAATGATGTGAAAGGTGGTAGTTACGAGAATTAATATCAGACAGGCAAGTTGGCAGATTATTGGGGTATTTTGGGATCAATTCTTATATTTTGGGCTATTATAGACACTATTTTATATTGAGGGGTATTAAGGGATTATATTATACAATTAGGGGTAGAATGGGCTGGGCTCTCATATGAATAATATAAGAGTAATATTATACATAAATATTTATACCATTCATGTTGTTGTCTCCGATATAGTCATATATGCATTAGTGGGAATGCTTAAATATCTATTTTGATATGGTTTCAGTTGTTCATAAGTGCCAGTAAATTAGAGCTAATTAAATGTGTAATTGACAAAATCCCTAATAATAAATTTAAACATTTGCTAGTAAGTTCAACTATTAGTAACTTGCACAAAAAAAACTAAACCACACTTTTGGCAACACGTTAGTAAATGACAAAACCACTTAATAGAATATAAAACACTGAGTTGTTTTTAAAAGGAGAGTACAAAATATAGAATTACCAAATATTAAAAAGTTGATACACTAACAATAAGTATCATGAGTTTCTCAATATTATTCACGTTGAATATTCAAATAAACATGTAATTGAAGGGGAAAAAAAGGAACAAAACAAGTAAAGAAACATACGATTTTCATAAAAGATTGATTGTTCAATATTCAAATGAGCACATCACCATATGAGTAGTGGCCCCTCTCGCCTCCTCCCTGTAAGAAAGGTAGCAACCATTATATGTATATATATGTATGTAAGTTTTGTTTATGCTCTAGCAATTAAATCGTAATACTGAATTACTAACCTTATAATTCAAGTTGCTGCTCACGAGAGCCATGAAGACTTGATCAAAAAATGCTTTGGAGGAGCGGGCAATATAATTAAACCCTCTTGTATTTGCTTTCCAACCAGAGGATTGCAGTCAACTGTTTCAATATTTGAAATGATTTCATCTCCACATCTTAAATAGAACGATTTCATTTTGTAGCAATGTTTTATGCTTAATTTTTGAAGACATTTAAAGCTTTCATCTGTCCCCTTCAATTCCTCTAGATCAATATCTTCAATTAGAAGACTATGAAGCTTTGGAAATTCATGTGCTTCTATTTCCCATTTTGGGCCTAGAAAGGCATTACATCGTAATTTGAGCACTTGAAGATTCGGTAGTGAAGAAATCTTTGTCATTTCTCTCCAAGGATAGCCCAACCCATTCCAATACAACTTTTTCAGATTTAATGGGAAGATTGGAAGTGGAAAAAACTATGCAACAACCTCAAATGTGCACACAGGATTTACGATGACACATTTAAGTGATTCCAGTTCACTAAGATTGGAAATATTATCAAAGTTACTCAAGGTCTCAATTATGTTTGGTGTTAATTGAATTCGAATTCCAAGCTTCTTTAAATTGGGGATCCTCTTGATAACACCCATAGTGCAACTGTTTAAGCTCACATCTGATAGTGTTAAGAGGTTTTGTAAAAAAGTGCTTTCACCAATATGAGGTACATCCCTTCCCATGACGTGAAGATGCTTCAATTTTTTCATATTCCATATCGTCATAGGCAAATATGATAAATCTCCAAAGGATTTGATGGTTAAATGTTGATGGACAATCAAGTAATGAAGTCTTCCAAGTTTGGATATGGAAGAAGGGAGATTTGCATTGCATGTGAGAGCAAGATATCTTAACTTAACCAATTCTAGCACTTCCAAAGGGAATTCATAAAAACGGATGTTAAGAGCATCGAGTTTCTAGAGCAACTTTAAAGTAAAGCATATTGGTACCTGATATTGATGATATGGGTCTAAACATAGTAGAGTTTGGGCAGTAGTTGCACAATTTTCCTCCATTGATTTACACACATCTTTAATGCCAAACAAAATGTTATTGTGGATGGTTAGTCTGTTCTGGTCTTTTATAAGTTTTCTTGAAGCATCTCTATAACTATCGACGATATGAAAAAAATTTGTCTCCTTGGCTTCTTTATAGCAGAAGTGCCACCATGAAGCATGGAGGCCACAAGTTTTTACTCTTTCAGTCGGATTGAATATGGTGCTTCTTTGGTAGACCATGATAATACTACACAAAGCAATGTACTACAAGCATTCTACACCAGAAATTTCTAATGTTTTGAAAAACCCTTTCTTGTCTGTTTGCTTCCTACTCTGTGCCAGCTTTCTGATACTTGTCAACTTCCTGAGTCCAACATCCTGTTTCTTGTTAGCTGCTGACAGCTTCCTGCTTCCAGCTTCCTTATAGTCTGCTGACTACTTCTTGCGGTATCCTATCTTCTTTCTTCCAAGGATACTTCTTTCAGCTTGTTGTTCCCTACAGCATGTTGATCCTTAGAAATGTTCTTGTTTCTTCTAAGGTTGGTTTTCCTTAAAGCTTGAAACACCATTACATGATCTTTTCTCAAGAGAGATAAGCTTATGATCATGTACAGTATGGAAACTAGGTATCAGTACCTTAAGCAAACTGTTCTTTTTCTTATTGTGTATACAATTTAGTCTTATCAAGATAACTACAGAAATATCCCAACACCTTTCAATGTTATTGATTAGATAGCTTTAGGCTTTTCATAGAAGCGCTTGGTCAATTTGGAAAAGGGTTTAGACCTCCTAGTCAATATGAGTTGAGGGAGTCGTTATTAAAAAAAGTCGTTAAAAGAACCAAAGTTAAAGTAAAAACACATGAAGATGAATGGAAAAAGAATTGCTGCTCAATTATGACTAATGGTTGGAGTGATCGAAAGAGAAGGAGTATCATGAACTTGTGTGTCAATTCTAAAACAGGTACAATTTTTCTTTCCTCTAAGGAATCTTCAGATGTGTCACACACAAGTACAATGATTTTTGAGTATATTGATCAGTGTATTGAACAAGTTGTGTAGCGCCCCGGATCAAAATGAGCATAATTGATTAATTAAATATTTAACATATGACTTAATAAGTATGTACGTTTACTTTGACTGTTTAAATTACTTACGTGCGTTTCAGATACGTGTTTAATGCACGCTTTAGATGAGTAATTTTCTTAGACATAGTATATAGAATATTTCTATACCATTGAATGCGTATCGAGAAAACGAGAAGATAGAAACGAACTAGAGGTTAATCGGGGATCTGTAGCTTAAATGGCAATGAAGAGAACAAAACACGAGGTTTTGGAAATATCAGAAGATATTTACCAAGATATTTACCGAGATATTTACGATGAATAGTAACTTCTGAAATCTATAAATAGGAGCTCACCCCAGTTCATTTTCACCTCTTTCTTCGAATGAGCCAAAAAGCGACGTTTACACGTAAGTCTCTCTTCTCTCTCTTTTCTTTTTCGGCCTCCGACGCGCCACCACCGGCGCCGCCGCCGGCGAGGTGGTGCCGCCACCGGAGTTCACCGAAATATTTCAAAGTGGTCGGTTTCAGCCGATTTTCGCACACAACGTAGGTTTTGACGAGTCGAGTCTAGAACAAGTCTCGGATTTCTATTCTGACTTATCGTTCGCCAGAAAACAGTGAAAAACCTTTACAAAACCCTAAACCCTAACCCTAGCCAACCTTTCTCTCTCCTCGGTTTTCTCTCTTTTCCTTCATCCTTCTAATTGGAGATGTTGTCAGAGGTTTTCATGGAGGCGAGTGTGAGTGGTTGGGGGGATGACGCCACCGTGTGTGGTGGTGTCGGAGTTATATCGGGTTAGTTATGTTTATATGCATGTGTGTGTATGTTTGTGTGTGATCTCTGTTGGGGGCGGCACGGATAGTGCCGCCATGAGAAAAGTGATAACCGGCGTTAGTGATGCGCCGGTGGGTTGAGACGATGGGTTTCCGGCGACCTTCGGTCGCCGGCCAAGCGTTTTTGTGATGAGTGTGATTACGTATATATATGTTTGTGTGTGTGAGATGGGTTTGGAGAAGAATGGGTTGGTATTGGAGAGATAGTAGTAGGGAACTAGAAGTTTGGAACGAAGTGGTCGGAAACGCCGGGCAGAAATGAGGTTGTCGGGGGAGGCTGCTGTCGCACGGTCGTGTCGTGGGGCACGATTGTGCCCCAGCTAGCAGAAGCCACTGGAGGGTGGCGCACGGTCGTGCCGGAGCGCACGGTCGTGCGCGGCCAGGCAGAACTTGCTGGAAGCTGGCTCACGGTCGTGCACGGCCAGGACGCGCCGGGAGTGGGTGCCGGGTGCGAGACGTGTGTCGGGTAACGCTGTGTTTCCAATCCTTTCCCATTCCTTTTCCTTTAAATCCCTTACCATCGAGTCTTAGCCGACGGGAAGTTGTCGACCGAGGGTCGAGGGCCCGGTCGAGGTCAACCCTTGATACCTATGTACTTTCAAACTTCATATACGTTGTTGAGCTCGTATCAACTCCGAACGAGCTCATTCCTTATCCAAGCTTTAGATCCTTTGACTCGTCGCGTGAACGTTTATCGCTTTAATTATAATTAATAAGGACCTAAGAACATCGTAACTTGTGTAGGCTTCATTTCGGATTGAGATTGAGTATTTGTTGGATTAAGCTTGGGTACTTGTTGAATTGAGCTTGTGTTATCAGACGTTTGATTCTAGCGACTCACGCGGGTAACCACCGAATAAGGTGGGGGTAACTTCTAAACTCAATATGTTACTGTTTTCCATATTTGATAATTGAACTCTATGTGTTGTGATTATATGTTGTGATTATTATTATATTCATGCATACTTTATGAGTACAAGAAACGTGGATCATGCATACGTTATGATACGATGAACGAGAACGGATGTCCTAGGTCATGATAGGGATGGACTGGTGGCCCATAAAAAGCACCATACGTTAGGGATGGACTGGTGGCCCGTAAAAAAGCACCATACGTTAGGGATAGATTGGTGGCCCGTAAAAAGCACTGAGTATAGTTGAGTGCTCTTAGAGCCGTGTGTTCTACATTGTGTGCTATACATTTTATATGCTGTGACTACTTGTTGAACTTTTATGCTCATCTAATAACTGACTAAAATTTGGAAAGTATCCCCACGAGTGTATTCAACGCACTCACCTCTTATTCTGTACTCACACTACAGGAGCCGATGAGCATGTTGAACCCTAGAAGGAGAGATAATGTGTTATCTTTGGATCTGTATTTTAAAGTTGTCGTTTCTTAAACATTTCTAAAACAATATCTTATTTAAATCGCGTTTTGTAATATTTTGATACATGTAAATATGAGAGATCCTAATGTTATTTTTCCACTGCGTATGATGTATATTATCAGTAGTGAGACTGATTGCTATCGGCAGAGGCCGATTGTTGTTAAGTGAAAGTATCACTTCGTCCCTTATCTTTATTCTTTTGTCGTCTCTTTCTCCTTCTTTGTTATGGATCCTGATATTTTTCCACTGCGTAAGGGTTCAAACTCCTTTTTATCGGTTGTATCCGATGTTCTAAGTGTATCTCTTCTTATCCTCTCCCTTTTTCTTTCTATTTTATATCATGCTCGCCTCCTTCTCCTTTCTTTCTTCACGCCCAAAAAAGAAAAACTCTGATATTTTTAAGTGAAAGATTTTGGGGCGTGACAAGTTGGGCCAGAAAATGTCATTCAAATAGTAACTAATAATGCTTCGAATAACATGGGGGCTGCAAAGTTATTGAAAGAGAAAAGACCGACTATGTTCTGGACATCATGTGCTACACACACTATCAATCTTATGATTGAGGGTATTGCAAAACTGTCTCGATTTAAGAAAGTCCTTGATCAAGCGAAAGTTTTAACCATCTTCATTTATGCACATCATAAGACCCCAACCAAGATGAGGATGTTTACAAAGAAAAGAGATATAGTGAGACCAGGGGTCACAAGATTTACTTCTTCATTCCTCACTCTATAGAGTTTGTTCGAGAAAAAAGTTCAATTGAAAGCAATGTTTACTAGCTCCGAGTGGGATGAATGTAAGTGGTCGAAATCTTCCAAAGGAAAAGCATGTTACTCAACAGTATTGAATATTGGTTTTTGGAATGGTGTCGCGTCATGCTTGAAAGTTTTTGCACCTTTGGTACGAGTGCTTCATATTGTTGATGCAAATAGAAAGCCATCAATGGGTTTTTTGTATGGTGAAATTCTTCAAGCTAAGGAAGATATCAAAGTTGCTCTAGGTAATTATGCCAAAAACTATGAGCAAATTTTGGAGATTATTGATGCAAAGATGAAAGGCAGACTAGACACCTCATTGCACTTGATGGTTTATCTATTGAATCCATATTTTCATTATAAGGATCCAAATCTTATACTAGATCATGTCATCTCAGATGGAGTTATTAATTGCCTTGAAGTTATTTTTCATGATAATTTCGACTTGATGGATAAAGTTATGAATGTTGAGTTGCCAATGTATAAGACCAAAGAAGGTGTCTTTGGGAAGCCTCTTGCAGTGCGTGGATGTGCAATAAATAATGACAAATATGATCCAGGTATGAAAATGACAATACAACTCATTTAAATTATTAATTACCTTATTGTTTTGTCTCTTTAACCTTTGTTTGTTTGTGTTTTTTTCTAGTAAATTGGTGGCTTAATTATGGTTATTCGACTCCTAATTTGTAAAAAATTGCTATGAGAATCTTATCATTAACCTCTAGTTCTTCTGGATGCGAAAGAAATTGGAGTGCATTTAAAGGGGTTAGTAACTTAAATAATAATACATTATTTTAATTTTATTTCAATAGTTTATAATTATTTTGCCTTTTTTGTTTGTTTGTATGTAGATACATACAAAGAAGAGGAATAGACTAGATGTTTCTCGATTGAATAATCTATTTTATGTCCAATTCAATTCACGTTTGTTGAACAAACACAAGAGGGAAAAAGAGAGAAACGTTGATGTGCTATTAGCAAGTGATGCAAGTAAAGCACAAGAATGAAGTATTGATGGGGTTGATATTGATGATGCAGAGGAGATGGATACAAACTTGGGTTTGGAAGGGGTCATTTACACTTCTGAAATAGATGGGCCAAGACCTCAAATAAGTCCTAGAGTGAGAGAACTTGAGACGGATGATTTTGAATCCGAAGATGAGGAAGTGAATGAGAACGAATTTGAATTTGAATCAGATGGGGAGCATGTTTTAGAAAATTTTGGAGGAGAGGAGCAAATTAATGATGTAGTGCATGATTAGAAAATGTTGATCACTATTTGTCACGCCCCATTTTCTTCTCATATTTTTATCAGAGTTTCACATTGGGCGTGAAGAAGAAAATAGTAAGAGACGACAGAAGAAGGGGATTAGAGACGACATAAGAAAGAGGTGAGGGACGATGTGAGTCTTTCACATATCAACAACGGCCTCGGCCGATAACGATTGGTCTCAATACCGAAATATACAACATATTAAAGCAGCAGAATAAACATCAGGATCTCACGTTCACAGTATACTCAAAAAAATAATTACAAAACGTGGATAAACTTAAAATGTTGTTTGAAAATGTTAGTGTAACCTCATCCTAAATATAAAAGCCCAGGGATGGCACCATCTCTCTCCACCTAGGGTTCAACATGCTTACCAGCTCCTGTAGTGTGAGTACAGATTAAGGGGGTGAGTGCGTTGAATACACTCATGGGGATAAAATCTGCATCTTATAACATTCAATAGGCATATATATATTAACGATATATAACAATCGGCACAAAGTCATAGCAAGTAAAATGCATAACAGGTATCAGAAATGGTAAGAAGGATAGGTGCGGGAACAACCCGTCTTACCCTATGAAACGGTCTCAATACCGCTGGTGCGCTTCATGAGGACCACCAAACCTCAATAGAGTAGTAGAAGGGAGGGAGACGATTTTTTACAGTCCCGTAGGACTTTCCGAACATGCAATGTGAACCGAAGTTCTTTCACAGTATATAATATGGCACAACACATATATTCACAACATTTAGTATTCCTCATTCATGCTTCATAATAAGGAAAACTGTAAACACATTAAGAGTTTGAAGTTACCCCCACCTTGTTCGGTGGTTACTACGTGAACAACGAGTATCAACAGATCAGATTTCCCAAGCGAGTACCAAAGGATCCGATATCACAAGGCTCAACTCAACAAGTAGCCTACACAAGTTATGACGTTCCTTAGATCCTTAATAAATTATAATTAAAGCTGTAAAAGGTTCCGTTGGAAATCGGTCGTTAAATACGCGACGGATCGAGCGATCTAAAGATTGGAATTTTGGAGACAAGGCTGAAAGTCAAGTCCAAAGGGCTGAGATGATAGGAAATGAAATTTGGGTCACGACAAAAAAAGAATGAGCTCGATCGGAGTTAAAACGAGCTCGAACGGAGCATTTTAAGTTTAGGGGTAAAACGGTAATTTTGGTCAAAGGGTTGACTTTGACCAGGCCCACGGACCCCGATCAACGACGTCTCGACATCGACGACTCGATACGGATGAACGACCGAAAGAAAATGAGATTCAGATCGAAAACACGGCGTCGGGTGCGTGCCGGCACCTGACGGGCGCGCATGGTGCGCGCCGGCACCCGGCACCCGACGCCTGCCGAGTTTTCTCGGCAGCTAGGCGCGACCCAACCCGGCTGGTCGAGTTTTCTCGGCCAGCCCTGCCCAGAAATTCCCGACGGTGGCCTGCTCGAGCAGGCCACTTCCCGGCGTCGCCCGGCGCGGCGGCGCCGCCTCCAGCCACCACCACCTACCTCGCCGGATACCTAGAACCGCCAGGTACCCCCTCCGGCCGTCCATCTCCGGATTCCGGCATGAATAGTGCCCGGAAATTACACCACAAAACCCTTCGATACACAGTTTTTCCAAAAATCAACCTTCACGAAAACTCCTCCGGCCGGCGACCCCAATCGCCGGCAACCCTCTATCTCCGGCCACAACCCATGCAAGACCAAACAAAATACACACACACCTGTTTCTATGGGATTTGGATCCCCTGCTGGGGGGAGAAAACCAGCAGGAGCTGCTGGGCACCAAACGGTGCCGTTTTTTCTTTTTTCTTTTTATTTTTTTTTATTTTTCATGTAAACATGTAATTATTTATTACATCAAGTGATTTTTTCATAATTCTCTAAACATTTATTTGTCATATAATTATTTAATGGTCTCATTTATTTGTTATGTAATTATTTATTACATCAAGTGATTTTTTCATAATTCTCTAAGTGCATATTTAATTATATATTTTTGGGTATGTTATATTATAATATGCACTTAGAGAATTATGAAAAAATCACTTGATGTAATAAATAATTACATGTTTACATGAAAAAATAAAAAAAAACAAAAAAAAAAACGGCACCGTTTGGTGCCCAGCAGCTCCTGCTGGTTTTCTCCCCCCAGCAGGGGATCCAAATCCGTTTCTATGCACACACTGATTTTCTTGCTCCGGCCGGTGGCCACCTGCCGCCGGCGACCACCACCCATCACCGTGACCTTGGCCGGCGACCCCCAGTCGCCGGTCACCAACAGTCGCCGTGCAACAACCACCCCTCCGCCACTACAAAACACACACACACGTACGTATATAAACACCCTCCACTGAAAACAAGAGAGAGAAGGGAGGAGAGAGAGACTTACTCGTTTTCGGCGCGTTCAGCTCGTTCGGAAAAACGGTGAAAAATGAAATGGGGAAGACCCTATTTATAGATTTTGAGAAGTTACTATTCATCCAAAATATCTTGGTCACTATTCATGAGTTGACTTTTCCAAGTTACTATTCACCGGAAATATCTTCCAGGTTTTTGATCGAAACTTCGAGTTTTGCCCTTTTCATCGTCGTTCGATCTACAGGTCTCCGATTGACCTCTAGTTCGTTTCTAACTTCTCATTTTCTCGGTACGCATCTAATGATATATAAATATCCTATATTCCACGTCTAATGAAATTATCCATCTAAACCTCGCTTTAAAACACGTATCTGAAACGCACGAAATAAATTAAACAATTAAAACATACGCACATAATTATTAAACCATAGGTTTAAATATTTAATTAATCAATTATGCTCGTTTTGATCCGGGACGCTACACTATTCTTGTTTTGTCATCTTCGATGATTAGAATTTTGAATTAGAACTTTCTTCCACTTATATAGTTATATTATGCATTGTTATTCACTTATTTTGATGATGTATGAGAGTTTGGGACTATGAAAGTTTGAAGTTTGGATGTTATGTTTTAATTTTGGTTGTTGTACTGTTAAACTTTAAAATGATTTAATAGATTAATATGTTGTTTCAATTACTAAGGTGTGTATTTTTTATAAATTTTATTATTAAATTGATTTATTTTAGTAGGGCCGCCTAGGCATCCTAGGCGCTAGGTGCCAGCTTGGCGCCCGACTGGCGCCTAGCGAACTTTAGAACACTGTAATTTAGGAATATGGTATTCGTCTCAACCTAAACACAACTAAAAGTAACTAGATATCAGGGATACAATAACCTATACATACAATGACATATATATATATATGTTAGAGTTTAATTTAAGTTTTATTTAATTAATTTTTACAAAACATAATCTTTGATATTCTTTCATTTTGATCTTAGAAGATCTTGTTGATTGCATCTAATGTGTTTTTACCTTGTAGAAGAAAGAAAATTGATCAATTTTTAAAATTCATACATTTTAGGATATATATATCTTCCATGATATCAAATCTCTCTTAGATGATAACAAATCCTTAATTTTAGCAATATGAGTTTGTTGTTTGTTATGTTTTTTGTGCAGGATTGAAGGTGAGATTTGGGAGATTTGAAGATTGCAAATCCACATGAAGATCATGGTAGGAACTCCATTGCTAGATATATTGGGCGTGTGTGTTTCCAAAGAGAGTCTTTCACAAGATCTCTTTGTGTCTTTGTGTAATCACATTCATAAGTAATATATTTTTCCCTATTGACACTCCACGAGTATTTATATTGTTGAAAATTTCAATTCCTTCTTTCTTCTTCATCGTTTTTATTATGCTACGTGTTTTGTGTGATGTTGTGACATTCGGAACTTGATTGTACATGTTTTTGGCCCACTAAAACTATCAAAATATATATACATTAGTAATTTGATGATGTAGCTGAAATATTTAGAAGAAATGAATTCATTCAAACACTTTAAGTATTAAAAATGTTTCAAATTTTTGAACACTCAACTAAAGTGTTAATTACAGATTTCATACCCGAAACTATGGGTAATTTCGGATTTAGTATCCTAATGTATCGAGTCATCATAAGTAGTCTCCTGATTAAGTAAATCTAATCAAATTTGATCGCCACTATTAAAATTTCAGTTGCACTCTTTTAGGGCTTCCAACGCCTATTTTCCCACCATTTCTTCAACTTTTGTTTTCGATTTTCAATTTTTGAATTTCCGAACACTGTATTGGGAATTTTGTAAAATTTTATCTAAGGCACTTCTAATGAGGGGAGATGAATATGATGCTGATGAGTATCTTGAAGTAAGGAACACCGGACTCTAGTGGGCTTTACCAGTTGGATATTGAGACGGTGAAGATTGTTACATAGATAAAATTTGAAAAGGACGGTGTTGATATCTCTGTAAAATATTGAAGGTGAATAAAGAAGAAAAAAAGTGAAATGCAATAAATTTTAATGTATGTGAGCCAAAATTGAAAATTAGGGCTTCTGATGCTTATATTCCCACCAAAATTAATTTGGTTAGTTGAATTCAATCCATTTGGACTGAATTTCAATGATGGGGACCAAATTTTATCAAATTTAATTAACTGGGAGACTATTTATGATGACTCAGTACATTCATATACTAAATCTAAAATAACATAGTTTCAGAAACCAAATTTGTAATTAAATCTTAATTAAATTTCAAAATTTTTTATTGCATGCAACTATTGACCTATCAGTTACATACAAAATCTAACATCCAAATTCGAAAGTACGTATTTTCAAGTTTGGAAGTCTCTAAATTTTTCGTGCTTTGGAGAAGTGCAAAATATGCACTTTTTTTGTCTTATACTAAAAGTGGAAAAATACATTCAAGATGTGTACTTCAAAAGAAAATACTTTCAACATATAACTTCAAAATAAAGATTAAAAAAATATAAGAAAAATAGCTTAATTAACCAATCAATTATTGTTGCCGAAATAAATTTCGAGAAAGTTATAAAAACTAGCATTTGCTTCCAAAACATTTAAACAAACATATTAGGTCTTGGAGACCTTTCCCAAAATAAGCAAATCACTTCAACTAGTATATATCATAAAAAAACACAAAAACTCATGTGCACCAGATGCACGGATCTAAGATCCGTGCAATCCGGGTCGATCCGCCTGGATCCGCGAGTTTTTAATTTTTTTTAATTTTTTTTTCCAAATTTTTGTCCTGACCTTTATGTTATAAATGTATGACCTTTACGTTATAAATGTGTGACCTTTATGTACAACTATCTCTACCTTTATGCACTGTAACTTAGGAAAAAAATGAAGATTTTCAACACAATTTGTACATAAAGGTCACACATTTATAACATAAACGTCACAACTTGAAGCAAAAAAAAAAAAAAAGCAAAATTCAAAAACACGCGGATCCGGGTCAAAAACTGGGTCGATCCGACCTGGATCCGCGAGTTTTTAATTTTTTTTTCCAGATTTTTGTCCTGACCTTTTGTTATAAATGTATGACTTTTAGGTTATAAATGCGTGACCTTTATGTACAACTATCTCTACCTTTATGCACTGTAACTTAGGAAAAAAATGAAGATTTTCAACACAATTTGTACTATGTACCTTTATATGATATTAATGTGACCTTTATGTTATATTATGTCACCTTTATGTACAAATATTCTGATCTTTATGCATCTTTATATATTATATAAATGTCAGAATATTTGTACATAAAGGTGACATAATATAACATAAAGGTCGCATTGATATCACATAAAGGTGTACAGTTCAAATTATATTGAAAATCTTCATTTTTTTCTAAGTTACAGTACATAAAGGTCATGATAGTTGTACATAAATGTCACATATTTATAACATAAAAGTCACACATTTACAACATTAAGGTCACAACCTGAAGCAAAAAAAAAAAAAAAAAAGCAAAATTCAAAAACACGTGGATCCGGGTCAAAAACTAGGTCGACCCGGATTGCATGTTCACCAAGTGCACACAAGACCAACTCCATAAAAAACATCACTTTGTAACCAAATTGGAGATATAATTTTGAATCATTGGTTAGTAATATACATCGAAAAAATATATTTCAATATATCAACAATAAAGATATAATGCAGCGATTTCAAGATATGAATAATATAAGAGTAATATTATACATAAACGTTTATACCATTCATGTTGTTGTCTCCGTAGTCAGATATGCATTAGTGGGAATGCTTAAATATCTATTTTGATCATATGGTAAGCATGTTAGATATGGTTTCAGTTGTTCATAGGTGCCAGTAAATTAGAGCTAATTAAATGTGTAATTGACAAAATCCCTAATAATAAATTTAAACATTTGCTAGTAAGTTCAACTATTAGTAACTTGCACAAAAAAACTAAACCACACTTTTGGCAACACGTTAGTAAATGACAAAACCACTTAATAGAATATAAAACACTGAGTTGTTTTTAAAAGGAAAGTACAAAATATAGAATTACCAAATATAAAAAAGTTGATACACTAACAATAAGTATCATGGGTTTCTCAATATTATTCACGTTGAATATTCAAATAAACATGTCATTGAAGGGGAAAAAGAAAAGGAACAAAACAAGTAAAGAAACATACGATTTTCATAAAATTTTGATTGTTCAATATTCAAATGAGCACATCACCATATGATTAGTAGCCCCTCTTCGCCTCCTCCCTGCAAGAAAGGTGGCAACCATTATATGTGTGTGTGTATATATATATATGTATGTAGGCAAGTTTTTTTTATGCTCTAGCAATTAAATCGTAATACTGAATTACTAACCTTGTAATCCAAGTTGGCGCTCATGAGAGCCATGAAGACTTGATCAAAAAATGCTTTGGATATGTGAGCGATGCAAGTAATCCCAGTTGAATATGCTTTCCAACCAGAGGATTGCAATCAACTATTTCAAAATTTGAAATGATTTTACCTCCACCTCTTAGATAGAACGATTTCATTTTGTAGCAATGTTTTATGCTTAATTTTTGAAGACATTTAAAGCTTTCATCTGTCCCCTTCAATTCCTCTAGATCAATATCTTCAATTAGAAGACTATGAAGCTTTGGAAATTCATGTGCTTCTATTTCCCATTTTGGGCCAACAAAGGCATTACATCGTAATTTGAGCACTTGAAGATTTGGTAGTAAAGAAATCTTTGTCATTTCTCTCCAAGGATAGCCCAACCCATTCAAATACAACTTTTTTAGATTTAATGGGAAGATTGGAAGCGGAAAAAACTGTGCAACAACCTCAAATGTGCACACAGGATTTACGACGACACATTTAAGTGATTCCAGTTCACTAAGATTGGAAATATTATCAAAGTAACTCAAGGTCTCAATCATGTTTGGCGTTAATTGAATTCGAATTCCAAGCTTCTTTAAGTTGGGGATCCTCTTGATAACACCTATAGTGCAACTGTTTAAGCTCACATCTGATAGTGTTAAGAGGTTTTGTAAAAAAGTGCTTTCACCAATATGAGGTACATCCCTTCCCATGACGTGAAGATGCTTCAATTTTTTCATATTCCATATCGTCATAGGCAAATATGATAAATCTCCAAAGGATTTGATGGTTAAATGTTGATGGACAATCAAGTAATGAAGTCTTCCAAGTTTGGATATGGAAGAAGGGAGATTTGCATTGCATGTGAGAGCAAGATATCTTAACTTAACCAATTCTAGTACTTCCGAAGGGAATTCATAAAAACGGATGTTAAGAGCATCGAGTTTCTGGAGCAACTTTAAAGTAAAGCATATTGGTACCTGATATTGATGATATGGGCCTAAACATAGTAGAGTTCGGGCAGTAGTTGCACAATTTTCCTCCATTGATTTACACACATCTTTAATGCCAAACAAAATGTTATTGTGGATGGTTAGTCTGCTCTGGTCTTTTATAACTTTTCTTGAAGCATCTCTATAACTATCTACTACATGAAAGAAGTTTGTCTCCTTGGCTTCTTTATAGCAGAAGTGCCACCATGAAGCATGGAGACCACAAGTTTTTACTCTTTCAGTCGGATTGAATAGGGTGCTTTTTTGGTAGACCATGATAAGACTATGCAAAGCAAAATACTGCAAGCATTCTACACCATAAATTTCTAATGTTTTGAAAAACCCTTTCTTAATGATTTTCTCAGCTATCCACAAATTAATGAGCTTGGATTTTTGTATCTGATAGTTTTGTGGAAAAACTCCAATATAGAGAAAGCACAATTTTAAATCTTCACTTAAATCCTCATAGCTTGGATATAGTACCTTTGATATTTTGTCGTATGCATCAATGAATATTTGGTGTCTCTTCTGTGCTACTACCTCATTCCAAAATGATTCCGTCTTCTTGGCCTTTAATAGAAGGTTAGCAACTGTGATGATTGTAAGAGGAAGACCATCACACTTCTCAGCAATCATTTTTCCAACCTTTTCAAGTTCGGGAGGACATGTGTCTTCAACAAAGACTTTGCCACAAAAAAGATGCCAACTTTCTTCTTTATTTAGCAAGCGCAAGTGATGACAAAATAATGGGTCATCATTAGATTCATGTTGGATCCTAGTTGTAAGCAAGACTCGACTTCCATATCCATAGTTTGGAAAAAGAAATTTCAAGTATTGGACCAGATTTATATCCCATACATCATCGAATATAATAAGGTACCGTTTAACTTTCAAGCTTTCTTTCAAGTACTCAGCTATTTCCTGGAATCCTCCGGTAGGCATTTCATGGGCAGGAAAGTCCACTTGAGCTAGAATAGTTCGAATAATTTCTTCTAGTTGATATTTTTTGCTAACTGCCACCCAAGCACGATAGTCGAACCATTCCATCATATCTAAATCTTGGAAAATTTCCTTAGCAAGAGTTGTCTTGCCAATGCCTGCCATCCCAACAAGTGAGAGAAAGTAAAAGGGCACTTCATCCCAATTATATACAAGGTGTAGTTTGAGTTTAGTAAACTCATCGGATAATCCAACCATCTTTGGCGTTGATGAAATTGGGAAGGGGTGAGCATTTCGATTCTCATCATCCACCAGCTTCTTCAATCTCTCCATGTAGGAATGAGTAAATTGTTCGAGATAAATTAATCCATCCTCCTGATATATCTCTCCTCTTATATAGTTCACAAATACATGATCAAATTCTTATATCCTTGTCTTTATTATGTATAACTATTACTAATATAAAAAAAAAATAAAAAAAAAGTTGAGAATATCTATCACGGAAATGTCATTTTCGACCGGATTATCTTTCACTTTTTTCGTAATTGGAAACTAAATTGTCATTTTTTGTTTGTTAATGTGAATGAGTCTCGGATTTTTGTCCATTTGCGGTGGTTATTTAAGAAGTCAGATGAAACACAATATGGAATAGTGGATTCTGGTTGATTAAAATCGAACTGGATCCTTTATTTTAAGTTGGTGTTTCAACTTGTATTTCATTACTTTTAATTATGTTATGTGTAAATTGGTGATATAATTTTTTACAGTTAGCATGTGGTAGTTAATTTAGAACACAAGATGAAACACAATATGGAATAGAGGATTCTGATTGGATTTAAATAAGCTTTCTTGATTGCTCCAATTTATTATTAAAATAGATTACGCTAACCCTGTTTCAACTTAATGAAAACTTAATGAATGACATTGAAATTAAGGAAATTTGCCGATTTGGTTTAATAAATGACAAAACCATTTTATGTAAAAAAAGTTGTTGAAATTATTTCTACCGTTGCATTTTCCATTACACATTTAATGCATATTCAGTCCCAAACGTGAAAAGGTGATTTTTGGAGGGAATTGCAACATAATCAATTAAAAATAACTGTAATATTGGTCCCAATTAACTTTTGAAAACCTATAATTAGGAGAAAATTTGAGTCCAAAATTGCAATTTGAGGGAAATTAATAAAATCCGACCCCCCTCTCGAACATTTATTAATACTATCTTCATCCACAAGCCAACCACACATTAGAACAATCCACACACATAATTATGACTAAACTAAGAAGAAATAATGTCTTTACTATATATTACTAAGTTACTAAACCAAGCTGAATTGCAGTTTCAAGATCAAATATGGAAGATAAATTTCCATTGGACCATTCCACATACCAGTAAGTCCCTTTATTTTAGTAGATAACGAGCGACTATATATGGCAATTTTGAGCCAAGTTTGGACTACACAATTACATGTTAATACGAGCTGGAAAAAGTAAGCCTCAAACTTAATAATCTTATGAAGAGTGGGGTCAGCTCAAACTAGTTAAATAACATGTTTAAATCCAAATTTTTTAATGTGTGTACAAGTCATACATATACGTAAGTTCTGTTGAAATTGGTTCGAGTTAGTGGTTGTGCACCACTTTGACCGGCTATTAATTATTTATTTGTGAAGTAAATGCAAAAATATTAATCTACGTTTGGAGTAGATAGTCAATATGCATGTTTTATTTCTCAAAATTGAATTTCAGTGAGTAAAAAATTAATTGTTGAAGTTAGCCACTTGAAATGAGATTTGTCAATTGATGTGGGAGTGTGAAGAGTTATTCATCCCACATAAAAAGAGGTGTATATTTAAAGTTAGTATAAATGTAGCTTTGCTATATGGATCTACTAGCTAGTTAGTCTACTCATTTAGTAGAGAGCTTGTGGAACACGCAAGCTTGGCACGGCTCGGACGTGGGCGTGGACCGTAGACCTTGGCAATTGGACTTTATGCTGGATTTGGGTAGACTGGGCTGGGCTTGGCTTGAGCCTGATATATCGTTTTACGACTCCAAAACGAGCTCGATTATCCAAACAAGTCTTAACTAATATAGGTCAAACGAATCTCTACTAGTATAGTGTGTGTTGAGCTGTTGAGAGCCAGTCTACTGTCTTTTGAAATTCAAAGTAGACGTTATGTGTGCTTTGATGAGGTTGTTACAATTTACTGATGATTAGTTGTTACACGTGAAAATAATTCTCATCTTTAATTCATTTTTAACCACGAGGTATGGATGCTTATAAATAGGGAAGCATGTATTTCATATACAATTTTTACACGCTTGCAAAACTCATTTTCCATCTAATTATTTCAGTTCTTAGTTGTCGGAGTTCGCTGGAGCTATAGTGATTTTGTTGTGCTACTACTCACAAGACGTAAGTCGTTTTATTTTTAGAGGCAACACGTGGTTCCAGTGAGTACTATCTGAACGTGATTCGTCTCAAGGAGAGAGGGTTTTCTCGTCTCGACTTTCTTCTATTCAGTTTAGTAAATTTTTGTTGGGATTGTTGACTTCTGTTAGTAGACGTCCTGTTAGTGGACTTCTACTACATATTTGAACGATGTTTTGATTGCTGACCTCTATTGCTTATTGCTAACCTTCTGCTGTAGATTGCTGACAACGTTCTGATTGCTGACCTCTGTTGCTGATTGTTGACCTACTGATAATAGACCTCAAATTTTGTAATAAATTAGAAAATTTATAAATCACATTTTGTTTCTCTTTTGAGTAGACATTGTAGTAACATCTCTACTAGAATCATTGTGAAAATAAAGATACCAACAAGTTCTGTAATACAGCAAAACACATAACCATTCACAAAATTAAATTCTAAATAAACATATAACTATAGCTTCTAAAAATCCTTCTTCCTCTGAAACCTAATTGTGCCTACGTACCGATTCAAAATGCATGCCATATATGTAAGCAAGTATTATGAAGAGATCATATTCAAAATGCATGTCATATTTTGAACAGTTTGGAAAATAAGATCTTTGAATTTAAGAGAAATATATAAACTATTTTAACTAAATTATTTATAAACACAAGGATCATATTTAAATAGTATTTGATTTCGTTTTTTTACATTGTATTCATGTATGAAATAACATTATAGGGTAAATTACATAATACAACCCAAACTATAGTCATTTTTCTACTTTATTACCCGAACTTTCAAAGTTTACTGAAAAATAGCTCATCTTCGCGAATTTGCTAAATAGTTGCCAGAACCCACTGCCGATGGAATATTCCCTGAATATTCCATTTTTCTCCATCGGTCTCGAGGGTATTTTGGTCATTTCCAACCCTGAGCATTTAGCTGACTTACTGAAAGGGCAAAATTGGAATTTCTAATATCAAATTAAATTAAATAAAAAAGATAAATCAATTTTAAAATTAATGAAAACCTAATCGACCCCCCTCCCCCCAAATTCACATCCCATTTTTCCCCCAAAATCAAGCCCCCAACGTTCACCCCCAAATTGAGAGCCTTAGAACCCTAGATTTTTTCCCCCAAATTGAGAGTCTTATAACTGCAGCTCGATTCCCTCACATGGAAGAAGTATGTTTTTGTGGTCATGTCACAGCAAGAAGGACTTGATGGACCGATTTGAACCCGGGAAGGAGGTATGCATCGTGCCAAAATTCGCAGGTATATATTACTGATCTTGAACAGAAGATGAACCTTTAGGTTTATGAAGTGGAATTTGTTGCTGTAATCATCTTTCCAAAATTTCAGTTAGTATGCAGTGGAATTTGCTGTAATCATCGTCTGTTGGTAGGATGAAAGATATATTTGATATGATTTTGCATCTATTTTGATATGATTTTACCCATTGTATTTGTAATCCACCTGATATATTTTTAGCCCTACTTTGAAATGATTTTATACATTTTGTGTTGTAGGATGGTGGATGCAACTACTTTGTTTGGATTGATGGCCCTATTTGTGCTAGAGCTCGACAAATTATTCCGGGTTTATTACGACGAATCAATAACCTTCAAGTTGAGGTTGAGCGGGTTAATAATATTCTTGATGATGAAAAAAAATGCAAGAGTTCGAGGGAGAAATGGTTGTTGGTGTCATTGTTTGTGTCATGGATAATTATGTATTTCATGAAGTGATTAATTTGGAATGTTTCTAGTATTCATGAACTACTGCAATTTTCTCTATTGTAATGCCTAGTTCAAGTTCTCTACTGTAATGACATTATTTGCTAAATGCAATTTATTTGGCCAGTTCAACTTGTGGAAGTCTCTCTACTTTTAGAATCACTCAGATTTAATTGAAAATCTACCATTATGGCAAAGGAAAAAGGAAAGTTGAAAACTGATATAGAACTCCAGTGTTATATATAATTTTGTGGATTTAAGGCACTAAAAAACATCAGTTACTGTTTTGCAGTGGTCAATATGACACTGTGTACTCATCCATCAAGTCCAGAGATTTGAAAACTTTACAAAGACCATTCATGCAAAAACATTATTAGAAAAGGTCAAATATCCAAAAGAAAGACCATTCATGCAAAAGAAAGAAGTCAAAAGACTCAAACCTGAAAAGAGAATGCAGTAACTGCTTTGAGAACAACCCCTATATACAGAACAAAAAATGCCCAAATAAAGGTGTTCAAAACACCAAAAATACACTGTCAAATACAAAAGGTGAGTACATCATTCCATCATGAACAAGAGTCAAGCAGATACCAATATCACTACATTTTCAAAGCATCCTACTAGGAACCAAAGTATTTCAAAATGCAAACAGATAACAATACATTCATCTGCTTAATACAAAAGTCTATATCAAGTTCAAGCATATAACAATGGTCCATAATTATCATCTTCATGTTTTCAAACTCATGGTACAACCATTCTCTTTGAGGTATGTCCTTTTATGGTTGATACTTTGACACCACTCTTCCCCGGAAGTGCCACCATAGCCTTGGTTGAAGATTGTTGGGTGCCACTCCTTCCCCCATCTTGTACAGTCTTCTTTGGTCTGCCTCTTTTGGGTGCAACAAGCTCATTCGATGGTTGAATTAGTCCAATAGCTTGGGAGGGTGAATGGAGTTTAGTAGTGCTTTTTGTAACCCTACTAGGACTTGTAGTGGATCCCATTTCAACACTCCTTGTTTCACTAGTATTCACCTAATGCAAAGTTAGAAAAATCAAAGTAAAAAATATTGCAGAATCAACAAAATAGAACTTGGATTTCTATTTGGGAAATTCACTAACACTCACTATCACAAGTGCTGTGGAAGTCATGGCAGCTCTGCTTCTTGTAATCCTTGGGGCAGTGCAATAATATCATCTCTTGAATTTGTCTAATATAACAGAGTGACCGAAAGATTTGTTAGAGTTAAGTGTTAGTTGCACTGGCTTGAATACTTATGATGTTAGTACCTTTTTCTTCTTGCTCTCCTTCTCAATTTTGTCTTTAGTAGCCTTGTTTTTTCTTTTGCCTAGAAACTCCTCCTCAACCTCATGAAAACACACAAGTGCTGAATTTGATTGTTCTTCATTAGTTCTTGTTTCTTCCTGGGAAGTGGTCTGCTTCTTTTTCCCCTGCACAGAAAAAGACCTCAACCTCATGAAAAGACACATTATTGATCAACATCTATATTTTCACAAACAGATAATACATAAAAACAAATGTGATACCATTGTAGCAGTGGCCACATGATCTGAATTATCAACATCTTGGGAAGTTCTTGTTTCTTCCTTGGAAATGGTCTGCTTCTTTTTCTCCTACACAGAAAAATAAATTCAATTGTTAACAAATATGACTGGTAACATCAAGTTGATCAACTTTTAATTGTTTATCATACCTTTTGCCTAGGATGAACTGATTGAGACACCTCATCTTCCATGTTGTGAATGGGTGCAGGAATATCCAAGCTGCTCATTTTATTCAAATGACAACCCCTTGAGTTGTGATTGGGTTGTCAACATATTGAGCATTCATTATAACACCATTCTTCCTCAACCTCATTCTGCCTTGTTTGACATAAACTCTTGGGGGCCCATTCTCCTTTTTTATATCATTTTTTTTGGGTCTTCCAGGCAGCCTCTCAGCAACAGGTGGGATAAGTGGTTGAATATCTAATTTGGGTCACATGTCACAACTGTTCAATGTAGGCATAAGATTGCTATATGCATTGACGAAGGTCTCCTTCTTATAGTAGTCATGAACATAGTCTTCAGGCTCATTATTCAAATAGTATAGTGCACTTATAACATGAGGACATGGTATCCCAGTCAACTGCCACCTTCTACAACTGCAATTATTTTCAGTCAAATGCACTTTATATCTCTTTAGAGTACTAGCCTCAATCTCAAACTGATCTTTGACATTCCAATGAGCAATGTAATCCATTGACTGTTTCTTCTACTCCTCAAGAATCTTACTTATCTTTGGACATATTTTCTTTGAATTCTTCATTATTTGATCTCTCCTGATATGAACCCTCTTCATAAGGATATGTCTTATAACCTCAAGCATGCTGACAATTGGCTCACACCTTGCATGTAGTATAACAACATTGAAACTTTCTGAAATATTATTCAACAAAAGATCAGTCTTGGGGAACTCACTAAAATGAGATCTGCTCCAGTGTGCTGCTGGCCTCTGCACCAGCCAATCATAAGCTGCCACATTGATCTGTTTCATCTCCATCATTGCATTATGAAAATCTACCATTTTGCATGACCTGACAGCCTTCCACAACAAATTCTTCAGATCCAACCCTTTATGCAGGAGCTTGAAATTTTGATACAAGTGCTGAACACAAAATCTATGTTCACAGCCATTTAATACTTCATCAACTGCATCAATTAACCCTTTTTGTTTGTTTGACATTATGGTCTAATTATATGGGTTAACAATCTTCAAATCATGCACAACTTCTTTGAGAAACCACAACCAAGTATTTTTTTCTCCTTCTCAACTACTGCATAGGCAAATGGGTATATATCATTGTTAGGATCAATACCTACTGCAGTCAAAAGAATTCCCCCACAATGACTTTAAATGGCACCCATTCAAGCATATAACAGGCCTGCAATTCTCAATTAACCCCTTTTTTAAAGGCCCCCAACATGTGTACCATCTTTTGAAAACTGGCTTCCCTCCTAAATGCTTGCACTTTATCTTTACTGTGGTTGATGGATCAGATCTCTTTATTTCCTCAGCATATGACCATAACATGGCATATTGTGACTGATCTGTTTCTGTACTCAGTGATGTAGCAATTTTCTTGGCCCTATACAACTGCCACTTCTTGAAGGTAAGCCTCAGTTCCTTCTGAGCTACAAACATCATGGAATCAACTAGCCATTTGGGATTACTCTGTATCATGTCCTGATACATGTCAGCTAACCACTTCGAATTTGCATGTGAGATCTTCTATAGTCTTGGACATTGGTGTTTCCCTACAAAAGTCTTTATTTGAAATGTGTCATCCTTCTTGTATCTTGAAGCATATATCATCCAGGGACAACCAACATGTCTACACCTAGCTTGAACCTTCCATTTCCCACTAAATGTAAACTTAACATCTCTGTCATTCTTGATTGAATGAGACCTCACAACATCCCTGAAACTTGCTACATCTGGAAATCTCATGCTCAATCTGAAGTTTGGATCAGTCAACCCCTTTTTCTTAGTGAAAATTAGAGTACTAGTCTGCAAGATATTTTTTTCATTTGTTCTTGCACTATCTTTGCTACATCCCTCACCCCCATCCATGTGTTTGCCTAGCCCAACCCACTCAACATCATGATCTATAGACTCATCAAACCATGAATCATCTTCATTAAAATCATCTTCACTATCCACAAACTCCTCTGTAGAGAGTTCTAAATCAGAACCTAGGCTTTGACCATCATCACTGTCGCCACTACTCTTATCATCTACCATACTATATAATGGTTCAGTGAACTGTTGAAATTCATCATCTACCCCAAGGACCTCCCCTACATCAATCCAACAGATTCATCTACCCTAGGGACCCCACCTACATCAGCCTCAACAGACTCATCTACCCCAGGGACATCCCCTACATCAACCTCAAAATCCTCATCTTCACTGTCACCATCTTCTTCCTCAGGTATATCATCCTCTATGTCACTCTCACTCTCATGCTAAACAAATATGCCTACCAATCTGTCTTCATCTAACTAGTATACTATTTCCATCACATCAGTGTCATTTTGTAAAGCATACAAGTTATTACAATCATTCACACTGTCTTTGTTGAAATAAAAAGCCTTAACTTTTTCCAACCCTATCTCAATACCCATTTGCTCAAGTTCAAGCATAGAAATCTCATCAACATCACACCAATCTATATGGTCAATTTTCAGATTTGGCCCACAGTAAACAATCTTCCCAAAACAAGCAAATTTGGCGGAGTGGAAAATTTTTATAGAAAACTTATCTAAATTGCCACCTGATTTAGAAAACAAGAGCAAATTATTTTCTTGGCTAACTTAAATAAATAAAGTCATATCATATATAAAAGCATAACACTACATTCATCTACTTAATACAAAAAATATTCTGATTTTGAAAACATTCCTATAAGATAACATATAAAAATCTGGAAACTAGATACAAATATTATCATAGAGCAAACATTTGTGGAAGATAACATATACACTCTGTCAACCCATGATAACATATACAACATCACAGTTGCGAATGAATGTAATTCAGAAATAAAGGCATACCATAATTAGGTGTTGGTGCTCTATTGAGTTTTTCATTTTCTTCCTTCGTGCGAAGAACCCACCCCATTCCTTCCCGTTTTTCAAATTTGGTCGTCACTTCCCTGTCTTTGGTTCTTAAGGCGAAATTCTACCCTTAATTTGGGGGAATCAAGCTAGGGTTATAAGGCTCTCAATTTGGGGGAAAAATCGAGCTGCAGTTATAAGTCTCTCAATTTAGGGGAAAAAAATCTAGGGTTCTAAGGCTCTCCATTTGGGGGTGAACGTTTGGGGGCTCGATTTTGGGGGAAAAATGGGATGTGAATTTGGGGGGAGGGGGGTCGATTAGGTTTTCATTAATTTTAAAATTGATTTGTCTTTTTTATTTAATTTAATTTGGTATTAGAAATTCCAATTTTGCCCTTTCAGTAAGTCAGCTAAATGCTCAGGGTTGGAAATGACTAAAGTACCCTCAAGACCGATGGAAAAAAATGGAATATTCGGGGAATATTCCATCGGCGGTGGGTTCTAGCGACTGTTTAGCAAATTCGCGAAGATGAGCTATTTTTCAGTAAACTTTGAAAGTTCGGGTAATAAAGTAGAAAAGTGACTATAGTTTGTGTTGTATTATGTATACATATATTTGAAAGGGTTAACTGTCTTTAATAGTCACTATCTTTACTTCAATTGCAATTTTAATCAAATATTTGGGTAATTGCAAAATAACAAGACTTTATATACCACACTAGTATGATTTAATAGCACAATATTTATAGGTATCATTACTCTAAAATGCTTAATTGATAAATACATACAATTAACAAGTGTATCGTATTGTATTTTAATTTATTGTCGTTTTTAATGGTTTTATCCATGAATTTTTCTTGTAGCAATCATGGATTCTCAATGCCATCTATGTTTAATGATGTTGATTGTAAAAGAGAATAGGAATTCTAGTAATGATATTATATTATATATTAGACTAAATTATATTATATTGTCAAGTTTATTAGTATTTATTGAATGAAAAATGATGATCATTTGATTGGCGATGTTAAATGGTTTGGTTCTAATGTGTCTTTGATGGGTTAATTTAAAAAAGTTTTTAATATTGTGAATATTTCATAATTCTAATTCTATCAGACTTCGAGCTAAATCAATAGTTATTATTGGGTTATTAATTTAAAAAAAATTATATCCTAAATATAATCTCTTGAATTAAAATATATATATAACATTCGAATTTCACATATAAAATTGATTCATACTAATAAAATTATACATAGTTTATATTGTGTTGTGTAGTGTTGTATTGTGTGTAAAATTGTGAAGGGAACCCTTCTATTTATTCATGCAAGATTTTTGGTCACTATGTGCATGTGATTTCTTCTAATAATTGAGGCAACAATTACTTTATATTTATTAAAGCGATAAATTCCAGATGTACCAATGTGCTATATATCCTTTTAATTTCCCTATATCATTCTATATCTCTACCCTATGTCATCAATTTTATTGAAGCAATAAATGTCAGTATCATAAATATTTTTCAGTGAAGACATATTTATTAGCATTTTGAGAGAGAGACAATACATGTAAAGAAGATCCATTGACTTGAAATGTATTAATAATAATTAAAGACCAACGACTTATAAGACGGAAAAAAATTTTAACAATGCATAATAAAAAATATGAATTGACAAAATCTATGACATTACATATTAAGCCACTCCACTTAGCTTTGATTTCCTCACACATTTGTTGATGGTAAATAGGTTGTTCTGGGGTATAATGATGTATTTTTCATAAGAATCTGATATTCCCTCATGCGAATTTTGGAGCTATTGAACATTTTTTTTATTTAATTTTTAGTGTTCAAAACTCATTTTAGCCCCCAAATCAATGAGCCCCTCAACATTAGTTGTCTAGATCTGTCTAGTATACATCTCACATGCCAGCTCATTCTCAAGGACATGGTTGGGCACCACCACACTACAATACAAGGCAAGCAACCTGAGCGCAGCTGCAGCAGGTCAGCAACAAGTGAGAAGGACATTTTACAATTCATTTTGGGCTAGTTAGTTACCTCCATTTTATATGTGTAATTAGGGTAAAAAAACAAAAAATCATCTCAAGTATACGTGTTTTAACACTCTACTATATCATTTATAAATATTTTCATTTGACTATATAAAGTACATCTAAATTTAGCATTTTACCAATGAACTTTAAAAGTTTTTGTTTCACTATAAAAAATTCACAGGTTTTGTAGGTTATAATATTTCCGGCTGCAATGTTGTAAAATCTCATCGGACACTGCTCACGTACATGATTTTTAGAGTAGTAAATTTATTTAGAAGATGTCATTTACAATATCTTCATTACCTAATCTAATTCTTCTTCTTTTATTTTGGAGATGTCATTTACAATATCATTCATCACTTCTTCTTCTTCTTCTTCAATTCTGAGCCTTAATTTGAGAAGAAGAAAAAGAAAAAAAAATCAAATATACCCCTCTAAAAATTAGATCGATTAACGTGAGCTGTTTTCGGTAGGATTTTACAAGGTGGTAGTTGGAAAATATTGTAACCTACAAAAACCTTGTATTTTATATAGTGAAATGAATACTTTTAAAGTTCATATAACAAAGTGTTAAATTGAAATGCACTTGAAAAGTCTCTGACGAGATTTGATGCTGGAAATATTGTAACCTCAAAAATTCGTGTACTTTATATAGTGAAATGAAAGTATTTAAAATGATATAGTAAAGTGTTAAATCACATATACTTGGGTAGTGTTTTTGTATTTTACCCTTGTAACTAATGTGTATTCAACAACTGGTATTCCCTACTCTAGTTAACTCTATTAGTAGTTCTGATATTCAATTAGAAAGTAAGTTGTTGATCGAGCAATCACGGTCTATTTTCCTTGCTATGAATTTTATTATTTCGTTGAAAAGTGAATACTTTGCTTTCCTGATATGGTGGATTGCTTTTTTCAATAGTATTTTTTTTTTACTAAAAATTATTACTTCTTATATTAAAATATAAAAGAAAGATATTCCTTGTATAATTAAATATATTAGTGTGAGTATATGGGCCTAATTTTCTTATTGGGCCACACTCTGGCAGCCCATAGCAGCCGCTGGATAAGCCCAAACCCATGATCTTTAGTTGGCTTCTGATCTGATCCGTTCATTCAAACAGGTTTGATCCCATCCCTTGATCTTGGGTTTATATACCCTTCCAGATCTGCTCTCCTCTCATAACCTAACCCTACTCTCTCTCTCTCACCCCCGCGGCGCCTCTCTTCTCTCTCATTTTCTGATTCTGTATCCCGGCGATTTCGTCGTTGTTTACTCTGGTTTCTCTCTTCTTCACCCTCTCCTGGTGCTATATAATGGGAGAATCGAAGAGAGGCCCAACACGGAACAATCCTGAGTATTTCTACTCTTTATACTTGCTAAACCTAAGTGTTTATCTCTCTATGAGATTCCAAGAGTGGTTAGGGGTTTGCTGGCTATCCAAAAGGCTTGGCTTGGTGCTACTGTTAATTTTTGGGTGGTTTGATCTGTGTGTGAACTCGGCTTCTAAGTGGGGACTGAGCCTGTTGACTTCGAACACAGATCTGTGTGTTCGGCTACAGTTTCTGGTGATTCTGTTCCTTTATTTTCTTTGTACTCTTTCATTTTGGTTTGTATCCTCCTATACTCAGTATAATAGTTGGTTAGTTTGCTCTATGTACTCTGGATCCTAGCCCTACAGTGGTATCAGAGTACTGTGTGAGGGCGATCCGGAGCTTGGCTTGGTGAAGTCAAGTATCTTGGCTTATCCCTATCTCTTGACTTTTGGTAAGATCCTGTGAGATCTCTTTGTGAGTCTGTTGGGCTTCATGCTGGTATAAGTCTAGGGTTCTCTGTGTAATCCTTGATCTTGATCTGATCTGTGTGATATCTCTTTTTGCTGCATACATCTTTCTGGTCCCCCACAACACTCACCTTGTCCGGTCCATATAGTGACCCTGGAATCTGGGCTGAGAGGGTTGACTGGAACCTCTGTGTGTTTTTCTGATATCTCTTTGTGATTTCTATCCTCTGTGGTTCTCTGTGATCTCTGTGAACTGTGAATATGAATGCTCTATCCGTTGATCCTTTTGATGGTAAGGGTGATTTTTCCATTTGACAACAAAAGATGAAAGGTATTTTAGTTCAACAAAAGTGCTTTAGGGTTATAACTCAAAAATATGCTGATAAGACCTCTGAAGAAACTATCTGTAATCT
Source organism: Scutellaria minor (assembly GCA_954870855.1). Classification (NCBI taxonomy): domain Eukaryota; kingdom Viridiplantae; phylum Streptophyta; class Magnoliopsida; order Lamiales; family Lamiaceae; genus Scutellaria; species Scutellaria minor. The sequence continues at coordinate 18,113,638 of OX940729.1, read as the reverse complement.
TGATGAACTTGCATATTCCCTTATTATTTTGAATCTTTCTGACTCTGTGATTAGAAAGCTAGGGAAGCATGATTCTGTTGGTTCTCTGTGGAATAAACTGGAGGAATTTTATACTGAAATTTCTTTGCCTTCTAAAATGTTCTTGTTGGAAAAATTCTTCAGATTTAAACTTGATGTGCATAAAGACATTGATGAAAACCTTGATGTGTTTAATAAATTGGTTCAAGATATTAAGTTAACTGGAGATAAGAACATTGATGAATACACAACTATTGTGCTATTGAATGTTATACCTGATTCATATAGTGATGTAAAATCAGCTATAAAATATGGCAGGGATAAAGTAACTCTAGATACTATTATTAATGGCTTAAAGAGTAAGGAATTAGATTTGAAAAGCAGTAGGGGCATAAGTCTATGGGTGATGTTAATCATGTTAGGGGAAACAGATGACTAACCCCCAAAATAAACAACCTCCTAAGACTCAGAACAAGCCTAATCAGAATCCTAATCCTAATCAGAATCAGAGTCATAATCAGAATGGTTTCAAACCTAGGCCTAATAATAGGAAGTGCTATAACTGTGGAAAACCAGCACTATGCAAACAAGTGCTCTGAACCTAAGAAAGAAAGGCCTAATAATAATAATAATAATAATAATAATCAACCCAACGAAGCTAATAATGTTGCTGATAGTATGGGTGATGTTTTTATGATTTCTGACTCTGTGAACTCTGTGCTTGATACTGATAAAGTATGGCTTCTTGACTCTGCCTGCACTAATCACATGACACCTCACATTAATATGTTTTCTTCCTATGTGGAACCAAAGAATGGTTCTATTTCTATGGCTGATAGCAGTCAAAGACATGTCATTGGTGTTAGTACTGTTAATCTGAAGTTTGATGATGGCTATGTGTTATCTTTAAAAAATATGAGACATGTTCCCAAATTGTGTGGTAATCTGATGTTTTGTGCTGATTTAGAAGACTCTGGTTTCAAAGGGGAATGGGGGAATGGTAAAATGAATCTATTAAAGGATGGATCAGTAAAGTTTGATGCAAAAAGAACTCATAACATGTACATTGCTTATGCTGAACCTGTCATGCATGTTAATTCTGTCTTAACTGATACATCTGATCTCTGGCATAAAAGACTTAGACATATAAGCAACAAGGGTCTGGGAATTTTGCATAAAAACAATTACCTATGTGGTGATTCTATCACGGATGTGCCTATGTGTGATTCATGTATAATGGGTAAGCAACCCAAGTTGAAGTTTCCTGAATCCCCCTTCCCTAATGCTTCAAAATGCTTTGTGATCCTTGAATACATACATGCTGATGTTTGGGGACCTGCACCAGTTCCTACACCTAGTGGGAATAGATATTTCTTATCTGTTATTGATGATTTTTCCAGAAAAGTGTTTGTTTTTCTGCTTAAACAAAAATCTGATGTGATTGATAAATTTAAAGCATGGAAAATACTTATTGAAAATCAAACTTGAAAGAAGATTAAGATCTTGAGAACAGATAATGGAACTAAGTTCTGTAACCATGAATTTGATGTTTTATGTGCTGAATCTGGTATAAAGAGACACAGAACTGTTGTGCATACACCCCAACAAAATGGTATTGTTGAAAGAATGAACAGGACCCTGTTAGATAAGGTAAGATCCATGCTATGTTCATCTGGTTTGCCTAAGTCTTTTTGGGGTGAAGCAATCTTAACTGCTGCCTATCTTGTTAATAGATGCCCCTCTGTGCCCCTAAATAGGGATTTACCTGAATCTGTGTGGTATGGTAAATCTGTGGATTTGTCTAACTTGAGGATTTTTATTTGTACTGTTTTTGTGCATGTTAATTCTGATAAATTGGAACCAAGATCTGTTAAAGGTGTTTTCCTTAGATACCCTGAGGGTGTGAAGGGTTATAGATGCTGGATTAAAGATGAACATGGTTTCTAAACCATAATTAGTAGGAATGTTGTATTTAATGAATCTGAATTTCCATGTCTGCTTGCTCCTGCTCTTATTATTCCTGATTCTGCTCCAAATGAGGTGGAGCCCTCATCTGATGATCATAATGAACCTGTTGTGCATTCTCCTAAACATGATAATGAACCCTCTGCATCTCAATCTAATAATCTAAGTGAATACATGCTTGCAAGAGATAGAACTAGAAGGAACATTAGGAGACCTCAACATCTTGATGATTTTAATCTTGCATCATTTGTGTTTAATGTGTTTGAAAGCCTTGATGGAAATGAACCTAAAACTTATAATCAGGCTATGCTATCTGCTGAATCTGAAAGATGGATGAATGCTATGAATGATGAAATGAAATCTTTGCATGTTAACAATACTTGGACTCTTGTGCCCAAACTTGCTAAGTGCTCTCTGGTTGACTGTAAATGGATATTTAAAGTAAAGCATGAAACTGATTCAGTAAGATATAAGGCAAGATTAGTTGCAAAAGGGTTTACACAAAAAGAAGGTGTTGATTACAGTGAAATCTTTGCTTCTGTTGTGAAATTTACTACTGTGAGAATCCTGCTTGCTTTAACTGCATATCATAACTAGGAACTGAAGCAAATGGATGTAAAAACGGTTTTTCTGCATGGAGAACTTGATAAACAGATATATATGAAACAACCTGAAGGTTTTGTGAACAATAAATACCCTAATTATGTATGTCTGCTGGAAAAATCCTTATATGGCCTTAAACAAACCCTAAGACAATGGAATAAGAAATTTGATGCTTGTATGTTAACTCTAAATTTTAAGAGAAGTTCTTATGACACTACAAGAAAACTGCCCGACAGTGACGGAAAAATCTGTCACTAAAACCAAAAATTCTTTCACTAACATGTATTAGTGATGGATTTGTGACGGAAAATTTCTGTCTAAAGGAGCTTTGTCACTAAATTTTAGTGACGGATTTTATTCCGTCGCTAAATTTCTGACAGAATTTCCGTCACTAAGATGAAAATAAATTTCTGATAGAATTTCCGTCACTAAGATGAAAATTTTCGTCACCAGATTTGGTCCTCATTTTGACTTTTTGGTACGAAATTAATGACGGAAAATATCCGTCACTAATTTTGCGATGGAAAATTCCATCATTAAAATCATAGTGCTGACGTGTCATGATGACATGTCATCATACCACCGACACGTCATGATGACACATCATCTGACATGTCAGCATGACACCATAGGATGATTATGTACTAGATTTGGTCCTCATTTTGACTTTTTGGTACGAAATTAATGACGGAAATTATCCGTCACTAATTTTGTGACGGAAAATTCCATCATTAAATCGAGTGCTGACGTGTCATGATGACATGTCATCACACCACCGACACATCATCTGACATGTCAGCATGACACCATAGGACGATTATGCGTTGTTTGGAAATCGAACCCAAGACTCAAGATGATACTCAAACCACTAGACCATTGGTGTTTTATGTAATAATATTCTACATGCATTTGTTTTATAAGTATTTTTGATATTTTTCAATTTTCTATTATCACATATTTTTAAAAGGTTAACAATATATATATATATACATCAAATATATATATATATATATAATTTTATATATCAAAAAAAAAATATATATATATATATATTTTTATTTTGATATATTTTTATATATCACAATATATATATATATATATATATAATTGGAAGATTAATGACTAATTAATATGTTTAGTAATGTTTAATCTAATTTTATTTTAAGACAATTATAAAATATACTAGTGCATATTTTTAATATATTTTATAAAAATACTAGTTTTATAAAATTATGAGTTTGGTCATATAAGATAATATTAATGCAAATAATTATATAAAATAACATCATAAAATAATTAAACTTTTCAAATTTAATTTAATTAAAAAAATTAATATTATCACATATTTTTAGGGTTTTCTTGATTGTTAATAATCACAAATAATATTATTAATAATCACACATATTATCACAAATAATATTATCACAAATTAATTGTTAATAATCACATATTAATTAATATTATCATTTCTTGATTGTTAATAATCACATATTATCAAAAATAATATTATATTATCACATATTTAATGAAAAAACAATTAATATTATCAAATAATTAAATTTGAATTCATGTAGTGACGGATTATTCCGTCAAAAAGAAAAATAAGTATATTTATAATTTTTTAAAAATTTGAATTCATGTAGTGACGGATTATTCCATCACAAAATAGTGACGGATTACGGATTATTTCGTCACAAAATAGTGACGGATTTATATGCGTCACTATTTTGTGATGGAATAATCTGTCACTACATAATTACGATGGAAAATTCCGTCAAAAAGAAAAATAAGTATATTTATAATTTTTTAAAAATTTGAATTCATGTAGTGACGGATTATTCCGTCACAAAATAGTGACGGATTTATATCCGTCACTATTTTGTGACGAAATAAATCCGTCACTATTTTGTGACGGAATAATCCGTTACTACCGGATTTTGACAGAATTCTTGACGGAAAAGTTTCCGTCAACAATTTCCATCACAAGTCCGTCACAAAATCTTTTCTGTCACTATTCTGTCACTATTCCGTAACAAATTTTTTGATGGAATATTTCCGTCACTAAAATCCATCACTGTCGGGCAGTTTTCTTGTAGTGTGATCCATGTCTACAAAAAGGATGTTCATAACCCTATGTTCTTAGTGATTTATGTTGATGATATGCTTATAGCTAGTCCATCAATGAGTGCTATTGATCATACTTCTAAATGTCTAAGTGAAAACTTTGAGATGAAACTCCTTGGTGATGCTAAAAGGATTTGGGGAATGGACATCTCTAGAAATAGAAAAACAGGTTTTCTGCTTCTTAACCAATATCAGTATGTTCAGAAAATTTTGGAAAAGTTTTCTATGCTTGATGCTAAACATGTTTCTGTGCCTCTTGCTGCTCATTTCTTGCTAAGTAGAGATCAGTCTCCCGACTGACCTTGAAATATCTGATATGTCTTATGTGCCTTATGCTAGTGCCATTGGATCTGTTATCTACCTCATGGTAAGCTCCAGACCTGATATTGCATACTCTGTGAGTTGTTTGAGCAGATTTATGTCTAATCCAGGCTTGCCTCATTGGGAGGCTGTGAAATGGTTACTAAGGTACTTAAAAGGTACTGCAGAAACTGGAATTATCTTTGGAAAAACTGGAAAAGGTATAAACCTTTGTGGCTATGTGGACTCTAACTTTGCCAATGACAAAGACAACAGGAAATCTACAACCTCATATGTGTTCACCCTGTGTGGAGCTCCAATAAGTTGGAAATCCCAACTGCAAAGTATTGTGGTTTTATCAACCACTGAATCTGAATACATTGCTGCTACAGAGGCTATAAAAGAAGCCATATGGCTCAAGGGCCTCTTGTCTGAAATTGATTTTTTGAAGGAGAAAGTAGTTGTATTTTCTGACAGCCAATCAGGGATACAATTGTGCAAAAACCCTGTCTTTCATGATAGAACTAAACACATTGATGTCAAGTTCCATTTTATAAGAGACATTGTTGAGAAGGGAGATATTGATCTACAAAAGATCCCATCAGAATTCAATCCTGTAGACATGGGAACTAAAGTACTCCCTACTGAAAAGTTCAGATCTTGTATGAGGACACTGAATTTGTCCTCTGCACCTTGAGTTTTTTCCTAGTTATAAGCTTTCTCTGTGATTGCCTCTATGTGTTTTGTGCTTGTTTTTCTCACCAATCTGCATTTGAACTTTGTGTATTGCAGCAAGGCTGGGAAAGACTAGGCGATGATGACCCCACTTATCATCAATTATGAAAGTTCATCAGATCACCCAAATTTGGCCCAAGGTGGAGAGTGTGAGTATGTGGGCCTAATTTTCTTATTGGGCCACACTCTGGTAGCCCATAGCAGCCGCTGGACAAGCCCGGGCCTATGATCTTTAGTTGGCTTCTGATCTGATCTGTTCATTCAAACAGGTTTGATCCCATCCTTTGATCTTGGGTTTATATACCCTTCCAGATCTGCTCGACTCTCATAGCCTAACACTGTTCTCTCTCTCTCACCCCCGCGGCGTCTCTCTTCTCTCTCCTTTTTTGATTCTGTATCCCAGTGATTTCGCCGTTGTTTACTCCGATTTTCCTCTTCTTCACCCTCTCCTAGTGCTATATAATGGGAGAATCGAAGAGAGGCCTAACACGGAACAATCCTGAGTATTTCTACCCTTTGTACTTTCTAAACCTAAGTGTTTATCTCTCTGTGAGATTCCAAGAGTGGTTAGGGGTTTGCTGGCTGTCCAGAAGGCTTGGCTTGGTGCTACTGTTAATTTTTGGGTGGTTTGATCTGTGTGTGAACTCGGCTTCTAAGTGGGGACTGAGCCTGTTGACTTCGAACACAGATCTGTGTGTTCGGCTACAGTTTCTGGTGATTATGTTCCTTTATTTTCTTTGTACTCTTTCCTTTTGGTTTGTATCCTACTATACTCAGTGTAATAGTTGGTTAGTTTGCTCTATGTACTCTGGATCCTAGCCCTACAATTAGTCATATAATTAAAGTGTTTCATTGTACTGTAAAGCATAAGTTTAAAATTTTAGAAGTAAAACTCACGATTTTCATTCCTTTCATCCTAGTTATTTCTGTAAATAATTTCATATTATTGCAGTAATTGATTTTTAATGTTTTAAAACATTGTAACAGAATTGAAATTTCAAAACAATCATCTAAATCTGCAGAGATGAGAAAGATGAAAAAAATGAAGAAGAAAAAACTACAAACATGGAATCATGATTCGAAGAAGGAGGATAACTTCATAGAGAAGAAGACAACGTCATACATGGAAAATTAAATGAGAAATAGAAGACAAAGTCATACGAAAAAGATTGAGAAGAAAAGTGGCGTGCTACCTCAGCTTTGCCCTAATATGGCAGGTGGGTGGGTTGGGCACCCGTGCCTAGGGTACAAAAGCGCTATTCATTTTAAAATGAAAAAAAAATATACAATTGAATTTGAGAAAAATTGTGGTTAATTTTGCCACGTCCCCAAATGTTTTACTTATATAATATATAAGATTCTCAAAAAATTAAATTTATTTACAAGACGTCTACACTGGATGGATTACACCAAGTGCATTGTCTACCGTCCAATTTTATACATATATACATGGACGTGTGTTTTTTTTGTGTGAAGATGGATGGTGAATAGTGTATCTCGTGTAATTCACTAGCGTTGAATTATGCATTTACGAGACAAAGATAATCAAAACGTTTTATACACGGTAAGTAAATCAAATCTCATCTCCATAATATTCACCAACTTTTTATATAAGGCAAGTATAACAACTCTATAAATCATTGAGGCTCCATTTGGATAAAGTGATTTGAAATCCACTAAAATGACTTCAAAATTAGTTAAAAATGGTGGATTTTGAATTCATGCATATATATCCAAACACCACTAATAGATTTACTACCATAAATTTCAATTCCCTCCTCAAATTCATCTATCCAAATAAACCCTAATACTTTATAATTGGTAAGTACATCAAACTTGACCTCTATAATAATAACCGACTTTTTTTACATGGTAAGTACACATCAAATTCCACCACTATAAATTATCTAGTCCTTTATTTACAAGTTTCCACATAGTAAATCGCGCATGCACTCTCAACGTGTTGTGTCTTGTAAGGGCTAGTTTGGTTGGCTTGTTTAGGTTGGTTTGGGTTTATAAACCAACCTAAACAAGTGTTAGGGAATGAGGTTTGAAGCCCGGTTTTTTTCTTTGGCTCGGGTAATTAATTCTGTCAGTCTGTTCCTATTTGCTGGGTTTGGGGTTGCTTATTTCTTGCTTTATAAACCCACCTTTTTGGTGGGTTTATTGGTATCTGAACAGTAAAATAATTTTCTGCCCAAAGAACCCTTGCTTTTTCGTGTTGAATGACTGATATAGACATATTTTTCTACTTTATTACAACATTGCCACTATATATATATTAGATCCCCAATCTCCTCCCAAAACCCTAGCCCTCGATTTCAAATTTGAAGTAGTGCAAATTTCACAGTTTCACAAGATCTCCTTCATGATTTTCAGACCTCAAACTCTAGCACTCTGTTAATTTGGGCTCGAAATAACCTTAGCAACCCTCCACGCAGTTGAAGAAAGCAACAAAGGTGGGTTCTCCAGCTTCTCCTCGATGAATGATGATTTTGCAGTGAGCCGTCGAGACTTGTTTGGGTTTTCTTCTGGGTCGATTACAAAGGCTTTGATCTGCAGGTCCGAGAGGAACCTGCTTCTTCGAAAACTCATCCATCTCAGATAATACCCTCAAGAACCATGGAGGAAGATTAATGACAGTGGGCTTCCGCAATCGATTGAGGAGTGCGGTGAAGTTGTGGATGAACTTTTGCAACTTTTGAAGGTACTCGATTATTTCTCACACTCGTGGGTAACAAGGTGGATCGGGTATGAGGAAATATTACAATATATTATCTTTGGTTGTTTCTGATCATTATGCGAACATATTGAGTAAGTTTAATTTTTTGGGGGTTTGATTCATTTCTATTTTTTGTGAATCTGCCGAAATGTTGCTCTTTCTTGATGAAGATCGTTTGAAATTGAGGGTGTCAAGCACAAACTGCCTAAATTCTACCACATTAGATCTTAGGACCTTTATCCGTTTTTAAGTTACCATGTCAATAATTTTAAGTTACCTTCATCTGTCTTTGATATTGTTAGCAATGATATATAATTGACATAGCATTTCATTGCAATCATTTTCAAATGTGCTTCATCTATATTCATAAAAAGTGCAATTTGCTACGTAGGAGAATGCCGAAAAGGAATCATGCACTCGTCCACTTCTACCACAACTTCACGTACGAGCAGGCCGATGAGATCATTGCTCGATTTGACAAAATTTGCATGGAACGAATTGTAGCAGACGATAAGACTCTCACAACGGCATTGAGTGACGTGGCTTTGCAATTGAGGAAAGATACTGAGGAGCAATTCTTCGATGAAGTGAGCGTCAAGAACTTCATTGCCGACAACATTAATCTTTACAAGCAGTTCAATTCCTACGTGAATGACACGGTAGGAGTAAAGTACAATCAGAGGAAGAATCGAGTAGTTGTTGGCGTGGAGTATTGGTACTTCATATGCAAGGTAATTTATTTCTCCACAAACCTACACAACATTTAAAATCATATTGATACAAAGTACACAACAGATTTCTTAATTTCGTTTTCCAATTAATCACATTATATGCATTTAATTAATTTGCCTTTACTATATATTTCACAGGAGGACCCCCTGCAGAAGTTATTTAGGGAGTGCGGATTCTCGAACTATGACATGTGGCGGAAGCTAATCGAGGGACACAACCCCGGACAAGTTTTGCAGGCGGAGGTTGGCTCCTCAAGTGAGGTTCCTATTGTAGTCAAGGACGAGCCATTTGATACAGAGGCTGTCGATGATTGGGATTGACGCTTGATTTTCGCAAGAAAGAAGTCACCAATCAATCCCAAGAAATTGTCGATTGTGTAAGAAGATGATTAGCAATCTATTATTTACCAACCATTTTTGAATGGGGTTATTTTTGCAAGGTTGTTGGCTGCCATTCAAAGGGTTGAAGCCCATGGGAATAGAGCATCCTCTTTTGGACACAACAAGGAGCTCTTAATTTTGCATGTTATCATGGGTATTTTGCTAATTTGTGGTTGAAGAACAAAACTTTATTTAGTATGTATTCAGTTTGAAATTAGTAAGTGTCTTAATAACATGGTTTTATGTACAGACATCCTTAAGTATTCTACTACTGATATGGTAAAAGTCATTCCCTATCAATTTTTTGCAAGCTTTCAAAGACAAACACAAAGCACCAGGGACTTTGTTATTTAATCTAAATAACAACCTAACATCAAAGACATATATGAATAGGGCAATATCTTGTCACATTAGTCTTTTACCATCTATCTTATGCACATAGAATGCAAGACACACCCTCACCCGACAAAGAGCATCGCCACATAATTTAACTACGTCAAATAACATACAGTCATATGATTAACACATATTGTCGTGCAACACAAATTTGTATAAAACACATGTCATAAAACCATAAACCCTTGAAATTGAGAAAGTAACATAGTTATATAATTGCCCGAATGGTGTTATAATGTTTACCATTACAAGATGAATGTGCACAAGTAATATGAGGATTGAACCCTATCAAGAGCAGGTTGGAGACGTTCATTTTCAATACATATTATAAAGTCATAGTCGAAGCATATTACAACCTACAAATTTCATTTCTTGATTTGAAGGTCGACTTTTGCATCCACCACAAATGAATGAAGACGCGTATTGAGATAAAGCCAATTCCTAAGAATCTTGCTTGCTTCTTATATCTTTGTTCACGATTTCTCGTAATCGCTAGTTCGACCTTTAATCTTGAAACTTTTTCAAAGGAAATCAAGAGCAACTTCTTATGTACGACCCTCAAGTGCCGGCTCCAACCAAATGAATACCCCACAAGAATCGTTCTATATCGACAAAACAAACACAACTTTGTTGCTTCAAAATCTTTGCAATTAATCAATACATGTAAAAGCACAAATAATAAGCGTTTGGAATACCAATTAAGAAATTGCAAATCACCATACCTCTCGAAAAGGACAAGATTTGAAACATCGCATAGGATTTTTTTGGGTGATGATCATGTTTGGTTCTGCATTGTTTTGGCATGTCAACATCGGTCGCCTACATCGTTGTATTGAGGATTCCTATGTTTATCTCCTTCGTAATATGAATATGAACTACATTCCGACAATATAATACGGGTGAACCACGACACCATACGCTTCTTCACACTACATTTTATCAATCAACCGTATCATGAGATGCTCATGCCATGTTAAAAAAGTATGTCAAAACAATAAAGAATAAGTAATGCAAACTAATTCAAGACGTGTTCAAAATATTGTGCTAATACCCTTATTAAAAATTTATCAAAACCATACAAACCTATGTATGCAGTATATTTATTCTCTAACAAAATGATAACATTATGCCCAATACTCATATTAAGGCAAATATAAAGCAAGAAGTTCTTCTCCAAATCCATTCACCCAAAACACCTCTCGCCAAAATGAATGGTAAATCGAAAAAGAGAACCTTCAATCAACATACCTTCACTTTATTTGTTCGTTCGATTCCCCAAAATTTTAAAACAAAAACAAATCGAATCACCATACCTGCTCGACATTGTTGAATATCTGCCCTTTTGTTTATGTAATTGACCTAAATGATACAACCACAACACTTCAATCCCACCCCGTAATCTTCGACGCCCGTTGATGTAGTCGTACTCGAATACTTATTTTCTTTGCCAAATCGTATAACCCACGGCTAAATATGCAATCAATTATAGTTGATTTTGTTCGAAGTGCATTATGTTGAAGCAATTCATTGAAACATGGAAGCTGTGAGATTCTGGTTTGTAATAACAGTGCAGTAGTACTTGGTAGTGTAAAAATTTCCACAACGCAATATCAATGGTGACACCACGCTCACGCTCAGCCTTAAGCTTGTCGAGCACCCAAGCATACTTGAATCTCAGCAGCCTCCTTCTCGATCCTGTGATTATGGAAGCTGCGTCAAATTGGGGGAGAAAGCTTCAATTTTAGCAATATAATATTTTATAGAGGAAATATCCCATTCTACCATGAAAAATATTTATTATTATATATATCTGATGCATATTATATGTTATGTATTTTATATTAGTCTTATAACATTATTTCAATTCAATTCAATTTAATTTGAAAAATTATTTTTTAAAGTAAGGGTAATATAGTCTTTTTATGTTTTTTATCAATCCTAACCAACAAAACTAACACAAAATTTAAATTAAACCCACTTTTTCAAACCCATAAACATTCAAACCAAACACAAAAATTAAATCAAACCTACCCCAAAATCTACATACCAAACACCAAAAAAGTGTTATTTTGTCTTCGATGAACAGTAAAAACTCACATCTCTTAACCCACCTAAACAAACCCACCCCGTGAACCAAACTAGCCCTAAGTGTGAAATATTTGCTAGCATTCCATGGAAAATTGAAATTTGCATATTTTTTAAGGTTTGGTTGTGTTTGAGAAAGAAGAATAAAGGGGTGAGATGGAAAATGAGATACGCCTGTTTTTATAACACTCTAATTAATTAATTAAAGTATATACATATTTATATATATAAATATATGTATGTGTACATATGTATAATTAATTAGTAACTAGGTAAATTAAGTAATTAATTGGTTAAGAATAGCCATTGATAAATTAAGAAAAGAAAAGGAAAATTGTTGCTTATTCATCTTCCATCCCACGCTACCACCAGCTTCTTTTCCTTGTTTTTTTTGACACCTAGCTACTTAAACTTGTTTGTGTGTGAAAGGGGGAAAGGGGGGATAAAATAAAAAGAAAGAAAAGATCCTACACTACACACACGCACATACAACTTCTCTCTTCTCTCCCTCTCGCTCAAGGTCTCTCTCTCTCTCTCGTTCCAGGTTTGCTTGGGCTGCCTGTTTTTGGTTGTTGCTGCTACTGGGTGAGTGGGGGAGTCGGGGAGTCAGGCTGGGGGGAGTGGGCACTGGGCGCGGGCGCAGGGGGCGTTGGGCGTTGGCCTGGGACGCTGTTCGGGGGCTGGTCAGCAACTGCCCTTCGAGCTATGTTTGCTTGAGTTGTAGAGTGGTTAGGTGTGTGTTGGTGGGTCGTCTAGATAGGTGGTAGTGTGGTGGTCAGTTGGGTGTGAGTAGCCGGCGACGCGGGTCGCCGGAGTCGGTGGTAGCGGCAACGAAAAATGGCTAGTCAGAGCAGATTTGGGATGAGGAAAAGAGAGTTGTTTTTCTTTATGTTTGCATAATTTAATTCTATATATTTAGCATGGTTTTGCAAAATGCAATTCGTATTTAATTCCTTTAGCTTAGGCAAAGATTTTATTTTACTCTACAGGTTGAGTTGTTTTATTTTTACTTTGCAATATGCATTTCAAGTTTAGTTATTCTAGCTTGGAAAGATCATTTTTATACTCTGCAAATTGTTTTAGCCTCGCAAATTAATTTTTGCAAACTAAGTTTTAATTTTTGCAAATTGAGTTCAACTTTGCAAGATTTAATTGATGTACAAAATTAATTTAATTTCGCGGAGATTCATTTATTTTGCCAAGTCAGTTTAATTTCGCAAGATTTATTTATTATGTAAGAGTTATTTATTTTACAAAGATGATTCATGTAGCCGGATTTAATATTTTATTCTAGTAAGTTTAGTATTATTTTTTTTTCCTATTATAAGTCCTGGTTTGCATGAAAACCATCTTGCCATGTAGTACGAGTTCTCTCCTTTTACATTCAAGATTCTTACTCATAAACCTTGATCATCGACCCTATCTAGGAATGTCTTAATTCATGTTTTAGCCAAGCTGTGAGCAATTTCTTTAAGCCCTAAAATAGGTTCTATTCTCATACTTTTATAGGAATCACCGGTGAGGAATCTCCTAGTTTTTCTTGAACAATAGCGGTTGCCAGAGACATCATTTATCTAAGGTGGGGGTAAATTCTTATAAATTACATAATGTGAACAATGTGCGCTCTCATGTGCAATTATTGTATGTATTTGATTATAACCTGAAAGTCTAAATGTGTTGTGCAAAGTGAAAGGTATTATACTTTCTGAGTGGTGAAGTGCAGTGTAAGTTATGAGAAAATTTCTGCTTTTTCGTTGGAGTGATTAAGTGCTATAAAGTGCAGTAATTGACTGATGTGAGTTGAACGTGGTTGAGTTGAAAACGTGGCGTCATGTGTTTGTTGTGTGACAAGAGTGAATGTGCAATATGGGTGAGATGAGCGGGAGTGTTATGGGAGTGTTTGTTTCAGGAGTGGCTTATACCCACACTAACTCTATGGTGGCACAGATCCACACTAACCCCAAGGTGGCTAAAAGCCACGTAAAAATGTTTTCACGGCGGCTCAGAACCGTATTTTCAAAAAGGCGGCCTTAAAACCGCATTTATGGGCTGTAGAGTGTTATGGTTATGTGTTTTAAGTGTTTTAATTGTTCACCATCCCACCCACTGAGTGATTTTGTGCACTCACCCATTAAATGATTTTGTTTTACAGGTGACAACCGTCTAGTCAGGGAATGGAAGAGGTGTCTTTTTGTTTGTAGTACCCCAGACCAAAAACAAAGCATAATTGGTTAATTAAATAATTAAATCCTTAATTAAAATATTTTATGTGCGTTAATTCTTACTTGTTTATGTGCGTTTTTAATATACGATAAGGTACGATTTAGACCGATGAAAATTCTAGATGTGGAACATAAAATATTTTTATACCATGAGATGCACAACGGAAAAACGAGAAAATAGAAATAAACTAGAGGTCAATCGGAGACCCGTAGCTCAAATGATGAAGAAAAGAGTCGAATACGAAGGTTCGGTAAAACGGAAGGGGTAGAATCCGAATAAACGGTAAAATGAAAAATAATATTTTAATGAACGTTAAATTAATTTTACTAGGTAAATAGTAACTTTGAAAATCTAGAAATAGGGGCTCAGTCAATTCAAAAATTTTCATTTTCCGCCGACGACGAAAGCGACACGAACAAGTAAGTTTCTCTTTCTTTACTTTTTTTTAGTCGCCGGAGCCGCCGCCGGCAGTGGTGCTGGTGGTGGTGCGCCGGGTGCCGGGTGTGCGATGGTGAGCGAGCGTCGGGTGCCGGTGTGTGCGTCGAGGACGGGACGTGCGTGTCGGGTTGGCGTCGAGGGTCGGATGCGCGTCAGGGCTGAGCGCCGGGGGGCCGGGTGCGCTCGGGCGTCGGGTGCCGGGTGCGCGCGGGCGACGGAAGCAGGCTGGCCGAGAAAACTCGGCAGCCAGGAGCTGGGCGCGCACGGGCGCGGCGACGGGGGGTGGGCTGGCCGAGAAAACTCGACAGCCAGGAGCGGGCGTGCGGGCGCGGACGACGACAGGGGCCGAGCTGCCGAGAACTCGGCAGCTCCCGGGTGGGCGCGCCAGCATCGGGTCTTTTCACCCGACGCCGGGTGCTCCCGTGCCCCGACGCACGGGATGCCGTGTTTTCGACCCGAAACCTGTTTTTTCCACCGTACATCAACATCGAGTCATTTTTAACGAGATGTCGTTGACCGAGGGTCGTGGGCCCGGTCAAAGTCAACCCTTTGACCAAAATTACCGAAATATCCCTACACTTAAAATGCTCTTTACAAGCTCATTTCAACTCCGATTGAGCTCATTCTTTTTACGTTGCGATCCTTATTTCATTCTCTACCACCTCAGCCTAAGAAACTGAACTTTCACCTTTATTGCTTCAACCTCAAATTTTGAGATCCCTCGATCCGACGCGCGTTAAACGATCGTTCTTTCTTCGAAATTAATTATAGCTTTAAATATATTTATTAAGAATCTAAGGAATACTGTAACTTGTGTAGGTTATCAGTTGGACCGAGTTTGTGATACCTAGTACTAGCTACTCGACAAGGTGGGGGTAACTTCTAAATATTTATCTGTTTACTGTTTTCTAGTAAAAGCATGAACTGCAGGATATTACGTGTTGTGATTTTAATTGTTGTGTCATACTTATACTATGACGGACTGAGGTCCTCTCTGATCATGCATTCGTCCCTGCTTCTCTTCTACTACTCTTGAGGTTTGGTGGTCCTCTTGAAGTGCACCAGCGGTATTGAGACCGTTTATTTGGGTGGCGGGCAGATCCCGTACCCATCCTTCTCTCTTTCTAATATCTGCTATACATTTTACATGTTGTGGCAACGTGCTGGTAGATGTTTACTTTCTGTTGGTTATTTGTTAAGTGTCATAAGATGCGGATGTTATTCCCACGGGTATATTCCACGCACTCACCCCTTAATCTGTACTCACACTACAGGAGATGAGGAAACTGATGAACTCTAGTTGGAGAGTGGTGGTGCTGTCTTGGGGGTTTGTAATTTCAGGATGATATTACTCAAACATCTTCAAACCATGTTTTAAACACTTTACGTTTTGTGATGTCTGAATACGTATGTTGAGTGTGGGATCCTGATGAAATATTCCGTTGTGCCTAATGTAAATATCGGTAATAAGACCGATGGCTATCGGTAGAGGCCGATTGATGTGTGAATGATATATATATTTTGTTCCTTATCCCTTTCTTCTGTCATCTCCTGTTATTTCTTTCTGTGGTAATATGCGTCCCTCTCTATTTTCTATCGTCACGCCCGTGTGAAAACTCTGATATTTTACTAAAAGAAAACGGGGCGTGACATGTGGTATCAGAGCTTAGTTCTACCTTTTGTAGGACTTTGCTCAAGTCTGTTTTTAAACATGTATTAAATGTGAGTCGATTTTGAAAAGAAAAATATAGACAAGCACCATCCTCTCTCCATAGGTGTCCCTCCCTGATTATGATACTTGTGAAAATGTGTTTATTCGTTATATGATTCTGTATTGGCATGATATAAATTGTTAGGATATAGAATGAGTGATTATGGATATAGACTGATAATAGAAATTCGTGTAACTTTTATATGACAGATGAATAGAGTATATATTGCTAGGATGCGGCCACCAGCTGTAAAGACTCGTGAAGAGAGGTTTCAACGTCGTTTTTTTGAGAGTTAAAGACAGAGGATAGGTCCATAAGAGAGCACATTGCCCGACTGCTGTATTGTTGGAGGGAGTTGGGAGGTCTCAGGGGTAGTATTAGTGGGGTACAGGCGTGCTTACATCTGATCCATACTATGCCTGAGGATTGGGAGGCTAGGACACGTGCAGCATATAGGGATGAGCTTGTGCACTCATCCATAGATTTTGTACATTTTGCCAACTTTGGGAATGTGGTACGGGTGATGTTAGATGTGTGGGGTCGGCACGGTCTTCCGATTCAGGATGAGCCTAGTCCTTACGACCCATCTAGTAGTAGTAGTAGTAGTTCAGAGTCTGACGATGACATTGATGAGGACCCATAGGGGGATGAGGACCCGGAGGAGTATGATTTAGGAGCAGCACCGGGATCGCCAGGGCTGCCATCTCCAGCTGCAGTCGCATAGATTAGAGATCTTACTGATGTATCTGTATACTATATATAATATACCTTTATGTGTATGTGGTAGCCTTTATCTCATGTAGGTAGTGTACATAATCTTTTTGGCATGAGGTAAGGGCTACCCCTTATTTTGGCAGATATGTATATATTATGCTCGTGTAATCCCTTTCTGGTGTTGGGATACACGTTTATATTTCTTTTTGCATACCACGGTTATTCTCCTTTATTTATATGGTGTTATGTATGGTAATGATATATATATATATGCGTATAGATAATCTAACAGAGCCATGCCACCTAGAGAACGACCTCGGAAAGTACAACCATCGATGGCTAATCAGCCAGAACCGTAAGTGGTCAACCAGCCCGAGAGAGCTGACGATGCAAACATGGGAGATTTTGCTGCGGCAATAAGAGGATTAACCCAACATTTTGAGGTAACCCAAGCCAACCCCCAGCCGGCACGAGCTGATCCTAACCTCATATATGAACAATTTAGACGATTCTGTCCGCCGATTTTCGATGGAAAGGGTGAACCAGCGAACGCGGAAGAGTGGATATGTTCACTCGACCGATTGTTCGGACATATGACCTGTACCCCCGAACAGAAGGTCTCCTGTGCGATTTTCCAACTTGTGGAGAAAGCGAGTCATTGGTGGGACTCGTACGAACGAACCCTCTTGGTTGCCTAAAGAGATGGGATGACTTGGGAGGAATTCAAATGGGTGGTTTGTCAACATTTCATTCCCTAATCTTACCGGGATAAAAAGGAGATGGAGTTTTTACACCTCCGTCAAGGAAATTCGACGGTGGGGGAGTATGAGCAGAGATTCAATCAGCTAGGTCGGTACGCCATGCACTTGGTGGATACCGACACCAAGAGGGCTCGAAGGTTTGAAAGGGGCCTTCGTCCAGAAATTTGATCTATTTTAGCTGGGCAAGAGGAGATGACATATGCAAATGTCATCAGAAGAGCATAGGAGATCGCCTCTTGTTTGCAATTGGATAATGCACCTCCTAAGAGAACCTTCCCAGCTCCTATAAAAAGGGCGTGGCCTGGCCCAAGCCAAAATTCTGCCCCGAATAAATTCCCAAGGGCAAATAATGCTTCACTCCTTCCTAACCCCAGACTAGGGAATCCGTGCCCTAGATGCAGAAGGATGCACATGGGACCGTGTCAGCCAGAAACATGGGCCTGCTTTAAATGTGGAGTACCGGGGCATATAATGGCCAACTGCCCGAAGGCGAGAAACTCACCAGCTACCACCCCGAACTCGAGGCCAGTAGCAGGCAGGACACGAGCCTTTGCTCTCACTCGCCCAGAAGCTGCTGAGGAGGCTGAGACAATAACAGGTATGTTACTCGTATGTGATATACTTGCCTTCATTCTGTTCGATACTGGAGCGACGCATTCCTTTATATCTACCAACTTCTGTAATTTGCTGAAACATGACGATGATAGAATAGTCACCCGAACCCTAGAAGTAAGTATTTCTTCAGGAAAGACAGTTAAAACAAAACACCTTTATCGTGACCTTAAGATCGCTTTCGAGGGTAAGATTCTTCTAGCAAATCTTCATGCTTTGGAAATGAAGGATTTTGATGTAATCCTAGGAATGGATTGGCTGGAATCCAATCACGCGATAATCAAGTGTCACACACGAGAAATTGTCTTCCAAACCCCAGGAGAACCGGAGTTCATCTTCCACGGAACGCGAGTTGGGATTGACTCGAGGATTGTTTCAGCCATGAAGGCAACCGAGATGCTTAGCAAAGGAAATTAAGAAGCTTGGTTAGTCAACATGGTAAATCCTGAGCAGAAGTCAATGTCTATCGAGGATGTGCCAGTAATAAGGGAATTCTTGGACGTCTTTCCAGAGGATTTACCCAATCCTCCACCAGATAGACAGGTGACTTTTAAGATTGATCTCTTCCTAGGGACAACACCGGTGTCGAAAGCTCCTTATCGAATGGCACCGAAAGAATTACAGGAGTTGAAGGTCCAATTACAAGAACTTTTGGACAAATGTTTTATTAGACCAAGTGTGTTACCTTGGGGAGCTCCAATACTTTTTGTAAAGAAGAAGGATGGCAGCTTTCGGATGTGCATAGATTATCGAGAGCTGAACAAGCGAACTATAAAGAATAAGTACCCGCTACCTCGAATCGAAGATCTTTTTGACCAATTAAGAGGTGCCAGTGTGTTTTCTAAAATTGACTTAAGATCTGGATATCACCAAATGAAAGTCAAGGACACAGATATATCTAAGACAGCCTTTCGGACGAGATATGGCCAATATGAGTTTGTAGTGATGCCATTTGGACTTAGTAATGCTCCAGCTGCCCTTATGGACTTGATGAATCGCATCTTCCATTCGTATCTTGATCTCTTTATTATTGTATTCATTGATGACATTCTCATTTATTCATGCGATAGAACGCACCATGAACAGCATCTCAGAATTGCATTGGAGGTTTTGCGTAAAGAGAAGCTTTATGCAAAATACAAGAAATGCAAATTCTGGATGAACAGGGTAAATTTCCTTGGTCACATTGTTTCTTCCCAAGGGATCGAAGTAGATCCTGAGAAGGTGGAAGTAGTCAGCAAATGGGAGGCTTCGATAAACGTCAAGGAAGTACGGAGTTTTATGGGTTTGGCTGGCTACTATCGACGATTTATAAAAGGATTTTCTAAGATCGTTGCTCCTATAACTCACTTAACAAGGAAAGACGTAAAGTTTCAATAGAGCAAGCAGTGTGAGTACAGTTTTCAGGAACTAAAGAAGAGACTAACAAAGGCACCAGTCTTAACAGTCCTTGATACAACGAGGGAGTTCGTAGTTTACAGCGACGCATCCAAACAAGGTTTGGGATGTGTTTTGATACAGCAAGGGAAAGTGGTGGCGTACGCATCACGCCAATTAAAAGTTCACGAACTAAACTACCCAACGCACGACCTAGAGCTAGCAGCGATGGTACATGCTCTTAAGATATGGAGACACTATCTCTACGGCACGAAGTGTAAGATCTACACTGACCACAAAAGTCTGAAATACTTCTTTAAGCAGAAGGAGCTCAATATGAGACAGCGAAGATGGCTAGAGTTGGTGAAAGATTACGATCTTACGATCCATTACCATCCTGGAAAGGCAAACGTAGTGGCTGATGCTCTTAGCCGAAAAGGAAAAGGGATGGTGACATCTATGACCATCAATCAACACCAACTGATCGAAGAAATGTCAAGGCTGAAGTTAGAGATAGTCACGCCTCCGGATAACATCGAAGCTAGGATAGCAACGTTATCCGTGAAACCCACATTGCGCGATCGAATCGTTGAAGCGCAGAAGGAAGACAACTTTCTAATGAAGATGAAAGCTCATATGGATAATGGACGAGCTGAAGATTTTTCTTTAGCGTCGGACGGAGCTCTTATCTTCCGAGGAAGGATCTGCGTGCCAAAAGACAAGAAATTAAGAAAGGAAATTCTCGAAGAGGCACATTGTACGCCGATGGCAGCACACCCAGGAGATACAAAGATGTACCGGGACTTGAGGGTAAATTTTTGGTGGAGGAGCATGAAGAGAGACATAGGGCTTTCTGTTAAAAAGTGTCTCGTTTGTCAGCAAGTGAAAGCGGAGCATCAACGACCGGCTGGGATGCTAACTCCTTTAGAGATACCAGAGTAGAAGTGGGAACACATAGCTATGGATTTCGTGGTTGGATTACCGAACACCAGACAAGGGAACCATGCCGTATGGGTAATAGTTGATAGACTAACAAAGTCTGCCCACTTTTTGTCAATCAAGATGACTTTTGGATTGGATAAGCTGGCATGAATATATCTTGAAGAGATTGTTTGATTGCATGGTGTGCCAGTTTCCATTGTATTAGATAGAGATCCTCGGTTCAACTCTAGATTCTGGTAAAGTCTACAAAAAGAGTTAGAAACCAAACTATCTTTCAGTACAACCTTCCACCCACAGATTGACGGTCAAACCGAAAGGACCATACAAATCCTAGAAGATATGTTAAGAGCATAAATTTTGGATTTTCCCGGAAGCTGGGAAGACCACTTGTGCTTAATAGAATTTGCCTAAAACAACAGCTACCAATCGACAATTGGTATGACACCCTATGAAGCCCTCTACGAAAGAAAATGCCGCTCACCCATCTTTTGGGATGAAGTGGGCGAGAAGAAGCTTTTGGGGCCTGAATTGGTGGACCAAACGGTTGAGGTAATAAAGAAAATTCGAGAGAGAATGCAAGTGGCCCAAGATCGACAAAAAGCGTATGCGGACAGGAGACGGAGAGAATTAAAATTTGAAGTGGGAGACAAGGTTTTCCTCAAAGTGTCACCCACAAAAGGGGTTTATCGTTTTGGGAAGAGAGGAAAGTTAAAGTCAAGATACGTAGGACCATTCGAAATCTTAGACCGAAATCTTACGAGCTCATTTCAACTCCGATTGAGCTCATTCTTTTTGCGTTGCGATTCTTATTTCATTCTCTACCACCTCAGCCTAAGAAACTGAACTTTCACCTTTATTGCTTCAACCTCAAATTTTGAGATCCCTCGATCCGGCGCGCGTTAAACGATCGTTCTTTCTTCGAAATTAATTATAGCTTTAAATATATTTATTAAGAATCTAAGGAACACTGTAACTTGTGTAGGTTATCAGTTGGACCGAGTTTGTGATACCTAGTACTAGCTACTCGACAAGGTGGGGGTAACTTCTAAATCTTTATCTGTTTACTGTTTTCTAGTAAAAGCATGAACTGCAGGATATTACGTGCTGTGATTTTAATTGTTGTGTCATACTTATACTGTGACGGACTGAGGTCCACTCTGATCATGCATTCGTCCCTGCTTCTCTTCTACTACTCTTGAGGTTTGGTGGTCCTCTTGAAGCGCACCAGCTGTATTGAGACTGTTTATTTGGGTGGCGGGCAGATCCCGTACCCATCCTTCTTCCTTTCTAATATCTGCAATGCATTTTACGTGTTGTGGCAACGTGTTGGTAGATGTTTACTTTTTGTTGGTTATCTGTTAAGTGTCATAAGATGCGGATGTTATTCCCACGGGTGTATTCCACGCACTCACCCCTTAATCTGTACTCACACTACAGGAGATGAGGAAACTGATGAACTCTAGTTGGAGAGTGGTGGTGCTGTCTTGGGGGTTTGTAATTTCAGGATGATATTACTCAAACATCTTCAAACCATGTTTTAAACACTTTACGTTTTGTGATGTCCGAATACGTATGTTGAGTGTGGGATCCTGATGAAATATTCCGCTGTGCCTAATGTAAATATCAGTAATGAGATCGATGGCTATCGGCAGAGGCCGATTGATGTGTGAATGATATATATATATATTTTGTTCCTTATCCCTTTCTTCTGTCGTCTCCTGCTATTTCTTTCTGTGGTAATATGCGTCCCTCTCTATTTTCTATCTTCACGTCCGTGTGAAAACTCTGATATTTTACTAAAAGAAAACGGGGCGTGACATTGTTGATCCTAAATACTGTTAATATGTATGGTTTTGCGAAGTTAGGTTATTTTGCTATCCTACAACAAAGTGACATATTTTCTTCCGCTGTTAACAAAGTTTATGTTTGTTATAAAATAGAGATACTTGAGATGGTTTCTTTTATTTGCCATTATCTCTTTTAAGAAAAAAAAAATTACTCTCATTTAAAGGTATGTTTGTTTAATTGCTGGATGCCCAAAAAGGAAATTTGTTAAAGACTCTGATATTCTACAGTAACGTAAAATGGGGCGTGACAGTTTTCTTGGTGTTGGCCGGCAACACTAATTAATTAAAGATTAGTTGAGTAGATTATCATTTGGAAATCAGGCATTGTCGTAAAATCATTGCCATCTTCTGAATTTGAGTACAAACATTCCTAGAATTAAATATTCACAAGAATGTGCTCTCAATTCATTCTTTATCTAATTATTAGGTAAAAAATGAATCCAATTTTTACTGTAACCAATATATCATGGACAAAAGTAAACATGCATTATTTTATTTTGTTGAGGTGCAGGAAATTGAAGGAGGAAGAGTAAATAGAAATGATATGATGTGTCCCAAAATTTGCCACGTCATTAGCAAGTTGGCTGACATGCCATCTTTTCTGTTATATATTTGATTGTTATGTAAGTTGTTATATAGTAAGATATTAGATTGTTAATCAAGAATTAAAGCTATAAAGTTACTTCTATATAAGTTGTAAGAAAACACATTTCTCATTCGACATATTGAGTTTTGATAGGTCTTAGAACAAAAACTTTTACGATGTTTATTATATTTCATTCCTATTTAATTATATTTTTACAATCTTGATGTTATT
The DNA here is from genome assembly GCA_954870855.1 of Scutellaria minor. NCBI lineage: Eukaryota > Viridiplantae > Streptophyta > Magnoliopsida > Lamiales > Lamiaceae > Scutellaria > Scutellaria minor. The sequence continues at coordinate 18,090,135 of OX940729.1, read as the reverse complement.
GTGAGTCCGAATTTTCTCAACAAATGATATAAACCAAACTACTAAATTTAGAGTAAAAATTGCACCATAATTGATATCATGGGTGAGAAAAGATTGCAATACATTTTTTTTTCAATAATATAATATTCTACTAATATAGTATATGCAGTCATAGAGCAAATTTGCAATCTAGGACTGGTTTAGCGATGGAACAATTGGTTCTCAGTTGTGGAAAGGCGATAACCAAAATTGATATCATAACCTAAAAAAACAACTAAGGCATGTTACCTCTTTCTTCTTCTTCTCTTCCATTTTCTTTCTTTGCTGCGTGGCCAACATATATCACAAAATTATTAGAAACAGTTATATTAATATAACTATTGCACATAATTGCAATTTTCTTTAAGTGAGTTGATACTTTATATGTTTTAATTCATGAAATTCATATCACATGTTCTAGATAAAATAAATAAAATAAAATTAAAAAAATATACGCATCCTGGCTTAAAAAGCCCTGATGTGTATATTTCTGTAATTTATCAACTTTGACATTCTTTTTATCATTAAATTCCCCCTCTAAAATTGTTTAATAAAAATACACACAAAAATCATAAAAACCATTTATCCCTTTTGAATTGCATTTGAGGAAGAGAAAACTCGAATCTAAGATGTTAAATTGAGAGATGCACCTATAAATATATTATGATTAGGTTTAAATGCAAAAATCAATGTAAAGTATGATATATTTTAATTTGCAAACTAAACTTTGTTTTATTCTGATTGCAGCGAAGATCACAAGTTTTTCAAAGTGTTACCTAAACTTTTTTCGACAACTTTTACAGCAAAAATACATAACACATGACTCGCACATGACTTTCATAAGAATAAATATGTTATATTAATAAAAATTAAGATTGTAAATTGAAAATCTTTATATATATAAAAGTAAGACCACATGTGCCACATGTCAATCATACAATTTTTCATATTAATTTTATTTTAATTTACAAATTAAATCTATAATAAATAGAATTTTAAAGCTAATTAATGTGGCTATTTAATGATATCAATTTACTTATGTTGATAATAGATATTAGTAAATAGTATATGAATTTTGTAATTAAATTTTGTGAAAATAACACATGCTAAACTTCAAATATAGAAATTATTTATAAATTTTAATTTTATTTAATTTAAATTTTTTTAGTGAAAAATATATATTAAAAAAATCAAGATAAATGTAAACTGATTAATTTTTATCATTTAATTGAAAAGAAATTTAGGGTTTCTCTAAACTTTAACAATAAAATAAAAAAATAGTGGGAGGATTGAAGAATATAATATACATAACAATTCTTTTCACACTGTGTTATATTCCATACTAAATTAAAAGATGTGTATCACACAAAATCATAAATATTTATTTTCATACTTAATATTTATATTTTTTTAATTTGACTAAGTTTCATTTAGTTTTTTCATCCCGTGTATTACACGGGCCTTATACTAGTAAGTCATATTTCAAGTTGTTTTTTTATTATAAACCTTTTATGAAAATCACATGCAAGTCACTTGTTGTGCATTTCATCAGAAAAATTGTTAGAAAAAAATGTTTAGTTTACACTTTGAAAAAGTGTTGAACTTGAGGTTGCAATCGGATAAAAAATTAAAAATTTGGATTACCGACTGAAAAAAACCATACTTCATATTGATTTTTACATTCAACCCACATGATTAAACCTATAGTGGATGCTAACATACAAGGACATAAAGTTCTTCGAAGCTATTCATGATTGTCCCACCGTTAATGTGTCAGATATCCAGTATACTTATTAATTTCACTTTTCATATAATAAGGGAATGAAATCATTGTACATCATCAGTGGACATATTAATAGTTGCCTACGGTGGACATTTTATCAATTTAGTATATATATATATATATATAAAACCTAATATTTGATTATTCATGAAACCAACCTCAATAGTAATGTAACAATAATATGTTGCAAAATATTTTTCTTTATAATCGAGTTTCATAAGAATCACGTATCATTAGGTTCTATATCAGACTCTTTACACAAACCAACAAGAATTATTGGACAAAAATATGTTTTTATCATTTTTGTATAAAGGAGTACGAGTTTTCTTATATATCTTTGTATAATTGTAAAAAGAACATATTTAAGTATCAATAGAGGAATAATAAGTAGTTCTTTAATCCGAATTAATTAAAATGCCTTTTTAATGAGAAGAGTTTTTTTTATTACGTTTGTTTACACTTACTATACTACTTATTACTTTAGAATATAAATTAATCTTTTTACTCGCATTATAAATATTTTCTTAATTATATCAAAATGAAAACCCTTCTCCTAGTTAAACAAATTTAAAAGTTATCTGTATTTTATATTAAAAAATTTACAGTAAAATTATTTTAGTTCAAACGAATTAATAAGGACAATTTTTGTCTTCTCCTTTTGACTGTGTTCATCTTTAAACAACTAACTTTTCAAGTTTTTTTCGTTATTTTTTTTATCTATTTTTACTTTTAATATGATTTTAATTGAAATTTTGATTTTATGTGAAATTAAATTACACAAGCTCTGATAATGTAGGCGTGAAGCTCGAAATTGGGATTTTTGGTTGTATGAAGATAAAATTGTTCTATGAACCCCAAATTTAAGACTTTCTTCGATCCATTTATTGTTACATTGATATCAAACTTTTCGATTAAATTTGTATTATAATGGGGAAAAATATCAAATTAAAATATATAATTTATAAAAACCAGTAAAATTAGTCATTCAATTATGAACGAGTCAAAATTGAAAAGATTCATAAGACTCGATTTATATATTAATTTTCAATTATAAACCTAAATTTTGAAATTTTTCAATAAGAGGCATAATTTAACTTTATTTCTGAATTTGAAGTTTCAAATTAGATGCATTCTCAATCCAAGATAATATTTCATTTACTTTTTATTTTTTATTTTCTTTTTCTTTTATATATATATATATATTTACAGATTTTTTTTTAAAAATGTATTTATGTTTGAATATATTAACTTTTTTCTTTTCTATTTTCTTTTTATTTTTATTTATATTGACAGATTTATTTATGTTTCATAAATATGTAATTGCATTTTTAATAAGTTATAGCAAGTTAGTGTAATTTTGAAACAATCTTCATCCATGATCTATTTTTCAATTGAGAACTCAATCTAATTTTAAGCATTCAATTAAGAAATAAGGATAAATCGAGCCCCTTAATCAGAATTTCAAAATTTGAGTCTAAATTTGAGAATCTATTTATAAATTATGAAATTTATCCAGTCAAAATTTTGGATCGAAGTTGAAATAAAAAAAAAAGTTATATACAGAAACACAAAAACCTATATACTCCAAATGTATTAATTGTATACTTATAAGATATTACATATAATTTTACTTGTTTCGGTGAAAGGTATTGCTTATATATTCATAAGGTATTAGTTACTTACTGATGAGGTATTACTTGTATAACTGAAATATATGTTTTAGTGAAGAATATTAATTGTATATTCATAAGGTATTAGTTGTTTATTTACCAGGTATGACTTGCAATTGCATAATTGAAACATATGTTTTATAGAAAAATATTACTTAAGGTATTACTTGTTACATGTAAAAAAACAAAGTATTTACAATGAGATTTTTTGCAACAACGAAAGTTGTCGCAAAAAGTCTATATTCTGCGACAACGCATGTTGCAAAAATTGAAAATTGTCATAAAAAATAATTAAAAAAAACTTATTTGAAATAACATTAATGACAACAATATTATCATTAAAAAAAACTATCTATGAGAAGACTTTTTTGAGAATACACGTATTTTAAAACACTAAATGCAACAGCTGAAATACAAACTCTTTTGTGCACCATTTAAAACACAACTGTAACACCATTCGTTATAATGCATGTAAGAGCATGCAATATTAATGTGTCTTTGACATGTGATGATAGTCCATGTGCTCCAAATTAATGACCAAGGGGATATGGAGGGAAAATTGTAAATTTAAGACAGTAACTTTACCCCATTCATCATATAGGGATATATATTTTCGAACTTTGACATTGAGACAATATGTTTTAAATTTGGACGAATTTAGGACAATTCAGCCCGAATCGACCAATTTCGGGCTAATTTGCACGTAAAAGTCATGTGAACTGTCATTTGTGGGCTTTTCGCTAAGCGGGCTGCGGGTTCATCAAGAAATTTAAATTAAAAAGCCACATCACTAATTATTTTTGCCACATCAGTCAACTAAATAACACATAATATAAATAAAAAAAATTCTAAAATTAAAATCCTAAATTCAATGCTAAGTACCCAAATCACTCTCCCCAAATTTCAACAAGGCATTCTCACACCCACGCACACAACTCTCTTGAACCCTAATTTTTCATCCTTCAAATTGGGGAATTTGCAAACTAAGGGGGAGTCTACAGTTTAGGCGAACCCTAATTTTTCATCCTTCAAATTGGGGAATTTGCAAACTAAGGGGGAGTCTACAGTTTAGGCGGATCAAAGATGGTGATTGAGAGGTTAAAGAGGGATTACAATCGTCCTCCACCCATGTATCATAAGTTTCTCTATTTTTTTGTAATGGTTGAACTGTAAGATGGCATTATATATAAAGAGTGTTAGATGACATTAAAGTATGTGGGCCTTGTGGAATATTGCACATTTTCTTGAAAAGAATTAGGGTTTCATGAGATATTCGTTTGATACCTTTTTGAAAAGTGTTTTTTTTTTTTGGATTATATGTTAAAAACACACACACACACACACATATATATATATATATATACATATAGAAATAAATGGAGAATGAGTGAATGTTACGTACCACAGGAGATGGAGTTTTGGTATTGGTAATGAATTGGTGTTTGGTAGTGAGCAATTCACGTTCATTGCCAAGACTATGGTGAGCAGTAGTAGAAGTTAGAGTAGTCTTGTTCTTCTTCTTGTTGGCCCTGGCTTCTGAAAACACCACTGAGTAATTTGTTTCATCCAAATTCTTTCCATCCCATCCTCCAAATTGAGGCACTGATGATGTCGACATCCGCCCTTTCTGCATTCAATATTCATTTTATTTAATATCATATTACTTAATTAAGTAATCGAGTATATTGAGATAGATATATAAATAGATAGATGTTGTGTGTATATATTTACATAACTAACATATGTCACATTAGTCAATATCCCCTTGGTCTAGAGAAGCACATTGACTAATGCGTTTTATGCTTGTGTACATATGCATGTTGACATTAATTATATGTATCAACAATTCTGAGTAATAATAAAGTGGGTCAAAATAAAAAATAATATCAAGTATGATTTTTTCTGCTCCTTGCAGTTGAATTTCCTTTTTCTTTGAGTGCACCTTAAAAGTGCACGAGGTTTTCACTTTCCAATCTAAATATCTAATTTTATGGTATTTTTTAAGTTTTCGTTTGAGTTTTTCTCAAATTGAACTTAAATCAAATGGAAATTTGAAAATTGATTTGACACTTTTAAAAAATTATCCCAACTAACTAGGTAGCTAGGGTTTTTTAAGCCAAATCCATTTCAGCTCCTGCGGCATGGAACACCATATGTTAGCAGAATCCAAGATGATGATATCTTGTAAGACACACAAATAAATGAAAATTTAAAAATAAAAAAGAATTTTGCTAAAATAATGTAAATTATATAATTGTTCGTCATATATTCAGGTTGGTGCAGGTTGGTATCATCACTTACCCCCTTGATGCCGTCCATGGAAGGAAGAAGAAAAGAGAAGAGGAGATGAAATGGAATAAATAATTAATACATTAAATATTAATTGGAAAAAAAATATTTGAAAACATGATTTATTTAAGATGAGAATGAACGACCTAAATGGCTTCACATTAGGATATATGTTCGGAGTATATTTCAGGAGGTGTTAAAAAAATTTCTAGGATAACTTCCAAACATTATAAAATCATGATGAATGAATCAAAATCATCACAATTCATCTAAGTGACAAGTTTTATTATAATTAGTAATTAAATCTAACAAGTCTGAGTCCAAGAATACATTATGGGAAAAATATGTTTATTATGCTAATTCCAAATTCAAAGAAAAACTTTTCACAAAAATTGATCTTTGCTTAGTGAAGATGGATGTGGCACGTGAAATTAGATTAGGTTTGAATTTTGTGTAATATTTTAAGTGTTTTAGCATTTTATGTAAGCAGTCCGCAAGATGAGACACATAAAAAAGAAAAAAAACAAAGATATATATGGTATTTAGTTTTCCAGGTTATTCAATGAAATGAAAGCAAACATGTATTGACATTCAATATCTTATTCTCATATATGTTCTCAATAGTAGCCATTGAAACTTGATTAATTTTGTAGGTTCAAGACTTGATTAATTTGTGGATCGCCACCATCAAATTAAACATACTTCAGGATGCTTTACGTATTTGCATAAAGTTGGATAGAATATGTCATTAATTAGTTTTCTTTTTCTAGCAGTTACAATAAAAGATATAAGATGAACCTAAAAGAAATATTTAGGTATCGTAGATAAGTTCAAAGACCTTTGTGCGGTTGGTTAATTGATGGCCATACACCCTCATAAGGGTGGGCCAAGCTCTCTTGGAAGCTTTGATTAATCCTCTGTTTGATTTGATGTTGTACATAAATGTATAGTTCTCTAGCAAATTATATAATCTTTTAGCAATTTATAAAAGTTGGCAGTATGAATTTGTAAGCATATTTTGATGAGTTTCCATCATATACATAATAAATCAAATACAACATGGATAATGATAGATAAAATATATGAAGATTATAAATCTTTTTTAGTTGAAGCATTTAGGAAAACAAAAAAAAAAAAGAAGAAGAAGAAAACCGTTGTCCAAGTCTAAAATGTTAAAGTAATTCTCTGAAGTATAACTTTGGAAAACTATAAAAGTACTACATTTCATATCTTTGCTTTATTTTATTAACTAATTTCATATATATATATATATATATATATATACACTAGTTGAGAATACGTGTGTTGCACGTGAGAGACAAACTTTTGAGACCCATTATTTGGTTGATTTTGTGGTTTTTTTTCCCTTCACTTGTTCTTTAATATTTTGTTGAAATGTATACAAATTACTTAACATTTGATTATTATAAATTAATGTTTTTTCAATTTAAAATAGGTATCATAACAACGATAATTTATTAAGAAAAATATCATGAGATCCTCGAAATTGTGTGTGGTTAAGTATGAGTATAATTCAATGTGAAATCCAAATATACCAAAAATATTGTTTTGGGAGTCGTCAAAAAAATGTTAAAAAATATTATTGTATTCGATTATAAATTCTAATTCCTCTATTCCTATAAATTAAAATATTAAAAAAATAATAATAAGTATCGAATTTCTAAAACGAAAGATTATAATTCTAACTAAAAGTAACGAAAACATGTTTGATCTACAATTAAAATTAAAGAAAGTTAAACAATAATAAATGAAGATAAAATAAAAAATTAAACAAATTCAATATAAATAAAGAATGAAAATAGGGCTTAAGCTAGTCACAAATTTCAGGATCGGTATCAATGCTAGAATCGGTATTAATTTCAAATTTGCATTTTTTCTTTTTATACGTTTTCTTCTATTAATATTTATTATTATTCTTATTTTGCTAAGCTGAAATTGAGATTTAGATCGTTGAAAAAATTTCAAGCTTATTTGTCATATTTATGAATTTGATTATTTGAGTAATAATATTGATTAAGCAGTTTTGCTTGCACGTTCAATAATGACAATGCTTATAATCAAAGCAAAGCATGATTGGATGTCCATTATTGGTAGAATTAGCCACATATAATTTAAGTCATATGATGAATGAGTAAGTAGAGACGAGACAACGACCAGCCGTGAGCCGCCCCCTCAATTCTATATATCATAAATTACCTTTCAACTGTTTATAGTCCAGTTCGTGAATTTTTTTTTTATTCCATTTGTTTGGAGGAATTTTAAGGAGAAATTAAAAAATTTTAATAGTAAATTTATTGATAGTGATTGGATAAATAAAATTTAGAAATTTATTATTTTCATTTTAATTTTTTTTAAAATTTTAAATTTATCTCGATTTGAATTGATTTAAAATCTATTAATTTCAAATACAATATTTAAAATCTCTATTCAAATGAAGTCATTAAATTTTTAGATAAAGATAAGTAAATATTGATGGTTAACTTCTACTGTACATTGAATATTTTGTACTTAACATATTTTATTTAATATTATTGTACAGATAGTGTAGATTCTATTCTCTAGGAAAAACCAAAAAAAAAAAAATCTAATGACATAATCATTGTTTTGAACGGCGGATGCTCATGTAAGTAGTAAAAAAACCTAATAAGGATAAGCATCGACTCTGATGGGTTAAGTAGGGAAGTGGTACGTGTATATTCTAGAAGGGGAATGTCAGCAACCAAAGGTGAAGTTCAAAGTGTGATTTTGCGTGTCTAAATTGCATACAAAAATGTGATTTTACCAAAAAAAAAAAAAAAAAAAAAAGATAACTGCATAGGATGTGAAGCAGCAAGCAAGGCATTTTGGAATATGGAGCAACGATGATTAACAACTACATATATCCAAGTTCTTTGCACTAACAATATGCATACTTGACCAACACAGATTGTTGGATAGCCATAAATATAATCTCTCCAGAGAAGCTATTAAATTTAAAAAAGATGACTTATTTGAGGATAAAAGTAAGACATTATACCACAATACAATCTTTGTCTGGCGAAGAAGTAGAGCATTGCAATGCATTGTTAATCAGCCTCGGAAAATGTCAACATTCCATACAGCACTATTTGCGACTTGAAAGAGGCAAGCATCACCTACCTTGAGGCCATTCTCCACCACAAACTCCCTCCAACCATCTCCTACATACACCTGGCGTTTTCCTATGTGGCGTGAAAAGGGCCATTGAAAGAAGCAAGCATCACCTACCTTCAGGCCATTCTCCACCACAAACTCCCTCCAACCATCTCCTATATACACCTGGCGTTTTCCTATGTGGCGTGAAACGGGCCATGTTTTCCCATTCTTAAGACAAATGGTCAAATCAGTGGTGCTGTTTGAAGGCAAGTTCTCTTTTGCAAAGGACAGTGGCAATCTCTGCAAGTGAGCATAATGGAGATGTATAGTTTTACAAATGGGATGCATTATGCATGAACTAAAACAAGTATTCAAATGAATTACACTTACCAAATTGGACTCTGAAGAAACATACGTTGTATGCATCAGAGAAATATAGAAAGGCCTACGGAGAGTGTGAGCAGAAGTGAAAGCTAATGCTTTTCGATAGGCCATCGATGTCTTCCTAGAAACTGCTCTTTCATATTTTCTTCTACCTGATCTATATTCTTTTGCAAATACATCATTTTATCCATCAATTGCATGATTAAAAGAAATGCAAACCATAAATAGATTTTGGTTCCTTTATGGAACAAAATTGTTAGATGGACTTTAGTTGACTAAATAGTCAACATTTTTAATTAACAATTTTGTTAATTATATTGATGTCCAGAAACCAAATGTTGGTGGGAATGTTGCCCAACATCCGTTGCAACATTCTTAACTGTTTTTGTCTTACTTCACAATTCTCCACGATTTTGCATTTGTATCTTGTTTATACTATTTTGCAGGTCTTACACTAAGCAAACATAGAGTGTGGACTGAGTCAAGAGAACAAGCAACAACTTTATAACTAACTAAGAGATAAAGTCTCAAAGGTTGGGTGTATGGACTAAGTCAAATGAGCTTGAGCAATGAAGTAACAAACCTGGAGAAAACCTTGCTGAGCAAGGATGCACGTTTTTGTTGAGGCTACAATTTAGAAAAGTAATTTAGTTTGTTATCTTGGAAGGAGTCTATAAATAGGAGAGTTACTTTGTCTTGTAACTCAATCCTTGGAATCAAAACGGTCTTGCAATATTCTAAGTATCCAAGAATCCTTCCAAGAGTGAGCTGAGTGATATAGTATACTCAAAGAGTTTTTCTTTTGATCTTTTTCGATCTTTAGTGAGTTCTAGTTTTGTAGGTTTTTCCTATTTTTTGGAATTCACTTGTATTCACTTTTTCTTGTGAATAATATTTTTGCCTAAGGCACCTCAAGATATATATTTATATATATCTTGAAAAGTTATATCTTTGAGTATCTTTTTAATTTCCGCTGCAAACTCTTTTTAAAGTGAGTGTTGTGTCAAGTGTTGTGGCAATACCTTCGGTATCATCTGCCACGGTTCACTTACTTTTATTTTAAACCAGATCCCACTTCCCAACAAGTGGTATCAGAGCCAACCCTCGATACACTGAATGGTTGGGTCGGTTAGCTTGATCATGGATCCTACAAATCCTAATCTTGGGAGACTTCCTATTCTTGATGGTTCAAACTATGCTTTTTGGAAAATCCGCTTGCGTGCACACATCAAATCTATTGATTATCATGCATGGAAGATGGTAATTAATGGTTATACTGTTCCAAAACATACACGGGATGAAGATGGTGATGTTGCGGACAAACCGGAATCGGAGTGGACTCAAACTGAAATCAATGACGCCAGTTGCAATGAGAAGGCTCTCAACGCCATTTTTTCATGGGTTGATATGCATATGTTCAAACTAATTCAAAACTGTGCTACTTCTAAACAGGCTTGGGATATCTTGCAAAGACATTGTGAAGGTGATGCAAGTGTCAAAGAGACAAGATTGAGGATACTTTCCGGTCAATTTGAAACGCTCCAAATGGAAGACAATGAGGACATCACGGCTTACTTCGAGAAGGTAATAGACATTGCTAATGAATGTCAAATGCTTGGTGAGCCCATAAACAACAAGCATTTGGTGTACAAAGTGATTCGTACATTACCCGAAAGGTATAATCTCAAAGTCTCTGCTATAGAAGAAGCTCATCATCTTGCTTCCATGGATTTCAATACTCTTATGAATATTTTAAAAAATTATGAGGTCAATATGTTGTCCCAAAAGGATAATTTTAAAGGCAAGGGTGTGGCTCTTCAAGCTCAATTCTCCGATGGTGATCTAGAGGAAGAGGATGAGAACTTGGAAGAGATTGGAGAAGGAGCTAGTGTAGCTTTAATTACCCACAAGTACAATGTCATGGTAAGAAAACTTAATAAAGAAAAAATGATTTTCAAGCCTAAGGAACGGTATACCAAAAATGTTTTCCAAAATCAGAAGAAAACTTTTCAATCTCAAAAGGAAGGTGTCACTAGAAGAAATTCTGATGTCTCAAAGTTTGATCCCAAACATCTTTAAAAAATTCAATGTCGTGCATGTTCCGGTTGGGGTCATTATGCTAACGAATGTGCAAATACTCTAAGGAAACATGGTAAGACTTTTTGGGTTTCTTTAAGTGATGATGAATCAGATGATGAAGAGGTTGAAAAGTGTGACACCCTATACCCCCTGACGTATATTTCACAATAAAATATTCATCTTGTAGATAGACCATTCTGACATTTCCTTTATCCGTATAAGTATAAAAATATTATTTAATAATTAGTATCATATAAAATTAAAACACACAACTAATATCTCAACATAAATCATATTAAATATAAATCATGATACATGTGTTCCAAAATGCAAAATGAGGAGGAGGAGAAGGTTGCACAAGGCATCAGTCGGCCGACCTGATATAGCGTGGCGTCTATATATACAAACCACCTTAAAAGAACTATTGAACCTAAAACAATGTATATATGCGATTTTTATGAGTCGCAACTCAATGAATATAAACCATTAATTTAATTACACAATAAGCCAATAACAATCATTAACATTGATCATAAACATATGCAAATGCCACTATGTCCGGTTTATTATTCTGTGAACTGCTCAAGCTTGGATCTGTCCCGGGATTTCCAATATGCCATTGTGTATATAGACCCGTAGGTCTCCAATATGATTTAGACCCGTAGGTCTCCAATATGATTTAGACCTGTAGGTCTCCATTGTGTATATAGACCCGTAGGTCTCCAATATGATTAGACCCGAAGGTCTCCACTTTGTATACAGATCCATAGCAAGACAGTCACAGACTTTTTAATTTCGTGCAATTGTAATGCAACACAACAATCATCTGAACATATGATCACATATACGTTTACCAATATATCATTTGATCCAATGATAATTCATATAAATACATATTTCTTATAGAACACATATCAAACATCACATATAGATCACATCACATTGCGTATAAATCACATATACGGTTTATACTCACCTGGCTAAGATAAGTAATTCATTCGTCGCTCTAGTTCCTCTTCCCGTTCTACAGCTCATGCCCCTATATGATTCAATGTCATTTAGCCTAATTGTCCCCTTAAGATATATTTCTATTATGCAATGAAATGCAATGCATATATGCTTTATTAACCATGTTCAGTATTTTTCCCTATAACTTGAGCTATAAAATTTCGAGTCGAGCAAGGTAAAAATTTGTAGGAACTTAACATATAGCTCTACAACTTTCATGTTTAGCATTTTTCAAAATTCAGTCTCCAACCTACTTAAAATTAAGCCACAAACACATCATACATATATAATACTAAATTCTAGCAACCTTTATTCTTTTGACATTATCTCACTCAATATTTAATCGAGACATCTACGGTCTTCTTCTGCGTTTAGCTAAGAGATATGACTATAAGTTTCATGTTTTAAATTTTTCCCAATTCAGCCTCTAAAGCTACCAAAATATCCGATGAATTACGAGAACTGGATATATATAATTCACTAATTTCTTTGTACCTTTTTGAGACAATCTTTGAGAATTCACTCCGATCAAATCGAAGAGCATGTCACCACGAGCTCCCTCTCAAAATTTGAAGAAAAACGGTGAAGAAACAAACCCAAAATTTGCAAACTCTTCTCTCTTTTTTTCTTTCCCTTCCTCTCTTTTCCCCTTTTTTTTTCTCTCTGTTTCCTTTTCCTTTCGCTGCGCTGCTTTTTCTTTCTACCTTTTTATTTATTTATTTACTTACCCACCGCCTCACCTACTAAGTTTGCTTTTCCTTTAATTATTATTATTGTCTTTTTTTTTTCTTTTATTATATATATATTATAATATTAATTAAATTTTATATTTCTTTTATTCTTTTCTATATTTCTAATTGATTTCTACTATTTATTTTCAAACCAAGTATTATTCTAAATTCTTTACGAATGTCAATATGATATGTTTTTAATGCATCATGAAATGAATGCATGAAATGAATGTCAAATGACGTGTAAGTTTTGGGTCGAGGACGTTACAATTCTCCCCCTCTATAAGAATTGTATCCTCAAAATTTGTTATTCCACTATGCAATATACCAGTAAGAAGATCAGTTACCAGTGAATAAATGCGGATATAACTTTTTCATCTTTTCTTCTGTCTCCCAGGTTGCTTCCTGTATACCATGGTTTCTTCAGATAACTTTAACCATTGGAATTTCCCTGTTCCGCAATTGTTTGATTTTGAAACCTGCTATCGAGACTGGTTCTTCTATATAACTTAAGTTTTCTGCAATCTGTACCTCTGAATCCCGCAATACATGTGAAGGATCAGATCGATATCGTCGCAACATGCTAACATGAAAAACATTATGGATCTGAGCCAATTCTGGAGGTAATGCTAACTCATATGCCAATGGTCCAACTTTTCCAATGATATCTTATGGCCCGATATATCGAGGGCTTAACTTTCCTTTATTACCGAATCTCATAACACCTTTCCAAGGAGAAACTCGTAAAAATACTTTATCACCAACCTGGTATTCCATCTCTTTTCTATGTTGATCAAAATAGCTCTTTTGTCGGTCTTGTGCAGCCTTCAATTTGCTTTTAATGACATCAACTTTGTCAATTGTGTTCTGAACAATTTCTGGCCCTTCTAAAATTTCTACACCCTCTTTATCCCAATATAGTGGACTTCTGCACTTTCTTCCATATAACGCCTCATACGGTGTCATTCCAATGCTACTGTGAAACTGGTTATTATACACAAATTCCATTAGTGGAATATATCTATCCCACGAACCTTGAAACTCAATAACACAAGCGCGTAGCATCTTTTCTAACGTCTGTATAGTCCTTTCTGATTGGCCATCTGTTTGAGGGTGAAAAGTTGTACTGAAGTGTAATTTGGTCCCCATAGCTGTTTGAAAACTCTCCCAAAATCGAGAAGTAAATCTCGGATCTCTATCTGAAATAATGGACACTGGTATACCATGGAGTCATACAATCTCTCTGACGTACTTCTCTGCCAATTGATCTAATGAACAACCCCAACGTAAAGGTAAGAAATGTGCTGATTTAGTCAATCTATCCACGATTACCCAAATAGCATTATTCCCTTGTTGCGTTCTTGGTAATCCCAAAACAAAATTCATCGTAATCCGCTCCCATTTCCAAATCGGAATAGATAGGGGTTTTAGCATACCTGCGGGTGCTTGATGTTCTATTTCAACTTGCTGACAAGTAAGACACCTGGAAATAAATTCAGCAACATCTTTCTTCATTTTTTGCCACCAGTAGTGTTGCTTCAATGTGTGATACATCTTTGTTGTGCCTGGATGCATAGCTACGGTGCATTGTGTGCTTCGTCTAAAATCTCTCATCGTAAATCATCAACGTCTGGTATACACAACCTGGTGTCAAACATTAATGTACCATCTTGTAACTTAAATGGTGTGTCTTTGCCGTGTCGCACCTGTTCAATAATTTCTGTCAATTTTTCATCTCTATTTTGTGCATCTTGTATTTGCTGTCTCAATATCGGATGGATTTCCAAGGTAGCAATCAGTATTCCATCTGCATCTAACCGTAGTCTCGTGTTCAAACCTCGTAGAGCAATTAAATCTGAAAATGGAGTCATATGCATATGTGCCACTGTACCATCGGACTTCCGACTCAACGCATCAGCTACAACGTTGGCCTTTCCCGGATGATACCCTATCGTGCAATCATAATCCTTCAATAGTTCCATCCAACGTCTCTGTCGCATGTTCAGTTCTCTTTGACTCATCAAATACTTCAAGCTTTTATGATCAGTAAATATCTGGAATGTCTCTCCATAAAGATAATGCCGCCAAATTTTTAAAGCAAATACCACTGCCGCCAACTCTAAATCATGAACAGGATAGGAAATTTCATGTGGTCGTAATTGTCGTGACGCATAAGCAATTACTTTCCCATTCTGCATTAGAACACAACCAAGTCCTTGATGTGAAGCATCATTGTAAACGACAAATCCTCCAGTGCCTGTAGGAATTGTAAGTATCAGTGCTGTAGTCAAATGGTGCTTTAACTCATCAAAACTCTGTTGACATCTGTCATTCCAATGAAATGGAACATTCTTTTGCAGCAGTTTTGTGAGTGGCGCTGCTATATGGAAAATCCTTCGACAAACCGTCTGTAGTATCCAGCCATACCAAGAAAGCTTCGAACCTCCGAGACTGTCGTTGGCACCTTCCAATTTACCACTGTCTCAATCTTTCTAGAATCGACCTCTATGCCTCGTCCAGATACTATGTGTCCTTAAAATACCACATGATCCAACCAAAACTCACATTTACTCAACTTTGTGTATAGTTGTTTTTCTCGCAACGTTTGTAACACTATCCGTAAATGATCCGCGTGCTCCTCTATACTCCGTGAATATACCAGTATATCATCAATAAAGACAATGACAAACCTATCAAGGAAAGGTTGGAACACTTTATTCATTAAAGCCATGAATGCTGCTGGTGCATTGGTCAAACCGAATGGCATCACCAAAAATTCATAATGCCCATATCGAGTTCTAAATGTTGTCTTCGGAATATCCTCTTTGGCTATCTTTAACTGATGGTACCCAGATCGAAGATCTATCTTGGAAAATACTTGCGCCCCCTGTAGTTGATCAAACAAATCATTTATCCGTGGTAATGGGTATTTGTTCTTCACTGTCACTTGATTCAACTTTCGGTAATCTATGCACAGTCGTAATATACCATCTTTCTTTTTCACGAAAAGTACTGGCGCACCCCAAGGTGATACACTAGCCCGTATGTACCCCTTGCCTAACAGTTCCTGCAATTGTTTCTTTAATTCTTGTAACTCCAATGGGGCCATCCGATATGGAGGAATAAAGATTGGTGCGGTACCCGGTATCAATTCTATGGTGAACTCTGTCTCTCTATCTGGTGGTAGTCCTGGTAAATCCTCTGGGAAAACATCAGAAAAATCTTTAACAATTGAAATATCTCTGATCTCTACCACGACCTCTACCAACACTTGCCACTGGCGCTGCTGGCCGAATATTTTGCACTGTCGATTCTGATGCCGCTCTGCCAGTGTTTGATCTATCAGGTCTAGCTGGACACTCTCTATAAAAATGTCCTTGTTATCCACAATAATAACAACCTGCAGTAAGAAATCGACACTCTCCGGTATGATATCGACCACAGTGCTGACACATAGGTCGTGTCTGTATTGTCGGGCTAGGTCCTTGGCCACCTCCACGACCAAAAGACTGTACACATCCACCTCTCTAACCAACTGGACCCCCTCTGCTAAATGTCTGTGCTGGAGAGGAAAAACTCTGACGTTTAGTTAGCTTCTCACTTGACTCACCAATATGAGTCATTGACTCTCTCTTTGGCTTTTGAAAATATGTTTGTCGTTCTTTTAACAAAGTCTCGACCCTAACTACTGCAGTACACAAATCTGTGTAAGTACGAAGATCCCAAGGTATAATCTTGTTTCGAATATTATATGAAAGTCCCTCTTCAAAACGTCTGCATCTATCTCGCTCAGTAGCAACCATCGCAGCCGTATAATGTGATAATTGAGTAAATTTAACTTCATACTCAGCAACTGACATATTTCCCTGTTTAAGAGATAGAAATTCTCTTTGTTTGTTATCTCGATATACCTCTGGCATATATCTGTCTCTGAACACGGTGAGAAAATCATCCCAAGTAAGGATTGGTGGTTGTACTATAGCATGTGGAACTGTCTCCCACCAATCATATGCATCCCCTTGTAAAAGTGACACTGCAAAGTCAAATCGTTCCTCTATAGTGCATCTCATCATGCCAAAAACTCTCTCTATTCTTTTGAGCCATGTCTCAGCTTCAGCAGGATCAGTAGTCCCATAAAAGTCAACTGCTCCTAATTTACGAAGCTCCTTGAAATTTTTACTTCTGGAACCTATACCTGGTCCCTGTACCTCTTGTTCTGCCCATCTAGGTGAATGTTGTGCAGGCTCATGTGATGCATGTAATGTATGAGATGCCTCTATCGATTGACGAGGCAAGGCTGAACCTTCTCTCCTCAATGATTCATGCTCATGAATGTCCATGTTCCTATTTATATAAATGCAATTTCAATGTCAATTATATATGATGTGTAATGCTTATGAATGCATAATGACACCGAGGAATCATATCCCCACTTTGATACCAAACAAAACTGTGACACCCTATACCCCCTGACGTATATTTCACAATAAAATATTCATCTTGTAGATAGACCATTCTGATATTTCCTTTATCCGTATAAGTATAAAAATATTATTTAATAATTTGTATCATATAAAATTAAAACACACAACTAATATCTCAACATAAATCATATTAAATATAAATCATGATACATGTGTTCTAAAATGCAAAATGAGGAGGAGGAGAAGGTTGCACGAGGTATCAGCCGGCCGATCTGGTATAGCGTGGCGTCTATATATACAAACCACCTTAAAAGAGCTATTGAACCTAAAACAATATATATATGCGATTTTTATGAGTCGCAACTTAGTAAATATAAACCATTAATTTAATTACACAATAAGCCAATAACAATCATTAACATTGATCATAAACATATGCAAATGCCACTATGTTCGGTTTATTATTCTGTGAACTGCTCAAGCTTGGATCTGTCCCGAGATTTCCAATATGTCATTGTGTATATAGATCTGTAGGTCTCCAATATGATTTAGACCAGTAGGTCTCCATTGTGTATATAGATTCGTAGGTCTCCAATATGATTAGACCCGAAGGTCTCCACTTTCTATACAGATCCATAGCAAGACAGTCACAGGCCTTTTAATTTCGTGCAATTGTAATGCAACACAACAATCATCTGAACATATGATCACATATACGTTTACCAATATATCATTTGATCCAATGACAATTCATATAAATACATATTTCTTATAGAACACATATATCAAACGTCGCATATAGATCACATCACATTGCGTATAAATCACATATACGGTTTATACTCACCTGGCTAAGATAAGTAATTCATTCGTCGCTCTAGTTCCTCTTCCCGTTCTACAGCTCGTGCCCCTATATGATTCAATGCCATTTAGCCTAATTGTCCCCTTAAGATATATTTCTATTATGCAATGAAATGCAATGCATATATGCTTTATTAACCATGTTCAGTATTTTCCCTATAACTTGAGCTATAAAATTCTGAGTCGAGCAAGGTAAAATTCTGTAGGAACTTAACTATAGCTCTACAACTTTCATGTTTAGCATTTTTCAAAATTCAGTCTCCAACCTACTTAAAATTAAGCCACAAACACATTATACATATATAATACTAAATTCTAGTAACCTTTATTCTTTTGACATTATCTCACTCAATATTTAACCGAGACATCTACGGTCTTCTTCTACGTTTAGCTAAGAGATAGGACTATAAGTTTCATGTTTTAAATTTTTCCCAATTCAGCCTCTAAAGCTACCAAAATATCCGATGAATTACGAGAACTGGATATATATAATTCACTAATTTCTTTATACCTTTTTGAGACAATCTTTGAGAATTCACTCCGATCAAATCGAAGAGCATGTCATCACGAGCTCCCTCTCAAAATCTGAAGAAAAACGGTGAAGAAACAAACCCAAAATTTGCAAACCCTTCTCTTTTTTGTTCTTTCCATTCCTCTCTTTTCCCCTGTTTTTTTTTCTCTCTGTTTCCTTTTCCTTTCGCTGCGCTGCTTTTTCTTTCTACCTTTTTATTTATTTATTTACTTACCCACCGCCTCACCTACTAAGTTTGTTTTTCCTTTAATTATTATTATTGTCTTTTCTTTTTTTTCTTTTATTATATATATATTATAATATTAATTAAATTTTATATTTCTTTTATTCTTTTCTATATTTCTAATTGATTTCTACTATTTATTTTCAAACCAAGTATTATTCTAAATTCTTTACAAATGCCAATATGATATGTTTTTAATGCATCATGAAATGAATGCATGAAATGAATGTCAAATGACGTGTAAGTTTTGGGTCGAGGATGTTACAAAAAGAGTTCAACAGCAATGATGGCCACAATACGTGAGCAATCTTTGTCGGACAATGAAGATGTTGGATGGGATGTTGGCGCATATCCTCCAACATCTGCTACTGTCGAATCTAAAAGGTATGTGTTTTTTGATTACTCAGATGAAAACTATTTTCATGGGTCCATTAGTGTTGATGCAGATGATCAAGACGTGGAAGACTTGGAGAATGATGATTTACTTGGAGAAATGCAAGAACTCTACACGACCTTGCTAAAAGAATGGAAAAAGGAGAAAAAGAGTGTAGAGAAATTATCCAAGGAGAACAATGAACTTAAAGACACTCTTACCAGACTTGAGGTAATGCTTACTAAGAAAGATGTTGAAATTTCTAATCTCATGTCTAAGGTAGATTCGGCCGAAGCCACTTTTTCAAAGTTAAACAAAGGAACCGCTAATTTGAATGAAGTTCTTAACTTGAATCAGACTGGTACTTTTGGTTTAGGTTACCAAAGCTTTGCAAACAAATTTGTGTCGGCTAGTGATAAACCTTTGGATTCTAGCACTTTAAAAGATAAAGAATGTTCTAAAGAATCTTTAAAAGAAGAGTTTATATGTGATTACTGTTCTAAGCCTGGTCACATTAAGCCTTACTGTTTTGGGTATAAAAGAAATCTGTTAAAGCAACGGATGTTGCCCAAAGTGTTGTCAAACACTTCGGACAACATCTTAGAACTGAAAAGAACTAAGGTTGTCTGCAAAGAATCCTGGGTGCCTAAATCTGATGAAACCTGTTTTGTAGTATATATTGCTTTAAAAACTAACATTTCAGGTTCTTGGTACTTTGATAGTGGATGTTCACGTCATATGACGGGAACAAAGAACTTCTTGAAAGATTACGTTTCTTTGAATGGTGGAATGGTCACTTATGGAGGAGGTTCACAGGGAAAGATTGTTGGGAAAGGAAGGCTTAATGTACCTGGATTTCCTTCCTTAAATAATGTTCTACATGTGAATGGTCTTACGGCTAATCTGATTAGCATAAGCCAACTTTGTGATGATAATTTATAGGTAAGATTCAATAAAAATTCATGTGAAGTGTTTGCTAATGATGATGCTTGTGTCATGACAGGAACTAGATCAAAAGATAATTGCTATTTAGTTGAAGAACAAATGGCTTGTCTGCAATCAAAAATGGATGACACTTCTTTGTGGCATAAGAAATTAGGCCATGTGAACTATTGGAATCTTGAAAGGCTGAACAAATTTGAAGCTGTTAGAGGTCTTCCTAAGTTGAACAAGACATGTACGATAGTGTGTGAAGATTGTCTTAAAGGTAAGCAAACTCGTATTTCACACAATGCAACGCATTTCGATGGTCAAAAATCAGGTACAACGCATTGCTTTCAATTGTTACACATGGATCTAATGGGTCCAATTGAGGTAGACAGCATGGGAGGTAAGAGATACTCTTATGTCATTGAAAGAAAAGTCTGAAACTTTTGACATGTTTAAAGTGTTACATGCTAGAATTAGGAATTTATTTTCCTCATCTATTTTCTGTATTAGGTCCGATCATGGTAGAGAATTTGAGAATAGTTCCTTCTCTAACTTTTGTGAAAAGAAAGGAATTTTTCAAGAATTTTCAGCCCCCAAAACTCCACAACAAAACGGAGTAGCTGAACGGAAAAATAGAACCTTGTAAGAAATGGCAAGAGTTATGCTAAGTTCAAAAAGTCTTTCTAAAAGATTTTGGGCTGAAGCCTTGAACACTGCATGTTACATTTCAAATAGAGTATACTTAAGACCAGGTACCTCAATCACTCTATATGAAATCCTGAATGGGAAGAAGCCTAACTTAGCATATTTTCATGTATTTGGTTGTATTTGTTACATCTTAAATGACAGAGATCAACTGGATAAATTTGATTCCAAAAGTGATAAGGGAATGTTTCTTGGTTATTCTCAAAACAGTCATGCTTATAGAGTCTATAATTTGAGATTAAAGAATGTCCAAGAAACAGTCAATGTTGTTTTTGATGATTTACTTGATATTACAGACAAGGAAGATGATGGTAAAATACTGGACATAGTTGAGAAAACTGAAGAAATAACAGTGACAGATGTTGTCCAAAATGTTGAGGCAACATCTGCTCCAACATCCGTCACTGGAATTTCAGAAGAGTCCAGTGATCAAGAAACTGAACAGCAGCAAACTGTGCTTGATCCAGTAAGAAGGGATCCTCCCTCAAGGATAAGGAATGTTCATCCAAGATCACAAGTAATAGGACAAGTAAATGAAGGTATAAGAACCCGAGGTAAAAAGAGAGATTACTGAGAGATGGTAAGTCATGTATGTATGTCAACAATATTCTCCGAGGTAAAATTTACTTGCTTTGTGTCTAACTTTGAACCTAAGAATGCTAATGAGGCTTTAAAAGATAATTTTTGGATAATGGCTATGCAAGAAGAGTTAGAACAATTTGCCAAAAATAATGTTTGGTCCCTTGTTCCTAGACCTTCAAATACAAATGTAATAGGAACCAAGTGGATTTTTAAGAACAAAACTGATGAAAATGGCATTATTGTTTGAAACAAAGCTAGACTAGTAGCTCAAGGCTATACACAAGTTGAAGGGGTTGACTTTGATGAAACCTTTGCACCTGTGGCTAGGATTGAGTCTATTAGACTTTTACTTGCAATTGCTTGTTATCTAAAACTTACCTTGCATCAAATGAACATTAAAGCTGCATTCTTGAAAGGTTACTTGGATGAAGAGATATATGTTGCACAACCTAAAGGGTTTGAAGATCCTTTTAACCCGGATCATGTCTATAAGCTTGATAAAGCACTATATGGCTTGAAACAAGCTCCTAGAGCATGGTATGCAAGGTTAACTGATTTTCTACTCCAATTTGGATTCATTAGATGTGAGGCCGATCGTACTCTTTTTATCAAAAAGTCGGGGACTGATACATGTATAGTTCAAATATATGTTGATGACATTGTCTTTGGTGCTACATCAAAAACAATGTTAAATAATTTTGTTGAAGCTATGTCCTCTACTTTTGAAATGAGTATGATTGGTGAACTAACTTTCATTTTGGGTTTAAGGTGAAACAAAAGGATGATGGAATTTTTATTACTCAAAGCAAATATGCTAGAAGCTTAATCAAGAAATATGGATTGGAAAATTCGAAGCATATAAAAACTCCTATGGGTTTATCTCAAAAGATATGCTCAGAAAGTATGAGAGAAGACGTTGATCCTACCCTATACAGGTCCATGATTGGTAGTTTGCTTTATCTTTCTTCTAGCCGTCCTGACATTATGCTCAGTGTTTGTGTGTGTGCCCGTTACCAAGCTAGCCCTAAAGAAGCACATTTAAAAGCGGTTAAACGTATAATCAAATATATAGCTGGTACACCAGATTTAGGTCTTTGGTACACGGACACTAACACCAATCTTGTTGGTTTTAGTGATTCGAATTGGGCCGGAGATCTTGATGATAGAAAAAGTACTAGCGGAGGGTGTTTTTACTTGGGTAATAATATGGTTTCATGGTATAGTCGCAAGCAAAATTGTGTGTCGCTCTCTACCACCGAATCTGAATATATAGCGGCTGGGAGTTGTTGTGCTCAATTGATTTGGTTAAAACACATGCTTGATGACTATGGTCTGCACACTAGCACGTTAGTCATGTTTTGTGATAATTTGAGTGCCATTAATATTTCTAAAAATCCTGTTCAACACTCTAGAACAAAACATATTGATATTCGGCATCATTTTCTTAGGGATATGGTTGAAAAAGATCTTATTCATTTAGAGTATGTGGAAACAAATAATCAGCTTGCTGACATCTTTACTAAAGCTCTGAATAATGAGATTTTTCAGTCTTAAAAAATCCCTCGGTCTTTGCATCATGTAGGTGTGTTTTTGGAGATGTTGCCACATTCTGGGCAACATCTGCGTCTGTATTTGTTCTTTTTGCATCTGTTTGTTCTTTCATCTCTTGTTTTTACACGTGCTATTGTGATGTTATCTTTTTCAGCTATATTATACTATATGTTAATTAGACAACTCTTAATCTTTCAAAAGCCACTTTTATTCCTCTTTTAATCTGTGTTTAAGGACAAGGAAGCTGAGGTACACGGGGTTCGCTACCACATTGTATTTAGTTGTGACCTACTTGTTCATAACGACGGGAAAGCTGAGGTGTACGGGGTTCGCTACCACGATACATTTAGTGTGTCTGACTCGTCTATAATTGCTTAAAGAGATAAGATGAGAAAGGGTACATGGGGTTCGTTACCACATTGTATTCAGTTGTGACTGTACTCATCCTAAAAGAATTTCACGTGCTTATAGATAGAGAAGTTGGGGTACACAGGGCTTACAACCATGTAGTATTCAGGTGTGCTGTATCAATCTATGCTATTTAATTAAGGATAGGAAAGCTGGAACACACAGGGCTCGCAACCATGATGTGTTTAGATGTGTCTGTACCTATCTCTAAATAAGTTTTGTTTGAGGAATTTTTCGTGGGCTATTTATCATTATAAGAGCTTATAATTAATATTTTGTATAAATTGGCTGAATTTTATAGATTTCATCATATCTGTAACGTGTTATATTTGTTTTGAGTCTGTATTATATCTGTGTTTGTTTTTATCTAGTTGCATTTCTTTTAGGGGGAGTTTTTTATGTCTCATCTTGTTGATATGCTTTGGATTCATATTTTATCCTAGGTTTAACACTTATCTGCCAAATCTTTTCATATCTCATATTTCAAAAGGCTGGTATTTTGGCTATAAATCTGTGTGTCTATAACCGTGTTTTTCATTGTGCTGCAACTCACGTCACTTTATTGTGCTCCACCTTCTGTTCCAAGCTCCAACCATAAAATCCCCAAATCTCCAAAAACCCTAACCCCCAATTTCCTCTCTGAGCCATGAAATCGAAAAATGAAGCTACCTCAAGTGTTCCCACATCTCCAGCAACATTCGACTCCAACCCATCACCAGTGCCGCCCTCGCTCTCTCTCTACTGATGTGCAACTAGAGCCTCTTGAGATCATGTATCTTGGAGAGACAGAGAATCCCATCGAACTCGACGAAGAAATTGACATCTCTACTCTACCTAGTAGACAAGGGACTACCTCACCACATCGCTCTTCCACCCGCTTATATCACAAGAAGGTTTTGTCTAAAAAACCTCGTTCCTCATCTACTGTGTTGGACGATGTTGTTGAGAAAGAGCAATCTAATTTCGACGATTCGAGTGATGAGGATTTTAAGGCCACTGATGACAACAAGGCTTCATCAGAATCAGAAGAGGTTTCCCTTGAGGCTGAGTCACCCAAAGAGAAAAAGGTACAATCTGACACTCATACATTTTTAAATTCTGATGATGAACTGTTGGCTAAATTTATTGCGGAGAGAAAAGCCACTTTGAAACGGAAAAGGACGGAGAAACAATCTATTGAGACTGAGGTAGAAGAAGGACATAAGTCTACTCCATGCACTGATACTGAGGCTCAAATGGATGAGTTGTTCGATGATTTATTTACCTATCCAGTTGAGCCAATGCTTGCAGAATCTAATCATGATGTCCCTGCTCCTGTACCTACTGAAGATTCCCCAATCCCTGAGGAAACTGTACCTGCTCATGAGAATATCCAAATTGAAGAGGAGGTTGAGCCAAATGTTGAAGAAGATGATCTATTCTCTGATGGCTCTGACTATGGGGTAAAACCTTTCTCTTCTAAGTTCTTTTCAAAAGATAACAAGTCTATGTGGACAAATGTTCTGAATAGGTACTGTAGAAATGAGAAAGGGATTGATGTGGATAATTTGAAAGCTTTTGGTATTTATCAGTTTTTGGAGGATAGAAACTTTCTTAGTACTGTGATTTCTGTGAATTCATACTCTGCTGTTGTGGTGAAAGAATTTTATGCCAATTTGTCTAAAAAGGTGTTTGATCCTATGTCTAAGAAGTTTGGCAAAATATTCCTGAGGTCTAAGGTATATGATTTTAGTCATTCCCTTATTAACACTGTGTTGGGCATGCCTGATGAGATTGATGATGGTTGTTGTGTTGATAAGCATGCATTAACCCGCTTCATTACTTAAGAAAAAATTGATGATTGGCCTGCTCACTCTCAGAAATTAGTTGCATCTTCTTTTTCTTCTCTATATGTCTTATTGCACAAATTGGCTATTCATAACTGGTTGCCTACTCGAAATGAAAATGTGGTGACTTTGGATCAAGCTATTTTGCTTTACAAGCTCGGTTCTAAATGCACCGTTAACTTTGGACAGTTGGTGTTTGGTCAGATTGCAAAAGAGGCTGAGAAAGTACACAAGGGTTGTTTGTCTTACCCTTCTCTAATATACTTGATTTTGAGGCATCAAGGTTTTACTCCTTCTAGGTCTGATCATGCTGGTCCTGCTCCTGAGTTGTTCACTGTAAACAAAAATCTTTTGTTTGGTGATAGAGTGGTGGATCTACTGTGGGGTTCTACTTCTCATATGCCAGATGTTGCCCATTCTGTTGGCAACATCTCAGGCCACACTCTTGATTCTGTTTTCACTTCATCCTTTCTGAGATCACAGGTTCACAAACTCAATGCCCAAATAAAGGAGCTGACAAATTTGAGGGATATTTTTCAAAATATTCTTTCTTCACAAAAAGGGGGAGAAGATGACAATCAAGGCGATCAAGGTGCTGATGGTGATGATGAGGAGGAGGAAGATGCAGAGGGTGTTGCTAGTTTGGCTGCTGCTGCTGGATTGGCAGATTTGAGGACAAGTGTTGCAAGCACTTCTGGATCAAGGTTTGAGGATGAAGAAGACTGATGGACTGATCTGATTTCAATTTGGATTGGATTATTTTTTGTTCAAACTTTAGTTCAAACTTTAGTTGCTTTGATTGAATGATTGTTTGACTTATTTTATAATCTTTTGGCATTGATTTCAGATTTGCAGGGGGAGTTAGTAATTTTAATATTGTTTGCTTGTTTGATGTTTTCAGGGGGAGTGTTTATTGGTCTATTTTTTCTCATCTGTGCTTAAGTATATTTTATGTCTTACAAATGCTGTTTTTCATAGGTTTTGTGAAGAAAGACAAAAATGGGGAGATTGTTAGATGGACTTTAGTTGACTAAATAGTCAACATTTTTAATTAACAATTTTGTTAATTATATTGATGTCCAGAAACCAAATGTTGGTGGGAATGTTGCCCAACATCCGTTGCAACATTCTTAACTGTTTTTATCTTACCTCACAATTCTCCACGATTTTGCATTTGTATCTTGTTTATACTATTTTGCAGGTCTTACACTAAGCAAACATAGAGTGTGGACTGAGTCAAGAGAACAAGCAACAACTTTATAACTAACTAAGAGATAAAGTCTCAAAGGTTGGGTGTGTGGACTAAGTCAAATGAGCTTGAGCAATGAAGTAACAAACCTGGAGAAAACCTTGCTGAGCAAGGATGCACGTTTTTGTTGAGGCTACAATTTAGGAAAGTAGTTTAGTTTGTTATCTTAGAAGGAGTCTATAAATAGGAGAGTTATTTTGTCTTGTAACTCAGTCCTTGGAATCAAAACGGTCTTGCAATATTCTAAGTATCCAAGAATCCTTCCAAAAGTGAGCTGAGTGATATTGTATATTCAAAGAGTTTTTCTTTTGATCTTTTTCGATCTTTAGTGAGTTCTAGTTTTGTAGGTTTTTCCTATTTTTTGGAATTCACTTGTATTCACTTTTTCTTGTGAATAATATTTTTGCCTAAGGCACCTCAAGATATATATTTATATATATCTTGAAAAGTTATATCTTTGAGTATCTTTTTAATTTCCGCTGCAAACTCTTTTTAAAGTGAGTGTTGTGTCAAGTGTTGTGGCAACACCTTCGGTATCATCTGTCACTGTTCACTTACTTTTATTTTAAACCAGATCCCACTTCCCAACAAAAATGAATGATAGTCTCTTACCCATGTTCTGCTCTTTCCATGTTCTGCTCTCCCGTATCAGAATCCTCTATGTTCTGCTCTCCCGTATCAGAATCTTCAATTTCTTTTCCTCTACTGCTTGATCCATTATCTTCACCTCCAAAAACAGCATCAGATGGATAGTTTATCTCTGCACCGCTTGGTTCAAATATGTTAACGTCGAACTGGAAATTGCCATCGTATTAAAATACCAAGTGGTACCAATCTATTTGGTACCACTTAGTATTTGAATACGATGGCAATTTTGGTACCCATGGTACCCATGGTATGTCACTCACACCTTAAGGGTGTTTTAGTCTAATCACATTAGAATGCCAAGATACATTATGGGCTACACAGATCACTCACACCACCCAAAAATTTCGGAAAAAATCGTCTCAAAAAAGAATGAATAATAGGCTTAACACTAAATCAAACTAAAAAGCAGTGATCTGCAGTAAAATTGAAAGAGATGGAAAAAATATGAAAATAAGAAGAAATGGTCAGAGTGTGAGCACGGGGATCCGTTATTATCCTGAAAAATTTAGGTGCATAGGAGAGATCGGCTTCTCACCGGTGGCCACTTGTAGCCATCGCTCTACAAGAATGCCCTTCTCCCCAGTGGATTTGAAGAAAGCAAAAGAAATCGAATTTTATTTTTACCCAGCAATGAATGTTAGTGAGAAATGGACAAAAAAAGAGAGAGCAAGAAAAGCAAAAAAAATTCACCCACTTGAGCAAATTTACCCAGCAATGTTTATGGGAAATGGACAAAAGAGAGAAGAGAAAAAGGACTCAAATAATTAGCGATTTGCCTGGTTAAATGTGCATTGATACAAACATTTCACGAATTTAGAAAATCTGATTTTCAAGAGATGAAAAAGCATTCATTGTCAACTGAAGAAAGGAAGGAAGAGTTACTCGCTTCATTTCTCCCTGCAAAGATAGCGACTTGTTATGGATTCATGGCCCAGAAAACTAAAAAAAAGATGTGATTTTTATAGCCTTTCTAGAGAGAGAAGAGAGATGAAGTAGTGTTATGAGGGAGTGAGACCAGCTTGTTGGCTGGTTCCAAAAGATTTGAACAATAATATCTCGTTCAACAGAAAATTATTAAAATTATCGGATTTAGTTGAAGATTTTAAAATTTGATAAATCTATTTGTACAATTAATTAAGTTCGTAAAAATTATTGTTGTCACAAATAAAAGTATTACCAACATAATTGAAATTACTTAACTACTTAAAATCGGGTAATTAATACTATATTATTTTTTTACTGCCACCGAAAAAAAATATATAGCATGATATGTTTGTGAACTGTCGATTTCAGGACAAAGTTTTTATTTCAATCTTATTTTCATGCATATCTTAATATAATAAAATCCAAATAAATAAAGGCGTGACCAAATATACTAATTACAGACTGATATATGTATGTACAAATTGAGGGTTCTTTTTTTTAATAATTATTATTATTATTATTATTTCTTATTATTTCTATTTGGTTCATTTTTAAAATTAATTAGTTTATTATTGGAAGAAAGTGCATGGAAAGCTTTGCTGATATTGAATTTTAGTTTGGGTTTTGGTTTTTTAGTCAGAAAATTGGTTTTCATTTGAATCCTAACATGTAGCAGCTTTCATGTTAAGATATTTCGAGCATTATATCTCAACCTCTATCTGGTTTAACAATAGTGGATCTTTGAGGCAGAGGGTTAAAGGGTTGCTCATATTTAGAAAGGTTAATAGGTTATTGATTGAAAGATTATTTTAATGGATGATTTCTATGCTCATTTTCCTGATTGCATTATTTTTAGTTGTCTCTTGTAATATATCATTGAAACAAATTAAGTTAAATTAGTCATTGAATTTTAAAGAATTGGATGTATATTAATTTTCATATAAATTGATATTATTCAAAAATATGCTTATAATATATCATTGAAAAACTCTTTAAATATATATTAATATAAGACTAATTTTAGTTTAAGATTCGAAATGTTCAAGATTACAAAAGAAAATTAATCAAAACATGTAATTTTTTTAAGAAGAGTTTGAAATATAAAGGACTCTTGTTTTTTATAATCAAATAGAAAAGTAAAATAAATATTAAATTACGTTATTATCCCTAATAAAGAATTTTCTTTCATTATGACTCTAATTTAATTTAATTATATAGGAGGGTTAAAATAGGCATTATGAAAAATGGACGAAACATTAATACTTATATAAAAACTCTTTATTAGGGATAGTAACGTAATTTAATATTTATTTTATTTTTCTATTTGATTATAAAAAGCAAGAGTCATTTACATTTTAAACTCTTCTTGAAAAAACTACATGTTTTGATTATTTTTCTTTTATAATCTTGAACATTTTGAATCTTAAACTAAAATTAGTCTTATATTAATATATATTTAAAGAGCTTTTCAATGATATATTATAAACATATTTAGAAAAAAATTATACAAAAAAAAAATACTATAAATTTAATATTTTTATTAAAGTATGTTATTATTAGAAATTATGTTCTTATGTTTTTTTTTTCAAAATCTTATTTGTTTCTTTAAATATAATACAATGACCTTCTTAGAGTCCATGCAAATCACAATTCCTTTCTTAGAGTCCATACAAATCACAATTTTTTTTATAAATTGATTAAAGTCCTAATTAAAGAAAACTCTCCATGTTTAATTTAATTAAAATCCTAATTATTTTAGAAGTTAATTAGATTACAATTTGAATAATATCAATTTGTACGAAAATCAATATACATCCAATTTTTTAAATTAAGAAATAAGAAATCCTCCAAATCATTATGTTTTTGTGTATTAGGAAGTTGGTAATTTTCCCAATAGATGACTAAACTTATAATTTGAGTGAGTAATTATAAGCTTTATTCTAAGAAAATAAAATGCAATTATTTTTTCACTTTAACCTTTTATCATTTTATTTTAGTACTTGTAATTTTCTTGAAAACATTATTCATCCCTCAAAAGTGAGTTTCACGTGCACAATTTTCATGTTGTTTTCCCCAACTATAGCTACATGTCAGGATTCAAATGAAAACCAGTTTCCTAACTATAAAACCAAAAGTCAAACTAAAATTCAATACCAACAAAGCTTTCTATGCACTTTTTTCCAATAAAAAACTAATTAATTTTAAAAATGAACCAAAAAGAAATAATAATATTAACAATAATAATAATAATAATAATAATAATAAAATTTAAAAAAATAAAAAGAACCCTCAATCTATAACAATGAAATCTAACACACATACCTTAATATCTTTTCCCAAGAATAATGCCAATGATAACTAAGACAAGAGCCACACCTAAAGTGAACTTATAGTTCAACGCTGAAGATGCCTCAGCAGTATGAATCTTGGTGTCTAAGGACAATTCTTGACCTGAAGAAGTTGCCTCTAACTTTTTCTGGCTCTTTCTTTTGGAAGGAGTGGATGGTAATTTTTAAAATTAATTAGTTTATTATTGGAAGAAAGTGCATGGAAAGTTTTGCTGATATTGAATTTTAGTTTGGGTTTTGATTTTTTAGTCAGAAAACTGGTTTTCATTTGAATCCTGACATTTAGCAACTTTCATGTTAAGATATTTAGAGTATTATATCTCAACCCTCTATCTGGTTTAACAATAGTGGATCTTTGAGGTAGAGGGTTAGAGGGTTGCTCATATTTAGAAAGCTTAATAGGTTATTGATTGAAAGATTATTTTAATGGATGATTTCTATGCTCATTTTCCTGATTGCATTATTTTTAGCTGTCTCTTGTAATATATCATTGAAACAAATTAAGTTAAATTAGTCATTGAATTTTAAAGAATTGGATGTATATTAATTTTCATATAAATTGATATTATTCAAAAATATGCTTACAATATATCATTGAAATTTTTTTTAAATATATATTAATAAAAGACTAATTTTAGTTTAAGATTCGAAATGTTCAAAGATTACAAAAGAAAAATAATCAAAACATGTAATTTTTTTAAGAAGAGTTTGAAATATAAAGGACTCTTGTTTTTTATAATCAAATAGAAAAGTAAAATAAATATTAAATTACGTTATTATCCCTAATAAAGAGTTTTCTTTCATTATGACTCTAATTTAATTTAATTATATAGGAGGGTTAAAATAGGCATTATGAAAAATGGACGAAACATTAATACTTATATAAAAACTCTTTATTAGGGATAGTAACGTAATTTAATATTTATTTTATTTTTCTATTTGATTATAAAAAGCAAGAGTCATTTACATTTTAAACTCTTCTTGAAAAAACTACATGTTTTGATTATTTTTCTTTTATAATCTTGAACATTTTGAATCTTAAACTAAAATTAGTCTTATATTAATATATATTTAAAGAGCTTTTCAATGATATATTATAAACATATTTAGAAAAAAATTATACAAAAAAAAAATACTATAAATTTAATATTTTTATTAAAGTATGTTATTATTAGAAATTATGTTCTTATGTTTTTTTTTTCAAAATCTTATTTGTTTCTTTAAATATAATACAATGACCTTCTTAGAGTCCATGCAAATCACAATTCCTTTCTTAGAGTCCATACAAATCACAATTTTTTTTATAAATTGATTAAAGTCCTAATTAAAGAAAACTCTCCATGTTTAATTTAATTAAAATCCTAATTATTTTAGAAGTTAATTAGATTACAATTTGAATAATATCAATTTGTACGAAAATCAATATACATCCAATTTTTTAAATTAAGAAATAAGAAATCCTCCAAATCATTATGTTTTTGTGTATTAGGAAGTTGGTAATTTTCCCAATAGATGACTAAACTTATAATTTGAGTGAGTAATTATAAGCTTTATTCTAAGAAAATAAAATGCAATTATTTTTTCACTTTAACCTTTTATCATTTTATTTTAGTACTTGTAATTTTCTTGAAAACATTATTCATCCCTCAAAAGTGAGTTTCACGTGCACAATTTTCATGTTGTTTTCCCCAACTATAGCTACATGTCAGGATTCAAATGAAAACCAGTTTCCTAACTATAAAACCAAAAGTCAAACTAAAATTCAATACCAACAAAGCTTTCTATGCACTTTTTTCCAATAAAAAACTAATTAATTTTAAAAATGAACCAAAAAGAAATAATAATATTAACAATAATAATAATAATAATAATAATAATAATAAAATTTAAAAAAATAAAAAGAACCCTCAATCTATAACAATGAAATCTAACACACATACCTTAATATCTTTTCCCAAGAATAATGCCAATGATAACTAAGACAAGAGCCACACCTAAAGTGAACTTATAGTTCAACGCTGAAGATGCCTCAGCAGTATGAATCTTGGTGTCTAAGGACAATTCTTGACCTGAAGAAGTTGCCTCTAACTTTTTCTGGCTCTTTCTTTTGGAAGGAGTGGATGGTAATTTTTAAAATTAATTAGTTTATTATTGGAAGAAAGTGCATGGAAAGTTTTGCTGATATTGAATTTTAGTTTGGGTTTTGATTTTTTAGTCAGAAAACTGGTTTTCATTTGAATCCTGACATTTAGCAACTTTCATGTTAAGATATTTAGAGTATTATATCTCAACCCTCTATCTGGTTTAACAATAGTGGATCTTTGAGGTAGAGGGTTAGAGGGTTGCTCATATTTAGAAAGCTTAATAGGTTATTGATTGAAAGATTATTTTAATGGATGATTTCTATGCTCATTTTCCTGATTGCATTATTTTTAGCTGTCTCTTGTAATATATCATTGAAACAAATTAAGTTAAATTAGTCATTGAATTTTAAAGAATTGGATGTATATTAATTTTCATATAAATTGATATTATTCAAAAATATGCTTACAATATATCATTGAAATTTTTTTTAAATATATATTAATAAAAGACTAATTTTAGTTTAAGATTCGAAATGTTCAAAGATTACAAAAGAAAAATAATCAAAACATGTAATTTTTTTAAGAAGAGTTTGAAATATAAAGGACTCTTATTTTTTATAATCAAATAGAAAAATAAAATAAACATTAAATTACGTTATTATCCCTAATAAAGAGTTTTCTTTCATTATGACTCTAATTTAATTTGATTTAATTTAATTATGTAGGAGGGTTAAAATAGACATTATGAAAAATGGACGAAACATTCATACTTATATAGTGTAATAGATATATAATATAAAACAAATACTTGAATTTCGTTGAAGTTTCAAAACTTCCATCGTGTCAGAATAATTTAAACTGCTAAAAACAATTTAATAACAAAATAATTCAATACCACAGAGTTAACGCTAAGAAAACAAGAGCAACAAACCAAAAATTAGAAACCTAATAGAAAGGGCAAACATAAACAAACTCAATCTTACAAAAGTCAAGCAACGTGAGACTTGCAACTTTTTTGAAGGCAGCATATGCAAAAATACTAACACGATAATGAAAACAAAAAAACTTCACCTCCAATCAAGTAACTTAATTTTAAATGTTTTAGGACTAACAACAAATAAAATAAAATAAAATAAAAAACCAATCACAAATAATAATTTAAGCAAAACGAGAGAACTGTCATACATATACATGAAAGAGATCTACACATGAAAAGAGAAGCCCGTGCAACGCAGAGTCCAAACCTAGTTTACCTTAAAGAGAGGTGCAAAGACAGAGAAGTGTTGTTAATCCAATGCAGTGAAATGTACATTATATTATTGTCTATATCTAACATCATTTTGCTACCTTTGTCTTTAAGGGAATATAACTATTTTTAGGTTTCTTTTTTTCTTTTTGATAATGCGATTAACAGTTTTGCCACAGTTGAGGCAAAAATTGATAACATCCAAAGTTTTTCATTTATCTTTTTAAGAGATAATAATGATAATATTATTGTAACTCACAACTCATAACTAGTTTTTCACACACCATTTCAATCTAACGACTTATAATTTCAAACACCAAAAACTTATGCAAAGAGAAACGAGTATTGAATCATTTAATTGAATCACAATGCTATCAGATCTAATGAACAAATTCATTTTCTTGCCAACCAATACACCTTGTTGGAAACCAGATCAAGAAACACTTAAACTAATTCAACACCAACCAAACACAAGATAAACCCTAATCTTGTAGAAGAGAAGAAAAACCAAAAAATCGCACAAAACCCACGATCAAAACACAAAGAATTAGAGTGGTTCGGCTTAAAATGCCTACATCCACTTTAGAGCACTTCCACTAATCGATCAATCAAGAAATCAAACGTTTACAAGACAAGAAAGAAAAACTGGAACACAAAAAAACCTAGCTAGACTCGCTATTGTTCACAGATATATCTCTCTCTCTACAGTGATCGATTGCAAAACTGATCAACTAATGAAATGATCTACTATATATAAGGAATCCACAGCAACAAATCCCACGCAATTCCGTTGAGAATCTAGTGAGCTAGAGCCTCTGCAAAACCGCTGCACAAATCCGTTGCCAAACTTGCAAATCTGCAAACTTGAATGTAACAAACATAACTACCTTGAAGTCGCGTTTTCGAAGCACGCTTTTATAAGTAGAAAAACATTTTTTTCTACACTTAGCCAAATATCAGATTTTCTTTCTTCAACTTATTTTCCTTTCTTTTCTTTCTTTTATTCATTACTTTCCTTGCTTGATTCATACTTATTAATCCATCAATCTCCACCTTAAGCATGATCAAGTACTTCCATCTTAATGCACTCTCAAGTGATGTTAGTAGCTGGCCTTCCTCTAAGACCAATGAGAGACATACAAAGCTTGAACTTTGTTGTTGGTAATGCCTTTGTGAGGGCATCAGCTGGATTTTCCTCAGTTGGTATCTTTTTGACTTCAATCACTTCCTTTTCTATGATATCCCTGATGAAATAAAGTCTAATATCTATGTGCTTTGTCCGTTCATGATATCCTTGATGTTTGGACAGATGAATAACACTATAGTTGTCACAATTCACTGCAATCTTGTCTTGATCATAACCAAATTCTTTCAGTATGCTTTGCAACCACATTGCTTCTTTAATGGCCTCAGTTAGAGCAATGAATTCAGACTCTGTAGTTGACAAAGTTACTACAGATTGATGTGTAGCTTTCCAACTAATAGCAGTGCCAAACAAAGTAAACACATATCCAGTGAGTGACTGTCTTGTATCCACATTTGATGCATAATCTGCATCTACATATCCAACAATGGGATTCATTAACTCAGTTGACTTCTTGAATAACAAACCATAATCCACCGATCCATTCAAGTACTTCATCACTCCCTTAGTAGCCTCCCAATGTGTAGGACCTGGATCTGCCATATACCTACTGATCAAGCTCATGCAATGAGCTAAATTTGGCCTGCAACACACCATTGCATACATAATACTTCCTACAACATTTGAGTACGACACTTTACTCATCAGGTTCATTTCCTTCTGATCCTTTGGACATTGATCCTTAGACAACTTAATATGTTGCCCAACTGGAATCAGTGTACTCTTACACTGATTTATTTGATACTTTATCAACACCTTTTTAATGTAGGTGCTCAAATTAAAAAATACGTCATCTTGCTCTCTATTTCTGCTGATGTTCATACCTAGCATCCTTTTGGCTTCACCTAGGTCCTTCATCTCAAATTCAGAGTTAAGTAAACATTTGATATGATTCAAATTTGAAAATGAAGTGATAGCAATTAGCATATCATCAACATATAACAGAAGATAAGTGTGTGAAGTGTTACTTTCATGCTTGAAATAAATACATTGATCATATTTGCTTCTAATGAAATCAGTTTTCTTCATAAAATCATCAAACCTGAGATACCATTACCTTGGACTTTGTTTGAGACCATATAAGGACTTTTTCAATAAACAAGCTTTCTGATCTTTGTTTTCCACCTCCAAACCTTCTGGAATTGTCATGAAAATCTTCTCCTTCAATTCTCCATGTAAGAATGCAGTGGTAACATCCATTTGATGAAGTTCCATGTTGTATTGAGCCACCATAGCAAGTAGCATTCTGATAGAGCAATGTTTTACAACTGGA
The DNA here is from genome assembly GCA_954870855.1 of Scutellaria minor. NCBI lineage: Eukaryota > Viridiplantae > Streptophyta > Magnoliopsida > Lamiales > Lamiaceae > Scutellaria > Scutellaria minor. The sequence goes on along the minus strand of OX940729.1, from coordinate 18,053,707 downwards.
GAGAAGATTTCAGTGTAATCTACTCCCTCATTTTGAGTGAAACCCCTTGCTACTAATCTGGTCTTGTATCTGATTTTGTCTCCTTTGAATGCCTCTATATTCTTCTTGAAAATCCACTTGCAGCCAACCAGTTTCTGATTTGTTGGCTTGTCAACAATTTCCCAAGTTGAGTTTCTTTCTAAAGACTTGAATTCTTCCTGAATAGCTAAAGTCCATTTCTCCTTTTGGTTGCAGCTCATTGCTTCAGAATAATTCTTTGGCTCATGGTATTCAACATCTTGAGCTGCAATCAAAGCAAAAGACACATTGTCAGCATGACCAAATCTTAAAGGTGGTTTAACTTGCCTCTTTGATCTGTCTCTAACAAGTTGGTAATTAATCAACTCAGTGTTTTCCTCAGAAGCTTCATCACTTGATTCTCCTTGTTCTTCCATAGCAGCTGGAGTATCTTTGTTGTTTGATTGCTCCACCTCAGGCTCTAACCTATCATTCTCAGAAACACATTGAACATTAGTGTCAGATTTGTTTAAAGGCATTTTAGACTCATCAAAAGTTATATCCCTACTGATAATGCACTTAAGATGATCCTTTTCATAACACCAAAGCTTGTAACCTTTTACTTCTTTTGGATAACCAAGGAAGACACATTTCAGTGCTCTTGGTTCCAATTTGTCTTGCTTCACATGAGCATAAGCTTGGCAACCAAAAACCTTTAACCTGAGTAGTCAGAAACCTTTCCAGTCCACTTCTCTTGAGGTGTTTTGAACTCAATTGCTGAAGAAGGGCTTCTATTTATCAGATACACTGCAGTGGTAGCAGCTTCTCCCCAAAAAGTCTTTGGCAAACCTAAACTTAGGAGCATGCATCTAACCTTATTAAGTATTGTTTGATTCATCCTTTCAGCCAAACCATTCTGTTGTGGTGTGTTTGGGACAGTTTTATGTCTCATTATTCCTCTATTTTTGCAGAAAGAGTTGAACTGAGCTGATACAAACTCTAATCCATTGTTTGTTCTTAAGCATTTGATTTTCTTTCCACTGAAATTCTCCACCTCATTCAGCCATTCCTTGAATCTGATAAAGGCTTCATCCTTGCTTTTGAAAATCACAATCCAGACCTTCCTTGAGTAGTTATCTATCAAAGATAGAAAATATCTCCCTCCACTCCTTGTATGAACCTTAATAGGTCCCCATAAGTCTGAGTGTATGTACTCAAGAGGATCCTTGGTTGAATGAGCTCCAGTTTGAAAACTTAATCTCTTAGCCTTTCCAAGTATGCAATGCTCACATAAATCTAAAGTAGTGATCTTATCTTTGCCAAAAACTAACTGTTTGCTGAGTTCTTGTAGCCCCTTTAAACTCATATGCCCAAGTCTCCTATGCCATAACAGTGTTCTATCCATTTCCTTTATGGATTGAACTTCACCAGTAGCAATGCATCCATCCAAGTAATAGAGTTCATGTCTTTTGTGGCCTCTAAGAACAGTTTTGGAGTTCTTTACCACTTCCATCACACCATCTTACGCTTGTAATTTGTAGCCTTGTGAGTTCAGCATTCCCAAGGATATGAGGTTCCTTTTTAATTCTGGTACAAATATGACATTGGTGAGGATTCTCACAATCCCATCAAACATTCTCAATCTGATAGAACCAATGCCCTTTATCCTGCAAGTTTTGTTGTTTCCTAACATGATAGCCCCTTCATCTTTCAATTGTAGATCATATAACCAATGTTTTTTAGGACTCATATGAAAAGAGCAACCAGAATCTAAAATCCAATCATGAGTAGTATCATTTGTAGTGATAGCAAGTACCTCAGCTGACTCATAGTTAATATTAGAGCCAGATGTTTCTACAGTTTGATTGACTTGCTTTCCAGTTGGATTGGCCTTTTCTTATTGTAGCTTTTTGTACTTGAAACAGTCCTTCTTGAAGTGTCCAGGCTTGTGACAATGAAAACACCTTTGCCCTTCAATGTCATCCTTTGATTCTTGGCTTTGAGCAGGCCCTTTCTTGTTTTGAAGTTTGGTTCCCTTTTTGTTATGATTCTTCTTCTGCGCCTTGTGCTTAGTAACTAAACCCTCAGCACCTCCTGATGGCTTGAGATCAGTATCCTTCGAAAGCTCTTTGGTTTTCAAAGTTGTGATCACTTCCTCCAAGGTAATTGAGTGTTGTCTCCCATATAAGATAGAATCACAGAAGTTCTCAAAGGTTTTAGGAAGAGCACTCAATAGCATAAGTGCTTTATCTTCCTCTTCCAAAGATACTTCAACATTTTCCAAATCATCAAGAATCCTATTGAAATCTTCCAGTTGATCAAGAAGAGGTCGATCCTCCATTACCTTGAAGGCATAGAGCTTCTTCTTCAAATACCGTCGATTTGCAAGAGTCTTGACCATGTATAACTTCTCTAACTTCTCCCAAACTTCTTTTGTTGTTTCAATCTTGGCTACTTCTCTCAGGACTTTGTTCTCCAGGCTTAGAATTATCATACTATGAACCTTCTCCATCAATATAACCTTTTGTTCGGCCTTTATGGCTTCAGGAAAGGCTTCTATCCCTTTCAGAGCTGCTGCAACTCCTTGTTGGACAAGCATGACCTTCATCTTGATCCTCCATAGCCCAAAGTCTCCAAATCCGTCGAATTTCTCCACTTCAAAACGTGTTGAACCCATCTCTCGATCAGTGCCTTCCCACAGACGGTGCCACTTGTTGGAAATCAGATCAAGAAACACTTAAACTAATTCAACAAAAACCAAACACAAGATAAACCCTAATCTTGTATAAGAGAAAAAAACCGAAAAATCGTATAAAACCCACGATCAAAACACAAAGAATTAGAGTGGTTCGGCTTAAAATGCCTACATCCACTTTAGAGCACTTCCACTAATCGATCAATCAAGAAATCAAACGTTTACAAGACAAGAAAGAAAAACTGGAACACAAAAAACCCTAGCTAGACTCGCTATTGTTCACAGATATATCTCTCTCTCTCTACAGTGATCGATTGCAAAACTGATCAACTAATGAAATGATCTACTATATATAAGGAATCCACAGCAACAAATCCCGCGCAATTCCGTTGAGAATCCAGTGAGCTAGAGCCTCTGCAAAACCACTGCACGAATCTGTTGCCAAACCAGCAAATCTGCAAACTTGAATGTAACAAACATAACTACCTTGAAGTCGCATTTTCAAAGCACGCTTTTATAAGTAGAAAAACGTTTTTTCTATACTTAGCCAAATATCAGATTTTCTTTCTTCAGCTTATTTTCCTTTCTTTTCCTTCTTTTATTCCTTACTTTCCTTGCTTGATTCATGCTTATTAATCTATCACACCTATTAGTATTTCATCGGGTAATTAAAGTATAAATGCAGGGACAGAAGGAAGACCAGAAACGATGTGATCCTGTTGCTCAAATAAGTTGCCGATGGAACAGACTTCTTAAGCATCTAAAACTGATTTCTATTTAAAAAAAAAAAAGGAATTAACCATACATAAATAATTGAAAATTTCTAGATAATTTTAGAAAGTTCACCTCTGTATTTCCAATGAACGATCCTACTGGATATCGGATGCGCATAACTAGGCCTCTTGCAACCTTTATGAATCCACAGTGATTCCACACCGTACCCAACGAGTTCTGACATAAGAAATAGTCTTTTTCTTTATAAATGTCATATCCTACAAGTGTGATGGCATGCTTGGGAGGTGCAAAAGGTTGACCATTTTGGGCTGCTTCTTTTTTCTGGTTTCTTATATCGTATTTTTCAGGTTCAGTCAGCCCTTCATACACCTCATCCTACATTTCAAATTTCACCAAGTTAAACAAAAAAAATAAAATAAAATAATTGACAATAATAGTTTCAATTCAATACTCACAGAATTCCATTTGTAAAAACTTTTAGCAACAACAATAGCTCCCGCCAAAGGCTGTTTGGCCAATTGCTGAATAATTGCATCTTGATCATCACTTGGTATGCTCTTAAAGTTCCTCACAAATATCTTGGAATCCTAAAAAATGTAGAAATTAACTTCTGATACATGCCCTTAAATGTATATTGGTTGTCACGAAATAATCCATAAATTTTTGAATACCTGTATGCAGTTGATAATGAGTTGGGCCATCTTCGTGGAGGTGGGCCACACTTCAAATCTACACATATGGGAGGATGATAAATGTGTAGACATTCAATCAACTCTTGTACTGATCCTTCGCAGTCATCTCCTAAGTGTACGGGCCCACCATTAATTTCCTTCCTACTGACTTCATCCTCATATTTGGGAAACAAGTCGGCATAAATAGTATTCACTATTACAAATCCATAACAAGAATCTGCGAAAACATCACCATCAATTCACACATAAACAAATATGAATTGATAAACGTTTTAACTATTTCCCGCATATTCACACATAAACACAAGTATGAATTAATACACATTCTAAGTATTTTTCACAGGAATATTACTTGTATAGCTATGCAACTTCATACTTTTCCATCTCTTTTGATACCATTCTCACAAAAAACTCTCCTTTTAGTTCTTTTCTACAACTGGTGAAGGAGGATAGACGACAGGCATCCTGCAATTATGTTGGGGGCATAGCTTAACTTGAACCAAAGCTGAGTCAAGAATGTTATCTTGCAACATGTGATGTGGTTTATGGTTTGTTTATATGTACCAAGCCTCTAGTGCATTTCAAGTGAGTTTCTCTTTTGATGTTTCAAGTTTTCCAGCATTCTAATGAGTAGTGTTCTCAATGAAAAGTCATTCTAGGATTATACCTTAAGAATTTGAGGGGTCCTGGTTTTCACTTCTTCTACATGACTACCCCCTCTCAATGGGTTCTGGTCAACCAGTTAGAATTTCTGTCATTACTTTTGAGTATGGGTGGTTTCTAACTGTCTCATTTTTATTGCAGAGAGAATAATTATTGGAAGTTTTCTACAAGAAGCACTTATGTCAGTAAATGATGTATTAACATCTTTGTGTCTGCCAAATAGTAATGGTCAAATTGTAAGCAAGTTTTTGAGCTCAAATGGTGAATCCGGAAGTCAAAGCAATGTGAATCCTGAGATTATTGAACATCTATGAACTGCTAAGCCTATGCGTAGTGCAACAACCTTATCTGATAAAGTGATTTCTGTTACGATATCCCACATCGGTTCCACATGAAAGTGTGGAAGGGTATATAAGTGGGAGTCAAACCTTTATCTTTGACCATGGTTTTGGGTTAAGTTAGGGCTCCCTAGCTTATATTCCTAACAATTTCTATGCTCCTTGTGCCTAATTTATTTGATATGTGTAATCACGACCAATGTTTTGACTCATCTTACATCTTTTAATTGCAGATGCAATTTTCTTCTTAACAATGTTGTTGATATGGTTTTGATGCTGACAAGACGAAGAAAGAAGTTTCTCTTGGTTGCTGCTATCAGAATTTCCAGGGCACTTATTTCTATCACAGGTCTTGTAAATTAAATTCCTTAAGATAACATATACTAGTTTGACTGCACCTACAAAGTTATGTATCACATTATTAACATAGTCCAAGCATTTTACTCACTGATGCAGTTTGGGTCTGCCCTTAGAACTTGCAACAATCTGTGTGAAAACTAAGTTCTAGTAGGTGTAGCTTTGTTAAGTCAGAGTTTGTCAAGAAAGTGTCCTGTAATTCAAATGTTCTTAACGAGGTTCCTTTCAGAAAATGAGTAAAATGAATGTAGAGAGATTACATGACCCTCGAACCACTATAAGATCTTATGTGCTTCTTATTTGTCATATCCTTCCATTTTTCATATATTTGTTATATTTATATCTCGCCATACTACATTAAACACCTTGCAAAGCTCATATTTTAAAAGGTTTTCAAAGGATTGTATTTATACATAAGTTTTATTTCCGCTGCAAGAACTCTAAGTTACAATAAGCAGCATTACTCAATAGTGTTGTAAGGTGAACTGCATCTTATGTTGTAAGTTGTTATAGGTTACAGTGTAGTAAGTTTGAAAAGTTTTTAAATTTCATAGAGGTTAATTCACCCCCTCTGAACCTATGTGTCACTTAGGACCAATAAGTGGTATCAGAGCAAGTTGGGTTAAAAGCCAAGTTGTCTGGTCACCTACCCAAATCCACCCTTATATTTGTTTGAAAACCACTTTAATATCTATTTTAAAAATCCCATATTTTAGCATATCATGGATTCTTCCCATCATAAGCTCCCAATATTTTCCATAGAGGAATATGATGACTGGAAGATCAGAATATAAGCCCATCTTTCAGCCATGAATGATAAGATGTGATACGTCATTATAGAAAGACCACCAGTCACCACAAAACCTAACCTAGCTCTAGGTTGAGAAACTAGAAGAGAAAAGAAAAGAGTTATAGCAGAAGAAGCGGCAGCAGCTGAAGGAGTTAATGATGAAACTATATATGATGAGGAAAGACCCGTACCTCCTACAAGACTAAGAGTGGAAAAGTCCGATTATAGGAGAGCTCTACCTTCAGACTTCTTGTCGAACCTTGACATGAATATACTGTAGAAAATAGAAAAATAGCCAACCTGGATAATGTGGCCAAGAATGCTCTTTTTATCACCCTAGATATAGACATATTTAGAAAGGTTAAGATATGCAAAACTACAAAAGAGATTTGGGACAAGCTGGATCAAATATGTGAATGTGCATAACTAACTAAGGATAATATGATATCCACTACAACACAACTATTTGAGTTATTCGATTTGAAACCCAATGAGTCATTAGAAAAGTTGGATCTAAGGTTTACATCCATTATAAATAAGTTGGAAGTTCTAGGCAAGCACTACACTAAAAAAGAAAGAACGTGAAAGTGATGAGAGTATTATTAGTAGAGTGGGATAGTAAGACCACTGCCATGAGATGGATCTGAAGTCCATGACTATCTCTGACCTATTCACTAACTTGAAAGCCTTCGAGTTTGGCATCAATCGAAGAATGAAGGAGACAGAAGAGTCAAGTACCAAAGTTATAGTGCTCAGCAGCTGCAAGTAACAGCATACAAAGTTGTCTATACAGAATACAGAAGAAGACATGACCCTGCTTCTGAGGAAATTCAAGAAGTTTTTTAAGAATAACAAAAGAGCCAAAGACTTCAAGAAGAAGCCTCCAACCCCACATGTATCTTCTAAACTACAGTTTAAATTGGTTTTCTCTAATCTATATAATATTTGTAGGAAACCAGATCACTATGCCAGAAACTTTCCATATCCTGAAGTACATAAGTACTCCAAAGAGGAAATAAACAAAAAAGAGGAATGAGAAAAAGAAGCTAAGAGTAATTCTTGAAGAAATTAAAGTTGCTAGAGCTGCAAGTTCTTGTCAAATACATAAATCGAATTAGTGCAGATGACCATTGTCCCTACTGTAGAGGCTAAAAAGACTGGGAATGATGTCTTGTTGTAGAAGAGCAAAGAACCCATCCTGGAGAAGAAACAACGAACTATGCGATGTTGCAAACAACTTTACAAGCAAGTACACTACAAGAAAACATTAAATTTCTAATGGATTTTACCAACTAATGATGTCTATTGGTAAATGCCAACAAAATAACAATGGATTAGGGACAAAATTTTCATGTTAGGTGTTATGACGAATTTGTCAATGGATTAGCAATAAAAAATTACCTAGCAACAAAATCCATTGGTAAATTCGGCGCATATTTTTGGCACCAATATTAACAACTACTTACCAATGGATTACCAATGAAATTTACCAACTAATAAAGACAAGACACATCTGGTGTCAACAAGTTTAACTTCCCTGCAATCGATGCAATTGTTGCGGGATTACCACTCATAGTCAACTTGGACTCCATGGACAAAGATGAGGTATTGCTGGATTATGGAGATTCCCCTGCTCAAATCAAGAATACAATATCCCCTGCTACATCTTAGGGGGAACCATCAGAGAACCATCAGCAATCATCAAATAAGTCCTCACCAATCTAGAGAAAGAAAGAAAAATCATCTATGACGCAACCATATAGGAAGTTACTGAGGTTAGACTCTCTGTAATGGCACAAGTTGTAGTATAGAATGCTACAGTGATCGAGAATGCATCAGAGACCCAGAATGCAACAGATGCTGAAATTCAGTTGCAATTGAAAAAATAGATGCCAAATTTCTTGGTGAGTATGAACGCATAATCACTACCACCTACAATGATGCAAGAAACCTAAGGTTACTTGAAGCTGCAACTAGAGCTATTAAGTTAGCAGAATTAGCTGCCAAATAGGTTGAGAAACATGTTTAAAAAGCAGAAGATGTTAGGCTGGCCGTTGAGACAATGCCCATGTTGAAGACCTCAGATAAGGTGGTTGTTGAGACAATACTCACTGAGGATGTTTAGAAGACCTTAGATGGATCGGCTGTTGAGACAGTATCCACTAAGGATTTACAGGAGATTCGAGATGGAGAAAAGTACCTAGAATCATCTTAGAATTAGATTGATGTTGCATCAGAAGCTGAACATTCTAACATTAATTTGATTTAAATAGATATTTTACCAAGCTGATCCCAAAGATACAACTTTTCATAAAGACAAAGAGATAATTATTGTTAAAAATGAAGCTTCTGATCAGGACTCTACGAATGATGAAGATGCATCATGAGATGATTCATACAATGGTGATAACTCTAATAATGATGATGATAATGAGGAAATGGCTATACAGAGAGTCGTGTACATGGAAAAGACAAAATCAGAAGGGGCTAACAAAGCAGCCATGAGACATGTAGAAGCTAAGATAATAGAAGAAGAGATGATGGAATTTACAAGATAATAATATCTTATGAATACACAACTAGTTATTGTGTCATTTATCGATTTCCTAGAAGAAAACCCTTGAAAGCGAAGCTTTGTGTCCATATCTTTAACATCACAAGAAACTTTCATTCGGAATGTTTTCACTATTGTTCGGGCCCTAGTGAGAGCTCTATAGGATCATGAATCTAGTATGGGGAACAATATCAATCAAAGTGACAAATTGCACGCTCTATCCATGTAGAATCTGAGAAAAGACATGGAAGTAATTCCGAGGATGATACAAAATTGGATGAGAGATTAATAGAACTTCGATGCTAAGAACAGAAAGAGGATTGCGTGAGAGGTTGTAGCTACTACTGAAGAACAATCTAAGTCTCTGAAGATTGTCAATGATACTCTTGCAATGCACTCAATTATCTTAGATACTTTACTACAATGAGCATCTATCTAAGCAAGAGCAAAACTCTCAAAGCTTCAATGACAAATTGGGCAACTTGGAGTTAATTATTAAAGAGTAGTGAGACATAATAGTGAGAGTATTCCCACAACATGCCCCAATTGATCTATAAAAACACCTATTTGATATAAAACAATCCCAATTGATGATGACAAAAAAGGGAAAGATGAACGGAGAAAGAAAGATGTTATTAAAGAAGATGTTGATAAAGATGATGATGATGAAGAGTTGCTTACAAGCAGAAAACATAAATGATTAGTCTCCACGACTGATCATAGTCTTCCCCTAAAAAGGAAAGATGATGATGGAGAAGGTGGTGTTGGCGCTGTTGTATCTAATGTAGCAGGCAGCGCTGTATCCAAAACTGCTACAAGCAAAGATACAATAGCCTCATCTGCACAACAAGAAAGTAAGAGCAGTGGGAGACAACAACAACAACAAAATAAACCTCTCTTTAAAGTTGTTATTGAGAGGTTATCAAATGAGAAACTTGCTAAGATAAGAGAAGAGAAGATCAGAAAGGAGAATGAAGAAGAATTCTGGATATAAAGACTTTGAGTAATTGGAGAAATGAAGACTTCTCTGATGAAGAAAGCGGATAATGCATTATATCATTATCGACCCCATGATATCCCCTATCTTGATCAAGATAATATCTCATCAGAAATATCAATTTTGCTGGTTTCGAGACCGTTGAAAGAAAATCATGCATAGGACCTAAATCTCTTCAAGCAAGTGATTCTTCTTAAAAATAGAAATCCAACCTTTGAGGAGATCACTTTGTTTAAAAGAGTAGAATATTTGAGATATTTTAGATATCTCTATGAGAAGAAAACATTCAGAAGATTTGATACATACATATCTGCTCTATGAAGATAAAGTGTAGTCCAAAGATACCATCAGGAGAAATATAAAGCAGTACTTAGCGGAAGCAGTACAGAAGCAAGATCAGGGTATGAGTCAAACTCTAGTCCTACACGAACATGTTGCAGTAGAAACAACCAGAGATGACCCATTAACTCTTACTAATGCTCAAGAGCAATCCCTCCAAGGAATCATTGATGTTGTACATGGGTTGGTCCGAGCATTGCAGACCCATAAAGTGAATATGGCCAACAATATCAACATGAGCGATAAATCTCATTCTTCATCCATGGAGAATCTGAGAAGAGAGCTAGCTGAGTTTCTCTCCAGAATACAAACAAGACTCAATGCTGAATGGAATGCACAACATCATGAACGATAAAGAATTGAAAAAGCGTGCCAAGCTGCAAGTGAAGCAAGAGACATGTCTGTTGATGAGATTAAAAACACATTTGCTGCACAAAATTTAGTATTTAACTCTCTGTATGAAAACACGTCAACTCAAGCTCGTGTTTCTCAAAGTACGAATGATAAGATTAACAACCTTGAATTATTTTGTTGGAGAAATTAAAACAATCTTGTACCTACAGAGCAAGAATCAGTATCTCTCCAACTTACCCCAGTTGATGATGACAAAAAAGGGGAAAGTAAGAAAAGATCAGATGAAAAGAAGATGGATGCTGCGGTAGAGGATGTTATGAAGAAGCTAAAAAAGGATGATGATGAAGTAGATGAAGAGCCCCTGTCTAGCAAAAAGTAAGGAGATCAGATTCTAAACACAACCAGAGCCCTCAATATAAGAAGAGAAATGATGACAAAGTTGAAGGAGGTGCAGATGTTGGGGTTACTGCATCCAAAGCAGTAAGCAGCACTACATCCAGACAAGCAAAAAGAAAAGAAACTGCACCAGCTCAGAGAAGGAGCAGTAGACAGTAGCAGCAAAGTAGTAGATAGCAGCAACAACCTCTCCAAAAGAGCAAACTGTGAAGTGTTGCTATAGTCAGAAAGCTTGATGAAGAGAAGTGGAGATAGCTAAAAGAAGCTGAAGAGAAAAGAAGAATGGACATGAAGGACTGGATGTCCAGACTTGGTATGATAGGGGAGAAGAAGTCAGAGCTTGCAAAGAAAGTGGATGAAGCTCTCTATCAATACCCTCCTCAAGATGTTCCCTGCTTTGATCCAGACCACATATCTACTGAAGTGTCTATGATGCTGGATCAGAGGCCCCTCATGGAAAATCATGCTTGGGATCTGAAATTTTTTGACAAGGTGATTCTATCAAAGCACAGAAATCCTACGTTCGAAGAGATAACCATCTACAATAGATCTGAATATCTGAGATACTTTAGACATCTTTGCCAGCTGAATTATTTTGTAAGATATACTACGTGTCTCATCGTATTGGAAAGGTACGAATAGCTAGCAAAAGATGGAGAGCTGGAAAATCAAAATGAGCTAATTAAGAAGATCAAACAATGAGCAGATATCGTTTTATGAAGATATCTAGCTCAGATGGATTCAAATTCCTGATGTTAAGAAGAAGCTTGAGAAAACATATCAAGAATCAATTATCAACTAGTGGAAGAGAACCAAGTATAAGAAGAGGAAGCCATCAGAAAATGATAGAGTAAGAATAAATCTCGGCAATCCTAAAGAAGTGAGTATAAGGTCACAGCTTACTGCACTTATCTGTAAAACCAATCCGCAAGCTATTTCTTGTAACTTGTAAACTCTGTTTTCTGATATACTCAAGTTACTGATGCTGGAACAAACTCACTCTATGCACTTCATGCTCTTTGCCATCTTTTATATAAGACAATATGCTAGAAATATCTATTTGAACATACGAGCTGCTAGTTTATAAGATATGATGATAGCTCAATCAAATCAATGTATGAAAAATCCTTGTACTGTGTAATCATTCCCATATAATGTATGAAAAGGATATACTACATGACATTCTGAATTTTCATAATGAACTGCATAATGTAAAGGTTTTGTCATCATAAAAAAAAGGAAATTGTTAGGAAATTTATGTTTAGATTATGATGAGACAAAACAATATTGTAAAAAGAATTTAGAGTACCCCAGTTTTTCCATACTGTTTAAGTGGAAACTTAGATTAGTTCTTAAAAGTATAAGTTGAAGAATGAAGAAACTCGGAAATCAATAAGAAGAAGGTTTCTTATAGCAGTCGGATATAGCAGAAAAATCCTATCAGATACTACATACAGTAAGCAACAGATACAGCAAGCAGCAAGCAGGAATACAGTAAGGCGAACAGAAAGTTTCACTACAATTTTAGTTTGCAGTAAGCTGGCATAACATTCTAGAACTGAAAGAAGGAAGAGATAATCACGCACAACAATGTGTACGATGAAGATCACTATTATATGAGAATACATCTTATCAAATATAGCCAGTAGAGATAAGTGATCGAACTATACAAAGAACTAAGGTCCCGCTAATACGTGGACCGACAGACTGCAACAACCCTGAAGAGCAAATCAGTCGAATTAAATGAGCTGCAGAATAAGACAAGGAATTCATTCCCAGAATTTCGGAGACACTGAATGCAAGATCAAGGATGATCAAAGAGAATACAAATTCAAGTGAAGTGTGTCTCTCTTCAACGGATACATCTCCTACATCTATAAATAGAGAAAGAGTTCACCAAAGAAATTACTGAAATACTGATACTCAAAATTCACTCTCGCAAGAGCAAGTACTCAAGTATGTTACTCTCTAAGTTTTCAATCACTCAACCTCCTAGTGAAGCAGTCAAGCCTTCGAGTCTTCAAGCTCCAGAGTTATCAAGGTTACTTTAAGCACCAGTTGAAGAAAATCTTATGCCGAGTTATCTGAGGACTCGAAATCCATCTGCTTCAAGATGGATAATGACAGTGATGACCGGCACTCTCTGACGGTTAGAGACATTGCCAAGACCTTTGACATCTCTGACAAAGGTATGGAGTTTGCTGAACTGAAGACATATGGGTCAAAGTATCTAGATGAGAGTTGGAACCTGTTCAAGCAAGATTCCGTCAATGAAAATGTGACGAGAAACTTCAGGAAAAAGAAACTCAAGTCAGAGTATGAGTTTCTGCATGATATATGTGCCTACACCATCGAGGGTAGATATGGAAGTTTTGATAAGTGCACTGATTTTAGAATACGGTTAATGATTGTCATTGTTAGAGAAGAGGCAGTTAACTAGAATGGCTCAAGGTCTGAGGTGGGGGATGTTTGAGAAGTAAGGACATATTTGGGATTAGGTTTATGAATGTTATTTTTAGACCGGGTGATCATTTGATGGTGAGTAGGTGGAGTTGGAGTCGGTGGTTCAGGCAGAGGGTCGGGGAGAGGCAGAAGAGGTGGTGTAGTGGGTGGTGGTAGGACGACAGGACCAGTAGTTGATGCATGAGTGGCCAAGGAAGGTAGAGGTGGAATGATTGAGAATGGCGGTAACCAGTTATCAGTTGTGCTTTCATCAGGGCGGGGTTCCGTCGAAAGAGTGGTTTGAAAGAAAAACTCATTTTCAACGAAGCGGACATAACGGGAGATAAATATGCGTTAACATGAAATGTCAAGGCATAGATAAGCACTTTGGGATGTGGAATAACCTAGAAAGACACAAGGTCTAGACCGCATATCGAGTTTGTGAGAAGAGTATGATCAGAGCATCCAGCCAAAGAGGAGGAAAGCTGGTGATGATGATCAAGATAATGGAGGTACTGGGATACTGCTTCTCAAGCAGTAAGCAGCACAACAAGGAACCAGAGTTGCTACTGCACCAAGTCACTAGAGGACTTACACACAACAAACTGGTCGAGGTAGAGAAAGACAACAAAGAGAACTACAGCAAACAGGTCAGAATCCCTATGCTAAACCGTTTATGGGCATTGCTGTAGGTCCAAGACTGAATGAAGCCAGATGGAGAGAACTGAAGGAAGCTGAAGAAGAAAGGAGAATGAAAAGGCCGATTGGATGTCGAGGCTTGGAATAGTTGGAGCTGAAAGATCTAAGGTTGCTGAGAAAATAGAGTCAAATTTATTCTCCTTCCCACTGCAAGAAGCTCCCTGCTTTGATAAAGAATTGGTTTCTACAAAAGTCTCTGTCTTGCTAGATTAGAAACCTGAAATGGTGAACATGGCATAGGACTTCAAAATCTTTGATCAGATATACTTGCCAAAGAATAGAAATCCAACTTTCGAGGAGATCACCTTGTTTAAAAGGTCTGAATATTTGAGGTACTTCAGAAACTTATGCAGACATGATTACTTTGTAAATTTTCCATCCTATGAAAAAGCCTTGATGAAGTTTGATGAATTGGCGAGAGAAGAGAAGTTGGACATCCAATTGATATTGTTGGATAAAATAAGAAAAGGAGAACAGGTTCCTTTTTGTCAAGATTTTTGGCTGCGTTGGATTCAAGTTCCTGAAATTTATAAGAAGTTGGAAAAATCCTACCAAGAATCTATTTTGAATTGGTGGAAGGGAACTAAGTATGAAGAGGTTGTCAAACAGTCTCAAGCTGACTTTGGACATGAATATATGAAGAGAAGACTGTTTGGAGAGAAAGAAACCTAAGTGGAGCTTACTGTTGTTTCTTAGAAAGATGTTTGAGTAAGCACTTCTTTGTAAAAAAATTATTTATTTTTTACACTTCATTTTATTTATGAAGTCAGTGAGCTATGTAATTTTTTATGTAAGCTCACATTATACTTTATTTGTACAATGTAGTTGTATTTATACGCTTCTGTATATGTTGCTTAGTATGAGTTTTGTCATCATCAAAAAGAAGGAAATTGTTAGGATATTTCTGTTAAGATTTTGATGAGACAAATAGCTTTATATATGAAGTTAGAGTACCCCATTTTTCCACATTGTTTGAGTGGATTTTAGCTTGATAAGTTTATCTTTCTCTGAGTTGTATTTTGTAAAGATGTAAAAATCAGAAAGATGGTGTATACTGATATTAGCAGGATTCTGTATATGAAGAAGTTTCAAAGACTGATTTTCAGCAATGAAGATTAGTAAGTTGAATCAGTAAGCATCATACAGAAAGCAGTGAGGATAATTGGAAGCCTTTTGCATGATTCTGGAACAGAAAACTGTTCTGGATCAGGAAGCAAATGCAGATCAGGAAGTTAGCGCAGAACAGTGAGCAGTTACTACAACCTGAGCAGTAAGCTATAAGTTATTCTAACTTATTCATTGCAGTACGAGGAATATGTTAAATGTAGGTTTCTGCATTGACAAAGTATCCGGTAGATGGAAGTTAGCACCTAACCAATGAAGTGATGTCATCTGGACCGAGGACCTGTAAAAGCACTGTTGCTGAGGAGTGGTGCCATTAATGCGGATCAGAGTAGGACATGTCATATTCCCCAATTCTTCCAGGCACATTTAAATTCGAAGTCTTTGAAGATCAATTTGAATTTCTATAAGGACAATGCCTCTCTTCAACGGGCATATCCTTAAGAGTATAAATAGAAGGTGAAGATGACTGTGAAGACTACTGATACTGAAGCCTATGATATTCTAAGCTATCTTTTCTCAAGCATTTATCAAGCTTTCTAACAGTTCAGTCACTTAACCTTCAGAAGCAGCCAAGCCAAAGTTTTCAAGTTTTCAAGTTATTAAGGCTGACTTCGAGTTGCACCAGTTGAAGACCATATACTTTTAACCATTTGTTGTGTGCTAGGTTGTTTTAAGTTGGTGTCCTTACTTGGTAGGATTTAGATCCTCACTAAATGTTAGTCTTTGTGTAAGGTTGTTTACTCTGTATGAGTTTTGTATCCTGTGTGGGAAGCTGCCTAGTTTTTGGATCTTGTGGTGGCAGAAATCTTACTGATTCTAGTAGGTTAACTCATTAGGAAGAGGATTGTAAAGTTGAGATTGTAAATCGATCTAACCTAGTGGAGTTCCTCCTATGTGAAGGAGAAGAGCGGACGTAGAAGGATTACACCACGTTCAAACAACTATTAACCCTTGGGTGTTTATTACTTTATTTATTTGGTGCATTCTACGTATCTTATTTATATATCTATCTTGCTCATACTGCTAAAAGGTTTATGATAAAATCATATTTATGGAAAGTAAACTGTTTTTCAAAAGAAACTCTATCTTTGATTTCCGCTGCAAACTATAAAACCGAGACAGTAAGCTGAAACATCATACTGTCAGCTTACTGAATCGAGAGAGTTGTTGCATTCTCTATAGAATCAGCAACCTGCTGACAGAAAAGTTTTAAAATGCAAAATTTGATAAAGGTTCATTCACCCCCTTTGAATCTCAAACCACTTGGGACCAACAGAGATATAATGTGAAGAGAATTGGAACAAAATAAAAATAGCTAATAAATATTTTTTCAAAGAGATGTATAAAATATGACATGTATAAGGATACAAAACATATGTTATATAGAAAGTTGTACATTGGAGAAACATGAATTTTTTTTATTGACTAAGTAAGTATATATTTAAATTAATAATTATTCTCTACAATCTAATTAATGAATTATTTTCAATATTTTTTTTAGAATAAAGTATGATGGTTGGTTTAAAACACATATTGAAAATCAAAATATTACTATAAAATTAGATTAAAAATTATATATATAAGGGATAATTAGAAATTTCCAATATAAGTGATTTATTATTTATAAATGTAAATAATAAATACAAATTTTTAAAAAATTAGTCAATTTTTTTCAAAATTGTAATGTAAGTTTTTGTCTAAAAACTATGTCTAAAACAATCTAAATTTATCTAATAAATTTTGATTATTTAAATATTTTGTAATCTAAATTATTTTGATCAATTTAAAGACTATGATTAAATTAAAAATAATTGATAAAACAAGAATATTACTTAATCAAATCTTAATATATAAATATTAAGATCTTAAAGTAAATTTTGATAATTTTGAAAATTATTACTAAAATACTATAATTACTTTCAATAAGACAAAATAACAAAGTAGAATACAAAATATTCGAGTGATTATAAAATGACTAAATAAATATTAACTTTTTTAATAAATTTCCAGTTATACCCTTATACATCAAATAATCCATATTCTTTTATTGTTATCCCTTTCATTTTAAATTGTAATTTCTTTAAACTTTCTATCTTTACAAATATAAACGATAAATTTTTAAAATCATCATTAACATTTGAAATTATCAGATTGATAATAAAAGAAATAAAAAAAAATTTAGATTTTCCTAATTAAAAAATATTAAGAGTATAAATTCATAATCAAATTAAGGTTTCCAAAATATTAAAATATATAAAGAATAATATTAAAATATTTTGAAAATGAATGAAAAGTGTCAATAACGTAATTCAAAAAATTAAAAAATTGTGAAAAAAATGCCAAAAATTTTCAATTATCGCACTACCAGCGTGTTCAAAACATAATCGTTAGCATTAACAATTTAGGGAAAAACGTGCAAAAATTATTAAACCACCCGTGTAAGTGGTGTATTTCTATTAACATAGGGGGAAACACAAAAAAATGTTATATTATAAGGGGGTTTGACGCATTTTACCCAAAATAAATCCAATATTGATTTGAAAATGACTTAAATTGTAAATATTATCAGTTATTTAACAAATAAAATATAAATAATTTCCCTTGAATTTTTGATAAAATAGATATAATTGTTTCTAAAATGTGAGTAAACATGTTTTTGATAAATTTTAACTAATTCATGATTGAACTTTAAAGAAATTATTTTAATTAATGAAATTCTTATATTTTAAAAAATAGTACTTAATGTCTTAGAAAAATACTTAATAATAAATCATGTCGTTATAATATCTCAAGTTCAACGCTTGTGCGTTATACTCATATGTGTGTGTGTGTATATATATATATATATATATAGATTTGATCAGGTACGCACCTGAAGAATGTGCACCGTGCACACTTTTTTAAGATTTCTTTTTAATATCTCATATTATTTATTTTCACGCTACCACTTCACTTACGAAATTCCCATCTCACACATAAACCTAACCCATCATCAAAATATACAGTTTGCACCCCACATATCAACATAAATATTCTTCCAAATTCTCATCTCACAGAAAATTATAATAATATAATTATGTGTATAATAATATAAAATATTAAAAATTACATTGATTATAATTTAGAATTTCTTGAAGATTGATAATAATTTTTTATATTTTTAATATTTTATATTTTATATTATTATACACATTATTTTTTCTCACGCTACCACTCCACATACCGCCCATCATCTGAAATTTTCATCTCACATACCAACCTTCTTCCAACTTCTCAATTCCCATCCCAAATACTTTGTACCCAAGTCTCATTCACCCCATATACCAACCTTTTTCCAACTTCTCAATTCTCATCTCAAATACATTCTTCTCAACTCAATTCGCATCCACGCTCCACAATTTAAGTTCCTCAACACATTATTTTTTCCCAATTCTCCTTCATTAAAAATTTTAAAAAAATGATTGGGTAAGAATTAGAATAAATCCTCAATCAATTCTATTGTATCCCACAATTAAAGAAAATAAGAAAAAATATTCAATTAATGAATTAAAGAAAACTATAAAAATATCCAATTAATCAATTAAAGGAAACAATGAATAATATTCAAGTAATCAATCCTCAAGAAACTCTAAATCATAATCAATGTAATTTTTTATATTTTATATTATTATACACATAATTATATTATTATAATTTTCTATGAGATGAGAATTGGGAAGAAGATCTATGTTGATATGTCGGATGCAAATTGTATATGTTGATGATGGGTTAGGTCTATGTGTGAGATGAAAATTTCGTATGTGAAGTGGTGGCATGAGAAAAGAAATAATATGATTGGGAACAAGATCTATGTTATATGTGCGATGCAAATTGTATATCTTGATGATGTGTTAGGTCTATGTTGATGATGTGTTAGATCTTGTGTGAGATGAGAATTTCGCATGTAAAGTAGTAGCGTAAGAAAAAAAAATATCAGATATTAAAATTAAAAAAAAAGATATTTTAAAGAAGTGTGCACGGTGTGCATTCTTTAGGTGTGTACCTGATCAAATCTATATATGTATATATATATTTATTATAATGAAATTCTTATACTTTAAAAAATAGTACTTAATGTCTTAGAAAAATACTTAAATAATAAATCATGTCGTTATAATATCTCACGTGCGACACACGTATGTTATATATATATATACGAGATATGTTAGACTTGCTCAACCGGTATAAAAAAGTGGAATTGGACCGGTTCGAAACCAGGGATCAACGGTTCGGCGAATCATTGACTCAGTTTCGGTTTGAACCGAAACCGTGAATCGTGGTTCCACGATTCGATTCTGGTTCCATGTATTTAGAACCGGTGAAACTATGGTTAAACCTGCGATTGGAACCAACGATTTCACCGACAGTTTGCCTATTTTTTTATTTTTTTATTTTTTTAAAAATGGATAACACGCCACATGTACGAACGAGATGATAAAGTCGTTTATGATTAACGGCTCTGATTTACGAGCCATTGGGCAAATCGACGGTTCGAACTAGCGGTGCGAACTTTGAATTTCATCAACGGTCATGATTAAACGACCGTTGATGATGGACGACTTTGATCATTCGAACAGCTGGTTCAACCAAACCGAAACCGGTAGTTCGAACAGGCCTGATTTTTTATTTTTTATTTTTTGAATTTTCATTGAAATCTATAAATACCCTCATTCCATTTGTGATTTGCACACCAATTTCATCATTCTTGATTCAATATTTCTCTCAATTCAACTCTCTCATGCACACACTTTCCATCTTTGATCAACTTTCAATTCATACTTCTTTTTTTGTTCTTCAATTCTATTTCATTTCTATTAAAAAAAATGTCTAGAAGAGGTTCTTCTTCCGCTGGTTCTTCTCGTGGAAAAGGAAAAAGTCTGATGTCAATGCTGCCACTGCAATCTTTGCACGATGATGATGATGATTATATTGAGTCTTTTTCGACTCAATATAATCAAGATGATTTGGAGGTCACGTTGGGCCCTAATACCGCCGATGCCATTGCCAAAGAAGAAAATGAGGTGCTTAGGAAAGAAACACAAGAAAATGATAATACAACACGCAACAATAATCCAAGAGCACCTTCTACACTGCGAAGTGATATTTTCTCCTTTCATTTTAAGGAGTAAGAACCGAATAGCAACGTTGATTACATAGTCACGTGCAATCATTGTGCAAAAATGTACAAATTCAAGTATGGAGGGGGCTATGGGACATTCAATAATCATGTGTTGAAAAAGCATCCTGACAAGATGGGCATTGATCGATCTCAAACGCAACTTCGGGGGTATACCGCTTCTTCTCAAGGTGGAGGTGTGGATTCTCTTACTTTTAAATTTAGTCAATTGAACCATAAGAGAGGCGTAGTCGAATTAATTGCCGAAAAACATCTTCCATTTCAATTTTCTTGTGATGATAGTTTTGAAAAATATACTAGCACTTACTTACAACCTAGTAGTAGAAAAATATCTAGAAACACTGTTACACGGGATATAGAAAAAATAGTAGGAGAGTATAAATTTAAATTAATTGAAGAATTTAAAATTTTAAAACAAAAATTTTCTATATGCAGTGATATTTGGAAGGATCCTTATAAGATGCATGATTATATGGGTATTACTTGTCATTGGATAGATGATGCATGGAACATACAAAAACGTTTAATTGCATATATTGATTTTGATGAAAAACATTCGGCTATACACATTGCATAAAAAATTAAACATGTTTTAAATGATTATGGTATACTAAGAAAAATATTTTTCATTGGATTTGATAATGCTAGTGGTAATACAGCTAGTTTACCTTCACTTATTGAGTTTTGTAGACCTCTGATTGGAGGTAAATTTTTTCGTATTCGTTGTATGTGTCATTGTTTAAAGTTATATATTCAAGATGGCTTAGAATCATTACACGATAATATTAAACCTATTAAATAGGCTATTTATGAAATTGCTAGATCTACGGTGTATCATAAAAAATGGTCTAAGTTTTGTAAGAAAAACGGAATGGAAGTTAAAAAATTTGTAGTCAATGTGCAACATCATTGGAATTCTACATACTACATGCTTCAAGATTCTTATGATTATAGACACATGCTTTGTGAATTTTATCAAGAAAATCCACATGATAACATTGTTTTATTTGAAAATTCATGGGATCATGTCTTAGTTTAATTCAACTTTTAAAATTTTTTGAAGAGGCAACTAGAGAATTATCTGGTTGTTATTATTCTACTTCTCCATTAGCTTTAGATCATTGTGTAAAAATTACTCTTATTTTGAATGAGTATTCAACATGTCATATTTTAGGAAACACAATTATAGTGATGAAAGCGAAATGGTTAAAATATTTTCATGAGATACCCGATTTATTTTTATGTGCTAAATTATTAGATCCTAGAATTAGAGAAGATGTCTTAGAAGATTTATTTAAAATGTATTATAATGCATTGTTCCCACATTTGATATTGGGAGAATATGATGAATTTGATTGTGTTCCTAATCCTATTGAAGTTGTTGGTAGAGCTAAATTAACATAACTTATACGAATTGTTTAAAGAATATAAAATATTGTTTGCTGATTCTAGTGATGATGTAGGTAATCAAAATGTAGGAGGTCATAGTCATTCCTCTTCTTCATCTAGTTTTGTTGAGGGCTCCGGCTCTTAGTCAATTTTACAATTTTTATGATATTAGAACACAAAAATGAGCTAGAGGTTCTAACCCTTGTCAAGAATTAGATTCATATATAGGTGCTACTTTTGAATAAATTTTATTTGAAAATCCTATGGATCTATTGAAGTGGTGGTCAAGAAGGACTACCATTTATCATATTCTAACAATTATTGCAAAAGAGATATTTACAAGTCCGGCCTCAACCGTTACCGTAGAACATGCATTTAGCAAAGGAGGTCATATATTGAATCCAAGAAGATCAAACTTGACTAAAGAGAATGTACAAAACATAACTCTTCTTGAAGATTGGGTGAGAGCAAATAACCGTCAACAATATCTTGATTTGTCCTATTTAGACGATGAAGGAGATGACACGTATGGATATGATTCAAACACATCTTCCTCCATCGGAACCAACGTTGACGAATGAAGGTAAGTTTAGGGAAGAGTTAGAGAACTACGTGAGCTTTGATTTTTTTGTTTTGACAAGGATACGTAGGCAATTTCATTCTAAGTTTGGAAGTTACACTTTCAATCTTAGAATGAAACTCAAGCTCTTTCAAAAAAAAATTTCCTCTTCTTCAATTTATTTTATACAAAGATGAAAAGTTGTAATTTTTAACTTCAAGTCTTCAATATTGTAGTATGATTCATCATTCATGATTGTAATATATTGAGTTGTAATATTTTTTTATTTCATAATTGTAATAGTTTTATTGTAATTTTTTGAAAATCTTAAGTTGTAATGTTGTACTTGTACTTCTAATGATTGTATTTTATTCAATATATAAATTATATTTTATTAATTTACAAATTATTTTACTTAGTTTAGACTTAAGAATTTATTAGAAATCTAAAATTATTGCACAAAAATTCAAAAATACAAAAAAAAAACATTCGGCCCGGCCCGTGTCCCCGGAGCCCGGCCGGGTCGCACAACATTACCAAACAAAAGGTTTGGCCCGGGCCGTGCAACAAAAATAATAATAAAAATAAAACCGGTTGGAACCATTGGTTCCGGTTGAACCGGCAGTTTGAGAACCGGAACCGCAACCGACAATCCGCCGATTCGGTTTCGATTCTAGCTCAACCGGTTCGCCGAACCGCCGGTTCGGAACCGAAACCGGTGGTTCCATCTGGTTGAGCACCACTAAGATATACCTGCCACAGGGTTAAGCCTATGAATACATCTATGATTAATAATTAAATCCTACAACACATTGCATGATAATATTTTTTAGCATTATATCTCTATTTGTTAATTATTTATAAGTACAACCTCAAACCTGCAATACCGGATTCAATAGATCTGACTAAGTCATCAACTATTAGCTAAATGTTCGACTATTTACGATTTCCACAAACACTAAATTAAGCGACATTATAAAAGAAGTTGAAGACATTGGAATCCATATATGTACGACTTTTCATATATCTGGTTTGCATTAAAAAAATTCGTATATATATGAAAAGATTTAAAATTTATGATATTTCACATCAGCAAATAAAATAACAACTATTCAAACACACAACAATAATATATATATAAATAAATACTTGGTTTTTTTGTAGTTATTCATGTTGGAAAATTTTGCAATTTTTGCACATTTTGGGGAAAAATTAATTGTGGGTCCCGTATCCAAATGAGAAAATGAAAAGTTGGATCGTGTTCTTCTTTAAGAGAGGTTCGAGACGATATATTATTTGTCCAAAATGGTTAATGGGTGAATGAGAAAATGAAGACCAAAGTTGGAAGATTGAAAGTAGTTTGTCCTACATATGAAATATCTTGATATTGTAACTAGTATATAACGGGCTTCCCTTTAGTGGATTGTAAGCGTGTGTAGCAATAAAATGCTCTATCTCGTTGGGGGGGGGGGTTGTTTGTGCAATTCAAGGACCGACTTGAGGCTCGGGCCAAGGTACTCGTGCAAATCATCTAATATTAATAAGTTCAAACACTGGATTGTTAACTTTACATAAAAACTTAAAGCCATGGCAATAGTACATTTCTTTTTTGGGTTACAAATGTGGTAGGGAGACATAAACCTTAGACCTTGTCTACATTGAGATGTTATTACTATAAAACATTGAATTATCTTTAAAAAGAAAGTTCATAATACGAAATAACAATATGTTAGCGACTCCTCTTTGCCTGCCTCCTCCCTGTAAGAAAGGTAGCAACCATTATATACATATATTATATATATGTATGTAAGTATATATGTAAGCAAGTTTATGCTCTAGCAATTGATTTTTAATACTGAATTACATACTAACCTTGTAATCCAAGTTGCAACTCATGAGTCCCATGAAGAATTGAGCAAAAAACGCTTTGGCCTTTCAGCTGTTTTAAATAAACTCTCTTGTATTTGCTTTCCAACCATAGGATTGCAGTCAACTATTTCAATATTTGACGCGAATTCATCTCCACCTCTTAAATAGATCCATTTCATTTTGTAGCAATGTCTTATGTGTACTTTTTTAAGACATTTAAAGCTTTCATCTGTCCCATTCAATTCCTCGAGATCAATATCTTCAATTAGAAGACTATGAAGCTTTGGAAATTCATCAGCTTTTACTTCCCATTTTGGACCTTGAAAGGCATTGCACCGTAATTTGAGCACTTGAAGATTTGGTAGTGAAGAAATCTTTGTCATTTCTCTCCATGGATAACCCAACCCATTCAAATACAACTTTTTCAGATTTAATGGGAAGATTGGAAGTGGAACAAGTGATGCAGCAATCTCAAACTTGCGAACAGGATTTACAACGACACATTTAAGTGATTCCAATTTATTAAGATTGGAAATATTATCAAAGAAACTCAAAGTCTCAATCACGTTTGGCGTCAATTGAATTCGAATTCCTAGCTTCTTTAGATTGGGGATCTTGTTAATAACATCTATAGTGCAGCTGTTTAAGGTCACATCTAATAGTGTTAAGAGGTTTTGGAAAAAAGTACTCTTACCCAGATGGGGTATATCCCTTCCCATGACATGAAGATGCTTCAATTTTTTCAAATTCCATATCCTCTTAGGCAAATAAGATATAGCTCCAAATGATTTGATGCTTATATGTTGATGGACAATCAAGTATCGAAGTCTTTCAAGTTTGGATATGGAAGAAGGGAGATTTGCGTTGCATGTGAGAGCAAGGTATGTTAACATAACCAATTTCAATACTTCCAAAGGGAACTCATAAAAACGGATTTGAAGAGCATCGAGTTTCGTGAGCAACTTTAAACCAAAACAAATTGGTACCTGATATTGATGATATGGACCGAAACATAGAAGAGTGTTAGCAGTAGATGCACAATTTTCCTCCATTGATTTACACACATCTTTGATGCCAAACAAAACGTTATTGTGGATGGTTAGCCTGCTCTGGTTTCTTATAACTTTATAAGAAGCATCTCTATAACTATCCACGAGATGAAAGAAGTTGATCTCCTTAGCTTCTTTATAGCAGAAGTGCCACCAGGAAGCATGAAGACCACAAATTTTCACTCTTTCAGTCGGATTGAGTAGGGTGCTTCTTTGGTAGACCATGATAAGACTATGCAAAGCAAGATACTGCAAGCATTCTACACCAGATATTTCTAGAGTTTTTGAAAAACCTTTCTTAATGATTTTCTCAACAATCCACAAATTAATGAGCTTGGATTTTGGGATCTGATAGTTTTGCGGAAAAACTCCAATATAGAGAAAACACAATTTTAAATCATCACTTAAATCCTCATAGCTTGGATATAGTACCTTTGATATTTCATCGTATGCATCATTAAAAAGTTGGTGTCTCTTCTGTGTTGCTACCTCATTCCAGAATGATTCCGTCTTCTTGGCCTTTGACAGAAGGTCGGCGACTGTGATGATTGTAAGAGGAAGACCATCACACTTCTCAGCAATCTTTTTTCCAACTTCTTCAAGTTCAGGAGGACATGTGTCTTCAACAAAAACCTTGGCACACAAAAGATGCCAACTTTCTTCTTTATTTAGCAAGCGCAAGTGATGATAAGAAAACGGGTCATCATTAGATTCATGTTGGATCCTAGTTGTAAGCAAGACTCGACTTCCATTTCCATTGTTTGGAAATAAGAATTTCAAGTATTGTTGGGCCGGATCTATATCCCATACATCATCTAATATAATGAGGTACCGTTTATCCTCTAAACTCTCTTTCAAGTACTCAACTATTTCCTGAAATCCCCCCGTAGGGATTTCATGGACATCAAGGTCCACCTGATCTAGAATGGTTCGAATAATTTCTTCTGGTTGATATGTTTTGCCTACTGTCACCCAAGCACGACAGTCGAACCATTCCATGATATCTAAATCTTGGAAAATTTCCTTAGCCAGAGTTGTCTTGCCAATGCCTGCCATCCCAACAAGTGAGATAAAGTAAAAGGGCAATTCACCATCCCATTCAGCTACAAGGTGTAGTTTGAGTTTACCAAACACATCAGATAATCCAACCATCTTGGGCCTTGATGAAATTGGGAAGGGGTGATCATTTCGATACTCCTCATCATCCACCAGCTTTTTCAATCTCTCCATGTAGGAAGGAGTTTGTTGTATGACATCAAATAATTGATCCTCTGCAGCACTTGCAAATAAATCATCATATTCTTCTATGACCTCTGGGATTTGTTGAAGTGAAGCTTTCATCCTCATCCTGCTGTTCACATCCAATCTTTCGATGCACTCTTGTATGTATTTCAACTCTTTGATTACAATTTCTACGATTTCCAGATAGAGGGGAGAAATTGCCTTACCAAAATATTTTTTACCATCCTCCATGAGTCGCTTAAAACTGGCCACAGCAGCATAAGCCGCCATCTCATGGAATTGAATGACAATACTGATCTGTTTTGTAATGAAATTATCAAAGATTGGATTTCAAGAGATGCATATTTGGTTTTGGATCTCTACGTACTCTAATTTCTCCCCAGAAATTAATAGAAATTAGTGAACGATATAATTAAATAAAAACTATAATATAACACTTTCAGAACCAATATTGAATGTCCCATTTCTGCTCTCAGAAATATTAACAAACACTAGAACAAACAATGATCTTTAGGGCAGAAAATCAAACAAACAACTCGATACTCGATTCGAGATTATTCCTTAAAAGTTTTGTTTGAATCGATTCGATAGATATACCAAACAAACTTGAACATACTTTTGCATTTGATCTAATCTAAGCTCGGCTCGAACTCGATTGTTATAAAAAGATAAAACAAGTGTAAAAATACCAAACTTCTCGAGCTTGACTCGTATTTGGCTAGATCAAAGCTCATTCAAGCTCGACTCGATTAATTATCAAACAAACTCAAACATAAATTTTGAAACTCAATAATATTTCAAACAAGTTTGACCAAGAATAGAGAATTGAAAATTAATAGAAATTAGTGTATGATATATAACATGGATTAAACAACTGATAGTTGAAAACTTTGACTAACCTCTGCTGATGAGACGAAAATAGATTCACAGCGGCAATCAAACTGAAATTGGAAGATTAAATTACATTCTTTTGGTTTTGTGTTTCAAGAGATGCAATATTAGTTAATGTATAACACTGATACAGATAATATGAATAGCTAGCCAGCTGTTGCCAACTATGGAATAATAGTAAACTAATCAATATTACTTTATTATTCCTCTATGAGCATCTTCCCAGCAATCCAACTCCATAATTAATTTTTGTCAACCTTAATCAGTTTATCATATCATAATTAATTAACTACTCGTGTACCCATGCATTGTTAATTGTTTATATTATCCTATAAGTCATTGTTGGTCATATTTGGCAACTCCATTTTTCTAACCTTGTCTTTATTATGTATAACTAATAATAATATTAAAATAGGATGGTAATGAAAATATCAAAGATTGGCTCTCAAGAGATGTATATTTGGTTTGCTGTGTACCACTGAAATTACAAACATATATTATTTATAGTTAGCGTGTGGTGGTTAATTTAGAACACAAGATGAAACACAATATGGAATAGAGGATTCTGATTGCATTTAAATTAGCTTTCTTGATTGCTCCAATTTATTATTAAAATAGATTACGATAACCCTGTTTCAACTTAATCAAAACTTAATGAATGACATTGAAATTAAGGAAATTTGCCGATTTGGTTTAATAGATGACAAAACCATTTTATTTAAAAAAAGTTGTTGAATTAGTTCTACCGTTGCATTTTCCATTACACATTTATTGCGTATTCAGTCCCAAACGTGAAAAGGTAATTTTTGGAGGGAATTGCAACATAATCAATTAAAAATAACTGTAATATTGGTCCCAATTAACTTTTGAAAACCTATAATTAGGAGAAAATTTGAGTTCAAAATTGCAATTTGAGGGAAATTAATAAAATCCGACCCCCCTCTCGAACGAGTCTGGATCTCTATTACATTTGGTGTTACATCTTGTGTTACATAATATTTAATACATGTCACGTATTAATTAGTGATGTCATTGAATACACGTGGTGTGTGGTTATTGATTTGGAATAGAAGATGTAACACCAAGTGTAATAGAAGATCTCACTCCCTCTCTAACATTTATTAATACTATCTTCATCCATCAAGCAACCACACATTAGAACAATCCACACACATAATTATGACTAAACTAGAAGAAATAATGTCTTTACTATGTATTACTAAGTTACTAACCCAAGCCGAATTGCAGTTTCAAGATCAAATATGGAAGATAAATTTCCATTGGACCATTCCACGTACCAGTAAGTCCCTTTATTTTAGTAGATAACGAGCGACTATATATGGCAATTTTGAGCCAAGTTTGGACTACACAATTACATGTTAATACGAGCTGGAAAAAGTAAGCCTCAAACTTAATAATCTTATCAAGAGTGGGGTCAGCTCAAACTAGTCAAATAACATGTTTAAATCCAAAATTTTGATTCACACAAACATTTAAATTTAATGTGTACAAGTCATACATATACGTAAGTTCTGTTGAAATTGGTTCGAGTTAGTGGTTGTGCACCACTTTGACCAATTATTTGATGGCTATTAATTATTTATTTGTGAATTAAATGTAAAAATATTAATCTACGTTTAGAGTAGATAATCAATATACATGTTTTATTTTTCAAAATTGAATTTCGGTGAGTAAAAAATTAATTGTTGAAGTTAACAATTTGAAATGAGATTTGTCAATTGATGTGGGAGTGTGTAGAGTTATTCATCCCACATAGAAAGAAGTGTACATTTAAAGCTAGTATAAATGTAGTTTTGCTATATGGATCTACTAGTTAGTGTTTACTCATGTAGTAGAGAGCTTGTGGAATACACGCGCGCTCGGTATGGCTCGGACGTGGGCGTGGACCATAGACCTTGGCAATTGGACTTTATGCTGGATTTATATTGTGTTGTGTAGTGTTGTATTGTGAATGCAAAATTGTGAAGGGAACCTCTTCTATTTATTCTTGCAAGATTTTAGTTATTATGTGCATATGATTTCTTCTAATAATTGAGGCAACATATACTTTATATTTATTGAAGTGATAAATTCCAAATGTACCAATGTGCTATATATCCTTTTAATTTCCCTATATCATCCTATATCTCTACCCTATGTCATCAATTTTTTTGAAGCGATAAATGTCAGAATCATAAATATTTTTCAGTGAAGACATATTTATTAGCATTTTGAGAGAGACAATACAAGTAGAGGAGATCCATTGACTTGAAATGCATTAATAATAATTAAAGACTGATTACATTTTCCTACGACTTATAAGACGAAAAAAAATAAATTAAAGATGCATAATAGAAAATTCGAATTGACAAAAGCTATGCATTACATGTTAAGCCACTCCACCTAGCTTTGATTTCCTCACACATTTATTGATGGTAAATAAGTTGTTCTGCGGTATAATGACTTGTGCTTTTTGTAAGAATCTTATATTCCCTCATGCGAACTTTGGGGCTATTGAACATTTTTTTATTTTTAGTGTTAAAAACTCATTTTATAATAATTTAGCCCCCAAATCAATGAGCCCCTCAACATTAGTTCTCTAACTCTGTCTAGTATACATATCACATGCCAGCTAATTCTCAAGGACAATTGGCTGGGCACCACCACACTGCAGTACAAGGCAAGCAACCTGAGCTGAGCTGCAGCAAGTCAGCAACAAGTGAGAAGGACGTTTTACAATTCATTTTGGGCTAGTTAGTTACCTTCATTTTATATGTGTAACTAGGGTAAAAAAATAAAAAATTATCTCAAGTATATGTGATTTAACACTTTGTTATATCATTTATAAATATTTTCATTTCATTATATAAAGTACACAAGGTTTGCAAATTACAACATTTCCGGCCGCCATGTCATAATATCTCGCTGGAGATTGTTCAAGTGCATCTAAATTTAGCACTTTACCATATGAACTTTAAAAGTTTTCACTATAAAAAATTCACAAGTTTTGTAGGTTACAATATTTCTGGCTACAATGTCGTAAAATCTCATCAAAGACTGCTCACATGCATGATGTTTAGAGTAGTAAATTTGTTTTGAAGATGTTATTTACATTATCTTCATTACCAAATCTATTTCTTCTTCTTTTGTTTTTGAGATGTCTACAATATCTTCATTACTTAATCTATTTCTTCTTCTTCTTCTCTTACAATTTTGAGCCCTAATTTGAGAAGAAAAAGAAAAAAAAATCAAATTTACCCCTCTAAAAATTAGATCATGAATGTGAGGTATTTTCGGTAGGATTTTACGAGGTGGTAGCTGGAAATATTATAACGTGCAAAAACCTTGTATTTTATATAGTGAAATGAAAAGTTTTAAAGTTCATATAACAAATTGTTAAATTACAATGCACTTGAAAAGTCTCTTGCGAGATTTGATGCTGGAAATATTGTAACCTCAAAAATTTGTTTACTTTATATAGTGAGATAAAAATATTTAAAAATAATATAACAAAGTGTTAAATCACATTTACTTGGGTAGTGTTTTTGTATTTTACCCGTGTAACTAACGTGCATTGAACAACTGGAATCCCCTACTCTAGTTAGTTCTATAAGTAGTTTTGATATTCAATTAGAAAGTAAGTTGTTGATCGATCAATCACAGTCTATTTTCCTTGTTATGAATTTTATTGTTTCATTGAAAAGTGAATGGTTTCCTGATATGGTGGATTGCTTTTTTCAATAGTGTTATTTTGTTTTACTAACAATTATTATTGAAATATAAAAGAAATATAAGATATTCCTCGTATGATTAAATATATTACTCATATAATTAAAGTTTTTCAAGCATAAGTCTAAAATATTAGAAGTAAAACTCACGATTTTCATTCCCTTCATCCTCTCGTTATTTTTGTAAATAATTTCATATTACTGCAATAATTGATTTTCAATGTTTTAAAACATTGTAACAGAATCGTAATTTGAAATCAATCATCCAAATCTGCAAAGATGAGAAAGACAAAAAAGCTGAAGAAGAAGAAGAAAAAATCACAAACATGGAATCATGATTCGAAGGAGGATAACTTCATAGAGAAGAAGACGACGTTATACAGGGGAATTAAATGAGAAAAAGAAGACAAAATCATACGAAAAAGATTGAGAAGAAGAAGAGAAGTGGCATGCTACCTCAGCTTTGCCCTAATATGGCAGGT
Source organism: Scutellaria minor (assembly GCA_954870855.1). Lineage (NCBI taxonomy): Eukaryota > Viridiplantae > Streptophyta > Magnoliopsida > Lamiales > Lamiaceae > Scutellaria > Scutellaria minor. The sequence goes on along the minus strand of OX940729.1, from coordinate 18,022,149 downwards.
GGGTCGGGTTGGGCGCCCCTGTCCAGGGTACAAAAGCGTTATTCATTTTAAAATGAAGAAAATATACAATTGAATCTTAGAAAAATTGTGGTTAATTTTACCACATCCCCAAATGTTTTACTTATATAATATATAAGATTCTCAAAAAATTAAATTTATTTACAAGACGTCCACACTGGATGGATTACACCAAGTGCATTGTCTACCGTCCAATTGTATACATATATATACATGGACACGTGTGTTTTTTGTGTGAAGAGTGGATACATGGATGGTGAATAGTGTATCTCGAATTGGATCCTCTATTACATTTGGTGTTACATCTCATGTTTCATAGCATTTATTATATGACATGTGTTAAATAGTGATGTCATCGAATACACTTGGCGTGTGGTGATTGTTTTGGAATAGGAGATGTAACACCAAGTGTAATAGAAGATCTCATTTGAGTGTATCTCGTGTAATTCACTAGGTGCTGAATTATGCATTTAAGAGACAAAGATAATCACATACGTTTTATACACGCTAATTAAATCAAATCTCATCTCTATAATATTCACCAACTTTTTATATAAGACTAGTATAAAATAACAACTCTATAAATCACTGACATTTTATAATTGATAAGTACATATAACTCGACCTCTATAATAATAACCGACTTTTTTTTACATGGTATATAAGTGCACATCAAATTCCATCGATCTCTATAAATTATCTAGTCCTTTATTTACAAGTTTCCACACAATAAATCACGCATGCACTCGCAACGTGTTGTGTCTTGTGTGTGTGAAATATTTGCTAGCATTCCATGGAAAATTGAAATTTGCATATTTTTTAAGGTTTGGTTGTGTTTGAGAAAGAAGAATAAAAGGTGAGAATAATAATTAGTTGAGTTGATTATCATTTGGAAATTAATCAGGCATGTCGTAAAATCATTGCCATCTTTGAGTACAAAAATTCCTAGAATTAAATATTCGCAAGAATGTGCTCTCGCTTCATTCTTTATCTAATAATTAGGTAAAAAATGAATCCCTTTTTTACGGTAACCAATATATCATGGACAAAATGAACATGCATTATTTTATTTTGTTAAGGTGCATGAAATTGAAGGAAGACAAGGTGGAAGAGTAAATAGAAATGATATGATGTGTACCAAAATTTGCCACGTCATTAGCAAGTTGGCTGACATGCCATCTTTTCTGTTATATATTTGATTGTTATATATATAAGTTGTTATATAGTAAGAAATTAGATTCTTAATCAAGAATTAAAGCTACAAAGTTACGTCTATATAAGTTGTATGAAAACACATTTCTCATTTGACGTATTGAGTTTTGATAAGTCTTAGAACAAAAACTCTTACGATGTTTATTATGTCATTCCTATTTAATTATATTCAGCCCTGTTACCCCATCCATCGTGGACACATTAAGATGTGTCCACGGTTTATGTGTGAAAAATCCAGAATGTCTATTAATTTTACTTTTCATATAACAAGGGAATGAGATCAGCGGTGGACATATTAAGAGTTGCCCGCAGTAGGCGTTTTATCATTTTCTTAATTATATTTTTACAATCTTGATGTTATTGTGAGTCCGAATTTTCTCAACAAATGATATAAACCAAACTACTAAATTTAGAGTAAAAATTGCACCATAATTGATATCATGGGTGAGAGAAGATTGCAATACATTTTTTTTTTCAATAATATAATATTCTATTAATATAGTATACGCAGTCATAGAGCAAATTTGCAATCTAAGACTGGTTTAGCTTTTCAATAATATAATATTCTATTAATATAGTATACGCAGTCATAGAGCAAATTTGCAATCTAAGACTGGTTTAGCTATAGAACAATTGGTTCTCAGTTGTGGAAAGGCGATAACCAAAATGGATATCATAACCTAAAAAAACAACTAAGGCATGTTACCTCTTTCTTCTTCTTCTCTTCCATTTTCTTTCTTTGCTGCGTGGCCAACATATATCACAAAATTATTAGAAACAGTTATATTAATATAACTATTGCACATCTAGGTTGCACGGACACGGACACGGGTGCGGGTACAATTCGGGTATGGGATACGGTGGAAAAAATAAAAAGGGATACGGGTACGGCAATATATATATATATATATATATATATATATATATATATATATATATATATTCCAATAAAATACATAAAAAATTGTATACATCCAAATAAACTAAAAGACTCCAATTGTAACCCAATAAACATCAATATATAAATTAAAACACCATACTAAACTAAATAAAAGTGTTACAAACTAAGTTCCCAAGTTCACCATTTTAAACAGTAAACACCAAGTTCACCAATCATACAAACAAGAAATTAAAACAAAATATGTCTCAGTGTCTTACAAACACAAGTCAAAAGTTAAGTGAAAAGTTCATCATCATCATCAACAATATCATCCCCCATAATAAAATTCTCTATTTCGGGTTCATCAAGTGAGAGTTCGGCCATCTCAAGACTACCAACATCTTCCAAGTTGTCATGATCATCTCCACCTACATCCCACATTTTTGTATTCTTCTTGATGTATGTTTCACTTCTTCTAGAAAGTAGACGAAGGTTGTTGTGAATGAACACCAAGTCTTGGGCACGTTTAGGAGCAAGCTTATTTCTTGTACAAGAATGGACGAATTTATATGTGCTCCAATTTCTTTCACAACATGAGGATGAAGAAGGTTGTCCGAGCAACTTGAAGGCTAAACATTGAAGCATAGGTACTTGTGAACCATAATACCCATGTCATGCAAGCAATCAACATCTTTAAAAATACCTTCGGATCTTTGAGAGAAAATTGCAAACTCCGTGTTGATCTTTCTCTTTTCCTCGGGATCGTGGTAAAGCCTTCTAAAACAACGCAATCTTTGAGTGGAAATCTCATTATCAACATTTGGGGGAACTCGACCAAGGCCCTCACCAAGCCACACATTGGTATAAAACCTTGAGGAAAAAAACAAATTAAAAGAAGAAAGTTTAACATAATGTAGAAAAAAATAAAAAGATATAGATAATACCTTGGGTTTAAAGAATGTGCCAATGAATGAATTGGAGTACTACCCTTATTCCAACGGCTAACAAGAATGTTTTGAACCACATTGAAGAAAATACTTTCCTCATTATCACTTTTGTGCTCGTACTTGTAGATAGCTTCCTTAACTCCCAATATCATGGTGTCCCACTTCTCATAGACCAAATGAAGAGATGCTTTGTCATTGTCACACTCTCTAATCATATTATAGATAGGTCGTGTAAAGTTAAGAATGTAATCAACTTTATCCCACCAAACTTCATCTAAAACTCTTTCTCTTACTGTGTTTGTTTGCCCCCGATTATCATCCCTATATGTGGACCATGCCTCACTAACCACCATCAATTGAAGAGCTCTTTTAAGGAGTTTAATCCTTTTTAGCATGACAACAATTGAAGCAAAACGATTATCCGCAACAGAAAGCAATTTCAATGCTGAAAACTTGTTAAAAATGGCAAGCCTCATTTGATGATTCATTATATAATTCTTGACAAACATAGCCTCATCATGAATTACAATTATCCAACTACTCTTGATAAACTTCTGCATTGTTTAAAGAATTTTTTGCAGCACATATACTTTTCAATCCAAGATTAAGAGTGTGCACTACACACGGTGTCCAGTAAATCTGAGGGTATCTGCCCTCAATGAGCTCCCCAGCTGCTTTGCAATTAGCTGCATTGTCAGTAATAATTTGCACAACAATATAATGTCCAATTTCATCAATTACTTCACTCAATAATGCGGCAATGAATTCTTTGTCCTTCACTTGACCCAAGCAATCAATAGCTTTCACAAACATTGGACCAGATTCACAAGCAACCATGATATTGATCAATGGTCGCCTTTGTGGATCACTCCATCCATCACTAACTATACTAACCCCTTTGGATCTCCAAGTTCCTCTAATAGGTTCTAATAACCTATCCACATTTTCTTTTTCCGCTTCAAGCAATGTGGTTCTCAACTTATTATAACCAGGAGGCACGTAACCAGGGATGGTGTTATTAGCAGCATACGTATAGGAACTCACATAATAAGGGTTCTTTGCAAGATTAAAAGCCAACCCGCCTGTATAAAACATCCTAACAATTTCTGCATCTAATTGTTTACGAGCATGCAAATTAAAACAACTTAGAACTGAATTATCAACTTTCCTTTTCTTTCCAGATGTAGATATATGCAACATTGAACTACCTTCAGTAGCATTGGAAGAGATAGGTTGGCTAGGCAAAGGTGGTCTCTTATCTTGCAAAGCTTTCTTAAGGGCCACAACATCATTTTCATGATTTTTCATTCTAGTAATATCATCATATTTTACTTTATCACATATTTTAACACCTTTATTAGATATGCGAAGCAAATGAGCTCGCACTCTTGTGTACGAACTCACCTTACAAACTCCACAAAAATTACACTTCCAATTATAGTTCCCTCCACCCCAAGTGCTTTCTCACCCTTAGTCACAAAGGTCCACAACGGATATAACAAGTCATCCTCACTAGGAATAGCACTACTATTAATATCACTATTGGAACCACTACTATGGCCAACACCACCACCAGACATTTTCAAACCAAATAAACACCTAAAAAAAACCAAATAATGAATAATGTCATAGAAACATAATGCTCAATTCTCTGGAGTCACTGATAAATAAGAAATAAAAGGAAAAAGACATTTAGTACTGTCTACTGATTCATTTTTGCAAGTTTCAGCTTTTATAGTGGAAGGAAACACACTTTAAATTCTCACAGTTTCTATTGCTATAATGCTATTCACTCATTTTTAATTAATTGCATCAAATTTCAAATAAAGCTTCCCTCTCCTCTGCAAACCCATACTCCATACCCATACACAAATTTGAAATCAAATTCAATAATCATATTCTAAAATTATAATGAAAAGATAGGGAAAAAAAACAAATATGAAGTGATGAAGGAGGACCGACCTTTAAAAAGCAAGACAAAATTCAGAAGAGTGCCAAATTTGAAACTCCAGAGAGTGCCATTCAGCAGTTTTGTGAAGATACACGCCCACGGACCGATTTGAAAAAGATGAGGAGAGGTTGGGGTGGGACTCTGGCCAAATAGACAAAAAAGAAATACTTCTCTACAAAGAGGTGGCCTAGGATATCAGAAAGAAAGGACATTCGAATAGAAGGGGAAAGTTGAAAATATAGGGCAAGATTGAGAAGTGAACTTCATTCAAAACATAAAACGGTCTGAATCCGCACCTGCCTGAACCGTATCCATACCTCAAACACTAAAAAAAAACGGATTCGCGATTAACCGTCTCGGACACCTCTACACCCGTTTGCACCCATACCCGTACCTGTATCGGTACCCGATTCGCGATTCTTTGCCATATTGAAGTACCCATGCAACCTAGTTGTACATAATTGCAATTTTCTTTAAGTGGGTACTTTATATGTTTTAATTGACGATGTGATATTCATATCACATGTTCTGGATAAAATAAATAAATTAAATTAAAAAAATATACGCATCCTAGCTTAAAGAGCCCTGATGTGTATATTTTTGTAATTTATCAACTTTGATATTCTTTTTATCATTAAATTCCCCTTGTAAAATTGTTTAATAAAAACACACAAAAATCATAAACACCATTTATCCCTTTTTGAATTGATTTGAGGAAGAGAAAACTCGAATCTAAGATGTTTAAATTGACAGATGCACCTATAAATATATTATGATTAGGGTTAAATGCAAAAATCAACGTAAAAAATCAACGTAAAGTATGATATATTTCAATTTGTAATTTAAACTTTTTTTTAATTTGATTGCAGCCAAGATCACAAGTTTTTCAAAGCTCAACCTAAACTTTTTTTGACAACTTTTACAACAAAAATACATAATACGTGACTTGCAAATGACTTTCAAAAGAATAAATATGTTATTAATAAAAATTTAGATTGCAGATTGAAAATTAGTCATATTTCAAGTTGCTTTTTTTATAATAAATTTTTTATGAAAATCACGTGCAAGTCACTTGTTGTGCATTTCATCAGAAAAGTTGTTGGAAAAAAATGTTTAGGTTACAATTTGAAAAAGTGTTAGAACTTGAGGTTGCAATCGGATAAAAAATTAAAAAATTACTGTTGGGATATTTCCATTTAGGTTTTGATGAGATAATGTAATATTAGATGATTCTTTGTTGGGATATTTCCATTTAAGTTTTAATGAGATAATGTAATATTAGATGATTCTTTAGAGTATCCTTTTTCCACGTTCTATAAGTGGATTTCTAGAAAATAAGTTTATCTTTCTTGTCTTGAGTTGTAATGTTATAAAATATCAGAAAGATAGAGAAAACTGATGTAGTTGGATTATGGAGAAGAAGTTTTTTTTTTTCTTGAAGACTGATTTTCAATAAGGAAAGTCAGTAAGCTGAAGATGGGACCAGGATCAGGAAGCTAAATCAGTAAGCAGAGAAAACAAATAGCAGTATGGAGGACAGGAAGCAGACTGCAGAATTCTGGAACAGGTAGCTGTTCAAGATCAGGAAGCTGACGCAGATCAGAAAGCTGACACAATACAGTAAAACAACAGCTACATGCTAAGCAAAAAGCTGTAAGTTATCTATCTAATTTCTTCAGTTCAAGGAATATTTCATGAATGTTGTACGAGGATTGACTTCTGTCAAGCATCCATTAGATAGAATTTTGTGTCAAGCCAATAAGGTGGTGACACCTGGATCCGCGGCTCTGCAATTAGTACAGTAGCTGTGCAACGGCGCCAGACAAGGACAAGCCCTTGTACCTGATTTTACCAAACACATTAATTGCAAGAGCCTTAGAGATCAAATTTGAATTGCTACAAGAATAGTGTCTCTCTTCAACGGGCATTTTCCTACATATATAAATAGAAGGATAGAGTGACTTTGAACACCACTAAACTTCTGAATATTCAAGCTATCGAGTTTTCTTGTGCTATCAACTTTCAAGCATTACAAGTCCAGCCACTCAACCTTCTGAAGCAGTCATTCAAATTCTAGAGTTTTTAACATTTGTGTTGTATGCTAGGTTGTTTTTTTTGTCATTAGTTGACAGGATTAAATCTTTGCTAAGTGCTAAGTCTTGTGTAGGCTTATAACTCTATGTGAGTTTTGTATAGTGCCTAAAAATTTATTGATTCCAGTAGGTAAACTTGTTAGGAAGAGGTTTGTAAAACTAAGGCTTATAAAACGAACTGACTTAATGAAATTCCTCCTCTGAGAAGAAGTAGAGTGGACGTAAAAGAATTACACCACCTTCATCACACAAACATGTTAAAACGCTTACTAATTCATATTTGTTTATGTGTGAATTGATGGTGATGTTTGCGCAGATTCTTGTTATGAATTTGTAATAGTGAATACTATTTATGTCGACTTGTTTTCCAATTATGAGGATCAAGTAAGTAGGAGGGAAATTAATAGTGGGCCCATACACTTAGGAGATGACTGCGAAGGATCAATACAAGAGTTGATTGAATGTCTACACATTTATCATCCTCCCATATGAGTACATTTGAAGTGTGGCCCACCTGCACGAGGATGGTCCAACTCGTTATCAGCTGCATACATGTATTTAAAAATTTATGGAATATTTCATGACAACCAATATAAATTTAAGGGCATGTATCAGAAGTTCGAGAAGCCAACTATTGATCCGGTGAGTTGACTCGAATTTGTTAATTTTAAGTTTTATTAATTTTAAATTTTATAATCTAGTCTAATTTCTACATTTTTTAGGATTCGAAGATATTTGTGAGGAACTTTAAGAGCATACCAAGTGATGATCATGATGCAATTATTCAGCAATTGGCCAAACAGCCTTTGGCAGGAGCTATTGTAGTTGCTAAAAGTTTTTACAAATGGAATTCTGTGAGTATTGAATAGAAACTATTATTGTCAATTATTTTATTTTATTTTTTTGTTTAACTTGGTGAATTTTGAAACGTAGGATGAGGTGTATGAAGGCTGACTGAACCTGAAAAATACGATATAAAGAACCAGAAAAAAATAACAGCCCAAAATGGGCAACCTTTTGCACCTCCCAAGCATGTCATCGCACTTGTAGGATATGACATTCATAAAGAAAAAGACTATTTCTTGTGTCAGAACTTGTTGGTTACGATGTGGAATCACTGTGGATTCATAAAGGTTGTTATGCACATCCGATATCCAGGAGGATCGTTCATTGGAAAAGCAGAGGTGAACTTTCTAAAATTATCTAAAAATTTTCAATTACTTATGTTTGGCTAATTCCTTTCTTCTTTTTTTTAATAGAAATCAATTCTAGATAATTTTAGAAAGTTCACCCCTGCTTGTCCAATGAACGATCCTACTGGATATCAGATGTGCATAATTAGGCATCTTGCAGTGATTCCACATCGTACCCAACGAGTTCTGACACAAGAAATAGTTTTTTTCTTTATGAATGGCATATCCTACAAGTGCGATGACATGCTTGGGAGGTGCAAAAGGTTGTGCTGCTATTTTTTTCTGGTTCTTTATATCGTATTTTTCAGGTTCAGTCAGCCCTTCATACACCTCATCCTACGTTTCAAAATTCACCAAGTTAAACAAAAAAATAAAATAAAATAATTGACAATAATAGTTTCTATTCAATACTCACAGAATTCCATTTGTAAAAACTTTTAGCAACTACAATAGCTCCTGCCAAAGGCTGTTTAGCAATTACAGAATTCCATTTGTAAAAACTTTTAGCAACTACAATAGCTCCTGCCAAAGGCTGTTTGGCCAATCGCTGAATAATTGCATCATGATCATCACTTGGTATGCTCTTAAAGTTCCTCACAAATATCTTCGAATCCTAAAAAATGTAGAAATTAGACTAGATTATAAAATTTAAAATTAATAAAACTTAAAATTAACAAATTCGAGTCAACTCACCGGATCAATAATTGGCTTCTCGAACTTCTGATACATGCCCTTAAATTTATATTGGTTGTCACGAAATACTCCATAAATTTTTAAATACCTGTATGCAGCTGATAACGAGTTGGGCCATCCTCGTGCAGGTGGGCCACACTTCAAATGTACCCATATGGGAGGATGATAAATGTGTAGACATTCAATCAACTATTGTACTAATCCTTCGCAGTCATCTCCTAAATGTACGGCCCGCCATTAATTTCCCTCCTACTGACTTGATCCTCATATTTGGGAAACAAGTCAGCGTAAATAGTATTCACTATTACAAATCCATAACAAGAATCTACGAAAACATCACCATCAATTCACACATAAACAAATATGAATTAATAAACGTTTTAACTATTTCTCGCATATTCACACAGGAATATTACTTGCATGGCTATGCAACTTCATACTTTTCCATCTCTTTTGATACCATTCTCACAAAAAACTCTCCTTTTAGTTCTTTTCTACAATTGATGGAGGATAGACGACGGGCATCCTGCAATTATGTTGGGGGCATAGCTTAACTTGAACCAAGGCTGAGTCAAGAATGCTATCTTGCAACATGTGATGTGGTTTATGGTTTGTTTATATGTACTAAGCCTCCAGTGCATTTCAAGTGAGTTTCTCTTTTGATGTTTCAAGTTTTCCAGCATTCTAATGAGTAGTGTTCTCAATGAAAAGTCGTTATAGGATTATACCTTAAGAATTTGAGGGTTCCTGGTTTTCACTTCTTCTACATGACTACCCCCTCTCAATGGGTTCTGGTCAACCAGTTAGATTTTCTGTCATTACTTTTGAGTATGGGTGGTTTCTAACTGTCTCATTTTTATTGCAGAGAGAATAATTATTGGAAGTTTTCTACAAGAAGCACTTATGTCAGTAAATGATGTATTAACATCTTTGTGTCTGCCAAATAGTAATGGTCAAATTGTAAGCAAGTTTTTGAGCTCAAATGGTGAATCCGGAAGTCAAAGCAATGTGAATCCTGAGATTATTGAACATCTATGAACTGCTAAGCCTATGCGTAGTGCAACAACCTTATCTGATAAAGTGATTTCTGTTACGATATCCCACATCGGTTCCACATGAAAGTGTGGAAGGGTATATAAGTGGGAGTCAAACCTTTATCTTTGACCATGGTTTTGGGTTAAGTTAGGGCTCCCTAGCTTATATTCCTAACAATTTCTATGCTCCTTGTGCCTAACTTATTTGATATGTGTAATCACGACCAATGTTTTGACTCATCTTACATCTTTTAATTGCAGATGCAATTTTCTTCTTAACAATGTTGTTGATATGGTTTTGATGCTGACAAGACGAAGAAAGAAGTTTCTCTTGGTTGCTGCTATCAGAATTTCCAGGGCACTTACTTCTATCACAGGTCTTGTAAATTAAATTCCTTAAGATAACATATACTAGTTTGACTGCACCCACAAAGTTATGTATCACATTATTAACATAGTCCAAGCATTTTACTCACTGATGCATCTACTCTGATCCATTCATAAAATAACTAACCATCCAAGTAAAAAAGTGGTTCAATGTTGTGAACTATATTTGGCTTCTTTCCTTGAATATGGTATATTTTTCAAGAAATAATATATTTTACCTGTACCACCTTGATCACGAACTCCAAGAAGATGACTTGGTCTATCCCTCGGCCAGCAAATCTCAGCCTTACAAATAATAAAGAAAATTAAATGATTAGCATTATTTGATTGGGTAAAATACAGCTAGCAATCTCTCCAAACCCTCCAATCTCAAAATTGATATAAAAAAAAAAAAGTCTCAATTTATCAATTTATAAACATATATATAAGCAAGGATCACAAGTAAAAAATTCACTCACCTCCTGGAAGTAAGGATCATTAACAAACTTTCCGAAATCAGACATCTCAACAAGCTACTTCTGGTATCAACAAGCTACTTCTGGTTCTGGTAGATATCGAAAAGAGGCAAGTTAAAATGCAATTATAAAAAAAAATAAAACAAAACAATAGAGAAACAAAAATTCAAAAAAATTATAGTTTATCTCAAAAGCACTATTTTTTTCCTTCTGTTCCTCTTCCTTTGAATTCAACTTCACGAACTTCAATCCAAATCTTCACGCATAAAACGAAATTGATGATGAAAACGAAATGAATATAGAAATTTATCCATCAAATCATCTCAAATTTTCGCCAAATTACTGGAACCCATGAACAAGAAACACAGGCAAACTAATAATTTGAAAAAAGAATAAAGAAAAAAGCACAGAAACTCACCTTCTTCACAGTTCGACGATGAATTTTCCCCTAATTTAAAATTTGAATTAGGGCAATTTTGCTCTAATTTTTGTATTTTTTTGGATGGGGAAATGGGCTTTATATTAGTATATGGGCTTTAAAAGAAAAACTTTGGACCAAGCCCATTTGAAGAACTATCTCAAAAGCACTATTTTTTTTTTTTTTTGAGAAATTATTATATTATTGAGGTGGGAATCTCCTGGGAGTGCTATCAGATCAATTTCTTATGAGGGATTTGGATAAGGATGATAGCAAGAATACTCATGCATTTTAAGACTGTACCACTGAGAGTTCTGAAAACCGATCAGATGGTGACCACACTCCAGATGTTAGCTCAAACATTGGCCAAAGAAATCAATCATTGGAACGCCCTCGAAGTTCTGAGTCCTTATTTAGGTGACAGAATAGTTAGTTTTTCCTTATTTGGTTTTCACAGTTATAATAGGCCAAGCTGAATTTATATAGTTATAACCCCAATGATGATTTCATAATGCAATGGGAAAAGGTAAGTTTATTATGCTATCGGACCTAGTTTTTAAGCTAAATATTTTGGTATTTGAATTTTCATTATCCTATACTTCTCATGCACACTGTCAACTGTCTTTCTGATCTTTATGTTAGGAAAACAAAAATGATTTGCTACAGATAATTTGTGGCTATCATTGTCTGCATCTGCCTGAAAGGAGAAATAAAATCATTTTTCAGCCACGAGAGCATCTGCAGTGTATTGAGTATCAACGACCATCTGTTTCTGCCCTTGGACTGTGACAAAAGCCTTGATCATAAACTGAAATTTTCTTAGGAAACCTCTCAGGTTTGACTGATCAATACTTATTAGTGTCCATGGTGCCTGCCTACTTGTGAAAGAAGAAAATCAATCTTATAGATACCCATCAAGGTTTATACTAGGCGTGCAGAACAGAGTTTGGGTCTTGATGTTATATTAGACTAATTATTACTTAAGTTCTTAAGTTGTGTCTGTGTTATTTTTAATTGGACCCTGTGGTTGGGCCTCGTATAGTCGTATATATAGGGAACTTGTACTTTATTTGGGATTTTATCAGAAAATATTGTATGCACCTACGGGTTGTGGCCTCTTCTGAGGATTTGCACTTGCTTCCATCACATTCTTTCGATAGCTTTTACTCTTCACAATATGTCGAGTTCTTTCTCTTGACAATGTAATTCATTTCAAACTTTTAACTCTTAGTTTCACTTCAGTTATCCATCCTTATTGCCACCCTGTTTATTAGAGGCTGATACTGATGATTTTGTAAACGTATTGAGCACCCGACTCTCGATGGCTCAAAAACTGATGAAGCTGATGCTCTGACTGATTTTGCGCCCTTGCAACTCTCGAAATTGTCATCCTCTGGTTTTCATGGAGCAACTACAATGAAATTATTTGGGCGTGTGGGAGACTATCGACTCTTAACATGATTGACAATGGCGCAAGCCACTGTTTTATGGCTGAATTGGTGGCAAAATCTCTTGGCTTACATATTAATGGATCTGTGGGTTTTGTCGTGATTTTGGGTGATGGCTCAACTCTTCAACAATGGGTATGTGTAGGGTTGTTCCTTTTACGCTGGATAGGCACACCTTTACTATTCATTGTTATGTATTTCCTCTCACCGGTGTCGACATAATTTTGGGAGTATCTTGGCTAGCGCAATTGGGCAATGTCACTACCAATTGGGCTAATTTAACGATGGAGTTTACAGTGCAAGGGTAAAAGTTGAAAATTTGCGGTGATCCTTCTCTCAAGCATAAGGAGTGTAACAGGGCAGATTTATCTAGCATTGAAAAGGCTGATTTGACTTGGTTATTGTGGGTATTCAAGGGAAATAGTATTTTGGGTCAGTCCGACATTCCAACCAGCCTTTCTATTCAATAACAGTCTAAATTGACCTTGCTACTGTCCAAATTCCATACTGTTTTTCAGCCACCATCTGGCCTACCGCCTCATCGAGTGTGTGACCATCGCATTATTTTAGAACTGGGTGCACTGCCGGTCTCCGTTCGCCCTTACTGTTATAATCATTCTCAAAAAGATGAGATGGAGAAGTTGGTGTCGGAAATGCTTGCAGTATTATTCAACCTAGTTCGAGCCCATATTCCAGTCCGGTATTACTTGTCTGCAAGAAGGATGGATCATGGTGGTTTTGTGTTGATTATCGAACTTTAAACAAGGTTACAGAAGGATGGATCATGGTGGTTTTGTGTTGATCATCGAGCTTTAAACAAGGTTACTATTCTGGATAAGTATCCAATACCAGAGATTCAAGAAATTCTTGACAAGCTTCATGGTGCACATTGGTTCACTAAGGTAGATCACCGATCCGGGTACCATCAAATCCGTATAGCCCCTGAAGATGTGCCAAAGACTGCATTTCGAACTCATTCGGGTCACTATGAATTCTTAGTGATGCCATTCGGCCTCTCTTACGCTCCTGTTACATTTCAAAACCTTATGAGCGACATCTTTCTACCACTTCTGCACCGTTTCACATTGGTTTTCTTTGACGACATACTCATATACAATCCTTCTTGGCAGGTTCACATGCGTCATCTGCGGCAAGTCTTTCGGTTATTATCGACACATTTGTTGTTTATCAATCCTAAGAAATGTGTGTTTGGGGCAACTCAAGTGGAATATTGTGGTCATATAGTTTCAGCAGATGGTGTTCATATGGACCCCGAGAAAGTGGGGGCAGATTTGCGTTGGCCGATACTTCCCATGGCCTGCGTGGAATTTGTGGCCTTACCGGCTACTACAGGAGATTCATTCGGGATTATGGGAAAATAGCAAGTCGCTTGACTGCTTTTCTTAAGGAGGGTGTCATTGTGGCATTGGACGGCTGAAGCTGAGTCGGCGTTTCAGGCTCTCAAATCTGCCTTGATGTCTACCCCGGTCCTTCGCATGCCCGATTTTTTCAAAACAGGTTGTTATTGAGTGTGATGCTTCCGGTCGCAATCTCAGGGGTGTCTTAATGCAAGATAGACAACCATGTGTCGTGTGGTGTGGGGTGGGGCAATTATTAAAAGAATAACAAAATTACAAATGTGCCCTTCTTCCCAACAAAAGACCTTGGATTTATTTGCCACATCAGATCAGAAAGTGAAAGTGAATTAATGCACATATCATTCAATAATAAACTATTTAACTCGTTTGCAGATTTAAAAGAGATTGCAACTGAAACACTGTCATCTTCATCTTTGAACCTGCAAAACACATTTTATTTTCTTTTTCATTTTTTACATTAGAATAATGATTTATTTCTATTTCTATTTTTTACGTTAGAATAATCATCATTGCTTTGCTATTCCTGTACATGCATATAGAGGAGTTGAGAACAGAACAACACATGCAGATGTGCTAGAGTATATGTAAATACACATCAATAACATGCTAATTTGTAAAAGAGCCAATAAGTAAATATAAACATAGCACACATATATTATGGATAGTTGAAGATAATCGAAACAAAACATCTCAACCGAGAATATAGACACAAGTGCAGCATCAAACAGTTGTAGGAGGGTCTGGTTTGAACCTCCAGTCCAATAACTTGGGATCCTGATGACTTGGAAAGTAGAGATGTGCTTGAAACGTTTTCGCGCGACCTGAATCGCCCTCACGAGCAGTGAAGGTTAAAAGCAATACAAGGCAGTGGTCCTCAGCAACATGGCTCACATGCACAAACTTGAAGCTTTTCCCAATCTACATGCACATCAATTATCTTATCATCACTCACTCATGCTCATATCATCCACAAGCAACAAAAAGAGAAAACGAGATAGAGATACCTCAGCATTGATTTGTTGAATTGCAAAATCTATGGCACTCATAACTTCATTAAAAAAATCCTCATCAAATTCCTTGCATAGTGGCACCGCTGAGGCCCGTGCACCAACCCAATTACGAGGATAGCAATCAAGGTTTTTATCCTACCATATATATAAATATAACTAATTAACCTTTTCCTCATCAAATTAAATTTGTTTCTGTGAATTCACAACCATTTAGAGTTTATACATCACATTCCCTATCCTAATAGATCAGTAGTTAACTATGAACTCAGAAATTGAGTTTTTCTTCACCAAAATAAACTTGTTGAGTTCGAAATTCAAAAACCCTAAATCCCAGATTGAATCGATCCAATTAAGCATGACAAAATGAACAAATTAATTGGAATCGAAAATTAAGGAAGCGTATAACATACATACAAGCTCCAATCGTAGTTTATAGTATTTCTTATAAATCCGGTGCTTGTCAGCGTCAATATCCTTAATGCCACATTCTTTCATCATCTGCGTAACCCATTCGTCGTCGCTGTCTACTTTCAATTCGTCGTCGCTGTCTACTTTCTCCACCGTTGATGCTCTCACTCCCATCTTCATCATCGCTACTCCTGTATCTGCCATCGCAAAGCAAGCCCTTCAACTATCGATTTCTCAATCTCTCTTTTTCTACCCTATATATTGTATGGGAGCCCTAGAGAACAAAAAGGTGGGCCATTCCCGTTGTTTGGATCGTGTGTGGGAATATTCAGTTTAGGATCCTAATCAAAATTAACCCATGTTTGGATTATGAGTTAGGGCTCATGTTTGGGTTTGGCCTGTATTAGTTAAAAGTAATATTAATCCGAATTTTATATTTTTGATAAAATTCTAAAACAACATTCAAATGAGATCAAAAAAAAGCATCACATTGAGAAAATTCAACAAGCTAACAACCAATACGTAACACATTTTATACTAAATTTATTTAGTGTAGAGTACAATCGAATTTTTCATTATGTATCAAAATATATTACTATGAATATGACCGCACACAACTTCTTTTCCTTATTCCCAAAGTTTTTTTTTTTTTCTTTTCACTTCTTTTCTATAGTTCCTTAAAATCACTCTATAGTCCTCCTTTTAACCCAAAAGTAACATGATTTAACATGCAGTTTAAATTGATTAGTAAATTGGGTAAAGGTATGTTTTAAACTATCATACCTTGAAATTATGTACATAAGAGCAACTCCAGCAAGGCTCCACAATAGCGCCCAGCGCTATTGTCTTCCTCCCAGCAAGGCGCCAACCTCGGTGCTACTGTGAAGATGTGGAGATTTCGGCGCTACATGTGAAGCTGCAGAAACCTTGCGCCAGAAATTCTTTTCTTTTTCTTTTTCTTTTTTGTTTCTTAAATATCAATTAAATTTTTGTGCAAATGGACCATCATGGGCCAATTTTTGTATAATTTTTGCAAATGGGCCATTTTTGTATATTGTGAAATGGGCTTAATGTAATTTATATTTACTCAATTTATATATTTTGTAAATGTTTATTAATTTTATAACAATTTGAGGTAATATAAGTGTTAATTTTTCAATGGATGATAATATAAAAATATAAAATAATATGGGTAGTAATTTTAACGACATTGTTGATAATAACATGGGTCATTTTTCAACATAAAAATATGAGAATAAGAAAACAATATCATAAAATTACTAAAACACAATTAAAATACATTGAAATACATTACAATAAAATATAAAATAACTGAAAACTAATTAAATACATGAAAACAAAACATAAAATTACTAAAAAAAGCAATAAACCTAATAATCCGAGAGACCAGTACCAGACCCAGACCCTCCAAAATATGGAAATTGTCCAAACATATCAAACATATTAGTGGGTTTTGGTACTTGAGATTGTCTCCTCTTCTGCATAATTATTTGTTGTTGTTCTTGGAAGTACTCACGTTTTACGGGATCAGCAATCGTGTCCAAATCGATGAGTAGTATGTTATCTTCTCTAATCATTTCTTTTTGTGCAACTTTTTACCTTTGCGCCTCAATGTCGTGCTCTCTATTTGCGGCCGAAGTTGACATTAATTCTCGTAATTTCTCATTTTCCTCTTTCATAGCGTTTAAAAAAACAGACATATCTTCACTTTGTTTTCTTTTAAATTTGGACTTTTTACCCCTTGTGGCCGCTGTGATGAAGAACCACCACTTCTGTTTTCATCGCTTAAATCGATTGAAAATGAAGGTACAGAAGGGTCAAGAGAAATAGGAGACTCATTAACAACTTCTTGTGGAAATGATGTTGGAACTTCGCTTGTGTTTTCAGCCTGCATATATTCTTTCAAAATAGACCACACATGGTCGAATTTAAAGGATTCTTTATTACCTTTTTGTTGTAGAAACAACTCGTTTGCTCGTCGTATCTGCAAACAATATTGAAATTTAATGAGAAAATATTTATGACATATAAAATAGTAAAATATATAGAAAATTACTTAAGATATTGAGCTCATTTGCACCGCTTGGATTCATATACTCAACCTGACGCAAACAACCAAAGAAATTTCTGGTATCTTTGAGAATTGTTTGCATACGACATTGTATTGATCTTTGGTTACGCTCATTTATGTTAGAGCTTGGCACATCAGAATTGAACTTTTCTGTAATGCGTTTCCAAAATTGATCTCTGGATTGGTTTATACCAACGATTGGATCTTGTGAAATTTCAAGATAGACACGGCAAAGATGTTGATCTTCAGCATTTGTATAATTAGTGCTGCATGGCTTCGACATTTTGGAGAGAAGATGAATATAATGTAAATGAAGAGATTTGAGAGATGTGTGCTTTAGAATGTGTGGTATATCTTCACTATTAATAGAAGATCTTCACTTTTTTTGAAGGGTTGAGATGAAAAGATTGAATGAGTTATCAACGATTATAATTAAATGCACATGGATTGTGCTTTGTTAAAGTCTTTGCTTTTTCAACTTTTTTTTGAAGGGTTGAGATTCAAAGATTGAGTAAGTTATCAACGGTTACAATTGAAAGTACATGGATTGTTTTTGAAGGGTTGAGATTTAAAGATTGAATAAGTTATCAACGGCTACAATTGAAAGCACATGGATTGTTTTTGAAGGGTTGAGATTTAAAGATTGAATAAGTTATCAATGGCTACAATTGAAAGCACATGGATTGTGCTTTCTTTATTCAATTATTGTTGGCTATATAATGACATATGCTCGAATGGATTTCTTCATTATCTTCTATCTCATTTTCCTATTGATTACACATTTCTTTTCGAATCCATTATTTTTCTATTCTACTAGTCTCACAATCAATAAATGGATTCTTCAAGTTCATCTGATGAAGAGTTGCAACGACGGATGACTAGTTATGATATGGAGCAAGAAGTAATCATCCAACAAATATACAACAACAATCGAAGGATGGAAGAATTTCTTAGGCTTCAAAATATCAATTCTACGAGTGGAGGCTCAGTTCCAGGCCGTAGAATAATTTATCGTGATTGAGAAGGAGCAACACAAAACCTCTTCAACGACTACTTCTCTGAAAATCCAACATTCAATAAAGAACAATTTCACCGACGATTTCGAATGTCCCGAAATTTATTTCTTCGTATTGTTGGTGATGTTTCTAATCATGATCATTATTTTGTGCAGCGAAGAAATGCAGCTGGAAAACTTGGTTTGTCTACACTCCAAAAAATAACAGCTGCATTTCGACAACTAGCATATGCAGTTCCAGCAAATGCAACTGATGAATATATCAAAATTGGAGAGTCTACGGCACTTGAATGCGTTAAGAGATTCTGTCGTGCTATTGTGGAGACATATAGAGAGCAATATCTGAGATCACCCACTCCTACTGATGTTGCTAGACTACTTTATATCGGTAAGCAACGTGGCTTTCCAGGAATGTTAGGTAGTCTTGATTGTATGCATTGGAAGTGGAAAAATTGTCCAACAGCTTGGGCAGGACAATATGTTGGGCGAAGTGGAGATCCAACAATTATTCTTGAAGTTGTAGCTGATTATGATTTATGGATATGGCATGCATATTTTGGGATGCCAGGATCCAACAATGACATTAATGTGTTGGAGACATCACATCTTTTCTCTAACCTTGCTACAGGCGTTGCTCCTCCAGCATATTATGTCATTCAAGGAAATGAATACAATATGAGATATTATTTAGCTGATAATATTTATCCCAAATGGGCGACTCTTGTGCAAACTATCCATTCACCAAGTGGTCCCAAAAAACAATATTTTGCGAAAAAACAAGAAGCATATAGAAAGGATGTGGAACGTGCATTTGGAGTTCTTCAAAGCAGATTTACAATTGTGGCGAATCCAGCACGTTTGTGGTTGAAAAGTGATTTGCAAGATATCATGACTGCATGCATAATAATGCATAATATGATAATAGAGGATGAACGAGATCTTAATGCTCCAATTGAAGAAAGCTTGGAAGTACCACCCCCGGACATCGAATTTGCTGAGAATGAACCTACTCGCTTTCAAGATTTTCTTGGTCGATTTAGACAAATTAGAGATTCAGATGCTCATTTTGCACTTCGAAATGCACTAATTGATCATTTGTGGGAAGACTATTCTAATTCAGAAAATTAGAAATGATCACTATGTAACATCTATTTACATTTCAATAAAAATAAGTTATTGTTTTTGTTTTCATTTTACATTGAATTTCAATCAATTAATGATATTAATTTTTATTTATTAAATTTAAAATACAAAAAGTTAAAATTATATTAAATAATGTTTATATGTGTAATAAATATGTTATTCAATTATAATTTTTTTTATATATGATAAAATAAATTATTAATTAGAAATAATATGAAATATTTCTTTTTTATGTAAAATGTAGTGCAGACTGCCGGAGACAAAACACTGTTTCGACACTACTCTAGTGCAGATTCTGCACTAGAGTAGTGCTGACTGCTGGAGCTGTTCTAACAGAGCTTGTTTGGTGAAAAAGAAGTCATTGAAGTGTCCGAGTCCACCAGCAATTTTAACATCCTTGCCTACGTCAAGAAAACACCATACATTAAATATTTTGGAACAACAGATAAACACCATAAATTTTTTTGTGAATTCCACCACCCATTAGGTACAATATATTGTAGAATTACCTGGATTAAAAGAATTCCAATAGTAGAAGCGGGAAATCTCAAATCCAGATTCCAAACAAACACATAGAGATGAGGATGCTTGGAATCCGGATCGATGACAATCATGGTTTTCGGATTGAATTAATTGACAGATCTAAGCTTTCTACTGATAGAGGAAGAAGAAGGGAGCGGCATCTGAGGCTGAGGCCGACCTCGATAAGAGTAGTTATGCAAACATGTGTCGTGTGGTGTGGGGTGGGGCAATTATTAAAAGAATAACAAAATTACAAATGTGCCCTTCTTCCCAACTAAAGACCTTGGATTTACTTGCCACATCAGATCAGAAAGTGAGAGTGAATTAATGCACATATCATTCAATATTTTAGAGAGACCAATAAACTATTTAACTCGTTTGCAGATTTAACATATTTCTATATTTTATTTGAATTTAGGAGCATCTCCAACACTCAGTGCTACTTGCAAACTTAAAAGAGATTGCAACTGAAACACTGTCATCTTCATCTTTGAACCAGATTAATGCAAAACACATTTTATTTTCTTTTTCATTTTCTAAATTAGAATAATGATTTATTTCTATTTCTTTTTTTTTTACATTACAATAATGCAAAATTTTCGGTATTTACAAAATGTTGCTGGGTAATTGAATTTTAAATATTATCTCATTGAAATTAAAAATAAATACAAATTTCAGCTCGTATCTGTTTAGAAGGATTATTAGTGAAAATTAAAGGTGGGGTCAAAATTTTGATTCATGATATGTAAAATATCTCGGACCTAACTCAAATTGGCACCCCTAAATTTATAATCATCATTGCTTTGCTATTCCTGTACATGCATATACAGGAGTTGAGAACAGAGCAACACATGCAGATGTGCTAGAGTAACATATATCAACCACAGTGCATATGTAAATACACATCAATAACATGCTAATTTGTAAATATAAACAAAACATCTCAACAGAGAATATAGACACAAGTGCAGCATCAAACAGTTGTAGGAGGATCTGGTTTGAACCTCCAGTCCAATAACTTGGGATCCTGATGACTTGGAAAGTAGAGATGTGCTTGAAACGTTTTCACGCGACCTGAATCGTCCTCACGAGCAGTGAAGGTTAAAAGCAATACAAGGCAGTGGTCCTCAGCAACATGGCTCACATGCACAAACTTGAAGCTTTTCCCAATCTACATGCACATCAATTATCTTATCATGCTCATATCATCCACCAGCAACAAAAAGAGAAAAAGAGATAGAGATACCTCAGCATTGATTTGTTGAATTGCAAAATCTATGGCACTCATAACTTCATTAAAAAAATCCTCATCAAATTCCTTGCATAGTGGCACCGCTGAGGCCCGTGCACCAACCCAATTACGAGGATAGCAATCAAGGTTTTCATCCTACCATATATATAAATATAACTAATTAACCTTTTTCTCATCAAATTAAATTTGTTTCTGTGAATTCATAACCATTTAGAGTTTATATATCACATTCCCTATCCTAATAGATCAGTAGTTAACTATGAACTCAAAAATTGAGTTTTTCTTCACCAAAATAAACTTGTTGAGTTCGAAATTCAAAAACCCTAAATCCCAAATTGAATCGATCCAATTAAGCATGACAAAATGAACAAATTAATTGGAATCGAAAATTAAGGAAGCGTATAACATACTTACAAGCTCCATTTGTAGTTTATAGTATTTCTTATAAATCCGGTGCTTCTCAGCGTCAATGTCCTTAATGCCACATTCTTTCATCATCTGCGTAACCCATTCGTCGTCGCTGCTGTCTACTTTCAATTCGTCGTCGCTGTCTACTTTCAATTCGTCGTCGCTGTCTACTTTCTCCACCATTGATGCTCTCTCTCCCATCTTCATCATCGCTACTCCTGTATCTGCCATCGCAAAGCAAGCCCTTCAACTATCGATTTCTCAATCTCTCTTTTTCTACCCTATATCTACAACGCACCTATATATTGTATGGGAGCCCTAGAGAACAAAAAGGTGGGCCTTTCCCGTTGTTTGGATCGTGTGTGGGAATATTCAGTTTAGGATCCTAATCAAAATTAACCCATGTTTGGATTATGAGTTAGGGCTCGTGTTTGGGTTTGGCCTGTATTGAAAATTGGGTTAAATGACTGCTTTTTGAGGGTTGTGTTAAGGATAAATTATATTACGGGATTTATTTAATTTTATTTTTCAATTTGAGCTTTAAATTACAAGAAAAAATTTAAAACAAAGACCTCATTTATTTATTGGTTTTCAATTCTATATTTAAATTTTGAGATTCTAAATTCGGACCCAAAACAACCTTATTTCAATTTAAGGCTTTAAATTAACATTTGTACTCCATTCAGGCATAAAAACGAATGACAATATTAGAGACTGTGAATTCCATTTTCAAATGATTTCTTTTTTCAATTAATTTCGTGTTTTACTACGTCTCCAAGTTGCTTCCATCTCTAAATCTAGTGCAATCAAGTTTGTCATTTTAGAGCGAGTGTTCATGCATAATCTGAAAACACCTACAAAACAAGTATCAGATATTCTCTAAAAATCAGAATTGTTGGTCACAAGTGGTCAGAAATTCAGAGGGGTGGTGAATGAACCTCTATCGATTTTTCATTTTAATACTTTTTCTGTAAACAAGTTACTGATTCTACAGAGAATGCAGTAATCTCTCGATTCAAAAACCTGATAGTATGTTGTTTCAGGTTACTGACTCGGTTATTACAGTATGCAGCGGAATATTAAAGATAGAGTTTCTTTTTGAAAAACAGTTTTCTTTTCACAAAATATGATTTTGTCAAAATCCTTTTAGCAGTATGCTTATGACAGATGCAGCAAGATAGATATACAACAATGCAATGCAGCAAGTAATGAAAAGCAGTAAACACACAAGGGTTTATAGTGGTTCAAAGGTGGTGTAATCCTTCTACGTCCACTCTACTCCTTCTCAAGGAGGAACTTTGTTAGGTCAGTTTGCTTTACAAGACTCAACTTTACAAACCTCTTCCTATCAAGTTTCACCTACTAGAATCGCAAGATTCCTAAGTCAAATCCCACACAAGGTACAATATCTCACACAGAGAAAATAGCCTACACAAGACTAAACACTTAACGAGGATCTAATCCTTCCAACTAAGAACACCAAACTAAAAAAACCTAGCACACAACAAATGGTTAAAAGTATATAAGTTTCTTCAACTGGTGCAACTTGAAGTCAGCCTTGAACTTGAAAGCTCAAATGCTTGAATGACTGTTTCAGAAGGTTGAGTGACTGAACTTAGAAAGCTTGAGAGTAGCTTGAGAGTTTGATAGCTTGTAAGATAATAAGCAGTTGTCCAGTAGTCTCCACAGTCACCTTCACCTTCTATTTATACTTCTGGAAAATACCTGTTGAAGAGAGGCATTGTCCTTGTAGAAATTCAAATTGATCTTCATGATCTTCACAATAAATGTGTCTGGGAAAAACTGGGTTGTAGGGTATGTCCTACTCTAATCGCATTAATGACACCACTCCTCAGCTACAGTGCTTTTGCAGAGCCGTGGTCCAAGTGGCATCACCTCATTGGCTAGGTGCTAACTTTTATCTACTGGTAACTTAGACAGGATCAAATCCTCATACTGCATTCAGTATATACCTCGTACTACAATGAATAAGATAGAAAGACTTACAGCTTGCTACTCAGGATGTAGTAGCTGTTTTCTATTCTACGCCAGCTTTCTGTTTCAGAACAACTTTCTGTTCCTGAAACCTGCAATTAGCTTCCTGATCTGCGTCTGCTTCCTGATTCTGAACAGCTTCCTATTCCAGAATCCTGCAGTCAACTTCCTGTTCCAGAGTCAGCTTCCTGATCTGCGATAGCTTCCTGATTCTGAACAGCTTCATGTTCCAGAATCCTGCAGTCAGCTTCTAGTTTCCTTTACTGCTTCCTATCTTGCTGCTTACTGATCCAACTTCCTGATTCTGGTTTCTTTTTCTGCTTACTGACTTTTCTTACTGAAAATCAGTCTTTGAGACATCTTCATCTCCAGAATCATGCTAACATTAGTATTCTCTATCTTTCTGAATTTTACATCTTAGCAAATCATAGCTTAGAAAGATAAACTTATCAAACCAAAAACCACTTATAAAATGTGGAAAATGAGTACTCTAACTTCATATCTAAAGTTACATTATCTCATCAAAACCTAGTCAGAAATCTCCCAACAATTTCTCTTTTTTTTATGATGACAAAACCCATAAAAAGTAGTATAAACAGGTATACTTTTATACATGTAATATGTACAAGTATAGTACAATGTAAGTTATACATCAATATAATTACAAGCTTACAGCTTCATAAATAAAATGAAGAAATAAAAGAATACAAAAATTCTTTACAAAAAGTGCTTACTCAACTAGTTTTCTGATAAACGCAGTAAGCTACACTTCAACATTCTTATTTGTCGCCAAATAGCTTCCTCTTTACTAGATCATGTCCTGAAGCGGCTCGTTGACTCTGTTTGATAACTTCTTCATATTTTGTCCCCTTCCACCAGTTTAAGATAGGTTCCTGATATGATTTCTCCATTTGCACAACGATCTCAGGAACCTGTATCCATCTCAACCAATAATCCTGGCAGAACGGAACCTGTTCTCCTTTCTTAACTTTTTCAATCAGAGCCAGCTGTCTGTCCAGTTTCCCTTCTCTTGCTAGCTCATTGTATCTTTTCAAAGCCTTCTCACAAGATGGAAAATTTCTGAAATAATCATGCTTGCAAAGATTTCAGAAATACCTCAAGTACTCTGATCTTTTAAACGATGTGAGCTCCTCGAAAGTTGGATATCGGTTCTTAGGCAAGTAAACTTGATCAAAGATATTCAAGTCCTAGTAGAAGTTTATATTCTCAGGTTTCTGATCTAGAAGCACAGAAACTTCTGCAGAAATCGAGTCTCCATCGAAATCCGAAGCTTCCTGATCTGGGAAAGTATGTAATGCTGAATCAACTTTCTCAGCAACTTGTGATCTTTGAAAACCCACAATTCCGAGCCTCGAAACCCAATCAGCTTGTTTTCTTCTTCGCTCCTCATCAGCAGTCTTCAGTTGTCTCCATCTTTCCTCACTCAATCTAAGACCTACAGGATTGGCCATAAAAGGTTTGATATAGGGATCCTGACTTGTTCGTTGCAGTCATCTTCTTTTTCCTTTATCTCGACCAGTTTGCTGTCTGTTAGATCTTTGCTTTGTTGGCGCAGCAGCAACCTGAGTTCCTTGCAGTGATACAATATTGTCTGCTATTTGGGACCCAGCAGCCCAGTACCTGTATTTTCTTCTCATTCATCATCATCCTTCTGCTTTTTAGGTTGAATCCTCTGATCATGTCCTGAATCGGATCTTTTGTGCTTCTTGCTTATTGTGGTCAGAGGCACCTTGTCATTATCATCACCTTCATCATCTCCCTTGTAGTGGCTTCCACCATCTCAGCATCGGGTTCAGCTAGCTGCTTACTTTCACCCTTTTTGGCATCATCAACACTAGCAGCAATGGGGGCAGTAACTTCAGCAGCTTCTGTAGGGAATACTCTCATCATTATGGATCGCATCTCACCCATAAGTAGTTCAAGGTTCAGAATCATGTCCTTGACACTGCGAACATCACGGCCTTGAGTGGAGATGTCTTCATGCATGTTGTCCAGTACCATGTTTTATGTTGTTTGATTGCTCTTCACCTCATCAACCGAGTTTTTCATATCTAATGCAACTAATAATGTTTAATATATTAAATTTGGTCATTTATTTACATTAATGAAAGAATTTTAAAGAAATTTTCGCTTTTTATAATTTTTTTTTTGTATTTTACATGTAATCAATGCATATAAGGTTGATTAAAGGGTAAAAACGTTTATAAATATTATCTTTTTTCTTTTAGAAAAGAAAAATTAAAAATTTAAAAATTAAAAAAAATATTCAAGTCGGCTGGCCCGTCTAGCCCACGGCCCCTCGGTGGGTTGGGCTAGGTTGGGATTTGGAGGCCCGCTATATAAAAAGTCCATCCTGCCCTGCCCCGACCCGCCAAAGAGTGGGTTAAGTGGGTTGTGGGCCGGCCTGTTTCGCTAAGTGTTTTGACAATACTAATGGAGGCAATTATTTTGTCGACAATAATAGTATGTATATAGTAAGTCTCTCATGTATCAATAAAATTCATAACAACTTTGATATTTTCATCAACTAGATCTCATCATTTCCAAAAATATTTTGATCTGGCCATTCCGCAATTCTAGTATTTTGATTATTTTATGCACATGCAAGGTTACTAAAGTTTTCATCTTCAAAATGAATCTCTTTAGGAGATATTTAGAGTGACTGTATATTATTATTACTTTTTTATTTTCCGCGGATTCATATCTTTTGTATTCATAGGTCTTTTATGCTTTAGGCGCATAAAAACATCAATATGAGCTGATATATTTGATTTTTAGGAACTTTCACTATTTGTGGTGCATTTACAACATGTATATATGATTTAGTCACTCTTTTACGATTAGTAAACGCATTTGGCAGAGTACTTCCTAAATACTGCAAGTTAATTATCTTCTAAACTTCCAGTTCAGTACTAGTGCATGGATCTAATTATTGAAGATTGTCTACATTCCATGAAATTTCTCGACATTCTTCCAATTTTTGACTCTTATCTACCCCTAATGTCGGGAAATAATCTTCATAAAATATACAGTCAACAAAACGAGCTATAAATTGACCTATTGTCATGGGCACTAAGTATTTTATGGAGAGATTGAAAACTAATATATGCATACCTAGTTTTATTTGAGGCCCATAAAGGTACATTGTGGTGGTGATATAGGAATATACACACATCCAAAAATTTGCAGATGGGAAATATTTAGGTTTTTCCCATGCATTAGTTGTAAAGGAGAGTAGTCATGATATGTAGTTTGATGTATTTGAATTAGAGCAGCTGCATGCAAAATTGCATGACCCCAACATGAAATTGGTAAGGTGGAGTTTTGTAATAAATGTCTAGTAATTCATTTTATTCGTTTGATCAATTATTCAGCTAGATTATTTTGAATATGGATGTAAGGAATTGAATTTTCACTTTAATTCCTAATGATGTACAATAGTCATTAACGACATGATTGGTATGAAGGAATGAGATGGGAATGGAATGGTCATTCCTAAATCTATTTCTAATCCCTTGATTGGTATGTTTTATTGATAAGAATTTTGATTCCATAAGGAATGGTCATTCCTAATAAAATAAGAATAGTGATTCCTTCCTCTCCTGGGTTTACGTATTCCCAATCTATGAGGAATGAATTTTTTTATTGTTTTGACTAAATTATCCTTACTTATTTTTTAATTATACAATATTATCCTCTACTCCAACAATCATTATCTTTAACCTTTGGCAACCCTAATTAATACGCCAATTCTAAAAACACAGCAGAGTGGAAAAAAAATCTTTGGTGGACAAGGAACAAGTAATTCTTCATCTCTTTTACTCTCTGATATAATATTGTTTTGCGTTTTCATTCAATATATTGTCGAACTGGAGATTTTCATTTATTGATTGTTACCATTATGCTTTACTTTGATTGATCTATGTTTCAGGAGGTTCATTTTATGCCTTTTGTTTTTTTATGTTTGTTTCTTCTTAATTTAGTTAATTGTAATTTATGCAGAGATGTATAAAAATAGTACATCTTAAGGATTGTGTTTGTAAAAAATAAAAAAATTATAAAGATCTATTTCTTTCGACCTTTATCTTAAAGATGGCTTTTGATTTATGATGATTTTTTGTTAGCGAATGAAAAACATCCCTTGTGAAAATATTTATTCTATAGTAGATGAGTAGTTTCTACTTTAGTGGTTATGGGATGGCTTGGATTTATATAGGAACTCCTCAAGACACTCTAACTAGTACAAGATGCCATCAAATGGAAGTGACAGCAAGCAAACTGAAAAAAATTAGGCAGATGCTAACTGTGAGGTTTGAAAAAAATAGTTTTGAAAAATTCTAACTGTGAGGTTTGATGTTTGTTGTGCTTTCAGTTACCAACCTGAGATAAGTGATGGATACGATCAAGCTTGATAATTTTTGAAATATTGCATTTAAGTTGAGGATTTTCCTGGCAACAAGAATTATGTAAACCAGAGTACTATCACCAAGAGCATTCCCATAGTTCAAACACCAATGCTTTTAACTGCAATTTTTTTGGTGTCAAACCCAGATGGAGGAGCAATTAAACAAACCCCCACCCACTCCCTTCCACTTAATGCATCAAACGTGCACTTTTGTCCTTTTTTGTTTTGATTGTGTATACCTTTGCTTGTTGACTTGGTTGACCATTTCTGGTTTGTGTGTGTGTGTTTTAATTCTAATTTGACAATTTCTGTTTTTCTTTTTAAATTCATTTTGTTTGGGTGCTTTTATTTCGGTGTGGTATTAGACCATTTAATCTGACTACTTATAATATTATTGATTGTAACAGTATTGCTAAATATAATAATTTAATTTATTCCACAGATTTATGATCCATTCATGTTAAAGCAGTTATGGCAAGATTAAGCTTGGCAAGGAGAAACAAAAATATTGCAATGTTATTGCTTTGGTTGAACATATTGCAATTTGCGAACTGGTTTATGGATGTTGTTGTTAAAAAAATAGAATATCGTATCAAGTCTATCAGCTTAAGACCACAATATCAATATGACTTTTACGTTAGGAGAAAATATATTCAAAAAATAGTATATGTGAGTGCTACTGTATGCAAAAGCATAACTAGGATGAATAGGAGAACTTTTGTTCGTTTGTACACTAGACTTGAAGCGATGGGCATAGTATCATCAACAAAAACTATGCTAGTGGACGAACAAGTGGCAATGACTCTGCATATTTTAGCTCATCACCAAAAGCAAAGAACGATAAATATTAATTTTGGACGATCCGGGAAAACAATTAGTAGACATTTTAGACAAGTAATAAATGCTATTGTTACACTTCAAGGAGAATTATTAAAGACACCCGAGCCAGTACCTAATGACTGTACAGACGAGAGATGGAAATGGTTTAAGATATACCATTTTCTTTATTTTCAAATTTTATTCTATGTAATATTATACTTAATTAAATTTCATGATAGGGTTGTTTAGGAGCTTTGGATGGTACCCATATCAAAGTCCGTGTGCTTAAAGAGGATAAACCTAGATATCGGACATGAAAAAATGAAATTGCTACTAATGTTTTAAGAGCGTGCTCCCAGGATATGCAGTTTATATATGTTTTACCTGGGTGGGAAGGGTCTGCTATTGATGGTAGAATATTAAGAGATGCAATTACTAGAAGAAACGGCTTAGCTATTTCTTGAGGTAAGTTCCATAATTATACTATAAAATAACTAAATAATTCATAAAAATTGTTGAAACTAACTCATAATTATTTATAATCAAGGATCATATTATCTTGTGGATGCTGGATATACAAATGGTGAAGGATTTCTTGCACCATATAGAGGTCAAAGATATCATTTGAATGATTGGAATGAAAGATACAATCCTACCACTGCTGAAGAATTTTTTAATATGAAGCATTCCTCTGCTAGAAATGTAATAGAAAGATTGTTTGGTCTATTAAAGACTCGTTGGAGCATTCTAAGAAGTCTGTCATACTATCCAATTAAACTTCAGAATCGCATTATCATGGTATGTTGCTTGCTTCATAACTTTATAAGACAAGAAATGGGTGGTTATCAAATGGAAACCGATGACAATATAGAAGATGAAGATGTACACAATAGTGAGAGCAACGAAGAAGATGAACTTGTTACATCAGTAGAGCCTTCTGATGCATGGACAAATTTTAGAAATGATCTTGCAGTTAACATGTTCAACACTTGGAGAGCACAAAGAAATACTAGATAATAATGTCCATTTATTCTAGAATGAATGATTTGGTTATGTCATTTTTTTTTCTTTTTATATGGAATTATTGAATAATGCTTACTTTATTTTTTTATTATAATATTTATCGATTGGTTTTTTATAAGTTGTATTTACTCAAATATTCATGCATTTATTATTTTGTGTTATTGAAATTATAATAATATTCCTTTAATCTCATAATATTTAGATGGTCATAATCCTTGTAACGCCCCAAAATCTTTCGTTAAAAATATCAGAGTTTTTCGTTTTTGGGCGTTAAGAGAGAAAGGGGAAAGAGACGTACATGATATTAAAAAGAAAGAATAAGGAAAGGACAAGGAGTGTTACACTCGCAACATCGGTTACAATCGGTAAAATAGAATTTTGAAACCTTACGCAGCGGAAAAACATCAGGATCTTTTACAAAGAAGAATAAATACAGTTTTCTTTTACAAACGAACCACATATCCTTAAAAAGATAAAACCGGAAGATGGACACAGCTGATAGGGCACCCCTCTCTCTACGCGTCAGGATTCTCTTCTTCTCCTGTAGTGTGAGTACAGAATAGGGGGTGAGGGCATTGAATACACTCGTAGGGATACTTTCCATAATTTTAACAGGTTATTAGACAAGAATAACGAATCAACATATATAATAACTCAGCAATTAAACACATCACATAATATACACAACACATAATCCAGTCCATAACAAACACACAACCCAAGACTCCCAAATGGACACATAGCCCAATGGACACTAAGCCCAACTATATCACACTATAGCAAGATAAACACAATATATAATCACAGCACGTAGAGTTCAACAGTTTATCGGTCACGCAGATAAATATCGGTCACAAAGACAATTATCGGTCACGCAGACAAATATCGGTCACAAAGACGTTTATCGGTCACGCAAACAAATATCGGTCACAAAGACATTTATCGGTCACACAGACAAATATCGGTCACAAAGATAATTCATATCGTACAATATCATAGCAAAATCATCAAATCCACTCATATACGTTTATAACTGATAACAATCAATAGAATATCAATTTCATAGCGATAGAATATGGAAAATAGTAACATATAAAGTTTAGAAGTTACCCCCACGTAACACATAGGATTCAATCATTTCGTATCATTTAAGAATCGTTTCACTAATCATAGATTCACGTAGCATCACAATTGAGGTTCATTTCATAAAGTACGGGTTCACATATCACGCGTTCGTTTATCATCATTCATGCATTTATTAACAGAAACTTAAAGCTTAAGGTTTAGAATGTACCCCCACCTCGTTCGGTGGTTACCACGTGAGTAGCGAGTACCAGAGATCGGATATCTTAACGCTCGAGTCTCAAAACTCGTGTCTCAAATCCCGTATCATGATGTTCAATCCAACCGATAGCCTACATATATTACGGTGTTCTTAGATCCTTAATAAAAATAATTAAAGTGATAACAAACTCCGGCGGAGAAACGATCGTTAAACTATGCGGCGGATCGAGGGATCTAAAGATTGGAATTTTGGAGACAAGGCTGAAAGTTCAACCCAAAGGGCTGAGATGATAGGAAATGAAATAAGGATTGCAACGCAAAAATAATGAGCTCAATCGGAGTTGAAACGAGCTCGAACGAAGCGTTTTAAGATTTGGGGTTCCGGTCGTCGCGCCCGCGCGAACAGGCTACCTAAATGGGCTTCCAGCCGCCGCCGGCCGGCGAACCACCGGTCGCCGACCACACCCCCGGATTCCCTCCACTTCAGGCTACCAACTCCAGCCAATGGCGGCAACGACGGCGCAGCCTAACTCCGCCAAAACACCTGCAAAAACAGCCTGTCGCCCAGTTTCCGACGGTGGCCTGCTTGACCAGGCCACTTCCCAGCGCCACCCGGCGCGGCGGCGCCGCCTCCTGCCACCACCACCTACCTCGCCGGATACCTCGCACTGCTGACTACCACCTCCGGCCATCCCTCACCGGATTCCGGTGGTGAATAGTGCCTGAAATCTCGCCGCAAAAACCTTCGAAGCCTTGTTTTTTCCAAAATTCCAACTCCAAACAAAACTCCGGCCGGCGACTTCCCGTCGCCGGCGACCACCCACCCGACCTCCGGACACCGGCCGACGACCTCCTTGTTGCCGGCAACCCCCTAACTCCGGCCACCATCACCCATACACATAGCAACACACACACGCATACAAAGCATAAACACACACATCAACAAGCCTTGGTCGGCGACCTCCAGTCGCCGGCCACCACCTGTGGGCCGCGCTCACACACACACACCAAGAGATATACACACACGCACACATATATATAGATACTCTTGCAAACACACACATACACACACACCCTTACTTCCAGCCACCTGCCGCCGGCCACCACCGCCAGAGCCTCGCCGGCGACCTCCCATCACCGGCCCACCGATCACACACGGCGGCGCCACCCGGTGCCGCCCCCAACAGCAAGCACAAGCAACACACACCACCACCCCGTCACTCACACACACATGCACAACATACATATATAGCTACTGTTCCTGCCCGGCGCCGCCACCTCCCCGACATCACCACCACACCACCAACAACTTCTCCGACCACCGCTCCGGCAAGAGGACGAGGAGAGAGAGAGAGAGAAACCAGAGGAGAGAGAAAGGGTGACAAAGGTTAGGGATTACGGCGGTTTTTCGTCGTTTTCCGGTGAATGATAAATCGGATTTGAAATCCGAGACCTATCCTAGATTCGTCTCGTCAAGACGAACGTCGTGTGCGAAAATCGTCTGATTCCGACAACGTAGAATTTTTCCGGCGATCGGCCGGCGGCGACCCGCCAGAGACAGAATCCTGGAAAAAGAAAGAGAGGAGAGAGAGACTTACTCATTTTCGTCGCTTTCGGCTCGTTCGGCTTGTTCGGAAAAATGATGAAAAATGAATCGGAGGAGCCTCTATTTATAGAATTCGGAAAAGTTACTATTCACCAAAATATCCAAACACTATTCATTAGTTGACTTTTCCAATGTTACTATTCACATAAATATCTTCGTTTCCATTCTCCGTAAATATCTTCCGATTTTTTCGAAACTTCTGGTTTTGCCCTTTCCGTTGCCGTTCGAGCTACGAGTCTCCGATTAACCCCTAGTTCGTTTCTATCTTCTCGTTTTCTTGATACGCATCTAATGATATATAAATATCCTACGTTCCACGTCTAATAAAATTATCCATCTAAACCTCGCTTTAAAACACGTATCTGAAACGCACTAAATAAATTAAATAATTAAAACATACGCACATAATTATTAAATCATAGGTTTAAATATTTAATTAATCAATTATGCTTGTTTTGATCCGGGGCGCTACAATCTTTTATTCTATTTTTTATAAGAATGGATTCTTCAAATCAAGATACAAGAGGTCGTGGTAAGAACAAAAGAAAGTGGAAGTACGATGAAGATGCCAAGCTTATTGAGGCACTTCTTGATATTGTCAATCTTGGATCATATAAAGCTGAAAATGGGTTCAAACCAGGTTATCTTAAATATGTTGAGGGAAAGCTGCTAGTTTCTTTACCTAACTCAAGTTTCAAAGCTAGACCACATATTGAATCAAGAATTAAGACTTTGAAGAAGGATTTTCATGTTGTTTATGATATGTTGAATGGCCCTCATACGAGTGGTTTTGGAATGGATCCAGTAAAAAAATGCATTACAGTAGAAGATCCCGTGTGGGATTCGTATCTTCAGGTTTGTATCTTTTGTCAATATATATACCCTTGCTCAAGTAGTTTATGTATATTTTCTAATTCAATTTATTTTCTTGTTTGTAGAGTCATCCGACTCATTCAACATAGAGAAATAGGAATTTTCCTTTTTACGATGACTTGCTCACTGTTTTCGGAAAAGATAGGGCAATAGGAGCTAATGCTGAAGGTCCTAATGATATGATGGAAGAGATACAAAGGGAAGAGGACAACAAGGATGAGAGCAATAATGTAGAAGCTACCATGAAACCTGGTCTCGAGGACTTTGATGATTCATTCTCTCATCAACAGTCTTTAAGAAATGAAGCAGTTCAAAAATAAAATAAGAGAAGAAGAAGTGCGAATTTCGATACCTCAATGGTGACTGCCGATATTAAAGAAGCGGCTTCAATTATTGGAACTGAGATTGCTACTGCTAGTCAAGTTTTATGCAAAGCAATTGGGGTTGACGCTGAAAATTTCAGAAAAGAGATAAAAAATTGATTCAGAGATAAGGAAGATCTCCAATCTTGCTACATCAGAGATTATCAAAGTTGTGTGTCATATTGTAAGATCTCCTGAGTTGATTGACGTTTTCTTTAGCATGACCGAAGATGGTAGAGAAAAGTTGGTTAAAGCTATTCTTAATGGTGATGTTTGAGGATATTTGATTTTTATTACTTTTTAGTTGCATGGTTAGAATTTTATTCACTTGATTCTTCACATTGTGGTGTTGAGTTTTACTTAGAATTTTCATTGTTTAGCAGGGTTTGGATTTTCATTGTAATTTTCCTTTATTTTATTTTTGTTAATACATAACATCTATTTATTTAATTATAATTATTTCATAGTTTATTTTGTACAAAAGAATATGGTAATCACTTTTCATAAAAATAATAAAAAACAATTTATATATAAGTTGAACTCAATAATTGACATAAAAAATATTTTAAATA
Organism: Scutellaria minor; assembly: GCA_954870855.1. Taxonomy (NCBI): domain Eukaryota; kingdom Viridiplantae; phylum Streptophyta; class Magnoliopsida; order Lamiales; family Lamiaceae; genus Scutellaria; species Scutellaria minor. Next base: position 17,987,231 of record OX940729.1, on the reverse strand, counting down.
TAAAATAATAGGAATTTTATGTTACACAAAATATTTAAAACAAATGCATTTTTTTAAAATTTTTTAATTAATATATATATACATATTTATTTATTTATTTAAAAAATACAGGTTCAAGGACAATTTGGTCTTTTAAGATTAATTTTTATAAGACTTACATTTTATTGTTACATACCAATCATGAGAATGGAATCACTCAAGGAATATCTTTTCCATTTTGGATATATTTCCTTATCTTACCAATCATAGGAATTACTATCCTGATTTCATTCATTTCCCATCTTCATTCCATTCATGAGTTCATTCCATTCAGCCATAATTTCATTCCATCATACCAATCATGCTGTAAATGCTTTCGATGTGAATTCACCAACATCCATTCTAATGGATTTAATTGGACAATCGGGAAGATGGACCCTTATTTCAATAATTTTGGGAATGAATTTAGGAAAGCATTATTCCGGGTGGTAAGTAAACACACATGGGTCCACCTAGTGGAGGCATCAATCAAGACCATGAAATATGGAAATGGACCCAATGCTAGATAAATTGGTTCACATATATCTCCATGAATTCATTCAAGAAGAATAAGGGACGTACTGCAAGTTTTTCTTTTGCAAGTCTCACAAATTATTTCATTATAAAAGGACTTCTATTTCTTGATGTATTATATCGAATGAAATCAGACAAAATCTGACACATCAGGTTGTGTCGTGTCAGGGATGACTCAATCGTTCATATTAAAATTTGAACGAATTTGGATCATGAAATTTTTCACCCCATCAAAAAATGAAGATTAGATGGATGGATGTATGTATAATACAACCTTGATTAGAAAGAAGAAAGTTTTCGACAACTTGTTTCCGACACCCTATGGACCGAGTTATTAGGAGATACACGATATTATTCTCAATTTCGGTTTCAATATAAAAATTATTTGATCGGATGTCCTTAAAATTGAGAATGGTACGTTTAGATTGGGGGTAGAACAACACATCATTAATAACTAATTTAGTACACATATGAAGAACTGGTGAAGCTCTACCAGAACCTACTATCAAGATATCATCATTCAAAAATTGTAATGACACTCCATTTCTTCTCAGTCAAAGTTTGAAAGAATTTTTTATTTTTAAGGATAGTGTGAGTGGTAGCATTATCTACCAAACATAAAATATTTTCATCCTACATATGCTAAAAATTCAACGATGCACTACGATAATGTATTAAACTGAAAAATTAAATATTAAAGTAAAATTATTTTAAGTTATAGAAACTCATAGATCCATCATAACATTCAGAAAAAGATAAAACTAAACTTGAAATGCAAATAAATTATGCATTTTCTCATATAATCGTTCATTATCTCCAAATTCTCTGAGTTCAGTCTTTAAAAAATTCTCATTTGAAATATCCAAGATCAAGTTTGCTTCAGATGAATTAACATAATAAAACTCGAAGAATAAATCAAGCTCTTTGCCTTCAGGATAGAAGAATAGAAACCGTATATAATTATTATATGATGTTTCATTTGTTAAAAATGAAAATAAGTTGCAGATTTGAAATCTATGTTTCGAGTAGATAAATTTAGAGTATTTATTTTCTCAAATCCAATTCCGGATAGAAATTAATGCTTAAAGTTGCAACTTAAATTGAAAATGTATGAATATTTGAAGATGTGTGAAGTTGTGAAAAGGTATGAGTTTGAATTGAATTGATGCAACCTAAATGTTGGGACATTTCTGTTTAGGTTTTGATGAGACAATGTACTATTAGACAAGACTTTAGAGTACCCATTTTTCCACGTTTTATAAGTGGAACATAGTTTGACAAGTTTATTTCTTAGACATAATTGCTAAGTTACAAAAATCGGAAAGATAGAGAAAGCTGATCATAAGCAAGATTCTGAATCACAAGAATGCTTGTAGTAAGATTTTCAAAGAATCATAAAGCTGAGGAAGTAACAAGGATCAGCAAGCAGATGAAACAGAAAAACAGAAAGCTGATGGACTGGAAGTTATCTGCAGAATTTTGGAACAGGAAGTTGTTCAGAATCAGGAGGTTATCGCAGGTCAGGAAGCTGACTGCAGGTTTCGAGAACAGAAAGTTGTTCTGAAACAAGAAGCTGACGCAGATCTGGAAAATGGCAACTACAATAAGAAAGTACTACATCCTAAGTAGTGAACTGTAAGTCGAACTATCTTATTCAATGCAGTACGAGGATTATATTGAATACTATACGAGGAATGACTCCTGCCAATGATCCGTTAGAAAGAAGTTCATGCCAAGCCAATGAGGTGATGCCACCTTGACCCGCGGCTCTGCAAAAGCACTGTAGCCAAGGAGTGACACTATTAATGCGGATCAGAGTAGGACATGCCCTATATTTCCAGCCTTTCAGTCGCATTAATTGCAAAGATTTGGAAGATCAAATTTGAAATGCACAAGGACAATGTCTCTCTTCAACGGGCATTTTTCCACCGATATAAATAGAAGGAAAGAGTGACCATGAAGACTACTGAACTATTATCTATTCTCAAGCATTCTAAGCTCTTCATATTCAAAGCTTTTTCAAGCTATTCAAGTTCAGTCACTCAACCTTTGAAGCAATCTATTCAAGCATTCAAGCTTCCAAGTTCAAAGACTGTCTTCACCGCAACAGTTGAAGAAACCATATATACTTTTAACCATTATGCTGTGTACGCTAGGTTGTTTTAAGTTTGGTGTACTTAGTTGATAGGATTATATCCTTGCTAAGTTTGTAGTCTTGTGTAGGCTATTTATCCTGTGTGGGATTGTGTATCCTGTGTGGGATTTGGCCTAGGAATCTGGGATTCTAGTAGGTATAACTTGTTAGGAAGAGGTTTATAAAGTCGAGACTTATAAATCGAACTGACCTAACGAAATTCCTCCTTGTGAAGGAGTAGAATAGATGTAGAAGGATTACACCACCTTCGAACCACTATAAACCTTTGTGTGTTTATCGATTTACTTACTTGATGCATTGCATTTATTCTATGATAGTTATCTTGTTGAGCATATCATAAGCATACTGAGAAAGGTTTCTGTTAAAATCATACTTTGAAAAGAAAACTGGTTTTCATAAAGAAACTCTATCTAGTTTATTTCGCTGCATACTGTGATACCGAATCAGGAACCTGATATAGCATACTGCCAGGTTACTGATCTGAGTCAGGTTGCTGCATTCACTCTTGAATCAGGAACCTGTTTTATAGAAAAGTTTTAAAAAATGAAAAATCGATAGAGGTTCATTCACCCCCCTGAACCTCTGACCACTTGGGACTAACACTAAATTAAATGGATGCATCTAATCTGAAACATTGTGAGACACACTAATTCATTCCAAAAGGTGCTAATTATGGAAAGACTTCAATTCAAACAAAAATGTGTCTAATTATGAAAAGACATCATTTCAAGTTAAAAGATATCACTTATGGAAAGACACTACACATCTTCAACTTCTATAAATAGACTGTACATTCAATCATTTGATTCACTCCACTACAACTTGCATTATTAGCATTCTAGCAATTGTAGTCCTCTCATCTTCTTGTCTTAGAAAGTTCCAAATATCGTTTTCGTTCACCGAAGAACTTTTGGATTGTTGTATTGACATCCTTAAGTTAGTAAGTCGTTATATCTTTGGGATGTTTCATAGACTGTAAAGCACTGAATAAGGGGTAATTTCATCTTAAGGAGAAAGAGTCCAACTCTTGCCTCGACATTCCCATTTATCATTTGAATCATTTTCAAGTACACCTCATATCAAATCCAATAGTTCTGATATTCAATTAGAAATTAAGTTGTTGATCGATCAATCACAGTCTATTTTTCTTGCTATGAATTTTATTGTTTCATTGAAAAGTGAATACTTTGCTTTCCTGATATGGTGGATTGCTTTTTTCAATAGTATTATTTTGTTTTACTTAAAATTATTATTGAAATATAAAAAAAAATATAAGATATTCTTCATATAATTAAATATATTGCTTATATAATTAAATTTTTTCATTGCACTGTAAAGCATAAGTCTAAAATATTAGAAGTAAACCTTATGATTTTCATTCCTTTCATCCTTGTTATTTCTGTAAATAATTTAATATTACTGCAGTAATTGATTTTCAATATTTTAAAACATTGTAACAGGATCGTAATTTGAAATCAATCATCTAAATCTGCAAAGATGAGAAAGACGAAAAAGATGAAGAAGAAGAAGAAAAAATCACAAATATGGAATCATGATTCAAAGGAGGATAACTTCATAGAGAAGAAGACAATGACATACAAGGGAAATTAAATGTGCACGCCCTATTTTAATAGTTAAAAATATCAGAGTTTTCTTTGTGGGCGTGCAGGAAGAAAGGGAAAAGAGACGTACATTTTAAAATGGAAACCTCGGAAACTGATAACATATGATTTTTACATGTTTAAAACCTTCGGCACATAGCCGGGAGAAAATATTGAAATCATAGCAGCGGAAAATCATCAGGATCCATAACATAGAATAACGGTTTAACTTTTACAACGATGTTTAAAGGGCAAAACTAAAAAGACAGAAAGGGAAAAAGGACACAGTTGATATGGCACCCCTCTCGCTACGCTTCTCCACTTTCATTGTTTCCTGTATCGTGAATACACGTGGGGGTGAGTGCGTTGAATACACTCGTGGGGATAATTTTCATGTTTTAACAGTTATTAAGCAGTTACACCAATCAAACATATATAGATTCGGCAATTAGACACAGTACATAGAATGTATAACACATACATGCAAATAAGTGCGGGAGTAACCCGTCTTTCCCTATATAACGGTTTTTATACCGTTTGTGCTTTTTACGGACCACCAGTCCCTCCGTAGCATACAAAATGGTTTTTATACCGTTGGTGATTTTACAGAGCACCAGTCCATCCCTAGCTATCGGTGTTTTTATGGACCACCCAATCCATCCCTGACTATCGTTGTTTTTATGGACCACCCAATCCATCCCTAGCTATCAGTGGTTTTACGGACCACCCAATCCATCCCCAAAATAATAACATGAACCCAGTACTCACAGCATATAGTCACAACACATAAGGTTCAACAGTTCATATATCAAGTACGGAAAACATAAACATATAGAGATTAGAAGTTACACCCACATAAACAAAACACATAGGATTTAATCATTTCATATCGTTTAAGAATTGTTTCACTAATCATAAATTCTCATAGCATCGCAATTAATGTTGATTTCACTAAGCACGGGTTCACATAACATGCGTTCGTTTATCGTCATTCATGCATTTATTAACAGAAACTTAAAGCTTAAGGTTTAGAAATTACCCCCACTTTGTTCGGTGGTAACCCTTGCGAAGCTCGATTCTTTAAATCCTAAATTCGTTCATTCACCTCAATCAAGTGGTATCTTTGAAAAACTGCTACATCCCGGAAATTAATGGGGTTCTTTGTCTGTGTCTCTTTATCATCGTCTCGTCGTGGCCAGCGACGACATGTCGTCGGTGACTCAAACTCGATACCCGAACACGGCGCGTCCTCCCAACATGCCCACATGGCTCTGCTCTCGGCACTACCGTTAATATTTAATAAGTTATCACTACACTGCCACCCTTGGCATCGGCACGTCGTATATCCCTTAAACGGACTCACCTCAAGGCGTTACTTGGTGGGAATGTTCTCAACTCATTGAAGAACACCCCATATGAACAGTTCTTGGAAATGCTTTTGTTTAGACCTGCTTCGCAACTATCTCCAGTTCGGATGCAGAAACGCAGCTTCAACTTCGTAAAATTTCTCATCGGTCATCCGACCTCGGATGGCCACCAAACTTGGTGGAGACCTTCCCCATACTCTCTAATATTTGCTATAAAAACAGTTTTCCAATCCCATCCTCGTAAGTGCCTCAAACGGCGTGTCGAGCGCTGCCTGCGCGCAGTCGTCGGCACTCCTAACACCCGTTGCTACCCCTTGCTCTCCCCGTCGCTGCTCCTGCCATTGCTGGCGACCCCCATCGCCGGCAACTCACACACACCCATACAGCAACCTGTACACACTCACACGCTACAGAAAAACACCCGATAAATTAATTATGTATTATATCGTTTTTCTGAAACACACGTAATTAAATCAAACAATTTATGGTTTAATTATTTAATTAGCCAATTATGCTTCGTTTTGTCCTAGGCGTTACAAAATGAGAAAAGAAGACAAATTCATATGAAAAAGATTGAAAAGAATAATAGAAGTGGCATGCTACCTCAGTTTTGCCCTTATATTGTATGTGCGTCGGGTTGGGCGCCCGTACCCAAGGTACAAAGGGCAACACTCTTGTACCCCCAACCCACTCCGACCCGCTACATATATAGTTTTTTTTAACCTAAACTATGAGAAACACAGCAGAGATGCATCTCACATCTAAGAGAGAAGTTGTGATTTCTTCCCAAATTCATAGACAATCTCTTCTCACTGCCACGATCAGCTCCGCCGCCTTGCTCAGCCACATCGTGTATTGGACGTTGCAGGCCTCAATCTCTGGGTACTTCTCCTCGATGTAGGCGGCGTAGTAGCGATTCTCATCGATGAACATGTTCTTCCGTTGTGGTTGAGGGCCTTCCAGAGGAGGGTCTCCGACGTCAGCCCAAAGATGAGTAGATTGCACGGCGGCGGGCACTGGCGGAGCACGTCGGAGATCTGCTTGATGTCAGCGTGAGGAAGGAGATGAAGGCGAGAAGCCATAGACGATTGGAGCTTCTTTGTTTTTAAATGTAGGGATGAAGAAGTGTTGCTCAAATTGTTCTTCATATTGTAGTGTAATTCGAATGAATTGTATGAATAATTCATGTTGTGTTCAATTTTAATGGAGTAGTTTGATGAAATTTCAGTATTGTTGTTTCAATTTTAACGGAGTATCCTGAACAATGTATGTTGTGTTAATGGAGCAATTTGATGAAAATCTGAGTGTTGATGTTACGTTCAATTGTAGTGGGGTACACTTAATAATGTATGTTGTATTTAATTTAAATGGAGTGATTTGACGAAAACTTGGGTATTGATGTGTTGTTCAATTTTAGTGGAGTAATTTTATGTTACCCATATAGTATTTGTTTAATACCTAAAAGAAATATGTATGATACTAATAGGTATTTGTATATCTTCTTGTTTTTATTCTTTTTCTAATTACGTACCTATTAGGTAACATAATTACCTAATAAGTATTTAAGGTATTACATAATTACCTAATAGGTATTTATATATATTACTCTTAGGGGTATTACATAAATACCTTTCAGGTATTATACAAGTATATGACACATATTTTCTTCGAGTATTATATAAACACCTTATAGGTATTTATTCAAGTATTATATAAACACCTTATAGGTATTTATTCAAGTATCATATAAACACCTTATAGGTATTTGTATGTATATGTTACTTTCAGGTATTACATAAGTATCTTTTAAGTATCACACATATTACTTTCAGGTATTACATAAATACTTTTTATGTATTAGACAAAGTAGGTATTACATAAATACCTTATAGGTATTTGTATATGTTATTCTCATGTATTATATAAATATCTTTTGGGTATTAGACAAAGTATCTTTTAAGTATCACACATATTACTTTAAGGTATTATATAAATACGTTATAGGTATTTGTATATGTTACTCTCATATATTACATAAATAACTTTTAGGTATTAGACAAAGTAGGTATTACATAAATACATTATAGGTATTTGTATATGTTATTCTCATGTATTACATAAATACCTTTTAGGTATTAGACAAAATATCTTTTAAGTATCACACATATTACTTTAAGGTATTATATAAATACGTTATAGGTATTTGTATATGTTACTCTCATGTATTACATAAATACCTTTTAGGTATTACACAAAGTATCTTTTCAGTATCACACATATTACTTTCAGGTATTATATAAATACCTTATAAATTTTTGTATATGTTACTCTCGGGTATTACACAAATAACTTATAGTATCATACATATTTATTTCAGGTATTACATAAATACTTTATAGGTAACTCTCAGGTATTACATAAATACCCATTTAATGGAATCTTCATTTCACCTTTTCACTATGCAATTCAACCAAAAATTTCTTCCTTCATAAATCACACTCCATCTCCACCCAAAAAATAGATAGATTTAATTTGTTGATATCCAATAACAGAAAAGGTATTCTGATGGTGAATCTGCAGGATTTCGTCAATGCTTTCTGCAAGTGGAGCTAGAGAATGATATGCCATATTCAAAATTCACTTACAAATCAAAACTTTTGGAAATCAAGTATGTGATAACAAAGGAAAATGTGCTAGTTGTGAGCAACGTTGACTGAAATAACATGAAGCTCTGCAAATCATTTAACAATTTTATTCAGTCATCAACATGTGCCACCTTGTTTGGGGTACCATTTAGGGATATTTTAATTTTAAATATCTATGTTTTCATCGTACAAGGGTTTATTGATCAGATACTTTGATCTCTCAATGAGACAGAAGATTATGGTGTCTTCTTGTCGCACCCAACTCTTTCTCCACGGCGGCGATGGCGGTGGTGCAGTGGTGGAAGATGTTAGGGCTTCATTGACAAAATTGTCAACGAAGCCGGTGGCGACGGCGTTGGTGTGGTGGTGGACCGGCAGTGGTGCAGTAGCGGAGAAGGAGAAGGATTTTGTGAAGGATTTAGGAGTTGAGTGAACGGGATTTGCAGAGATGCAGAGAGGAAAACGCAAGATAAGGGAAAGAAGAAAAAAAAAATTGTATATATACACATGTCATTTTTAAATGGGGCATATATTTTTTTGTGGGGTACAAAAGCGTTATTCATATTTAAATGAAAAAAATATACAATTGAATTTGAGAAAAATTGTGGTTAATTTTGCCACATCCCCAAATGTTTTATATAATATATAAGATTCTTAAAAAAATAAATTTACTTACAAGACGTCTACACTGGATGGATTATACCAAGTGCATTGTCTACCGTCCAATTGTATACATATATACATGGACATGTGTGTTTTTTGTGTGAAGATGAATGGTGAATAGTGTATCTCGTGTAATTCACCAGGTGCTGAATTATGCATTTACGAGACAAAGATAATCACATATGTTTTATACACGATAATTAAATCAAATCTCATCTACATAATATTCACCAACTTTTTATATAAGACAAGTATAAAATAACAACTCTATAAATCACTGACATTTTATAATTGGTAAATACATCTAAGTCGACCTCTATAATATAAACCGACTTTTTTTACATGGTATATAAGTGCACATCAAATTCCACCTCTATAAATTATCTAGTCCTTTATTTACAAGTTTCCACACAATAAATCACGCATGCACTCGCAACGTGTTATGTCTTGTGTATGTGAAATATTTGCTAGCATTCCATGGAAAATTGAAATTAATTTGCATATTTTTTTAGGTTTGGTTGTGTTTGAGAAAGAAGAATAAAAGGTGAGAATAAGGATTAGTTGAGTCGATTATCATTTGGAAATTAATCAGGCATGTCGTAAAATCATTGCATCTTCTGAATTTGAGTACATAAATTCCTAGAATTAAATATTCACAAGAATGTGCTCACTTCATTCTTTATCTAATAATTAGGTAAAAAATGAATCCCATTTTTTACTGTAACCAATATATCATGGACAAAAGTGAACATGCATTATTTTATTTTGTTAAGGTGCAGGAAATTGAAGAAAGACAAGATGGAAGAGTAAATAGAAATGATATGATGTGGCCCAAAATTTGCCACGTCATTAGCAAATTGGCTGACATGCCATCTTTTCTGTTATACATTTGATTGTTATATAAGTTGTTATATAGTAAGATATTAGATTGTTAATCAAGAATTAAAGCTACAAAGTTACCTCTATATAAGTTGTATGAAAACACATTTCTCATTCGACATATTGAGTTTTGACAAGTCTTATAACAAAAAACTTTTACGATGTTTATTAAATTTTTTCCTATTTAATTATATTTTTACAATCTTGATGTTATTGTGAGTCCCAATTTTCTCAACATATGATATAAACCAAACTACTAAATTTAGAGTAAAAATTGCACCATAATTGATATCGTGGGTGAGAGAAGATTGCAATACATTTTGTTTTTCAATAATATAATATTCTATTAATACAGTATATGCAGTCATAGAGCAAATTTGCAATCTAAGACTGGTTTAGCTATAGAACAATTGATTCTCAGTTGTGGAAAGGCGATAACCAAAATGGATATCATAACCTAAAAAAAACAACTAAGGCATGCTACCTCTTTCTTCTTCTTCTCTTCCATTTTCTTTCTTTGCTGCGTGGCCAACATATATCACAAAATTATTAGAAACAATTATATTAATATAACTATTGCACATAATTGCAATTTTCTTTAAGTGAGTTGATACTTTATATGTTTTAATTCACGATGTGAAATTCATATCACATGTTCTAGATAAAATAAATTAAATTAAATTAAAAAAATATACGCATCCTGGCTTAAAAAGTATATTTCTGTAATTTATCAACTTAATTTGACATTCTTTTTATCATTAAATTCCCCCTCTAAAATTGTTTAATAAAAATACACACAAAAATCATAAAAACCATTTATCCCTTTTGAAATATTGCATTTGAGGAAGAGAAAACTCGAATCTAAGATGTTAAATTGAGAGATGCACCTATAAATATATTATGATTAAGGTTAAATGCAAAAATCAATGTAAAGTATGATATATTTCAATTTGCAAACTAAACTTTGTTTTAATCTGATTGCAACGAAGATCACAAGTTTTTCAAAATGCTACCTAAACTTTTTTCGACAACTTTTACAGCAAAAATACATAACACGTGACTCGCACATAACTTTCATAAGAAGAAATATGTTATTAATAAAATTTTAGATTGTAAATTGAATTCAAGTTGTTTTTTTTATTATAAACCTTTTATGAAAATCACGTACAAGTCACTTGTTGTGCATTTTATCAGAAAGAGTAACACTTCTGTGCACCAGTTGCACAGAAGTGAATTCGTGCAATCCATACCTTTATGTTATAAATGTAATACTTTTATGCATGTTCATTTTAAAAGGTACGGATATTTGTACATAAAGGTACTACATTTATAACATAAAGGTTTTCTGTGCAACTGGTGCACAGAAGTTTTTGTGTATTAGAAAAGTTGTCGGAAAAAAATGTTTAGGTTACACTTTAAAAAAGTGTTGAACTTGAGATTGCAATTGGATAAAAAATTAAAAAATTAGATTACATATTGAAAAATAACCATACTTCAAATTGATTTTTACATTCAACCCACATGATTAAACCTATAGTGGATGCTAACAAACAAGGATATAAAGTTCTTCGAAGCTATTCATGATTTAAACCTATAGTAGATGCTAACATGCATACAAGGACATAAAGTTCTTCGAAGCTATTCATGATTGTGCCAACGGTTAATGTATCAAATATCCAGTATACTTATTAATTTCACTTTTCATATAATTAGGGAATAAAATCATTATACATCATCGGTGGGCATATTAATAGTTGTATACAGTGAACATTTTATCATTTTAGTGTATATATATATATATATATATATATATATATATATATATATAACCTAATATTTGATTATTCATGAAGCCAACCTCAATAGTAATGTAACAATAATATGTTGCAAAATACTTTGCTTTATAATCGAGTTTCTTAAGAATCACGTATCATTAGGTTCTATATCAGACTCTTTACACAAACCAACAAGAATTATTGGACAAAAATATGTTTTTATCATTTTTGTATAAAGGAGTACGAGTTTTCTTATATATCTTTGTATAATTGTAAAAAGAACATATTTAAGTATCAATAGAGGAATAATAAGTAGTTCTTTAATCCGAATTAATTAAAATGCCTTTTTAATGAGAAAAGTTTTTTTTATTACGTTTGTTTACACTTACTATACTACTTATTACTTTAGTATATAAATTAATCTTTTTACTCACATTATAAATATTTTCTTAATTATATCAAAATGAAAGCCCTTCTCCTAGTTAAACAAATTTAAAAGTTATCTGTATTTTACAGTAAAATTATTTTAGTTCAAACGAATTAATAAGGACAATTTTTGTCTTGTCCTTTTGACTGTGTTCATCTTTAAACAACTAACTTTTCAAGTTTTTTTCGTTATTTTTTTTTATCTATTTTTACTTTTAATATGATTTTAATTGAAATTTTGATTTTATGTGAAATCAAATTACATAAGCTCCGATAATGTTGGAGTGAAGCTCGAAATTGGGATTTTTGGTTGTACGAAGATAAAATTGTTCTATGAACCCCAAATTTAAGACTTTCTTCGATCCATTTATTGTTTACAATCTCTCGGGTACAACGAAAACCACAAATCTGGCGGCATCATATTCATGTCAGTTCTTTAAACAAAAAATAAAAATAAAAAAAAATAAAAAAAATTAATAATAATAAAATAAAACTTTTTGTTAGCAGTTATCTCATTGATATCAAACTTTTCGATTAAATTTGTACTATAATTGGGAAAAATATCAAATTAAAATATATAATTATAAAAACCAATAAAATTAGTCATTCAATTATGAACGAGTCAAAATTGAAAAGATTCATAAGATTCAATTTATATATTAATTTTCAATTATAAACCTAAATTTTAAAATCTTTCAATAAGAGGCTTAATTTAACTTTATTTTTGAATTTGAAGTTTCAAATTAGATGCATTCTCAATCTAAAGCAATATTTCATTTTCTTTTTATTCCACGACAAAAATGTATTTATGTTTTGATTATATTAACTTTTTTCTTTTATATTTTATTTTTATTTTTATTTTTATTTATATTGACAGATTTATTTATGTTTCATAAATATGTATTTACATTTTGAATAAGTTATAGCAAGTTAGTTAATTTTTAAACGATCTTCATCCATTATCTATTTTTTAATTGAGAACTCAATATAATTTTAAGCATTCAATTAAGAAATAAGGATAAATCGAGCCCCTTAATCAGAATTTCAAAATATGAGTCTAAAATTGAGAATTTATATATAAATTATGAAATTTATCAAGTCAAAATTTTGGATCGAAGTTGAAATTTTCAAAAAAAAAAAAAAATGTTATATAGATAAACACAAAAACCTATATATCCCGAATGTATGAATTGTATACTTATAAGATATTACATGTAATTTTACTTGTTTTAGTAAAAGATATTAGTTGTATGTTCATAAGGTATTAGTTACTTACTGATGAGGTATTGCTTGTATAACTGAAATATATAGATATTAGTTGTATATTCATAAGGTATTAGTTGTTTACTCATAAGGTATGACTTGCAATTGTATAATTGAAATATATGTTGTATAGAAATTAATATATTACTTAAGGTATTACTTGTTGCATATAAAAAAAAAAATATTTACGATGAGAATTTTTGCAACAACGAAAGTTGTCGTGAAAATTCTATTTTTTGCGACAACGCATGTTGCAAAAATTGAAAATATAAATTGAATATTATCATAAAAAGCAATTAAAAAAACTTATTTGCCACAACATTAGCGACAACAGTAATATCATAAAAAAATTATTTACAAAAAGACTTTTTCGATAATACACGAACTTTAAAACACTAAGTGCAGCAGCTGAAATACAAACTCTTGTGTGCAACATTTAAAACACAATTATAACACCATTTGTTATAATGCAATATTAATGTGTCTCTGACATGTGATGATAGTCCATGTGCTCCAAATTAATGACCAAGGGGATATGGACTATCAACACAATATGAGAGACAATAATATATTAATTAAGGTATTCATGAATGATGCATGAATGCAAGTAGGTTGAATAAATAAATAAATAAAGTAGAAATAAATGGAGAAGAAATTAATGTTACGTACCACAGGAGATGGAGTTTGGTTATTGGTAATGAATTGGTGTTTGGTAGTGAGCAATTCACGTTCATTGCCAAGGCTATGGTGAGCAGTAGTAGACGACGTTATTGTAGTCTTATTCTTCTTCTTGTTAGCCCTGGCTTCTGAAAACACCACTGAGTAATTTGTTTCATCCAAATTCTTTCCATCCCATCCTCCAAATTGAGGCACTGATGATGTCGACATCCGGGTTTTCTGCATCAATATTCATTTTATTTAATCGAGTATATAGAGATAGATATATAAATAGATAGATGTTGTATATATATGTACATATGTCACATTAGTCAATATCCCCTTGGTCTGAAAAGCACATTGACTAATGCGTTTTATGCTTGTGTATATTGATATGCATGTTGACATTATATATATGTATGAACATTAATTATGAGTAATAATAAAGTGGGTCAAAATATTTTTTTTCTCTTTGCAGTCTGAATTTCTTTTTTCTTTGAGTACACGTTAAAAGTGCACGAGGTTTTCACTTTGCAATCTAAATATCTCATTTCCTGATCATTTCTCAAGGCATGATTGAAATTTTCGTTGGGAAATTTGAAAATTGATTCGACACTTTTAAAAAGTGTCCCAACTAACTAGGTAGCTAGGGTTTTTAAAACCAAATCCATTTCAGCTCCTGCGGCATGGAACACCATATGTTAGCAGAATACAAGATGATGATATCTTGTAAGACACAAATAAATGAAAATTTAAAAATAAAAAAGAATTTCCAAAAATAATGTAAATTATATAATTTTTCATCATATATTCAGGTTGGTGCAGGTTGGTATCATCACTTACCCCCTTGATGCCGTCCATGGAAGGAAGAAGAAAAGAGAAGAGGAGAGGAAATGGAACAATTAATTAATACATTAAGTATTAATTGAAAAATATATATATAATTTGAAAACATGATTTATTTAAGATGAGAATGAACGACCTAAATGGCTTCACATTATTAACCACTCAATTTTTCTGGTGGAAATTGGAGGAGAGGAGGATTACCAGCAATTTCACTCAATCCTAAGGCTAAAAATCAATTTCATCATTCATGATTTTGTGATAAAACATTTAAACACCCACATTTCATTCAATTTTTGTCAGAAATTTTCTAGCTAGTCAGAGCAGTCACACCTCTAATTTGTGGATATTCGAGCCATTTATGATGATGTGTTATTTGTGTGGATTTGAACTCTTTTGTATTGTGGAATTAAATTTTAATGAATCTAAGGAAAATATCATTTTTCATTCTATAATGCAGTACATATATTTAGGAACCTTAAGTATGAATTCATTTGAGGTATATTTTTCTTCATTCATCCAGTAATAAAATCATTCATCACTTCTGTCATCAATCGACTGAGCATTCCATAGATCATTAATGTTCTTTTGTGAAGTTGAGACCAATATTTATCTATTAATAATGGCTAAGATAGTCAGTTCAATCACTCTCAACGTCTTTCCTTTCGAAATCCTAAATTTAATTGATTTTCCGAAATTTTCATGTGATGAAAATCCCCTAAATGAATGCATAATTAATTTATTTTCTCTTCAACTCCATGAATAATAGAGACAATGTCATAAGTACTTTAATGCACATGGAAGTGGGACTGATCTATGACACTTTAGTATATAGAAGGTAGAGATTATGATATAACAAACAGAAGCAGGACACTAATGTACATGAGTACACTCACCAATTTGAGGAGCTGATTTAAGGCATTTATGGTAGAATATTTTGTTCAAGGCTATCTGGAAATATTATTATTGTGTAACAAAACTAATACTACCAATTCTCCAAATCCTCAAAGCCTATTATACAGAACATGTATTTAATGGATTTTTTGATGGCATCTCTCCAAAAGATTCAAAGAAACCAAAAGCTATGCATCAAAAGAAAAGAGAGCAAAATTAGTGTAAGTAACAATATGTACATAACTCATTAAACTATATATATCATGCATCCTCAAACATAAGACAAACAATTAATTTGATCTTTGATGTGGATATTCTTAGGATAATGGGCTTGAGGCCCACGACTTGGAAGATCTTAGATGTTGCCACAGACGGCGCCAGATGTTGGGGGTTCGAGATTTTCAACATCAAATTAAGATGTTCTCGTGCGGCTCTTGGAATCACATCCAGCAATGGAGCCGGAGCTTCTGTTTCATTTTTCAACTGTGCATTGGAGAGAAGATGGCTTTCTGTCATCGATTTCTTCTTTGATGAAAAATGTTGATTCTTTTGTTGAGTTTTGTTTCGTTCTTCTTGAATATCCTCATAAACAAGTGGTTAATAAGACTTGCATGTTGCTTTGGAGTATCTGGAAGCAACAAAATGAATGTGTCTAGAAAGGAGCAAGTAAAACGGTCTACAAAGCTGGTTGTTGTCATGTTTATGAAGCTAACGAAATTGGACTTCTTGAGGCTCTTTCGTGGATAAAAATGTTGAACTTTCAACATGTTATCTTTGAAATGGATGCTAAGATAGTTGTTGGTTCTAATGATATTGATCATTCAAAGTTTGACTTGATTGTTTTGCTTTACATGATGTTCTATCTCAAATTATAGTCTATTTCATTCAGTTTGTTACAGAGTCTAATAGTGTTGTCAATTATTTTGTCTAGAATGCGTTCAGTCTTCCCAATCCCTCCATCTTTAACGAGGCTTCTAGTTTTTTATCTAGCTGTGTGGAGCGAGATTGTAATCTCTCATATTAATTTAATGAAACTCCTTTTGATTAAAAAAAAAAAAAAAAAACCAAACACTTTGTAAACATAGCCTTGGATTTGAAGTTTCATAAATAACAACAATGAAAGCAAAATAAAGAATAATAAAAGCGTTTTTCAGTTACACGTTTTCTTTGTGCGGACTCCAACCGCCTTATTCGAAGCCATAAAATCAAATCCCCCAAATCATAGACACAAAATTTGCAGCTCTAAAACCCTAATTTTGGAACTCTGCTCATTAATTCTCCGGCAATGGCGGCAATCAGCCTCCGCAAAGGAAACACTCGTCTCCCCCCGGAGGTGAATCGAGTTCTGTACGTTCGCAATTTGCCGTTCAATATAACGAGCGAGGAGATGTACGACATATTCGGGAAGTATGGCGCTATACGGCAGATTCGCATCGGAACGAATAAGGATACAAGAGGCACCGCCTTCGTGGTGTACGAGGATATCTACGACGCCAAAACTGCCGTGGACCACTTGTCTGGGTTCAACGTGGCGAACAGGTATTTGATTGTTTTGTATTACCAGCAGGCGAAGATGGGGAAGAAATTTGATCAGAAGAAAAAGGAGGAAGAGATCCAGAAGCTTCAGGAGAAGTACGGGATCGGTACTCCTGCTTCCAGAGATAAGTAGTTTGCCTTTTGAGTCAGTAAAGATTATGCAGGGGTTTTATTGAAATTTGAAGAATTAATGTGTGTTAGTTTTGTATGAACTTTTCTTGTTGATATATGATATTTCTAATGCTTTCGAGTTTATGTTACTAAATCAGTGATTATGAGTTATCGTTGGCTGAGTTGGAATATAATTTCTGCTCTGTTCTGGAATGCTAAACATATTATCTTTGAGGATGATGCTAGAATAGGGAATTAGTTGTTAATTTTTCAACTCTTGATTTGTAGTTTTTTAAACTGAAAATCTTGAATTGAAAACTAATATTAATGTTAGGAATCTAGGAAGAACAACACTACTTACATAAGATGAATCTAATTCAGGCTTTGTAGTTCAACCTTAGAGTATACAAGATTGGACAAGTGCTTGAAGTTACCTAAGGTTACATTTGGATTGAAGGGCTTCAGAATGATATTAAACCCGTAATAACAAATTCATTGGTAAATGTTTGGATTGACAAGGATTTGAAATCCATTACTCCCATTTTGAACTAATTGTTGAGAGATTATGGTGAATTTGAAATTCACTCCAATTTGGGTGGATTTCAAATTCTTGAATTCAAATCCTTCAATGCAAATGCAGAAAACTTATATTGGAATGCAGGTACTCAACCTTACTTCAAGAACAGATTATACAATAATGGCCAATGTATTTCAATCCAATGTGGAAAACTTGCTCTATGTGAAGTTGACAAGTACTACATGGGAAAATTGGAGTAATGTGATCAGTTCTAACAACCTTAGTTAACATACTAATCAGACGAAACAAAACAAAATTTAAGCATTTTTCCTTCAACTTTTAGCACTTGAAAGATATTAATATACAACATGTTATATAGAAATAGCTACATACATATACATAAAGCCTATAACATTAGTATCTCTTGAATCTGCACAAGATTTCGCCTTCCCTCCATGGAGAAATTGTGTGCGACATACATGTGTGTAAGAATGTTTAGATAAATTTCATCTTCTCTTCGATGTTTGCCTTCAGCAAACTATGAAGCGAAGACACCACTTCTTCTTTTCTTGGTATTTGCTACCAAATCTGGGTTACCTTTCCTCATCATGGCCACAAATTCATCATAGTTGATCCGGCCATCCTGCACATTATTTTTTAGCAGTTCATTATAGTCATTCAATCAACAATTGTCATCCAGTGTATGTTGTTAAAAAAAAGATGAAACAATCACTCTGCATTCTTGCCAAGTAATCTAGACTGGATAATGACAAGATAATAATGATGAATGAGCACTTTGTTAGAATTCTTACATTGTCATCATCAACTTCAGAGATTATTTCTTTAATATCCTTGTCATCATCCATCCCATACTCTCTCAGAGCTTGCTCTAGTTCTTCTATGGTAATGAACCTGATGAGAAGGAAAATAACAATTGGAGGAGCTTTATATAATCACAGTAGACAAAAATCTTTTTTAGTGTAGAAGAATCACTTCGCGTATTTATGCTTACCCACTATTGTCTTTGTCGAAATACTGGAATGCTGTGTAAAGATGCTCTTCTCTGTCCATTCTGTTCATATGCATTGTTGCTGTAATGAATTCTTCATAGTCTATGGTGCCATTTCCATCCGCATCAGCCTAATTAATCCATTAACATACAGATCGTAAACATCCTCATCTATCGAAAAAGATATGATTGAGATGTGATGCTTATATAGTATGTTGAATGATTCTGGGAACTTACAGCTTCCATCAACTGTTTGACTTCATTTTCAGTTAGCTTTGTTCCTTGCTTGGACAATCCTTGCTTCAGCTCTTCAAGAGTTATTGTACCACTATTATCGGTATCCATTCCTTTGAACATTTCTTTCAGCCCCATAATCTCTTCCTCAGACAAACATCCAGCAATAACCTTTTATCAAGAAATTTGATAGTTAGACTTATGTTGATTTTCCTTACGGTTAAAACTTAAACCCTAAGGAGGGTACCGGAATAATATGCTTACACGCAATGCAACTTTTTTGAATTTGTTCATAGCTCTGAATTGTTTGAGCCTATTGAGAACAGCATTGTCAAGTGGTGTATCGGGCGCCTCTCCGTCCTCCTTGATCCATGGATGATCTACAAAAATAAAACACCATACATATTTACATGAATCATCTTGCTACTATGTTATAAGAAAAGGTTTGTCCAATTTAGAATTTAGAGGTTGAAAGATTCATACTTAGCACTTGGGATGCCGTGAGCCTTTGCTTGGGATCTGAATTCAGCATCTTCCTTACAAGATCCTTTGCTCCACTTGAAATAGAAGGCCAGGGGTCCGAGGAGAAATCGATATGGCCCCGTAAAATAGCATTGAATATGCCCGTCTCAGATTCTGCGTTTCGATTTTATTCAATCAATTTACAGGGAATAAATGCAACAACTCTCTGTTCCAAACTGTATGTCATCTTATATTTCAAATTCACCATTACAACATTGTAGAATGTAATGAATGCATGGATACATACCTGCCCAGAAAGGAGGAACACCAGAAAGAAGAATGTAGAGCATAACTCCAATGCTCCAAATATCAGCTTCTGGGCCATATCTTCTCTTCAACACCTCAGGAGCAATATAATATGCACTTCCCACGATGTCTTTGAATTGTTCTCCTGCAAAAAACATGTACATGCATTAATTAGGTTTGTTGATTTGAAAAAAGCATATATGGAAATGGAAAGAGAGAGAACCTTCTTTGTAGAAGACAGAAAGACCAAAATCTGTGGCTTTGAGTGGTGCATTCTCATCCTTATTAAGGAGCAAGAAATTCTCAGGCTTAAGATCCCTATGAATAACCCCCATAGAATGACAGGTATGAACAATTTGCACAATGGTCCTCATCAACGAAGCCGCCGCCCGTTCGGTGTAATGGCCCTTCGCGATAATCCGGTCGAAGAGCTCTCCACCGGCGCAGAGCTCCATGACGAGATGCACAGAGTGCTTATCCTCAAACGCCCCCTTCAACTCCACGATGTTCTCTTGCCCCGCAAGGTGGTGCATTATCTGCACCTCTCTCCGAACATCCTCGATGTCCTCCTTGTTCGCCAGCTTTCTCTTTGCAATCGTCTTGCAAGCAAACTGCTCGCCGGTTTGCTTGTGAGTCACCAGATGGGTCACCCCGAATTGGCCTCGTCCCAGCTCCTTCCCCATCGTGTACGTGTTCTTGATGTCCTCCATGGGCCGCCCCAGGACGGGGCCCATGTGGGATGATTTTCTCGTCTTCTTGGGAGGGGAGGCGGTGGGAGGAGGGGACGTTTGTGGTGCCGTGGCATTGGCCTCGGGGGTGGCGATAGTGTTGTTGGCGGTGTTGTTGGCGGAGGGGTCGGGAGGAGAGTCGTCGCTCTGGGAGCAGCAGTTACCCATCGGTGGTGGGGGGCGGAGGAGGAGGAGGTGGTGGTGGTGGTGGTGGAGATGGGGGCGCCCGGAGCAGGAAAGTATGGGGAGTTTTTGTTGAGGTGGTTGTGATTTTGTTAGGAGAGGGAGAGAGAACCATGCATGGACGCTAAGAGATGATAGTTAGAGAGGAGAGAGAAAGAGAAAGAAAGCATGATCCAAGTCATTGTATTAGAGAGATTTTAGGGGAGGAGAGAGAGGGGAATGAGAACCAAATTTTATTTTTTTTTCGTTTTTTTTTCTTTCTAAATTTACTCTCATTTGATTTAGCGGTTCCATTTTCAATTCAAGTTTTATTAAAATGTTTAAAATCAAACTCAAGTCTTTAATATTAATTAATAATTATATCTTGGTTTAACTACCATTACCATGCTATTTCACTACCTCGTGCTACTCTTATTTATACTTCCTCGTTTAAGTTTAGTTTTAAAAAATTCTATTATTTGTCCTTTTAGAGTTAAATATAATTTTATTCCAAAATTATCCACATTACTATCCGTAAAATTTTGTTAATTTAAGTCTAGCAAGTGAGTTTGTAATTAAAATATAGGAATTCGATAGGAACTCCTTTCTTTTGGAATTAATATGGTAATATTTCAACTTTTAGAAATTTATTGATTAGTTAAGGATATATTAGTCAAGATTTTATCATTCTTCATTTTTTGACAAGATTGTAAAACAATATTTAAATGAAATCGGATGAAATGTTAAAATTTGTTCTTTTATTTAAGATAAATATTGTGGTTTCACATATTATTTGTAGGTGATGTGCTCCGTCTTATAAAAACTATCCATGAGATCATCTCACGTGAGTTTTTGTTCTATTGGAAATAGTATGACTCTTGTGGAATTGTCTTAGGGATATTTTTTTGTGAGACGGGTCAATCTAACATATTTCACAACCCACCCAATTCACATGAGTTTGTTAAAAATTGATTTGGTTGATGAGTTATAGAATTCGTACAACAAACGATCGGATCGGATTAGATAGATATCCCTTCAACATAGGTCATCGAAAGGATCTCGGAGACCCACCAAAGTACGAAAGCCAAGATCTTTCAAAAAACGGATTCCTATTTGAAGAGTGCATAACTGCATGGATAAGCTTACACTAACCCGTCAATTTGGGATCCAATATATCTATAAAATCGTCTCATAATAAATCAATGTGTACGTATTGAATTTTTTTGAATCGGATCTGTTTAATTCTTTTTGGCCAGCTTAATTTTTAGTTTTCTGTTCTATTGACTTATTTTTTTAACCTTGAATTCAGAAAAATATTTTTACATCCACTATATATATATATATATATATATATATATTATTCAACCTTTAACTTGATATAATCGACATTTGAGGTAATTTGAGCTAAAATCAATGTACGTAAAATAATTATATGCAAAAGCAATGTGTGTATAAGAATTTTTCCAAACCTAAGGCTATGTTTGGAAGAGATTTGGTATGGAAGGATTTTGAACTTCAAAATCCTAATGTATGTTTGTTTCCGTATTTAAATTTGGATTACAAAATCCAGACATAATCATTACTACCTATATTACAATCATGAATAATTATAAAATATATTTTTTCATAAAAAACTATCACATCAACCCATCTTTTCACAATAAAATATTATATCAATCTACTTTTTCTAGCATCGATTTGACATGTACATATAATCCTACCCTACAAAATCTTCAAACAAACATATATTTGTACTATTCACATTTACTACATAAACTAAGATTTCAAAGTTAGGATTTGACTAAACCCACTAAAATTCCTTCCAAACATAGCAAAGGGATATGAAAAAAAAAAATGAAAAAAAAAACCAATAAATCAACATAGATGACTAATATAAAAACAAATCTCTATTTAAAAAGTAAATGTCAAAATAAAAATAAAAATTTAATGGATGTTGCGCCCACCGTGGGGCTCGAACCCACGACCACAAGGTTAAGAGCCTTGCGCTCTACCAACTGAGCTAGACGGGCTGATGAACTCCACTCTTACATAATATATTTTTATTTATTCAAAATATATGTATGTAGCTAGTAACCATAATAGTTATTTCAGTGAAAATTATTTTATCAACATAAAAAGAATAAGAAAAAAAGGAGTTCATTTCATGGATTTATAATATTACTGAACATATAAAATGTAGGATTAATTTCAATTTTGATCATATATGTAACACTCTTTTTATTTTTAAACCATCAAGTATACGTTTTTCAATTTTGGATCTATATGTTTTAATTGTTTCCAATATTGGTCTTAAATGTTTCAATTTTTTACAATTTCAATCTAATTTTGGTCAGGAAAATGTCACGTGACTTCGGAAATTCCAACCAAAATTGGATTGAAATTGAATATATGACCAAAATTGGAAAAATTAGATTGAAATTGAAAAAAATTGAAACATACCAGACCAAAATTAAAAAACATATTATTAATTATCAAAAAAAGGAAATGACCTTACATATCAGACCAATAATTGAAATTAACCCTAAAATATAATTAAATGTCGATTAATAAAAGTCAACAAATGTATGTCACATACTTATGAAGGTGAATCTTTGAATGAATATTATAAAAATAATCTAAACAAAAATTCATGTGAGACGGTCTCACGAATAGTTACCATAACCCCAACACCTACAAACAACATGTGAATTGTAGGATTTGGGTTATGGGTAATTGGATTGTGGATTGATTCGTCACACAATGCAATAAAAATAAGTGAGACGGTCTCATAAAAGATTAACTCAAATATTTATTGGCAACCAACGTAATATTATAAAAAATCATGACAACCCCCAACTGAAAATAACAATGTATGTTTATACATTCACATTTAATTAATATATAAAATCAATTTTCTTCTTTGTATATTTGTTTGTCAATTAAAGATATATTATAGATCAAATATATATATGGAAATATTAGTGGACATATGATCTCATTTGAGTTACTTGAAGAAAACAATTTTTTTTTGCATATGTAAACTTGATTAAATTAAAATACTTGATATAATAATTTTATGAAGTAATATATATGATAAAATTTAATACAATGTATATTATTATTAATTGAGTAAGAAGCCAAAACTAATTAAGTTCTAACAATATTAATTGAGTAAGTCTTTTTTAAACCGTGTCATGAATTTTATATTTAGGTAAGACATGTCAACCCACAACCTACATTCTACAATTCACATATTGTTATTTGTGGATTATATATAAACTTCTTCTTAAGATAACTATTTATAATTCATATTTACATACATGACCAAAATTAAAATTAACTCATAACTATTCAAATTTTCTAAGTGCTCCATCAATATAGTCAATACAACCAAAATCCTTATTTAGAGCATCACATTTGTATTTGTAGTGTTAATGTCAGCAATTGTTGTTGGAAATTGAATTTAGGACTAAAATGAGACTAAAAATGAAAAACAATTAAGATCTAAAGAACCATTGTGGAAACTCATAAAATTACTGGACTAGCTGAAACTAGATAAAGTTTAAATTATATGACCAAAATTAAAATTAATTTCTCATATGATTATCTTCTTCAATATTTTATATTAGTACATGCAATTACATTTCATTTAATGAATTTATTTGATTTACAGGAGTTTGGCTTATGCATTGTCATTTTGAACGACATATAAGCTGGGGAATGGAGATGGTATTTATTACTAAAAATGGGAAGAGCCCAGATGCTAAAATGGATCCTCCACCTCCAGATTTTCCAAAATGCTGAATAATTAGGAAAAATATTGAAATCTTGTGTTCATTATTTAATTATCTATTATATATAAATTAAATAAAGCATGTTTGAAGATTATATTTATGTTTTAGGAATTATATTAATCTTTCGAGCCGACCGTTTCTAACTTAAAGAGTATATTAATATAGGTTTAAAACTTATTATCGCATTTGGTGTAATATTTAGTAAGATTGAATTCTTTACTTATAAGTAAATAGAGATTTTTAAAATAAAAAATTATTGTCCTGATATCGATAGAAGGGTTGTAATGGCCAAAGACATTTTCAGCCACTACATATATTGGTAATAAAATATATATTCATTTTTATGCAAAATGAAATATTCATTTATATTAGGAACAAAAAGCTTTTTTTGGTTATCTAAATCTATTTCTTTGGATTTTATATCTTTTATATTTCTTCTTTGTTTTTCACTCCTCTACAATAATAACAAAAAAAAAAAAAAAAATCCATTTTTGGTCCACTTGATTACCTACTATAGAATAAGAATTATAGTCAGAAAGTCCGTTTCTTTTTTCTGTCTTTTTAACAATCAATTAATGAAATAAATGGTTGCATCCTGCATGAAATTGCTATGAAACAAATGGCATAATCAAATCACAATAGTTGGTAGCTTACATTTGCTGCAATAGAAATCATTTAATTTAACATTTAAGTAGCTTATATACATTCGAACTTCATGTCAAATAGAGGTAACAAAACAAGTTTTTTTTATTAAAACACAACCTCAACAGGTCCATTAGTCCATAGTCCTTCTAGACAAATATCATAACAAAACAAGTTATTTTTATTAAAACACAACCTCAACGCTCATAGCCCTTCTCGATGGATACCATAACAAAACAAGTTTTCATATTAACACACAACCCAACGGACTCATAGTCCTTGTCGACAAATTAATGCCGTAACAAAACAAGTTTTTTTTTTATTAAAACACAACCTTAACGCTTCTAGCCCTTCTCTGATGTCGTAATAAAACAAGTTTCTTTTTACTAAAACGAAACCTCAACGGGCTCATAACCCTTCTCGACAGATGCCTTGACGGCATCCACCACAAGCTGAGTCTTTCTACTAATAGTTGGCCACTTCTTCTCAACTTCCAAGCCATGCTCTTTTATCTTTGTCACCAAAGATGAAAACTCCTTCACCATTACGGTTTCTTGAGGAAGATCCGTCATAACCACTTGCTCGATTGTTGCAGGCTCGATCCCAATAGGCATGTCAGCAAATTTGGTATTAGCATTCACGTAGAATGGTCCAACGCTCTCTTGGAAAGGAATGACAAAGTCATGGACGCGCAAGGACCCGTTGGAACCAAGGACACTAATCTCCATAGTTAGATTAGTGAGGAACGAACAAAAGAAAGTCGCGATCACACCATCGAGGAAAAGCAAAGATGCACCCGAGGTTAGGTTTACGCTCGCCTCATTGAACTCAGCATCCCTCAAAGCAGTTACGCTTTTTGGGAGCTGATAGTCGAGAGCCCATAGAATTGCTCGGATGCAATACCAACCAGTGTCGCCCAATGCGCCCAGTGCATCGAGATCTGGCTTCACGCTGATATCGTTTTTGAGAAAATCTTCACCAGTGTTGTATGAGAAAATGCTATGCACCTATGATTGCAAAATTTAAAGTAAGTTCATATATATACATATGAATTAGAAAGGAAAATCACTCTGGCTTTAGAATCTGGATTATGAATTTTGCACTTTTTTTTTTCTTTTAATGCACAAGTATTTTCATTAAATATAGCCAAGGATAGCAACTTCAGCGTGTCCGGACCTTTTAGTATACCTGGTATACCATCTCATATTCCATGACATTTAATACACGCTACATGTTAATTGGTGAAATCATTTGATATACATATCTTGTGGTGATTAATTTGAATTAGAAAATATAACATTGGGTGTAATATAAAATCTCACCCCATTTTCAACGAAATGAAATTTCTTATCTATAAGATCGTTTTAGTATATCTAATATTTATATTGCCAAAAATATATTTGTTTGTAATCTAGTGTTGAAATTGGATACATCCTTGCATTTCTTTCTTCACTTCCAATTAACTTCTCAACAAATTTATCCTTAGTTCGTTTCCACATAGTATTTTGGCATACCTATTCATAGTTACATAAACTTAATAGTCCATCCCTTCCACACAAAAATTAAAAAAAAAAAAAAAAATAATAATAATAAATGACTAAATAAATTCTGTATTTTATTTAAAAAATATGACTCTTTAAAGACGGTATCATGATTTTTTTAGACGGAGGATTGTGGAAATACATTTTATTCAATTTTTAAGAAATGAACATAATTACTTGAAAAATCTAGGATATGTACCCAACTCAATAAATACATCAATCATGGAATCTCCACTTTGTTCATTTTTACTTGAAAAATCTAGGATATGTACCCAACTCAATAAATACATCAATCATGGAATCTCCACTTTATTAAACTAACAAAAATATCACTAACATAGTATCTTAAATTTAAAAAATAATAATAACCAAAATAAGAAAATTATCATTTTCAGTTAAAAGCTTTTAGAAAACATACCGCTTTGAGACGGCCAAAGCGGCGATGATCGGATAGAAACGCCTTCATCTCTGCCGTGCGTGGGTGGTGCATCCACATGGTAGCATCCATGAACTGCACCCCACTGGATTCACACGCCGCCAGAATTTCATCCAGCTCGGCTACCCTCAGAGCCACCGGCTTCTTGAGCAGCACGTGCTTCTTCTTCCGAGCAGCCAAAACAGCCCAGTGTAGGTGGAGGCTTGTCGGAAGCGGAATATAGACGGCTTCCACTTCGGCGTCATCCAGAACCACGTCGTATGAGCCGTAGGCCTTGGCGGCGCCTGGGAAGCCATTGCTCTTGGCAAAGGCGGCTGCTTTCTCCCAGAGACGGAGCCGGGGGGGGGGGGACTGAGGGTGGCGGCCGCCTCCCCAAAATTCTGAAAAAATTGCATATATACATACATATATATATGTAATATAATATATAAATAGAGTAATGTGTGGTTGTGCTCATATGGGCCATTTGTGAATATTAAAAAAGTCAACCCAACTTGGCAACTTGGATTTGGAAGCTTATGATGGGCCCGCCTCCCCACCCCAAGTGAATAAAAAAGAAATGATGGGCCATCCACTAACAACTTACTGCAAGTCTGCAATCAAGAAATTATTTAGTTATATATTATTTGTTTTTATCTTCTTTTCTAAGAAATCAGTAAAGTGTCGAAGAGCAGTAGCAGAACAGAGCTTCATTTTCTTCATTTTTTTATCATTCAAAATTCACCTTTCTTGATGAATATAAGGTAATATACTAACATTAATGCTCTTAATTTTATAGTTTACTTTAATCTTATTATGCTTTGCATTTTTAATTTTTGAGTTATTTGTTTTAAACCCTAATAAGATTTCTTATGTAATCATGTATTTCCTTAACTTTATTTCAAAATTTTAGTGGTATTTTTGAATCTTAACCTTAAATGTCTTAGTATATTAGTACCTATTTAAATTATTTTTAATTTCTTAGTCATTTGAAAACACAATGATATTTTTTGAAATGGGAAATTACTTGTTAGTTGTACTTATAAGTTATATAATCTTGTATTTTTATATACATATGTAGGTAGATTGACTATGAAGTATAAGACACTTGATTCGTTTTTCTCCAAGAAACGGAATTTTCAAGAGAGTTCAAATCCTTATATTTTAGAAACTTCAAGGGTTGATGTGGATAATGTTGAAATAGCCGATCTTTCAACAAATGGTGTTGATGAGTCTTCTTCAAGAGTCATACAAAAGCTTGATCATGATTCTACTGGTTTTCGTATTGAACGAGATCCTGGATTGCGTATGTCTATATGGAGTTGCCCAGTAAATAAAAGAGATGAGATTAGACGTGCTTATTTAATTGCCGGTCCATATCAGGGAGTTCCCATAAATTCCTCTCAATTTGTGGATAAGCACTGTAGAAAGTTTTTACCAGCTTGGTATAAAAAATTTCCTGATTGGTTGGAATATTCACCTACAAAAAATGCTGCATATTGTCTTCCGTGTTTTCTTTTTATCAAGCCATCCGCGCATCCATGGGCTAATGCATTTAATGTGGATGGATTTCAAGCTTGGAAGAAAGTAAGTAATGGCGAAAATTGCTCCTTTTTGATTCATGAAGGCAAATGTCCAAATTCATCACACAAGATAGCTGTGAAACAGTCTCATGATCTAATGAATTCACTGCAACATATTGAGAGGATCATAGACAAACAATCCTCTGAGATGGTAGAGAAAAATCGTTTGAGACTTAAAGTTTCTATTGATGTTGCAAAATTATGTGCATTTCAAGGTATAGCTTTTAGAGCTCGTGATGAATGTCCAGATTCAGATAATCGTGGAAATTTCTTAGAAATTATAAGTCATACAGCTTCTTATAATGATGAGGTGAGCTCAATTGTCTTGGAAAAAGCTCCTGGAAATGCTTCTTATACTTCTCCTCAGATTCAAAAAGAGATTTTGTCACTTTATGCGAGTAAAATTCAAAGATACATCAGAGAAGAAATTGGTGATGCTAAGTATTGCATCATTGTGGATGAATCTCGAGATGAGTCAAAAAGGGAGCAAATGGCCATTGTGTTAAGATTTGTGGATAAAGATGGTTTTATTCGTGAGAGATTTCTTGACATAGTTCATGTGGAAGATACCAAAGCTACTACTTTAAAAAGAGACATTTCTGCAGTTCTTTCTCACAATAATCTTAAGGTACAGAATATGAGGGGACAAGGTTACGATGGTGCTAGTACTATGCGAGGAGAGTGGAATGGTTTACAAGCTCTCTTTTTGAAAGAGTGTCCATATGCATACTATGTCCATTGTTTTGCCCATCGACTACAGTTGGTCTTAGTAGCAGTTGCTAAAAGTGTTATACCGGTTGAGCATTTCTTTTCACATGTGACTGTTATTGTGATTTGGTGGATTCTTCTTCCAAACGCCATGATCAACTACAAAGTGCTCAGTCCATCCAAATTGCAGAATTAACTTCCACAAATGAACTTGACACTGGGAAAGGAAAAAATCAAATTGGAAGCGTGCAACGTCCAGGGGATACACGATGGGGCTCTCATCTAAGGTCTCTTCACAGTGTACGCAATATGTTCAAGTCTATTCTTCTTGTTTTACAAGTGATCGTCAATGAGAAAAATAATTTGTCTTTTAGAGCCACAGCCGATGGAGCATATGACACAATGACATCATTTGAATTTGTGTTTATCTTGCATTTCATGATTGAGCTACTTGAAATGACAGATGATCTTTGTGGGATTTTACAATGCAAAAATCAAGATATTGTCAATGCAATGGATGCGGTTCTTATCACAAAAGAACTTCTTAAGAGATACAGAGACAATAAATATGATCAGTTGCTTGATGAAGTGAAGAGTTTCTGTGAGAAGTATGAGATAATTATCCCAGATATGAATGCTCAACGTTGTTCAGGTAGAGGTCGGGTTCTTAAAGGTAGTCCAGTTACTTTGAGGCATCATTATCAATTTGATATTTTCATGGAAACACTAGATTCTATACTTTTGGAGATGAATAATCGATTTAATGATGACACAATTGAACTACTTAGGCTCAGCTCAGCTTTGGATCCGAGAGATGGATACAAATCTTTCAACATTGATAATATTTGTGAACTAATGGAGAAGTTCTATCCTGATGATTTTAGTAGCCAAGAGAAATTGCATATGAAGTATCAATTGGAACATTTTGAAATTGATATCAGACGCAATGAGCTTTTTCAAAAGGTATCAACACTTTCAGAGTTGTGTCAATTGTTGTCTAAGACTGGTAAAACAATGAATTACTACCTTGTTGATAGACTAGTTAGACTTACTTTGACTCTTCCGGTTTCTACAGCAACAACGGAACGTGCATTCTCATCTATGAAGATTGTCAAGACAAGATTGCGAAACAAAATGGAAGATGACTTTTTGTCTAGCTCATTACTAATGTACATCGAAAAAGAAATTGCTGAAAAATTTGATGTTGATTCGATTGTTGATGAGTTTGATGGTATGAAGAAGCGACGAGTACAACTTAAAAAGCATAATCTTAATAAGGTTAGTGAACATTATCTTTTATATTACTCTAATTTTTTAATTTTTTTTAACATTTTATAGTTATCTCAAGGTAAATTTACAAATATGAGATAGTAATATTTTTCCTTTGATTTTGCAGAGTTGATTCTATTGTAATGACATGCCACTTAGAGTTGTAGATTTTGATATGGATTGTTCTCGATGTAAGGTAACATATCTTTAAGTATTTTGAATCGTTTATTGTGTATTTCGAGTATAATATGTATGTAATATGATAAAAATATGCATTGGTGTTAAATATCTATATTCGATTTTCATAATTCAGGTTTTAAGAAAGTTCACCCCCCAAAGCATAAATCCTGGCTCCATCCCTGTTTCTCCGCAGAGCGGCTTCCGATGGCGACTATGGTGGAGTTGGGAGAGAGAAGGATGGCGCGTGACACCTTGCGTGCGATATTCGCGCACCCTAAGATGTCGAAGCGCACCGGCGATGGCATCGACCGAATCTCCGCCGCCATGGTAGGACTTGTGGTGGTGGAGTGTTGGCTTTAGTTTGCCGGCAAAGATGAGCTTTGATTGGGAATTGGGGAGCAGAGTAGAAGATAGAAGAGTGGGGCGGGTGTACACCATTTGCACGGATTTTAAGATTCGTGCACCACTATCTGACCCAGCCCACTAGCAGGCCCACGCTCTAAATCGATCAATCACGCGCTCGTACGCGCCCGCATGCGCCTCTAGGTTGTGGACAAAATCCACCCAAATATGCTTCTAGGTGTCTGACCTTTATGTTGTGTTAGACATACCTTTATATTATATTGATCATATCTTTATGTTATATTAGTGATACCCTTATTTCAAAATTTCATACTTTAACTCTAAACCCTAAACCCTAATTTCGGCACAATAAACCTTAATTTGACACAAGTTGTAGATATTTACATTTATGTAATATTACTTATACATTTATATGAGATTATTTATACATTTATATCAACATAAACATACATTTATGTAATATATATAAAAGTACAACGAACATAATTAAAATGTATGGCTAACATAACTAAAGGTATGTCTAATATAACTAAAAGGTATGAAAGGTATTAATATGTCAGTTTCAAAAAAATGCTAAGGTACAACTAGCCTTACAAAAGGTATGTCTAACATAACTAAAAAGTATGTCTAATATTACTAAAATGTATGCTTAACATAACACTAAAGGTATGACTAACATAACTAAAAGGTATGTCTAATACAACTAAATAATATAGTTAACATAACATAAAATGTATGGTATGTCTAAATTAATAAAAGGTATGCTTAACATAACATAAAGGTCAGACACCTGGGAGCATATTTGGGTGGATTTCATCCGCGACCTAGAGGCGCGTGCGGGCGCGTCTGAGCGCGTGACGGGCCGGGTCAGAAATGGTGCATGGACCCTAGATCCATGCAAATGGTGTATGTAAGTTTTTGTGCTAACATATATCCATTAACATCCTTATGTAATAAAAAAAAATTATCAAATTTATTTATTGAATAAAAGATACAACTTTTTGTGAATACAATATACTTTTTTTTTTGGATTTAATTCATATTGATCAAATTATTTACATATTTGTTCCTATGGTTTCAAGATAAATTGGGTTCACAATATAAATCTATGGAATGTAACACAAATTAGTTTGATGCATGAAACTCTAAATTCTATCAATTCACTGCATATTTCCCCAAAATTTGTAAGAATTAACTAATTTTCAAGTATATTGATAAATTTTGACTTATTTTAAAATCACATATCTCGATTTCAAAATGAGTCAATAATCAAAGTGAATAGGAACTTAATAGCCCACCCACATCCACAAATGCATAAGTCAATTCAAATTTCAATTACAAAATCAATATTTACAATGATTTATTCTTCACAACCACTAAGAACCAAACGAGAAACTTTATCCCATTTTTTCGTACCCTATCAGCATATCGATGCTAAAATATCATAGTCTATCAAAACTACAGTCTTGACAGTATAACAAATTGCCAACTTTGTATGTAAGGCTTTAGCACAATTGTAATGGTTATTCACTCAAAAACAAATAGTAAAGACCCCATTTCTAAAAAACCTAAAATGCCATCCTTTAGCTCTCCAATATCTTTGTGCATTTTCACTAACACGGGCACTTTTTAGCTTCAGAAAAAGCTTGTAAGCCATCTCAACTTTATCAGAACCCATCAGCTTATTGTTAAGTTTGCTACAAATAACCTAGCCAGGGAAAAACCCCTTTTGAATGCATTCCTCCATAACCTGGACAGCGGTTTTAAGCCTCCCTGTATTGCGGAGACCATTTATTATATACTCATAAACCTGCATATCAGAACCATAACCACTTTCTTGCATTTCACCCCATATACTCAACAGCAACCCACATTTGCCAAACCTCGATAGCCTCATTAGCAGCAACTTATAGGCAGTGAGGGATATTCTACAGCCTGCTTTCCTCACCTTCTTGTAAATCATCAGTGATGCGTGAGGCGAGCCATAGCTACACAAGGGTCTGATGAATTCAGTCAGAATCCCCGTTGAGGGAATTACACCTCGACCAAGCATCTCATCCAGCGTTTCAATGGCATCGGAGACTCTTCTACTTTTGAGAAAATGCATTATGATCCTAACATAAGTATCCACGTTTGGATCAATGCAATTACTCAGCATTGCCTTGTAGTATTTCAATGCCCCATCAATGTCACCATTGGCAATGCAATTGAAAATCATGGCATTGTATACCTCAACACTCAGCTGTTCTTACTTGTTCTTTAAGTACTCGAAGATCTTAACAGCATCATCAAATCTACCAACTCTACCAAAGCTCTCGATAAGATGGCTATAAGTTAGACAATCAGGCTCAACTCCATCATCCACCATCACCTTCAAGAACTTCTCAACTTCTGCAACTCTACTAAGCTTTGACCACCCTCCCACGATGATGTTATACATCGAGCAATCACATTGAACCTTCTCTCTCATTTTATTAAACAACAAACAGGCAGTGCCAACGTGTGATCGCCGCGACAAACAACTCAATGCAACACTCAATGTTTCCTTGTTCAATTCCTACCCATACTTCTCCAATTCTCCAAAAAATTTAGTAGCTTTAGAAACACGATGAACTCAAAGATAACTATCCATAACAACGAAAAGGGTCTCCGAATCAGGGCTAATTCCCCTGTTCTCCATATCTTTCAGCATTTCCATCATATGCACAAAGAACTTCCTCCTACCTAAAGCTTTAAGAATCAAATTGTAACTATCAACGCCCTTAGACAAATTTGGCTGCTCCATCGCCCAATTGAAGAACACAACCATCGCTCCACCGGATAAATCCCCTTTATTCACTACTTTGGCAAATACATCATCATTCAGTTCTACACCAACGCCACTCAGTGCGCGACATGCTGCAGTTTTGCCACTGAATTTCTGCAGGAAAATCCCTCGCAGTTTATCTTCAGACGACATAAATTCATCAACGGCCTTAATTTCCAACTGCTCACAGGGTGGAATTTCAGCGCTGGGTTTGCAATTTGATATGGGCAAAACTTCAGAGAGCTGATTCAGTACGTGAGATTCGTCATTACTAAAGTGATTCTTGTTTCTGGGATTTAGAGCAAAATCTAGTGTTGAAAAACGAAAAACGAGAAATGGAGATCGATGATGGATCAACAATGAACTGTACCTGAAGGTGTTCGATGAAAATCCTCTGAGAAACATAATCTGGTCCAATTCTGTATTTTGAAATAATGTTGGTTTTAGTCTCTATATGCCCACTTATTATATAGTTATTAGTGGTAATTTCATATTGTACTAATTTTCAGTAAGTGTTTACATTTAAAAATAAATAAAAAATAGATCACTAGTCATTCTCTTAAAATTAGTGGGAAAACTAAAATATGCAATTCACCTTCACAAAAACTCCTGTACACCAGTGTATGGATGTAAGATCCATGCAATCCGGGTCGATCCGACCCGGATCCACGAATTTCTTTTTTTTTTCTACATTTTTGTCTTGATCTTTATGTTACAAATGTGTGACATTTAGGTTATAAATGTGAGATTTTTATGTATAATTATCCCTACCTTTATGCACTGTAACTTAGGGAAAAAATGAAGATTTTCAATACAATTTGTACTATGTACCTTTATGTGATATCAATGTGACCTTTATGTTATATTATGTCACCTTGATGTACAAATATTTAGACCTTTATGCACATTTATATATTATATAAAGGTCAGAATATATATACATAAAAGTGTTATAATATAACATAAATGTTGTATTGATATCGCATAAAGGTGTACAGTTTAAATTATGTTGAAAATCTTCATTTTTTTTAAGTTACAGTACATTAAAGTCATGATAGTTGTACATAAAGGTCATACATTTATAACATAAAGGTCAGACTAATACAACATAAAAGTCACAACCTGAAGAAAAAAAAAATCCTAAAATCAAAAACACGCGGGTCCGGGATAAAAATGGGTCGACCCGGATTGCATGTACACCTAGTGCACACAAGACCAACTCATTCACCTTTAATTATTAATCAAAAATTCATGATTCATGTGCCAAAATTATTCTCTTTCTAAAAATCAAATCATAACCCTAAGTTAATTCAACGAATCTTATTTGATTTAAACTTAAACCGAACGAAAAATGTTCAAAACCTTAAAATGATTTTTGTTCGATTCGTGATTGGGTTGAATGAATGGGATTCCAACTCAACACCTTTTGAGTGAGATTTTGAGAAGAGTTGGAGTTGTAGACATGAAAGCGTAGGAACTCATGCTTGTTGAACCCTGTGAATTGCGTGAAAGTATGATACTCCAAAAATAAAAGAGAGACGAAAGATACAATAAAGTGATAGACGGAACTGCCATGAAATGACTTATTAGTATATTAATAGATCACTTCGGAATGGCATATACATCGGTTTCCTCGGGCCGGACGGAGATTGGCCCTCGAGTAGAATCATGAAATTTATCTGGGTTTATAATTTGGCCTCAAATAAGAGTCATTTTGACATATAAATCATGCATTTTTTACTGATATTTGAAGGTGAATTATAGTTTTAAGTTTTCCAACAAATTTTGGTTGTAAAATCTGTCAAAAATTGAGTTTTGGTAGTAATCGAAAATTTTCGAAAAAATGACTAGTGATTAGAAGAAAAAAGTACAATAGATCAAGTAGAAATTTGAAATTAACCCTACTAATTATAATACTGGTTGATTCAAAGAAAAGGAATAAACTTTTAATATTTTTGTTATTACCTTCTTTTTGGAAAATAATATTAATAATAATTTTGTATTTTATTATAGTTCATTAATGACAATTTTAGTGAAAAGATTTTAATATTTCCAACAATAAATCACAAACCAAAAATGTCATTTAGGGTTAAAGTGTGACTTCTTCATGTAAATATAAATCGATACGTTTGAATGTTCTCATTGAATGTATGATTTGATGTTTTAGATAACAATTACAATAAAATACACACTTTGAGTCTTTTTTTTTTATAGGGACAAGTCTTTGTTAAATTTTGTAAAAAAATATAGAATACATATTTACCTTACTTCAACTAAAAATAAAAAATCATCGATAGGCGATAACATGTGCATAATTACATCCCAACCTTTTATTTTGGATCATAATTTCAATTAAACCATAGTTAAAAAGTATCATGTGCATTTTTTTGAATATTTGAGATATTATAATTAAGAATGTAAAAACATTTTAATTTTAGTTAAAATATCATAGTCAAATGTAGAAATATAATAACAAAATTTAAAAACATCTGATATTCAATATTTGAAATAATTATAGGGATTTATTTTTATAACTTTAATTTTAATATTTTAAAAAATATATAGTTTGTAATTTTACTATAAATTATTATGATTAAAATTAAAAAATAAATATAACAATCCGTGAAATGTAGGGGAGACATACTAGTACATTCAAAAATGTTCGAAAATGGAGGGACAAATCATCTTCCCGCCGAAATACTAAACTCCGCCGCAAGCTATAAACCTTCAGATCTCCCACTCTCTCTCTCTTATCTCTCTCACACAGGGACGAAGCCAGGATTTATGCTTTGGGGGGCGAACTTTCTTAAAACCCGAATTATGAAAATCGAATATAGATATTTAACACCAATGCATATTTTTATCATATTACATACATATTATACTCGAAATACACAATAAACGATTCAAAATACTTAAAGATATGTTACCTTACATCGAGAACAATCCATATCAAAATCTACAACTCTAAGTGGCATGTCATTACAATAGAATCAACTCTGCAAAATCAAAGGAAAAATATTACTATCTCATATTTGTAAATTTACCTTGAGATAACTATAAAATGTTAAAAAAAATTAAAAAATTAGAGTAATATAAAAGATAATGTTCACTAACCTTATTAAGATTATGCTTTTTAAGTTGTACTCGTCGCTTCTTCATACCATCAAACTCATCAACAATCGAATCAACATCAAATTTTTCAGCAATTTCTTTTTCGATGTACATTAGTAATGAGCTAGACAAAAAGTCATCTTCCATTTTGTTTCGCAATCTTGTCTTGACAATCTTCATAGATGAGAATGCACGTTCCGTTGTTGCTGTAGAAACCGGAAGAGTCAAAGTAAGTCTAACTAGTCTATCAACAAGGTAGTAATTCATTGTTTTACCAGTCTTAGACAACAATTGACACAACTCTGAAAGTGTTGATACCTTTTGAAAAAGCTCATTGCGTCTGATATCAATTTCAAAATGTTCCAATTGATACTTCATATGCAATTTCTCTTGGCTACTAAAATCATCAGGATAGAACTTCTCCATTAGTTCACAAATATTATCAATGTTGAAAGATTTGTATCCATCTCTCGGATCCAAAGCTGAGCTGAGCCTAAGTAGTTCAATTGTGTCATCATTAAATCGATTATTCATCTCCAAAAGTATAGAATCTAGTGTTTCCATGAAAATATCAAATTGATAATGATGCCTCAAAGTAACTGGACTACCTTTAAGAACCCGACCTCTACCTGAACAACGTTGAGCATTCATATCTGGGATAATTATCTCATACTTCTCACAGAAACTCTTCACTTCATCAAGCAACTGATCATATTTATTGTCTCTGTATCTCTTAAGAAGTTCTTTTGTGATAAGAACCGCATCCATTGCATTGACAATATCTTGATTTTTGCATTGTAAAATCCCACAAAGATCATCTGTCATTTCAAGTAGCTCAATCATGAAATGCAAGATAAACACAAATTCAAATGATGTCATTGTGTCATATGCTCCATCGGCTGTGGCTCTAAAAGACAAATTATTTTTCTCATTGACGATCACTTGTAAAACAAGAAGAATAGACTTGAACATATTGCGTACACTGTGAAGAGACCTTAGATGAGAGCCCCATCGTGTATCCCCTGGACGTTGCACGCTTCCAATTTGATTTTTTCCTTTCCCAGTGTCAAGTTCATTTGTGGAAGTTAATTCTGCAATTTGGATGGACTGAGCACTTTGTAGTTGATCATGGCGTTTGGAAGAAGAATCCACCAAATCACAATAACAGTCACATGTGAAAAGAAATGCTCAACCGGTATAACACTTTTAGCAACTGCTACTAAGACCAACTGTAGTCGATGGGCAAAACAATGGACATAGTATGCATATGGACACTCTTTCAAAAAGAGAGCTTGTAAACCATTCCACTCTCCTCGCATAGTACTAGCACCATCGTAACCTTGTCCCCTCATATTCTGTACCTTAAGATTATTGTGAGAAAGAACTGCAGAAATGTCTCTTTTTAAAGTAGTAGCTTTGGTATCTTCCACATGAACTATGTCAAGAAATCTCTCACGAATAAAACCATCTTTATCCACAAATCTTAACACAATGGCCATTTGCTCCCTTTTTGACTCATCTCGAGATTCATCCACAATGATGCAATACTTAGCATCACCAATTTCTTCTCTGATGTATCTTTGAATTTTACTCGCATAAAGTGACAAAATCTCTTTTTGAATCTGAGGAGAAGTATAAGAAGCATTTCCAGGAGCTTTTTCCAAGACAATTGAGCTCACCTCATCATTATAAGAAGCTGTATGACTTATAATTTCTAAGAAATTTCCACGATTATCTGAATCTGGACATTCATCACGAGCTCTAAAAGCTATACCTTGAAATGCACATAATTTTGCAACATCAATAGAAACTTTAAGTCTCAAACGATTTTTCTCTACCATCTCAGAGGATTGTTTGTCTATGATCCTCTCAATATGTTGCAGTGAATTCATTAGATCATGAGACTGTTTCACAGCTATCTTGTGTGATGAATTTGGACATTTGCCTTCATGAATCAAAAAGGAGCAATTTTCGCCATTACTTACTTTCTTCCAAGCTTGAAATCCATCCACATTAAATGCATTAGCCCATGGATGCGCGGATGG
Organism: Scutellaria minor; assembly: GCA_954870855.1. Classification (NCBI taxonomy): domain Eukaryota; kingdom Viridiplantae; phylum Streptophyta; class Magnoliopsida; order Lamiales; family Lamiaceae; genus Scutellaria; species Scutellaria minor. Next base: position 17,947,986 of record OX940729.1, on the reverse strand, counting down.
CTTGATAAAAAGAAAACACGGAAGACAATATGCAGCATTTTTTGTAGGTGAATATTCCAACCAATCAGGAAATTTTTTATACCAAGCTGGTAAAAACTTTCTACAGTGCTTATCCACAAATTGAGAGGAATTTATGGGAACTCCCTGATATGGACCGGCAATTAAATAAGCACGTCTAATCTCATCTCTTTTATTTACTGGGCAACTCCATATAGACATACGCAATCCAGGATCTCGTTCAATACGAAAACCAGTAGAATCATGATCAAGCTTTTGTATGACTCTTGAAGAAGACTCATCAACACCATTTGTTGAAAGATCGGCTATTTCAACATTATCCACATCAACCCTTGAAGTTTCTAAAATATAAGGATTTGAACTCTCTTGAAAATTCCGTTTCTTGGAGAAAAACGAATCAAGTGTCTTATACTTCATAGTCAATCTACCTACATATGTATATAAAAATACAAGATTATATAACTTATAAGTACAACTAACAAGTAATTTCCCATTTCAAAAAATATCATTGTGTTTTCAAATGACTAAGAAATTAAAAATAATTTAAATAGGTACTAATATACTAAGACATTTAAGGTTAAGATTCAAAAATACCACTAAAATTTTGAAATAAAGTTAAGGAAATACATGATTACATAAGAAATCTTATTAGGGTTTAAAACAAATAACTCAAAAATTAAAAATGCAAAGCATAATAAGATTAAAGTAAACTATAAAATTAAGAGCATTAATGTTAGTATATTACCTTATATTCATCAAGAAAGGTGAATTTTGAATGATAAAAAAATGAAGAAAATGAAGCTCTGTTCTGCTACTGCTCTTCGACACTTTACTGATTTCTTAGAAAAGAAGATAAAAACAAATAATATATAACTAAATAATTTCTTGATTGCAGACTTGCAGTAAGTTGTTAGTGGATGGCCCATCATTTCTTTTTTATTCACTTGGGGTGGGGAGGCGGGCCCATCATAAGCTTCCAAATCCAAGTTGCCAAGTTGGGTTGACTTTTTTAATATTCACATATGGCCCATATGAGCACAACCACACATTACTCTATTTATATATTATATTACATATATATATGTATGTATATATGCAATTTTTTCAGAATTTTGGGGGGGCGGCCGCCACCCTCAGTCCCCCCCGGCTCCGTCTCTGCTCTCACACTCATTGACACAAACACCTCCAGTACCGCAGTACGTTAAAAATGGAGGACTACCCGACGCAATTGGAAAGCCATAACCCTAAATTAATCCCCAATTCGAACCATAGTTCTAGGAACACAATTCACATAGGGGGAATCCCCGTGGAGTTCCCATACCAGCCCTACGGCTCTCAATTGGCGTACATGAACCGAGTTATATCGACACTGGATAGGTCGCAGAGGGACGGCCATTGCCACGCGCTGCTCGAGTCGCCCACGGGCACCGGGAAATCTCTGTCGCTGCTTTGCTCCACCCTCGCGTGGCTACCCAGCCAGAAGTTGAAGAATGTTCGCGGGAAATACTGTTCAATTGATGAATGTTCTGCTGCCAGTCATTTTGTAACAATCTTGGTTATTTTTGTGGCTACCCACTCATTATGATGATTGCATTGCTCTTTAGGCAATCAGAGCTGCTTCAGAAGCTGTGCCAGATGTCTCTCATTTAAGTGGAAAGGCAGCAACCACACTAGAAGGTAATTCATCTCCATTTTCATAATTGTACATATCTGCTGCAGTGAAATGTTGTTGTTGATTGGCCTATGATTATCAATTTATCATACAGGATTGTTTTCTTCACTCACTTCTTCTCTGGGATTGGTGTCCATGTTCAGGACTTTGAACTAGCACTACAAAGATTTGTGAAGAAAGATGACGGTAAATGGTGATATTATGTTCTACCGTGAATGCTTAGTTCTCTCTTCCTCGTTTAGCCATGTCGGACCTTAGAGGATATTGAACTTTGCAATTCTTATCTTCTTTTGTGGTTTTCATTCTTGTGTAGAGTATTTCACACTTATCCATTTTGGTCGAATATTTCTCTATAATTTTGTTATGCACCAACCGAAGAATGTCAAGCTTCTTCTCTGGTGTCATTGAGGAGAGTGGATATTAAGCAAGCTTTGAAAATAAAGTGAATAAAATCTAATTGCCTAAGATTTCCAAATTGTAAAATGATAATTACAGTGCTTAACTGGATAAAACTGAAAGTAAAAGAAAATTCTGAGATCATGGGCCCAGTGCACATAGAAAGACCATTGCTAATTGTGATGTCCATTGCTACACTGGTGCTTCCATTTGGCAAGGATTGAGTTTTGGACGAGAGTTCAAAAGGGGAAAGTTGTGCCACTTGACTCTACTGCCCTTGGAAGTAGTGTTGATGAATTATCTCTTCAAATAAAATGGTACTTTTGAACTCAGTTCTCATTTTAGGAATAAGAGCTTTATTTGGGATTGAAAAGGAACAGAGAAATAATACGTTCAAATAGATGGAGTAGAAAGGTTGTTTTAGTTTTATGGTTGTAAGATAAAGGTCATTTCGTTCTCAAATAATAATTACTGACTTTTCCTTTAAAGATAATATATAAAATAGTGCAAATGTGCCTTTTTATCCAATACATGTATGAAAAAAATGAAAAATACCCACTTGTTAACAAAACATGTTTTTTACCCAATTTGGGGCTAAAAAGTCCTAAATGCCCTTATACCCTATTTAATGAATTGTACTTCATTTAATGAATTCCACCTATCAATTTATCACCAATGAGAGAAGATTCAATTCAAGGAACAGTCAATTCAAGGAAAACGAGAGCTAACTTACCCGAATTCAATTCAAGAAAAACGAGCTAAGATCCTCTCTTTTCATCAATTTCATCAATTCAAGGAAATTCATCAATCTCTTTTCAATTCAAGATCCTCTCGTCATTGTTGTTTCACTGAGGTAAGATAAACATTAGGGTGAAAACGAGCTAAATGTAATCTTTATTTTTTGAATCTGTTATGTAAATTTGTGCTTGAAAACTAAAAAATGAAGGAAAAACATTTCAAGTTTGCTCGTTGAAGATCACGAAACATTGTTATTATGAAGATCACGAGACAGAATACATGGATCACGCGAGTTTTGTTTTCCATCAGATCACGAGATATTTTATAGTTATTATGAAGATCACGAGACAGAATACATAGATCACGAGGGTTTTGTTTTCCATTAGATCACGAGATAAGGGTAGATCACGAGATATTTCATAGTTATTAGAAGATCACGAGATAGAATGCATAGATCACGAGGGATTTGTTTTCCATCAGATCACGAGATAGGGTAGATCACGAGATATTTCATAAATCACGAGATAGTTATAGATCACGAGATAGTTATAGATCACGGGAATTTTTTTTCATCAGATCACGAGATATATAAGATCACGAGTACTTCGTAGATCACGAGATAAAATCCCTCGTGATCAACTGTTTCATTCGTGACCAGGGTTTTTGTCCATCGTAGATAGATAAGATCACGAGTACTTCGTAGATCACGAGATAAAATCCCTCGTGATCAACTGTTTCAATCGTGACCAGGGTTTTTTTCCATCGTGATTAACCGAAACATAATTCGTGATCTTCATTTTCGTTCATATGAACAGAGCACGAAAGTCCACATAATTCACGAGTGTGTTTAACCTCGTGATCACCCCTCGTGATCTACACTCCTCGTGATCACGAATGTGGTTAATATCATGATCTATGGAATTAATAAGGAACTTCCTCGTGATCTACGATTGAGACTAAGCAATCTACACTTCGTGATCTACAGTCTCATTCGTGATCAGTAATCGAATACGTTAACAAAATATCTTTTCGTGATTAAGCAATCTACCGTCGTGATTATGCAATATACCTTCGTGATTAAGAATATATATAGGGAATCTCCTCGTGATATACCCATCGTCAACATGAAAAATTAAAAAATGTTCAAACGATATGAAAACATTTCAACACATGATAATTGGTCCAGTCCAAACTTACTTGTTCAGAAGCCATTCTCTCCGGTTAATGTATGTGTTCGCCGCCGCCTTCCTAACCCAATGTACCGGTTGCGTCCTCCTCAACAGTAGGTGAATACCAGTGTCGCTGCCGATATGTTCTCACCATCGTGCCGCCGCCTCTCAACAATCACCGGTTTTCCTCGACACAAATCACGAACAAGTAAGGGAAAATCACGAAGACAAATCAGGCAAATAACAAAGAGTAATGAGAATCAAAAATTTGAAAATTACTAGGGCTCGAAGTGAAGGTAATTTTGGTGTTTTTCCACAATTCAATTTACCAAGTTTAATAAGGGTATTTGGGTAATTTTCCCCTCAAATTGGGTAAAAAACATGTTTTTTTAAGTTGTGGGTATTTTTCATTCTCCCCATTGCATAATGGACAAAAATGCTCCCTACCCCATATAAAATACCTAGTATGCCAATCTGATCTTTGCATGATGGAGAATTTAAATCAGTAACTTCATAATCTTTATAGCTGCTTCAGTTTTTAAAGTTCCATAGCAAGAAGACATGACGTGATCATTGCATTGGAAATGCTGCAGGTGGTTGGACGACCACATTCAGCTTCTGGTGCTTGAATCCTGCCGTTGTTTTCAAAAGCATTGCTGAATTTTCACAATCAGTGATTCTGACTTCAGGGTAAACATAGTCACATGTTTTTATAGAAGAAGTGCTATTTTAATTATTTCACTGAAATGTTTTATTTATTATTATTATCATTATTATTATTTTTTTATTTTTTATTTTTTATTTTTGGCTAACTATTAAACTCCTACAATTTCGTTTGAGTTTCCCCTTATTAAGGAGTGCTGACAAGTCCTCTATAAGGTTGTGTTCATCTAAACATGTTAATACTGCCAAAAGAGTTGTTCTGATTTGTATCAGTGCTATAATTTTAAATTGATACAATGTATCTATATTTCTGAGCATAAGTAACATAATTTAATAGAGGATTTGCATATAACGAACTTAATTCTAGAGATATTAATTTCTTTTCTTACTGTCACAGGACTTTGTCACCGCTGAATACTTTCTCTTGTGAACTTGGTGTTCAGTTTGGTACTTGCTTGGAAGCACCACATGTCATAGATGTTGATTCTCAGGTAGAATAGCATCCCCTCCCTTTTCTGTATTCTCTCTTAGCATCTTGCCCCAAGTTGGATGTGTTTGTCCAATCTGAGAGCTTGTTTGTCATCGGTTATAGGTATGGGTGGCTGCGATTTCCAATGGTCCTGGTAACTATCCACTTAATTCAAGTAACAAGTGTGCAGATGAGTATGCTTTCCAGGTATTGTGCATCTTCTAACCATTATTGAAGTTGAAAGAAATTTATTTTCCTGGTGTACATGAAATTGGGTTGTGTTCTTGTGGAAAAAAAGATGCAGTTGGCACATCTTTGGAGGAAATATGCAAGGTTGTTCCTAGTGGGTGCCTCATTTTCTTTCCTAGCTACAAGCTGCTGGATAAGTTAAGCAATCGGTGGCAGGAAACAGGTCAATGGTCTCGATTAAATGCCCAGAATCCTTGTTTGTTGGTAAGCTGATTTGAAACCTCTCGACTGGATACATGATATGTATAATTTGTTACATTGTGTATGAATCTTTACATACATGTGGAAGGGGACTTCGCTTTCCTACATATTATTTAGATGCTTTATGCTTTTTATCCTTCTGAATATTTCTATTTTCTTTTTTTTTGTAACTACTTTCAATTTCAGAACCAAGAGGATGCAGCCAAGAATCTTTTGATGATGTCTTGAAGGGATACTATAATTCCATTCGCTATGGCACAAGGCAGGTGGGTGGAAGAAAGATAAGGGGTAAAAAGCTAGGCCTTAAAAGTGGCAAGACAATGGTGTCTACCGAAGATACCAAGAAACAAGGTGTAGCTTTTCTGGCAGTTTGTAGAGGCAAGGTAATCCAGGCCATCCCTTTATTTGTTCCACGTTCATGTAATTCTGTGGTTTTTCATTCGCATTAGGAAGCTACATGTACAACCATGACATTTGTTGTCTCTGTTGTAGAGTTATCTGCTTATTCAACCCCTAAACTTCATTATCATCTGGTGCATACGAGTCAGATGGAGTTTTTCCATTCTCTCTTTATGAATCTGTTGGCTTACATTTTTATTGCCAAATGCAACTCCATGTCCTTTCCATTTCTCATTTTGGATATAGTTGAAAGAGAAAAACACCTGTTAGGATATAGTAGATCCTCTAAAGCATATTGGTTCGGACTCATTTCCTTTTCCAATCGATCTTCACCAACCAAAATTAATTCTAGTCATGGAATATCTGCTCCAGGAACATTATACTTATAAGTAATTTTGTCCACATCTTGACTTATTCAAGTTCACATTTAGATTGAACACTTGCAGGTATTTGAAGGTATTGACTTCTCAGATGACAATGCCCGAGCTGTTGTATCCTTCAACATTTTGTTAGTGAGCTGGATAATGACAATGCTGAATAAAATTAACAATGGTTCAAATTTTTCGCATATTGAATTCTGAAGACTTGTGTCTACTTTATCTGCATCATATTTTAGTGAAGAAACTCTCTATGTTGTCTTATCTAAATTTAAATGATCTATTCTGTGAAATGTTAGCTTTAACTATATCAGGTGATTGTTGGGATTCCCTTTCCGAACATGTAAGAACTGTCCTTTTCTTTTGCTGTACTTCTTTGATGATTGGGGCTTATTTCATATTGATAATTCTTGATATTTCCAGTTACGACGTTAAAGTGGAACGAAAGAAGAAGTTCAACGACACATATGAGTCATCAAAAAACCTTTTAAGTGGGAATGATTGGTACTGTCAGCAAGCTTTCAGGGCTCTAAACTAGGCTACAGGTAGTTCTCATAGCTTCTATCTCTTGCTCATTATCCTGACATATGTTTGTTCCAATTCTAGCTTTAGAATGCTATTGTTCTCTTCTTTATTGCCCTTATCTAATATATCCACCAGTTCAACTTTGCTATTTTTCATGTCAAAAAATGTTGTAATAAATTCCTTGAGATTTTCAAGTTTGGTCTATGGGTGGCGAATATATTAAAATTCTACTGAATGTTTGGACTTCATTTCCTTCATAAAAAGGTAAACCGTGGTATGGAAATTTGAACTTTCTGTAAAAGGAAGTATGCTACAGGGATCTTGATAGGCCAATTTAGCAGATCATTATTCTTTTAGCATCTCTAAAGACAATGCACTTTATTCAACATTGCTAAAAAGTAAAGAACTACTTGAGTCTACAATAGTTTGTCAACAAAACTAAAAGAAGATAAACTACACTTTTTTATCTTCATAATATTTAATTTTGGATAACAGAACTAATTTAATTTGTGATGCAAAATTTAATTTATTCCCATGCAAATATACAATTTTCTTTTGTATGCTTAACAGTAGTTATATAGTTATGTCGAGAACTATAAGAGAAGTGTAATGCGGTAGGTGATACATCAAATCACATGGATATTTTATAAAATCGGGTTCCATGTTTATGAAGTGAATGATGAGTACCCTAATTGTATATTGATTGACTCAAATCAAGTCAATATTCGAAGGTCTATTTTGCTCGGTTGCTTGGATTTCATTCTGGTACAATTCTAGGTCATGATCAACCTATTTCTATAATTTTTGTAGGCCGTTGCATACGACACAGATTTGACCATGGAGCTATCATCTTCTTAGGTACTTGTGATCCATCTTCCTTATAAGGGAAAGTAGTTGTTCAATTCATTTATATTTGAAGTCTTATATCTTATTTCTTTTCATCTACACAAACGAATTAATCAGTATTTAATTTTTGGTGGTTTATTTCTCTAATTTCATGTTGTACCTTGAGCAAGTTTTTAGAAAGTTTAGACAGTCCTGATTACTATTGTTTTGGAATCATATTCGGGTTCTGAAACTAAGCGTAAAAATTGTTTTTTCTTTTGCATGCAGATGAGCGGTTTCATAAAGATAGAAATAGAGCATACATATCAAAGTGGCTGCGCAAGTCAATTGGGCTGTACAGAGACTTTGAGGAATCAATGGATGGTTTGAAATCCTTTTTCAAAGATGTGAAGGTATTGCGATAGTCATATCTTAGTATTGCATCATTTATGAAAATATTAATATTATATATTGGTGTCACTGGTTTTTGTTCAGAACAGATACATTGATGTTAATACTTTATTTTGTGGATGCAGGTTCACACTGGCATAGCTGCTAATTCATCAGAAGATCTGGAAATAGATTGTGAAAACATCAAATCTGCAGATTATAAAAAAAGGGCAAGGAAGAGATATGATAAAACTACAAAATCTAATTGTTGCTCTAAGAAAGTAGGATCAAATGATAGTTTTGTGGGTGAAACAGCAGTTGGGTTGGCCCATCCATCATTTCCTGTTGCAAAGTGTGATTCTCTTTCTACTAAGACAACAAACGAAGTTGTTATGCTAAAGGATGATAAAGGTGCTAGTGTTTGCCATGAGTATATTGACCTAGAGTGTGATTCTGACAAGGACTCGAGGTAACCTTCAACGCCTTTATATTGTGAATGTCCTCAGAACCTCCAAATGAAACTTGAGAAAAAAAAAACTGTTCAACATTTGAATTTTCCAATGAGAGTTGTTTAATCTATTTTTGTCTTTTATTGATGAAGTTTTTATTTGAGCACATCTAAACATTAGACAAACTGTTCAACCACGGATTGATTCATCCTATATTCCTTTTCTTGGTAGTTCTAGTGTGAATTTCTAGTCCTCTGAATTGCTGATGGACATATAATTATTTTAAGATGTAGCCTCTTGGAGCTTACCACTCATAAATGTTCCACAGATGCAGGTCTCCTCCCCCAACACCTATGGTGGGTTTGTCCTCAAATGATCTTGAACTTACCATTGTTAAAGAAACGCCTGATGTGGATTGTAGGGGCCCTGAAACAACTCCTCGACAAAATTCACATCCCAGTCCTAATTTCATTTGCTTAGAAGTTGCAACTCCCAAGAAAGCAGTCACATCTACAACAAATAGCCCAATTACTGAGCCAGAATCATCCTGGAGTGTCAATTCTAATGCTTGGAAAAGGAGAAGAATTCTTGGTTTGCCATCAGTTGGCCGTCTCCATGAATTTAATACCCCTATTGAAATTCCTGATAGGTTTAGTCCTTTGGAAAGTTCAATAATTACAGCAGAAGCAACGTACAAAACTAAGGAGATGAATCATTTTGAAAAGGAATGTCACAAATATCGAACTCCATTCTGTTTTGATCTGATTCTTCTATGTACAACAGAAACAGATAATACTATTCTTCCATAGATCTCATTTTATTGCTAACTGTAGGCCTTATCTTCTCAAGGTGACTCAAGCATAGTGGAAAATAAGAGTCTAATTGCCTTTGAGAAGTTCGCATATACTTCACCAGTTCAAGATTCAATAGGCTGGAGGAACACAAAAAAATCAAGGGTAAGAAACTAATTAACATACGCTTTTGTTACTTTTTTCTTTGTTCTTTTTTTTTTCCTAGCTGTAGTTAAATTTCATATCTCATTCTTGCAGATGAGACTGCCAAAGAAGGCTTAGATAGCTTCTACACAAATCAGATGCAGGAAAATAAGTGTTGGATACAAGGTGTACTCCACTTGTAGATTCTTGTTGCCATTGTTTGTAAAATGGGTTGAGTTGTGTGAAGCTCTTCAGATTGGCTCATGTAATGCATTGGTGCTTCCTAGTCGATCCTTACATTCTTACCATGTTTTGACGTGATATCTTCCCTAAAAAGAATATTGTATATAACAAGTAATGAAATCTACTTTCTGTACTATTGGTGTATCATTATTTTTAATAGTTTAGAGCATTTCATTTCAAGCATAGTTCTTTAGCTTCTATATCATGCATCAATACATGGTTTTTGAGCTTTGTAATAAGGATTTGCTAGAAATCTAGCCAACCCAATCCCATACCCATTGCTCGTCCCTGCTTGAAGATGGACTGCGTTAATGAAAGGTAAGAATAAAGTCAGTTAAAGATTCGGACAATATCATTAATACTATGCAATTCAAACTATCAATATGAACTTTAGTTTCATCTCCAATTCTTTCTTGTCATTATAGTAAAAAGTCATGACGACAAGCCCTGAGATATCTGCACTCAATAGTAGCTCTATGAATCAAACTTCATGAGCAGTTGGCAAACATGAATATAGTGATATCAAATAATTAGAAAGCCAACACCACCAGAATTAGGAAAAATAAGTATGTACTATACTTTTTTCAAGTAGTCATTGTTCTCCTTTAACGATGGGAAATACTCTTCTCTTTAATGACATCTGAAAGTTAACAGAGCTTGATCAAACATGTGATATGAAAATACTCGAACATTACTAATAGCAAAACAAAGAACATGAAACAGATAAGTGTGTGCAAGGAGGCTCGACATGTGTAGTTATCAACAACCTAGGAAGATAACTAATATCACTATTTCAAGTGGAGTTGGAAATTCTAGATTATGTCACTCTGATGCTTAGTGTTTGTGATGCAAGTTAATGAACTCAGAAGTCCATTCAAGATACATCCTCCAAATTCACTTTACTTCGTAGAATCAAATTCTCAACTTTCACAATAAAACTATAATTCAACATTACCATAACTTAATCAAAGTAATAAAACCCGCTGTATATGAACATTTCTCACCATAAATCACTAGATCAAACATCTTTCATCAGATCAACATAAATTTCTAGTAATTCGAAAACCGAAATCAAATTTCCAAGTTAAAGCGATAAAACTAACATCAAATTCCTACATTCAATCAACACAACAAACCCAAAAATCATAAACGAAAATTATCATTGCAAAATACTAAATAGTTGATAAGCAGATGTACTAACAGAAAAAGCTTACAATCATACTCACAAGTACATATATTGTTTAGAAACCTATGGAAACTGTGAGCAGTATTGAAAAGCCTACAAAATGATTATGCACCACCCTAACTCAAAAACAAAAGAAAGAACAAGGTGGGGACAATAGACGGTTTTGCTGTCCGAGGGTCAACGAGAATTTGTAAGATTTCACAATTGCAGTCTTCATCAAGATGGGCGTAATATGAGAAAAGTGGTCTGGTAGTGACTTCTTCTCCGTATAATCATCTATGTATGCGTTCAGATCGGAACGACACACATCTATGATGAAAAGATAGCCACAGTGAGGAAAACAAACTCTCTCCACTCGTAGTTGACAGTAGTCCACTTCTCCCATCTGGTGGTTATAGCTCAAAAAAGCTAGCATCCCATCCACAACCACATAACCCTGATCCAAATGGTAAGGATCTAGTACAAAATCTGTCGGTAATGCAATGAACGGCCAACTGAATGCACCAGCACGAGAGAATTCATCATAGCAGACATCATCAGAAAAATCTTGCAGATCGAAAGCCGCAGTGTCGAAGAATAAGAAACGATCCTTAATCAATACGAAGTTGGAAGCACCATCGTATGATGGGATGCACCTAGCATCACAACAAATCCTATCTACACGTACCCACTGCTTGTTAGATGCGGCAAGATCTAGAACATACATCCCAACCCCATAGTTATCTCGATCAGAAGGGTACGCTCGTTGATAAAACCATATGATAACCTTGATAACATCCATCCTTTGACCTCTAAAGGAGGGAGTTCTTCCCATGTTTGATTCACTAAATCATACAACTCAATCGTATCACATCTACGGAATGGAAAGGTGTTTGAAGGCAACACAACAATTTTTTGTTTATTCGGTGTTGGAAAGACCGCTGGAACTGGTTTTGGGGACCCCATCTCACCTATCTTTACGAGATTAGTTTTAGGATGGGACTATCTACACCCCATCCTTTTCTTTACACACCCTAAAATTATGCACATGGCCCTGTCTCCCAAAATTCCAAAATCCTTTTTACCAATTTGCCCTTATTTATATTTCTATTTACAAGATTACCCAATTTACAATAAAATCAAATAAAACTCATGTTTTAGTGTTTAATTTTCAAAGGAACTTGTACGTGGCGTTGTTACACATTCCAGACCACTGTTTTTTAGACAGTATTGGCACGAGGAAAGTTTTCCAGCCGATATACTTGTTCCAGGAGATTATTAAACCTTTAAACATGAATTGATCCAAAATCAGGCCCAACATGCTTCCGTAAAATACAATCTTAATAAATCTCGTAGAGTTCATACCTTTCTTTGACCGCAACAGCACCGGTGAGATGGTTTGCAAAACCACTAGCTGGAAAATTACTGCCCCCAGACCGTTTTACGAACAATTCCTCACTGTTCAACTTCAACCCTCAGGGAAGATCTGCAAGTTATCCAGCTCCTTCAGCAACTGCACAGTACAACCTTGGTTTGTTTCCTACTCCAAGGTGTATAAGATACTACCTCTCAGGGATATATTAACAGAGTATTAAGGATATCTGTTGAAGCAAAAACCTTTCTTTTATTAAGAACTTGAAAATATATTTATTACATAAGTAATCTCCTTTTGGGAGGAGAAACTTGTTTTAGCCTCTCATTGAGAAGGCTAACACTCGTACATACATAAACTGGAAACTATCTAGGAATTGAAAGATAATTATTACAAAGACTATGGATAGATGTTTTGAAGAAAACTGAGGAGGAAAGTTGATCCCATCAGCTTTCTTCGATCTCTCAATTTATAGAGAGAAATCCGGACTTGAAATACGGATTCCAATCTATCTTGAATGAGTTGGCTGGCTGTTTTCAATTTTAGCCAATCAGAGCTTCTTCCTCTTAATGTCCCGTGACTCAGCCCATGTGGAGTCTGTCGAAGAATCATTTACTTTTGACTCAGCCTCCCATGTGAAGTTGGTTAGAGAGTCACTTTCTCGCTGCCTATCCCATTCAATTTTATCGGGGAATCTCTTTAATAATTTGGTCTTTGTGGTCCCCGGGGATATCGTCTCTTCTGTGTTGGACCTTTCTCTTTGTGAGATCTAGCTGGCTGTCGGTCGGGTTTGGGTCTGAATCCTTTCCCAAACTCGGACTCCTTCTGATCGGTACATGCTTGACAGATCCTGTCAGTCCATCTTCCTACATGCGCCATGTTACAGAATTTTCGGTAAGTTTCTTTACTTTCCGGAATCTTGTTTTCCCAGAGTGTTCTTCTCTTAGTCTCGAAGAGCTCCTTTGCGAATCCTGTCGTTGATCCAGTCATAGTATTCAGCTGAAAGGATCCATTTGCTGAATTCTAGAAAAACTTGAATGGGTACTTGTCCATTTCAGTTAGATAAATCCAAAGTCCCCAAGCTCGTCTTGTAGAAGCGTGATCTTCAGTAATTGCTCCTACTAAAATCGGAATTTCTTCCGGAGAGGCCACTTTAATATTCTTTAAGGCATTTTCATCTGGCCTTCTCATCTTGATGAAGTGAAAGGCTTCGTGAAAGCCTTTCTTTGCAGGTTCTGGAGCTGCATTGAGGAAACATAGCTCCAGGATGTCTCCTCTGGACAAATGTGGATTGTTTGCCCAGGTTTCATGAACTGTTTTCCCAATCCATCTCGGTAACTTCGAGATTTCTGGGAAACCAGGTGCAATGGTATGAACTGAAGCCAAAGCTCCAAAGTTATACCATTCTTGTACCTCATTTGGATTACTGTCGGGTTTCATCCAAACACGAGGATATTTTCCTGAGATATCAACCATTATTCTTTCTGGGTTGATATCCTATCTTGTAATTAACTTCTCCCACTGATGTTGATAAACCTGCATAGGAGAAGAAACACAAAGCTCGTTAGTGTGAGCTTGAACCTTCATTTTGCCTGTCTGCGGCCGAAGGTCCACCTCTACCTCTTTAACCCCAGAGGTACTGGGTTGACTTGAAGACTCGGGCTTTGACACCGGAGCTTCAACTTTTGTTTCAGATGGTATATCCTCAAGGAATACATCACCTATAACACTTGTAGGCATGGTATTTGAATCCATTGCCTTCGGGTTAGAGTCCCGATCTCGAATCACCTTCTGCACCGTAAGAGATGCAGCTTGGAGGATTAGCTTATGAAGCGCTGAGAACATTTGTCCATGCGCCCAAAAGCATGCTCGTATTTGATCAAAAACTTTGTCCTGATCAGCTCTTTGAAGTCGTCCAGCAACTTCTGCATTAAGACATAATGCCCCAAATGTTGTCTCGAGACTCTCCAGATTTTCCCGAAGATGTCTAACTCGTTTGAGGACCTCGTCAGCAACGTGTCCTTCCATCTCGTGTTAGGAAATCTACAAGAACATTTTCATGAGATTTCACAATGACAATATCATAATCATAATATTGACATTTTGCCTGTCATCTGAGTATTCTACCTTTTTCTGGTTTTGATTTAATTTTATTTTTCAGAAAAGCTTTAACACTTGAATTATCCAGTTTTAAGGTGAACTTCTTAGCCAGTAAGGATAAAGGTCATTTCTTGAAAGCCTTTCTAACTGTAAAGAACTCTTTCTCGTTTATGTGCCATCGAGTTGCTTTATTCTCTGTAAAGAGACTGCTACAGTATCGACATGACACTTCTCCATCTAGTGTGGCTTTCACAAGAACTGTTGCCCATCAATGATCATTGGCATCTGTGTAGAGTACCAGTTCATCCTCATCTTGAGGAATAGCAAGCTTTGGAAGCCTTTTACAAACTTCCTTGAGTTGTCTTATTCCCTCTCGATGTTCATCTTTCCATTTGAACAATACATCTTTTTTAAGTAATGGGCTGAACACCTTCTTGTAAGATGCTAGATTATTGATGAACATTCCAGCAAAATTAACAACTCCCAGAAAACTCTGAAGTTGTTTCTTGTCCTTGAGGTCATCTGGAAATCCCTGTATCTTTTCTACAATATGACTTTGTAAAGTGATTCCAGATTCATCGATCTCTATTCCAAGGAATTCGATCTGTCTCGTCGCGATTACTGCTTTCTTTTCAGATAGCACTAATCATTCTTTATGACAAACATCTGAAAAGATATTCAAATGCTTGAGATGCTCTTTCATGTTCTTTGATGCGATCAGGATATCATCAATATACACGAACATGAAGTTGAAATAATTTTTAAAAAGATTATCCATTTTTCTCTGATATATCTGGGGTGCGTTTGCCAATCCCATAGGTATAACGTTCCAAACATAATGACCTTGTGGTGTGGAGAAGACTGTAAACTTCTTGCTTCTTTCCTCCATCTTAATCTGGTAGAATCTAGATTTGCAATCGAACTTTGAGAATATCTTGGCACCTTTGATACAGTTAACCAAGTGTTCTCTACTCGGAATATAGTAGCCATCGAACTCCAAAATGTTATTAATCCCTTTGTAATTAATAATGAGTCTTGGCTTACCTCTCTTGATTTCTCCATGATTTCTAACCAGAAATCATGGACTGCTGAATGGCGAAACTCCTGGTGAGATCAACTTAAGGTCCAGATGTTCCTTAAGTATCTTCTGTATATCCTCACGATCTTGTTAATTCATAAGGATTGGTTTGAGCCTCACGAACTCATATTCCTTTCCGGGTTTAATCTTTAAGGATGCTCGTTCTTGTCCTATTATGCCAAAGGATCTTCATTGTAGTTTCTTTGGATCTTTCTCTTGACATCTTCGAGTGATATTTGTTCTTTAATGGTGACATCACTCTGGGCATTCTCCAATAAGCCTTGTAATAATTCTTCAATGGCTTTTGGAGAAACTCGTTCTTCCTATCCAAATTGTCGAAAGGATAGTAATGCATCTCCAAATTTTCTTTTATCCGCCATTTTTGGATGTTGAAGTTTGGATTCATCACCACGCTTGCTGGGAAAAATGATTGGCATTCTTCTGTAATACGCCTCCTGCAGTCTTTGGACAATAATCTTATGATCACAAAGGGTTGTGAAAATAAGTCTTCTTGTCTCATTTTCTTGTGTGAAGTGCTTAAATGTTTGTAGAAAGTTATTTCCTAGCAAAACATCAACTCCTATATCATGGAAATAGATTGGTGGCGTCTTCATCTTGTACCAAGGGATACCTCCTGCTCCACCGATCATGATTTCTGTTTGTTTGATTCCTCGATTAAGGATAAGAATCCTTTTAGAGAAATCTCTTCCTGCAATAGCCGGTAGATCTTTCCCAAATTCTTTAGGAAAAACACCTTGCTTTGCAATGCAAATCCCTACTCCGGAATCAATGTAGGTTGTGAAGTACTCAGCCTTGTATTCCGCATATAACATTCAGATAGAAATGTATATGGAGAATGGACTAGTGGTCATCTGATTCTGTATTTTCTATCAGCCACTGTGAATTCCATTCCATCTTGTAATCTTTCCCAAGGTCTATGATCCTCAAGAAAATCGATACCCAGTACTAATTGTTCTGGGGTTCTTCCTGCAACTCCATTGATAGTCAACTCAATTTCACCCATTTTTAGGTGTCCTTGAAATTTCCCGACTATCGATTGTTGGAGGTAATATAAAACATCACAAGGAAAAATATTATCCTTTTGTCTGATGTCAAATATTACTGGTCGGTTTGTCAGACCAACAACAAAAATAAAACCTACTCCAAATGAGCAAAAGCACAAGTATAATGGAAAGTAGGGCCGATCCACAGGGAATAAGACTTAATTCCTTTTGAGCATAAACGAGCCAAATGGGGGGTTTTGATATCTACTACTAAATGAAACTAAACTAACTAAACTAAGAAAACATCAAATAAAATACGAATAAAACAAGCAACGAAAGATGGAAAGAAAAAGAGAATGAGAAATCTTACGAAACTCCGATTCAAGGGACGTCGATACTCGATTGCATCACTGATCACAGGTTATAAATGTTATCTTTTTCGTTCAAGTATTTAACCTCGAACTAAACACGAAGCCGTAGAGAAGTCCATGTTTTCCTAATTTCATTAATTAAACCTAACATCCAATCAAATCTAGCCATTAACTAAGTTGGTCGCGATCCAAATTAATTATCAGCCGCATTGAGTTCTTGTGAAAACAGTTAAACCCAACTGAAACCTAGAACCTAATAATCGAGATAGCTGCAATTACTAAGCCTATGGTTCCATTAGTCTCGTTAATTCATTAGGTAATTACACAATCCCAGCAAAAGTATAATCAACCTATTGCTACTAAATACCAACCATTCATCAATCATATATCCTAGCAACATACAAAGGAGAACTCATGGATAGTATTAGCAACATATAATTCAAATCGAATTGTCAGATCAACCCAAATTATATATCACTATGTGAAATTAGATCATGAATTAGCAAGTACTTGAATTAAAACAAGAATTAAATTAAGCACAAAACCTCACGGTGATAGCAATCGAATTAAACAACCCTTGAATCAGAGAAGGAAATTAGCCACTCATGCTTTGATTAATCATCTCCAAAGTGATCTTCAACATTGTTCTTGAAATTGAGAGGAAACTAGAGGGAAAAAAAACTTAATTGTGTGTGTAGAGAATTTTTGGAATGATAGAATGATCTTGGGTCTTGGCCCCCCAAGATAGAGAAAGATAGGAGAGATTACATAACAAAGTCTTATCTACCCCTAAACAAAACTTAAGAAACTAAACCCTAAGGACATAATGGTCCTTTACAAAATGTGAGAGACAATTCATCTTTTGTCTTTTCTTTTCCACCAAGCCACTAAGCATTTGATGTGGTCCCAAGCCCATTAAGCTCATCTTCACATCTTAAGCATAATTTGATCATTTTAAGCCCACTTTTCTTCAAAGCCCATCAAGGTCCATTCCTACAAATAACAATGATAATTAGATCAATTAAAGCACAAATAGACTATAACCAAGGATAATTATGATGATAAAATATATACAATTAGAGACACATCAATTACCACAACTGCTCTCCAGCCTTCTGGACACTTCAGCTCCCCTTGTGTTCTGAATATATCTGGGACACGCTGAACTATACTAGGTCTTCTTTCTTCCCATCGACTGTTGCTTATCATTTTGTCTTGTTGGAAAAAAATTCACATTAGCTTAATTCTAAGACTCTGGCTCTTGTTGAAAACGGGTTGATCTTGTATTCTCATATCGATCTCCCTAATAGTTAGAGACTCAATGATATCCGGTAGAACCACCCTGGTGAAATCCTCAAAGATTTTTGGGATTTTAATGAATTTCTTTCTTTGAATGTTGTTTTGATGATTACTCTAATGGCTCCGATGTGAATCCATGAGAGTGTATTTGCAACTTCTCTCTTGACTTTGCTTTTGATCTCCTGGATTTCTTTGTAAGGGATCAATTGCATCTCGATCGTATTACCAGTGAACTCCATAGGAATGGCAAATTCTCCAGTGGTAATCCTATGGATAATCTGGTGCTTTCTAGTACGAAGCCCCATTTTATCCAACATCTTTTCCATAGCTCCGATAGTAAAACCATCGTATATTTGGAGCTTTGGATCTTCTTTCATAATCTTTCTAAGAAGTTTATGAGATACCGTTGTGTGAGAGAGGAATCCCGATATATCCTCCCTAACCGTTTGAAGAATTTCTTCTTCACTCTGATTCTGATGTGGACTCACTTCCATCGTCAGAATAGATCTCTTATTCGTAGATGCTTTCATCTGAGGGTAGATCCTCAAATTGATACACCTGTAATAGATCTTGGTAATAGACAGCTTCATCGAACTCTGGTGTAGCTTCGAACTATCTTATACCTCTCTTCTGGTTTTCTGGGCAATCGGTTGAGATATGCTCTCTTGCTCTAGTTTGAGCATGCCTGAAATATCTTCTTCCTGGGGTTCTGCTGGAACTCCTTTGGTTTGAGCCTGATGAAGAGGCTCGACTCCTGCTTGGTGCTGGTCTTTGCCTTGATTTATAGCTCCGAGCCTTTTGTTTTGACCACACCCTTCTAGGTCTCCATGAAGACCTTTGATTACTCCTTCTGTTGCTGCTTCCACGGTGGTATAGATGGTTTCGCTATTTCCTCTTTTTATGCCTCCGTGGTTGACCTCCAACTACTGTTGGAATAGTATTATCTTCGCAATATAAGGGAACCATTTTATTGATTCCTCGTAGTCTCTTGTAATTCTTGTAGAGTGCTGTCTGATGGCACCATTCAGATAACTTGGCCTTTAGAAAGGACATTCTTCTGGCCACGGTATCCAAATTATCTGCACTCTTATATTCCCTGATGAGCATTTCTCTCCAGGGACTTGGTATCTTCACAAAGAAAAGTTGTGAAGCTTCTTTCTCATCCACCTTGGACTTCCATCGGTACTCAGTGAATAACTTAATGTATTCATCGATATGACAAATATCATGTAACTCGTGACAATAGAGGGCTTGTTTGTATCTCTTTCTCTTTTCCTCTTCTAATCCCTCGAAAAAGCCTATGTCGATAAATAGGATTTTAATAAGTTTCACCATATTATCGATAATTCCTTTCAACGATTCACCAGCTGTAACACTGTTTTTCATATCTGGTGTTGTTGTATCCCATGCGATCCTTACTGATCCTTCAAGACTCATCTCTAAGAGCTTGATGAATCCTTCTTTTTCAAGATCGAGTGTTCTTGCTGCAATCCTCATCGATGATGCCCAATCGTCAATAAGGGCTTCACGATTCTTGAAATCTAGAATATCTAGATTTAGCATCAATCCATACGGATGTATTGGATTAAGCTGTGACTTTCCATAAGGCGTGTTCATGAGATTCGGCCTTTTAGAACGTTGTCGAGTTCCTTCAACAATAGGATTTCCTCTTGTTGTAAAATCTCCAACGTGCGGCATTGGTTCATCCACTTGATGTGAACCTGAACTTTCTACAACGTTAGGATCTGCTGGTGTTGGTGGAGGTGGTCTCTGGTCTCGTGTAATCAAGGCTAATCCATCTTCTGTTTGCATCTTTAAATCTACAATACCTAACCCTGCGAAGGATTCGACGAGTTCATGTAGATCTTCAAGATTCATTCTCTCCATATCCATATCACTTATTAATTTGTGATAGATTTTCCTTTTATGATAGCAATGAGCTTCTCATCGGGAGTCATTCGACGTACAACTTCGGTTGGTTTCCCTTTTTGGTGAAGATAAGGAACTGTCCCAAAATCAATACGCTTTCTACCTCCGGAAAGACTTGGTTTGTCCTCCAAAGTCTTGATTCTCTTTTGGATATCATGAAGGATTTCAAGAGTTTCCTTCTGATATTTCATCATCGTCTCCATCTGGCTCTGGATCTGATGTACTTGTGTTGGTAGATGATTATGGCGGTTGCCATAACTCTGCACCGTTTTCAGGATTTCTCTAAGATCAATAGATATCTTAGAGGTATCCAGATCGATCTCGCCCCACGCTGGATCACCTTCAGGGCTCATGGGTTCTATGAGCAATCACCCGATGATCTTCCAGAGCAAGTTCTAGCAACCCGTTTACAGTGAGTAAACTCATATAATATGTTGCTTGATCCTCGCACTGCCGATTGATTTCTCTATCGGCCCTTGTTCTAAGACATTGGTCCTCCCAATATGCATAATTCTCGAGGTCTTCTTGTCTATGTATCGCCAAAATTTGACGATACTCCCTGTAGGGTAAACATCTTGGACATTCGTCCAGATCCATATTTTCTTGTATAATTCTCCTCACCAAATTGTTAATTACATAAACATAATAAATATAAATTCTAAATTCTTAATAAACCTAGGCTCTGATACCATCTTGACGGAGGATCAATTGGATGCAAAATTGGGATAATTGTGTACTTAGAAACATAAATAAAAGCTTTTGTAAATTTGATGAACAATAAGGATATTTTGGTCTTTTGGTAGTTGGGGACCATTTTCTTTTCTTTTTATTTAAATAAATGGGGTATGTTTAGAATTTGTTGGGGTGTAGATAGTCCCACCCAAAAAGAAATCTTACCGGATATTCTTTCTATATACATGTTATTTCCTAATTTGAATAGATCTTATTTCCTAGTTTGAATAGATATTCCATGATCTTGAAAATCTATGTGAAGAAGATTGCATCCTAGACAATTATGTGTTGGGCATATAATTCTTAAAAATCTTTTATTAACTATGAATTTGATGATATTATTTGGGCTAATGTCTTGGGCCCATTACCAAACTACGAATTTGCACACAGAAGAGATGAATCTAGCCCAACATTTAAAGAAATCTAAATGTTGATCATTTTTGGGCTCTATTGGGTAAAACTAGATGTTAAAATGGTTATATGGCTTTATAGATAGTCTTGTTCGAAAAATCACAAAAAGTTTACATTATTATCAAATAAAACTCATTTTACAAATATATATGTGGAATAATTCAATGAGTTATCTTTTAATATATATTAAAAATTTAATAGACATAAATTATAGGAATTTATATTCGAATGACATAATATATTTGAACAATTAAGTTCCTCATTTATTTTAAATTCAGTTAAAGTTTATCATTTCATTATATAAAATAAATAGAATTTCTAAAACATTATTATAGTATTATACAACGATGCACCTGAACTTGGAACAAAACCCCTGACCTAAAAATCCCCCTTCATAATGCAAAACCCCCTACCATTCAATATTGGCTTAGTTTCTTCTGTTTTGTCAGTAGCCCCAATACGAGTCCGCCATTGATTCATTTTCTGGGATTTTGTGTTGCATTTGGTTGATTCTTTCTGTTTCTTGAGTTATGGAAATTCGATCCTGTTTTTGTTTTTATTTTTGCCGACCAGGTGTTTGATTGTGGTACACTGAGACAGGAATTGCATTTTCTGGTGAAATATTGATAAAAAATAGTGACTTTGGGTGATGGGTATGCATGATTGAGCTTTTCTAGAACATGCTCGCTCTGCGATTGATTCGCAGATTCAGCTCCGTGCCCCATACTGCTTCCACTGCAGCCATTGATGAAGCTGGTTCGATTAGGTGTAGAGGGAAGAAATCTAGGAAAGTGGATAAACCCGCATTGATTAAGCTGAAGAAGGAGAGGGACCCTGAGAAGCTGTTCAATTTGTTTAAAACTTAGTTCGCTCATGTTACAGGAGTATCTGTTCGCTTTATTCTAATAGTTCACACCGGTTGTCTTTCATCTTAATTCTATTCACCAGAGTTCGACCAGAGTTCACCATAGTTCGACCATATCAAGTACTCCCCCATTTTCAGTGCGTGTTGACACGGACTAGAGTAGTTCGGCAGCTGTTTTCGTCGAACCCCTAAACGCTTTCTTCACCGCTCAGCATCCCTTTGTCTCTCACTGTTTGATTTTCCAACCTCCAACGTTATTTCAAAATACAGCAGCAGCAACAACAACTTCCAGACTATGTTTCTCAGAGGATTTTCATCGAACACCTTCAGGTACAGTTCATTGCTGATCCATCATCAATCTCCATTTCTCGCTTTTCGTTTTTCAACACTAGATTTTGCTCTAAATTCCAGAAACAAGAATCACTTTAGTAATAACGAATCTCACGTACTGAATCAGCTCTCTGAAGTTTTGCCCATATCAAATCGCAACCCCAGCGCTGAAATTCCACCCTGTGAGCAGTTGGAAATTAGGGCTGTTGATGAATTTCTGTCGTCTGAAGATAAACTGCGAGGGATTTTCCTGCAGAAATTCAGTGGCAAAACTGCAGCATGTCGCGCACTGAGTGGCGTTGGTGTAGAACTGAATGATGATGTATTTGCCAAAGTAGTGAATAAAGGGGATTTATCCGGTGGAGCGATGGTTGTGTTCTTCAATTGGGCGATGGAGCAGCCAAATTTGTCTAAGGGCGTTGATAGTTACAATTTGATTCTTAAAGCTTTAGGTAGGAGGAAGTTCTTTGTGCATATGATGGAAATGCTGAAAGATATGGAGAACAGGGGAATTAGCCCTGATTCGGAGACCCTTTTCGTTGTTATGGATAGTTATCTTCGAGTTCATCGTGTTTCTAAAGCTACTAAATTTTTTGGAGAATTGGAGAAGTATGGGTTGGAATTGAACAAGGAAACATTGAGTGTTGCATTGAGTTGTTTGTCGCAGCGATCACACGTTGGCACTGCCTGTTTGTTGTTCAATAAAATGAGAGAGAAGGTTCAATGTGATTGCTCGATGTATAACATCATCGTGGGAGGGTGGTCAAAGCTTGGTAGAGTTGCAGAAGTTGAGAAGTTCTTGACGGTGATGGTGGATGATGGAGTTGAGCCTGATTGTCTAACTTATAGCCATCTTATCGAGAGCTTTGGCAGAGTTGGTAGATTTGATGATGCTGTTAAGATCTTCGAGTACTTAAAGAACAAGGAAGAACAACTGAGTGTTGAGGTATACAATGCCATGATTTTCAATTGCATTGCCAATGGTGACATTGATGGGGCATTGAAATACTACAAGGCAATGCTGAGTAATTGCATTGATCCAAACTTGGATACTTATGTTAGGATCATAATGCATTTTCTCAAAAGTAGAAGAGTTTCCGATGCCATTGAAATGCTGGATGAGATGCTTGGTCGAGGTGTAATTCCCTCAACGGGGATTCTGACTGAATTCATCAGACCCTTGTGTAGCTATGGCCCGCCTCACGCATCACTGATGGTTTACAAGAAGGTGAGGAAAGCAGGCTGTAGAATATCCCTCACCGCCTATAAGTTGCTGTTAATGAGGCTATCGAGGTTTGGCAAATGTGGGTTGCTGTTGAGTATATGGGATGAAATGCAAGAAAGTGGTTATGCTTCTGATATGCAGGTTTATGAGTATATAATAAATGGTCTCTGCAATACAGGGAGGCTTGAAACCGCTGTCCAGGTTATGGAGGAATGCATTCGAAAGGGGTTTTTCCCTGGCAAGGTTTTTGTAGCAAACTTAACAATAAGTTGATGGGTTCTGATAAAGTTGAGATGGCTTACAAGCTTTTTCTGAAGCTAAGAAGTGCTCGTGTTAGTGAAAATGCACAAAGATATTGGAGAGCTAAAGGATGGCATTTTTAGGTTTTCTAGAAATGGGGTCTTTACTATTTGTGCTTGAGTGAATAACCATTACAATTGTGCTAGAGCCTTACATACAAAATTGGCAATTTGTTATACTGTCAAGATTGTAGTTTTGATAGACTATGATATTTTAGCATCGATATGCTGATAGAGTACGAAAAAATGGGATAAAGTTTCTCGTTTGGTTCTTAGTGGATGTGAAGAATAAATCATCGTAAATATTGATTTTGTAATTGAAATTTGAATTGACTTATGCATTTGTGGATGTGGGTGGGCTATTAAGTTCCTATTCACTTTGATTATTGACTCATTTTGAAATCGAGATATGTAATTTTAAAATAAGTCAAAATTTACCAATGTACTTGAAAATTGGTTAATTCTTACAAATTTTGGGGAAATATGCAGTGAATTGATAGAATTTAGAGTTTCATGCATTAAACTAATTTGTGTTACATTCCATAGATTTATATTGTGAACTCAATTTATCTTGCAACCATAGGAACAAATATGTAAATAATTTGATCAATATGAATTAAATCTAAAAAAAACAGTACTTGTATTCACAAAAAGTTGTATCTTTTATTCAATAAATAAATTTGATAATTTTTTTTATTACATAAGGATGTTAATGGATATATGTTAGACCCTAGCTGATTTACACCCGTCCTACTCGATAAAGTTCGGTTCCTAACAATAACAGTCGACAAAACTTTTGTGAATCGTGTTTTAAAACTCGATGGATGCCCGAAAGGTTTAGACTGACGTGTAATGCCCTGATGCATGTAGATAAATAGACTTGTTGCTACTTTACTAACTTTAGGTATTCATTAATTTTTAATTTGTAAAAAATATTTTTAAATTGTTATATAGTTTTGTTTTTTGAGATAATGTTGAATGACAATTAAAAACTTAATATCCCATTTGAATTATATTTATATATGACTTTTTAATGATTATAAATTAATTTATTCATTTGTATTTCTCAATTTGTTGATCTTATATCTTTATTTAAAATAATAATAATAATTTGATAGCATCCAATAATACAATAGAAATAACATCGTTTTGCTCGAAAGTTAGAAAAATGAAAGGAAAAAGAAAGTTAATTAACTTTTAGCACAACATAAAATGACTGAATAACTTAAAATCAATATAGCTAGATATCATCTAACATCTTGATGATGATCGATTTTGTAAACATATATTGTGATTTGTGAATCCAAATTGGACTCAGACTGCCTATTAAGTTTGAATCATGTTTTATTGTGAGTTGAAGTTTGACCCGCGTCATTGAAATATTTTCAATTGGTGTAACTGAAAACCAATATTATATATTGGATTAAATATAAAAAAAACCTAAACTACTAAAATTTATTAAATTGCAACTTTTGAACCATTTTTCGATGAAAACGAGAACACGTAATTCACACGGCAAAAACATAAGGGTATTCTTGTAATTTTTAATTAAAAGTGACCCTTATATGAAGTTAGCGTATGCGTCACATGTTCACGTTTTTGCCGAAAAATGGTTAAAAAATTGTAATTTGATAAATTTTACAAATTCAGATTACAATTTGATAATAAAGAAAAGTTTAGGTTGCAAAATGAAAAAAATTAATAGTTTAGGTTTTTTTTTTCATTTAAACCTTATATATTTTGTGCATTTTTTTCTTAATTACGAAAAAACGAAAAAAAAAAAAAAAAACAGAGGGAAATTATATCATATAAATAAAAGTGTATATTTTTTTCCTCCTTTGTCTGAAGATTAAAAACCAAAGTTATTAAATCTGCTGTTTATTATAGTTTTCACCTCTCCTCAAATCTCAAATCTTCTATCCTTGATCCAGGATTGGAAGCTTGATTATTTCCACGAATTTTCTACTTTTCATCTTCTAGTCTAAGATTGTATAGAAAAATTGGAGTATCAAGTCTTGTGACGCGATTTGGTGAAGTTATGCGGTGATCTAGGGTTTGGAAGAGAGTAAAAATGGCGGGGGCTGGAGGAGCAAATATGGATAAATTTGAGGAGTATTTTCAAAGGGCAGATGTGGATTGGGATGGCAGGATCAGTGGAAATGAAGCTGTGTCGTTTTTGCAGGGATCCAATTTGCCCAGACAAGTTCTTGGAAATGAAAAGTTTTCTCATCATTCTTAAGCATATTTGATTGGTTTGCTTCCTTTACGAAATTTTGGTTCATTGGATTTGTCGGTGAAGTTTGAGGTTATGTATCAGATATTTAGTCTTAGATGTGTAGAAATGGACTTTTTGAAATGAAACGCGTTTGGTTGTTTGTATTAGGGTTCTATTGATGATTTGAATTTTAAAATTTTATTTGGGTGGACAGCGATATTTGGATTGTACTGAGCTTTGGAGTTGATGTGCTCACTTCGTAGCTTGAGTTTTGTACTGAAGATGGAGATATTTAGAAGAGTTTGTTGACTGTACCTTGAGAATGATTAAGAAACTGCAGATATGATTGATCTGTTCGCTTTATTCTAATAGTTCACACCGGTTGTCTTTCATCTTAATTCTGTTCACCAGAGTTCACCATAGTTCGACCATATCAAGTACTCCCCCCTTTTCAGTGCGTGTTGACACGGACTAGAGTAGTTCGGCAGCTATTTTCGTCGAACCCCTAAACGCTTTCTTCACCACTCAGCGTCCCTTTGTCTCTCACCGTTTGATTTTCCAACCTCCAACATTATTTCAAAATACAGAATTGGACCAGACTATGTTTCTCAGAGGATTTTCATCGAACACCTTCAGGTACAGTTCATTGCTGATCCATCATCGATCTCCATTTCTCGCTTTTCGTTTTTCAACACTAGATTTTGCTCTAAATTCCAGAAACAAGAATCACTTTAGTAATGACGAATCTCGCGTACTGAATCAGCTCTCTGAAGTTTTGCCCATATCAAATCGCAACCCCAGCGCTGAAATTCCACCCTGTGAGCAGTTGGAAATTAGGGCTGTTGATGAATTTCTGTCGTCTGAAGATAAACTGCGAGGGATTTTCCTGCAGAAATTCAGTGGCAAAACTGCAGCATGTCGCGCACTGAGTGGCGTTGGTGTAGAACTGAATGATGATGTATTTGCCAAAGTAGTGAATAAAGGGGATTTATCCGGTGGAGCGATGGTTGTGTTCTTCAATTGGGCGATGGAGCAGCCAAATTTGTCTAAGGGCGTTGATAGTTACAATTTGATTCTTAAAGCTTTAGGTAGGAGGAAGTTCTTTGTGCATATGATGGAAATGCTGAAAGATATGGAGAACAGGGGAATTAGCCCTGATTCGGAGACCCTTTTCGTTGTTATGGATAGTTATCTTCGAGTTCATCGTGTTTCTAAAGCTACTAAATTTTTTGGAGAATTGGAGAAGTATGGGTTGGAATTGAACAAGGAAACATTGAGTGTTGCATTGAGTTGTTTGTCGCAGCGATCACACGTTGGCACTGCCTGTTTGTTGTTCAATAAAATGAGAGAGAAGGTTCAATGTGATTGCTCGATGTATAACATCATCGTGGGAGGGTGGTCAAAGCTTGGTAGAGTTGCAGAAGTTGAGAAGTTCTTGAAGGTGATGGTGGATGATGGAGTTGAGCCTGATTGTCTAACTTATAGCCATCTTATCGAGAGCTTTGGCAGAGTTGGTAGATTTGATGATGCTGTTAAGATCTTCGAGTACTTAAAGAACAAGGAAGAACAGCTGAGTGTTGAGGTATACAATGCCATGATTTTCAATTGCATTGCCAATGGTGACATTGATGGGGCATTGAAATACTACAAGGCAATGCTGAGTAATTGCATTGATCCAAACATGGATACTTATGTTAGGATCATAATGCATTTTCTCAAAAGTAGAAGAGTTTCCGATGCCATTGAAATGCTGGATGAGATGCTTGGTCGAGGTGTAATTCCCTCAACGGGGATTCTGACTGAATTCATCAGACCCTTGTGTAGCTATGGCCCGCCTCACGCATCACTGATGGTTTACAAGAAGGTGAGGAAAGCAGGCTGTAGAATATCCCTCACCGCCTATAAGTTGCTGCTAATGAGGCTATCGAGGTTTGGCAAATGTGGGTTGCTGTTGAGTATATGGGATGAAATGCAAGAAAGCGGTTATGCTTCTGATATGCAGGTTTATGAGTATGTAATAAATGGTCTCTGCAATACAGGGAGGCTTGAAACCGCTGTCCAGGTTATGGAGGAATGCATTCGAAAGGGGTTTTTCCCTGGCAAGGTTATTTGTAGCAAACTTAACAATAAGCTGATGGGTTCTGATAAAGTTGAGATGGCTTACAAGCTTTTTCTGAAGCTAAGAAGTGCTCGTGTTAGTGAAAATGCACAAAGATATTGGAGAGCTAAAGGATGGCATTTTTAGGGAATTCAACATCAGAGCCGTCTCAAATTTCATGGCCAAAAATGACACGAGCTGACGTTCAAAAGTATGAAAATGTTTTAGGGAAGTAGACAATGATAGAGATGGAAAAATTACTGGCGATCAGGCACGTAACCTACTCTTGAGTTGGAAAATTCCAAGAGGTATGAAATGTATAGGTCTTTTCATGCATTTGCTTCTTTATGTATATTGTCTACATTTGTCCTATTTATCTAGAATACTTGTTAAATTGCACACTTGGATACTTCTCTCATGTATGATTTCTGTTTTTGGGATAAAACTGACCTCAATGTGTTGACAACCAATTGTCGTGTTTGAATAGAAATTACATGGGAGTCATTTGATTAACCTGTTTATGTAAAATTAGCTGTAACCAAGCCTTTTCAAACTGTTAGAAAATTGAATTTAGTTAGCTTTGTTCCTCTTTGATGATCCAAATTCTGTTGATGATTCTGTTCATGCGCAGACCAACACCATTCCCTGATGAACGTAAGATATCCCCTAAAGATCTACTGAAAGATGTGGAAAGCAATTGCAAAGTTTCCAATTCTCCTATTTCCCTGACTAGGAATGGAATATTTCCCCATTCCCTTTTTATGCTTTCTTAATAAATTGTTGAATTTCATGAAGCTCCTAGCTACTCATCTAGACTGGTACTTGCTTTCTGATTTTGCATTTGTACATGTGTTCCCCTGGAACTTATTACGTGAATATATCTGAGGAGTATAGCTTGAGATACTGAGTCTTGAGACTATCATTGTTCAGATGCAATGTCCTTTTTTTTTTTTAAATGGGGATTTCCCCAGGTTCCCCAGTGCATTAAACACTTTTTGGGTTATTGGATAATATTATGCCTAATACTATTTATTTGGTCATTACCAGAGGTCTTAAAGCAGGTTTGGGACTTATCAGATCAAGATAGTGATAGCATGCTTTCTATACGGGAGTTGTGCATTGCACTTTATTTTATGGAGAGGTACAAGGAAGGGCGCCCGCCTCCACCTGCGCTTCCAAATAGTGTCTTGCTTGATGAATCCCTACTGTCTATGGCAGGTCCACCTACAGCTTACATGGGATGGGATCCTGCTACTGGTATTGATTGACCTGTTTTTCTGCTATTTAGCTTTATTGCTTCACATGGCTCTGTAATACTCTATTTTCCTCTTACTTTTAGGCATTAGACCACCGCACAACTTGCCTGGTTCTCAGCATATTAGACCTGGTTTAAGACCACCAATGCAGCGTCTCTCAATCTGATGGATCAATGCAATTCAATCAGAAAAATGCCAGGGGTGATACAGTAGATAATTCCCATGCTAATCAACTCAGAATGGGCAGGTGAATTTTGTTGATAGTGAGTCAGGAGGCGGCAGAAACCACTGAAAAGGTTGGTGATGACTTCCCTTCACATCTTTCCTGTCCAGGACTCTCTGTTGCAATTCTTAACATGACCTCATTCTAATCTCGTCATGCTTGCTGATCTGTAACTCCCAAGTTGGACTTTACTTTCAGAAAAAAATCCTATGAAGACGATTCTTCTGTAATATTTTGACTGAAAGAAAGGCAGGAACCTAGACTGTTTAGATCAGAATGACCTTAAGAAAGAATGTTAAGTAGCATGTTATGCTTGCCAGACTCAGAATTTTATAGCCATCAACTGAAAAAGAATATTTCCCTGGCAAACTTGACCTTATTGAAACTAGTATCTACTGCCTGTGTTCTGACTGGGCTTTTGCTAGGATTAGAATAACCTCTCTTCTTTCAAATGTTCTTGAATGAGCAACTTCTGTAAGACTTGATCTGACACACTTTTGTTCATGAATGCTAGGTTGACAATGAGCAGGTGTTTATGGATTCTAGAGAGAAGCTTGAATTCTATCGAACAAAAATGCAAGACCTTGTGCGTTTCTGTACTCTAGTATCTATTTCCTTATTTGCCATCATTGTGGAGTCATGCTTCACCCACAACTGAGTAATATTTATCTGCACTAGTTTTCTTTTTAACCTGTGCTGGTGGATATAATATACATCATATGATCTTGATTTTTTTTCTGAACTTTTCTTCCCTTATTTATCGGAACTACCTTTCAGGTCTTGTATAAAAGTAGATGTGATAATCGGCTCAATGAAATTACCGAAAGAGCTAGAGCAGACAAGAGTGAGGTACTTTGAAATTTAAGATCTATGCTTTATGGCCCCATAATTTCATACCTATTAATATATTTTTTTGCCAGGCCGAGTTGCTGGAGAAGAAATATCAAGAGAAATACAAACAAGTATCCGATATTCATTCAAAATTAACTATGGAAGAGGCTTCATTTCGTGAAGAGTATTTTAGAATATTTTTTAAAACCATTATTTGTGCTTATGATTGGAATTCCAAGTCTTTTGTGCTTATGCTTCCATGGAGAAAATGTTATTGATTTATTGTAATCTCTTGTTTGTGTCTTCTTAAGATAAATTCTGCAAAGCATGTGATTGATTATCCAATCAGTTATGCATCTCTCTTGAAATGGTCGAACTTAGCGAACCGGGTTCTTCCATAAGTGCGAACTGATTAGACGAGCGAACTGACTTTGGATAAGTGAAGTGAACTTATTCAAATCCAGAAAACCGCCATTCTCGCACATAAATTGCCATTTTCCACTTTTCTCGGATAAACATAACTACCAAGTTTTTCAGGAAGTATATTAATTTACTTTCTTTCATTTCTCAGAGACATTAATATTTAAAAAATAGTATATTAATGTTTTAAGTTTGTTCGCAAAGGAGTATCACTGTCATGGGAGTACGAAGAGAAAAGGAAGTAATGAATATTGATATATTCCCTTGAAATGTCTTGATTAAGCATAATGAAACATTCTCTCGGAGTGTCTTGAGTGAGCGAACTTCGATTATATCTATCTCTGCCGAAGAGCTTTGATAAAATCCAGGTTACTCATTTTCCTTCAAGGAATATTATCCCAGATATACTTGGGTGAATCAATTACTTTTGATAATTGAGATTTATATTGCCTCTGTGTTATGAGGAAAAACTTCCATGACAAGAACAGATCAATTGAAGAGTTGTTAGAAGACTGATGGGTGAACATAAACATTTGATTATATTCAGAACTTCATAATGAAAAGTACAATCCAGAAAATATATCAGATGCTCATACAAAAGACGCACACAAATTAAGTATGATCAGCCGGTTCATCAGAAGGAGTTGGGATGGGAGCTGCATCATCAGTTGAGCGAGCTGGCACAGGATCGAACATCTCCTCTGGCAGATCCACAGCCGAGCTTGGACCAATCTCTTTAGGCACATGAGAATGCGAGTTGGTACTTGGGTTGTCAAGAATTCTATCAATCTCTTTAGGCACATGAGAATGCGAGTTGGTACTTGGGTTGTCAAGAATTCTATCGGGAAGAACTTCTATGAGCGCTTGTTCTAAACAACCCTCCCACCATTTAGCATCAACATCCTCATTCGGGTCTCCATGCCAGCTAGGAGGAGTGGGAAGAGTATATTCCAGTTTTTGGGCCAGTGAGGGGAGGTCGAATTGAAAAGCTTGTCCCACCTCTTCTTGGCAAAGTCGAACTCCCTCTCGGAAGTAGGCTTCAGCCATGGGAGCAGCTTTTGAGAGAAAGAACATAGAATTCCAAAGACGGAAGAGGAGTCTCTCTCGGAAACCTTCCTCTATTAATTCCATCTCCAAACTCCGGGCGAATTGATAAAAACCTTCCTTCCACATGGTTTTACCAAACTCAGTCCGCGTACTCCTCTCCAGCTCCAACTCTTCCCTCAACTTCTTGATCTCAGCCTCCGCCACCAGAAGAGCAGATTGTTTCTCCATGGCATATTTTTCTTTGGCTAGCAGTAGCTCTTCCTTCTTGATATCTGTTCGCTCATTGTAAAGAGATATCTGTTCGTTTTCTTCTAAATAGCTCGTATTGGTTGGCTTTCATCTTGATTCGGTTCGTTTTCAAAATAACTCGGAAAATAACTCGACTCATTAAGTTCGACCATATCAAGTACTCCCCCCTTTCTTAGTACGCGTTTACGCGTACTAATGTTGTTCACCAATTATTTGAATCGAAGACGTAACGTTCCATCCCGAGGCAATGACATCCTTTTCGCCACCCTTGTCCCATCCAATTGACACGTGGGATGACACTTTTTCCCGCTCAGTGTCTTTTCGACTCCTACCGTTGGATCTTATCTCATCCAATGGTCAAAAAATATGCCCCTTTTTAACTTCCCCCCAAGAACCAGGCATCTTCCTTATAAATATCACCTTCTTCCTTCACAAAACCCTTCTGCAAATTTACTGTACACACATATAAGCAAGGATTTGTTTTCTGCCATTTCTAGAATTTCTTCGACTATTCAGGTACCATCTTCATTCTCTCTCCTTTTCATTTCCATGGCTTCTTCTGATCCAATAACCCATTTGAGGGACGAAAGTGAATCGGAGGAGGGGTTGGAGCAATTCCCCCTTAATCCCCCTTCTAAAAAACAAAAACCCAAACATTCTTCATCTAGCCATCAAAACCCTGCTAATCCCCCGAAAAAATCCCGTAAGAAAACCGTGGATGATGTTTTTTCTGCCACCAAGACCACCACAACCCATACTCTTTTCTTGAGTTCTTTTTTGGTGGGAGGGTATATAGTAATTATTCCAGATTCAGAGGATCGGCCTCATCGAGCTCTAGATGGCTGCCAAGCATGGTTTTTAAAACATATAACTTTAGGTTTAGTTCCTCCCATTTATCCTTTTTTCCTCGAAATCGGTCCAGCTTATGGAATTTGCCCGAACCAACTCCATCCCAACTCCATTAGTTATATAGTAGCTTTTTACATAATTTATAAATGGATGGGGGTCGAACCCACTGTCAATCGCTTTCGAGCTAGCTTTATTCTAAAGAGTACCAATCCCTTTCGTTTTCACCTGAGCCCTCGTACTGGGAGGCGAGCTCAAATTTTTATCTCCCGGGGATGAGAAAATTAGTTCCCGGGCACCAACAAACAAACCCTTCCGCACTCTTCCATGGGCTCAAACCTCCAACCGAATTGATCCTCCGAAAGAAGGGGATTACGAGCTCATGGCCCTAAATAGAATCTTTCGATGGGGTTGTTTCGACATAGTGGGGATGAGTTCTTGTGAGGAGTTGTTAGCATTTTGGGGGTTCTATCCGAACAGCCAAGTACCCCCAGATTTGATCTAGGTTGTTCTAACAGTTTCCACCTTTCTCATATTTGCTTTACTCTGATAACAAATGCTTTACTTACCTCCGTTTTTATTGTAGATAACACCATGATCAAATTCTTCGGATTTGCCTCAACTACTCCCGCTGCAGAGCGAACTGTTCCTACTCCTTCGGAACAGGTAGTAGATGCTGAGCTCGCCAAAGCCTTCAAGGAAAAAGAGGAAAAACGCCTGGCTGAGCTATGTTCTGAAACTCCTGGTTCGGCAGAGAATATAGTTCAGGCAGAGGAGGGTAGTTCGGATCCAGCACCATCCACTTCTCCCTTGGCTATGGTTGAAGTTCATCCTTCTCAATCTCCGCCTACTGTTCATCCTTCCAATCCTATTGATCTTACTGAAGAGATCGAGGAGGAAGTAGCTGAGGTTATTGCCTCCCTCCGAACTTCCAGCTCGCAGCGAACTTCCAAAAGACAGAAAGTGGCTGAGGAGCCTCAGGTTAGCTCGGAAGCTCCGGTGAAGGAGGTGGTTGCCCCTAGCGGGAAGGCTATCGCCGAAGAGGAAGATGCAGAAGAGAAGGAATGGAGAATGAACCTGACTCGAGCGGCACACTTAAAGAAATTCCTTGAAAGTTTTGGCAAAAGGGCCTTTCATCGCCGAGATCAGGTTCTGCAAACCCAAGACGAGCTAAGGAAAGTACAGGAGGAGAAGAAGACCCTGGAGAGTGATTTGACGATCAATGCCGGCAAAGCCGAAAAATTATCAACTCTGCTAGAAGAGCGGGAAGTAGAGTTAGCACTCGCTCGATCGGATGTGGCCAAAAAAGAAGAACTGTTGCTGGCCAAAGAGAAGTTTGCCATGGAGAAACAGTCGGCATATTTAGCAGCAGAGGCCGAAGTCAAGAGGCTGAAGGAGGAGCTCGAACTGGAAAAGAGCACCCGAGCGGAGTTCAGGAAAACCATGTGGCATGAAGGCTTTTACCACTTCGCTCGGAGTTCCGAGATGGAGTTAATAGAGGAAGGCTTCCGGGAAAGACTTTTATCCCGCCTCTGGAATTCTGTTCTTTTCCTTTCGAAGGCGGCTCCGATGGTTGAGGCTTACTTCCGAGAAGGAGTGAGATTATGCCAGGAGGAAGTGGGACAAGCTTTCCAATTCGACATCAACCGGTTAGGCAGAAAACTACAACAAACGTTTCTCATTCCTCCGGGTTGGCATGGGGATCCAAATGAAGAAGTCGATGCTCATTGGTGGGCGGGTTGTATGGAACAAGCGCTTAGAGAAGTTCTCCCTGATGGAGTTCTAAACAACCCAAGCACCAGTTCACATCCTTCTACGACTAGAGGAACTGATCCAAGTCCAGGATCTGCCTGAAGTGATGTTTGATCCCGTGCCAGCTCATCCAACTGCCGACACAACCATTCTCCCAACTCCCTCTGATGATCATTCTTAGGAAATTTATGTATATCTTTTGCATGTGATTGATATTTTTTCCAAAACTGTACTTGTCCTTATGAAATTTTGAATATAATCAAATGTTTGTTCACTTCCTGAATCTTCTATCCTTGTTTTCTGAATATATCTCAACTTGTATAGTCAATCCGAGGAGAATTCCCCAAATTAAAAACATGTCATAGCATTTCGAGGAAATGCTTCAATTATAGTGTTCCGAGAGAACATTCTAATTTCCTCAACCAAGAAGTTCCGAGGGAACTCTTCAATTATACTAAATCATGAAGTTCCTAGGAAACTCTTCAGCTCGCTTAATCAGGGAGTTCCGAGGGAACTCTTTATTTTGCTTAATCATGGAGTTCCGAGGGAACTCATCAGTTCGCTTAATCATCAAGCTCATCAAATATACAAGTAATCAACAGAAAGAAAAGGCGCAAGAATTTAACGTGGTTCAGTCAATTCGACCTACATCCACGGAGTGCAAATATTTTTCATTTCATTTAAGTGACAGAAATCAAAAGGAGTGAAGAGCAACATACATAAATGTAGTACTTCAAGTATAAAACTTCTTCAAATGACTCACATGCCAGGGCCTTGGCAACACCTTTCCATCCTTATCTGTTAGCTCGTAAGATCCTCCAGGCAGAATTCTCGAAACAATGTATGGTCCTTCCCATATAGCATCTAATTTCCCAATCTCTACTAAGGCATCAGATTGTCTTAATACCATATCTCCGACCTGAAATTCTCTCTTCCGAATTTTCTTATTGAACGTTGCTTGAATACGTCTTTTGTTTAGTTCATGTCGAACTCTAGCTTTATCTCTGACTTCATCCAAAAATAACAAGTCAGTTCTGATCAATTCTTTATTTTCTTGAGGCTCAAAGTTAGTAATCCTT
Source organism: Scutellaria minor (assembly GCA_954870855.1). NCBI lineage: Eukaryota > Viridiplantae > Streptophyta > Magnoliopsida > Lamiales > Lamiaceae > Scutellaria > Scutellaria minor. The sequence goes on along the minus strand of OX940729.1, from coordinate 17,912,072 downwards.
AGAGCTTCTCCTTGAATTTCTGCCGGGACTACTACTTCCATTCCGAATGCCAAACTGAAAGGAGTTTCTCCGGTTGTCGATCTGGATGTAGTTCGGTAAGCCCACAAAACCGATGGTAGTTCGTCAACCCAATTGGACTTCTCAAATTCAAGTTGCTTATATAGCTCGGATATCTTTCGAGGAGGTGACATCTCTTGTATAGCTCGGATTTTGTTAGGGTTGACTTCTATTCCTAATTGGGAGGCCCATCTTATTTGGAGGAGGCCTTTTGTAACTTCCGTAATTTTAAATTTGTCATAGCCCTAGATGTTCAATCCCAACCTTCATCCTCAATCTCTCGTTTTTACAAAATCTTTTTTTTTCTTTAAGATCTTCATCGACTGAGTTCTTTTTCTTGCATCTCAGTTTACGACATGGAGGTTGAATACACTTATGGAAAAATATGTATTGTATGCAGCTGTAGTACCCGGAATCCTCCCCAGGGTGAGCGTGATAGTTTTCGGTTATATATTGTAGATTTAGATGAATCTACTAGCAGCGATTTTTTAGGTCCTAGTGTTCGGATTGGTTGGTCGTATTCTTTGTTTGCGAATGCTTTTTGTGTGTTAAATTCTACTGTTTATATATAATAGGTAGTTTCTCTGACTCTTGGGGTGGATTATCTGTTTACACTTATGAGTTGAAACCGAATGATTCTTATACGCGATTGTCGCATAGCCTACTGATTCAAATCAATGATATGCATGCTTATAAGTTTGGTCCCCAAGCTACCCCTACCCTAGATAGGAAAAAAGTAGTTGTGTTTTCATCAACAATTGTGAAATTGTCAAAAATTGTCAAGCCTGATAAGTTATGTGATTTTGAGCTGTATGACCCTGAGGTTGGATGTTGGGAAAAACTCGCTGCATTTCCGAATAGTTTGAGGAAGAGGGACGAAGATATCCAAATCAAAGCATACACATTTGTGGAGAATGAAAATGTGTTGCTGCTGTTGACTGAAGATACAATGTTCAGTCTGGATTTTCGATCAGAGCAGCAAAGATGGGAGAGAACTCCTCGCAGTCCTAATTCTTATTATGAGATGATGACCCAGAATTTCTTATTAGTCAGGAAAGATTTGTGCATCTCCCCATCCGGTGTTCGGGATAAAGAAGACTGGTCTCAGATCCTGGGATTATCAGATGTTGGGTGTTGCGTCATGGCACTCCTGGACAAGAATGATAGTGAATACCCATTCTGCACTGTCCAATGTCAATTGGATAAATCATATGAGGATGTTGTGCGTCCTCGCCTCACTATCAACGTCTGCAACTTCAATTATAACAAATATGAGGAGGAGAAGAAGAAAAGGAAAAGGGAGTCGGACTTTGCGTTGGAGAAGAACTCGGAGTTGGAGAAGAAGGAAAGGAAAAAGGAGTCGGACTCGGAGTGGGAGAAGAAGTCGGACTCGGAGTGGGAGAAGAAGTTGGACTCGGACTCGGACTCCGAGATGGAGAGAGAGATGGAGAATCCACTTCCTGGAACAACTGTTGTCAAGTCATTTGAATTTCATTTGGATGAAGAACTGGATAGTGGTTGGCTGTTTGGACCGGTTGCAGTGTTTCCATTGGGTCCCTTCCCATAGATCTATTAGTTTAGGCTCTCTCTCAGATTTTCATTTTGTATTTTTGTGTTTTGTTTTCATTTTGTAAGCAAATGGCAAATGAAGCTTAGCTCTTTGATATGTTTTTTGTTTTCATTTTGTAAGCAAATGGAGCTTAGACTAGCTCTTTGATATGTTCTGCTGTTGGGTGACTCTGAAGGTTGCCTTACCTACTTCAGTTAATTTGAAGGTTGTCTTGCCTACTTCAGTTAATTTATAGTTTAATTTAAATGTTTGTTCTTCACCCTATTATGAGAAGGTAGGTGGATACAACAAATTATAGTTGTTCTTCATCTTATTATCTTGTTCTCCTTATGTTGGCGGAATGAAAGTATTCTTGAATTTTGTTTCTTAATTCTCAATGTATCATAATATATCCTTTCATGATATCTAAGTGTTCATTGATACTTGACTAGACTATCCACCTTGAGGTATTAATCATTTCTTCAATGAGTATTCTTGATTCTTGATTTTGACCTCTTATTGTTCCTTGATTCTCAATGTCCTATAACAAATTCTTTTACAAAATGTAAGCATTCAACAATATTTGCATATGCTCGAGAAGTTATCGTTAAAGGGTCACATACTAGTTGTTTGCTCACTCCTATAGGAACTTTAAAATGCAAGATAATAGTTTTATCATGTATTGTAGCTTAGCCTTTATGTATAGTGGCTGAGAAGATGAGTTTTATGGGCTATTTCAAATCATAAACCCGCGCCATCTTGTACTTGTGAACTGATTTAGTGTACATGAGTTCACTTGGCTATCCCATAGTGTTTTGATATTTATTCTGTTTGGTACTTTAAGACGATGTTGGCCAGTTTTGTTGTGTATTTTATTGCTCGATGATTATTCAATACCCTCATGAAGACTTGCATTTTGCGGACAAAGAAAATGGGCCTAAATCCATCAACGACATAAAGCTGATAAATGCGGGAAGGATTCTTGAAAATAACAGAACACTCGCTGAATCACGTCTCCCTCTCAGTGAAGTCCCTGGAGGTGTTACCACGATGCATGTTGTCGTTCGTCCCCCCGTCCCAGATAAAAACAGTGGTAATTCATCTTCATATTTTTCAATTTCAAATACATACCATTAGCATCGCAGGCCTGAAAGCACGTTTCTTGATTTTGAAAATGGTGTGTGTTTTTGCAGATAAATTGCAGGATAATTCTCAGAAAAAAGGAGGGTGCTTTTGCTCAATCTTGTAACATATATATATATATATATATATATATATATATATATATGTCGTGCGTTACAAATATCTTGATTTGGGGGCATGATGAGGTTTTTATTGGTACTCTGGTTTTGGTTTTGATGAGGTTGAGAATTGCTTTAGACATGCCAAAAAGGTGTATTTTTAATTTATTTTTCAACACGGTAAGTACAAATAAATAGGAATTATGTATTTCTTACTCTTTCTTGATATTCAGTCGCACTAAAAACATATTCTTAATGACTTCCAATTTTCCATCACTCAAAGTATTGGTCAGAGAAGCTCCTATTAAAGAATAAATGAATGAAATGCAGGGGCGGATCCTCATGTGATGAGAAGGGGGCTTTAGCCCCCCTAACTTTTAAAAAAAATTTAAATATTATATATATTTATTAATTAAAATTAATTTTATATCAATTAAGCCCCCAAAAATAATTCATTTATAATAAAGGGACAACCATAAGTAAGATTTATTATTATATTATATATAAGTGGTCTCAATCTATCCACATTATTATTGTTATTTGCTATTTTTAATAAATTTCTCTCTCCTCTTTCAAAGAATTTTGTGTGAGAGATTATTGCATTTTTGAATATTAAGCATATATATCCATGTCATTTTGTTTTTTTCTCTTTAGTCCCCAAACAAATATGACTCTAGCTCAGCCCCTGATGAAATGTAACTAATACTCTTCCATCTCTCTAAAATTTATAAATTTTATAATCTTCACAGCTAAAATGAACAGTTCTTTTGAGATACTCTGTAGACTTCTGGTGAGAGGAAAAAAGTCTTTTCTTTGCTCAACAAACTGCCTGCAAGCTCTCAAAATCTTGTCCTGCATCAAAAACAGCACAACGGTTAGGTTAGCTTAAACGACTTTAGATTTGCGTTGAAATAGAATTCGAAAAATTGAAATAATAATTCACTCATGGATATAAAGTTAGCAGATCCATATTATCAGAAGATTACAATGTTCCTAGTAAACAGTATGCATACACACAACTATTACATAGATGTTTATAGCACAAGGCTCGTGATATCCTTACAATTATAGCACAAGGCTCGTGACTATATTATGGCCACCACAGATGATCAGATCTTAGCATAAACCAAATAAGACATAAAGATTGTCAATTCTTGGAGCCCGATTCTCTTGTGGTACATTGCCAAGTACATGAGAATGAATATACCACAAAATGCAGCTTTGAAATTGAACTAATAAGATTGATATATCTTGGTGAATTATACTGATTAAATAAATAAGATGTTTCTTGATTCGCCCCGTCTAAGTTTTTCCTATATATTCTTCTAAACTGATTAGACATAACAATATCTATTTCATCACCAGCAGTATGCAAACACGTAATTAACAGACAAATAAAACAATAAGTTAAGCCTTTGAATTTACTAACTGCAAGGCCTCTCAGTAATATCAAACTGGAGTAGCTTCACTGAATCTGCCTGATCAGAAAAAATCTGAATATATATATTTATATATATGCTTGTATTCTTGCTACAGAATTACTTAAAAGGCCACTGATAATAAGCACATAGATACATCATGGATAGAATAGACTATATATAGACACAAAGATGCATGCCAACATATCAGGAGAAAATCATCTTTTACGAAAAAAACTAATGAAGATGAACTTACGTCAAATTAGTACGTGTGGTCTCTTACAGATCTCACATCAATTTGAACCTCATTTAGTTGGTACCAGAGTTACACTGAAGAAATTCCATGCGGTCATTGCCTGGAATATCTCAACGGCAGAGGTCTCATTGAGTTTGCTCAATAAGTGATGAAAACAATTGATATGTCCATGTTTTGAGACAATCACAGTCCAATTAGTTACTTCCCTCCCTTGATAATAGATTTCATGATTTCAATTTGAGCAGCAGAAAAGCGGGGTTTCCTTTTCAAGGCAAGACTGTATTTATACTTAGCCTTATCAAGCTTGTTAGCTTGCCCATCTTTCACCAGGGCTTGAAGCAGATTGTTGATGGTACCATCACTGGGAAACCAGTTCTTTTGGTTTACACATGTTGTATGCCAATGCATATTCTCCTGCTTCGCATAAATAGTGGATCATGGTTTGATAAATTTTTTGATTTGGCTTATAGCCCTCGTCAACAAAAGCTGAATATACTTTCATAGCCATTTCGAGACATCCCACTTTGCAAAAGCCTTTAATAACCAAATTATATGTGACCTCATCAGGAAATTCTGGAAATTTCTTATGACGACGCATGAAAGCCAACAACTTATTAGCTTTAAAAGCACGACCCTTATTCACCAAGTACTGAATCCTAGCATTGAAGGTTGCAATGTTGGGACGAAAACCTTTTAATACCATCAAATTCCACAATCCTTTCGCAATCTCTGTCCGGTTTGCCTTGTAAGAGGCAGCTATAAGGGCGGTGTACGTTATAACATCAGGAGCTATTCCTAATTTCTCCATCTCAGCCATGATTACATATGCCATCTCCAATATATCCATTTCACAGAAAGCCTTGATAACAATATTAAAAGAATACACATCTAGCTTGATGCCAAATCTAAAACGAGTATCATTCAGAAATGAACTAATAGCATCTAAATCTCGGGACTGAGTCAATACCTTCAAAGCAGCATTGAATGATTTAACACTCCTGTTACAACCATACAAATGCATATCACAAAATGTATTAACAGCATACTTAGTCATTCCAGCTCTCCCATACAATATTATTATCCGTATTATAAGTCCTTCTCTTCGACCCTGTGGCAGAGCCTTCTGATGCTCAAGCAAATTCTCAATATAATGATGTCTACCAGCCCCAGCTAACCTAGAAACCGTGTCCTCGAACACAAATCGATTCTCAACCACAACCCTATTGGTGGCATTGGCCTTCAACAAATTGAACAGCTTCTCAGGGTCCCTCTCCTTCTTCAGCTTAATCAATGCGGGTTTATCCACTTTCCTAGATTTCTTCCCTCTACACCTAATCGAACCAGCTTCATCAATGGCTGCAGTGGAAGCAGTATGGGGCACGGAGCTGAATCTGTGAATCAATCGCAGAGCGAGCATGTTCTAGAAAAGCTCAATCATGCATACCCATCACCCAAAGTCACTATTTTTTATCAATATTTCACCAGAAAATGCAATTCCTGTCTCAGTGTACCACAATCAAACACCTGGTCGGCAAAAATAAAAACAAAAACAGGATCGAATTTCCATAACTCAAGAAACAGAAAGAATCAACCAAATGCAACACAAAATCCCAGAAAATGAATCAATGGCGGACTCGTATTGGGGCTACTGACAAAACAGAAGAAACTAAGTCAATATTGAATGGTAGGGGGTTTTGCGTTATGAAGGGGGATTTTTAGGTCAGGGGTTTTGTTCCAAGTTCAGGTGCATCGTTGTATAATACTATAATAATGTTATCCAACAATTAAGTTATAAGTAATTTGCAAGAAAAATAGGTAATAGTTATATTTATCTAAAAATATATAGTTTTCTTAAGATTTTTCAACAGATCTAATATCATAAAAATTATTAAATGTGTCAACAGTTCTAATGAATATCCCAATGTGAGCCCTCATACAGCGAATTAAAATGTTCCCTCGGAACACTATGATTAAGCGGATTGAAGCATTTCCTCGAAATGCCATGAAATGTCTTTAAATTGAAGTATTCTCCTCAAATTAATTATGCAAGCTGAGATATATTCAGAAAGCAAAGATAGAAGATTCATGAAGCGAACAAACATTTGATTATGTTCAGGATTTCAGAGGGACAAGTACAGTTCAGAAAAAATAGCAAATGTCTATCACATGCAAAAGATATACAAAAAATTTTCTAAGTATGATCATCGGAAGGAGTTGGGAGAGGAGTCGTGTCGGCAGTTGGAAGTTGTTGCGCCGGATCAAACATCTCTTCAGGCAGATCCATAGCTCGGCTCGGATCAGTTCCTCTGAGCAGAGAAGGACGTGCGCTGGTGCTTGGATTGTCTAGAACTCCATCAGGAAGAACTTCTCTGAGCGCTTGCTCTAGACAACCCGCCCACCAATGAGCATCAACTTCTTCATTTGGATCCCCATGCCAACCGGGAGGAATGGGAAATGTTTGTTGTAGTCTTCCACATAGCCGGTTGACATCAAATTGAAGAGCTTGTCCCACTTCCTCTTGGCACAATCGCACTCCTTCTCGGAAGTAAGCCTCAGCCATCGGAGCAGCCTTCGAGAGGAAAAGAACAGAATTCCAGAGGCGGGATAGGAGTCTTTCTCGGAAACCTTCCTCTATTAACTCCATCTCGGAACTCCGAGCGAAGTGGTAAAAGCCTTCATTCCACATGGCTTTTCCGAAGGGAGGCGGTGGCTTCAGTTGCTTCCTCATCGATCTCTTCCGTCAGATCGTTAGGATCGGAAACATAAGCTCTTTGAACATCAATGATCGCTGGAGGAGGTGTAGCTACTGCCAGATCCGAACTTCCCCCCTCTGGCTGAACTATGCTCTCTGTTGACCCAGGGGTTTTAGAAGACAGCTCGGCGAGGCGTCTCTCCTCTGCCTGCCTAAAGGCTGTGGATTTACAATTGTGGTAAAGCCTTACATACAAAGTTGGCAATTTGTTATACTGTCAAGACTGTAGTTTTGATAGACTATGATATTTTAGCATCGATATGCTAATAGGGTACGAAAAAATGGGATAAAGTTTCTTGTTTGGTTCTTAGTGGATGTGAAGAATAAATCATTGTAAATATTGATTTTGTAATTGAAATTTGAATTGACTTATGCATTTGTGGATGTGGGTGGGCTATTAAGTTCCTATTCACTTTGATTATTGACTCATTTTGAAATCGGGATATGTAATTTTAAAATAAGTCAAAATTTATCAATGTACTTGAAAATTGGTTAATTCTTACAAATTTTGGGGAAATATGCAGTGAATTGATAGAATTTAGAGTTTCATGCATCAAACTAATTTGTGTTACATTCCATAGATTTATATTGTGAACCCAATTTATCTTGCAACCATAGGAACAAATATGTAAATAATTTGATCAATATGAATTAAATCTAAAAAAAAAGTACTTGTATTCACAGAAAGTTGTATCTTTTATTCAATAAATAAATTTGATAATTTTTTTTATTACATAAGGATGTTAATGGATATATGTTAGACCATTTACACCCGTCCTACTCGGTACACAAAAACTTGTGTATACCATTTGCATGGATATGTGATCCATGCACCACTATCCGACCCGGCCACTATCCGACCAGGTCTAGGAAAAATATAAATAATTTTTTTTTATCTCAATTTCATCTCAGTTTTATTTCGCGCTGGTTTCTCTCTCTCGAACGTGTTCTTCCTCATCTCTGTGGTTGATGTTCGTGGTCTTTTCTTCGATATTTTTGTTTTAGTTTCTCTTTGACTTCGATTTCGTGAGTAGTTCGTGGTTAGTTTGTGGTGATTTTCGATTCTCAGAGAAGGTTGTTCGATTTTTGAAGTTTTTTGATTTCGTGCAGGTATTCTTCGATTTTCTTTGTATTTGGTTTCGATTTTTATTGTGTATGATGTTTTCTTTGTGTATTTGGTTTCGATTTTTTGTTCTTTGTTTCTATTTCCGTGTTTTAGAATCCTAACTTTCACTGTTTTTTTTCGTTTCTGGAATGTTATGTAGTTTTTGGTTTAATTTGTTCATCTAGTGTTTTGTATTTCGTTTTTATGCACAACATTTGGATTAAACCCTAATTTTATGAATAAAATAATTCAAGGTATGCGAATGTTATATAAATGGTATGCTTTAATGTATAATAAAGGTATGTTTATTTTATGTAAAGGTATGTTCAGTATGACATGAAGATATGTTTATTAGTTGTAAAAGGTATGTTTATTTTATGTAAAAGGTATGTTCAGTGTAACATTAAGGTATGTTTTGGTTGTATGATTTGTGTAGTGTTTGTATTTAATATTGGTTTATATGTTTTTTAATTAGTGATTGAGATATTGTGTTTGTATTTTTCAGTTTGATTTATACACCATGCTGAAATATGTGTTATACTTGTGCTTTCAGACCTCAATCAAGTGAGGCAAGATGTCATAAGAAAAATTCATGTCTTTTACATTGCTAAACCTGACATGAAAGCCAAGATGGTGGAGGAAAAAAGAAATTAGAATTTCAAGAAAAGAAAGACGAAAGCTATCGTTGAAGTTCCAAGGACATATACGAGAAGAAGAAAATGAGAGTTTTATTTTTAGTACTATATACATTGTTTGTTGGTTTTGGTGTTATATATTGGTGGGTATATGTACATTTTCAATGGGTTTTGGCTATAGATATGTACGTAGATGGGTGTGATGGTTTTTGGCTATATATTTTGTGATGGTTTTGTTGCATACATTTTATGATGGTTTGTAGCATATGTTGATGGGTGTAAATATATTTTGATGGTTTTATTGTAGTTTTTATGATCATATTCAGAGGATTTATTATTTTTAGTATTTTTTATTCTCGAAATATGTTAATCGTTATTATAATTTTTTATACTGGTATGCTATGAAAATGAATGGTATGTCCATTATAATTAAAGATGTGCTTATCATAATGCAAATCTTTATATATATAAAAAAAAATGACCAAAAGGACACATGTCAATCATTCACCATTATCGCATTAAATGTAACTAATTAATTACTTTAAACTTTATGTTACTAAGAAACATAATTAAATAAAATAAAAATGTTAATTTAACTTATCTAAATAACATATGCTAAACATTAAAACTATATAAGTTATTTACATATTTGAAATTTGTTAATTTACATAATACACAAGTTTAGAGAAATAATATAGATAGATAAAAAAGAAAAAATAATAAAATAAAGGTGATTTGATGGAAATTGAATAATTTTTTTGAATATGTGTTTAAAATAAGTTATGAAATTTATTTGTAAAACTTTGATTTCATTTTTTTTATCATCTAATTGAAAATAAAATTTGAGGATTGTTAGAGACAATAAAAATTGAGGATTTCATTTTTTTTATCATCTAATTGAAAATAAAAATTGAGGATTGTTTCACTATCTATACCATATTGTCCGAAGAAGATGATATCTAAGTATACCTTGATTAGAGTTGTTTCCAGAAATTGTATCAGTTGCATTCGCAAATTCATCTTCTTCACTAGATAACTCAACAATTTCAAGGTTGAATATAGTTTCACCTATTATAGAACACCATATCACCATATCAGTTAATGTTTTCGAATTGAAAATGTTAGAATCTGTAATTTATGAATTACTAATTTACCAGATGTGATTTCGTTTGTAATTTCCATGAAGATTGATATGATGCATTCTTAATGCATTGAGTTGATGGGCGGTCAAGCGTGGTGAGGTGAGGGAATCGCGACGGAATCGCACGGTGAGGTGAGGGAAGAAACGCGATGGAATCGCGCAGGTGAGGAAAAATTAGGCTAGAAAGAAAAAAAATTATAATATAATTACTTGATTGGGCCTGATAGTGGACCGGGTAGGATAGTGGTGCACGAATCTTAAGATCCGTGCAAATGGTGTACACCAGCCCCACTCTACTCGGTAAAGTTCGGTTCCTAACAATAACAGTCGGCAGAACTTTTGTGAATCGTGTTTTAAAACTCGATGGATGCCCGAAAGGTTTAGACTGACGTGTAATGCCCTGATGCATGTAGATAAATAGACTTGTTGCTACTTTACTAACTTTAGGTATTCATTAATTTTTAATTTGTAAAAAATATTTTTAATTTTTTATATAGTTTTGTCTTTTGAGATAATGTTGAATGACAATTAAAAACTTAATATCCCATTTGAGTTATATTTATATATGACTTTCTAATGATTATAAATTAATTTATTCATTTGTATTTCTCAATTTGTTGATCTTATATCTTTATTTAAAATAATAATAATAATTTGATAGCATCCAATAATACAATAGAAATAACATCGTTTTGCTCGAAAGCTAGAAAAATGAAAGGAAAAAGAAAGTTAATTAACTTTTAGCACAACATAAAATGACTGAAAAACTTAAAATCAATATAGCTAGATATCGCCTAACATCTAGATGATGATCAATTTTGTAAACATATATTGTGATTTGTGAGTCCAAAAATTGGACTCGGACTGCCTATTAAGTTTGAATCATGTTTATTGTGAGTTGAAGTTTGACCCGCATCATTGAAATATTTTCAATTGGTGTAACTGAAAACCAATATTATATATTGGATAAAATATAAAAAGCAACCTAAACTACTAAAATTTATTAAATTGCAACTTTTGAACCATTTTTCGATGAAAATGAGAACACGTAATTCGCACGGTGAAAACATAAGGGTATTCTTGTAATTTTTAATTAAAAGTGACCCTCATATGAAGTTAGCGTATGCGTCACATGTTCACATTTTTGTCGAAAAATGGTTAAAAAATTGCAATTTGATAAATTTTACAAATTCAGATTACAATTTGATAATAAAGAAAAGTTTAGGTTGCAAAATGAAAAAAATTAATAGTTTAGGTTCTTTTTTTCATTTAAACCTTATATATTTTGTGAATTTTTTTCTTAATTACGAAAAAACGAAAAAAAAAGACTGGGGGAAATTGTTTGTTTTTTGATTTTGTTTGTTTTTTGGGTCAAAGGGTATAATGGGAAAAGTGTGGGGTGTATTTAGAAATATTTTAAGATGTTAAAATTAAAATTGGGGTATGGTTAGAAATTGGGGTGTGTTTAGAAAAGGGTGGGGTGCGGATTTATTTGCATTTTTTCCCTTTATTTTCATATTTGTAGTGATTCACCAAATTGAAATCAAAATTGAATTTTGACTGTACAAACTTTTGATCATTAAGTATTTGGTCCGTGTTATAAGTTTTCAACATATGTATTTTTCTTCTCCTCATCAAATCTAACTTTAAAACTGGTCCAGTAATATAGAAGACATAGCTCGTGATGCTTGTAGTATTGATCTTGATGAAGAAGATTTGCTGTGTAAGTGCAAGCCTGAAATTCTTACATAAATTACCTATCATATTATCTTAGATTGCTTTGTGTTTTTGAAGTTTTGCAGACAGAACTGGGACAGCTGAGCCTCAATGATAGCATGACTTATCAACCGTTGTTTGAGATGACTGAGGTGCTGATAATATTAGTGAACTTGTGTTAGTTTCTTGAACTTTTTTTTTTTGCCAGTTTTCAATTTTATTTTAATCTTTGTAGGATATCTTGAGCTGGATTGACCAGAAGAAAGATGCTTTAGTTTTGGCGTTACTACTATAGTGATATATCCTGATCCTTTGTTTTGTTACTGATATTTGTTGCCGATCACCCTCTAAAATGCTGTGAGCTAAAAGCTGCCAAGAATATAGATTTCGGTATCTGCTTTTAGTCAATTTGTTATATATTAGATGCAAGTTAGAGAATTCTGGGAACTTCCTCTAATGGTTCCAGGCTTGGTGATGATACAGGTTGTGCTTCCTTTTTGGTCACGTCCTTGTAAAACTGGTGGGGACTTGAAATATGATGTGGAAAAATGTTGTAGGGATCTATTATTATTTCTCCTGCCAGAAGAAGATGGTTTTAGTTTTTTTCTCTGCCTTTCAAGTTTCATCTTAGCCTATAAATGAAGAGAACATTTATTTGACTTAATTATGATGGAACTGACACCTCAATTACGCAGTCAAAGGAAGTGGAATAGATTTGTATTTAAACTCTTGTCTTTGGAATGATTTGATGTTTCATGAAATTGTAATTAGTTTATTACCATCCGTTCCCTAAAATATTAAATGATATGAGGATTGTATCGTGGAAAGACATTTTTTATTGCATATGAATCCAAAAATTAATTCCCCCCACTAAACTGTATTCTTTCTTTGTTGATTCTAAGCACCTAAGCAAAGATTTCAAGCTCAAATAAAGTTTATTCCATGAACTTTCTAGACAACTGCATAGATAAAGTTTACCAGAGTCATCCTTTCTTTCTTTGAGATATTATTTGGTAGGATTTCTAAGCAAAATCACAGGCTTGTTCTCAATCTTTTGTTTTTCTTAATTGGTATGACCTACTCAGTTGGAGTGGAGATAAGGCTTTAAAAGAGCTACAGGAAGCTAATTTATCAGTGCAGAGTTTTCTTATCTTGAAAGAATGTGCCAAAAAGGTACTTGAATAAACAATACTGTTCAATTGATGAATGTTCTGCTGCCAGTCATCTTGTAACAATCTTGGTTATTTTTGTGGCTACCCACTCATTATGATGATTGCATTGCTCTTTAGGCAATCAGAGCTGCTTCAGAAGCTGTGCCAGATGTCTCTCATTTAAGTGGAAAGGCAGCAACTACACTAGAAGGTAATTCATCTCCATTTTCATAATTGTACATATCTGCTGCAGTGAAATGCTGTTGTTGATTGGCCTATGATTATCAATTTATCATACAGGATTGTTTTCTTCACTCACTTACTTCTTCTCTGGGATTGGTGTCCATGTTCAGGACTTTGAACTAGCACTACAAAGATTTGTGAAGAAAGATGACGGTAAATGGTGATATTATGTTCTACCGTGAATGCTTAGTTCTCTCTTCCTCGTTTAGCCATGTCGGACCTTAGAGGATATTGAACTTTGCAATTCTTATCTTCTTTTGTGGTTTTCATTAATATGAACCTGAATTTCATACATAACTGATTTTTCAAGAAGCACTTGGCAAAATGTTCAGAAAAATATACAGTCTCCATATCATGAGGTTATTGGTCAAGTGATTGCACAGTTCATATAATTAACCTCATAAAAAAGAGTACACATTCACTGTTTAAAACAAATCCCACACAATCTCAGTGTTTTTCATTTTCTTTTTACCACATTCTTGAATTTCATTTTGTGGTGCCTTGAAGCACCCCTAACATGATTGTAATGCTATTTTCAATCTCATAAATTTAGTCACTAATTGTCACAAGACCATTTTACCGATCATATAACTCAAACACCATTTTACTGACCATTTAGTTTCCTTTTACTGATCTCATAAAAAAAAAAAAGGTACAACACTGTAACCATAATCATAACAATACAAGGGACTGGCAAAATTGATACATAGACATTTCATACCATATATATGATTATGCTGATGTTGAGCATCCACAGCTTTACCTGTATCTGCCATGTCTACCCAAGGAGGGGGAGTAATAGCTGCAGGTAAAATTCAAATCATTCACTAACAATAACGCAGTTTTGATGTACGCACGTGAAGTTAACATCCTTAATATAGCAACATTTCATGTGTAGCTATAATTACCAGCTTAGTAATACAAGCAGTTATCGGTTTCATGTCGTGCTATGGTGCAAAGAAGAAGAGGAGAGTAATAGTTGCCCCACCGCCACCATTTGGTGTGATAAAAGTCTGGGAAGTTGATGCCCCTACAATGGAGAGATTCTTTCAAGAATTGGCTGAGGAAAAGCCGATTCATTTCACTGCTCAACAACTTTACACTTTCACAAACAACTACTCTATAATATTGGGATGTGGAGGTTTCGGAAAAGTGTACAAAGGGCAGTTCCCTAATGGAGTGAAAATTGCAGTGAAAGTCCTCAATAAGGTTGCAAACCGGGGTGTTGAGGAGCAGTTCATGGCAGAGGTAGGAACTATTGGGAGAACTCATCATATAAATTTGGTGAGATTGTATGGCTTTTGCTATGATCAGTTTATGAGTGCTCTAGTTTACGAATTCATGGAGAAAGGATCACTGGACAAACATTTGTTCAGCGAAAACGGAGAATTGGAATGGGAGAAGCTGCATGAGATTGCTGTTGCAACAGCAAAAGGCATAGCATACTTACATGAGGAGTGTTAGCAAAGGATAATTCACTATGATATAAAGCCGGGAAATGTTCTTCTTGATGCGGGTTTTTTGCCAAAAGTTGCAGATTTTGGCCTGGCAAAGCTCTGCAATAGAGATGATACACATGTTAGTATCACAGGATACAGAGGGACTCCCGGGTACTCAGCCCCCAAGTTTATGCTTAAGAATTTTCCCATTACCTATAAATGTGACGTCTATAGCTTTGGAATTCTACTGTTCGAGATAGTTGGAAGAAGGAAAAACACGAGAGGTGGAGGCGATGAGGAGAGTCTCAATTGGTCCCAAAGGACGTGTGGGAAGAGTACGAGAAGGGTGAGCTAGTGGCGTTGATAGAGGCTTGCAGGATAAAGGAGAAGGATAGAAGTAAGGCTGAGAGAATGGCTGAGGTGGCACTTTGGTGTGTCCAAGATTCACTGGAGGCAAGACCACCGATGAGTGCTGTGGTGAAGATGCTCGAGGGAGGAGTTGAAATTATGCCACCACCTAAACCATTTCACTACTTCTTTTCAGTGGGAAGCAATGTGCTCAAACCACCGAGCAACTCTGAGAGTGCATCAGGATATACAACAAGTGAAGGATTGAATTCATATTGGTACAAGGACACCACAACTCCCATAATGTCCAAATACGAGATACAAATTGCCTCGTCATAGAACACAGATGGATAGTCAGTCTCCCACATTGTTTTCCATTGGCTACTCATCGACTTAGACATATGTCAATTAGGGTTGGCTTGCCACCCAAATTATGATCTTTTTCACACTTTAATTCACTTTTTTTTGGTGCAGTTTGCAACCTAAAGTACTTGATTTATCACACTTTGCAACCTAAAGTGCATCATTAATCACACTTTGCAAACTTATGTACACAAAATTTGCAGATATCTCTGGCCACTTTTTTGCTGGAATACAATCACATGCATTGCACTTAGTGTTTTGATGGGCTTTTCAGTCTTTTTAGCACAAATAATGACAAAACCATTATAAATCCCATTATGCTGTTTCTTATAATTCAGATTGAAAATTGTAACAAAAAAAGAGTGCGAAAATTGTCAAGTTCAAATAAAGTATAGTGATGCAAGGAGGATTAAAATCAAAAGCTGCAGAGGCAGGAAGTGAACATACATGTTCTGCAGTGAAGCAAGTTTATGTGAGAACATACTTTAATCCTCTTCACTCTCGATTCTCCATTGTTGATCATCGCTGAAAAGGTCATCCGGTGGATCATAAACAATCATGTTGGGAAAGAGTTCTAAAAAGTCATCCTTCACCTTCTCCCTCAGTTCAGGATATGAGATTAACCCTTTTAATATGACACGAAAAGGCAACGATAGCGGGGGATCAGGAGAACATCTCATTTCGTCATATATCCGCATTGCTTCATCCGGCAATCCATTGTCCAAAAAGGCCCTGACAAGGTCTCCAAAAGTATGCTGATCAAAATGGACTTCCTCTCTTTTCAAATCCTCCCACACAACCCTTGATTCATCGACCCTTTTGTTTCTGGCAAGCATCATGAGCATATCCCGATAGAAAAACATATCAGGTCGATACCAAGTTTCTTTCCGCACCACATCATACAACTGTTATACAAAGAATGAGTCAATCAGTAATGTTACTCTACATACTCTTTGTATGTAAATAAATCCAAAGGCCACTTATGGTCAAATCAAATTCTGCAAATCTCCCTCTCTATATCATGATTTCACGTCCAAACTAACAGCATAAATGTGATCCTAATTCCCAGAGCAGAATGCACAATAGAAAGCACAAAAAAGAAAGAAAAAAAAAAGGAGTCGATAGAAAATCTTAAAAGCAATTCAATCCAAAAATAAGTATAAACCGGTCCTTTCTTCTTACAAATCACATTGAATTGTGAATCATGTAATCATTAACATATCATTTAATTACACAGCTCATTTATAGTCCTTGGAAGTATGTATCTATCTCCTTTTAATAGGATTCATACAGCACAAATAATACACTTGATCAATTTTCGTACGACCAAACAGAAAAACCAAGACAATATTATGTTGTACTAAACAACAATCACCGACATTCTCAAATCAAGACCATGTTTTTAAAGATGCCATTGTTACTATGGTTAGCTTTGAATTATTAGTACCAGATGTACCGTAGAATCTGAATAACATAAAATTCTTTTCTAAATGAATCATTCCACAAGAAGTTGAGCATAGAAAAGGTTATGAACAACAAGCAAACATCAACCTTGGAAATTGAAGAACCAATGGCAAGATACATTAAAAAAGACAATATTTAAATTGCAATTTTATAAATAAAAAAATTAACAAATGACACAGAAAGCAAAATGATATTACCAAATCTTGGGCAAAAACATCCCATTTAGAGCATCAGGCGTTGTTCAACTGCTAAATCAAGTTCTCCAGATGAAATATATTTTTCAGCATAGTTATCTACGTTAAATTAATTGTTCAAAAAACTTGCCCATCATCCTCAAGAACATTAAAATTCCATCAACAATATCTATTATCTTCCTTTACGAAAAAGTGCTAAACATATCAGTTAAGTAAGAGGCAACTTTGATTTCAAATTCATCCTCAAATCCTTCAATCCAAACATAACATGATTGAATCAAAAAGACGGACAAAGAAGAAAATTACGACCTTCATGGAGAGAACGACGAGGTTTTGGCGCTGAAACTCGACAAGGACGGCAACAAGGTCGGACTTGAGTAGGCGGGAAACGTTAGTCTTCATGAACCGCTCGAACCGCACAGGGTGGTGTTGTAGGCGTTTGAGCTCCTTAGCCACCGTTAAACCCTCTTTTCCCATCTCCTTCTTTCGCCGCCATATCGACAAGCTGGGGCTTGAAGACGCCGCACTGATAATGTGCCTGGTGCAGCTTGTACGAGGCTGAAGGTGCAGCTGCAGTTGCCGTGGAGCCTGCCACAGCAGATTCTGGCCTTGACGCCACATTCACTACCAATGTCAACTTCTGTTGTTTTCAATATATGTTGATTGCATACACTTGCAGCAGTGACTTCTCACCTGCAGAAAATTACAGAAACAATTTCAGAAAGCTTGGTCGATTACAAAACTATTGAATTTTGACAAAGGAAAAGGAAATTTTTCGAAGAGGCATTTCATCGAACAAGATACCTGCATATTTTTCTGTTACAAAAGTTGGCGTATTATAATTTTATTTACCACGCCAGTATGAATACCAATCAACTATAGTTGCCAAGCGATTAATAATAAGAAAATTATAGACTAAAAGATTAAACAAATTACCTATTGCTGATTTTTTAAAACTGTTGTTTGCGAATAAATGTTATGCACAAGGACAAATTACAATTTTTCTCTGGGGTAGAGAACTTTAGGCAAGGTAGCAACTCATAAAATTATAACTAATAATCTTCATATATACTTAAATTCCCTTATAATAACTACATTAAGTTCAAATAGTTGAGTATCTTTGAACTTTCATGACATTCGTCGCGTATAAAGACGTCATGAAATATATTTTTTTCACACTTAAAAATCACATTGTTCAAAATTGTACTATAATTATTTAAAAGATAGTTGTAAATAAATATTTTTTTGTATTCACAACACAGTTATATAATTTCAGTACAATTTAATATAATTTTTTGGAACATACTTTTTACAATTATATTGCAATGTAATTAGATTTGCTAAATTGTATATTCTTATTTCAAAAAATTCTTATCCCATTCTAAAAAATTAAATTTATAACATTATATAAGTATTATGCAAATGTGATTCTTTATTCCTAATTTCATAGCTTTTAATTCTTGTTTCAACGTCGATTAAGTCTTTATGGTAATTAAAAAATTATAATTTAAACCATTATTTGTTTTGAATCCTTAATTTTGAATATTTAACTCTATCATACTTTATTAATTTTTTTATAAAATCATATATATTTAGTTCATGTTGCATATGATTTTAGTTTCTTAAGTTGGTAACACAATGGAAATAAAGAAAACTCCAAATGGAGATTAAAGACGCTGGAAAATGTTCACATAAGAACCCGACTTATTCAATTGTCACATTATTACAAAATCATATTGTTAAAAGTTTATAACTAACGAAAATTAAGAGAAACTATTATTTAATTACACAAAAACTTCTATATCCCGGGACTACGGATCTAAGATTCGTACCCCAACCTACCCCACCAGCCCCGTTAGAAAATGGGTTAGTATATATATTTTTAAATTGATTTTTTTAATTTTTCTCTTATTCCTCTCTTTAGCGTGATTTCTCTTCTCTCTTTCCCATCCTTGACTGTGTTTCTGTCATAAACTTACACACGCCCTCGCCCATATCTCTCTCTATCCTCCTCCATTTTCTTGATTTCTTGTTGCTGAAACTGTTATGTTGTTCTGAAGGGGTATTAGTGATGGTGAAAGAGAAGGTGTAGGAGAAGGAGGCAGTGGCATTGGATCTAGAAATCGGACGGGGTTTGTGTAGAATGCAGTTTTTTCAATTTAATGAAAGAAATGGATTTGTTGGTCAAGAAAGCATCATCGGAGAGAGAGATTGTGTGCAGGCAAGAAAGGGAATTAAGAAAAGGATGGAAAGAGAAGATGCAAGATACATTCTTGAAATTGATATTCAAGATTTTATATCCAGGGTTTTCTTGATATCAATTGATCATAAAAAATGTGGGTCTCTTGAATTTAGATTGAGGGGTTTGGTTTTTATTTAAATCAGATGTGATTATATATTACAGAGCCCGAATGGCCCACACGTCTGATAAACTTCTTTCGTGGATTTCTGATCCCTCTTCTTCGAATCATCCCACACCTCCTAAGGGTTGGTTGCAAAGTTGGAGATGACAATGGAAGCTTGTGAGTTGTGATTATTGAGCTTAATTAATTTTGTTTAGATTTGATCGAGGCATTGTAGGTAAAGAAGAGAGTGAGTGTTTATAATAAGTTGCAGATATTATTAATGATAGTTAGTGACAGGTGGTGGTGTTTTGAGGTGTAAGATAATCTCATCCTTTTATCCATGTTTTATACTTATGTGCAGAATGTTGATATAGGAAGATGAGTCCATACTCATCTCTATCCAATAGCATGCACAACGCAAAGGGACAGAAGAATGCTTACCCCATAACATGTGGAAGGAAATCATTGTTTTAGCAAATCATATTTTTAACAAACCAGTTTTCAACACATGCATTGCACGTGCGTTGTGTTTTTCCGTCAATATTTGTTGGCTTTTAGTTTTTGAGCTATTTTTAAATTATTTAATATTTATTTTATTATTATAAGTTGTTTTTTTTTTAAATACAATAAAATATAGAAATATGATGCTCCTTTAAATCGAGCAAGCTAAAAAACTAATTTATAAAAAAAAGGGCAAAAAATGATGACATTCTACTTTTTCTTTCTTTACTTTTTGACTTTATTGTTCTTGCTCGAGGTCTTTGTTTTTTTTTTTTATTCAATTGTTTCTTTATCTTTGTCGGATACCTCTTGTTCTATCTTTTCTATTTCTTCGACAAAGGCACACAACTTTCCCTCCAACATTTTTGCTTTCTGGTTTAGTGGCATGAGCAAACGTATCTTTGTGTATACTTGCAAACTCAAGGTTTGGTAGTATTTTGACATTACCATTGTTAAATCAAGTTAATAATAATAATAATAATAATAATAATAATAATAATAATAATAATAATAGATTAATTATGCATTCAATTTTTCTTTCTTTTACCTTTGATATTGATGTAATGTCGTTATTTATAGGACATCCGACATATTTTGTTGTAGTTTACAGAACAGTGTAGTAAATGTGTTGTACTCCTTTTACACTACATTTAGCTTTATTATATATTTGCAAGTAAATGAGATTTTTTTTGTCATCCTTTTGTCAAATGATCGTTCGTGCAATATTGGATTATGCAATAAAAATCGAATGAAAACAATAAATTAATTTTAGAAAATACATATATTAAAATATATGCTATAAAATTTATGTGTGTGCACTTAAAGTATATAAAATCCAGCTGATGGTGTGCGGTTGAATTATTTTTAATAGCTTGAAAATTACATCTTCATCGTAACATCAAATTAAATTTCATATCTTTTACAAACTCGTTTTTTTCCTCTCTTGCAAATTCCTCTCGCACTGTGCCATTAATATGATTTCTCAATGTGAATAAAGTATAGCAAAATAATTATCTCATGATATTTGGTTATTAGTTTTTAATAATATATTTAAATGTTCATTAAAAAAATATTTGAACTTATTTTTCTAATTTATTATTTTAATTTACATTAAAAAAATTAAAACATTATAATTAAGTGACTTATAAATATAAAATGGTCGTCCATCTCCGCAAGAACATTACATGAGAGACGAGAGATTTTTTGTCACATCTTGAAAGTAGTACGTAGGAGACATATTTTATTGAGGGATTGAACAAAAAAAAGGATAAATGCATGCAACCCACGTACTTTTTGGAATTTAAAAACTTCATTTACTATATAGGAGAAATTTAATAGGTAAAAACGTATGTGTAAAATTATAGACATGACATGACAAACTGCACATAAATCACAATTTGTACACTTTTTCTATTATGTACTGAAATTCCAATGTTAATGGAGAAGAGATTTGTGACATACCATCAATAAAGTTTATGGGTAATTTCCGACATTCCTTGTTGTTCTTGATAAAATATCCTCCACAGATGAAAATTTTGTCAATGATGTGGCATCATAAGTACTATTTGGAGTATGTACTAAAATTATTAAAACATTATATGAAAAAATAATTTGAAAATTTATAATTGATGAAATATACTTCGAACGAAAGGAAACAAAATCTTTTGAAATTATTTTTATAATGTACACAAACATTAAAAACAGTTATTATATAAACAATATACAATGCAATTTTTTTAAAGGATGTACTTTGTCCGTCATCCAGTTTCATCCCGTTTATATACAAAATCGTTTTTTTTCTAATTCTTGAATGTCATTGAGTTTCACCTCTTGAGAGAAGTAAAGGATATTGCAATGTGTCATAACATCCATAATAATGTTTTATTCTATATTACACATTTAAACAAGTATTAATTAAAATGTCATTTACATAAGGTACATTCTCATTAATTATCTCGATCCATGTAATTTGCAACTATAGCTATCAATATGGGTGGGCGGAGTGGGCCGGCCCACAACCCACCATTTGGCGGGTGGGATTTTTTATGACGGGCCTCAAAATCTCAATCCAATACAATCCGCTAGTGGGCCGCGGGTTAGGTGGGTCGACCCACCAAAATTTTTATTTTTATTTTTACTAGTAGGTCGTGCAATGCACAGGATATTGTTCGAAGCCTATTTCTAGCTTACTTAACCACAAATGCATGGTGTCAACTATAGATAGGATGAGTAAGGTTAATCTCACAGAGACTAGTAAATTAAGACAATGTTAATTACCTAATTAATTTACCTAACTTTATCTAGGTGGCCGAACTGAGAGAACTGTTTTTATTTAACCTAAATCTAACACAAGTCAACGAAATCAAAAATCAAACATACAAGTATCAAGAAATATCATTATTCAAACAAGGATTATAAGGCTACGATTTGATTCTACTTCAATCTAATTTACTAATCTAGTAAAATCAAACTCAAATCCAATTATCTTATGTGAGCAATCACGATTATAGATTAACCTCTCTCGAGCAATTATTAATATATATATATATATATATATATATATATATATATATATATATCTCTACCTCACAGTTAATAATCATCTCCCAAAAGCTCCTAAGATTGCATTCTTACCTCAATCTCTACCTCACAGTTAATAACCATCTCCCCCAAAGATTGTATTCTTACCTCAATCTCTACCTCACAGTTAATAACCATCTCCCAAAGGCTAAGATTGTATTCTTACCTCAATCTCTACCTCACAGTTAATAACCAAGCTCCTAAGATATTCTTACCTCAATTATTACCAAGGATGAAAATTTCGATTTCGATGGAAATATCGGTATCTTAGTTTTAGGAAAATATCGGTATCGGTGGAAATATCAGTACATAAATTTATCGATATTTACCGATATTTCCCCGACATTCCACCGATATTTACCAATATTTCCATAATATTTCACGGATTTTCATATAATTTGTATCATAAAACCACCAATATTGAAATCGATACCGATATTTATCGATATTTCGTCAATATTTCCTTCATATTTCACTTATTTTCCTACAAATTGTAGGATGAAGTCATCGATATTGAAATATCGATATTTTCCTGGTATTTCACTTATTTTTCTACCAATTATACCATGAAGTCATCGATATTTCGCTGATATTTCACTGATATTTCACCAATTTTCCTACAAATGGTAGGATGAAGTCAATGATATTGAAATCGATATTTCGTCGATATTTTACCGATATTTTGACAAAATTTCTTGTTTCTTTATCGTGGAAAAATAAAAATATCGGAGATATATCGATTGCACCCCATTTTTTGTATTGGTCACGTGAAAAAATGAAAAACAAATATTTTCATCCATGGATAACACAGACCTTTCATCGCGCCATTCATAATCCTTGATGAAAATTATTGTGCCTAGTAAAACAAAAAAATTAATTAAATAATATAATACAAACATTTAGAAAAGAAAAAAAAAAGCAACTAACATCATCACAACAATTTCGCTTGCAATTGCATACTACTCCCACCCATTTATAATTGGTCTCAATTGTCTCAATATTAATCTTTGCATACTACTCCCACCCATTTATAATTGGTCTCAATATTAATCCCTTTAACGAGAGCGTATTCAAACGCGTTTGGAAAGGAATTGGATTGGGAATTCCAGTCGAGCTTGCAATTGCATACTACTCCCACCCATTTATAATTGGTCTCAATTGTCTCAATATTAATCTTTGCATACTACTCCCACCCATTTATAATTGGTCTCAATATTAATCCCTTTAACGAGAGCGTATTCAAACGCGTTTGGAAAGGAATTGGATTGGGAATTCCAGTCGAGCTTGCAATTGCATACTACTCCCACCCATTTATAATTGGTCTCAATTGTCTCAATATTAATCTTTGCATACTACTCCCACCCATTTATAATTGGTCTCAATATTAATGCCTTTAACGAGAGCGTATTCAAACGCATTTGGAAAGGAATTGGATTGGGAATTCCAGTCGAAGGGATTTGGAGGTGGTGGATAGTCGATGTGAAGGCAATCCATAAACGCGTTTGGAAAGTAATTGGATTGGGAATTCCAGTCGAAGGGATTTGGAGGTGGTGGATAGTCGATGTGAAGGCAATCCATTAATTCCTGTTCTGAACATTTTAGTTCAATCTTCTCATTCTTAAAAAATGTATTAGATCAGCTACAACCAAGGATGAAAATTTTGATTTCGATGGAAATATCGGTATCTTAATTTTAGAAAAATATCGTGGAATATCGGTATCGGTGGAAATATCGGTTACATAAATTTATCGATATTTAACGATATTTACCGATATTTCCCCGACATTCCACCAAGTTTTACCAATATTTCCATCATATTTAATGAATTTTAATATAATTTGTACCATGAAACCACCAATATTGAAATCGATATCAATATTTATTGATATTTCGTCAATATTTCCTTGATATTTCACTTATTTTCCAACAAATTGTAGGATGAAGTCATCCATATTGAAATATCGATATTTCGTCGATATTTCCCTAATATTTCACTTATTTTCCTACAAATTGTACCAATATCGATATTTCGTCGATATTTCCCTAATATTTCACTTATTTTCCTACAAATTGTACCATGAAGTCATTGATATTGAAATATCGATATTTCCCTGATATTTCACTTATTTTCCTACAAATTATATGATGAAGTCATCAATATTGAAATCAATATTTCATCGATATTTCCCTGATATTTCACACATTTTCCTACAATTTGTAGGATGAAGTCAACGATATTAAAATCAATATTTCGTCGTTATTTTATCGATATTTTGTAGCATGATATTGAAATCGATATTTCGTCGTTATTTTATCGATATTTTGTAGCATGAGTAAGATATAATGGATTTAGAGGAAAGATTAAAACTAGAAATTCAACAAAATATCCATAGAAAGATCATGAGATCCCTAGCCAATAATCATGTTCGTAATGCAAAATAAATTACAAGACGACATGATAAAAACTAGAAATAAAATCAAAGAACTTAGTGAGTTCGTGTTTGGGTGCTTCCTCTTTAATCTTGAATCTTTAATTTCTTGGTTTCTTACTTATTCTCTAGACGTATTTCGTGGATATGAGTGCTCCTCCCTTTCCAATGACTCATTTAGTCCCTATTTAGAGTTAGAAAAGTCAAAATCGGATTCGGATCAGAGTTCTAGTCGAAAAAGAGTCTAATTCAAGTAGGACACTCACGGGTGGACACATATTTCGACTTTTAGATGCGTTTTGGGACTTTTTTGGACCGAATTGGTCTTTGATGTCTTCATGAAAGTTTTAGCCCTTGAAGTTGACAATCCAATTCCACTAATTTCAGCCCAATATCAATTTACTACACCAATTTATGCCCAAAATACTCTAACCCTGTCACGACGAAAAATTGGATGATTTTGCACAGCTTTCGCCTTCTTGTAATTTTCTACTCTCTTGGAGGTAAAATTAATAAAAGTATTGAACATGAAAGTTGTTGAAAATCTTCTTATATTTCCAACCAGACAAGAATCATTAAATTTGGACTTCTAAAGTTCAAGATATAATTTTTCTCCCAAAACTGTACGTTTCGACTTCGTATCTCGATTCCAACTTGGCTTTTCAATCGATTGAGCTCACTTTGTGCTAAAATCTATCAAATTCCTCTCAAATCAAGCAAATACGTAAAATGTTAAAAAGATAATAAAATCTATCTAAAATATCACGAATGCATGCTTTTTAACACAAAATGATATGAAATCAAGCTTCGAAATGCATCAGGCAAGTTATCAGATATTATTTAATAGTTGAATATTATTATATTATTTTATACATGGAATTTCTCAAAGTACTGTTTCCAGAGCAAATCATGAAATTTTGTTCCCTTAAATATAGAATAAAATGAATAAATATTAGACACGGTATGCACAAAATGAAGTGAAAATAAATATCAAAATATATGTACGTACCTCTTCATCCTTGAAAATGCATTCAAGGCTGAATATCTCATTTCGATACCTCTTCATACACCAGAACATCACATTTTGTGTTCACTTTCTTTGTGCCTATTTTTTCAATGAAGTAAAAACGTGATTGCTTATAAAATTAATGCAATCAGTATATATGTATTTAAAATAAAGAAATATCATTTTGAAATATCTATCGATTCAAAATCCCTCATATCTTCATGAGTTTATTAAACCTATTTTTCTGTTGAAATTTATCACAGTATGTTCGGATATTTCAGTAGTTATATTGATGAGACAAAAGCAGTTTGCTTAGGGTGTCAGTACCTAGTTTCCATACTGATTACGTGATCTTCAGCTCCTTTATTAATAGGAGATCATGTAATGGTTTTCCAAGCTATAAAGAAAATCAATCTTAGAAGATATAGGAAGATATCCTCTAAGAGCAGCAAGGTGAAGGAAGCAGCAAGCTGAAGGATGCAGCATGGAAGAGCAGCAAGCTGATAAAAGCAACAGGCTGAAGGAAACAGCAAGCAGCAAGTTGAAGGAAACAACAGGAAGGAAGGAAGCAGCTTGCAAGTATAGTAGAAAGATAAAGTATTACTCTCATCCATGCAGCACGAAGAAGAACATGCACACAAAGAAAAAAAAAGCTAACTGACAACAAGTAGCCGTTGCATGAACTTCAGCTATAGACCTATACCTATTTGACAAGTCAGCAAAAATGTCAGAGAGGTCCGGAAGCCAATGTTGGGCGCATTAAATGCACATGTCAGAAGCAACTCAGATGCATTTAATGCGGCCACAGAGAAGATCTTTAGAGACCAAAGCTTGAATTCAAAATGGAAAAATATCTTCCTTCAACGGATACTTTCCTACAATGGATATATTCTCAAGATCTATAAATAGAAGATGTGAGTGACTGGAAACGTTGCTGAGCAGAGCCGAGTGGAAAATCACATATCCTCCAAAGCTTTTTAAGCTTATCTTTGTTCAGTAACTCAACCTTCAAGAAGCAGTCAACCATAGCATTAGAGCTTTCAAAGATCAAGGCTGTTTTGAGTTCGCACCAGTTGAAGAAACCTTTACTTTTAACCATTGTGCTGTATGTGCTAGGTTGTTTTATTTCGATGTATTTAGTTGAGAGGATTTTATCCTTACTAAGTTTGTAGTCTAGTGTAGGTTACTTGCCCTTTGTGGGATTGTGTACCTTTTGTGGATTGTGGCCTAAGAATCTTGGATTCTGTGGCCTAGGAATCTTGGATTCTAGTAGGCATAACTTGTGTTAGGAAGAAGTTTGTAAAGCGAGGCTTGTAAATCGAACTGACTTAACGAAGTTCCTCCTTGTGAAAGAGTAGAGTGGATGTAGAAGGGTTACACCACCTTCGAACCACTATAAGCCATAAGTATTTATTGTTTTGATATATTTGTTACATTGCATTTACTTTGTTATATCTATCTTGTTGTTGCATATCATAAGCATATTGCATAAAGGTTTATTTGAAAAGAGCATACTTAGAAAAGGAAACTGGTTTTCCAAAAGAAACTCTATCAAGTTTATTCTGCTACATACTGAAATTGTTGGGTCAGAAACCTGAATCAGCATACTGCTAGGTTTTTGATCAAGTTAGGTTACTACATTCTCTGTTGAATCAGCAACTGTGTCTATGATAGTTTTAAAAGTTTGAAAATCGATAGAGGTTCATTCACCCCTCTGAACCTCTGACCCCTTGGGACCACCACAGTACGTGCTATAATTTTTTTTGGATAATAATATATATTCGAATATCCAGATATCTATATGAAGTGAAAACGTGATTACTTATAAAATATTGCGATCAATATATATGTATTCAAAATAAAGAAATATCTATCTATTTGAAATTACCTAATATCTTCATGAGTTTGTTAAACCTATTTTTTTGTTGAAATTTATCATATACATTAATAATATATATCCGGATATTCAAGATATCCAGATATCTATCAATATATATCTATTTAAAATAAATAATTTTTTTTTGAAATATCCATCTATTCAAAATCCGCTGATATATTCTTGAGTTTGTTAAAATTGTCTTTCTCTTCAAATTTAAGAGAGTACGCAATAAAACATTTCGATTAATAATAGATATCCGTGTATTCAGAAAATTTGAATATCAATAAATTTGAATTTATAGATTTCTGGATACCTATAATAATGTAGATACTAGTGTGATATTATTATGAAAAGCATCCATACAAAAAAAAAAAGATTTATTAATATAGGAAAAAACCAAAAAATCAAAAATAAAATTAATTGTAATTAAATATGAAGTAGGATAATAAAAAATAGAAAATTTTGAAAGTTTCAACAGAAAAGCGTATTCAAATAGAAAAAACAAAAAACATCGCAATATGAATATTCTCTTGGAAAGCTTACAAAAAAAGAGATTTTTTGATATAAGAAAAAACCAAAAAAATCAGAAAAAAAAAAAACTGAATAGAAAACACAAAAAATTTGAAAGATGCAACACAAAAGCACGCTCTCAAACAAAAAGAAAAAGGAAAAATAGCAATATGAATATAATAAAATAAAAAACTGAAAAAAAACAAAAAAAAAAAAAAACAAAGTGGATTTTTGACAGGATTTTTCCATTTTGAGAAAGACTCTGGATGATTTTGTTATATATATATATATATATATATATATATTATTTTTTTAATTTTTTTAAAGGAAAAAAAAGTATATATGTAACATATATATATATTTACTAAGATATATATATGCATTCAATTACATTTAATATATGAAAACTAATTTTTAAAAATAGTTTTTAATAAATTTTCTTCATTTTTATATATAAATGACTCATATTAATATTTAAATAAATCACTACTTGCACTAGGTAAGATTTTCCATCATTATTATTCATTTCTTATCTATATTTTTAATAAATAAAATAATTAAAAAATATATAAAAAATAAAAGTGGGCCAACCCACTAGCTCACGGGCCAAACCCACTTAGATCCACGTTTTTGCAGGTCTATAATTACTCAACTCAGCCGTTTTGACGATGTGGGGCGGACGACCAACAGACCTAGCCCATTTTGAAAGCTCTATCTGCAACATGATCACTTGTTGAAGAATTATATAATTGTTGGCTTAAACTGAAATTGTTTTGAAATATGTAGGCAAACTTCTTCCGTTGAAAAATATTGTTCAAGTGTTCGAAAAGTTTTGGTATAAGAATTTATATCCAAAATTCTTTCGAGTTTCTTCACAATATCTTCAGATGTAGCTGAAACTTGAAATAAATTCATTTTGTTTACAACCTCTTTATGGGTTTCATAAAAATACAACTGAAACTATCCTTGTGCATCATTCAGCTTCAATCTTTGAAGATTATGATAAACTATTCATTGAGCTAAGTATAAATTTTGCGCTATGCAGATGCGAGATCTTTATCATATTTCACATCAAATGATTTAAAAGAGAACATATCATTATACATTCTAATATTTTGTTATAAAGCAATGACTTCTTTTGAATTTGAAGTATACACTTCATTTAATTCATCTAAAATTTCAATTTATGATGGTATTACTATTTTCATTATATCGCAACAAAAGGTTGTCGTTTCCAAATGCAACTGGACTTTTTTTTTAGTACATGTAGCTTTGTGCAGATAGATGCACAAATTAAAAAATCTAATGACAAAAAAAAATTAATTAAACTTTTATTACTAATAATCTTTATAATATACTGTTTTGACGCTGTGGGGCAGGCGGTCAACGGACCTAGCCCATTTTGAAAGCTCTATCTGCAACATGATCACTTGTTGGAGAATTATACACTTGTTGGCTTAAACTGAAATTGTTTTGAAATATGTAGGCAATTCTTCCATTGAAAAATATTGTTCAAGTGTTCGAAAAGTTTTGATATAAGGATTTACGTCCAAAATTCTCTTGAGTTTCTTCACAATATCTTCAGATGTAGCTGAAACTTGAAACAAATTCATTATGTTTACAACCTCTTTATGGGTTTCACAAAAATACAACTGAAACTATCCTTGTGCATCATTCAGCTTCAATCTTTGAAGATTATGATAAACTATTCATTGCGCTAAGTATAAATTTTGTGCTATGATGCGAGATCTTTATCATATTTCACATCAAATGATTTAAAAGAGAACATATCATTATACATTCTAATATTTTGTTCTAAAGCAATGACTTCTTCTGAATTTGAAGTATACACTTCATTTAATTCATCTGAAATTTGAATTTATGGTGGTATTATTGTTTTCATTATATTGCAACAAAAGGTTGTCGTTTCATATTCAAACCTTACTGTGCCTTAACAAATGCAACTGGACATTTTTTTTTCAATACATGTAGCTTTGTGCAGATAGATACACAAATTAAAAAATCTAATGGGGAAAAAAAATTAATTAAACTTTTATAACTAATAATCTTTACAATATACTATATAATTCTGATAAAAGTAAAAAAAAAAGTTAGATTTTTGTCGGTCATGTCGTATAACGTCTATGAATAACATTGTATTACTCTATAAGAATCATTGCAATATGTATCATACCGTGTAACCCCTTATAAAAATACGGCAATTCACGTGATAGTTTAAAAAATACACGATGGTTTATACAATATGATCCATAAGGTATTATACGATATAAAAATAAAATAAAAGGCATGACTCTTTACACGAAATGATCCATAAGTGGTTATAGATCATATTGTGTAAAAATCATCATTTTTTTTTCATATTGTGTGAATTCTTATGAATCATATGTCATATCGTTATAGGAGTAAAGTAAGTTTCTTACTATTTTGTGGTAGAAAGATAAATTTCTTATATTTTTATGATATAAGGAATTGTTGTACTTTTTTTTTTATAAATCTTGAAATATGTTTAATAATTTACAAATCTCAACAGTGATATAATTCAACATTTTTTTCTTAAGAAAACAGAGGCATTCTATTATTATTTTCTGTCGGCCAAGTCAACGACTCGACTTGGGAAAGACTTGGCAAGTCAACGAATGAACTTGACTTGGGAAAGACTTGGACTCTTCACTTGATGTGATTATAAAAATACTTCTTTAATTAAAAAAATATTTCATTATATTACAATAAAGTAATGATTATTCCAGTGTATAATTTTAGTTAATCAAACTACATTGGAATCAGAAATTATTATATAATATATTTTATTTGTTTCATTATGGAACGTAATAATATTTAGAGTTTATTATTTTTTTCGCCCATTAAGTTGGGGGATTTGACGATGTAGGACAAAAAAAATTCGTAGTGACAATTTAGAACTTTAAGTTGTCGGGTCTAGCCAATTTTGCCCAATTTTACTTATTTGGGCTTAAATTGTGCGTTTTTTGCATGTAGCCCCCTAATTCGGATTCTGCGGACTCAATTCGCTGATGTGACGGGTTATTTACCTATATGACATTTATGTATTAATTTTCTTCACCCATATGTAATAAAAAAATGGTTGTACTTTCCTCAATTCACATTCTTCCTCTTATTCCCCAATAACCGTGTGAGCCACAGTTTATTGCAATTATCTCCTCCGCCGAATCTCCCCAGCAACTTGGTCATCTCCGCCGCCGGCGGTTTCTATGACTGCTGCACCAGCCACTTCAAATCCCCCAAATCCAGAATCACGCCACCATTCCTAATCCTACTCTCGATCACCCCTCTCAATTCCTCGATCTTCGCAGCTATTTGATTCTTATCGGAGAAAAGCCCTTTCTCCATGAATACGACCTCGACATTCTTCAGAAACCCCAACTCCTTGTTCTCAATTTTCCTCAACCTTCGAAAACCCCAACTTAGGGGCCAGCCATGCCCAGAAGTACTTCCGCCGCTTCCCCAGCTTGACTCCGATGGATCGGCGCCGCCCCAGCATCCATGTCATTCAGACTGTGAATCCCAACGCTTACAACACTCTCCTCCCAAACACCACCCCAATCCCTAATTTCCCCTCTCCACTGCTCCGCCAGGGCTTCATCAATGGAGGAGGTGGTGGTGGTCAAACCCTCGTTGACCAAAACCCTATGTTTCCGCAACACATGATGAACTACACTACTGCTGCTAATTTTGTAGGTGTTGCTGTTGATCCTATGATGGGCAATCAGCTGCAGAGTGGCTATGGTGGTGGTGCTTATGGTGCATCCTCATCCTACGCCCCACCTGCATCATCCTACGCTGTCACTGGGGCTCCATACGGTTATTGAGGAAAAAGGTGAATTAGGAAAAAAGGTGAATTGGGCAAAGTACAAACTAGGGCTGGTTCAGTACGGTATACCAAAATATTTTTACCATAACAAATACCGTACTTTATCATAACAAATACCGTATTAAAATATTCGGTATGCCAAAAATCATACAAATATCATATCGAAATTTTTGGTATACCAAAATTTACCGTCATACCATACCAAAATTTACCGAATTTACCGAAATTTGGGTCTATTTAAAATAATAATAATAATAATATATTATTATTATTAATATTAATATATTTCGATATTTCGGTATATACCGAAATATCGAAAAATTCTAAATCGCCATGCCGATACGGTACCGAAATTTTCGACATTTTCGGTATTTTTCGACATAGTATATGCGGTATACCAAAATTTTCGATATTTTGCCCAGCTCTAGTACAAACTGGGCCCCATTTTTTATTACACGTGGGCTAAGAAAATTAATATTCAAATACCACATAGGTAAATAGCCCGCCACATCACCAAATTGAGTCCGTAGAACACGAATTAGGGTGGTCACATGCAAAAAAAACTTGCAATTTCAACCCAAATAAGCAATTCGGACTGAAATTGGGCAAAATTGGCGAGACCCGACAACTTAAAATCCTAAATTGTCAGCCCAAAACTTTCTTATCCTACATCGCCAAATCCCTAACTTAAATGGGCGAAAAAAGGAATAAACTCTATTATTTAAATATCAATAAAACATGATAATTAAACATCAGTGATATTTGTTGTACCTGGACAGGACTAACCAAGTGTTAAGATTTCCAATTCAAATGTGTGTACCTCTTTTCTTTTCTCTAAGCATTGTTTTAGATATTTCTGCTTTAAATTCTTTCAACAATAAAAACATAATAATGGTCAAATGTCTTGCCCCAAAACCGCGTTCCTTTCAATTCATTGACAAGGACCTGCTAATTCATCACTATTCTTACTCTTATTAGGGAGGCACACAAGAGAGAGAGAGAGAGAGAGAGAGAGAGAGAGAGAGAGAGAGAGCAGCAGCAGCAGCATCATTATTGAAGGAAAGTGATCAAGCATAAGGTGAGCAGTTTATTACTAGAATTAT
Source organism: Scutellaria minor (assembly GCA_954870855.1). Classification (NCBI taxonomy): domain Eukaryota; kingdom Viridiplantae; phylum Streptophyta; class Magnoliopsida; order Lamiales; family Lamiaceae; genus Scutellaria; species Scutellaria minor. Next base: position 17,878,779 of record OX940729.1, on the reverse strand, counting down.
TGAAGAATATGAACCTGAATTTCAAACATAACTGATCTTTCATGAAGCACTTGGCAAAATGTTCAGAAAAATATATAGCCTCCATATCATGAGGTTATTGGTCAAGTGATTGCACAGTTCATATAATTAACCTCATAAAAAAGAGTACACATTCACTGTTTAAAACAAATCCAACACAATCTCAGTGTTTTTCCTTTTCTTTTTGCCACGTTCTTGAATTTCATTTTGTTGTGCCTTGAAGTACCCCTAACATGATTGTAATGCTATTTTCGATCTCATAAATTTAGTCACTAATTGTCACAAGACCATTTTACTGATCATATAATTCAAACACCATTTTACTGACCATTTAGTTACCTTTTACTGATCTCATAAAAAAAAAAAAAAAAAGTATTGGTACAAAGTGGCAAATAAAATAGTTTTGTTACCTATACACCATAGTGGCTAAAATGCCACATTTGCACTATGCACTGATCATATGATTCAAACACCGTAACCATAATCATAACAATACAAGGGACTGGCAAAATTGATACTTAGACATTTCATACCATATATATATGATTATGCTGATGTTGAGCATCCACAGGTTTACCTGTATCTGCCATGTCTAGGGATTTCTACTTCCCCCCTCCTCCTCCATCAGACAACGGGGGAGCAAGAGCTGCAGGTAAAATTCAAATCATTCACTAACAATAACGCAGTTTTGATGTATGCACATTTGAAGTTAACATCCTTAATATAAGTTTTGATGTATGCACATTTGAAGTTAACATCCTTAATATAGCAACATTTCATGTGTAGCTATAATTATCAGCTTAATAGTACTAGCAGTTATCGGTGTCATCTCGTGCTACTGTGCAAAAAAGATGAGGAGAGCAATAGTATCGGAACTAAGAGCAGCAGTTGCCCCACCACCACCATTTAGTGTGATAAAAGTCTGGGAAGTTGATGCCCCTACAATGGAGAGATTCTTTCGAGAATTGGCTGAGGAAAAGCCGATTCGTTTCACTGCTCAACAACTTTACACTTTCACAAACAACTACTCTATAATGTTGGGATGTGGAGGTTTCGGAAAAGTGTACGAAGGGCAGTTCCCTAACGGAGTGAAAATTGCAGTGAAAGTCCTCAATAAGGTTGCAAACCGGGGTGTTGAGGAGCAGTTCATGGCAGAGGTAGGAACTATTGGGAGAACTCATCATATAAATTTGGTGAGACTGTATGGCTTTTGCTATGATCAGTTTATTAGTGCTCTTGTTTATGAATTCATGGAGAAAGGATCACTGGACCAACATTTGTTCAGCGAAAACGGAGAATTGGAATGGGAGAAGCTGCATGAGATTGCTGTTGGAACAGCAAAAGGCATAGCATACTTACATGAGGAGTGTCAGCAGAGGATAATTCACTATGATATAAAGCCGGGAAATGTTCTTCTTGATGCGGGTTTTTCGCCAAAAGTTGCAGATTTTGGCCTGGCAAAGCTCTGCAATAGAGATGATACACATGTTAGTATCACAGGATACAGAGGGACTCCCGGGTACTCAGCCCCCGAGTTTATGCTTAAGAATTTTCCCATTACCTATAAATGTGACGTCTATAGCTTTGGAATTCTACTGTTCGAGATAGTTGGAAGAAGGAAAAACACGAGAGGTGGAGGCGATGAGGAGAGTCTCAATTGGTTCCCAAAGGACGTGTGGGAAGAGTACGAGAAGGGTGAGCTAGCGGCGTTGATAGAGGCTTGCGGGATAAAGTTGAACGATAGAAGCAAGGCTGAGAGAATGGCTGAGGTGGCACTTTGGTGTGTCCAAGATTCACCCGAGGCAAGACCACCGATGAGTGCTGTGGTGAAGATGCTCGAGGGAGGAGTTGAAATTATGCCACCACCTAAACCATTTCACTACTTATTTTCAGTGGGAAGCAATGTGCTCAAACCACCGAGCAACTCTGAGAGTGCATCAGGATATACAACAAGTGATGGATTGAATTCGTATTGGTACAAGGACACCACAACTCCCATAATGTCCAAATACGAGATACAAATTGCCTCTTCATAGAACACAGATGGATAGTCAGTCTCCCACATTGTTTTCCATTGGCTACTCATCGACTTAGACATATGTCAATTAGGGTTGGCTTGCCACCCAAATTATGATCTTTTTCACACTTTAATTCACTTTTTTTTGGTGCAGTTTGCAACCTCAAGTACTTGATTTATCACACTTTGCAACCTAAAGTGCATCATTAATCACACTTTGCAATCTTATGTACACAAAATTTGAAGATATCTCTGGCCACTTTTTTGCTGGAATACAATCACATGCATTGCACTTAGTGTTTTGATGGGCTTTTCAATCTTTTTAGCACAAATAAAGACAAAACCATTATAAATCCCATTATGCTGTTTCTTATAATTCAGATTGAAATCTGTAACAAAAAAAAGTGCGAAAATTGTCATAACTTGGGTGGCAAAATCAAATTAACCTCCCGTAAGTATTAGTAGGTATTTAGGATCAATATGGAAAACGGCGATAGTGGACATCTAATCCTAGTTGGTAATATATAGTTCACAGCTTGAGAGTGTTGTGATAGCATTATTATCTTCACAGTGGTGGTGTTTCAGTATCAGGTTAGGAAAAGGGCAATGAGAGTGCAGCCAAATTGCTGTGCATTTTCTTCTCAAAAAAAAAAAAAAAAAGGTCCGGCTATCCACACCCCATAAACTTCTAAACACACCCCATTTTTTATATATTTGATTTAAAAAATCCAAAAAATAACAAAATTTCAAATTTACCCTTAATGAATTAAAAAGAAATGAAAAACAGCCAAAATTCCTTCTCTCCTCCCGTCGTTTGCTTCTCCCTTCTGTTTTTTTTTTTTTTTTTGTTTCATTCCTCCAACTTTTTATCTTGAATTTGTAAAGGGATAATGTATGAAAAATCATTCTATAAATTAACAAAATATATAATAATCGTGTGAAATCGTGTAAAAAGAACAAAAAAATGGATCAAATCTGATGATTCGTTCAACCCTGGTTGGCCGAACACACAGACATCGTACACGTTATAGTGTGTTCGACCAACCAGGATCGAACGGGGACTCAGATTTTTTTTTTCTTTAAGTTTTGAGAAATAACACCATAATATGATGAAAATCATTTATTTGGTCAACTAAATATGTAAAAAATGTGTGAAAATCATGTAGAAATCGTATAAAAAGAAGGAAAAAATTGATCAAATTTGAGGCCCCGTGTGACCTTGGGTGGTCGAACACAAAGGCGTCGAACACACCTCTGTGTGTTCGACCACCCAGGGTCGAACATGCCCTCAGATTTGATCCATTTTTTTCGTTCTTTTTACACGATTTCACACGATTATTATATATTTTGTTAACTCATGGAATGATTTTTCATACGTTATGCCCTTACAAATTCAAGATAAAAAGTTTAAGGAATGAAAGAAAAAAAAAAGGGAGAAGCAGGCGACGGGAGGAGAGAAGGAATTTTGGCTTTTTTTTTTTTTTTAATTCATAAGGGTAAATTTGGAATTTTGTTATTTTTTAAATCAAATATTAAAAAAATTGGGTGTGTTTAGAAGTTTATGGGGTGTGGATAGCCGGACCCAAAAAAAAAATGTTGTACATTACCATAACTTCTCATGTAACAAATCCAGAAAACTATCTGTTTTACATTCATTTCTAGTACAACAATTTTAAATTTGTTTCAAAAAAAAAAATTCTTAGCACGAAATGCCCTGCTTGTTCCATTCATGAGGCAAACTACAGAACTTCCATTGCATTGCATTATGCTATTATCTAATAAGAATATTCTCATCCCTGCTTATCAAACTGTGATTTCACATTGGTAAAAAACGAGATGCTTCACAGTTAACAACTACAGCCTCAAAACACACCCTCAAGGCTAACTCCTAATCATCAAGTTCAAATAAAGTATAGTGATGCAAGGAGGATTAAAATCAAAAGCTGCAGAGGCAGGAAGTGAACATATATGTTCTGCAGTGAAGCAAGTTTATGTGAGCACATACTTTAATCCTCTTCACTCTCGATTCTCCATTGTTGATCATCGCTGAAAAGGTCATCCGGTGGATCATAAACAATCATGTTGGGAAAGAGTTCTAAAAAGTCATCCTTCACCTTCTCCCTCAGTTCAGGATATGAGATTAACCCTTTTAATATGACACGAAAAGGCAACGATAGCGGGGGATCAGGAGAACATCTCATTTCGTCATATATCCGCATTGCTTCATCTGGCAATCCATTGTCCAAAAAGGCCCTGACAAGGTCTCCAAAAGTATGCTGATCAAAATGGACTTCCTCTCTTTTCAAATCCTCGCACACAACCCTTGATTCATCGACCCTTTTGTTTCTAGCAAGCATCATGAGCATATCCCGATAGAAAAACATATCAGGTCGATACCAAGTTTCTTTCCGCACCACATCATACAACTGTTATACAAAGAATGAGTCAATCAGTAATGTTACTCTACATACTCTTTGTATGTAAATAAATCCAAAGGCCACTTATGGTCAAATCAAATTCTGCAAATCTCCCTCTCTATATCATGATTTCACATCCAAACTAACAGCATAAATGTGATCCTAATTCCTATAGCAGAATGCACAATAGAAGCCACAGTAAAAATTTCCTCGTCTTGGGATTGGCCAATCAATTAGCACAGCGGGCAAACCCGAAGGCCTACTTATGACCCATGGACCTTTGATAGTCCCTGGCTAGTTCTGAGCATGGCGGGCAAACCTGAAGGTCTATTTAAGATCCATGGACCTTTGATGGTCTCTGGCTAGTTTCATGCATAGATCATAAATCATAGCATATCGTCATAAAATCATTTTCCTCATAACATATCGCATCAATTCATCAATCACATTCACATAAAGCATTTAATAAAGACAAACACGAGTTAGAAATCCCCACCTTAAAAGTTGAAAATCTTGAATGAACAGAATGTGAATGCAAACCTACACCTCGCAAGTCACACCTTCCTCGTCACCTAGTAATCCATAAAGAAATAATTTACTAAACTCGAATCTATTAGCTAAGAAGAAGACTAATAAATATATATATTTTTTAATTAATCTAAGGCTCTAAAAGGGATTAAATAATATTTAAGAAGATTGGATCACTCACTGGAAGTCAACAGAAGATAAAACATTTTTTTTTCTCCTCATCTCTTCTCTCTCTGGTCCCCACTCTCTCTCTCTCTCTGATCCCCTCCTTTCCTCTTAACTTACGTATTATTATTTCATTCTCAAAGAAAAACTTTATCTCTCATCTCTCTTTCTCTCTTTGGTCCCCACTATTTCTCCCTCTGGTCCCCTCTTTTTCTCTCTCCTATATGTATCTTCTCTCTTTGGTCCCCTCCTTTCCTCTCTTCTATATTTCATCCCCGATTTCCTTCACTGTTTCTCTACTTAATTCATTTTTGGTTGATTACTTCTCCATAGAGATGTCCATTCGGTTCGGAAAACCAGAACCGAACCGGGGTCAACGGTTCGGAAAATCGTTGACCCGGTTTCGGTTCCAAACCGAAACCGTGAATCGTGGTTCGATGGTTCGGTTTCGGTTCGAAATTTCTTCGAACCGTAAACCGGCGATTCCAAACCGGTGGTTTGAACTGCCGGTTTTTCTATTTTTTTAATTTATATTTTTATATAAATAATATTATGTATTTATGTTATTTTACTCTTTAATTTTAAGTTGTATTGATTATTATTATTATTAATTTGTATTATAAGTTGTAATTTTTTTAGGTTTATGGTTTGTATTGGTTATATTTAAATTGTAATTTCTAATTTTTGAAATTATAATTTATAAGTTGTAATGTAGTATTGTTGTAACTTGTAAATGTAAGTTCTATTTTTTAATTTATATCAAATTATTTACTTAAAAAACATTGTTATTTTGTAATATATGAATAATTGTAATATTTATATGCAAATTTAATTTTTTAAAAATTTTAAAAAATTATAAAATAAAATAAAAAACCGACGGTTCAAACCGGCACCGGCGGTTTACAAACTGGAACCGAAACCGACGGTTTACAAACCGGAACCGAAACCGAAATTCCCACGGTTCAGTTCCGATTTGACCCTCTACGATTTTCCGAACCTTCGGTTTGGAACCGGAACCGGCGGTTTGGTTAAACCGGGCACCACTACTTCTCCATATTACAACACAAAAATTATACTACAAAGGCTTTCATGATTTGTATGGATCTGAGTTTAATTTGCTTCGATTATTCAACACCTATTAAAGATCTAATCTTATTTGTTTGGGTTCTAACTCTAGATCTAATACGAATCAACCATATATCAAAAAAATTGAATGAATTAACCTAGGTATGACACAAAGAATAACTACAAGAGAAAAGGGAGAAAAGAAACTACGTATCTTCTAAGAGACTGTTGAAATTCCTAACCTAGCGTATCATTCATTTCCTCTTTATAGGATGGTTTTAAATATTGTCAAACCTAGCATAAATATGAAATGGGTCTATTTGCTATTGGGCTCACTTTAAAAGATAATTAATAAGGTTTGAGTTTATATTCTAGTTTAGGTTCAGTATTTAAATATAATTCCACCTTTTCCTACGATATTTAATTATATCATTAATAATAATAATTCTTAAAAAAATATAATTAATTAATTTTTTTTTCTCGGGTGCTACAGATAAATTTGTATTGATCAAATGTGGTCAATTCATAGGAAATGACTACATTGAGAAATGATTCTTTAAGATAAATGTAATAACTGTAAATCACTATCGAGACTAAGCATGATAATAAAGTTTCAAGTTCTTCTTACTTGCTTGAGTGTTTTAATTTATGACATGATAGATTATACAGGACATGTAAATTTAAACAGATTCAAAGAAATAATAAGTTTGCAATGGAGTTCGATTCAAAAAAAACATGTGTGAAATCAGTATTGAGGAAAAAATAGTCAAAACACATTCCATCCGGTGGAGACAGAGACGGAGCTAGAGGGGGACTGGCGGCGGCGGCCGCCCCCCTCAAATTTTCTGACCGAACTACTTATATATACATATATAATGTAATTGTAGTTAAAAATACGGATTTCGCCCCCCTCGAATTTCAAAGTTTTGATAAATATTCCAAAAAAAATATTTCGCCCCCCTCGTTACCAAATCCTGGCTCCGTCCCTGGGTGGAGAGAAGTATTAGACCTTTAGAACTTATTTATATTAACATATGAAATATGAAGTTAGTGCAAAATATAGGTGGGAAAACGTCTTTTATCATTTTTGTCGATGATGGCACTAAATCATGTTATGTATATTTTGAGGAAAAAATGAAATTCTTAAATCTTTTAAAAGTTCTAAAAATGAAGTTGAAAATCAACTTAACTTAAAAATCAAAATGATTCGAGGTGGCAGAGGGAAAATATCTAGCTCTAGTCGAAGAATTTTGTACATAACATGACACTATTAATCACACGGCTGTTCCATACTCACCTTTGTCCAATAATGTTGCAGAACGCAAGGTCAATACTCTCAAAGAGACGATGAATGCTTACCCCATAAGGGCCATAACATGTGGAAGGAAACCATCGTTTTAGCTAATCATATTTTTAACAAACCAGTTTTCAACACGTGCATTGCACATGGAGGGCTCCTTTTTTTCATTTTTTCTTTTTTGTTTTTGCAAGTATTAATTTGATCTTATGGTATTATTTATACGTTTTTTTTTCCTTCAATATTTGTTGGCTTTTAGTTTTGAATAAGTCTTATGTGAGACCGTCTCACGGATCGTTATATGAGACAGGTCAACCTACAACCCACATTACATAATTCACATGTAAATTAATGAAAATGGGTTAGGGTTGTGGGTAAAAAGGATCCGTCTCACGAAAATTATCCGTGAGACAGTCTCACGCAAGTTTTTGTGTTTAGTTTTTTGTTGAGCTATTTTTAAATTATTTAATATTTATTTTATTATTATAAGTTATTTTTCAAAAAGTACAATAAAATATAGAAATATAATAATCCTTTAAATCGAGCTAGCTAAAAAAATAATTTATAAAAAAAGGGAAAAAATGATGTGTACATTCTACTTTTTCTTTCTTTACTTTTTGGCTTTATTGTTCTTGCTTGAGGTCTTTTTTTTTTTTTTTGTCATGAGTTCATAGATTTTCATCTCATATCAGCTCTCTTCTTATTCAATTATTTCTTTATCTTTGTCGGATACCTCTTGTTCTATCTTTTCTATTTCTTCGACATAGGCATACAATTTTTCCTCTAACATTTTTGTTTTTTGATTTAGTGGTATGAGCAAACGTATCTTTGTGTATACTTGCAAACTTAAGGTTTGGTAGTATTTTGACATTACCATTGTGCTGTTGAATAATAATAATTTTAATGTCACGACCACATTTCTAATATAGTTAGACATGTAATAGATTTTCATATTAAAATATCTGTTAGTGAGTGTGTGACTTTTTTTTATTTTTAAAACATAATAACATAAATAACTTTTCTTGCACATGAAAATCCGGTAAGACTATAATACGTTTTGTAGCGTGTACCATAAAATCAAGTCATACCCACTTCTATATTTTATATATTTATATACACCAGAGGATCAAACAGAAGAAGTCCAAGTACTTTATCAAAATATTGTTTAAAGTAAAATAAGTCCATAGGATAGCCAAACAGGTCGTCATCCATGTACACTATCTCTGAACCCGTAGGAACTCAACAACATGGTCAGTAAGTCCATGAGCTTATACATCAGCAGGTTCACCTACAATGCATGAACTATATGACCTAAAAAGTTCAGGAAGCAAAAATTATGCACATAACATTAATAATATAGAATGATGTTGTAGCACCCCGGACCAAAAACAAAGCATAATTGGTTAATTACATATTAAACCCTTAATTGAATAATTATGTGCGTTATTTGACTATTTAATTTAATTATGTGCGTTTCATATACGTGTTTAATGCAAGATTTAGATGGATATATTTTCTAGACATGGAACATAGAATTTTTATTATACCATTAGATGCGTAATGGAAAAACGAGAAGATAGAAATGAACTAGAGGTCAATCGGAGACATATAGCTCAAGTGGCGACGAAAAGGGCAAAACACAAAGTTTCGAAAAACCGAAAATATTTTCAGTGAACAGTAAACCCGAGATATTTCGATGAATAGTAACGAAAATTTTTACGTGAATAGTAACTTTCCAAAATCTATAAATAGGGACTCATTCGATTCAAAAATCACCATTTTTCCGAACGAGCCTAAAGCGACGAAAATCCGTAAGTCTCTCTCTCCTCCTCCTCTCTCTCTCTCTTCTGAGTTTTCTGACCTCCGGCGCGTCGGCGCCGCCGCCGGTGGCCGGAAAATTCGACTTTATCGATTTCGGAAAATCCGGAGGGTGGCCGGAGATGGTGGCGGCCGGAGATGGGGTCACCGGCGGACCAGGTGGGGGTGGCGCCGGGCGGCGCCGCCACAGCAGCGCACAGCTGGAAGCTGCTAATGTGTGCTGGGCTAGGTGGGCGCGCGCCGGATCGCATTCCGCCGAGAGCTGCCGAGGCGCGCCGGGTGCCGGGCGTGCATGTCGGGTGCTGGCGCACGCACCTGCCGAGAAACATGGGTCGAAGCTGTCGAGAAAAATGCCCGACGTCGGGTGCGCGCAGCGCCGTGTGACGGGCGCACGCGACGCCGTATTTTCGATACGAATTCCATTTTTCCATCGTACGTTATCATTGAGTCATCGCCGATGCGATGTCGTTGACCGGGGGTCGTGGGTCCCGGTCAAAGTCAACCCTTTGACCAAAATTACCAAAATACCCCTAAACTTAAAATGCTCCGTTCGAGCTCGTTTCAACTCCGATCGAGCTCATTCTTTTTTCGTTGTGACCCAAATTTCATCCTCTTTCATTTCAGCCTTGTAAACTGAACATCCACTCTTGTTTCTTCAACCTCAATCTTTAGATCTCTCGATCTGTCGCGTCTTTAACGATCGTTTTTTCTTCGGAATCTTTTATAGCTTTAATTATATTTATTAAGGATCTAAGAAACACTGTAACTTATGTAGGCTACCTGTTGGATTGAGCATTGAGATATTTGATCTTTGGTACTTGTTACTCACGTGGTAACCACCGAACAAGGTGGGGGTAACTTCTAAACCTTATATGTTTACAGTTTTTCCTATTTAATGCATGATTGGCGGAATACTAAGTGCTGTGATTATATGTTATGTTTATGTATCATATTATACTGTGAAAGGACGTGGGTCCATATTCATTCCTCTGTGGGACTTATGGTCCATGAAATACTCCTTCTCTCTCTCTTCTACTCTCTCATCTACTATCAAAGGTTTGGTGAGCCTGTAAATGCACTAACGGTATATCAGACCATTTGTAGGGGTAAGTCGGGAGATACCTGCACCTGAGATTCTGTAGGATCGGGTGATACCCGTACCTGAGATTCTGTAGGATCAGGAGATACCCGCACCTGAGATTTTATAGGGTCGGGTGATACACGTACCTGAGATTTATAGGGGTAAGTCGGGTAATACCCGCACCTAAGATTCGTAGGGGTAAGTCGGGAGATACCCGCACCTGAGTTTGGGTTACGAAATACGTGCTATGCATATTACGTGCCGTGACAAAGTGCCTATTTGGTGTATTCTGATTTATATATCTGTCGATTGTTATAAGATGCAGATTTTATCCCCACGAGTGTATTCCATGCACTCACCCCCTATTATGTACTCACACTACAGGAGACGACTCATGTTAAAGAAGATGACGAGCATGTTGAGCTTTAGAGAGAGAGAGATGGTGCCCTATCTGGATATTTTTATATTCTGTCTTTTGTCACATAACGATTATAAAATTCTCATTTTGTAAGTATAACTTCATTAATCCTATGGATGATGGATCCTGATGTTTTTCCGCTGCAAAGTTTTATTTCGGCGAGATGCCGAGGTTTTGTTTATGTAAAAATCGTATGTTTTCTGTTTCCAAAGGTTTCTGTTTTATATCATGCACGTCTCTTCCCCTTCTTTCTTCACGCCCGAAATGAAAAACTCTGATATATTTTTAAGTGTAAGAAAACGGGTCGTGACAGATGTCAATGATGCATGCTAATGAATGAAATCATTTCTTACAAAATCATTTTCCTTCATTGGGCCCTTGACCATCATCTACTAGGCACCGAATAGAGCTCATTATAACATCATTCATTATAGTCATATCCATATCTCACATACCACCGGCTAAGCATATAGTATTGGTAGGCATATCCATGTCTGACATGCCACCGGCTGAACAAATTAAGTCATATTCATGTCTCACATGCCACCGGCTACCCATATAATATATCGTAAGCATGATTACATGTCTCGGTGCACTAGTAGTGGTCAATAAAATATTTTTCATCTTGAAATCATGTCTTGCATGCAGAATGCAATAACTTTCATCATTTACGTATGCACGTGTTGATGCTCGTGATTGATATTCGTAATGCATCACATATATCTTCACATAACATCACTCAAACACGTCATTCTCAAGGAGATATAAAGTCACGTAATATCACTTAATCAATATATATATATATATCATGAAATACTATGTTCATATATTGTAGTTGCAAATACATTCCTACTTACCTGAAATTCCGAAGATTCTGAGGGTACGTATCAACTTCTAATCACCTCTCAAACTTTCTTCATATTAAATATGTCAATCCTTGTTCGATTAAGCACAAACAGACGAAAACAAAAATTTAATTCTTTTTTTTTTCTTCGAACTTAACGAACGCACGAATATGTACTGAGGGTCTCTCTTTCTTCTCTTTCTTTTTTTCTTTTTTGTGAGTTCTCTGCTAAAAATGAAAACATATATATGTACTTTAATTCTGATCCACCGCCTCGCCAATTCCTTCCATTGTAAGTTTGGTTTTATTTATCTATTATCATTATTATATTATTACATTATCAATATAAAATATTATGACAAAAGTTATCAAACCTCTCTTATATTAACTCACACACGACACTTACATATAAATATATATATATATATATATATATATATATTATAATATTAAACCCATTTCATATATAGCACACACGTATACACACATATATATAATGTATGTATATAAAATAAATTCTAGAATTATTATATTTTCATAATTTGTTACTTAATTTATATTAGCATTAATAAAATAATTTTATTATGCACTCAAACATTATTAGAGTCTCAACCAATTATGATAGGGTTTTCTCAACACCAATTATGTAAGAGCATATAAATAATTCAATATTTAAAAGCTAAATATAATAATGTAAGATCACAAGTAGCACATAAATAATAAGATATGCATATGATGCATGAGGTGTATTGGTTAATAAGTAGTGAAAAACTCGGTTATCACATTTAATAATAATAATAATAATAGATTAATAATAATAATAATAATAATAATAATAATAATAGATTAATTATCCATTCAATTTTTTTTCTTTTACCTTTGATATTGATGTAATGTCGTTCTCTATAGAACATCCGACATATGTTGTTGCAGTTCACAGAACAGTGTAGTAAATGTGTTGTACTCCTTTTACACTACATTTAGCTTTATTATATATTTTTAAGTAAATGAGATATTTTTTTTGTCATCCTTTTGTCAAATAATTGTTCATGCAATATTGGATTATGCAACAAAAATCGAATGAAAACAATAAATTAGTTTTAGAAAATACATATATTAAAATATATGCTATAAACTTTATGCGTGTGCACGTAAAGTATATAAAATCCAGGTGATGGTGTACAGTTGAATTATTTTTAATAGCTTGAAAATTACATCTTCGTCCTAACATCAAATTAAATTTCATAACTTTAATAAACTCGTTTTTCTCCTCTCTTGCAAGTTCCTCTCGCACTGTGTCATTAATGTGATTTCTCAATGTGAATAAAGAATCGCAAAATAGTATCTCATGATATTTTGTTGATTAGTTTTTAATAATATATTTAAATGTTCATTAAAAAAATATTTTAACTTATTTTTCTAATTTTATTATGGTGATTTACAATAAACAAATTAAGACATTATAATTAAGTGACTTATAAATATAAAATGGTCATCCGTCTCCGCAAGAACACTACATGAGAGACAAGAGATTTTTGTCATCTTGAAAGTACGTAGTACGTAGGAGACATATTTCATTGAGGGATTGAACAAAAAAAGATAAATGCATGCAACCCACGTACTTTTTGGAATTTGAAAACTTCATTTACTATATATCGATAGGAGAAATTTAATAGGTAAAAACGTATGTGTAAAATTATATGCATCTGACATGACATCACGAACTGCACATAAATCACAATTTGTACATTTTTTCTATTATGTACTGAAATTCGAATGTTAATGGAAAAGAGATTTGTGACATACCTGGATCAATAAAGTTTACGGGTAATTTCCGACATACCTTGTTGTTCTTGATATAATATCCTCCACAAATGAAAATTTTGTCAATGATGTGGCATCATAAGTATTTGGAGTATGCACTAAAATTATTAAAACATTATATGAAAAAATAATTTGAAAAAATTAATTTGAAAACTTATAATTGATGAAATATACTTCGAACAAAAGGAAACAAAATCTTTTGAAATTATTTTTATAATGTACACATAAACATTAAAAACTTTTATTATATATACAATATACAATGCAATTTTTTTAAAGGATGTACTTTGTCCTTCATCCAGTTTCATCCCGTTTATATACAAAATCTTTTTTTTCTAACTCTTGAATGTTATTGAGTTTCACCTCTTGAGAGAAGTAAAGGATATTGCCATGTGTCATAACATCCATAATAATGTTTTATTCTATATTGCACATTTAAATAAGTATTAATTAAAATGTCATTTACATAAGGTACATTCTCATTAATTATTATCCCAATCCATATAATTTGCAACTAGAGCTATCAATATGAGTCAGCAGGGTGGGCCAGCCCACAACCCATCATTTAGCGGGATGGGCTTTTTTATGGCGGGTCTCAAAATCTCAACCCAACCCAACCCACTAGTGGGCCGCGGGTTAGGTGGGTCGACCCACCAATTTTTTTTTTCTTATTTTTACTAGCAATAGGCCCATGCGATGCACGGGATATTGTTCGAAACCTATTTCTAACTTACTTAACAGCAAGTGCACGGTTTCAACTATAGATAGGATGAGCAAAGTTGATCCTACAGAGACTAGCAAATTAGGATAGTGTTAATTACCTAATTAATTTACCTAACTTTATCTAGGTGGCCGAAGTGAGAAAATTGTTTTTAATTAACCTAAATCTAACACAAGTCAATGAAATCAAAAATCAAACATACAAGTATCAAGAAATATCAATATTCAAACAAGAATCATAAGACTACGATTTCATCCTACTTCATTCTAATTTACTAATCTAGTAAAATCAAACTCAAATCCAATTATCTTATGTGAGCAATCACGATTATAGATTAACCTCTCTCTCGAGCAACTTAACCCGTAGATTGATTATTAATGTATGTATCTCTATCTCGCAGTTAATAACCAACTCTGAAAAACTCCTAAGATTGTATTCTCACCCCAATTATTACCCATCTCTCGATCTAGCAATTAACTGAGTCATGCATTCTGAAATCTATAATTAGATATCTTCTCTCAATCTCAATATAATTAATTAAAGTATTTATAAATTTGGTCTGAATTCATACATGGAATAAGCACGAAGAAGTATGAGTAAGATATAATGGATTTAGAGGAAAGATTAAAACTAGAAATTCAACAAAATATCCATAAAACTACTCCCGTGCCCTAAGATCACGAGATCCCTAGCCAATAATCATGTTCGTAATGCAAAATAAATTACAAGACGGCATGATAAAAACTAGAAATAAAATCAAAGAAAAACTTAGGGAGTTCGTGTTTGAGTGCTTCCTCTTTAATTTTAAATCTTCAATTTCTTGGTTTCTTACTTGTTCTCTAGATGTATTTCGTGGATATGAGTGTTCCTCCCTTTCCAATGACTCCAATCCCTATTTAGGATTAGAAAAGTCAAATCGGATTTGGATCAGAGTCCTAGTCGAAAAAAAGTCTAATTCGAGTAGGACACTCGCGACCCGACTACTTCCAACCCGGGTTGGCCCGGGTGGACACAGATCTCGACTTTTAGATGTGTTTTGGGACTTTTGTGGGTCGAATTGGTCCTTGATGTCTTCATGAAAGTTGTATTTCTTGATGTTGAATATCCAATGCCATTAATTTCAACCTGATATCAATTTTCTACACCAAGTTATACCCAAAATACTCGAATCCCATCAAGACGAAAAATTGGATGATTTTGCACAACTTCCGCCTTCTTATAATTTTATGCTCTCTTGGAGGCAAAATTAAGAAAAGTGTTAAAACAAGAAAGTTGTTGAAAATCTTCTAAGCTTTCCAACACGATAAGAATCATCGAATTTGGACTTCTAAAGTTAGAGATATAATTTTTCTCCCAAAACTGTAAGTTTCTACTTCATATCTCGACTCCAACTTGGCTTTTCAATTGATTGAGCTCACTTTGTGCTAAAATCTATCAAATTCCTCTCAAATCAAGTAAATACGTCAAATGTTAAAAATATAATAAAATCTATCTAAAATATCACGAATGCATATTTTTTAACACAAAATGATATGAAATCAAGCCCCGAAATGCATCAAATAATGCAAGTTATCAGTTATTGATGAAATTTTGAAGGAAAGAATATTTAAACTAAAAATCAAGATTACAAATGAATTGTCGATAAAAATATTTCACCGGTAAAAACAATTTCCCAACTGCCTAGCCAATGAAACTAGTTGTTGATAATCTAATTTCCGACGAAGCATTCTGTTGGAAAACTGATGAAATGTCGATCGATGTATTTGTTTGTTTTGATCTATTTTATGGACGAAATTTTTCATCAGACACTTCCACGACGGAAAATGCAAAAGGTAAGCAAAACCACTGCTTTCATGAAGTAAAAAAGACACTGTCGTATGTCTCTTAATTATTAGTAAACTTATAAAACCACTGCCTTACAAAAAAGTTAAATATATGACACTGCCTTACAAAAAAGACATAAAAGTTAATTAAATTAATTATCTTTATAATATACTGTATAATTTTGATAAAAGTAAAAAAAAATTAAATTTTTATCAGTCATGTCGTATAACGTCTATGAATAACATTGTATTACACTATAAGAATCATTGCAATATATATCATACCGTGTAACCCCTTATAAAAATACAACAGTTCACGTGATAGTTTAAAAAATACACGATGATTTACACAATATGATTCATAAGGTATTATACGATATAAAAGTAAAATAAAAGGCATGACTCTTTACACGAAATGATCCATAAGGGGTTATAGATCATATTGTGTAAAAATCATCCTTTTTTTTTTTTCATATTGTGTGAATTCTTATGAATCATATGGTCTAAACTGTCTTTTTTTTTTTTTCATATATTGTTATAGGAGTAAAGTAAGTTTCTTACTAAATTTTGTGGTAGAAAAATAAATTTCTTCACTTGGGGAAAGACTTGGCAAGTCAACGAATGAACTTGACTTGGGAAAGACTTGGACTCTTCACTTGATGTGATTATAAAAATACTTCTTTAATTAAAAAAATATTTCATTATATTACAATAAAGTAATGATTATTCCAGTATATATTTTTAGTTAATCAAACTACATTGGAATCAAAAATTATTATATAATATATTTTATTTGTTTCATTATGGAACGTAATATTATTTAAATATCAATAAAACATGATAATTAAACATCAGTGATATTTGTTGTACCTGGACAGGACTAACCAAGTATTAAGATTTCCAATTCAAATGTGTGTACCTCTTTTCTTCTCTCTTTTTTTCTCAAAGCATTTTTTTAGATATTTCTGCTTTAAATTCTTTCAACAATAATAATGGTCAAATGTCTTGCCCCAAAACCGCGTTCAATTCCTTTCAATTCATTGACAAGGAGCTGCTAATTCATCATTATTCTTACTCTTATTAGAGAGGCATCATTCAGCTTCAATCTTTGAAGATTATGATAAACTATTCATTGCACTAAGTACAAATTTTGTGATATGCGAGATCTTTAACATATTTCACATCAAATGATTTAAAAGAGAACATATCATTATACATTCTAATATTTTGTTCTAAAGCAATGACTTCTTCTGAATTTGAAGTATACACTTCATTTAATTCATCTGAAATTTCAATTTATGATGGTATTATTGTTTTCATTATATCACAACAAAAGGTTGTCGTTTCCAAATGCAATTGGACTTTTTTTTTCAGTACATGTAGCTTTGTGCAGATAAATGCACAAATTAAAAAATCTAATGACAAAAAAAAAATTAATTAAACTTTTATAACTAATAATCTTTATAATATATTGTTTTGACGGTGTGGGGCGGGCGGTCAACGGACCTAGCCCATTTTGTAAGCTCTATCTGCAACATGATCACTTGTTGGAGAATTACACACTTGTTGGTTTAAACTAAAATTGTTTTGAAATATGTAGGCAAACCTCTTCCATTGAAGATTATTGTTCAAGTGTTCGAAAAGTTTTGGTATAAGGATTTACATCCAAAATTCTCATGAGTTTCTTCACAATATCTTCAGATGTAGCTGAAACTTGAATCAAATTCATTATGCTTACAACCTCTTTATGAGTTTCATAAAAATACAAGCGAAACTATCATCGTGCATCATTTAGCTTCAATCTTTGAAGATTATGATAAACTATTCATTGCGCTAAGTATAAATTTTGTGCTATGTAGATGCAAGATCTTTAACATATTTCCAATCAAATGATTTAAAAGAGAACATATCATTATACATTCTAATATTTTGTTTTAAAGCAATGACTTCTTCTGAGTTTGAAGTATACACTTCATTTAATTTATCTGAAATTTCAATTTATGATGGTATTACTGTTTTCATTATATCGCAACAAAAGGTTGTCGTTTCCAAATGCAACTGGACATTTTTTTTTCAGTACATGTAGCTTTGTGCAGATAAATGCACAAATTAAAAATCTAATGACAAAAAAAAAATTAATTAAACTTTTATAACTAATAATCTTTATAATATATTGTTTTGACAGTGTGGGGCGGGCGGTCAACGGACCTAGCCCATTTTGAAAGCTCTATCTGCAACATGATCACTTGTTGGAGAATTACTCACTTGTTGATTTAAACTAAAATTGTTTTGAAATATGTAGGCAAACTTCTTCCATTGAATATTACTGTTCAAGTGTTCAAAAAGTTTTGGTATAAGGATTTACATCCAAAATTCTCATGAGTTTCTTTACAATATCTTCAGATGTAGCTGAAATTTGAAACAAATTTATTCTGTTTACAACCTCTTTATGAGTTTCATAAAAATACAACCGAAACTATCCTCGTGCATCATTCAGCTTTAATCTTTGAAGATTATGATAAACTATTCATTGCGCTAAGTATAAATTTTGTGTTATGTAGATGCGAGATCTTTAACATATTTCACATCAAATGATTTAAAAGAGAACATATCATTATATATTCTAATATTTTGTTCTAAAGCAATGACTTCTTCTGAATTTGAAGTATACACTTCATTTAATTCATCTGAAATTTCAATTTATGATGGTATTACTATTTTCATTATATCACAACAAAAGGTTGTCATTTCATATTCAAACCTTACTATGCCTCAACAAATGCAACTGGACATTTTTTTTCAGTACATGTAGCTTTGTGCAGATAGATACACAAATTAAAAAATCTAATGACAAAAAAAAATTAATTAAACTTTTATAACTAATAATCTTTATAATATACTGTTGGATAATATACAGTTAGGTGTTATTGAAAAGATGCACAATTACGGGTTAAGTCGAGGCAAGAGTTAGGCTCTTTCTCCGTAAGACGATATTGCCCCGTATCCAAGTGCTCACGGTTAACGGCAATCGTCCCCAAGATACAACGACTTCTAACTTAAGGATTAAGTCGAGGCAAGAGCTAGGTTCTTTCTTCGTAAGACGATATTGCCCCGTATCCAAGTGCTCACGGTTAACGGCAATCGTCCCCGAGATACAACGACTTCGAGCTTAAGGATTACAGTACAACAACCCAAAAGCTATCGGCGAACTTACTCGATACTCGAAAGCTATCGGCGAACTTACTTGATACTCGAGACTTTACAACAACCCAAAAGCTATCGGTGAACTTACTCGATACTCGAGACTTTACAACAACCCAAAAGCTATCAGTGAACTTACTCAATACTCGAAAGCTATCGGCGAACTTACTCGATACTCGAGACTTTCTTAATAATGACTATTGAAAAGAATGTTAATGCTTTTTGATTTCTGCGTGATTTTCTAAATGAAGAAATGAAATGGGGGCCTCCTATAATGCTTTTTGATTTCTGACTCGAGACTTTCTTAATAATGACTATTGAAAAGAATGTTAATGCTTTTTGATTTCTGCGTGATTTTCTAAATGAAGAAATGAAATGGGGGCCTCCTATAATGCTTTTTGATTTCTGCGTGATTTTCTGAATGAAGAAATGAAATGGGGGCCTCATATAATGCTTTTTGATTTCTAAATGAAGAAATGAAATAGGAGCCTCCTATAATGCTTTTTGATTTCTGCGTGATTTTCTGAATGAAGAAATGAAATTGGGGCCTCCTATAATGCTTTTTGATTTCTTCGTGATTTATAGGAGTAAAGAGATGTGTCATTTCCCACAATGGATACCACCCTCGGACTCAAAAGGTGTGTTCACACCTCTTCACAAGTGTCAAACCATTTGGACCCAAGGGTCACACCACTTGACCACACCCTTTCACACCCAAGGGTCACACCACTTGGTCACACCCCTTCACACCTAGCTCGGTCTGAACCCGGACCGGCCCGACCCGACGACCGGATCCGTGACCCGACCCGGTCCGGTCCAAACCGAACCCGAATGCAACAGTGCCACGTGCGGTTCAGATGGTGTGTGTGTGCTTAGCCAACTAGGTCCAAAAAATGCACTAGATTGGGTTCTACCATAAGGGAGCACACATGATTATCTCTTATACGTGTGCTACTATTAATAAAGTGAAACTTTTTCCACCAATTTTCCAATGTGGGACAACATTCATCTTTCTTCCATTTTTCTTCACAAGAAGGATCCAAGTTGCCAACTTTGTGTATTAATTTCTCCTTCACCCGAAATTGAAAATTCGAAAGTAAATACACTACATTCATCTACACAGAACGTAGATTCCAATTTAGCAACTTATTTCCATTTATTTAAAATGGAATCAACATTAAAAATTGGTCAAAGATTGGTCAAAACCAACTTTCTCTTCCAATTTCCAACATATACTGTATAATTCTGATAAAAGTAAAAAAAGTTAGATTTTTGTCGGTCATGTCGTATAACGTCTATAAATAACATTGTATTACTCTATAAGAATCATTGCAACATGATCATACCGTGTAACCCCTTATAAAAATACGACAGTTCACGTGATAGTTTAAGAAATACAGGATGGTTTACACAATATGATCCATAAGGTATTATACGATATAAAAATAAAATAAAAGGCATGACTCTTTACACGAAATGATCCATAAGGGGTTATAGATCATATTGTGTAAAAATCATCTTTTTTTTTTTTTCATATTGTGTGAATTCTTATGAATCATATGGTCTAAACTCTTTTTTTTCTCATATCTTTATAGGAGTAAAGTAAGTTTCTTACTATTTTGTGGTAGAAAAATAAATTTTCTATATTTTTATGATATAAAGAGTTGTTATACTTTTTTTTTATATAAATCTTGAAATCTGTTTAATAATTTACAAATCTCAACAGTGATATAATTCAACATTTTTTTCTTAAGAAAACAGAGGCATTCTATTATTATTTTCTGCCGGCCAAGTCTTTCCCAAGTCAACGAATGAACTTTTGGGAAAGGACTCTTCACTTGATGTGATTATAAAAATACTTCTTTAATTAATAAAATTTTTCATTATATTACAATAAAGTAATGATTATTCCCGTATATATTTTTAGTTAATCAAACTACATTAGAATCAGAATTTATTATATAATATATTTTATTTGTTTCATTATGGAACGTAATATTATTTAAATATCAATAAAACATGATAATTAAACATCAGTGATATTTGTTGTACCTGGACACGACTAACCAAGTGTTAAGATTTCCTATTCAAATGTGTATACCTCTTTTCTTTTTTCTTTTTTTCTCAAAGCATTTTTTTAGATATTTCTGCTTTAAATTCTTTCAACAATAAAAACATAATAATTGTCAAATGTCTTGCCCCAAAACCGCGTTCCTTTCAATTCATTGACAAGGACCTGCTAATTCATCAATATTCTTACTCTTATTAGAGAGGCACACGAGAGAGAGAGAGAGAGAGAGAGCAGCATCATTATTGAAGGAAGGTGATCAAGCATAAGGTGAGCACTTTATTACTAGAATTATTGAAGAATATGAACCTGAATTTCAAACATTAACTGATTATTCATGAAGCACTAGGCAAAATGTTCAGAAAAATATAGTCTCCATATCATGAGGTTATTGGTCAAGTGATTGCATAGTTCATATAATTAACCTCATAAAAAAGAGTACACATTCACTGTTTAAAACAAATCCCACACAATCTGTGTTTTTCCTTTTCCTTTTGCCACGTTCGCGAATTTCATTTTGTTGTGCCTTGAAGTACCCCTAACATGATTGTAATGCTATTTTTGATCTCATAAATTTAGTCACTAATTGTCACAAAACCATTTTACTGATCATATAATTCAAACACCATTTTACTGACCATTTAGTTACCTTTTACTGATCTCATAAAATAAAAAATAAAAAAAGGTATTGGTACAAAGCGGCTAATAAAATAGTTTTGTTACCTATACACCATAGTGGCTAAAAAGCCACATTTGCACTCTATGCACTGATCATATAATTCAAACACTGTAACCATAGTCATAACAATACAAGGGACTGGCAAAATTGATACTTAGACATTTCATACCAGATATATGATTATGCTGATGTTGAGCATCCACAGGTTTACCTGTATCTGCCATCTCTATGGATTCTCCTCCTCCATCAGACAACGGGGGAGCAAGAGCTGCAGGTAAAATTCAAATCATTCACTAACAATAACGCAGTTTTGATGTATGCACATTTGAAGTTAACATCCTTAATGTAGCAACATTTCATGTGTAGCTATAATTATCAGCTTAATAGTACTAGCAGTTATCGGTGTCATCTCGTGCTACTGTGCAAAAAAGATGAGGAGAGCAATAGTATCGGAACTAAGAGCAGCAGTTGCCCCACCACCACCATTTAGTGTGATAAAAGTCTGGGAAGTTGATGCCCCTACAATGGAGAGATTCTTTCGAGAATTGGCTGAGGAAAAGCCGATTCGTTTCACTGCTCAACAACTTTACACTTTCACAAACAACTACTCTATAATGTTGGGATGTGGAGGTTTCGGAAAAGTGTACGAAGGGCAGTTCCCTAACGGAGTGAAAATTGCAGTGAAAGTCCTCAATAAGGTTGCAAACCGGGGTGTTGAGGCGCAGTTCATGGCAGAGGTAGGAACTATTGGGAGAACTCATCATATAAATTTGGTGAGACTGTATGGCTTTTGCTATGATCAGTTTATGAGTGCTCTTGTTTATGAATTCATGGAGAAAGGATCACTGGACAAACATTTGTTCAGCGAAAACGGAGAATTGGAATGGGAGAAGCTGCATGAGATTGCTGTTGGAACAGCAAAAGGCATAGCATACTTACATGAGGAGTGTCAGCAGAGGATAATTCACTATGATATAAAGCCGGGAAATGTTCTTCTTGATGCGGGTTTTTCGCCAAAAGTTGCAGATTTTGGCCTGGCAAAGCTCTGCAATAGAGATGATACACATGTTAGTATCACAGGATACAGAGGGACTCCCGGGTACTCAGCCCCCGAGTTTATGCTTAAGAATTTTCCCATTACCTATAAATGTGACGTCTATAGCTTTGGAATTCTACTGTTCGAGATAGTTGGAAGAAGGAAAAACACGAGAGGTGGAGGCGATGAGGAGAGTCTCAATTGGTTCCCAAAGGACGTGTGGGAAGAGTACGAGAAGGGTGAGCTAGCGGCGTTGATAGAGGCTTGCGGGATAAAGTTGAACGATAGAAGCAAGGCTGAGAGAATGGCTGAGGTGGCACTTTGGTGTGTCCAAGATTCACCCGAGGCAAGACCACCGATGAGTGCTGTGGTGAAGATGCTCGAGGGAGGAGTTGAAATTATGCCACCACCTAAACCATTTCACTACTTATTTTCAGTGGGAAGCAATGTGCTCAAACCACCGAGCAACTCTGAGAGTGCATCAGGATATACAACAAGTGATGGATTGAATTCGTATTGGTACAAGGACACCACAACTCCCATAATGTCCAAATACGAGATACAAATTGCCTCTTCATAGAACACAGATGGATAGTCAGTCTCCCACATTGTTTTCCATTGGCTACTCATCGACTTAGACATATGTCAATTAGGGTTGGCTTGCCACCCAAATTATGATCTTTTTCACACTTTAATTCACTTTTTTTTGGTGCAGTTTGCAACCTCAAGTACTTGATTTATCACACTTTGCAACCTAAAGTGCATCATTAATCACACTTTGCAATCTTATGTACACAAAATTTGAAGATATCTCTGGCCACTTTTTTGCTGGAATACAATCACATGCATTGCACTTAGTGTTTTGATGGGCTTTTCAATCTTTTTAGCACAAATAAAGACAAAACCATTATAAATCCCATTATGCTGTTTCTTATAATTCAGATTGAAATCTGTAACAAAAAAAAGTGCGAAAATTGTCATAACTTGGGTGGCAAAATCAAATTAACCTCCCGTAAGTATTAGTAGGTATTTAGGATCAATATGGAAAACGGCGATAGTGGACATCTAATCCTAGTTGGTAATATATAGTTCACAGCTTGAGAGTGTTGTGATAGCATTATTATCTTCACAGTGGTGGTGTTTCAGTATCAGGTTAGGAAAAGGGCAATGAGAGTGCAGCCAAATTGCTGTGCATTTTCTTCTCAAAAAAAAAAAAAAAAAAGGGTCCGGCTATCCACACCCCATAAACTTCTAAACACACCCCATTTTTTATATATTTGATTTAAAAAATCCAAAAAATAACAAAATTTCAAATTTACCCTTAATGAATTAAAAAGAAATGAAAAACAGCCAAAATTCCTTCTCTCCTCCCGTCGTTTGCTTCTCCCTTCTGTTTTTTTTTTTTTTTTTGTTTCATTCCTCCAACTTTTTATCTTGAATTTGTAAAGGGATAATGTATGAAAAATCATTCTATAAATTAACAAAATATATAATAATCGTGTGAAATCGTGTAAAAAGAACAAAAAAATGGATCAAATCTGATGATTCGTTCGACCCTGGTTGGCCGAACACACAGACATCGTACACGTTATAGTGTGTTCGACCAACCAGGATCGAACGGGGACTCAGATTTTTTTTTTCTTTAAGTTTTGAGAAATAACACCATAATATGATGAAAATCATTTATTTGGTCAACTAAATATGTAAAAAATGTGTGAAAATCATGTAGAAATCGTATAAAAAGAAGGAAAAAATTGATCAAATTTGAGGCCCCGTGTGACCTTGGGTGGTCGAACACAAAGGCGTCGAACACACCTCTGTGTGTTCGACCACCCAGGGTCGAACATGCCCTCAGATTTGATCCATTTTTTTCGTTCTTTTTACACGATTTCACACGATTATTATATATTTTGTTAACTCATGGAATGATTTTTCATACGTTATGCCCTTACAAATTCAAGATAAAAAGTTTAAGGAATGAAAGAAAAAAAAAAAGGGAGAAGCAGGCGACGGGAGGAGAGAAGGAATTTTGGCTTTTTTTTTTTTTTTAATTCATAAGGGTAAATTTGGAATTTTGTTATTTTTTAAATCAAATATTAAAAAAATTGGGTGTGTTTAGAAGTTTATGGGGTGTGGATAGCCGGACCCAAAAAAAAAATGTTGTACATTACCATAACTTCTCATGTAACAAATCCAGAAAACTATCTGTTTTACATTCATTTCTAGTACAACAATTTTAAATTTGTTTCAAAAAAAAAAATTCTTAGCACGAAATGCCCTGCTTGTTCCATTCATGAGGCAAACTACAGAACTTCCATTGCATTGCATTATGCTATTATCTAATAAGAATATTCTCATCCCTGCTTATCAAACTGTGATTTCACATTGGTAAAAAACGAGATGCTTCACAGTTAACAACTACAGCCTCAAAACACACCCTCAAGGCTAACTCCTAATCATCAAGTTCAAATAAAGTATAGTGATGCAAGGAGGATTAAAATCAAAAGCTGCAGAGGCAGGAAGTGAACATATATGTTCTGCAGTGAAGCAAGTTTATGTGAGCACATACTTTAATCCTCTTCACTCTCGATTCTCCATTGTTGATCATCGCTGAAAAGGTCATCCGGTGGATCATAAACAATCATGTTGGGAAAGAGTTCTAAAAAGTCATCCTTCACCTTCTCCCTCAGTTCAGGATATGAGATTAACCCTTTTAATATGACACGAAAAGGCAACGATAGCGGGGGATCAGGAGAACATCTCATTTCGTCATATATCCGCATTGCTTCATCTGGCAATCCATTGTCCAAAAAGGCCCTGACAAGGTCTCCAAAAGTATGCTGATCAAAATGGACTTCCTCTCTTTTCAAATCCTCGCACACAACCCTTGATTCATCGACCCTTTTGTTTCTAGCAAGCATCATGAGCATATCCCGATAGAAAAACATATCAGGTCGATACCAAGTTTCTTTCCGCACCACATCATACAACTGTTATACAAAGAATGAGTCAATCAGTAATGTTACTCTACATACTCTTTGTATGTAAATAAATCCAAAGGCCACTTATGGTCAAATCAAATTCTGCAAATCTCCCTCTCTATATCATGATTTCACATCCAAACTAACAGCATAAATGTGATCCTAATTCCTATAGCAGAATGCACAATAGAAGCCACAGTAAAAATTTCCTCGTCTTGGGATTGGCCAATCAATTAGCACAGCGGGCAAACCCGAAGGCCTACTTATGACCCATGGACCTTTGATAGTCCCTGGCTAGTTCTGAGCATGGCGGGCAAACCCGAAGGTCTATTTAAGATCCATGGACCTTTGATGGTCTCTGGCTAGTTTCATGCATAGATCATAAATCATAGCATATCGTCATAAAATCATTTTCCTCATAACATATCGCATCAATTCATCAATCACATTCACATAAAGCATTTAATAAAGACAAACACGAGTTAGAAATCCCCACCTTAAAAGTTGAAAATCTTGAATGAACAGAATGTGAATGCAAACCTACACCTCGCAAGTCACACCTTCCTCGTCACCTAGTAATCCATAAAGAAATAATTTACTAAACTCGAATCTATTAGCTAAGAAGAAGACTAATAAATATATATATTTTTTAATTAATCTAAGGCTCTAAAAGGGATTAAATAATATTTAAGAAGATTGGATCACTCACTGGAAGTCAACAGAAGATAAAACATTTTTTTTTCTCCTCATCTCTTCTCTCTCTGGTCCCCACTCTCTCTCTCTCTCTCTGATCCCCTCCTTTCCTCTTAACTTACGTATTATTATTTCATTCTCAAAGAAAAACTTTATCTCTCATCTCTCTTTCTCTCTTTGGTCCCCACTATTTCTCCCTCTGGTCCCCTCTTTTTCTCTCTCCTATATGTATCTTCTCTCTTTGGTCCCCTCCTTTCCTCTCTTCTATATTTCATCCCCGATTTCCTTCACTGTTTCTCTACTTAATTCATTTTTGGTTGATTACTTCTCCATAGAGATGTCCATTCGGTTCGGAAAACCAGAACCGAACCGGGGTCAACGGTTCGGAAAATCGTTGACCCGGTTTCGGTTCCAAACCGAAACCGTGAATCGTGGTTCGATGGTTCGGTTTCGGTTCGAAATTTCTTCGAACCGTAAACCGGCGATTCCAAACCGGTGGTTTGAACTGCCGGTTTTTCTATTTTTTTAATTTATATTTTTATATAAATAATATTATGTATTTATGTTATTTTACTCTTTAATTTTAAGTTGTATTGATTATTATTATTATTAATTTGTATTATAAGTTGTAATTTTTTTAGGTTTATGGTTTGTATTGGTTATATTTAAATTGTAATTTCTAATTTTTGAAATTATAATTTATAAGTTGTAATGTAGTATTGTTGTAACTTGTAAATGTAAGTTCTATTTTTTAATTTATATCAAATTATTTACTTAAAAAACATTGTTATTTTGTAATATATGAATAATTGTAATATTTATATGCAAATTTAATTTTTTAAAAATTTTAAAAAATTATAAAATAAAATAAAAAACCGACGGTTCAAACCGGCACCGGCGGTTTACAAACTGGAACCGAAACCGACGGTTTACAAACCGGAACCGAAACCGAAATTCCCACGGTTCAGTTCCGATTTGACCCTCCACGGTTTTCCGAACCTTCGGTTTGGAACCGGAACCGGCGGTTTGGTTAAACCGGGCACCACTACTTCTCCATATTACAACACAAAAATTATACTACAAAGGCTTTCATGATTTGTATGGATCTGAGTTTAATTTGCTTCGATTATTCAACACCTATTAAAGATCTAATCTTATTTGTTTGGGTTCTAACTCTAGATCTAATACGAATCAACCATATATCAAAAAAATTGAATGAATTAACCTAGGTATGACACAAAGAATAACTACAAGAGAAAAGGGAGAAAAGAAACTACGTATCTTCTAAGAGACTGTTGAAATTCCTAACCTAGCGTATCATTCATTTCCTCTTTATAGGATGGTTTTAAATATTGTCAAACCTAGCATAAATATGAAATGGGTCTATTTGCTATTGGGCTCACTTTAAAAGATAATTAATAAGGTTTGAGTTTATATTCTAGTTTAGGTTCAGTATTTAAATATAATTCCACCTTTTCCTACGATATTTAATTATATCATTAATAATAATAATTCTTAAAAAAATATAATTAATTAATTTTTTTTTCTCGGGTGCTACAGATAAATTTGTATTGATCAAATGTGGTCAATTCATAGGAAATGACTACATTGAGAAATGATTCTTTAAGATAAATGTAATAACTGTAAATCACTATCGAGACTAAGCATGATAATAAAGTTTCAAGTTCTTCTTACTTGCTTGAGTGTTTTAATTTATGACATGATAGATTATACAGGACATGTAAATTTAAACAGATTCAAAGAAATAATAAGTTTGCAATGGAGTTCGATTCAAAAAAAACATGTGTGAAATCAGTATTGAGGAAAAAATAGTCAAAACACATTCCATCCGGTGGAGACAGAGACGGAGCTAGAGGGGGACTAGCGGCGGCGGCCGCCCCCCTCAAATTTTCTGACCGAACTACTTATATATACATATATAATGTAATTGTAGTTAAAAATACGGATTTCGCCCCCCTCGAATTTCAAAGTTTTGATAAATATTCCAAAAAAAATATTTCGCCCCCCTCGTTACCAAATCCTGGCTCCGTCCCTGGGTGGAGAGAAGTATTAGACCTTTAGAACTTATTTATATTAACATATGAAATATGAAGTTAGTGCAAAATATAGGTGGGAAAACGTCTTTTATCATTTTTGTCGATGATGGCACTAAATCATGTTATGTATATTTTGAGGAAAAAATGAAATTCTTAAATCTTTTAAAAGTTCTAAAAATGAAGTTGAAAATCAACTTAACTTAAAAATCAAAATGATTCGAGGTGGCAGAGGGAAAATATCTAGCTCTAGTCGAAGAATTTTGTACATAACATGACACTATTAATCACACGACTGTTCCATACTCACCTTTGTCCAATAATGTTGCAGAACGCAAGGTCAATACTCTCAAAGAGACGATGAATGCTTACCCCATAAGGGCCATAACATGTGGAAGGAAACCATCGTTTTAGCTAATCATATTTTTAACAAACCAGTTTTCAACACGTGCATTGCACATGGAGGGCTCCTTTTTTTCATTTTTTCTTTTTTGTTTTTGCAAGTATTAATTTGATCTTATGGTATTATTTATACGTTTTTTTTTCCTTCAATATTTGTTGGCTTTTAGTTTTGAATAAGTCTTATGTGAGACCGTCTCACGGATCGTTATATGAGACAGGTCAACCTACAACCCACATTACATAATTCACATGTAAATTAATGAAAATGGGTTAGGGTTGTGGGTAAAAAGGATCCGTCTCACGAAAATTATCCGTGAGACAGTCTCACGCAAGTTTTTGTGTTTAGTTTTTTGTTGAGCTATTTTTAAATTATTTAATATTTATTTTATTATTATAAGTTATTTTTCAAAAAGTACAATAAAATATAGAAATATAATAATCCTTTAAATCGAGCTAGCTAAAAAAATAATTTATAAAAAAAGGGAAAAAATGATGTGTACATTCTACTTTTTCTTTCTTTACTTTTTGGCTTTATTGTTCTTGCTTGAGGTCTTTTTTTTTTTTTTTGTCATGAGTTCATAGATTTTCATCTCATATCAGCTCTCTTCTTATTCAATTATTTCTTTATCTTTGTCGGATACCTCTTGTTCTATCTTTTCTATTTCTTCGACATAGGCATACAATTTTTCCTCTAACATTTTTGTTTTTTGATTTAGTGGTATGAGCAAACGTATCTTTGTGTATACTTGCAAACTTAAGGTTTGGTAGTATTTTGACATTACCATTGTGCTGTTGAATAATAATAATTTTAATGTCACGACCACATTTCTAATATAGTTAGACATGTAATAGATTTTCATATTAAAATATCTGTTAGTGAGTGTGTGACTTTTTTTTATTTTTAAAACATAATAACATAAATAACTTTTCTTGCACATGAAAATCCGGTAAGACTATAATACGTTTTGTAGCGTGTACCATAAAATCAAGTCATACCCACTTCTATATTTTATATATTTATATACACCAGAGGATCAAACAGAAGAAGTCCAAGTACTTTATCAAAATATTGTTTAAAGTAAAATAAGTCCATAGGATAGCCAAACAGGTCGTCATCCATGTACACTATCTCTGAACCCGTAGGAACTCAACAACATGGTCAGTAAGTCCATGAGCTTATACATCAGCAGGTTCACCTACAATGCATGAACTATATGACCTAAAAAGTTCAGGAAGCAAAAATTATGCACATAACATTAATAATATAGAATGATGTTGTAGCACCCCGGACCAAAAACAAAGCATAATTGGTTAATTACATATTAAACCCTTAATTGAATAATTATGTGCGTTATTTGACTATTTAATTTAATTATGTGCGTTTCATATACGTGTTTAATGCAAGATTTAGATGGATATATTTTCTAGACATGGAACATAGAATTTTTATTATACCATTAGATGCGTAATGGAAAAACGAGAAGATAGAAATGAACTAGAGGTCAATCGGAGACATATAGCTCAAGTGGCGACGAAAAGGGCAAAACACAAAGTTTCGAAAAACCGAAAATATTTTCAGTGAACAGTAAACCCGAGATATTTCGATGAATAGTAACGAAATTTTTTACGTGAATAGTAACTTTCCAAAATCTATAAATAGGGACTCATTCGATTCAAAAATCACCATTTTTCCGAACGAGCCTAAAGCGACGAAAATCCGTAAGTCTCTCTCTCCTCCTCCTCTCTCTCTCTCTTCTGAGTTTTCTGACCTCCGGCGCGTCGGCGCCGCCGCCGGTGGCCGGAAAATTCGACTTTATCGATTTCGGAAAATCCGGAGGGTGGCCGGAGATGGTGGCGGCCGGAGATGGGGTCACCGGCGGACCAGGTGGGGGTGGCGCCGGGCGGCGCCGCCACAGCAGCGCACAGCTGGAAGCTGCTAATGTGTGCTGGGCTAGGTGGGCGCGCGCCGGATCGCATTCCGCCGAGAGCTGCCGAGGCGCGCCGGGTGCCGGGCGTGCATGCCGGGTGCTGGCGCACGCACCTGCCGAGAAACATGGGTCGAAGCTGTCGAGAAAAATGCCCGACGTCGGGTGCGCGCAGCGCCGTGTGACGGGCGCACGCGACGCCGTATTTTCGATACGAATTCCATTTTTCCATCGTACGTTATCATTGAGTCATCGCCGATGCGATGTCGTTGACCGGGGGTCGTGGGTCCCGGTCAAAGTCAACCCTTTGACCAAAATTACCAAAATACCCCTAAACTTAAAATGCTCCGTTCGAGCTCGTTTCAACTCCGATCGAGCTCATTCTTTTTTCGTTGTGACCCAAATTTCATCCTCTTTCATTTCAGCCTTGTAAACTGAACATCCACTCTTGTTTCTTCAACCTCAATCTTTAGATCTCTCGATCTGTCGCGTCTTTAACGATCGTTTTTTCTTCGGAATCTTTTATAGCTTTAATTATATTTATTAAGGATCTAAGAAACACTGTAACTTATGTAGGCTACCTGTTGGATTGAGCATTGAGATATTTGATCTTTGGTACTTGTTACTCACGTGGTAACCACCGAACAAGGTGGGGGTAACTTCTAAACCTTATATGTTTACAGTTTTTCCTATTTAATGCATGATTGGCGGAATACTAAGTGCTGTGATTATATGTTATGTTTATGTATCATATTATACTGTGAAAGGACGTGGGTCCATATTCATTCCTCTGTGGGACTTATGGTCCATGAAATACTCCTTCTCTCTCTCTTCTACTCTCTCATCTACTATCAAAGGTTTGGTGAGCCTGTAAATGCACTAACGGTATATCAGACCATTTGTAGGGGTAAGTCGGGAGATACCTGCACCTGAGATTCTGTAGGATCGGGTGATACCCGTACCTGAGATTCTGTAGGATCAGGAGATACCCGCACCTGAGATTTTATAGGGTCGGGTGATACACGTACCTGAGATTTATAGGGGTAAGTCGGGTAATACCCGCACCTAAGATTCGTAGGGGTAAGTCGGGAGATACCCGCACCTGAGTTTGGGTTACGAAATACGTGCTATGCATATTACGTGCCGTGACAAAGTGCCTATTTGGTGTATTCTGATTTATATATCTGTCGATTGTTATAAGATGCAGATTTTATCCCCACGAGTGTATTCCATGCACTCACCCCCTATTATGTACTCACACTACAGGAGACGACTCATGTTAAAGAAGATGACGAGCATGTTGAGCTTTAGAGAGAGAGAGATGGTGCCCTATCTGGATATTTTTATATTCTGTCTTTTGTCACATAACGATTATAAAATTCTCATTTTGTAAGTATAACTTCATTAATCCTATGGATGATGGATCCTGATGTTTTTCCGCTGCAAAGTTTTATTTCGGCGAGATGCCGAGGTTTTGTTTATGTAAAAATCGTATGTTTTCTGTTTCCAAAGGTTTCTGTTTTATATCATGCACGTCTCTTCCCCTTCTTTCTTCACGCCCGAAATGAAAAACTCTGATATATTTTTAAGTGTAAGAAAACGGGTCGTGACAGATGTCAATGATGCATGCTAATGAATGAAATCATTTCTTACAAAATCATTTTCCTTCATTGGGCCCTTGACCATCATCTACTAGGCACCGAATAGAGCTCATTATAACATCATTCATTATAGTCATATCCATATCTCACATACCACCGGCTAAGCATATAGTATTGGTAGGCATATCCATGTCTGACATGCCACCGGCTGAACAAATTAAGTCATATTCATGTCTCACATGCCACCGGCTACCCATATAATATATCGTAAGCATGATTACATGTCTCGGTGCACTAGTAGTGGTCAATAAAATATTTTTCATCTTGAAATCATGTCTTGCATGCAGAATGCAATAACTTTCATCATTTACGTATGCACGTGTTGATGCTCGTGATTGATATTCGTAATGCATCACATATATCTTCACATAACATCACTCAAACACGTCATTCTCAAGGAGATATAAAGTCACGTAATATCACTTAATCAATATATATATATATCATGAAATACTATGTTCATATATTGTAGTTGCAAATACATTCCTACTTACCTGAAATTCCGAAGATTCTGAGGGTACGTATCAACTTCTAATCACCTCTCAAACTTTCTTCATATTAAATATGTCAATCCTTGTTCGATTAAGCACAAACAGACGAAAACAAAAATTTAATTCTTTTTTTTTTCTTCGAACTTAACGAACGCACGAATATGTACTGAGGGTCTCTCTTTCTTCTCTTTCTTTTTTTCTTTTTTGTGAGTTCTCTGCTAAAAATGAAAACATATATATGTACTTTAATTCTGATCCACCGCCTCGCCAATTCCTTCCATTGTAAGTTTGGTTTTATTTATCTATTATCATTATTATATTATTACATTATCAATATAAAATATTATGACAAAAGTTATCAAACCTCTCTTATATTAACTCACACACGACACTTACATATAAATATATATATATATATATATATATATATTATAATATTAAACCCATTTCATATATAGCACACACGTATACACACATATATATAATGTATGTATATAAAATAAATTCTAGAATTATTATATTTTCATAATTTGTTACTTAATTTATATTAGCATTAATAAAATAATTTTATTATGCACTCAAACATTATTAGAGTCTCAACCAATTATGATAGGGTTTTCTCAACACCAATTATGTAAGAGCATATAAATAATTCAATATTTAAAAGCTAAATATAATAATGTAAGATCACAAGTAGCACATAAATAATAAGATATGCATATGATGCATGAGGTGTATTGGTTAATAAGTAGTGAAAAACTCGGTTATCACATTTAATAATAATAATAATAATAGATTAATAATAATAATAATAATAATAATAATAATAATAGATTAATTATCCATTCAATTTTTTTTCTTTTACCTTTGATATTGATGTAATGTCGTTCTCTATAGAACATCCGACATATGTTGTTGCAGTTCACAGAACAGTGTAGTAAATGTGTTGTACTCCTTTTACACTACATTTAGCTTTATTATATATTTTTAAGTAAATGAGATATTTTTTTTGTCATCCTTTTGTCAAATAATTGTTCATGCAATATTGGATTATGCAACAAAAATCGAATGAAAACAATAAATTAGTTTTAGAAAATACATATATTAAAATATATGCTATAAACTTTATGCGTGTGCACGTAAAGTATATAAAATCCAGGTGATGGTGTACAGTTGAATTATTTTTAATAGCTTGAAAATTACATCTTCGTCCTAACATCAAATTAAATTTCATAACTTTAATAAACTCGTTTTTTCTCCTCTCTTGCAAGTTCCTCTCGCACTGTGTCATTAATGTGATTTCTCAATGTGAATAAAGAATCGCAAAATAGTATCTCATGATATTTTGTTGATTAGTTTTTAATAATATATTTAAATGTTCATTAAAAAAATATTTTAACTTATTTTTCTAATTTTATTATGGTGATTTACAATAAACAAATTAAGACATTATAATTAAGTGACTTATAAATATAAAATGGTCATCCGTCTCCGCAAGAACACTACATGAGAGACAAGAGATTTTTGTCATCTTGAAAGTACGTAGTACGTAGGAGACATATTTCATTGAGGGATTGAACAAAAAAAGATAAATGCATGCAACCCACGTACTTTTTGGAATTTGAAAACTTCATTTACTATATATCGATAGGAGAAATTTAATAGGTAAAAACGTATGTGTAAAATTATATGCATCTGACATGACATCACGAACTGCACATAAATCACAATTTGTACATTTTTTCTATTATGTACTGAAATTCGAATGTTAATGGAAAAGAGATTTGTGACATACCTGGATCAATAAAGTTTACGGGTAATTTCCGACATACCTTGTTGTTCTTGATATAATATCCTCCACAAATGAAAATTTTGTCAATGATGTGGCATCATAAGTATTTGGAGTATGCACTAAAATTATTAAAACATTATATGAAAAAATAATTTGAAAAAATTAATTTGAAAACTTATAATTGATGAAATATACTTCGAACAAAAGGAAACAAAATCTTTTGAAATTATTTTTATAATGTACACATAAACATTAAAAACTTTTATTATATATACAATATACAATGCAATTTTTTTAAAGGATGTACTTTGTCCTTCATCCAGTTTCATCCCGTTTATATACAAAATCTTTTTTTTCTAACTCTTGAATGTTATTGAGTTTCACCTCTTGAGAGAAGTAAAGGATATTGCCATGTGTCATAACATCCATAATAATGTTTTATTCTATATTGCACATTTAAATAAGTATTAATTAAAATGTCATTTACATAAGGTACATTCTCATTAATTATTATCCCAATCCATATAATTTGCAACTAGAGCTATCAATATGAGTCAGCAGGGTGGGCCAGCCCACAACCCATCATTTAGCGGGATGGGCTTTTTTATGGCGGGTCTCAAAATCTCAACCCAACCCAACCCACTAGTGGGCCGCGGGTTAGGTGGGTCGACCCACCAATTTTTTTTTTCTTATTTTTACTAGCAATAGGCCCGTGCGATGCACGGGATATTGTTCGAAACCTATTTCTAACTTACTTAACAGCAAGTGCACGGTTTCAACTATAGATAGGATGAGCAAAGTTGATCCTACAGAGACTAGCAAATTAGGATAGTGTTAATTACCTAATTAATTTACCTAACTTTATCTAGGTGGCCGAAGTGAGAAAATTGTTTTTAATTAACCTAAATCTAACACAAGTCAATGAAATCAAAAATCAAACATACAAGTATCAAGAAATATCAATATTCAAACAAGAATCATAAGACTACGATTTCATCCTACTTCATTCTAATTTACTAATCTAGTAAAATCAAACTCAAATCCAATTATCTTATGTGAGCAATCACGATTATAGATTAACCTCTCTCTCGAGCAACTTAACCCGTAGATTGATTATTAATGTATGTATCTCTATCTCGCAGTTAATAACCAACTCTGAAAAACTCCTAAGATTGTATTCTCACCCCAATTATTACCCATCTCTCGATCTAGCAATTAACTGAGTCATGCATTCTGAAATCTATAATTAGATATCTTCTCTCAATCTCAATATAATTAATTAAAGTATTTATAAATTTGGTCTGAATTCATACATGGAATAAGCACGAAGAAGTATGAGTAAGATATAATGGATTTAGAGGAAAGATTAAAACTAGAAATTCAACAAAATATCCATAAAACTACTCCCGTGCCCTAAGATCACGAGATCCCTAGCCAATAATCATGTTCGTAATGCAAAATAAATTACAAGACGGCATGATAAAAACTAGAAATAAAATCAAAGAAAAACTTAGGGAGTTCGTGTTTGAGTGCTTCCTCTTTAATCTTAAATCTTCAATTTCTTGGTTTCTTACTTGTTCTCTAGATGTATTTC
Source organism: Scutellaria minor (assembly GCA_954870855.1). NCBI lineage: Eukaryota > Viridiplantae > Streptophyta > Magnoliopsida > Lamiales > Lamiaceae > Scutellaria > Scutellaria minor. The sequence goes on along the minus strand of OX940729.1, from coordinate 17,842,166 downwards.
GTGGATATGAGTGTTCCTCCCTTTCCAATGACTCCAATCCCTATTTAGGATTAGAAAAGTCAAATCGGATTTGGATCAGAGTCCTAGTCGAAAAAAAGTCTAATTCGAGTAGGACACTCGCGACCCGACTACTTCCAACCCGGGTTGGCCCGGGTGGACACAGATCTCGACTTTTAGATGTGTTTTGGGACTTTTGTGGGTCGAATTGGTCCTTGATGTCTTCATGAAAGTTGTATTTCTTGATGTTGAATATCCAATGCCATTAATTTCAACCTGATATCAATTTTCTACACCAAGTTATACCCAAAATACTCGAATCCCATCAAGACGAAAAACTGGATGATTTTGCACAACTTCCGCCTTCTTATAATTTTATGCTCTCTTGGAGGCAAAATTAAGAAAAGTGTTAAAACAAGAAAGTTGTTGAAAATCTTCTAAGCTTTCCAACACGATAAGAATCATCGAATTTGGACTTCTAAAGTTAGAGATATAATTTTTCTCCCAAAACTGTAAGTTTCTACTTCATATCTCGACTCCAACTTGGCTTTTCAATTGATTGAGCTCACTTTGTGCTAAAATCTATCAAATTCCTCTCAAATCAAGTAAATACGTCAAATGTTAAAAATATAATAAAATCTATCTAAAATATCACGAATGCATATTTTTTAACACAAAATGATATGAAATCAAGCCCCGAAATGCATCAAATAATGCAAGTTATCAGTTATTGATGAAATTTTGAAGGAAAGAATATTTAAACTAAAAATCAAGATTACAAATGAATTGTCGATAAAAATATTTCACCGGTAAAAACAATTTCCCAACTGCCTAGCCAATGAAACTAGTTGTTGATAATCTAATTTCCGACGAAGCATTCTGTTGGAAAACTGATGAAATGTCGATCGATGTATTTGTTTGTTTTGATCTATTTTATGGACGAAATTTTTCATCAGACACTTCCACGACGGAAAATGCAAAAGGTAAGCAAAACCACTGCTTTCATGAAGTAAAAAAGACACTGTCGTATGTCTCTTAATTATTAGTAAACTTATAAAACCACTGCCTTACAAAAAAGTTAAATATATGACACTGCCTTACAAAAAAGACATAAAAGTTAATTAAATTAATTATCTTTATAATATACTGTATAATTTTGATAAAAGTAAAAAAAAGTTAAATTTTTATCAGTCATGTCGTATAACGTCTATGAATAACATTGTATTACACTATAAGAATCATTGCAATATGTATCATACCGTGTAACCCCTTATAAAAATACAACAGTTCACGTGATAGTTTAAAAAATACACGATGATTTACACAATATGATTCATAAGGTATTATACGATATAAAAGTAAAATAAAAGGCATGACTCTTTACACGAAATGATCCATAAGGGGTTATAGATCATATTGTGTAAAAATCATCCTTTTTTTTTTTTTCATATTGTGTGAATTCTTATGAATCATATGGTCTAAACTGTCTTTTTTTTTTTTTCATATATTGTTATAGGAGTAAAGTAAGTTTCTTACTAAATTTTGTGGTAGAAAAATAAATTTCTTCACTTGGGGAAAGACTTGGCAAGTCAACGAATGAACTTGACTTGGGAAAGACTTGGACTCTTCACTTGATGTGATTATAAAAATACTTCTTTAATTAAAAAAATATTTCATTATATTACAATAAAGTAATGATTATTCCAGTATATATTTTTAGTTAATCAAACTACATTGGAATCAAAAATTATTATATAATATATTTTATTTGTTTCATTATGGAACGTAATATTATTTAAATATCAATAAAACATGATAATTAAACATCAGTGATATTTGTTGTACCTGGACAGGACTAACCAAGTATTAAGATTTCCAATTCAAATGTGTGTACCTCTTTTCTTCTCTCTTTTTTTCTCAAAGCATTTTTTTAGATATTTCTGCTTTAAATTCTTTCAACAATAATAATGGTCAAATGTCTTGCCCCAAAACCGCGTTCAATTCCTTTCAATTCATTGACAAGGAGCTGCTAATTCATCATTATTCTTACTCTTATTAGAGAGGCATCATTCAGCTTCAATCTTTGAAGATTATGATAAACTATTCATTGCACTAAGTACAAATTTTGTGATATGCGAGATCTTTAACATATTTCACATCAAATGATTTAAAAGAGAACATATCATTATACATTCTAATATTTTGTTCTAAAGCAATGACTTCTTCTGAATTTGAAGTATACACTTCATTTAATTCATCTGAAATTTCAATTTATGATGGTATTATTGTTTTCATTATATCACAACAAAAGGTTGTCGTTTCCAAATGCAATTGGACTTTTTTTTTCAGTACATGTAGCTTTGTGCAGATAAATGCACAAATTAAAAAATCTAATGACAAAAAAAAAATTAATTAAACTTTTATAACTAATAATCTTTATAATATATTGTTTTGACGGTGTGGGGCGGGCGGTCAACGGACCTAGCCCATTTTGTAAGCTCTATCTGCAACATGATCACTTGTTGGAGAATTACACACTTGTTGGTTTAAACTAAAATTGTTTTGAAATATGTAGGCAAACCTCTTCCATTGAAGATTATTGTTCAAGTGTTCGAAAAGTTTTGGTATAAGGATTTACATCCAAAATTCTCATGAGTTTCTTCACAATATCTTCAGATGTAGCTGAAACTTGAATCAAATTCATTATGCTTACAACCTCTTTATGAGTTTCATAAAAATACAAGCGAAACTATCATCGTGCATCATTTAGCTTCAATCTTTGAAGATTATGATAAACTATTCATTGCGCTAAGTATAAATTTTGTGCTATGTAGATGCAAGATCTTTAACATATTTCCAATCAAATGATTTAAAAGAGAACATATCATTATACATTCTAATATTTTGTTTTAAAGCAATGACTTCTTCTGAGTTTGAAGTATACACTTCATTTAATTTATCTGAAATTTCAATTTATGATGGTATTACTGTTTTCATTATATCGCAACAAAAGGTTGTCGTTTCCAAATGCAACTGGACATTTTTTTTTCAGTACATGTAGCTTTGTGCAGATAAATGCACAAATTAAAAATCTAATGACAAAAAAAAAATTAATTAAACTTTTATAACTAATAATCTTTATAATATATTGTTTTGACAGTGTGGGGCGGGCGGTCAACGGACCTAGCCCATTTTGAAAGCTCTATCTGCAACATGATCACTTGTTGGAGAATTACTCACTTGTTGATTTAAACTAAAATTGTTTTGAAATATGTAGGCAAACTTCTTCCATTGAATATTACTGTTCAAGTGTTCAAAAAGTTTTGGTATAAGGATTTACATCCAAAATTCTCATGAGTTTCTTTACAATATCTTCAGATGTAGCTGAAATTTGAAACAAATTTATTCTGTTTACAACCTCTTTATGAGTTTCATAAAAATACAACCGAAACTATCCTCGTGCATCATTCAGCTTTAATCTTTGAAGATTATGATAAACTATTCATTGCGCTAAGTATAAATTTTGTGTTATGTAGATGCGAGATCTTTAACATATTTCACATCAAATGATTTAAAAGAGAACATATCATTATATATTCTAATATTTTGTTCTAAAGCAATGACTTCTTCTGAATTTGAAGTATACACTTCATTTAATTCATCTGAAATTTCAATTTATGATGGTATTACTATTTTCATTATATCACAACAAAAGGTTGTCATTTCATATTCAAACCTTACTATGCCTCAACAAATGCAACTGGACATTTTTTTTCAGTACATGTAGCTTTGTGCAGATAGATACACAAATTAAAAAATCTAATGACAAAAAAAAATTAATTAAACTTTTATAACTAATAATCTTTATAATATACTGTTGGATAATATACAGTTAGGTGTTATTGAAAAGATGCACAATTACGGGTTAAGTCGAGGCAAGAGTTAGGCTCTTTCTCCGTAAGACGATATTGCCCCGTATCCAAGTGCTCACGGTTAACGGCAATCGTCCCCAAGATACAACGACTTCTAACTTAAGGATTAAGTCGAGGCAAGAGCTAGGCTCTTTCTTCGTAAGACGATATTGCCCCGTATCCAAGTGCTCACGGTTAACGGCAATCGTCCCCGAGATACAACGACTTCGAGCTTAAGGATTACAGTACAACAACCCAAAAGCTATCGGCGAACTTACTCGATACTCGAAAGCTATCGGCGAACTTACTTGATACTCGAGACTTTACAACAACCCAAAAGCTATCGGTGAACTTACTCGATACTCGAGACTTTACAACAACCCAAAAGCTATCAGTGAACTTACTCAATACTCGAAAGCTATCGGCGAACTTACTCGATACTCGAGACTTTCTTAATAATGACTATTGAAAAGAATGTTAATGCTTTTTGATTTCTGCGTGATTTTCTAAATGAAGAAATGAAATGGGGGCCTCCTATAATGCTTTTTGATTTCTGACTCGAGACTTTCTTAATAATGACTATTGAAAAGAATGTTAATGCTTTTTGATTTCTGCGTGATTTTCTAAATGAAGAAATGAAATGGGGGCCTCCTATAATGCTTTTTGATTTCTGCGTGATTTTCTGAATGAAGAAATGAAATGGGGGCCTCATATAATGCTTTTTGATTTCTAAATGAAGAAATGAAATAGGAGCCTCCTATAATGCTTTTTGATTTCTGCGTGATTTTCTGAATGAAGAAATGAAATTGGGGCCTCCTATAATGCTTTTTGATTTCTTCGTGATTTATAGGAGTAAAGAGATGTGTCATTTCCCACAATGGATACCACCCTCGGACTCAAAAGGTGTGTTCACACCTCTTCACAAGTGTCAAACCATTTGGACCCAAGGGTCACACCACTTGACCACACCCTTTCACACCCAAGGGTCACACCACTTGGTCACACCCCTTCACACCTAGCTCGGTCTGAACCCGGACCGGCCCGACCCGACGACCGGATCCGTGACCCGACCCGGTCCGGTCCAAACCGAACCCGAATGCAACAGTGCCACGTGCGGTTCAGATGGTGTGTGTGTGCTTAGCCAACTAGGTCCAAAAAATGCACTAGATTGGGTTCTACCATAAGGGAGCACACATGATTATCTCTTATACGTGTGCTACTATTAATAAAGTGAAACTTTTTCCACCAATTTTCCAATGTGGGACAACATTCATCTTTCTTCCATTTTTCTTCACAAGAAGGATCCAAGTTGCCAACTTTGTGTATTAATTTCTCCTTCACCCGAAATTGAAAATTCGAAAGTAAATACACTACATTCATCTACACAGAACGTAGATTCCAATTTAGCAACTTATTTCCATTTATTTAAAATGGAATCAACATTAAAAATTGGTCAAAGATTGGTCAAAACCAACTTTCTCTTCCAATTTCCAACATATACTGTATAATTCTGATAAAAGTAAAAAAAGTTAGATTTTTGTCGGTCATGTCGTATAACGTCTATAAATAACATTGTATTACTCTATAAGAATCATTGCAACATGATCATACCGTGTAACCCCTTATAAAAATACGACAGTTCACGTGATAGTTTAAGAAATACAGGATGGTTTACACAATATGATCCATAAGGTATTATACGATATAAAAATAAAATAAAAGGCATGACTCTTTACACGAAATGATCCATAAGGGGTTATAGATCATATTGTGTAAAAATCATCTTTTTTTTTTTTTCATATTGTGTGAATTCTTATGAATCATATGGTCTAAACTCTTTTTTTTCTCATATCTTTATAGGAGTAAAGTAAGTTTCTTACTATTTTGTGGTAGAAAAATAAATTTTCTATATTTTTATGATATAAAGAGTTGTTATACTTTTTTTTATATAAATCTTGAAATCTGTTTAATAATTTACAAATCTCAACAGTGATATAATTCAACATTTTTTTCTTAAGAAAACAGAGGCATTCTATTATTATTTTCTGCCGGCCAAGTCTTTCCCAAGTCAACGAATGAACTTTTGGGAAAGGGACTCTTCACTTGATGTGATTATAAAAATACTTCTTTAATTAATAAAATTTTTCATTATATTACAATAAAGTAATGATTATTCCCGTATATATTTTTAGTTAATCAAACTACATTAGAATCAGAATTTATTATATAATATATTTTATTTGTTTCATTATGGAACGTAATATTATTTAAATATCAATAAAACATGATAATTAAACATCAGTGATATTTGTTGTACCTGGACACGACTAACCAAGTGTTAAGATTTCCTATTCAAATGTGTATACCTCTTTTCTTTTTTCTTTTTTTCTCAAAGCATTTTTTTAGATATTTCTGCTTTAAATTCTTTCAACAATAAAAACATAATAATTGTCAAATGTCTTGCCCCAAAACCGCGTTCCTTTCAATTCATTGACAAGGACCTGCTAATTCATCAATATTCTTACTCTTATTAGAGAGGCACACGAGAGAGAGAGAGAGAGAGAGAGAGCAGCATCATTATTGAAGGAAGGTGATCAAGCATAAGGTGAGCACTTTATTACTAGAATTATTGAAGAATATGAACCTGAATTTCAAACATTAACTGATTATTCATGAAGCACTAGGCAAAATGTTCAGAAAAATATAGTCTCCATATCATGAGGTTATTGGTCAAGTGATTGCATAGTTCATATAATTAACCTCATAAAAAAGAGTACACATTCACTGTTTAAAACAAATCCCACACAATCTGTGTTTTTCCTTTTCCTTTTGCCACGTTCGCGAATTTCATTTTGTTGTGCCTTGAAGTACCCCTAACATGATTGTAATGCTATTTTTGATCTCATAAATTTAGTCACTAATTGTCACAAAACCATTTTACTGATCATATAATTCAAACACCATTTTACTGACCATTTAGTTACCTTTTACTGATCTCATAAAATAAAAAATAAAAAAAGGTATTGGTACAAAGCGGCTAATAAAATAGTTTTGTTACCTATACACCATAGTGGCTAAAAAGCCACATTTGCACTCTATGCACTGATCATATAATTCAAACACTGTAACCATAGTCATAACAATACAAGGGACTGGCAAAATTGATACTTAGACATTTCATACCAGATATATGATTATGCTGATGTTGAGCATCCACAGGTTTACCTGTATCTGCCATCTCTATGGATTCTCCTCCTCCATCAGACAACGGGGGAGCAAGAGCTGCAGGTAAAATTCAAATCATTCACTAACAATAACGCAGTTTTGATGTATGCACATTTGAAGTTAACATCCTTAATGTAGCAACATTTCATGTGTAGCTATAATTATCAGCTTAATAGTACTAGCAGTTATCGGTGTCATCTCGTGCTACTGTGCAAAAAAGATGAGGAGAGCAATAGTATCGGAACTAAGAGCAGCAGTTGCCCCACCACCACCATTTAGTGTGATAAAAGTCTGGGAAGTTGATGCCCCTACAATGGAGAGATTCTTTCGAGAATTGGCTGAGGAAAAGCCGATTCGTTTCACTGCTCAACAACTTTACACTTTCACAAACAACTACTCTATAATGTTGGGATGTGGAGGTTTCGGAAAAGTGTACGAAGGGCAGTTCCCTAACGGAGTGAAAATTGCAGTGAAAGTCCTCAATAAGGTTGCAAACCGGGGTGTTGAGGCGCAGTTCATGGCAGAGGTAGGAACTATTGGGAGAACTCATCATATAAATTTGGTGAGACTGTATGGCTTTTGCTATGATCAGTTTATGAGTGCTCTTGTTTATGAATTCATGGAGAAAGGATCACTGGACAAACATTTGTTCAGCGAAAACGGAGAATTGGAATGGGAGAAGCTGCATGAGATTGCTGTTGGAACAGCAAAAGGCATAGCATACTTACATGAGGAGTGTCAGCAGAGGATAATTCACTATGATATAAAGCCGGGAAATGTTCTTCTTGATGCGGGTTTTTCGCCAAAAGTTGCAGATTTTGGCCTGGCAAAGCTCTGCAATAGAGATGATACACATGTTAGTATCACAGGATACAGAGGGACTCCCGGGTACTCAGCCCCCGAGTTTATGCTTAAGAATTTTCCCATTACCTATAAATGTGACGTCTATAGCTTTGGAATTCTACTGTTCGAGATAGTTGGAAGAAGGAAAAACACGAGAGGTGGAGGCGATGAGGAGAGTCTCAATTGGTTCCCAAAGGACGTGTGGGAAGAGTACGAGAAGGGTGAGCTAGCGGCGTTGATAGAGGCTTGCGGGATAAAGTTGAACGATAGAAGCAAGGCTGAGAGAATGGCTGAGGTGGCACTTTGGTGTGTCCAAGATTCACCCGAGGCAAGACCACCGATGAGTGCTGTGGTGAAGATGCTCGAGGGAGGAGTTGAAATTATGCCACCACCTAAACCATTTCACTACTTATTTTCAGTGGGAAGCAATGTGCTCAAACCACCGAGCAACTCTGAGAGTGCATCAGGATATACAACAAGTGATGGATTGAATTCGTATTGGTACAAGGACACCACAACTCCCATAATGTCCAAATACGAGATACAAATTGCCTCTTCATAGAACACAGATGGATAGTCAGTCTCCCACATTGTTTTCCATTGGCTACTCATCGACTTAGACATATGTCAATTAGGGTTGGCTTGCCACCCAAATTATGATCTTTTTCACACTTTAATTCACTTTTTTTTGGTGCAGTTTGCAACCTCAAGTACTTGATTTATCACACTTTGCAACCTAAAGTGCATCATTAATCACACTTTGCAATCTTATGTACACAAAATTTGAAGATATCTCTGGCCACTTTTTTGCTGGAATACAATCACATGCATTGCACTTAGTGTTTTGATGGGCTTTTCAATCTTTTTAGCACAAATAAAGACAAAACCATTATAAATCCCATTATGCTGTTTCTTATAATTCAGATTGAAATCTGTAACAAAAAAAAGTGCGAAAATTGTCATAACTTGGGTGGCAAAATCAAATTAACCTCCCGTAAGTATTAGTAGGTATTTAGGATCAATATGGAAAACGGCGATAGTGGACATCTAATCCTAGTTGGTAATATATAGTTCACAGCTTGAGAGTGTTGTGATAGCATTATTATCTTCACAGTGGTGGTGTTTCAGTATCAGGTTAGGAAAAGGGCAATGAGAGTGCAGCCAAATTGCTGTGCATTTTCTTCTCAAAAAAAAAAAAAAAAAAGGGTCCGGCTATCCACACCCCATAAACTTCTAAACACACCCCATTTTTTATATATTTGATTTAAAAAATCCAAAAAATAACAAAATTTCAAATTTACCCTTAATGAATTAAAAAGAAATGAAAAACAGCCAAAATTCCTTCTCTCCTCCCGTCGTTTGCTTCTCCCTTCTGTTTTTTTTTTTTTTTTTGTTTCATTCCTCCAACTTTTTATCTTGAATTTGTAAAGGGATAATGTATGAAAAATCATTCTATAAATTAACAAAATATATAATAATCGTGTGAAATCGTGTAAAAAGAACAAAAAAATGGATCAAATCTGATGATTCGTTCGACCCTGGTTGGCCGAACACACAGACATCGTACACGTTATAGTGTGTTCGACCAACCAGGATCGAACGGGGACTCAGATTTTTTTTTTCTTTAAGTTTTGAGAAATAACACCATAATATGATGAAAATCATTTATTTGGTCAACTAAATATGTAAAAAATGTGTGAAAATCATGTAGAAATCGTATAAAAAGAAGGAAAAAATTGATCAAATTTGAGGCCCCGTGTGACCTTGGGTGGTCGAACACAAAGGCGTCGAACACACCTCTGTGTGTTCGACCACCCAGGGTCGAACATGCCCTCAGATTTGATCCATTTTTTTCGTTCTTTTTACACGATTTCACACGATTATTATATATTTTGTTAACTCATGGAATGATTTTTCATACGTTATGCCCTTACAAATTCAAGATAAAAAGTTTAAGGAATGAAAGAAAAAAAAAAGGGAGAAGCAGGCGACGGGAGGAGAGAAGGAATTTTGGCTTTTTTTTTTTTTTTAATTCATAAGGGTAAATTTGGAATTTTGTTATTTTTTAAATCAAATATTAAAAAAATTGGGTGTGTTTAGAAGTTTATGGGGTGTGGATAGCCGGACCCAAAAAAAAAATGTTGTACATTACCATAACTTCTCATGTAACAAATCCAGAAAACTATCTGTTTTACATTCATTTCTAGTACAACAATTTTAAATTTGTTTCAAAAAAAAAAATTCTTAGCACGAAATGCCCTGCTTGTTCCATTCATGAGGCAAACTACAGAACTTCCATTGCATTGCATTATGCTATTATCTAATAAGAATATTCTCATCCCTGCTTATCAAACTGTGATTTCACATTGGTAAAAAACGAGATGCTTCACAGTTAACAACTACAGCCTCAAAACACACCCTCAAGGCTAACTCCTAATCATCAAGTTCAAATAAAGTATAGTGATGCAAGGAGGATTAAAATCAAAAGCTGCAGAGGCAGGAAGTGAACATATATGTTCTGCAGTGAAGCAAGTTTATGTGAGCACATACTTTAATCCTCTTCACTCTCGATTCTCCATTGTTGATCATCGCTGAAAAGGTCATCCGGTGGATCATAAACAATCATGTTGGGAAAGAGTTCTAAAAAGTCATCCTTCACCTTCTCCCTCAGTTCAGGATATGAGATTAACCCTTTTAATATGACACGAAAAGGCAACGATAGCGGGGGATCAGGAGAACATCTCATTTCGTCATATATCCGCATTGCTTCATCTGGCAATCCATTGTCCAAAAAGGCCCTGACAAGGTCTCCAAAAGTATGCTGATCAAAATGGACTTCCTCTCTTTTCAAATCCTCGCACACAACCCTTGATTCATCGACCCTTTTGTTTCTAGCAAGCATCATGAGCATATCCCGATAGAAAAACATATCAGGTCGATACCAAGTTTCTTTCCGCACCACATCATACAACTGTTATACAAAGAATGAGTCAATCAGTAATGTTACTCTACATACTCTTTGTATGTAAATAAATCCAAAGGCCACTTATGGTCAAATCAAATTCTGCAAATCTCCCTCTCTATATCATGATTTCACATCCAAACTAACAGCATAAATGTGATCCTAATTCCTATAGCAGAATGCACAATAGAAGCCACAGTAAAAATTTCCTCGTCTTGGGATTGGCCAATCAATTAGCACAGCGGGCAAACCCGAAGGCCTACTTATGACCCATGGACCTTTGATAGTCCCTGGCTAGTTCTGAGCATGGCGGGCAAACCCGAAGGTCTATTTAAGATCCATGGACCTTTGATGGTCTCTGGCTAGTTTCATGCATAGATCATAAATCATAGCATATCGTCATAAAATCATTTTCCTCATAACATATCGCATCAATTCATCAATCACATTCACATAAAGCATTTAATAAAGACAAACACGAGTTAGAAATCCCCACCTTAAAAGTTGAAAATCTTGAATGAACAGAATGTGAATGCAAACCTACACCTCGCAAGTCACACCTTCCTCGTCACCTAGTAATCCATAAAGAAATAATTTACTAAACTCGAATCTATTAGCTAAGAAGAAGACTAATAAATATATATATTTTTTAATTAATCTAAGGCTCTAAAAGGGATTAAATAATATTTAAGAAGATTGGATCACTCACTGGAAGTCAACAGAAGATAAAACATTTTTTTTTCTCCTCATCTCTTCTCTCTCTGGTCCCCACTCTCTCTCTCTCTCTCTGATCCCCTCCTTTCCTCTTAACTTACGTATTATTATTTCATTCTCAAAGAAAAACTTTATCTCTCATCTCTCTTTCTCTCTTTGGTCCCCACTATTTCTCCCTCTGGTCCCCTCTTTTTCTCTCTCCTATATGTATCTTCTCTCTTTGGTCCCCTCCTTTCCTCTCTTCTATATTTCATCCCCGATTTCCTTCACTGTTTCTCTACTTAATTCATTTTTGGTTGATTACTTCTCCATAGAGATGTCCATTCGGTTCGGAAAACCAGAACCGAACCGGGGTCAACGGTTCGGAAAATCGTTGACCCGGTTTCGGTTCCAAACCGAAACCGTGAATCGTGGTTCGATGGTTCGGTTTCGGTTCGAAATTTCTTCGAACCGTAAACCGGCGATTCCAAACCGGTGGTTTGAACTGCCGGTTTTTCTATTTTTTTAATTTATATTTTTATATAAATAATATTATGTATTTATGTTATTTTACTCTTTAATTTTAAGTTGTATTGATTATTATTATTATTAATTTGTATTATAAGTTGTAATTTTTTTAGGTTTATGGTTTGTATTGGTTATATTTAAATTGTAATTTCTAATTTTTGAAATTATAATTTATAAGTTGTAATGTAGTATTGTTGTAACTTGTAAATGTAAGTTCTATTTTTTAATTTATATCAAATTATTTACTTAAAAAACATTGTTATTTTGTAATATATGAATAATTGTAATATTTATATGCAAATTTAATTTTTTAAAAATTTTAAAAAATTATAAAATAAAATAAAAAACCGACGGTTCAAACCGGCACCGGCGGTTTACAAACTGGAACCGAAACCGACGGTTTACAAACCGGAACCGAAACCGAAATTCCCACGGTTCAGTTCCGATTTGACCCTCCACGGTTTTCCGAACCTTCGGTTTGGAACCGGAACCGGCGGTTTGGTTAAACCGGGCACCACTACTTCTCCATATTACAACACAAAAATTATACTACAAAGGCTTTCATGATTTGTATGGATCTGAGTTTAATTTGCTTCGATTATTCAACACCTATTAAAGATCTAATCTTATTTGTTTGGGTTCTAACTCTAGATCTAATACGAATCAACCATATATCAAAAAAATTGAATGAATTAACCTAGGTATGACACAAAGAATAACTACAAGAGAAAAGGGAGAAAAGAAACTACGTATCTTCTAAGAGACTGTTGAAATTCCTAACCTAGCGTATCATTCATTTCCTCTTTATAGGATGGTTTTAAATATTGTCAAACCTAGCATAAATATGAAATGGGTCTATTTGCTATTGGGCTCACTTTAAAAGATAATTAATAAGGTTTGAGTTTATATTCTAGTTTAGGTTCAGTATTTAAATATAATTCCACCTTTTCCTACGATATTTAATTATATCATTAATAATAATAATTCTTAAAAAAATATAATTAATTAATTTTTTTTTCTCGGGTGCTACAGATAAATTTGTATTGATCAAATGTGGTCAATTCATAGGAAATGACTACATTGAGAAATGATTCTTTAAGATAAATGTAATAACTGTAAATCACTATCGAGACTAAGCATGATAATAAAGTTTCAAGTTCTTCTTACTTGCTTGAGTGTTTTAATTTATGACATGATAGATTATACAGGACATGTAAATTTAAACAGATTCAAAGAAATAATAAGTTTGCAATGGAGTTCGATTCAAAAAAAACATGTGTGAAATCAGTATTGAGGAAAAAATAGTCAAAACACATTCCATCCGGTGGAGACAGAGACGGAGCTAGAGGGGGACTGGCGGCGGCGGCCGCCCCCCTCAAATTTTCTGACCGAACTACTTATATATACATATATAATGTAATTGTAGTTAAAAATACGGATTTCGCCCCCCTCGAATTTCAAAGTTTTGATAAATATTCCAAAAAAAATATTTCGCCCCCCTCGTTACCAAATCCTGGCTCCGTCCCTGGGTGGAGAGAAGTATTAGACCTTTAGAACTTATTTATATTAACATATGAAATATGAAGTTAGTGCAAAATATAGGTGGGAAAACGTCTTTTATCATTTTTGTCGATGATGGCACTAAATCATGTTATGTATATTTTGAGGAAAAAATGAAATTCTTAAATCTTTTAAAAGTTCTAAAAATGAAGTTGAAAATCAACTTAACTTAAAAATCAAAATGATTCGAGGTGGCAGAGGGAAAATATCTAGCTCTAGTCGAAGAATTTTGTACATAACATGACACTATTAATCACACGACTGTTCCATACTCACCTTTGTCCAATAATGTTGCAGAACGCAAGGTCAATACTCTCAAAGAGACGATGAATGCTTACCCCATAAGGGCCATAACATGTGGAAGGAAACCATCGTTTTAGCTAATCATATTTTTAACAAACCAGTTTTCAACACGTGCATTGCACATGGAGGGCTCCTTTTTTTCATTTTTTCTTTTTTGTTTTTGCAAGTATTAATTTGATCTTATGGTATTATTTATACGTTTTTTTTTCCTTCAATATTTGTTGGCTTTTAGTTTTGAATAAGTCTTATGTGAGACCGTCTCACGGATCGTTATATGAGACAGGTCAACCTACAACCCACATTACATAATTCACATGTAAATTAATGAAAATGGGTTAGGGTTGTGGGTAAAAAGGATCCGTCTCACGAAAATTATCCGTGAGACAGTCTCACGCAAGTTTTTGTGTTTAGTTTTTTGTTGAGCTATTTTTAAATTATTTAATATTTATTTTATTATTATAAGTTATTTTTCAAAAAGTACAATAAAATATAGAAATATAATAATCCTTTAAATCGAGCTAGCTAAAAAAATAATTTATAAAAAAAGGGAAAAAATGATGTGTACATTCTACTTTTTCTTTCTTTACTTTTTGGCTTTATTGTTCTTGCTTGAGGTCTTTTTTTTTTTTTTTGTCATGAGTTCATAGATTTTCATCTCATATCAGCTCTCTTCTTATTCAATTATTTCTTTATCTTTGTCGGATACCTCTTGTTCTATCTTTTCTATTTCTTCGACATAGGCATACAATTTTTCCTCTAACATTTTTGTTTTTTGATTTAGTGGTATGAGCAAACGTATCTTTGTGTATACTTGCAAACTTAAGGTTTGGTAGTATTTTGACATTACCATTGTGCTGTTGAATAATAATAATTTTAATGTCACGACCACATTTCTAATATAGTTAGACATGTAATAGATTTTCATATTAAAATATCTGTTAGTGAGTGTGTGACTTTTTTTTATTTTTAAAACATAATAACATAAATAACTTTTCTTGCACATGAAAATCCGGTAAGACTATAATACGTTTTGTAGCGTGTACCATAAAATCAAGTCATACCCACTTCTATATTTTATATATTTATATACACCAGAGGATCAAACAGAAGAAGTCCAAGTACTTTATCAAAATATTGTTTAAAGTAAAATAAGTCCATAGGATAGCCAAACAGGTCGTCATCCATGTACACTATCTCTGAACCCGTAGGAACTCAACAACATGGTCAGTAAGTCCATGAGCTTATACATCAGCAGGTTCACCTACAATGCATGAACTATATGACCTAAAAAGTTCAGGAAGCAAAAATTATGCACATAACATTAATAATATAGAATGATGTTGTAGCACCCCGGACCAAAAACAAAGCATAATTGGTTAATTACATATTAAACCCTTAATTGAATAATTATGTGCGTTATTTGACTATTTAATTTAATTATGTGCGTTTCATATACGTGTTTAATGCAAGATTTAGATGGATATATTTTCTAGACATGGAACATAGAATTTTTATTATACCATTAGATGCGTAATGGAAAAACGAGAAGATAGAAATGAACTAGAGGTCAATCGGAGACATATAGCTCAAGTGGCGACGAAAAGGGCAAAACACAAAGTTTCGAAAAACCGAAAATATTTTCAGTGAACAGTAAACCCGAGATATTTCGATGAATAGTAACGAAATTTTTTACGTGAATAGTAACTTTCCAAAATCTATAAATAGGGACTCATTCGATTCAAAAATCACCATTTTTCCGAACGAGCCTAAAGCGACGAAAATCCGTAAGTCTCTCTCTCCTCCTCCTCTCTCTCTCTCTTCTGAGTTTTCTGACCTCCGGCGCGTCGGCGCCGCCGCCGGTGGCCGGAAAATTCGACTTTATCGATTTCGGAAAATCCGGAGGGTGGCCGGAGATGGTGGCGGCCGGAGATGGGGTCACCGGCGGACCAGGTGGGGGTGGCGCCGGGCGGCGCCGCCACAGCAGCGCACAGCTGGAAGCTGCTAATGTGTGCTGGGCTAGGTGGGCGCGCGCCGGATCGCATTCCGCCGAGAGCTGCCGAGGCGCGCCGGGTGCCGGGCGTGCATGCCGGGTGCTGGCGCACGCACCTGCCGAGAAACATGGGTCGAAGCTGTCGAGAAAAATGCCCGACGTCGGGTGCGCGCAGCGCCGTGTGACGGGCGCACGCGACGCCGTATTTTCGATACGAATTCCATTTTTCCATTGTACGTTATCATTGAGTCATCGCCGATGCGATGTCGTTGACCGGGGGTCGTGGGTCCCGGTCAAAGTCAACCCTTTGACCAAAATTACCAAAATACCCCTAAACTTAAAATGCTCCGTTCGAGCTCGTTTCAACTCCGATCGAGCTCATTCTTTTTTCGTTGTGACCCAAATTTCATCCTCTTTCATTTCAGCCTTGTAAACTGAACATCCACTCTTGTTTCTTCAACCTCAATCTTTAGATCTCTCGATCTGTCGCGTCTTTAACGATCGTTTTTTCTTCGGAATCTTTTATAGCTTTAATTATATTTATTAAGGATCTAAGAAACACTGTAACTTATGTAGGCTACCTGTTGGATTGAGCATTGAGATATTTGATCTTTGGTACTTGTTACTCACGTGGTAACCACCGAACAAGGTGGGGGTAACTTCTAAACCTTATATGTTTACAGTTTTTCCTATTTAATGCATGATTGGCGGAATACTAAGTGCTGTGATTATATGTTATGTTTATGTATCATATTATACTGTGAAAGGACGTGGGTCCATATTCATTCCTCTGTGGGACTTATGGTCCATGAAATACTCCTTCTCTCTCTCTTCTACTCTCTCATCTACTATCAAAGGTTTGGTGAGCCTGTAAATGCACTAACGGTATATCAGACCATTTGTAGGGGTAAGTCGGGAGATACCTGCACCTGAGATTCTGTAGGATCGGGTGATACCCGTACCTGAGATTCTGTAGGATCAGGAGATACCCGCACCTGAGATTTTATAGGGTCGGGTGATACACGTACCTGAGATTTATAGGGGTAAGTCGGGTAATACCCGCACCTAAGATTCGTAGGGGTAAGTCGGGAGATACCCGCACCTGAGTTTGGGTTACGAAATACGTGCTATGCATATTACGTGCCGTGACAAAGTGCCTATTTGGTGTATTCTGATTTATATATCTGTCGATTGTTATAAGATGCAGATTTTATCCCCACGAGTGTATTCCATGCACTCACCCCCTATTATGTACTCACACTACAGGAGACGACTCATGTTAAAGAAGATGACGAGCATGTTGAGCTTTAGAGAGAGAGAGATGGTGCCCTATCTGGATATTTTTATATTCTGTCTTTTGTCACATAACGATTATAAAATTCTCATTTTGTAAGTATAACTTCATTAATCCTATGGATGATGGATCCTGATGTTTTTCCGCTGCAAAGTTTTATTTCGGCGAGATGCCGAGGTTTTGTTTATGTAAAAATCGTATGTTTTCTGTTTCCAAAGGTTTCTGTTTTATATCATGCACGTCTCTTCCCCTTCTTTCTTCACGCCCGAAATGAAAAACTCTGATATATTTTTAAGTGTAAGAAAACGGGTCGTGACAGATGTCAATGATGCATGCTAATGAATGAAATCATTTCTTACAAAATCATTTTCCTTCATTGGGCCCTTGACCATCATCTACTAGGCACCGAATAGAGCTCATTATAACATCATTCATTATAGTCATATCCATATCTCACATACCACCGGCTAAGCATATAGTATTGGTAGGCATATCCATGTCTGACATGCCACCGGCTGAACAAATTAAGTCATATTCATGTCTCACATGCCACCGGCTACCCATATAATATATCGTAAGCATGATTACATGTCTCGGTGCACTAGTAGTGGTCAATAAAATATTTTTCATCTTGAAATCATGTCTTGCATGCAGAATGCAATAACTTTCATCATTTACGTATGCACGTGTTGATGCTCGTGATTGATATTCGTAATGCATCACATATATCTTCACATAACATCACTCAAACACGTCATTCTCAAGGAGATATAAAGTCACGTAATATCACTTAATCAATATATATATATATATATCATGAAATACTATGTTCATATATTGTAGTTGCAAATACATTCCTACTTACCTGAAATTCCGAAGATTCTGAGGGTACGTATCAACTTCTAATCACCTCTCAAACTTTCTTCATATTAAATATGTCAATCCTTGTTCGATTAAGCACAAACAGACGAAAACAAAAATTTAATTCTTTTTTTTTTCTTCGAACTTAACGAACGCACGAATATGTACTGAGGGTCTCTCTTTCTTCTCTTTCTTTTTTTCTTTTTTGTGAGTTCTCTGCTAAAAATGAAAACATATATATGTACTTTAATTCTGATCCACCGCCTCGCCAATTCCTTCCATTGTAAGTTTGGTTTTATTTATCTATTATCATTATTATATTATTACATTATCAATATAAAATATTATGACAAAAGTTATCAAACCTCTCTTATATTAACTCACACACGACACTTACATATAAATATATATATATATATATATATATTATAATATTAAACCCATTTCATATATAGCACACACGTATACACACATATATATAATGTATGTATATAAAATAAATTCTAGAATTATTATATTTTCATAATTTGTTACTTAATTTATATTAGCATTAATAAAATAATTTTATTATGCACTCAAACATTATTAGAGTCTCAACCAATTATGATAGGGTTTTCTCAACACCAATTATGTAAGAGCATATAAATAATTCAATATTTAAAAGCTAAATATAATAATGTAAGATCACAAGTAGCACATAAATAATAAGATATGCATATGATGCATGAGGTGTATTGGTCAATAAGTAGTGAAAAACTCGGTTATCACATTTAATAATAATAATAATAATAGATTAATAATAATAATAATAATAATAATAATAATAATAATAGATTAATTATCCATTCAATTTTTTTTCTTTTACCTTTGATATTGATGTAATGTCGTTCTCTATAGAACATCCGACATATGTTGTTGCAGTTCACAGAACAGTGTAGTAAATGTGTTGTACTCCTTTTACACTACATTTAGCTTTATTATATATTTTTAAGTAAATGAGATATTTTTTTTGTCATCCTTTTGTCAAATAATTGTTCATGCAATATTGGATTATGCAACAAAAATCGAATGAAAACAATAAATTAGTTTTAGAAAATACATATATTAAAATATATGCTATAAACTTTATGCGTGTGCACGTAAAGTATATAAAATCCAGGTGATGGTGTACAGTTGAATTATTTTTAATAGCTTGAAAATTACATCTTCGTCCTAACATCAAATTAAATTTCATAACTTTAATAAACTCGTTTTTTCTCCTCTCTTGCAAGTTCCTCTCGCACTGTGTCATTAATGTGATTTCTCAATGTGAATAAAGAATCGCAAAATAGTATCTCATGATATTTTGTTGATTAGTTTTTAATAATATATTTAAATGTTCATTAAAAAAATATTTTAACTTATTTTTCTAATTTTATTATGGTGATTTACAATAAACAAATTAAGACATTATAATTAAGTGACTTATAAATATAAAATGGTCATCCGTCTCCGCAAGAACACTACATGAGAGACAAGAGATTTTTGTCATCTTGAAAGTACGTAGTACGTAGGAGACATATTTCATTGAGGGATTGAACAAAAAAAGATAAATGCATGCAACCCACGTACTTTTTGGAATTTGAAAACTTCATTTACTATATATCGATAGGAGAAATTTAATAGGTAAAAACGTATGTGTAAAATTATATGCATCTGACATGACATCACGAACTGCACATAAATCACAATTTGTACATTTTTTCTATTATGTACTGAAATTCGAATGTTAATGGAAAAGAGATTTGTGACATACCTGGATCAATAAAGTTTACGGGTAATTTCCGACATACCTTGTTGTTCTTGATATAATATCCTCCACAAATGAAAATTTTGTCAATGATGTGGCATCATAAGTATTTGGAGTATGCACTAAAATTATTAAAACATTATATGAAAAAATAATTTGAAAAAATTAATTTGAAAACTTATAATTGATGAAATATACTTCGAACAAAAGGAAACAAAATCTTTTGAAATTATTTTTATAATGTACACATAAACATTAAAAACTTTTATTATATATACAATATACAATGCAATTTTTTTAAAGGATGTACTTTGTCCTTCATCCAGTTTCATCCCGTTTATATACAAAATCTTTTTTTTCTAACTCTTGAATGTTATTGAGTTTCACCTCTTGAGAGAAGTAAAGGATATTGCCATGTGTCATAACATCCATAATAATGTTTTATTCTATATTGCACATTTAAATAAGTATTAATTAAAATGTCATTTACATAAGGTACATTCTCATTAATTATTATCCCAATCCATATAATTTGCAACTAGAGCTATCAATATGAGTCAGCAGGGTGGGCCAGCCCACAACCCATCATTTAGCGGGATGGGCTTTTTTATGGCGGGTCTCAAAATCTCAACCCAACCCAACCCACTAGTGGGCCGCGGGTTAGGTGGGTCGACCCACCAATTTTTTTTTTCTTATTTTTACTAGCAATAGGCCCGTGCGATGCACGGGATATTGTTCGAAACCTATTTCTAACTTACTTAACAGCAAGTGCACGGTTTCAACTATAGATAGGATGAGCAAAGTTGATCCTACAGAGACTAGCAAATTAGGATAGTGTTAATTACCTAATTAATTTACCTAACTTTATCTAGGTGGCCGAAGTGAGAAAATTGTTTTTAATTAACCTAAATCTAACACAAGTCAATGAAATCAAAAATCAAACATACAAGTATCAAGAAATATCAATATTCAAACAAGAATCATAAGACTACGATTTCATCCTACTTCATTCTAATTTACTAATCTAGTAAAATCAAACTCAAATCCAATTATCTTATGTGAGCAATCACGATTATAGATTAACCTCTCTCTCGAGCAACTTAACCCGTAGATTGATTATTAATGTATGTATCTCTATCTCGCAGTTAATAACCAACTCTGAAAAACTCCTAAGATTGTATTCTCACCCCAATTATTACCCATCTCTCGATCTAGCAATTAACTGAGTCATGCATTCTGAAATCTATAATTAGATATCTTCTCTCAATCTCAATATAATTAATTAAAGTATTTATAAATTTGGTCTGAATTCATACATGGAATAAGCACGAAGAAGTATGAGTAAGATATAATGGATTTAGAGGAAAGATTAAAACTAGAAATTCAACAAAATATCCATAAAACTACTCCCGTGCCCTAAGATCACGAGATCCCTAGCCAATAATCATGTTCGTAATGCAAAATAAATTACAAGACGGCATGATAAAAACTAGAAATAAAATCAAAGAAAAACTTAGGGAGTTCGTGTTTGAGTGCTTCCTCTTTAATCTTAAATCTTCAATTTCTTGGTTTCTTACTTGTTCTCTAGATGTATTTCGTGGATATGAGTGTTCCTCCCTTTCCAATGACTCCAATCCCTATTTAGGATTAGAAAAGTCAAATCGGATTTGGATCAGAGTCCTAGTCGAAAAAAAGTCTAATTCGAGTAGGACACTCGCGACCCGACTACTTCCAACCCGGGTTGGCCCGGGTGGACACAGATCTCGACTTTTAGATGTGTTTTGGGACTTTTGTGGGTCGAATTGGTCCTTGATGTCTTCATGAAAGTTGTATTTCTTGATGTTGAATATCCAATGCCATTAATTTCAACCTGATATCAATTTTCTACACCAAGTTATACCCAAAATACTCGAATCCCATCAAGACGAAAAACTGGATGATTTTGCACAACTTCCGCCTTCTTATAATTTTATGCTCTCTTGGAGGCAAAATTAAGAAAAGTGTTAAAACAAGAAAGTTGTTGAAAATCTTCTAAGCTTTCCAACACGATAAGAATCATCGAATTTGGACTTCTAAAGTTAGAGATATAATTTTTCTCCCAAAACTGTAAGTTTCTACTTCATATCTCGACTCCAACTTGGCTTTTCAATTGATTGAGCTCACTTTGTGCTAAAATCTATCAAATTCCTCTCAAATCAAGTAAATACGTCAAATGTTAAAAATATAATAAAATCTATCTAAAATATCACGAATGCATATTTTTTAACACAAAATGATATGAAATCAAGCCCCGAAATGCATCAAATAATGCAAGTTATCAGTTATTGATGAAATTTTGAAGGAAAGAATATTTAAACTAAAAATCAAGATTACAAATGAATTGTCGATAAAAATATTTCACCGGTAAAAACAATTTCCCAACTGCCTAGCCAATGAAACTAGTTGTTGATAATCTAATTTCCGACGAAGCATTCTGTTGGAAAACTGATGAAATGTCGATCGATGTATTTGTTTGTTTTGATCTATTTTATGGACGAAATTTTTCATCAGACACTTCCACGACGGAAAATGCAAAAGGTAAGCAAAACCACTGCTTTCATGAAGTAAAAAAGACACTGTCGTATGTCTCTTAATTATTAGTAAACTTATAAAACCACTGCCTTACAAAAAAGTTAAATATATGACACTGCCTTACAAAAAAGACATAAAAGTTAATTAAATTAATTATCTTTATAATATACTGTATAATTTTGATAAAAGTAAAAAAAAGTTAAATTTTTATCAGTCATGTCGTATAACGTCTATGAATAACATTGTATTACACTATAAGAATCATTGCAATATGTATCATACCGTGTAACCCCTTATAAAAATACAACAGTTCACGTGATAGTTTAAAAAATACACGATGATTTACACAATATGATTCATAAGGTATTATACGATATAAAAGTAAAATAAAAGGCATGACTCTTTACACGAAATGATCCATAAGGGGTTATAGATCATATTGTGTAAAAATCATCCTTTTTTTTTTTTTCATATTGTGTGAATTCTTATGAATCATATGGTCTAAACTGTCTTTTTTTTTTTTTCATATATTGTTATAGGAGTAAAGTAAGTTTCTTACTAAATTTTGTGGTAGAAAAATAAATTTCTTCACTTGGGGAAAGACTTGGCAAGTCAACGAATGAACTTGACTTGGGAAAGACTTGGACTCTTCACTTGATGTGATTATAAAAATACTTCTTTAATTAAAAAAATATTTCATTATATTACAATAAAGTAATGATTATTCCAGTATATATTTTTAGTTAATCAAACTACATTGGAATCAAAAATTATTATATAATATATTTTATTTGTTTCATTATGGAACGTAATATTATTTAAATATCAATAAAACATGATAATTAAACATCAGTGATATTTGTTGTACCTGGACAGGACTAACCAAGTATTAAGATTTCCAATTCAAATGTGTGTACCTCTTTTCTTCTCTCTTTTTTTCTCAAAGCATTTTTTTAGATATTTCTGCTTTAAATTCTTTCAACAATAATAATGGTCAAATGTCTTGCCCCAAAACCGCGTTCAATTCCTTTCAATTCATTGACAAGGAGCTGCTAATTCATCATTATTCTTACTCTTATTAGAGAGGCATCATTCAGCTTCAATCTTTGAAGATTATGATAAACTATTCATTGCACTAAGTACAAATTTTGTGATATGCGAGATCTTTAACATATTTCACATCAAATGATTTAAAAGAGAACATATCATTATACATTCTAATATTTTGTTCTAAAGCAATGACTTCTTCTGAATTTGAAGTATACACTTCATTTAATTCATCTGAAATTTCAATTTATGATGGTATTATTGTTTTCATTATATCACAACAAAAGGTTGTCGTTTCCAAATGCAATTGGACTTTTTTTTTCAGTACATGTAGCTTTGTGCAGATAAATGCACAAATTAAAAAATCTAATGACAAAAAAAAAATTAATTAAACTTTTATAACTAATAATCTTTATAATATATTGTTTTGACGGTGTGGGGCGGGCGGTCAACGGACCTAGCCCATTTTGTAAGCTCTATCTGCAACATGATCACTTGTTGGAGAATTACACACTTGTTGGTTTAAACTAAAATTGTTTTGAAATATGTAGGCAAACCTCTTCCATTGAAGATTATTGTTCAAGTGTTCGAAAAGTTTTGGTATAAGGATTTACATCCAAAATTCTCATGAGTTTCTTCACAATATCTTCAGATGTAGCTGAAACTTGAATCAAATTCATTATGCTTACAACCTCTTTATGAGTTTCATAAAAATACAAGCGAAACTATCATCGTGCATCATTTAGCTTCAATCTTTGAAGATTATGATAAACTATTCATTGCGCTAAGTATAAATTTTGTGCTATGTAGATGCAAGATCTTTAACATATTTCCAATCAAATGATTTAAAAGAGAACATATCATTATACATTCTAATATTTTGTTTTAAAGCAATGACTTCTTCTGAGTTTGAAGTATACACTTCATTTAATTTATCTGAAATTTCAATTTATGATGGTATTACTGTTTTCATTATATCGCAACAAAAGGTTGTCGTTTCCAAATGCAACTGGACATTTTTTTTTCAGTACATGTAGCTTTGTGCAGATAAATGCACAAATTAAAAATCTAATGACAAAAAAAAAATTAATTAAACTTTTATAACTAATAATCTTTATAATATATTGTTTTGACAGTGTGGGGCGGGCGGTCAACGGACCTAGCCCATTTTGAAAGCTCTATCTGCAACATGATCACTTGTTGGAGAATTACTCACTTGTTGATTTAAACTAAAATTGTTTTGAAATATGTAGGCAAACTTCTTCCATTGAATATTACTGTTCAAGTGTTCAAAAAGTTTTGGTATAAGGATTTACATCCAAAATTCTCATGAGTTTCTTTACAATATCTTCAGATGTAGCTGAAATTTGAAACAAATTTATTCTGTTTACAACCTCTTTATGAGTTTCATAAAAATACAACCGAAACTATCCTCGTGCATCATTCAGCTTTAATCTTTGAAGATTATGATAAACTATTCATTGCGCTAAGTATAAATTTTGTGTTATGTAGATGCGAGATCTTTAACATATTTCACATCAAATGATTTAAAAGAGAACATATCATTATATATTCTAATATTTTGTTCTAAAGCAATGACTTCTTCTGAATTTGAAGTATACACTTCATTTAATTCATCTGAAATTTCAATTTATGATGGTATTACTATTTTCATTATATCACAACAAAAGGTTGTCATTTCATATTCAAACCTTACTATGCCTCAACAAATGCAACTGGACATTTTTTTTCAGTACATGTAGCTTTGTGCAGATAGATACACAAATTAAAAAATCTAATGACAAAAAAAAATTAATTAAACTTTTATAACTAATAATCTTTATAATATACTGTTGGATAATATACAGTTAGGTGTTATTGAAAAGATGCACAATTACGGGTTAAGTCGAGGCAAGAGTTAGGCTCTTTCTCCGTAAGACGATATTGCCCCGTATCCAAGTGCTCACGGTTAACGGCAATCGTCCCCAAGATACAACGACTTCTAACTTAAGGATTAAGTCGAGGCAAGAGCTAGGCTCTTTCTTCGTAAGACGATATTGCCCCGTATCCAAGTGCTCACGGTTAACGGCAATCGTCCCCGAGATACAACGACTTCGAGCTTAAGGATTACAGTACAACAACCCAAAAGCTATCGGCGAACTTACTCGATACTCGAAAGCTATCGGCGAACTTACTTGATACTCGAGACTTTACAACAACCCAAAAGCTATCGGTGAACTTACTCGATACTCGAGACTTTACAACAACCCAAAAGCTATCAGTGAACTTACTCAATACTCGAAAGCTATCGGCGAACTTACTCGATACTCGAGACTTTCTTAATAATGACTATTGAAAAGAATGTTAATGCTTTTTGATTTCTGCGTGATTTTCTAAATGAAGAAATGAAATGGGGGCCTCCTATAATGCTTTTTGATTTCTGACTCGAGACTTTCTTAATAATGACTATTGAAAAGAATGTTAATGCTTTTTGATTTCTGCGTGATTTTCTAAATGAAGAAATGAAATGGGGGCCTCCTATAATGCTTTTTGATTTCTGCGTGATTTTCTGAATGAAGAAATGAAATGGGGGCCTCATATAATGCTTTTTGATTTCTAAATGAAGAAATGAAATAGGAGCCTCCTATAATGCTTTTTGATTTCTGCGTGATTTTCTGAATGAAGAAATGAAATTGGGGCCTCCTATAATGCTTTTTGATTTCTTCGTGATTTATAGGAGTAAAGAGATGTGTCATTTCCCACAATGGATACCACCCTCGGACTCAAAAGGTGTGTTCACACCTCTTCACAAGTGTCAAACCATTTGGACCCAAGGGTCACACCACTTGACCACACCCTTTCACACCCAAGGGTCACACCACTTGGTCACACCCCTTCACACCTAGCTCGGTCTGAACCCGGACCGGCCCGACCCGACGACCGGATCCGTGACCCGACCCGGTCCGGTCCAAACCGAACCCGAATGCAACAGTGCCACGTGCGGTTCAGATGGTGTGTGTGTGCTTAGCCAACTAGGTCCAAAAAATGCACTAGATTGGGTTCTACCATAAGGGAGCACACATGATTATCTCTTATACGTGTGCTACTATTAATAAAGTGAAACTTTTTCCACCAATTTTCCAATGTGGGACAACATTCATCTTTCTTCCATTTTTCTTCACAAGAAGGATCCAAGTTGCCAACTTTGTGTATTAATTTCTCCTTCACCCGAAATTGAAAATTCGAAAGTAAATACACTACATTCATCTACACAGAACGTAGATTCCAATTTAGCAACTTATTTCCATTTATTTAAAATGGAATCAACATTAAAAATTGGTCAAAGATTGGTCAAAACCAACTTTCTCTTCCAATTTCCAACATATACTGTATAATTCTGATAAAAGTAAAAAAAGTTAGATTTTTGTCGGTCATGTCGTATAACGTCTATAAATAACATTGTATTACTCTATAAGAATCATTGCAACATGATCATACCGTGTAACCCCTTATAAAAATACGACAGTTCACGTGATAGTTTAAGAAATACAGGATGGTTTACACAATATGATCCATAAGGTATTATACGATATAAAAATAAAATAAAAGGCATGACTCTTTACACGAAATGATCCATAAGGGGTTATAGATCATATTGTGTAAAAATCATCTTTTTTTTTTTTTCATATTGTGTGAATTCTTATGAATCATATGGTCTAAACTCTTTTTTTTCTCATATCTTTATAGGAGTAAAGTAAGTTTCTTACTATTTTGTGGTAGAAAAATAAATTTTCTATATTTTTATGATATAAAGAGTTGTTATACTTTTTTTTATATAAATCTTGAAATCTGTTTAATAATTTACAAATCTCAACAGTGATATAATTCAACATTTTTTTCTTAAGAAAACAGAGGCATTCTATTATTATTTTCTGCCGGCCAAGTCTTTCCCAAGTCAACGAATGAACTTTTGGGAAAGGGACTCTTCACTTGATGTGATTATAAAAATACTTCTTTAATTAATAAAATTTTTCATTATATTACAATAAAGTAATGATTATTCCCGTATATATTTTTAGTTAATCAAACTACATTAGAATCAGAATTTATTATATAATATATTTTATTTGTTTCATTATGGAACGTAATATTATTTAAATATCAATAAAACATGATAATTAAACATCAGTGATATTTGTTGTACCTGGACACGACTAACCAAGTGTTAAGATTTCCTATTCAAATGTGTATACCTCTTTTCTTTTTTCTTTTTTTCTCAAAGCATTTTTTTAGATATTTCTGCTTTAAATTCTTTCAACAATAAAAACATAATAATTGTCAAATGTCTTGCCCCAAAACCGCGTTCCTTTCAATTCATTGACAAGGACCTGCTAATTCATCAATATTCTTACTCTTATTAGAGAGGCACACGAGAGAGAGAGAGAGAGAGAGAGAGCAGCATCATTATTGAAGGAAGGTGATCAAGCATAAGGTGAGCACTTTATTACTAGAATTATTGAAGAATATGAACCTGAATTTCAAACATTAACTGATTATTCATGAAGCACTAGGCAAAATGTTCAGAAAAATATAGTCTCCATATCATGAGGTTATTGGTCAAGTGATTGCATAGTTCATATAATTAACCTCATAAAAAAGAGTACACATTCACTGTTTAAAACAAATCCCACACAATCTGTGTTTTTCCTTTTCCTTTTGCCACGTTCGCGAATTTCATTTTGTTGTGCCTTGAAGTACCCCTAACATGATTGTAATGCTATTTTTGATCTCATAAATTTAGTCACTAATTGTCACAAAACCATTTTACTGATCATATAATTCAAACACCATTTTACTGACCATTTAGTTACCTTTTACTGATCTCATAAAATAAAAAATAAAAAAAGGTATTGGTACAAAGCGGCTAATAAAATAGTTTTGTTACCTATACACCATAGTGGCTAAAAAGCCACATTTGCACTCTATGCACTGATCATATAATTCAAACACTGTAACCATAGTCATAACAATACAAGGGACTGGCAAAATTGATACTTAGACATTTCATACCAGATATATGATTATGCTGATGTTGAGCATCCACAGGTTTACCTGTATCTGCCATCTCTATGGATTCTCCTCCTCCATCAGACAACGGGGGAGCAAGAGCTGCAGGTAAAATTCAAATCATTCACTAACAATAACGCAGTTTTGATGTATGCACATTTGAAGTTAACATCCTTAATGTAGCAACATTTCATGTGTAGCTATAATTATCAGCTTAATAGTACTAGCAGTTATCGGTGTCATCTCGTGCTACTGTGCAAAAAAGATGAGGAGAGCAATAGTATCGGAACTAAGAGCAGCAGTTGCCCCACCACCACCATTTAGTGTGATAAAAGTCTGGGAAGTTGATGCCCCTACAATGGAGAGATTCTTTCGAGAATTGGCTGAGGAAAAGCCGATTCGTTTCACTGCTCAACAACTTTACACTTTCACAAACAACTACTCTATAATGTTGGGATGTGGAGGTTTCGGAAAAGTGTACGAAGGGCAGTTCCCTAACGGAGTGAAAATTGCAGTGAAAGTCCTCAATAAGGTTGCAAACCGGGGTGTTGAGGCGCAGTTCATGGCAGAGGTAGGAACTATTGGGAGAACTCATCATATAAATTTGGTGAGACTGTATGGCTTTTGCTATGATCAGTTTATGAGTGCTCTTGTTTATGAATTCATGGAGAAAGGATCACTGGACAAACATTTGTTCAGCGAAAACGGAGAATTGGAATGGGAGAAGCTGCATGAGATTGCTGTTGGAACAGCAAAAGGCATAGCATACTTACATGAGGAGTGTCAGCAGAGGATAATTCACTATGATATAAAGCCGGGAAATGTTCTTCTTGATGCGGGTTTTTCGCCAAAAGTTGCAGATTTTGGCCTGGCAAAGCTCTGCAATAGAGATGATACACATGTTAGTATCACAGGATACAGAGGGACTCCCGGGTACTCAGCCCCCGAGTTTATGCTTAAGAATTTTCCCATTACCTATAAATGTGACGTCTATAGCTTTGGAATTCTACTGTTCGAGATAGTTGGAAGAAGGAAAAACACGAGAGGTGGAGGCGATGAGGAGAGTCTCAATTGGTTCCCAAAGGACGTGTGGGAAGAGTACGAGAAGGGTGAGCTAGCGGCGTTGATAGAGGCTTGCGGGATAAAGTTGAACGATAGAAGCAAGGCTGAGAGAATGGCTGAGGTGGCACTTTGGTGTGTCCAAGATTCACCCGAGGCAAGACCACCGATGAGTGCTGTGGTGAAGATGCTCGAGGGAGGAGTTGAAATTATGCCACCACCTAAACCATTTCACTACTTATTTTCAGTGGGAAGCAATGTGCTCAAACCACCGAGCAACTCTGAGAGTGCATCAGGATATACAACAAGTGATGGATTGAATTCGTATTGGTACAAGGACACCACAACTCCCATAATGTCCAAATACGAGATACAAATTGCCTCTTCATAGAACACAGATGGATAGTCAGTCTCCCACATTGTTTTCCATTGGCTACTCATCGACTTAGACATATGTCAATTAGGGTTGGCTTGCCACCCAAATTATGATCTTTTTCACACTTTAATTCACTTTTTTTTGGTGCAGTTTGCAACCTCAAGTACTTGATTTATCACACTTTGCAACCTAAAGTGCATCATTAATCACACTTTGCAATCTTATGTACACAAAATTTGAAGATATCTCTGGCCACTTTTTTGCTGGAATACAATCACATGCATTGCACTTAGTGTTTTGATGGGCTTTTCAATCTTTTTAGCACAAATAAAGACAAAACCATTATAAATCCCATTATGCTGTTTCTTATAATTCAGATTGAAATCTGTAACAAAAAAAAGTGCGAAAATTGTCATAACTTGGGTGGCAAAATCAAATTAACCTCCCGTAAGTATTAGTAGGTATTTAGGATCAATATGGAAAACGGCGATAGTGGACATCTAATCCTAGTTGGTAATATATAGTTCACAGCTTGAGAGTGTTGTGATAGCATTATTATCTTCACAGTGGTGGTGTTTCAGTATCAGGTTAGGAAAAGGGCAATGAGAGTGCAGCCAAATTGCTGTGCATTTTCTTCTCAAAAAAAAAAAAAAAAAAGGGTCCGGCTATCCACACCCCATAAACTTCTAAACACACCCCATTTTTTATATATTTGATTTAAAAAATCCAAAAAATAACAAAATTTCAAATTTACCCTTAATGAATTAAAAAGAAATGAAAAACAGCCAAAATTCCTTCTCTCCTCCCGTCGTTTGCTTCTCCCTTCTGTTTTTTTTTTTTTTTTTGTTTCATTCCTCCAACTTTTTATCTTGAATTTGTAAAGGGATAATGTATGAAAAATCATTCTATAAATTAACAAAATATATAATAATCGTGTGAAATCGTGTAAAAAGAACAAAAAAATGGATCAAATCTGATGATTCGTTCGACCCTGGTTGGCCGAACACACAGACATCGTACACGTTATAGTGTGTTCGACCAACCAGGATCGAACGGGGACTCAGATTTTTTTTTTCTTTAAGTTTTGAGAAATAACACCATAATATGATGAAAATCATTTATTTGGTCAACTAAATATGTAAAAAATGTGTGAAAATCATGTAGAAATCGTATAAAAAGAAGGAAAAAATTGATCAAATTTGAGGCCCCGTGTGACCTTGGGTGGTCGAACACAAAGGCGTCGAACACACCTCTGTGTGTTCGACCACCCAGGGTCGAACATGCCCTCAGATTTGATCCATTTTTTTCGTTCTTTTTACACGATTTCACACGATTATTATATATTTTGTTAACTCATGGAATGATTTTTCATACGTTATGCCCTTACAAATTCAAGATAAAAAGTTTAAGGAATGAAAGAAAAAAAAAAAGGGAGAAGCAGGCGACGGGAGGAGAGAAGGAATTTTGGCTTTTTTTTTTTTTTTAATTCATAAGGGTAAATTTGGAATTTTGTTATTTTTTAAATCAAATATTAAAAAAATTGGGTGTGTTTAGAAGTTTATGGGGTGTGGATAGCCGGACCCAAAAAAAAAATGTTGTACATTACCATAACTTCTCATGTAACAAATCCAGAAAACTATCTGTTTTACATTCATTTCTAGTACAACAATTTTAAATTTGTTTCAAAAAAAAAAATTCTTAGCACGAAATGCCCTGCTTGTTCCATTCATGAGGCAAACTACAGAACTTCCATTGCATTGCATTATGCTATTATCTAATAAGAATATTCTCATCCCTGCTTATCAAACTGTGATTTCACATTGGTAAAAAACGAGATGCTTCACAGTTAACAACTACAGCCTCAAAACACACCCTCAAGGCTAACTCCTAATCATCAAGTTCAAATAAAGTATAGTGATGCAAGGAGGATTAAAATCAAAAGCTGCAGAGGCAGGAAGTGAACATATATGTTCTGCAGTGAAGCAAGTTTATGTGAGCACATACTTTAATCCTCTTCACTCTCGATTCTCCATTGTTGATCATCGCTGAAAAGGTCATCCGGTGGATCATAAACAATCATGTTGGGAAAGAGTTCTAAAAAGTCATCCTTCACCTTCTCCCTCAGTTCAGGATATGAGATTAACCCTTTTAATATGACACGAAAAGGCAACGATAGCGGGGGATCAGGAGAACATCTCATTTCGTCATATATCCGCATTGCTTCATCTGGCAATCCATTGTCCAAAAAGGCCCTGACAAGGTCTCCAAAAGTATGCTGATCAAAATGGACTTCCTCTCTTTTCAAATCCTCGCACACAACCCTTGATTCATCGACCCTTTTGTTTCTAGCAAGCATCATGAGCATATCCCGATAGAAAAACATATCAGGTCGATACCAAGTTTCTTTCCGCACCACATCATACAACTGTTATACAAAGAATGAGTCAATCAGTAATGTTACTCTACATACTCTTTGTATGTAAATAAATCCAAAGGCCACTTATGGTCAAATCAAATTCTGCAAATCTCCCTCTCTATATCATGATTTCACATCCAAACTAACAGCATAAATGTGATCCTAATTCCTATAGCAGAATGCACAATAGAAGCCACAGTAAAAATTTCCTCGTCTTGGGATTGGCCAATCAATTAGCACAGCGGGCAAACCCGAAGGCCTACTTATGACCCATGGACCTTTGATAGTCCCTGGCTAGTTCTGAGCATGGCGGGCAAACCCGAAGGTCTATTTAAGATCCATGGACCTTTGATGGTCTCTGGCTAGTTTCATGCATAGATCATAAATCATAGCATATCGTCATAAAATCATTTTCCTCATAACATATCGCATCAATTCATCAATCACATTCACATAAAGCATTTAATAAAGACAAACACGAGTTAGAAATCCCCACCTTAAAAGTTGAAAATCTTGAATGAACAGAATGTGAATGCAAACCTACACCTCGCAAGTCACACCTTCCTCGTCACCTAGTAATCCATAAAGAAATAATTTACTAAACTCGAATCTATTAGCTAAGAAGAAGACTAATAAATATATATATTTTTTAATTAATCTAAGGCTCTAAAAGGGATTAAATAATATTTAAGAAGATTGGATCACTCACTGGAAGTCAACAGAAGATAAAACATTTTTTTTTCTCCTCATCTCTTCTCTCTCTGGTCCCCACTCTCTCTCTCTCTCTCTGATCCCCTCCTTTCCTCTTAACTTACGTATTATTATTTCATTCTCAAAGAAAAACTTTATCTCTCATCTCTCTTTCTCTCTTTGGTCCCCACTATTTCTCCCTCTGGTCCCCTCTTTTTCTCTCTCCTATATGTATCTTCTCTCTTTGGTCCCCTCCTTTCCTCTCTTCTATATTTCATCCCCGATTTCCTTCACTGTTTCTCTACTTAATTCATTTTTGGTTGATTACTTCTCCATAGAGATGTCCATTCGGTTCGGAAAACCAGAACCGAACCGGGGTCAACGGTTCGGAAAATCGTTGACCCGGTTTCGGTTCCAAACCGAAACCGTGAATCGTGGTTCGATGGTTCGGTTTCGGTTCGAAATTTCTTCGAACCGTAAACCGGCGATTCCAAACCGGTGGTTTGAACTGCCGGTTTTTCTATTTTTTTAATTTATATTTTTATATAAATAATATTATGTATTTATGTTATTTTACTCTTTAATTTTAAGTTGTATTGATTATTATTATTATTAATTTGTATTATAAGTTGTAATTTTTTTAGGTTTATGGTTTGTATTGGTTATATTTAAATTGTAATTTCTAATTTTTGAAATTATAATTTATAAGTTGTAATGTAGTATTGTTGTAACTTGTAAATGTAAGTTCTATTTTTTAATTTATATCAAATTATTTACTTAAAAAACATTGTTATTTTGTAATATATGAATAATTGTAATATTTATATGCAAATTTAATTTTTTAAAAATTTTAAAAAATTATAAAATAAAATAAAAAACCGACGGTTCAAACCGGCACCGGCGGTTTACAAACTGGAACCGAAACCGACGGTTTACAAACCGGAACCGAAACCGAAATTCCCACGGTTCAGTTCCGATTTGACCCTCCACGGTTTTCCGAACCTTCGGTTTGGAACCGGAACCGGCGGTTTGGTTAAACCGGGCACCACTACTTCTCCATATTACAACACAAAAATTATACTACAAAGGCTTTCATGATTTGTATGGATCTGAGTTTAATTTGCTTCGATTATTCAACACCTATTAAAGATCTAATCTTATTTGTTTGGGTTCTAACTCTAGATCTAATACGAATCAACCATATATCAAAAAAATTGAATGAATTAACCTAGGTATGACACAAAGAATAACTACAAGAGAAAAGGGAGAAAAGAAACTACGTATCTTCTAAGAGACTGTTGAAATTCCTAACCTAGCGTATCATTCATTTCCTCTTTATAGGATGGTTTTAAATATTGTCAAACCTAGCATAAATATGAAATGGGTCTATTTGCTATTGGGCTCACTTTAAAAGATAATTAATAAGGTTTGAGTTTATATTCTAGTTTAGGTTCAGTATTTAAATATAATTCCACCTTTTCCTACGATATTTAATTATATCATTAATAATAATAATTCTTAAAAAAATATAATTAATTAATTTTTTTTTCTCGGGTGCTACAGATAAATTTGTATTGATCAAATGTGGTCAATTCATAGGAAATGACTACATTGAGAAATGATTCTTTAAGATAAATGTAATAACTGTAAATCACTATCGAGACTAAGCATGATAATAAAGTTTCAAGTTCTTCTTACTTGCTTGAGTGTTTTAATTTATGACATGATAGATTATACAGGACATGTAAATTTAAACAGATTCAAAGAAATAATAAGTTTGCAATGGAGTTCGATTCAAAAAAAACATGTGTGAAATCAGTATTGAGGAAAAAATAGTCAAAACACATTCCATCCGGTGGAGACAGAGACGGAGCTAGAGGGGGACTGGCGGCGGCGGCCGCCCCCCTCAAATTTTCTGACCGAACTACTTATATATACATATATAATGTAATTGTAGTTAAAAATACGGATTTCGCCCCCCTCGAATTTCAAAGTTTTGATAAATATTCCAAAAAAAATATTTCGCCCCCCTCGTTACCAAATCCTGGCTCCGTCCCTGGGTGGAGAGAAGTATTAGACCTTTAGAACTTATTTATATTAACATATGAAATATGAAGTTAGTGCAAAATATAGGTGGGAAAACGTCTTTTATCATTTTTGTCGATGATGGCACTAAATCATGTTATGTATATTTTGAGGAAAAAATGAAATTCTTAAATCTTTTAAAAGTTCTAAAAATGAAGTTGAAAATCAACTTAACTTAAAAATCAAAATGATTCGAGGTGGCAGAGGGAAAATATCTAGCTCTAGTCGAAGAATTTTGTACATAACATGACACTATTAATCACACGACTGTTCCATACTCACCTTTGTCCAATAATGTTGCAGAACGCAAGGTCAATACTCTCAAAGAGACGATGAATGCTTACCCCATAAGGGCCATAACATGTGGAAGGAAACCATCGTTTTAGCTAATCATATTTTTAACAAACCAGTTTTCAACACGTGCATTGCACATGGAGGGCTCCTTTTTTTCATTTTTTCTTTTTTGTTTTTGCAAGTATTAATTTGATCTTATGGTATTATTTATACGTTTTTTTTTCCTTCAATATTTGTTGGCTTTTAGTTTTGAATAAGTCTTATGTGAGACCGTCTCACGGATCGTTATATGAGACAGGTCAACCTACAACCCACATTACATAATTCACATGTAAATTAATGAAAATGGGTTAGGGTTGTGGGTAAAAAGGATTCGTCTCACGAAAATTATCCGTGAGACAGTCTCACGCAAGTTTTTGTGTTTAGTTTTTTGTTGAGCTATTTTTAAATTATTTAATATTTATTTTATTATTATAAGTTATTTTTCAAAAAGTACAATAAAATATAGAAATATAATAATCCTTTAAATCGAGCTAGCTAAAAAAATAATTTATAAAAAAAGGGAAAAAATGATGTGTACATTCTACTTTTTCTTTCTTTACTTTTTGGCTTTATTGTTCTTGCTTGAGGTCTTTTTTTTTTTTTTTGTCATGAGTTCATAGATTTTCATCTCATATCAGCTCTCTTCTTATTCAATTATTTCTTTATCTTTGTCGGATACCTCTTGTTCTATCTTTTCTATTTCTTCGACATAGGCATACAATTTTTCCTCTAACATTTTTGTTTTTTGATTTAGTGGTATGAGCAAACGTATCTTTGTGTATACTTGCAAACTTAAGGTTTGGTAGTATTTTGACATTACCATTGTGCTGTTGAATAATAATAATTTTAATGTCACGACCACATTTCTAATATAGTTAGACATGTAATAGATTTTCATATTAAAATATCTGTTAGTGAGTGTGTGACTTTTTTTTATTTTTAAAACATAATAACATAAATAACTTTTCTTGCACATGAAAATCCGGTAAGACTATAATACGTTTTGTAGCGTGTACCATAAAATCAAGTCATACCCACTTCTATATTTTATATATTTATATACACCAGAGGATCAAACAGAAGAAGTCCAAGTACTTTATCAAAATATTGTTTAAAGTAAAATAAGTCCATAGGATAGCCAAACAGGTCGTCATCCATGTACACTATCTCTGAACCCGTAGGAACTCAACAACATGGTCAGTAAGTCCATGAGCTTATACATCAGCAGGTTCACCTACAATGCATGAACTATATGACCTAAAAAGTTCAGGAAGCAAAAATTATGCACATAACATTAATAATATAGAATGATGTTGTAGCACCCCGGACCAAAAACAAAGCATAATTGGTTAATTACATATTAAACCCTTAATTGAATAATTATGTGCGTTATTTGACTATTTAATTTAATTATGTGCGTTTCATATACGTGTTTAATGCAAGATTTAGATGGATATATTTTCTAGACATGGAACATAGAATTTTTATTATACCATTAGATGCGTAATGGAAAAACGAGAAGATAGAAATGAACTAGAGGTCAATCGGAGACATATAGCTCAAGTGGCGACGAAAAGGGCAAAACACAAAGTTTCGAAAAACCGAAAAT
The DNA here is from genome assembly GCA_954870855.1 of Scutellaria minor. Taxonomy (NCBI): domain Eukaryota; kingdom Viridiplantae; phylum Streptophyta; class Magnoliopsida; order Lamiales; family Lamiaceae; genus Scutellaria; species Scutellaria minor. The sequence goes on along the minus strand of OX940729.1, from coordinate 17,804,954 downwards.
ATTTTCAGTGAACAGTAAACCCGAGATATTTCGATGAATAGTAACGAAATTTTTTACGTGAATAGTAACTTTCCAAAATCTATAAATAGGGACTCATTCGATTCAAAAATCACCATTTTTCCGAACGAGCCTAAAGCGACGAAAATCCGTAAGTCTCTCTCTCCTCCTCCTCTCTCTCTCTCTTCTGAGTTTTCTGACCTCCGGCGCGTCGGCGCCGCCGCCGGTGGCCGGAAAATTCGACTTTATCGATTTCGGAAAATCCGGAGGGTGGCCGGAGATGGTGGCGGCCGGAGATGGGGTCACCGGCGGACCAGGTGGGGGTGGCGCCGGGCGGCGCCGCCACAGCAGCGCACAGCTGGAAGCTGCTAATGTGTGCTGGGCTAGGTGGGCGCGCGCCGGATCGCATTCCGCCGAGAGCTGCCGAGGCGCGCCGGGTGCCGGGCGTGCATGCCGGGTGCTGGCGCACGCACCTGCCGAGAAACATGGGTCGAAGCTGTCGAGAAAAATGCCCGACGTCGGGTGCGCGCAGCGCCGTGTGACGGGCGCACGCGACGCCGTATTTTCGATACGAATTCCATTTTTCCATCGTACGTTATCATTGAGTCATCGCCGATGCGATGTCGTTGACCGGGGGTCGTGGGTCCCGGTCAAAGTCAACCCTTTGACCAAAATTACCAAAATACCCCTAAACTTAAAATGCTCCGTTCGAGCTCGTTTCAACTCCGATCGAGCTCATTCTTTTTTCGTTGTGACCCAAATTTCATCCTCTTTCATTTCAGCCTTGTAAACTGAACATCCACTCTTGTTTCTTCAACCTCAATCTTTAGATCTCTCGATCTGTCGCGTCTTTAACGATCGTTTTTTCTTCGGAATCTTTTATAGCTTTAATTATATTTATTAAGGATCTAAGAAACACTGTAACTTATGTAGGCTACCTGTTGGATTGAGCATTGAGATATTTGATCTTTGGTACTTGTTACTCACGTGGTAACCACCGAACAAGGTGGGGGTAACTTCTAAACCTTATATGTTTACAGTTTTTCCTATTTAATGCATGATTGGCGGAATACTAAGTGCTGTGATTATATGTTATGTTTATGTATCATATTATACTGTGAAAGGACGTGGGTCCATATTCATTCCTCTGTGGGACTTATGGTCCATGAAATACTCCTTCTCTCTCTCTTCTACTCTCTCATCTACTATCAAAGGTTTGGTGAGCCTGTAAATGCACTAACGGTATATCAGACCATTTGTAGGGGTAAGTCGGGAGATACCTGCACCTGAGATTCTGTAGGATCGGGTGATACCCGTACCTGAGATTCTGTAGGATCAGGAGATACCCGCACCTGAGATTTTATAGGGTCGGGTGATACACGTACCTGAGATTTATAGGGGTAAGTCGGGTAATACCCGCACCTAAGATTCGTAGGGGTAAGTCGGGAGATACCCGCACCTGAGTTTGGGTTACGAAATACGTGCTATGCATATTACGTGCCGTGACAAAGTGCCTATTTGGTGTATTCTGATTTATATATCTGTCGATTGTTATAAGATGCAGATTTTATCCCCACGAGTGTATTCCATGCACTCACCCCCTATTATGTACTCACACTACAGGAGACGACTCATGTTAAAGAAGATGACGAGCATGTTGAGCTTTAGAGAGAGAGAGATGGTGCCCTATCTGGATATTTTTATATTCTGTCTTTTGTCACATAACGATTATAAAATTCTCATTTTGTAAGTATAACTTCATTAATCCTATGGATGATGGATCCTGATGTTTTTCCGCTGCAAAGTTTTATTTCGGCGAGATGCCGAGGTTTTGTTTATGTAAAAATCGTATGTTTTCTGTTTCCAAAGGTTTCTGTTTTATATCATGCACGTCTCTTCCCCTTCTTTCTTCACGCCCGAAATGAAAAACTCTGATATATTTTTAAGTGTAAGAAAACGGGTCGTGACAGATGTCAATGATGCATGCTAATGAATGAAATCATTTCTTACAAAATCATTTTCCTTCATTGGGCCCTTGACCATCATCTACTAGGCACCGAATAGAGCTCATTATAACATCATTCATTATAGTCATATCCATATCTCACATACCACCGGCTAAGCATATAGTATTGGTAGGCATATCCATGTCTGACATGCCACCGGCTGAACAAATTAAGTCATATTCATGTCTCACATGCCACCGGCTACCCATATAATATATCGTAAGCATGATTACATGTCTCGGTGCACTAGTAGTGGTCAATAAAATATTTTTCATCTTGAAATCATGTCTTGCATGCAGAATGCAATAACTTTCATCATTTACGTATGCACGTGTTGATGCTCGTGATTGATATTCGTAATGCATCACATATATCTTCACATAACATCACTCAAACACGTCATTCTCAAGGAGATATAAAGTCACGTAATATCACTTAATCAATATATATATATATATATCATGAAATACTATGTTCATATATTGTAGTTGCAAATACATTCCTACTTACCTGAAATTCCGAAGATTCTGAGGGTACGTATCAACTTCTAATCACCTCTCAAACTTTCTTCATATTAAATATGTCAATCCTTGTTCGATTAAGCACAAACAGACGAAAACAAAAATTTAATTCTTTTTTTTTTCTTCGAACTTAACGAACGCACGAATATGTACTGAGGGTCTCTCTTTCTTCTCTTTCTTTTTTTCTTTTTTGTGAGTTCTCTGCTAAAAATGAAAACATATATATGTACTTTAATTCTGATCCACCGCCTCGCCAATTCCTTCCATTGTAAGTTTGGTTTTATTTATCTATTATCATTATTATATTATTACATTATCAATATAAAATATTATGACAAAAGTTATCAAACCTCTCTTATATTAACTCACACACGACACTTACATATAAATATATATATATATATATATATATATATTATAATATTAAACCCATTTCATATATAGCACACACGTATACACACATATATATAATGTATGTATATAAAATAAATTCTAGAATTATTATATTTTCATAATTTGTTACTTAATTTATATTAGCATTAATAAAATAATTTTATTATGCACTCAAACATTATTAGAGTCTCAACCAATTATGATAGGGTTTTCTCAACACCAATTATGTAAGAGCATATAAATAATTCAATATTTAAAAGCTAAATATAATAATGTAAGATCACAAGTAGCACATAAATAATAAGATATGCATATGATGCATGAGGTGTATTGGTCAATAAGTAGTGAAAAACTCGGTTATCACATTTAATAATAATAATAATAATAGATTAATAATAATAATAATAATAATAATAATAATAATAATAATAATAATAATAATAATAATAATAATAATAATAGATTAATTATCCATTCAATTTTTTTTCTTTTACCTTTGATATTGATGTAATGTCGTTCTCTATAGAACATCCGACATATGTTGTTGCAGTTCACAGAACAGTGTAGTAAATGTGTTGTACTCCTTTTACACTACATTTAGCTTTATTATATATTTTTAAGTAAATGAGATATTTTTTTTGTCATCCTTTTGTCAAATAATTGTTCATGCAATATTGGATTATGCAACAAAAATCGAATGAAAACAATAAATTAGTTTTAGAAAATACATATATTAAAATATATGCTATAAACTTTATGCGTGTGCACGTAAAGTATATAAAATCCAGGTGATGGTGTACAGTTGAATTATTTTTAATAGCTTGAAAATTACATCTTCGTCCTAACATCAAATTAAATTTCATAACTTTAATAAACTCGTTTTTTCTCCTCTCTTGCAAGTTCCTCTCGCACTGTGTCATTAATGTGATTTCTCAATGTGAATAAAGAATCGCAAAATAGTATCTCATGATATTTTGTTGATTAGTTTTTAATAATATATTTAAATGTTCATTAAAAAAATATTTTAACTTATTTTTCTAATTTTATTATGGTGATTTACAATAAACAAATTAAGACATTATAATTAAGTGACTTATAAATATAAAATGGTCATCCGTCTCCGCAAGAACACTACATGAGAGACAAGAGATTTTTGTCATCTTGAAAGTACGTAGTACGTAGGAGACATATTTCATTGAGGGATTGAACAAAAAAAGATAAATGCATGCAACCCACGTACTTTTTGGAATTTGAAAACTTCATTTACTATATATCGATAGGAGAAATTTAATAGGTAAAAACGTATGTGTAAAATTATATGCATCTGACATGACATCACGAACTGCACATAAATCACAATTTGTACATTTTTTCTATTATGTACTGAAATTCGAATGTTAATGGAAAAGAGATTTGTGACATACCTGGATCAATAAAGTTTACGGGTAATTTCCGACATACCTTGTTGTTCTTGATATAATATCCTCCACAAATGAAAATTTTGTCAATGATGTGGCATCATAAGTATTTGGAGTATGCACTAAAATTATTAAAACATTATATGAAAAAATAATTTGAAAAAATTAATTTGAAAACTTATAATTGATGAAATATACTTCGAACAAAAGGAAACAAAATCTTTTGAAATTATTTTTATAATGTACACATAAACATTAAAAACTTTTATTATATATACAATATACAATGCAATTTTTTTAAAGGATGTACTTTGTCCTTCATCCAGTTTCATCCCGTTTATATACAAAATCTTTTTTTTCTAACTCTTGAATGTTATTGAGTTTCACCTCTTGAGAGAAGTAAAGGATATTGCCATGTGTCATAACATCCATAATAATGTTTTATTCTATATTGCACATTTAAATAAGTATTAATTAAAATGTCATTTACATAAGGTACATTCTCATTAATTATTATCCCAATCCATATAATTTGCAACTAGAGCTATCAATATGAGTCAGCAGGGTGGGCCAGCCCACAACCCATCATTTAGCGGGATGGGCTTTTTTATGGCGGGTCTCAAAATCTCAACCCAACCCAACCCACTAGTGGGCCGCGGGTTAGGTGGGTCGACCCACCAATTTTTTTTTTCTTATTTTTACTAGCAATAGGCCCGTGCGATGCACGGGATATTGTTCGAAACCTATTTCTAACTTACTTAACAGCAAGTGCACGGTTTCAACTATAGATAGGATGAGCAAAGTTGATCCTACAGAGACTAGCAAATTAGGATAGTGTTAATTACCTAATTAATTTACCTAACTTTATCTAGGTGGCCGAAGTGAGAAAATTGTTTTTAATTAACCTAAATCTAACACAAGTCAATGAAATCAAAAATCAAACATACAAGTATCAAGAAATATCAATATTCAAACAAGAATCATAAGACTACGATTTCATCCTACTTCATTCTAATTTACTAATCTAGTAAAATCAAACTCAAATCCAATTATCTTATGTGAGCAATCACGATTATAGATTAACCTCTCTCTCGAGCAACTTAACCCGTAGATTGATTATTAATGTATGTATCTCTATCTCGCAGTTAATAACCAACTCTGAAAAACTCCTAAGATTGTATTCTCACCCCAATTATTACCCATCTCTCGATCTAGCAATTAACTGAGTCATGCATTCTGAAATCTATAATTAGATATCTTCTCTCAATCTCAATATAATTAATTAAAGTATTTATAAATTTGGTCTGAATTCATACATGGAATAAGCACGAAGAAGTATGAGTAAGATATAATGGATTTAGAGGAAAGATTAAAACTAGAAATTCAACAAAATATCCATAAAACTACTCCCGTGCCCTAAGATCACGAGATCCCTAGCCAATAATCATGTTCGTAATGCAAAATAAATTACAAGACGGCATGATAAAAACTAGAAATAAAATCAAAGAAAAACTTAGGGAGTTCGTGTTTGAGTGCTTCCTCTTTAATCTTAAATCTTCAATTTCTTGGTTTCTTACTTGTTCTCTAGATGTATTTCGTGGATATGAGTGTTCCTCCCTTTCCAATGACTCCAATCCCTATTTAGGATTAGAAAAGTCAAATCGGATTTGGATCAGAGTCCTAGTCGAAAAAAAGTCTAATTCGAGTAGGACACTCGCGACCCGACTACTTCCAACCCGGGTTGGCCCGGGTGGACACAGATCTCGACTTTTAGATGTGTTTTGGGACTTTTGTGGGTCGAATTGGTCCTTGATGTCTTCATGAAAGTTGTATTTCTTGATGTTGAATATCCAATGCCATTAATTTCAACCTGATATCAATTTTCTACACCAAGTTATACCCAAAATACTCGAATCCCATCAAGACGAAAAACTGGATGATTTTGCACAACTTCCGCCTTCTTATAATTTTATGCTCTCTTGGAGGCAAAATTAAGAAAAGTGTTAAAACAAGAAAGTTGTTGAAAATCTTCTAAGCTTTCCAACACGATAAGAATCATCGAATTTGGACTTCTAAAGTTAGAGATATAATTTTTCTCCCAAAACTGTAAGTTTCTACTTCATATCTCGACTCCAACTTGGCTTTTCAATTGATTGAGCTCACTTTGTGCTAAAATCTATCAAATTCCTCTCAAATCAAGTAAATACGTCAAATGTTAAAAATATAATAAAATCTATCTAAAATATCACGAATGCATATTTTTTAACACAAAATGATATGAAATCAAGCCCCGAAATGCATCAAATAATGCAAGTTATCAGTTATTGATGAAATTTTGAAGGAAAGAATATTTAAACTAAAAATCAAGATTACAAATGAATTGTCGATAAAAATATTTCACCGGTAAAAACAATTTCCCAACTGCCTAGCCAATGAAACTAGTTGTTGATAATCTAATTTCCGACGAAGCATTCTGTTGGAAAACTGATGAAATGTCGATCGATGTATTTGTTTGTTTTGATCTATTTTATGGACGAAATTTTTCATCAGACACTTCCACGACGGAAAATGCAAAAGGTAAGCAAAACCACTGCTTTCATGAAGTAAAAAAGACACTGTCGTATGTCTCTTAATTATTAGTAAACTTATAAAACCACTGCCTTACAAAAAAGTTAAATATATGACACTGCCTTACAAAAAAGACATAAAAGTTAATTAAATTAATTATCTTTATAATATACTGTATAATTTTGATAAAAGTAAAAAAAAGTTAAATTTTTATCAGTCATGTCGTATAACGTCTATGAATAACATTGTATTACACTATAAGAATCATTGCAATATGTATCATACCGTGTAACCCCTTATAAAAATACAACAGTTCACGTGATAGTTTAAAAAATACACGATGATTTACACAATATGATTCATAAGGTATTATACGATATAAAAGTAAAATAAAAGGCATGACTCTTTACACGAAATGATCCATAAGGGGTTATAGATCATATTGTGTAAAAATCATCCTTTTTTTTTTTTTCATATTGTGTGAATTCTTATGAATCATATGGTCTAAACTGTCTTTTTTTTTTTTTCATATATTGTTATAGGAGTAAAGTAAGTTTCTTACTAAATTTTGTGGTAGAAAAATAAATTTCTTCACTTGGGGAAAGACTTGGCAAGTCAACGAATGAACTTGACTTGGGAAAGACTTGGACTCTTCACTTGATGTGATTATAAAAATACTTCTTTAATTAAAAAAATATTTCATTATATTACAATAAAGTAATGATTATTCCAGTATATATTTTTAGTTAATCAAACTACATTGGAATCAAAAATTATTATATAATATATTTTATTTGTTTCATTATGGAACGTAATATTATTTAAATATCAATAAAACATGATAATTAAACATCAGTGATATTTGTTGTACCTGGACAGGACTAACCAAGTATTAAGATTTCCAATTCAAATGTGTGTACCTCTTTTCTTCTCTCTTTTTTTCTCAAAGCATTTTTTTAGATATTTCTGCTTTAAATTCTTTCAACAATAATAATGGTCAAATGTCTTGCCCCAAAACCGCGTTCAATTCCTTTCAATTCATTGACAAGGAGCTGCTAATTCATCATTATTCTTACTCTTATTAGAGAGGCATCATTCAGCTTCAATCTTTGAAGATTATGATAAACTATTCATTGCACTAAGTACAAATTTTGTGATATGCGAGATCTTTAACATATTTCACATCAAATGATTTAAAAGAGAACATATCATTATACATTCTAATATTTTGTTCTAAAGCAATGACTTCTTCTGAATTTGAAGTATACACTTCATTTAATTCATCTGAAATTTCAATTTATGATGGTATTATTGTTTTCATTATATCACAACAAAAGGTTGTCGTTTCCAAATGCAATTGGACTTTTTTTTTCAGTACATGTAGCTTTGTGCAGATAAATGCACAAATTAAAAAATCTAATGACAAAAAAAAAATTAATTAAACTTTTATAACTAATAATCTTTATAATATATTGTTTTGACGGTGTGGGGCGGGCGGTCAACGGACCTAGCCCATTTTGTAAGCTCTATCTGCAACATGATCACTTGTTGGAGAATTACACACTTGTTGGTTTAAACTAAAATTGTTTTGAAATATGTAGGCAAACCTCTTCCATTGAAGATTATTGTTCAAGTGTTCGAAAAGTTTTGGTATAAGGATTTACATCCAAAATTCTCATGAGTTTCTTCACAATATCTTCAGATGTAGCTGAAACTTGAATCAAATTCATTATGCTTACAACCTCTTTATGAGTTTCATAAAAATACAAGCGAAACTATCATCGTGCATCATTTAGCTTCAATCTTTGAAGATTATGATAAACTATTCATTGCGCTAAGTATAAATTTTGTGCTATGTAGATGCAAGATCTTTAACATATTTCCAATCAAATGATTTAAAAGAGAACATATCATTATACATTCTAATATTTTGTTTTAAAGCAATGACTTCTTCTGAGTTTGAAGTATACACTTCATTTAATTTATCTGAAATTTCAATTTATGATGGTATTACTGTTTTCATTATATCGCAACAAAAGGTTGTCGTTTCCAAATGCAACTGGACATTTTTTTTTCAGTACATGTAGCTTTGTGCAGATAAATGCACAAATTAAAAATCTAATGACAAAAAAAAAATTAATTAAACTTTTATAACTAATAATCTTTATAATATATTGTTTTGACAGTGTGGGGCGGGCGGTCAACGGACCTAGCCCATTTTGAAAGCTCTATCTGCAACATGATCACTTGTTGGAGAATTACTCACTTGTTGATTTAAACTAAAATTGTTTTGAAATATGTAGGCAAACTTCTTCCATTGAATATTACTGTTCAAGTGTTCAAAAAGTTTTGGTATAAGGATTTACATCCAAAATTCTCATGAGTTTCTTTACAATATCTTCAGATGTAGCTGAAATTTGAAACAAATTTATTCTGTTTACAACCTCTTTATGAGTTTCATAAAAATACAACCGAAACTATCCTCGTGCATCATTCAGCTTTAATCTTTGAAGATTATGATAAACTATTCATTGCGCTAAGTATAAATTTTGTGTTATGTAGATGCGAGATCTTTAACATATTTCACATCAAATGATTTAAAAGAGAACATATCATTATATATTCTAATATTTTGTTCTAAAGCAATGACTTCTTCTGAATTTGAAGTATACACTTCATTTAATTCATCTGAAATTTCAATTTATGATGGTATTACTATTTTCATTATATCACAACAAAAGGTTGTCATTTCATATTCAAACCTTACTATGCCTCAACAAATGCAACTGGACATTTTTTTTCAGTACATGTAGCTTTGTGCAGATAGATACACAAATTAAAAAATCTAATGACAAAAAAAAATTAATTAAACTTTTATAACTAATAATCTTTATAATATACTGTTGGATAATATACAGTTAGGTGTTATTGAAAAGATGCACAATTACGGGTTAAGTCGAGGCAAGAGTTAGGCTCTTTCTCCGTAAGACGATATTGCCCCGTATCCAAGTGCTCACGGTTAACGGCAATCGTCCCCAAGATACAACGACTTCTAACTTAAGGATTAAGTCGAGGCAAGAGCTAGGCTCTTTCTTCGTAAGACGATATTGCCCCGTATCCAAGTGCTCACGGTTAACGGCAATCGTCCCCGAGATACAACGACTTCGAGCTTAAGGATTACAGTACAACAACCCAAAAGCTATCGGCGAACTTACTCGATACTCGAAAGCTATCGGCGAACTTACTTGATACTCGAGACTTTACAACAACCCAAAAGCTATCGGTGAACTTACTCGATACTCGAGACTTTACAACAACCCAAAAGCTATCAGTGAACTTACTCAATACTCGAAAGCTATCGGCGAACTTACTCGATACTCGAGACTTTCTTAATAATGACTATTGAAAAGAATGTTAATGCTTTTTGATTTCTGCGTGATTTTCTAAATGAAGAAATGAAATGGGGGCCTCCTATAATGCTTTTTGATTTCTGACTCGAGACTTTCTTAATAATGACTATTGAAAAGAATGTTAATGCTTTTTGATTTCTGCGTGATTTTCTAAATGAAGAAATGAAATGGGGGCCTCCTATAATGCTTTTTGATTTCTGCGTGATTTTCTGAATGAAGAAATGAAATGGGGGCCTCATATAATGCTTTTTGATTTCTAAATGAAGAAATGAAATAGGAGCCTCCTATAATGCTTTTTGATTTCTGCGTGATTTTCTGAATGAAGAAATGAAATTGGGGCCTCCTATAATGCTTTTTGATTTCTTCGTGATTTATAGGAGTAAAGAGATGTGTCATTTCCCACAATGGATACCACCCTCGGACTCAAAAGGTGTGTTCACACCTCTTCACAAGTGTCAAACCATTTGGACCCAAGGGTCACACCACTTGACCACACCCTTTCACACCCAAGGGTCACACCACTTGGTCACACCCCTTCACACCTAGCTCGGTCTGAACCCGGACCGGCCCGACCCGACGACCGGATCCGTGACCCGACCCGGTCCGGTCCAAACCGAACCCGAATGCAACAGTGCCACGTGCGGTTCAGATGGTGTGTGTGTGCTTAGCCAACTAGGTCCAAAAAATGCACTAGATTGGGTTCTACCATAAGGGAGCACACATGATTATCTCTTATACGTGTGCTACTATTAATAAAGTGAAACTTTTTCCACCAATTTTCCAATGTGGGACAACATTCATCTTTCTTCCATTTTTCTTCACAAGAAGGATCCAAGTTGCCAACTTTGTGTATTAATTTCTCCTTCACCCGAAATTGAAAATTCGAAAGTAAATACACTACATTCATCTACACAGAACGTAGATTCCAATTTAGCAACTTATTTCCATTTATTTAAAATGGAATCAACATTAAAAATTGGTCAAAGATTGGTCAAAACCAACTTTCTCTTCCAATTTCCAACATATACTGTATAATTCTGATAAAAGTAAAAAAAGTTAGATTTTTGTCGGTCATGTCGTATAACGTCTATAAATAACATTGTATTACTCTATAAGAATCATTGCAACATGATCATACCGTGTAACCCCTTATAAAAATACGACAGTTCACGTGATAGTTTAAGAAATACAGGATGGTTTACACAATATGATCCATAAGGTATTATACGATATAAAAATAAAATAAAAGGCATGACTCTTTACACGAAATGATCCATAAGGGGTTATAGATCATATTGTGTAAAAATCATCTTTTTTTTTTTTTCATATTGTGTGAATTCTTATGAATCATATGGTCTAAACTCTTTTTTTTCTCATATCTTTATAGGAGTAAAGTAAGTTTCTTACTATTTTGTGGTAGAAAAATAAATTTTCTATATTTTTATGATATAAAGAGTTGTTATACTTTTTTTTATATAAATCTTGAAATCTGTTTAATAATTTACAAATCTCAACAGTGATATAATTCAACATTTTTTTCTTAAGAAAACAGAGGCATTCTATTATTATTTTCTGCCGGCCAAGTCTTTCCCAAGTCAACGAATGAACTTTTGGGAAAGGGACTCTTCACTTGATGTGATTATAAAAATACTTCTTTAATTAATAAAATTTTTCATTATATTACAATAAAGTAATGATTATTCCCGTATATATTTTTAGTTAATCAAACTACATTAGAATCAGAATTTATTATATAATATATTTTATTTGTTTCATTATGGAACGTAATATTATTTAAATATCAATAAAACATGATAATTAAACATCAGTGATATTTGTTGTACCTGGACACGACTAACCAAGTGTTAAGATTTCCTATTCAAATGTGTATACCTCTTTTCTTTTTTCTTTTTTTCTCAAAGCATTTTTTTAGATATTTCTGCTTTAAATTCTTTCAACAATAAAAACATAATAATTGTCAAATGTCTTGCCCCAAAACCGCGTTCCTTTCAATTCATTGACAAGGACCTGCTAATTCATCAATATTCTTACTCTTATTAGAGAGGCACACGAGAGAGAGAGAGAGAGAGAGAGAGCAGCATCATTATTGAAGGAAGGTGATCAAGCATAAGGTGAGCACTTTATTACTAGAATTATTGAAGAATATGAACCTGAATTTCAAACATTAACTGATTATTCATGAAGCACTAGGCAAAATGTTCAGAAAAATATAGTCTCCATATCATGAGGTTATTGGTCAAGTGATTGCATAGTTCATATAATTAACCTCATAAAAAAGAGTACACATTCACTGTTTAAAACAAATCCCACACAATCTGTGTTTTTCCTTTTCCTTTTGCCACGTTCGCGAATTTCATTTTGTTGTGCCTTGAAGTACCCCTAACATGATTGTAATGCTATTTTTGATCTCATAAATTTAGTCACTAATTGTCACAAAACCATTTTACTGATCATATAATTCAAACACCATTTTACTGACCATTTAGTTACCTTTTACTGATCTCATAAAATAAAAAATAAAAAAAGGTATTGGTACAAAGCGGCTAATAAAATAGTTTTGTTACCTATACACCATAGTGGCTAAAAAGCCACATTTGCACTCTATGCACTGATCATATAATTCAAACACTGTAACCATAGTCATAACAATACAAGGGACTGGCAAAATTGATACTTAGACATTTCATACCAGATATATGATTATGCTGATGTTGAGCATCCACAGGTTTACCTGTATCTGCCATCTCTATGGATTCTCCTCCTCCATCAGACAACGGGGGAGCAAGAGCTGCAGGTAAAATTCAAATCATTCACTAACAATAACGCAGTTTTGATGTATGCACATTTGAAGTTAACATCCTTAATGTAGCAACATTTCATGTGTAGCTATAATTATCAGCTTAATAGTACTAGCAGTTATCGGTGTCATCTCGTGCTACTGTGCAAAAAAGATGAGGAGAGCAATAGTATCGGAACTAAGAGCAGCAGTTGCCCCACCACCACCATTTAGTGTGATAAAAGTCTGGGAAGTTGATGCCCCTACAATGGAGAGATTCTTTCGAGAATTGGCTGAGGAAAAGCCGATTCGTTTCACTGCTCAACAACTTTACACTTTCACAAACAACTACTCTATAATGTTGGGATGTGGAGGTTTCGGAAAAGTGTACGAAGGGCAGTTCCCTAACGGAGTGAAAATTGCAGTGAAAGTCCTCAATAAGGTTGCAAACCGGGGTGTTGAGGCGCAGTTCATGGCAGAGGTAGGAACTATTGGGAGAACTCATCATATAAATTTGGTGAGACTGTATGGCTTTTGCTATGATCAGTTTATGAGTGCTCTTGTTTATGAATTCATGGAGAAAGGATCACTGGACAAACATTTGTTCAGCGAAAACGGAGAATTGGAATGGGAGAAGCTGCATGAGATTGCTGTTGGAACAGCAAAAGGCATAGCATACTTACATGAGGAGTGTCAGCAGAGGATAATTCACTATGATATAAAGCCGGGAAATGTTCTTCTTGATGCGGGTTTTTCGCCAAAAGTTGCAGATTTTGGCCTGGCAAAGCTCTGCAATAGAGATGATACACATGTTAGTATCACAGGATACAGAGGGACTCCCGGGTACTCAGCCCCCGAGTTTATGCTTAAGAATTTTCCCATTACCTATAAATGTGACGTCTATAGCTTTGGAATTCTACTGTTCGAGATAGTTGGAAGAAGGAAAAACACGAGAGGTGGAGGCGATGAGGAGAGTCTCAATTGGTTCCCAAAGGACGTGTGGGAAGAGTACGAGAAGGGTGAGCTAGCGGCGTTGATAGAGGCTTGCGGGATAAAGTTGAACGATAGAAGCAAGGCTGAGAGAATGGCTGAGGTGGCACTTTGGTGTGTCCAAGATTCACCCGAGGCAAGACCACCGATGAGTGCTGTGGTGAAGATGCTCGAGGGAGGAGTTGAAATTATGCCACCACCTAAACCATTTCACTACTTATTTTCAGTGGGAAGCAATGTGCTCAAACCACCGAGCAACTCTGAGAGTGCATCAGGATATACAACAAGTGATGGATTGAATTCGTATTGGTACAAGGACACCACAACTCCCATAATGTCCAAATACGAGATACAAATTGCCTCTTCATAGAACACAGATGGATAGTCAGTCTCCCACATTGTTTTCCATTGGCTACTCATCGACTTAGACATATGTCAATTAGGGTTGGCTTGCCACCCAAATTATGATCTTTTTCACACTTTAATTCACTTTTTTTTGGTGCAGTTTGCAACCTCAAGTACTTGATTTATCACACTTTGCAACCTAAAGTGCATCATTAATCACACTTTGCAATCTTATGTACACAAAATTTGAAGATATCTCTGGCCACTTTTTTGCTGGAATACAATCACATGCATTGCACTTAGTGTTTTGATGGGCTTTTCAATCTTTTTAGCACAAATAAAGACAAAACCATTATAAATCCCATTATGCTGTTTCTTATAATTCAGATTGAAATCTGTAACAAAAAAAAGTGCGAAAATTGTCATAACTTGGGTGGCAAAATCAAATTAACCTCCCGTAAGTATTAGTAGGTATTTAGGATCAATATGGAAAACGGCGATAGTGGACATCTAATCCTAGTTGGTAATATATAGTTCACAGCTTGAGAGTGTTGTGATAGCATTATTATCTTCACAGTGGTGGTGTTTCAGTATCAGGTTAGGAAAAGGGCAATGAGAGTGCAGCCAAATTGCTGTGCATTTTCTTCTCAAAAAAAAAAAAAAAAAAGGGTCCGGCTATCCACACCCCATAAACTTCTAAACACACCCCATTTTTTATATATTTGATTTAAAAAATCCAAAAAATAACAAAATTTCAAATTTACCCTTAATGAATTAAAAAGAAATGAAAAACAGCCAAAATTCCTTCTCTCCTCCCGTCGTTTGCTTCTCCCTTCTGTTTTTTTTTTTTTTTTTGTTTCATTCCTCCAACTTTTTATCTTGAATTTGTAAAGGGATAATGTATGAAAAATCATTCTATAAATTAACAAAATATATAATAATCGTGTGAAATCGTGTAAAAAGAACAAAAAAATGGATCAAATCTGATGATTCGTTCGACCCTGGTTGGCCGAACACACAGACATCGTACACGTTATAGTGTGTTCGACCAACCAGGATCGAACGGGGACTCAGATTTTTTTTTTCTTTAAGTTTTGAGAAATAACACCATAATATGATGAAAATCATTTATTTGGTCAACTAAATATGTAAAAAATGTGTGAAAATCATGTAGAAATCGTATAAAAAGAAGGAAAAAATTGATCAAATTTGAGGCCCCGTGTGACCTTGGGTGGTCGAACACAAAGGCGTCGAACACACCTCTGTGTGTTCGACCACCCAGGGTCGAACATGCCCTCAGATTTGATCCATTTTTTTCGTTCTTTTTACACGATTTCACACGATTATTATATATTTTGTTAACTCATGGAATGATTTTTCATACGTTATGCCCTTACAAATTCAAGATAAAAAGTTTAAGGAATGAAAGAAAAAAAAAAAGGGAGAAGCAGGCGACGGGAGGAGAGAAGGAATTTTGGCTTTTTTTTTTTTTTTAATTCATAAGGGTAAATTTGGAATTTTGTTATTTTTTAAATCAAATATTAAAAAAATTGGGTGTGTTTAGAAGTTTATGGGGTGTGGATAGCCGGACCCAAAAAAAAAATGTTGTACATTACCATAACTTCTCATGTAACAAATCCAGAAAACTATCTGTTTTACATTCATTTCTAGTACAACAATTTTAAATTTGTTTCAAAAAAAAAAATTCTTAGCACGAAATGCCCTGCTTGTTCCATTCATGAGGCAAACTACAGAACTTCCATTGCATTGCATTATGCTATTATCTAATAAGAATATTCTCATCCCGCTTATCAAACTGTGATTTCACATTGGTAAAAAACGAGATGCTTCACAGTTAACAACTACAGCCTCAAAACACACCCTCAAGGCTAACTCCTAATCATCAAGTTCAAATAAAGTATAGTGATGCAAGGAGGATTAAAATCAAAAGCTGCAGAGGCAGGAAGTGAACATATATGTTCTGCAGTGAAGCAAGTTTATGTGAGCACATACTTTAATCCTCTTCACTCTCGATTCTCCATTGTTGATCATCGCTGAAAAGGTCATCCGGTGGATCATAAACAATCATGTTGGGAAAGAGTTCTAAAAAGTCATCCTTCACCTTCTCCCTCAGTTCAGGATATGAGATTAACCCTTTTAATATGACACGAAAAGGCAACGATAGCGGGGGATCAGGAGAACATCTCATTTCGTCATATATCCGCATTGCTTCATCTGGCAATCCATTGTCCAAAAAGGCCCTGACAAGGTCTCCAAAAGTATGCTGATCAAAATGGACTTCCTCTCTTTTCAAATCCTCGCACACAACCCTTGATTCATCGACCCTTTTGTTTCTAGCAAGCATCATGAGCATATCCCGATAGAAAAACATATCAGGTCGATACCAAGTTTCTTTCCGCACCACATCATACAACTGTTATACAAAGAATGAGTCAATCAGTAATGTTACTCTACATACTCTTTGTATGTAAATAAATCCAAAGGCCACTTATGGTCAAATCAAATTCTGCAAATCTCCCTCTCTATATCATGATTTCACATCCAAACTAACAGCATAAATGTGATCCTAATTCCTATAGCAGAATGCACAATAGAAGCCACAGTAAAAATTTCCTCGTCTTGGGATTGGCCAATCAATTAGCACAGCGGGCAAACCCGAAGGCCTACTTATGACCCATGGACCTTTGATAGTCCCTGGCTAGTTCTGAGCATGGCGGGCAAACCCGAAGGTCTATTTAAGATCCATGGACCTTTGATGGTCTCTGGCTAGTTTCATGCATAGATCATAAATCATAGCATATCGTCATAAAATCATTTTCCTCATAACATATCGCATCAATTCATCAATCACATTCACATAAAGCATTTAATAAAGACAAACACGAGTTAGAAATCCCCACCTTAAAAGTTGAAAATCTTGAATGAACAGAATGTGAATGCAAACCTACACCTCGCAAGTCACACCTTCCTCGTCACCTAGTAATCCATAAAGAAATAATTTACTAAACTCGAATCTATTAGCTAAGAAGAAGACTAATAAATATATATATTTTTTAATTAATCTAAGGCTCTAAAAGGGATTAAATAATATTTAAGAAGATTGGATCACTCACTGGAAGTCAACAGAAGATAAAACATTTTTTTTTCTCCTCATCTCTTCTCTCTCTGGTCCCCACTCTCTCTCTCTCTCTCTGATCCCCTCCTTTCCTCTTAACTTACGTATTATTATTTCATTCTCAAAGAAAAACTTTATCTCTCATCTCTCTTTCTCTCTTTGGTCCCCACTATTTCTCCCTCTGGTCCCCTCTTTTTCTCTCTCCTATATGTATCTTCTCTCTTTGGTCCCCTCCTTTCCTCTCTTCTATATTTCATCCCCGATTTCCTTCACTGTTTCTCTACTTAATTCATTTTTGGTTGATTACTTCTCCATAGAGATGTCCATTCGGTTCGGAAAACCAGAACCGAACCGGGGTCAACGGTTCGGAAAATCGTTGACCCGGTTTCGGTTCCAAACCGAAACCGTGAATCGTGGTTCGATGGTTCGGTTTCGGTTCGAAATTTCTTCGAACCGTAAACCGGCGATTCCAAACCGGTGGTTTGAACTGCCGGTTTTTCTATTTTTTTAATTTATATTTTTATATAAATAATATTATGTATTTATGTTATTTTACTCTTTAATTTTAAGTTGTATTGATTATTATTATTATTAATTTGTATTATAAGTTGTAATTTTTTTAGGTTTATGGTTTGTATTGGTTATATTTAAATTGTAATTTCTAATTTTTGAAATTATAATTTATAAGTTGTAATGTAGTATTGTTGTAACTTGTAAATGTAAGTTCTATTTTTTAATTTATATCAAATTATTTACTTAAAAAACATTGTTATTTTGTAATATATGAATAATTGTAATATTTATATGCAAATTTAATTTTTTAAAAATTTTAAAAAATTATAAAATAAAATAAAAAACCGACGGTTCAAACCGGCACCGGCGGTTTACAAACTGGAACCGAAACCGACGGTTTACAAACCGGAACCGAAACCGAAATTCCCACGGTTCAGTTCCGATTTGACCCTCCACGGTTTTCCGAACCTTCGGTTTGGAACCGGAACCGGCGGTTTGGTTAAACCGGGCACCACTACTTCTCCATATTACAACACAAAAATTATACTACAAAGGCTTTCATGATTTGTATGGATCTGAGTTTAATTTGCTTCGATTATTCAACACCTATTAAAGATCTAATCTTATTTGTTTGGGTTCTAACTCTAGATCTAATACGAATCAACCATATATCAAAAAAATTGAATGAATTAACCTAGGTATGACACAAAGAATAACTACAAGAGAAAAGGGAGAAAAGAAACTACGTATCTTCTAAGAGACTGTTGAAATTCCTAACCTAGCGTATCATTCATTTCCTCTTTATAGGATGGTTTTAAATATTGTCAAACCTAGCATAAATATGAAATGGGTCTATTTGCTATTGGGCTCACTTTAAAAGATAATTAATAAGGTTTGAGTTTATATTCTAGTTTAGGTTCAGTATTTAAATATAATTCCACCTTTTCCTACGATATTTAATTATATCATTAATAATAATAATTCTTAAAAAAATATAATTAATTAATTTTTTTTTCTCGGGTGCTACAGATAAATTTGTATTGATCAAATGTGGTCAATTCATAGGAAATGACTACATTGAGAAATGATTCTTTAAGATAAATGTAATAACTGTAAATCACTATCGAGACTAAGCATGATAATAAAGTTTCAAGTTCTTCTTACTTGCTTGAGTGTTTTAATTTATGACATGATAGATTATACAGGACATGTAAATTTAAACAGATTCAAAGAAATAATAAGTTTGCAATGGAGTTCGATTCAAAAAAAACATGTGTGAAATCAGTATTGAGGAAAAAATAGTCAAAACACATTCCATCCGGTGGAGACAGAGACGGAGCTAGAGGGGGACTGGCGGCGGCGGCCGCCCCCCTCAAATTTTCTGACCGAACTACTTATATATACATATATAATGTAATTGTAGTTAAAAATACGGATTTCGCCCCCCTCGAATTTCAAAGTTTTGATAAATATTCCAAAAAAAATATTTCGCCCCCCTCGTTACCAAATCCTGGCTCCGTCCCTGGGTGGAGAGAAGTATTAGACCTTTAGAACTTATTTATATTAACATATGAAATATGAAGTTAGTGCAAAATATAGGTGGGAAAACGTCTTTTATCATTTTTGTCGATGATGGCACTAAATCATGTTATGTATATTTTGAGGAAAAAATGAAATTCTTAAATCTTTTAAAAGTTCTAAAAATGAAGTTGAAAATCAACTTAACTTAAAAATCAAAATGATTCGAGGTGGCAGAGGGAAAATATCTAGCTCTAGTCGAAGAATTTTGTACATAACATGACACTATTAATCACACGACTGTTCCATACTCACCTTTGTCCAATAATGTTGCAGAACGCAAGGTCAATACTCTCAAAGAGACGATGAATGCTTACCCCATAAGGGCCATAACATGTGGAAGGAAACCATCGTTTTAGCTAATCATATTTTTAACAAACCAGTTTTCAACACGTGCATTGCACATGGAGGGCTCCTTTTTTTCATTTTTTCTTTTTTGTTTTTGCAAGTATTAATTTGATCTTATGGTATTATTTATACGTTTTTTTTTCCTTCAATATTTGTTGGCTTTTAGTTTTGAATAAGTCTTATGTGAGACCGTCTCACGGATCGTTATATGAGACAGGTCAACCTACAACCCACATTACATAATTCACATGTAAATTAATGAAAATGGGTTAGGGTTGTGGGTAAAAAGGATCCGTCTCACGAAAATTATCCGTGAGACAGTCTCACGCAAGTTTTTGTGTTTAGTTTTTTGTTGAGCTATTTTTAAATTATTTAATATTTATTTTATTATTATAAGTTATTTTTCAAAAAGTACAATAAAATATAGAAATATAATAATCCTTTAAATCGAGCTAGCTAAAAAAATAATTTATAAAAAAAGGGAAAAAATGATGTGTACATTCTACTTTTTCTTTCTTTACTTTTTGGCTTTATTGTTCTTGCTTGAGGTCTTTTTTTTTTTTTTTGTCATGAGTTCATAGATTTTCATCTCATATCAGCTCTCTTCTTATTCAATTATTTCTTTATCTTTGTCGGATACCTCTTGTTCTATCTTTTCTATTTCTTCGACATAGGCATACAATTTTTCCTCTAACATTTTTGTTTTTTGATTTAGTGGTATGAGCAAACGTATCTTTGTGTATACTTGCAAACTTAAGGTTTGGTAGTATTTTGACATTACCATTGTGCTGTTGAATAATAATAATTTTAATGTCACGACCACATTTCTAATATAGTTAGACATGTAATAGATTTTCATATTAAAATATCTGTTAGTGAGTGTGTGACTTTTTTTTATTTTTAAAACATAATAACATAAATAACTTTTCTTGCACATGAAAATCCGGTAAGACTATAATACGTTTTGTAGCGTGTACCATAAAATCAAGTCATACCCACTTCTATATTTTATATATTTATATACACCAGAGGATCAAACAGAAGAAGTCCAAGTACTTTATCAAAATATTGTTTAAAGTAAAATAAGTCCATAGGATAGCCAAACAGGTCGTCATCCATGTACACTATCTCTGAACCCGTAGGAACTCAACAACATGGTCAGTAAGTCCATGAGCTTATACATCAGCAGGTTCACCTACAATGCATGAACTATATGACCTAAAAAGTTCAGGAAGCAAAAATTATGCACATAACATTAATAATATAGAATGATGTTGTAGCACCCCGGACCAAAAACAAAGCATAATTGGTTAATTACATATTAAACCCTTAATTGAATAATTATGTGCGTTATTTGACTATTTAATTTAATTATGTGCGTTTCATATACGTGTTTAATGCAAGATTTAGATGGATATATTTTCTAGACATGGAACATAGAATTTTTATTATACCATTAGATGCGTAATGGAAAAACGAGAAGATAGAAATGAACTAGAGGTCAATCGGAGACATATAGCTCAAGTGGCGACGAAAAGGGCAAAACACAAAGTTTCGAAAAACCGAAAATATTTTCAGTGAACAGTAAACCCGAGATATTTCGATGAATAGTAACGAAATTTTTTACGTGAATAGTAACTTTCCAAAATCTATAAATAGGGACTCATTCGATTCAAAAATCACCATTTTTCCGAACGAGCCTAAAGCGACGAAAATCCGTAAGTCTCTCTCTCCTCCTCCTCTCTCTCTCTCTTCTGAGTTTTCTGACCTCCGGCGCGTCGGCGCCGCCGCCGGTGGCCGGAAAATTCGACTTTATCGATTTCGGAAAATCCGGAGGGTGGCCGGAGATGGTGGCGGCCGGAGATGGGGTCACCGGCGGACCAGGTGGGGGTGGCGCCGGGCGGCGCCGCCACAGCAGCGCACAGCTGGAAGCTGCTAATGTGTGCTGGGCTAGGTGGGCGCGCGCCGGATCGCATTCCGCCGAGAGCTGCCGAGGCGCGCCGGGTGCCGGGCGTGCATGCCGGGTGCTGGCGCACGCACCTGCCGAGAAACATGGGTCGAAGCTGTCGAGAAAAATGCCCGACGTCGGGTGCGCGCAGCGCCGTGTGACGGGCGCACGCGACGCCGTATTTTCGATACGAATTCCATTTTTCCATTGTACGTTATCATTGAGTCATCGCCGATGCGATGTCGTTGACCGGGGGTCGTGGGTCCCGGTCAAAGTCAACCCTTTGACCAAAATTACCAAAATACCCCTAAACTTAAAATGCTCCGTTCGAGCTCGTTTCAACTCCGATCGAGCTCATTCTTTTTTCGTTGTGACCCAAATTTCATCCTCTTTCATTTCAGCCTTGTAAACTGAACATCCACTCTTGTTTCTTCAACCTCAATCTTTAGATCTCTCGATCTGTCGCGTCTTTAACGATCGTTTTTTCTTCGGAATCTTTTATAGCTTTAATTATATTTATTAAGGATCTAAGAAACACTGTAACTTATGTAGGCTACCTGTTGGATTGAGCATTGAGATATTTGATCTTTGGTACTTGTTACTCACGTGGTAACCACCGAACAAGGTGGGGGTAACTTCTAAACCTTATATGTTTACAGTTTTTCCTATTTAATGCATGATTGGCGGAATACTAAGTGCTGTGATTATATGTTATGTTTATGTATCATATTATACTGTGAAAGGACGTGGGTCCATATTCATTCCTCTGTGGGACTTATGGTCCATGAAATACTCCTTCTCTCTCTCTTCTACTCTCTCATCTACTATCAAAGGTTTGGTGAGCCTGTAAATGCACTAACGGTATATCAGACCATTTGTAGGGGTAAGTCGGGAGATACCTGCACCTGAGATTCTGTAGGATCGGGTGATACCCGTACCTGAGATTCTGTAGGATCAGGAGATACCCGCACCTGAGATTTTATAGGGTCGGGTGATACACGTACCTGAGATTTATAGGGGTAAGTCGGGTAATACCCGCACCTAAGATTCGTAGGGGTAAGTCGGGAGATACCCGCACCTGAGTTTGGGTTACGAAATACGTGCTATGCATATTACGTGCCGTGACAAAGTGCCTATTTGGTGTATTCTGATTTATATATCTGTCGATTGTTATAAGATGCAGATTTTATCCCCACGAGTGTATTCCATGCACTCACCCCCTATTATGTACTCACACTACAGGAGACGACTCATGTTAAAGAAGATGACGAGCATGTTGAGCTTTAGAGAGAGAGAGATGGTGCCCTATCTGGATATTTTTATATTCTGTCTTTTGTCACATAACGATTATAAAATTCTCATTTTGTAAGTATAACTTCATTAATCCTATGGATGATGGATCCTGATGTTTTTCCGCTGCAAAGTTTTATTTCGGCGAGATGCCGAGGTTTTGTTTATGTAAAAATCGTATGTTTTCTGTTTCCAAAGGTTTCTGTTTTATATCATGCACGTCTCTTCCCCTTCTTTCTTCACGCCCGAAATGAAAAACTCTGATATATTTTTAAGTGTAAGAAAACGGGTCGTGACAGATGTCAATGATGCATGCTAATGAATGAAATCATTTCTTACAAAATCATTTTCCTTCATTGGGCCCTTGACCATCATCTACTAGGCACCGAATAGAGCTCATTATAACATCATTCATTATAGTCATATCCATATCTCACATACCACCGGCTAAGCATATAGTATTGGTAGGCATATCCATGTCTGACATGCCACCGGCTGAACAAATTAAGTCATATTCATGTCTCACATGCCACCGGCTACCCATATAATATATCGTAAGCATGATTACATGTCTCGGTGCACTAGTAGTGGTCAATAAAATATTTTTCATCTTGAAATCATGTCTTGCATGCAGAATGCAATAACTTTCATCATTTACGTATGCACGTGTTGATGCTCGTGATTGATATTCGTAATGCATCACATATATCTTCACATAACATCACTCAAACACGTCATTCTCAAGGAGATATAAAGTCACGTAATATCACTTAATCAATATATATATATATATATCATGAAATACTATGTTCATATATTGTAGTTGCAAATACATTCCTACTTACCTGAAATTCCGAAGATTCTGAGGGTACGTATCAACTTCTAATCACCTCTCAAACTTTCTTCATATTAAATATGTCAATCCTTGTTCGATTAAGCACAAACAGACGAAAACAAAAATTTAATTCTTTTTTTTTTCTTCGAACTTAACGAACGCACGAATATGTACTGAGGGTCTCTCTTTCTTCTCTTTCTTTTTTTCTTTTTTGTGAGTTCTCTGCTAAAAATGAAAACATATATATGTACTTTAATTCTGATCCACCGCCTCGCCAATTCCTTCCATTGTAAGTTTGGTTTTATTTATCTATTATCATTATTATATTATTACATTATCAATATAAAATATTATGACAAAAGTTATCAAACCTCTCTTATATTAACTCACACACGACACTTACATATAAATATATATATATATATATATATATTATAATATTAAACCCATTTCATATATAGCACACACGTATACACACATATATATAATGTATGTATATAAAATAAATTCTAGAATTATTATATTTTCATAATTTGTTACTTAATTTATATTAGCATTAATAAAATAATTTTATTATGCACTCAAACATTATTAGAGTCTCAACCAATTATGATAGGGTTTTCTCAACACCAATTATGTAAGAGCATATAAATAATTCAATATTTAAAAGCTAAATATAATAATGTAAGATCACAAGTAGCACATAAATAATAAGATATGCATATGATGCATGAGGTGTATTGGTCAATAAGTAGTGAAAAACTCGGTTATCACATTTAATAATAATAATAATAATAGATTAATAATAATAATAATAATAATAATAATAATAATAATAGATTAATTATCCATTCAATTTTTTTTCTTTTACCTTTGATATTGATGTAATGTCGTTCTCTATAGAACATCCGACATATGTTGTTGCAGTTCACAGAACAGTGTAGTAAATGTGTTGTACTCCTTTTACACTACATTTAGCTTTATTATATATTTTTAAGTAAATGAGATATTTTTTTTGTCATCCTTTTGTCAAATAATTGTTCATGCAATATTGGATTATGCAACAAAAATCGAATGAAAACAATAAATTAGTTTTAGAAAATACATATATTAAAATATATGCTATAAACTTTATGCGTGTGCACGTAAAGTATATAAAATCCAGGTGATGGTGTACAGTTGAATTATTTTTAATAGCTTGAAAATTACATCTTCGTCCTAACATCAAATTAAATTTCATAACTTTAATAAACTCGTTTTTTCTCCTCTCTTGCAAGTTCCTCTCGCACTGTGTCATTAATGTGATTTCTCAATGTGAATAAAGAATCGCAAAATAGTATCTCATGATATTTTGTTGATTAGTTTTTAATAATATATTTAAATGTTCATTAAAAAAATATTTTAACTTATTTTTCTAATTTTATTATGGTGATTTACAATAAACAAATTAAGACATTATAATTAAGTGACTTATAAATATAAAATGGTCATCCGTCTCCGCAAGAACACTACATGAGAGACAAGAGATTTTTGTCATCTTGAAAGTACGTAGTACGTAGGAGACATATTTCATTGAGGGATTGAACAAAAAAAGATAAATGCATGCAACCCACGTACTTTTTGGAATTTGAAAACTTCATTTACTATATATCGATAGGAGAAATTTAATAGGTAAAAACGTATGTGTAAAATTATATGCATCTGACATGACATCACGAACTGCACATAAATCACAATTTGTACATTTTTTCTATTATGTACTGAAATTCGAATGTTAATGGAAAAGAGATTTGTGACATACCTGGATCAATAAAGTTTACGGGTAATTTCCGACATACCTTGTTGTTCTTGATATAATATCCTCCACAAATGAAAATTTTGTCAATGATGTGGCATCATAAGTATTTGGAGTATGCACTAAAATTATTAAAACATTATATGAAAAAATAATTTGAAAAAATTAATTTGAAAACTTATAATTGATGAAATATACTTCGAACAAAAGGAAACAAAATCTTTTGAAATTATTTTTATAATGTACACATAAACATTAAAAACTTTTATTATATATACAATATACAATGCAATTTTTTTAAAGGATGTACTTTGTCCTTCATCCAGTTTCATCCCGTTTATATACAAAATCTTTTTTTTCTAACTCTTGAATGTTATTGAGTTTCACCTCTTGAGAGAAGTAAAGGATATTGCCATGTGTCATAACATCCATAATAATGTTTTATTCTATATTGCACATTTAAATAAGTATTAATTAAAATGTCATTTACATAAGGTACATTCTCATTAATTATTATCCCAATCCATATAATTTGCAACTAGAGCTATCAATATGAGTCAGCAGGGTGGGCCAGCCCACAACCCATCATTTAGCGGGATGGGCTTTTTTATGGCGGGTCTCAAAATCTCAACCCAACCCAACCCACTAGTGGGCCGCGGGTTAGGTGGGTCGACCCACCAATTTTTTTTTTCTTATTTTTACTAGCAATAGGCCCGTGCGATGCACGGGATATTGTTCGAAACCTATTTCTAACTTACTTAACAGCAAGTGCACGGTTTCAACTATAGATAGGATGAGCAAAGTTGATCCTACAGAGACTAGCAAATTAGGATAGTGTTAATTACCTAATTAATTTACCTAACTTTATCTAGGTGGCCGAAGTGAGAAAATTGTTTTTAATTAACCTAAATCTAACACAAGTCAATGAAATCAAAAATCAAACATACAAGTATCAAGAAATATCAATATTCAAACAAGAATCATAAGACTACGATTTCATCCTACTTCATTCTAATTTACTAATCTAGTAAAATCAAACTCAAATCCAATTATCTTATGTGAGCAATCACGATTATAGATTAACCTCTCTCTCGAGCAACTTAACCCGTAGATTGATTATTAATGTATGTATCTCTATCTCGCAGTTAATAACCAACTCTGAAAAACTCCTAAGATTGTATTCTCACCCCAATTATTACCCATCTCTCGATCTAGCAATTAACTGAGTCATGCATTCTGAAATCTATAATTAGATATCTTCTCTCAATCTCAATATAATTAATTAAAGTATTTATAAATTTGGTCTGAATTCATACATGGAATAAGCACGAAGAAGTATGAGTAAGATATAATGGATTTAGAGGAAAGATTAAAACTAGAAATTCAACAAAATATCCATAAAACTACTCCCGTGCCCTAAGATCACGAGATCCCTAGCCAATAATCATGTTCGTAATGCAAAATAAATTACAAGACGGCATGATAAAAACTAGAAATAAAATCAAAGAAAAACTTAGGGAGTTCGTGTTTGAGTGCTTCCTCTTTAATCTTAAATCTTCAATTTCTTGGTTTCTTACTTGTTCTCTAGATGTATTTCGTGGATATGAGTGTTCCTCCCTTTCCAATGACTCCAATCCCTATTTAGGATTAGAAAAGTCAAATCGGATTTGGATCAGAGTCCTAGTCGAAAAAAAGTCTAATTCGAGTAGGACACTCGCGACCCGACTACTTCCAACCCGGGTTGGCCCGGGTGGACACAGATCTCGACTTTTAGATGTGTTTTGGGACTTTTGTGGGTCGAATTGGTCCTTGATGTCTTCATGAAAGTTGTATTTCTTGATGTTGAATATCCAATGCCATTAATTTCAACCTGATATCAATTTTCTACACCAAGTTATACCCAAAATACTCGAATCCCATCAAGACGAAAAACTGGATGATTTTGCACAACTTCCGCCTTCTTATAATTTTATGCTCTCTTGGAGGCAAAATTAAGAAAAGTGTTAAAACAAGAAAGTTGTTGAAAATCTTCTAAGCTTTCCAACACGATAAGAATCATCGAATTTGGACTTCTAAAGTTAGAGATATAATTTTTCTCCCAAAACTGTAAGTTTCTACTTCATATCTCGACTCCAACTTGGCTTTTCAATTGATTGAGCTCACTTTGTGCTAAAATCTATCAAATTCCTCTCAAATCAAGTAAATACGTCAAATGTTAAAAATATAATAAAATCTATCTAAAATATCACGAATGCATATTTTTTAACACAAAATGATATGAAATCAAGCCCCGAAATGCATCAAATAATGCAAGTTATCAGTTATTGATGAAATTTTGAAGGAAAGAATATTTAAACTAAAAATCAAGATTACAAATGAATTGTCGATAAAAATATTTCACCGGTAAAAACAATTTCCCAACTGCCTAGCCAATGAAACTAGTTGTTGATAATCTAATTTCCGACGAAGCATTCTGTTGGAAAACTGATGAAATGTCGATCGATGTATTTGTTTGTTTTGATCTATTTTATGGACGAAATTTTTCATCAGACACTTCCACGACGGAAAATGCAAAAGGTAAGCAAAACCACTGCTTTCATGAAGTAAAAAAGACACTGTCGTATGTCTCTTAATTATTAGTAAACTTATAAAACCACTGCCTTACAAAAAAGTTAAATATATGACACTGCCTTACAAAAAAGACATAAAAGTTAATTAAATTAATTATCTTTATAATATACTGTATAATTTTGATAAAAGTAAAAAAAAGTTAAATTTTTATCAGTCATGTCGTATAACGTCTATGAATAACATTGTATTACACTATAAGAATCATTGCAATATGTATCATACCGTGTAACCCCTTATAAAAATACAACAGTTCACGTGATAGTTTAAAAAATACACGATGATTTACACAATATGATTCATAAGGTATTATACGATATAAAAGTAAAATAAAAGGCATGACTCTTTACACGAAATGATCCATAAGGGGTTATAGATCATATTGTGTAAAAATCATCCTTTTTTTTTTTTTCATATTGTGTGAATTCTTATGAATCATATGGTCTAAACTGTCTTTTTTTTTTTTTCATATATTGTTATAGGAGTAAAGTAAGTTTCTTACTAAATTTTGTGGTAGAAAAATAAATTTCTTCACTTGGGGAAAGACTTGGCAAGTCAACGAATGAACTTGACTTGGGAAAGACTTGGACTCTTCACTTGATGTGATTATAAAAATACTTCTTTAATTAAAAAAATATTTCATTATATTACAATAAAGTAATGATTATTCCAGTATATATTTTTAGTTAATCAAACTACATTGGAATCAAAAATTATTATATAATATATTTTATTTGTTTCATTATGGAACGTAATATTATTTAAATATCAATAAAACATGATAATTAAACATCAGTGATATTTGTTGTACCTGGACAGGACTAACCAAGTATTAAGATTTCCAATTCAAATGTGTGTACCTCTTTTCTTCTCTCTTTTTTTCTCAAAGCATTTTTTTAGATATTTCTGCTTTAAATTCTTTCAACAATAATAATGGTCAAATGTCTTGCCCCAAAACCGCGTTCAATTCCTTTCAATTCATTGACAAGGAGCTGCTAATTCATCATTATTCTTACTCTTATTAGAGAGGCATCATTCAGCTTCAATCTTTGAAGATTATGATAAACTATTCATTGCACTAAGTACAAATTTTGTGATATGCGAGATCTTTAACATATTTCACATCAAATGATTTAAAAGAGAACATATCATTATACATTCTAATATTTTGTTCTAAAGCAATGACTTCTTCTGAATTTGAAGTATACACTTCATTTAATTCATCTGAAATTTCAATTTATGATGGTATTATTGTTTTCATTATATCACAACAAAAGGTTGTCGTTTCCAAATGCAATTGGACTTTTTTTTTCAGTACATGTAGCTTTGTGCAGATAAATGCACAAATTAAAAAATCTAATGACAAAAAAAAAATTAATTAAACTTTTATAACTAATAATCTTTATAATATATTGTTTTGACGGTGTGGGGCGGGCGGTCAACGGACCTAGCCCATTTTGTAAGCTCTATCTGCAACATGATCACTTGTTGGAGAATTACACACTTGTTGGTTTAAACTAAAATTGTTTTGAAATATGTAGGCAAACCTCTTCCATTGAAGATTATTGTTCAAGTGTTCGAAAAGTTTTGGTATAAGGATTTACATCCAAAATTCTCATGAGTTTCTTCACAATATCTTCAGATGTAGCTGAAACTTGAATCAAATTCATTATGCTTACAACCTCTTTATGAGTTTCATAAAAATACAAGCGAAACTATCATCGTGCATCATTTAGCTTCAATCTTTGAAGATTATGATAAACTATTCATTGCGCTAAGTATAAATTTTGTGCTATGTAGATGCAAGATCTTTAACATATTTCCAATCAAATGATTTAAAAGAGAACATATCATTATACATTCTAATATTTTGTTTTAAAGCAATGACTTCTTCTGAGTTTGAAGTATACACTTCATTTAATTTATCTGAAATTTCAATTTATGATGGTATTACTGTTTTCATTATATCGCAACAAAAGGTTGTCGTTTCCAAATGCAACTGGACATTTTTTTTTCAGTACATGTAGCTTTGTGCAGATAAATGCACAAATTAAAAATCTAATGACAAAAAAAAAATTAATTAAACTTTTATAACTAATAATCTTTATAATATATTGTTTTGACAGTGTGGGGCGGGCGGTCAACGGACCTAGCCCATTTTGAAAGCTCTATCTGCAACATGATCACTTGTTGGAGAATTACTCACTTGTTGATTTAAACTAAAATTGTTTTGAAATATGTAGGCAAACTTCTTCCATTGAATATTACTGTTCAAGTGTTCAAAAAGTTTTGGTATAAGGATTTACATCCAAAATTCTCATGAGTTTCTTTACAATATCTTCAGATGTAGCTGAAATTTGAAACAAATTTATTCTGTTTACAACCTCTTTATGAGTTTCATAAAAATACAACCGAAACTATCCTCGTGCATCATTCAGCTTTAATCTTTGAAGATTATGATAAACTATTCATTGCGCTAAGTATAAATTTTGTGTTATGTAGATGCGAGATCTTTAACATATTTCACATCAAATGATTTAAAAGAGAACATATCATTATATATTCTAATATTTTGTTCTAAAGCAATGACTTCTTCTGAATTTGAAGTATACACTTCATTTAATTCATCTGAAATTTCAATTTATGATGGTATTACTATTTTCATTATATCACAACAAAAGGTTGTCATTTCATATTCAAACCTTACTATGCCTCAACAAATGCAACTGGACATTTTTTTTCAGTACATGTAGCTTTGTGCAGATAGATACACAAATTAAAAAATCTAATGACAAAAAAAAATTAATTAAACTTTTATAACTAATAATCTTTATAATATACTGTTGGATAATATACAGTTAGGTGTTATTGAAAAGATGCACAATTACGGGTTAAGTCGAGGCAAGAGTTAGGCTCTTTCTCCGTAAGACGATATTGCCCCGTATCCAAGTGCTCACGGTTAACGGCAATCGTCCCCAAGATACAACGACTTCTAACTTAAGGATTAAGTCGAGGCAAGAGCTAGGCTCTTTCTTCGTAAGACGATATTGCCCCGTATCCAAGTGCTCACGGTTAACGGCAATCGTCCCCGAGATACAACGACTTCGAGCTTAAGGATTACAGTACAACAACCCAAAAGCTATCGGCGAACTTACTCGATACTCGAAAGCTATCGGCGAACTTACTTGATACTCGAGACTTTACAACAACCCAAAAGCTATCGGTGAACTTACTCGATACTCGAGACTTTACAACAACCCAAAAGCTATCAGTGAACTTACTCAATACTCGAAAGCTATCGGCGAACTTACTCGATACTCGAGACTTTCTTAATAATGACTATTGAAAAGAATGTTAATGCTTTTTGATTTCTGCGTGATTTTCTAAATGAAGAAATGAAATGGGGGCCTCCTATAATGCTTTTTGATTTCTGACTCGAGACTTTCTTAATAATGACTATTGAAAAGAATGTTAATGCTTTTTGATTTCTGCGTGATTTTCTAAATGAAGAAATGAAATGGGGGCCTCCTATAATGCTTTTTGATTTCTGCGTGATTTTCTGAATGAAGAAATGAAATGGGGGCCTCATATAATGCTTTTTGATTTCTAAATGAAGAAATGAAATAGGAGCCTCCTATAATGCTTTTTGATTTCTGCGTGATTTTCTGAATGAAGAAATGAAATTGGGGCCTCCTATAATGCTTTTTGATTTCTTCGTGATTTATAGGAGTAAAGAGATGTGTCATTTCCCACAATGGATACCACCCTCGGACTCAAAAGGTGTGTTCACACCTCTTCACAAGTGTCAAACCATTTGGACCCAAGGGTCACACCACTTGACCACACCCTTTCACACCCAAGGGTCACACCACTTGGTCACACCCCTTCACACCTAGCTCGGTCTGAACCCGGACCGGCCCGACCCGACGACCGGATCCGTGACCCGACCCGGTCCGGTCCAAACCGAACCCGAATGCAACAGTGCCACGTGCGGTTCAGATGGTGTGTGTGTGCTTAGCCAACTAGGTCCAAAAAATGCACTAGATTGGGTTCTACCATAAGGGAGCACACATGATTATCTCTTATACGTGTGCTACTATTAATAAAGTGAAACTTTTTCCACCAATTTTCCAATGTGGGACAACATTCATCTTTCTTCCATTTTTCTTCACAAGAAGGATCCAAGTTGCCAACTTTGTGTATTAATTTCTCCTTCACCCGAAATTGAAAATTCGAAAGTAAATACACTACATTCATCTACACAGAACGTAGATTCCAATTTAGCAACTTATTTCCATTTATTTAAAATGGAATCAACATTAAAAATTGGTCAAAGATTGGTCAAAACCAACTTTCTCTTCCAATTTCCAACATATACTGTATAATTCTGATAAAAGTAAAAAAAGTTAGATTTTTGTCGGTCATGTCGTATAACGTCTATAAATAACATTGTATTACTCTATAAGAATCATTGCAACATGATCATACCGTGTAACCCCTTATAAAAATACGACAGTTCACGTGATAGTTTAAGAAATACAGGATGGTTTACACAATATGATCCATAAGGTATTATACGATATAAAAATAAAATAAAAGGCATGACTCTTTACACGAAATGATCCATAAGGGGTTATAGATCATATTGTGTAAAAATCATCTTTTTTTTTTTTTCATATTGTGTGAATTCTTATGAATCATATGGTCTAAACTCTTTTTTTTCTCATATCTTTATAGGAGTAAAGTAAGTTTCTTACTATTTTGTGGTAGAAAAATAAATTTTCTATATTTTTATGATATAAAGAGTTGTTATACTTTTTTTTATATAAATCTTGAAATCTGTTTAATAATTTACAAATCTCAACAGTGATATAATTCAACATTTTTTTCTTAAGAAAACAGAGGCATTCTATTATTATTTTCTGCCGGCCAAGTCTTTCCCAAGTCAACGAATGAACTTTTGGGAAAGGGACTCTTCACTTGATGTGATTATAAAAATACTTCTTTAATTAATAAAATTTTTCATTATATTACAATAAAGTAATGATTATTCCCGTATATATTTTTAGTTAATCAAACTACATTAGAATCAGAATTTATTATATAATATATTTTATTTGTTTCATTATGGAACGTAATATTATTTAAATATCAATAAAACATGATAATTAAACATCAGTGATATTTGTTGTACCTGGACACGACTAACCAAGTGTTAAGATTTCCTATTCAAATGTGTATACCTCTTTTCTTTTTTCTTTTTTTCTCAAAGCATTTTTTTAGATATTTCTGCTTTAAATTCTTTCAACAATAAAAACATAATAATTGTCAAATGTCTTGCCCCAAAACCGCGTTCCTTTCAATTCATTGACAAGGACCTGCTAATTCATCAATATTCTTACTCTTATTAGAGAGGCACACGAGAGAGAGAGAGAGAGAGAGAGAGCAGCATCATTATTGAAGGAAGGTGATCAAGCATAAGGTGAGCACTTTATTACTAGAATTATTGAAGAATATGAACCTGAATTTCAAACATTAACTGATTATTCATGAAGCACTAGGCAAAATGTTCAGAAAAATATAGTCTCCATATCATGAGGTTATTGGTCAAGTGATTGCATAGTTCATATAATTAACCTCATAAAAAAGAGTACACATTCACTGTTTAAAACAAATCCCACACAATCTGTGTTTTTCCTTTTCCTTTTGCCACGTTCGCGAATTTCATTTTGTTGTGCCTTGAAGTACCCCTAACATGATTGTAATGCTATTTTTGATCTCATAAATTTAGTCACTAATTGTCACAAAACCATTTTACTGATCATATAATTCAAACACCATTTTACTGACCATTTAGTTACCTTTTACTGATCTCATAAAATAAAAAATAAAAAAAGGTATTGGTACAAAGCGGCTAATAAAATAGTTTTGTTACCTATACACCATAGTGGCTAAAAAGCCACATTTGCACTCTATGCACTGATCATATAATTCAAACACTGTAACCATAGTCATAACAATACAAGGGACTGGCAAAATTGATACTTAGACATTTCATACCAGATATATGATTATGCTGATGTTGAGCATCCACAGGTTTACCTGTATCTGCCATCTCTATGGATTCTCCTCCTCCATCAGACAACGGGGGAGCAAGAGCTGCAGGTAAAATTCAAATCATTCACTAACAATAACGCAGTTTTGATGTATGCACATTTGAAGTTAACATCCTTAATGTAGCAACATTTCATGTGTAGCTATAATTATCAGCTTAATAGTACTAGCAGTTATCGGTGTCATCTCGTGCTACTGTGCAAAAAAGATGAGGAGAGCAATAGTATCGGAACTAAGAGCAGCAGTTGCCCCACCACCACCATTTAGTGTGATAAAAGTCTGGGAAGTTGATGCCCCTACAATGGAGAGATTCTTTCGAGAATTGGCTGAGGAAAAGCCGATTCGTTTCACTGCTCAACAACTTTACACTTTCACAAACAACTACTCTATAATGTTGGGATGTGGAGGTTTCGGAAAAGTGTACGAAGGGCAGTTCCCTAACGGAGTGAAAATTGCAGTGAAAGTCCTCAATAAGGTTGCAAACCGGGGTGTTGAGGCGCAGTTCATGGCAGAGGTAGGAACTATTGGGAGAACTCATCATATAAATTTGGTGAGACTGTATGGCTTTTGCTATGATCAGTTTATGAGTGCTCTTGTTTATGAATTCATGGAGAAAGGATCACTGGACAAACATTTGTTCAGCGAAAACGGAGAATTGGAATGGGAGAAGCTGCATGAGATTGCTGTTGGAACAGCAAAAGGCATAGCATACTTACATGAGGAGTGTCAGCAGAGGATAATTCACTATGATATAAAGCCGGGAAATGTTCTTCTTGATGCGGGTTTTTCGCCAAAAGTTGCAGATTTTGGCCTGGCAAAGCTCTGCAATAGAGATGATACACATGTTAGTATCACAGGATACAGAGGGACTCCCGGGTACTCAGCCCCCGAGTTTATGCTTAAGAATTTTCCCATTACCTATAAATGTGACGTCTATAGCTTTGGAATTCTACTGTTCGAGATAGTTGGAAGAAGGAAAAACACGAGAGGTGGAGGCGATGAGGAGAGTCTCAATTGGTTCCCAAAGGACGTGTGGGAAGAGTACGAGAAGGGTGAGCTAGCGGCGTTGATAGAGGCTTGCGGGATAAAGTTGAACGATAGAAGCAAGGCTGAGAGAATGGCTGAGGTGGCACTTTGGTGTGTCCAAGATTCACCCGAGGCAAGACCACCGATGAGTGCTGTGGTGAAGATGCTCGAGGGAGGAGTTGAAATTATGCCACCACCTAAACCATTTCACTACTTATTTTCAGTGGGAAGCAATGTGCTCAAACCACCGAGCAACTCTGAGAGTGCATCAGGATATACAACAAGTGATGGATTGAATTCGTATTGGTACAAGGACACCACAACTCCCATAATGTCCAAATACGAGATACAAATTGCCTCTTCATAGAACACAGATGGATAGTCAGTCTCCCACATTGTTTTCCATTGGCTACTCATCGACTTAGACATATGTCAATTAGGGTTGGCTTGCCACCCAAATTATGATCTTTTTCACACTTTAATTCACTTTTTTTTGGTGCAGTTTGCAACCTCAAGTACTTGATTTATCACACTTTGCAACCTAAAGTGCATCATTAATCACACTTTGCAATCTTATGTACACAAAATTTGAAGATATCTCTGGCCACTTTTTTGCTGGAATACAATCACATGCATTGCACTTAGTGTTTTGATGGGCTTTTCAATCTTTTTAGCACAAATAAAGACAAAACCATTATAAATCCCATTATGCTGTTTCTTATAATTCAGATTGAAATCTGTAACAAAAAAAAGTGCGAAAATTGTCATAACTTGGGTGGCAAAATCAAATTAACCTCCCGTAAGTATTAGTAGGTATTTAGGATCAATATGGAAAACGGCGATAGTGGACATCTAATCCTAGTTGGTAATATATAGTTCACAGCTTGAGAGTGTTGTGATAGCATTATTATCTTCACAGTGGTGGTGTTTCAGTATCAGGTTAGGAAAAGGGCAATGAGAGTGCAGCCAAATTGCTGTGCATTTTCTTCTCAAAAAAAAAAAAAAAAAAGGGTCCGGCTATCCACACCCCATAAACTTCTAAACACACCCCATTTTTTATATATTTGATTTAAAAAATCCAAAAAATAACAAAATTTCAAATTTACCCTTAATGAATTAAAAAGAAATGAAAAACAGCCAAAATTCCTTCTCTCCTCCCGTCGTTTGCTTCTCCCTTCTGTTTTTTTTTTTTTTTTTGTTTCATTCCTCCAACTTTTTATCTTGAATTTGTAAAGGGATAATGTATGAAAAATCATTCTATAAATTAACAAAATATATAATAATCGTGTGAAATCGTGTAAAAAGAACAAAAAAATGGATCAAATCTGATGATTCGTTCGACCCTGGTTGGCCGAACACACAGACATCGTACACGTTATAGTGTGTTCGACCAACCAGGATCGAACGGGGACTCAGATTTTTTTTTTCTTTAAGTTTTGAGAAATAACACCATAATATGATGAAAATCATTTATTTGGTCAACTAAATATGTAAAAAATGTGTGAAAATCATGTAGAAATCGTATAAAAAGAAGGAAAAAATTGATCAAATTTGAGGCCCCGTGTGACCTTGGGTGGTCGAACACAAAGGCGTCGAACACACCTCTGTGTGTTCGACCACCCAGGGTCGAACATGCCCTCAGATTTGATCCATTTTTTTCGTTCTTTTTACACGATTTCACACGATTATTATATATTTTGTTAACTCATGGAATGATTTTTCATACGTTATGCCCTTACAAATTCAAGATAAAAAGTTTAAGGAATGAAAGAAAAAAAAAAAGGGAGAAGCAGGCGACGGGAGGAGAGAAGGAATTTTGGCTTTTTTTTTTTTTTTAATTCATAAGGGTAAATTTGGAATTTTGTTATTTTTTAAATCAAATATTAAAAAAATTGGGTGTGTTTAGAAGTTTATGGGGTGTGGATAGCCGGACCCAAAAAAAAAATGTTGTACATTACCATAACTTCTCATGTAACAAATCCAGAAAACTATCTGTTTTACATTCATTTCTAGTACAACAATTTTAAATTTGTTTCAAAAAAAAAAATTCTTAGCACGAAATGCCCTGCTTGTTCCATTCATGAGGCAAACTACAGAACTTCCATTGCATTGCATTATGCTATTATCTAATAAGAATATTCTCATCCCTGCTTATCAAACTGTGATTTCACATTGGTAAAAAACGAGATGCTTCACAGTTAACAACTACAGCCTCAAAACACACCCTCAAGGCTAACTCCTAATCATCAAGTTCAAATAAAGTATAGTGATGCAAGGAGGATTAAAATCAAAAGCTGCAGAGGCAGGAAGTGAACATATATGTTCTGCAGTGAAGCAAGTTTATGTGAGCACATACTTTAATCCTCTTCACTCTCGATTCTCCATTGTTGATCATCGCTGAAAAGGTCATCCGGTGGATCATAAACAATCATGTTGGGAAAGAGTTCTAAAAAGTCATCCTTCACCTTCTCCCTCAGTTCAGGATATGAGATTAACCCTTTTAATATGACACGAAAAGGCAACGATAGCGGGGGATCAGGAGAACATCTCATTTCGTCATATATCCGCATTGCTTCATCTGGCAATCCATTGTCCAAAAAGGCCCTGACAAGGTCTCCAAAAGTATGCTGATCAAAATGGACTTCCTCTCTTTTCAAATCCTCGCACACAACCCTTGATTCATCGACCCTTTTGTTTCTAGCAAGCATCATGAGCATATCCCGATAGAAAAACATATCAGGTCGATACCAAGTTTCTTTCCGCACCACATCATACAACTGTTATACAAAGAATGAGTCAATCAGTAATGTTACTCTACATACTCTTTGTATGTAAATAAATCCAAAGGCCACTTATGGTCAAATCAAATTCTGCAAATCTCCCTCTCTATATCATGATTTCACATCCAAACTAGGAGCATAAATGTGATCCTAATTCCTATAACAGAATGCACAATAGAAGCCACAGTAAAAAAAAAAAAATGCATCGATAGAAAATCTAAAAAACAATTCAATCCGTAAGTAAGTACAGATCAGTCCTTTCTTCTTACAAATCACTTAGAATTGGGAATCTTGTAATCATTAACTAATCATTCAATTACACAGCTCATTTATAGTCCTTGGAAGTATGTATATATCTCCTTTTAACAGAATTCATACATCACAAATAATAAACTTGCTCATAAGTTGATTATTGGACAATTTTCGTGCGAGCAAACAGACATAAACAACATAAACAACAATCACCGACATTGTCTAATCAAGACCATATTTTTAAAGATGACATTGTTGCTACGGATAGCTTTGAGTTATTAGTACCAGATGTGCCGTAAAATCAGAATAACATAAATCCTTTTCTGAATGAATCATACCACAAGAAATTGAGCAATAGAAAAGGTTATGAACAACAAGCAAACATCAACCTTGAAAATTGAAGAACCAGCAGCAAGATACATTAAGAAAGCAATATTTAATTGTATAAAAAAAAATTAACAAATCATAGAAAGCAAAATGATATTACGAAATCATGGGGGCTAAGCATTCCATCTAGAGCATCAGGCATTGTTCAACTGTTCAATTAAATTCTCCAGATGAAATATATTTGTCAGCATAGTTATCTAAGTTCAAATTAATTATTCAAAAACATCCCCATCGTCCTCAAGATCATTAAAATTCCACCAACAATATCTATTCTCTTCACATACAAAAAGCGCTAAACATATCTGTTCAGTAAGTGGCAACTTTGGTTTCGAATTCATCCTCAAATCCTTCAATTCAAACATAACATAATTGAATCAAAAAGACGAACAAAGAAGAAAATTACACG
Source organism: Scutellaria minor (assembly GCA_954870855.1). Lineage (NCBI taxonomy): Eukaryota > Viridiplantae > Streptophyta > Magnoliopsida > Lamiales > Lamiaceae > Scutellaria > Scutellaria minor. Next base: position 17,765,473 of record OX940729.1, on the reverse strand, counting down.
ACCTTCATGGAGAGAACGATGAGGTTCTGGCGCTGAAACTCGACAAGGACCGCAACAAGGTCGGACCTGAGTAGGCGGGAAACATTAGTCTTCATGATTCATGAACCGCTCGAACCGCACAGGGTGGTGCTGTAGGCGTTTGAGCTCCTTAGCCACCATTAGACCCTCTTTTCCCATCTCTTTCTTCCGCCGCCATATCGACAAGCTGGGGCTGGAAGCCGCCCCGCTGATAACGTGCCTAGTTCCGCTTGTACGAGGTTGAAGGTGCAGCTGCAGTTGGCGTGGAGCCTGCCGCAGCAGATTCTGGCCTTGACGCCACATTCACTTCCAATGTCAACTTATATTGTTTTCAATATATGTTGATTGCATATACTTGCAGCAGTGAGAACCTGCAGAAAATTACAGAAATAATTTCAAAAAGCTTGGTCGATTACAAAACAATTGAATTTTGACAAAGGAAAAGGAAAATTTTCGAAGAGGCATTTCATCGAACAAGATACCTGCATTTTTTCAGTTACAAAAGCTGGCACGATTAGCGGCGAACCTGCGGCGGCGGCGATGAGCTCCAATTGATTTCGAACGAGGAGGAGTTGTAATCGAGTTCCAGGTTCTACTTCTCTTTGTCCTTATCCTCTATTACAATCCTCAGGCTTCTCGGTGTTTCCACAGGGGTAGAACTGTCAATTCAACTTTTTTCCTCCTCTTCCCAGATTTCATCCATTGATGATTGAAACACAGAAATATATAGTAGAAATAATCGATATATATATATATATAAAATAACAATTACCCCTAACAATAGAAATGCCAAAAATTTCCCGCCTATTTTCCTTTCTAATAATAGAAATTTCATCAAATTTTATATTTTAGTTTTTTGTGATATTAATTGAGTTTATTGTAAATTTTTAAAAATATTACTTTTGTGTAATAAATATATATTATATATAATAATCTAATTTTGTGTAATAAATATATATGGTATATAATAATCTAACTTTGCTAACAAATATTTTCAATGATATATATGGCAAGAAATATTAATTGATATGTATATAATAATATATATATATATGTATCAATTAAATATCTTGCCTTTTTGAACTATTTTTTTTCAAATACACATATAAGTTCATTATGGTTTGTTTTTCAAATCAATTAGTTATTCAATAATTAATTGAGTAATATGATATCAAATAATTATTTATGTTACAACTAATTTTGAATTAAAAATATATAAACTAATGAATTTGTTTGAAATCTAAAATATATAAATTGTAGAAATTTTGACTTGAAACAGTATTTGCAAAACGTAATACTAATTTACAAGCTATCTTTTTCAAAATCAATATTATTGATCATGATATAATAATCATATAACTAATATATAAACATATAAATGTAGAGTATATCATATATACCTATTTGAGTTTGCAAATATATGAATAATTAAATGAATAAACTATATGAAAGTATTGCAATACACGTTCACATTAAATTTTTTCTAATTATATTTCATATAAATACATGATATTTTGGTATATACATACATTATTCTTATATAAAGATTTTGAATTTTGATACATATGTAGATATGCACATGTTTATGGTTTGATATCTTTCTATAACATATCATTAATGTATTTTAGGTAATTAGAAAACTAATGTTTTGAAAGGACTATTCACTATTCATTTCAATAATATTACGCCGAGTTTAAATATAGGATATAAAATTATATATGTATAAAATATGTTTATGTTACGTTGAAGTTATCAGTGGATGCAATGTAACACCCCATTTCAAGAAAACACCCTGCATATGCATATTTTATAAATTTCTTTTATCGTTCAAGTGTTAATGATTTAAGTACAAGTTTTCATATTACGTAAGATTTTATGACGTGTTTTCTTTCGAGATTTTAAGGGTTTTGCAGGATTGCTCACGGATGAAACCGAGCTCGATCTCCACTCACTCGACACATATGAACGGAAGTAAAAAGATAAGATGATGATCAAAGTTAATTAATAGAATGATTTTAGGTTTTATGCTAAGTGATTTCCATATTTGTGTGATTTATACATTATGCTATTATTTCTAGTCTTTACAATAAGGTATGCATGTATTTATACATATGTGTTATATGAATATCAAAATATCAAGATAAATAATTAGATTAACCTTTATTTTTAATACAAAGCTTCCAAGGTAAGTCTTTTAGCAAGTGGTAACCTAGCCTAGCCACCTCACTAATCTAATAGCATCATGCAAATAACCATCCACTTGCAACATGCAATACATCTTAGCTTGAGGATATTTCTTCTCTCTCCCTCCCTCTCTCTCGATCACTCTCTCTTTCTCTCTCTCTCTCTTGATCACTTCATATAGGAGAGCCAAAGTCATAGATAAGTTAGTACAAGAGATAAAGGAAAGCAAAGATCTTTTATCCATCAAGTCTTCTTCAAAACCTAAAGGTATTTTTGGCTAAACCCTTATGAATCCTTCATTAAAACTCATGATTTATGCTTAATACTTTAGGATAAGAAGTCCAAAGATGTTCTTTCGCATATTTGTTGGGATTATATGTTGTTTGCATGGAGGAATAAGTTGATTCTAGGGTAGACTTAAAGATATGCTTTATTTTGCTATTGTTTTGGTGGTGTTCGAAAATCTTAGGAATTGAATTAAGATGAATACTTTTGCCTGATTGAAATATATGAAGTCAAGAGCATGTCTGTAAAATTTCATAGGATTTGGAGTTAAATTCGATTTTATGTGATTTTTCTAAGACAAGCTGTTCGGGGACAGTTTTTACCCTATTTTCGGGTCTGATTCGTATAATTTTCTGGAATAATATACTTCGAATTTATGCATGATATTTTTCTATATTTTAGAACCTGTTCTTAGGTACGTGTAGGATTTTAGTATGAATTTTTTTGAGTCTTTTACGATTTATGCCGAATTTTACGATAAAACCTGTTTTTCGCGTAGACGATGTCCTGTTTTCAGCTTCGTTCTAAAACTCATAACTAATTATTGGGATCGAATTTATAAGCCATGTTTTACTATGTTGTAGTACACGTTCTTAGGAGTATGTAGAATTTTACTATGTCGTTTTTGGAACCTTGTACGAATTATGGTGATTTTTACGAGAAAGTCCATTTTTCAGCATATGATGTTCAGTTTTTCGGCCAACTTAAGAAATTCATGACTACTTATGTGAACCTTATTTTTAGTTGATGTTTTTATATGATGTAATAAAAGAAGTTATGTACGTATATGAATAATTGTATGATTTTAGGAATCACATGTGAATTATTAAAATTGTTGCGATTTTATGGGTCTTCTTATCATTCGAAGATTACTAGTTTGGAAGTTTAACGAATAAGTTATGAGTATGAATGTCTTTTGGGTAAATGTAACCTAATATAAATGCAAAGAATGTGTTATACGATATAAGGAAGCTAATCAATTAAGTGTGTCGAGCGCAGTCGAGACGATCGGTGGAACCTGAGTCAATCCTAGCACCTCTAACGAACAAGTGGGTAACTTCTACTCTCTACTATGTGTTGTTTATTAAGTTGATAAGTTATGTATGAAAGTCTACGATTGAAGTCCGTAGCTATAACCAGTATGTAACTTCCATTACTGGGCGACGACCATAAATGCGCAAAGTGTCTGGTCTAAGGAATCGACCATAAGGGCGTAAAGTGTCTGGTCTATGCAAGGTTTAGTGGGCGAGCGATTCCCACATTCCTCTATGATGTAGTACTTGCTTAACGGTTTAATTGCTTCACTATATGTGTTGTTAATTGAGTCGATAAGTTATGTATGAAAGTCTACGATTGAAGTCCGTAGCTATAACCGGTATGTAACTTCCATACCTGGGCGACGACCATAAGGGCGCAAAGTGCCTGGTCTAAGGAAGCGACCATAAGGGCGTAAAGTGTCTGGTCTATGATGTAGTACTCGCTTAATAATTTAATTGCTTCAATATATTAGACAGTAAGGTTATCCCACTGGGATCCCTCTCCGGAGGTGTCTCATGATGTTACGCTTTTTATTTTCAGGCTCGGCGTATGATGAGGTGGACGAGTAGCAGGCTGGGCGGACTTCTCTTAGTAGCTATGTTTGTACTAGTATAACGTTTCCGTTTAAGAACTATATGTTGTATATATGTACAGTATGATGTTATGGGCCTAGACTCGTATCCTATTATATATATATATGTTTTGTTGTGTAATTCATGTAAGTCTTTGGTTCAAACATTTTTCCTAGAAATGTGGGTGAGACACGACTAATCTTGGTTTATAGACAAAGATATATGTTATGTTTTAAAAAAAAAAATACCCGTGTCTTCGCTTTTAAGTCTTCCGCTGTATGTTATAAAATCATTATTATTTCTTTATTTTCTAAGTATGTAAAGGGTGACGACCTATTTCCAATAAAGGGAAAAGGGGCGTTACATGCAACGTGTCAACTGATGTTAAAGATTTGGTTAATAGACGTATTCTATTCAAGGTTTTAGTAAGGGGTGATCAACCATTATTTATAGGGGTTCCTTTGTTATTTCTGTTAAACCCTGAGATTATTACACTGTTTTGATGCGTCTTGCAATGAAACTCAAGTAAGCTCGATGCTCTACTTCTATTTCGATACATGCTAATCTTTATAACTTAATAATTTCATTATTTTGTTATTAACCTTAAATTTTGTTAATGAAGGAGTTCGATCTATTTTCAAAGTTTAAGCATATTGAATTCGATCTTGAAAATGTATGAATATTCTATATTTTTTTTCATATTCAAAATTAAATATTATTTGTTAAGGGTTTATTTATTTTGATTATTGATTTTTTTTAGATGGTAGAATATGGTGATGAGGTTTCCACTCTTGAAAAACCACTTTTGAAATATGGTGATAATGATTATATCAAAATTACAACACTTTTTGTATTGACTATTTTTTACTTATTTTTATACTTTTTTTAAATTAAACTACAGAATTTAAGATAATCGATCTATATTTTTGTTCAAAAAACTTTTGTAATTTGAGAAATTCTGACTTTAAGGCATTTGGAAAAAAATTATATAGTTTTTTTAATGGTATGTTGAAATTAGATTTTTTTATTTTGGGCTGTATAAATTTTTTATGCTCATTATGAATATATTATTACGCATATATTTGTATACTTATTTTCAAGACTAAAATGCTGAATTATTATGTTGATCATGGGATTATACTTGAAACATCAATATAATTATACTTGAAGCATTATATCTTTTATATTAAGATAATATATCATTGGTAAATTGTATCATTAATATCAAAATTTCAAAAAAACTCAGATGGCATAGCAAGCAATATATTAGAAATAAGTAAATTATATTGAATTTAATTATTAATATGTTTATATTTTAAAATGTAATAAATAAAATTAAAGGTTAACAAGTAAATTAATGAGAGCACAAATTGGTTTGATGGTAGTATAATTTATTTATATGATGGAGGTTTTGTGTTCGATTCCTATCCATAACGTTTTGGATTAGTTAAAGATTTTTTTCCGATTACTAAAATATATAAACGAACAAGGTTGCGAACTATAATTTAATGAGAGCACAAATTGGTTTGATGGTAGTATAATTTATTTATATGATGGGGGTTTTGTGTTCGATTCCTATCCATAACGTTTTGGATTGGTTAAAGATTTTTTTCCGATTACTAAAATATATAAACGAACAAGGTTGCGAACTATAAACGAATAGGCTGGCTAACTATAAACGAACCCACTCAACGAACCTGTTCGCAAACCCACTCAACGAACATGTTCACGAACTATCGAGTTGAATATGTCTAGGCTTGAGTTCGGCTCGATAAGTTATCGAACTCGAAACTCGGGCTCGAGTTCGGCTCGTTAAACTTAACGAACGATCTCGAATGAATATTTATCGAACCAAGCCGCGAATAGTTCGCGAACGACTTGGTTTGTTTACATCCCTAGAGATTCAATATAATTGGGGATGTAATATCAAAATTGTATTTATCCATTGATGATTAAATTGTATATATTACCAAAACCTCTAAAATTATAACTATTAAAATCCATATAAATGAACACAGAAAAAAACATAAAATATACATGCATAAAATTATCATGAGTTGCGGATTACTATTTAAAAAGAAATTAGGTTATGTTCAATTTAACTAAATAATAACTCATTAACTTATACCTAACATTTAAGGAAATATATATAGACATATAGATATATTTATATATAGTATCTATGAGAAAAAAATCATAGCATGATATAGATAAAGTGATTCGAAGATAATCTTCGATTAGTTTACATGCATAATTTGATTTTTATATATACTTTCCATTAATTGTGAATTAGTTTTATTAATATAGGTATTGTGTACTACATATGCTATCATACTATAATCCCTCGAAAATAAAATAAAAACTATAAGATAGGCTAGTAAAATTCAATAATCAAGATTTTGTGTTGTAAGTACATAAATTGAGTGCACGAGGTCTTGATCTATATGAATTTAACATTAAAAAATTGGTTAAGATGTCAATGATATATCTTCTCAAGGATCTAATATAACTATGGATGTAATATCAAAAAAAATTTTGTTCCATTAATGTTGATTCATGTGATTATATTACTAAAACCTCTGAGAGCAAGTTTGGTTCAATGGTTTAGGTGGGTTAGACTATTTTAACATGGTTAAACCCATGTTTGCTTTAAGGATTAAAAGTCCGGTGGTAATTTGAGCCCAATGCTAAATTGGTCAAAAGAGCATGGTGGGTTTGTAACATCCCAATTTTGAAGGCTTTAGAAAACTACTAACGCAATAGCTCAAAAATTTTCATGTACGCAACAGAAAAATGAAATATTTTTTCTTTTTAAATGTCTAAATAAAAATTTAAATAAATGGAATTTGGCGAGCGTGTTGTGGAAAGTCATACACTAAATAAAAAATTTATGAATATGCAGCGGAAGACTTAATGACAAGCTTAACTTTTTAATTTGACACTCACAATGAAAGAACGCAAAAATAAATCATAATAATACGAAACATATCAGAAATCTATATATGATTATAATTTATCAAATATAGTAAAATGCATCAAATTTAGAGTTCATATAGCAAAATGAAATGATTCAAAGTTTATAAAAATGTCAAATCATGTATAACTTGGATGAAAAAATTATAATTAACCTATTTATAAATAAATGGTGGACTATTTACTACACCTAATTTTTTTAACATACCACTTTGAATGGTATTTTAATCACGGCTTATATATACAAAAAAAAAAAAATCAAATATATTAATACATTTAATATGACAAACCATTCTTGTTTAATGCTTACCTAACTAAGAAAAATATTGTTATTTGCCCAAACTAAACTCATTTTTGTGACCTCACAGTAATTATCGAGTATATTTTGTTCACTCCAACTTAGCTTTCAAAATCATTATACATGATCTTCTATTTTATTGTTATGTTTCATTTAAAGTTCTAAAATAATTGCTACAAACCACACACTACTTATATAAATAACATTATTAAGTAATATATATTATGTATTAAAAATAATAAATTATAAAATAAAATAACGCAATTCCCAAAATCATGTCAAAATAATATTGACATGATTTTGGGAACTGAGTCAATATTATCTCGTGTACAATTCTAAAAGATTATTGTTTGATTTCATGATCAATCAAAATGTAATTTGGATCTTGAGTTAAAACATAATTTGGATCTTGAGTTATCAAATAAGAAAAAAGTGACTATATGCAAATTAGGTCTTGGTAACCCAAAATACAACATTTTTAGAAAGTAAAAAAATCAATAAAGAATAAATAATAATTAAAAGGGTAAGGTGATGAAAGATAGAGATGTTTTGAAAAAGGAAAAAACAAGAATTTGACCCCCCATAGATAAAGCCAAGATTTATTATTTGCTCGAAATCTGTTCAATGAGCTGGCTTTGTATATCCATTGGACCACTCACGGTTCACCAATTTGAACGAGTAATTTTATCAGCACAACTGTTTTATGTACCAAACATCAGGTACAACTCTTATTGCGGAATAAACACCACTCAGGTAGGTGAGCCATGCTTTAAAGATTGTACATTCCTTTTGACTCTGGTCTTTGGCATTATTCTGCACCTCAAAAACTAAAAATTCCCTCTTTTATTATTTCTTATTTCTTATCCAATTTTAATAATCCACAATCGGAAATCTTCTATCTGTCACAATCCAAAATTCTCAAAATCGAGCTTGATGTGTAAAATGGATTTGAGTCGTGTGATTGATGGCGAATAATTTTACATAATTATATCTGTAAAATGATTGTATGTAAATTTTTTTCTTTTCATAATAATTGTAAATTGTAACCACAATAAAGAGAGTCAACTGAAATTGCATTTTATGATTTTATCAAATAAGAATCAAACAATATATAATGTTTTATTGGAAAAAATATAAAAAATTAATTTAGAAATATAATTTTTTTAAGGGTACAATATTTTTTAAAAGCACTTGCAAAATAGAATAAGCAACGAGAGGGTCCCAAGATCTCTCTCATGTGTAGTTTTATATTAATAAAACCTTAGCTTAGCTTGAAAGAACCTAACAAATGTGAATTGTCCTACAATTCTTATTATTCATATTATAACTTTGTGGAGTAGTAGTTATGTAATTTCTTTCTACAAACATTATTAGTTAACCAAGCAGAATGAATTCTAATAATAAGTTTTTTTTGATTAATATATAAATTTTAACAATAACATAAATAAGTTTATAATCAATAATAAATCTTTACAACATCTAACTAAAACAAATCATTACAATATCTTGTTAATTTTCTTGATGAATTGACATAAAAATAAAAAATCAATTCAATCAATATAAGGTTGCACGAACATATTTATCTTATTAGACTTGGGTCTTAATGAAAATATCTCATTAACTAAATTTCAATAGTTCAAAATGTCAAACTTCTTGTAATTTTCGACAATTGCAAATTTGTTTTAAAAAAAAAAAAATTAGAAAACCATACTCTTAATTTTAGAAAATGTACGAAAACTTACAACTTAAGAGTAAATTAAAAAGGGCTGATTGGTTTTTCCATTAATCTAATTACTTGAGAGACTTTACATATCAATTTGTAAACAAAAAAACTCCTGTGCACCAGGTGCACGGATTTAAGATCCGTGCAATCCGGGTCGATCCGACCCAGATCCGCGAGTTTTTATTTTCCAGATTTTTGTCCTGACCTTTATGTTATAAATGTATAACATTTACATTATAAAATGTGTGACCTTTATGTACAACTATCTCTACCTTTATGCACTGTAACTTAGGAAAAATCTTCATTTTTTTCTAAGTAAAGGTCATGATAGTTGTACATAAAGGTCACACATTTATAACATAAAAGTCATACATTTACAACATAAAGGTCACAACCTGAAGCAAAAAAAAAAAAAAAAACAGCAAAATTCAAAAACACGCGGATCCAGGTCAAAAACTGGGTCGATCCGACCCGGATCCGCGAGTTTTTAATTTTTTTTATTTTTTTTTCCAAATTTTTGTCCTGACTTTTATGTTATAAATGTATGACCTTTATGTTAAAAATGTATTACCTTTATGTACAACTATCTCTACCTTTATGCACTGTAACTTAGGAAAAAAATGAAGATTTTCAACACAATTTGTACTATGTACCTTTATGTGATATTAATGTGATCTTTATGTTATATTATGTCACCTTTATGTACAAATATTCTGACTTTTATGCATCTTTATATATTATATAAATGTCAGAATATTTGTACATAAAGGTGACATAATATAATATAAAGGTCGCATTGATATCACATAAAGGTGTACAGTTCAAATTATATTGAAAATCTTCATTTTTTTCTAAGTTACAGTACATAAAGGTCATGATAGTTGTACATAAAAGTCACACATTTATAACATAAATGTCACACATTTACAACATAAAGGTCACAACCTGAAGCAAAAAAAAAAAAAAAGGCAAAATTAAAAAACACGCGGATCCGGATCAAAAACCGGGTCGACCCGGGTTACATGTGCACCAAGTGCACACAAGACCAACTCATTTGTAAATTAATTGAGTTCATAAACGTTATGGGTTGTTAAACTTCATTGAATCTTGAATCGAGTTAGTCATATACGAGTATTCTTATTTGTAAATCCAAGAAACAAAACTCCATTCAATATTATTTAATAAAATATGCAAATATGACTAAACATATTTTTCTATTAAACAAAATTTAAAGAGAACCCAAGTATTACAGTCATTTAGTGTTAGAAAAATAAAAGGAAAAAAGAAAAAAAAACACAAAAACTTTTATACACCTATGCATAGATCCATGCACCGAATCGATTCGACCCTCCACGTGCCGTCACACATCGCCACACGCCTGGATGTCCGCGCGCAAATTTGCAGAAACTCGCTCCTAGTTGTTATATTCTTTATTTTATGTTAGTCATACATTTTAATAGTGTTAGTCATACCTTTAGTAATGTTAGCTATACCTTAACAATTTTTAAAAAAAAATTAATATCTTTTATACCTTTTAGTTATGTCAGTCAACTTATGTTTGCTATACAATTATATATTACATAAATACATGATTATGTTGATATAAATATATAAATAATATCACATAAAAATATATATATTCAAATTATGTCGAAATTGATATTTTTTTAAAGTTAAAATATTATAATACTTATACATAAAAATATATGATTAATATAATATAAAAATATGCCTAATATAATATACAAGTTAGCGGAAAAAAAAAAGTTCACAAATCCGTTTCTACTCAATATGCATCAGGAGACCTACTCAAAAAAAGAATTAGCCTAGAGAAAAATGAGGGATTGTTTAGATGGGAAGGTAAAATTTGTTCTTTATCATTTGAGTTATTATTGAAAATGAATATGATTTCAAGTCGGTAATTTGTTTAAATTGAGATATATATTTATCTCCCAACTAAGCTAATGATGCAAAAACTACATTCTTATCCGATTAACTTTACCATATGGCTTTCTTAAACTTCATATTGAAACGTAAAACTGTAATTAAAGATCAAAATTATTCGAGGAAATCATAATATTAAACAAATAAACCCATAAATAAATCCATGTTTATCAAAAATCATATTTGGGAAGCAAATTTGCTCAAAAAATCTATTTCTTCAACAAAGTAGATGGTCACCTTTGAATTTTGTATATCTAACTTTATAAAATTTTGAAATTGAAAGGTTCGGGTTACAACAGAAAAAAAACCAAATAAAAAAATTAATTAGAATTTTGATTTATCATTGACCTAGTTAACTATTGTCCACACTCTAATACAAATTTGAATTCAATGAAAATTCAAACAAATTAAATAACAAAATGGATCCAATTCAATTCAATTCAATTAGTTTAAAAAGCTAATTACTTCCATAACAACTATTACATTACCACCCCACCTAATCAACCCCCGACCCCACCCCCACCCCCACACCCCAACCCACCCCGACCCCCACACACCCACCCATTAACATGAGAAACACAAAACAAAAAAACAAAAAACAAAGAGAGAGAGAGAGAGAGAGAGAGAAAGGCAGCTCTGGTTGGTTGCTGGTATAGCTTCATCTATCCATTATTATTTTTCCAGCTTTCACAAGTTTGAAAAGTGAAAAAAAAAAAGAAAAGAAAAAAAAGAGAAAAATCCTGTTCCTGGTGTTCGTCATCTACTTCATTGTGCAGATCTTCATCTATTCTTTCCCCCGAGTTCGATCCGGGTCTACCCGGCGTTGAATCCTAGTGTGAGATGATAACTCTACTCTGAAAAGGGAAATAGGGAGTTGCGAAATGTCGGCTTCTGTCGCCGCATTTGAACGCCCTCGTATTGGCAACTCGAATACGGTAATGCTCGAACTTCTGTTTCTGCTATTTTTTCGCAATTTTTTTGTTTTGTGCAATTTGTCCCTTTTTTTTTTTTTTGTTTGTGTGTGTGTGTGAGTGGTAATGATGGGGAAATAGGGATATAAATGGTGGGCGTTTTATTCTGTAGTCAATTTTAGTCAAGTTACAGTTGATATTTATCTTTGATGAGATTGTTGTTTTGCATCTTTCACATTATGGATTATTGCTGTTTTTTTGACGAATTTCTGTGTAATTTGTAGATTTTCAAGAGTGGGCATCTGCTCATATCTTCTAAAGGTAAGTGTTTTTCGGATTGGTGAGGAGGATAAGCTTGGAAATTGTAGTGTATGTGTATCAACTTCCACTGCATTGGCATTGGCTGAGATGCTTTTATATTTTGTGTTGTGTGGTCAGCATTACGTATGATGGCATATTGTTTTACGGACTAGGATCGTTTAACGCTGTGCATAACACCTTAACATGATTATGAGTGGTTTGTGAATTTTAGAATGGCGTTGTTTTACTTTCTAATGAGAATGCACACAAATACTAGTGGTAATTTGTGTTGATTTTGCTCCATAGTTCTAGGTATTGTGGAGGGTGCATAATTGAGGATTCTGATCCTAGAGCATACAGTGTTTGGCCTTGCTTGGGATTGATTAGTTGTGGTTGAGTTCTATTTTAATGGATATATGTGGCATTTAGTGCCACTGTGACTCGATAGATAACTAATCGCTGGCTTCCATATTTCCTCTTTATTGACACCTGTGTCAATTTTTATTTCTTGCTGTTTTATTGGTTTAGTTTCATGTATCCCTTAAATACTTAACCATTTGCAGGATTAGGGTGGAAATCATGGAAGAAGAGATGGTTCATCCTTACGCGTACTTCTTTGGTTTTCTTCAAAAATGACCCCGTTAGTTCTATTTTATCTTCTTCTTTTTTCCCCCCATTCCTTCTATTTATCATGTATTAAAGTTGATTCCTCAAGCTGACAAATTATCATATCACTAAGAAATGTAGCTCTTGTTTAACAGTTTCACATGACTTCAATTTCATAATATTATTGCCTTATATATATTAATTATTTTCCTTTGTGTAGAGTGCACTTCCACAGCGCGGTGGTGAAGTAAATTTGACTTTGGGGGGCATTGATTTAAATAATTCCGGAAGGTATACATGGATGTTCTCTCTTTTTATTCATATATTTCAATATGATCCTGCAGTGTTCTGATGTCTTTCTGCATGCAGTGTTGTTGTTAGAGAAGACAAGAAGCTGCTAACTGTGTTGTTTCCTGATGGACGTGATGGACGAGCATTTACTCTTAAGGTTCACAAATTATCACACAATCGTATCCTATTTTTGTTTATTTGTTGTGTGTGACACCTTCTTTTTGTTATGACCGCTTCTCCTTATAGTTATCCTGCATTGCTTATTACTAAACATATTTTTTACTCTTTTCTGCATGTAAACTCCAGGCTGAAACATCTGAGGACTTGTATGAGTGGAAGACATCCCTTGAACATGCTCTTGCGCAAGCCCCGAATGCTGCTCTCGTGATGGGACAAAATGGAATATTTAGAAATGACACCAGTGATTCTATTGAGGGGTCTTTCCATCAATGTTCGTACCTTTTTTTTTTTTGGATTTTCTTATTTAATACTGTATTAAAGCTTTTCTGCAAGTTTCCCCTCTACTTTAATTTAAGATTTTCATAATGTGCAAGTCCTGATGGAGAACCTTTTGATTCAGGGAGAGACAAACGACCAGTGAAGTCTTTGGTTGTTGGGCGCCCTATTTTGCTTGCATTAGAAGATATAGATGGAGGTCCATCCTTCCTAGAGAAAGCGCTTCGGTTTCTTGAGAAGTATGGTAAGCTTTTTTCTTCCCCCCAGCAGTTTTGAAATATTTACTCATGAGGTTGTGAAGCTATTTAGAATTCAATAACCGAATTCATTTTGTATCAGTTCCAGCCACTCTTGTAGTTTTACATTTGTATGCCTGTCAAGAATTGACCCGACATAGCATTATAAAGAGATTGAAGCCTTTGATTATTGCTATGTTTGAGATTAATTCCAGTGAAAGAGCTTTGTTTGGCCGATATATGTTAATCAAATTTTGAACTTGAATTTCGATCTTAATTTGTTTCTGTATCTTCCTGTCTTATAAAATGTGCAGCTACATGCTTTGTTGTACTCCCCTCCCCCCCTTTTGTCTTCAAAGTGAAAATTTAGTAAACATAACCATGACTTAACAAGTCAGGATTTTGGAAAAGACAATAGAACCATTCCTTATACATTTTACTATATTTAAATCGATCAAATATCATCATATCATCTGGGAGTAGATATATGACACAAACTGCATATGAAATGTATTCTGATGTAATGTATTCTGATGTTATCTTATATCCCATTTTTCTTGTAATCAATTACAATCAACATCTATTTAACTTACAGAAGATAAGGTAGGATATTTAGTGACGACAATCATAATGAGCCATGCTAAGTGACTCCATATTGTAATGTTCCAACTTACTATGGTCTCATCAAAGCAAAGCAACAAAATGGCCATATATAAGCTATTTATTTCATCTCCTCTCTTAGTGTATATTCTGACTTAGCTACAATGTTAACAGGAATTAAAGTAGAAGGAATTTTGCGGCAGTCTGCAGATGTTGAGGAAGTGGAGCGAAGAGTTCAAGACTATGAACAAGGTCTTGTGTTTTTTTGTTTTATTTGAGTGAATGTGCTTAAAGTCGTTATTTCTTTTCTTGTTGCTATCACTGCTTTCACCATTTTCATTGGTTGATCATGAGTAGGTTTAGGTTAAGTGTTATTCTACTTTAATTTGTTAAGTCAATATATTCACCTTATACATTTCTGCTTAATGATTATTTCTGTACAATATTGACCAGCCATGTTAAAGATATTAAACTTTTCTCTTCTCTTCTTTTTGGGAGACTATTCAATCTAATTGGAGTTCTTTTCCACCTGTTTTGAATGAGGTCAAAAATCTGATTACTGTTTTTGCCCAGTTCTCATATTTCCTTGTACAATGAGTTGGATAAATATATTGATAACTCAGCTGGATGGAAATATATTCTTAGGAGGCCAACTTTATAAATTGTCTTGAAATGGGAGAGGTCAGTCAGTCTGGGAGTAATTTAATGGATGTATATTGGATATGGAGAACAATGCTTCCAGTTAAAAGAATATAGGGGATTGTCTTCATTGCTGTTGTAGGCCTGCCTCCAGATATATTACTGTTCTTTTTCAGTGTTATCTTGGTGGGAAGATGAAGAGTAGAAGACTGAGGAATGCAGTCTGCAGTTGTTTCCGTTACATACTTTCACATTATTGTACAATTTTGCTCATTCCAAATCCTTTTTATTGAGAAACCAATTTTTTTATTAGTGGGTTAAATTCCGCTAATGCCAAAATAAATGTCAAAATTTCCATTAGACTACACAGCACGACCAATATGAAAGTTACTTGATCTCAGGAAAGGTGGAATTTGATCCTGATGAGGATGCTCATGTTATTGGCGACTGTGTTAAGGTTTGATTTCCATCTGAGTACTTGATTCTGGTGTTATGATTTTATTTTTTCTTGTACTTATGGAAGTTACCTCATCCTCAGCATGTTCTGAGGGAGCTACCTTCATCACCAGTTCCTGCATCCTGCTGCACTGCATTGTTGGAAGCCTACAGTAAGTTTCTTTTTCCATTTACTTAGATGCTTGTACTTTCAAAGCTGTTTTATTTGTTTTTCATAATTGGCTTAATGGCCCTGTTAATAACTTGAATTCTTTGTGTCTGTCTTGAGAAGAAATTGACCGGAAGGAAGCTCGGGTGAATGCAATGCAATCTGCCATACAGGAAGCATTTCCTGAACCCAATAGGCGTCTTTTACAGAGGTACGGGCTACTCTGTGCTTACATGTATTTGATGATGATTTGAACATTTAAATGTCTGGTTCCCTATTCTCTTCTATTGGAGATGTAAGGATTATTTATGTGTTTAGATTCACTCTCTGTCTCTGAGCACAAAATGTTGCTTGTTGCCAGTAAAATTGCCTTTATTTTAGAGGGTTATTGTCTAACCTTATTTAAAAGATGTTTGAATTCTTACATCATATAAGTTGGTTTATAGGTTATAAGATGTTAGACCCTGATATAAGGTTGGTTGTTTAAGTGTTTGGATAAAAGTACACGGAGTTCTTAAACTGTAGTAATAACAGTTCCGTAATTAAAAAGGAGCATGTCGAAAAAGATTTTTTTTTTTAATCTCCTTCAAAACTCTTGTCAACACATTAGAGGAGCTAATAAGCTCAGCCAAACACCCTCTTAGTCATACTGCTAGAGCTTCTATAACTCAACATACTGCTAGAGCTTCTAAAACTCAAATAGTAGATGGTACATAAATGCAATGTCTGGAAATCTTTATCTGAAAAATATCTCATTCCTACAATATGAACGTAAAAGCTACATTTTTTTTCCCTCTTTTATATAAGATATGGACAATTAACTATAAATTAGACAAGAACATGAAAAGTTGTTCCATACAAAGCAAACAAAACAATCATAAAAATTAAAAGCATTGCTCTAACAATATCTGGCATTAAAAAGGTTTTTCATTCTCTATGATTTGAAACACTCCAAGCAACCTTACTTATTTCAGATCTTCTCAAGGGACTCATCAGAATCAAAATCCTTGAAACTTATCTTATTACTTTCTAACCAAAGAGACCAGCACAAAGTTAAATCAATCACTCCCCATTACACTTGATCCCACCCTCAACTATGGAGTACCTGCCACCCTTCGGCCACCTGGGGGGGCGGATAGGGTATCTTCCCACTTATTAGGCAGATAAAGGTCTATTGTCACACATTTTTGCTGTAAAACCCGCTTCATCATTGATACAAATCCATATCACAGAGAATAAAAGCAAAGATCTTTTAGATGATGTGCTGAAAGGCAGGTTTGTAGGCAGCCTTCCCATCCTCAAGAAATGGTATTTAGATTTCAGCATCTCTGCTGTAACCTCTTTCTGAATGCCAAGTGTAAAAGTCACTCGAAGGAGTAGTGAGACCTTCTTTTAATTTTCTCCAGTACTTCGGAACATTTAAGAATCTGATTTTTGGTCAACTTCATGGTCCTAATGTCTTAACTATTCATTATCAGTCTAATAGACACACCTTTCTCATGATCTCATATATTTATTGTTCGATATTCTTTATTTTTATCCGTTTAAACTTATAGCAGTGAGACAATTATGGATTGTTATATGTTTTCTTGACAATCTTCTGAATCATACATGAGCTACATTACATGATTTATCCTTCATAACACAACTTGTTCTCTGCAATCTCATCAGTCCATTTTTCATTGTTTCTAGAATTCTCAAGATGATGCATACAATTTCTTCTCATGCTTCTGAGAATCGGATGACTCCGTCAGCAGTTGCTGCTTGTATGGCTCCATTGCTGTTGCGGCCTCTTTTAGCTGGTGAATGTGAATTAGAGGATGACTATGATATCAATGGAGATAGTTCTGCTCAGCTTCTTGCTGCAGCCAATGCTGCTAATAATGCCCAAGCAATTATCACAACACTCCTAGAAGAGTATGACAATATTTTTGATGTAAGCGAGTCCTCTCTATTCTCTGCTCATTCCTCATGTCTTATCTGATGAATGTTGAATGTGGTCAGAAGTTCATTTATTTGAATAATCATGCTTTATAGCAGTAGTTAGCTACTAAATATTTGAAATTGGTGCAACACGTGCTGGTGTAGTTAGCTTCTCAATTCTAGGAAAGATACAAAATGTCTTTTATTTAACTGATTGATGATTTATGCATAAAATCGGTGTTTTGGATGAGCTTATTGAAGCCCTTTTGCAAGCTCTCTATTTTCACTTTTAGTAACTTTTTGCAAGGTTTTACTTGCCACTACAATTTTACTTGACTAAAAGTGCATTAGAACTGCAAAATGTTATATTTTAACTTCTTTGTTTCTGTTGTTCCTTTTTATGGTAAACTACTACGGGCTTATATACCTGCATGATTTGCCATTTATCAAATAAGTCATTCTGTCGTTTGATTGCTTTAAGAAATATGAAGGATGTGCTTTACTAGTCACTCTGGTTTCCTTTCAGGATGATGGTCTGCATAGATGCTCCATGTCTGTAGATTCTCAGACTGATAACAGTGGAAGTGAAGATACAAGTGATGATGAAAATCCAGACACTAAAGTAAATGGTTATCACGATGCTCAAAACGAAGCTGACCCTGAAACAGATGTTGATTCTGATCGCAGACAGAGTGGGAAGTTAAGTGAAAGCAGTGGGTCTGCTGCTAGCGATCTTTATGACTATAAGGTTCTCTCTCCTTTCCCTATTCCCTCCCATACTGTTCATACCCATGCATGCATTCTTAATGGGTTGAAAACTATTTTTATGGTAAATATGCATGTGGCAATCTGCTGGAAAACTATTTGCTGATTTTTCTATCATTTGTGATCTCTCTAAGTATATTTTCCACCTACTTTAGAAGTGCTTGTTCAGTAGTGATTTCTTTCAAGTAGTCATACTCATTCAAAAATTGGGTCATTGTGTTGGAAACATGGTGTTGAAATGTAAAATACAACTGTGGAACATATTCCCCAGCTTTGTATTGCTCTTCTTCCACAACGAGTATTACAAAAAGTTGTTTTGGTAGCAGTAAATTCAACAAATAATGATGCAATAATGGAAACAGTGACAACAGTAAAGTTATTAGTGGAATTTGCCAGAATTGACTGTACATATTTTTCCATAATATTGATTACATCTGCATTCTAGTTGCATTACTTTGGTGTATCAATGACGTGGAGTCCTATTGCTTAGTGCTTATGTGTATCTCTCATAGCTGTTAGAGGCGCGCCTGATGTGTAGAGCGCAGGCTGAAGTGCCTCTATGAGCAAGAGGCAGGCGCCGTTTATGGTGTGTGCGGCTTTCTGCGCCTCCTGTGCATTCTTTGTGTTGTTAGGTGTGCCTCTTGTTGACAGGCCACCCTCCAACCCCAAACACTTTTTAAGTTCCCTTTTAAGATTTTAAAGGGTTTTTTATTTTTTTCTTTGCACAAGGAAAGCATAAACGGTTAGAACTTCATTTTGAGAGGGTAAACATACTTGTTTTTTGTTCTTTTCTTGACTATAATATATGGTTCCGACAACTTAATGTATCAATTTTGCAAAGTATACACACATTTCCTTTTTTTTTTTTTAGATTTTTGCATCTCATGTACAAGCCTCGTGTGCCTTGGGCACCAAGATCACCATTGTGCCTCTGCGCCTAGTGCATCTAACAACTATGGTTTCTGTAGAACTATCTACTGAAGGTGCTTCTGGCATTTTTGCTAATACCAGGCTGTCGGGAATGACGATTCGGATGATGCTGCTCCCATGCATAATCATACCGTGGGAACAAAATTAGATCCAACATTGGACACTAGAGCTTGTAGAGATTCAAAGATTTCAATTAATGACCAAAGAGACCGACTGAAGGCTCATGACAGCATGGTAGATGCTTCTGCAGAAACAATTGGCAATGAGTCCCAGCGATCTGTGGGGGAAATTTTGTCATCTATGAATCAAGAGCTACATCAATCTGTTTCTGGATCTGAACTATTGGCTGAGAAGGCAATACCCAGACTTACCAATAACAATATTGCTAGTGCCAAGAAGTCAACATTTTGGGGAAAGAAAAATGTGAGTCTCTTCTTCTTTAGTTTCCTAGGGTGTATTGAAGGTATTTTTTGATAACCATACAAGCAGAAGAGGATATAATGTTGTGTTTAGTGGATGGAGCTACTTAATAGAATCTTAAACCCAAATATAAACAACTATATGTGCGTAAATGAATTCAGAGTGATATTTATAGCATGTGTAGACTTATGAAACCGCTGACAACTTGTCCTGGATTTGGGTCAACTGATAATAATCATTTCTTGCAATTCTTTTTTTGAACTCATATTTTATATGAATAAGGATTTATTTAGTGTTGGTCTTCTGGTTTGTTTTTCTTGAAGTTTCCATACTACCAATATACTCACCTATATACTCACCATCAGGCATTGCTTATAACTGTTGCCTTTTCTCCTACCATTACTTGGAGCAGCCAACTTGATTAGTTAGTGTATCTTTTTCATCATCAATTTATGGATTCTCTTTAAAGTTGCTTGATTGCATACATTGGACCTTTAACTGCATTAGACTTGATAAATATATATTGAGTCTTGCAGGCATGGCTGCCCTACTGTTGATAAATTGGGATGTCACAAAAGAGCTGAGTACATTAATATTCCATTTCATCAACACTTTACTCAAATTTTAGATAATGAATCTCAGATATTAGATACCAACTTAATGATATGGCAGTTATATTATAGACTATTACACGGAAAAGTAATTTGAATATTTGTTGGTGAACCCCCTTTGCTGGGCTTTTTTTTACCCCAGCCTGATGTAAAGGTGGTGGGAAGTTTGCTCTGTGATTTTACTTTTCATGTATCAAGTGATTGAGTTTCTGATTTATTTGAATGATTTGAGCATTATGCATCTATAGATCTTATCTTTTAGAATGTAAAACCTGAATTTTCTATTCTTGCAGGCGAGGAAAACTCCTTCAACAGAATCAATTGATTCTTCTGGAGAGGAAGAGTACGATTATCTTCGATCATATTTTAATATGCTTTGTCTAATTTACAAAATTATCCTGAAAATACTTAGTGCTTCACAATTCACAGTAACCTGAGAGTGAGAGATTTGACATACATTAGTATATTTCATATTTCAACTCTCTCTTTCTCTCTCTCTCTCACACACACACACATAGAATCTTCATTTAAAAACTTTTGAGAAGCTCTATGTATAATTTAAATAATGGGAATTTTTTTTATTTGCTCCCCCAACCCCCATCTTGGTTCTTCGTCGTGCACCCTTGTGCACCACTTTGTCAACAGAATCATTGGTAGACTCTTGAAATAATGACTAATCGTCAATTGATATTTGATGCTTGCTTGCCTTACCTGATGGTTTTAGTCCTAAATTTTCTTATTAGATTGAAGTTCAATGGTTTCATTTACAGGCTTGCCATCCAAAGATTGGAGGTTGCGAAGAATGATTTACGTCACAGAATTGCGAAGGAGGTAATTTCTGGGGGTGTTGGAACAGTTAAGGTGTTTTATGTCACTGGCTCATCTGTAGTAATTTGATTTGGCCTTTCCATCTATGTTAGGCAAGAGGAAATGCAATTTTGCAAGCTAGCTTAGAGAGAAGGAAGCAAGCTTTGCATGAAAGGCGCTTGGCGCTTGAGCAAGATGTAAGCGATTTTTTCTTTATCTTAAACTTGATATTTGTTCCTAATCAAAATTGAGTAAAATGTGAAGATCGGCAGAGGTTGATTTGGATCAATCCTCTCCTTTCATTCTTGCATAGTGGTCTGTAATGTGCCTTGAATACTAATACTAAAAATTAATTGTTAAATCTTGTTTTCTCTGTTTCCTAGTGAGGATAACTCTTATTTTAGAAATAAAACAAAAAGTTCCTTTCTCCACATTCCAACTTAGAAGAAACTCGTGTAGCACTCTGAGATTTTGTAATACTTGGTTAGTTTTAATACGTATCATTTAATCATCTGAATTTTTCTTTTCACTACAAGTTCTTATAGCTTACCTTCATGCACAAACTTCTCTTGTCATTATATATATATATATATATATATATATATATATAATATTTTCTATATAGTTTACTTGATTCGACTTCAGGATGAGCTTGATAGCTTATGCTTCTATTTTGGAAGTAATTTTTTCTAGAACATGAGGGGTTTCATTTATAAATATCCTGGGGTAATGTGATTTGTATTTTTTTTCCTGAAGAAAGAGAGATGCTAAATATCAAAGGAGGCGTTGTAATATCTCTAGAGGATTTACAAGCTATGAATTCTCCAGCAAGATAAAGTATCTTTCTACTTTAATCATCACCAGCATGTTTCTGCTATGTCTTCTCCAGCAAGATAAAGTATCTATTTTCAAGATAAAGTATCTTTCTGCTTTAATCATCACCAACCATGAGAAGAGACAATTTGTTATTACAGTAAGACCAGATAGACGCCTTTGTTTTGACTTTTTGAAGCGACTTGTGGCGGCAAGACTTGATCAAGCTCGCTAAAGGGGGGACTTAGACCTTAGGACTCATTAGAGATGACATAAATCTCATAGAACAAAGATAATTTTCTGTTTGCTTTTATTCACTGCTCATGATCGCTTTATATATAGAGATTACGAGGCCTGCAAAATAAGGAAAGGTAGAATCAGGGTAGCTACAATTAAGGATGCTGCTTTGAGTTATTTCACTTAAGGCTAACAGAAAATATCATACTCTTGCCTTTGTAGCAGTTTGACCTTCTTGAGTCAGGTATGTCACATCTGTGGTTTTACTTGGATCATCCCATGTTTTTGGGCTCTGGCACCAAGTTGTTATGCAGACCAGGATCCTGTAATAGGGCGATTAACGGGAGAATCTATGAAAAACACATATCATTGCCCTTGTTGCAACTCTTTAAGAGGCCTATTGTGACAATACTTGATCAACCTTTTTTAAGGGGGGAGCTTTGACCTTAGGAGGACTTTTGAACAAGGACGGTTTTGTGCTTGCTTTTATTCATTGCTCATGATCTCTTTATATAGAGATTACAAGGTACACAATATAAGGAAAATAGTATTAAGATAGCGACAGTTGAAGATTGCTATCCTAAATTATTACACATAACATAAGTCTAGTGGAAAACACATCCTTACTTAGAACAAACCAATCTGCCAAAGTTTAAGCCAAAATCAAGCTGAAGACTAGCTCCAAAGTCCCAGAAATCAGGCATTCTGAGCTGCAATTAGGATTTAGGCTAATCCCAGGCTGCAATTAAGCTAAAAGCACTGTTGATGACAAATGCATCTGTTACAAATTAAGCCTCTCCTAGCAAGGGATCTCGTCTCTCAACTTGTTCCAAAATCTTTCCAAAATCTCTATGCAAAACTGATCCTTAGGAGTAGCTTTTCTTTATTCTATCCCTTTTAAGCCTTTTAGAGATCTGAAAGGCATTTCTGCCATCTGAAGTAAGGTCAGATGGTCTAAATGATTATGTAAGACTCCTCGGTGAAACAATTTACATTATACTATACACTAACACATGCTTTCAGCTCTGTAAGTAGATAAATGGATACACGTGTTGCATATGGGTGTGGCAGTACATGATTGTACATGATCCTACTTATGGGGACGATCATGGTGGAGTTTTTTTGTGGATTTTATTCTTTTTTGTGCCTTTTGGACACCTTTTTATTTGAAAAAAGTATGCAGTCAAGTTCACTTCCTTTTCTCCAGTGCACAAACAATGATCTCTTTTCTTGTCTCATCCTCATGTAGATGTCTGATTCATGCACTGTTTTTGTATATATATATTTTTTTTAACAGGTGGCAAGACTGCAAGAGCAGTTGCAAGCTGAGAGAGATTTACGAGCTGCTCTGGAAGTTGGCTTGAGCATGTCTTCTGGGCAATTTTCTGGCTCTCGAGGCATGGATTCCAAGGTCTGTATTTTATTTAAATTTCCTAAATCAATCAGATAGTGTATGAGATGCTGACATGTTTTTAATATACTAAGACGAGGGCTGAGCTTGAGGAGATAGCTCTCGCTGAGGCAGATGTGGCCAGATTGAAACAGAAAGTTGCTGAACTTCACCATCAGCTTAATCAGCAACGTCAGCATCACTATGGCTCTCTTACTGTTGCAAGTGATAGATATCAACATGCAGCAAATCAAAGTTCACAGCAGTGAGTTAAATTTCTTCAATCATGTCCACTTCATTTATATGTTTTGCATGATCCTCGTGTCAAAGGATTACATTCTTATCTTATTAAAATAGCTAATTGTTTCATTATAGAACAACTGTGAGTTACTCTACAAGGTAAAAAAATTCTAGATGCATGCCTGATATTTGTTAGAGCTTCGAGCCAATATACTTAAGGCAAGATATCACTTGCCGTATAGAATATGATCTGCTTGCATCTTCAAAAATCTTTTATATAATTTATAGTTCGTATTCCTAAATGAGACTTGGGATTAAGCTGAAACGTGCACCTATTCTTGACTAATTCAACTCATAATTTTGCATATTGAATTGGGAAGTACCTTTACTGCATATTGATAAAACATAATACTACAGAATGTAGTTTCA
The DNA here is from genome assembly GCA_954870855.1 of Scutellaria minor. Lineage (NCBI taxonomy): Eukaryota > Viridiplantae > Streptophyta > Magnoliopsida > Lamiales > Lamiaceae > Scutellaria > Scutellaria minor. The sequence goes on along the minus strand of OX940729.1, from coordinate 17,741,230 downwards.
TTTTCTGAGAGTATAGTCTGCCTGATCAACACATTGAAAAATGTGTACTACTAGAACTAGTGTTTCACTATCTTTTGTGTGAGCTCCATACAAATTCTCCTTGTATTGTGGTCACTTTTGTCAAAATCTTACTTTTCAGCATTGTCTGAAGTATCACTAGCTATGGATCTAGAAGGATTGTTTCTTAAATAACAACATTGTTCTGCATGGTATGTTAAGATTTTGGGACTTATTTTCTTGGTTTGGATGGTTTGGAGTGGGATATGATTTAAGAAAGTGAAGGGAATCAGATGAACTATTGAGAAATAATCAAACTAAAGTTGCAATACACTGACATCAAATTTGAACTTTTATGTGATGCTGTTATAGTCTTCTGATGTGCCTTAAATCCCATGTGCAGAAAATATTTCCAGCAAGATTTTGATACAACACTTGCTGTTTGTAACAATGAAAGAAGACAAAGGACAGAGGTGATTCCTCTTCTGTTGTTTCCATAGTAATACTAGTTTGATAATTACGATTCGTGTGTTAGTTATTGTGGAATTCTTAAAAATGATTCTTATTGATGTCTTTTGCCACATACATGACTATGCGAAAACTTTTTGCTCTAAAATTAGAAAATATCTATTGTATTCCTTTGATTAAGGGATTGCCATGGTTTCCCATCAATTAGGGCCCAAGCACAAATTAGAGGAATTAACAAATTACCTCTGTGCAGCCATCAAATCATGAGTTAGCTGATTTACTAGGGTCACAATTTTTGACAACTATATTTGTTTTCATTTCTAAGCTTGCATAGTTAAGTTTTATGTTTGTTACTTTCTATGCTGTTTCCTCTGTTCTTTCATTTTTGGCTTGTTTGCCCTGCCAATTTTGAGTATTGATTTAGGGGCACTTAGTTTTCTGGTTTGTCCACCCCTTGTAACTTCTCTTTGTTGGTTTGGTCTCAATTAGCAAGCTTATTTAGAGATTGAATTGTTGGGAGTCACCTTTAAGAAAAAAATTGAACTCCATTTAAATTAGCACGTTCTTTTGATATAAAGAAATCTAAAAAATTGCACCATTTATTATGACCTTTAAAAGTTAATTGTTACTTCCATACCCACTTTCTCCGTAAGAGCCTCTGACCTACTTTAACAGTAGATGATGGCATGATGCTGAATCTGTCATATCCTCTCTATCATTAAAGCGGGCTTATTGCAAGCCACTATTTTGATTTGAATTCTATCCTTTCCTATGCCATTTAATACCCACCACAATACTATAGATTCTTATTTATTCTTTGTTTAGATCACTCATTCATTCATAATTTGAATGGGATGTTATTCGATTTTACTCTTTTATTCATACTCTTTTATCTCATATTGCTGCTTTAAACCCATAATTGTTCCAGGATTTGTTGGGAGCAGACCCAAGAAATAACAAAGGACAATTAGTTACATCTGGAAGCAGTACTAGGCTGCCTTCTCGGAAACAGTTGATTGAATCTACAAGCTTGAGTGATTCTAAAAGTACTGAGGCCGCCACAAGTTTATCCATGGATAACTTTGGTGCTGTTGATTCAGCTTTACCTTCTACGTCTAGGGTGGCTGAGGTAAGACTCAAATTATTTTGCAGTTCTTTTGCCAACCCATAAGCCAAAGGTTAGAAATGGAAGGCAATGCATGCTTTTCCAATCTACAGATCTCGGGAGATTGTCTTTGAACCATGCCCAATATTATGTGCCAAGCATAACTATCATGGACTAAATGAGTCGTTATGTTGTTAAATCTATCTGTGTTGACCTCATGATCTTATAAGCCATAGACGCCCATATCCATTATCCCATCCATTATTACTTTGTGTTAACTATGCCAGCATTTGTCTTTATTCTAAATTATTTCATTGAATATAAAGTTTGCATATGATCTATCAGTTTTGGCATGTGACAGTTTTTTTTCTTTTCTTTTCTTCCAAGGAGAAAATCCCTCTTACCATCTGGACATGGTTACGTATATGAGCCATTTCTGGATTGTTATGAACTCAGATAAATAGTGAATCTTGAAATTAGTTCGACACTGAAAATGTCGTAATTTATAGTTTTAGAAAAGCATTACCAAGACTAGAACTTGATATTTCTTGGTGTCAGTTTTACTGAAATTTTATGACAAGCTCCTATAATTTATGTCCTTTTGATCCAAAAGTTGCTGTATTTAACCACCACAGGTGATGGACTATCCCCGACATCCACCAGCAGCATCGTCTACATTGGTAGAATTAACAACACGTCTCGACTTCTTTAAGGAAAGAAGGTCTCAGTTGATGGAACAACTCCACAATCTGGATTTGAACTATGGATCCACTGAAGACTTTGTGTATAAACCATCATCACCTACATGGAACTAACAAGTGGTGTGTGTTTCTGACTACATGATACCTTGTATATTCTGTTCTGTGTAGTAAGTAGATGTAGATGTATTTTATATTTTCCATTAGCTTGGAGCACTCTTTCCATTAAAGCTGTTCTTTTCATTCCTTTTTTTTTTTTTTTGTTTGTTGAATTCTTTTGGGAGTATATGAAGAATGTAATTAGTATCTAGGTTGTGGAGAGTTCCTCGCATAAATTTCTTTAGAACTATGTGCCAAAAAAAAAAAAAAAAAGGAACAGGGATTAATAAACTATATTAGATTTTGTGGGCCAACTGCTGGAGAAGAAGTTGGTTAGACAATATTGAAGCACGATTATATATGTATTTTGCGACGGTTATGTTGATTTTTATCATGTATTTCAATCCTCCCCATTTATGGTGAATGCATATGAAATTATTTATTGTTTTTAGGGCAAATATACTATTAACGTTTATAAGAAGGTGTAAATGCACTTTTAATCTTTTTTTTTTTTTTGAGTAAATATACTCTTAAATGTTTAAGTTGTAGTGCAAATATGCACATAATATTTATATTATGATGCAGTTTTGACAAAATCTTCTTTTTATTTTTTATTTTTACATCCTTCTTACATATTTATATTTTTAATATCTTATTAAATAACAAATTATTTCTATTGAAACATTTTTTATTCTAAATCAATTTCAAAATTTAAAAATACTCCATCCGTCCCTTAATACTTTGCACACTTTCCTTTTTAGTTTGTCCCCAAACACTTTGCAAATCCAAAAATGACAAATTTTATCACAATTCGTACCCTCACAATACACATTTATTTACATACAATGTCATTATTTTTTCTCACATAATTAACCTACTACATCTAATTAATTGAACTAATTAGTCCATTACACAATTAAAAAATCCAAATCATAATTAACCCAATACATTAAAAAACCCAACCTAATTCAATTTTTAATCTAACCCAACCCAAATCACCCTACCCATTACACCAATTCTGAAACAAAAAACCCAACCCCCACCCATTATACACTCATTCTCGAATGTTCTTCCCAACCCTAATTCCATTATCTTCCTATCTTCACTGTCTTCCCCACCTCACTCTCTGAAAACCCTAATGTTCTCTCTCTCTCTCTCTCTCTCTCTCTCTCTCTCTCTCTCTCTCTCTCTCTCTCTCTTCCATCGTCTTCCCCACCCCACCCCACTCTTTGAAAACTCTGATGCTATGCCTCTCTCTGAAACCCTATATGTCGTCTCTCCCCTCCCCCAAATCGACTCTGTAAAAAATCTATGAACTCTATCTAAAACTGTGCAGATCTTTAATCGATCTCTCTTTTTTTTGATTAATCTGTTTTTTCTTAGATCGATCGGTCTTTTTCTTCGAACCCACTCTGTTTTTCTTCGATCTATATTATGGAGTCGGATTTGAAAGAACTTTTGTTTGAAGCTGAAACTTTTGTGGACGAGACACCTTTAATGGAGTCAACTTTCTCTGAAATGGACTCCTTTATTTTTGACATTGAGAACGCCGTCGTTGCCGACTCAGAAGATTCATGGGTATCTGAGAGTCCTCTAATCCACACAGGTATTTTTACAGTATTTTTTATAGTATTTTTTACAATATTTTTTTACAGTATTTTTTTTATTAATCAAGTATATAACCTCTAATACTACTCCTGTAGTGGAGAGTTCTATAATGGAGGGGATAGAGGAGGGGATAGAGGCGATAGAGGTGGCTTCGAGATGGAGTGAGGACATGCAGCGGTATTTCTTGAAGAGCTTGGGGAGATGGTTTCCCCTTGTGCTTATGTTATTCTGATATCTCATTTACTTTATGAATACTATGAGTTATGTTGAGTATATATACTGTGCTGCATGTTACCCTTGTTTTTTTGGTAAAATTGTGCAAAATTGATTATTGGTAGGTGGGCGAAAATATAAGTGGTGAAATGAGGATATTGTTCTATTGAATTGATGTGATGATCATAATGTGATTATGTGGTACCCTTACACTAAAAAAATGTCACCATAGCTGAAAATTACAAAATTTTCTTTATTTTGGAGACTGTATTTGTGTAATGGGTTGGGTTATGGTGTCCCCAATATGCCTTAGATTAATGCCACCATTTGGGTTCCAACACTAGGTTAGGAGGCTTGATTTAGGGTACCATTTTCCCTATGATGAAACTGTTCTGAGGGAATTAATCAATCAAATTCTTATTTGATTGATTAATGTGATGGTCATTTGATTGAGTTGGCTCAGTATTCCTTATTCTGTTGACCATTCAGATTGTGTGTATATGGTTAGAATGTGATTATGTGTTACCCTTGCACTAAAAAATGTCACCATAGTTGAAAATTGCAATATATGAGAGTCAATACTTACAAAAGGTATAGTAATAGAATGTTTACAACCTAAGCATGTCTTATATGACTTAAATAACATTAGTTTATGACGTAAACATTACCATCTTTACCTTGAGATGGTTCAAAATGATGTCAAAAAGTATGTCCTATGCTTTACTCATATCCTAAATTGGTCATTAGTTCTTCCAAGTCATATGTTGCATCTTCTATCTGTCCAACTTGCACCAAGTACTTTATGCATTCTTCTACCATGTCTTCCTCCACCTCTAGTGTTAATGACAGTCTTCCTTCCCTAAGTACATTGTCTTTGTTCATGTGTGGCAACTTGTAGTTGTTGTTTCCCTTTACCTTCATGATTTCAATAATGCAATTTTGTAGACTTAAGAATACATTGTTAAGTGTAGTGTGTATGAGGTTTTCGAAGGATAACATCACATTTTTCACCAAATCATCCACATTATATGAAGCTGTGTCCACTTGTAATGATTGTATAGCTTTGAACCACCCTAAGTCATTGACGTTAGTGTCAGGGGATATTGGTGGCTGGCAAACCAATTGGATGTTGAATTCATCTGATGAGGCTGTAGCGCTAAACTCAGGATCATGGTTGCTAATATGTGGTTTTGCATTATCTTGCTTAATTATAATTTGTTTGCTTGCACTTGCTGGCCACTTTGCTTTAATTGCTGGTATAATCTGATGAGAAATGATGATTAATTGCTTATATGTGATGAAACTGTAAAAAAGTAATGTCATCAATAGGGAAATGATAACATTTCCTGTTTTGGAGACTTACTTATGTGTGTAAAACTATGTGATGATAATGTTCTGATAGTTTTACCTGGTTAATTAGACATTCCTTGATGACCTCTTTAGTAATTGAGTCTATTGAAGTTTGTCACCATAGTGCCCCTCACTCTGTTTTTGCTGTTTCTTTGTGCTAGTTCTGGCCTTGTGAATGAAAAAATCCATATTTTCCCATCAAACACAAGTTTCTCATCACTTGAATATTGGGGTCTTGCAACTGCACACATAAACATAATTTTGGGTATGAACCTCTTGCTTTTGCATGTCCTATGTGGTTCAATTTCCCCTGGCAATATGTCATACCTCTCACTTGCTCTTGTCATGTAAAACCATTTCTCATCAATGTGAATGACATTATACATTGATCCAAACTTGACTTTGTTGTTGAGCCTACCAACTTGCAATGAATTCAAATTGTACTTTAGCCTTTGCATTTTATTTGCTGCTGTAAGATCAAGCTTGATGGCATTTGTGCGTGGTCTGATTACCCCATTTTTCATCCACCTACCAATTGTTGATTTGCTACATTTCATCTCCTTGGCTAATCTTCTCATGGTTGATCTTTTTTCAAATGGTGTGGCCTTCAATATTTCTTCATCTAGTTGAATTCTTTTCCTTACATTATGTGTAATGTGTTGCTTTTGTGACTTAAAGAACATTGGGACTCTATCTAACTGTTGTTTTCTTGCAGTTGTTCAAATATTTTGTATGGTCCTCATGCAAACTCCATATGATGGAGATGCTTCATCAAGCTTGCCCTTGTGAACAACACCATTGGTGTTGTTTTCAAGTAGGAATTGAGTAATAAGATTCTTCTCTGATGGAGTTAGCTCAGTATTCCTTCTTCTGATGACCATTTTTCTTTTGCTTTTATTGTTGAATTTTGAATTGAATGCGTATTTAAGATCCCCTATTTATATTTATGAGGGCCTTTAATGTCTTGTAAAAATAGGATGGAAAATTTACCCCATTTTTGTGCTAAATTAAGACTGATTAGACTACCCAAATAGGTGGGAACACTGTTTGTAATTTTTGGTGGGAAACAATTCTCTGATCTTAATTTCATGCAACTGTGCAATTTTTTATTTTATTTTATGTATGTTGTTTTGATCGGTTAGCTTGAGTGTTTTGGAGGGATTAGGTTTGAATTTAATATTCAAACTAATCCCTCATTAGAAAAAGTAGAATGGACCCTTATACCCTCACTTATAAAGCAAACAATCAGTTTTTCTTAAAAACTGTGCACAAATAAGGGTGCAAAGTCTTAAGGGTCAGAGGGAGTAACATTTATTTTGATAAGAAATTTTATTTAATCTTTCTTAAATTATACTCCCTCACTTCCTTAAGATTTTGCACCCTTATTTGTGCATAGTTTTTAAGAAAAACTGACTGTTTGCTTTATAAGTGAGGGTATAAGGGTCCATTCTACATTTTCTAATGAGAGATTAGTTTGAATATTAAATTCAAACCTAATCCCTCCCAAACACTCAAATTGACCGATCAAAACAACATACATAAAATAAAATAAAATAAAAAATTGCACAGTTGCATGAAATTAAGATCAGAGAATTGTTTCCCACCAAAAATTACAAACAGTGTTCCCACCTATTTGGGCAGTTTAATCAGTCTTAAATGAGTACAAAAAGACGGTAAATTTTCCATCCTATTTTTACAAGACATTAAAGACCCTCATAAATACAAATAGGGGGTCTTAAATACACATTCAATTCAAAATTCAACAATAAAAGCAAAAGGAAAATGGTCATCAGAAGAAGGAATACTGAGCTAACTCCATCAGAGAAGAATCTTATTGCTCAATTCCTACTTGAAAACAACACCAATGGTGTTGTTCACAAGGGCAAACTTGATGAAGCATCTCCATCATATGGAGTTTGCATGAGGACCATACAAAATATTTGAACAGCTGCAAGAAAACAACAGTTAGATAGAGTCCCAATGTTCTTTAAGTCACAAAAGCAACACATTACACATAATGTAAGGAAAAGAATTCAACTAGATGAAGAAATATTGAAGGCCACACCATTTGAAAAAAGATCAACCATGAGAAGATTAGCCAAGGAGATGAAATGTAGCAAATCAACAATTGGTAGGTGGATGAAAAATGGGGTAATCAGACCACGCACAAATGCCATCAAGCTTGATCTTACAGCAACAAATAAAATGCAAAGGCTAAAGTACAATTTGAATTCATTGCAAGTTGGTAGGCTCAACAACAAAGTCAAGTTTGGATCAATGTATAATGTCATTCACATTGATGAGAAATGGTTTTACATGACAAGAGCAAGTGAGAGGTATGACATGTTGCCAGGGGAAATTGAACCACATAGGACATGCAAAAGCAAGAGGTTCATACCCAAAATTATGTTTATGTGTGCAGTTGCAAGACCCCAATATTCAAGTGATGAGAAACTTGTGTTTGATGGGAAAATATGGATTTTTTCATTCACAAGGCCAGAACTAGCACAAAGAAACAGCAAAAACAGAGTGAGGGGCACTATGGTGACAAACTTCAATAGACTCAATTACTAAAGAGGTCATCAAGGAATGTCTAATTAACCAGGTAAAACTATCAGAACATTATCATCACATAGTTTTACACACATAAGTAAGTCTCCAAAACAGGAAATGTTATCATTTCCCTATTGATGACATTACTTTTTTACAGTTTCATCACATATAAGCAATTAATCATCATTTCTCATCAGATTATACCAGCAATTAAAGCAAAGTGGCCATCAGATTATCCGAAATTTCGGTGAAACACGAACAAAATTTTTACGACGCCCGTTTCTATTTCGATAACTCAATTTTATAGAAATTTCGGCAAAATTTAAGTAATATTTTGCAAAATTTTTATTCTTGAATAAGTTTTTATATAGAACTCACATATACCAAGAATTTCTGAAAATTTAGTTTGAAACTACAGCCCAACATACAGCCCAACATTATATCAAAAGCAAACCCAATTAGTTTGAAACAGAAATTATGATGAAGATTCTGAAATCAGAACTAGTTTATTAGAAAATTTATTTACACTGCTGCGCAGCTACTAAATCTTTGGTGGGATGGATGGGCGGGGCAATATACACACAATGCAGCCCAGTTTAAGTCCCACGTTTAGTAGTATTGTTAACTTATTTCACATACAAAGGGGAAACACACAGAGTAGAAATCAGGTGAGTGTACGGCCCAACCTGACGAGATGCTGCTGATGCTTTTCTGCAGCAGCTTTGTTAGCAGCTTCGCGCTTCAAAGCCCGTTTTGCACGTCGCCCAACTGTTTCTTTCACTGCACTCTCCGTCTTCTGTTGTGGCCGATGATGATGAGATGGGCCCGCACCTGAATGAACGGGCCTTGCTTCTTGCCTTCCTCCCCTAACATATCCGTTGTCTCCCCATCTACGGTTTCCAATGCGCAGACTCGACGAACTACCTAAGTAAACCTCGTCTAAATCTTCCTCCTCTTCATCCTCATAATAATACTCCTCTGTCTCCTCGTACACCTCCTCTCGTTCCACCACAACCAAAGGTGTGAACCATGAGGCCCTTAGAAGGAGGCAGACACTCTCCTCAAACATGTAATCGTGAATGCTGTTTAGAGTAGCAGCATGTAAGATACGGAGAATCAAGAAACAAGAAAGATATGGTTCACCAAATTAGCTAGTGACTACGAGAGTTTTGACATATCAAATGCTACATTATAGTTGGCTTTCAAGATCACTCTCTTGACTATCAATATCATTCACATTGCTTCAGAACAAAACAAACAACACATCCTTAAAACTTTAACCCACTCCTTGATGAAAATATACACTACCCAAGATGAAAGGATGCTTAGAAACTGACTGATAAACATACCTGCCATCAAGTGCTTGATGAACATTAAGGAACTCAAAGGGATTTTTACACTGAGGGCATGTAGGTTCCGACTTGCATGAAGCCCATTTCAAGATGCACTTTACACTAAACCAAAAAATAAAATACAAAAAGGTTAATAACCAATCACTTCCACATCAATCAAATGCAAAGAAACACTTCAAACGGTAAAAAAAACACGTTTAATAATTTCTAAGGTTGTATTTGGATTGAGGGATTTTAATTTCAAACAAAGCCTAAGATGAATGGATTTTGAATCCACCGGATCATTCGAATGGATTCACTACTATATGTATTCACATTCATTCCCAAACCCTTCAATCCAAACAAAACTTTAGCATTAATGAACTAAAGCACCACAATCCACACAACATAAACTAACACCAATAGACAATAATCATCAAAGAGAACACTTTAAAATCAGAGAATAAGACAAACCAGTAGGCATGCTCGCAACCTTTTACAAGAGCAGTTTCTTGAAGCATTATACTGTTCAAACAAATGGCGCATACACCATGATGATTATTGCTGCTACTACTGTTGGTATTGCCACTAATCCCCTCCTCTGCTTCTGTACAATTCCCTACTTTTTTCTGAAATTCAACAAATCAACTCAGCACATTTAATATATAATAACCATATATATATATATATATATATGTATGTATGTATTCCCACAAAACAATACACCCAAATTAAAATTCAATTAGGAGAGATATCATTTCCCTATTTTTTATAAGAATGTAAATAATTCCCACAATAGAAATGCAAATATCAAATCGAATAAAATCAAACAATCTATTCATTTTAAAATTGAATATTCTCGAACAGATCTTAATCGAATTCGAAGAAAGCAAGGGAAAGAGTTAAAACCTGATCTTGGAGAGAAAGATCTTGAAAAGCCTCGATCATTTTCTGCTTCTGATCAACAATTTCAACTGCAGCAGACATGGTGATTTTCGCTAATTTTAAGACCTAAAAAGAATTTTTAAAAAAAAATATGTACCTCAAGAGCCCAAAAAAAAAAAAAAAAAAAAAATCTATGTACAAAGAATCGGTTGATCTACAGATTACAAGAAAAAGAAAACAGAGATATATAAAATAAAATAAAATAAAAAAGAAGAAGAAGGGATAAAGATGAAAGAATCTAGTGAAAAATTGTGATTCTAGAGAGAGAGACCCAGAAGAGGAAATGAAATGGTGGGCAAAAACCAACGAGGTGTGGCGGTGATATTGATCACATATATAGATGCCATCAGCATATACTCACCTCCTCCAGATAAATATAAAAGTCGTCGTTTTTATCGTTACAATGCAAGAACGAATTTGTACATTTGGCTTGCCATCTTGTACGCTGACTTTTCTTTGTTTTGGGTCAAAGACTGATGGTATTATTTCCTTTATTTATCTATTGACTATCCACCCCCCATATTTTATCATTTTATGCCTTATGACCACTTTTACATAATATATACATTAATTTTCTAACGTGAAAATATAATTAAAACAAATACATACACATTTAAATAAGGATTGAACCTCTCAATTTACTTCAAGAGTAGCTTTTGTGTGAGACGGGTGAATCTAATTCGATCAACATGGGTTAATGTCGGTTAAAGTAAAATCAATAATTTTGACCCAAAAATATTACATGATATTCATAAAAATATTTTATTATGAGAATAAAAATATTATTTTCAAACTACAACGTCTTAAATGAATAATGAGTTTGAAGTCATGAAATTAAATATATTACCCGTTATGTATAAAAATATTATCTTATTCAAACAAAAATATTACATGATACTATTTATCAAACTTCAATTTCTCAAATTAGTCATTGATTTGAAGTGATAGAAACCAAAAGTATAACTAACTCCTTATGTATAAAATTATTACCTTATACTCAAAAATATTATAATATTATTCATCAATTTACAATTATTCAAATGTATTACATGTTGAGAATAAAAATATTTCCTATGAAATAATTTCCCAATTTAGAATCTTGGAAGCGAATTTATTACATGATACACAAAAATATTATATGATATGTATAAAAGTATTATCTAATATATACAAAAGTATTACATATATTGCTTGTTTGGTATGAGTTATTAGGGTAGAATTAATGATTTTATCCCTTCATTTTTAAGGTTTAGTTTGCAAGATTATTTATAACAACATCCTGTATAAGATTATTTCTAATTGTTCACAAATTGTATTCTTCTAGTTGGGAGATTTATCTGCTTCTAGGTTCCACCACCATTACTCAGAATCACTCTCTTTTCTGCGATTTCATCACTATCGATTTTTACTTTAAAAATTTCTGCTATTCACTCCCTCTTCATCAATTACTCAATTTCTCTAATTTCTTGTCAAATTATGTTTGCCATTCAACACTACCACCTCCATAGTAGAATGAAGTAGAGAAGGAGAATTGGGGGAAAACCCCTATTTTACGAGGGGAAGGTGGAGAAAAATATTGATGGTGAAAAACTTCCTAAATATCCATTTAAAATTTAAAGGGCATTTTTTACTTTTACATTTTTATCCTATAAAATATATCATCTTACCAAACACTTAAAATTAGATATATCACATTAATTAATCACTTTATTTCTTAGAAAACATATTCCAAGTTAATTAATCATTCTAGTTTCTATAACCCATATCAAACGAGTACATATAATATTACCTCATACACATAAAAATATTACATAATACAAAAAAATTACATAATATATATAAAAATAATACAGTTAACTCATTGATCAGACATTAACTAAGACACTGACCAATAACCGGAGCGTAGACCTGTATTGATCGGGTTGTTGACCTTGTCAAACTCGTTGTCCCACGAAATGAATCTCTGAGACAGTATTACCAAATAATTTATCTTACTCCAATTGTATTTGATACTCCCTCCGTCCCAAATTATTTGTCGTTTTATCTTTTGAGATTTGTCCCAAATTATTTGACGTTATAGGAATTCAAGGCATATTTTCTCAAATTCTTCCAAATTTACCCCTATTTATTATTCCTTACTAAATGCTCTATTATTTCAAAGTAGACATTGGAAATATGTATTAAATAGGGATAGATCGGTCTTTTTGTTAGTTTCTTTAATCTGCGTGAAAAGTGTTAAAACGACAAATAATTTGGGACGGAGGGAGTATTACAAGTGCATTGATGAGACTTATTAATATTTCATTAATGTTATAACAATTTTTATTGTCTTAATAATCATAGGATCCACGTGGTGATGATATTTTAAATACAATTATTGTTCTATATAATGGGCATTAAATGTAATTATGATCTATGTATCCTCAGTCAACTACAAGATTTTCATAAATGACTCTCTTGTTTGTCCCCTAAAGCAATGAAGGTGATCCCATAAAGCATAGGTCAGACAATTAATTTCAATAAGGTATTCTCTTCTCCTCAAATGTTTAAGAAGAGATGCACAATATTATCGCTAAGGAGCTTAATGTCACAAATCCTTTGAATACAAACTGTTATTTGTGATTGTTTAACTTATTGAAGAGAGGAATAAGCCATTTTCAAAATTGGGGAAATAAATACTTAATAATGGTTCTTGCTCAAGCAATATCTACCTATTGCATGTTGAATTAATTTTATTGGGGATCTAAAAACTGGTGGACACTATCAATTATATGTATTGGTTGGGGCTTTGTCAAAGCAAAGAGAATAGAGGAATGAGTTATCAGGATTTCAAAAGTTTTAATTTGCGATGCTAGGCAAGTAAGGATCTATTGTATAAAAATAAAGTATATATGAACTAATCGTAGAATTGTTTTAAAATTTAATCAGTAATACCAATAATGAGTATCTTTTAATAATTTAATCGGAATATAAGTAAAGATATAATTAATCTACAAATTGCTAGGAAAAACTTAAATTTGTTTTCAGAAAATCTAATAGTTGTTTTAAAAATATAAATATTATTTTTAAAGCTAAGATTTATTTCAAAAATCTGACAATAGTGTTAAAGCTATAAATTTTTATGATCATGATATAAATAATAGGAGCACAACCCAAAAGTTAAATTTACGAAAAAATAAATCCTAGGAAAATACTGAAATAAAAAAAGAGCAAGTCTCTAATGAGACTAACTCACGAAATTTTAATGTAAGTCAATTCACAACCCAATTACCTACCACCAAAACCCTATAATTCACATGTTGTTTGTAGGTGATGGAGCTCCGTCTCACGAAAATTATCTGTGAGATCGTTTCACATGAGTTTTTGTAATAAAAAAATTAGTCGAGGTGATGGGATATTCGAGGTATCGTTGAAGCTCGGGGTGATAGTCAGGCATTTGTGATTTTGTGTTAGAGAGATTAATTTATTGGATATGATGTTTACATTCTTAGTTCCGGAGGCGAAGAACAAATCTTTGGAGGATCCTTCTGGAGAGAACGAAGGTGACCAATAAGAAGAAAGTGGCAACAGTACAACACTTCCAGCATAGTGAACAACTTATAACATCATCCACCAAGAATTATTGAGTTTAATGTTAATATTATTGATTCTATCATTAAATATTTTGTGTTTTGGGTTGTGGAGCATTAGAGTTTTTTTTCTTCTTACATTAATTTCTAGAGTAAGTCTCCTGTGAGACCGTCTCACGAAATTTTAATGCATTGTGTGAGACGGGTCAACCCACAACCCAATTACCTACCATCCAAACCCTACAATTTACATATTGTTTGTGGGTAATGAGGCTCCGTCTCACGAAAACTATCCGTGAGACCGTCTCACATGAGTTTTTGTGTAATTTCTATTTTTATTTTGGGCACGGTAAGGAGTAAGAAGCAATTTGAATGAAAAAAAAAATTATGGTCCAATTGTATATTGAATATTTTTATTCATTTAATTAGTGATTTGCTTTTTCTTTTTTCTTTTTTGTTTTATATTTATATATTAATTATATCACAAAAAACTCATGTGAGACGGTCTCACGGAAACTTTCCATGAGACGGAGCTCCATCAACCACAAACAACATGTGAATGTAGGGTTTGAGTGGTGAGTAAGTGGGTTGTGGGTTGACCCGTCTCATGCAATGCATTAAAATTTCGTGAGACGGTCTCACAAGAGACTTACTCTAATTATATTTATAATTTTATTTATGTATCAATAAATATCTATTACCTATATAAAAATGTGGATGTTTCTTACAAACTTTGAATTGCCTAATATATCCTTATTAAATATTATTATTTAAGGTCATAATAGTAATTTAGTAATTAATAATTTTAATAAATTGTAATTTTGCATTGTATGAACTCTTCCAAATCCATCTACACCATATAATCCTAATCTAATTAAGAGTCTTGCACACAAAGACTATTAGTTCATACATATCTAAGTAATTCCGTTTTTCCATATATGTGTACTATTATAGTTAAATAAAGATAGTTGATATAAACAATATCTTCACTTATTAATTACAAACATGTTTGGAGATCAAAATTTAAAGTACGATCAATATGGTGAGTGATTGTCTTGATAGAAAACTCATATAATTTAATTTTTTAAAGCTGTAGTTATTTTGAAATGAAGGCAATAATTAATATAGTTAATTTTTAAAATTTCCTCCATTTTTTCATATGTACATTTAAATCTCATTAATTAATTTATCAAAATTGTTGATACGTAAGTAATATATTGATACATTAATTGAAGACATGTGAAAATGACAAATTAAAGCATGATAATATGGTAAATGATCTATTTTGCAATATGAATTAAAATATTGTACAATTGAATCAATATGGTAAATGATTTATTCTGCAATATGAATTAAAATATTATACAATTGAATGTTTCTTATAAATTTTGAATTGCCTAATATATCCTTATTAAATATTATTATTTAAGATCATAATAGTAATTTAGTAATTAATAATTTTAATAATTGTCATTTAGTACTTTTGTATTGTATGGACTCTTCCAAATCCATCTATACCAAATAATCTTGCACAACAAAGACTATTAATTCATCAACAAAAACCATTTAGGAGCACATCAATCAACTTAATTATTGATATTTGAAAACCCAATTGATACTTCCAATAATACTATTAAGAATTATATTCATCATTATTAGTAAAGTTGTGTGCATGTAATAGGTTAATAATAAAGTGTATTTTTAATTAATGTCCTATAATAACTTTTTTGTAAAGTGATGGTAATTAGATTACCAAAAAAATATTATGCTGCTATTTCATATTTTTATGCTTGGAGTACGTCGTTTTTATATTTATTTAAGGATATGATACATATTTAATGTCTTTTATAGTAAAATTATTACATATAAAATTATATTAAGCTAAAAAATAATCGATGTATCATTTTCTTTTTGAGGAAACTATAATTAAATTTTAAATTCACTTCAATGAAATGAGAAATTTTGGGTTTTACTACAATAACATGTGGCAGATTAATTATAGTGTCATTATTGATATGAAGCTAGAAGAACTGTTTAGGTAAAAAAATTGGCATTGTCAAGAGGATTGAAAGACTTAGCAATTGACTTGAGGTCTTTCTTTTCTACAGTTCACAATTTGCGATTTGATTAAAAAATTTATCCTTGAAAATATTGTTATGTTTGAATTGAAATCGATGCTAATATTTCTATTAATGAATAAATAAAAAAAGTTAAAAGCACTAGCAGATTATCAATTCAAAACAAATAAAAAACTATCCAAATTAAAAATAGCATTTTAGTTGATTAATTAATCAAAACTTAAGTTTGGTAATCCGGAAAAGCTAATCATATTATTATTCGAAACAGGAAAACTCATATCTAAGACGTAAAGATGTGGCTACATATGTTAGTATGTAGTAGTTTAGGACCATCTAATACATGAGATTAAAAAAATTAGTAAAATTGATAAAAATCAAATATTATATTTATATATGAAAAATATAAATATTGGGGATATCATGGAATATGTATCGTCTAATTTAGTATTAAATATAGCATAATTTGACTAATATATTTTTCTGATTGTTAAAATATATGTTGCATTTGTAAGGAAATATAAATAATTGTTTACTTATTATTTTGAAAAAAAATATGTTGTTATGCCTATTATATTAAGTGAACTTATAAACATATGTGTACGTACTTACAATACCATTTCTCAAAGGACAAGGAATATTAATTCGTATATCTAATACTATTTAGTTTTATAAATACGTTAAATTAATTTTGTTTCTTATATATATATATCATATAAAACTATATTTTAACACTTACAAAATTATATTTTATCTGATTTTTTATCACATAAGTTAGAAAATAAATTTCAACTAATCTTAATAAATTAAATGAGTTTATAAACATATGTGTATGTATGAGGAAAAATATTAATTCATTTTTTATCCTTATCACTTAAACTTCTTATATTTTATCTGATTTTATATCACATAAAATTAGCAAATAAATTTCAACTAATTTTAAATTAAAATCACATAAAATTAGCAAATAAATTTCAACTAATTTAAAAAAAATTAATGATCTTATAAAAAATATGTGTACGTACGAAGAAAAATATTAATTAATTTTTTATCCTTTATAAAAAAACACATAATATCAAATAAGTTTCAACTAATTTTAATAAATTAAATATATGTACGAGGAACAATATTAAATCGTATCTTATCCTTCATAACAAACACAAAATTAGTAAATAAGTTCCATCTAATTTTAATAAATTTAATGAGCTTATAAACATATGTGTATGTACTATAATAACATTCCTCAAAGGACAATGAATATTAATTCGTTTCTTATCCTTCATCATATTATATTAGTTTGTTTATAGATACTTGGATTGTTCTACTTTCCAACTTCACCAAATTATAGTAGTTTTATTCATAAATACTTGATTGTTCTACTTTCCACCTTCACTTAATTATATTAGTTTATTCATAAATTCTTGATCGGTCTTCTTTAGTGTAGTTTTTATATTTTAGAAATCATATAATTATGCTTATTCAGTTAGAAGTATATAGATAAAGGAGAAAAACAGGTATTGATATTAATGTACGTAATGCACAATTCGACAATCAATGAATAGTACCATGCAATTCATATCTTTTATCTATATGTAATTGTCATATCAATATTGAGATATGTTTCAAAGTGCAAGCTGTGAACTATTTGTACAAATATATCTACAAAAGGTCATGACCGAGTGACAATTAACATGACCTAAAAACATAATAAAGATATAATTGATGAAATAAAACAATTCCAAAATGCTCGGTGACTCTCTACTCAAGAAGCAATGTTGAGAATTTTTTGAATTAAATTCGTATGAAATATCTTCACTAGTTATCAACTTGCAATTACATCTACCCAATCAACAAAATGTAACATATTGGGCAAATCAATATTGAGAAAATATTTTGACATGAGACCATACCTGAGTATTGCAATGTGTAGTGTAAATGAATAAGATTACATATGGTATAAACAAAGAAAATGTTGGAAGCCAAGAAAGAAATAAGAATTTTTTTATTTTTTTAGATTTTATTTTCAAATTTATATAATATTAAACTTCTTTTTTAAAAATTGCAACATGAACAACATATTTCTATGTTTTATTAAAAAAATTTAATGTCTGCATAGAAAATTATAATATCAATTACTATTTCTATTAAAGTTATATCCATATTATGTAACAATATTTTTTTTCCTTCTTTTAAACAATAACAAAATTCGTCCTTCACGTGCAACACACGTGCAACACACGTGCTCTTTACTAGTTGTATATAAAAAATAATTTGTAATTATCAAATTTTTTGTTATTTGTTGTAGACATTATTTATTTATTTATTTTGGTTCATAAAATATGAAATTTTTAATCACTTAATATAATAATTTTTGAAATCTAACTACAAATATCATAATACGTGCAACAAATGTACAACTCCCGTGCATAATCGGTGCAACATACGTGCAATGAGCATACAATTCATGTGTAATGCACGTGCAACATGCGAGAGAAATAGTAATATATACATATATATTCACCATGCTTCAACATTTAAAAAGAAAAAAAGTTGATTAATTAATTACCTGTGTTTTGGTTGTTAATGAGAAAAGGAGGAGACACAGAATTTATCTCTATATATATTTTTTTCCCATTTTTGGATATGATGTTTACATTCTTAGTTCCGGAGAGAGAGGACAAATCTTTGGAGGATCTTTCTGGAGAGAACGAAGATGACCAATAAGAAGAAAGTGGCAACAGTACAACACTTCCGGCATAGTGAACAACTTATAACATCATCCACCAAGTATTATTGAGTTTAATGTTAAATATTATTGATTCTATCATTGAATATTTTGTGTTTTGGGTTGTGGAGCATTAGAGTTTTTTTTCTTCTTACATTAATTTCTATTTTTATTTTGGGCACGGTAAGGAGTAAGAAGCAATTTGAATGAAAAAAAAAAATTATGGTCCAATTGTATATTGAATAATTTTATTCATTTAATTAGTGATTTGCTTTTTTCTTTTTTGTTTTATATTTATGTATTAATTATATTTATAATTTTATTTATACATCAATAAATATCTATTACCTGTATAAAAGTGTGGATGTTTCTTACAAATTTTGAATTGCCTAATATATCCTTATTAAATATTATTATTTAAGGTCATAATAGTAATTTAATAATTAATAATTTTAATAAATTGTAATTTAGTACTTTCGCATTGTATGGACTCTTCCAAATCCGGAAAAGCTAATCGTATTATTATTCGAAATAGGAAAGCCAATATCAATGACGTAAAGATGTGGATATATATTAGTATGTAGTAGTTTAGGACCATCTAATACATGAGATTAAAAAAATAGTAAAATTGATAAAAATCAAATATTATACTTATATACAAAAAAATATATATTGGGGATATCATGAAATATGTATCGTCTAATTTAATATTAAATATAATATAATCTGATTATTATATTTTTCTGATTGTTAAAATATATGTTGCATTTGTAAGGAAACATAAATAATTGTTTACTAATTATTTTGAAAAAAATATATGTTGTTATGCCTATTATATTAAGTGAACTTATAAATGTATGTGTACGTACTTACAATACCATTTCTCAAAGGACAAGGAATATTAATTCGTATATCTAATACTATTTAATTTTATAAATACGTTAAATTAATTTTTTTCTTATATATATCATATAAAATTATATTTTATCACTTAAAAAATTATATTTTATCTGATTTTTTATCACATAAAATTAGAAAATAAATTTCAACTAATCTTCATAAATTAAATGAGTTTATAAACATATATGTATGTATGAGGAAAAATATTAATTCATTTTTTATCCTTCATATTTTATTACTTAAAATTCTTATATTTTATTTGATTTTATATCACATAAAATTAGCAAATAAGTTTCAACTAATTTAAAAAAATTTAATGATCTTATAAAAACATACGCGTATGTACGAGGAACAATATTAATTCATTTTTTATCCTTAATAAAAAATGTCATGTTCCGTTTTCGTAGTAAAAAATATCAGAGTTTTCTTTTGGGCGTGCAGAAAGAAAGGAGAAAGAGACGTATATGATATAACTGAAAATACGATTTTACAAAAACAAACCTCGGCATCTAGTTGAAACAAAACATTATGGCAGAAATACATCATACAGGATCCATAACATAAAAGATGTACAGTTTAACTTTTCAAACGTGAAATATTAAAATATTGTTTCGACATCTAGTTTTAGAAAGCACAAAGAGGAAACTTGATATGACACCATCCTCTCTACAAAACTTGATTCTCTTCATTTGCTGTAGTGTGAATACAGATAGGGGTGAGTGCATTTGAATACACTCGTGGGAGTAATTTCATATATCAAAGTTCATTAAGAAATTAAGTCTTTCTAACATTTACAAATACAACAATTAGACACAACACGTAGAATGCATAGCACATAACTTAAGAGCACACATCGACTTATCTACTCCGCTCCAAAATCTCGAAAGGTCTCACGTACCTTGTTCTTAACTTTCATTTTTCTTTCGAAATGATAGAAATTGGTACGTCGTGTAACCTGACGATCTCTTCTAGATAGATCCGAGCTAACTAATTATCTAAACCATAGGTCATCTTGATCAGAAAGAAATGAGCAGACTTAATCAATCTGTCCACAATCACCCTCACGACATGATTTCTTCGCTTGGTTTTCAGCAATCCCACAACGAAGTCCATGACGATGTGCTCTCATTTCCACTCCGGTATCTCTAAGGTGTGCAGATAATGATGAACAATGGGCTTCTTCGAGAATTTCCTTTCTCAGCTTCTCGTCCTTTGGTACACACAACCTTTCCCTGAAGGTTAGGCTCCATCTGCTGATAAAGCGAACCCTTCCACTTTCCCTTTTTCCATATGAACCCTCATCTTCATCAGAAACTTGTCTCTTCCTTGTGCCTCGATTATATGCTCATGAAGAGTGGGCTTTACTAACAAAGCTGCGACCTTAACCTTGATGCTGCTCTGAGGTGAAATTACCTTCAAATTCAATCTTGACATCTCTTCAATGAATCTTCAATAATATCCGGCTAAGCCAAAGAAACTTTGCACTTCTTTAATTTTGCATAAAGCTTCTCATTTCCGTAGAGTCTCCAACGCAACCTTGAGATGTTGTTTGTGGTGTGTCTTATCGCACGAGTAGACCAGGATGTTGTTGATGAACACTATAATGAAGCGATCGAGGTACGAATGGAAAACACGATTCTTAAACCTCGACATAAGTATTTCATTCGTACCGTCCTCCCCTATGGGATACTAATTCCTAGGGTTTTAGCGATTATTCTACCATTCTTATGCTTTAACAGATCACATAGCTCGATAGAGACAAAAGAAAGGGTTGTCCTTATATCTTAACAAAACAAGAGTAGGGACAATGCAGACTGTTAACATACCTGCCATGGTTTTCGATCCCTCGACAGTCTCTGAGCGAGTGAGGGCGAACGCTCTAGCCTGGCCTGCTCCTGGCTTTGGCTTCTATGTTGGAGCTACTGGATTCTTAAACTTCTGGCAGTCGCACGCTATATGTCCAGGTTCTCCACACTTATAACAATATTGGGTTCCATAGAGACAGGGTCCCACATGCAACTTTCCACACTTGAAACATGAGTTCCCTAGCTTGGGAGTAGGGAGAAGCGGGGCGTTGTCGGCCCGTGGGGACTTGTGTTAGTCGAAGTCTTGACTAGGACTTGTCCATTTTCTCTTTTCTGTCACCACTTCCATTCTTGTGGGTGGCGCCAAGCAGAACGCGATCTCTTGAGCTCTCTCGACAACCGCAGCATAAGACATTGCACCCTGGTCAGCCAGGATGGAGCTGATCTCCAAACGAAGACCCCTCTTAAAACGTCGGGCCTTCTTGGCATCCGTGTCCACCAGATGGGGCGCGTATCTGCTTAGCTGGTTAAACTTCCTTTCATACTCACCTACGGTAGTGGTTCCCTGATACAGGTGTAGAAAATCTGTCTCCTTCCTGTCGTGGTATGACTGCGGTATAAAGTTTTGTATAACCGTCTCTTTGAAGGCTTCCCAGTTCATAGTACTTTTCCGCTCCGGAGATATGATCCTCGCGTACGATTCCCACCAGTAGCTTGCCTTTTCTATTAGTTGGAAGACGACACACGAAACCTTCTGCTCTTCGGTGCATGTCAGGTCTCCAAAGAGTCGATCCAATGACCTCAACAACTTTTCAGCCTCGCTCGGGTCCCCTCTTCTACTGAAAGTCGGTGGATTAAAGCGTCAGAATTATTCAATCACCAGATTCACATCGCTTTTCGCTGAGGCTGGTGGTGCTGGTTGTGGTGTCTCAAAATATTGGACTAGACCCCTTAACACAAACACCAGGTCCCCCATCGTGGCATCCACGTCGTGCTCAGGTGGGTTTTCCACTGGCGGCTGGTTGTTCATTGGTGGTTGGTCTCTTTTTGGTCTACCACGTGGCATAATTCTAGAGACAACATATGAAAACTAACCCTTATCATCTACCCCACGTAACCCAACAATATATATAACAACAGATAAACAAATAACAGGTAACATGACATAGATCCACATTCATTTTATTAAATTTCGTGATCTGGGAGAGAAGTGCATAGGGAGAGGTGCTTATCCGTCATGTAGGATAACATATATCCAACTTGCATATACCAACCAGAAAAGTACATCATGTAACATATCATAGACATCCACACATGGTCCCTATAGACCTCAAGTATCAAAAGCAACTTTACGTATCACACCCACGAACTGAGAAAAACATACCAACTAGCTCACCCTATTGTAAACAAGGGCCAATGGTAGATTCAACTCTCTGTCACACAACATCTACTCCTCCAAACGGCCATTTACGCACACGAGCTCACGCTGCTGCAGTCAGCGGCCCTGTGGTGGTGGCCAATAGCAGTGTGTCGATTGTAGTGACATTAAGAGGTTTTTAAAAGATCTTTTCTCGGTAAAACACATTTGAAAAGAAAAACGACCTTGAGCAGAGCCCTACAAAGGGTAGAACTTTGCTCTGATACCATACTGTCACACCCCGTTTTCATACTTAAAAATATCAGAATTTTCTTTTGGGTGTACAGAAAGAAAGGGGAAAGAGACGTATATGATATAACTGAAAATACGATTTTACAAAAACAAACCTCGGCATCTAGCCAAAACAAAACATTACAGCGAAAATACATCATACAGGATCCATAACATAAAAGATGTACAGTTTAACTTTTCAAACGTGAAATATTAAAATATTGTTTCGACATCCAGTTTTAAAAAGCACAAAGAGGAAACTTGATATGACACTATCCTCTCTACAAAACTTGATTTTCTTCATTTGCTGAGTGTGAATACAGATAGGGGTGAGTGCGTTTGAATACACTCGTGGGAGTAATTTCATATATCAAAGTTCATTAAGAAATTAAGTCTTTCTAACATTTACAAATACAACACGTAAACAAGGGTTTCTTAGATTCTCGTCACGATAAAAACGTATACTTAAATAGAATTCTCTCAAAGAAGAAGCGTCGAAGGGAAGAATACTAAGAGAAAGCTTGAAACTTGATCATAGGATATAAAGGGATCGATTAGAGTTTTAACGGAGGAAGAACGGGTTAAAACAAAGGAAAAACGAGCTTTAACGGAGTATTAAAAGGTATAGGGGTGTTTTCGTAATTATCAGAAAAGGGTTGACTTTGATCGAGACCCCCGACTCCCGGTCGATGACTTCATGTCACCGACAACACCATGTATACACACGACACGGACTGACGCACACACACACATGCCGGCGTGCACATGGCGCGCCCGATGCTACCCGACATGCACACAACGCGCCTCTCCCGGTGCGCGCACAACGGGCGCACACATGTCTCCCGGCTCGCACACAGTGCGCGTCCTATCATCCGCCGCGCGCGCGCGCAAGGCCCAGCTACCCGGCGTGACTAACCCAGCAACAACCACACACACACCTGCAAAAACACAACCTTAGCCGACGACCACCCGTCGCCGGCCACCACCCCAACCCTGGACTCGCCGGCGCGACACCACAGTCGGCCACCAGCAAGCACGACAGTGCTGCATAGCACCGCCCACAACACAACAAACACGCACGTACATGCACACTCACACACATACACACACACGTACAGCGGCGGTGCCACTCCTCCCACACAACACACACACCCTGGCGACTGTCCAGCCACCATTCCGGTGATGAAGAAAGAGAGAGAGAGAGAGAGAGAGAGAGCAGACGGGGAGAGAGAGGGGGAAGGAGGAGAGAGAAACTAGGGTTTTCAGAGGTTTGACCGACCGTTTTCCGGTGAATGAGAAGTCGGAATGAAAAACCAAGCCCAGATTTAGAACGAGCTCGTCGAAAACTATAACCTGTGAAGAAATCGGCCAAAACCGAGAAAAAAAAGATTCCGGCAGCGGCGGTGGCGCGGCGGCCGCCGGCCAGAAAAATCAGCAGAGAGAGAAGAACGAGAAGAAAATATCTTACATTTTTTTACTTTTCCTTCGAACTATTCATTTTTACGATTCGTTTCGTATTATATATACACATTTTCAAAATATCTTACTTTTTACAAAATATCTCAACTTTTACAAAATATCTTGATTTTTACTATTTGATCGAAAATATCTATTTTTCGATTCTTCGTATTCTTCGTGTTTTGAGCTACAAGTCTCCTATTGGCCTCATTTTTGTTTTTATTTTCTTGATTTTTCGACTACGATACTTTTAAATAAATTATAACTTATGCCTTTCGATTAAATTATACTTTCGATAAATTAATTATGCATAATTTCATTTTTCTGAAACGCACGTAATTAAAATCACATAATTAAGGGTTTAATTATTTAATTAGCTGATTATGCGTCGTTTTGTCCTAGGCACTACAAAAAACACATATAATATCAAATAAGTTTCAACTAATTCTAATAAATTAAATATACGTACGATGAAAAATATTAATTCAAATCTTATCCTTCATAGAAAACACGAAATTAGTAAATAAGTTCAAACTAATTTTAATAAATTTAATGAGCTTATAAAAGGCATGTGTACGTACTTATAATAATATTCCTCAAAGGACAATGAATATTAATTTGTTTCTTATCCTTCTTCATATTATATAAGTTTGTTTATAGATGCTAGGATTTTTCAACTTTCCAATTTCACCAAATTATATTAGTTTATTCATAAATACTTGATTGTTCTACTTTCCACATTCAGTAAATTATATTAGTTTATTCATAAATTCTTGATTGGTCTTCTTTGGTGTAGTTTTTATATTTTTAATAATCACATAATTATGCTTATTGAGTCAGAAGTATATAGATAAAGGAGAAATGTTGCATAAAAGAAAATATTTAAATTTGAATACTATTAAAAAACAAGAATATATTGATAAAAAGAAGAAAAACAAGTCAATATCCCAAAGGAACGGTGAGTTTTATGGATTTACATGTCATTTCATGTCTTAATTAATTTTTAAATTCACAATTAGGCATTCATTAAGTGATACACATGGAGATTTTGTTTTTTAGTTTTCCATTCACTAAATTTTGCATGTTAATTAGGTTTCTCTTTTATTTATGAAAGGGATTAGGCTTCTGTTTTTGTGTATTTGTTGATAATAATGCTGTAAAGTTTGGTGAATGAATTCTCAAAATGTGAAGTTTATGTTGATCTATATGTGTTGCTTTATGTTAAGCATTGATGTCTTGATTGTATTATTATTTACTAATTTTTTATACTATTTTTTTCATTATCTTAAAATTTTCAATTCATGAATTTATTTCTAAAATATACTAATTAAAAAAATGTGTCTGATTGCCTTTATCGTGGTGCTTTGAGATTTGAATACAAGTCATTTATATTTTGTTGTGATATATGAGAAATTAGGTTGCACCAAACTTCATAGACATATAGAAAATTTTCTAGAACTATATGAATTAGTAAAAAGATATGATTCATGGCTGTGTTATGACAAAAATCCTAAAAATTCATGCATGTCCAAAGAAAAAAGTAAATATCACTTCCACGAACATATTGTGAAATCACCATTCACGACAAAAATGGATATCTCATTTACAAAAGAAGAAAAACAGACATTGATATTAATGTACATAATACACAACTCGACAATCAATGAATAGTACCATGCAATTCATATCTTTTATCTAGATGTAATTGTCATATCAATGTCGAGATATGTTCCAAAGTGTCAACTGTGAAGTATTTGCAAATATATCTACAAAATGTCATGACCGAGTGTCAATTAACATGACCCAAAAATATAATAAAGATATAATTGATGAAATAAAACAATTCCAAAATGCTCGGTGACTCTCTACTCAAGAAGCAATGAAGATAATTTTTGGATTCAATTTATATGAAATATCTTCACCAGTTATCAACTTGCAATTACATCTACCCAACCAACAAAGTGTAACTTATTGGACAAATCAATATTCAGAAAATATTTTGACATTGGACCATACCTGAGTATTGCAATATGTAGTATAAGTGAATAAGATTTTATATGGTATAAACAAAGAAAATGTTGGAATCCAAGAAAGAAATGGGAAATTTTTTATTTTTTTAAATTAGTTTTTTCTTTCAGATTTATATAATATTAAACTTCTTTTTAAAAATTGTAGCATGAACAACATATTTCTATGTTTTATTAAATTTTTTTAATGTCTGCATAGAGATGATTATAATATCAATTACTATTTCTAAAAAAGTTATAACCATATTATATAACAATATTTTTTTCCTTTTTTTAAACAATAACAACAACAAAATTTGTCCTTCACGTGCAATGCACGTGCTCTTTACTAGTTGTATATAAAAAAGAATTTGTAATTATCAAAGTTTTTGTTATTTGTTGTAGAAATTGTTTATTTATTTATTTTGGTTCATAAAATATGAAATTTTTAATCACTTAATATAATAATTTTTGAAATCTAACTATAAATATCATAATATGTGCAACAAACGTACAACTCCCGTGCATAATCGATGCAACACACGTGTAATCAGCATACAATTCACGTGTAATGCATGTGTAACATGTGAGAGAAATATTAATATATACATATATATTCACCATGCATCAACATTTAAAAAGAAAAAAAGTTAGATTAATTAATTACATGTGTTTTGGTTGTTAATGAGAAAATAAGACAAAGATAATTTATATAGACAGTTCTCTATATATATTTTTCCCATTTTCGCCTAACCCACACACTCAAAACAATTTTCAAAAAATTCATATGAATTGTCTTAGATCAATTATTAAAATATGCACATGAATTGCCAAGATAATTATTAAAATATGCATATGGATTGTTTAGACCAATTTTAATTCCAAAATGTGATGCAACTTGAATTTATTTATTAAAGTATTTATATGAATTGTCTACATAATTGTTAACTAATATACATTTTGAATGTATATTAGTTAATATATTTGTATCATGCAATACTTTTATGTGTATGATGTAATATTTTGAGAAATTATGATTTGACAAGTAGTGCTCATATATAATATTTTTCTATATATTATATAATACTTTTATATACATCATGCCATAATTACTTTGACTTCAAGATTCTAAATACACAATTGATTTGAGAATTGTAATTTCAAAAGTAATTTTTTTAATTCTCATAGTGTATTTTTTGTGTCTATAATGTAATATTTTGAAAAAAAAAAAAAGTAACACTATGTAATATTATTGATTGAATAATATAATGTAGTACTTTTATGTGTATGAGGTAATTTGAGAAATTGTAACTTGACAAGTAATACTTTTAATTCCATAATGTTATATTTTTGTACGCATATCATGTAATACTTTTTTTACTTGACTCACTACAAGAAAAATGCACATAGACAACGATTATTACCATTGTCATGGTTAGGAATCCAATATTGTCGTATGGTTAGAAAAAATTTGCTCTTAGACAACCTAAAGTACTTTAGGTTCATGTTGATTGGGTGTTGACCGACCATTAATGGTGTTGACCTACATTGATCAGTCATCGATCATCGGGTCGGCTTGGCTCATATCATAAAGTGGAATCTATGAAACACTGTCAAGACCTACTCTTTATATTAACTAGGGTTAATTGCACTAACACTACCAAGCTATCAGTGATTTTGAACATAAACCACCAAACTATTTTTTATTGCATTGATATATATATATATATATATATATATATATATATATATATATATATATATATATATATAAACTATACGGAATTGACACATAAACCACTAAACTTTTTTTCCAGCCATTTTTCATTGGATTCCGGCACGTGACATACACATGTCATATTTTAAAGGAATATTTTTGTCTACACAACTTCATTGAAATTCAACAAGTGCAGGAAAATATCAACAACTCTATTCTATGGATAAAAACAACCCTTTAAAATATGTCATGTACGTGTATGTCACGTGCCAGAATCAGGCGAAAAAAAGTTCGATGGTTTGTGTCAATCTTGTATAGTTTATATATATTGATGCTACAAAAAAAAGTTCGATGGTTTGTGTAAAATCACTGATAGTTTGGTGGTGTTAGTATAAGTAATCCTATTAACTATAAATGCTAGAAGTTAGAGAGAAAAAACTATTCATTGGTAGTTTGTAATCTTCAATGTTTGTCTAGTATTTTTCATTTCAATAATATGGATCCATGGAACATGACCTTTAATTAGAAATTGGTTAACACTATAATCACATTCTTTGTTAGAACTTCTTATTAAAGTAATGATGATTAAGATTTAATTATTGATGCTTTCTTGAGCTTAAAAAATATCTAACTATAGGATGTCAAACAGTTTATTAATCTATCAAGAGTGTTGTTAAAGTTTTAAATACAAGATCTTCGATTCATTCTAAAATAAGATTTTATGACTTGTACTTTTGCATGAATTTCTTCAATCGACCATAATGGAAACTAAAAAAACCCCTTCATCATCTTTATTTTTAGTAAATACTAATTTCTCTATTTCAAAAGTATCCTGAATATCTGATTCTATAACATTCACAACATTGACAACAATCACGTCATCAGAATATTTCATAACCTTGTAAATGCTAAAATAAACAATTTATCCATTAATTCCATCGTATTGGTACCCTTACAAATATCTATCTAAGTTTGTGAGGTATTTAAGAGTGATCTCCCTAAAAAGATAGACGTGGAATTTGCCAAACCTTCTCATCCATATCCAACACATAAAAATCAGCAAGGAATATGAAGTCATTGACTTGGATAGAATATCTTCAATTACACCCTCAAGATATGCTATGATCAACTAACTGTATCACAACTCCAGTTTCTTGTAAAAGGTCCTAAATTTAAACGATTGAATGCAATAATCATCTAACTCGCATGATTTTCTAAATTTATTATACTCGACTGAGCATCTCTTTGGAATTGTATAACATCTTTTTGCAATTACATAGTATCCTTTTTGCAAATTGCAGAGTATCATTTTGGATTTGCATATTGGAGGCCAATGCTTTCACCAATTCTTTTAAGAGTATAGCGCCCTGGACCAAAACGAAACATAATTTATTAATTAAATATTTTAACATATGACTTAATAATTATGTGCATGTATTTTGACTGTCTAATTAATTACGTGCGTTTCAGATACGTGTGTAATGTGTGTTTCGGATCGATATTTTCTTGGACATGGTGTATAGAATATTTTTCATATCATAAGATGCGTCTTGGAAAGATGAGAAGATAGAAACAAACTAGGGATCAATCGGAGACCCGTAGCTCAAACGACGATGAAAAGGGCAAAATCCGAAGTTTCGGAAAATCGGAAGATATTTCGGTGAATAGTAAAATGGAGATTTTTATGGTGAATAGTAACTCGGAAAATTCAACCGATGAATAGTGATGGGATATTTTGGATGAATAGTGTTTTCAGAAAATCTATAAATAGGGGTAGTTTCAATTCGAAAATCACCGTTTTTCCGAACGAGCCGAAAGTGACGAAAACCCGTAAGTCTCTCTCTCTTCTCTCTTTTTCCGATTTTCTGTCTCCGGCGAGCCGCCGCTGGCGCGACGGCACCGCAGCCGGTGGTGGCCGGAAAATTCCAACGTGGTCGGTTTCGACCAATTTCACACACAACGTTTGTCTCGACGGGACGAATCTAGGATAGGTCTCGGACTTTAATTCCGATTTTTCATTCGCTGGAAAACGGCGAAAAACAGCCCAAACCCTAGGTGTGCCACCCTTTCTCTCTCCTCTGTTTTCTTTCTCTCTCTACCTCCTACTCGTCGGAGAAGCTGACCGGAGGATCGCCGGTGGTGAGGGGGTGTTGCTGGAGGGCCAGCGCTGCCGTGGGTGGCGGCGTCGGAGGTGAACAATGTGTGTATATATGTGATCGGGTGTGTGTGTGTGTTTGAGTGTGTGATAGTGTGTGTAGTGTGTAGGTGGCTGAGGTGTGGTATGCGCGGCTTGCAGGTGGTGGCCGGCGACCTCCGGTTGCCGGCCAGAGTTTCCGGCGGCTGGGGGTGGTGGCCGGCGGCAGGAGGCCGCCGACCAAGCTATGTATATATGTGTGTGTATATATATTTTCATATGCGTGTGTGTGTGTGTTTGTCTTGCTGTTGTGAGTGGAGTGGCCTAGTAGGGGGTGGCCGGTGACTGGAAGTCGCCGGCTGGTGTCCTAGGCAGTAGAGGAGAGTCGCCGGCGGCAGGTGGCCGCTGGCCAAGGGGCTGTGGTGGCTAGGGTTTAGTGTGTGTGTATCTTGCATGCGTGTGTATATATAGGCTGTAGGTCTGTGATGAAGTGGCCGGAGAAGGTCGCGGCGATGGGGGGTTGCCGATTGGGGTGCCAGGAGGTCCGGGGAGTGGTCGCGGCGACTGGGAGTCGCCGGCCGGAGTTGGAAAGGGTGGGGTTTGTGAATGTGATGACAAAGGGTTTTGCGGCGAAGTTTCGGGCACTATTCAGCGTTGGAATCCAGCGAGGGACAGCCGGAGGTGGTAGTCGGTGGTGCAAGGTTTCCGGCGGACCTGGTGGTGGTAGCATACGGCGGTGCCGGGAAGGAGGCCGGTCGAGCAGGGCAACGCCGAGAGACGACGGGTGCCGGGCTGCCGGGCTGCCGAGAAAACTCGACAGCCGCCAAGAGACGCGCCCTGCTGCCGAGAAATGCCGAGCCGCTGGGTGCCGCGCGCCCGTCGAGTGCCGACGCGCACTCGGCGCCGTGTTTTCGATCCGAACCCCGTTTTTTCCGCCGATTGTCTTTTTCGAGTCATCGCCGATGAGACGTCGTTGACCGAGGGTCGTGGGCCCGGTCAAAGTCAACCTTTTGACCAAAATTACCAAAATACCCCTGAACTTAAAATGCTCCGTTTGAGCTCGTTTTAACTCCGATTGAGCTCATTCTTTTTCCGTCGTGACCCAAATTTCATTCTCTATCATCTCAGCCATATGGATTGATTATCCATTCTTGTTTCTTCAACTCCGATCTTTAGAGCTCTCGATCCGTTGCGTCTTTAACGATTGTTTTTCCGCCAGAAACGTTTATCGCTTTAATTATAATTATTAAGGATCTAAGAATACTGTAACGTATGTAGGCTATTAGTTGGATTAAATCTTGAAACACTAGGTTTGAGACACGAGATCTGGGACACGAGATCTGAAACACGAGATCTTCGATACTCGCTACTCACGTGGTAACCACCGAACGAGGTGGGGGTAACTTCTAAACTCAACATGTTTATTGTTTTCCATAATTAATATTTGAACTGTTGAACTCTATGTGCTGTGATTATATGCTGTGATTACCGTATTCATGCATAGCTTATTATACGATAAATGTGAATGGATGTCCTAAGTCATGATAGGGATGGACTGGTGGCCCGTAAAAAGCACCATACGTCATGTTAGGGATGGATTGGTGGCCCGTAAAAACACCATACGTCACGTTAGGAATGGATTGGTGGCCCATAAAAAGCACCATACGTTATGAACAGATCAAGTATAGTTGAGTGCTCTTAGAACCGTGCGTTCTAAATTGTGTGCTATGCATTTTATATACTGTGACAACTTGCCAAACCAGTATATGTTGGAATTGTTACGCTCACCTAATAACTATTAAAAATAAGGAAAGTATCCCCACGAGTGTATTCAACACACTCACCCCTATTCTGTACTCACACTATAGGTGATGAAGAGAATTACGATGCGTAGAGAGAGGGTGCCTTATCAGCTGTGTTCTTCTTCCGGTTTTGTATTTTAAAGCTATGGTGTTTGTTTGTAAAAGAAAATTGTATTTCTCCTTCTTTGTAAAGGATCCTGATGTTTTTCCGTTGCGTAAGGTTTTAAACTCTAGTTTATCAGTTGGTTGTATCCGATGTTTCAAGTGTTCTGCTTCTTATCCTTTCCTTTTTCTTTCTATTTTATATCATGTACGTCTTCTTCCCCTTTCTCTTTTCACGCCCAAAAATGAAAGAAATCTGATATTTTATGAAAAGAAAACGGGGCGTGACAAAGAGTGCCTTCGGCTTCTTCCCTTAGAATTCAGTTTAGGTTGCTATTTCACATGATAATGTCTATGGTGTATTTTCTAAGGTAGGTGATGATAGCATTGCTCATCATCTCGAGATGTCTGCTGATTATCCCACCTAAAGTTTGGATGATCTCTCTATCACAGATTGAAGATATTCGAGTACGAGTCGTACTTTATTTCCTAAGAATTTTTTGTGTCAATAACATTGGCATGTACTTTGAGATCATCCAATAAAATCCTATATGCATCATTGGTGTGATCATATGACATTACTTTACTTTTGACACTCTCCATCAACAATCTTCTCAACAAAAATGGTTGATTCATGCAATTACTGCCCAATGAGAACTTTTTATCATCAACTACTTTCTTCAATAATGAGTCCCATGTACTACCATTTTTGGAATTCACAGCTATATTTGAAATTAATTCTCATGTTGTAGTTGGAGTTTTATACATCAATACACCTCCGCTAGTTACATCTATCATGTTCCTATCTATTAAAGAAAGATCCTCATAAAAATATTGAATTAAAAATTATTCACTTATCTGATGTTATGGAAAACTGGCTACGAGCTTCTTGAAACATTCCCAACCAGTTTGAGCCACAATGGTTTAGCCTAAAAGATGCCGAATTCCAAAAAGACACTACAACTCTTTGAATTTTATAAATAGACCTCTGAATTATTCATTCAACTACAATTTACATACATAAGTTCGCAATCTTGCATTTGTGTTGTTCTAGTCTTCTTATCATAGAAAAACTCCAATTATCATTTTTGTTCGCTGCAAAACTTTTGGAATCGTTGTGCTGGGATCCTTTAGTTAGTAAGTCGTATGTTTGTTATAGACCGTAAAATACTATATACATGGTGATTTCATCTTATGGAGAAAGAGTCTAACTCTTGTCTCAATTTTTACCTTTTTTTTGAGTTATTTTCAAGTACAACATAGTAAATTATCCAATATATATTTAGTTACATTACTTGACGAAGAAAACATTATTTAATAAATATATACTATATTGAATTAATATTATAAAATAACTTTTATTAGCATAATCAAATATCATATAAATATTAATAAATTATTATGAAAGCTATAAAATAAGATTTAATTAAATACTTGTTAGTCACAAGTGGTTCAGAGGTTTAGAGGGGGTGAATGAACCTCTATCGATTTTTCTTTTTAAAAGTTATATGAACTTTCTACGTTGTATTTTATCACAGAATATAATACTAAATGCAAAATAGTAAGCGAGGGCGGGAAAGCTTTTCAACTTACTATTTCAGAGTTCTGTATGCAGCTGAAATAAAAATGACAGAGTTTCTTTTGAAAAATGTTTTCTCAAATATTCACTTTGCAAAACTTTCAATGCAGAATAATAAACTATAAAATGTAGCACAAATAAGGATAAGAATAGGAAATAAGCATGCAAGGCTTATAGTGGTTTGAAGGTGGTGTAACCTTTCTACATCCACTCTACTCCTACTGCGAGAAGGAACTTCGTTAGGCTAGATTGAATAACAAGACTCGTCCTAACAATCTATTACCTAAACAAGTTTTCACCTACAAGGATTCTGCTTACACACAATTGCATGAATCCTTAAGTTGACCCATACAGGATCCTATAAACTTACATAGAGTTACTGCCTTAACGACTTAAGACTAATACTCAGTAAGAATGTAAATCCTATCAACTGAGGACACCTCTAAAACAATCTAAGCACACAACATAGAAGTTAAAAGTATATAGGTTTGTCTTCAACTGGTGCTTGAAGTAGCCTTGATAATTCTGGAGCTTGATGACTCGAAGGTTTGACTGCTTCAGTAGGAAGTTGAGTGACTGAATACTTGGAGAGTAAGATGCTTGAGAACTTGCTCTTGCAAAAGTGAATTTGAGTATCAATAATTCAGTAAGTTCTTCAATCAGCTCTTTCTATATATATATATGTAAGAAATATGCCCGTTGAAGAGACACACATTTCGTTTGAATTTGAATTTTTCTTCATCGTCTTTGAGCTTGCATTCAATGTCTCTAAAAAACTGAGGATGAATTCTTTGTCTTATTCTGTAGCTCATTTAATGCGACTATTCTCCGCTTCAGGATTGTTGCAGTCCGTCGGTCCATATGTTGGTGGGACACTGGTTCTTCGTACAACTTGATCACTTGTCTCTACTGGCTATATTTGATAAGATGTATTCTCATATAACAGTGATCTTCCTCGTATAACATTGTTGTACTTGTTGTCTCTTCCTACTTCCTGTTTTGGAATGTTGCGCCTGCTTTCTATTCTGAGATGTTGCGGAGAACTTTCTGTTTTCTTACTTGCTGCTTGCTAAATGCAGAAACCAATAAGGTTTCTTTGCTATATCCGACTACTATCAGGAACCTTCTTCTTTTTGATTTTCGAGTTTCTCTATTCTTCAAATTAGACAAAACTGACTCAAAAACTAATCTAAGATTCCACTTAAACAATATAGAAAAAATGGAGTACTCTAAATTCCTATTACAATACTATTTTATTTCATCAAAATCTAAACATAAATTTCCTAACAATTTCCCCATTTTTTATGATGACAAAACCTTTACATTATGTAGTTCATTATGAGAATTCAGAGTGTCATGCAACATATCCTTTCATATATTATGATTACTTTGAACAAGGATTTTTCATACATTGATTCGAGTGAGCTAGCATTCTATTTCACAACTCATGGATTTAGATAGATAAATCTAGCATGCTGTCCTATATAAAAGTGAAGTGTGTAGAGTGTGAAATGTTCCAACATCAGTAACTTGTGTGTATCAGAAATAGAGTTTACAAGTTACATGAAGTAGCTTACAAATGAGTTTTACAGATAAGAGTTGTAAGCTATTGACCTTGTTCCAGAGAGCTTTCTTCTTGTTATATCACCCTCTGGTGGCTTTCTCTTCTCAAATTTGGTTTCCTTCTTGTTGTATCACCAGTTGATAATTGATTCTTGAGAAATCTCTTTCAACTTCTTTTTGATATCAGGAATCTGAATCCATCTGAGCCAGAAGTCTTCACAAAAAGATATATGCACTCCTTGCTTGATCTTTTTTATCAGCTCCTTATTTTCCAGCTCTCTGTTCATACCTTTCCAATGCAACAAGACACGTAGCATATCTTGCAAAGCAATTTAGTTGACAAAGGTGTTTGAAATATCTCAGATATTTTGACCTTTTATAAAGAGTTATCTCTTCAAATGTGGGATTTCTGTGCTTTGGTAGAATTACCTTGTCAAAAAATTTCAACTCCCAAGCAAGATTTTCTTTAAGGGACCTTTGATCCAGCAATACAGATACTTCAGCAGAAACATGATCTGGATCAAAGCAGGGAATATCTTGAGGTGGATATGTATATAGAGCTTCATCAACTTTCTTAGCAAGTCTGACTTCTTTTCTCTTATCACACTGAGTCTTGACATCCAGTCCTTCTTGTCCATTATTCTTTTCTCTTCAGTCTCTTTTAGCTGTTGCTATCTACTATTTCTTCTCTGAGCTGGTGTAGTTTCTATTCTTCTCATGTTATTGTGCATTCCATTCAGCATTGAGTCTTGTTTGTATTTTGGAAGAAAGCTCAGCTAACTCCCTTCTTAGTTTTTCCATCGAGGAAGAATGAGATTTATCGCTCATATGGATGTTGTTGGCCATATTAACTTTATGGGTCTGCAAGCCCGGATTAGCCCTTGTACAACATCCATGATTCCTTGGAGGAATTGCTCTTGAGCATTAGTAAGAGTCAAGAGGTCTTCTCTGGTTGGTCCTGCTGAATCTTGAATGTATGGGACTAGAGCTTGACTCATACTTTGATCTTGATTTTGTATATCCTCCTCCAAGTGCTGTTGTATTCTTCTTCTAATATCATTAGCAGACTGAACCTTGTGGAAATGTGAGCCAGGTCCAGGTGGATTGTCTCATCCAAGATCCTCATTATCATCTGAAGAATATCCTTTATCGTCTTCAGGATCTTGTTCTGGAGCAGCTATCTGAGCACATTTCCCTTATCGAGGTGCTGCTCTCTCATCTTCCTTCCCTTCTAGATCCTCCACCAGCACTGCCTCAGCAGTAACTGCGCCTAAGTTTTCTTTGAAGATGTTGTCTCAACAACAATCTTAGCAACATCCATCCTTACTTCAAAAATTCTAGTGGTAGTATTGAGAATATATAGGTTCTAAGCATCAAGATATGTACATTCAACGATATGCTAGAATTCCACCAGGAATTGGTCATCCTCTGATAATTCTGATTCAACTTAGAATGTGTGGATGACCTCTTCTTCAATTGTAGCAAGAATTATAGCATCAGAAACTGCTGCATTCTGTTCCATAACAGCATTCTGTACTGCTAGCAAAGCCAATACAGGGAGTCCTGCCTCAACAACTTCCTATGTGGTTGCTTCATTGGTGTTTTCTTCATTTAGGCTCTCCAGGACTCCTTTGATTTTCTCAGAAGCTTCCTCCTCAGATGTAATCTCCATGTATTCTGGGGAATCTTCATAATTAACTAGCTCCTGCTCGTCGGTCTTCATTTCTTTGAAGCTTACAATAGGTGACAGAACTGCTGTCATTTTGTGGAATGATGGAAAATCATGTGCTTCAATTCCACTGTCTCCTTCTCATGATTGCAAGATACAAGGGGTTGTCCTGGGAGGTTCAATAACACTTGCTTGCAGGCTCAGCTGCAACATCATCTGATTGGCCTATTCAACATCGAGATGTGCTAATTGAGCTTCTGCCATCTCCAACTCTGTTGGGTTCCCTATAATCTCGGTATTGAGGTTCATCAATGTGTTTTCTACCCCTGATGTCATTGATTGGTCACCCTTCACTTCATCAAAAGGGTTCTTCCCTTTTGTAGCCTTGTGTTTTCTCAAAGTCTCCTGCTTCTCAATGATTTCTTGAAGTTTCGCTTCTCTGTAGGACTCAGCGAACTCTGGTTGAAATAGAGACAAAATATCATCAGTTTGAGCCTAATTAAGGACTATTGCGTTTATTCTAAGGAAGTCCTTCCAAGCCATCAATTCTTCTCCTCTGGTATAGATTGAAGAAGAACAAGTCATTGATTGACTCAATAGAGTGAGATAGAAGATTGCATGCCAAATCTGAGTCAATGTCACTGATGGTCTTCTCATAATCAACCTAAGCTTGTATCGAAGTGATTGGCTCTTCAGCTTCATTCCTGACCACCAGTGCAAGTTATTTCTTTGTCTTCTTCTTAAGCTTTCTATCTCTCAGCTATCATCTTCTTTGCTCAAGCTGCTGTTTTTTCCTTCTCTTCATCTCATTCATGCTGGACAGAATGAGATATTTTACTTGGGTACTGGCATGAGGGTCAGACTATCATCAGCTTTCTGATTAGCTTCCTGATCAGTTCCTACAACTGTTGTAACTTGACGTATAATTTTTTCCTTCTTGACATCCTCACAAGAGACATATCATCATCATCATCAGAGGATGAAAGTTCAACTACATCTTCTC
Source organism: Scutellaria minor (assembly GCA_954870855.1). NCBI lineage: Eukaryota > Viridiplantae > Streptophyta > Magnoliopsida > Lamiales > Lamiaceae > Scutellaria > Scutellaria minor. Next base: position 17,703,108 of record OX940729.1, on the reverse strand, counting down.
AGAATCAGTGTTGTAACCTGTTGTTGCATCTCGCTCAGAGTCACTTTCTGTACTATTCTATGTAGCCACTCTTTTCTTCTTGGGTTGTTTTTCTTTCACCACAACCTTCTTTCAGAAGGTGTTCTTCTTCATACCTAAGTACCATCCTGGGGGGATCAGTACAACTTCTATTCCCATTTTATAGAGAATGGAGGCGATGGTCATGCCAAAACTCCTCCTCTGGGTTTTCTTGACGGTTTCTTCCTAGATTTTTCTCAGGATAAACCTGTTCTAGTTGACTGTTATTTCTTTCATCATGGCTATCATGATTCTGAAACGGAGGTTAGTATACTTGTCAAAGCTTCTGTATCTTCCTTCAATGGAGTATGCACAAATGTCATAAAGAAACTTATACACTGGCTTTAGTTTCTTCTTCTTGAAGCTTTTCTTAACTGGCTTAGAGACAGAATCATGTTTGAACAGATTCCACATCTCTTCCGTGTACTCCATGCCATATCTTTCGAGCTCGGATGGAGATAGCCCTCTGACAGAGATATCGAACGTGGACGCAATGTCCTTCGATGTCAGGGTATACTCTTCTCTTTCTGTATTCATCTTGAAGATGATGCTCTTCATGTTGTCAGACAACTTTGCGAAGGTGTAAAACTTCTGAACGGATGACACTGACATTCCCATGTATCTGGTGGTGAGAAGACCAGAGATACTACTTCTTTCCAAGCAGTCCCATACTTTAGCAATGACATCCCTATCAAAGATGCTCTCTTCAGCAAACAACGATTTCGGGTTGATGAGACGACCTTCAAGGACTTGGTTTCCCTTCCGTTAGCCATAGATGATTCAAATATACTAGAATGAGAGAGGTTTTTGAAAAAGTGAGGTTTTTGCTTGTTGCGAGATTAGAGATTGAATGAGGAAGATGATGAACAGTTTCCAGTTCAAATATGTGATGGTTTATGATCAACGGTCACTATTAAAAGATTGTGAGAGAGACACAAAATCTGATGGTTGAGATAAAAAGGTGGAGGGGCTTTTTTGCAATATAGAGAACTTCTGGGGTTGAAAGAAGATGTACGATTGTTGCACCTTTGAAAAAATAAATTTTTATTAAATACGAGAAACCCTTTTGCCGCTCAAATGATTAGCATTTAAGGTTATTGTTCCTGATATGAGGTTGTAGGGCTTTTAAATACTGTATCAATAAATATTGTAAGCTGGATTGTTGTAAGCTGGGATGTTGTATCCTGAACCTTGCTGTATCCTAAGATGTTGAAACCTTGAATGCTATAACCCGAACTTTCTGTAATATTATCTTGCTATTTTTTTGTGAAAATACAGTATTTCCCCTTATTTCATACTTACTCTTCTAAAAAATAATTCTTCTTTCAAAATTTCATAACTTGATGATTCCAAGTTCACTTCTGAGCATAGAAAACCTCGATTCATATAAGGGTTTTGTGAAAATATCTGCTAGCTGCAGATCTGTATGAACCTTAGCAAGCATAATGTCTTTCTTCTCTACATGATCTCTTATGAAATGATGTCTCACATCTATGTGCTTTGTTTTGGAGTGAAAGATGGGATTGTGTGTTATAGCAATTGCACTTGTATTATTACATAGAATCAAAGTTTCTTTCTCTGTAATCCCATAATCCTTAAGTTGTTGCTGTATCCATAGAATTTAAGCACAATAGCTTCCTGCAGCAACATATTCAGCTTCTGCTGTTGAAGTTGCTATGGACGTTTATTTCTTGCAGAATTAAGAAATCGGCCTTTCTCCAAGAATTGACAAGTACCACTTGTACTTTTTCTGTCAATCTTACACCCTGTAAAGTCGGAATCCGAGTATCTCTTCAGGATAAAACCTCCTTCCTTGGGATACCATAGGCCAACATCTTGAGTATATTTCAGATACTTTATGATTGTTTTTTACAGCTGCAAGATGCGATTCTTTTGGTGTTGTTTGGAATCTTGCACATACTCCTACTACAAACATGATATCTGGTCTGCTTGCTGTAAGATACAACAAGGAGCCAATAAGTCTTCTGTATCTAGAAATGTCAACATCCTTTCCACTTTCATCTTTATCAAGACTGATTGATGTGGCCATAGGAATGCTCACTGATGATCCATTTTCCATTCCAAAGTTTTCGAGACTTATTCGGTTAAGAATAACACACAATGGACTTATTCGGTTAAGAGATCATTCAAAAATGTACTTTTGACATCCATTTGATATACATTGAAATTTTTGTGTGCATCATAGGCTAGGAAAATTCTGATAGCTTCATGTCTTGCTATAGGTGCAAATGTCTTATCAAAATCAATTTCTTCTTCTTGACAATATCCCTTAGCAACTACTCTTACCTTATTTCTGACGACAACACCAGATTTATCCAACTTATTATTGAATACCCACTTTGTTTCAATCACACCTTGATGATCAGGTCTGGGAACCAACTTTCATACATGATTTCTTTCAAATCGGTTTAGCTCTTCTTGCATAGCTTGAATCCAATTGCTGCTTCAAGGGCTTCTTCAATGGTTTTGAGTTCCGCTTGTGATATGAAACATGCAAACATAACTTCTTATGGCCTTGATCTTCTTGACCTAACTTCAACATTGAGTTCTCCAATGATGAGTTCTCTTGGGTGGTTCCTAAGCCATGTTCTATCTGGTTCAAAGTTGTATGTGGGTTGATGAACGGTAGGTTGTTGATCAGCTTCATCAAATTGAGTTCTGTCAGGTTGCTGCATTCTATCAGCTTGTTGTGTAGTAACCTGCGTTACTGTATTTTCGGGTGCAGAAACTTTTGTGCGGTTCTCAGCAATAATTTCAGTAGGTAGCAAACTCCATCAATATACTTGAATTGATGATCCTTGATGTTAAGCTCTGCCGTATCACAATATGGTTCATCAAATACTACATATATTGATTATTCTACAACAAGAGTCATTTTGTTAAAGATTCTGAAGGTCTTGCTTACTGATGAGTATCCTAGAAATACTCATTCATCTGATTTGGCATCGAAGGTCTTCAGATATTCTTTACCATTGTTCAAGATGTAGCATATACATCCAAAGATATGTAGGTATAAAATGTTTGGTGTATAGCCATACCAAACCTCGTAGGGTGTTTTTTCATGATCTTTCTTGATTAGACACCTGTTTTGCGTATAACATGTTGTATTGGTGGGTTCAGCCCAAAATCTTTTAGGTATAATAACTTTAGCAATCATTGTTCTTGCTGCTTCCTTCAGGGTTTTATTCCTTCTTTTTGGCTGTAGAGTATTCATGACTGATTCTATTTTCTAAACAATATTTCTCTATGAATTTTTTCGTGAATTATGTTCCTCTATCAGATATTATCTTCATAATGCTCAAGTTTTTCTCATTCTGAATCCTCTTCATGAATTCTAGTAGCCTGTTTTGAGTTTCTGATTTCTTGGCTAGAAAGATAGTCAAAGTAAATCTAGAGTAGTCATCCACAACCACTAATGAGTACTTTTTCCCACTTACACATATAGGCTAAACTGGTATGAAAAGATCCATGTGAAGTAGATCCAGAATTTTATGGGATGATCTTTGTACTTTTGCCTTGAATGAGCTTCTGACTTGTTTTCCCTTTTGGCATGCTCCACAAACATTCTCATTTTTAAGGCTACATCTAGAAACTCTCTTACTAAGCTCTTCATTGATAATTTGTTAATGGTCTTGAAGTTCAAATGACTCATCCTTTTGTGCCAAAGCCAACTTAATTTAGGTATGTTTATTTTCAATAAAGTATGTTAGTTGCACTGTTGAACTCCAATCAGCAAGATAGATATTTCCCATTCTGGTTCCAGTAAGCTTCACCTCATTAGACTTGTTATCTTTGATCAGACACTTGTTGAGGTTGAATTCCACAGAGCATCATTTGTCATAAAATGGACCAATGCTCATAAGGTTATACTTCAGTCCTTTTACATATGACACATCATTGATGTATGCGTTGTCTTTGATCAAGCTTTTTGTACCATCGGTGCTTCCTTTTGAATCATTTTCAAATACTACTTTAGGGTCTTTACATGGTTGGAAGTCTTTCAAGGCTTCTTTGTTGTCAGTCATGTGTCTTGAGCAGCCCCTATTAATATACCATACATCACTGCTACTTCCTGGCAACTGTTCCTGTATGCAAATCAGGCAAATTTAGGTACCCATACAAGTACGGGTCTTTTGGGGTTAGTCTTCTTTGGAATCCACACTTTCTTAAAGACAATTAATTTGTCATCAGCTTTGGTGATTTTCTTTCTGTAAGCATTCTTTGCAGAATGTTGTTTGTGAACAGTATGTGTAGGAACTTTCCTTGTATTACCTCATCTTTTAGAGTGAGGTCTTTTCTTATATCTTCCTGGAGTATAGGCTCTTTTGGATTTGAACATATAGGTCTTGGTATAAGATGGATAAAAAGTCTTTTGCTATAATTTGTTAGATTATTGCATTCTTGTCTTGGTTGCAGCATTTTGATTTTGTTGCATCATGTGGATCTGTGGTCTTACTTTCTGTAGTATCCAGCAAGGGTTTCTTTTTCTTATCAGTTGAGCTTAGTTTGTTCAAGATTTTCTTGGATTGGAAGAGCTCTTTAGAGAAGGCTACACTTGTTTGAACAAACTTCTCAGTTACAATTGTGCTTGCTGTATTCTAAGAGCTTTTAGCACTGTATCCTAGACCATTTCTATTATAAGCATTTTGAGTCTTAATAATACATTCTTGTGTCATCCTAGCTGATCTGCTATATACATGAATTATATTTTGCAGGCAAGCTTTCTCAGATTCTAGCTTCGTGACTAGCAGTTTGAACTTAGAGACTTATGCTCTGAGATTATTGCATTCTGAATTGTAATACTCAAGATTTGAGAATTTCTCTTTTCGTGCAATTTGCTCACTCGTGAGCATCCGATTTTCCTCTTTTAGTTCCTCATGAGCTGAGTTTATCTACTCAAAGTCTCTCATGATCTATCTAAAAGATTGGATCATGCTCAGTTTTTCTCTACTAGAATCATCAAAGGATTGGGAGGTTACCTCATCATCTTCATCTTCACAGTTTTTTCCATTAGATATAGCAATGCTTCTTCATCAGAGATGGAGCTATCACTGTCAACTTTAGATGACCTTTGTTCTTTTGATTCTTCTTTGGTTGAACTTGCTGCTTTCAGCGCTCCAGCTTCACCAAGAAATGCTCTTAGTTTTTATTTCTCATCTTTCATCTTTTCTCTCATTTGCTTCTTTTCTTCTTCAGGATATTTGTGCACTTGAGGATAAGGACAATTTCTTGCATAATGTCCTGGTTTTTTTCAGTTGTAACAAAGGTTAGAAGAAACTATATTAGATTATGATCCTTGATTTACCCGTGGGGTAGGGGGCTTCTTCTGAACTCTTTTCCTCTTTGTTTGGTTTTCAAGAACTTCTTGAATTTCTTCAATAGACGTGCAATTTATTCTTCTGTATCTTCTGCATGCAACTCCTTTTGCTTATTGCTGCTTACAGTTGTAGTATCTTTGGATCTTGTTGTAAGTGATGTGACTTTAGTGTTTGATTCTTCAGTATCTATCTTTCTTCTATTGATGTCGAACTTGAATGCTTTGAGGTCTGAGAATAGATCAAATGTACTTATTGACTTCAGATCCATTGATATTCTCATGGTTGTTGATTTGCTATCACATTCAACAGTTAATGCCATAAACACTTTGATGTTCTTCTTCTTTTGGTTGTAGTACTTTCCCAAAGACTCTAGCTCATTCACAATGGATGTGAATCTTAAGTCCAATTCTTCCAGAGATTCTTCAGGCTTCATTTTGAACAGCTCAAACAATTGAGTTACAGTAGATATATTGTTATCCTTTGCCAGTTCAGTTTCTTCACAATTCTGTTCTAACTTGTCCTAAATTTTCTTGGCAGTTTTGCATTTTTTCACTTTGTTAAAAGTTTATTTGTCTAACGTGAGAAACAATGCGTTCTTGACAACATTGTCTAGGTTGGCCCTCTTTCTATCTTCAGCAATGTATTCATGTCTTGGCTTGATTAGGTACTCAGCAGGTGGTAGAGCTCTTCTGTAATCAGGTATATCAGCTCTAGCTGGTGTAGCTAGTGGTCGTACATGATGAGGTCTAAGGCCGCTCCTTCAGCACCTTCATCAATTACTGCCCCTTCCAACTGCCTCAGCTTCAGCTTTTTCTTTTTCTCTCTGTTCTCTTCTAAGAGCTAGATACGACTTAGTGATGACATGTGGTCCTTCAGTTATAACATACCACATCTCATCATGTATAGTAGAGAGACGTGCTTTCATTCTGATCTTCCAATTGTCATATTCCTCTATAGAAAACATAGGTAGCTTGTGATGTGAGAGATCCATGCTTATGCTAAAGAATGAGTTTTGGAAAGCAGAAAAGAAAAAAATGGTTTTCATAACAGAAACGGGTGGATTTGGGTAGGTGACCAAACAAGTTGATTTTTAAACCAACTTGCTCTAATACCACTTGTTGGTCCCAAGTGGGTCAAAGATTTAGAGGGGGGTAAATGAACCTCTATAGATTTTTCTTTTTCAAAGCTATATGAACTTTCTGCACTATATTCTATTGCAGAATACAGTACTGAATGTAAAACAGTAAGTTGGACGGAAAAGCTTTTTAGCTTACTATTTTAAAGTTCTGTATGCAGAGGAAATAAATATGATAAAGTTTCTTTTGAAAAGTTTTTTCTCAAATATGCACTTTGCAAAATTTTCAATGTGGAATGATAAACTATAAAATGCAACACAAATAAGGATGAGAACAGGAAATTAGCACTCAATGCTTATCATGGTTCGAAGGTGGTATAACCTACGTCCACTCTACTCCTACTGCGAGGAGGAACTTTGTTAGGCTAGATTGAATAACAAGATGCGTCCTAAAAATCTATCACATGAACAAGTTTTTACCAACAAGGATTCTACTTACACAGAGATTGCACGAATCCTCAAGCTGACCTACATAGGATCCTATTAACTCACACAGAGTTACAGACAAACACTCAGCAAGGATCTAAATCCTATCAACTGAGGACACCTCTAAAACAACCTAAGCACACAACACATAGGTTAAAAATATATATGTTTATCTTCAACTGATGCTTGAAGCAGCCTTGATAACTCTGGAGCTTGATGACTCGAATGCTTGACTGCTTCAATAGAAGGTTGAGTAACTGAATACTTGGAGAGTGGGATGCTTGAGAACTTGCTCTTGTGAAAGTGATTTTGAGAATCAGTAATTCAGTAAGTTCTCCAGTAAGCTCTTCCTCTATATATATATAAGAAATGTGCCCGTTGAAGAGAGATACACTTCATTTGAATTTGAATTTCCCTTCATCGTCCTTGAGCTTACAGTCAATGTCTCTGAAAAATTGAGGATGAATTCCTTATCTTATTCTGCAGCTCATTTAATGCGACTGTTTTCCACATCAGGATTGTTGCAGTCTATCGTTCCACATGTCGGCAGGACACTAGTTCTTTGTACATCTTAATCACTTGTCTCTACTGGCTATATTTGACAAGATATATTCTCGTATAACAGTGATCTTCCTTGTATAGCATTGTTGTGCGTGTTGTCTCTTTCTGCTTCCTGTTCTGGAATGCTGTGTCAGCTTTTTGTTCTGAAATGTTGTACCAGCTTTCTATTCTGGAATGTTACACCAACTTTTTGTTTAGAGATATTGTGGAGAACTTTCTATTTTCTTACTTGCTGCTTGCTAAATGCAAAAACTAATAAGGTTTCTTTATTGTATCCGACTACTACCAGGAACCTTCTTTTTTCTAATTTTTGAGTTTCTCCATTCTTCAACTTAGACAAAACTGACTCGAAAACTAATCTAAGATTCCACTTAAACATTATGGAAAAATTGGGGTACTCTAAATTCCTATTACAATACTGTTTTGTCTCATCAAAATCTAAATATAAATTTCCTAACAATATAAATCTATATTTTTTATATTACAATTAACTTTTATACACACTTTACATTAAATATATATAAATTTGTCAAAATGTAATAAAACTACTTTAGGTCCTAAATATAAAAACAAATAAACACAATATTACAAAAATATACAAGTCTGTTTTTACTCATAAATAATTAATTGATGTTTGTATTATTTCCAAACTTTCATTAATTTTTAGTTATTTATATTCATACCTTTTAACTCTAGGACATTTCTAACGGTGCATAAAAAAGTATTGCAACTTTTGTATTATTATAATATAAAAACCGCAATTGATCATCTTCAACTATCTACATTATTTTTTACATTAAAAAAATATTCCATAATATTTCTCATTATTATTACTTTGACTTCTTATTTGTCATATATTTACTAATATTCATTAATTTGATTATTATTTGTAATGCCCAATTTTCTAATCATTTGCATCTTACATTGAAATGCATTCATAAGCATTCAAGCTATATTTCTTAGCATCCTATTATAAAATGCACTGAATTCTCAAGTATATGTCTCTTTTATGATCTAATTTGTCATTATGACTTTACCTATGCATGAAATCATTATGGTATTTCAACTCCATAGTCTAATATACTCTTTTAAGTGTTTTTTTCTTTTACAGTGGAAATGTTTGGCTTAGGAAGAGAAGATGGATGTGCTAAAAATGATTATAAATATGCTAAATGCATAATATCGTTAAAATGACATTGCTAGATTAACTTATTTGCACTTCTAATTTTTGTCAGTCATTGCATTTATGTATAATTCTAAAGTAAGCAAAATTGTGCAATTTGATTGGTTAATGGACTAGGATATACCAAAAGCAATTTTAAGGTGTTGCACTTGATTTTTGTGATCTTTTATCAACCACTAAATCACTCCTAAGGCTAAAAACGTGGTATGTTATCCATTTTACACCTACACAAGTCCAGCCAATAAGAACAAAACAAGTGCTTCTTATTTGAATGGTCAAAAGTTGTAGAAAATGAATTTTATGCTTTCATTTTCATCACCTTAGCCTAAAAAACGACCAACTCTCTTTTCCTCTCCCTTTCTTCATCTTTAGAACCTCGAAATACCATACAAAATTGAAATCAATCATGGAGGTTGCATATGAGATGAATTGGAGCTAGTTGGTATCTCATTTGGTTAAAACGTTGCATCCTTAAGCTTATTTTCTAGGTCTAATCCTATCCCTATGTTTTATGTTTAAAATTATGTGTATATGATATGTCACATGATCTGATATTATATGTGTTATTATGAAGATGAATTAAAGATAACTAAGTTAGTTGAAATAGTTTAATTGAACCTATGAATCTTGCAAGTTGTTGTTATATATTGATTTCATTGATGTTTGGTGTTGTTATAATGTTTGGAAGTGTGCTTGAAAAGTTAGAGGATAGGTGACTCAATTGGTTATTTAGGTTAACTTATACAAGAACATAAGTAGTTCGGTTCATTTGAGTTTTTAGTGTCTTATTGCAAAGTTAGGGGTTGTTCTATTAGTATTCTTAACTTATTGAATTAAGAAATAATATTAAGATATATGAATTATAAGTCTTGATATGTGTAATTAAATGATATTGTCTCTTCATTGAATGAGTATTTAAAGGTATGCATATGCATGTTTGATCCTTTTAGGTTTATAAGTACATTGTATCTTCCCCAAGGGCCAAACACTTCCACTATTATACTCGCTTTAGATTTGAGGTAAGTTGAAGCTTCTATTTGTTGCATTGCAAGAATTAAGTGATATTCATATGATATAAATGATATTTGAATGATTACTCTATGTTTACGATTGAATTGTATATGAGGTTCATGTGATACATGATGCATATAAAAGGTGTTTTGAAAGAGTAAGTATGGTACTTGGTTGATTGAGAGTAAACAACATGACTATATAGTCTACATATGATAGTTGAGTACCAAAAAGAATAAATGGAATGGTGTTTGGCTATCGGAGAGTACTAATGATAATGCTTAACTAACATAGAGTAGATATCTTGATATGATGATTGACCAATCTTAATGAAATGCTTATACGGCCTACTGATATTGATTGAGTATCAGTCTTCTGGGTACCCTATAAATGATATTTTCACAATAAATGAACATGAAAAAACATATTACATGATATGATTCATCATACGTGATTATGTGCATAAGTTTCAACTTGTTGAGCCTATTGCTCATTAATAAGTTTTTGTAATGCAGGTAATGATGTGCAGAGATGGTCTCCTAAATGGCCAATTAGTTTGTTCATATGTCATGTTCGATCCTAAATGGTCAGTTAGTTTTTGTTCATAGGTCATGTTCGAGATGAACTTTTGAAACTTATGTTCACATACTTGTCTTTTGGATAATTAAATCGTTGAGGTGTCTTTTGTGGTAAATAAATATTTTGGATCCTATGTATAAACAATGGTATATTTTAATCGACAAAGTTCATTTCCAGTATTTTGGAGTTATTTTGCAAGATTAAACATTTTGGGATCTATTTGATGGCTTCTGCATTTTGAAGTTAAGTCAGGAATCTAACATTCTCATACATGTGTTTCTTAAGAATTATTTCAAATCAGTGAAGTTTGGGAGTGTTACATTATTTGTCAAATAAAATAATATATGATATTATTTAATATTTTAATTTCATATAATTAAAGTAACTTAAATATTAGGGAACACATGTTTTTTGATCCTTTAAGTTTACCTCATTAGATTTTCATCATTATCTTTTACTTTTTTGATTTTTAGTCCTCTATGTTTAAGAATGACCATTTTAGTCCTCTTACCTGCTACAACAAGTAACTTTTATTTTTTTAATTAAAATTCATCCTTATTAATATTAATTTAGGTTTGTTAGATGAAGAATCCAAATTAGTGATTTAAAAAAAATTAGTGTTCTTTCAATTAAAAAAATGGTGTTAAAATTATATTTAAATTAAAAAACTGTTACCTGCTAGAAGACTAAGAAATGATATTTTTTACATAAAAAACTAAAAATCAAAAAGTGAAAGATAAATGATGAAAAATCCAATGAGGTTGACGATTTAATGCAATGAATAAAAGAAAAAAAATGAAAGATTTAATGCAAGATAAAAAGAAAACAAAATGAATAAAAGAAAAAAAATGAAAGATTTAATGCAAGATTCGACCTACGTTAGATCTAACGCAAGGTTGACGATTAAAATAGTTTAGCATAAATTTTTACCGAACTGTTGGCGTGAAAAAAAAAACTTAAGAATCCAACTGTACTACTGGAGATGCCCACTTTTTAAATTTCTTAAAACATATATGTGTTTATCTAGAATACCGACTTGTATCCATGTACTTGGTCTAATAGTAGGTACACTTCTGAGGTTAAGCAAGATATCAAGTTTGAGTCTAACCACAATCCTTGTAGTGCTATCCCATCTATATAAATATTGTTGGATAATATACGGTTAGGTGTATTGAAAGGATACACGATTACGGGGTTAAGTCGAGGCAAGAGTTAGACTCTTTCTTCGTAAGATGATATTACCCCGTATGCAAGTGCTCATAGTTAACGACAATCGTCCCCAAGATACAACGACTTCGAGCTTAAGGATTACAGCACAACAACCCAAAAGCTATTGGCAAACTTACTCGATACTCAAGACTTTCTTAATGACGATTATTGGAAAGAATGCTAATGCTTTTGATTTCTGCATGATCTTCTGAATGAAATTCTGAATTTCTGAATGAAGAATGAAATGGGGGGCCTCCTATTTATAGGAGTAATGAGATGTGTCATTTCCCACAATGAATACCACCCTTGGACCCAAAAGGTGTGTTCATACCTCTTCACAAGTGTCAAACCATTTGGACCCAAGGGTCACACCACTTGGTCACACCCTTCACACCTAGCTCGGTCCGAACCCGGGCTGGCCCGACCCGACGTGTGACCCGACCCGGTCCGGTGATCTGACCCGACCCGTGACCCGACCCGGTGACCTGACCCGAGTGCGACTGTGTCACACGTGGTTTGAATAGTGCGTGTGTGCTTAGCCAACTAGGTCTAAAAATGGCACTAGGTTCCACCATAAGGGAGCACACATGATTATCTCTTATACATGTGCTCCTATTAATAAAGTGAAACTTTTTCCACCAATTTACTAATGTGGGACAAGATTCATCTTTCTCCCATTTTCCTTCACAAGATGCCAACTTTGTGTATTAATTTCTCATTCACCCAAAATTGGAAATTCGAAAGTAAATACACTACATTCATCTACACGGAATGTAGATTCCGATTTAGCAAATTATTTCCAATTATTTAAAATGGAATCAACATTAAAAATTGGTAAAAGATTGGTCAAAACCAACCTTCTCTTCTAATTTCCAACAATCCCCCACATGAATGATGAAATTAATGCATGCATAAATGCAGACACCTAAGAAAGTCCCGACGAACCATTATTGCATCAGGATAGATAACTTCCGGCTTTGAATCTTCCCTAGTAGAGTACTATCGGATATACTGGCGATTTGGTGGATGCGATGCCTTGAACCCCTCCACCGTTTGTGTATACCAAGGCAATAACACCCACACAACAATAGTTCTGATATCTTTCAATTCTCACGTTGTGTCCATTTCGGCCATGGACCATATCTCGGATTCATGAGTGTTCTCCATTCTTTGGAGTTGAAGCGGCCACACTTCTCACTAATATAGGTGATCTTCCATAAAGAGTATTTTGTCATACCCCACCTTTAAAGACTATAGGAATCATTAAAAGCATTTGAAATGCTTACCCTCACCACACTGCACAGGTTCTGCACTTGGGGCAGCCTCAAGAATGGAACATTGGATAAGTTCCAAGTGCATATCTAGACTTAGATCATAGCTTAGTTATCTTATTGAACCAAGTTTGTGGGATCCTCCACGCTTCATGGTTGAGTTACCACTATGACATCTGTAATGTGTGGTTTTTTAATCCCATTCCCCTCACTGCACTATACATCTAATCTCTGTTAATATCTTTTGTTAGCGGGTCCACAATATTTTCTTTAGACTTCACATAGTCAATGGAAATTATACCACCAGAGATCAGTTGTCTCACGATATTATATCTCCGATGAATATGACGAGACTTACCATTGTACATACTACTCTGTGCCCTCCCAATTGCCGACATACTGTCGCAATATATCATCACTGGATACACAGGTTTTATCCAACATGAAATATCTTCTGAGAAATTCCTAAGCCACTCGGCTTCTTCGCCGGCTTTATTTGGCGCTATAAACTCAAACTCCATCGTGGATCGAGCTATGCACGTTTGCTTAGAAGATTTCCAGGATACTGCTCCTCCACCTATAGTGAATATGTATCCACTTGTGGACTTGGAGTCAGTCGTATCTGATATCTAATTGGCATCGCTGTATCCCTCTAATACAGCAGGATATCTCGTATAAAGTATGTCATGGTTCATGGTATGTTTTAGATACCTTAGAACCCTTGTCAAAGCTATCCAGTGGTCCGACCCTGGATTACTCGTGAATCTACTAAGTTTGCTAACTGAGTATGTAATGTCGGGGCGTGTACAGTTTGTGAGATACATCAAGCTACCAATGACTTTTGCATATTTCAGTTGAGATACTGGGTCACTTTTATTTTTGGCTAAATACAGACTTAGATCAACCGGAGTTTTAGCCGGAGGTAAGTCCCAAGCCTCGAATTTCTTAAGCACGTTCTCGACGTAATGAGATTATGACAAGATAATTCTTTCAGATGTCCTAGAAATCTTTATTCCTAGTATGACATCCGCTAAACCCATATCCTTCATGTCAAAGTTATTCTTTAACATATTCTTAGTTTTCACGATTGCATCATGATTGTTACCCATGATCAACATGTCATCTACATAAAGACAGACAATCACAAAATCATTTTATGTTTTTTTAACGTATACACATTTATCACACTCATTGATTTTGAACCCATTTGACATCATCGTTTTATCAAATTTCTCATGCCACTGCTTAGGTACCTGTTTCAGCCCATACAGTGGTTTGATAAGTTTGCATACTTTATTCTCTTATCCGGGTGCTACAAACCCTTTCGGGTTATTCCATATAAATCTCCTCATCTAGTTCCCCATTTAGGAAAGTTGTCTTTACATCCATCTGATGTATTTCAAGATTGTGCAGAGCTGCAATAGCTATGAGCACTCGAATGGATGTGATTCTTGTGACATGTGAGTAAGTGTCAAAGAAATCATATCATTCTTTTTGTCTGAACCCCTTTGCTACCAACCGAGCTTTGTATTTGTCGATTGATCCATCAGCCTTATATTTCCTTTTAAGGATCCACTTGTATCCTAAAGGTTTACATCCCGGTGGAAGATCAACTAACTCTTACGTATGATTTTGCATGATGGACTCAATTTCACTGTTGATAACTTCCTTCCAGAGAGGAGCATCTGGGCTGGACAATGCTTCTTGAATTATCCTGGGTTCAGTTTCTAACATGTAAGTTAGAAATTCAAACCGAATGACTTTATCACTCTAGGTCTCTTACTGCGTCTCAGTTCATCTTCCTCTTGAGGATGACTTTGACCAGCTTCATAAGTTCTCTTGTTAGAACTAATCTTTTTCCTTTCTTTATTCGAAAAGATGTTCTCAAAGAACACTACATTTCTCGACTCTATGGTCATTCCTTCAGTCATGTCAGGAATTTCTGATTTGTGTACCAAGAATCGATATGCACTACTGTGATAAGCATATCCAATGAATATGCAATGAACAGTCTTGGGTCTTATCTTCAACTATTTAGGCTTATGTACTTCTATCTTTGCTAGACATCCCCACACTTTCAGGTAATGGTAAGAAGACTTCCTTCCTTTCCCTGACTCATACGGAGTCTTGTCCCTTTTCTTGTGTGACAATTTATTCAGAATGTGATTTGCTAAAAGCACGGTTTCCCCCCACATGTTCTGGGGTAGGCCAAAGCTAAGCAACATTGCATTAATCATCTCTTTTAGAGATCTATTCTTGCGTTCTACAACGCCATTTGACTGAGGTGAATATAGAGCCGTAGTTTGGTGAATAATCCCATGTTCTGTACAGAACTCCTCAAACGGAGCTACATACTCCCCACCTCTGTCACTACGAATCATTTTGATTTTTCTGTTAAGTTGATTCTCAATCTCACTCTTATAATTTTTGAAGGCCTCAAGAGCTTTCTCTTTTGCTTTTAAAAGATACACATAAGAGTACCTTGTGCAGTCATCTATAAACGTAATAAAGTGTAGCGCCCCGGATCAAAATGAGCATAATTAATTAATTAAATATTTTAACCTATGATTTAATAATTTTGTGCATATGAATTAACTGTTTAATTTAATTTGTCCGTTTCAGATAAGTGTTTAATGCATGTTTAAGAACGATAATTTTTATTAGATGTGGAACATAGGATATTTATATACCATTAGATGCGTATCGAGAAAACGAGAAGATAGAAATGAACTAGAGGTCAATCGGAGACCCGTAGCTCGAACGGCGACAGAAAGGGCAAAATCGGAAGTTTCGGAAAAATCGGAAGATATTTACGGAGAGTGGAAACGAAGATATTTACGTGAATAGTAACTTGGAAAAGTCAACTCGTGAATAGTGCCAAGATATTTTGGATGAATAGTGTTTTTCCAAATTCTATAAATAGGGGCTCCTCCGATTCATTTTTTCACCGTTTTTCCGAACACGCCGAAAACTCGTAAGTTCTCTCTCTCCTCTCTCTTTCTTCGTTTTCTGTTTTCTGGTCTGCGGCGCCACCACTGGCGCCGCAGCCGGCGCGGCGGCGGCGCCGCCGGTCGGTCGCCGGAAAATTTCAACGTTGTCGGAATCGGACGATTTTCACACACGACGTTCGTCTCGACGAGACAAACCTAGGATAGGTCTCGGATTTCAAATCCGATTTCTCGTTCGCCGGAAAACGGTGAAAAACAGCCACAAAACCCTAAACCCTAACCCTTGATCACCCTTTCTCTCTCCTCTGTTCTTTCTCTCTCCACCGTGCCGGAGAAGCTGCCGGCACTACAAGAAAAAAGGGCTACGACAAGTGTTTTTAACCCTTGTCGTAGCCATATTCAAACCGTTGTCGTAGCTGGTGTTGTCGTAGCCTCTGAAAAAATCCGCTCATAGACAACGGTTTTTAACCGTTGTCGTAGCCATATAAAAACCGTTGTCGTAGATCGTAGTGTTGAAAAAAACCGTTGTCGTAGCCATATTAATAAAAAAACAATATTTTGCCACGTATGCTTGCCACATCGTCACACACGTCATGCTAAGGATGACATGTCATCATAAGGATGACATCATCACTGAAATCATCATAATCAATATTATGCGTTGTGTGAGATTCGAACCCGGGTGGCCCGATGGTGCTCTAACCACTAGACCATTGATGCCTTATGTGACAATGTCTTGCATATATTTCTTTTATAATATATTTTTGATATTTTTCAATTTTCTATTATTAATGCATTTCTTTGTTAACTTTTATAAAACCATAACTTATTAATATAAGTAATTGATTTCCAATTTTGATATATTAATATATATATATATATAATTGAATGATTAATGACTATATTAATAATAATTAATATAATTTTCAAATTATATATATATATATATAATGAATATATTTATAAAATTAATATATTATTCAAATTATATATATAATGAATATATTTATAAAATTAATATATATTTCAAATTATATGTATAATTAATATATTTATAACATTAATGTATTTTTCTCATTAATATATTTATAAAATTAATAATCTATTGTACATATTTTCTAAAATTTCTTTATAATGAAATAAAATTTAATTCTCAAAATTAGTTCATTTCATCAATTTTATTCAACAATATATAGCATTTCTTCTTTCATTTAAAAAAAATTGTAATATTTGACTTTTTTTTTTAAATATTAGTCTACGACAACACTTCTACGAGGCTACGACAACGTTAGAAAACAACTCATGTGACATTGTCTTGCATATATTTCTTTTATAATATATTTTTGATATTTTTCAATTTTCTATTATTACATATTTTTTGTTAACTTTTATAAATTAAGTACCATTAGTTATTAATATAAGTAATTGATTTCCAATTTTGATATATTAATATATATATATATATAAATAATTCAATGATTAATGACTATATTAATAATAATTAATATAATTTTCAAATTATATATATAATGAATATATTTATAAAATTAATATATGTATATTAATAATTAATATATTTATAAAATTAATAATCTGTTGTACATATTTTCTAAAGTTTCTTTATAATGAAATAAAATTTAATTCTCAAAATTAGTTTATTTAATTAATTTAATTAATTCAACAATTAATATATGCATTTCTTTGTTAACTTTTATAAAGTACCATTACTTATTAATATAAGTAATTGATTTCCAATTTTGATAGATTAATATATATATATATATATAATTGGAAGATTAATTAATGACTATATTAATAATAATTAATATAATTTTCAAATTATATATATAATGATTATATTTATAAAACTAATATATTTTTCAAATTAATATATGTATATTAATAATGCATATATTTTTCAAATTATATATATAATTAATATATTTATAAAATCAATATATTTTTCAAAATTATATTTACAATTAATAAATTTATATAATTAATGTATTTTTCAAATTAATATATTTATAAAATTAATAATCTGTTGTAAATATTTTCTAAATTTTATTTATAATGAAATAAAATTTAATTCTCAAAATTAGTTTATTTCATTAATTTAATTCAACAATATATAGCATTTCTTATATCATTTTGAAAAAAAAATATTGTAATAGTTGACTTTTATTTTTAAATATTAGTCTACGACAACGCTTCTACGAAGCTACGGCAACGTTAGAAAACAACTCTTGCCTTTGTTTTTCTCATATTTCTAATATATTAGAAAGTCTTTTTATTATTGCTATTTTATTTATAATTAATTTTAAGTAATTCAGGTTTTATTTGTGTTAAGTAATCAGCATTTTTTGTTTAATTTAAGCTTATAATTTGTGGTTTATAATTTGTTGTAAATATTTACAAAATTTTATTTATAATGAAATAAAATTTAATTGTCAAAATTAATTTATTTCATTCATTTAATTCAACAATATATATCATTTTTTATATCATTTAATTAAGAAAAAAATTAAAATAATTGTCTTTTTTTTTT
The DNA here is from genome assembly GCA_954870855.1 of Scutellaria minor. Taxonomy (NCBI): domain Eukaryota; kingdom Viridiplantae; phylum Streptophyta; class Magnoliopsida; order Lamiales; family Lamiaceae; genus Scutellaria; species Scutellaria minor. The sequence goes on along the minus strand of OX940729.1, from coordinate 17,684,841 downwards.
AAATTTCAGTCTACGACAAGGGTTTTAAAATGGCTACGACAACGTTTTCTAACTCTTGTCTTAGGCGTCCTAGAACAACACGTCTACGACAACGGTAGGTTAATACCATTGTCTATGAGAGAAGTTTTCGGGCTATGACAACGGTTTAAAAATGTCTACGACAACGGTAGCTTAAACCGTTGTCTATGAGAGAATTTTTGGGGCTACGACAACGGTTTTGACAATGGTTGCTAAAAAACCCTTGTCTATGAGAGAAGTTTTTGAGCTACGACAACGGTTTTGACAACGGTAGCTAAAAAACCCTTGTCTATGAGAGAAGTTTTTGATCTACGACAACGGTTTTATCTACGACAACAGAATTTTAGGCTACGATAAGGGTTTTTAGCAAAAACACATGTCGTAGGGGTGTTGTCTATGAGAGAATTTCTTGTAGTGCGGGGGTCGCCGGAGGTCGTGGCCAGATGCTGGAGTGCCGGCGCCGCCGGAGAAGGACAGTATGTATATATGTATGTATTCGTGCATGTGTGTGTGCATGTAGGTGTGTTAGTGTGTGAGTGTGTTTGCATGTTGTTGGGGCGGCGCATGGTGGCGCCGCCGTGTGTGATCGGTGGGCCGGCGACGGGAGGTCGCCGGCGAGGTGGTCTGGTAGATGGCTGGCGGCTGGTGTCCGCTGGCCAAGGAAGCCGATGTGTGTGTGTGTATGTTTTCCCATGCGTGTGTGTGTGAGCTGTTGTGTGGGTGTTTTGGGCAGCGGCTGGTAGTGGCCGGCGACTGGGGGTCGCCGGCCAAGGTCACGGTGATGAGTGGTGGTCGCCGGCGGCAGGTGGCCGCCGGCCAGAGGGAGAGATCAGTGTGTGTGTATTCGCGTGTGTGTGTGTGTTATAGCATGCTTGTGTGTGGTGGCTGTGTTGGTGGATGGGCTTGGCCGGAATGGGTAGCCGGCGACGGGGCGTCGCCGGCGGAGGAGCTGGGAGTGGTCGCTGGCGACGGGAAGTCGCCGGCGACGGGAAGTCGCCGGCCGGAGTTTTGGTTGGAGTTGAAATTTTGGAAAAATGTGACTTCGAAGGATTTTACGGCGTAATTTCCGGGCACTATTCATGCCGGAATCCGGCGATGGACGGCCGGAGATGGTAGCCGGCGGTGCGGGGTATCCGGCGAGGTAGGTGGTGGTGGCTGGAGGCGGCGTCGCCGCGCCGGGCGAAGCCGGGAAGTGGCCTGCTCGAGCAGGCCACCGTCGGGTAACCTGGGCAGAGGCTGGCCGAGAAAACTCGACCAGCCGGGTTGGGTCGCGCCTAGCTGCCGAGAAAACTCGGCAGCCGTCGGGTGCCGGGTGCCGGCGCGCACCGTGCGCGCCCGTCGGGTGCCGACGCGCACCCGACGCCGTGTTTTCGATCCGAATCTCGTTTTCTTTCCGTCGTTCATCCGTATCGAGTCATCGCTGACGAGACGTCATTGACCGAGGGTCGTGGGCCCGGTCAAAGTCAACCCTTTGACCAAAATTACCATTTTACCCCTTAACTTAAAATGCTCCGTTTGAGCTCGTTTTAACTCCGATTGAGCTCATTCTTTTTGTGTTGCGATCCTTATTTCATTTCCTATCTATTCAGCCACCAATACAGATCTGACCCTCTCGTTTCTTGAACTCCAATCTTTAGATCGTTCGATGCGTCGTGTCGTTAGCAAGCGTTTTTCCGTCGGAACCTTTTACAGCTTTATTTATACAGTATTTAAGATCTAAGAAACACCGTAACTATGTAGGCTACTTATTGGACTGAGCTTTGAGTTAGCAAGTTATCAGACTTTCGGATTTATCAACTCACGTGGGTACCACCGAACAAGGTGGGGGTAATTCCTATCCTTTTATCTGTTTACAGTTTTCCCTATTTAAATGCATGATTGAGGAATACTAAATGCTGTGAATATATTTGCTGTGCCATATTATTACTGTGGTTGGACTGATGTCCACCTTGATCATGCATTTCGTTCGTCCCTTGCTATTTTCTACTACTCTGAAAAGGTCTAGCGGTCCTTAAAATACGCTAGCGGTATATGAGACCGTTTACAGGGTAAGACGAGGAAACCCCGCACCTATGCGTCTCTTGCCATTTCTAATATCTGCTATGCATTTTATGTGCTGTGGCAATGTGACTTAAGATTATTTTACTAGTACTTTCTTGAGAGTCATAAGGGGCAGAGTTATTCCCACGAGTGTATTCCACGCACTCACCCCATTATTCTGTACTCACACTACAGGCGATGACGAGCATGAGGAACCCTAGTCGGAGTGAGAGGATGAACTGTTTTCTGACTTTTGTTGTATGAGACGTGGTCTCCAAACATTTTCAAAACAATGTTTTAAGTTTAACTCACGTTTTTGTAATATTTCTGTATTTATATTTTGAGTACTTGTGAGGATGGGAGATCCTGATGAATAGTTTCCGCTGTATATGATGTATATTATCGGTGTGAGACCGAATGTTATCGGATGAAGCCGATTTTTGTTATGAGATGAATTCTCATCGTCTCTTACCTCTATCTTCTGTTGTCCCTTACTTAATTCTTTCTGTATATGTTAAGCGACCCTTGCTTTTCTATCTTCACGCCCGGGTAAAACTTTGATATTTTAACAAAAGATTTCGGGGCGTGACAGATGGTATCAGAGCAGTTCTAAGATTGAGAACTTGCTCGAACTGATTTTAAAATGGGAAAAACGTGATTTCGAAAGTGTGATTTGGAAACGAGAAAAGTTTTTGGAGCGTGTTTTAAAGTGAGAAAGGTGTGATTTGTTTTAAAATGGGAAAGATGTGATTTGAAAACGTGAAAAGGTTTTTGAAAATACACAGATAGACACCATCCTCTCTCCATAGGTGACTCTCCTTGAACATAAGGTTTGCGGAATAAATGTTTGTTTGTACCGTGATTTTTGTTATTGATTTATCTATTATTATAGATTGTTGGGTTATGTGGGATATATTATAAGGATCAGTTATATATGTCGTCTATAGAAGGATATTGTAGTGCCCCGGATCAAAATGAGCATAATTGATTAAATTAAATATTTAACGTATGACTTAATAGGTATGCGCGTTTACTTTGAGTGTTTAATTTATTACGTGCGTTTCAGATACGTGTTTAACACGGGACATAGACGGATAATTTTCGTGGACATGGTATATAGAATATTTTCATACCATAAGATGCGTCTTGGAAAGACGAGAAAATAGAAATGAACTAGGGGTCAATCGGAGACCCGTAACTCGAGCAATGACGGAAAGGGCAAATCACGGAGTTATGGTTGGAAAACCGGAAGATATTTCTGATGAATAGTAACTTTGAAAAATCAACTGATGAATAGTGATGAGATATTTTGGATGAATAGTAACGGAGATATTTTTTTCGGTGAATAGTAACTTTCGAAATTCTATAAATAGAGGCTCCTCCGATTCATTTTTCACCGTTTCTCCGAACGAGCCGAAAGCGACGAAAACGAGTAAGTCCCTCTCTCCTCTCTTTCTTTTTCCGGGATTCTGTCTCCGGCCGGTGGCCGGAAAAATTCAACGTTGTCGGAATCGGACGATTTTCGTACACGACGTTCCTCTCGACGAGACGAATCTAGGATAGGTCTCGGATTTCAAATCCGATTTCTCGTTCGCCGGAAAACGGTGAAAAACCATCTCCAAAACCTAAACCCTAGCTTTGGCCACTTTTCCTCTCCCTTACTGTTTTCTGCCGCGAACTCGCCGGAGCTGCTACCGGAGGACTCCTGGTGACGAGGGGGACATGCCGGAGGGCCGGCGCTGCCGTGGGTGGCGGCGCCGGAGATGGGCAGTGGCTTATATGTATGTATTCGTGCATGTGTGTGTGTATGTAGGTGTGTTAGTGTGTGAGTGTGTTTGCATGCTGTTGGGGCAGCGCATGGTGGCGCCGCCGTGTGTGATCGGTGGGCCGGCGACGGGAGGTCGCCGGCGAGGTGGTCTGGTGGGTGGCCGGCGGCTGGTGTCCGCCGGCCAAGGAAATCCGATGGTGTGTATGTGTGTCCGTAACCATGCGTGTGTGTGTGAGTGCGCGGCGGCTGGTGGTGGCCGGCGACTGGGAGTCGCCGGCCAGGATCACGGTGGTGGTGGTGGTCGCCGGCGGCAGGTGGCCGCCGGCCAAGGATGGTGATGTGTAGGTGTGGAAACCGTGTGTGTGTATATGTGTATATATATATATATATATATAGACTGTATGTAGGTGTTGGGGGTGGCCGGAGAGGTTGCCGGTGACAAGGAGGTCGCCGGCGGGTGACCGGAGGTCAGGGGGGTGGTCGCCGGCAACTGGTGTCGCCGGCCGGAGTTTTTGGATAGGTGTTGGTTTTTCGAAAAAACTGGGTATCGAAGGGTTTTGCGGCGTAGTTTTCGGGCACTATTCATGCCGGAATCCGGCGATGGATGGCCGGAGGTGGTAGCCGGCGGTGCGAGGTATCCGGCGAGGTAGGTGGTGGTGGCTGGAGGCGGTGCCGCCGCGCCGGGCGACGCCGGGAAGTGGCCTGCTCGAGCAGGCCACCGTCGGGAAGAGCTGGGAAGGGCTGGCCGAGAAAACTCGACCAGCCGGGTTGAGCCACGCCCCGCTGCCGAGAAAACTCGGCAGCCGTCGGGTGTCGGGTATCCAGCGCGCACCGTGCGCACCCGTCGTGTGCCGACGCGCACCCGACGCCGTGTTTCCGATCCGAGCCTCGTTTTCTTTCCATCGTTCATCCGTATTGAGTCGTCGATGACGAGACGTCGTTGATCGGGGTCCGTGGGCCCGGTCAAAGTCAACCCTTTGACCAAAATTACCATTTTACCCCTAAACCTAAAATGCTTCGTTCGAGCTCGTTTTAACTCCGATTGAGCTCATTCTTTTTGCGTTGTGATCCTTATTTCATTTCCTATATATTCAGCCACTCATACAGATCTGACCCTCTCGTTTCTTGAACTCCAATCTTTAGATCGTTCGATCCGTCACATCGTTAACGGACGTTTTTCCAACGGAACCTTTTACAGCTTTATTTTTAATTTATTAAGGATCTAAGGAACATCATAACTTGTGTAGGCTACTTGTTGAGTTGAGCCTTGTGATATCGGATCCTTTGGTACTCGCTTGTGAAGTCTGATCCGTCGGTACTCGTTATTCACGTGGTAACCACCGAACAAGGTGGGGGTAATTTCTAACTCTGTAACTGTTTACAGTTTTCCCTATATTGAAGCATGAATGAGAAATACTAAATTTTGTGATCATGTTATGATGTGGCAACGTGGCTAAGTGTTATATTTTCGGTATTTTATATCTGTGAACTGTTATAAGAGACATATTTCATTCCCACGAGTGTATTCCACGCACTCACCCCTTTATTCTGTATTCACACTACAGGAACCAATGAGCATGTTGAACCTTAGAAGGAGAGAGGAGGTGCTATCTTTGGATCTGTATTTTAAAGTTGTTGTTTCTTAAACATTTCTAAAACAATGTCTTATTTAAATTGTGTTTTGTAATATTTTGATACATGTAAAGACGAGAGATCCCGATGATATTTCCGCTGCGTATGATGTATATTATCGGTAGTGAGACTGATTGCTATCGGCAGAGGCCGATTGTTGTTAAGTGAAAGATTCACTTCGTCCCTTACCTCTTTCTTCTGTCGTCTCTTACTTATTCCTTCTGTTGAGTATGCGTCTCTTGTTATTTCTCTCTTCACGCCCAATGGTAAAACTCTGATAAAATACTAAAAGATTTCGGGGCGTGACAGATATGCCACGAGGTAAACCACGAGAGAATAAGTTGTCGATGGAGAAACTGTCTCAACATGACATAAACACCATAAGGAGGGATTTGGTGACGATGCCCGAACAGAGGAACACAGCTCGATATTTAGGGATCACCCAAGTCGCGTCATCACCATCGTCAAGGAATGTCGCAAGTCTTATTATTGAACAATTCCGACATTTCGATCCACCGACCTTCAACGGAATGGGAGAACCGATCGAAGCGGAAGAGTGGCTGAGGACGCTGGATAGACTCTTCAAACATTTAGCATGCACAGAAGAACAGAAGATCTCCTGTGTCGTATTACAACTTACTGAAGGAGCCAGCTATTGGTGGGAGGGACAAGAAAGGACCACGTCGCCAGAATTCAGGAGGGCAATGACATGGGGAGTCTTTAAAGAGGTGGTTAGACAGGAATTTTTGCCTCAGTCGTATCGTAAACTAAAGGAAGCAGATTTCGAACATGTTCGTCAAGGAACCGCCTCCGTAGAGGAATACGCGAAGAGATTTAACCTATTAAGTAGGTACGCGCCCCATCTGGTGGACACGAATGTCAAGAAAGCCCGACACTTTGAGAAGGGACTTCGTAGAGAGATCAGCTCCATTCTAGCAGGACATGGTGAAATGTCTTATGCCGCGATCGTTGAGAGGGCTCAAGAGATCGCCACCCATCTCTGTATAGACGTGGTGCCACCCAGGAGAATGGAGATAGCAACGGGAAAGAGGAAACTGATCAGTCTTAGTCAAGACATTGATCAACACCAGTTTCCACGAATCAACAATGTTCCGCTTCTCCCTACTCCCGGGCCAGAGAACTTGTATTTTAAGGGTGGGAAGTCGCATGCAGGACCCTGCCACCTTGGGGCCCGAAACTGTTACAGGTGTGGAGAACCTGGACATATCGCATTTCACTGCCAGAAGTTTAGGAACTCGGTGGCTACCTCACCAAGGCCAGGAACTATCTGTTCCAAGTGTGGGAAGATGCACGAGGGGCCCTGCCTTCAAGGGACCCAAGACTGCTTGAAATGCGGGAAGCCGGGCCACCCGGCATACAGCTGCCAGAATCCCCGAAATCTAGGAGTTTTTGCCCCAACACCGAGGCCAGGGAACTTATGCTCCCAGTGTAGAAAATTACACGAGGAACCATGCCCACAGGAGACACGGAATTGCTACCGGTGTGGAATGCCGGGACACATCTCCGCCCATTGTCTAAGGTCTAGAAAACCACCAGCTACCATGCCGAGTTCGAGGCCAGGAGCAGGCCCGACTTGAACGCTCGTCTTCACTCGGTTAGACTGCCGAGAGATAGATTACGGATGATGAACTTTAGTATTCTATATGTATATGTGTAGAGTAGTTTTACATCATAGATAGTGTATATACATCTTTTGGATGATGCAAGGCTACCCTGATTAGGCTCCTATGTATAAATGCATATTTACGTTCTCGCTTATACTATATAATATACGTTTATGCCTTTTCACATATATCACGTTAATCTACTTACGTATAGTAAGTATCGTGTTATCTCAATGACTTATACATATATACTTATCGTAACAGAAACATGTCGAGAGGTAGACCAAGGAAGGAACAACCGCAACCACCGGTTAACTCACCTGAGCGGGAAGAGAATGCCAACGTCGGTGATCTGTTAACTGTGCTAAGAGGATTAGCACAGCACTTCGAGACCAATCAGGCCGACCCTCAGCCAGCTAGGGTTGACCCGAATCTGATATATAAACAATTCAGACGGTTTAATCCGTCAACCTTTGACGGACGAGGGGAACCGATTGTAGCAGAGGAGTAGCTACGGTCATTGGACAGGCTGTTCGGACATCTCACCTGCTCTAAGGAGCAGATGGTTAGCTGCGCTATCTTCCAGCTAACAAATGAAGCGAGTCACTGGTGGGACTCGTACGAGCGCACGCTGTTGGCCGCTCAAAGAGAGCAGATGACTTGGGAGGAATTCAAGGAGATAGTTTCTCGTCATTTCATTCCTCAATCATATCGAGATAAGAAGGAGACAGAGTTCCTTCATCTCAAACAGAGAAGTTCGACTGTAGGGGACTATGAGCGGCGGTTCAATCATTTGAGCCGGTATGCCCCATTCCTGGTGGATTCAGATCTTAAGAAGGCCCGAAGGTTTGAGAGGGGTCTTCGCTCAGAGATCAGCTCGATCCTCGCTGGGCAGGGGACGATGACTTATGCGAATGTCATCGAAAGAGCCCAGGAGATTGCATCCCAGATGGGTTTAGATGCTGCACCCCTCAAGAAAGTTTTTCCTGTTCTTGTCAAGAGGAAATGGACTGGCCCAAGCCAGAGCTTCGTCCCGAATAAGTTTCCCCTGACAAGTAATGATCCCCTTCTCCCCGTTCCTCGACCAGGAAATCCGTGCCCGAGATGCAGAAAAGTGCATATGGGGTCGTGTCAGTCAGAGAAGCGGACCTGTTATAATTGCGGGACACCGGGGCACATTGCGGCGAATTGTAGGAAGGCAAGAAGTACGCCGGTTACAGGATCGAACTCGAGGCCAGTAGCAGGAAGGGCGAGAGCTTTCGCTCTATCTCGTCTGGAGGCCGCGGAGGGATCGGAGATGATTGTAGGTATGCTATCAGTATCTGATATACCTGTTTTCATCCTGCTGGATGATTGGGGCAATATATTTTCTTCATATTTGTTGACTGCTATAATTGCTGAAGCATGAGGACGGTAGGATAGTCGCTCGGATTATAGAAGTTATTATTCCTTCGGGAAAGACGGTAAGGACAGAACACCTACACCGTCACCTTAGATTTACTTTCGAAGATAGAATCCTTCTAGTTGATCTCCATGCTTTAGAGATGAAGGATTTTGACACGATCTTGAGGATGGACTGACAAGAGTCCAAACATGCGATAATCAAATACCGTGCAAGGAAGACTGTCTTTCAAAGCATCTGGAGAACCAGAGTTCACCTTCCGTGAGACCCAGATCAAGTCGACTCAAGGAATAATTTGGATATAAAGGCAGCCGAGATGCTTAGCAAAAAGAACTACGAAGCTTGGTTGGTCAACATGGGAAAACCCGAGCAAGCATTAACTTCAACTGAGAAGGTGCCGGTGATAAAGAAATATATGGACGTGTTTCCGAAAGATTGACCTGGTCCTCCATCGGATCGACATGTGATTTTCAAGATGGATCTCATTCCGGGATCAGCGCTGGTGTCAAAAGTTTCTTATCAAATGACACCGAAAGAATTGCAAGAACTGGAGGTCCAGTTACCAGAACTTTCAGACAAAGGTTTCATTAAACCGAGCGTGTCGTCTTGGGAAGCTCCAGTGCTCTTCGTGAAGAAGAAAGATGGGAACTTGAGGATTTGTGTCGATTACCAAGAGTCGAACAAGCGGATTATAGAGAACAAGTATACACTGCCTCGAAGTGAAGATCTCTTCGATAAATTAAGGGGAGCTAGTGTGTTCTCGAAGAATGACTTAAGGTCTGGGTATCACCAGATAAAAGTTAAAGACGCAGATGAATCACCAATCAATACTACGAGATGAAGAAGAGGAAGAATAAAGAGCAGAAATACGGTTCGGTTAGGAAGGATCGAGAAAGAATTGGAAAAGCTCAGGATTGACGAAAGTCCTAAATATCGAGCTTAGCCAGATCATCAAGGAACTTGCAAGCCTGAGGAAGTTCCTTGACGAGAAATGGAAAGAAAGAAGCAACTCGCATATAAGAGGACGAGAGTTTTGACAAAGTAACCAGTCTCGCAGCTCTTAGTACACGTTTAGTTTTGAGTCGTTCTTAGTACGCATTCAATTTCGAGGACGAAATTATTTTAAGGGGTAAGGGATGTAACGCCCCGGATCAAAATGAGCATAATTAATTAATTAAATATTTTAACCTATGATTTAATAATTTTGTGCGTATGAATTAACTGTTTAATTTAATTTGTGCGTTTCAGATAAGTGTTTAATGCACGTTTAAGAACGATAATTTTTATTAGATGTGGAACATAGGATATTTATATACCATTAGATGCGTATTGAGAAAACGAGAAGATAGAAACGAACTAGAGGTCAATCGGAGACCCGTAGCTCGAACGGTGACAGAAAGGGCAAAATCGGAAGTTTCGGAAAAATCGGAAGATATTTACGGAGAGTGGAAACGAAGATATTTACATGAATAGTAACTTGGAAAAGTCAACTCGTGAATAATGCCAAGATATTTTGGATGAATAGTGTTTTTCCAAATTCTATAAATAGGGGTTCCTCCGATTCATTTTTTCACCGTTTTTCCGAACGAGCCGAACGCGCCGAAAACTCGTAAGTTCTCTCTCTCTCTTAGTTTTCTATTTTCTGGTCGGCGGCGCCACCACCGGCGCCGCCGCCGGCGCGGCGACGCCGCCGCCGGCCGGTCGCCGGAAAATTTCAACGTTGTCGGAATCAGACGATTTTTGCACACGACGTTCGTCTCGACGAGATGAACCTAGGATAGGTCTCGGATTTCAAATCCGATTTCTCGTTTGCCGGAAAACGGCGAAAAACAGCCACAAAACCCTAAACCCTAACCCTTGATCACCCTTTCTCTCTCCTCTGTTCTTTCTCTCTCCACCGCGCCGGAGAAGCTGCCGGGGGTCGCCGGAGGTCGTGGCCAGACGCTGGAGTGCCGGCGCCACCGGAGAAGGACAGTATGTATATATGTATGTATTCGTGCATGTGTGTGTGCATGTAGGTGTGTTAGTGTGTGAGTGTGTTTGCATGTTGTTGGGGCGGCGCATGGTGGCGCCGCCGTGTGTGATCGGTGGGCCGGCGATGGGAGGTCGCCGGCGAGGTGGTCTGGTAGGTGGCCGGTGGCTGGTGTCCGCCGGCCAAGGAAGCCGATGTGTGTGTGTGTATGTTTTCCCATGCGTGTGTGTGTGAGCTGCTGTGTGGGTGTTTTGGGCAGCGGCTGGTAGTGGCCGGCGACTGGGGGTCGCCGGCCAAGGTCACGGTGATGAGTGGTGGTCGCCGGCGGCAGGTGGCCGCCGGCCAGAGGGAGAGATCAGTGTGTGTGTGTATTCGCGTGTGTGTGTGTGTGTTATAGCATGCTTATGTGTGGTGGCTGTGTTGGTGGATGGGCTTGGCCGGAATGGGTTACCGGCGACGGGGAGTCGCCGGCGGAGGAGCTGGGAGTGGTCGCCGGCGACGGGAAGTCGCCGGCCGGAGTTTTGGTTGAAGTTGAAATTTTGGAAAAATGTGACTTCGAAGGATTTTGCGGCGTAATTTCCGGGCACTATTCATGCCGGAATACGGCGATGGACGGCCGGAGGTGGTAGCCGGCGGTGCGGGGTATCCGGCAAGGTAGGTGGTGGTGGCTGGAGGCGGCGTCGCCGCGCCGGGCGACGCCGGGAAGTGGCCTGCTCGAGCAGGCCACCGTCGGGTAACCTGGGTAGAGGCTGGCCGAGAAAACTCGACCAGCCGGGTTGGGTCGCGCCTAGCTGCCGAGAAAACTCGGCAGCCGTCGGGTGCCGGGTGCCGGCGCGCACCGTGCGCGCCCGTCGGGTGCCGACGCGCACCCGACGCCGTGTTTTCGATCCGAATCTCGTTTTCTTTCCGTCGTTCATCCGTATCGAGTCATCACTGACGAGACATCATTGACCGAGGGTCGTGGGCCCGGTCAAAGTCAATCCTTTGACCAAAATTACCATTTTACCCCTTAACTTAAAATGCTCCGTTTGAGCTCGTTTTAACTCCGATTGAGCTCTTTTTTTTTGCGTTGCGATCCTTATTTCATTTCCTATCTATTCAGCCACCCATACAGATCTGACCCTCTCGTTTCTTGAACTCCAATCTTTAGATCGTTCGATCCGTCGTGTCGTTAGCAAGCGTTTTTCCGTCGGAACCTTTTACAGCTTTATTTATACAGTATTTAAGATCTAAGAAACACCGTAACTATGTAGGCTACTTATTGGACTGAGCTTTGAGTTAGCAAGTTATCAGACTTTCGGATTTATCAACTCACGTGGGTACCACCGAACAAGGTGGGGGTAATTCCTATCCTTTTATCTGTTTACAGTTTTCCCTATTTAAATGCATGATTGAGGAATACTAAATGCTGTGAATATATTTGCTGTGCCATATTATTACTGTGGTTGGACTAATGTCCACCTTGATCATGCATTCCGTTCGTCCCTTGCTATTTTCTACTACTCTGAAAAGGTCTAGCGGTCCTTAAAATACGCTAGCGGTATATGAGACCGTTTACAGGGTAAGACGGGAAAACCCCGCACCTATGCGTCTCTTGTCATTTCTAATATCTGCTATGCATTTTATGTGCTGTGGCAATGTGACTTAAGATTATTTTACTAGTACTTTCTTGAGAGTCATAAGGGGCAGAGTTATTCCCACGAGTGTATTCCACGCACTCACCCCATTATTCTGTACTCACAATACAGGCGATGACGAGCATGAGGAACCCTAGTCGGAGTGAGAGGATGAACTGTTTTCTGACTTTTGTTGTATGAGACGTGGTCTCCAAACATTTTCAAAACAATGTTTTAAGTTTAACTCACGTTTTTGTAATATTTCTGTATTTATATTTTGAGTACTTGTGAGGATGGGAGATCCTGATGAATAGTTTCCGCTGTATATGATGTATATTATCGGTGTGAGACCGAATGTTATCGGATGAAGCCGATTTTTGTTATGAGATGAATTCTCATCGTCTTTTACCTCTATCTTCTGTTGTCCCTTACTTAATTCTTTCTGTATATGTTAAGCGACCCTTGCTTTTCTATCTTCACGCCCGGGTAAAACTCTGATATTTTAACAAAAGATTTCGGGGCGTGACATAAAGTACTTCTTACCTCCTCTTGTTTGCACAAATTTCAGATCACATATGTCTGTATGGATCAACTCTAAAGGTTCAGTACTTCGTTCCACTGAATGGAAAGGTGTTTTGGTTATCTTTGCCTCAACACATACTTCACACTTATTTTGTGAATCCATTTCCATTTCAGGCAATAAATTCAAACTTACAAGCTTTCGCAATTTGTTTAAATTTACATGTCCTAATCTATCATGCCATAAATTAGAACTCTCAATCAAGTAAGAAAAATTAATTACTTTATTATCATCGGTCCGCTTAATATCGCGGTGTACAGTCATTACATTCAACTTAAAGAGCCCCTTCTCAAGGTAGCCCTTTCCAACAAATTGACCAGCCTTGGTCAGTACAAATTTTCCGGCCTCAAACACTATTGTAAATCCGGCTTTGCTCAACAGCGAGCCAGAAACTAGATTCTTGTGAATGTTTGGGACATGCAGAACATCCACGAGCGTCAGCTCCTTCCTTGAGGTCATCTTGAGTACCACTCTTCCCAATCTAGCCACGTTGGAGGTTGCTGAATTTCTCATATACAACTTTCTGCCAGTGATTGGCATGTAGGTTGAGAACATCTCTCTATCGGAGCATATATGACGCGTAGCTCCAGTATCCACCCATCAATCTCTTAGATTGTCCATCAAGTTGTCTTCAAATACGACAGTTGATAGGTCGAGCTCTGCTATGTTTACAGGTACATTTTCCTCAGCAAGATTGGCTTGACCTTGATTGCCCTTCTTGGGTTGTCGGTAATCTTTAACAAAGTGTCCAGGCTTTCCACAGTTGTAGCAATTTCCTTTGACTTTCTTCTTAGGGTCCTGTTTAGACTGTGAGTTGCCCGACCCCTTCCTCTTGTTGCTAGGACGTGTTTCAGCCAGGTTCACTTTTGCCTCTATTGATGCCCTGCTGCTCTTGACTTCGGATTTTCGGTTATCTTCTTTGATCTTTAGTCTCACAATCAGGTCCTCAAGCCCCATTTCCTTTCTCTTGTGCTTGAGGTAGTTCTTGAAATCTTTCTACAGAGACGGTAGCTTCTCAATAATAGCAGCTACTTGAAAAGATTCACTGAGTTGCATACCCTCAGCATGTATGTCATATAGGATCAGTTGCAACTCCCGAACTTTGTCCAAAACAGTCTTTGTATCGACCATTTTGAAATCCAAGAACTTGCCGACAAGGAACTTTTTCATTCCGGCGTCCTCCATCTTGTACTTCTTCTCCAGGGATTCCCATAACTCTTTTGCGGTCTTAGTAACCGCATAGACGTTATATAAGGAGTCACCTAGTCCATTTAGAATATAGTTCCTGCATAAGAAGTAGCTGTGATTCCATGCATTTAGTGTGGTGTGCATTTGTTGGTCTGTTTCATCATCGGCCACTGTAGGCGGGTCTTCTTGGATGAACCTTGCAAGACCGAGGGTCGTCAGGTAGAACAACATCTTCTGTTGCCACCTTTTGAACTCACTTCCATCAAATTTTGGCGGTTTCTCTGCGAAAACTGATGCGGAAGATGTGGATGCCATCTCTTCAATACACTAAATATCGTCTTACGATTGTTGGATAATATACGGTTAAATGTATTGAAAGGATGCACAATTACGGGGTTAAGTCGAGGCAAGAACTAGGCTCTTTCTCCGTAAGATGATATTACCCCGTATCCAAGTGCTCATGATTAATGACAATCATCCCCAAGATACAACGACTTCGAGCTTAAGGATTACAACACAACAACCCAAAAGCTATCGGCGAACTTACTCGGAACTTACTCGATACTCCAGACTTTCTTAATGACGAGCTTAAGGATTACAACACAACAACCCAAAAGCTATCGGCGAACTTACTTGGAACTTACTCGATACTCAAGACTTTCTTAATGACGATTATTGGAAAGAATGTTAATGCTTTTGATTTCTGCATGATTTTCTGAATGAAATTCTGAATTTCTAAATGAAGAAATGAAATGGGAGGGTCTCCTATTTATAGGAGTAAGGAGATGTGTCTTTTCCCACAATGGATACCACCCTTGGACCCAAGAGGTGTGTTCACACCTCTTTACAAGTGTCAAACCATTTGGACCTAAGGGTCACACCACTTGGTCACACCTTTTTACACCCAAGGGTCACACCACTTGATCACACCCCTTCACACCTAGCTCGGTTCGAAACCGGATCGGTCCGACCCGACCCGCGACCCGACTCGACCCGTGACCTGACCTGGTTCGACGACCTGACCCGAGTGTGACGGTGTCACACGTGGTTCGAATGGTGCGTGTGTGCTTAGCCAAATAGGTCCAAAAAATGGCACTATGTTCCACCATAAGGGAGCACACATGATTATCTCTTATACATGTACTCCTATTAATAAAGTGAAACTTTTTCCACCAATTTTCCAATATGGGACAACATTCATCTTTCTCCCATTTTCCTTCACAAAAAGGATCCAAATTGCCAACTTTGTGTATTAATTTCTCAAAATTGGAAATTCGAAAGTAAATACACTTCATTCATCTACACGGAACGTAGATTCCGATTTAACAACTTATTTCCATTTATTTAAAATGGAATCAACATTAAAAATTGATCAAAGATTGGTCAAAACCAACCTTCTCTTCCAATTTCCAACAAATATAGATATTGTGATTAACAAAATTTAAATTTGAATCTAATAAGTATTCTTATATTTATTATTTCCCGTTCTACCAGCCCTCTTGACTCATAAAAAAAATCATATTAAATATCTAAAGATTTGACCTAACCCACAAAATACATCCAGTTAATGCACACCATATGAATTGGAGGGAGTGATATTTTATTTGAGTAGGATTTTTGTGAGATCGTCGTGAGATGGGTCCAAACAATCCACAACCTATATTTTACATGAATTTTTTAAAATTGAATTGGTTGATAGGTAATGGGGCTTCGTCTCAGGGAAGATATCCTTGAGAGTGTCTCATATAAGTTTTTGTAATTTTATTTTTAGGGATGGGTAGAATTTTACCTTAAAGGTTTGATATATAATTTTGCTCTAATAGTTTAATAAATATCCAAATTTATCCTATCCGTCATTATATGATAAAATAATTTGATCGTTAATATTATTACTATATAATTGTCATCTCATCCTTAGACTTCTTCCCTTTGGCGTCAACTACTTTTATCAAGTGAAAATTTATAATTTTAAATTCACTAAAATTTCGTATAAAAACAAATAATATATGATATATTTTCAATATATTGATATTGTAAGTTGATTCATATTCATTATTGAACCATAATTTTTCAGGGTTCTATAATGGTCTTTATGTTTTAGGTTCTACCAATTTTAGTAAAATTTTAATTAGAAACTTGATTGTTATCAATATTATTGATAATAATTGTTCACATATATGCATGTGGATGATACTTCTATAGTGCTTTAAATTTGAGATTTCGAAAATTGATTTATGTGACACTAAATGAAAAAAAAAATTCCTTAATTTGGAAAGTATATATCAACTTTTCATCAAAATTGTGTCAAATGTATAAATTTCATTCTATACAACAAAAATCTCAATTTTGAGTTTCACATTTATATCAACAATTGTTGTTGAAAATCAAATTTTCTGATAAATTAGGACTTAAAATGGAAAAAGAATTGAAATTTAAATGACCATAATAAAATATATAAAGTTAGTGTTTTAAAAATGAGTACGTAGGGATTACGTTAGAGGACTAACATGAAAATCTCTATACTTTAAATGGGGTAAATTAAAGGATTATGATAAAATATCCTCTAACATGAAAATCTCTATAATTTAAATGGGGTAAATTAAAGGATTATGATAAAATTGGATATTTTAGGAACTATGAATTAAGATAAAACCTTTACCTTAATTAATTATTTTTATGGTTGAATCTCTAGTAATATCGGACTTAGAGGGTGTTTGGCTACGTTTATTTTTAGAGCTTATAAGCTCTTCCACCTTATAAGATGTTTTTAGAGCTTATAAGATGTAAAATTTTAGTTTGAAATAAGTTGTTGAAGTGTTTTGATAAATAAGATGGTGGAGCTTATAAGATGTTAGTAATGATATTTGTGCAATTTCAATGATCAAATTTGAAGGTGTTTTAAAAATAAGCTCTTATTTTAGAAATAAGTTGGGATTCCCAAACTTTTCAAAAAAGAGCTTATAAACTTCTTGCATCTTATAAGCTCCTAAATTAAGATCTTATTTTTAAAACTTAATCAATACTTTTGAGGAGCTTATAAGCTCTTAACATCTTATAAGTTCTTTTAAAGAGTTTATAAGCTCATCCAAACACTCTCAAGTTTGTGAGAAATGTCAAATCCAAATCAATCTGTACACAATATTTGTGTTTTTTTTACTAAATTAATATAACAGTATGAATCTTATAAGTCATATTCAATGAGACAAGTCAATTTCTAAACCACAAAATAAATGATTTATAAAAATAAGTTTAAAATTGTGGAATTAAAATTTCATTTTATATAACTATATTCGTAAAATGATCTAAAAAAAATTTTGTAAAATTTTTGAACTGACAACCTAGAATTAACTTAATACTCACAACTACACTAAAATATAGTTTTCGTCAACCACAAAAAAAAAATTCTAATCTAATTTGTATAATATTTTATTAATATTGTAAATTATCCACATCAAATTTATGATTGATTCACGATGTGGGGCTAGGGTTTAGCAAATCCAAATCTCAACAGGGAAGTTTTTACAAATAATAAAAGATATTGAATCTAAATTAATAATTTCACCAAATTTTACTATAAATAGTTATCTTTAAAAGAGGGGTAATAAATAGAGAAAATATCCCCAAATACCCAAATTCATATAACATGTATACTTTTATAGGGTAAAGGTCCCAAAATACCCTATTCCATATAACTATATCCTTTTCTACCCCCTAATATAACAAAAATCCCAAACTATCCATTTATTAGTCAAAGGACATTTTGAACCCTTTGAACCCTATGACCCACATTTCAATCATTTAAATTTTAACTACTTCCAAGCACATTTTTCTAAATCCAATCTATATGCTTTCTTATTTAATTAATTATTCCACCCCAAATATTGAAGATCCGGACACCCGATTATTAAACTTTAAAGATTGATTTTCTTAAAAGGAATAAGTATATAGGCTGGAATACTTTCCTCGTGCCGATACTGATTAAAAACCAGTGGTCTGGAATGTGTAACAATGCCACGTACAAATTCCTTTGGAAATGAAAATCTGAAAATAAGGTATAAAATCGGATGAATAACGTATGCTCAAAATGGTATCAAAGCCTATGTTTATTAAGAACTTTTATAATATTTATTATTGTTATGTAATTAACTTTGGTAAGGAGAATTTCTCGCGAAATTATGGATCTGGACAATTGTCCAATATGTATACCATACAGGAGATATCGTCAAATTTTGACGATGTATAAGGAGGAACACATTCACAAGATGACATATTGGGAAGACCAATATGTTGAACGAGCAAATGTCGGAGCTTGCCAAGAAGCTTTGAGGCAATGCAATGTACAAGCAGCATATCATTTGGATTACCTTCAGGTTAATCAAATGTTATATGCAGAACTGGTGACCTTACAGGAGGCAGCCCATCGACAGGAGCATGGGTCTTGAAGGAGAACCAGACTGGAGCGAGATAATTCCGGATACATCTAAGATCGGCCTAGATCTTAGAGAAATCCAGAAGACGGTGTAGAATTATGGCAACCGCCATAATCATCTACCGATACAAGTCCATCAGATCCAAAACCAGATGGAGATGATGATTAAATATCAGAAGAAAACTCTTGAAATCCTTCATGATATTGAAAAAAGAGTCAAGAATCTGGAGGACAGACCAAGTGTTCCCGGAGGAAGGAGACGTATAGATTTCGGAACGGTTCCATATTTACATCAAAAAGGGAAACCAACTGAAGTCGTACGACCAATGACCCGAGATGAAAAGTTCATTGCTATCATCAAAGGAAAATCCATCATAAATTAAGATGGATATGGAAAGGATGAATCTTGAAGATCTACAAGAACTTGTCGAGTCCTTTGCAGGATTAGGTATAGTGGATCTAAAGATGAATACAGGAGATGGTTCGGCCTTGGTTACACGTGACCAACATCCAAGACCACCTCCACAACCACCAGTAGATCCCAATGTTGCAGAAAGTTCAGGTTCACATCATGTGGATGAACCAATGCCACACGCTGGAGATTTTACCACAAGAGGAGACCCGATTGTTTCGGGAACTAGACAACGATCCAAAAGGCCAGATCTTCAGAATACGCCTTATGGAAAGTCGCAGCTTAATCCGATACATCCATATGGATTAATGCTAAATCTAGATATTCTAGATTTCAAAAATAGAGAAGTCCTTATTGATGACTGGGCAGCGTCAATGAGAATTGCAGCAGGAACACTTGATCTTACAAAGGAATGATTCATTTTACTTCTTGAAATGAGTCTTGAAGAATCTGTAAAGAGAGCGTGGGATATGACACCACCAGATATGAGAAACAATGTCACAGCTGGTGAGTCATTGAAAGGAATTGTCGATAATATGGCCAAATTATTCAAAATCCATTTTATCGGCATAGGCTATTTCGAGGGAATAGAAGAGGAAAAGAGGAAAAGATATAAAAAAGCCCTCTACTGCCTCGAGTTACATGATATTTGTCATATTGACGAATATATCAAGTTATTCACTGAGTACCGATGGAAGTCCAAGGTGGATGACAAAGAAGCTTCGCAGCTTTTCTTTGCGAAGATTCCGAGTCCCTGGAGAGAAATGCTCATCAGGGAATATAAGAGTGCAGATGATTTGGATACTGTGGCTAGAAGGATGTCCTTCCTAAAAGCCAAGTT
Source organism: Scutellaria minor (assembly GCA_954870855.1). Taxonomy (NCBI): domain Eukaryota; kingdom Viridiplantae; phylum Streptophyta; class Magnoliopsida; order Lamiales; family Lamiaceae; genus Scutellaria; species Scutellaria minor. Next base: position 17,665,318 of record OX940729.1, on the reverse strand, counting down.
ATCTGAATGGTGCCATCAGGCAGCACTCTATAAAAATTACAAGAGATTAAGAGGAATCGACAAAATGGTTCATTTATGTTGCGAAGAAAATGACATCCCAACAATTGTGGGAGGTCAACCACGAAGGCATAAAAGGATGAAACAAAGAAGTCACCCTTATAGCCGTGGAAGCAACAATAACAGGCGGAATCACATATCTTCAAGGAGATCTTGGAGACCCAGAAAGATGTGGTCTAAACAAAAAGCCCGAAGTTATAAGTCAGGGCAAAGACCAGTACCAAGCAGGAGTAGAACCTCATCAACAGGTTCAAACCAAGGAGGTTCCAGCAGAACTATGGGAAGAAGAACTTTCAGGCGAGCTCACACTAGAGCCAATGAAAGTTTCAAAGACTGTAATTGCTGGACTTGCGGAGCGAGAGGGCATATCTCAACAGATTGCCCAGACAATAAAAGGAGAGGTCTTAGACAGTTCGAAGCAACACCAGAATTCGAAGAAGCTGTCTATTACCAAGATCTTATACAAGTGTATCAATTTGAGGATCTGCCCTCAGATGAAAGCATCTATGAAGAAGAGATCTATTCGGATGATGGAAGTGAATCCACATCAGAATCAGAGTGAAGAAGAAATTCTTCAAACAATGAGAGAGGATATGTCAGGATTTCTCTCTCACACAACAGTTTCTCATAAGACTCTTATGAGGATTATGAAAGAGGATCCAAAGCTTCAAATCTATGATGGTTTTACCATTGGAGCTATGGAAAAAGCCTTGGATAAGTTTGGAATTCGTAAAAGAAAACACCAAATTATCCATAGGGTTACTACGGGAGAATTCGCCATTCCTATGGAATTCATAAGTAACCTGATCGAGATGCAGTTGATTCCTTACCGAGAGGTTCAGGATATAAGGAATCAAGTTAAAAGAGAAGTTGCAAATACACTCTCATGGATTCATATCGGGGCCATAAGAGTAATCATAAAAGCAACTTTCAAAGAAGGAATTGATTCGCCCCTCAATCTTGCTATATTTGACAAGCGAATCTCAAATCTCAAGGATTCATGCCTTGGAGCAGTTACCGGAAACTTGTGTGCAGGGAAACTGGCATTCAATGTCTATCCTAGAATTGCATACAACCTGGGAGATCGAGATTTTAACAGAGTCCTAACCCTTCATCAGGATTTTAAAAGAGAAGACTTGATGAAAGAAGGGAATAGACCCTACTCGATCACATACAAGATTTCCTATGCTCTCTCGAATTCACATCATTCTGATGTATTCTTGAGGAAGGAATTTATCGAAGTTCCAAAAATCTTTGATGATTTTGCCAAGGTGGTCTTGCCAGAACTCATTGAATCTCCAACAATAAAGGAGATAGATATGAAAATACAAGATCAACCGGTCTTCAATCGGAGTCAAAGCCTCAGAATGGAGACAAAGAGAATGTCTTTCCAACAAGATAGACTGATAAGTAGCAGTCGTTGGGAAGAAAGAAGGCCTAGTACAGTTCAGCGAATCCCAGGTGTATTCAAAACACCAGGAGAGCTAAAATGTCCAGAAGGGTGGAGAGCAGTTGAAGTAATATTTGACATCAACCAGAAGAATAATATTTTTCCTTGTGATGTCCTCTATTACCTGCAACAACCGATAGTTGGTAGATTTCAAGGATGCCTAAAGATGGGTGAAATCGAATTGACTATCTCCGGAGTCGCAGGAAGAATCCCAGAACAGTTAACACTGGGTCTTAACTTTCTTGAGGATCATATGCCTTGGGAAAGACTACAAGATGGAATGGAGTTTACAGTGGCTGATAAAAGATACCGAATCAAATGACCACTAGTCCATTCTCTATATACATTTCAATTGGAATGTTATATACTGAATACAAGGCTGAATATTTCGCAGCCTATGTGGATTCAGGAGCAGGAATATGTACTGCAAAGCAGGAGGTTTTTCCTAAAGAAATGGGAGAAGATCTACCAGCCATTGCAGGACGAGATTTCTCCAAAAGGATTCTTATCCTTAACAGAGGAATCAAACAAGCAGAAATTATGATCGGAGGCGCCGGCGATACCCCATGGTATAAGGTGAAGACGCCACCAATATATTTCCATGATACAGGAGCAAATGTTTTGCTAGGAAACAATTTCCTACAAACATTCAAGCGATTTACACAGGAAAATGAGACAAGAAGGCTTATTTTCACAACGTTATGTGATCATAAGATTATCGTCCAAAGACTGCGGGAAGCATTTTACAGAAAAATGTCTTTTTCTTTTCGCAGCAAGCGTGGTGATGAAGCCAAACTTCGACATTCAAAAATGACGGATAAAAGAAGATTTGGTGATGTCTTATTATCCTATCGACAATTTGGTCCGAGAAAGAAAAATACCAAAAGATGGGATACTACCTTGTATTCGTTCAGAAGATAAGGAGAAGAACGAGTTCCTCTAGAGGCTATTGCAGAATTACGAAAAGCCATAATGGAGAATCCACAGAGTGATGTTACCATTGAAGAACAAATATCACTCGAGGATTTCAAGAAAAGGATCCATAGGAATTACAATGAAGATCATTTAGCATGGTGGGACAGAAACGAGCTCAAAGCATCCCTAAAGGTTAAACCTGGAAAGGAACATGAGTTCGTAAGACTCAAACCTATCCTGATGAATCAAAATGATCGTGAGGACATGCAGAAGATACTTAAGGAACATCTGGACCTTAAGTTGATATCACCAGGAGTTTCTCCATATAGCAGCCCGGGATTCCTTGTGAGAAATCATGGAGAAATCAAAAGAGGTAAACCTAGACTTGTTATTAATTACAAAGGGATTAATAACATTCTGGAGTTTGATGGATACTATATCCCGAGTAGAGAACACTTGGTTAACTGTATCAAAGGTGCCAAGATATCCTCTAAGTTCGATTGCAAGTCTGGTTTCTACCAGATTAAGATGGAAGAAGAAAGTAAGAAGTTCACAGCTTTCTCCACACCACAAGGACACTATGTCTGGAACGTGATGCCTATGGGCTTAGCAAATGCACCCCAGATATATCAGAGAAAGATGGATAATCTCTTCAAGGATTATTTCAACTTTATGTTCGTCTACATCGATGATATTCTCATTGCATCGAAGAACATGAAGGAGCATCTCAAACATTTGACAATCTTTTCAGATGTTTGCCATAAGGAAGGATTAGTGCTTTCTGAAAAGAAGACAGTAATTGCAACAAGACAGATTGAATTCCTCGGAATTGAAATCGATGAGTCTGGAATCATTCTACAAAATCATAGTGGAAAAGATACAAGGATTTCCAGATGATCTCACAGACAAGAAACAACTTCAAAGCTTTCTCGGAGTTGTTAATTTTGCTGGAATGTTCATCAACAATCTAGCATTTCACAGGAAGGTGTTCAGCCCATTACTTAAGAAAGATGTTGTTTTTAAATGGGGAGATGAACATCGAGAAGGGATTAAACAGCTTAAGGAGGTCTGTAGCAAGCTTCCGAAACTTGCTATACCCCAAGACGATGATGAACTGGTTCTTTACACAGATGCCAGTGATCATTGGTGGGCAGCAGTTCTTATGAAAGCCACACCAGACGAAGAAGTGCCATGCAGATATTGCGGCGGTCTGTTTTCAGATGGAGAAGCAATCAGATGGCATATCAACGAGAAGGAGTTCTTTGCAGTCAGAAAGGCTTTTAAAAAATGGCCTCTCTTTCTACTGGCTAAAAAGTTTATCCTAAAAATTGATAATTCAAGTGTCAAAGCTTTTCTGAAAAACAAAATTGAATCTAAACCAGAGAAGGCTAGGATACTTAGATGGCAAGCTGAATGCCAATATTATGATTATGATATTGTCATTGTGAAATCTCACGAAAATGTTCTTGCAGATTTCTTAACACGAGATGGAAGGACACGTGGCTGACGAGGTCCTCAAACGAATAAGACATCTCAGGGAAAACCTGGAGAGTCTTGAACGAGAATTTGGGACGTTATGTCTCAATGCCGAAGTTGTTGGACGACTTCAACGAGAAGATCAGAAATCCGTTTCTGATCTAATACGAGCATGCCAATACGCTCAGGGACATATGTTCCAAGCGTTGCATAAGCCTCTTCTCCAGGCTGCATCTTCTTCGGTGCTAAAAGGAGAACTTCGAGATCGGGACTCTAACCCGAAGGCTATGGATTCAAATACCATGCCTACGAGTGTTACAGGTGATGCATTCCTTGAGGATGTACCATCAGTAACTAATGTTGAAGCTCCGGTGTCACAACCCAAGTCTTCAAGTCAACCCAGTACCTCTGGGGTTAAAGAGGTCGAGTTGAACCTAAGGCCGCAGACAGGCAAAGCTAAGGTTCAAACTCACACTAACGAGGTTTCTCCGTTGCAGGTTTATCAACGTCAATGGGAGAAATTAGTGACGAGAAATGGTATCAACCCGGAAAGAACGACAGTTGATATCTCGGGAAAATATCCCAGGGTTTGGATGAAACCAGGCAGTCATCCAAACGAAGTCCAAGAATGGTATAACTTCGGAGCTCTTGCTTCAATTTATACCACATCACCAGGATTCCCAGAAATCTCGAAATTACCGAGATGGATAGGAGAAGCAGTTCATGAGACCTGGACAAATAATCCACACTTGTCCAGAAGAGACATCCTGGAGCTCTATTTCATTAGTGCGGCTCCAGAACCAGCTAAAAAAGGCTTCCATGAGGCCTTTCATTTTATCAAGCTTCGGAGACCGGATGGAAATGCCTTAAAATATATAAAGGCAACATCCCTGGAAAAGGTTCCGATACTGGTAGGAGCATTTACTGAAGATGAAGCTTCTACACGACGAGCTTGGGGACTTTGGACTTGTCTAACAGAAATGGACAAGGTCAAATACTCATTTAAGGTCTTCCAGAATTCAGCCAATGGATCATTCATGCTGAATACAATGACTGGATCGACAACAGGTTTCGCAGAGGAACTTTTTGAAACAAAAAGAAAGATCCTTTGGGAGAACAAGATTCCGGCGAGCAAAGACACTTACCGGAAATTCTGTAATATGGCACACATTGGAAGATGGATCGATCGGATCTGTCAAGCGTGCCCTGAACAGAAAGAACCCGAGTTTGGGAAAGGATTCCGACCCAAACCCGACCGACAAGTAGCTGGAACCAATAAAGACAAGGGCTCAGCACAAAAGAAGAGGTATCCCCGGGGACCACAACGACCAAATTATTAAAGCGTCCCCGACAAAGTTAAATGGGATAGGACGAGAAATCACATGGGTTGGACCATGTGAAGAAAGAAAGGATTCCCCGACAAATCCAACCACCATCACATGGGATGGGTCAAGGGGAAGAAAAAGAGGACGAGCACTAACAGCTGAAAGTGACTTCCCAACAAACTATCACATGGGAGCACTAAGGAAAGCAGCCAGCTCATTCAAGAGGGATTGAAATCCGCATTTCACATCCGGATTTCACTCTATAAATAGAGAGAACGAAGGAAGCTAAGGATATCGAGCATTCCCCTCAGTTTTCTTCAAAACATCTATCTTCTTTAGTTTCTTCTGTAATAGTGAGAGTGTTTTCAGTTTATGTATTTACGAGTTCAAGCCTTCTCTATGAGAGGCTAAACCAGTAATTCTCCTCCCAAAAGGAGATTACATATGTTGTAATAAATATTTCTAAGTTCTTAATAAAAGAAAGGCTTGTGCTTTCAACATGCGTTTTTAGTATAATTAGTTCGTCCCCTGGAAGGAATATTTCATACACCTGGTATAGGAAACGAACCAAGGTTGTGCTGTACAGTTGCTGAAGGAGCTGGATAACTTGCAGACCATCTTCCCTGAGGGTTGAAGTTGAACAGTGAGGAGCTGTTCGTAGAACGGTCTGGGGGCAGTAATTTTCCAGCTGGTGGCTTTGCAAACCATCTCACCCGGTGCTGTTGCGGTCAAATAGAGGTATGAATTTTAGGGGATGAATTTAATTTACGGAAGCATGTTGGGCCTGATTTCGATCTATTTATGTTTTATCCGGATTTAATTGATAGTTGGAGTGGAAGTAGAAATTATTTACGAAAGCATTTAATGTGTAAAGTCATAATCTTGATATTTGGATAAATGTCATAAATGCTAATGATTGAAAGGTGTAGATAGGGATGTGTTTTTATAAAAAGGGGCATTAAAGGTGTATATGTTATATTGAAGGGTAGAAAAGTATTGTGCCATAGGAAAAGGGTTAGTTTGGGATGAGTACCCTACTTTTATACCCATTCATATAACAAAATATCCCCAAATACCCAAATTTTAATCAAAAGGACTTTTGAACCTTTTGAACCCTTTGACCCACTTTTCAATTATTCAAAAATAATATATCCAAGCACATTTTACTAATTAAATCCGTGTTTTTCAAAATTAAGGTTTGATTTTATTTTGGAATAAGTATATAGGCTGGAATACTTTCCCCGTGCCAATACTGTCTAAAAAACAGTGGTCTGGAATGAGTAACAATGTCACGTACAAATTCCTTCAAAAAAATTGAATCTAAAGGAAAAAAATATCATTTTATATGTTTGTTAGATTCAGACCTCAAAATGGTATCAGAGCCTACGTTTATTAAGAACTTTTAAGTTATATTTATTATATTTATGTAATTAACAATTGGTGAGGAGAATTTGTCGTCCAAGATGTATACCATACAGGAGATATCGTCAAATTTTGGCGATGTATGAACGAGAACACCAAAACAAGATAACATATTGGAATAACCAATATGTTGAACAATAGATCGCAAGAGCTGATAGGGAAACCTTAAGGCAATGCGACAGACAAGCAACATATTATCTGGGTTACCTCGCGGTTAACCAGATGTTATATGTTGATCTGATGAACCATCAGAAAGCAGCTCATCAAAATCATTGATGCCTGACGGAGAACCAGAATGGAACGAGATACTTCCAAATACATCTAAGATCTCTCTAGATCTTAGAGAAATCCAAAAAATGATGCAAAATTATGGCAACCGCCATAATCATTTACCGACACAAGTTCATCAAATCCTGAACCAGATGGAGACGATGGTAAAATATCAGAAGGAGACTCTTGAAATCCTTTATGATATCTAAAAAAGAGTCAAATCTGGAGGACAAGCCAAGTCTTTCCGGAGGAAGAAAACCAACTGAAGTTCCCTATTTAAACCAAAAAGGGAAACCAACTGAAGTTATACGACGTATGACCCAGAATGAAAAGCTCATTGCTATCATCAAAGAAAAATCTATTACAAATTAAAAAGTGATAGATATGGGGAAGATAAATCTTGAAAATCTACATGAACTTGTCGAATTCTTCACAGGATTAGGGATTGTAGATTTAAAGATGAACGCAGGAAATGGTTCAGCTTTGGTTACATGTGACCAACACCAAAGACCACCTCCACAACCACTAGTAGATCCCAACAATGCAGAAAGTACAGGTTCACATCATATGGATGAACCAATGCCGCATGCTTGAGATTTTACTACAAGAGGAAATCTAATTGTTTCAGGAACTCGACAACATCCCAAAAGGTCAAATCTCTATAATACACCTTATGGAAAGTCACAGCTTAATCCGATACATCCGTATGGATTGATGTTGAATTTGGATATCCCAGATTTCAAAAATTGAGAAGTTCTTATCGATGATTGGGCATCAGCGATAAGGATTACAGCATGTACCCTCGATCTTACGAAGGAAAGATTCATTTTACTCCTTGAAATGAGTCTTGAGGGGTTTGTAAAGATTGTGTGGGATATGACGACACTAGAGATGAAGAACAACGTGATATTTGGTGAGTTATTGAAAGGAATTGTCGATAATATGACAAAATTATTCAAAATCCATTTTATCGGCATAGACTATTTTGAGGGATTGGAAGAGAAAAAAAGAAAAAGATACAAACAAGCCCTTTACAGCCTCGAGTTACATGATATTTGTCGTATAAATGAATATATCAAGTTATTCATTGAGTACCGATGGAAGTCCAAAGTGGATGATAAAGAAGCTTCGCAACTTTTATTTGCGAAGATACCAAGTCCCTAGAGAGAAATGCTAATCAGGGAGTACAAGAGTGCAGATGATTTAGATACTATGGCCAGAAGAATGTTTTTCTTGAAGACCAAATTATCTGAATGGTGCCACAAAGCTGCACTTTACAAGAACTACAAGAGACTACGAGGGATCAATAAAATGGTTCCCCTATGTTGTAAAGAAAATGACATCCCAACAATTGTGGAAGGTCAACCACGGAGGCATAAAAGGAGGAAACAAAGAAGTCATCCATACAGTCGTGAAAACAACTACAAAAGAAGGACTTATGGGTCTTCATGGAGACCTAGAAGCGTGTGGTCAAAACAAAAGGCCCGAAGTTACAAGTCGGGGCAAAGACTAGAACCAAGCAGGAGTAGAGCCGCTTCATCAAGCTCAAACTAAGGAGGTACCAGCAGAAACCTAAGAAGAAGAACTTTCAAGCAAGCTCATACCAGAGCTAATAAAAGTTTTAAAGACTGTAATTGCTGGACATGCGGAACAAGAGGGTATATCTCAATAGATTGCCCGGAGAACCAAAAAAAAGGTCTTAGACAGTTCGAAGCAACACTAGAATTCGAAGAAGCTGTCTATTATCAAGATCTTATACAGGTGTATCAATTTGAGGATTTACCCTCAATTGAAAGCATCAATGAAAAAGAGATCTATTCTGATGATGGAAGTGAGTCCACTTCAGAATCGGAGTGAAGAAGAAATTCTTCAAACCACAAGAGAGGATATGTCAGGATTCCTTTCTCACACTACGGTCTCTCATAAAACTCTTAGGAGGATTATGAAAGAGGATCCAAAGCTCCAGATATACGATGGTTTTACCATCGGAGCTATGGAAAAGACTTTGGATAAGTTTGGGTTATGGAACAGAAAACACCAAATTATCCATAGGGTAACTACCAGAGAATTTGCCATCCCAATGGAGTTCACTGGTAACCTGATCGAAATGCAATTGATCCCTTATCGAGAAGTTCAGGAGATATAAAGAAAAGTCAAAAGAGAAGTTGCAAATACACTCTCATGGATTCACATCAGAGCCATTAGAGTTATTATTAAAGCAACATTCAAAGAATGAATTGATTCGCCACTCAACCTTGCGATATTTGACAAGCGAATCTCAAATCTCAAGGATTCATGCCTTAGAGCGGTCATAGGAAATTTGTATGTGGGAAAATTAGCATTTAATGTCTATCCTAGAATTCCATACAATCTGGGAGATCGAGATTTCAACAAAGTTCTAACACTTCATCAAGATTTCAAAAGAGATGATTTGATGAAAGAATGTAATAGACCTTACTCGATTACCTACAAGATTTCATATGCTCTCTCGAATACACATCATTCAGATGTATTCTTATGAAAAGAATTCATTGAAGTCCCAAGAATCTTTGAGGATTTCGCCGGGGTAGTTCTACCAGAACTTATCGAGTTTCTAACTATAAAGGAGATCGATATGAAAATTTAAGATCAGTCTGTCTTCAACAAGAGTTAAAGCCTCATAATAGAGACAAAGAGAATGTCTTTCCAACAAGACAGAATGATAAACAGCCGTCGTTGGGAAGAAAGAAGACCTAGTACAGTTAAGCGAATCCCAGGAGTGTTCAAAACACAAGAAGAGCTGAAATGTCTAGAAGGATGGAGAGAAGTTGAAGTAATATTTGACATCACCCAAAAGGATAATATTTTTCCTTGTGATGTTCTATATTATCTCCAACAACCGATAGTCGGAAGATATCAAGGAAGCTTAAAGATGGGTGAAATTGAATTGACTATCACGGGAATGGCAGAAAAAGTCCCAGAACAATTAATATTGGGGATTGATTTTCTTGAGGAACATAAGCCTTGGGAAAGATCACAAGAAGGAATGAAGTTTACAGTGGCTGAGAAAAGATACAGAATCAGATGACCACTAGTCCATTCTCCATATACATTTCTATCGGAATGTTATATGAGGGATACAAGGCGGAGTATTTTGCCGTCTATGTTGATTCAGGAGCTGAGATATATACTGCAAAGTAAGGGGTTTTTCCTAAAGAATATGGGGAAGTTCTATCAGCCATTGTAGGACGAGATTTCTCTAAAAGGATTCTTATCCTTAATCGAGGAATCAAACAAGTAGAAATCATGATCGGAGGCGCAGGCGGTACCCTATGGTACAAAGTAAAGACGCCACCAGTCTATTTTCATGATATAGAAGCAGATGTTTTCCTAGGAAATAATTTCCTACAAACATTCAAGCGATTTACACAAGAAAATGAGACAAGAAGACTTATTTTCACAACATTATGTGATCATAAGATCATTGTCCAAAGACTGCGGGAAGCATTTTACAGAAAAATGCCGATTTATTTTCGCAGTAAGCGTGGTGATGAAACCAAACTTCGACATCCAAAAATGGCGGACAAAAGAAGATTTGTTGATGCATTATTATCATTTTGACAATATGGTTCGAAATAGAAAGATACAACTAGATGGGATAATAATTTATATTCATTCAGAATACAAGGAGAAGAATGAGTACCTCTAGAGGCAATTGCTGAATTATTAAAAAGCCTATTGGAGAATACACAGAGTGATATCACCATTGAGGAACAAATATCAATGGAAGATTTCAAGAGAAAGATCCAGAGAAATTATAATGAAAATCCTTTGGCATGGTGGGATAGGAACGAGCTCAAGGCATCCTTGAAGGTTAAACCAGGAAATGAACATGAGTTCATGAGACTCAAACCAATCCTTATGAATCAGAATGATCGTGAGGATATACAGAAGATACTTAAGGAACATCTGGACCTTAAGTTGATTTCACCAGGAGTTTCTCCATACAACAGCCCAAGTTTCCTTGTAAGGAATCATAGAGAAATAAAAAGAGGTCAACCTAGACTTGTTATTAATTATAAAGGAATTAATAACATTTTGGAGTTCGATGGATATTACATCCCGAGTAGAGAACACTTGGTTAACTGTATCAAAGGTGCCAAGATATTCTCAAAGTTCGATTGCAAGTCTGGATTTTACCAGATCAAGATGGAGGAAGAAAGTAAGAAGTTCATAGCTTTCTCCACACCACAAGGACACTATGTCTAGAATGTAATGCCTATGAGATTGACAAATGCACCCTAGATATATCAAAGAAAGATGGATAATCTCTTCAAAGATTATTTCAACTTCATATTCGTATATATCGATGATATTCTCATCGCATCAAAGAATATGAAGGAGCATCTCAAACATTTAGAGATATTTTTAAATGTTTGCCACAAAGAATGATTAGTGCTTTCAGAAAAGAAAACATTAATTGCTACGAGACAGATTGAATTCCTCGGAATTGAAATCGATGAATCTGGAATCATTCTACAAAGCCATATTGTAGAAAAGATACGGGGATTTCCAGATAATCTCAAAGACAAGAAACAACTTCAAAGTTTTCTCGGAGTTGTTAATTTTGCTGGAATGTTCATCAACAATCTGGCACATCACAGGAAGGTGTTCAGCCCATTACTAAAAAAAGATGCAATATTCAAATTGGAAGATGAACATCGAGAAGGGATAAAGCAACTTAAAGAAGTCTGCAAAAAGCTTCCAAAACTTGTTATACCTCAAGACGAGGATAAACTGGTTCTATATACAGATGCCAGTGATTAATGGTGGGCAACAGTTCTTATGAAAGTCACACCAAATGGAGAAGTTCCATGCAGATATTGCAGCAGTCTGTTTACAGACGGAAAAACAAATCGATGGCATATCAACGAGAAAGAATTCTTCACAGTCAGAAAGGCTTTTAAAAAATGGCCTCTATTCCTACTGGCTAAGAAGTTTACTTTAAAAATTGATAATTCAAGTGTCGGGATTTTTCTGAAAAATAAAATAGAATCAAAACCAGAAAATGCTAGATTCCTTAGATGGCAGGTTGAATGTCAATATTATGATTATGATATTGTCATTATAAAATCTCATGAAAATATTCTTGCAGATTTTTTGATAGAAGATGGAAGGACGCGCTGCTGACGAGGTCCTTAAACGAATAAGACATCTCAGGGAAAACTTGGAGAGTCTAGAACGAGAATTTGGGACGTTATATCTCAATGCTGAAGTCGTTGGATGACTTCAACGAGTTGATCAGAAATTCATTTCTGATCTAATACGAGCATGCAAATACACTCAAGGACAATTGTTCTTAGCGTTGCAAGTGCCTCTCCTCCAGGCCGCATCTTCTACGGTGCAGAAAGTAGCGATTAGAGAACGGGACTCTAACCCGGAGGTTATTGATTCAAATACTATAATCACAAGTGTTGCAGGTGATGCATCCTTTGAGGGTGTACAAACTGTAATGAATGTTGAGGCTCCGGTGTCACAACCCGAGTCTTCAAGTCAACCCAGTACCTCTGGGGTTAAAGAGGGAGATTTAAATCTTAGGCTACAGACAGGCAAGATTAAGGTTCAAACTGACGAGATTAAAGTTTCTCCAATACAAGTTTATCAACGTTAATGGAAAAAATTGATTACAAGAAAAGATATCAACCTAGAAAAAACAATGGTTGATATCTAAGGAAAATAACCGAGAGTTTGGATGAAACCAGGAAGTCATCCAAATGAAGTACAAGAATGGTATACTTTTGGAGCTTTAGCTTCAATTCATACTGTGTCACCCGGATTCCTAGAAATTTCAAAATTATCGAAATGGATTGGAGAAGCGGTTCACGAGACTTGGGCTAATAATCCACATCTGGCCAGAGGAGATATTTTAGAGCTATATTTCATTAGTGCAGCTCCAGAACTTACGAAGAAAGGTTTTAATGAACCCTTTCATTTTATCAAGCTTAGAAGACCAGATGGAAATGTCTTGAAAAATATAAAGGCAGCTTCACTGGAAGAAGTATCATTACTGGTAGGAGCAATCTCAAAGGATGAAGCTTCTACACGACGAGCATGGGAACTTTGGGTTTGTCTAACTGAAATGGACAAAGTCAAATATCCATTCAAGTTCTTCCAGAATTCAACAAGTGGATCATTCCTTCTGAATTCAATGACAGGATCAACTACAGGATTTGCAAAGGAACTCTTCGAAACAAATAGAAGAAACCTCTGGGAAAACAAGATTCCGGTTAGTAAGGAAACCTACCGGAAATTCTATAACATAGCGCATGTTAGTCGATGGATCGATCGAATCTGTCAGGCATGCCTCGAACAGAAAGAGCCCGAGTTTGGGAAATGATTTCGACCCAAACCCGACCGACAAAAACAAGGGTCTGAAAAGGACAAGGGCCTAGCTCACAAGAAACGTTATCCTCGGGGACCACGAAGACCAAACTTTTGAAGATTCCCTGACAAACATCACATGGGCTGAGTCACGAGAGATAGTGAATGATTTCCCGACAACCCCAACTACCATCACATGGGCTGAGTCACGGGGAAGAAAAAGAAAGAGCACTAACTGGCAAAACGACAAAAGGAAGCCAGCTAATGCTTCAACAAGTTTTGGAATCCGTCTTTCAAGTTCGGATTCAAGTCTATAAATAGCGAGAGTTGAAGGAAGTTGAGGACATCGAACATTTCCCTTAGTTTTCTTTAGAATAAAAATCCTTGTAATAGTTTGAGGTTTTTAGAGTTTATGTGTTTTCAAGTAATGCCTCATTTATGAGAGACTAAACAAGTATTCTCCTCCCAAAAGGAGATTACTAATGTAATAAATATTTCTTCTAAGTTTTTAATAAAAAAGAGGTTTTTGCTTCAACATGTGTTTTTAGTATTGTTAATTCATCCCTTAGAACAAATACTTTATACACCTGGAGTAGGAAACGAACCAAGGTTGTGCTGAGCAGTTGCTGAAGGAGTTGGATAATTTGTAGATCATCTTTCCTGAGGGTTGAAGTTGAACAGTGAGGAATTGTTCGTAAAACGGTCTAGGGGCAGTTATTTTCCAACTGGTGGCGTTGTCAACCATCTCACCCGATACTGTTTCGATCAAAGAAATGTATGAATTTAAGGGATTTATTAATTTTACGGAAGCATGTTGGGCCTGATATTGATCAGTTTATGTTTTATCCGGATCTAATTATGTATATGGAGTGGAATATTTTATGCAAAAAGATTAAAATTTTGGAAATTTTGGAATTTAGTAAAAGTTAAATTTAGTTATGATTGATTTTGGGTAGATGGGGAAGTAATAAAAGGAAAGTAGGTATTTGGGATAAATATATTATATAGGTGGGTATTATTGTTTTGTAATATATGGAATGGGGTAGTTTGGGATGGATACTCTGATAAATATGGGTGACTTGGAATTGTATCCTTCTTTTTGTAGGCATATAATTAAGCATTAGTGTTGTTGCAGTAACAATAATCAGCGATGATTGAAACCATTCAGTAAAAATATTTAGGCACATCTCTCTCTCTGTTATCTTAATTTAATTTATTTGGAATTTGTATGTTGGAAACAAAGTAAAGCCTGGCTGCATTATAATTCATTTAACTGTGCCAATGCATAAATAGTCAACTCTTTGCAGAGTATGGGCGGTGGTGCTTGCTACAGAATTATTGGATTTTACGTTTGACAGCGACTTCTATCTCTCAATTTGCTTCATTAACAAAACTTTTTTTTTTATTATTTATTTCGTACAGAATTTGTCAGGCTTGTATGGAATATGTATCAGGGCTATTATACTATCAAAAAGTTGCATTTATAAAGAGGAAAACATTATTGTGGGAATCAAGTTTTTATCAAGCATTTCTCCTTTCTAAATCTTTTGTATTTACGTGGTTCCGATGAATTTAATTTTCCATATTTTACTCAAAATTTTTGAAACTGAACATAATATTTGATAGACACATTTGGTTTGTTGGTTTAAGTGGGGTAATTAGACAAAATAATAAAGTGGGTTAAATAAACCCTTGTTTGTGTTTTGGGTTAAGCACTCATGTATAGTTTTGGCACTTTTGGGCCTAAGTTGGGGTAGGTTAAATTAACCATCTAATATTGAGTGGTTTACAATTAACCCAATGAGAATAGAATGCCTTTTTTAATCCCTCGGTTTTACTCGTTTTTATGTTCAGTGTCCTATTACAAATGCCCTTTTTAATTATCAAGACGCAAGTTCATACACATTTAAAGATTGTTGGAGGTACTTTCTCCTTGGTTTTCTTTTTTCTCTCTATGTGATTAAACTAAAATTTCATGAGTTGAAGCCTAGTAAAAATAAGATGGGCAAAATCAACATAAAATATCAAGTCTTCCTCAAAGAAATAAAAACAATGATGAAGTCAGCAAGTTATTGAATATTCTCTTGAAAAGAGAGCAAGAATATTCAATACGATTCTATGAGAGGAAATACATAAATTCCCTTTCTAATTCTCACTATTTTGTGGCCTCCAAAATGGAAACTTACCATACAAGTCGTGACTATTCCCTATTTATATTCTCTTATTAGGTTAAGGGGTATAAAAGTCTTCTAATAACAATTTGTGAAAACTCTATTCTAAATGACAAGCACATTGGGTCTAGGCCGAGCTCTCTTCTTTTCATTGGCTCAATATCTTCTTATTTTCGTGAGCGATCTTTCCATTATCTGTTGTGCCTCTTTTCTGTGGCCTTATTCTAGGTCTTCGGTCTTCTCCTCTTTTTAGGTTCTTCTAATCTTGCTAGGTCTGCCAATCTTCTCATCTTTTTGGGCTTTCACGACTTATGGGCCTAATAAAATCCTTGATTCAAAATATCCAAGTTGGGATATTTCTGATAGGTTTTGATGAGACAATGTAACTTTGGATAGGAAGTTAGAGTACCCATTTTCCACATTTTATAAGTGGATTTTTATCTTTCTTTGAGTTGTATTTTGTAAAGATGTAAGTTTTTCAGAAAGATAGAAGATTCTGATGTTAGAAGGATTCTGCATATGAAGGAGTTTTGAAGACTGATTTTCAGTAAGGAAAATCAATAAGCAGCAAACAGAAAGTAGTAAGGAAAACCGAAAGCTGACTGCAGGATTCAAGAACAGGAAGCTGACTGCATGTTTCAGGAACAGGAAGTTGTTCTGAAATAGGAAGCAGATGCATATCAGGAAGCTGGCGCAGAACAGTAACAGGAAGCTGACTGAAGGTTTCAGGAATAGAAAGCTGTTCTGAAATAGGAAGCAGATGCATATCAGGAAGCTGACGCAGAATAGTAAACAGCTACTGCAACCTGAGCAACAAACTGTAAGTTATACTATCTCATTCATTACAGTACGAGGAATTTAGTGAATGCAGTACGAGGATTTGATCCTGTCAAAAGTATCTGGTAGATGGTAGTTAGCGCTCAGCCAATAAGGTGACGCCACCTGGACCACGGACCTGCAAAAGCATTGTAGCCGAGAAGTGGCACCATTAATGCGATTCAGAGTTGGATATGCCCTACTTCCTAGTTTTTCCACGTGCATTTATTGCGAAAGATTTTGAAGATCAATTTGAATTTCTTCAAAGGACAATGCCTCTCTTCAACGGGCATTTTCCTTATATTATAAATAGAAGGATGGAGTGACCAAGAAGACTATTGAACAACTGATTATATTCAAAGTCTTTATTCTCTCAAGCTAGTCTCAAGCTTTCTAAGCAAATTCAGTTACTCAACTTTCAGAAACAGTCGAGCTAAGCATTCGAGCTATCAAAGTTCATAAGACTAACTTCGAGTTGCACCAGTTGAAGAAATCTTATATACTTTTAACTATTTGTTGTGTGCTAGTTTGTTTTAAGTTTGGTGTCCTTAGTTGGAAGGATTAAATCTTCACTAAGTGTTGAGTCTTGTGTAGGCTTATAACTCTGTGTGAGTTTTGTACCCTGTGTGGGATATTGCCTAGGAATCTCATTGATTCTAGTAGGTTAGCTCATTGGGAAGAGGATTGTAAAGTGTATCTTGTAAATCGATCTGACCTAGTTGAGTTCCTCCTGTGTGAAGGAGAAGAGTGGATGTAGAAGGGTTACACCACCTTCGAACCACTATAAACTCTTGTGTGTTTACTGTTTTTGATTACTTGCTGCATATCTCTTATATTTATATCTATCTTGCTGCATTTATCATAAGCATACTGCTAAAAGGATTCTGACAAAATCATACTTGTGAAAAGAAAATGTTTTTCAAAAGAAACTATATTTTTGATACTCCACTGCATACTGTGATAACCGAGACAATAAGCTGAATCAGCATTCTGCCAGCTTACTGAATTGAGAGGTTGTTGCATTCTTTGTAGAATCAATAACCTGCTTACAAAAAAGTTTAAAACGTAAAATTTGATAGAGGTTCATTCAACCTCCCCTCTGAACCTCTGACCACTTGAGACTAACAAGTGGTATCAGAGCAAGTTCGATTTAAAGCCAACTTAACTGGTAACCTACCCAAATCCACCTGTTTCTGTTGGATAAACCATTTTTCTTTTCCAAGACCAAAACACATAGTTTTAGCATAAGTATGGATTTCTCACACTATAAACTCCCGATGTTTTCCATAGATGAGTACGATGACTGGTGGATACACATGAAAGTCCATTTGTCAGCCATGCACGATGAGATGTGGTATGCATGGATGAAAATTTTACGAAATTTCGCTCAAATTCAAGTACCAAAATAATAATACGCAATATTTTTTTTCGTCAAAATATCGGAGATATATCAGAAAAAATCGGTAAAATGTCGATATCGGTGAGTCCTTTTATAAAACTATGGTGTATCGCCGATATATCGGAGATATATCGGTTTTGTGTCGATATTTGCGATTTATTTTTTATTTATTCTTTTTTTTTAATTTTTTTCTTTTTTTTATGAATTTATTGCATGGAAAGTTAATATCCAGTATGAAAGTCATCTTATTCTCTTCAATTTTATTAGATGATATCATAGTATGATAGTATATATATTTATATATATATATATCAATTATCAATCCTGGAACTATTACAGTAAATAGACAATCACTTTAACCAATATTTCATTTCGTTTTCAAATACTTGGAGATAAATAATATCATATTACACACAATATAAAAGCACAACTATCACTTTCAAATAGATGAAAGAACATAGATATACAAGAAACCAAAGACAAAAATATCGGTATCGGTAGAAATATCGGTACCTTGATTTTACGGAAATATCGATGGATATATCGATTTTAGTGGAAATATCAGTTTTTTATGAAAAAAATATAAAAACTTTGTAAAAAAATTAAAAATATATCTAGTACTTTACATAATATTATAAGTAACATTAATACATATATTGAACTTAAATTTCAAATAAAAAGATATGTTTATTGAATTGTTGTACTAATGTATATAATAATAAAATAAAATATTTGATTAGGTGTTCATGACTTCATATATTCGAAAGGTAATATTATGCTTATATATATAATACTAATTTCCAAAAATAAGATATTTATTTTGAAAGAATTAATTAAATAGAGGTGATTTGTAGTAATAATTGTTGGAAAAATCTGTTCAAAAAATAGAAATTTTGCCCATGTTTGGGGCAATTGTTGACGTGGGTCCCGGATCCCGTTTTGGAAATGAAAAGTTGGATCGTGTTCTCCTTCGAGAGAGGTTCGACATGACTCGTAAATCGCCCAAAATGGTTGAAGGGTGAATGAGAAATTATATCTCAAAGTTGCATGTTTGGATCCTTTGTAAAGGATGTTATCCCACATCGGAAAATTCAAGCTAATTTCTCTACTATATATTGTTTTTCCCTTTAGTGAATGTTAAGAAAGCTTGACAAGTAGGCTCTCTCTCTCTCTCTCTCTCTCGCAGGGGGGAGGGTGTAAATCACGGTTCGATTTGAGCTCACGGACCATGGACTTGTGTGCACCCGCGATCTGCGTACACAAATGTCGGTCCGGTTAGCGGCGGGCCCGACCTTGTTCCTTTTGCCGATTTTTTTTTGAATTATAAATTGCATTATTTTTATTGTAAATGTAAATTTCAGAAAAATTCCATGCATTATAAAAATTTTAAAAAAAAATTAAAGAAAAAGTAAAAAAAATTAAACACACCGATATATCCACGATAAATAGGCGATATATCACCGATTTATCATCGACATATCAGCGACAACTCGCAAAAATTAAACGCAGCCAAACGATAACGATAAAATGTCAATAAATCACGAAACGTATGTTATTTTTTATATCGGTCGTGATAAATTCACTATATTTCTACGATAAATCATCGAAATATCGTGATTTTTTGGTCACTGCAAGAAACACATAAATAAATTAATATTGTGTGAATCAAGATTTTAAGTTGGCATCAATATTGTTTGAATATTTTACGTTTGGTCTAATATTTTAAGTTGGCATCAATATTGTTTGAATTAAGATGGCATGCCATTTTATTCATTTGAACCTCATAAGAGTTCAAGCTATTACTAGTCCATGTATTAATTTTGTACAAAATTTGTCATGTTATCATAACAGACAACGTTTATATAAGAGTTTATCTCTATATTTGTTGTAAACATATCATTTTATTTGGAATTTAAGTTCATATATGTATTAATGTTAGTTATAATATTTTATAAACTACTTGATATATTTTTCAATTTTTTTATAAAGTTTTCATATTTAAAAAAAATGTCCGATATTTCCACCGAAATCGATATATCCATCGATATTTTCGTAAAATTAAGGTACTGATATTTTTACCGATACCGATATTTTCATCCTTGGTGGTATGTAATAACTGAAGGACCACCAGTTATCTTCAAACCAAACCCTATTTTTGCAAGACAGCGTCGCGACCAAGAGCATGCTGAGGTAGCTGAAGCAGCAGCAACTGGAGAGCTCGAGGGCGCAACAACCACCGATGAAGATGTCGAAGGGATTCCAGGACTCATCCTATGTGCAGCAGCACCAGTATTCAGAAGAGCTGTTCTACCACTTGAATACATCGTAAATGAGAGACATGAATACATATTTGAAGAAAGAAAAAGAGCCAACCTGAATAATGTGGCTAAAAATGTTTTATTTCTCACACAGGATTAAGGAACATTCAGTAAAGTGAAGAGCTGTAAAAAAACCAAAGAAATCTGGGAAAAACTAAGATTGATATGCGAGGGCAATGAACTTGCCAGAGATAATAGGGTTTCGAAAGCTACACAACTGTATGAGCAATTCACAATGAAACCTGGAGAAACCCTAGAAGAGCTTGATCAGAGATTCACAGCTATCATTAGTGAGCTTGAATCTCTTGGAAAAACTACACCTAAAAGGAGAAAAACGCAAAGGTGTTGAGAGTCTTACCCTTGGAATGATAAAGCAAAAAGACTGCAATGAGAGTATCATTGGACCTCAGTGCGATGAGTACGTTCGATCTATTCTCAGATCTCAAAGCATTTGAATTCGATATTGAATGAAGGAGAAAAGAGGCTGAAGGATTGAGTGCCAAGGTTGAAGCACTTACAACAAGAACCCAGGATGCAGTTACTGCAAGCAGTAATAAGCTGAAGTACAAGTAGAAAGAGGTGCTTGCTGAGGATGCTAAAAGAGAGATGGCACT
Source organism: Scutellaria minor (assembly GCA_954870855.1). Taxonomy (NCBI): domain Eukaryota; kingdom Viridiplantae; phylum Streptophyta; class Magnoliopsida; order Lamiales; family Lamiaceae; genus Scutellaria; species Scutellaria minor. The sequence goes on along the minus strand of OX940729.1, from coordinate 17,644,725 downwards.
CTTACTGAAAAAGTTAAAGTGATTCTTGAAAACGAACCATAAAGAAAACGACTTCAGGAAGAAGCCTCAGACATCAGAAAAAAGTCCCCAGGTAAGATCAACAAAGCAAGCAAACACAGGTTCCTCTGACTTGTGTTATAATTACAGAAAACCTGGACACTTTGCCAGAAACTGCCCCTACCCTCAAGTACATAAGTATACTGAGGATGAAAGGATGCAGAGAAGAGAAATGAGAAAGGATGCACTACAAGAAATTTGGGCTACGACAACGGGTAAAACCCGTTGTCGTAGCTAATTTTTTAGCGTTGTCGTAGCCAGGGTTGCAAAAAAAAATTCGCCATTTTACAACGCACTAAAAGCGTTGTCTTATGTAGATACGACAATGCTTTTTTTTACAACGCACTAAAAACGTTGTCTTAGACAACGCTTTTTAACCGTTGCACGAAAGGGTTGTCTTTTTTAAATATTTTTTAATTAAATATTAAATAAAATGCTAACGTCATCAAAGTGATGACACGTCATTATGCCTCATCGCCAAAGTGATGACGTCATCATGCCACATCATCCAAATGATGACACATCATCACGCCACGTCGTCAAAGTGACGACACATCATCACGCCACATCACCAAAGCGCTAATGTCAACGTGCCACGTCATCCAAGTGATGACACATCATCATTGTAAATAATGTGCATTGCCTGGGATTCGAACCCAAGAGTTATGGTCATACTCCAACCACTAGATCACTAGTGTTTTATGTTATAATATTCTACATACATTTCTTTTATTTCAATTTTCTGTTATCACATATTTTTTGTTAATTTTTATTATTTGTATTTTAAATATATTTTAAAAGGTTAAATAAATAAATATATATATATATAATTGGAAGCTTAATGACTAATTAATATGTTTAGTAATGTTTAATCTAATTTCATTTTAAGACAATTATAAAATATACTAGTGCATATTTTTAATATATTTTATGAAAATACTATTTTTTTAAATTATGAGTTTGTTCATATAAATAATATTAATGCAAATAATATAAGATAAAATCATAAAATTAATAATTAAACTTTTCAAATTTAATTTAATTAAAAAACAATTAATATTATTCCATATTTTTTGTTAATTTTTATTATTTGTATTTTTAATATATTTTAAAAGATTAACAATATATATATATATAATTGGAAGATTAATGACTAATTAACATAAGATAATATAAGATATATAACATCATAAAATTAATAATTAAACTTTTCAAATTTAATTTAATTAAAAAAAATTAATATTATTACATATGAATTATAAAACATAATTTTCGAATTATGTTTAAAAATAATATATAAATTTTTTATTATTATATAAAAGGGTGAGAGTAATATTTTAGTTGTAGTTTCTTAATTAATTCAAAATAGTATTTTATAAAAATACTATTTTTTTTAAAATACTATTTTATAAAAATACTATTTTTTTAAATTATGAGTTTGTTCATATAAGATAATATTAATGCAAATAATATAAGATAACATTATAAATTAATTAAATTTTTTAAATTTAATTTAATTAAAAATCAATTAATTTATAATTATCACAACACATAAAAAAAGTGTTGCATAAAAGTGTTGTCTTTTAAAAAAACACCATTTAACAACCCTTTGAAAAAAGTGTTGCACAAAAGTGTTGTCTTTTTAAAAAAAAAACGCCATTTAACAACCCTATGAAAAAAAACGTTGTCTTTTCCAAAAAAAGCGTTGTCTTTTTTAAAAAAAAACGTCATTTAACAACCCTATGAAAAAAGCATTGTCTTTTCCAAAAAAAGCGTTGTCTTTGGTCGAATTTTTTGAACTAAGACAACGCTTTTCGAAAAAAAGGGTTGTTAATTCAAAAAGACAACACAAATTCATAAAAAGGGTTGTCTTTTAGGGGTTGTCGTAGCCCAAATTTCTTGTAGTGATGACAAGCAAAAGCTTAGGGCTCTTCTGAGTGAAGCTGAAGCTCTAAAGACAACAAATAGCTCCAAAGAAGAAGCCAAGGACGATTGCTCATCCGAGAGCGATTCTAACAGCTCTACCTTCGATGAGGAAGCATTGTTATGCCTCATGGCCAAGGATTGTGAAGATGAAGAGGATGATGAGGTAACTTCACAATCCCTTGATATTTCAAGTTCTGAAAAGCTGAACACGATCGAGTCTTTTAGATAGATCATGAGTGACTTTGAGCAGATAAATTCAGCTCATGAAGAATTGAAAGAGGAAAATCTTCAGCTCAAGAGTGAGCATGCTATACTAAGGGAACAGGTTACTGACCTTGAGTACTACAGTACATAATGCAATAACCTCAGAGCTAAGGTCTCTAAGTTCAATCTGCTAGTCACTAAGCTAGAAGCTGAGAAAGCTGGCTTGCAAAATTAGTAAGAAAAGTACATGAAAGTACATGAATATATCCTGGAGACCTAAAATGCCTATTCAGGAAATGGTTTAGGATACTATGCAGGTAGCTCTCAGAAAGCAGCTAGCACATCCAATGCTGGAAAGTTTGTTCAAGTCTTGAACAAAGCTAGTACACTGGATAAGGGAAAGAAGTCCTTGCTGCAGGAAGAAGACAGTAAGTCTGCACAGAAACTCAGAAAGCAGCACAATCAGTATGCTACAAGTAGGAAGAGAATGCAACAATCTTCCAGATTACAGCAAAACTCTTACCTCTTTTATACCAAGACATAAATGTCTAGATTCCAAAGAGTTCATACTCAGGAAAGGTATAAGGAAGTATCTTCCTCAAACAGAAAAGGTAACACTTGGAAATCTTCAGTACACACACATCACAAACAGTATCGTGTAAAGGAAACTTACAGGAAGAGAACCATCAAGGCTAATGGTAAACCAATTATCATAAAGCAGGTGTGGGTTCCAAAGATGACTAAACCCTCAGGACCCATACTTGTATGGGTACCTAAATCTGCCTGATTTACTTGCAGGAACAGTTGCTAGGAAGCAACAATGATGTATGGTATATTGATAGTGGCTGCTCCAAACATATGACTGGCAACAAAGCTGGATTGAGAGACTTCCAACCATGTAAAGGACCTAAGATTGTCTTCAAAGATGACTCCAAAGGAAGCACCAAGGGCACAGGAAGCTTGATCAGAAGCAATACAAGTATCAGTGATGTATCATATGTCAAAGGACTAAAGTATAACCTCTTGAGTATCAGTCAATTCTATGACAAATGATGTTCAGTGGAGTTCAACCTCAACAGGTATCTGATCAAAGACAACAAGACAAATGAGGTGAAGTTTACTGGAACCAGGAGAGACAACATCTATCTTGCTGATTGGAGTTCAATAGTGCAGCCAACATACTTTATTGCTAAGAGCACTCCTGAACTAAGCTAGCTATGACACAAAAGGATGAGTCACATGAACTTCAAAACTATCAACAAGTTAGCAAGAAAGAACCTGGTAAGAGGACTACCAGATATTGCTTATAAGAAGGAGAATGTTTGTGGAGCCTATCAGAAAGACAAACAAGTAAGAAGCTCTTTCAAAGATAAAGTGCAGAGATCCTCACACAGGATACTGGATCTTTTGCATATGGATCTGTTTAGACCAGTGGAACCTGTTAGTGTGAGTGGAAAGAAGTATTCTCTAGTGATTGTGGATGATTACTCTAGATTTACTTGGACCATCTTCCTAGCCAAGAGTTAGAAACTTAAAATATACTGCCAGAATTCATGAAAAGAGTGCAGAATGAGAAGAGCCTAAGCATTGTAAAGATAAGATCTGACAGAGGAACTGAATTCACAAACAAGTTCATAGAGAAGTATTGTTTAGAGAATGGAATCTGTCATGAGTATTCTGCAGTAAGAACTCTCCAGCAGAATGGAGTTGTAGAAAGAAGGAACACAACTTTGAAGGAAGCTGCAAGGACTATGATTGCTGATGCTAGAATACCTAAGAGATTAGGGTTGAAACAACCAACACAACATGTTATACTCAGAACAGATGCTTGATCAATAAGGATTATGATAAGACTCCCTATGAAGTTTGGCATGGAGTGACACCAAACATCTCGTATTTACACATCTTTGGATGAGATGCTATATTCTGAACAATGGAAAGGATCACCTGAAGACCTTTGATGAAAAATCTGATGAATGAGTGTTTTTAGGATACTCCTTAGTAAGCAAGACATTCAGGATCTTCAACAAGAGAAGCTTGGTTGTGGAAGAATCAATACATGTGGTGTTTGATAAACCACATTGTGATGCTGCTGAGTTGGACAAGTTGAAGGATGATGTAAGATAAAGATCAAGGATCATGTGATAAGATACATTGATGGAGTTCCAGTATCTGCTGAAGTGGTTATTGCAAACAGTTCATAGGTTACTGCATCCAGAAATGCAGTAGCATAGGATGTTGAATAGCAATCAGACAGGATACTGCAGTCCAACAGTAACCACAGTCATGATGTTGTAGATCAACATGTTACTGTCCAGTAACCTTCTTACTCTTTTGAGCGTGATAGAACATGGCTCAGGAATCACCCAAGAGATCTTGTGATTGGAGATATCAATGGTGTTAGAACAAGAAGATCAAAACCTCAAGAATCATTATTCATATGTTTCATATCACAAGTTGAACCCAAGTATGTTGAGAAAGCTCTTGAAGACAGTAACTGGATTCAGGCCATGCAGAAAGAGCTGAATGGATTTGAAAGGAATCATGTATGGAGATTGGTTCCAAGGCTGATCACCAAAGAGTTATTGGAACAAAGTGGGCGTTCAAGAACAAACTAGATGAAACGGGTACTGCGGTCAAAAATAAAGCAAGGTTAGTGGCTAAAGGACACTGCCAGGAAGAAGGCACAGATTTTGATAAGACTTTTGCCCCCATTGCTAGGCTTGAAGCTATAAGAATATTTTTGGCTTATGCTACTCATAAGGACTTTCATGTTTATCAAATGGATGTGAAAAGTGCATTTCTAAATGGACTACTATCTGAAGAGGTATATGTGGAACAACCACCAGGTTTTGAAGAACAGACAGAAGACAAGGTATTCAGATTAAAGAAAGCTTTGTATAGATTAATACAAGCTCCTAGAGCTTGGTATAATACACTGTCCTTGTATCTCTTGGAGAATGGATTTCAGAAAAGAACAGTAGACAAGACTCTTTTCAGGATACAGGATAGAGACAACATACTGATTGTTCAAATTTATGTGGGTGACATCATTTTTGGATCCACAAACAAAGATTTATGTGAAAAGTTCTTAACTCTCATGCAAAACAAGTTTGAGATGAGCATGATGGGAGAATTAAGTTTCTTCCTTGGTCTACAAGTGAAACAACTAGATAATGGGATTTTCATAAATCAAGCCAAGTATACCAAGTAGCTGATAAAAAAGTTTGGAATGGAAAATGGATCATCAGTAAGCATACATATGGCCACATCCATCAGTTTGGATAAGGATCAAAGTGGAAAAGATGTAGAGATAACCAAGTACAGAAGGCTTATTGGATCCTTACAGTATCTCACAGTAAGCAGACCAGATATAGTATTTGCAGTAGGAGTATGTGCAAGATTCCAAACAGCACCAAATGAGTCACATCTTGCAGCAGTGAAAATGATTATCAAGTATCTGAAGGGTACTCAAGATGTTGGCTTATGGTATCCAAAAAAAGGAGGATTCAGCCTTAAAGAACACTCAGATTCTGACTTTGCAGGATGCAAAATTGACAGGAAGAGTACTAGTGGTACTTGTTAATTACTAGGACATAGACTGGTTTCTTGGTTCTGTAAGAAGCAAACATCCATAGCAACTTCAACTGCAGAAGCTAAGTATGTAGCTGCAAAAAGCTGTTGTGCTCAGATTTTATGGATATAGCAATAGTTAAAGGATTATGGGATTATAGAGAAAGAGACTCTCATTTTGTATGATGACACTAGTATCATTGCTATAACACACAATCTTATCTTCCACTCAATAACAAAACATATTGATGTAAGACATTACTTCATAAGAGATCATGTGGAGAAGAAGGACATTGTGCTTAAGAAAGTGCAAACTAGCATGCAGGTAGCTGACATATTCACAAAACCTCTATATGAATCAAGGTTTTCGATGTTGAGAAGTGAGATTGGGATTATCAAGCTTTGATGAGTAAGGGTATATGAGTTTCTTAAGTAAGGGGAACTTATTCAGTATTTTAAATTTTTTGCTTCGAAATTTTCATGTAATCAGCAAACTGGAATATGATACTGCATTTCCTTAAAACAACATTCTCTAACAGTATTCAGTTTCAGGTTATAACAAGTGAACATAGGTTACTGCAACAGGTTACTGGAACAGGTTGCTACAGGCGGAAAACAACATTTATTGAAGTCAACATTTATGGAGTCTTGTAACCTCGTATTACAAACAGTAACCTTATTTGCAATCATTTCTTACGACAAATCGGTGTGTGCATTAAATGCAAAAACCATATTTTCAGAGGAGTTGAAAAAGGTGCAGTTCAACTTCTAACATGACTTTCAGTAAATTACAGATTTACCCCTCCATTATTTTATCTCAATCATCAGATCACGCACGTTGTTTACGTCATTTAATTTGGACTGTTGATAGATTTGGATCAATTATTTAAAATATAAATTGATCAAACTCTCCCTCTTCTCTCTCTACGCTTACACTATTCACATTTTTGAGATTTTCCAAACCCTTTGCATTCTCTATCTTTTTTCTCTCAAGCTTTTTACAGTACATCAATGACGGTCACTAGAGAAACAAGGGTTGTAGAGGGAATACTGGTCAACACAGAAGTTCTACTAGGATCTGACTCATCATACGATGACTAAGATTTCATTGCTGAGATCTTGGAACATGTTTGTCGGAGCAAGCTTTCTGGGCTCCTCACTAACTCCTATGGTCGGTTCTCTACCCGATCCATGGAGAAGTTCTACGCCTGCGCCGAGCTATCTGAAAGCGGCAAAACCATCAAGTTCAGGATGAATCTTGATGATGATCTTTGGTACAGCCTTACTGCTAAAGACATTGCTGATACCTTCGACATTCCATATCAAGGTATGACATTTTCTAACCTAGAGAGCTATGGGGCAGACCTTCTAGAAGAAAGCTGGAATATATTTAAGAAGGCTTCTGTTAAGGAGACCGTGACTGAGAACTTTGGGAAGAAGAAACTCAAGCCCGAATTTGAGTTTCTACATGATGTCTGCACCCATACTGTTGAGGGCAGATATGGGAGCTATGATAAGTGTACCAACCTTAGGATAAGAATAATGAGTACGATCATCCATGAAGAAACAGTCAACTAGGCACAATTTGTTCACCAGAGGATATGGGAAGAGACCATCAAGCCCACAAACAGAAAGAGTTATGGGATTATCATATCTTCCATACTCTTTAAGAGAGGCATTTCACTAGAGAGTCCAGTACTAATCGCCCCTGGTTAGTATCTGGGAGTGAAGAAAGGATTCTCCAAAAAGAAGGATGAGAAAAACCTAAGAAGCCATAGAAGAAGCAGCCTACTGCCAAGCTACAGATTGTTGAAACCGATTCCGATAACTTTGGTGGTGATGATGATAAGCCAGCAAGGAAGCCGGTGATGAAGAAAGCTCCCCTAAAGAAGAAACAGAAGGTGAAAAAGACTACTCAGGTAGCTTCACCTAAGGTGAAAAAGACTACTCAGAGAGCTTGTTCTGAATCTGATGATGGAGCAAAGGATGTTGCTCCTAAGGATTCATCTGATGATATTCTACTTCTGGAATATCCTGTTTCTGACCAGTAAGTTGTTTGAGGTTAGAAAGCTGAGCAGGAAGCTGAACAGGTTGCTGCTCCAGATACACAGGTTCTTGTTCAATCAGCTGAAGAGACTGCTGATCAACCTGAGACAGTTGTTACTGAACAAGATACTGCTGTCAAGCTAGAGTTGAGATAGCTTGCAGCTTTGATAGAAATGAAAAAGAAGAGAAAGAAGATGATGAAGAACAAAACCAGTAAGAAGCTCTTGGAGAAACCTAAAGGACATACAAGGAGGAAGACGTTAGGGCCCAATGATGCTCTGAAAGAGATAGATACACTGAACATGGTTGAGAGCTTCATTGAAAGCATTGAACTAGAGGCAACTCAGGATGTACTGATTGAAACTGCTGAGTCTATATGGAGAAGGTTCGTCATCTCCTATGATACTTGGAGATATATGAGGTTTTGCTCTGGAAGGGATCTAGTGCAATGGGAGAATTAGCTAGAAGTTGAAGAGATCATTCTTCGTTGGGTGGTCAACTTTATGGAAGAACCCAACACCCTTGTTGATGGGTTACTGCCTCTTTTCCTTGAAGATTTTTTGGACTAAACTATTGATGTTATGATTGCAAAAATCTTCGAAAGATAGGAAACGATCTATGCTTACTGGAAAACAAATAGCAAAACAGATGAGTCACAGGATGAGCAGTCGATGAAGCTTGGGAAGGACAACACATTGATGAACCCCATCGCCAAGACTGTTGGGACCCCTATTGAGCTACCCTCACCCCTAAGGAAGTTAATGAAAGAATGATGCAGCTGGGGATGGAGGCAAGCCGAGCAAAATCCAAGCAGCCCCCCAGAATACTGCAGAAAGGAGAATGAAGCTCTACTACTACTACACAACCTCTTGATTCGCCTACTTATACAGGTATAACAACTCTTTCTCCTATAACTACTCTGGATGTGATAGATTCTAAAGAAAAAGTTGATTACACTAACTCCTCCGATTACCATGTTGTATCATCTGAGGGGGAATCATCATCAATCATCCATATCGTTTGTGAAGCCATCAATCAGGAGTTTGCCAATGAAACATCTGTAGAGGAGGTTGCAAAGGTGGCACTCTCTGTGCTAGCCACTGTTGCAGTACGGTGTGTTGAGGCTGCTGTTGATGAAGTTGCTGATGTGACTGAAGCTATTGTTGCTGATGTAGCTGAGGTTACTGAGGAAGCAACAGAGGTAGTTGCTGAAGTTGTAAAGATAGTTGTTGAGACAGCTTCTCCCTAGAAGACCTCCGGCATTGATGCTGTTGAGACAGCTCCGGCAGAGGATATAGAAGGGATGTATAAGGAGGATGGAGTGCCTGCAATAGGCAAAGACATTGTTGTTACTGCCCCTGCTCCAAATCCAAATGATGGAGATGACTCATCCAGCAGTGATGATGAAGATCCTGAAGGTGATGATCTTCATTTCACAAATCCTTTCAAGATTAAGAGGACTCCTGAGAAGATTGTGGAACAGATGCAGGATGATCAAGTTGCAGAACAACAAAATGAAGATGAGAGTCAGGCCATGGTCCTCTATAATCAAAAGGAAGCAGGACCAGTGGTTAGAGTTGAGCTCTTACTGACTCTCAAGCACAATTTTTTCAAGCTACTATAGATGTTGTTCAAGGGTTGATCAATGTCATGCAGTTGCATGAGATGAATATGATAACAGGCATCCAGACAAGAGAGAGAGAGAGAGAGCAAACTCTGCATCTATGGAGGAACTAAGAAGAGAGCTATCTGAACTCTCATCCAAAATACAGAGGAAACTGAACAAAGAGATGAATGCTCAACACCATGAGAGGATGAGGTTTGAGCGAATAGAGCAAGCTATATCTGAGAAAAGAGATACAACTCTGAATGATATAAAGAGCTCAGTTGCTGAAGTTAAGAGCTCCATTGATGAAATGGGGAATGAACAGACTGCTCAGAGTCTGGCACTCACCAATATGCAAGAAAGTAATTCCACCCAAGCTCAGGATGTACGAAGCATGAAAGACAGAATGTTGAACCTGGAGCTTTTTGTGGGTGAGATGAGAGTCATTATAATGAGAGTCTTTCCTTCTGAAGCTGTTGAAGTTCATCTGAGGGGGAATCATCATCAATCATCCATAGCGTTTGTGAAGCCATCAATCAGGAGTTTGCCAATGAAATAGTTGTAGAGGAGGTTGCAGAGGCGGGACTCTCTGTGCTAGCCACTGTTGCAGTACAGTATGTTGAGGCTGCTGTTGATGAAGTTGCTGATGTGACTGAAGCTATTGTTGCTGATGTAGCTGAGGTTACTGAGGAAGCAACAGAGGTAGTTGCTGAAGTTGTAAAGATAGTTGTTGAGACAGCTTCTCCCTAGAAGACCTCCGGCATTGATGCTGTTGAGACAGCTCCGGCAGAGGATATAGAAGGGATGTATAAGGAGGATGGAGTGCCTGCAAGAGGCAAAGACATTGTTGTTGTTGCCCCTGCTCCAAATCCAAATGATAGAGATGACTTATCCAACAGTGATGATGAAGATCCTGAAGGTGATGATCTTCATTTCACAAATCCTTTCAAGATTAAGAGGACTCCTGAGAAGATTATGGAATAGATGAAGGATGATCAGGTTGCAGAACAACAAAATGAAGATGAGAGTCAGGCCATGGTCCTCTATACTCAAAAGGAAGCAGGACCAGTGGTTAGAGTTGAGTTCTTACTGACTCTCAAGCACAATTTCTTCAAGCTATTATGGATGTTGTTCAAGGGCTGATCAATGTCATGCAGTTGCATGAGATGAATATGATAACAGACATCCAGACAAGAGAGAGAGAGAACAAACTCTGCATCTATGGAGGAACTAAGAAGAGAGCTATCTGAACTCCCATCTAAAATACAGAGGAAACTGAACAAAGATATGAATGCTCAACACCATGAGAGGATGAGGTTTGAGCGAATAGAGCAAGCTGTATCTGAGAAAAGAGATACAACTCTGAATGATATAAATAGCTCAGTTGCTGAAGTTAAGAGCTCCATTGATGAAATGGGGAATGAACAAACTGCTCAGAGTCTGGCACTCGTCAATATGTAAGAAAGTAATTCCACCCAAGCTCAGGATGTACGAAGCATGAAAGACAGAATGTTGAACCTGGAGCTTTTTGTGGGTGAGATGAGAGTCATTATAATGAGAGTCTTTCCTTCTGAAGCTATTGAAGATACTACCCCCAATGTTGCCCAAGTTGATGATGCCAAAAAGGGGGAAGAAACACAACAAGCTGGCCAAGTTAATGATGCAATGGTTGAGGATACAACAAGGGAGATTAAGGAAGATAATGATGACGACGAAGTGTTTCTGACCAATATAAGCAGGAAGTGCAAATGATTCGATTCTGGACATGGTTAAAGAGTACAGCCTAAGAAGAAGAATGATAATGACAATGCAGGTACTGGGGATACTGTTTCTCAAGCAGTAAGCAGCACTGCATCATTGCAAGGAGTCAAAGTAGTTGTTGCACCTACACGACAGAGAACTCACAGGCAGTAACCTGGCAGAGGAAGAGACAGACAACAAAGAGGACTGCAGCGAATAGGTCAGGATTCCAATGCCAAACCTTATATGACCAATGTTGCAAGTCCTTTACTTAATGAAGCCAGATGGAGGGAACTAAAGGAGGCAGATGAAGAAAGAAGAATGAAGAAAGCTGATTGGGTGTCGAGGCTTGGAGTTGTTGGATCTCAAAGATCACAAGTTGCTGAGAAGATTGATTCATCTTTACATTCATTTCTACCTCAAAAAGCCCCGGATTTCAATAGAGACTTTGTTTCTGTAGAAGTTTCTATTTTGCTGGATCAGAAACCTGATAGAGTGAACATGGCATGGGACTTAAATATCTTTAATAAAGTGTACTTGTCGAAGAACCGAAATCCAACCTTCGAGGAGATCACCATGTTCAAAAGATTTGAATATCTGAGGTACTTTAGAAATCTTTACAAACGTGATTATTTCATGAATTTTCCTTCTTGTGAGAAAGCGTTGATGAAGTATGAAGAATTGGCAAGAGAAGGAAAATTAGACCATCAACAATTTTTGCTTGATAAGATAAAGAAAAGAGAAATGTTCCTTATTGCCAGGACTTTTGGCTAAGATAGATATAGGTTCCTGAGATCACTGAGTAGATGGAAAAATCTTATCAAGAATCTATTTTGAATTGATGGAAGAGAACGTAGTATGAAGAAGTTGTCAAACAGATATCAGCAAGCGGCCATAGGACATGACTTAGTAAAGAGGAAGTTGTTTGGTGACAAAGAAACCTAAAGAAGTGTAGCTTACTGCGATTCTCTCTGAAAGATGGTTGAGTAAGCACTTCTTATAAAGAATTCTTGTAATCTTTTATTTCTTCATTTTATTTATGAAGCAGTAAGCTTGTAATTTTATTAATGTAAAGCTTACATTGTACTATACTTGTACATAATACTCGTATAATTGTACATCTGTTTATGCTGCTTTTTATAGGTTTTGTCATCATCAAAAAAGGTAAAATTGTTAGGATATTTCTGATAGGTTTTGATGAGACAATGTAACTTTGGATAGAAAGTGAGAGTACCCATTTTTCCACATTTTATAAGTGGATTTTTATCTTTCTTTGAGTTGTATTTTGTAAAGATGTAAGTTTTTCAGAAAGATAGAAGATTTTGATGTTAGCAGGATTCTACATATAAAGAAGTTTCGAAGACTGATTTTTAGTAAGGAAAATCAATAAGCAGCAAAAAGAAAGCAGTAAGGAAAACTGGAAGCTGACTGTAGGATTTTGGAACAGGAAGTTGTTTAGAATCAGGAAGCTATCGTAGATCAGGAAGCTGACTGCAAGTTTCAGGAAAAAGTTGTTCTGAAACAGGAAGCAGATGCAGATCAGGAAGCTGGCGCAGAACAATAAGTAGTTACTGCAACCTAAGCAACAAGCCGTAAGTTATACTATCTCACTCATTACAATACGAGGAATTTAGTGAATGCAGTATGAGGATTCGATCCTTTCAAAAGTATTCGGTAGATGGTAGTTTGTCACGCCCCGTTTTCTTACATAAAAATTATCAGAGTTTTCCTTACGGACATGTAAGAAGAAAGGGTAAAAAATGTTTACTCATACAGATATCAGAAGAAATGAGGTAGAAGACGACCAGAATCATTACATATAATCCATCGGATTCAACCGATTAAACAATACATTCGCAGTGGAAATTAAACCATCAGGATCCATCATTCATAGTACCATACTGTTATACTTACAAAACGTGAGTTATAAAATCATTGTTTAATTGTTGTGTGACAACAGACTTAAAATAAACATGTCCGGATAGGGCACCATTCATCTCCCTCAAGGTTCAACATGCTCGTCATCTCCTGTAACGTGAATTATAGAATAGGGGGTGAGTGCGTGGAATATACTCGTAGGGATAAACTCTGCATCTTATAACAATCGACAGATATATAAAATAGAAATTCATAACATTCGGCACGTTGTCACAACACGTAAAATGCATAGCACATATCTCGTAACTCATCCTTTAGGTGCGGGAATTTCCCGTCTTACCCTATAAAATGGTCTTAAATACCGCTGGTACATTTACAGGACCACCAAACCTTCCAGGTAGTAGAGGGGGTAAGAGACAATTTTTTTACGGACCATAAGTCCCTTCGAACATGCAATGTGGACCGTAGTCCTTTCATAGTATATCATGAACACATAATCATAACATATAATCACTGCAATTAGTATTCCTCAATCATGCCTCAAAATAGGGAAAACTGTAAACAAGTAAAGATTTAGAAATTACTCCCACCTTGTTCGGTGGTTACCACGTGAGTAGTGAGTATCAAATATCAAGTATCACAAAGCACGATCCAAATGATAGCCTACACAAGTTACAATATTTCTTAGATCCTTAATATGTATAATTACGTATAAATAAAGGTATAGATGATTTCGAAGAAGATTCGATCGATAAAGACGAGACGGAGCGGAATATCTAAAGATTGAGGTTGAAGAAACGAGTGTGAAAGTTCAGTCCAATAGGCTGATATGAAAGAGGGTAAGATTTGGGTCGCAACGGAAAAAGAATGAGCTCAATCGGAGTTGAAACGAGCTTAAACAGAGCATTTTAAGATTGAGGGGTATTATGGTAATTTTGGTCAAAGGGTTGATTTTGACCGGACCCACGACTCCCGATCGACGACATCTTATCGGCAATGACTCGATGATAACGTACGGTGGAAAAAACGGGATTCGTATTGAAAACACAGCGTCGTGCGCGAGCGCGCCAGCACACCCGGCGTTGGACATTTTTCTCGGCGGCCTCGGCAGGTATGCGCGCCAGCTCCCGGCGCTTCTCGGCAGCCTCGGCAGGTGCGCGCGCCAGCACCCGGCGGTCCTCGGCCACGCTCGGCAGCTCTAGGCAGCTGCGCACCCGACACCCGGTGCCCCTCGACGGACTCGGCAGCAGCGCGCCCAGCGCGCGTGCTCCACACGGCGTCGCGCCCAGCGCGCCTGAAACTTGCAGCAGCCACCTGCTGCGGCGGCGCCGCCCCCACCCTGTCCGCCGGTGACCCAGCTCCGACCACCACCATCTCCAGCCACTCCCACCGAACTCCAGCGTGAATAGTGCTCTGCCCAAACCCTTAAACACACACGCATATACACATATATATACACACCTTAAACACAGCTTGGTCGGCGACCACCCGCCGCCGGCCACCCACCACCTGACCTTGTCGGTGCATCACCAGCGCCGGCCAACAGTAACCACGGCGGCGCTACACAACGCCGCATCCACAGCATGCAATACACACACACATGATCACACACACACCACACACACACGCCGTTACAGCTCCGGTGCTGCCACCCACGGCGGTGCCGCCCCTCCAGTGTCACCCCCAAACACCCAGGCGGCCACTTCGGCGTCAGCTCCGGTGAGAAAGAAAGAGAAAACAGAAGTGAGAGAAAAGGTGACAAAACTAGGGTTTAGGGTTTTGAGGCGGTATTTTATCGTTTTCCGGCGAACGAGACATCGGAATCAAAATTCAAGACCTATCCAAGACTCGTCTCAACGAGACCTACGTTCTGTGCGAAAATCGGCCAAAACCGATAAAATGGAATTTTTCGGCCATCGGCGGCGGCGGCGTGCCGGAGACAAAAAACAGAGGAGAGAGAGACTTACGTGTTTTCGTCGTTTTAACCTCGTTTGGAAAAACGGTGATTTATGATTCGAAAACACCCCTATATATAGAATTCCAGAAAACACTATTCATCGAAAATATCTTGGGTTACTGTTCATGGTAAAAATCTTGGGTTACTATTCACCGTAAATATCTTTCGTTTTTTTCAAATTTTCGAATTTTGCCATTTTTTTCGCCATTTGAGCTACGAGTCTTCGATTGACCTCTAATTCATTTCTATCTTCTCGTTTTTTCATTACGCATCTTATGGTATAATTATAATCTATATTCTGCAACTAAAAATTATTTCCATCTAAAACATGCATTTATCAATTATCTGAAACGCACGTAATTAAATTAAACAGTCAAGAATTAACGCACATAATAAAATAATTAAGGGTTAAATATTTAATTATCCAATTATGCTTCATTTTTGTCCTGGGTGCTACATAGTTAGCGCCCAGCCAATGAGGTGACGCCACCTGGACCACGGACCTGTAAAAACACTGTAGCCGAGAAGTGACGCCATTAATGCAATTCAGAGTAGGACATGCCCTGCTTCCTAGTTTTTCCACGTGTATTTATTGCGAAAGATTTTGAAGATCAATTTAAATTTCTTCAAAAGACAATGACTCTCTTCAACGGGCATTTTCCTTACAGTATAAATAGAAGGATGGAGTGACCAAGGAGACTACTGAACAACTGATTATATTCGAAGCCTTTATTCTCTCAAGCTATTCTCAAGCTTTCTAAGCAAGTTTAGTCACTCAACCTTCAGAAGCAGTCGAGCCAAGAATTCGAGCTATCAAAGTTCATAAGACTGACTTCGAGCTACACCAGTTGAAGAAACCTTATATACATTTAACCATTTGTTATGTGCTAGGTTGTTTTAAGTTTGGTGTCCTTAGTTGGAATGATTAGATCCTCGCTAAGTGTTGAGTCTTATGTAGGCTTATAACTCTGTGTGAGTTTTGTACCCTGTGTGGGATATTGCCTAGGAATCTTATTGATTCTAGTAGTTTAGCTCATTGGGAAGAGGATTGTAAAGTGTATCTTGTAAATCGATCTGACCTAGTTGAGTTCCTCCTGTGTGAAGGAGAAGAGTAGACGTAGAAGGGTTACACCACCTTCGAACCACTATAAACCCTTGTGTGTTTACTACTTTTGATTACTTGCTGCATATCTCTTATATTTATATCTATCTTGTTGCATTTATCATAAGCATACTGCTAAAAGGATTCTGACAAAATCATACTTGTGAAAAGAAAATGTTTTTCAAAAGAAACTCTATCTTTGATATTCCGCTGCATACTGTGATAATCGAGACAATAAGCTGAATCAGTATTTTGCCAGCTTACTGAATCAAGAGGTTGTTGCATTCTCTGTAGAATCAGTAACCTGCTTACAGAAAAGTTTTAAAACGTAAAATTTGATAGAAGTTCATTCACCCCCTGAACCTCTGACCACTTGGGACCAACAATCCACATCATCATGATAACTTGTATTTGTAGTGAGTTAGCAAGTCAACTCGATAGGAACCCTCATCTCAATCGTCTTCAGCGTACTTAGAGGGGGCCTCGTTTAGGCTTAGGGGGCTTTAAACCCCCAATTTTTCTTTTAAATTCTTAGTTATTCTATATAATGTATTGGAATTTTTTTTACTTTTAATGTTAAAATATTGTTTTATATTAAGTTAGTCTCAAAAATATTAGATGTCTAGCTCCATCCCTAAATCTATTACTGCAAGTTGTAAAGAACGAAAAGTGTGATGAAAATGAGTTCAATTTTTATTTGAGTTAGAAATCAATAAATATATGAATTCTAATTTAAGTTCTTGCTTAAAAAAAATCAAAATATTAATAAGAAAAAATTATAATGATGTTGTGGTTCAGGACATTTTTGTCTATGATCAATACCAAACTTTCCACAAAACACAAAAATATTATGTCAAATCAAATAATGACATGTGTAAAATAATATAATAAAAATAAAATTTCTATTTATATTTTGGAAATTTAAATTAAATTAATTTCTAAAGTAAATAGATAAATAATTGATATTTTAATATAGATTCTTGACCAATCTAATGTTGCCAAGTGTCCAAATCATATTACTTTGCAATCAAGATTAAATCTTGTAAATATGGAAGTGATATACCAATAAATTTGGTAATAAAATCACATCTTTTGATTAAAGGAATATATATTTCCCAATCATGGATGACCAATCAAATTGCATCCTCCATCAAGTATAACTAAAAAGAATTCATATCTACACCTGTAAATATAATTCAAAATACACAACACAAACATCAAGATTTCAAGACTCAAGGATTTCCCTCTCCAAGATTCAAGGCGTTCTTCTCGTTCTTCCTAAAAAGTCATCATGAACAGCGTTCGATCAGAGATCATGGTGCCAAACCTATCTTGTCGATGTTTTTCATGTCAAAGTTCAAGGTGTTCTTTGTGTGTTCAAGACGTTCTTCGCAGAGGTTCCTAAAATCATTGTTGAAGGTTTGATCGAAGACTCAGCTTCAATATTCATATCAAATTCAATAAGAGGAATCAGATAAATTTGTAGAGATTTGTATCCGCTTTATTTTAATTTAAAAATATTTAACTGTATCACCTTTTTTTGTGTTAAGATGTTGTAGACACAAAATTTATTGTTACAACTAGTTAACTTTTAAGTGCTATTTTTCGAACATTTATAGAAATGCAAGTAGCTTAACCACATATATAGCTACTCAAGTGTTTTAGCTTATTCATTTTCTTTCCATGGCTATTAAAGTAAATTACATTGTTTCTGCAATGCTCACATTCGGCCTGCTCACAATGGGTATATGGTATCCTTGAATTTTATTGGTTAATTTGTTTTTCATTTTCCGCTTCAATTCATTTCATGAGATTCAAGTATATACTATTTTTTTCAATTTCTTAGAATAAGTCTAATGGTAATATAAATTTAGACCAAGTTCGACTATCATGAGACATTCAGCTTAGGTGTGAAACCTGTTACTATTTTCATGGTTCTATCTCTTGAAATTTCCTCCGCTGACCTCTCCAATAACTTGATATTAATAATGTCTTCTGTCATCGGGATTTGAGATCCAAATCATCCATCTCACATATATCTTCTCCGAAAGTGTCCATATGGTCTTGTCAAGCTCCATGTGGTTGGTATTAGGCTCTCAACAATGCTCTAATCAAGTTTGGTTTCACTCAGTCTTAGATTGATCTTCTTATTTACATACTGTCATAATAATATTCATCTCATTATTATTGTCCATATGGATAATCTAATTCTTCCAAGTTCCTGCACTTCGATGATTCACTCATTGACCTATTATCTGCATTCCACTTTTATTGTTAAGGACATGAGAGACTTATCATTCTTTATTAAAGTAGTTCACCACAAGAAAGACTTATTTTGTCACAACACAAGTACATTGTTAACTGCTGCAATGATAGAGTGTCACCCATGAGAAGAATTTTTGATATAAGTTTCTATCATTAAATTCGTTGATAATTTTTTTATTCTTGGGATACCGATAGGTTATTCCATCTGTAATTTGCTGCATTTTTTTAGTGGAAGCCCTTGAACACACCATTCACATCCAAGTCTAGCTCGTCATCTGGTATTGTTGATTCCATAAAATATAGAAGTGACATTGACAGTCTTTAATATTTAGCTTTCACTCAACCATATATTGTATTCCTTGTCAATCGATTGGCTCAATCGATTTCAAATCCTTCTCTTAATGATTAGGGTCAGATAAATATCTACTACACGACTTGAAAGACACACTGAACATTGGACTTCTTTTTTATTGTCCTATTGTTGATCTCTCTATCACTGGATATTTTGATTCCAACTTTGAGGGTGACTCTTGTGATAGAAATTCAACTTCGCGTACATCATCTTTCTTGGTAAAAATCATATATATTGAAGGTCAAAGAAACAAGTGTGGCCTCATGCTCAACATATGCAAAGTACCAGACCCTTGCTTTAGTAGCTTCAGAAATTTGTTGGGTATGTGATTCAGTTCTTTCAGGAGCTTCATCTAATAGTGCCACACATTCCTCAACTTCTCTTTGACAACATGAGTGTCACACAAGTTGCTCTATATCTTATCCAACACTACTGAATGAAACATATTGTCATTGACATTCACTTTGTTCGTGACTTGTCAAATAAGGTTCTTCTCTCGGTCTCATACATCAACACACTTGATGAGCTTGTAGACTTGCTTACAAAGCCTCTGCCATGACAACAGTTCAAATCAGTAAGGTCTAAAATTTCTATAGTTAATGGGACATTAATTTTTCAAGACTTATTAAGGATAAAAAATAATCTATAAGATTTGATTCCATTTAGTTAATATTGTATGTTCATAGTTAGATATGGTTCTTATTCAAAAAGTTTGTATTTATATTTATACGGTGTAATAATCAATCAATAATACACCATTTTCCACATAATTCTATATTACTTTGAATGAGAAGAATGTTGTATATTTATTAATTACAAAAATTGTTTCTGAAAAGAAATGTGTATTAGAAAAGTAGTATTCACTTTCTTCTTGCTTATTATACAACAATAAATACAGTTGAAACACATCACTTAGTAGACCTGAAGTCTACAAATCCCAATGATTTTATGGTTTGACATGATCGCCTTGGACATCCTGGTTCTATAATGATGAGACGAATAATTAAAACTCACATGGACATTTATTTAAAAATCAAAAGGTGTTGAAAGCTAATGAATACTTATATATTTCTTGCTCACAAGAAAAGTTAATTGTTAGACCTTCACCAGCTAAAATGGGGACTGAATCCCCTATATTTCTAGAATGAATTCATGATAATATATGTGGGCATGTAGATCTGCCATATGGACCATTTCGATATTTTATGGTGTTAGTTGATGCATCAACAAGATTGCCACATGTATGTTTATTATCTTCTCACATCCTAACGTTTGCTAGATTACTTGCTCAAATAATTAAGTTGCAAGCACAATTTCCAGACTATTCAATTAAGAAAATTCATCTTGACAATACTAGTGAATATTCATCATATATTTTTCATGATTATTTTATGTCCATTGGAATAACTGTTGAACATCTTGTAGCTCATGTTCACACATAAAATGGTCTAGATAAATCATTTATTAAACGATTATAATTAATTGTTAGACCATTGCTAATGAAATTTAAACTCTTTATCTATATGGGGACATGCTATATTACATGCAACAACACTTGTGAGAATTCGACCGACAAGTTATCATAATTATTCTTCCCTCCAATTAGCATTCGGTTATAAGCCCAATATTTCTTAATTAAGATTTTGTGGATGTGCGGTTTATGTTCCAATTTCATCGTCTCAACATACTAAATTGGGCTTCCATTGAATGTTAGGAATTTATGTTAGGTATGAATCACCATCTATAATTAAATATATTGAGTAATTGACAACTAATTTATTTACTGCAAGATTTTGCAGATTGTCATTTTGATGAATCACATTTTCTGACATTAGGGGATGTAAAGATCAACTAAAAAGAGAAATCATTTAGAGAACAACTTTTAATTTTTTCGATCCCCATATAAAAGATTGTGAACTTGAAGTTCAAAGGATTATAGATTTACAAAATATTGCAAATTTATTACTGGGTGCGTTTAATGACTAGAAGAGTTACAAAATCACATATTCCTAGAGAAAATGTGTCCATAAAAATTGATATCCTTACAGGACAAATTATAAACACCAATGAATCTAAAACACGCTTGAAGCGTGGGAGACCTCTTGGATCTAAAGATAAAAATTCTCAAAAAAAAAATAGAGTTAAATAATAAAGAAGAACTTTAAATTACACATAGTGACAAAATTCAACCTCCTGAAGAGGTTGTCTTTGAAGATGTTGCTTCTGAAGAGCTAGCTCCCGAAGAGAATGAAATTATAGAAACTTCTATAAATTTTATCACTTCAAGAAAATGTTGGATCGAAGAAAAACAATCATTGATAATGTTTGTGTATATAATGTAACACTTGATACTATGGAAGAAGACGAGGACCATGAACCTAGATCGGTTGATGAATGTTGGCGAAGAAATGATTGACCCAAATGGAAAGATGCAATCTAATCTGAATTGTATTCATTGGCAAAATGAAAAGTTTTTGGGCCTGTAGTCCAAACACTTGAAAGTGTGAAGCCAGTGAGATATAAATGAATATTCATTAGGAAATGAAATGAGAAAAATGAAATTGTAAGACATAAAACTCGACTTGTAGCCCAATTTTTTTCTCAAATACCTGGATTTGATTATGATGAGATGTATTCCCATGTAATGGATGTGATCACATTTAGATATCTTATAAGTTTTACTGTATATGAAAAACTTGAAATGCGTCTTATGGATATAGTGACTGCATATTTATACAGTAATCTTGAAAATAATATCTACATGAAAATCCCTGAAGGATTTAACATGCCTGAAACATGTAAGTCAAATTCAAGATAAGTTTATTCTATCAAGTTGTAATGGTCTTTCTATGGGTTTAAACAATCTGGACATATGTGGTATAATCGTCTCACTGAATATTTAGTTAAAGAAGACTATACCAATGACCCAATATGTCCATGTATTTTTATAAAGAAAAATGGGTCAAAATTTATGATAATAGCAGTGTATGTTGATGATCTCAACTTAATTGGAACTCCTGAAGAGATCCAAGAAGCGTTTTAAAGATAAAATTTGAGATCAAAGATTTTGAAAAGACAAAATTCTGCCTTACTTTACAAATTGAACATCTTGAAGGTGGAATTTTTGTCCACCAAAGTGCTTATACCCAGAAAGTATTAAAGCAATTTTACATATAAAAGATACATCCATTAAGTACTCCAATGGTCGTCCAGTCACTTGATCTTAATAAGGATCCTTTTATACCGCGAGAAGAAGATAAAGAGATGCTTGGTCTCGAAGTACTATATCTCAGTGCAATTGGTGCACTAATGTATCTTGTTAACTATACACCACCTGATATATCATTTGCAGTCAATTTATTGGTAAGATTTAGTTCATCTCCTACACGACGACATTGGAATGACATTAAACACATTTTTTGTTATCTTCAACGAATAATTGATCTTGGTCTATTTTATTCAAATAAATATTGACCTGAATTACTTGGTTATGCTGATGCTGGGTATTTATGTGACCCACAAAAATCAAGGTCTCAAACTGGATACATATTTACATGTGGTGGTACAACCATTTTATGGTGATCTACAAAACATTCACTAACTGCCAGTTTTTCAATCGTGCTGAAATTTTAGCAATGCATGAGGCCAGTCGAGAATGTGTTTGGTTAAGATCAATGAGCTTTCATATTTGAAAGAATTGTGGTTTTATATGAAGACAATGCGACTTGTATATCTCAATTGAAAAGAAGATATATTAAAGGAGATAGGACCAAACATATTTCACCAAAATTCTTCTTTACTCCTGAGTTATAAAAGAATGGTGAAATTGATGTGCAACAAATTCGATCAAGTAAAAATTTAGCAGATTTATTACCAAGACATTATTAGAGAATATTATAACAATTGTCCTTTTAATTTTCTATTACTTAGAATAGGGACAAATTGATATGTTCATGATAAACATATAGATGCTAAATGATACAAACCATTTGTTACAATTATAATGTGTGAATTAAAATATTATTCAAGTACAACTACTTTTTTGTTTAAAAAAGTGATCATTCATAATAATTTTTTACTACAAAAAAAATCATTTCTAGCTTCTCTAAAAGAAAAGATTTTCCATACCAATATTTATTGATATTTTTCTAATTTTTCTACCATTTGTATTATAAAATATCTGATATAGATATTGATATTTATCGACATTAATCGATTTTCACAGAAATTCTAACGAAATTTCATGACAACCTCTTTTGTATCTAAACTTCAAAAGTTCTAAAATTCTCATCCCTATCGTTACTATGTGACTTCTTGTTATAATAGGAATCTAATGCAGAACTTCTATATGAATAAAAAAGAAAAAAATATCTTAGAGGTGAGATTCCAAAAAAATTAATTTTAAACGAAATTAAACACTATAAAGTCACATTTTATTAAAATGTCATAACATATCATATTTATTTGCATGTAATTTCATTAGATTAATAATTTATGGTATAAACGAGACTACATAAGATTTTTTTTAAAACTATCATCTTGTTATGTTATTGTAATTATTATTTTAGTAAAATAGGCACCAACTTGGGCCGGTCAAAGAAATTTGTTATACATATTAAAATAGTTTGAACTTTGAAGTATGGAGTATAAATTTAAAGAGGTTCTAACAAATAACAATACTCTATGGTTACAAAGGATAACATATTTTATTTCAATTTTTCCAAAACAAAAAAAAAAAGGGAAAAAGAAAAAGAAAATGAAGAGTTTGACATGTGAACTTATTATTAGGGCTTCAAAAACGTACAAAACCTACAAAACTCTAACAAAGTCTCAATCTTAAAAGTACTGTCACTCACTCACAACACTTAACTTTTGCTTTGTGTAGTCTCTGCATATTCTCTCTCCAATAATCACTACCCATAATCTCCATTCCAGTGAGAGGTCGAGAGACCTCAATTTTTTCACTTTCTGAGGAGAGAGATAGAAACATCAAGAGAGAGAAAGAGTAGACCTCAACAACACCAACACCACAACACATCATAATCTCTCTCTGTGTAGTAAGTATCTCAGTGGGGGTCTCTCTCTCCTCTCTTCACCATAAACCCCAATCTCTCTCTCTCCCTCCTGTTCTCTGCCATGGTTTCTGGCATGCGAAGCTTGGCAGAGAAACTTTTGCATAAGAAAAGCCAAATCCACAGCAGCAGTAAGTAGCAGTAGTAGAATCATATTCATATGGAGGAGTATAGAAGGTCATGAACAGAGAGACCAAGAAAGAAAGAAAGAAACACCCTCTCTCTCTCCTCTCTCTCTCTCTCTTTCTCAAAATCTTGATCTTCTGGTGGAAAGAATTTCAGAGACCCCACCCCTTCTCTTTTTCACTCATAATAACGACTCCCTCTTTGATTGTTCAAGATTTCGAAAACGAGACCTCTCTCTCTCTCTCTCTACCCCTCGATAGAGACAGTTTCTGTATCGACATCCGCCATTAATTAATTGTGGCTACTACTCGGAGATTACTTTCCGATTCCGGCGCCTTAGTCGACTGGGTGGCTTCCTCTTCCCCCTCCGCCGGCGACCTTTCCCTCGGCTTCAATGCCGCCGGATCCGCCGCCGCCACCACTGCCCCCACCGGAATGTGGTCCCCACCGGAATTCTTCTTCGTCGCTCCCGCCTCTTCTTTCCACCAGCACCACCCCGACAACGCCGCCGCGGCCAACTTCGATCCTCATTCATTCAATGTCATCCCTCTTCTCACCGCCGCACCTTGTATTGGCGGCGGCGGTGGTGCTGCGGCGGCGGATGAGGACTTGCTGAACAACGCACGCAGCCGCGGCAGCGGAGGAATGCAGCCGTGGCAGCTTGAGCACGGCAATCTCGCCGCCGCCGGCGGAATTGAAGGGTCGTCCTCCATAGGAGCTGCCACGTGTCAAGATTGTGGAAACCAAGCAAAGAAAGACTGTGTACACAGGAGATGTAGAACTTGCTGCAAAAGTAGAGGCTACGACTGCGCGACGCACGTGAAGAGCACGTGGGTCCCCGCCGCTCGCCGCCGCGAGAGGCAGAACACCACCGCCAAAGCGGCGTCGTCGCAGTCCACCTCCGGCACGAAAAAGCCGAGGCTCGGCGGCGGCGCGTCCCAAACCACCACCGCCTCCCACACTTCAACTTCCAACACCACCCCACAAGGAAGCTTCGACACCAGCTCTAGCCACCAAGGTTTGATCTTCTCCTCACCACCACATGAATACATATTCCATGAATAATGACGTCACTCGATCTCATTCTATGTATCCATTAACTTTGTAGATGCAAGCTTCAAGGATTCATTGCCGGGGCAAGTGCGTACTCCGGCGGTGTTCAAGTGTGTGAGAGTAACCTCCGTTGCTGACGGAGAAGACGAGTATGCATATCAAGCAGTGGTGAGAATTGGAGGCCATGTTTTCAAAGGTGTTCTCTACGATCAAGGAATTGAAGGAAGAGATGGGCTTCCAAATTTATCCGAACTGCATTTAGGCGGTGGAAGTGGCGGCGGCGGTGGTGGTGGTGATGGTTCTGAACATATATATGCTGCCTCCGGTGGAGGGTTGCTTGGAGGATCAAGTTATGGTAACCCTATCAATTGATATGATATATATATATATATATATATATATGAATATGAATATAAATATATATAAATGATTAATTAATAATTTAATTTGTATGAGCTAAAATGGATTGTGTGAAGAAATCCGACCAAGTGACATTTGCTCTAATTACAATGTTTTACTATTGTTGGTAATAAGATCTTACATAATTCTTATTCCAGACATTTTTCAGTTTGAGGCTTCTACTTTTAGTATTTAATATTTCTTGCCTAAATCTAGACACCCTAAATGCCTTGGCCATTGTTGGTGATAATTATAGCATCTATATATTCTTAACACTTTAGATGCTGTCTATATATGTATGCTTCTCTCTATTAGCACACTTTTACTAGAATCTCACTAAATTTATTGCATAATAAGTTGAGTTCTCAAAGTTTGTTCATTACTTGATCAAATATATATGTACATATATAGTATTTGCTTATAATCTCATTCACTGATTAATCCCATTCATTGTCCTATTCTATATTGTAACCCTTTCTTGTATCATTATATATGAATGTGGATTTGGATCCTCTGCTGTGCATTTTACAATACACGAATGTGTAATAGTGCATGGCAGGTGGTGTGCACAACAAAGGATATATCTGAATCCTCACACACACACACATATATATGTGTGTGTGTGTGCTTGGCTTTCTCGATGCGTTGTCTCTCGTATTGTATCAACTTTTATCCACTTATGATTGATCTTATGTCTATAATTTCTAATGTATGATTCCATTATCTTATGTGGTGGCTTTACTCTTCATTTAGAACTTTTATATATGGTTTCATTAGTTTAAGACACAATTGGTTTGTTGAAAGTCACCATCATTTATTGTTGAATAATTAGCTAGGAGTGGTAAATTGATCTCATTTCAGTTCTCTTTAATGGTAGTTGATGATTGCATTGACTTCAAATTGTTTTGTATGCTGAAAACTAATGTGATTTTAGGTATAAAATTTAAGACGGTTGGATGTTGTGAAGATTTTTCCTCCTTAATTGACTATAGTGTTTTTTTATATTGATTTCTTTAATAGAAAGAGTTGAGAAATCACAAAACCTTACATGAGATTGTTTCATGTTTAATTCTGCGAGATTGAGTTTCACTGTTTAGAACCTAAATCCATTTTCCTAAGTCAATCTTAATGTGTTGATCATGAATTGACTTGTCTCATGATATAAAAATCATAAAAGTCTTGGAAGAATTCCACTCTCTTTAGAAATTTAGTGAACTTTTAGATTTTTTGATATTATATTTCTCATTTGCTTGGCATAATGATATATATATATATATATGTATATATATATATGACAAAGCAATCATCGGCAGTGTTCATATGGCATGTGAAGATGGTACACTGATAAATTATGCAGCATTGCTTGACTTTCTTTGGTTAATAGATTAATATATTTTATATTATATCATAACAATGTTGATAAAATTCAATTTCTTATTGCTGCAATCAACTTTGCGCCGTCTACTTATCATGTGCTTTTAGATATCTAAATTGATTTGATAAATTTGGTCATTGTTTCTAATTGTTTATTCTGCATCTCATTTGGAAACACTTGCTGGATGTCACTTATAACACTTCTCTACAACTTATCATTTAATTCTGTGTTTTTACATTAATTTCAGCATAAATTAAACATATATGAAGCTAGCTAGCTTATTGTTGTATTTAATATATATATATATATATATATATATATATATTTATTTATTTATTTATTTGAAGGTCACATGTAGAAATTAGAAATTATATGCTGATGCATGTGACATGTAGGACTATTGTGGTACATTTTTCATGGTTGAGCACATGTTGAGATGATTTGAATGTTAGGGTACTCAGCTTTTGTAGGAAAAAAAGTTGTTCTGTTGTAGACGTGCATGGTTAATCACTTGAGTTCAATTCAGGTAATTATTTTTGCATTTTGTAGCTAGTTTAATATGCTTTTCATTTGCAACATCTTATTATACATGAATTTATATATGAAAGAATTTTCTGTTTGGTCTTGTAAATGGCCATATGTTCAAATTCATCTTTTCTTTGTCAAGGGAAAAAAATACTGTTTTGTCTAGGTTTTTCGATAATGGATCCAATAAACTCTCGTCATCAAGGTTATGTTTGTTCTGAACTATATCATTTTATTTATACTTAGGATCTTTGAAAATAATTAACCTTTCTTTAGAAGGTTCCTTATGTATAATTTTGTTAAATTCCATGGTTTTTAAAGTATCAAAATATATTATATTAGGTTCCTTGATGTTTGTTAAATTCCATTATTGAGGGACAAGTTTTAATACTTTGGAAACGTATGAAAGCAAATGTGGATACTTTTAAGTACTTATCGAAACGAATAACATTAGAGACCTAAAGATGCGCATTTTGCGTAAAATATGTATTGTTCGTTGTTTTGTTACTGTTGATTGCTTTAATTTGCAGCTTCTCATTTACTCACCTTCTCATCATCTCATTTCTAAATTTATCAAAGTGATGTTTTAATTAATGTAGAATTTATCAAATTTGTAATTATGTATAATTTATTTCGAAATCAATTACCTGCTGACTTCAAGTCTTTTCTATAACTTGTGTTTTATGCTTCTCTATTATCTTTAAGTCAACCACTATCAATTGGATTCTTTGTTATTCGGTGTCCGTTAATTAGGGTTTAGGCCTATTTCTCATTCGCAATATATATATAAATTTGTCTTAACGATATATAACGAGTTAAATCACCTGCTGAACTACTTTATAAATACTTTGGTCCGTCTTCAGTTCTATTAATTTAATTCACATTATTTTTAAAGCAAATGCCATTTTGCATTCTTAAATATGATTAATCATATGAGCTTCTTGTTGTTATGACAAAGCCTACTATATATATTGTTATACAGTAATAAAATACAATAAATGATTATATATACAAATTCCTTTAGATTCATTTGGATGGAAGGATGTGAGAATGAATTTGAAACTCCTCACAGTAAATTCACTAGTGGTGTTTGAATAGATGCAGATTTAAAATCAATTACTTTCATTATGAACTATTTTATGAGCAAAATGGGTGGATGTCAAATCCATTCAAATTGAAGTGGATACAGGAATACATTAATTTCAAATCCTATATTTCAAATTACTTTATCCAAATGGAGTCTTAAGAATCTATTGGAGCACATTCTTGATCTCGTTAGTTAGAAGCACTAAAATCATCATTTTCGGTGATTCTAATCAGAAATTGAGATTTATAGGAAAAAAATATTTTCATGAGTGGTGAATCTTGGGAGTTTTTGAGCTATGAGTTGTAAGAATCTGAGAAGATGTTTATTTATCGCTGAAATAATATGCGACTTTAAGTGTTATATCTCACCTGACAAGACTTGATGCTTTCGCAAGTATAAATGAGTGAACATGATGTATTTCCATGATATCTATATGATAGTGAGAGTATTCAATATTATTACTCTAATAAAATTTCGTAAGTCATTTTAAAATTGTGACTGTGACTTCATTGATACTTTAAGTGGATAGCTACAAGATTTCTGGAGTACATATAGTTTTTAAATGTCAAGTAACAAGAGGACATGAAGTTGATAGCTTATTAGTTGAAAGTTGTGTCTAATTGGAAGAGGATATAAATGTCAATCAATGTTGTGTGAACATTGATAAGAGTATAGTATGCTATGATAAGCACTCGACTTTTCCGTGCTTAAATGAATGAATCGTGAATAGATGTTAAAGTGATCCCAAATGAAAGTGTGATGCAGCCAGATGGATTCTTAAATATTTTAATGATGGCTTGAGACTAGCTAACGGTATTTACATAAATGGTCTAAGACTAAGAACTTTAGTCCATTAAGAGTAAGATGATTCATGTTCGTGAGTCTGAATATCCATTTGTAAGTTTGTGTTGTTGCAAATGTTATAACTAATGTGAAAAAGATTCGAAGAACGATAAATATTACATGATTTACATGGTTCACTAATAATGTGTTAGCTACGTCCACAGACAGAAGAAAGAATTTTGTATATTATTTCTGAGACGACTGTAGTACAATATGATGACACTCAAATAGAAATATAAATTATTAATTTCTAAGAGATTGAGCCTAATAAATAGGCTCAAAACCAAAATTGGGCTCAAACACATGACATATACCATAAAAGGATTTAAGACATTTCAACAGCGCATGTTTGTAGATTATATCAATGGATTCCGGGGATTTAATCGACTATTTTTCCATTGCAAATAAGCAAATTGATTTACCAATTTGTGTACCCTCCCAAGGGATGAAATAAGGAAATATACTAATTTAAAAAGAATAAATTCTCTATTTAAAATCAGTGATAAATCTTTTGATCAGTGATACTGCATTATACATGAATATGATAAACCATATTTGATATAGCTAGCAACATTATATCTGTATTGTAAGAGGTGCATTTGTGGGGTAATATTTTCTCAATACTATGATTATCCTTTCGATCGACAATTGAAATCAAGCTTTGGCATGTTTTTCTAAAAGAAATAAATATTAAATTATTAGGAATTATATATAATCTTTTCATGACTACAATATTGTGTGAGATGCTTGGAATCCTATTAATTGGGCAGAATGATGAAGGGAAGTGTGTGCCATCATATATGCCTACCCAACTTGTGTTGCATCAATTCTATTAAAGCTAATTTCAGCCTCGCGTTTTTCCGGAAACTTTGCAATCTTGTTCTCACTTTTAGTGAAGCATCTCAAATGACTCTATCTGACATTGCCTTTTTCCTCTCACTTTTGATTTTTTCTTCATTTTTTTTTAAAATATTTTTCTTGTATGCATGTGTATATATATTACTCATATAGGACAAAATGTGTCACTTCATTATGAAACAAAACTCGATACAAATGAATAGGAATTTGGTACGCATTAATAGTAACAATGTTTGGATTAAAGTCAATAGACATGATTGCGTATTTGGTTGTATAATTTTATTCTACAATGAAAATGATCGTTTGTGAGGAGATGTTCCGTGACTATAAAAGTTACTGCAAAAAAAATTATTTTTCGCAAAAATTAATAATATAAATTAACAATAAATATTAAAAATAATTTAAAAATTCTATTTGCGAAAACATGATGTGATTAGTAATAAAACAAAAAATCATTTGTGAGAAGATTTTTGAAATGATAATTTGATGATAAAATATTGTCAACAATTTTTTTTTTTTTACGACAACTATCAAGTTTTTCCCAACAACATTTTATCGTAGCTAATAAGTTTTTTTGATGTAGTGATTGACTTTTTTTTTATATAACCATTCAATTTACAAGTTTACAAATTTAGAATAAATTTCATTTTCTGGCAATGATTAGTGGCATAAATGTCGGTGGTGATGATGTACCACTCCAAATTGATTGAAATATATGGTCATACATTTTATTGGTGTGACATGAACTAAAAAAAGTAGATTTATGTGAAACGGTCTCACTTGAAACCATATGTAAAATGAAATTCATATGAATCAATGCAAGTCTATTCATTCAACACGGTTAATATCGGTTTCACATAAAACTATTTAAGGTTCTCTCTCACTTAAGATTTTATGTGAGATGATCTCATATGAGTTTATGCAGAACTAAAATGATGGAAATTTGATATATGCCCAAAATTGAGGATTTTTTCCTATTTTTAGTGCCCCATAAATCAATTTCAAATTTTTAAGTTAGATTAAAATTGAAAAATATATAAATTAAAGAACTATTATAATCAATAATATTAGTGGTATAAAAAATGGACACAAAAACTCATGTGAGACGGTCTCACGGATAGTTTCTGTGAAACGCAGCCCCATCACCCACAAACAACATGTGAATTATAGGATTTAGGATGTGGGTATTTGAATTGTGGTTTGACTCGTCTTACCAATGCATTAAAATTCTGTGAGACGATCTCACAAGAAACTCACCCAAAACTGGATGGCTACAAAATTATAAGATCAAAAGTGAAAATTTCCTTATAATTTATTTGTGCAAACTAACTTTTTGTCGTCCACAAAAACTTTTGTGCACGTCTTACCCTATCCAAACACCAAAATCGGCACCTAACCTAATCCAACTTGACACTCAAGCCAACCCAATTGAAAATCATTGCTTTGAATGCTGAAAATATTACATTGATTATTTTGTATTTTTATGGAATATATTATTTAAAATTACTTTTGCTATTATTTTGTGCTTACTTTTTGGCTCTGGGCTCAGATTTCCTATTACTTTCTCGTATAAGTTGTGCTTGAAGGTATTTTGTTGGATTTAGTGTGTTTAAAAAGAAAATTGCACATTTTGATGTCAATCGGCAATATGGAATCAAAATCACTTAAAAAAACATGAGAAACAAAGTTGAAAAAACTTGAAGGGCAAAATATTTAAACTATAAGGAAAATTGATCTGCATCTAGAAGTCTAAATTGAGAGGTCTGTATTTTGTTAGAAAGCTAAGGAGAAGATCTAAACGTTCATGTTTATCATTTTTCTCAATTCTCTCTCCAAAAGAAGCAGAAAATTAAGAGAAGTCGGAAGTTGTGTACAAACTCTAAAACCTGTTGTTTTTCATCCTAACAAGACTAGTATTTTAGACATGACTTGCTATAGAAAATTTTTGCATTAGAAAGCTAAATATAAGTTTATGATTTCATGAATAACACGCAACTAAATTCATGTTTAGTTTTCAAACGCAGTTGTGCTCAATGGCACGATCATGCTCCAGTTCTTCGATAATTCATATGGTGAGGCATGAGCGACCATGGTCCATCACGCGAACCGTGCCCGAAGTCACTAATTCGTCTAATACTCAATTTTTTGCATGTTTTTCTTCCTCCTACTTGAGTTAGAAGACCTCCAAGCCTATATAAAATCCCAAAATTAATGAAAAATAAGGGAAAACGCATATGAAGAGGAAAAACACATATTGTGAGACGTATTTGGAGGAAGAGATCAAGAATTCAAAGATTGAATAATCGGAAGATCAACCTCTTTAGAATTTTATTTATTTTCTCTGTTTAGTTAGATTTTTATAGTTTAGATATGATGTTCTTCAACTTGTTATGGGTTTGTTGATATCTATGTCTAGCTAATTTTCTAGGGTTTCTAGTATTGTTAGTAGCTAGTTTAATTCGAATCTCCATGGCTCCTTCATGATTTTGAACTCTATTCTTTATTACTTGATTGTTGGTTTGGTTATTCAGTCAGTAGTTGACATGTTTTAGTTGAATCAAAATACGAAAGATAAGATTTAATTACGGAAGAGTAACACATGACATATAAGTGGATTATATCAGGAGACTAATGAATTAATGTAATAGGAATTCAATCTTAGGTGTTTTTGGAGTTATTTGTTTATTGGATTGAGTAGGGATACATTCAATGACATATAATCAACTGGTTAACTAACTGCATAGAGTGGTTAATTTGATAGGGGGATTAAGTAGTGAACTTGGGTTGGTCAAAATGATATCTTGAGAATAATTAGATGAAAGCATGCACTACAATATATTTCATTTATATTGATTTAATTTGTTTATTTGTGTTTTGATAGTATTTTAGTTCAATGTTTTAAAATTCGTTGTCATTGTCAGGCGCCTAGCACTTAAGATGTCTAGTCGTGATGTAGGTAGCATATTTAAATTAAATAGACTTTTTGATGTTTTAGCTAATTTTCTTAATTTTCTAAATTTTCTATCTTTAAAAAATATTTTAGAACTGTTCTAGTGATTTATTTTTTAGTTTATGTTGGAGGACTAGTAAAAATTTAATATCTCATTTGAATTAATTTACACATGTTTTATGCAATGATTATAAAATTATTTTTTTTCTGTATTTCTCAATTTGTTAATCTTTTTATCTATATCTAAAAAATAATAACATGATAAAAGTTTATAATACAATAAGAACACTATCATTTGCTAATAAATTTAAAAAAAAAAAAAAACAATTTGTGATTAGGGTCCTCCTAGTCCCATCTACTGCTGCTTAGCGCCTGAAGTGGCCGAATATGTTAAAATCAGTGCAGTTAGGAGCCATCTAGTGTCTATCATCGTCTAGATGATTTTTAGAACATTGTTTCAGTTATAAATCTTAAAACTTATTAATTGGTTGCATAGATAAAATTGAGTGTTTAATTAAGTATTAATTGAGTTCTGAATCACTTGTCTTTGGGTCGACTTTACTCATCGTTTCTACAATTCACACCATACACTTGCGGATGCAGGTTGGCGGTATCCTGGTTTCGTTCATGAATGATACCAATAAAAAATTCACCATAGATGAGGCGAAGTTGCGTAGAATGGAAATTCATTTAAATGAGGTCAATGCATGGCAACATGGGTGCACAATTGATGATCGTGGAAACTGATCAAGTCAGACAAATTGCTACAATACTTGGGAGCATAAATTAAAATAGGCAATATTCCAGTACTACCAAATTAATTCCAATGGAACATTGTAAGGCCATAATTGAGAAGAGGAACAAAGTACGAAGAGTCATACATACCAGTTGAGAATGAGAAAGAGATTGAAAATGATCAAGAAGAAGTTTCTGTGAAGAAATAAGTGTTAAGAGATGAACAAAAGGAGGTTAAAAAGCCAAAATCTACTTCTAACTCTACACTTCCTTTTATTACTACTTTCATTCATTTCTCTCAAAGATTTCTAAAGAAAATGTTTGATAATCAATTTGCTAAAATTCTGGATATTTTCATGAAAATTTGTATTAATACCTTTTATAGTTGCTTTGGAACAAGTGACTAACTATGCAAAGTTTTTAAAGGATGTGATGTCAAAGAAGAGGAAAGTAACAGATTTTGAGAGAGGAAATTTTAATTTGTATTTTTGACTGTTCTGTCTTTAATTTTATGTAAAAATTAAAAATTATTTTTGTGGTACTCCTTCATTTTAATATTTATTGAAAAATTAATAAATTTGTTTAAATATTTTTCGTTATAATGTAATATTCTATTTAGTTAAGTTATATCCAAATAAAATTTGTTTTTCAAAATTATAAAATCCATATTGAATTCAAGTTAAAATTAGGAGAGAGAAGATTGAGTGGAAATAAATTTCCAAATAGACCTTTAATTTCAATTGTACAAATCAATGTAAAACTTAAAACTTTGAAGTATTTATTTGAAGATAGTGTTATGTTCTATACACTGTAAACCATATAATTTCAATATCTTCATTCTCTTCCAAGATATCGTCATGTTTTTTATCGTTATCGATTGAAGTTTTCATCTTTATATTAATTGAACTTTCCACGCATGCTCTTTTAGAGAAAGAAAACATAGTTATTGATATCTCCAACTCGACTTTGCACTAATTTCTCTATTATTTTTTTTCATTTTTTTTTCTAGATATTCAGACTCATGCTTGGGATGTATTCTACAATATTACTATAATTAAAAATCAAAGCTAAAAAGTTAAATTAAAAATCCCCTGAATTCTTTTATCAATAAAAAAAATAGTAAATATATATAGATGAAAAATATATATATTAAGTTTGGACCAGTTAGTGAATAGGATTATAAATTATAGTTAATCTAACAAGTCTTAAATTGGATTAATTTCTCAAATAACTATCAATAAACTAGTCAAAAAACTATAAATATATAACAAGAAGGAAATTACTTATTTGATTGATGTGGTGAATATTTTTTTCTTGGAGTAGTGTTTGTGTGCATCAAATGCATGGATCTTAATCCATGCAACTGGGCGCGCGGGTCGGATTGGGTCGGGTCTAGTCACGCCTAGATCCACGCCCAAGTTTTTATTTATTTATTTATGACATAACTTTTATATTTAGCGAATATAACTTTTATGTTTATCGAGTATAACCTTTATGTACAAATATCATAATATTTAGGTAAAATTACTTAAAACTTTTTTTAGTATAAAAAATATAATTAAAAGTTATGTAACTTTTATGTTAACCAATATAACATTTATGTTATATTAGTATAACATTTACATACATATATATCATAATCTTTAAGTGATATTACTTAAATTTTTTTCACTTTAAAAATTCATATAGTATGGCTTAACATTTATATTATAATAATTTAACTTTTATGTTATATTAGTATAACTTTTATGTACAAATATCATAATTTTTATGTACTTAAAGAATAACATAAGGTTATATTATTACAACATAAAGGTTTTGAAAGGTATTATAGGTTTGTCATACAGTACAAAAGGTTATGCGAAAATAATTAAATAGTTAAGTTCGGCAAACTGAAAAATTAGATTCGTCAAACTAAAAGGTTATTCCAACATAATTGTGAAACTAGAGTTTGGGTGCACGAGCGGCATGTAGGCGTGTGAGGTGCGCGTGGAACGAGCGAAATTTACTCTTGGTCTGATCGACCCTATTGCACAGATCTAGAATCCATACAGCCGGTGCACAAGAACATTTATATTTTTCTTGATATGAAGCAATTTTTAAAATTTATTCTCAAACTAATTGATTAGGGCTTGAGAGACTGTCAATGGTCCAACTATTTGAAGTGAGACGGCGTAACAATTTTAAAAATATATATGTAACTACCATGTTCGGGGATAGAACCTTCGACTGGCGATAGAATGAACACTCTGTTGAGAATATTTACCAATATGAATATTCATATAAATAAAATATTTTCAGACCTGAGTCGATTGACTCTTGTTGGATCTCATGAAAGGTCTATTTTTATATACATATTACTTTTAAATAACAATTAACAAGTCAACCGATTATATTGACCCAATTAAACCATACCTCCTCCAATCCAATCCCATTAAATACAGTGAGGGGTAATCTGACACTGGTACGGCTACTTACTCTTTCTCGAGCCCACCGCACCTCTCTACGTGCATGCCGCCCCCATTGTATTTATTTTTAGCAGCACTTTTATTTTATACAACTTTTTTAGAAATTTCAGGCTTTTTGTAACTGTTTTTGTTGGAAATATTTGTTGATACCATTTTCGTATAAAAATTTATTTCATCACCAGCATAAAAGGACATGTTATTACCCACTTTTCATCTTTAAGATCATAATATTGAAATTAGTTAAAAGAAATATGTTTTTGTTCAAAAATTAACAATCGACTCAAAAATATTGGGTGGAAATAAAGACACTCCATGGATTACTAAGTATATTTCAATTTATATGTTTTTCAATTAAAAAAATAATATAAATAAAAAATATCAATTTTATCCTTAAAATAAACCCTAATAGTTCTGTTCGGCCACGTCGGCCGAACAAGTAAAAGATTGTTCGGTCACCCTGGCCAAACATATTTCTATGTGTTCGGCCAACCAGGGCTGAATGAAGCAAATCGGGTTTTGATTGATTTTTTTACGGTTTTTCGTACGATTTTCACACGATATTTATATATTTAACCAATCCGTGAAATTTTCATCAATATGTTGGCATTTAATCATCAAATTATTCAAAGAAAGAACACCTAAAAAAATCAAGAAAGACGAAAAAGAGAGAAAATGAAGAGGAAGAGAGATGATAGAGTTTAAATTTTTAATTTTTAATTTTTTAAAAGGTAAAGTTGGTATTTTTTAATTTTTAATTTTTTGTTAATTGTATAGTTGGGGTGTGCTAGGTAAAAAGATGGGGTGTCTAGTGGACATGAAACTTTTTTACTATATGCACGTATATTGGTAGAAAATCGCCTGAATTTTTTTTTTTTTCTTTCCCAATGGGATTTTTCATTCTTTGTTGGTTGAGATTAGTCTTTGAATTGTGTGAAAAATAGAAGTATGTTTTCCTTAAAAAACCAAGAATGACGAAAAAGAGAGAAAATGAAGAGGAAGAGAGAGGATAGAGTTTAAATTTTTTATTTTTAATTTTTTAAAGGGTAAAGTTGGTATTTTTTAATTTTTTGTTAATTGTATAGTTGGGGTGTGCTAGGTAAAAGATGGGGGTGTCTAGTGGACATGAAACTTTTTTACTATATGTACGTATATTGGTAGAAAATCCCCTGATTTTTTTTTTTTCCTTTCCCAATGGGATTTTTCATTCTTTGTTGGTTGAGATTAGTCTTTGAATTGTGTAAAAAATAGAAGTATGTTTTATTAAAAGAATTAGGATAAATAATTTTAAAAATATAAGAACAAGTTATATATATATATATATATATATATATATATATAGTGGCGGACCCAGAATACTATAATAAAAAAAATACTATAATTTTAAATTAAGAATATAAATTTATCAAAATTTAATAGAGTTAAATATATTATTTTATAAAATTATAATAATATTCAAATTAGTAACTTAATTACAACCCAACATGAAAACATCAACGTAAAAAAAAATATAATTAAACTAACACATTACAACATTTTTTTTTATATTTTTAGTGTTTGAAATTGGTACATGATATTTTCATTGCTAACACAATATATATTGGAATTAGATGAAAAATGAATTAAGAGAGCGAAAGAGAGAGAGAGAGAGAGGTAAATAATATAAGAGAGATCCTTAGAATAGATTTGTGTAGACTTTGTGAAAGAAAAAAAAAAAGATGAAGAAGGAGAACACATATCTACATTTTCTAATTTATTCTTAATACTGAAATGCTCACACAATATCAATTGAAAAACCTTATCAAACTCAAAGAAATTATCTTAAATCACTGAATTTTTGGATAAAGTAAAATGAAAACCCTCAATACTCAATAGTATATTGTTGACAACAAATGGGATAAATAAATTGATGAAATCTAACGATAAAAAACAAAACAAATTTCAATTAAATTAAACAAAATAATAAGATAAATTTTGTTCTTAAATTAATTTATAAAGGGGGATTGAGCAAGAAAATACTTAACTAATGACAAAAATATCCACAGACAAATGCAAATAAAAGTTAAGAAGAAATAGGAGAATGAATGAGAATGTTAAATTAAATTATGAAAATTAATATTTATTTATTTATTTTTTAATTAAAACATGAAATTACTAAAATACCCCTATATTTTTTGGAAAAATTCAGGGGGGCCCAGTGCCCCCCTTGGCCCCTACATGGGTCCGCCCATATATATATATATATATATATATATATATATATATATATATATATATATATATATACTAGCAGTCCACCAGTGCGATGCGCGGTTTATTATTTATTGTGTTAACATTTACAAATTGTAATAATATAATAAAGTTGTATAAATTAATAGGTTATACATAACATCTTTTATTATTTTAATTTTGAAACATGTACCATATACAAATGATTTTTCATATTACTCATGTGCGTTGCACGAATTGTCATATAACTTTAATAATTTTAATTGTTAATTTTATTTTATTTGTTGATTTTATATTTTCGTCAAATTAAAATTATTATATACAATAATATTTACTTCAATCATAATAATTAATCTTTCCTTTTATATTTTTTATGTATACATTTCACTCTCATACTTCAATCATCATATATAGTTTTCTTACGTAATTTCTTCATTTCTCTCTCACAAAATTATTTGTTCAATTCATGTTTAGTGTACAAAGACAATTTGGTGAGATCTCCTTAGATGAAGATATGAGACAATAAGATCTAAAAGAACTTTTTTACTTTTGAATGTTTAGCAAATCTTGTATATAGATTTGAGAAATCATTATATTTATGATTTTTTATTGTTCTTTTTTTCTTCAAACAATAAGATCTAGAAGAATTTTTCTACCTTTGAATGTTTTGCAAATCTTGTATTCTTTCATATTTTTTTTAGTTTTATATAGATTTGAAAAATAAATATATTTATGATTTTTTTCTTTTTTTCCTTCATTTTTTGTATATCTTGTATTTCTTTTTTCCATTCTCTATGCATCCACCTTTTGTTGAGAAATTACTATTTTTTCTCCATTTTTTAGTTTTACATAAATTTGACTCTTTGAGAAATCAATGTATCTCCCTCTTCATTTCTTATCTTTATATAGATTATAGAATAACTTGTAGAGTAAGATTGATTTTTTTTATTATTATTATTAAAAAATAACCTATCAAGTAAGATTTACTTTTTTTTTATTGATACGACATTTTTAGACGGGAAAGTGACATTCTTGTAATTTTTGCAACTTTCTTGCTTTAATATATAGTATATATGATGATGATGATAAAAATATTGTTTAAAATTTTGAAATTACAAATAAAATATGAAACTACAAATAAAAAATAATAATAAATCAAAAACATGTTTATATAATAGATGAAGAAAAAAATGGGTCGTAACATTACAAATAAAATTAAAGATTATTATTAAATATAAATATTTTTTCGTTTGTTCCGTCACCGGCAACCTCTCCCCTCTTACTTTTTCATTTTCTATTCTGTAAATAGCAAGTCATCGTCGCTACCTCACCGTAAATCTACTGCTTAATGTTGTCGCCGCACTTGTTCAGGCACACACTACTAAACTAAAATCCAACAAAAATTAAAGCAATCTATTAATTAAACATTCAAATAATTACTTTATTTATTATTTTGTACAAATTAATAAATCAATGTAACAACTATGTTTTCAAGTATAAATTAATACATTAATATAAATTTTGCTATGAAACTATCAATATATCATAATGTAATTTCTTATAGCTTCAATACAAATATTCATTTATAATTGGTGATAAAATCAGAATTTCATGTGACAAAATAATAAAAATTATACCATATTTTTATTTTTTAATGTACTAACGAAATGAAATATGAATTTTTTGAATTGTTATATCAACTTCTTTCATATATTAGAATAAGTTATAAATTTTTTTTCTTCCATGTCATATAAATTAAGTTATTGTATTTGTTAGATTCAAGAACAAAAATATCGGTATTGGTAGAAATATCGGTACCTTGATTTTACGGAAATATCGACAGATATATCGATTTCGGTGGAAATATCGGATATTTTTTTTAAAAATATGGAAACTTTGTAAAAAAAATTGAAAAATATGTATAGTAATATACAAAATATTATAACTAACATTAATACACATATTGAACTTAAAATTACAAATAAAATGATCTAATTACAATAAATATAGAGATACACTAATATTATATTCATCATAATCCTTTTATTAAATTTCAAAAAAATTAACTAAACTTAATTAAATTATGAGAAGAACCTAAATGTTAGAGTACTAATTTATTTTAAACAATTTAACTAAATTTATATAAAATAATTGTTTGATCCACTCATAGACAAAAATATAGATATATAAAAAGAGAAAGATAAGTAACTCAATTTTAATAGATATCCTTCAAATAACTATAAAAAGATTCATAATAAAAAACAAAAAAATTCACTTAAACTAAATTAATAATGAAAAGGGGAAAAAAAAAACCAGCATTGGAAAAAAAGTAAAAAAAAAAGAAAAGGGAAAAACAAACAAAATTAATTATCAGCGCGTGCATGGAATGATGGAATAAAAAAAAGGGAAAAAAAAAGAAAAGAAAAATTATCAGCGCGTGCATGCAAGCTCACCGATATTATCGCGATATATCGCAATATTTCAACCGAAATCGATTTTTAACGATATTTCGCCGAAATATCGAGATATATCACGATATTTTGACCGAAAAAAATTTACAACCTATTTTTATATCGGTAGCTTCATTTTTGTGATATCATCGAAATATCGCGATATTTTGGTCCTTGGTTAGATTACATGAAAATAATCTAATTTGTAGATTTTCTCTCAATCATATTTTTTTTTCAAAATAGTAAAATTTGAAGTTAAAAATAAACATAAAAATAAGATAGCACTTTTAAATAGATTTATACAATAATTCTGAAATTATTATTGTACCTACCTATATTGTTATTATATTCCATTACTAAAGGCCCATTTAAAAATGTCAATTTTTTAAATGTCCTACTATTAAGGTCCAACTACATTATGTTAACTTAATTAATTTCCATTAATTAATGTATATATATATATATATATATATATATTCTGTAAACAAAACCCTAGTCCACTATTCCTTCTCTCTCCATTCACCGCCACCGCCTCTCCTCTGCTTTTTCTCTTAGCCGCCACTCGCGGCTTCACCTCCTCTTCACCAACTCCAAATCTCTGTTCTTCTCCTTCTACTTTTCCTCTCTCCAACAGCCCCTCTCCTTTTCTCGCCAACTTGGATTGTGAGGGATGTGCTGCGACTCTACTGAGTTCAAGTTACCATAATGAAACAAAAATAAATTTTTATTTAATGTAAAAATTTATGGTGTTGAAGAAAATGCACATTGAAGAAAAAGAAGGTGCTAAAGGCCATTAAATACGCCGGAAAAGCAGTCGAACCATGGCCTGATGGCAGTGCCTCACAACCCCATCTTCTCCTTCACTTCTTTCTTTCTTACATATTGGATCGAGCTGATGGCAATTAGATTTATGTTGGCAATATCTTATTAAATTTGAAAAAACTTTTTTTCTTCTCCCATCTCTGATTCTTCTTTTGATATTTGAAAAAACAAAAAAATTCTTCTCCCATCTTTATTTTTTTTTGATATTTTTATCCTCCATGAATAGTTATCTTATTTTCAACTTTTATGTTGTGAAATGAGATTTGTTGAATGACTTTGCTTATATGATCCGATGTCTTCCAAGGGAAGACAGATTCAGGCTTGGAAAGGAATCCAAAACTAAGCCTGTAATTTAGAATACCAAAATGATTTTTTCAAAAAGAAATAAAAAAAATTATTTATCCAATCAGCAGATTGACATGACATTTTTAGGCGGGAAAGTGACAATCTTATAATTTTTGCTAACTTTTTTGCTTTAATATATATAACTTGTGTGTGTAGTATATTTCTACATTTAGGGGCCGCTTGGTATGATAGTAAGGAATGAGAAAATGAATGGTAATGACAGTAGTGAGGAATATAATGAATAGTCTCTTTAAATTTGTGTTGTTTGGTTTACCAAAATTCTTTAGGAATGGAATCAACTTAATAATAATAATAACATTAATAATAATAATATTAATTATTATTATTATAATACTAATAATAATAATAATACTAATAACAATAATAATACTAATACTAATAATAATAATACTAATAATAATAATAATAATAATAATAATAAATTATTATTATTATTATTAATATTAGTATTATTATTATTTAGTATTATTATTATTATTATTAGTATTATTATTATTATTAGTATAATAATAATAATAATAATTATTATTATTATTAGTATTAGTTATTATTATTATTAGTATTATAATAATAATAATAATAATA
The DNA here is from genome assembly GCA_954870855.1 of Scutellaria minor. Taxonomy (NCBI): domain Eukaryota; kingdom Viridiplantae; phylum Streptophyta; class Magnoliopsida; order Lamiales; family Lamiaceae; genus Scutellaria; species Scutellaria minor. The sequence continues at coordinate 17,602,079 of OX940729.1, read as the reverse complement.
ATAATAATAATACTAATGCTAATAATAATACTAATACTAATAATAATAATAATTATTATTATTAGTATTAGTATTATTATTATTAGCATTAGTATTAGTATTATTATTAGTATTAGTATTATTATTATTATTATTAGTACTATTATAATTATTATAATAATAATAATAATAATAATTATTATTATTAGTATTATTATTATTATTAGTTATTATTATTATTAGTATTATTATTATTATTACTATTATTATTATTATTAGTATTATTATTATTATTATTATTATTATTATTACTATTATTATTATTATTAGTATTATTATTATTATTATTATTATTATTATTATTATTATTATTGTTTTAGAAAATAGAGTTGAGTAATGAAAGTCATAGCTTAGGAAAACCTGAATAATCGTGATTTCTTAGTATTAGGATTTCAAATCACTGTAGCAGCAATCAAAGTAGTGAACCAAACACTCTAAATTCATTCCATTTCCATTGCTTAGTTCCAAAGGTGCCTACCAAACGGCCCCTTATTTTATGGAAATTTTGATAAGACGAAATCCTAATGTTTTGAAATAAGAATATATTAGTTGGATGATGATGATATCTCAGAACTGCCATTACTTCTAAGTTCTAACATCTATATTAATGAATGTTTGTGTGTAACCAGATTGTACAAAAGTAGTTTGGAAATTTGCCCCAACCCAACACTCAATAGTGGCTATGGAAGACTACAAAGTAATGGATTTTCAATCAATGGTGGTGAGTTTCGTTGGGATCAAATGGTTAGGGTGTGTTTTTGTTGGAAAAAATAGGTGGGTGTGTAATAAAATGAATGAAATAATGACTAAAAATACAAGACAAAAATTTGAGTCGAGGCAAAAGCTTGACTCCTCCGTAAGACAAAATTGCCCTATTCTAATACTCACGGTTTTCGACAATCGTTCCCAAGATACGACACATCTTGTGATTGTAGCACTCTAAAACACAAGAAATCACAAATCAAATTGTATTTTGAACCTTCTTTGTAGAAGAAAATGAATGAAGAACAAAACAAATTTCATAGGGAATTCCATACATTTTCAATGTATGTTGGAAGCATATTCAATGTGTTAATTATGGAATAGGAAGACTATTTATAGATTTTTGTGTGTTCATTTGTCAAAATGTGCACCATTTTAAGATAGATCAATTAAGACCATTCATTTTTTTTTTTTTTTCAAGAAAAGGAATAGACATTTTTTTTAAGTGACTTTTCCTTTAATCTACCCAAAATGATGCAGGGAGTTTAGGTAAAAATGCACAAGATGAGTGAACTACTCTACATTAGAGTAAGATTAGCACTACTTTATAGTAGAATGTAAAAACCGGAAAGAGATTCATCCAACCCAATGATCCACATTATGCTCAACTGAAATATTTTTATTTTATTCTTTTTACATTGAATTAATTTTTAAATCAAATTATAACTAAGTTAACCATATTTATATATTTTATATTTTGTTTAATATTGTTTGTGAAAATTCATCATGTAATTTTTTTTTTTTTTAAGTTATACATTACCTAATTTTATATCATATATAACTAGAAATTAAGTGTCAACTAATCCTTATGAATTAACTGATATTTAAAACTCTTTTAATATAATATATTCAATTAATAAAAGAATATTACAAATAACTCTCAACTGATCTTTAAAAATTAGTTGAGATTTGAAACACCTTAAATTTGATTTCAAAATGATTAAACAATAATTCAAATAACAAGAAGCAAGGAAAACCAGGCATGGTGAGCTACTCTAATGCTGCCTTGGGTATACTCAAGCATACACACCAAAATTCAGGGACAATACTTCATATTGTTGCTTGCTTATACACCAAAGAGATAATTATAAGAATGGTTACTTTCAATTTGCTACCTGAATTATTTGATTTTTTTTCATTGGATGCCTAAACTCAAAAAAATTTCAAATTGCTACCCATTCTTTTCAAAATTTTCCAGTTGCTACCCAAAACTCAATTTTTGACATATTTTCCAATCAAAACTCACCGGAAAACTTGAAAATGCAATTTACCTCCAAATATCAGTAAAAAATGCATGATTCATATGCCAAAATGACCATTATTCGAAGCTCAATTATAACCCCAAATCGATTTCATGATTCTCATTCGAATCGATCACGAATAGAACAAAAAACATTCTAGGGTTTTGAACAATTTTTTTGTTCAATTCCAATTTAAATCAAACAAGAATCGTTAAATTAACTTAGGGTTATAATTTGACTTTGAAAAAGAGTCATTTTGGCATATGAATCATGCATTTTTGACTAATAATTGGAGGTCAATTGCATTTTCGAGTTTTCCAGTGAACTTTGGCTGGAAAATAAGTGTTTGGGGCAGTAACTGGAAAATTTTGAAAAAAATAGGTAGTGATTGGAAAACTTTTTGAGTTTAGACACCTACTGAAAAAAAATGCGATAGTTTGAATAGCAAATTGATATTAGGCCCGACTATACACACCCTACAACTTACTTTATACACCCCATTTACTAAACACACCCCAAATAAATATATTACAACTTAAAATTTTCTACACACCCCACCACATTACAACTAGACCCTTTACAAATATAATATTAGATTAAATACAAAATATATCACAAACCCTAAATTTCCCACCCCAATTCACAATCTAATGTCCCACCCCATTCCACAATTTTAATTAACAAACCCTAGGTTAAATTTGATCTTTGTTATGTTCAATTATTCCGAAATTGTTTAGGAATCATGGGTATGAAATTTTCATATGAAAAACATAGAAGAAAATATAAAACAAGTAGAAAAAACGTCAATTTTTTTTTAAGAAATACGTTATGTTCGACCCTGGTTCACCATCACGGCTACAACAAGTTCGACCTATGGTCGAACACAATTTTACAGGTTCGACTCTGGTTCAGCGTCACGACTACAACAAGTTTGGCCTATGTTCAAACACAACTTAATAGGTTCGACCTATAGTCAAACATAACTCAACTCGTTTAACCATTCATCGAACATTTTGTTGTTTGTTCGGCCATTACAGGAGGAATATAATGCAAAGGTACATTCTTGATTTCAAATCTATTTCCAACTTAGAGTTAGAAATCAAACTCATGAATGCACTAGATTTGTAACATCATCGACCAAAACATACACGTCATTGGACATTCATTTCATGTATCATATGCATATTTTATTATTATTCATATGTTCATACAAATTGGTGTTGAGAAAACTCTATCATAATTGATTGAGATTCTAATGATGTTCAAGTTCATAATGTAAATTGTTTAGTTAATAATATTAATAATTAATTAGATAATTTTATACTAATTCTATATATGTAAATATATATAATATTATATATATATATATACATACATGGCAGGTTGTGTGCAATTGCATAGTCAAGATACTATTATAATATTTATATATATGGAGTGACATGCATGTACATTAATTAATAAGATAAGTTAACTAATGCATAAATATGTGTATATATTACAGTGTATGTAAATTTGGAGGGGTGGCGGAAAGTAGCATGACACATAATAATAATAATAATAATAATAATAATAATAATAATAATAATAATAATAATAATAATAATAATAATAATAATAAAATAAGAAAGGAGAGAAAAGGAACGATACAGAGAAGAAAAACAGGGAGACGGGAATTAGAAAAGAAGAAAGGAAAGAAAAGAGAGAAAGAAAGAAGGGTTTGCGAACTTTAGGTTCGTTTCTTCACCGTTTTTCTTGAGATTTTGAGAGGGAGTTCGTGGTAACATGCTCTTCAATTTGATCAGAGTGAATTCTCAAAGATAATCCCAAAAAGGTATAAAGAAATTAGTGAATTATATATATCTCCAGTTCTCATAATTCATCGGATATTTTGGTAGCTTTATAGGCCGAATTAGGAAAAACTTAAAACATGAAACTTATAGCCCTATCTTTTAGCTAAACGTAGAAGAAGACCGTAGATATCTCGATTAAATATTGAGTGAGATAATGTCAAAAGAATAAAGGTTGCTAGAATTTAGTATTATATATGTATGATGTGATTGTGGCTTAATTTTAAGCAGGTTGGAGATTGAATTTTGAAAAATGCTAAATATGAAAGTTGTAGAGCTATATGTTAAGTTCCTAAAAATTTTTACCTTGCTCGACTCGGAATTTTATAGCTCAAGTTATAGGGAAAATACTGAACATGGTTAATAAAACATATATGCATTGCATTTCATTGCATAATAGAAATATATCTTAAGGGGACAATTAGACTGCTAAATTGCATTGAATCATATAGGAGCACGAGCTGTAGAACGGGAAGAGGAACCAGAGCGACGAACGAATTACTTATCATAACCAGAGGTGAGTATAAACCGTATATGTGATTTATATGAAATGAGATGTGATTTATATGCAACGTTTGGTATATAAGGAATATGTATTTATATGAATTGGTCATTGGATCAAATGATATATTGGTAAATGTATACGTGATCATATGTTCAGATGATTGTTGTGTTGCATTACAATTGCACGAAATTAAAAGGCCTGTGACTGTCTTGCTATAGATCTGTATACAAAGTGGAGACCTTGGGGTCAAATTCATATTGGAGACCTACGGGTCTATATACACAGTGGAGACCTACGGGTCTAAATTATACTGGAGACCTACGGGTCTATATACACAATGACATATTGAAAATCCCAGGACAGATCCAGCTTGAGCAGTTCACAGAATAATAAACCGAACATAGTGGCATTTGCATATGTTAGATTATGTTTATAATCAATGTTAATGATTGTTATTGGCTTATTGTTTAATTAAATTAACAGTTTATATTCACTGAGTTGCGACTCATAAAAATCGCATATATACATTGTTTTAGGTTCAATAGCTCTTTTTGACGTGGGTTGTATACATAGACGCCATGCTATACAGGTCGGCCGGCTGATGTCTCGTGCAACCTTCTCTTCCTCCTTATTTTGCATTTTGGAACACATGTATCATAATTTATATTTAATATGACTTATGTTGAGATATTAGTTGTGTGTTTTAATCTTATATGATATCAGTCTTTAAATAATATATTTATACTTATATGGATAAATGAAACCTCAGTATGGTTTATCTACAAGATGAATATTTTATCGTTAAATATACGTTAGAGGGGTATAGGGTGTTACAAGATTATTTCAATCTGAATCCTCTCCATCTCCTTTACATGAATCTCTTGTAAATTTGGAGAGAGAAAGACGCACAAAGCAGAATCGGACTTTTTTCCATTTTCAAGAAATTCACATAAAGGAAATGGAGAAGATCCATTCTAAGATTATGCTCCATATCTAAAACGAGAAAATAAACCGAGCTCCAAATTTTCAGTTCTCAAATTGAGCACATGTTTTCAAGCATGCATCCTGTATATCCCAAGAGCTGCATCATCTTCAGAGTTTCTCAGCCAAGGATTTACTGTTTTCTGCTCGAAGAATTGATACAACAATTCTATCCAATTAATTCATCTAGATCCACATGATTTGAAATATACTAAACAGTCCCAAGCATTTGTGTTCCAATATAAACCAAATTAATTCATTAAACCGCTGGTTTCATATATATGTGCTTCTTCCAACAAACTTTATCGTATTATTATTCACATCTTATGACTATGGAGCGTATATTTATAAGTGAGGATTAATATTTATTCCTCGACTATATCATCATAATCACAGACTACTCTATAGCTCTTACTCTGCATCACAAGAACTGCTAAATGGCAATACCAGCCATCCAAATAAGAAACTTACCTCGCATTGACCGTAATCACGTGCAACAATGACATGATTAGCAACAGAGTGGAAGTTATATAACAAGTGTTATGAGGGTTACTCACGAGCTACATTTCCATCTTCACTTAATCTGAAAAACACAATGGAACCAAATTAGTCAAGGGAAACTCATTTATTATTGTCTAAGGCTTAAAAATAAATAAAGGGGCAAAAAAAAAAAAAGCTTGAGGTTAGGGAGTACCACGACTGCATGCAGTGTTTTCTGCTTACTGTTTACTCATAGCCTCAATAAATCGGCAGTGCAATCAGAATATGTTGGTCAGAGTATAAATGAAAGAAACTCGTTCCTGATTATGGTAAAATAGTCGGTAAGAATGAGAGAAGGTAGTTTCTGATAATGGTCAAAACTCCAGACCATAGCAACGACTGCTCAAATAGATGATGATTATTCAATTCAAGTGTGCATGACTTTGGGCAACTTCGATACTCAATCAACGTTCAACATGTTGCCTAATGGCATTATGCATGGGTGTTGCAAAAATCCAGCAACCAGAATCCTTTAATGGGCATCAAGAGACAAGATAACAGCTCCAGCACTCAATCTAAAACTTATCATCAGGCATAAAACCCCTTTGCAGCATTTCATCATGGAAGTGAAAAGCTTCCTTTAAATTTTCCTGTGAAACATAACCGTTTATTAGCGATACATATGTTGATCGATCGGGATTAGTGCCCCTTTCAATCATCTGTCTGTATATTGCAATGGCTTCTTGCATTCTACCAAGTCTGCAAAACTGGTCCAAGATAGTATTATACGTAATTAAATCAGGGACATAACTATCTTTTTCCATTTGGTTCACCAAGTCAAAAGCAATGTCGACATTACCCTCTTTCATAAATCCATGTACCAGAGTGTTATAAGTGAATAAATCAGGAGAAATTCCTCTTGACTTCATCTTCGTCAGAAATTCAGATGCCTTTGCGGGATCACCATGCCTACAATAACCCTTGATAAGAGAATTGCAAATAACTATGTTGGGCTCAATGCCTTTATCGATCATCTCATTCCACAACTGAAATGCTTCAGATAGATAGCCACCTTCAGAGAATCCATTCATTAGAGTACAATATGTGATATAGTTGGGATGCATCATTTTAGATATCATGTCGTCCCTCAACTCTATGGCTCTTCCCATTTCACCCGCCTTGCAGAACCCATCAATCAAGGTATTATATGTAACCACATCCGGCTTCAAATTTTGTTGAAGCATACAACCAAACAACTTCAACGCATTATCCATATTTCGAATCTTGCAATATCCATTTATTAGAGTCGTGTAAGTGCAGAAATCCGGAAACACACCCCTCTCTACCATCTCGTTGAAAAGCAAATCCGCCTCATGAAGCATCTTTTCTTTGCATAACCCATTCAAAATGGTATTGTAAGTGACCACATCCATCTGGCAACCCAGGTTCACCATTTCATCACGCACTTTCATAGCATCTGACACAGCTCCGTGTCTACAGAATCCACCAATCAGAATGGTGTAAACAATTTTATCAGGATTCAAACCTTTAAACTGCATATCCTTATAAAAATCCATCATCCGATCAAGATTTCCAGATTTTGAAAAAAATCCAATCATTGAACTGTAACTAACCAAATCTGGGACAACACCACGACGCAACATTTCACGAAAAATACCCTCAGCTTCTACTAAATTACACTTCCTACAACATTCAACGAGCAATGTATTGTAAGTTGCAGTATCCGGAAACAGCCCATTCTGCATCATCTCATCTAAAAGTCCTTTCGCTCTCTCATACTCCCCGTTTTTACACAAACCACTGATGATTGAATTATATGTCACTAGACTCGGATCCAAGCCCTTATCACGCATCAGCCTCATCACCTCAAGACTCCTCTCAACACTCCCTTCTCGAGAATAAGCATTGATCAAAGTATTATAAGTCACAACATCCGCAAAGATCCCTCTTCTCTCCATTTCCATTAAAAACCCCTTAGCTTTCTCGATTTTACAATCCTTACAGAATATGTTTACCATAATGTTGAGCGTGTAAGCATTCAAATCGGTTCTATCTCTCACCAATTCATCATAAACTTCTCTTGCCAAATCCACCCACCCAATTCTCCCCAGTCCACCAAGAACACTATTACACGCATTGATCGAAACACAAACATTCTTAAATTTCAACAAACGAAACACCTCGACAGCCTCGTTAAACTTCCTTGCTTGCACAAAAGTCTTAATAAACAAATCAAAAACATACAGACTCGATCCAAATTTCTCGTAAGCAACTAACATTGACTCAACAGTCTCAGCCCTAGATGCACCACTCCTCCTAATCATCCTCAGAATGAGAGCCTGTGCATCAGATATTCTCTTACTCCTTACCAACACATGTACAGCCGCGCTTAGTGACAACGACGAATGCTTAAAATTGGGGTATTTCAATGCAATAAAATCAATAAATTTCTGACCATTATGCAAATCATGACGACATTCGTAAAGAACTTGTGAATAAGTCGATGGATTTAGCTGATAAACTAAATGTGTGTTGATGGACAAACCTCGCTTTAGAGCCCACAATATCTTTTCGAGCGAAAATGAATCCGAAGAAACGGTTAGGGGAAAATTAGATGAACACTTAATCGGGCTGTGAGTAGAGAAACAGCGAGTTGGTAAAGTGAATTTCTTGAACTGCAGACATGGCCGCCTTGCCGCCATTGACGAGCGAAGAGACGGGAGAAATCCTCTATACCTTACACGACGTCGAATATTAATTAGCAATCAAAAAGCGTAATTGTAGTATAGCGCTTTTAGGTCTCTGCGGGCTTATTATTTAGTATTGTAGCTTAATTTGTAGTCAAATGATCCGTTGACTTTTTAAAGTAATGGGTGCTTGCTTGATAACTCGGTGGGCAGACGGATGAAAAATGAATGGACAGATGTTTCATGCTCGTTGGACATAAATGGATGATTTTGTAAAAATGGCTTTTATTCACATCTATGTAATAGGATATTTAAAATTTATAAATTATGTACTTCGATTATGCTATATCCATTTTTGAGTAAATTCAGTTTAAATTTTGTAAATCTCGAAAGAGTCGACAAAAAGTTTAGAGGGGAGGGTCATGAAAGACTTCCTACATTTTTCAACTTTTACGTTTTTTGCGTTTTTATTTAAGAGCGCATGTAAGTTGAGATGAAGTTTAGGGTTTAGCAGCTAGCAAATATCGATAAAGATCTCACCAAAGTAAACATATAGAATGCTCAAGAAGCTGGTAGTAGATCAACAATTTAAGTTGTTGATAGAATATCAACTTAAGCAACTTGTTGGATATAGGGGCCCGACTATCTTGAACAGAAGGTTAGCAAGATATCACATATAAATCATGCAAAGAGATAAGATGTAAGTTTGTATTTTTGTACAATCAGCTAAGATAATATAAAATAGATTAGCAAGTAGACAAACTAGTAAAATACACAGTTAGCTTATAGAGATTCGAATGTGGTGTAATCTTTCTATGTCTTCTATTCCCAAACATGTTTTCAACACTTTACAAAGTCTCTCTAACATGGAAAAATCCTCCAAAAACTTAAAGAAAAATCTCGTCCCAAACATTTGGGGAAAACACACAACACATCTCAAAACCTGGGATTATCTCTTCACAAAACTAAGAAATTACTCATTATTAACGAAGAAGGACCGATCTTATCTTTCAAGGTTAAACACAACTCTCAAGAACATTATTTTAGCTCTTCGAGTGGAATCCTAAGGATATGAAAAAAAAAGGGTTTTATCTTAAAAAAACCACTCTCAAGGTGTCTATCAATCGAGATCTAAGACTAGACAAATGCCTAAAATGAAGAGTTTATCTCGATGATCTAGTTAAGCTCTCAACTCAAGAATGTATATCTCTCGGATTTGAAAATTTGAGCTTCAAGATTGAAGAGCAAGTTTAGGGTCAAGCTTTGATGATCAACTATTGTTCTTCAGTTGGTAAGGTATCGGTAAATAGTCGATACTTTTCAAAGTAAGAGATGTAATCTATTTATAAGAGAGAGATTCAGCTGTTGGAGGGAGTTGTGATTTTGAATTTATCTTGTTCCTTAATTTTACGCTTTAATAGTCCTTTGTTGTCTAAGGTTGCAATAAAGTCTGCTACTTTTCAAAAAAAGGTATCTAATACACTAAGGTCAAATTGTACTTGGTTGTTAGCTCTAAAGACCAATAACTTGAGCCTCTGTCTTATTTATGGTTTTACATTTGACCTTTGTTGGCTGTCAATCAGGTTAACCCTCTTGCCAAGTGTTGTGCCAAATGTCTAATTATCTTTCAAAGCCTATACTATGTGTATCTTTTATATATCCCGACTACACAAAGTATTGTGTTATTGGTTGACCCTTATTCGAATTCTTTCTTTCCTAAAAAAGAAAGGAGAAACAAAGTTTACTAATCAAAAACCTCAACTAGATCACCTAGTGTGTGCTAATTGCATGTGTTAAGCATTTCACAAGGTTCATTAGAAAATTGTCTAAATGGGCTAAAAAGACGGGATTTTGACATAATTTTCTCTTCGATTCAAGAAAATGCTTACTTGATGGAATTACTTGAAAAACCAGTCTTAAAAAGTACTCTTTTGAGCTATTGATGTCAAATTCCCGAGGGTTTGCAATCTTCTTTAACATCGAAATATTGCTTGTGCTAGCAGGCAAAATAGAATAAGTTTTGATGACTTGTGAATAATTATCCCTATTTGTATAGGTGCTTAGCTAGGAATAGCCACATGTTCTCTCATTCTTTAGTTAAATAGTGTGGAATGTCGTTGAGGCTGTGATTGATTCTTTCGGTATCAAAATCTCATAAGAGAATAAATTAAGCTAATCTTTCTCCTTTGTTGTAGAGGTTTAAATAGATAAATGGATTTGTCTTCTGTGATGGTTCTTTCTTGCATTACGTCATTCACGTCTAGCTCACCTAATCATGTCCTACCCGGCTGAGAGGGAAATGTCTAGGTCTTTCTAAACTTGGATGAAGTTAATCAGAAAAGGTTTTTTAAAAAAGGGAATAACCTAAGGTGAGACAATGTTGACCTTTAGCCTCATATAGCAATAAAGAAAGAGTCCAATTTGAAATTGGTCGGTTACTTTCCCTATCCACCGGTTGGTTGTAGCTACTCTATTCCCACGCCTTACCAATTGGAATATTTCTTCGCTTTCCTCCTTTTCATTCATAGGCTAATTAAATTTTGAGGCTATAGCCTGGCGCAGTGTCATTTTCTATACTTCCAGAGGGTTCTTTGGTTGGTAAAAATCTTTTTTACTTACATGTTTATTGGGCATGTCATGCACCCGGTTGTAGCAAAAGACAAAGGAAAATTTTAAAAAAATCAAAATTATGCCCATTTTCCACGAACGGTCGGCGGAACAACCTCCCCATTTTTTAGGTTGTGCACACTTTTCAAGAAGCTATCTTATCAAATTATGTCACTTGTCAAGTTGGGATTGGTTTATGTGATTTTTTTTTACGAACAATACCCTATTGTTCGTTAAACCCTAAAAATTATAGAGTTTAACGAACAATAGGGTATTGTTTGTTAAACCTTAGAAAATAAGGGTTTAACGAACAATACCCAATTGTTCGTTAAACCCTTATTTTATAAGGTTTAAACAATTGTTCGTTAAACCCGGGTATTGCTCGTTAAACCCTTATTTTCTAGGATTTAAAAATTATAGGTTTAACAAATAATACCCAATTATTCGTTAAATCCTTATTTTATAGGGTTTAAAAATTATAGGGTTTAACGAACAATACCCTATTGTTCGTTAAACCCTAAAAAATAAGGACAAGAGGTCAACAAAATCTTGCAAAGCACATTATTCAGTACTAATTGTGAGTTAACCATGGAATATTGTTGACTTGTATAAATCAGTCAACCTTATAAAATATTTAAAAATAATAAAATATATAAAAAAAATAATACTATTAATTTAACATATAAAAAAATGGATATGATACATGTAATTAACGAACAATATGCATGCAATTAACGAACAATATGCACGTAATTATCCTGTGGAGCTTCGATGATGGGTGTGAACCCTATTGTTCGTTAAACCCTATAATTTTTAGGGTTTAACGAACAATAAGATATTGTTCGTTAAATCCTAAAAATTATAGGGTTTAATGAACAATAGGGTATTGAGATTTTTTAGATTTTTATTGTTGAGATGTTTATTTGTAAATATATTTGATATATATTTGGGTATTTGGGGGTATTTTTTCATGTTGCTCTATGAATAGAGATTGTAACTTATTTTAAGTATACCATATATTTTTTTAATAATTACGAATTTGGAATATCATATAATTTAATATATTTCGTACACATTTCAAATAATAAAAAAAATTGATTATAAAATATATGTAATTATTAAATAATAAAATAAATAATTGTTATAGGTTGGGTTGAGTTATTGATAAAGTGTGAAAATTGTAGAGGTTGGGTTGTGTAGTAGGTTGTGTATGTGGAGGAGAGAGAAATAAATTTTTTATTAAGAGGTTGGGTTGTGGAGGATTGTTAATAAACATTGGCAAAAACTTCTGTGTCCTGTTAGATCCGTGTTCCCAACCCGTCCCGCGCCCAACGCGCGCCCCACGCATACTCACGTGCGCCCACATACCTTAGAGATGTGCGAGTGGGCACTTGTCGCGCGCCCATGCGCGCTCACCTGATAGGTATCCATGGGATAATAGGTATCCCATATATACCTTGAAAGCATCCATGGACAAGGTATCCATAGAATATCTTCAAGGTATCCATATGTATACCTTGAAGATATTCCATGGATATCTTCAAGGTTTACATGTGGATATCTTGAAGATATTCCATAGATACCTACGCACATCTCACCATGCTGTGCACGCACACCGCGCGTCCATACACCCACGTCGCGCGCCCACGTCATGGATACCTTGAAGGTATCCATGTGGATACCTGCGCGCACTTTGGTTACCAAGCTGCGTGCGCACACCGCGTACCCATGTGCCCACGTCGCACACGTCTCATAATGTGGATACCTTGAAGATATTTCATGAATACCTTCAAGGTATACATGGGATACCTATCAGGTATACCTTCAGTATATACATGAAAAAAAAATTGAGCGAATTTTTTTTTAAATTTATGTGGGGCCCACGAGTTGGGGACACAGATTAGATCCGTGTCCCCGGAACACAGAAGACCTACTTATAAACATAGTCTTATACTGCCTACGACTGAAGAGAGAACTCATTCATTATGTTGTAAGGAAGGGAATTTCATATGTCAATAATGAAAATATCCGGAAATATCTTTGATATTTCCCTAATATTTTCATTTTTTCATGTGATCGATACAAAAACAGGTTGCAACCGATATATCTCCGATATTTTTATTTTTTCACATAGCTGGTAAAGAAACGAGAAATTTTATCAAAATATTGGTAAAATATCGATAAATATCGATATCGATTTCGATATTTATCGATATCGATTTCGATATTGATATTGGTGGTTTTATGGTACAAATTGTAGGAAAATAGGTGAAATATCCATAAGTATCAGTATCGATTTCGATATTGGTGGTTTCATGGTATGAATTATAGGAAAATTGGTGAAATATCATGGAACTATCGGTAAATATATTGGTGGAATATCGGGAAAATATCGATAAATATCATTAAATATCAGAAAAATATCGGTAGATATTTGTACCAATATTTCCACCGATATCGATATTTCCATAAAATTAAGATACAAATATTTCCATGAAAACCAAAATTTTCATCCTTGCCAGATGCAATGGTTTGGTTGATAAGCTAGTCCACTTTGTTGATAGCTCATTTACTATAAGATATCTAAGGTAGTAAGCGGTTAATAAGAGAGATGCCTCTTTTGCCGTATCCGTTGAAGATAGATCATAGGGGGTGAGTACACCTCTTCGACTAATGGCTAAGACAAGTCTTTAGAGGACTATACTAGAGGAGCAAATGTTGGTGATTAAAGGTCCGGGACACTAAGGGCAAAAGGCGATGAGAGCCTAAAAAGAGGACCTTTTCTCTTAGGCGCAGAAAGTGAAAGTGTTGGCAGATCAACACTGGAAGAGGTTTTATAGATACACCATTATTTTCTTCCATTCTTGTTTAGAATAATCTAATTTGACACATATATCTACCCAGCTTGTAAGATTGAACTACATATTTGTAGTTTGTTCGTTTAGTTCTTTTTTTCACTCATCGGCGAATGTTTGTGATTCAAAGACTTCTTATCTCTACCATAGGGTCTTGTTCCCTCAAAGACTCAAATTATAGCTATCTTCCTAGAATAAAGAAGATGAAATCCGAGAGATTTTCCTCCATCCAAAGTGCGAGACAATAAAATGGAGTTAGTGTGAATAAAATTACCCTATTTTGATCGTGAACGGTGGAGTGCCGCTACTCACTATGATGGAGTCGTTATCTATAATGTCTGAGCCGTGTTCCTTTTTTCTATCTACATCGACTAACTTATTTAAAAATGTGTGTTCGCTTTGACTCTATGGTTTTTCCTAGCCTTTCGACAAGAATTTCACTAATTAGAGTGTCGTCCTTTAATTATCATAATTTTGCGGTCCAACCTTATACCTCCAACCTCCCAATAAAATAAAAGATTCTATGAAAATACCTAACTTACTCGTGGAATAAGAAGTCTAGGAGTACGTCAACTCGGGAGATTCGTATTGTGCTATTTTAGCTCAATTGCTTATTACACAATAAAAGAACCCTAAAAAAAGAAGTTTTCAAGCTATGTTTACAGTCTTAGTAATGGTGTCTATCATTGCGGGTTCTAAACTCACGTCAAAACACATATTTTTGGTATATCTTGAGGGATAGTTATGACTCTCTAGGGAGATCGGTTGCGACGGTTCTTCCTTCATTTTCTTTTTATTTGGAGAATGAAGTTCCAACTAAGCCGAATATGAAGAATCACTAGTAAGAGCTAGTGTCTACTTCCTCGATAGGAAGGGGTGAAATCCCTTATTGTAATCGATAAAAGATCAAAACCACATGTCTTTCACGTGCGCATACATAAGGAAAAACAAAAACATATGCCCTGAAAAGTAGAGTACCTTTCTATCCAGTCGAAAAAATAGAAGTTGACACACCCGCTTACATACTAAATAAGGCTCAAGCCCAATCATGATTCGACCCTCACCTATCGGTGACAGATCTTGTCTTTTTCCTAATTGAATTAACAGAGCTGGTCAATCAAAGCATACTGTTCATTTCCCTTCACAGATTCCAAATTTTATCTATGATTTCCTATCGGCATGCTGCCCACTCTCAAGACAATGAGAAGAGAGTAATATAGACAACAACAATTTCTACAGGACGGGAGCCCCTTATCCCAATGGATTATCTTTTACAAGTATGTAAGTAAGGGCTTTACCTCTATCATTCATAAAGGCATACTTGCAGGAGAAACTAGCCAGCTAGCAGAGTAAGGTTAAAGATGAGATTATCTTACATACCCGAGATAGGCTTGTATATGCTCCACCCCCTAAAAGCATCCTGATCGAGTCAAACTTGACTTTTCCTTAAATGAGAATCCTTTATAAAGTAAAAATGTTGAGTTTCACTCAGCGAAGTCGTAGATCTAGCATTAGCCTTGACTAATAGCATTTTACTAATGGGTGGTCATAGATTAGCTAAGCGAAAACAAATATGAGAGTCCCTCATAAAGGTTTGGTGTTCAGTCCGCTATTCCAAGATAAATGTCTGGCTATACAAACTAGTGTGGTAACAACACTGTGAGTGAAAGTTAAATGATTAACGAGATTGAAGAATATGCCTAGCTAGTTTTGAACTAGAGTAGGAAAGTGAAATAGCCAAATCAGAAGTGAAACTCTCAATTAGCAAAGAGCCTTCCCCAATGAGCTCACTCAGTCAATAGACAACTATTTATTTATAAGCTAAAGTTCAAAGGCCATTTTGATAAAAGGTCAAATGTCCAGACGAAGTAAGTGAAACTACCATTCCAAAGCTTTCGAAAGGTGCATATAAGGAAGTGGAAATAAATAGGAATCCCTAATTTCAGCCGTAGTTTATTAGATGTTAGGTCAATGAAACTATCCTTATAGCTAAAGTAAAGCCAGTAGTTCACGTTCTAGTTCTAGTTCTAGTTCAGGGAAAGACAGTATGGGACATGTTGCTTGGGGCTTTTGGAAACAAACAACCAACTTGGTATAAGTAGATCGGAAGTTTCCTGTTTGACAAAGAATAGGGCGCTAACCTTATTCTCATACGTCTAATGTAAACTTTACTGACCAGACATCCTTAAAACTTCAACTCTCCTCAACTTTTTGTAGATGAGACAACATTTATACTTCTATTTATTTCCAATCATAGTTCATCACTCCATGTAGTATCTTTTCGATTTGTACCAAGTTGACTTTCTCGATTGTCTTTACGATTCTTGTAGATGTATCATCAATGTGCATTAAACTCTTCATTTATAAAACCGCAACTTATTTATTTTTCAAGATATTCATCATTTAAGTGTTTTCGTTTGGATCGGCAATAAGCATTCTTTGTTCAAATGGCCAACTGATGAGGTTTCATCATATTTCACAACAGAGTCCTTTTAACATATCCTTAAGTTTCTCGAGAGTTTATCTTGTAAGGATTAATTCTACCAATTGCAAGCTTAATACTTAGTGTTCAGATTTCTCAACTTGTAAAGTCTTTAACACTACAAAAATCAGGCAGATTACCGACAGACTTATCAAAAAATGGTGGTGTTTCTTGATGTGAATAGATGGTTGCCGAAACAACAACATTTTAACTAAAATTAGCAACGAAAATTTCCATCGATAATGTGCTAACTGCATTCCGTCCCGAAAGTCATCGAAAAATATGTAACATTCAACACGTAGTCACAACACGTAAAATGCATAGCACGTATCTCGTAACTCATCCTTTAGGTGCAGGTATTTCCCGTTTTATCCTATAAAACGGTCTTAAATACCGCTGATGCATTTACAGGACCACCAATCATTCCAGGTATCAGAGGGGGTAAGAGACAGTTGTTTTTTTACGGACTATAAGTCCCTCCGAACATGCAATGTGGATCGTAGTCCTTTCACAGTATATGATGAACAAATAATCATAGTATATAATCACTGCATTTAGTATTCCTCAATCATGCATATTAATAGGGAAAACTGTAAACAAATAAAGAGTTAGAAATTACCCCCACCTTGTTCGGTGGTTTCCTTATGAGTAGTGAGTATCAAATAATGAGTATCACAAAGCTCAATCCAATTGATAGCCTACACAAGTTACAGTGTTTCTTAGATCCTTAATAAGTATAATTAAAAATATAAATGATTTTGGAGAAGGTACGATCGTTAAAGACGAGACGGATCGGAAGATCCAAAGATTAAGGTTGAAGAAATGAGGGTGAAAATTCAGTTTAATAGGCTGAGATGAAAGAGGATAAGATTTGGGTCGCAACGGAAAAAGAATGAGCTCAATCGGAGTTGAAACGAGTTCGAACGGAACGTTTTAAGATTGAGGGGTATTTTGGTAATTTTGGTCAAAGGGTTGACTTTGATTGGGACCCACGACTCCCGGTCGAACACATCTCATTGGCAACGACTCGATGCTAACGTACAATGGAAAAAACGGGATTCATATAAAAAACACGGTGTCACGCGTGCATTCGTCACACGGTGTTGCGCGCGCGCCAGCGCACCGGCGTCGGGCATTTTTCTCGGCAGATTTGACAAGTGCGCGCGCCAGCTCCCGGCGCTTCTCGACAACCCTCGGTAGGTATGCGTGCCAGCTTCCTGTGCTTCTCGGCAATTTCGGCGGTCGCGGTTGGAACGTGCGCACCAGCACCCAGCGCCTCTCAGCCACGCTCGGCAGCCCTCGGCAGGTGCACGCCAGCACCCGTCGCCCTTCGGCCATGCTCGGTAGCCTCGGTAGGCCTGCGCCCAGCGCCACCCGGCATCGCGCTCAGCGCATCTGGAACTTGTAGCAGCCACCTGCTGCGGCAGCACTGCCCGGCGCTGCCCCTACCTGGTCCGCCGGCGACCCTACTCCGACCACCACCATCTCCGGCCATCCCCACCGGACTCCGGCATGAATAGTACCCTCAAAAAACAGCCACAAAAACACACACACACCCCATGTACTCCCTCACACACTCTCTCTTCCTAGCTCCGGCTGGCGACTTCCAGTCGGCGACGACACCACCAGGACCACTAGCCAGCGACTTCTAGTCGCCAGCAACAACCAACCCACCCAACTCAGCCCTCAACCACACCAAACACACACACACAGTACACTATACACACATGCATATACATACAAATACACACACCTTTACACAGCTTGGTCGGCGACCACCTGTCGCCGGCCACCCACCTCCAGGCCTCGCCAGCGCATCACCAGCGCCGGCCAACAGTTCCCACGCAGCGCCGCCTCCACAACATGCATACACTACACACACACACGTTCACACACATACACGCAATCACACACACACACACACCTCTGCTGCACCGGCGCCGCCACCCATGACGGCGTCGCCCCTCCATCAACACACCCACATACCCAGGAGGTCTTCCGACATCTACTCCGACGAGAAGATGGAGAGAAACAAAAGAGAGAAAAAAGGTGACAAGTTTAGGGTTAGGGTTTGGAGGCGGGTTTTTACCATTTTCCGGCGAACGAGACATCGGAATTGAAATCCGAGACCTATCCTAAACTCGTCTCGACAAGACCTACATTTTGTGCGAAAATCGGCCAAAACCGTTAAGATTGAATTTTTCGGCCAACGGTGGCGGTTCGGCGGCGACACGACGGAAATAGAAAACAGAGGAGAGAGAGAGAGAGGAGAGAGAGACTTACGTGGTTTCGTTGATTTTGCCTCGTTCGGAAAAATGGTGATTTTTTAATCGAAAACGCCCCTATTTATAGAATTTCCGAAAAACACTATTCATCGAAAAATCTAAGTTACTGTTCACGGTAAAAAATCTTGGATCACTATTCATGTAAAAAATCTTGGGTTACTATTCACCGTATATATCTTTCGATTTTTCGAATCTTCGTGTTTTGCCCTTTTCTTCACCATTTGAGCTACGGGTGTCCGATTGACCTCTAATTCGTTTCTATCTTCTCATTTTTCCATTACTCATCTAATGGTAAAATAATAATCTATGTTCCACGATTAGAAAATATTTCCTTCTAAATCATGCCTTAAACATGTATCTGAAACGCATATAATTAAATTAAACTGTCAAGATTAACGCACAAAATAATTCAATTAAGGGTTTAATATTTAATTAATCAATTATGCTTCATTTTTGGTCCAGGACGCTACATCCCTTACCCTACATCCCTTACCCCTTAAAAGAATTTCGTCCTCGAAATTAAACGTGTACCTAAGAATGGTAAGTCGGGATACTTCTTCAGGATTTCTTCTTCTAATTCCCAAGTTGCTTCTTCCTTCCCATGACGGCTCCATTGAACCTTCACTATAGCCATCTCTCGATTTCTTAGTTGACGATTCTTTCTATCCAAGATGGCTACCGGAACTTCTTCATAAGTCAGATCTTTCTCAAGTTCTATGCCTTCTTGTTCGATTATGTGGTTCGAATCGAATATGTACTTTCGTAGCATAGACACATGAAAAACATTGTGTACTCCGGCGAAATCCGGCGGTAGAGCTAGACGATACGCGACCTCCCCAACTCGATCTAAGATCTCGAATGGTCCCACGTACCTCGGCATTAGCTTCCCTCTCTTCCCAAATCGATGAACCCCTTTAGTGGGTGACACTTTCAGAAAAACTTTGTCTCCCACTTTGAATCTCAGCTTTCTCCGTCTTTTGTCTGCATACGCTTTTTGTCGATCTTGGGCCACTCGTATTCTTTCCCGAATTTTCTTTATCACTTCGACTGTTTGATCCATCAATTCGGGTCCCAATATTTTCTTTTCGTCCACTTCGTCCCAGCAGATAGGTGAGCGATATTTTCTTCCGTAGAGAGCTTCATAGGGTGTCATATCAATTGTTGATTGGTAGCTGTTGTTGTAGGTAAACTCCACCAAGCACAGGTGGTCTTCCCAGCTCCCGGGAAAATCCAAAACACATGCCCTCAACATATCTTCCAGGATTTGTATTGTCCTCTCTGACTATCCGTCTGTTTGTGGGTGAAAAACCGTACTGAAGGCCAACTTGGACCCTAACTCCTTTTGTAGACTTTGCCAGAATCTGGAGGTAAACCGAGGATCTCTATCCGACACGATAGAAATCGGTACGCCATGTAGTCGGACAATCTCTTCGAGATATATTCGTGCTAACTTATCTAGTCCAAAAGTCATCTTGATTGGTAAAAAATGGGTAGACTTCGTTAATCTATCAACGATTACCCATACGACGTGGTTTCCTCATTTGGTTCTCGGCAGACCAACCACGAAATCCATGACAATGTGTTCTCACTTCCATTCTAGTATTTCCAAAGGAGTTAGCATATCAACTGGTCGTTGATGTTCTGCTTTCACTTGTTGACAAATGTGACATTCCTTGCCGAACAACCCTATGCTTCTCTTCATGTTCCTCCACCAAAAATTTTCCTTTAAATCTCGATACATCTTTCTACCTCCAGGGTATGCAGACATCGGTGTGCAATGTGCCTCTTCGAGGATTTATTCTCTCAATTTCTCATCCTTGGGCATGCACATTCTTCCTTTGAAGACAAGAGCTCCATCTGTTGCTAAAGAGAAACCTTCGGCTCTTCCATTATCCATATGAGCTTTCATCCTCGTTAGGAAGTTATCCCTCTTCTGGGCTTCAACAATTCGATCGTGCAGTGTGGGTTTTACGAATAACGCTGTCATCCTAACTTCGATGCTATTTGGAGACGTGACTATCTCCAGATTCAGCTTTGACATCTCCTCGATCAGTTGGTACTGATTGGTGATCACAGACGTCACCATCCCCTTTCATTTTCTGCTAAGGGCATCAACCACCATGTTTGCTTTTCCAGGATGGTAGTGGATCGTAATATCATAATCTTTCACCAACTCTAGCTATCTTCTTTGTTTCATATTGAGCTCCTTCTGTTCAAAGAAGTATATCAGGCTTTTATGGTTGGTGTAGATCTCACACTTCATGCCATACAGATAGTGTTTCCATATTTTGAGAGCGTGTACTACAGCTGCTAGCTCCAGATCGTGTGTTGGGTAGTTCTGTTCGTGAATCTTCAATTGACGTGATGCATACGCCACTACCTTCCCTTATTGCATCAAAACACACCCCAAATCCTATTTGGATGCGTCGCTGTAGATCACGAACTCCTTAGTTACGTCTGGAACTATTAAGATCGGTGCTTCTGTCAGTCTCTTCTTCAGTTCCTGAAAACTTCACTCACATTGTTCACTCCATTGAAACTTCACGTCCTTCCTTGTCAAGCGAGTCATAGGAGTGACAATCTTAAAAAATCCTTCTATGAATCTTCGGTAGTATCCAGCCAAGCCGATAAAACTCCGGACTTCTTTAACATTTGTTGGAGTTTCCCACTTACTGACAGCTTCCATCTTTTCAGGATCTACTTCGATCCCTTGTGAAGAGACAATATGGCCCAGGAAGCCCACTTTGTCCATCCAAAATTCGTACTTCTTGAATTTTGCATAAAGCTTCTCATTTCTTAAAACCTCTAGTGCGATTTTGAGATGTTGTTCATGGTGTGCTCTATCGCACGAATAGATAAGGATATCGTCAATGAACACGATAACAAAAAGATTAAGATATGGATGGAAGATGCGATTCATTAAGTCCATAAAGACAGCTGGAGCATTACTCAATCCAAATGGCATTATTACAAACTCGTAGTGGTCATATCTCATCCTGAATGTTGTCTTAGATATATCTGTATCTTTGACTTTCATCTGGTGATATCCAGACCTTAAGTCAATCTTCGAGAACACACTGACACCTCTTAATTGATTAAAGAGATCTTCAATTCGAGGAACTGGATACTTATTCTTAATGGTCCGTTTGTTCAGCTCTCGTTAATCAATACACATCCGAAAGCTTCCATCATTTTTCTTCACAAAGAGCACTGGAGCTCCCTAAGGCGACATGCTTGGTCTGATGAAACCTTTGTCCAAAAGTTCTTGTAATTGGACCTTCAGTTCTTGTAATTCCTTCGGCTCCATTCAATAAGGAGCTTTAGACACCGGTGCTGATCCTAGGACGAGATCAATCTCAAAGGTCACTTGTCAATCCAATGGAGGACTAGGTAAATCCTTTGGAAATACATCCATGTATTCCTTTATTACCGGCACATTCTCGATAGAACCCGACCCTTGCTTGGGATTCACCATGTTGACCAACCAAGCTTCGCAATTTCTTTTGCTAAGCATCTAGGTTGTCTTTATGGCCGAGATAATCCTTGAGTCAACTTTAACTCGTGTTCCATGGAATGTGAACTCCGGTTCTCCCGGTGCTTGAAAGATGATTTCTCTCGCACGACACTTGATTACCGCGTGATTGGACTATAGTCAGTCCATCCCCAGGATTATATCAAAATCCTTCATCTCCAAAGCATGAAGATCAGCTAGAAGAATCTTATCTTTAAAAGTGATCTTTAGGTGACGGTACAGGTGTGTTGTCCTTACCATCTTCCCTAAAGGAATACTAACCTCTAGGGTTTGAGCGACTATCCTACCGTCTTCATGCTTCAGCAAGTTACAGAAGTTGATAGATATAAAAGAGTGTGTTGTTCCAGTATCAAAAAGGATGAGAGCAGGTATATCGCATACTGATAATATACCTGCCATCATTTCTGCTCCCTCAGTAGCTTCTGGACGGGTAAGAGCGAAAACCCGCGCTCTGTCTGCCACTGGCCTCGAGTTCGGGGCTGTAGCTGGTGAGTTCTTCATCCTCCAGCAGTTTGTCGCTATATACCCCAGTGCCACATGTGTAGCAGTTCTGTGTTACTTGTTGACACGGTCCCACATGTATTCTTTCGCATCTAGCACACAGGTTCCCAGGTCTAGGAGTGGGAAGGAGTAGAACATTACTTGTCCTTGGAAATTTGTTCTGGGCAAAACCCTGGCTCGGGCCAGTCCACTTCCTTTTCACAGGAGTTGGAAAAGCTTTCTTGGGAGGTATAACATCCAAACGCAAACGAGAGGTGATCTCCTAAGCTCTCTTGATAATACTTACATATGTCATCATCCCCTGCCAAGCCAAAATGGATCCAATCTCTGGAAGAAGGCCCTTTTCAAATCATCGGGCCTTCTTGATGTTGGTATCCACCAAGTGTGTGGCGTACAGGCTCAGATGATTGAACCGCCGCTCGTACTCTCCCACCGTCGAGCTTCCCTGATGGAGATATAGAAACTCTGTTTCCTTTATCCTGGTAGGATTGAGGTATGAAGTGATGAGAAACCACTTCCTTAAAATCCTTCCACGTCATCCCCTCTTTGAGCGGACAACAGAGTCCTCTCATATGAGTCCCACCAATGACTCACTTCGTCGGTAAGCTGGAAGATCACACAGGAGACCTTTTGTTCTTTGGTGCACATTAAGTGCCCAAATAATCGATCGAGTGACCTTAGCCACTCTTCCGCGTCTGCTGGTTCTCCTTTCCCATCGAACATCGACGGATTAAATCACCGAAACTGTTCGTATATAAGGTTAGGATTGGATCTTGCTAGCTGTGGGGTGGCTCGAGTTACCTTGAAGTGTTGTGCTAACCCCCTTAATACCGTCACTAAATCTCCCACATTTGCATTTTCCTCTCTCTCCGGCTGATTAGCCATTTGTGGTTGTTCCCTTCGTGATCTTCCTCTTGACATAGTTCTGTTACGATATATATATATATATCATTAAGATTCCACAATAATACTATAGGTAAAGAAATAAACGTGATACACGTGAAGAGACATAAACGTATATTCCATAAGATAGACGAGAAATTATATGTGCATAATATACGTAAAAGTATAATAGAGGTAGTCCTTACATCATAACAAAAGGTGTATATACACTATCTATGAAATAAAAACTACCCTATACATATAGAATGTTATATTGTTTATGACATAATATATACATATCATAAAAAGTCCTCTCTTAACGTCTACACGACTGCAGCGGGAGGCGGCGGAGGCCCCGGTAGTCTTGGTGCCCTGTCCCTTGGGTCGCCTACCTCCGGGTCATCCTTCTCGGGATCATCGTCCTCCGGCTCAGAACTGCTGCTAGACGAATCGTAGGGTCCCGGCTTAGGGGTAGTCGGAAGGCTATGTCGGCCCCACAGATCCAGCATCTGCCTGGCCACGTTCCTGAAATCGGCGATGGGTATGTGATCTACAGATGAGAATACTAGCTCATCTCGATAAACTAAACGGGCCTTAACCTCCCACTCACATGGTAAAGTATGGATCATGTGTAGACAAGTCTGGACGCCACTAATCCTACCTCCAGTACCCCCTATCTTCCTCCAGCAGTGCAGAAGCCTGGCAACATGCTCACCTACCAACACATCGCCCGTCATTCTACTCTCATAGAAACGACATCTGAGTCTTTCCTCTCGCGTTTCTAAAGTCGGTACCCGCATCCTAGCAGTGAAACTAATCCTATTCATCTGTCATGTAGAAGTTATATAAGTTTTTATCATATGTCTATATTCGTAACACCCCCTTCAAACGTCAATGGTTTATATCATGCTAACAAGGTATCACATAACAGATAAACACATTTTTTTTTACAAGTCTTATGATCAAGGAGAGACACCTATAGAGAGAGGATGGTGTTTATCTATTTCTTTTCGAAAACAATTTCACATTTTAAAAACACATTTTTCTCATTTTCTCTTTATAAAGCAAATTTGAGCAAGTTCGAAAATGATAGAACATTGCTCTGATACTAAACTGTCACGTCTCGTTTTCTTACATAAAATTATCAGAGTTTTCCTTGCGGACATGCAAGAAGAAATGATAAAAGACATTTACATAAACAGAAGAAGGAGGTATGAGACAATTATCAGAAGAATGAGATAGGAGACGATCAAAATCATTTACATATCAACAATCGGATTCAACCGATTAACAAAAACATTCACAGCAGAATTAAAACATCAGGATCCATCATCCTTAGCATAAACAAGATTATACTTACAAAACGTGAATTATAAAAATCATTGTTTAATTGTTGTGAGATAACAGACTTAAAGATAGAAAGTCCAGATAGGACACCGTTCCTCTCTCTCTAAGGTTCATCATGCTCGTCATTTCCTATAACGTGAATTACAGAATAGGGGTGAGTGCGTGGAATACACTCGTGGGGATAAAATCCGCATCTTATAACAATCGACAGATATATTATTCGGGAATATGTAACATTCAATACGTAGTCACAACACGTAAAATGCATAGCACATACCTCATAACTCATCCTTTAGGTGCGGGTATTTCCCGTTTTACCCTATAAAACGGTCTTAAATACCGCTGATGCATTTACAGGACCACCATTCATTCCAGGTATCAGAGGGGGTAAGAGACAGTTATTTTTTACGGACTATAAGTCCCTCCGAACATGCAATGTGGACCGTAGTCCTTTCACAGTATATGATGAACAAATAATCATAGCATATAATCACTGCATTTAGTATTCCTCAATCATGCATATTAATAGGGAAAACTGTAAACAAATAAAGAGTTAGAAATTACCACCACCTTGTTCGGTGGTTTCCACGTGAGTAGCGAGTATCAAATAATGAGTATCACAAAGCTCAATCCAATTGATAGCCTACACAAGTTACGGTGTTTCTAAGATTCTTAATAAGTATAATTAAAGATATAAATGATTTTGGAGAAGGTACGATCATTAAAGACGAGACAGATCGGAAGATCTAAAGATTGAGGTTGAAGAAATGAGGGTGAAAATTCAGTTTAATAGGTTGAGATGAAAGAGGATAAGATTTGGGTCGCAACGGAAAAAGAATGAGTTCAATCGGAGTTGAAACGAGCTCGAACGGAGTGTTTTAAGATTGATGGGTATTTTGATAATTTTGGTCAAATGGTTGACTTTGACCGGGACCCACGACTCCCGGTCGAACACATCTCGTTGGCAACGACTCGATGATAACGTACGATATAAAAAACGGGATTCGTATAAAAAATACGGCGTCACGCGCGCATTCATCACACGGCATTGCGCGCGCACGCCAGTGCACCAGCATCGGGCATTTTTCTCGGCAGATTTGGTAGGTGCGCGTGCCCGCTCTCGGCGCTTCTCGACAGCCCTCGGCAGGTGTGTGTTCCAGCTCCCGACGCTTCTTGACAGCTTCGGCGGTCTCGGCAGGAATACGCGCGCCAGCACCCGGCGTCTCTCGGCTACGCTCGGTAGCCTCGGCAGGTGCGTGCCAGCACCCGTCGTCCCTTGGCCATGCTCGGCAGCCTTGACAAGCCTACGCCCAGCGCCATCCGGCGTCGCGCCCAGGGCACTTGGAACTTGCAGCAGCCACCTGCTGCAGCGGCGCCGCCCCCACCTGGTCCGCCGGCGACCCAGCTTCGACCACCACCATCTCCGGCCATCCCCACCGGACTCCGGCATGAATAGGACCCTCCAAAAACAGCCACAAAAACACACACACCCCATGTACTCCCTCACACACTCTCTCTTCCTAGCTCCGGTCGGCGGGCGACACCATCAGGACCACTAGCCGGCGACTTCTAGTCGCCGGCAACAACCAACCCACCCAACTCAGCCCTCAACCACACCAAACACACACACACAATACATTATACACACACGCATATACATACAAACACACACACCTTTACACAGCTTGGCCGGCGACCACCTGCCGCCGGCCACCCACCACCAAGCCTTGCCAGCGCATCACCAGCGTCGGCCAACAGTTCCCACGCAGCGCCGCCTCCACAGCATGCATACACAACACACACACATTCACACACACATGCGATCACACACACACCTCTCTGCTGCACCGGCGCCGCCACCTCCATGGACACACCCACACACCCAGGAGGTCCTCCGACGTCTGCTCCGACGAGAAGATGGAGAGAAACAGAAGAGAGAGAAAAGGTGACAAGTTTAGGGTTTAGGGTTAGGAGACGATTTTTCGCCGTTTTCTGGCGAACGAGACATCGAAATTGAAATCCGAGACCTATCCTAGACTCGTCTCGACGAGACCTACGTTCTGCGTGAAAATCGGCCGAAACCGATAAGATTGAATTTTTCAGCCATCGGCGGCGGCGCGGCGGAGATAGAAAATAGAGGAGAGAGAGACTTACGTGTTTTCGTTGATTTTGCCTCGTTCGGAAAAACGGTGATTTTTGAATCGAAAACGCCCCTATTTATAGAATTTCCAAAAAACACTATTCACCAAAAAATCTAAGTTACTGTTCACGGTAAAAAATCTTGGGTTACTATTCACCGTAAATATCTTTCGGTTTTCTGAATTTTCGTGTTTTGCCCTTTTTTTCGCCATTTGAGCTATGGGTCTCCGATTGACCTCTAATTCATTTTTATCTTCTCGTTTTTCCATTACGCATCTAATGGTAAAATAATAATCTATATTCCACGACTAGAAAATATTTCCTTCTAAATCATGCCTTAATCATGTATTTGAAACGCATATAATTAAATTAAATAGTCAAGATTAACACACAAAATAATTCAATTAAGGGTTTAATATTTAATTAATCAATTATACTTCGTTTTTGGTTCGGGACGCTACAGCTTCTGCCTACGAACTTTCATCTATATTCTGTCAATAAATTTCATCAGTATTGGCCTGTTTTTTGTAGTGTAATCTTCAGTTCTTCAACTCATCGAGTCTTCAATCTTCAGAGCTTCAATTCATCCAGTAAAGTTCCCTTAAGTTTTGTAACCATGAATTCGATTCCAACTAAGAAAAGACTCGGCTAATCTAAGCCCAGTTAATCTATGACTCAACTAATCTAAGACTCGACTAACCAATATAGAGATTTGTCATCATTAAAATTACAAATATTTCTCTACATCATTTATATATTGTTTACATATTTTATTCTTATAAACAAATTATATATTTCGATCAATTTACATAATAATATCGGTAGTTATAATACATAAAAAAATAAAAAAATTCAAAGATTAAGCACACGAACTATACTAATAATTTATAAAACAAACGAAAAAGCAAATTCCCTTGTAAAACAAAAAGAAAACCACATTCCAAGAATGATGGAATATTTAGAGTAAATGGATAATTTATTTTTTTCATTATTCTACTTATGGTATGCCATTATTATAGAAATTAACGTTTTTAAATTACCCAAAAAAGTCGAACTTTTTTATATCAACGATTATTATGCTATTCATTAAGTTGAATATCAAATTTACGATCACATATTTAAATTAAGATAAATTTTATATGACGAAAATAATTTTTATTTTATATTTTATGGGAATGCATGAAAAAATTAGAAATACATAATTCAAAAGAGGAGAAAATAAAAAAATGAAAGAAATTATTTTGTATGCTTAAATCAAAAACCTCAAATTTTGAAATCAAATTAAGCTCTTTGGAAATTGAATATTGATTTATTTTGGTTATGTATAAAATACTAAATAAGAATTTTTTTCCTAAAAAAAGTGATTCATAATTTCTCTCCCTCACAAAGTTGACTTTCGTTTTTTAAGAAAATTATAAAAATCTTTCATGATTTAAAATCCATAATAGTTATCTTATTTATTATTAATTTATAAATTTTTTTAATTTCCAGAAATAACAAAGATGGTTTCAGCGGTAAAATGCTAACTTTCCATGTTATCATGTTACTGTATACACATTACACACACACATACAATCTCTGAGATACAATTCAATTGAGGAAAGATATTTTCTGAATCCGAGGTGGCGTGATATGATTGGGCGACTACTCTTTCAGGGACGTGGCTCCGCCGGGTAATAGTCCCTGCAGTGTTGTATCCTGCAGTTCCTTGAAGTATACTGCAAAGAGTTGTACGTTACCTAATTGAAATGTACAAAGTATCCTGAGGTCAAAATGTACAACCCAGGAAGTCATAATTACTGCGATCTTCTTTTTCAATCGGCAAAACGTAATTATAGAAATTTCTATTTCCTTTTCTTTTTCTCTGCTTGGAAAAAACTAAAACCCTCTCTCTCTCTCTCTGCATGTGCGTTGAAATTACACACACTGAAGGTGTCTCCGATCTGTGTGTTCGAAGTTGACGATTGGCAGAGAGACGAAGAAGCGCATCACTTTCGTCTTGTTTGAAGGTCTCTCGATTTTTTATTTAGTTATGTTTATTTGTATTTTTATCAGTATTTGTATGTGTATTTATATGTGGACATATGTTTGCCCCTTCATTCGTGGGAATAGCGTTGAATTCTTTAATTCAATGCGCGTTTTATCGAATTTATGAGTTAATTCATTACTTGTTTGAGTGCATTTTGTCTTCTGAGTTTCCTTCATGATCTTGACATTTATTTGATAATATTGTTTGGAGAGATTTTGTTCTGACGCTGGATAAGGATACATGAATTGAATTAGGTGATTTAAAGATTGGATTTTGTTCCCAAAATTACTGTGCCACGATGTTTGTTTCAGATTATATCTTTCTTGCCTATTGGATGAATGCAGAAAGTTAATGTGTGATTTTCTTAATCCCTGATGCTTTGTATGAATGATGTAGGACTAAGAATATCGTTGTATTGTATATTTTTCTCTGTTGGTTATGCAGCGTTTCTTTGGAGAACATTTGAGGAGAGTTCAGAAAGTCTGAAGATTTAGAATGAAGAATCATGAACGGCTCGCTAATTTGGCTTTGGCAGGTATGGTCTTTTGCTGTTTCCAGTGAGTTCATGTGATTTCGAGATGGTGAAAATATGATTCTTTCTGTAAATTTTTTAACTACAAAGTTGAATGAAACTATGAACTTTTTGTGGGAATTTGATAATGCACACTTTGTCCTTAACCTAGTTGGTATGGAGTTCAGAATCATACTGCTTATTGAAATTTGATTAGGATATGTCGAGGGATTACCAGTTAGGCTGATGATCAAGAATAAATTGTTAATAGATCTGGCTGAAGAAGTCCTTGATTTCTCTTTCTGCCTCAATTGGTCACATCAGATTTGGACTAGGTGTTTATGCAATAGCTTGGTAAAACATTACCATACCATTTTATTATGGTAAAATCTTCCCCTTGATTTATGCATGAACTTTGTCAGAAAGTCCTGTATTGTTTATAGGCTGTGTTTGTATCTGTACATTCTTGCTTCTAGGCGCTTATGTTTCTCCTAGAAGTTCCACGATCATGTCTGGTTGGATGACTTTTGAATTCAGCTCTGTTTCATTATTGTCTCTGCCTTGGCACATTCTGATCACATTCTTTATCATTACAGCATTGACAATAGCCCCACTTGTTGTGAAGGTAGACCCAAATATAAATGTAATTTTGACAGCTTGTCTAACCGTGTATGTCGGTTGCTATCGCTCTGTTAAGTCAACTCCACCAACAGTAAGTTGAACTTCTAACACATTTCCATTATTAAAATTTGTGCCCACGAGAGTTTCAAAATTTCCTTATTCATGCTATTGAATTTTTCAGGAGACAATGTCCGACGAACATGCCATGCGGTTTCCATTAGTTGGGAGCGCGATGTTGCTGTCACTGTTTTTACTTTTCAAGTTTCTATCAAAAGACTTGGTTAATGCTGTATTAACATGCTATTTTTTTGTACTTGGGATTGCTGCACTTTCGTAAGTTCTTCCTTATGGGCTATTCTATTTTTTTATAAGCTGAGTAATTTTTGGTATTCTCTACTAATCTTTCTTTGTGTTAATCTTTGTAGGGCAACATTGCTGCCTGCAATCAAAAGATTCCTGCCCAAACCATGGAATGATAATGTCATTACATTGCGTTTCCCATATTTCAAGTGTATGGACTCTCCATTACCTCTGTGGATCTGATTCTTTTGTTATATTATGTCATGAAATAGTATGTTACTTTCTTTATGCTTCGCCTCTAGTATTTTTTACTTCATTAAGAATGTTTCAAATTTCGTTTGGGGACAACCTCAGTTGGTGATCAGTTTCTTTAAGCAATATAGGTTCTTCACCACCAGATGATTATAATGAATCTTATTTGACTTGGCATTGAGTTGCATGACTCTGTAGAAAGTGCAAGTTTCGTGTGGTTTACAGTAGTTTGTTGAAGAAGTAGTGATGTATACTTAGAGTTATGACATCATAACTTAAGTTGAGAGAATAACTTTGAAAGAAAACATTTTCATCTTAGGGAATGAAATTTTATTTTGGGATGTCCCAAAAGGATATGAGAGCAATACATTTGAGACAGTAGAATGCTTTACTTTGAGAAGTTTATAAGTTACTAATGTAAAGGACAAGAACTATTTACAGTTTTCGGTAGGGTGAAAAGTTTGCTGAAGCAAATACATTAATAAAGTCCCACTATTTCAACACCCTCTTATGATGGAGTGAGAATCTTTCCCCAAGAATTCAGAAATTCATAGAAACTTCACTAATTTGCTCTTTGTGTTGAGTAACATTTTTTGGTAAAAGTGTGATGGATAAATTATTTCAGAAATCTTCCTTTACCACAAAGTTGAACCTTCTGTTCATAAGTGATGTATAGTTCATCTGTCTTTTCTGTTATTAGTATCAAATATCATATTCGATTTTCTGAACTATGAAGTTTAAGCATCTGAAGATTGAGCAGGGTTTTTATTTATTTTTTATCCTGAAAACAGAGGATGATTGATTAGGTCAATTGTGTTCTTTCTTGGTTAACATGTTCACCAGAAGAGTGCATGCATTTGATGCTGGCAGATTTTCAGACTGTTTCTAACTGTAGTCCATTGAGAAATTTTTTACATGGTTTTTAGGTTTTATTTATTTATTATTATTATTTTTTAACGTCATTTAAGTCTTCTATCTATTGGAAAGGCACATCCTCAACTTTATGTTTGATCTGCTTGACAATTTTTTGCTTGTAATATGCAGAGTGATGATGTTCATTTTTATATATTTGTTGAACAGCTTTGGAGGTTCAATTTACAAAATCACAGATGGTTGCTTCAATTCCTGGAACCTTCTTTTGTGCATGGTATGCTTCAAAGAAGCATTGGCTTGCTAACAATATCTTGGGGCTTGCATTCTCCATTCAGGTTTGGTAACAGAGTAAAATGTGATTATTTACCTTTATGTGCACCTTGAGATCCAAAGCTCTCATAGCAGTGCATCTATTCACTTGTATCTATAAGTTATTTAGAGAAGCTTTTATTGACTGCTTCCATATTTATTCTTTTCTGTGTAACAACTTCAGGGAATTGAAATGCTTTCACTTGGCTCATTCAAGACTGGGGCCATTCTCTTGGTAAGAATTGGACTCTTGATTATATTAGTGTCAATTATCCAATGTAGTTTCTCAGAAATTATTGCTTTATCAACTGACGGTGTGAACTTATGGATTTAATTTGTTATTACTACTTTTTCCAACTTCTAAAGGTTCTTTAGTTAATGCATATTTTTGCAAATTTCAGGCTGGACTTTTTGTATATGACATATTCTGGGTCTTTTTTACCCCAGTTATGGTCAGCGTTGCTAAATCGTTTGATGCTCCAATAAAGGTTTATACTTTTACTATATAACCTTTCTACTTGCCACATCAAGAATGAATTTATCTTATTCCTTATTATTCAAACTTATCTTAGACATTTAACTTCCATTTATTGCAGCTTCTATTCCCTACATCAGATGCTGCACGTCCATTTTCGATGTTAGGACTTGGTGATATAGTGATTCCTGGTATATTCTTAACTGTGAATATCAGATTTTATGGTGTGGATAAACTTTTTTTTTTTTTTTTACCTGCTGTGGGCGATTGCATGAAACATAGGGATGCGACTCTCTTTCATGTTTCTTTTTTTCATTTACAGAGAAAGACATATTGGCAAGATGTGTGTATAGTTTGTGAAAATTGATACAAATTGTTGGAACCATATTAAATGTCAAGAAAGAATGAAAAACAAGTATTTTTACCTCTCAAAATTAAGTTCTGACTGTTATGTTTTCCTCTAGAAAAAGTGTCTTTAAAAACCTAAAAAGGGATCTTAAGAACGTGTTTGGGGTTGGAGGGTGTCTGTGAACAAGAGGCGTGCGAAAATACAAATGGCGCGCACCCCATGAACAGAACCTTCCTCTTGCTTGTAGAGGCGCTACAGCCTTGGCCCTTTGTGCCTCATGCCTCAGGCACAGCTTTGCATATGGACATGTTCTATGCATAATTTTGCATGCTTAATTATGACAGGGTGCTTGGTGCATGAAAACTTTTTTTGTTTCAATTTGGAACCTTCATAATGCATGATCACAGCTCACACACCAACTTGCAGCTGGATTGATTATTTAGCTTTTACTTTTTTCAGGAATTTTTGTAGCATTGGCTCTAAGATTTGATGTATCCAGAGGGAAAAAGAGCCAATACTTTAAGAGTGCTTTTCTTGGATATCTGTTTGGTTTAGTTCTAACAATCATTGTAATGAACTGGTTTCAAGCTGCTCAAGTGAGTAACTCATATCAAGATTGGAAAACCCAAAAAAAAAAAAAAAAAAAAAAATATATATATATATATATATATTTTTTAAAATTTGTTTGAGTCATAATATCTTTATCTTGTGAATTATTGATTATTGTTATTCTTCCAGCCTGCTCTGTTGTATATCGTGCCTGGTGTCGTTGGATTTTTGGCTGCACATTGCATCTGGAATGGTGAAGTAAAACCTGTAAGTCAATTACTTGATTGATTTTTTTTTCATTTTAATGTTTACACTCTGTTATTGTGAATCTTCTTCTTTTTTAAAATAAAAAATCTATTCATGCTCATTTATTTCCTGACTGTTCATTTGAGCAGTTCAGAAATCCATGCCAAAATAATCTTGTGGAATACAATTAGGTTGCATTTGGTCTGGATGTTTGAAATGAATGGATTTAAAACCCACTCTAATTTGAGTGGATATACATCTCTATAAAAAAAAAAGTGTAACATTATATTATTGGATTTCAAATTCAGTACTTATCCTTCTCCAAAACAACCACAAATAGATTCATTATTGTGGTTTCAAATTCAGCATCAAAAATTTCAATCCAAATGCAACTTTAAGAGTCATCGTTGCTGTGTGAAGTCTGGAAAATTTCTTTTGAATTTTTTGCATAGCTCTTCGAAATTGGAATACATCAAGTTAATATTACTAATTGCTTAGTTTTAGTTAAGAATATGAGACTTCCGATCTTTCCATGGTTCATCTTTCTTCGATAATGTTGTTAATACATAAATATGCTAAGAAACACGTATGGAATTTTCTTTATAGCTATTTAACAAGCATGTTGATTTATTCTAGAACCTTATTCATTAGATAGATACATAGTTAGAGAGGCTGTGCAAGATGGAGCTTCTGTTGAAAATAATCGTTTCAGTTTTGTGGGCTGAGGAATTTTTGAATTTTTGTTGTTACTCAATGAGACTTGTAAAAAATTCTGCGATGTCCTAGTTTTTCTGCAGAAAATCTTGTATTATTACAATCATTGAATTTCACTTCTGATTAGACTTGTTATGATAGTCAAGTTTTACTGAATTAAGATGGGCTTTAAAAGCTTTGTTTATGTCTTTATCGTGTCATCTTTTGATGCAGTTGTTGGCGTTTGACGAGTCGAAATCAAATACGTCTGAAGAAACTGACACAGATTCGAACAAGAAAACAGAGTGAGATTGATGGGTAGATTTAGGTGCAACTTACAGAGCTTTTCATTGTGTACTGACTTAAGCACCACAGATTTCTACCAGATTTTGAACATTAGCAAAGAACAGTATTAGCCCCGTAACGTGAGTCCAATATTAAGATTTTTTTAACCATATTTACTTAAATGCGACAATTTTAGATACTCCTTATTTGGTCTGACATCATGAATTGCTGCTCAATTTGCCAAAGAATAAATTGGTTTTATTTTCCCTGTCACTCCTCACTTTGTTCAATATCTTATGGTCGAACTATTTACCATGTTCGACATGTTCTGGCAGAACATGTCTGTCGTGTTCTATGGTTTTGTATCGAACATTAGTAGCATTGTCGACCATACGAGATTGGATGGTTTGAGAAACTATATAACGAACATTAGTAGCATTCTTTGACCATCCAAGATTATCCGGTTTTTGTCCTTGTTCGACCATCGAAGTTGACAATTTCCTCTCTACTAATTCTATCATGCCATTTTCTGGATTTTGTCATTGTCGACCATTTAAGATCGAATGGTGTACTGAGCATTAGTAGCATGGTTACACCATCCAAGATCAAATATCTGGGAAACAATATCCTCCGAACTAATTCTGTCATGCTATTGTCATTTTTCGGTTTTTGTCATCATTCGACCATTCAACATCGAACGGCCTTACGAAACAATATGAGCACTAAATTATGGTCGTACTCGCTACATTCCATTAATGTTTGTTGCTACAGCCATCTACCTTGCAAGATTGATTTTCCATCTAAAAGGTCAACCATGTATTAATAATTTTGTATTCTAATTTTGGAGTTATCATCGATGCAAGACTTGAGAGATATGTCATGTATTTAATACATCATTAAAAAAAAAAGTTAAATAGCTAAGAAAAACCTTTTGGTTGTGTCGGCATGAAGAAGGGATATGAAAAAAAAAAAGTTAAATAGCTAAGAAAAACCTTTTGGTTGTGTCGGCATGAAGAAGGGATATGAGAAGAGATTTGAAGAAGGGATATGAGAAGAGATTTGAAATCCGTGGTGGCAAATTTATAAATTATGGTTGGATAATTGTGCATTTAAAATTCAACACTTTCATTTTAAATAATATGGGTGAATTTCAATTTCACGCCGACTTGAATAGATTTAAATTCAGTCATTTCAAAACTTATATTTCAAATCACTTTATCCAACCACAACCTTAACCTTTTCCCAGTCCTTGTAATTCTGGACTTGGTTCCTTCTTCTCTCTATCTGCACTTTGTAAAACATGCCATCTTCATTCTCTTTGTTTTACTAATCTGAGGCTTACTTTTTCCAGCTGGTATTAACGTGTAATTGTTTAGTCCAAACTTGGCTCAAAATTACCATGTATAGTTGCTCCTTATCTAACTAAATAAAACGTACTTACTGGTACGTAGAATTAGGGTTGTAAAAGAATCAAACTTTTTTGATTCGATTCGATATTCGAATTCGAATATACTGATTCGAATTCGAAAAATCCAAATAAGAATCCGAATAAAAATATTTTTTTATATTCGAATATTATCCGAATACGAATATGAATATAATCATATTCGATTCGAGTATTCGCGAATATATTCGAATAATAATAAATAAATAAATAAATATATATATAATTTTAATAAATTGTTAATAAATATTTATTTATAAGTATATATATTCTCAATCCCATTCCCCAGGCCAGATTCCCTTATATTCATGTATTTGATAAATATTTTGGATGTTAATTTGTAATTTATTGGTTTATGAATTATTGCACTTAATACAAAGAATTGATGGATTTTATTGCTTATTATAAGTATTATATAGATATTGTATCATATATGTATATGCTAGATCTATGCAATTTGATATTATTAATTTGGAATTAAACAAATATTGGAAAAATAAGTGAAACTTCCAAGTTCAAATTCGAATTCGAATTCAAATATGAATATTCGAATGAAACATTCGAATCGAATACAAATTTTGTATATTATTCAAATAATAAACGAATACGAATAGAATATCATGATATTCGATTCGATTCGATTCATTTACAACCCTATGTGGAATTGTCCAATGGAAATTTATCTTCTATATTTGATCTGAAATTGCAATTGGCCTTAGTAACTTAGTAATATACTACATCTGTTTCATAATAGTTTTTGTTTTGGAGTTTTTTCTCATAAATTAAGAAATAAAAAATTGGATAAATATTTATTAGTAAAGATGGTTAAAAACAGGGGTTCCCACTAAAAAATATCATATCAAATCCCTAAATTTTAGCTAAAGAATATTTATAGGGATAGTTTGAGAATAAAATTGCATACTAATCTAAAACAACACTTGATATTAAACAATATTTAAACCCCAAAACGACACTTCTTATGAAATAGAGGGAGTATATTACTTAATAGAGTCAGTCTCCTATGCAACTAGTGCATGGATCTTAGATCCATGCATTCGGGTCGGGTCGGGGTGAATCCAACCCGGATCCGCGCTTTTTCCTTTTTTTTTATTTTTTTATCCTGACCTTTATGTTATGTTAGTCATACCTTTATATTATATTAGTCAAACTTTTATGTTATATTAGTGATACCCTTATATCTAGATTTCATACCTTTAGTGTAATACTTTAACTTAAAAAAAAAAAATCGCTGGTCTTCATACTATGTTAGTCATACATTTATGTTATATTAGTTATACTTTCATATACAAATATCATACATTTATGTAATACTTTAACCTTAAACCCTAAGTCCTAATTTCGGCACAATAAATCCTAAGTTCGGCACAAGTTGTAGATATTTACATTTATGTGATATTACTCATACATTTATGTGATATTATTTATACATTTATGTAATATATATAAAGGTACAACTAACATAATTAAAATGTATGACTAACATAACTAAAAGTATGACTAATATTACTAAAATGTATGAAATGTATTAATAGTTGTTTGAAAATATGTTGAGGTATATGTAAAAATCTAAAAGATATGACTAACATAACATAAATGTATGTTTAACACTACATAAAGAGGTATGTCTAATACTATATAAAGGTATCAATATAGTCATACCTTTAGGTAATATATAAAAGTACAACTAATATAATTAAAAGGTATATTTAACATAACTAAAAGGTATAACTGTTATAACTAAAATGAATGAAAGATTAATATGTCTGTCTAAAAAAAATGTTAAGGTACAACTAGTCTTACAAAATGTATGTCTAACATAACTAAAATGTATGACTAACACTACTAAAAGGTATAGTTAACATAACATAAAGGTTTGGCATCTGGGAGCATGTTTGGGCGGATTTTGTCCGCGATCTAGATGTGCATGTGGGCACGTTTTAGAGGTGCGTACGGGTGCATGGCGGTTCGGATCGACCCAAGTTCACGGATCTAGGGTTCGTGCACTAGGTGCACACAAGTTTTTGTCTATTTAGTAAATACATTATTTCTTCTAGGTTAGTTAGAACACAAAACCTTCTATACATCTGGTGCACTGATCTGGATCCGTGCACTCAGATCGATCCAGCCACCACACGCAGTCACGCGCCACCAAGTCGCGCACAAATTCGCCTAAACATACTCCAGGTGTCATACATTTATATTATGTTAGTTTTACATATGTATGATATTTGTACATAAATGTATAACTGATATAACATAAAAGTATGACTAACATAGTATAAAGGTCAATAGTTTTTTTTTCTTTCTAAATTTAGCATATTGTACTAAGGTTATGATATCTGGACATAAAAATATGACTAATATAATATAAATGTATGATTAATATAACATAAACGTATGATTAACATGATATAAAGGTCAGAGAAAAATAAAACAGGCATGGATTCAGGTGATATCCGGTCCGACCAGATCCAAGTGCATGGACTTAAGATCCATGCATCAGTTGTACAGGATACTCACTCTAATCAGAATTATGTGTGGATTGTTCTTGTGTGTGTTTGGCTTGAAGGATGAAGATAGTATTGTAGACACACAAATTTAACGTCCAATTATATTGCGCCACGTGTAAAATAATATATGAAATATTAATTCATATTTATTTTGGGGATTAATTAAATATAATTCCTAAAATTAAATAATCAAATTAATTGATATTTCATATATATTTTATTGGCCAATTAGAAGTCGCCACATGTCAAAATGTTGCAGATATTATCAAATTAAATTTGATAAT
Organism: Scutellaria minor; assembly: GCA_954870855.1. NCBI lineage: Eukaryota > Viridiplantae > Streptophyta > Magnoliopsida > Lamiales > Lamiaceae > Scutellaria > Scutellaria minor. The sequence continues at coordinate 17,563,135 of OX940729.1, read as the reverse complement.
TATCACAAAAATATCAGATATGATCAAAATCAGATCGACCAATCAAACAAAGTTTTAGAGCCACTAAAATTCTACTTCCAGATATGATCAAATAATGGTGGACCAATCAAATCATTCCACCCCTACTTTGAAGCCTATCGGATTCCCTATTCTACATCTATAAATAGGGTCTCAAATTCAACATTCAAAACACAATTACACAACAATTTGAAGAGTTCAAGAGCTAGAGGAATTCTCTCCAACGATCTTCAAAGGCTATTCAAGTTCTTCAACGATTTTCAAGACGATCTTCAAAGTATTCAAGAGGAAAGCCACAAGAACGATGTTCGATCCGAGATCAAGGTGTTAAACCCCTCCAGTCGGTGTTTTTCAATTTGAAGATCATCAAATTCAAAGTAGTCTTCATAGTTGTTCCTTAAATTCAAATCTGAAGAAACTTCGACTAAAGTCAACTCCAAATTCAAGTGAAGAGAAGAATCAAGGGAATCAAGGGAATCAAGAGATTGCAACCTAATCAAGCAAATAAATTCAATTTGTACAAGTGTTTTGTGTTTATTCATTTAAATACAAAATTTGTTGTTATAAATTTTTGGCACGCCCAGTGGGACAATCTCTTCCTTTCATCTCCTCTCTTCACCAAATTACTCAAAAATGTCTACACGCAAAACTTCATCAAAGTCTACTTCATCAACTTCTTCAAAAGACACAGCCACGAGCGGCGGCGTCACCACAAGAAATATATTGAAGCAATTGCAAGCAGCCCAAAAAATGGTTCCCATGAACCAAACAACTATTCCCGAAAAATCATTGATGCCCACTAATACAAATCAAGGTGAGGATAATTCAAGTGATTCTACGCAGTCTACTCCCCACTCAACATCAAGCCAATCAAACGCAACCTCTATAATGACTACAAATGCTACAACTTTGGAAGAGCAAATGACTAGTATCATGAAAGCTATTGAGGGTCTTAGCAAACATGTTCAAGAGCAAGATGCAAGAATATCTTTGCTAATAAAGGACAAGGAATGGGACATCAGCACAGGACGAACAGTAGATGACCAAGTTGAAAAACATAATGAAGTCGAGGCATCTGCGGAACAACAAGTGAATGACAAAGGAAAATCACCAGTCATCGAGGTACAAGTTTCATCTGACGGATTCATTCCAATGAGTCAATTAAGGGAGTTTGTCATGGGAACCATCCAGGATAGGCTAGATGGGGGCTTTAAGTCATCAATGACTTATGCTAAACCATACACTACGAGGATCGATAGTTTAAGGATGTCATTGGGCTATCAACCTCCTAAATTTCAACAGTTTGATGGAAAAGACAATCCAAGACAACATGTGGCTAACTTTGTGGAAACCTGTAATGATGCTGGGACTTATGGAGACCACATGGTGAAGCAATTTATCCATTCCTTAAAAGGAAATGCATTCGATTGGTTTGTTGACTTGGAGGCAGATTCGATCGACAGTTGGGAGTAGTTGTAACAGGAATTTCTCAACCGCTTTTATAGCACTCGACGTACGGTAAGTATGTTGGAACTTACAAATTCACATCAATGGAAAGATGAACCTGTGATTGATTATATCAATGGTTGGAGGAACTTGAGTTTAAACTGCAAAGATAGATTGTTAGAAAGTTCAGCAATCGAAATGTGTATTCGGGGAATGAATTGGAGCTTGCGATATATCCTTCAAGTTATCCAGCCAAACTCTTTTGAAGAATTGGCTACCAAGGCTCATGATATGGAACTAAGTATGACTGTGAATGGGACTGAAGAACCGCCGGTCTAAGGATTTTATAAATTCAAAGAGAAACAAGAGAATAAGAAAGGGGGTAAGCCTTCTGTCAAACCTTCTACTAAGAAATCAATGGCAGTTAGTGCAAAGCCTGTTAAGTTCCGAACTAAAACGACTGACAAAGTTGAGCCAAGAAAGAATGTCACCCAAGAGTGGGGGCAGAGAAAGTTGACTCTGAAAGAAATGCAGGCAAAACAATATCCTTTTCTCGACTCTGACGTCCAAGGAATCTTTGATGACTTGCTCAAAGGCAATCTAATTGAACTGCTAGAAATGAAACGACCAGAAGAAGCTGGACGAACTAATGATCCAAAATACTGTGCATACCATCGATTGGTAGGACATGCAATCCAGGACTGTTTTGTCTTCAAAGACAAAGTGATGCAGTTAGCTCGAGAAGGAAAGATCACATTAGAAGAAGACAGTGCTACAACAAAACCTGTTTCTGTTGCTTATGATGATAGCATGCATGACAAAGCGCTCTGCAACACAACAAGTGGATTAGATGATGAGCTTCATAAAAATGAAGAAGATGACTATACCACCGATGATGATTGTGTCTCTACAATAACTTTTACTGATGATGATTTGCAGCTTGGAAATAATTTCCACAACAGGCCATTGTTCATGACAGCATATATCAACGAGCAAAGAGTAAACAAGATACTCATTGATGGAGGTTCTGCAGTCAACATTATGCCCTTGCGAACAATAAAAGAATTGGGGGTCTCTGTAGAAGAGCTCACGAGCAACCGACTGATGATCCAAGGATTCAATCAAGAAGGTTAGAGAGCTCTTGGAACAATCAGACTTGATTTTTTGATGGGTGATATGGCTTCAACAACATTGTTCCATGTCATAGACTCTAGGACTTCATACAATATACTCCTTGGCCGACCTTGGTTACACGAAAATGGAGTGGTGTCTTCTACTTGGCATCAATGTCTGAAATATCATAAAGACGGTGTTGTAAAAATGGTTGTTGCTGATAATAAACCATTCACTGAGGCAAAGTCACATTTTGCCGATGCCAAGTATTACTTTGATGGTGGGAAAACAGTCAAGGTCAAAGGAGAGCCGAAAAATGATCAAGTCAAAATGGGTGAGTGTGAGTCTTCAACCAAAATTAATAAGAATCTCTCAAAGGATAAGTCATCTTTAGCCAAAGAAGAGCCATTTGGAGGGCTGACATTGTCCCTGACTAAGCTTGATGCAAAAAAACCAACTTCACCACCGCTTCAAGGGTTTGTTGCTCCAAAGAAAAGAACTAAAACAAAGCATGGAACATTCTCAGGACCTGAAATAGCTAAGTGCTATAACCCAAATGCCTTCAAACTCCTTGTTCGAGCCGGTTATAACCCACGAGAAGACTCCACGATGGGAGAACTTTGTGCTCAAGTCTTAAGCTAGGAAGAACACGAACCCAGCGCTACCTAGAAAATGTTGAAAGGAAGAGAGTACGCAGAGCGGAAGACTAAAGCTGGTATGGGATATACATCACCAAGTCTCATCCGTATAGCTATTAAAAGAGCCAGCGTCAACTGTATTGTTGAAGAAGAAATGTCATCAACGGAAGACACATTCGCCAAAGATGGAAGAAAAATCCAGCGAGTATCTGTTTTTGACAGACTTAGTACGATTGAGAAAATAGGTTACCAAAAGATGAACTTTGCTCGTAAGAAGAACAACAAATCGCAAATGACTCAAAAATTGCGAAGCCTGATTCCATCTCACATGAAAAGACATACCACTCTGACTATATCATGTGGAAGGGTATTAAAAGCAAGAATGAAAACCATCATTTTTACCCAAAACCAAGATGATGAGGATGATAGGGAAAGTGTAGCTTCTTCCAACTACATTGGTGGGGACAATCATTCTTACCCAGATTTACCAAAAAAGGATATCGCATTAACATACCATGTCACTCTCAGTGAAGATGTCCCAATTGAAGACGCTGAGATCGCCCCACCTGAGCTTGAAGAAGGTGTAAAGGCCACAGTTGATGAGTTGAAAGAGATTAACTTGGGTGATGCTGATGAAACACGACCAATCTATATCAGTGCATCGCTGACCAATGAGGAAGAAAAATCCTATATTGAAATATTGCATAAATTCAAGGACGTGTTTGCATGGTCGTACAAAGAGATGTCCGGGTTAGATCCAAAAGTAGTTGTTCATCATCTAACCATAAAGAAAGGAGCTCGTCCTGTAAAGCAATCTCAACGTCGATTTCGGCCTGAGTTAATTCCATTGATTGAGACTGAAGTGAATAAGCTCATTGAAGTTGGATTCATTCGGGAAGTCAAATACCCAATATGGATATCTAGCATTGTCCATGTGAGGAAGAAAAATGGACAAATTCGAGTTTGTGTTGACTTCAGGGACCTAAACATAGCATGTCCCAAGGATGATTTTCCACTACCAATCACTGAGCTCATGATTGATGCCACCACAAGACATGAAGCCTTGTCATTCATGGATGGATCATCCGACTACAATCAAATACGTATGTCTCCAATGGATGAAGAGTTGACGGCTTTTCGAACACCAAAAGGGATATATTGTTACAAAGTAATGCCTTTTGGGTTGAAGAATGCAGGTGCTACATACCAACGAGCAATGCAAAAGATTTTTAACGATATGCTCCATAAGAACGTCGAGTGCTATGTCGATGACTTGGTTGTGAAATCCAAAAAATGCCAAGATCACTTAAACGACTTGAGGAAAGTTTTTGAATGTCTTCGAAGATACCAACTAAGAATGAATCCCCTGAAGTGTACATTTGGAGTGACATCAGGAAAATTCCTTGGATTCGTAGTCCATCATCAAGGAATAGAAATCGAACAAGCAAAGATCGATGCAATTCTAAAGATGCCTGAACAGCGAAACATCCATGAACTTAAAAGTTTGCAAGGAAAATTGGCGTATCTTCGAAGTTTCATTTCCAACCTAGCAGGGCGATGTCAACCCTTTAGTAGACTCATGAAGAAAGGTGTCCCATTTGAATGGGATGAATCGTACAAGAAAGCTTTTACAAGAATAAAAGAGTATTTGATGAAACCTCCAGTATTGGTCGCACCAGTTGCTGGAAGACCTTTAATTCTCTACATCGCTGCTCAAGAATGATTTGTAGGAGCTCTACTAGCACAAGCAAATGATAATGGCAAAGAGAATGCGTTATACTATCTAAGTAGAACAATGATGCCGAATAAGTTGAACTATTCACCAATTGAGAAGATATGTCTAGCCTTCATCTTCGCCATTCACAAACTAAAGCACTACTTTCAAGCTCATATTGTCCACCTCGTCTCAAAAGCTAATCCATTAAAATATGTCATGTCAAGACATGTGCTTTCTGATAGGCTCGCAAGGTGGTACCTCCAGCTACAACAATTTGAGATAGTTTATGTTCCTCAAAAGGTGGTGAAATGACAGGTGTTAGCAGATTTCTTAGCTGACCATCCCATCCCAGCGGAGTGGGAATTGTCCGATGACCTTCCAGATGAAGATGTTCTCGCTATAGAAGTCTCTCCACCTTGGCAAATGTATTTTGATGGGGCGTCTCATAGAGAGGGGGCTGGTGCTGGAGTTGTATTTGTAACACCTGATGGGGAGGTACTTCCGTACTCTTTCACTTTGACGGAAAATTGTTCTAACAATGTCGCAGAATATCAAGCCCTTATTCTCGGATTGGAAATAGCGATGGAAAATAAGCGATTACATCTCAAAGTGTATGGGGATTCCAAGTTAGTCATCAACCAACTCCTTGGAGAATATGAAGTGAAGAAACCTGAATTACTCCCATTAGTCAATTATGCACAAAGGATCATCGCATGGCTTGGAGGAGTAGAGTTGGGACACATTCCAAGGAAGGAGAATAAACAAGCTGACACATTTGCTAAACTTACTTCAACAATAGCCATGCCTAAGGAAGAATTACATATACCAATATGTAAAAGGTGGGTCATGCCTCCAATCTTCGAAGATGAGGACATAGAAGAATGAAATCATATTTCTGAGGTATTTGAAGTTGAAAAGGAAGATTGGCGTCAATCTTTCATCGATTACCTTACTCAGGGAAAGTTGCCAGATAATCCACGACAAAGAGTAGATGTTCGACGACGTGCTAGTCGTTTCATCTATTTCAAAGGCACACTCTATAGACGTTCTTTTGATGGAGTCTTTCTACGATGCTTAAACGATGAAGAAGCAACATAAGCTATGGAGAAGGCTCATTCTGGTGTTTGTGGTGCTCATCAGTCGGGCCCAAAATTACATTTTCGTATAAAGAGGATGGACTATTATTGGTCAAGTATGGTGAAAGACTGCATGGATTATGCACAAAGATGCCAAACTTTTCAATTTCATACAAACCTTATCCATCAACCGCCAGAGCCATTACACCCTACAGTTGCCTTGTGGTCGTTTGATGCATGGGGGCTAGATATGGTTGGACCAATGACGAAGTCTTCCGGCGGTCACTTATACATTTTGGCTGCAACGGATTATTTCTCCAAGTGGGCTGAAGCCGTACCTCTCAGGGAGGTAAAAAAAGAAAATGTGGTTGATTTTATCCGCCTCAACATTATCTATCGCTATGGAGTCCCTCGATATATCATCACCGAAAATGGAAAACCTTTCAGCAATAGTTTGATAGATAAACTATGTCAAAAGTTTGATTTCAAGCAAAAGAAGTCTTCAATGTATTACGCCGCTGTTAATGGTCTTGTTGAGGCATTCAACAAAACCCTTTGTAATTTGTTGAAGATGAGAGAATTGGAGAAGCTTTGTGGGCATATAGGACTACCCACCGAACACCTACTCAAGCAACTCCGTATTCATTAGTGTACGGTGTGGAAGCCGTCCTACCCCTTGAACAACAAATTCCTTCATTAAGGATAGCTATGCAAGAAGGACTCATCGAAGAAGAAAATGCACAACTACGCCTTGAGGAGTTAGAAGCTTTAGACGAGAAGAGGATGGAAGCACAACAAAGGCTTGAGTGCTATCAAGCTCGTATGTCAAAAGCATTCAACAAAAGGGTATGAGTACGATCCTTCCAAGTAGGAGACCTAGTACTTGCCGTAAGAAGGTCAATCATCACCACACACCGAACTGGAAATAAGTTTACATCAATGTGGTATGGCCCATATGTTGTGAAAGAAGTCTACATCAATGACACCTATAAGTTGATCTCTGAAGATAGAGTACGAATTGGCCCGATCAATGGGAGGTTCTTGAAGCGCTATTATCCCTGAAAAAAACTCAAAAAAAAGAAGGTTCCTCGATGCACGAGCTTAAATTGCATGTCACTCCTGGCCCGCAAGAGTGTAAAATGTGCACAGCAACCACAAAAGGCAGTCCATGTGGTTAAATTGCTTACTTCCCCACCAAAGATAAATACATGTGGTTAAACTGTTAATTTATCCTACTAAAGGTATTTTAAGTGGTTAAATGATAAATACCCCACTTATCTAAAGTGGTTAAAGAATAGATACTCCTGGCCCGCATGAGTATAAACTGTGTACGACGCCCCTTCAAAAGAAAACACGAAGTGCGATTTTGAACTACGTTATGACTTGATCCTCTTTATGGAGGTACGTAGGCAGCTTAGATATTTTCTAAGTTCAGTTATAAGATGTGTTTTTTTTTACTCCTTCAAAGTCTCAACAACAAGTCTCGAAGCTTTGACCATATCATCATTCGGCGATGATGAAATCTCGATAGCAGCGATTTCTTCTTCAACATTGCAAACTTCAGCTTGAGTAGCCTTAAAAAGTTCTTGTTGTCTCTCTAAAGATGCAATCAAATTTTTCCTTTGTTTTGACACACTCTTCCACTTCTTTGTCACATCCTTCAGATCATCTTGAGTGAACTCAACTTAGGAGGCCTCCTTGATCATTTTAAATTCAAGATCACCAAGACGACCTTTAGCTTCATCCAAATGATGCTTCTTGGAAGGTTCTTTCGAAGATGACGATTTGATGCATTCATGAATGGCAACCTCCTCAAAAAATGTCTCAAGTGATTTCTTTACGCATGAAAGATCGAAAAGTCCATGTTTATTGAAACTCTTCATGGAGTCAAAGACAATTTCTACCTCCCTTTTGATGAAAGAAACTGAATCAATAGGTGTCCGATCTATCTTGTCACAAAGGCCATTCCACATGCTTTGAAGACACGATCTATAATGAGTACGAACAAAGTCTTCACCAACAAAAGTGGATATCGCAGCTTGACGATGAGGAATTTGTTTTGAATTGACTGTTTTCTCTAACGCCTTGCGAATCAATGGAACCTCAACTTGAGGACTCACAATCAACTCTTGATTCTCATTGCACACTTCATCATCATCAATCTCAAAGACTTCATTTTCGCTAACACAAAGAGCCTCAATTTCCTTATAAAAAAAACGGGCGAATCAAAAATAAGGATAAAAAAAAAACAATCTCAAACCTCAGCAGAAGTTTGTTTTTGTTGAGGATTTTTACAATTTCTTTATTAGAAATCGGATGATTAGGAGTCTTCTTTGGCCTTTTCCAATGACCGTCGTTGCTTTCACTCTCTTCAGAATGAGCAGGGTCATTCCCTCTTTTGCCTATCCAAACAATATCAAAAGATGGTGACTCACGAAGTCAAAAATAGAATGGGTATGAAAATATGCCTTTTAATACTTTTTTCTACTTTGTCTCCTCCATCAACTTCTTTGACGCCTTTTGAGAAAGCTTCACATAACTTCGGACGAATGAGATGCTCTAGATTTTCTTCAAGATAACGTTTGTAGATGTTAAACCACCACTTCTTATACTCATCAGATGAGAACCTCTTGACTGCGGACGGAACACAAGGAAACCAAGCTCTTGCATTGGACCGAGATAGAGTGCATATGCGCCAAAAACGAAGTCCTTCATCTAAAGAAGCCGTGCGATAATCCCTTTTAAGGACTCCCAGTGGCGTTTGGAAAAATCCAAATTGACGACCAAAACGATGAGGACTGTAAGGCTCGACAACAAAGTGATCTTCTCGCCGTAGAGAAAGATAGCCCAAGCAAATGACAGCAAAATATAGGAATGTCGAATCACTTCCATCTCCATTATCAACAAACAAAAAACCCCTCGAGGTAGAAGATTTCATAAAACATGTCCAATAAGTGAAGTCTCCTTTGTGAATTCTCTTGCGTGCCTCTCAAGGTTCGTAATATCTTGCGCTCCCTTCACCGGAATAAACCACCATTCGAAGGATCTACGTACCACGGAATAACTGGAAATGTGTCTTGAAGTAGTGGGCAAGCCAGCTATAAACAAAGTAAATCGGGAAGGTCGAAGATGCAAATGGTGGTATTAAGGAGTTTGCAATCTTGTTCAAGCCTTGGTAGATGCTGGTTAAAACTGGGACAACGAGATCCACCTTTTGCCCGCTCGCCATAACACTCGCCATCTTGAAAGTAGCTGGACGGATGAGATTGACATCATCGTAAGGAAGCATGAATACACTGAGCCAACATGCCAAGTATGCTGCTAAGTAGGTCTCTTCCATCGCGCTTTCTTCAACACCAAGCTTTGAAAAACAAGCATTTTCGGCAGAATTCCAGACTCTATGTCTCGCAAAAGAACCAATAGGGTTGTGAAGCTTTTGAGTTGATCTCGGCGCAGATCTTCTCTCTTTACGTGGAGGAGGTTGTGAATACTTCGGAGTCTTCTTCGCCCAAAATTGGATCCATGCTTTAATGGAAACTCCAAAAGACGGGCGTTTACTAATCCTCTTACGAAGAAGGTGAAAGACGTGCAATATATGACTACAAGTACGATATAATGATCCGTTGCCGGCATCATTAATATTGGTGAGTTCCATTGCACTTGGTATCACCTCATCATAGAGAGATCCAACCATTGGAAAACCCGCCAAACTGTGTAAGTCCCATAAAGAAATGGAGAGCTCACCAAAAGACGTCAGCAACGTATTTGTCAAAGGGCACCACGCCTCGCAAAACGCTTTCATCACTTCAAGATTGCAGTCATACGTAAAAAGCGAAGCATATATACACGGAATCACGAATTGCTGTCGCCTCAAGGATCCTCTCGCATCGGCTAAGGATATCTTCAGTCCATTCCCAATAACCTTCAACGTAGTGAAACTCGCCCGGGAACTCGATGACGTCTTCCCACTTAGCTTGACCTTCTATGATAGAGCGTCCAAGTGTAGATAGAAAAATCAACTTCTTCAACTCGTTCGGGAATTTGTGATGGGCCGACTTCAAAATCCAAGCCGTATTCGAGGAGATTTCCATGGACCACTCTCGATGATAAAGGGAGTTGGTTAACTTTGGCATCGTTCTCGCGTACTTGCCATCGAGAGGTTCATGTACCACCAAACGCGTTCCTTTCTCTGTGGATTGATTTTCATCGTCGAGGATGACCAAAAATTATTGTCGAGAAATGGTGACATCTTTAAAGTGAACCATTGTGCCAACTGAAAAAAAAATGTTAAACTTATAAAGGCAAATCAGGGAGATGGTGCAAAAATAAAAAGCAGCAGGGTTGATCAATATTCCCATTTCTAAAATTCAGTTTTCTTTCACACAAATAATGCAAATTCCAGTTTCTGTTATATACCCGCAAAGAACCTGCATAAATCGGAATAAGAGAGCTCGTGTGAAATAATACGTGAAGAAAAAAAAAATAACAAAAAGATGCAGTTAATCAAATTAAGGCTTCAAATCAAAGCTGATTTTTCTACGGATCTGGACAGCAGGCAAACTGCTAGTAATTCAGGCTTTCAAAAAAATTCTACTACAAAATCTATTCTGACTACCCCAATTTTTGCATAATTCAGGCTTTCAAAATTGAAAAGGCGACACTGCGGCATCTTCTAAAGTAATTTTTTTTCAAAATCTTCAATAGCTTGGTTAACTGCATAAAGAATCATCTTCTTGACCTCTAATCTGTCTTCTCTGGCTCTATGCTCCTTGGGGAGTTTAATCAGAAAAGTTGTTGAGAAACTGGGATGTTGCTGCAGAGCGACACTAGCTCCGAGATGGGTGAACCGATGAATAGCTGGATAATTAAAAGTCAGAGCATAGGGGGAAGAAAAGAGAAGCACCTTGTGTCTTTCCTGTGAATGAATGAAGAAATCCTGAGGGAAGCAAACTATATATAGATGTTTGCAAGAAAGGAGTTTGAGGGGAAGAAGACTACTATCAAAGTTCAAAAACTTGCAAATCGGTTTCTTGGGTGTTAATTCCAAATCCGAATCCTATGTTGAGACCCCAATAGATGATTAGTAGAGAAGTTTGAGGCTTAAGAATTGCTAATTTGTTAAGTTAAAAAAAAAAAGAAAAAAAAGAGCAAGAAAAGTTCTATTTGTAGAAGAAGTCTGTACGATGTGCGTTAGAGAAGATGAAGTTATTGATTTGATAAATTAGTATTTGAATTCTTTTCAAATAAATGAATAAAATACTACTTTATCATGAGGGAAAAAAAAAGGGTTCTGATCCTGCAATTATGACATGGGCTATATGCTTTATCAAAATAAGAATTGGGCCTTCAATTCAAGATAAAAGGAAATAGGGCTTCGAAATTTGCAGCCCATCTTTTGTTCAAATTATCTCAAAGTCATTTGATTTGAATGACGTTCCTTTATTGAAAAAAAAAAAAGTCTATTTGTATCAAATTTTGATGTTCGAGTTCCACAAATATTTTGAGACTCATTCACTCGTATTCTCATGGTTCAAATATTTTGAGACTCATTCACTCGTATTCTCATGGTTCATGAACAAGTCTGAAGGGGGCAATTTGTAGACACACAAATTTAACGTCCAATTATATTGCGCCACGTGTAAAATAATATATGAAATATTAATTCATATTTATTTTGAGGAATTAATTAAATATAATTCCTAAAATTAAATAATCAAATTAATTTCATATATATTTTATTGGTCAATTAGAAGTCGTCACATGTCAAAATGCTGCAGATATTATCAAATTAAATTTGATAATTATCACAAAAATATCAGATATGATCAAAATCGGATCGACCAATCAAACAGAGTTTCAGAGCCACTAAAATTCTACTTCCAGATATGATCAAATAATGGTGGACCAATCAAATCATTCCACCCCTACTTTGAAGTCTATCGGATTCCCTATTCTACATCTATAAATAGGGTCTCAAATTCAACATTCAAAACACAATTACACAGCAATTTGAAGAGTTCAAGAGCTAGAGGAATTCTCTCCAACAATCTTCAAAGGCTATTCAAGTTCTTCGACAATTTTCAAGGCGATCTTCAAAGTGTTCAAGAGGAAAGCCATAAGAACGACGTTCGATTCGAGATCAAGGTGTTAAATCCCTCCAGTCGGCATTTTTCAATTTGAAGATCATCAAATTCAAAGTAGTCTTCATAGTTGTTCCTTCAATTCAAATCTGGAGAAACTTCGACTAAAGTCAACTCCAAATTCAAGTGAAGAGAAGAATCAAGGGAATCAAGAGATTGCAAGCAAATAAATTCAATTTGTACAAGTGTTTTGTGTTTATTCATTTAAATACAAAATTTGTTGTTACAAGTATAAATAACTAAATGCATGGGTGAGGGGTCGAATTTTATTTCCCTAAATAAACTTGCAATTTTGTGCTCAATTTTCTTCCAAAATATAGTTTTTCAAAAGTTTGGGATCAATATTACAATTACTTTCAATTGAATATGTCGTAATTCTCTCAAAAAAAAAAAAAATCACCTTTTCACGTTTGAGACTAAATATATAATAAATGTGTAATGAAAAATGTTAAGATAGAAATAATTTAACAACTCTTTTAATTTTTTTTTATGGGAATAATTATGCAACACATATATGGATCAAAATAAAATGGTTATGTCATCTACTAAATCAAATCGGCAATTTCCTCATCTTTAAGGTGTGTCATTAACGGTGTGTTCGGACTGAAATGTATCAATTTGCATTAAGGGTGTGTTTGGACACATCGCATTTTAGATGGACAAAATCCTCATGTTTGTTATGAGATTTGAAACTTTTTCTATTTTTCTACAATTTTCAATACAAACATTTATTTTTTCAAACTAAAATAATTCAACATAATCTACTTGTTTATAATTCTCAATCATATGATGTGACATTTTATCTATAATTTTACCCTATAAAATCTCAAAACAAACATAAGATTATCAAAAGCCACCTTTTTTTAAATCCACTTGAATCTGAAATTCATACTTATAAAATTTATATATCCACCTCTTACTCTACCCACCGTAAACACGTTAATATATGCTCACAGCTGATGTGTCAAAGATTCACTATACTTACTAATTTGACTTTCCATATAATTAGAAAAAGTGATCATTATATATCATCAGTAGACATATTTAAAATTGCCTACGATGGACATTTTATCATCTTCCATCCACCTATACCCAATCCAAACACACCTCAAGTCATTAAGTTGAAACAGGGTCATCATAATTTTTTTAAATAATAAACTGGAGCTATCAAGAAAGCTAAATTAAATAAGCATTCACAACTGGACAAAAATCCGTGACTCGTTGTCACATTAACAAAGACTATTTTTCCTAATCATGCAATGGCTTATAGGATAAATAAACAAATAAACAAGACAATTTTGTTTCCAATTATTCCAAAAATGACGTTTTGGTGATATTCTCAACTATCCTATTTTTATATTAGTATTAGTTAACAAAGATAAAAAGTGGAGTTGTCAAGTATGACCTTAGGGTTTTTTAGTGATAATTTTATATTTCATGCGACCACGGATTAAAATATAGTGATATTTCGGCGAAATAACGTCGAAATATCGTGAAAATGAAGTCACCGAAATAATAATAGGGTGTAATTTAATTTCGGTCAAAATATCACGATATATCGTGATATATCGTGAATATATCGAATTTTGATCAAAATATCGCGATATTTTGAATAGTGTCCATTTGCATGCACTGCACGTGCCTGATATTTAATTTTGTTTTTCTTTTTTTTTTGCCTTTTTTTCTCTAAACGCTTTATTGTGTTTTTCATTTTTTTTTTCCTTTTTTCCTTCCTAAAAATTAAAATGACGTTGATTTTTGTTTTTCCTTTTCATTATGAATTTAGTTTAAGTGAATTTTTTTTCTCTTTTATTATGAATCTTTTTATGATGTATTTAAAGGATATCGATTAAAATTTAGTTATTTATCTCTTTCTTTAATCTTTATATATCTATATTATTGTCTATGAGTGGAGCAAACAATTACTTTATATAAATATAGTTAAATTATTTACAATAAATTAGTACACTAACATTTAGGTTCCTCTCATAATTTAATTAAGTTTAGTTAATTTTTTTGAAATTTAATAAAATGATTATGATGTATATAATATTAGTGTATCTCTATATTTATTGTAAATATATCATTTTATTTGTAGTTTTAAGTTCATATATGTATTAATGTTAGTTATAATATTTTGTATATTACTACACATATTTTCCAATTTTTATACAAAATTTTCATATTTTTTAAAAAATATCCGATATTTCCACCGAAATCGATATATCTATCGATATTTTCGTAAAATTAAGGTACCGATATATTCACCGAAACCGATATTTTCATCCTTGCATGCGACAACAATAACTTTTATAGCCTACTTTCAGGTTACAAATCCAATTCTAAAACAAATAAAAATCTATACACAAAAACTCATGTGAGACAATCACACGGATAGTTACCGAGCTCCATCACCCACAAACAACATGTGAATTGTAGGATTTGAGTTGTGAGTAGTTGGATTGTGGGTTGACCCGTCTCACATAATGTTATAAAAATCAATAAGATGGTCTCATAAGAGACTCACTCAAATCTGTAATAATTATTGAAAATGTTTTTACTTAATTTTTTCCAATCAAAACATTGATTAAATTTATGAGAAGGTCTTATGTGCTCCGGGGGCACGGATCTTAGATCCGTGCTCCCAACCCGACCCTGTCCACCCACTCACGCTATCTTTTTTATTTATTTTTTATTTCTCACATTCTCTTTTGGAATAATACATTGTTCTTCTTCATCAACTTCTTTCGCCCCTCATTCCACCATTGCTGCCTCTTCTTCTTCCTTTTGTTCTTCTTCTTCTCACTTTTTATTTATGGTATTTTCTCATATTTTCCTATCTTCATCTCCTTCTTCGATTCATTTTTTTTTCGAATCATAATTTCATATTTGTAATTTCTTTTTCTTCCTCTTGTTTATTTTATTTTTCATCTTCGTAGATTATTTGTGGGTTATTGATTATCTAGCGATTATGTCATTCATCTTCTCTTTCTCCTTCGATTTCATGAAGTAATTTGCATAAATTTTGTCTATTTAATGACATTATTATTTTATCTGAGATGGATTCTTTGTATGACTATTTAAATCATTGGATATCACTCTAAATGACATTACATGTTAACTTTTTTGCCGAAATGACGAAGAAGCTGGAGGAGGATGATGATGATAACCATGATCATAATGATGAAGAAGAAGATGATGAAGCAACTATTTTTTTTTGTTTTTTTTGGTATTGCATTTTGATATCCATATAATGATGAAATTCTCTTTTGATGGGATTGCATGAGATGTTATGAATCTTTGTGTAATACTCGAAAGTAATATGTGTGATATTTAAAAGATACTTGTGTAATACCTGAAAGGTATTTATGTAATACCTGAGAATAACATATATAAATACCTATAAGGTATTTATGTAATACTTAAAAGAAATATGTATGATATACGTTACTTGTGTAATACCTGAAAGATATTTATATAATACCTGAGAGTAACATATATAAAAACCTATAAAGTATTTATGTAATATTTGAAAGTAATATGTGTGATACTTAAAAGATACTTGTGTAATACCTAAAAGGTATTTATGTAATACCTGAGAGTAACATATACAAATACTTATAAGGTATTTAATACCTGAAAGTAATATGTGTGATATTTAAAAAATACTTGTCTAATACCTGAAAGTAACATATACAAATACCTATAAGGTGTTTATATAATACTCGAAAGAAATATGTATGATATTTAAAAGATACTTGTGTAATACCTGAAAGGTATTTATGTAATACCCCTGAAAGTAACATATACAAATACCTATAAGGTAATTATGTAATACCTTAAATGATTTCATTGCAATTTGAAGAAGAATATGAATAAGAAGATGTACAAGAAGAATAAAAAAAAGTATGTACTAAACAAATAAGAAGAATAACAAATCAATAAGAAAATAGATTAAGAAGAAGAAGGAGAAAGAAAAAAACGTGTTTCTGCATAATACCGTAATGGTAGATATGTGATACCTTAAGAGTAAATGTGTGATTCCTGAAGAGAAAATGTGAGATACCTGACCATAATACATTATGTGATACCTGAAGAGTAAATGTGTAATACCTAAACATAATAATACATTATATATAATCAAGTGCGTGCGCGGCGCACACCAACTATGGTGTGGCCGCGTGTGGGCGCGCGTGAGAGTGGCCCACACGCCAGGTCGGGTTGGGGGCATGGATCTAAGATCCGTTCCCCAGGGGCATATAAGTTTTTGTCTAAATTTAATAGTCCATATTTGGCGACAGCTAGCTCTTAATGTTTGTAATTTCTGCAAGCAAACTGTAAGTTGACTAATATTGCATCTCTTGAAAGCCAATGTTCATAATTTCATTACCAAACAGTATTGAAATTTCTGGGAAGAAATAATTAAAATTAGAGTTGAGATCCATGAGATGGCGGCTTATGTTGCTGTGGCAACTTTTAAGTATCTGATGGCGTTAGTAAAACTTATTTTGGTATGACAATTTCTCCCCTCCATCTGGAAATCATAGAATTTGTATACAAAGAGTTGATTTCCATACAAAAGTCTATTGAAAGAATGGATGTGAGCAGCAGGATGAGGATAAAAGCTTCACTTGAACAGATCCCAGAGGTCAGGAGAGAATTTGAAGCTGTATTTTTAGACCATCTAGACGGGATGGAGGAGAATGGATCATTGGATCTCAAACAACATGCTCATTCGTACATGGAGAGATTGAAGATGAGGAGTATCAAAATGATCATCCCTTCCCAATTTCATCACGGCCCAAGATGGTTGGATTATCCGATGAGTTTAGTAAACTCAAACTAAACCTTGTATGTGATTGCGTTGAATTGCCCTTTTACTTTTTTTCACTTGTTGGAATGGCAGGCATTAGCAAGACAACTCTTGCTAAGGAAATTTTCCAAGATTTAGATATCATGGAATGGTCGACTATCGTGCTTCGGTGATAGTAGGCAAAAAATATCAACCAGAAGAAATTATTCGAACCATTCTAACTCAAGTGGACATTCATGCCCATGAACCGCCTATGGGAGGATTTCAAGAAATAGTTGAGTACTTGAAAGAAAGCTTTAAGGATAAACGGTACCTCATTATATTAGATGATGTATGGGATATATATCTGGCCCAACATTACTTGAAATTCTTATTTCCAAACTATGAAAATGGAAGTCGAGTCCTGCTTACGACTAGGATCCAACATGAATCTAATGATGACCCATTTTCTTATCATTGCCTGTGCTTGCTAAATAAAGAAGAAAGTTGGCATCTTTTGTTTGGCAAAGTCTTTGATGAAGACACATGTCCTCCTGAACTTTAAAAAGTTGGAAAAATAATTGTTGAGAAGTGTGTTGGTCTTCCTCTTACAATCATCACAGTTGCCAACCTTCTATCAAAGGCCAATAAGACGGAATCATTCTGGAATAAGGTAATAGCACAAAAGAGACACCAACTATTCAGCGATGCATACGACGAAATATCAAAGACACTATATCCAAGCTATGAGGATTTAAGTGATGATTTAAAATTGTCCAATCTCTATATTAGAGTTTTCCCACAAAACTATCAGATACCAAAATCCAAACTCACTAATTTGTGGATTGTTGAGAAAATCATTAAGAAGGGTTCTTAAAAACATTAGAAAATTTCGGTGTAGAATGCTTGCAACACCTTGCTTTGCGTAGTCTTACCATGGTCTACCAAAGAAGCACCCTAATCAATCCGAAAGAGTAAAAAATTGTGCAATTTTGGACTCAAGTTTTCTCCTAATTATAGATTTTCAAAAGTTAATTTGGGACCAATATTACAGTTAGTTTTAATTGATTATGTTGCAATTCTCTCTGTTAATGTTGAATTTTTCAATATTATTATTTTTCCTTTTTCTTATTTTTATCTAAATCAATTTTATCTAGTGGAGAAATTTAAAGAGATTTGTTTTATCTAATTATTTGATCTCACGTGTTTTGAAATAAGGGAGATTTGAATTGGTTTTAACCAGGGTCTGAAAAATCGCGATAAATCGGCGATTTTTCGGAAATTTCAGGGAACCGATATGAAAATCCACTGATGCACAATTTCGTTCTAGTATCGGCGATTTATCTAAAACAATTTAGTAAAATATGAATCTAATTTGTTTTTTGTTGAACTTCAAATCTGCATTGATTTCATCTTTAAAAACAATGAATGAGACCATTCATGATTATGTGAGTATACATTCTTTGAATAGTAATTAAAATTTGTGTTTTAATTTATTTATCATCAATAACTAATGTACATTGTAAGTGAATTATATAATCCCAGAATTTTGAAGGTCAGCTATGTATATACGTTAAAACCTCTTTAAATTAATAAATTATTAATTTATCGATTATATAATATCTTTCTAAATTAATAAAATTCTCCGATCCCAACAATATTAATTTATACTCTCTCCGTCCCTTAAAACTCTGCACACTTTCCTTTTTAATATGTTCCGAAATACTTTGCACACCAAAAAATGGTAAATTTTATCACAATTATTACCCTCCCAATACACACTTATTTACACACAATGTCATTACTTTTTCTCTCTCAACACTTTATTACTTTTTGTCATTTTCTCACATAATTGACCCTTATACCCTCAATCATAAAACAAATATTCCTTTTTTTTTAAAAACTGTGCCCAAATTAGTGTGAAGAGTTTTCCGGGACGGAGGGAGTAGAAGTTTTACTGTAGTTGAAAATGACATTTCCGTGATAGAGATTCTCAACTGTGTTTTTATTTATTTATTTTTTATATTAGTAATAGTTATACATAATAAAGACAAGGTTTTAAAATTTAGTTGCCAAGTGTAGGATTAATTATACTATTTCAATGCATCAGTACAAGATATTTATACAATTAATTATGCCGTTGAATTGCAGTGTTAGGCTGGTGAAGATGCTCATAACAAATATTATTGATTAGTTAATATTAAATATTTGTTATACATTATAACATTAAATATTATAGTATGTCAATGTATGGGTACTAGAGCAGTAAATTAATTATGATTTGATAAAGGTTGACCAAAAATTAATTATGGCGTTGGATTCAAGTGTTAGGTTGGTGAAGATGCTGATAGAGGAATAAAGTAATATTGATTAGTTTAATATTATTCCATAGTTGGCAACAGCTAGCTAGCTATTCATATTATTTGTAATTTCAGTGTTATACATTAACTAATATTGCATCTCTTGAAACACAAAACGAAAAGAATGCAATTTAATCTTCCAATTTCAGTTTGATTGTAAATTTATTTCGATTGCCGCTGTGAATCTATTTTCGTCTCATCAGCAGAGGTTAGTCAAAGTTCTCAACTATCACTCGCTTAATCCATGTTATATCATACACTAATTTCTATTAATTTTCAATTCTCTATTCTTGTTTGAAATATTATTGAGTTTTAAAATTTATGTTTGAGTTTGTTTGATAATTAATCGAGTCGAGTTTGAATGAGCTTTGATCTAGCCAAATACGAGTCGAGCTCGAGAAGTTTGATATTTTTACACTTGTTTTATCTTTTTATAATAATCGAGCTCGAGTTCTAGCCGAGCTTTAGATTAGATCAAATGCAAAAGTATGTTCAAGCTTGTTTGGTATATCTATCGAATCGAGTTCAAACGAAACTTTTAAGGAACAATCTCGAATTGAGTATCGAGTTGTTTGTTTGATTTTCTGCCCTAAATATCATTGTTTGTTAATATTTCTGAGAGCAGAAACGGGACATTCAATATTGGTTCTGAAAGTGTTATATTATAGTTTTTATGTAATTATATCGTTCCCTAATTTCTATTAATTTCTGGGGAGAAATTAGAGTAGAGATCCAAAACCAAATATGCATCTCTTGAAATCCAATCTTTGATAATTTCATTACAAAACAGATCAGTATTGTCATTCAGTTCCATGAGATGGCGTCTTATGCTGCTGTGGCCAGTTTTAAGGACATAATGGAGGGTGTTAAATATTATTTTGGTAAGGCAATTTCTCCCCTCAAGCTGGAAATCGTAGAAAGTGTAATCAAAGAGTTGAAATACATAGAAGAGTGCATCGAAAGATTGGATGTGAACAGCAGGATGAGGATGAAAGCTTCACTTCAACAAATCCCAGAGGTCATGAAAGAATATGATGATTTATTTAATTACCTTTTAGAACTGGATCAATTATTTGATCTCAAACAACAAACTCCTTCCTACATGGAGAGATTGAAAAAGCTGGTGGATGATAAGGAGTATCGAAATGATCACCCCTTCCCAATTTCATCAAGGCCCAAGATGGTTGGATTATCTGATGAGTTTGGTAGACTCAAACTACACCTTGTATATGATTGGGATGAAGTGCACTTTTTCTCACTTGTTGGGATGGCAGGCATTGGCAAGACAACTCTGGCTAAGGAAATTTTCCAAGATTTAGATATCATGGAATGGTTCGACTGTCGTGCTTGGGTGACAGTAGGCAAAACATATCAACCAGAAGAAATTATTCTATCCATTCTAGCTCAGGTGGACCTTGATGTCCATGAAATCCCTACCGGGGGATTTCAGGAAATAGTTGAGTACTTGAGAGAGGGTTTAAAGGATAAACGGTACCTCATTATATTAGATGATGTATGGGATATAGATCTGGCCCAACAATACTTGAAATTCTTATTTCCAAACTATGGAAATGGAAGTCGAGTCTTGCTTACAACTAGGATCCAACATGAATCTAATGATGACCCGTTTTCTTGTCATCACTTGCGCTTGCTAAATAAAGAAGAAAGTTGGCATCTTTTGTGTGACAAGGTTTTTGTTGAAGACACATGTCCTCCTGAACTTGAAAAGGCTGGAAAAAAGATTGTTGAGAAGTGTGATGGTCTTCCTCTTACAATCATCACAGTCGCCGACCTTCTGTCAAAGGCCAAGAAGACAGAATCATTCTGGAATGAGGTAGTAACACAGAAGAGACACCAACTTTTCAATGATGCATACAATGAAATATCAAAGGTACTATATCCAAGCTATGAGGATTTAAATGATGATTTCAAATTGTGTTTTCTCTATATTGGAGTTTTTCCGCAAAACTATCAGATCCCAAAATCCAAGCTCATTAATTTGTGGATTGTTGAGAAAATCATTAAGAAAGGTTATTCAAGAACTCTAGAAATATCTGGTGTAGAATGCTTGCAGTATCTTGCTTTGCATAGTCTTATCATGGTCTACCAAAGAAGCACCCTACTCAATCTGACTGAAAGAGTAAAAATTTGTGGCCTTCATGCTTCCTGGTGGCACTTCTGCTATAAAGAAGCTAAGGAGATCAACTTCTTTCATGTTGTGGATAGTTATAGAGATGCTTCTTATGAAGTTATAAGAAACCAGAGCAGGCTAACTATCCACAATAACGTTTTGTTTGGCATCAAAGATGTGTGTAAATCAATGGAGGAAAATTGTGCATCTACTGCTAACACTCTCCTATGTTTCGGTCCATATCATCAATATCAGGTACCAATTTGTTTTGGTTTAAAGTTGCTCACGAAACTCGATGCTCTTCAAATCCGTTTTTATGAGTTCCCTTTGGAAGTATTGAAATTGGTTATGTTAAGATACCTTGCTCTCACATGCAACGCAAATCTCCCTTCTTCCATATCCAAACTTGAAAGACTTCGATACTTGATTGTCCATCAACATATAAGCATCAAATCATTTGGAGCTATATCTTATTTGCCTATGAGGATATGGAATTTGAAAAAATTGAAGCATCTTCATGTCATGGGAAGGGATATACCCCATCTGGGTAAAATTACTTTTTTCCGAAACCTCTTAACACTATTAGATGTGACCTTAAACAGTTGCACTATAGATGTTATTATCAAGATCCCCAATCTAAAGAAGCTAGGAATTCGAATTCAATTGACGCCAAACGTGATTGAGGCTTTGAGTTTCTTTAATAATATTTCCAATCTTAATAAATTGGAATCATTTAAATGTGTCGTTGTAAATCCTGTACGCAAGTTTGCTGCATCACTTGTTCCACTTCCAATCTTCCCATTAAATCTGAAAAAGTTGTATTTGAATGGATTGGGTTGTCCATGGAGAGAAATGACAAAGATATCTTCACTACCAAATCTCCAAGTGCTCAAATTACGATGCAATGCCTTTCAAGGTCCAAAATGGGAAGTAAAAGCAGATGAATTTCCAAAGCTTCATAGTCTTCTAATTGAAGATATTGATCTCGAGGAATTGAATGGGACAGATGAAAGCTTTAAATGTCTTAAAAAAGTACACATAAGACATTGCTACAAAATGAAATGGATCTATTTAAGAGGTGGATATGAAAACCTATCAAATATTGAAATAGTTGACTGCAATCCTATGGTTGGAAAGCAAATACAAGAGAGTTTACTCCAAATTGAAACATATAAATTTCCACTTCATTTTTTGCTCAATTCTTCATGGGACTCATGAGTTGCAACTTGGATTACAAGGTTAGTATGTAATTCAATATTACAAATCAATTGCTTGAGCATAAACATGCTTACATATATTTAATATATGTACATAATGGTTGCTACCTTTCTTGCAGGGAGGAGGCAGGCGAAGAGGAGTCGCTAACATATTGTTATTTTGTATTATGAACTTTCTTTTTAAAGATAATTCAATGTTTTATAGTGGTAACATCTCGATGTAGACAAGGTCTAATGTTCAAGTCCCCCTACCACATTTGTAACCCAAAAAAGAAATGTACTATTGCCATGGTTTTAAGTTTAAAGTTAACAATTCAGTGTTTGAACTTATTAATATTAGATGATTTGCACGAGTACCTTGGTCCGAGCCTCAAGTCGGACCAAGGTACAACCCCCCCCCCCCACCCACGAGATAGAGCATTTTATTGCTCGCACACTTACAACCCACTAAAGGGAAGCCCATTATGTACTAGTTAAAATATCAAGATATTTCATATGTAGGACAAACTACTTTCCATCTTCCAACTTTGGTTTTCATTTTCTCATTCACCCATTAACCATTTTGGACAAATAATATATCGTCTCGAACCTCTCTTGAAGAAGAACATGATCCAATTTTTCAGTTTCTCATTTGGATACAGGACCGACAATTAATTTTTCCCCAAAATGTGCAAAAATTGCAAAATTTTCTAACATGGATAACTACAAAAAAACCAAGTATTTGTTTATATTATTGTTGTGTTTGAATAGTTGTTATTTCATTTGCTGATGTGAAATATCATAAATTTTAAATCTTTTCATATATATACGAATTTTTTTAATGCAAACCATATATATGAAAAGTCGGACATATATGGATTCCAATGTCTTCAACTTCTTTAATAATGTCGCTTAATTTAGTGTTTGTGGAAATCGTAACCATAGTTGAACATTTAGCTAATAGTTGATGACTTAGTCAGATCTATTGAATCTGGTATTGCAGGTTTGAGGATGTACTTATAAATAATTATATACAAATAGAGATATAATGCTAAAAAATATTATCATGCAATGTGTTATAGGATGTAATTATTAATCATAGATGTATTCATAGACTTAACCCTACAGTAGGTACATATCTCACCTTAATATATATATATATATATATATATATATAGAATACGTACGTTGCATGTGAGATATTATAACGACATGATTTATTATTTAAGTATTTTTCTAAGACATTAAGTACTATTTTTTAAAATATAAGAATTTCATTGTAATAAATATAAATACACACACACATGAGTATAATACACGTGCATTGCACGTGAGATATTATAACGACATGATTTATTATTAAGTATTTTTCTAAGACATTAAGTAATATTTTTTAAAATATAAGTATTTCATTGTAATACACACACGAGTATAACACACGTGCGTCGCACTTGAGATATTATAACGACATGATTTATTATTAAGTATTTTTCTAAGACATTAACTACTATTTTTAAAAATATAAGAATTTCATTAATTACAATACTTTCTTTAAAGTTCAATCATGAATTAGTTAAAAATTATCAAAAACATGTTTACTCACATTTTAGAAACATTTATTTCTATTTTATCAAACATTCAAGGGAAATTATTTATATTTTATTTATTAAACAATTGATAATATTTACAATTTAAGTCATTTTTAAATAAATATTGGATTTGTTTTGGGTAAAATGCGTCAAAACCCTTATGATATAACATTTTTATGTGTTTCCCCCTGTGTTAAAAGAAATACACCACTTACATGGGTGGTTTAATAATTGTTGCACGTTTTTTCCTAAATTGGTAATGCTAACGGTTATGTTTTGAACACACTACACACTGGTAGTGTGATAATTGAAAAATTTTGGCATTTTTTTCACAATTTTTAATTTTTGAATTACATTATTGACACTTTTCAACCATTTTCAGAATATTTTAATATTATTCTTTATATATTTTAATATTTTGCATTCTTAATTTGAATATGAATTTATACTCTTAATATTTTTTAATTAGGAAAATCAAAAATTTTGTTTATATCTTTTATTATTAATCTGATAATTTCAAATGTTAATGATGATTTTAAAATATTTATTGTCTATATTTATAAGGATAAAAAGTTTAAAGAAATTACAATTTAAAATGAAAGGGATAACGATAAAAGAATATAGATTATTTGATGTATAAGGGTATAACTGGAAATTTATTACAAAGGTTAATATTTATTTTGTCATTTTATAATCACTTGAATATTTTGTATTCTACTTTGTTATTTTGTCTTATTGAAATTAATTATAGTATTTTAGTAATAATTTTCAAAATTATCAAAATTTACTTTAAGATCTTAATATTTATATATTAAGATTTGATTAAGTAGTATTCTTGTTTTATCAATTATTTTTAATTCAATCATAGTTTTTAAATTGATCAAAATAATTTATATTACAAAATATTGTAAATAATCAAAATTTATTAGATAAATTTAGATTGTTTTAGACATAGTTTCTAGACAAAAACTTACATTACAATTTTGAAAAAAAATTGACTAATTTTTTTAAAATTTGTATTTATTATTTACATTTATATATTTAATTAAAATTTATGTAGTTCAATTAATCACTTCTATTGGATTTTTCTAATTATCCCTTATAATCTAATTATATAGTAATATTTTGATTTTCAATATGTGTTTTAAACCAACCATCATACTTTATTCTAAAAAAATAATGAAAATAATTAATTAATTAGATTGTAGAGAATAATTATTAATTTAAATATATACTTAGTAAAAAAAAATCATGTTTCTTCAATGTAAAACTTTTTATATAACATATGTTTTATATCCTTATACATATCATATTTTATACATCTCTATTGCAAAAAAAATTATTAGCTATTTTTATTTTGTTCCAATTCTCTTCACATTATATCTCCATTAGCTTCATTATATATATTTTTTAAAGACAATGAATGCTATGTGTTAGTGTTTTTTATTTAACACTAATTAATTTTACTTTTTTCTTTATTTGTTACCCAAATTAATTTATTTTTGATATGATATATATTGTTGAGAGATTTAAGGGATTGAATGATTTGATGTATCTCACAAGATTTATTTGTTGAAAGAGTCTTAAGGAACTAACGTTCCTTTCCTAGAAAATAGGATTTCTTGTTCTCTTTGGATCTGTTTATTATCTTGCAGAAACGTGGGATAAAGAAAATGTGGAAGCAAGAAAAGAAAACGTGGAAGCAAATATGGAGAAGCAAGAGAAGAAAAACTTGGAGAAGCAAGAAGTGGAGAAGTGGAGAAGTGGAGAAGTGAAGATGAGGAGCATAACTTGAAGATCATGGATTGATCATGACATGAAGATAGTGGAGATCATGGATGATTTTCCACTAAAAAGAAGGGTCTGCAAGTGTTCTATAAATAGGAGATTCGAAGTCTGCAAACCCAGACATTCAAACACTCAAGCAAGATAAGTGAGAAAAGCAATAGAGAGAGTGAAGAACAATT
The DNA here is from genome assembly GCA_954870855.1 of Scutellaria minor. Lineage (NCBI taxonomy): Eukaryota > Viridiplantae > Streptophyta > Magnoliopsida > Lamiales > Lamiaceae > Scutellaria > Scutellaria minor. Next base: position 17,536,952 of record OX940729.1, on the reverse strand, counting down.
TTAGTTTACAAAGTGATCTGATGTTGGCACATCTATGACAACTTTTTCATAGTAATTCTAGTTTCTGATCAGTTCAATTTTAGGATTACTTTGTAAATCATAGAGAGTTTTCACATTCATAGAGCGTGAGAGAAAACGTTAAGATTTTTCTAAAGAGTATCCTTCAAGATCTCTTTAGGCTTTTGTAATTACTCTTGAATGTAATGGTATATTTTTCTTAGAGCATTTACATTGCTTGTATAATGGGTTATAAGATTTTAGAGTAGGTCTCCTGTGCAATTGGTGCATGGATAGATCCATGCACTCGGGTCGAGTCGGGTCGAATCTGACCCGGATCTGTGCATTTTTATTATTTTTTTTTTGCCCTGACCTTTATGTTACTTTAGTCGTACCTTTATATTATGTTAGTCATATCTTTATGTTATATTAGTCATACCTTTATGTCCAGATTTCATACCCTTAGTGCAATACTTTAACTTAAAAAAAAAATTCGTTGACCTTCATACTATGTTAGTTATGCCTTTATATTATATTAGTCATACCTTTATATACAAATATCATACATTTATGTAATACTTTAACCCTAAACCCTAAACCATAATTTCGGTACAATAAACCTTAATTTCGGCACAAGTTATAGATATTTATCTTTATGTGATATTACTCATACATTTATGTATATTATTTATACATTTCTATCAACATAAACATACATTTATGTAATATATAAAGGTACAACTAACATAATTAAAAGATATGAGTAACATAACTAAAAGTATGACTAATATAACTAAAAGGTATGAAAGATATTAATAGTTGTTTGAAAATATGCTAAGGTACATGTAAAAATCTAAAAGGTCTGACTAACATAACATAAAGGTATAACATTTGTGATCGAATCTGAGCGCATTTGTGCGCGACCTTGGGACGGGTGCGAGGACGTGGCTACACGTGGGAAGCGAGTGCACAGTTTCAAAACTATACAATAGGTGTATAAAAGTTTTTGTCTACATTATTATACAAAATGATACTATCCAATATATTAGCATATGAGATCCTAAGTGAATGAAATTTAAGGAAAGACAAAAGTATTGCAAGCAATTCTAACTCAGGATTTCTAAAGGTGCTAGTCAATTAATAAAAAAAAACTCTAAATTACGAGCATAAATTTGTTACAATTTTGATAAGTCAATATATTATATTATAAAATAATAATATCCAAAATTAGTAACTTACTACATCTCAACTTGACAACATCAACCTAAAAAAAAAAACTTAAACACATGAATTACAATATTTCTCTTTTATTTTGCATATTTTGAAATCGATCCATAATGGTTCATTGCTATCAATAAATCAACAACAACAAAGAAAAAAAAAGCAAAGAAATAATATAAAGACATCATCTTTCCTGAAATTAGATTGGGAATGATTGAGAGGAAAATTATAAGGGTTAATTGCCAAAAAATCACAACATTTACTCAAATTGTTATTTTAACCAAACTTTTCAATAGTGGTCAAAATAACATAACTACATATTTAGTATGTTTTTCAACTAATCAATTTTCAAAAAGTTGTAATTATTTTTTAAAAATAAACTTGAGGGGAGTGGGGGGAAGGGAGAGAGAGACAAAAAAGACTAAAAAAGTTGGGTGAAAAGTTGTATATCAATAGATACTGATTTATTATTTTCAATATCTTAGTTAAAAAACATACTATATATAAGGTTATGTTATTTTGACCAATAATGAAAAGTTTGGTTAAAATAACAATTCAAGCAAAGATTGTCATTTTTCTGACAATTAACTCTATATATAAGGTTATGTTATTTTCACAAATAGTGAAAAGTTTGGTTAAAATGACAATTCGAGTAAAAGTTGTGATTTTTCTGGTAATTAACCCAAATTATAATTTAATTTTATAATTTTATAATTATTTTTTTGAAAAAAATACATAGTCAAAAATATAATAATGTAATAGTTATTTATTTTTAATGTTAAGGTGTAATTGAGTTACCATTGTCGTTTATTTATAATTTTATTTTTTCTTGAGTCAATATATATTTTCCCTTTAATTATAATGAGTCACATATCTTTATATTTTGCAATAAAATGATATTTTACATTTAATTTTTTCAATCATTTTAGACACTGAATTCAAAATATAGAATATTGTATGTGCAAGTTTTCTTGGGTTAGGGTTTAAAGTTTAGGATTTAGGGTTTAATTCAAAACATTAATCTGTTAGAATTTGTAATTCAAATGTAGATTAAAGGTTGCTTTTAGGTGATTATGAGTGTTCTGGTAGTTACTTGCATATTAATTTGGACACTTCTAAATCACAAATTGAAGAAAAAAGTGAATTTTTTTATTACATACTCTAACTTCTGATATTTTTGTCAATAACCATTTATAAATTAAACTGAGAACTCTACTCATTTTGACTATAAGAAATTAATTAGTACTTGCTTGAATTTAGATTACAAATTTGATAAATAATAGATTAGTATAAATGATAATTGATAATATAGTTTAGAAAATATTTTATAGATGTTATATTTCTTAAAGTTTATTGAATATGGTACTTGATATCTACAATCATACGTTTATATATGTACAATTTGGTAGAATGCATCATTGGCAGCATATAGTATAAAGATATACTAGTGTAAAGATATAAACACAATATAAATCAATCTTAAATCCTATCATTCTGTCTACTTGGTTTTTTCTCCTCTTTCTTTTCCGTCTCAGATGTGGGGAGTTCATCAATTTTGCTAATTCCAACTACTTTGGTTCTTAATTTAAGTTGATATAGTAACCATAATTAGTAGAACATGAAGTTGATGTAATTAATATCGACAGATTACATGAACAATTATTTTGAAATTATTGTTGCCTGTTATAGATTATGCGAATGAGGAGAACTACTAGATATATCATATACTTTCTCCGTATGTTTATTTATTCTTTTTTTTTTTTTTCTAATTTCAATATGGAAGACAGTTTTCTCGTGCTCCTTTGTTTGGTCTAGGGTGGAAAATAAGAAGAAGTGAAAATTGTAATGGTACAAATTCTAAGTGTGGTTGAATACTGTCAACTCCAAGGCGTAGTTCACCGTGATCTAAAGCCTGAGGTACATTTCCAACCCTTTTTTTTTCCATCAAGATTTTGTATCTGATGCTTAGATTTGAATTTCTTAAATTACCTCAGAATTTTCTGTCTCAAAAGACGAGCATTTCTTTGAATATTTATGCAAATTTAATATGACCATGTTCTGATATTTAGGTGTTGATGTTAACTCTTTACATACCTTTGACAAATTGTGAGGTCATAGGCAATACTTGTGAAGTTTGTGATGTTTTTGTGAAGGCCATGTATTTATTGAAATTGTTGGATTTAACTTTTGTCAACATATAATTGTTGGAGTTTTATGGACGCAACTTTTTATGATTTGAAGTGTTTGTGGCTAGACAAACTGATGGGAGGATTTGTGAATGTATGTTTGACATTGATAATGTTATGTCGAAAATTATATGTTCTTTTAATGTATTTTTTGTTTATATAATTATTGAGAGTTATTATATAATTATTACAGGATACAAAAAATATGAAATATTGTAAAAAAAAATGTCAACAAGAATGGCAGCGTTTAAAAAAGGGTTGCATAATTTACAAAAATGTCAACAAGAAAGACAACGCATATAAAAGGGTTGTAAAAAGGTTGTTTAGTTCTAAAAAGACAACACTAAAAAAGCGTTGCATGTGTGTTGTAATTCGAAAAGGACAACGCTAGAAAAGCGTTGCATACAAATGGTACAAGTGACAAAGACAACACTTATAAGAGTTGTAAATATTTATGTTGTCGTTACCGAGAAAGACAATGCTTTATAAGTGTAGCATGTATTGTTGCAGAACCCCATAAAGACAACGCTTTTATGCAACATTTTTCATGCGTTGTCGTATCTGATAAAGACAATGCTTTTTGAGCATTGTATATCAGCTCAACTTTTTTACAACGTTGGATACAACAATCCTCTTTTTTTGGGAAAGACAACGCACAAAGTGCATTGATCTTGTAGTATAATAGTTCATTGCTATCAATAAATCAACAATAACAAAGAAAATAAAAAGCAAAGAAATAATATAAAGACATCATCTTTCTTGAAATTAGATGGAGAATGATTGAGAGGAAAATTATAAGGGTTAATTGCCAGAAAAATCACAACCTTTACTCAAATAGTCATTTTAACCAAACTTTTCAATATTGGTCAAAATAACATAACTACATATTTATTATGTTTTTCGACTAATCAGTTTGCAAAAAGTTGTATTTTTTTAAAATAAACTTGAGGGGAGGTGGGGGAAGGGAGAGAGACAAAAAAGACTAAAAAATGGGTGAAAAGTTGTATATCAATAGATACTGATTTATTTTTTTCAATATCTTAGTTAAAAAACATACTATATATATAAGGTTATGTTATTTTCACCAATAGTGAAAAGTTTGGTTAAAATGACAATTCGAGTAAAGGTTATGATTTTTTTGGTAATTAATCCAAATTATAATTTAATTTAATAATTTAATAATTATTTTTTTGAAAAAAATACAGACAAAAATATAATAATGTAATAGTTATTTATTTTTAATGTTAAGGTGTAATTGAGTTACCATTGTCGTTTATTTATAATTTTATTTTTTCTTGAGTCAATATATATTTTCCCTTTAATTATAATGAGTCACATATCTTTATATTTTGCAATAAAATGATATTCTACATTTATTTCTTTTAATCAGACACTGAATTCAAAATATAGAATGTGTGTAAGTTTTCTTGAAAACTGAAATGTGTTCATTATATTTGTTGACACAAATCTTTGAGGTTTTTTTTTTTTAATATGTTAGTATCCAACATTTGAGTTTAACATTTTAACATCAAATATTTAATACAAATTTGTTAAAAATGCATAGGTATATATGTTAAAGTTTATGAAAAAAAACAGATAACAATGATACATATATATATATATATATATATTTTCAAGTTTATGGATAAAAAAAAAAGATATGAAAACCGCCGAGAGAGGAGAGATCATTTTCATGAGAAAATCAAAAGTTTAACACATATTGTCACGCCCCGTTTTCTTCTAGTAAATATCAGAGTTTCCATACGGGCGTGAAAATAGAAAATAGAGAGGAACACATATCACATCAGAAAGAAAGAGGTTAAAGACGACAGAAGAAAGGGGATAAGGAAACAAAACATATACCATTCACACATCAATCGGCTCCCGCCGATAATCCATCGGTCTCATTACCGATATTACAATATACACAGCGGAATATTTCATCAGGATCCCACATTCATCATACATATTCAGACATCGCAAAACGTAAATTGTTTAAAACATAGTTTGAAAGTGTTTGAGGAACAACAGCCTGAAATTATAAACTCCCAAGACAGCACCACCACTCTCCGACTAGGGTTCACTAGTTTCCTCATCTCCTGTAGTGTGAGTACAGATTAAGGGGTGAATGCGTGGAATACACCCGTGGGAATAACATCTGCATCTTACGATACTTAACAGATAATCAACAGAAAGTAAACATCTACCACCACGTTGCCACAACACGTAAAATGCATAGCAGATATTAGAAAGGGAAAGGATGGGTACGGGATCTGCCCGCCACCTAATTAAACGGTCTCAATACCGCTGGTGTATTTCATGAGGACCACCAAACCTCAAGAGTAGTAGAAGAGAAGTGGGGAAGAATGCATGCCCAGAACAGTATAAGTATGGCACAACAAATAAATCCACTGCACATAGTATTTCGCAGCTCATGCATATACTAGGAAAACAATAAACAGATTAAGATTTAGAAGTACCCCCACCTTGTCGAGTAGCTAGTACTAGGTATCACAAACTCCCAACTGATAACCTACACAAGTTACAGTGTTCCTTAGATTCTTAATAAATATATTTAAAGACATAATTAATTTCGAAAAAGGAACGATCGTTTAACGCGCGACGGATCGGAGGATCTCAAAATTTGAGGTTGAAGCAATAAAGGTGAAAGTTTAGTTTCTTAGGCTGAGGTGGTAGAGAATGAGACAAGGATCGCAACGCAAAAAGAATGAGCTCAATCGGAGTTGAAATGAGCCCGTACGGAGCATTTTAAGTTTAGGGGTATTTCGGTAATTTTGGTCAAAGGGTTGACTTTGACCGGGTCCACGACCCTCGGTCAACGACATCTTGTCAAAAACAACTCGATGTTGACGTACGGTGGAAAAAACGGGGTTCCGGTCGAATACACGGCGTCGCATGCGTCGTGACACGCGAGCACCCGGCGTCGGGTGAAAAACCCGGCGGCCCTGGGCACCTGGTCGAGAAAACTCGGCAGCCCCTCCCGGCGCTTGGCACCCGGCCGAGAAAACTCGGCAGCTCGCCCCCAACGCCTGGCGCGCACCCGCGCGCGCTCCCGGCACTCGACGTCCGGCCGAGAAAACTCGGCAGCCAGCCTCCCGTCGCCCGTCGCGCACCCCGCGCGCGCTCCCGGCGGCCGCGCGCCCCCCGACCCCCGGCGCCCAACCCGCGCACGCACCGGCCCCCGGCGCCTGGCCCCCCCGACGCACACACCGGCACCCGACTCTCGCACACCACCGCACATCCGGCACCCGGCGCACCACCACCACCAGCACCACTGCCGGCAACGGTGGCGGCGGCTCCGGCAGCGGCGACGACGACTTTTCCGGCGAAAAAAAATTAAAGAAAGAGAGAAGAGAGGGAAACTTACTTGTTCGTGTCGCTTTCGTCGTCGGTTTGAAATGAAATTTTTTGAATTGACTGAGCCCCTATTTATAAAATTTCAAAGTTACTATTTACTTAGTAAAATTAATTACCACTCATTAAAATATTATTTTCCGTTTTACCGTTCCTTCGAATTCTACCCTTTCCGTTTTACCGAACCTTTGTATCCAGCTCTTTTCTTTGCCATTTGAGCTACGGGTCTCCGATTGACCTCTAGTTTGATTCTATTTCCTCGTTTTTCCGTTGCGCATCTCATGAGAGTAAAATATTTTACGTTCCACGCCTAGAATTTTCATCGGTCTAAATCATACCCTAGCGTATACTTGAAACACACATAAACAATTTAACGCACATAAAATATTTTTATTACGGGTTTAATTATTTATTTAACCAATTATGCTTTGTATTTGGTCCGGGGCACTACACATATATTCAGTGTAAAATGAAAAGGTATATATTTTTATACTATTATCTAATTTTTATAATATTGTTAATTAGCTCTGAAGCTTTATCACTACTGGACTCAGGGACAGACCTATGTACATGGGGAGGGTGGCCTTGGCCCCCCCCCCCATTTTTTAAAAATTATATTTTTACCCCTTAAATTTTTTTTCTTTACTTTTCAATATATAATTTTTACATTCATCAATTTTTTTTATTATAATTGGCCCCCCTCAACTTTTGTTCCTGGTTCCGCCCCTGACTGGACTCATGTGAGTTGGGGTGTGCATGAATCACGATTAATACTCATTGATTAACAAAATTTTTTTTTAACTAATAACATTATAATATTGCTACTGTTTCTCATATACATTTCCTCTTCTGATATATATAACTCTTTAAAGAACATATTTTGCAGCATAAAACGTCAAGATTTTCTAAGTTGTAATTAACTTGTAGTAACTCTGTAAGTAGCATTGTAGGTAGCATACTGCAAGTTGTGTTGTAAGTTCGAGTAACCTGCAGCTTGCAGCAAGAAAATTTGTACTTTGAAGAAAAGTTTGAAAAACTAGGAGAAGTTTATTCATCCACCTATAATCCTCTCATACTACTTAGGACCAACAATACACAAAAAGAAATATTATTTAATATTTTTATATATGTATATCATGTAATATTTTTGGATCAACAATGTTGATTGACCATTGATCGAATCGGATCGATCTGTCTCCCTAAATTAATGAGGTCATTAAGATGGTTTCATGCAAAACGTATTCAAATGTTTTTTTTTTTTTTTTTATAATCAGAAATACTCATTAAATAACGAAGAAACACTTATTTTAAAAGAGAAAATATTTTTACATTTTGCTAAAGTGACACCCATGTTAGGACATTTATATTAGTACTAATATAGGTTCCGTGTGATATACAGGTTTTAAAAAGAATTAAATTAAATTTAATAAAAATTTAAAAATCATTTATATAAGAAAACATGTATTAATTGTTTTGTGCAATACACATAGATTAATTTAGCATTAAATTTTATAATGTCAAATTAATATATTATTTAATTGTTTAAATATATGTTGCATTTGTATAGAAATATCATTAATTTTTATTTATTATTTTGAAAAAATATGTAGTAATATGTCTATTATATTATTCAACATTCACAACATTATTTTAATTTGATTTTAATTGTTAAGGTTTAGAATAACCCTAAATTTCATTTTGAATTAAATAATAAAAAAATGAAAAACAAAATTTTCCAAATTTTTTTTCATAGTCTATTTTAAAGTACATATTCGAAAAAATTATTCAATTATATTATTAATAAGGTTCAAAAAATCGAATAGTTTGAATAATCTTTTTTAATCAACCCACCTTTATTTTAGTTTTTTCTTTTTTATTCATTTATATTTTTCTCTAAAAATTTTAAACTAACAAATTTCAAATATAAATGATTTTTGTATTTGAAGTCTAGCATGTGCTATTTTAACAATTTTACTAAAACTTCTTAGTAATGTTTAGTATCAACATTAAATTTAATATATTAATTAGCCATATTAATTAGCTTTAAAATTCTATTTATTATAGATTTAATTTATAAAAAAAATTAATGTGAAAAAAATGTAGACTTGACATGTGGTACATGTGGTCATACTTTTATATTTATTTTTTTGAAAGGTAAAATAGAGTAATATATAAAGAAAAACGGAGTACAAAGGATACTCAAAATCTCGTACAAAAAGAGTAATCGAAAATAAACATAACAAAAGTTACAATTTAGAGGGAAAGCAATCCCACGGATGAGAGTAGCAATCATGATACTTTTATCTTTATATATATATAAGGACCAAGAATGACACATGACAAGCATATAATATTTTCACATTAAATGTAGCTAATTATTTACTTCAAATTTTATGTTACTAAGAAACATTACTAATTAAATAATACAGTAATGTTAATAGATTTATCTAAATAACATATGCTAAAATCCAATATTATAAATTATTTCCATAATTGAAATTTGTTAAATTTAAAAGTTTAAAGAAAAAATATAAATAAATAGAAAAAAACTAAAATAAAGGTGGGGCTGATTGAAAATGGTTGTTCAAACTTATTAATTAATGAAATTTAATAAATTTTTTAAATATGTGATTTAAAAAAAATTATGAAATTTATTTGTAAATTTTTGACTTTCATTTTTTATCGTTTATTTGAAAAGAAAGATAAGAGTTGTTATAGACGTTGAAAATAAAAAGCAAAAAAAAAAAAAATAGGTGGGTGTGATGAATCTTTATATATGTATAAGAAGAACCAAGAATGTCACATGACAAGCATACAATATTTTCACATTAAATGTAGCTAATTAATTACTTCAAATTTTATGTTACTAAGAAACATTACTAATTAAATAATATAGTAATGTTAATAGATTTATCTAAATAACATATGCTAAAATTCAATATTATAAATTATTTCCATAATTGAAATTTGTTAAATTTAAAAGTTTAAAGAAAAAATATATATAAATAGAAAAAAACTAAAATAAAGGTGGGGTTGATTGAAAATGGTTGTTCAAACTTATTAATTAATGAAATTGAATAAATTTTTTGAATATGTGATTTAAAAAAAATTATGAAATTTATTTGTAAAGTTTTGACTTTCATTTTTTATTGTTTATTTGAAAAGAAAGGTGAGGGTTGTTATAGACGTTGAAAATAAAAAGCAAACAAAAAAAAAAAGGTGGGTGTGATGAATCTTTATATATATATATAAGAAGGACCAAGAATGCCACATGACAAACATACAATATTTTCACATTAAATGTAGCTAATTAATTACTTCAAATTTTATGTTACTAAGAAACATTACTAATTAAATAATATAGTAATGTTAATAGATTTATCTAAATAACATATGCTAAAATTCAATATTATAAATTATTTCCATAATTGAAATTTGTTAAATTTAAAAGTTTAAAGAAAAAATATAAATAAATAGAAAAAAACTAAAATAAAGGTGGGGCTGATTGAAAATGGTTGTTCAAACTTATTAATTAATGAAATTGAATAAATTTTTTGAATATGTGATTTAAAAAAATTATGAAATTTATCTGTAAAGTTTTGACTTTCTTTTTTTTATCATTTATTTGAAAAGAAAGGTGAGGGTTGTTATAGACGTTGAAAATGAAAAGCAAACAAAAAAAATTGGTGGGTGTGATGAATAACATAGTAGACATAATAATATATATTCTTTTTAAAATAATAAATAAAAAATTATGATCCTCTACAAATGGAACTAATTATAATTCTAAAATTAAATAATTATTTAATCATATTATGTTATATTTAATGTTCAATTAAATGATATGCACTTCACAAATCATATATTTAATTTTAATATATAAATAATATTTATATTTTTCAAATTTACCAACTTTTATTTAATTTTTTTATAAAAATCCAGTGTATTACACGGGCCTTATGCTAGTATGTATATAAAGATTAGCCGTATTAATTAGCTTTAAAATTCTATTTATTATAGATTTAATTTATAAAAAAAAGAAATTAATATGAAAAAAAATGTAGACTTGACATCTGGCATATGTGATCATATATATATATATATATATATATAAAGATTGAAAATTACATCTACTATTGTTAATAATAAATATAAGTATAGAATTTTTTTAACTATTAATGATATTGAAGAGGAAAAAATAACAACTACTTTTGGAGCCTTATTACTTTTTAGAGTGAAGTTGAAGCAACATAATTTAATGAAACATTAAAAATTATTAGTCTAATTAAACACATTAAAATTATTTGGCTCCAATCTTCGGAACACGATTAAAAATACGTACAATTAATGTCTCTTACGTACTTTCGAGGTATTGTTTATTTTATTGAATACATAATTAAATAAAAGATATTTTAAAATATGATATGATATGATATAAATATATATATATATATATATATATATATATATATATATATATATATTTAAAGTTCATAAATTGTCAATAATATTTTTAAGGGATAATTTTAATTTTGGTCTTGTATGTAAAACTCTTTCAATTTTTGAACAACAAAGTATACGTTTTCCATTTTTAGTCCTATATATTTCAATATTTTTTAAATTCAAGTCAAGTTTTCTCATTTTGGTACTATATGTTTCAATTTTTTTCCAATTTCAATCTAATTTGATCGAATGGCTGCTGGGAAATCTCACATGACATCGATGATTTTGGGAATTCCGACCAAAATTGGAAAAAATTGAAACATACAAGATCAAAATCTAAAAACTTATACTTAGTTGTCAAAACATGGAAAAAGTCATACATACAAGACCAAAAATGAAATTAACCCTTTTTTCTAATCCCTGAACAAAGTTTTTGGCTTAATTCGTCACTGTACATGTGAGTTAGGGTGTGCATGAATCATACTATAAGTAATTAAGTAGGATTAGTACCAAATAAAGTTTTTTAATATTATCTAAAACAGTATAATATTGCTATATTTCTGATATGGCTTAATAAGTAATTGTACTCATGTGACTTAGGGTGTGTGCATGAATCATGATTAATACTTATTGATTACTAAACAAAAAATTTTAATATTATCTAAAGCATTATAATATTGCTATTATTTCTGATATACATTTCCACTTCTAATTTTTATATATATTTCCACTTCTTTGCACAAGTGAAACCAAGTAACACTGAAACAATGTATGCTTCTCTAGCGCTAGTGATTGTTCTTGTCATGGTGGTTTTGCCATCCTTTCACGTGCTGATATCGAATTGGCAACGGCGGCGATAGAAGCTTCCGCCGGGGACATACCCGTTTCCGATCATCAGAAACATTCTACAACTCATCAGCAAAATCCCACATCGATCACTCACAAACCTCTCCAAAATCTATGGCCCTTTGATGTCTCTCCATCTCGGAAGCATATACACAGTGGTTGTGTCCTCACCCGAAATTGCAGGAAAAGTTCTTCAAGAACACAACCAAGCCTTCTGTGGGCGCCGAAGCACACGATTACTGCAAGAAGTCAATGGGGTTCATACCTGTCGGAAATCGATGGCGAAAACTAGGAAAAATATGCAGAGCAGAAACTGTGCGACTATGTGAATGAATGCTCGAAGATGGGCCGAGCTGTGAATATTGCGCAAGCTACCTTTATAAGCCAATTGATCCGCAAAGGATCAAGAGGGAATTGGAGTTTTACTTGGGGAAGTTTCTTGGTATATTGGATGGTATAACTAAGGAGAGATTGCAAGGAAGAGGGACGGTTGCTTGAAACCCTTGTTGATCTCGTGAGTACGACTTGAGTATGGATGATATAAAATATTTATTTTCGGTGAGATTTGAATATACTAGATTTTATTGTTTTACTATATATATATATATATATATATATATATATATATATATATTGTGAAATTGAGTATTAACTAAATCTAGTTCGTGGAGGATCGGATACAACAAGAAGCACAGTGGAATGGAACTAATACTTAACCCTGAGAAGATGACTAAGGCGAAGAACGAGCTAAGAACTCCCATACTTGCAAGCTTTGATTAAAGAATCCCTACGAAGATTATGAAGTTGTGATCAATGGTTATACAATCTCAAAAGATATGGCCAAACCCCAACTTATTTGAGCCTGAAGATTCTTAAACAACGAAATAGACTTCAAGGGCCAAGATTGTCCTGGCTTGCCCTTGGCTGATCGAATGGTTCCTCTTATAGTGGCTTCTTTGATTCAAAACTTTGATTGGAAACTCGAACCGGGGGTAAAACCGGAAGAAGTGGACACAATCGAAAGCTTTGGGATTGCATTGCACAAGGCAATTCCCCTCATGGCTATTCCAATCAAGGTGTGAATGATAATTGGCGATATTGCTATTATTAGTACAGCAGTTTGTTTTATAAGTTCTATTAATAATATAAACTTTTTATAACATAATGTGGTGCTATATTATCTTAACATGAAAAAATAAAAGTTTAATATTTATATTAATACAAACATAGATATTTTAGTTTTAAAATTATGTCATTCTAGATATAATTGTATTTGATAATATAAAAATTTGAGTAACACTCATGCGACCATTTGTTTTTTTTTTTTTTTAATTTCATGTGAGATGGTGACTTGGTTGATGATTGGGCTTCAATGAAAATATCGGGCTCCACGTCAGTAATCGGCCTAAAAAACTCAATCATGTCTTGAATTGTTACAAGTTACAAATTGAACATTTATGATATTAACATTCAAAGTTCATGTTGCAATTGAAATATGATCCTAACGGCATGATTGGTATGATAGAATGAAATTAGGTGGGAATGGAATGAACTCAAGAATGGAATGAAGATGGGAAATGAATTGTACAAAAATATTGATTCATGTGATTGGTATCACAAAGGAATGAGAAATGAATGAAATAATCATTATAATTATATTTTATGATTGATAACTATAAATAAAATGTATAATATTAAATCAATCTTTATTTGACCAAATTACCTTCCACTATAATTTTATTTAATATTCATATTCAATATATCACTCAAATTTAAAATATTTGGCATATTTAAATTTAAAAATAATTCTTTTTACAGAAAATTAATCATTGTACTAATATTAAGATATAATATATTTATATATTATATTTTTTAATTTTATTATTAGTTTACTATTTTTGTATTATTTACATATTCTTAAAGTAGTTAAATAATAATACTATATTTTTCATATTTTTTTATTAATTATTCTATATAATTTTATATTATTAAAATCCTAATATCATATTTTATATTTCTAAAAAAATATAAATAAATATTTTAGTTACAATTTATTTATATTTTTTTAAATAAGCTATTATCTATACTAATATTCATTTATCTTATTTATATGTATTTACATATATATATATAGATAAATCTTATATCAGAACTAAAATTATTTGTATTATTAAAATTATATTCATATTATTTTATTATGTTTTTAAGATTTTATATTTATTAATTATTTTATACTATTTATGTATTTAATTTTTTTTTTCTATATTTTATAATTTTATTTTAAATTATTAGTTATTATTTTATATTTTTTATAAATAATTTAATATTATTTACGTAATTTTATATAATAATTCAACCTTAGGAAGTTAATTTGTGAAAACATAGAATAAATAATGATAATTGACAAAATTAATAAAAAAAACGTTCATTTTCTTCAAGACAGGAATACGTAATACCGGGTAGGAAGAAATGGTTATTCCCTCATCCATAGTAATACCAATTCATGCGAGAATCACTATTCCCACTTATAAAACATACCAATCAAAGGAATGAGAATGAAGGTAAGAATGATGATTCTATACCCACCTCATTCCATCATACCAATCACGTCGTAAGTTCATGTTTTTTTCCCTTTAATTAACCCTTTTCTTTTTTCATCCATATCTAATTGAAAATGAACCGCATCTTCTAAATAAACCCAATTTGTGTCCAAGATTTTTTAAATTCATCCCATTAATACGAAAAACATTTTCTTCTTTCATCCATCTATCGTAAAACCTCTATAAATTAATATTGTTGGGACTAGAGAATTTTATTAATTTAGAGAGCTTTTAACGTATATACATAACTGACCTTCAAAATTCCGGGGTTGTATAATCCACTTACAATGTACATTAGTTATTGATGACAAATAAATTAAAACACAAGTTTTTATTACCATTAAAGAATGTATACTCACATAATCATGTTAATTGGAAGTTTGAATGATCTCATTCATTGTTTTTCACCAAAGTAAAAGAATGGTTCATGGACTTACGTACACAATGTACAATGTTCAAGTGGATAACATATATATTGTATTTGGGAATTTTTTAAAAATTATTAATTTATAGTTTCGTCGGAACCTTAAATATACACTAGGATTTCCAAAAAAACTATTATCTTATTATTTAATTGATTGGTGTTCAAATTTGAACTGGTCCCAAGTTGGGACCGGACAAATTATTAGTTTTATCGAGGTTATTAATTTATCGAGTATTATTTTATGGAGGTTTTACTTATTCAAAAATGACCCGCATCTTCCAAATAAACCCAATTTATGTCCAAGATGTTTTTAATTCGTCCATTAACCTACAAAATGCAAACATTAATTGGCTAAATTTCCAAGAGTTAATTAAACATGATTCGACATAAAATACATGAGAAATTATAATATATTACATATAATTAAATATGCACATTATCAATTGCAAAGTTGGTAGTCTTCTACAACTTATAATAAGAGTTAAAAATATTTTTTCATTCGAACTATATTAATTTGACATGCTTTTTTATAAATTTGGAAACATTCTACTCTCTTATATAAACTCAAAATTTGATGCATCCTATCAAACAAATTCTAATTGTATATTCATGTGTCCGAAATCAACAATTAAGATACATCTAATACGATAAAATACAACAAATTTAAATTTATAAGCAAAGTGCGTACGTTCCAAAATTTATACATAAAAATATCATCTCATGTATAATATGATTGGAAATTTTGTTTTTAACCCTAGTAATAATCAACTTAGTCAAAGACAAAATGGGTGGAGTGATGATCAAATTCTGGCGTGGACAAATGAAATATAAAGGGCCCAAATCACGTGAAGCCTTTTAGGTATGACCATGAACAAAAAAAAAAAGACCTCCATAATATTTGAGTGATGAATTAAATGATTTTATAGTTCACACTCGTCCAATAGAACAATAGGCGTCAAAGAGGAAGGGATCCAATGTTACAACTGTCGAACAAATTCGAGAAGAAATGAATAATAATAGGTGATCACAAATCGTTCATGAAATTCAAATGCAAAAAATTGATGTCAAAATGAAGGAGTTGAACGAAACATTAGAAGTACAATTCTTTATTCCACCATGATTACGAAATACTTTAGAAGCAAGGATACTAGTGGTATGATATAATACCCAAATCGCACGTGAACAATCATGGATCATGTGAAATTATCAAAAACTAATATGTCGCGTAAAATTTGATGTTGTGTGTAACTTTTTGTCTTTCAAATCAAATCTTATATGTCATTCATAAAATATTTGAATTCAGTCACTAGTAAGTTAATTTCACACACACATGCTGGACACATCATTTGTCAACATCTAGTTGAAAATTCAAAAAAATTCACTTGAACTAATTATCGTTCTTTTATACTTGTCGATGAAATTAAAATCGTAACATTAATATATATACACATATTACTAGATAATATTTTTATAAAATTGCAAATTAATATCATCTTAGTATTCTATCAACCCGCGGTTATCAAAAAAGAAGGGTCAATAATATCATATAACAACTTGAAGTATGACTTTTTTTTTTTTTCCATTTTCAATCTAAACGTTTTTTTTTCCCTGATTGTACTCCAAAATTTATGGTTTTTCAGATCACAACCTAGGATGATTTTCCGATCAAAATTGAATTTGAGATCCCGGTTTCTATAACAAAATCACATGAAACATACGTCAAATACTTCAAATTTCGAACCAAACAAGTCCCAAATCAATTTTCAGATTTTCATTCAATTCAAGAGCAAAAATTAAATGGAAATATCAACTTTGGGCAGAAAAGTGATCTAAAAATTACTTAAGGTCGCAATCTAAAAAATTCTGAACTTTGGGATGTAATCGGAAAATAAAATAAAATAAAATATTAGGTTACAAATTGAAAAAAATATCATACTTCAGGTTGATTTTCGCAATTTAACCCTTAAAAAAGGCTAATAATTCATTGATGTATGAGAGTCATACTTTTAAATATAAAACTAATACTTATACATGTATCATTAATAATTTTTATAACATTTTTATGGACTTGCAAATAAATATCATCTCTATCTCTATGTTCAACACCGCGTAGTTAATAATAAAAAACTAATAATTCATTGACAGATAAACAAAATATTTTTAGCTATATAAAACTAGTACTTATACATGCATGACCAATAATCTTATGAATCACCGAAAATTTTATGTAATACTTAAACAACTAAGTATAATATTTTTAACGATAAAATTAATACTTATACACGTATTACTATTTTTTTTTTAATTGTATTGATCTGCTAACTATTCCTATTGACCCACATTGGCCTACATTTATCATTATTGACCCATTGACCGATGATCCGTTTTGACTAGTTTTGATTGACTCGCATGTATGAAATTCTATCCCACATAAAATCTTATATGAGATGTTTTTATATAAATTTTTGCGAAACTAAAAATACAATTTTCATCCATAATTATTCGTAAAAGATATTAGATTTCACAATTTTGAGAGTGACACTCCTGTGCACAAGGTGCACGGATCCAAATGTGTGCACAACAATACTGTTATATTATATGAAGTAATACTGTTATATTATATAGTATTACTTCATATAATATAACAGTATTGTTGTGCACAAATTTGGATCTGTGCACCTTGTGCACAAAAGTTTTTGCCCAATTTTGAAGAAGTCAGTTCTTAATTAGAGCCGGGAGGACTTTCTACCAAAAAGAAAAAAAAAAAAAAAAACCTAAGAGTAAATAGTAGACAAGAGAGGAGAATATAAAAATTAAATCTCTTAGAAGTGTCAAACGTATATTCATCATGAATAAGTAATTAAAACCTAGTCTAGAATTAAAACTCCTAAGTATGGTATATAATAAACAATAAAACTTCAAGGGAAAAAGAAATTAGAAAGGTGCCCTAATTAAAATCTCGAATAAGTACAAAGTATCGATATGCCTTATGAAACACCTGCTCTGGAATTCCCTCCTCACATGTCCACCAATTCCTCCATTTATTGTTAATTTCATTCAAATTCCTTCATTCACCCATTAATATGCAAAGCTTGAACAATATTTAACAAATTAGCACAAATGTTCATCTAAAGCTAATATGTTCAAAATAGCACTCATCATTTAGTTATGAGAAGTTACTTGACACTTCGCCTTTAGATAGTTCTCCCCATCTTATCTACAATTGTAATTTTTTAATTTGATAAAGATAAAACCCTACATTCTGTTCGGAAAGATAGTATGTATTTATACAAATGTCTAATGTTTTTTTTTGTTCTTGAGAATATTACGTTGGATATTGCTAACACTTCTTTTTATCTCACATCTTTTTGTGTCACATCTCATTCTTATCCATATTTACTTAGAAATGTATTTTTTTTTCAAGTTATTTAATTTTATTTTTTTAGCCAAGAGAAATGACTTTTGTCCAACTATATCCTTCTTAATATATAATAGTACAAACTGAAGTATATGGTGGTACATACTTAAATAGGTTGGTATGGGTTATAATAATGATTGTATGAAAATGTAATATAGTGGTACGAGCTACTTTAATAATAGTACGTACCAGGTGATATTTAGTGATACAGACTACATAAATGATGGTACGGTGTGTAATATGGTGGTACAAGTTATTAATAATGGTAAAAATATGTAATATGGTGGTACGAGTTATATTAGTGATGGTATGAGCTCCCACGTGTGGCCACATCATAGTTGGTGTGCGCTGCATACCACATGATTCCATAGATAATTCATCCAGCGAAGGTATCCATTGTATACTCTTAAAGTATTAGTTATTCATTCAATGAAGATATTAGTTGTATGTTTTTAAGGTATCAGTTGTATATTTACCTTCCTTTTTTTTTTTTTTAAATAACATATTTACCTTTAAGGTATTACATATTTAAAGGTATTAAAATTTATAATATAAGATATTACATATGCACCTTTAAGATATTATATATTTACTTTTAAGATGTTAATGCTTATAGTATAAGGTATTAGGGGTGATCAAACAAACTAAAAAACCGTACCAACCGGCCTCACAACCCCACACCAAATCGTTTTTGCTAAATTTCTAAAAAAACTGCAACTCAAAAAATTAACTAAAATTTCACTGCAATATATGGCTTGGTTATAGTTTTTAATTGAAATCGCACCGCACCAAACCACTTTTATATATATATATAGACTTGCAATATTATATTTTATATTTTGAGTTATATTGTTATTATATTGTTTATTTAATTTGTTTTGTGTCTATATTTTAATGTGTCCAATGGTCATGAGCTCTCACAAAAACTTTTTATCTTTTATTAATATTAAACTAAAGAAATGTATTCTTAGTTTTAAGTGTAGTACCCCGGACCAAAAATAAAGCATAATTGATTAATTAAATAATTAAACCCTTAATTAAAATATTTTATATGCGTTAATTCTTAATTGTCTATGTGTGTTTCAAATATACGCAAAGGTACGATTTACATCGATGAAAACTCTAGATGTGGAACATAGAATATTTTTATACTATGAGATGCGCAACGGAAAAATGAGAAAATAAAAACAAACTAGAGGTCAATCGGAGACCCGTAGCTCAAATGACGAAGAAAAGAGCCGAATACGAAGGATCGGTAAAACAGAAGGGGTAGAATCCGAATGAACGGTAAAACGGAAAATAATATTTTAATGAATGGTAATTAAAATTTACTTGGTAAATAGTAACTTTGAAAATCTATAAATAGGGGCTCAGTCAGTTCAAAATATTCATTCGGCCGACGAAAACGAGTAAGTTTCTCTCCTTTCTTTTCTTCCCGTTTTTTGGTCTCCGGCGCGCCACCACCGGCGCCGCCACCGTGGCCGGAAAATTCGCCGGGGCGCCGCCGCCAGCGGTGGCCGGAAAAATTGAAAGTTGTCGGTTTCGACCGATTTTCGCACACGACGTCCGTCTCATTGAGACGAGTCTAGGATAGGTTTCAGATTTCAATTCCGATTTCTCGTTCGCCGGGAAATGGTGAAAAACCGACCCAAAAACCCTAAACCCTAGCCTCGGTGTTGTGAATGTGGTAACAAAGGATTTTGCGGCGAAGTTTTGGGTGCTATTCACTGCCGGAATTTGGCGAGGGGTGGCCGAAGGTGGTAGCCGGCGATGCGAGGTATCCTGCGAACTAGGTGGCGGCGGTGGAGGGCAGCGCCACCGCGCCGGGTGGCGCCGGGAAGTGGGGCAGTTAAGCAGGCCGGCGACGGGAGAGCTGGGCGCGAGCTGTGCGCGCTGGGAAGCCACCTGCCGAGAAAACTCGGCCACCAACCGAGTGCCGGGTGACGCTGCCGAGAAATCTTGGCAGCTGTCGAGAGCTGCCGAGATGCGCTGTCGAGCCTTTCCCCGACGCTGTCGAGAAACGCCGCCCACCTGCCGAGACGCACACCCGGTGCTGCCGAGAGATACCGGGTGCCGCCTGGTCTTTCCACCCGGCACCGGGTACGCGCTTGCCACATCGCCCGCAACGCCGTGTTTTCGATCCGAACCCCGTTTTCTCTGCTGTACGTCGGCATCGAGTCATCGCCGACGAGATGTCGTTGATCGAGGGTCGTGGGCCCGGTCAAAGTCAACCCTTTGACCAAAATTACAAAAACACCCCTCAATCTTAAAACGCTCCGTTTGAGCTCGTTTCAGCTCCGATTGAGCTCATTTTTCTTCCGTGGCAACCCTACTCGTTCCCTCTTCCTCACCTTTCGATCAAAATTACCAAAATACCCCTAACCTAAAATGCTCTGTTTGAGCTCGTTTTAACTCCGATCGAGCTCATTCCTTTTTCGTCGTGACCCAAATTTCATTCTCTATCGTCTCAGCTATATGGATTGGTTATCCATTCTCGTCTCTTCAACTCTGATCTTTAGAGCTTTAGATCTATCGCATATTTAACGATTATTTCTCCGCCGGAGTCTTTTACAGCTTTAATTATAATTATTAAGGATCTAAGAAACGTTATAACTTATATAGGTTACCTATTGGATTGAGCGTTGAGTTATCAGGCTGTCGGGACTCGCTACTCGAGCTCTGAATTATCAGATCTGTAGTACTTGCTATTCATGTGGTAACCACCGAACAAGGTGGGGGTAACTTCTAAACTCAACACGTTTACTGTTTTCCATAATTGATAAATGAACTGTTGAACTCTACGTGCTGTGATTATATGATGTGATTACTATATCCATGCATAATTTATGAATACGATGAATGTGGACGGATGTCCTAAGTCATGTTAGGGATGGACTGGTGGCCCGTAAAAAGCACTATACGTCATGTTAGGGATGGACTGGTGGTCCGTAAAAAGCACCATATGTTGGGAACAGACTGGTGGCCCGTAAAAAGCACCGAGTATAGTTGAGTGCTCTTAGAGCCGTGTGTTCTACATTGTGTGCTATACATATTATATGCTGTAACTCCTTGCTGAACTTTTATATATGTTTAATATGCGAACGACTTAATAATATTAAAGTATGGAAAATATCCCCACGAGTATATTCAACGCACTCACCCCTTAATCTGTACTCACACTACAGGAACTGATGGGCTTGATAAACCCTAGAAGGAGAGAGGAGGTGCCATGTCTGGACCTGTTTTGTTAAGTTGGTGTCACACAACGTTTTCAAACAAAGTCTTATTTAATTCACGTTTTATAATATTTGATACATGTGATGAAAGTGAGATCCTGATGGTTTGTTTCCGCTGCTGTATTTTGTTGTGGTATCGGTATTGAGACCGATTGCTATCAGCAGAGGCTGATTGTTGACATGTGAAAGAGTCACATCATCCCTTACCTCTTTCTTCTGTCGTCTTTAATCTTCTTCTTGCTGTGTAAAAAGAAAAAAAAATGTGTACCTTATCTTTTCTTTCTTCACGCCCGTACGAAAACTCTGATATTTTAAGTGAAAGAAAACGGGGCGTGACATTAAGTTATTAAACCATTTCTAATATATATGATTTAGAAGTGTTTGATACTAATTATTAAAAGCCAAACAATCAATTCATAATTAAATAGTCTCTCATGTGAGGATTTGATATCATATTTTATTAAGTTAATGATTATTATTCAATTATTAGTTTACTTGTAAACTTTTTTATTAGTTTATTATATAATATATTAGTTTATTATATGATATAAATTTGAAGACATCTATTTTAAATTTTGGTAAAACTATATATATATAACATAATAATATTATTTTAAAATATTTATTAAA
Source organism: Scutellaria minor (assembly GCA_954870855.1). Classification (NCBI taxonomy): domain Eukaryota; kingdom Viridiplantae; phylum Streptophyta; class Magnoliopsida; order Lamiales; family Lamiaceae; genus Scutellaria; species Scutellaria minor. The sequence continues at coordinate 17,514,576 of OX940729.1, read as the reverse complement.
TCATAAGACATTAAAGCTATTATTTCTATAAAACAAAATTAAGTTAAAAACCGCAAAAACCACAGCAAACTGCAGAAAACCGCACATTCAATTTTTGTATGAAAACTGCAGTTTTAATTTTACTTGTAAACCAAATCGCATATAACAATGTGGTTTGAAATTAAAGGAAAAACCACTAAAACTGCAAACACCACACCTCGATCACCCCTATATTTTACATATATGCATATTTAAGGTATTACATATTTACCTTTGCTTATAGTATAAAGTATTACATATTCATTTTTAATGTATTACATATTTACCTTTAATATATTAATGTTGATAGTTTAAGATATTACATATTTACCTTTAATGTATTAATGTTGATAGTTTAAAATATTACATATTTATCTCCTTTTAAGTTATTAATGCTAATAGTTTAAAATATTAGTTGTATACTCTTAAAGTATCAGTGTATTGTGGAGTGAGTTTAAAATCTTAAAATTTCAACTACACAAATTTCATCTCTAGGCAACGTTGCTCGGGCGGTCTTTCTGGATCATATCTCCCCTCTCTAGCCAACAATTGTAAGCACAGTCTATGCCATATTATAATGATTATCGCATTTAATATAATGAAGCTTTCGACTCTCTTATATTGCTGTGCCACTAAAGCGCCTTTGGCATGATTGCGTCGCATCAGCTTGTGCCCACAAGCAAGCTACGCTGAGTTTAGGCGGAAGTAATCGGACGAGCCGATTACTAGCCGCACGGTTGCGCTCTCTTTATACACTCTACGAAACGCCCCGTGACAGTTGGTATCAAATCTTCTTCCCCAAAATTTCTGCAAATAATATCATATTATTACAATAGTTAATTTTCAATATTTTAAAATCATTATAACATGAAATCATGAGTCAAATAAGGAGTAGAGAAGATAGAAAATACGAAAATGACATTGTACAAAGAAGATTGAAATGAAGAAGACGAAGAGTAGATTGCAACCATGGTGAAGAAGAGAAAGAGAATGGCGGACAACGGTGAAATCTTGACGAAGAAGAAGAAGACGAAGAAGAAGAAGAAGAAGAAGAAGGAGACGCGTATCGTGGAGAAGAACAAAAAGAAGAAGAGAAGAGGAGAAGGAAGACGGAGAAGAAGAGAAAATGAGGATGGAACTTAGAGAAAAACTGAGCATGGAAAAGAATGATTCACATTAGTACATGACAAAATCATCGTCCATGTCACAGATTACTACAAGAGCTACATAATGTTACATGCTAAATAAAACTTTAAACTGTACATAGTTCCAGTTATCTGATGGATGCAGTGACCATACTAAATGAGTATAGAGCATTTGCAGCCTCGTCTATATTTTGCTTCCATTTGTTGCCTTTCAATCCACCGAAGAACTTGTTCCTCCGCTTTCCTCATCTTCACTAAAACTAGATGGCATCTCTGCTGCAGACCTACATCATATAAGCATTTGTGCATCATGAGAGAGAGAGAGAGAGAGAGAGAGAGAGAGAGAGAGAGAACAGCACTAGTTTGAACACCATATTACAATAAGAAAAATGTCAAGCCACTATAAATGTTCCTGTCATAAAGAGACAGAAAGCACAAATGACAGTTTTATTTGCATCTTCAGAGAGAAAGATGTCCAAGACGCTTTTTCTCCAACATTTGCGTAAAATCATACATCCTCGAATTAGCAAGACCATTGTTTAGAATACATTTTTCACTTTGCCTCTCAATACCAACAGCATTGGTCATTTACATAATGAAATAGTTGTCTTCATTGAATCTATTTATTTTTCTACGGACCGAATTTTTGATCTGTTTCAGTTCACAGTTCATATCAGAAGTTGACATTATTACCCAAAGAAAGGCACATTGACGATGACATTAGCCACCAAAGTTCGAAAACATTTCAATTCATTCCACCACAAAAACCAATATCAATTAAATAATTTAAGAAGTTAATATATTAGACCAAACCTCATGACTTGATGATAGGTTTGTGGTAGGTTATCCATCACTGATGATGTTTTCAGGTGTTGCTGCTGGGAAAATTCTTGCCTTGTTCTTTGTGGACCCTAAAAATTAGAAACATGTGAAGAAAAGAGTACACTAAACAGAATCATCCTGAAATACCATCAATGAATTAGTGATGATGCAGGCACAAAACTTACAGTCAAATCACTCTTGAATGGGATATTCACTTGACTTTCATTTTTTGTTCCCCTATTGCGGTAAATTTTGTCATCCTGCATACATCATTACCAAAGCACCAAAAGTTTCAGCACCAAAAGAATCACAGACAGCAAATATTATTATCGGTGGGAAGAAGAAAGTTGATTTTAAACCTTAATAATTTCTCTGGAGAGCCCTTTCTCCCCAGAATTGATGTACTCATTTCTTTTCGTGGTCAAATTGGCATGCTCATTATCAATATTTCCTCCAAGGGCAACCCTTGTCCCCACATCACCATACTTGCGAGACCAAGACTCAGCTGGTTTCTCTCTCGATTTTCCACCACCATATTTCAGATTAGAAAGGCTTGAAACAGAATCCATTGTCATAGCCTCAACACCCGGCCCCCGCCTCAAACCATACTCATCTCGACTCTCAACGCCAGGTATATCTCTAGCGGAACCTTCAGCCAATTCTAATGAAGAATAACTCCTCGGATGATAAGCACCAGGATTGGAGAAAGGAGTCTTTATTCTGGATTTTTGGTGAATGTAGCCATCAGGAATATCAGACCCACGTCTCATTTTGTAATCCATACCATCAACGTTGTTAAAGGAAGTCATGCTGGAGTGATATTCAGATCCCTGAAAGGATTTAGATTAGCCAAACATACGATCAATCATATGTAACTCATTATCTTCTCAAAGTTGAGTACAAGAATCAATAAAAGAACTGTGAACAAAGCAGATTTGTAAGCTTCTACTTATAGCCTTTCATTGCGAATGTGAAAACAGGTGTGTGAGTGCAGGCATAAAATAAAGAAGGTACATGCATAAAATCTCATTAATTGATTATAAAGAAGGTACTACAGGCTACATCACAAACACCAGATAAAGGAAACTAGAATAAACAACAGCTGTTGTTTCCCAATTAGATCTAATACACATAATTAAAACAATTGATTGAGTTGTCTGGAACTACAAAATCAGGTAAGTTACACCATCCAAGTTTCCTGAAAGGGAGAACCAAGGCTATCATGATGAGGATTAAAATAAATCATCTGTTCAGCACAGCATGCTCAGAAACTCAAATTCCATGGCAAAATGTTGACCCAAATTTAGCTAGGTGGAGATTTCAGAACACCCAAAGGTACTGATAGTCAAAATATTCAGTTTCCAGCAATTGCTTCATATAATTGTCTCAATGCAAAGCGAAAGAGCCTAGAAAGATTGTAGAGCTGAACAACAAAAAGCAGCAAAAGGACAACTACTAATTTATGATAGCAGTTCAGACACCATAAAGCTTTAGAAGACTAGGCCAATGCCAAACTTCTTCAAAGATGGGTTTTATAACAAGGAAAGGACTTCTGCCACCAACTGATTGGCTCACTACCTTCCATATTATTATGTAAGAATTGGAAATTCGTGAAATATAAAATTCATTAAATTAGAAGGGAAGTTTGTGAAGAGAAAATTATCCAGATCAACAAACCATAATGACGATCATACCAACAAGCAGAGTTTTTAATTCACCAAAAAAAAAAAAAGAAAAAAAAATTCAGAATTTCACAGAAGCACGAATTCCAACATGAAAATTCAAACACAGAGGTGAAATAGAACAGCTGAAGAGACTTCATAAAATGTTAGTGGATGCATGTTGATGTGCAAGACCCTAATCAGGATATAACCCTGCTTTTAACCTTCATGTATCTAAGCAATGATGACAGACCAAAATGCATCATGTAGAACTCCTAAAATGAATATTGGAGACTTCACAATAACCTTGGAGATATTAAGTATCTAGATTTTTAAACAGAGCGCACAAACACTTGGTGTGATACTTCAACACTTAATTCAAAATAAACATGAGCTAAAATCCAATATCCAATGATGAAATATTAACTCACCTTGCGAATCTTAGAACTTTGGCGAACATTTGAAAAATCAGGTGAGGCAGGGAGATCAGCTTCTTCATCACAATAATTTTCTGATATGAGTTCACATTAAAAAAAACAAGAGTGAGAATGATGAAGAACACCAAGACTGCCAATATGTGAGCTTTACAGATAAGAGTCAAACACAACTGTTGCCCAAAATATATGGTTTCAAGCTAGAAGGATGAAACTGCTGAAATGCAGTTAATTATAAGCAATCACAAAGCGAAAACCACTTAATGATATTATTTTGCCAGTGCAATTAAGAAAGAAACTACTAAGACTATTTGGGTCAGGTATAATACCACAAAACTTGTCAAGAGGACCGAGAAACTCCATTAAATTTGCAAATTGCAATATAGATATTCTAACTCACCTTCAACCGGGTCTTGCACTGAGGACTCAAATGCACCAGGGGGAAGTGGATCAAATTCAACACCAAGAGGAGGACCATCCTCTCGATAATGCTTCCCCAGCTGCCTCTTGACAGCAGTTACAGCAGCATTCTCAACTTGTCCCTTGACTTTTAGGTAACCTGATGGACCAGACCTAGGCTTTACACCCTTTATATCCGCAGGAAATTTTGGTATCAGGTATCTTGAAATGGCGGCATCAGGAGGGACCTCAGTTTCATGATTAGGCATATTGCGCAATGAGGAACTACTTCCTGAAGATGTATCTTCTGTACGGTTGTAGTTTCCAGCATAGTGACTGCCATGCTCAAATGTGAGGTCTGCAGCAGAAAATTCTTTTGAAGTCAACCTTCCACTTTCAACTTCCCTGGTATCGAAATTCTTATCATCCCCCTGTTTTGTGCTACCACATGAATCCTGCCTGTGCCCGCTACCACGATCTTGTATGACTCCACTTGACCGATCTTGCCTTCCAGTGGCATAGTTTTCCCCATTCATTAACTTCTTGTCCTTTAACCTCCTGTGGCAAAACCAGCCAGAAACTTGCTTCTCTGTCAAACCTATGGACTCTGCAAGTTGTATTTTCATTGATTCTGAAGGGTATTTATGTTCTGCAAAAACAAGAGCACAGTTTTCATTTTTTCAACAGTGTCCAAGAAAGATTTAAAAGTAACTAGAACACACAAAAAAGTAAGAAAACGTATGTACCATTATAAAATTTCTCCAATGCTTCAACCTGGGCAGGTGTCTTCACAATCCTTTTCTTGTTCTTCTCCAAAAGGGATTTATCATCATCAGGATGCATCTCACATGATTCTAAATCATTAAGAACATAAGCAAATACATAAGGTACCAAGAATAGCTAAAAGGGGCATCACTAATCACTTAACAAAAATGATCCCTAATTGTTGTTTGGACCACTAACACACCAATTAATGAACAAACAAGTTGTAAAGATGAAATTACTTTTGAATTGAGTTCATGGCAGATACCACACTCAATAGTTTTTTAACATACAATATCAACATTGTTTTGAAAATTTAACAACAAAATATTCATTTAAAAACCTTTTCCGAAACTTGTTTTACTGGACTACAGCGTCAAAAAATAAAGTAGTGTTTTCAATATGCTACTTCACAGAAAAGACAAAATAGAAAATAACTAGATTGTTTATAAATTCAATAACACAATCAATCATTTCTTTATTTCAATTCATAGACAACCTACAACTATATTACAGCATGAATGTACTATTAGAGTTATCATTAACTTAACCTTGTTTCTCATATTTTATTCTATGTATATCCAGAGCGAGTATGTGCCTCAAAAGGGAAACACGGTGATTCAAATCTAGGTATTTTGAGTCAAATCTAAATAAATATTAAAGCTGAAGTGGATGTTGAATTGTGGCAAAAATGTCTCCCAATTATATCCATTCATCGATTTTTGCAAAATGTATATGCTTTGGCATCCTTTTGACTCATATGAATCAAAGTAAGCTACATTTGTTCAAATTCCAGTGCCCCATGAATGAACAGAACCTACAGTACACTATACACATGCCAATTTATCTATCTTTTTGCTCAAATTAAGGACAAGTAAAGACTGGCTATTTACTTCTTCATCTGCAATCCGATATTAAGAAGTAAAAAATAATGAAAGCTTGCAAGAGAAAGACACAAAGCAATGGAATCTGACATGTGCAGTCTGCTATAAACTTTTGAACCAACAAGAAAGCGACAAGATAACTAGGTTTCATATAGTTGAACAGCAGGAACACTTTGTGAGGAGACAAAGAATATTCATAAATGACAGAGAACTTCTTTCAGAAAACTTTCATGTATTTTCTTTCAGATGATTTCCGGATAGCTTAACTTTACCTATTTTTTTGATTAACATTTTCCTTTCTATGAAGTACAAACCAGTAATAACTATTACCCAAAAGGAAGAATTGATAATCTTGCTATGATGAAATAACTATGAAGTACACCGGAGAACTGCAAATGATGAAATTGCAATTTCGTCCAGCAGTTCTCTCATCTTGCTGATACATTAGCATCTAAGAAGACTATCAGGTAAATATTCATACACAATCAAATTGAACCCTAATTTAAACGCAATTCAAAAAGTAAACAAGAAATTAAACAACATTGTTCACCAAAAAATCCCTAAAATTAAACTACAGCAACAAACAACCCAAAATCCAGAAAAAAAAAAAAAATCAATAATTCCCACATGCCAAGGCCATGTAAATCATGATTTGGTGGGCAGAAATTGAAATAATTGTTATACCTTCTCCCATGATGCTCCTGGCGTGACTTTTTCTAGGGTTTTCCTTTTTTGATTGGTTTCGAATTTCTACGCCCTTTCTCTGTTCCTCTATCGACCCATCAACGATTCATCCCCACTGAACGTGGCGGAGAATTCAAGAAATTCTAGACAGAGAAAGAAAGCGAATCTTTTGTGGGCTACATGAGATGTTAAGTTGATGTATATCTGAATAGGAGGGAGACTTAGAAAGAGAAAGAGATGGCTGGGAAGAGAATTGATTTTCTTCTTCTTTATGCTGATTGTTTGTCAATTTTACAATCTTTTAGCTTTGATTTGCAAATCCTTCTTGTTTATTTTTAATTAATTCTGTATTTATTTGCTTCAGAAAAAAATATAAATTATGTATTTTATTTGATTTCTTCTCATTCATCTGTCTCTATATGTTTGCTGCTTTTTGCATTAACTGATAATGTATAACCTTCTTGCACAAATTAATGGCCTTTTGCTTTCCAAAAAAAAAAAAAAGGCATTTTAACTTCTAATTGCAGCCAATTTTGCAAAATATTTCCAGAAATTTTTAATATTTTGGATTCTTTTGAACACCATTTGGTATTGACAAGATTAAATTTTGGAGGCCTTCTCATGAAAGTTTCTAATATATTATTCTTGTATACTCTTTTGCTAGGGATTAGGATATTATTTGACTACAACTCTACAAGGTAAAACTTCACCTTATGCACTAAATAGAAATAATTATAAAATATTAAGTTAAACTTAGTAAAATTAAAATAATTTATATTTATATTATTTATGCAACAAAATTAAATTTATGATTTGTGCAATGCATATCATCTAATTTAACATCAAATATAACATAACATGATTAAATAATTATTTAATTGTCGAAATACATGTTGCATTTGTAGAGGATCATAATTTATTTTTAAAGTATACATATTGTTATGTCTACAATATAATTCAATTCACCCATCATTTTTTTTAGTTTGTTTTTTTATTGTTAATGGCTATAACTACCCTCAATTTTTCTTATCAATTTAAAGATAAAAAAAGTAAAAATTTCACAAATGAATTTCCTAGTTTATTTTAAAATACATATTCAAAAAAATTTATTCAATTTCATTAATTAATAAGTTTGAAAAGTTTTAACAATCCTTTTCAATCAGCCCACATTGATTTGGTTTTTTTCTTTTTTATTTATTTATTTATATCTTTTCTCTAAATTTTTCAATTTAACAAATTTTCAAATATGTAAATAATTCTGTTATTGAAATCTAGAAATGAACAAAGAGCAGTTGAGGAGATTTTTTTATCTTCAAGATCACTAGATCTGGTAGTGCTTGAATCTTTTATTTCTGCTAACTTACTCATAGTCTATTGATTGACATCATCTGCCACCTAAAAGAGAACAAATAACTCCCGGAGGTAATTTTTCATCTCCGAGATAATTTATGGTTTCCGGTGTTGAGTTTGTCTCTCCTAGGAGATGAGCTGCACCATTAGATGAGAGAAAGATGATCGTCAGCGTTACAACAAAAATGAATACTCGTGGATGAGTCATTTTGGTACATGAACACCCTTGTTTTCTTAATATTAACAAAGAAATTATTAGCTTCTATGATTGGATATAATCTATATAAATAGAATTGAGAAATTAATATAAATTACATATACATAAAAGTTTTATGATTATATCTTAAGTTAGGTTCAATTTAACGAAATGACAACTAATTAATTTATAAATAATTTGTAAACAATATAGACTTATATATTTATAGTATCTATGAGAAAAAGTTATAGCATGATATTATTAAGTGATTCAAAGAAGATCTACAATTAGTTTGCATTTTTTTTAGCTAATTTTTTTTTTAACTTTCCATTAACTGTGGACAAGTTATAGTAATATATGTATTGTGTATTTATGCTATTAATTATAATATAATGCCAAAAAAAAAATAAAAAGGTATAATGTAGGCTAGTAAGATCGAAGAATAATCGAGACTTTATTTTGTAAGTTTGGAGATTGAGGGCACAAGGTCTTAATCTGTATGACTTTAAAGTTAATAATTTGATTAAAGTGTTAATGTTAGAGATCTAATATAAATGTGGATATAATATCAAAATTGTATCTTCCATTGATGACTAAAGTGTTTGTATTACCAAAACCTGTAAAATTATAACTAATAAATTAAATTCATATAGATAGTTAGCTGAGAAAATAAATAAAAATACATATGCATAAAATTATCACTACTGCTGATTATTTAAATAAATTAAATTAGGTTCAATTTAACTAAATAATCACTTATTATCTTATACCTAACTTTTAAGTAATATATATATATATATATATATTGTTTCTATTAGAAAAAATCATAGCATGATATAAATAAGGTGATTCATAGATGATCTATGATTAGTTTACATGCATTATTAGCTTTTTATATATACTTTCTATTAATTGTGAATAAGTTTTATTAATATAGGTATTGTGTATTATATACTCTATTATATTATAATCCCTCGAAAATAAAATAAAAATAGTAAGGTGGGTTTTTAAAATCCAAAAATCGAGATTGTGTGCTGTAAGTATATATGGAGATTGAGTGCACGAGGTCTTGAACTATAAAAATTTAAATTTAACAAATTGGTTGAGGTGTCAATGATATATCTTCTCGAAGATCAAATATAATTATTGATATAATATAAAAATTGTTCTTTTTCTTTCCATTGATATGTTGATTCCTGTGATTATATTACCAAAACCTCTAAAATTATAACAAATAAATCTTTTTCTTTTTTAAATTCTCTTATAATAACTACATATATAGTTATGTAATTGTAAGAGACAGTTGTATATATACAAATTTGAGTTATATATATATATATATCATCTATAAGTTCAAATAGTTGGGTAACTTTGAATTTTCAAGAAATCTATCTTGTATAAAAACTTCATGCAGTACTTAAAAATCAAATATTGTTCAATAATATACTATAAAATCATTTAAAATGTAATTGTACATAAATTTTTATTGTATTCACAACACAATACCTTGCAATCTAATATAATTTTTTAGATGATACTTTCACAAATATGTTGCAATGTAATAAGATTTGGTAAATTGTGTATTCTTATTATGAAAATTTCCTTATCACATTTCAAAAACATAAATTTATACCATTATATAAGTATTATGCAAAAACGTGATTCTTTGTTCCTATTTTCATAACATGCAATTCTTGTTTCAACATCGACTAAGTTTTTTTGATAATTAAAAAATTAGAATTTAAACCACTGTTTGTTTTGAATTCTTAATTTTGAATATTTAACTTTATCATACTTAATTAATTTTTTTATGAAATCATACATAAATAGTTCATATTGCATATGATTTTAATTTTTTACTTTGGTAACATAAGGGAAATAAGGAGAACTTCAAATAGAGATTAAAGATGTTAGAAAATGATCACATAAGAATCCGACTTATTCAGTTATCTCTTTATCACAAAGTCATATTATTCAAAGGTTATAACTGACGAAATTTAAGAGGGACTATTATTTAAGTATGCATAAAGTAACAAATCACGCATCCACCGATATGTTTTATTTTCCGAGATGACTACGCTCAACCATGTGTAAGTTCTTATTTATTTATGGATCCACAACAAGTGAATGCCAATTTCGAACCTAAATTGTGTTAACATCCACATATCACGATACAAATTTCAGTTATGCCTATCTTTTCTTCATCGAGATTATTACTATCAGCCATGATGTTCGATTTTGAAGCTAATTGCTCACATATCCCACCACCTAGAAGAGAACCAAGAGCAGCTGGGTCGATTTTTTCATCTTCGAGATCACTAGATTCGACAATGCTTGAATCCTTGATTTCTGCTAACTTACTCTTAGTCTGTTGATTGACATCATCTGATTCAGAAGATATGATCTCACAACCACCTATAAGAGAACAAATAACTTCAGGAGGTAGTTTTTCATCTCCAAGATTATTTGTGGTTTTATGGTGTTGAGTTTGTCTCTCCTAGAAGACGAGCTGCACCATTAGATGAGAGATAGATGATCATCAACGTTACAACAAAAATGAATACTCGTGGATAAGTCATTTTGGTAGATGAACACCCATGTTTTCTTAACACTAACAAAGAAATTATGAACTTCTATGTTTGGATATAATCTATATAAATAGAGAATTGAGAAATTAATATAAAGTGCATATGCATAAAATTTTTATGATTATATCTTACTTACATGATTGCGGATTATTTTTAAACAATTAAGTTAGGTTCAACTTAAAGAAATTAAATGACAAAAAAAAGGTATAATGTAGGCTAGTAAAATCGAATAATCGAGACTTTGTTTTGTAAGTTTTGAGGTTGAGGGCATAAGGTCTTGATCTATATGACTTCAATGTTAATAATTTGGTCAAAATGTTAATGTTAGAGATCTAATATAAATGTTGATGTAATATAAAAATTGTATCTTCCATTGATGACTGAAGTGTTTGTGTCACGTCCCGTTTTCTTTTATAAAATTATCAGAGTTTTACTTGCGGGCGTGCAAGAAGAAATTGTAAAAGATATTTTCATAAACAGAAGAAAGAGGTAGGAGACGACAGAAGAATGAGGTAGGAGACGATCAGAATCATTCACATATCAACAATCAGATTCAATCGATTGATATAACATTCGCAGTGGAAATAACATCATCAGGATCCATCATCCCAAACATATATGAGATTATTTATTACAAAACGTGAATTTCTAAAAATCATTGTTAATTGTTGTGGAACATCAAACTTAAAAACACAAGTCCGGATAGAGCACCACCACTCTCTCTCTACAGTTCATCATGTTCGTTGTTATACCCCGTCAGGTTAACCCGAGTTGTGTCTAATAAGATTAAGCCGGAAGCAGACCGAAGAGCTGAGCACTGAACCAAGCCAGAAGGGTCCGACCAGACCACATTAGATGACCAGCTGAAGGATCTCGAGTTTTCATGCCAGATATGGTCACCTGATCCGACCAGATATTAGGATAATCCGGCCAGAACGAGATCTGACCACTACCTAAGGGGCTAGTGTTATACCCCACTAATCTGACCCGACTAGAAATGTAACGCCCAATTCTCTAATCACATGCATCTTACATTGAAATGCATTCATGAGCATTCAATCTATATTTCTAAGCATCTTATTACGAAATGCGCTGAATTCTCAAGTATATGCCTATTTTATGATCTAATTAGTCATGATTACTTTATCTATGCATGATATTATTATGGCATTCCAACTCTATAGCCTAATATACACTGTTTAGTGCTTTTTCTTTTACAGTGGAAAGGTTTGGCTTGGGAAGAGAAGATAGATGTGCTGAAAACGGTTATAAATACGCTAAATGCATAATATCTCTAAAACGACATTCCTAGATTAACTTGATTACTCTTCTAATTTATGAATTTCATTTCATTTATTTATAATTCTAAAGTAAGTAAAATGCTGCAATTTGATTGGTTAGTTGACTAGGGTGCACCAAAAGCACTTTTAATGTGTTGCACTAGATTATTGAGATCTTTCATCCAACACTAACCTTCTACTTAGGCCAAAAACATGGCATATTGTCCATTTAACACCCACACATGTCCAGCCAATAAGAACAAAGCAAGTGGAAGTCTTTAGCAAGGTCAAAAGTAGTAGGAAATGTCTTTTTATGCTTTCATTTGTTCACATTAGACTCAAAAACGAACAACCCTCTTCTCCTCTTCCTTTCTTCAACCTTAGAACCCCAAATACCATACAAAAACTGAAATTTATCATGGAGGTTGCATATGAGATGAATTGAAGCTAGTTGGTGACTCTTTTGGTGAAAACGTTGCATCCTTAAGCTTAATTGCTAGGTCTGATCCTATCTCTGTGTTCTATGCTTAAAATTATGTTCATATGATGATTACATGATCTGATTTTATATGTAGTATTATGAAGATGAATTGAAGATAACTAAGTTAGTTGAAGTAGTTTAATTAAACTTGTGAATCTGATAAGTTGTGGCTGATTCTATTGATGCTGGATATTGTTATAATGATTGGAAGTATGCTTGAAGAATTAGAAGATAGGTAACTCAAGTGGTTATTTAGGTTAAGTTATGCAAGAACATAATTAGTTCGGTTCATGTGAGTTTTATTATTGCAAAGTTAGGGGCTGCCCTATTAGTGTTCTTAATTTATTGAATTAAGGAATGATATTAAGATGAATTATAGGTTTTGATGTGTTTAATTGAATGATAATGTCTCTTCATTGAATGAGCATTTAAAGGTATGTATATGCATGCTTGATCCTTTTAGGTTTATAAGCACATCGTATCTTCCCCAAGGGCCAAACACTTCCACTATTGTACTTGCTTTGGATTTGAGGTAAGTTGAAGCTTTTAATTGCTGCATTGCAAGAACTAATTGATATTCATGTAATTTGAATGATATGTGAATGATTGTTTTATGTCTACAATTGAATGGTATGTGAGATTAACGGGATACATGATGCATATAAAAGATGTTTTGAAAGAGGAAGTATGGTACTTGATTGATTGAGAGTAGGCAACATGACTATACGGTCTACAGATGATAGTTGAGCTATCGGAGAGTAGACACAATGTGTACGGTCTGCTGATGTTGGTTGAGTACTAATGATAGTGCTTAACTAATAGAGAGTAGATATCATGATGTGATGATTGGCCAATCTTAATGAAACGCTTGTACGGCCTACTGATATTGATTGAGTACCAGCCTTCCGGGTACCTTACAAAGAATGTTTTCAGAATAAATGAGTATGGAAAAGCATGTTGCATGATATGATTCATTATACGTGGTTGTGTGCATAAGTTTCAACTTACTGAGCTTATTGCTCATTAAAAAGTTTTTGTAATGCAGGTAATGATGTGCAGTGATAATTGGTCTCCTAAATGGCCAGTCAGTTTGTTCATATGCCATGCTCAAGATGAACTTTTGAAGATTATGTTCAGTTACTTATCTTTTGGACAATTAAACCGTTGAGGACCTGTTGTAAATAGATATTTTGGATTCCATGTATAAACGATGATATATTTCAATCGACAAAGTTCCTTTCAAGTATTATGAAGTTCTCTTGTAAAAATTAAATATTGGGGACCTTCTTTAATGGCTGGCTGCGTTTTCAAGTTAAGTCAAGCATCTAATATTCTCATACATGTGTTTCTTAAAAGTATTTCGAATTAGTAAAGTGTGGGAGTGTTACAAGAAAGGCAGAAGACCCGACCAAGGTCCGACTAGAAATATCCGAAGGGCACGCCAGATTTAGTTTACTTCACGAAGGAGTCCACAAAAAAGGAAATAAATCCTACACCAAATCGTATCTGATTTAGATAGGATTAAATCTAATTTTTTTCCTTATATGTTCCCTAAAATCAAGGGATTTATTTCTTACTTTCCAAGTTTCATATCTCGGGTCTAGCCTATAAATAGAGCCTCAATTATCATTCAAGGGGATCGAATTCTAGATCCGAAATCATTGTAATTAGAGAGTTTTTACTCAATTTGATATAAAAATGTTTTGTCCGGCCAAAACCGACCGACTAGAACAAGCCTAGCAAATTTGCCCGAGTAGGCACCAGACACCGTCTTTTTCTTATTTTATTTGATTTTTGTATTATTTGTTCTGTTCGGTTTACTTGAGCCGGATCGAGATTTTTATGTTAGGCTAGGATTTTGTACTTTACAAAATCTGACGTCAACATTTGGTGCTAGAAGGAGGGGGTGAACCTCCGCAACACATAGTTCCATGACAACCAACACGTTCAATAACCGAGAAGACATGAGAGACACACCCCACCCCCAAAATCTATTGCCTGACGGCTCTGGTCAGCGCCAGCCAAGGATAAAAATATCGGTATCAGTAGAAATATCGATACCTTAATTTTATGGAAATATCGATGGAAATATCGAAATATCGATGAAAATATCGAAATATCGACGGAAATATCGAAAATGTCAAAATATCGATACTTGAATTTTAAGGAAATTTTGGGAAAATTTCCGGATATTTTTGTCCATGGCGTCAGCTACACGACACCCCTGGAGTCGTAACCAACACCCCTTAGGAAAGGATTCCCATGGGCATCCCACTAGTAACCGAGCCCCGAGGGATTGGGATGACCTCAGAGGAGATCAAGGCTATGATGTTCCAACTTAGTGAGAGACTTAAGGAAGTAGAGGCTAGAGAGAAGAACCGAAGAACTCATGATATTGAGGACACTCAATCCTCAAACGAGACGAGGAACAAATGGAAGAACATAGGAAAAGATGTAGCGGCCGAGCGGCGACCAGAAGAAACCCTGCCACCAGAATAAAGTCAACCAAAAACCCAGTTCTGCCCGACCCGATCTGCAGCACCGACCAAAACTCCAAGCATTTTCGACCGAATAGGCCCCGCCTCCACTCGCGAGGCCAGAAACTCTAAAAAAATGTTGAATTTCGGGAATGAATATCGACAAGGTAGAAAAATGGTGGAGAGTAGGTACTCCAAGGACGAAGATGAGGAGGAACTGAGGCTTAGACAAAGATTGGCTGAGATTGAAGGCAAGAGACCAAGACCTGAACTGGAGAGGACGCGAAAGAAGAACTCACCTTTCATAGATCAGATTTCTAATCGGATTACTCCCACAAAATTCAAAGTACCCCTAGTTGGTCTCTATAATGATGAAACTGACCCGAGCTCACACATAGATAAGTACGCTTCGTGGATGGAGCTGGAAGGGGTCGGGAAGGAGCTCATGTGCAAAGCTTTCCCCTTGACGCTAGGAGACTGAGCTTAGAGATGGTTCTGATCACTACCAGATTCTTCCATCGAAGGATGGGAAGAGCTAACTTACCTTTTTCTCACACAATTCATGGGCTCGAAGACGAGGTCTATCCCGAAAGAAAGACTGGTGAATATCAAACAAGGCAGAGACAAATCGCTGAGGTCCTACATGGACAGGTTCAACAAGCTCATCTTGGAAATGGAGCACGTTTCCGATGACGCGGTGCTCATGGCGATCATGGCCGGCCTCCGTCCAAAAATAAGATTCTGGTGGAATGTCAATGAACACAGCCCCAAAACATACCACGATTTTCTAAATCGAGCAGAAAGATATATTGGAGCCAAAGAGGCTGTACCAGAGGAAAAGTCAACCCAAGAAAGGGGGAAGAAAATGAGAAAAAGAAGAGCACAACACCTTTCAAGCCCCCAGGAGAGTTCAAAGTTTATCAGAACGAGGAGCTAGATCAGGTTCGACACATCCTGACAGTCAGTCCTGTCCAGGTACTTACCGAGTTACAAGGCCAGAATATACTGCCAGTCCCGAGACCAATGAAAGCCGATCCTGCTCGGTTCAGGTATTGTCAATACCACAAATCTTCGGGACATGATACGGACAGGTGCAGAGCTCTTTTGATCGAGCTTATGAGGTTAATCGATCAGGGACACCTTAAGGAATACGTTAAAAATCCCGAGCAGAGGCCACAACAACCTCCCCCATCACCTCAGCTTGGAACAATTCGAGAAATTCATACACTCGTGAATAATAATTCTGGTGAGCAGAGATTGTCAAAAAGGATGAGGAGAGAGCAGATCAGAGAAGCGAGAAACGGATATCAAAGATGCCATCCTCTAAGGCCAGAACCGATCCACGCACCTTTAACATTCACCGAGCAGGACGCAGAAGGGAGAGTACAACCTCACAGCGATGCCTTGGTGGTATCGTTAAACATCGACCTTACAATGGTCCACAGAGTCCTGGTCGACACCGGAAGGTACACCAACATATTCCACTTGAATATCTTTAAAAGGATGGGACTTCGTGAATCCGACCTCCAATCTTGTTCCGATTCGATCCAAGGGTTCGGAGGATAGATAACACGCATGGGTGGAACGTGTGAGCTCAAGGTCATATTCAGAGTCGGAGATAAGACAGTTCACACAACGACCGAGTTCAAAGTGGTAGACCTGAACTCGGTCTATAACGCAATCTAGGGACGACCACATTTGGCTAAGATAAAAGCAGTAATATCAATATATCATTTGGCCATCAAATTCCCGGTCGGAGATGAGGTATACGTAATCCGAGGTAATCAAATGACAGCTCGAGAATGTGAGTCAGGCCTAAAGCCGAGAGAGCTCAACATCATCGAGCAGATTGAAATGGGACAGGAAATGATGGAAGTAGCAAATCAGGTCCTAGACTTGGGGTTAGAAGTCGATCTTGAACTCATTGAGCTAGATCCCGAGCCCGAGCCGAAACTCTAAGGAGTAGTGAAGAGGAGGCCAACCGGCACCATGAAGGTCGGCACAAGCTCCGAGCCGACCGACCAGAAGTTAGACGAGGAAATGGCCGATCAGAATGTTGAATGGGAGACCTTGGATCCCAGGATGGAAAAGCCCAAGAGAAGGGCAGCGCCGGTGGAAGAACAGGATATAGTTCAATTGGATAAGAGCAGACCAGAGATAGAGCTCAAAGTTGGCAGAAGTTTATGAGAACCATTTAAGGGAGAACTCATAGCTTTCCTGACCAAGAATACGGATGTCTTCGCCTGGTGCCATGAGGATATGGAAGACATCCGACCAGAAGATCCATGCCATTATCTGAATATAGACCCTGCTGCTAAGCCAGTGGTCCAGAAAAGACGGAGGCTCAGTCCGGACAGGTACGAGGGTTTAGAGTTGGAGGTCTAGAAGCTACTCGGAAATGGCTTCATTAGGGAATGTGAATACGCAGTTTGGGTAGTTAACCCGGTTCTGGTAAAGAAGGCTAATGGATCTTGGAGGCTGTGTGTAGACTTTACCGACCTCAATAAAGCATGCCCCAAGGACTGTTTCCCTCTGCCAAACATAGACCAGCTGGTAGATACAACAGCTGAACACGAAGTCATGAACTTCATGGACGCATACTCGGGCTATCATCAGATACCCATGGCCGAGCACAACCAAGAGCACACGATGTTTGTTACGGATCGGGCTCAGTACTGTTACAAGATGATGTCTTTTGGTCTAAAAAATGTCGGGGCTACCTACCGGAGATTGGTCAATAAGATGTTTGCAGCTCAGATCGGAAAGACCATGGAAGTGTATATAGACGACATGCTGGTGAAATCAAAAAAAAGTGGAGGACCATGTAGCCAATCTGGCAGAAATGTTCGACACATTAAGGAAATACAGAATGAAGCTTAACCCAAAAAAATGCTCATTTGGGGTCGGCTCTGGAAAATTCCAGGGCTATATGGTGAGCCAGCAAGGAATCGAAGCCAATCCCGAGAAGATCGACGCGATCGTGAAGCTGACACCCCCAAGAAGGGTGAGGGATGTCCAGAGCCTGACCGGGAAGGTGGCCGCACTGAATAGATTTATATCACGTTCTACTGATAAGTGCAGGCCTTTCTTCAACTTGATCAGGAAAGATGGTAAATTCAATTGGAGTAGTGAATGTGAAAAAGCCCTGGAGGAATTGAAAAAATCATTGATGGAGGCCTCGGTGCTCGCGAAACCCGATGCTGGAGAAAAGTTACAGCTTTACCTAGTAGTATCTTCATATGTGATCAGTGCAATCCTTGTTCGAGTAGAGAAAGGAGCCCAACAACCGGTGTATTACGTCAGCCAATCCCTCTATGACGCCAAGCTCAGATACCCGGCCATGGAAAACTGGCTTATGCTCTGGTCATCTCGGCCAGGAAACTAAGACCATACTTTCTGGCCCACCAGGTCGAGGTACCAACAAATTTTCATCTGAAACAGGTCCTCGGTCGACCTGATTCTTCCGGCCGTCTACTAAAATGGTCTGTCGAGCTCGGACAATATGACATTCATTACTCACCAAGAACAGCGATCAAAGGCCAGGCCCTAGCAGACTTTATCGCCGAATTTACCCCTACAATCGTACTTTAGGAGAAGAGTCGAGAGCTTTGGAAAATATTTATAGACTAGTCTTCCACGCAGACGGCAGCCGGAGCCGGCATCGTGCTCATCAGCCCTACAAACAAGTATTTTTGCTCAGCAATGAACAACGAAGCAGAATACGAAGCTTTGTTGGCTGGGTTAGAGATGGCCAGACAATTTGGGGCGGACGACCTCGAAGTTTTCAGTGATTCACTTCTGGTCGTCAATCAAATCTCAGGAGAATACGCCGCAAGAGATGACAAGATGATGAGATATCTAAGATCGGTAGAAGTGGCCTTGGTAGAATTTAAAAAGATCCGAGCCGAACAAATTCCTAGAATAAATAACACCTAAGCTGATGCCCTAGCCCAACTCGCAACGAGCGAAGGAGCAGAAGACATCAGGTCAGTTAACATCGGCATGATTGAAAGCTCGGCTTTGGACCAGATGACAATATACACTACCGAGCAAAATAGTAATTGGATGACTCCCATCATCCAATATTTGGAAGGTGGGAAGGAGCCCGATGACCAGATCGAGGCTCAAAAACTGAGAATACGATTCGCCCGGTACACACTGAAGTGAAGAATTTTGTACAAAAGGGGTTTTTCCCTGCCTTTGCTAAGGTGCTTAGATGAGCAAGAAGCTGATTACGCTTTAAGGGAAGTTCACGAAGGAATTTGTGGAAATCACACAGGCGGACAAGCTCTAGCTTTCAAAATTATCAGATAATAATACTTCTAGTCGAGCTTAAAGAGAGATGCAATTAACTTTGCACGAAGATGCGAAAGATACCAGAAATGCACCCCGTTAACAAAATCCCCAGCAGAAGAGTTGAACTCAGTAATGGCGCCATGGCCATTCGCCAAATGAGGGATTGATCTGATCGGACCCCTACCAACGGGTAAAGGAGAAGTAAGGTTTGCGGTTGTGGCCGTCGATTATTTTACCAGGTGGGCTAAGGTCGAGCCGCTCGTTAAGATAACTGAGTCGAAGATAACAGATTTTGTCTGGAAGTCTATCATATGCCGATTTGGCATTCCACACTCGTTGGTCTCCTACAATGGCCGCCAGTTCGACTCGGTGGGATTCAATGAGTTTTGTAAAAATCTGGGAATCAAAAAACTGCTATCCACCCCGTATCACCCCTAGGGCAACGACCAAGTGGAGGCCATAAACAAGATCATCAAGCACACCTTGAGGGTAAAACTTGAAAATTTAAAGGGATCTTGGGCAGACGAATTACCGGGAGTTCTTTAGTCATACAGAACAACGGCCAGAACCTCAACAGGTAAGACTCCATTTTCTTTAGCCTTTGGGTCGAAAGCCGTTATACCAGTGGAGGTCGGCATGCCGACTTGGAGGACCCAGAACTTCGAGGAGCAGAATAATGAAGTTGCCATGCTGACCAGCCTAGACTTGTTAGAAGAAATAAGGCAAGAGTCCGAGCTCAAAAACTTGATCTACAAACAAAGAAGTGAAAGATACTATAACTCCAGGGTCCGGGCTAGAAAGTTCGAGGTCGGAGATTTAGTCCTAAAAAAAGTGCTGCAACACACTAAAGAGCTTAATGCAGGACCACTCGGGCCGAACTGGGAAAGAGCATATCAGATAATTCGAGTGTTGACCAGAGGCGCGTATGAAATAGCTGACCTGAACGGAAAGAAACTATCCAAGCCTTGGAATGCGGAGCATTTGAAGAAATATTACCAATAGTGCTAGGAAATTTTCCTTGTAAACTTTAGCTGCTATTCTTCCACAAATTTTTCGATTAAATAAACTAGTATTTATGTTCTTGATAAATTCTGAAATAGAGCTCCGGCTCAATTCGAGCTCATTCACCGAGCTCAGATTCTAAATCTAAATTAGGGCTCCAGCTCAATTCGAGCTCGTTCACTGAGCTCAAATTCTGAATCTGAATTAGGGCTCCAGCTCAATCTGAGCTCGTTTACCAAGCTCGGAGTCTGAATCTGAAATAGGGCTCCGGCTCAATTCAAGCTCATTCACCGAGCTTGGATTCTGAATCTGAATTAGGGCTCTGGCTCAATCTAAGCTCGTTCACTGAGCTCGGATTCTAAATATGAAATAAGGCTCCGATTCAATCCGAGCTCATTCATCGAGCTCAGATTCTGAATCTGAAATAGGACTCCGACTCAATCCGAGCTTGTTCACCGAGCTCGGATTATGAATCTGAATTAGGGCTCCGGCTCAATCCGAGCTCATTTACCGAGCTTGGATTCTGAATCTGAATTAGGGCTCTGGCTCAATCCGAGCTCATTCACTGAGCTTGGATTTTGAATCTGAAATAGGGCTCCGGCTTAACCCGAGCTCGGATCCTAATCTGAATTAGGGCTCCAGCCCAATCCGAGTTCATTTGCTGAGTTCGGATTCTGACCAGGAGCTCACTCGATCTCTAAATCTAATTAAGGCCTCTAGACCAATTCGAGCTCATTCGTTGAGCTCGGATCCCGATCAGGGGCTCCGACCCCAAGTTTATTTGAGATCTAAATCTGAATGCATCAAAGACTTGTCGACCTATAGGTTATACGATGGTGACAGGAACAAGAATGTACACACAAGCCGAACAAAAATATGTTGCAGCAATTAATTAATTTAATTAATTAATTCGGACACATCAGGACGGTGAAACCTATAAGGTAAGCAGAGAATACGCGGAGTTACAAGTAGAAATATGTTCGTCATTTACAAAAATAATCCGGTTTGGAGGCGGAACCTCTTACAAAAGGTAGAAAGCCAAAT
This sequence comes from Scutellaria minor, assembly GCA_954870855.1. Taxonomy (NCBI): domain Eukaryota; kingdom Viridiplantae; phylum Streptophyta; class Magnoliopsida; order Lamiales; family Lamiaceae; genus Scutellaria; species Scutellaria minor. The sequence continues at coordinate 17,493,053 of OX940729.1, read as the reverse complement.
AACAAAAACACAAAAGACCTGAACTAAACAAAAGTCGAGCACCTAGGTTGATGCTTCGGACATAAGGATTGATGCCTCTGACAGGAAAGCACCGAGCATTGAAAAGAGGTGCAACGAGGGATAAAAGCTACGGTCGGTAACTTCATTCACCTCATCGCCGTCGGCCTTGGCCGACTTCGTCGCCTCCTCCGCACCTGCTGCTGCTCCACCCGAGCCCCCCCGCAATGTCATCACCACCTCCGTCGCTACTGTCCTCTCCGACCTCTAAATCGGCCTCCACCGGAGGATTGGGCATCGACATGAAGTCGATGGGGGGAGCCGGCCTGAGGAGATGATCGGACCCCGAAGGCAGGAACTCCGGTAGCTCATCCATCATCAAGAGATGATAGGCCGGGAGGGGTTGCTTCTCCAGATAAGAGGCCAGAGCCGCCATCAGGGGTCCGTCATCCACGCCGACAGCATGGTTGGTCTGGATGTTGTCCATGAAGCACAAGAGGTAAGTCAGAATACTCTCGTATTTGTATTCTGCCGACACCTTAAACCTCTGGACAACCGCCATCTCGTCCGGCTGGACAGCCCGGGCCTCCTCCAGTTCGGTATGGAGCCGGGACATCTCCACCGTCATGTCAGCCAGTCGCTGCCGGTCAGTCTCGGCAGCTCGGGTCACCACACCGAGTTCCTCCTAAGAGGAGGCCAGCTGAGTGGTCAGAGTGATCCTCTCATCCTTGACGGTGGCCAGCTCAGCCCGAGCATCGCGCAGCTCCATCCGTCGTTGCTCATACCTCTCCCGAGCAGCAAGGTGGGAGACTTGGGCCCTCCAGGCAAAGACAGAAGCTTGGGAGAGAAGGATAACCGAGCAGATGTCAAGATCGACACCGGTCATCTACTGGGTGTAACCCTCCAGCTCTTCGGTCCAGGCCCATGTAGGAGCCTTCATTGCTTCCCCTACCCCATCCGGGAGACTCGTATCGGCTTCTGGGGAATGGGCCTGGTTAGAACTGATCTGGAAGGGGGGTCTCTTACCCAACCACTCCTCGGTCTCGGCCACCCGTCGGGGGTCCCAGCCGGTGACACTTATCGACCCAGCCAAATGCGACTCCGGACCAGAAATAGGCTGGGCCTGAAAAGTCGATTGGCCGACTTTAGAGAGACCACCCTCTTCAACCTGAGCCCGTTTGCTCGGCCCCTATTCGGAGCTGGACAGCCATCTTGTCGGTGCGGCCTGGGACTAGATGGGACGACTCGAGCCTCATTCCCGGGCAGGATTCTGAGTCTCCCAAGCCGGGACCGATGCACGCTGATAACGCTAGCGAAGACGTTTAGCTAGGTCCATCCATAGAGAAATAACTTGGTTGGGGAGGGAAACTGAAAAATTGGAGGCCCGATCAATCAACAAAGGTTCGGAAATCATGCAATAGATATAAATCCGACCTGGACAGGAATATGTACCTTGCACGTGGCTGGGAGCGATATGGAATGGCAAAATCAGGCCGAAAGCGAGGAGGTTCTCTTCACCGAGCAGAACCCTGAAATGCCTCAGGTCCACTGTGGAGAAATCACGCAGGAAACGAATCTTCCGTGTGAAGGAGTCGCCGAGTACAAGGTTCTTGGGCGGGGTCTCTGCAGAGCAAAGAAAAGTTAAAGATCAGAAAAGGTGCGAGAAAACTGAGGAAAAGAAACACTAAATACCCTGGGCGTCGCCGAATTGCGTCGGGCATATAGCCCGAGCAGACTCGTCCGTCCATTCTCCACTGACCTAGAACCATTTGCTGCGCCAGTTTTTGATGGATGATGGCAAACATCGCACCAGCTGAGGCCGGTACTTTCGTACCGAGGTATAGTAAAAGTGGTTCTTCAGACTAGGAGCCAGCTTCAGTCTGAACATCCACGCAACCTCATGAGGGCTCGACACTCCGAGGCCATAATGCCAGAACATCACCACCAGGCCGATAAAGGATGACCAGCCGTTGGGGTGTAGCTGACCTGACGCAATTCCCCAATGCTTAAGATAGCCAACTAGAGTAGGGGCAAGGGGAAATCGCAGGCCAGCCTCAAGAGCTCGAACACTGATCGCGACATGGCTCTCGGGAGGCTGATCCATCCGATCCATTAGATGAGGAACAGTAAGCGTCACGCTCTCCGGAATAGCCAAAAATGCACGCCACTTGATCAGCTCGACCTGAGTTATATAGGTCGGGTAGTCAAAGGCTTCCGAATCACGATCGGGAGCGCTTTGCCGGATCAGGCGCCTGGGTGCTATGGCTCGAATCTAGATCCCCTCAGGGATGATTGAGTCATCTCGTCCCGACGTGCCTACTTCGCTTGAACCGCGTGTTGAGAGGCTCGGGGTGGTGTGCGCGACATCCAAAACATTTACCAACTGCTCTGTCGGGGCGGCCTCTAAGTTAAATGAGGAGGACGGATCGGACGAGTTGGATGCCCAGGAAAATGATGGCTCTGAAACGGGGCTAACCTCCTGGTCGTAGTCTCGGACCGTGGCACTGGAAGATGAATTTGAAGCCATAAGTTAAACAGAGGAGACAAGAATATATATATACCTTGGGAGGTTTCGAAGGACGGGAGATCTTGCACGGTGGTTTGAGGATGGTGTTTTTTGCTCGGAGAAGAAAAGAAAAAAATCGAGGATTTGGAGTTTGCTAAGAGTGAAAGTGGAGAAAAGAGTTTGTCTCTCGCCTATATATAAGAGAACACAACGTCTCTTCAACTTCCGATCTCTGAGATCACGACACGTGGAGCCAGATCTCGACACCTGGCACCTAGCTCGACCGGTAGATATGTAGCAAGACGGAGACTGTTTGACCTGTCAGGGTTGAATGGACTTAGACCCCGCCCAGAGCACGCTCTGACCACGGCCTAAGGGGCTAATGTTATACCCCGCCAGGTTAACTCGAGCTGTGTCTAATAAGATTAAGCCAGAAGCAGACCGAAGAGCTGAGCACTGAACCAGGCTAGAAGGGTCCGACCCGACCACATTAGATGACCAGTCAAAGGATCTTGAGTTTTCATGCCAGATATGGTCACCCAATCCGACTAGATGTTAGGATAATCTGGCTAGAACGAGATTTGACCACTGCCTAAGGGGCTAATGTTATACCCTACTAATCTGAGCCAACCAGGAAGGCAGAAGACCCGACCAAGGTCCGACTAGAGATATCCGAAGAACACGCCAGATTTAGTTTATTTCACGAAGGAGTTCACAAAAAATAAAACAAATCCTACACCAAATCGTATCCGATTTAGATAGGATTAAATCTAATTTTTTTCCTTATATGTACCCTAAAATCAAGGGATTTATTTCTTACTTTCCAAGTTTCATATCTCGGGTCTAGCATATAATAAAGCCTCAATTATCATTCAAGGGGATCAGATTATAGATCCAAAAACATTGTAATTAGAGAGCTTTTTACTCAATCTGATATAAAAAATGTTTTGTTCGGCCAAAACTGACCGACCAGAACAAGCTTAGCAAATTTGCCTGAGTAGGCACCGGGCACCATTTTTTTCTTATTTTATTTGATTTTCATATTATTTGTTCGGTTCGATTTACTTGAGCCGGATTGAGATTTTTGTGTTAGGCTATGATTTTGTACTCTACAAAATCTGACGTCAACACTCGTCATCTCCTGTAACGTGAATTACAGAATAAGGGGTGAGTGCGTGGAATACACTCGTAGGGATAAATTCTGCATCTTATAATAGTCGACAGATATATAATACAGGAAATGTAACATTCAGTCACGTTGTCACAGCACGTAAAATGCAAGACACGTATCTCGTAACTCATCCATTAGATACGGGAATTTCCCGACTTACCCTATCAAACGGTCTTAAATACCGCTAGTGCATTTACAGGACCGCAAGGCCTTTCAGGTAGTAGAGGGGGGTAAGAGACAGTTATTTTTTACAGTCCATAAGACCCTCCGAACATGCAATGTGAACTGAAGTCCTTTCACAGTATATCATGAACACATATACATAACATATAATCACTACATTTAGTATTCCTCATTCATGCTTCAAAATAGGGAAAACTGTAAACAGATAAAGAGTTAGAAATTACCCCCACCTTGTTCGGTGGTTACCACGTGAGTAGCAAGTATCAAAGGTCAAGTATCTCAATGCTCAATCCAACTGATAGCCTACACAAGTTATGGTGTTTTCTTAGATCCTTAATATGTATAATTAAAGATATAAATGATTCCGGAGAAAGTGCGATCATTAAAGACGCGACGGATCGAGAGATTGAGGTTGAAGAGACGAGAGTGGATGTTCAGTTTATAAGGCTAAGATGAAAGATGATGAAATTTGGATCACAATGGAAAAAGAATGAGCTCAATCAGAGTTGAAACGAGCTCGAACAGAGCGTTTTAGGATTAGGGGTATTTTGGTAATTTTGGTCAAAGAGTTGTCTTTGACCGGGACCCACGACCCCGGTCAACGACGTCTCGTCGGTGACGACTCGATGATAATGTACGATTGAAAAAATAGGATTCGGATTGAAAACATGGCATTGCGTGCGTACCCGGTGTCGGGTAAAATCCTCGGCAGACTCGGCAGCCTCGGCAGGGGACGCGCGCTGCCTCCCGGTGCTTCTCGGCAGCTTCAGCATTCCTTGACAGGCCTGCATGCCCAGCGTCCGACATGCTCGGCAGGCCTCGACAGGTGTACACCTAGCACCCGGTGCCTTCGGCCAGGTTCAACATCCTCGACCAAGCTTGCGCGCCCACCCGACGTCGCGCCTAGCGCCTGCTGCTCCTCTTGGCTACCACCAGCTGCAGCGGCGCCGCCTAGCGCCGTCGTCACCTTATCCGCTGGCGACCCAGCTCCGGCCACCACCATCTCTGGCCACCCCTCGCCGGATTCCGGCATGAACAGTACCCCAAAAACATGTCACGTCCCGTTTTCTTTCATAAAAATATCAAAGTTTTGCTTTGTGTGTGAAGAAGAAATAGTAGGAGACATTTTTTTTATAAACAGAAGAAAGAAGTAGGAGATGACAGAAGAAATAGATAAGGGACGATGTGAAACATTCACATATCAACAGTCGGTTTCAACTGAAAATCTCAACATTCACAGCGGAAAAATATCATTAGGATCTCACATCCGAAACATGTACAGAATTATTACAAAACGTGAATAAACACAAGTTTAGGTATAACACTTCTTCTCTCCACCTAGGGCTCATCAGACTCGTCATCTCCTGTAACGTGAATTACAGAATAGGGGATGAGTGCGTGGAATACACTCGTGGGGATGAAATCTACCTCTTATAACAGACAACAGATATAAAATACCGGAAAATATAACATTCAGTCACGTTATCACAACACATAAAATGCAAGACACCTATCTTGTAACCCATCCATGGCTGCGGGAATTTCTCGTCTTATCCCCTAAAACGGTCTCAATACCGCTAGCGCATTTACAGGACCGCCAGACCTTTCAGATGGTAGAAGAGGTAAGAGCTAGTTTTTTTATGGTCCATAAGACCCTCCGAACATGCAATGTGAACCGAAGTCCTTTCACAGTGTATCATGAACACATATACATGACATATATTCATAACATTTAGTATTCCTCAGTCATGTATATGAATATGGAAAACAGTAAACAGATAAAAAGATAGAATTACCCCCACCTTGTTTGGTGGTTTCCGCGTGATTAACAAGTACCAAAGATTTGATAACTCAAGGCTCAATCCAACAAGTAGCCTACACAATTACGGTATTTCTTAGATCCTTAATAATTATAATTAAAGCTATAAAAGAATCCGGAGGAAAAATGATTGTTAAGAACGCAACAGATCAAGAGATCTAAAGAATGGAGTTGAAGAAACGAGAGTGGATGTTCAATCCAAAAGGCTGAGATGATAGAGGATGAAATTTGGGTCACGACGGAAAAAGAATGAGCTCGATCGGAGTTGAAACGAGCTTGAACGGAGCATTTTAAGTTTAGGGGTATTTTGGTAATTTTGGTCAAAGGGTTGACTTTGACCGGCACCACGAACCCTGGTCAACGACATCTTGTCGGCGACGACTCGATAAAGACGTACGATGGAAAAAATGGGATTCGGATCGAAAACACAACGTTGCGTGAGCACCCGTCACCCGATTGGGCGCGCGCGTGAATTCCTTGGCAGCTGCCGAGTTTTCTCCGCAGTATCGGCAGCGTGTCTCGACAGCTGCTGAGTTTTCTTCGCAGCATCGGTAGGCATTTCTCGGCAGCTTCTCTCGGCCGCTGCCGAGTTTTCTCGACAGCCTCGGCACCCGACGCGCCCAGCACCCCCGGCGTCGGCCCAGCTCGTCCAGCTGACTTCCCGGCACCACCTGCTGTGGCGGCGCCGCCCATCGCCACCGCCACCTTGTCCGCCGGCAAGCCTACACCGCCGGCTACCACCTCCGGCCATCCCTCGCCGGAATCCAGCCTTGAATAGTGCCCAGAATCAGCCCCAAACACACCCCCTCACACACATATGCAAAATTAAACCCTACTCTTCCTAGCTCCGGTCGGCAACTTCCAATCACCGGCGACCTCCCATCGCCGGCGACCTTCCAAACCCAACCCCATACTCCTAGCAGCTACATATACACCCACGCACATATACACACACACGTATAAACACACACACTTTCATCAACTTTGGCCGGCGGCCACCTGTTGCCGGCCACTACCTCTGAGCATTGCCGGTGTATCCAGCGTCAGCTCATGGTTCCTACACGGCAGCGCCGCCCGGCTCCACCCACAACAGCAACACACACGCAACACACACTAAACACACACACATGCATGATTTATACATACACAGCCCGCTGCTGCTCCAGTGCCGCCGCCCGCGGCGGTGCCACCCCCTGGCATCTTCACCACACCACCAACATCTTCTCCGGTGACTGCTCCGGGGAGAGAAGGAGGAGAGAGAGAGAAATCAGAAGAGAGAGAAGGTGGTGAAAACTAGGGTTTAGGGTTTGGAGATCATTTTTCGCCGTTTTCCTGCTAACGAGAAATCGAAATTGAATTCCGAGACCTATCCTAGATTCATCTCATCGAAACCTACGTCGTGTGCGAAAATCGACCCAAATCGACAACGTTGAAATTGGCCAAAAATCGGCCGAAATCGATCGGCGCCGACACGCCGGAAGTAGAAAATCGGAAAGAAAGAGACTTACAAGTTTTCGTCGCTTTCAGCTCGTTCGGAAAAACGGTGATTTTCAAATCGAAAACGCCCCTATTTATAGATTTTCAGAAAATACTATTCACCGAAAATATAGTTACTATTCACGGTTGAAAAGTCTGTGTCACTATTCACCGGAAAAATCTTCGTTACTATTCACCGTAAATATCTTCCGATTTTTCGAAACTTCGTGTTTTGCCATTTTTATCCTTGTTTGAGCTACGAGTCTCCGATTGACCCTTAGTTCATTTCTATCTTCTCGTTTATCTATTACACATCTAAAGATAAAATAAAATTCAATGTTCCACGTCTAGAAAAATTATCGATCTAAATCACGCATTAAACACGTATTTGAAACGCACGTAATTAATTAAATAGTCAAAATATACACACATAATTATTAAATCCTGGGTTTAAATATTTAATTAATAAATTATGCGTCGTTTTTGGTCCGGGGTGCTACAAAACAGCCCCAACATTACCCTAACCCTCATGCTCTCTATCTCTCTCTCCCTCCCTTCCCAGCTCCGGCCGGCGACTTCCAGTCGCCGGCGACACCTCTAGACCACCGGAACCCTAGCCGGCCACTTCTAGTCGCCGGCAACCACCCTACCTACCACGCACACACACACACATAAACATATAAACACACACACCTGTTGCAATTTGGCCGGCGACTTCCAGTCGCTGGCGACACACTTCCCAACCTCGTCGGTGCATCACCAGCGTCGGCCACCAGTTTCCTCACTGCAGTGCTGCACAGCGCCGCCCCACAGCATGCACACACACACAACACATACTAACACACACACAACCTGATTCACCCACGGCGGCGCCGCCCCTCCAGCAACTCACCCTCACTATTCACATAAAAATCTTAAAATTACTGTTCATGGGTAAAAATCTTGGTCACTATTCATGTAAAAATCTTCATTACTATTCATCATAAATATCTTTCAGTTTTTTTGAAACTTCATGTTTTCGAAAATCCTTCTATGAATCTTCGGTTGTATCCAGTCAGGCCGATGAAACTCTGGACTTCCTTAACGTTTGTTGGATTTTCCCACTTACTGACAGCTTCCACCTTTTCAGGATCTACTTCGATCCCTTGTGAAGAGATGATATGGCCCAGGAAGCTCACTTTGTCCATCCAGAATTCGCACTTCTTGAATTTTGCGTAAAGCTTCTCCTTCCTTAAAACCTCTAGTGCGATTCTGAGATGTTGTTTATGGTGTGCTCTATTGCACGAATAGATGAGGATATCATTAATGAACACAATAACAAAAAGATCAAGATAAGGATAGAAGACGCGATTCATCAAGTCCATAAAGACAACTGGAGAATTACTCAGTCCAAATGGCATTACTACAAACTCGTAGTGGCCATATCTCATCTGGAATGTTGTCTTTGATATATCTGCATCTTTGACTTTTATTTGGTGATATCCAGACCTTAAGTCAATCTTCAAGAACACACTGACACCTCTTAATTGATCAAAAAGATCTTCAATTCGAGGCAGTGGATACTTGTTCTTTATTGTCCTCTTGTTCAGCTCTTGGTAATCAATACACATCCGAAAACTACTATCCTTCTTCTTCATGAAAAACATTGGAGCTCCCCAGGGCGACACGCTTGGTTTGATGAAACCTTTGTCCAAAAGTTCTTGTAATTGGACCTTCAGTTCCTGTAATTCCTGTTGGGATATTTCAATGGTTATCTTGATAAGACAGAATATGATACATTATAAAATAATGAAGTTGCTAAGATAAGATTCCACGTATGATATGATCATAAGCTTATCTATCTATGAACAAGATCATGTAATAGTTTTTCAAGGTTTAAGGAAAACCAACCTTAGAAGAATTGGGAATAAGTCTTCTAAAGGCTAGCAAGCTGTAGGGAACAGTAAGCTGAATGGAAGAATCTGCATAGGAAGCAGATAGGATATTGCAAGAAGTAGACTGCATGTTGAAGGAGCAACAGAGCAGAAAAAGCCTCAAGCAGAAAGCTGCACAAAAGGAAACAACAAACAACATACAGCGACAGGAAGCTGGCTACAGGTTTTAGGAATAGAAAGCTGTTCTGAAACAGAATCCTGGTACGGAACAGAAAGCAGCATGGAACCACATCCTGAGCAGCAAGCAAGGAGGACCCACTATCTATAGAAAGAGCAGGAAGTAGCCAACGGACCCATTGAAAAATAAGTGCTACTCCCTCTCATGCAGTATCAGGAAGAGCATGCAACGCAAAAAGAAGCAAAGCTAACTGACTTCAAGTAGCCGTTGCAAGAACTTTAGCCTTGGACCCGTACCGACTAGATAGGTCAGCAAGAATGTTAGAAAGGTCCAAAAGCAAATAGTAGGTGCATTAAATGCTCATGTCAGGAATATCTCAGATGCATTTAATGCGACCACAAAGAAGATCTTGGAGATAAAAGTTTACACTCAAATGGGAGAAGGATCCCTCTTCAACGGATACTTCTCAACGGTTAAAATTCACAAGATCTATAAATAGAAGGTGTGGCTGATTGAAGAAATTTGCTGAACAGAGTCGAGAGAAAACTCATATACTTCCTAAAGCTTCTCAAACTGTTACATGTTCTACCACTCAACCTTCTAGGAGCAATCAATAACAACAACAGTGCTTTCAGAGATCAATATTGTTTCACACCAGTTGAAGAAAAATATACTTTTAACCATTGTGTTGTGTGTGCTAGGTTGTTTTATTTGGTGTACTTAGTTGATAGGATTTTATCCTTGCTAAGTTTGTTAGTCTTGTGTAGGCTATCTTTCCATGTGTGGGAGTGTGTCCCTGTGTGGGAGTTTGTATATCCTGTATGGGTTTTAGACCTAGGAATTTGGGATTCTAATAAGTATAACTTGTTTTGGAAGAGGTTTGTAAAGACGAGTCTTGTAAAGCAAACTGACCATAACGAAGTTCCTCCTCAAAGAAGGAGTAGAGTGGATGTAGAAGGATTACACCACCTTCGAACCACTATAAGCCATAAGTGTACTGCTTATCTTATTTGTTGTATTATTTTGCTTACATATCTATTCTGTTGCATCTATCATAAGCATCCTGTTAAACGCATTTTGTAAAATCATACTTGAAAAAGAAAACTGGTTTTCATCAGAAACTCTATCAAGTTTATTCCGTTGCGTTGTATTCTGATACCAGGACAGTAACCTGATTCAGCCAAGGGCTAGGTTGCTAACTCGAGACAGGATACTGTTCTCCAAGTGAGACGGAAACCTATTAATCAGTTATATGTTTTAGAAAAGTTTGAAAAATCGATAGAGGTTCATTCTCCCCTGAACCTCTGACCACTTGGGACCTAACAAGTGGACCGGTGCCATCCGATAAGGAACTTTTGACACCGGTGTTGATCCTGGAACGAGATCTATCTCGAAGGTCACCTATCGATCCGGTGGAGGACCAGGTAAATCCTCTAGAAATACGTCCATGAATTCCTTTATCACCGGCACCTTCTCGATAGAAGTTGATTCTTGCTCGGGGTTCACCATGTTGACCAACCAAGCTTCACAATTTCTTTTGCTAAGCATCTGGGTTGCCTTCATGACCGAGATAATTCTTGAATCAACTTTTACTCATGTTCCATGAAATGTGAACTCCGGCTCTCTCGGTGCTTGGAAGATGATTTCCCTTGCACGACACTTGATTACCGCGTGATTGGACTCTAGCCAATCCATGCCTAGGATTATGTCAAAATCCTTCATCTCTAAAGCGTGAAGATCAGCTAGAAGAATCTTATCTTCAAAAGCGATCTTTAAGTGACGGTGTAGGTGTTTTGTCCTTACCGTCTTCACTGAAGGAATACTAACTTCTAGGGTTTGAGCAACTATCCTACCGTCTTCATGCTTCAGCAAGTTACAAAAGTTGATAGATATAAAGGAATGTGTTGCTCCAGTATCAAAAAGGAAGAGAGCAGGTATATCACATACTAGTAACATATCTGTCATCATCTCTGCTCCCTCAGTAGCTTCTGGGCAGGTAAGAGCGAAAACTCGCACTCTACCTGCCACCGGCCTCGAGTTCGGGGCTGTAGCTGGTGAGTTCCGATTCCTCCAACAGTTGGCCACTATATGCCCCGATGCCTCACATGTGAAGTAGTTCAGTGTTTCTTGTTGAGACGGTCCCACATGTACCCTTCTGCATTTAGCACACGAGTTCGCAGGTCTGGGAGCAGGAAGGAGTGGAGCGTTGCTTGCCCTTGGAAATTTGTTCTGGGCAAAACCCTAGCTCGGGCCAGTCCACTTCATTTTTATAGGAGCTGGGAAGACTTTCTTGGGAGGTATAGCATCCAAACGCAAACGAGAGGTGATCTCCTGACCTCTCTCGATAACACTTGCGTATGTCATCACCCCTTGCCCAACTAGAATGGATCCAATCTCTGGACGAAGGCCTTTTTCAAATCTTTGGGCCTTCTTGATATCGGTATCCACCAAGTGTGTGGCGTACCGGCTCAGATGATTGAATCACCGCTCGTATTCTCCCACCATCGAGCTTCCTTGACGGAGATGTAGAAACTTCATTTCCTTCTTATCCCGGTAGGATTGGGGAATGAAGTGATGAGAAACCACTTCCTTAAACTCCTCCCACATCATTCTCTCTTTTTGAGCGGGCAGCAGAGTCCGCTCATACGAGTCCCACCAGTGACTCGCCTCGTCTGTAAGCTGGAAAATCGCACAACTGACCTTTTGTTCTTTGGAATATGTTAAGTGCCCAAATAATCGGTCGAGTGACCTTAGTCACTTTTCCGCGTCTGCTGGTTCTTCCTTCCCATCGAACGTCAGCGGGTTAAATCGCCGAAACTATTTATATATGAGATTAGGGTCGGTTCTTGCTGGCTGTAGGGTGGCTCGAGTTACCTCAAAATGTTGTGCTAACCCCCTTAGCACCGTAACTAAGTCTCCCATATTAGCATTTTCCTCTCACTCCGGCTGATTAACCCGTTGTGGTTGTTCTCTTCGTGGTCTTTCTCTTGACATGGTTCTGTTACGATATATATATATATATAAGTCGTCTAGATTACACAATACTATTATAAGTATAGAAATATACGCGATACACGTGAAGAGGCATAAACATATATATATGGGCCCGGCTATCCGCACCCCCATAATTACTAAACACACCCCAACTCAAGTGTTACTGTTCACAAGTAGTAACACTTGAGTTGGGGTGTGTGTAGTAGTTCTTGGGGTGCAGATAGCCGCACCATATATATATTCCATAAGATAAGCGAGAAATTATACGTGCTTAATATACATAGAAGCGTAGTAGGGGTAGCCCTACACCATAACAAAAGGTGTATATACACTATCTATGACATAAAAGTTATCCTATACATATAGAATGTTTTATCGTTTGTGAGATAATATATACATATCATATAAAGTTCTCTCATGACGTCCATACGACTGCAGCGGGACGCGGCGGAGACCCCGATAGTCCTGGTGCCCCGTCCCTAGGGTCGCCCATCTCCGGGTCATCCTCCTTAGGATCGTCATCCTCTGACTCAGAACTACTGCTAGACAAATCATAGGGTCCCAGCTCAGGAGCAGTCGAAAGGCCATGTCGGCCACATAGCTCCAGCATCTGCCTCGCCATATTCCCGAAGTCGGCGATGGGTACGTGATCTACCGATGAGAATACTAACTCATCCCAATAGAATAAACGGGCCCTAATCTCCCACTCACATGGTAAAGTATGGATCATGTGCAGACACGCCTGGACGCCACTGATCCTACCTCCAATACCCCCTATCTCCCTCCAGCAGTATTGCAAGAAATTCTCTCATAGACAACACCTTTACGACATGTGTTTTTGCTAAAAACCCTTATCGTAGCCTAAAATTCCGTTGTCGTAGATAAAACCATTATTGTAGCTCAAAAACTTCTCTCATAGACAAGGGTTTTTAGCAACCGTTGTCGAAACCGTTGTCGTAGCCCCAAAAATTCTCTTATAGACAACGGTTTTAACCTACCGTTGGCGTAGCCCGAAAACTTCTCTCATAGACAATGGTATTAACCTACCGTTGTCGTAGATGTGTTGTCCTAGGACCCCTAAGACAAGAGTTAGAAAACGTTGTCGTAGCCATTTTAAAACCGTTGTCGTAGACTGAAATTTAAAAAAAAAAGACAATTATTTTAATTTTTTTCTTAATTAAATGATATAAAAAATGATATATTTTGTTGAATTAGATGAATGAAATAAATTAATTTTGACAATTAAATTTTATATATTGTTGAATTAGATGAATGAAATAAATTAATTTTGACAATTAAATTTTATTTCATTATAAATAAAATTTTGTAAATATTTACAACAAATTATAAACCACAAATTATAAGCTTAAATTAAACAAAAAATGTTGATTACTTAACACAAATAAAAGCTGGATTACTTAAAACTAATTATAAATAAAATAGAAATAATAAAAAGACTTTCTAATATATGAGAAAAGCAAAGGCTGTTGAAATATAGGCTTCTCTACGCCATTTTCCTCGTTCGAAATCAAGTGGAGGGAATCACCGCCGCTGCAGGTTCGACACCGCCGTCTCAGGTTCGCCTCCGCCCTAGGTTCGCGGCTTTTTCTCTCTCAGAAGTCAGATTAGTCTAAAGCCCTAAACCAGTGCCCTGATTAGATGATTTCAAATTTTACTCCCATTGAATTAAATTGGTGAACTAGACTTGTGTTTCTGCACTTTCACTTTAAGACAATTTCTCTATTTAAGTCTTCTCTCTCCTCTTTTAATTTATTTTATATTTTCTAAAGATATACATATACGTTGTTGCCTTTACTGTTGGGTAAAAGTTTCAGTGGATCATATTTTTTGCAGGACTTCGATAAGGTGTGGCCGATTTTTGATTCGACCCAGTCTAGGGATTTTCGGAAGGTAAATGTTGCTGAGTTTAGTTGGTTTATGCTTGTATGGTAATATATGTTATTTGGTTTTGGACTATAATTGTGTCCTTTTGTTTGGAAAAATTCTTTAGGTTGTGCAAGGGATTATAAGTGAGCTTGAATCACAAGGACATTACCTAGGAGCAACTCGAGGGTTTCGTCCCTTGCCACATGTTGTGGACCAAGGTTAGTTTGGATGGAGTTCAGTTTAGTGTTTAATTTTGATTTTTTGATTTTATTTTTGAATTTAGGTTGATCATCTTGATGAAGTTTACCATTATTGAGGTTTTTACTATTCAAAATTTACAAATTTGGATTTAGAAGATTATTCATTCAAAATTCAGTTGGTTTTCACAGATTTCTTATCAATCTTTATTCCGTGCATGTCCATTTAGTAGCTCTTGCATATGAGATTACTTCACTATCAATCATTGGATTCTTTGCCTAGATAAAATAATGTTTTCATGCAATGTGGCCTGTATTTGTCAATTGCAAGTAAATTTGTTATTTCTTTCTCTTAAGATGCTAAGTAATGTTATTGGCACTCTCACTAAAGAAGCTGTTGATTTTCTATCATCGATCAGCCGTTGGGATTTCTCTCTGTGAAGCAGCTAGTGCGGTGAGCACAAGTAGAAGAGCTGTAAGTCCATTTTCTTCATTCAATCATATAAATCTTGAATCCTATAATATTGTCATGATCACATATCAGTTTTCTTGGTGTATGAATCTTCGATTCTGAGTTTGTTGACAGGAAATTTCTTTTATCTGATGTAGCTAAGAGGAGCCAAAGTTCTTGAAAGTGAATTCACAGCCCTACCAAATGGTCTGAAGTTAGTACATGATAATATCTGTAAAATTCTCTGTTTTACTAATATTTGATTCAACTACTCTTAATTTTAAGTGTTTCTAATCTAAATTTGTTTGATTACTTTCAATTTTCATGTATCTACACTGAGATATATAGTTCACTTCTTTATTTTCTATTTTTGAACATCTTTAATTTGTGTGTGAAACTATGTATAGATCTCTATGGCAGTTCATTTCAAAGCTGTATAAGTTTGTTTAAAAATATTTTCATACTCATGTATTAAGATTTTCTATGCTTGTTGCAGATTTGTCGAACTATTACCACAGGTTTCACTGCATGCTCTGAGGGAAGTCCATAGGCGAACATTCACAGCTGATGTAGCATCAAATCCACTGCCTGCTCCGTTAACTGATGTAGCTTTCTCACATGCAGCTACATTGCTTCCTGTTACTAAGGTAATTCTTTTTAATCTTGTTCACCTATAGAATAAGGTGTTACACGAGTCATTATCATCTGGTGGATGTGATCTATAATCGTCTATACTGCCAGGGCTTCTTTAAGAAATTTTGGTCTTTGAGATTCGCCTTCACTCTTTGTAGAATTACTCTTTAAGGCAATTAAAGAAAGAGCATCCTATTATTGAGGGTATTTTCTGTATATTACAAGTATTTTCAACATAGCAATCTAATTTTCTACTTTCATTAGTTTTTTATGTTCACTAATTAGAGTAACTATTTATGTTCTTAACTACTATTTGTTGTCGAATTAGTATGAAATTTTCCACAAATTTAACGTTTTCAATTAATAATTTTGATGCTTTGTTGTGTTTGCTTTAATTTCATTTTTAATATGGTTGTAATGTCTCTTTGCTAGATTTTTTGTAATACTTCAATTAGTAATTTCTGTATGTACATCTTTGCTAGTTTTCCTTTAATTGCTTTAACTAGTGATTTTCTAAAACTCACTTTGTAGTTTATCACTTTCCTGATCCCAAAAGAAAAAAAAACCAAGACTTGTATATTCAAATTGCCTAATTGATGTGTCCCTGCTGTGCTTCAATTAGGAAAAATGGCATACAAAACTCTACTACAGTTTCACCAATAAAGACCCCTAGTAATTTTCCTCCTTTTCAATTTACTTTTACAATATATCTAGAAGGATGAAACAAAAATTTCAGGGAGGCAGCAAGATAAGAATAAATGTCCCCTTCCTAATAATAAATCTATTATTATGTGTATCCAAATGTTGATCATAGGAAGTGTACCTGACTGATAAAAAAACTGCAAGCATGGTTGGCTAACAAAAGGGATAATACATGTCCTCTCATCATTTTGTAAGCATATCATATACTGCCACTTGCCTATCCGAAAAGGACCTCACACCTTGCCAAGGTGAAGACAAGAATCCTGTTATTTAACCTACTAAATACTGGATCAAAACGACAGATAGAATAAGGTCAAGACTATTTTCACAGATGTGCACAAACCACTAATGAAGAGTCAAAGACTCCCAAGATATTGAAGAATATATCGGGGTTCTAAGTAATAGCTACTGCCACAGGGTTGTATTTCATGAGGCATTATCTTGACAGATAGCATACATCACCGAAGGATCATTTACGACGGTAACATGATTAACATAACCGATATATCAAGTTTAGGAGAAAAACATAATTGAGTTATTCATTACGAATAACATAAATCCTGTATCCTACTAGGATTTGCCAATCATTGCTTAGAAATAACCATATGTTCCTCATAATACACATCATGCATATAATTTCTGATACCCCACAACACAATTTCTTTTCAACCAGCACTACAGAAATTAATCTTAAAACATAAACACCAATAGTGAGATTTTAGAACCTGAAAACATTAGCAAAAACCCACCTCTTTGCCAAACTATTGAGACAATGATTGGGGGCCATTCATCACATCCAAATAAAACTCATTCATTTTTTGCCACGGCCTTACATACATGAAATTGTAACTCTCCCTGCTACAACCAAACACCTTACCTCATTATTACAGTAGCATTTCATTAACAAAAAAATGAACTTATTAGTACACATCACATAGAATTATCATATTTATTCGGCATAAAAAATATACGTATCACATTATATATCATTGATCGCAACAATATATAAATGAAATATCAGTATGTATAAGCCTTATTGAGCGTATCTGGATGATAGTGATCAAATCGGATTTATCACTTCTTTCACTACTACTTTACATAATTAAAATCACACACTCTATTATCTGTTACTTCTTAAATTTTCTTCCATGAATGTTCAGAATGAGCTCAATAAGAAATAATGTTAGCTTCACATGGATGGATGATAATCCCTTGTTGACTTGCTCTATACAAAAAAACAAACATTTTAGAGAAATTGGTGTCTCTATGTTTTTCTTCATATTTCATAACCTATTCTTGTTAAGAGAATTCGTATCAACATCTGAAACAATCTTAAAGTTTTCCCATATTCATGAGATGTAGGAGCTAAACTGCAAAACTACCGATCTTGAGGTTGGAATCTTACTGATCTGTTGTGTATTTTATCGTCGCTAGTGCGCTGAATCTGATCCTGGTTTTGGCCAGCAACCAAGGTTAGTAAGGTTTAATATAAGTTGTGTCTTTTTCACATAAATACTTCGTTGAAGTGTCTTTATTCATTGCTTGCTTTTTTGGTGATCTCGAGTTCTTATTGAACTTGCATAAATATTTTTGTTTATCTACTTTTTGGTATTGGGTTTTGTTTTGGTGTCATTCAATGGACACCAAAGTCATGAAACAAAATGTTCCATTTGTTATAACTTATTCTATTTTAGGATGTAGATCATTATAAGCTCTTGCCAAGGATAGATAATAGACAAATCATGGATGTCCAAGGATAGATTATCACGTGAGTATAAAGATGAAGTAGATTCTTTCATTCACTTTGCTTTGGAGAATGTAGCAAATAGGGATCTAATGTCATGTCCATGCTCAGCATGTGGAAATCTTATGAGGAAAAAAGTAGATCTTGTAAGGCTGCATTTGTTGAGTAATGGTATGGATTTAACATACCATACATGGATATGGCACGGAGAAAGATCTACTTACTCAAAAAATAATTTCGATCAATCTGGTGATGGTGAGCATGATTTTATCTCTAAAGACCCAATTGATATGGTACACACTGCATATGAAGAAACAGACAATCCAAAAGAATTCATAAAATTACTTGAGGATGCAGAAAAACCATTATACCCTGATTGTGTTAAATTTACAAAGTTATCCGCCATTGTGAAACTATACAACTTGAAGGCCAAATATGGTTGGAGTGATAGCAGTTTTAATAACCTTCTTATATTGACGAAAGATATGCTACCAGACTGTAATCAATTGTCTTCATCTTTATACGATACAAAGAAGAGTTTAGTAGCTTTGGGAATGGACTATGAGAAAATCCATGCATGTTCTAATGATTGTGTCTTGTATCGGAAGAAGTACGAGGCATCTAATAGTTGCCCGACTTGTGGAGCCTCAAGATGGAAAATTGGTAGGAATTTCACTAAGAAGAATGGAATTCCTGCAAAGGTCTTATGGTATTTTTCACCTATTCCGCGATTTTAGAGAATGTTTCGGAATAAGGAAGTTTCAAAGGACTTAACTTGGTATGCTGAAAAGAGGGTCAGTGATGGTTATCTACGCCACCCAGCCGATTCTCCCTCTTGGAAGGTTGTGGACCATAGATGGCCGGAGTTTGCTTCTGATGTGAGGAATCTTAGATTAGCATTGTCAGCAAATGGGATCAATCCTTATAGTTTGATGACCTCTACTTATAGTTGCTGGCCAGTTCTACTAATCACCTATAACCTTACTCCTTGGATGTGTTTGAAATGAAAGTTCATGATGCTCACTTTGTTGATTGCTGGTCCTAAACAGCCTGGGAATGATATTGATGTCCACTTAGCTCCTTTAATTGATGACTTAGAGCAATTATGGTCCATAGGCATTCGAACATATGATGTTTTTCGAGATGAAACATTCCTACTTAGAGTTGTCTTGCTTTGGACAATAAATGATTTCCCTGCTTACGGAAACTTATCAGGATACAAGGTGAAAGGATATCATGCATGTCCTCTATGTGGTGAAAACACCTATGCAAAATACTTAAAGTATAGTCGGAAGATGTCATTCACAGGTCATAGAAGGTTCTCCCTAGAAGTCATCCTTACAGAAGATAGAAGAAAGCATTTGATGGAACACAAGAGTTCAAAATTACACCCAAACACATTTCTGGTCGTGATGTTTTAAAAAGAGTTTTATCAATAAAATACAACTGGGGGAAGATGAGTAGAAATTCTCAAGCTGATGAGGGTGGAGACAAATCGATTTGGAAGAAGAAGTCCATTTTCTTTCAATTTGAGTATTGGGAACATCTACATGTTCGGCACATTCTCGATGTAATGCACATTGAGAAGAATATATGCGAAAGTCTCATCGGCACATTACTCGACATCCCAGGAAAAACAAAGGATGATGTAGCATCAAGACGAGACCTTCTGGAGATGAAGGTGAGGACTGAGTTGGCCTCGATTATTGGAGAAAAGAAGACGTTTTTGCCTCCTGTGTGTTATACATTAAATAGGAATGAGAGAAGAAAAGTTTGTGAATCTTTATCACGAATGAAAGTCCCAACTAATTATTCATCGAACGTAAAAAAGTTGGTCTCACTCAAGGATTTGAAACTTGTTGGACTTAAGTCACATGACTGTCACACCTTAATGCAACAATTACTCCCCGTCGCAATTCGTGGTGTCTTACCAGATAATGTCAGATATGCTATCACCAGATTGTGTTTCTTTTTCAATATTGTGTGTGGTAAAGTGATAAATGTGTCAAAGCTAGATGAGATTCAACGAGAGATTGTAACGACATTGTGTTTGCTAGAGAAATACTTTCCTCCATCGTTCTTTGATATCATGGTGCATTTGACTGTTCACCTAGTACGAGAAGTCAAACTTTGTGGACCAGTATGGCGTAGATGGATGTATCCATTTGAAAGATACATGCGAGTCTTGAAGGGTTTTGTGAGAAATCGAAGTCGACCTGAAGGGTGTATTGCTGAATGCTATATCGCTGAAGAGGCCGTGGAATTTTGCTCAACATACTTGTCAAATATGCAAACATATGGCATCCCAGCAACTCATCACCAGGTCCAACCTACAAGACCTCTATCAAGTGCACAAGTGGTATATGTTTGTGAATAGGAGTTGCTACAGGCTCATCATCATGTACTCGCTAATGATGTTGATATTGATCCTTATATCGAGTAAGTCATCAAAACTCACATATAATTAAGTAGATTATTCGTGGTCTGATAAATAATTCTACTATGATGTGTTTAGTGAGCACATGACCTGCTTGAAAACGACATCACATACAAAGGCTAAGTCCGCAAAATGGTTACAAGACCAACATAATAAATTGTTTACTGGTTGGTTGCGTGATCGAGTAAGTGTAAGATCGTATATATTCTAGTATTACTGTGAAGTACACATTTATATTGGAAATTTATCATTTCATTGTAATAGGTTGTAAAGAAAAAGGATTGCAACACTGAAGACATATCTGAAAGGGTGAACTGGATAGCAGAGGGACTTAACAATCATATATTCAAGTATCATAGTTACTTAGTTGATGGGGTTACTTTTTACACAAAAGCTTGTGATAATGCACGAACGGTTCAGAACTCTGGAGTAAGCTTAGTTGCAAAGACCATACAACTTGCTAGTGCGAAAGATAAAAAACCAGTTGTGTCCGACATGGTGTTCTATGGGGTTATTGAAGAGATATGGGAAATTGATTACAACAAGCATCAAATCCCACTGTTCAAATGTAAATGGTGTGATAATAAAAGTGGCATCAAGATAGATGATCTTGGATTCACATTGGTAAATCTCAGTAAAATTGGATTAAAAA
This sequence comes from Scutellaria minor, assembly GCA_954870855.1. Classification (NCBI taxonomy): domain Eukaryota; kingdom Viridiplantae; phylum Streptophyta; class Magnoliopsida; order Lamiales; family Lamiaceae; genus Scutellaria; species Scutellaria minor. The sequence continues at coordinate 17,472,152 of OX940729.1, read as the reverse complement.
ACGACTCCTTTTTTTTGGCAAGTCAAGCAAGACAAGTTTTTTATATTGAAGACCCTATGGATCATGAATGGTCCGTTGTGCTTGCAACACCTACTAAGGAGTACTTTGAATATACAGCTGGTGATGAATTTGATGATTTGGTAATCCAATACCCTTGTTTCACTAAAGAGTTGCCTACTAAGGATGATGATTTGTCAGATGATGATGACCCATCATGTGTTCGTGTTAATTGTGACGAGACTTGGATTGACCATGCAAACAATTAAATATCTTTGGTATTATCTAATTTTTTCCTTAAATACGAACTGCATCTTTACATATAATTGTTATTAGATATGTTGAGTATTAAAGTGTTGGTGTTATATCGTTTTCCTTAGGTTTATGTGAACTGCATTGTTTAATAGATTATGACATGTTCTTAATTGTTTATTTTGTACATTGCAGATTTCTTACATCAATGACTACACGGAGTAAAAAAACACTATTTCTCGAGTTACAAGAGAAAGGCAAAGAAGGGGTGGTTGATAAGATTGTTGATGAGTTGCAAGAGAAAGACAAAGAAAGGTTGGTTGATGAGGTTGATGATGAAGTTGAAGCAGATACATTGACATCAAGCACCCAATCTACAAGATCACTAAGAGGACGAATGGTGATGCATTGTCTGTCAATGCAAAGGGTTCAGGGTTTAAAAAAACAGGTAGAGTTTAATGATTTGGGGCAACCAATTGGAGAGATTGCATCTTAAATGCAAAGTTATATTGGGGTTCTAGCAAGGGAAAAAGTGAAAATTATTTACGACAGTTGGAAACATGTTCCAAATGATGTGAAAGAACTTATTTGGGAGTCTGCAAATGTAAGTAATAATGTGATTTAATTGTTTAGTTTCATGCAACTGTCTGTTGTTATCTTATTTTTTAATGTGATCTTTAATATTCCATAGTTGTCCTTCAATGTGGACCCAAAATGGAAGGGAGGATGTCTTAATTCAGCCAACAACAAATGGCGTCAATTTAAGACCAAACTCACTACTGAGTTTGTATATGGAAGACTAGAGTCGCCTGATTTGAACACGACACCGGCTGCATATCCTTATATTGAAGGCAAAGATTTGAGTACTTTTGTGATCAACCGCTTATCTGATAACTTCAAGGTAACATGTGTATTTTATATTTATGTATTTAATTTTGTCTAAGTTTTAAAACAATACAAACTAATTGTTAAATGTTTGCATGTGCTCTCTAGAAATTGAGGGAACAACAATAAGAACGAAGAGCTCAATGTGAATATCCCTATCGTTTATCTCGAAAGGGTTATGCACAGTATGCAAAGGATCATGTAAGTAACTTTAAATTAAATGTTATTAGTATATATTTAGAACAATATAATCCACATATTTGATCATAAATTTGTAATTATTTATGTATGTAGCCTGAGATGTTGTGTGAAGATGAAGAAATTAATCAGGCTATACTTTGGGTTGAAGGACGAAAGACTAAAAAAGGGGTATATGAAGGAGAGAAGCTTAAAGAAAAAGTTATGAAGATTGTAAGCTGTGTTACCTTTTTTTTATTTCATTTGTAGCTTGTAATCTTATCTACTTATCATATTAATCATCCTATTGGATATTTACATACTAGGATGAGTTTATTACCCAGAAAATGTAGGAAATTTGAAAATAGAGGGACATAAATCCACCCTACTGGCAAATGCACTTGGCTTAGAAGAACACCAAGGGCGTTTGAGAGGTGTTGGAGGTCATATCACTAAGACGGCTTATTACAAAGTTCCAAGGGGAAAGAAGTCAAAGAAGGATAATATATATGACATCCAACAACGTGAGTTGAGTGAAGAAAGAAAGAAAAATGCCAAACGGGATGAACGCATTGCAAGATTGAAAGCTGCTTTACAGAAATACGTTGCACATGATGCTGTCACAGATGAGAAGGGTAGTTGCTCGGTGAAGTACAAGCCTCCTTCAACTGAACCGAAGGGTATTGAACGTGAAAAAACTCCCATTCCATTTGAGTTAGTGGATGACATGGTGAACTTAGACGTTGATGATGTGCAGCTGATTGATGAGAATGCGGCATTACAGGTATCACATGTTTATAATTTGTCATTGTTGTTAAATGATAATAGTTGGTTGTAATGATTTTTTTTTGGTGTTATATTATCAAGGGAAAACTTGTAGCATTAAGTTTGGGGTCGGGCACCGACATTGCTGCATATGGCACTATTGTGAAAGCTTATGGTCCAAACGAGCTTATTCATGGAATGCCATTGCCTGAAAATTGCATGCGTGTTTCTATTGATGAAGCAATTGATGAAAATGTTGTTTTGCCCATTCCAACAACAGAGTGTGAGAGCATTGGTGATGCAGTAGGATCTCATGTCGCTTGGCCAGTGCATCTTCTCAAGTTACAAGATGAGGTAAGTACTTCAATAGTTAGTGTATAATAATATGAACTTGTTTGACGATTCTAATGTGTGAAATTGCAATATTTAGAAACCGAAAAAGAAAAAGAAGCTTGAAAAAAGTAAGCCTGTGATGGATTTCTCGACCATACCAGCACCATTACGAATGGTGTATTGTTATTGCAAGGCTTCTCTCGAAGGTGAGGGCAACGTCATGATAAGTCTTGATGAGGGTGTTTTTGGAAAAAAAACGCACCCTTTATTTGCATTTCGAGGATGTTGAGGCTTTTTGCAAGTTGCAATCAATTTTGTATACGTGTATTGCTGTCTACATATGGTAAATTTATATTGAAATATTTGTAATCTAATATAATTATTTTATCTTGAATGGTTGTTGTATATTACAATCATATTTCTTAATCTATAGACATTTATACAACAAGATTGGGAGCTCAAGCATGTTGCAGAGATTTAAATTTGTTGATCCATCTAACATTGGCCATATTCCATACACGAGAAAAGATAAGAAAACTCTCAACGATGGAATGGAGCAAAGAGCGCGTCATTTGGCAAATGGGCTGAACGGTACCTTGGTCAATCAACTTGTTTTGGTTCCACGTAATGTGGAGTAAGTAAGAATTTAAAGTCATTTAAATTGAGATGATCATTAAATTTAGTTGTGTAGCGCCCCGGATCAAAATGAGCATAATTTATTAATTAAATATTTTAACGTATGACTTAATAATTATGTGCGTATATTTTGACTGTCTAATTAATTACGTGTGTTTAAGATACGTGTCTAATGTGCGTTTTGGATCAATATTTTTCTTGGACATGGTATATAGAATATTTTCATACCATAAGATGCGTCTTGGAAAGACGAGAAGATAGAAACGAACTAGGGGTCAATCGGAGACCTGTAGCTCGAATGACGACGGAAAGGGCAAAACCGGAAGTTTCGAAAAAATCGGAAGATATTTATGGTGAATGGAAACGAAGATATTTACGTGAATAGTAATATCGGAAAAATCAACCGATGAATAGTGTTTGGATATTTTGGATGAATAGTGATTTCAGAAAATCTATAAATAGGGGTGATTTCGATTCGAAAATCACCATTTTTTCGAACGAGCCAAAAACAATGAAAACGAGTCTCTCTCTCCTCTCTCTCTTTTTCCGAGTTTCAGTCTCCGGCAGGCCACCACCGACGCAGCACCGCCTGCGGCGGCGGCCGATGGCCGAAAAATCCAACATTGTCGGATTTGGCCAATATTCACACACAACGTTCATCTCGACGAGACAAATCTAGAATAGGTCTCGGAATTCAATTCCGGTTTCTCATTCGCCGGAAAACGGTGAAAAATGGTCTCCAAACCCTTTTCTCTCTCTTCATTTCTACCTCGTTTTTTCTCCATTTTGGGTAAACTCAAACTCTAGATTGAAGCTCTTGTCGAGCCCATCACGAAACCGGGCTCGGATTTCCGAATGGATCTCTCCTCCTCCGACAACTGCCGGTCAAAGATCCGGCCAATCTTTCTCTCTTCTCCCTCCCTCTTCTCTCTCCCCGTCAGCCTTCTCTTCTCTCTTCTCTCGCCGGAATAGTTGCTGGACAGCGGCAGAGGGTGTGTGTGATGGGATGGAGGTGGTGGCTGGCGACTGGAAGTCGCCGGTCGAAGCTAGAAACGGGCTGAAAGGGGCTAGGGTTTGCATGGGGTTTGTGAGGGTGTGAAGTGTGTGTTGGGGCTGTTTGCTGCTGGGGGCGGCGCTGCCGTGTGGGAATAGGAGGGCCGACGCTGGTGATGCACCGGTGAGGCTCAAGGGTGGTGGCCGCCGGCCAAGTTGTAACAGTAGGTGTGTGGGTGTTCATATATGTGTGCGTGTGTGTATACCTCGTTGTGTGTGTGTGTATATGTTTTGCATGCATGTGTGTGTATATATATATATAGGCTGTTTGTGTGATTGGGGATGGTCGGAGAGGTCGCCGGCGATGGAGGGTCGTCGATCGGGGTGCCCGGGGGTCGGGGAAGGGTCGCCGGCGACTGGAAGTCTCCGGCCGGAGGTTTTTGGTTGGAGTTTGGTTTTGGAAAAATGTGACTTCGAAGGGTTTTGCGGTGAGGTTTCAAACACTATTCACCACCGGAATCCGGCGAGGGATGGCCGGAAGTGGTAGCCGGCGGTGCAAGGTATCCGGCGGACCTAGTAGTGGTGGCATACGGCGGCGCCGCCGCGGCTGGCGGTGCCGGGAAGAGGGACTGTTGAGCAGCCCGGGGCCAGGAGCGCTGGGTAAGAGCTGCCGAGCCATGGTGCCTAGCCGCCGGGTTTTTCCACCCGGCGTCGGGTACGCACGTGCCACATCGCTCGCGACGTCGTGTTCTCGATCCGTACCCCGTTTTTTCCACCGCTCATCTTTTTCAAGTCGTCGCCGATGAGACGTCGTTGACCGAGGGTCGCGGGCCCGGTCAAAGTCAACCCTTTGACCAAAATTACCATTTTACCCCTGAACCTAAAATGCTCCGTTTGAGCTTGTTTTAACTCCGATTGAGCTTATTCTTTTTCCGTCATGACCCAAATTTCATTCTCTATCATCTCAGCTATATGGATTGGATATCCACTCTCATTTCTTCAACTCCAATCTTTAGAGCTCTCGATTCGTCGCGTAGTTAATGATTGTTTCTCCGTTGGAGTCTGTTATCGCTTTAATTATATTTATTAAGGATCTAAGAACACCGTTACGTATGTAGGCTATCAGTTGGATTGAACATTGAGACACGAGATCTGAGACACAAAGTTTGCGACACGGGATCTGAGACATGAGATCTTCGATACTCGCTAATCACGTGGTAACCACTGAACGAGGTGGGGGTAACTTCTAAACTCAACATGTTTATTGTATTCCATAATTGATATTTGAACTGTTGAGCTCTACGTGCTGTGAATACATGTTGTGATTATTATGTACATACATACTTTTTGATTACTGTTTTCATGCAAAGTTTATGATACGATAAATGAGAACGGATGTCCTAAGTCATGTTAGGGATGGACTGGTGGCCCGTAAAAAGCACCATACATCATGATAGGGATGGACTGGTGGCCCGTAAAAAGCACCATACGTTAGAAATGCAAAGAGTATAGTTAAGTGCTCTTAGAGCCGTGTATTCTGCATTGTGTGCTATGCATTTTATATGCTGTGACTACTTGTTGAATTATTATATCTATTTAATATGTGATCGGCTTAACAATATTAAAACTTGGAAAGTATCCCCACGAGTGTATTCAACGCATTCATCCCTATTCTGTACTCATACTACAGGAGACGAAGATAATCTTGATGCGTAGAGAGATGGGTGCCCTATCAGCTGTGTCCATGATTCCGGTTTTGTCTTCAAACCTATGTTGATTGGTTTGTAAAATGATGTTCCACGTTTTGTAAAATTTTTACTGTATTTGTCAACTTTGTAAAAGATCCTGATGTTTTTCTGCTGCGTATGTTTTAAACTCTTTTTTATCGGTTGCATCTGATATTTCAAGAGTTCTGTTTCTTATCATCTCCTTTTTCTTTCTATTTTATATCATACTCGCCTTCTTCTCCTTTCTCTCTTCACGCCCAAAAATGAAAAACTCTGATATTTTAAGTGAAAGAAAACGGGGCGTGACAAGTTGAACATTATATGCATGGGATCTTGTGTTTGTGTATATATGTAGTGCACATTGGATCCTTACTGTTATCGATCCTCACAAGGAGGAAGTTGGAATGTTGGATCCACTTTACAATGGTATTCGTGATGGAGTTTGGAAATAAGTTGTTGAGTTGTAAGTTTTGGTTTGTTTAATTTCTTTATCTTTTTATTTTTCTATATGATTCTTTAACTGAATTATGCCAATCATATCATCTGTAAAGGGCCTTAAAGATGTTTAGTGTGGAGAACGGGTGCAAAGGAAGAAAAAAACCTACATGGATAGTAGTTAAGGTGTGTAATTAAATCATAAGTAAAGATTTTTAATAAGTTTAAGTCATTAACAATTGGATTCAAATATATGTAGGGTTCTAAACAACCAGACGCATTCCAATGTGGTTATTATGTGATGAAGTACATGAAGCAAGTAGTTGAGTGTGATACTACACTGGAGATTCGTTCCCTACACACCCTGGTAATGTGAATCATATCTTTAAATGTTATATTTGAATCTTATCATGGTATATTTATATAAAGTGTTTTTCATAGTTTACTGGAGACAATTACACTGACATGGATATTAATGAAGTGCGTAAGGAATGGGCGGAACGTGTACAAGAACATATATATGACTTTTAGGTAATGAACGAAATATATTTGTTTTTGAGTTGGTTGTTGATTGGTATTTTTTGACTTTGGGTGAATTATGTGTCAAACACTCGAGTTAGGTTGCTTTGAATAGATGTTTGGTGATGAATGCTATTATACTTGTTGGTGCTGAACTTTAAATGTATGTTTTAGGCCGGCTTTTGGTGAATTGTGTTTCAATGGTTTTTAGTTGATGATTTGATTGAAATTTTCTGTGTTCCAATCCATTGACGTTGTCTATGCTACATAAGGCCTGTTGGGGTTAGAGAAATTGACTTTATTGGTTAAGTTTCAAGTGGAAGTAAGGTCCTTGTTAAGTGTTTTTGCTGCTTGCATGTTGATTTTTGAAAGATGTGTTTCAATTAATTAATTGTGGTATATTCAACTTGTTATTGATGGCTTTTGATTTTTGTACGGTTATTCGAGATATACAAATAAAATGTGGAATTTATTTGTTGTAGGATCATCATGTTTGATTGGTGGTGGGAGTATTTGATCGATTTTTGTTGTGGTACAAGTCGATGGATATCTAGTTTCAAGTGTTGTGTTTGATTACTTTGATAAATACTTTGTTGCTTGAATATTTGTGATTTAAGATACTATTTTAATTTATTGTAATTTATATTTTGGGGATTCAATGTTAATATTGATTTATTTTTAGTATTATTTAATTTTAATAATTTAATTTTACTAATTATTAAGCAAACTTCAAATAAAAAACTCTACGACAACGGTTTTTAAATTAACAAAAAACTGTTGTCCTTGCTAGCTACCACAACAGTTGTAAACAATACGACAACACAACGGTTGAAAAAAAAGGTTTAAAACCGTTGTCGTAGAGTCTACGACAACGGTTATTACATAGAAACACATGGGTTTTGAACCGTTGTCGTTGTACTATATGACAACGGTTAAAACCGCTGTCGTAGTTTCTATGACAACACTTATTAGACAGAAACAACATGGTTTTGAACCATTGTCGTTGTATTCTACGACAACGGTTATTAACCGTTGTCATAAACTCTACGACATCGGTTTTTAACAACACTACGTTCCACGATAATGATTATTATATGGCTACGACAACTGTTTACAAACAATCTACGACACGGTTATTAATCGTTGTCTTAGACATTACGACTACGATTGTGTCTACGACAATGGTTTTTAAGATATTACGATCTACAATAACGGTTATTATATGACTACGACAATGATTTTTTACAACACTACGATCTACGACAACGGTTTTTATATGGCTACGACAATGGTGAAAAACCGTTGTCGTAGAGTCTACGACAATGGTTAAAAACCGTTGTCTATGAGCGGATTTTTTCAGAGTCTACGACAACACCAGCTACGACAACGATTTGAATATGGCTACGACAAGGGTTAAAACACTTGTCGTAGCCTTTTTTTCTTGTAGTGAGTGTAGAAGCCTAACGACGTGCTCACCTACCGATATATCACCCGGCACTTTACTCTCATATATCACCCGTCAACCCGGACCAAAATGAAACATAATTTATTAATTAGATATTTAAACTTAGGATTTAATTTATATGTGCATATGTTTTAACTGTTTAAATACATGCGTTTTAGATAAGTGTTTAGTGCGTGTATGAGATGGATAATTTACCTAGACATGGGATATTTTTATATCAGTAGATTCGTTTTGGAAAAACGAGAAGATAGAAACTAACTAGAGGTTAATCGGAGATCTGTAGCTTAAACGACGATGAAAAGAACAAAACACGAGGTTTCGGAAATATCGGGAGATATTTACGGTGAATAGTAAATGAGATATTTATCGGTGAATAGTAACTTTCGAAATTTATATATAGAGGCTCCTTTCAGTTCATTTTCACCCCTTTCTTCGAACGAGCCAAAAGCGACATTTACACGTAAGTCTCTCTTCTCTCTCTCATTTCTTTTTCGGCCTCCGGTGTGCCACCACCGGCGCCGCCGCCGGCGCGATGGTGCCGCCACCGGAGTTCGTCGAAAAATTTCAAAGTTGTCGGTTTCGGCCGATTTTCACACATAACATAAGTTTTGACGAGACGAGTCTAGAACAGGTCTTAGTTTTCGATTCCGATTTATCGTTCGCCAGAAATTAGTGAAAAACCTTTTCAAAACCCTAAACCCTAACCCTAGCCAACTTTTCTCTCTCCTCGATTTTCTCTCTTTTCCTTCGTCCTTTTAACCGGAGATGTTGTCAGAGGTTCTTCCGGAGGTGAGGGCGAGTTGTTGGAGGGACGATGTCACCATGTGTGGTGGTGTCGGAGCTATATCGGGTTGGGTATGTTTATATGAATGTATGTATGTGTGTTTGTGTGTGTGCGTGTGTGATCTCTGTTGGGGCGGCACCCCATGAGAAAAGTGATGACCGGTGCTGGTGATGCGCCGACGGGTTGTGAAGATGGGTTTCCGGTGACCAAAGGTCGCCAGCCAAGTGTTTTGAGGATGTGTATGTGTGAGTTTGGGGATTAGGGAAACATTGATCTTGTAATGAAGAGGGAGTCGGTTAGGACGATATAGCCGGAGGATCGGGAGGGAGAAACATCGGACGATGTTGCTGCAATGAGAGGCAGCCAAAGAACCTGCCGAGTACGCTGGTTGCTGGACACGCTGGCGCACGGTCGTGCCGGAGGGCACGGTCGTGCCCCAGCTGGCAGAAGTTACGGTCGTGCTTGGGGAGCACGGTCGTGCGCGACCAGGCAGAAGTAGCTGGAAGTTGGCGCACGGTCGTGTGCTGCATGGACGCACCGGGTGCAGGACGCGTGTCGGGTGACGCCTGTTTCCAATTCTTTTTCCGTTCTTTTCCTTTCTGCGTTTATCATCAGGTTTTAGTCGATGAGATGTCGTTGACCGAGGGTCGTGGGCCCGGTCAAAGTTAACCCTTCGATCTTTTTACTAATATACTCTCCAACTTATATACGTTGTTGAGCTCGTATCAATACCGAACGAGCTCGTTTCTTATCCGATCTTTAGATCTCTCATCTCGTCGCGTAGTTAACAATCGTCTTTCTTCCGAAAGAAATATTTAACGCTTTAATTATATTTAACAAAGATCTAAGAACACCGTAAATTGTGTAAGCTAATCGTTGGATTGAGCTTGAGTAATTGTTGGATTGTATTTGAGTTATTTAACTTTTGAGACTTTCGACTCACGCGGAAAACCACCGAACGAGGTGGGGGTAATTTCTATCTCTTAATCTGTTTACTGTTTTCCCTATTAAATACATGACTGAGGAATACTAAGTGTTGTGTTTACAATTGCTGTGCCATATAACTGTGAAAGGACCGAGGTCCGCTCTGTTCGTCCCCTGCTATTTTCTACTACTCTGTTGAGGTTTGGTGGTCCTCTTGAAATACACCAACGGTAGTGAGACCGTTATATAGGATAAGACGGGGGAATCCCGCACCTATTCGTCCCTTGCCATTTGTAATATCTGCTTTGATTTTATGCGCTGTGATGACGTGACTTAAGGATTATTTTTACTAGTGTTTTATATTCTGTTATGAGTCACGAGACGGATTTTATCCCCATGAGTGTATTCCACGCACTCACCCCTTAATCTGTACTCACACTACAGACGATGATGAACAAGAGGAACCCTAGACGGAGAGAGAGATGGTGCTATCTTTTGTATTCACATGATTAGAACGATGTAACACAAACTTTATCAAACCATATTTTATATATTTTGGGTTTTGTAATATGTTGATACATGTAAGGATGTGAATCCTGATGAGTTTCCGCTGCATTTGATGTACTATATATATCGGTAGTGAGACCGATTGCTAATGGCAGAGGCCGTATGTTTATAAGTGAGAGATTCACTTCGTCCCTTACCTCTTTCTTCTGTCGTCTCTTGTTATTCTTTCTGTTGAGTATGCGTCCCTTGCTATTTCTATCTTCATGCCCAATGGTAAAACTCTGATAAAATATAAAAAGATTTTGGGGAGTGACAACTAGTGTTAACATCCACCCATCAGGGTACAAATTTCAGTTGTGCCTATCTTTTCTTCATCGAGATTACTACTGTCAGCCATGATGTTCGATTTTGAAGCTAATTGCTCACATATCCCACCACCTAGAAGAGAACAAAAAGCAGCTGGGTCAATTTTTTCATCTTCGAGATCACTAGATCCGGCAATGCGTGAATCCTTGATTTCTGCTAACTTACTTAGTCTGTTGATTGACACCATCTGATTCAGAAGATAAGCTCTTACAACCGCCTAGAAGAGAACAAATAACTTCAGGAGGTACTTTTTCATCTCCGAGATCATTTGTGGTTTTTGGTGTTGAGTTTGTTTCTCCTAGGAGACGAGCTGCACCATTAGATGAGAGATAGCCGATCATCAACGTTACAACAAAAATGAACACTCGTGGATAAGTCATTTTGGTAGATGAACACCCTTGTTTTCTTAACATTAACAAAGAAATTGTGAACTTCTCTGTTTGGATATAATCTATATAAATAGAGAATTGAGAAATTAATATAAAGTACATATGCATAAAAATTTTATGATTATATCTTACTTACATGACTGTAGATTATTTTTAAACAATTAAGTTAGGTTCAACTTAAAGAAATTAAATGACAACTAATTAATTTATAAATAACTTGTAAACAATATAGCCATATATATTTATTGTATCTATGAGAAAAAGTTATAGCATGATATTATTAAGTTTCAAAGATGACCTACAATTAGTTTGCATTTTTTTATCTTTTTTTTTACTTTCCTTTAACTGTGGATAAGTTATATTAATATGTGTACTGTGTATTTATGCTATTAATTATAATATAATGCAAAAAAAAAAGGTATAATGTAGGCTAGTAAAATCGAATAATCGAGACTTTGTTTTGTAAGTTTGGAGATTGAGGGCACAAGGTCTTGATCTATATGACTTCAACGTTAACAATTTGGTTAAATGTTAATGTTAGAGATCTAATATAAATGTTGATGTAATATAAAAATTGTATCTTCCATTGATGACTAAAGTGTTTGTATTACCAAAACCTCTAAAATTATAACTAATAAATTAAATTCATATAGATAGTTAGCTGAGAAAATAAATAAAAACACATATGCATAAAATTATCACGACCGCTGATTATTTAAATAAATTAAGTATGTTCAATTTAATTAAATAATAACTTATTATCTTATACCTAACTTTTAGGTAATATATATATATAGATATATTTATATATTGTATCTATGATAAAAAAATCATAACATGATATAAATAAGGTGATTCGTAGATGATCTATGATTAGTTTACATCCATTATTAGCTTTATATATATATACTTTCCATTAATTGTGATTAAGTTTTATTAATATAGGTATTTTGTATGACATACTCTATTATACTATAATCCCTCGAAAATAAAATAAAAATTGTAAGGTAGACTTTAAATATCCAAAAATCGAGATTGTGTGTTGTAAGTATGGAGATTGAGTGCACAAGGTCTTGATCTATATGAATTTAAATTTAACAAATTGGTTGAGGTGTCAATGATATTTCTTCTCGAAGATCAAATATAATTGTGGATATAATATCAAAAAAAAAAATTCCATTGATATGTTGATTCCTGTGATTGTATTACCAAAACCACTAAAATTATAACAAATAAATCTTCTTTGTTTTTTAAACTCTCTAATAATAACTGCATATATAGTTATGTAAATGTAAGAGACTACTGTATATATATGTAGTGCCCCGGATAAAAAAACGAAGCATAATAGATTAATTAAATATTAAACCTATAATGTAATAATTATTTGCGTATATTTTGACTGTTTAATTGATTACATGCGTTTCAAATGTAGGCACGATTTAGATCGATAATTTTCTTAGACTGGGAACATAGAAATATTTTGATACTATGAGATGCGTAATAGAAAAACGAAAAGATAGAAATGAACTAGGGGTCAATCGGAGACCCGTAGCTCAAATGACGAAGAAAAGAGCCGAATACGAAGGTTCGGTAAAACGAAAGGGGTAGAATCCGAATGAACGGTAAAATGGAAAATAATATTTTAATGAACGGTAATTTAATTTTACTAGGTAAATAGTAACTTTGAAAATCTATAAATAGGGCTCAGTCAATTCAAAAAAATTCATTTTTCCACCGACAACGAAAGCGACAAGAACAAGTCAGTTTCTCTTTCTTTATTTTTTTTCACCGGAAAAGTCGTTGTAGCTGCCGTCGGAGCCGCCGCCACCGGCAGTGGTGCTGGTGGTGGTGCGCCGGGTGCCGGGTGTGCGATGGTGCGCGAGCGCTGGGTGCCGGGTTGTGCGTCGAGGACGGGATGTGCGCGTCGGGGTGGGCATTGGGGACGGGATGCGCGCACGGGGTTGGGCGCCAGGGGGCCAGGGGCATGCGTGGGGCTTGGCGCCGGGGGCCGGAGGTGCGCGCGGGTGATGGGGGCCAGGTGGCCGAGAAAACTCGACAACCGGGGAGGCGGGCGCGCGCGGCACGGGCGACGGGAGCCGGGTGGCCGAGAAAACTCGACAGCCGGGAGGCGAGTGCGCTCAGGCACGAGCGATGGGGGCCGGGCTGCCGAACGCCGGGTGCCCGCTGCCGAGAAAACTCGGCAGCTGCCGGGTGGGCACGCCAGCGCCGGGTTTTTTCACCCGACGCCGGGTGCTCGCGTACCCGACGCACGCGACGCCGTGTTTTCGAACCGAACCCCGTTTTTTCCATCGTACGTCAACATCGAGTCGTTTTTGATGAGATGTCGTTGACCAAGGATCGTGGGCCCGGTCAAAGTCAACCCTTTGACCAAAATTATCAAAATACCCCTAAACTTAAAATGCTCCGTACGAGCTCGTTTCAACTCCGATTGAGCTCTTTCATCTCAGCCTAAGAAACTGAACTTTCACCCTTATTACTTCAACCTCAATTCGAGATCCCTTGATCCGTCGGGCGTTAAACGATCGTTCTTACTTCAAAATTATTTATAGCTTTAAATATATTTATTAAGAATCTAAGAAACACTGTAACTTGTGTAGGTTATCAGTTGGACCTTGTTTGTAATACCTAGTACTAGCTACTCGATAAGATGGGGGTAACTTCTAAATCTTTATTTGTTTACTGTTTTCCTAGTAAAGCATGAACTACGGGATATTACGTGTTGTGATTTTAATTGTTGTGCTACTCTATGGAGGTGTGGTGAGTCTCTTGAAATGCACTAGCAGTATTAAGACCGTTTTATAGGGTAAGACGGGTTGATCCCGCACCTATCCGTCTCCCCCTTTCTAATTTCTGCTATGCATTTTACATGTTGTGGCAACGTGCTGGTAGACGTTTTATTTTCTTTCTGTTATCTGTCGTATGTCATAAGATGCAGATTTTACTCCCACGAGTGTATTCCATGCACTCACCCCCTTATTCTATACTCACACTACAGGAGCTGGTGAGCATGTCAAACCCTAGGTGGAGAGAAGTGGTGCCATCTCTGGACTTTTTATATTTAAGCTGGATGTCACACATATATTTCTAAACAATGTTTTACTTAAATCACGTTTTGTGATAAAATTTGATACATGTGATGGAAGTGAGATCCTGATGGTTTATTCTGTTGTTGTATTTTGTTGTGTTATCGGTATTGAGACCGATTGATAACGGTTGAGGCCGCTTGATGATTTGTGAATATTTCACATCATCCCTTACATCTTTCTTCTGTCGTCTCTAATCTCCTTCTTCTGTTGTCTCTTACTAATTCTTCTTCACGCCCAAAGCAAAACTCTGATTTTTTAAGTGAAAGAAAACGGGACGTGACAATATATAAATTTGATATATATATATATATCTAAAGTTCAAATAGTTGGGCAAGTTTGAATTTTCAAGAAATCTGTCTCGTATAAAAACTTCATGAAATAGTTTTTTCAGTACTTAAAAATCAAATATTGTTCAATAATGTACTATAAAATAATATAAAATATAATTTTCAATAAATATTTATTGTATTCACAACACAATCCCTTGTAATCTAATGTAATTTTTTAGATCATACTTTTGCAAATACGTTGCAACGTAATAAGATTTGCTAAATTGTATATTATTTTTTTTAAAATTTCCTTATCACATTTCAAAAAAAATAAATTTATACCATTATATAAGTATTGTGCAAAAACGTGATTCTTTGTTCCTATTTTCATAGCATACAATTCCTGTTTCAACATCGACTAAGTGTTTTTGGTAATTAAAAAATTATAATTTAAACCACTGTTTGTTTTGAATCCTTAATTTTGAATATTTAACTTTATCATACTTAATTAATTTTATTATGTAATCATACATAAATAGTTCATATTACATATGATTTTAATTTTTTACTTTGGTAACATAAGGGAAATAAGGAAAACTTCAAATAGAGATTAAAGATGTTAGAAAATGATCACATAAGAACCCAACTTATTCAGTTGTCTCTTTATCACAAAGTCATATTACTCAAAGGTTATAACTGACGAAATTTAAGAGGGACTATTATTTAAGTATGCATAAAGGAACAAATCACGCATCCACCGATTTGTTTTATTTTCCGAGATGACTACGCTCAGCCATGTGTAAATACTTATTTATATATAGATCCAGAACAGGTGAATGCCGATTTCGAACCTAACTAGTGTTAACATCCACCCATCAGGGTATAAATTTCAGTTGTGCCTATCTTTTCTTCATCGAGATTGTAGCACCCCGGACCAAAACGAAACATAATTTATTAATTAAATATTTAAACTCAGGATTTAATATATATGTGCGTATGTTTTAACTTTTTAAACACGTGCGTTTCAGATAAATGTTTAATGCATGTATGAGATGGATATTTTACCTAGACATGGGATATGAGATATTTTTATATCACTACATGCATTTTGGAAAAACGAGAAGATAGAAATGAACTAGAGCTTAATCGGAGACCTGTAGCTTAAACGGCGATGAAAAGAACAAAACACGAGGTTTTGGAAATATCAGGAGATATTTACGGTGAATAGTAAATGAGATATTTACCGGTGCATAGTAACTTTCGAAATCTATAAATAGAGGCTCCTTTCAGTTCTTTTTCACCTATTTCTTCGAATGAGCCAAAAAACGGCGTTTACACGTAAGTCTCTCTTCTCTCTTCTTTCTTTTTCGGCCTCCGGCGCGCCACCACCGGCACTGCCGGTGCGGTGTGCCGCCACCGGAGTTCACCGGAAAATTTAAAAGTTGTCGGTTTCGGCCGATTTTCGTACACAACGTAGGTTTTGACGAGTCGAGTCTAGAACCGGTCTCGGATTTCCATTCCGACTTATCATTCGCCGGAAAACAGTGAAAAACCTTTGCAAAACCCTAAACCCTAACCCTAGCCAACCTTTCTCTCTCCTCGATTTTCTTTCTTTTTCTTCGTCCTTTTAACCGGAGATGTTGTCGGAGGTTCTCATAGAGACGAGGGTGAGTTGTTGGGGGGACGCCACCGCCGTGTGGGGTGGTGTCGGAGTTGTAACGGGTTGGTTATGTTTATATGCATGTGTGTGTGTTAGTTTATGTGTGTGCTTGGGTGATCTCTGTTGGGGGCGGCACAGGTGGTGCCGCCATGAGAAAAGTGATAACCGGCGTTGGTGATACGCCGGTGGGTTAAGACGATGGGTTTCCGGCGACCGAAGGTCACCGGCCAAGAGTTTTTGAGATTGTGAGTGTTTATATATATATATATATATGTTGGTGTGTGTGAGATGGGTTTGGAGAAGAATGGGTTGGTATCGGAGAGATAGTAGTTGGGAACGAGAAGTTTGGAACGAAGTGGCCGGAAACGTCGGGTGGAAACGAGGCTGCCGAAGGAGGCTGCTGGCGCGCGGTCGTGCTGTGGGGCACGATCGTGCCCCAGCTGGCAGAAGCCACTGGAGGCTGGCGCACGGTCGTGCTTGGGGAGCACGGTCGTACGCGGCCAGGCAGAACTTGCTGGAGGCTGGCGCACGGTCGTGCGCAGCCAGGGCACGCTGGGAGTGGGTATCGGGTGCGAGACGCGTGTCAGGTAACGCCGTGTTTCCAATCATTTCCCATTCCTTTTCCTTTGTATCATTTACCATCGAGTCTTAGTTGGCGGGAAGTTATCGACTGAGGGTCGAGGGCCCGGTCGAGGTCAATCCTTGATACCAATGTACCTTCAAACTTCATATATGTCGTCAAACTCGTATCAACTCCGAACGAGCTTGTTCATTTTCCAATCTTTAGATCCTTCAACTCGTCGCGTCTACATTTATCGCTTTAATTATAATTAATAAAGATCTAAGTATGCCGTAACTTGTGTAGGCGATTTGTTGGTTTAAGAATTGCTTACTTGATTGGATTGAGCTCGGTTTACTGTTGGATTGCACTTGAATTACTTGTTGGATTGAGCTTGTGTCACCAGATCTTTAGACCTTTCGACTCACGTGGAAAACCACCTAACGAGGTGGGGGTAATTTCTAACTTTTAACCTGTTTACTGTTTTTCCTAAGTAAATGCATGATTGATGAATACTAAGTGCTGTGTTTATACTTTTTGTGCCATGATATATCTGTGAAAGGATCGAGGTCCTCTAATCATGCATTCTGTTCGTCCCCTACTATTTTCTACTACTTTGTGGAGGTTTGGTGAGCCTCTTGAAATGCACTAGCGGTATGAGACCATTCATAGGATAAGACGGAGGAATTCCGCACCTATTCGTCCCTTGCCATTTCTAATATCTGCTTTGTAATTTATGTATTGTGACAACGTGACTGTAGGTTAGCTTTTCGGTATTTAATTCTGTCATGAGTCATATGAGGTGGATTTTATCCCCACGGGTGTATTCCACGCACTCACCCCTTAATCTGTACTCACACTACAGGCGATGATGAGCATGAGGAACCCTAGGATGAGAGAGGAAGTACTGTATCTGGTTTTGTTGTAATAAGACGAGGTCTCTTAAACATTTTCAAACTTATGTTTTGTAATATGTTGATACATGTAAGGATGTGAATCCTGATGAGTTTTCGCTGCATTTGATGTAATATATATATCGGTAGTGAGACCGATTACTAACGGCAGAGACCGTATGTTTATAAGTGAGAGATTCACTTCGTCCCTTACCTCTTTCTTCTGTCGTCCCTTGCTTATTCTTTCTGTTAAGTATGCGTCCTTTGTTATTTCTATCTTCATGCCCAATTGTAAAACTCTGATAAAATGTAAAAAGATTTTGGGGCGTGACAAATGGTATCAGAGCAGTTCTAAACATTGAAAACTTGCTCGAGGTGGTTTGAAAAGTGGGAAAAACGTGGTTTCAAAAGTATGATTTTAAAATGTGGTTGGGTTTTCGAAAAGAGATAGATAGGCACTATCCTCTCTCCATAAGTGACCCTCCCTGTTAATAAGTGTTGTGGAATATGTGTGTTTGCTTGTTAGGCGTTATTTTGCTTTAAACTATTGGGTTTGGAAGGAGCATTGCAAATATGGATATATGATGTTAGGAACTCACGTAATATAACTTGGCATATGAATAGAATATACAGAGCTGGTAGAGGGAGGGGGAGAGCCCCTATTTTCGAGACTAGAGATCAGTGACTCCACCGTCACTTCTATGAGAGTAGGGTGACAGACGATAGATCGGTGGGGGAGCATATTGCTAGACTCCTCCACTGTTGGAGAGAAATTGGGGGAATAGGGGTCGGATCAACGGAGTGCAGGCTTGTCTGCACATGATTCATACTCTACCTATAGATTGGATGGGGAGAGCTCGTTTGGTTTATAGAGACAAGCTAGTGTTCTCGTCCGTGAATCTGGTGCCTATCGCCGATTTCGGCAACGTAGCACGGAAGATGCTAGAGCTCTAGGGTCTACATGGCCTACCAATTGCTCCGGAACCATCATCCTATGATCCTCCCAGCAGTAGCTCGGAGTAGGAGGAGGATCCTGAGGAGGACACCGAAGAGATTGATGATCCTCAGGAGGGACAGGAGTCTCCACCGCCTCCCGCTGATGTAGATTAGGCGTTTCGAAGCGACTTGGTTATATGTATATATTTTATGCTACACGAGATACGTTATCTATATGTATATGTATGGGGTAGTTTTTACATCGTAGATAGTGTACATACATCTTTTGTTATGATGTGGTACTACCTTTTTTGATGCTGCTCTATATATATGCACGTATATCTTTTCATTTATCATATGACGTTTGTGTTTATGTCTCATCACGAGTAATGTGTTATCTTTTATATTTATAATATCGTTAATAATCCCAACGACTTATACGTATATACTTATCGTAACAGAACTATGTCGAGAGGTAGACCTCGAAAAGAGCCACAACAACCGATCAACCAGCCGAAACGTGAGGAGAACACCAACGTAGGGGATTTGGTAACCGTGCTACGAGGGTTAGCACAACACTTCGAGGTTAACCGAACCATCCCCCAATCAGTGAGGAATGACCCGAACCTAATATATGAGCAATTTCAGCGATTTAATCTGCCGACTTTTAGCGGGAAGGGAGAACCGACTGAAGTGAAAGAGTAGCTAAGATCACTCGACCGGCTGTTTGGGCATCTAATGTGCTCAAAGGAACAAATGGTCAGTTGTGCCATTTTTCAACTCACGGAAGAAACGGGTCACTGGTGGGACTCATACGAGAGAACCCTATTGCCAGCTGAAAAGAAGGCAATGACTTGGGAGGATTTCAAGGAAGTGGTGTCTAGTCACTTCATTCCTCAGTCATACCAGGATCAGAAGGAGATGGAGTTCATTCACCTCAAACAAGGGAGTTCTACTGTTGGGGATTACGAACGTCGGTTCAACCAGTTGAGCCGGTACGCTCCACACCTGGTGGACACTGATCTGAAGAAGGCTCGAAGATTCGAGAGAGGCCTTCACCCAGAGATCAGCATGATCTTAGTTGGGCAGGAAACGATGATGTATGCAAGGGTCGTCGGAAGAGCCCAAGAGATCGTCTCCTGAATGGGTATAGATGCTACACCCCTTAGGAGGGTTTTCCCTATTCCTGCCAAGAGGAAATGGACTGGCCTGAGCTAGAGCTTTGCCCCTAATAAGTTTCCTAGGGCAAGCAATGTTCTGCTTCTTCCTGTTTCCTGACCCGGAAATCCATGCCCGAGATGCAGAAAGATGCATACGGGACTGTGTCAGCCAGAGACGTGGAACTGTTATAACTGTGGGGCACCGGGCCATATTTCGGCGAATTGCTGGAAGGCAAGGAGTACGCCGGTTACAGGGCCAAACTCGAGGCTGGTAGCAGGAAGAGCGAGAGCTTTCGCTCTGACTCGCCCGGAGGCCGTAGAGGGATCGGAGATGATGACAGGTATGTTATCAGTATCTGATATACCTGCTTTCATCTTATTTGATACTGGAGTGACGCATTCCTTCATATCTGTCAACTTCTGTAAACTGCTGAAGCATGTTGACAGTAGGATAGTCGCTCGAACACTAGAAGTTAGTATTCCCTCGGGGAAGACGGTAAGGACAAAACACCTTTACCGTCATCTTAAGATTGCGTTTGGAGATAAGATCCTTCTAGCAGACCTCTATGCTTTAGAGATGAAGGATTTCGATATAATCCTAGAGATGGACTGGTTAGAGTCCAACTACGCGGTAATCAAGTGCCGTGAGAGGGAGATAGTTTTCCAAACACCGGGAGAGCCGAAGTTTACTTTCCACGGGACTCGAGTTAAAGTCGACTCAAGGATCATCTCCGCTATGAAAGCAACCCAGATGCTTAGCAAAGGAGATTGCGAAGCTTGGTTGGTCAATATGGTGAACTCCGAAAAGGAATCGATTCCTATCGAGAAGGTGTCGGTGATAACGGAATTCACAGATGTATTTCCAAAGGATTTACCTGGTCCTCCACCGAATCAACAAGTGACCTTTGAGATAGATCTCATCTAAGGATCAGCGCCGGTGTCTAAAGCTCCATACCGAATGGCGCCGAAAGAGTTGCAGGAATTGAAGGTCCAACTGCAGGAACTGCTGGACAAGGGCTTCATCAGACCGAGTGTGTCGTCTTGGGGAGCACCCGTGCTGTTCGTAAAGAAGAAGGATGACAGCTTTCAGATGTGTATTGATTACCGAGAGCTGAACAAAAGAATGATAAAGAACAAGTATCCACTGCCTCGGATTGAAGATCTTTTTAATAGTTAAGAGGTGCCAGTGTGTTCTCAAAGATTGACTTAAGATCTGGATATCACCAGATGAGAGTCAAAGATGCTGATATATCCAAGACAGCATTCAGAATGAGGTATGGCCACTACGAGTTTGTAGTAATGCCATTTGGAGTGAGTAATGCTCCGGCTGTCTTCATGGATTTAATGAATCGCGTTTTCCATCCTTATCTGGATCTCTTTGTTATAGTGTTCATAAATGATATTCTCATCTACTCGTACGACAGGGCGCACCATGAACAACATCTCAGAATCGCACTGGAAGTACTAAGGAAGGAGAAGCTTTACGCCAAATTCAAGAAGTACGAGTTTTGGATGGACAAAGTGGGTTTCCTAGGCCACATCGTTTCTGCACAAGGGATCGAAGTAGATCCTGAAAAGGTGACAGTTGTCAGCAAGTGGGAAACTCCAACGAATGTGAAAGAAGTTCGGAGTTTCATCGGCCTAGCTGGATACTATCGAAGATTCATAGAAGGATTTTCGAAGATTGTTACTCCAATGACTCGATTAACGAGAAAGGATGTGAAGTTCCAATGGAGTGAGCAATGCGAGCATAGTTTCCAGGAATTGAAGAAAAGACTGACAGAAACACCAATCTTGATAGTTCCTGATGTATCCAAAGAGTTTGTGATCTACAGTGACGCATCCAAACAAGGTTTGGGCTGTGTTTTGATGCAGGAAGGAAAAGTAGTGGCATATGCATCGCGCCAGCTGAAGATTCACGAACAAAACTATCCGACTCATGATCTGGAACTAGCAGCTGTGGTACACGCCCTCAAGATCTGGAGGCACTATCTTTACGGTGTGAAGTGTGAAATCTATACCGACCACGAAAGCCTGAAGTACTTCTTTGAGCAGAAGGAGCTCAATATGAGGCAAAGAAGATGGCTAGAGTTGGTGAAAGATTATGATATCACGATTCACTACCATCCTCAAAAGGCGAATGTGGTAGCTGACGCCCTTAGCAGAAAAGGGAAGGGAGTGGTGACAATGATGATCACCAATCAGTGCCAACTGATCGAAGAAATGTCAAGGCTAAACCTGGAAATAGTCTCACCTCCGATTAGCATTGAATCTAGGATGACAACTTTATTCATAAAACCCACGCTGCGTGACCGAATCGTGGAAGCTCAAAAGAAAGATAACTTTCTTATGAAGATGAAAGCCCTTATAGATAGTGGAAGAGCCGAAGGTTTCACTTTGGCTACCGATGGAGCTCTGATTTTCAGAGGAAGAGTGTGTGTGCCTAAGGATGAAGAATTAAGAGAAGAATTTCTCAAAGAGGCGCATTGTACACCAATGTCTGCACACCCTGGAGGTACAAAGATGTACCAAGACCTAAGGGTGAACTTTTGGTGGAGGAATATGAAAAGAAGTATAGGGTTGTTCGTCAAGAGGTGTCTCATCTGCCAACAAGTAAAAGCAAAGCATCAACGACCGGTTGGGATGCTAACACCTCTAGAGATACCAGAGTGGAAGTGGGAACACATAACCGTGGATTTTGTGGTTGGGTTACCGACAACCAAAAGAGAAAACCACGTCGTATGGGTAATCGTTGATAGATTAACGAAGTCTACCCATTTCTTACCAATTAAGATGACGTTCGGACTGGACAAGTTGACACGAATATATCTTGAAGAGATAGTCCGGCTGCATGGCGTACCGGTTTCTATCGTATCCGATAGAGATCCACGGTTCACTTCTAGGTTCTGGCAGAGCTTACAAAAAGAGTTGGGGACCAAGTTGTCATTCAGTACAGTTTTCCACCCACAGACTGACGGATAATCGTGAAGGACCATACAGATTTTGGAAGACATGTTGTGGGCTTGTGTTCTAGATTTTCCCGGAAGTTGGGAAGAACATCTATGCTTAGTAGAATTTACCTACAACAACAGCTACCAATCGACTATTGGTATGGCACCTTACGAAGCTCTATACGGAGAAAGTGTCGCTCACCTATATGCTGGGACCAAGTGGGCGAAAAGAAAATTTTGGGACCCGAATTAGTGGAGCAAACGGTCGAAGTAATAAAGAAAATTCGGGACAGGATACGAGTAGCCTAAGATCGACAGAAAGCATATGTGGACAAGAGACGGAGGGAATTGGAATTTTAAGTAGGGGATGAAGTTTTCCTCAAGGTATCTCCTACTAAAGGAGTTCATCGTTTTGGAAAGAGTGGGAAGCTGAAGCCGAGGTATGTCGGACCATTCGAAATTCTAGATCGTGTTGGAGAGGTCGCGTACCGTCTAGCTTTACCTCCGAACTTCGCTGGAGTGCACAATGTATTCCACGTTTCTATGCTACAGAAGTACATATTCAATCCACAACATATAATCGAACAAGAAGGCATAGAACTGGAAAAGGATCTGACGTACGAGGAAGTACCGATATCTATCTTGGATAGGAAGAAACGACAACTAAGGAATCGGAATATGTCCATAGTAAAGATCCAGTGGAGTCGACATGGAAAGGAAGAAGCAACATGGGAACTGGAAGACGAAATCATGAGAAAGTACCCCGACTTACCCTTTATAGGTACACGTTTATCTTTCTTCTTGAGTACGCCTTTAATTTTGAGGACGGAATTCTTTTAAGGAGTAAGGGATGTAGCACCCCGGACCAAAACGAAACATATTATATTAATTAAATATTTAAACTCAGGATTTAATATATATGTGCGTATGTTTTAACTGTTTAAACACGTGCATTTCAGATAAGTGTTTAATGCATGTATGAGATGGATATTTTACCTAGACATGGGATATGAGTTATTTTTATATCACTAGATGCATTTTGGAAAAACGAGAAGATAGAAACGAACTAGAGGTTAATCGGAGACCTGTAGCTTAAACGGCGATGAAAAGAACAAAGCACGAGGTTTCGGAAATATCGGGAGATATTTATGGTGAATAGTAAATGAGATATTTACCGGTGCATAGTAACTTTCGAAATCTATAAATAGAGGCTCCTTTCAGTTCTTTTTCACCTCTTTCTTCGAACGAGCCAAAAAGCAACGTTTACATGTAAGTCTCTCTTCTCTCTCCTTTCTTTTTCGGCCTCCGACGCGCCACCACCGGTGCCGCCGCCAGAGCCGCCGCCGGCATGGTGGTGCCGCCACCGGAGTTCGCCGAAAAATTTAAAAGTTGTCGGTTTCGGCCGATTTTCGCACACAATGTAGGTTTTGACGAGTCGAGTCTAGAACCGGTCTCGGATTTCCATTCCGACTCATCATTCGCCGGAAAACGGTGAAAAACCTTTGCAAAACCCTAAACCCTAACCCTAGCCAACCTTTCTCTCTCCTCGGTTTTCTCTCTTTTCCTCCGTCCTTTTAACCGGAGATGTTGTCGGAGGTTCTCATAGAGACGAGGGTGAGTTGTTAGGGGGACGTCGCCGCCGTGTGGGGTGGTGTCGGAGTTGTAACAGGTTGATTATGTTTATATGCATGTGTGTGTGTGACTTTATGTGTGCTTGGGTGATCTCTGTTGGGGGCGGCACAGGTGGTGCCGCCATAAGGAAAGTGATAACCGGCGTTGGTGATACGCCGGTGGGTTGAGACGATGGGTTTCGGTCGCCGATCAAGAGTTTTTGAGATTGTGAGTGTTTATATATATATATATGTTGGTGTGTGTGAGATGGGTTTGGAGAAGAATGGGATGGTATCGGAGAGATAGTAGTTGGGAACGAGAAGTTTGGAATGAAGTGGCCTGAAATGCCGGGTGGAAACGAGGCTGCCGGAGGAGCCTGCTGGGCGCAGGCTGCTGGTGCGCGGTCGTGCCCCAGCTGGCAGAAGCCACTGGAGGCTAGCGCATGGTCGTGCTTGGGAAGCATGGTCGTGCGCGGCCAGGTAGAACTTGCTGGAAGCTGGCGCACGGTCGTGCGCCAGGGGCACAGTCGTGCGCGGCTAGGGCGCGCCAGGAGTGGGACACGTGTCGGGTAATGCCGTGTTTCCAATCATTTCCCATTCTTTTTCCTTTGTATCCTTTACCATCGAGTCTTAACCGATGGGATGTTGTCGACCGAGGGTCGAGGGCCCGATCGAGGTCAACCCTTGATACCAATGTACCTTCACTACAAGAAATTTGACATTTTACAACGGGTTTTCCCCGTTGTCGTATCCATTTTCCGAGCATTGTTGTATCCAGTGTTGCAAAAAAAAAATTCGCCATTTAACAACGCACCAAAAAGCGTTGTCTTATCTAGATACGACAACGCATTTATACCGTTGCAATAAAGGGTTGTCTTTTCTGATTTTGTGGTTTCTATCTATGCAACGCTTAAAAATTGTTGTCTTTCAAGCGTTGTCTTATCTAGATACGACAATGCTTTTATACCGTTGCAAGAAAGAGTTGTCTTTTCTGATTTTGTGCAACTATATATGCTTTTATAATGGGACCAACTCTGGTCTAAACCGACGTTGGGCTTGCTTAACAGGATGAATTCCTTTTTTTACTGATAAGTGATATACAATTATCTTTGGGTCTAAACCCGACATTTCTTTATAGGACCAAGCAAATACATCTTTAAATTCTTGCAGCAGATCGACATATGCTCTTTTTTCATCAGCTTCTAACAGTGCACTTATATATATTGGCCGAGGATCATTGTCATCTCCCAAGTTGATTTCTTTCAATTCGTCAATTGTACTCTTGACACCTTCTTCGAGTTTAGGGGGAGTATCTGCAGCATCTTCATCTGGTGTTTGTGTATGTTCCTTCAAAGTGATATGATGCGTTGACGCAACATCTTGCTTTGGTTTCTCAAATGCATTGGAACTTATATGAGTCTTAAAATAGGTGCTATCGAATAAGGCCACACTTTCCATATCATCTTCGACTACTTGAGTGTTTGTAAAGATAATGGTCCGCATCTTAGCCTTCAACATTCTTCCAACTGATAGAGTCAATGTGGTACATCTCTTCATGCGGGATGGTATTAGACGTCGGACCCTTTGAGTATCTTGCGGTTTATTGCCCCCTTTTACTTTGAAAGATTTCAATTGTTGGTCATTCATCTTCCTACTTCCCAACCTTCTGAATACAGACACACGATGTATCTTTTTGCCCTTTCTATTGAAGACATCTTCAGTTGAAGAGACTTCTCCTTCCATGATATGATTGGTGCTGGCTCTTTTGATGGCAATTGGGATAGGACTTTGTGGTATGTGCCCTATGCCATAACCTTTCTTCTTTAACACATCTTGGATATCATTGAGTCCATTTTCTTGTCGTTCAATAATTTCAGGAGAAAATTTTCTTGATATGGACTTCTCTTGTGCGTCATACCCAGCTTTAGCAAGCAATTTGAAGGCTTTTGGGTTATAATGCCTAGCAAGTTCAGAGTCTGAAAATACCTCGTGCTCTATCTTACTTCCTTGGCTTGGATGGACAAACTTCTGTTTTTCGGATGACTCGCCTGAATCGAGCTTGGTTAAAGGTAACACAAATCCTTTTAAAGGTTCTAGTTCAACCAATGGCAGTCTTTCTTTTGGAATTTTTTCATTCATTGGGGATCCACTTGCCTTGTTTTCTAGAGTTTGGTCACCTTTTATTTTTTCTTTCAAGATACTTTCTTTAGTTGTTTTTGTGTCCCCAAAGTAGTACTTGGCATCCGCGAAATGTGACTCGGCCTCAGTAAAGGGCTTGTTATCAGCAATCACCATCCTCACTACTCCATTTTGATAGTATTTAAAACATTGGTGCCAAGTTGAAGGGACTACACCATTCTCATGTAACCATGGGCGTCCAAGAAGCATATTGTATGAGGTCCTAGCATCAATAACATGAAATAATGCTGACGAAACCATGTCATCCATTAGTAACTCCAGCATTATAGTCCCAAGTGTCTTTTGTCCTTCTTGGTTGAATCCTTGAATCATTAATCGATTATTTATAAGTTCATCCATGGAAATTCCTATCTCTTTCAATGTTCGTAATGGCATTATGTTGACGGCAGAGCCTCCATCGATAAGGATTTTATTCACCTTTTGCTCACGAGTGTAAACAGACACAAATAATGGCCTATTACGGTGTTTGAAACCAAGTTGCAAATCTTCATCAGAAAAGGTTATCGCTGAAGTACAACCATAATGATTTTCCTTTTCTTGCGAGCAAACATTGATATCTTGCTCACTTATTGTGTTACATGAGACTTTGTTGTATCTATCATCACCAGAAGTTGAAGTAATAACATTTGCAGACACACCATCTTCTTCAAGTGAGATCTTCCCTTCTCGAGCCAATTGCATCACCTTATCTTTAAATACAAAACAATCTTCAATCGGATGCCCCACCAGTCGGTGGTATTTGCAATATTTTGGATCATCAGTGCGGCCTGCCTCTTCGGGTCGTTTCATTTTTGGGAGTTCAATCAACTTAGTTTCTAACAAGTCATCAAAGATCCCAGGGACATCAGAGTCGAGAAAAGGGTATTGTTTTGCTTGCATTTCTTTCAAAGTTAACTTCCTTTGGCCCCATTCTTGAGATGTATTTTTCTTTTCCTCATCTTTGTTATTTGCTTTTGCCCGAAACTTAACAGGTTTTGTATTTACTCCCATAGATTCAGTAGTTGGTTGCTTGGCAACAAATTTGCCCCCTTTCTTGCCATCTTGTTTATCTTTAGACTTGCGAAACTCTTGGATTGGTGGTCTGTTGACTCCATTAGAAATCATGCTCAATTCGATGTCGTGGGCTTTAATGGCCAATTCTTCAAAGGACCTTGGTTGAATCGCTTGCAGGATGTAACGAATGCTCCAATCCATTCCTTGGGTACACATTTCGATTGCTGAAGTCTCTGAAAGTCGATCTTTGCAATTTAAACTTAAATTTCTCCAACGGTTGATGTAGTCAGTGACAGGTTCTTCTTTCCATTGATGTGTTTTTGTAAGTTCTAACATGCTGACTGTACGTCGAGTGTTGTAGAAGCGGTTAAGGAATTCTTGTTCTAGTTGTCCCAACTATCGATTGAGTTTGCTTCCAAATCAATATACCAATCAAAAGCATTGTCTTTCAAAAAATGAACAAATTGTTTCACAATGTGATCTCCATATGTTCCAGCATCATTGCAAGTTTCAACAAAATGGGCCACATGTTGTTTTGGGTTACCCTTTCCATCAAACTGTTGGAATTTTGGAGGTTGATAACCCATCGGCATTCTTAGGTTGTCAATCCTTGCAGTGTATGGCTTTAGGTAAGTTATTGATGACTTGGAGCTTCCATCCAACTTATCTTGAATAGTCCCTATGACAAACTCTCTTAGCTGAGTGACGGGAATGAATCCATCAGTCGAAACTTGTACTTCAGTGGTTGACATTTTTTCCTTTGCCATGGTCTGTCGCTTTAAAGAAGTTTCAACCTCATTATGATCTTCACTTTGATCACCCAATACATGACTTGTCCCGACATCACCTTCTTTATTCAGTAGTGTATTGATTCGGGCATCTTGCTCTTGGACATGCTTGCTAAGTCCTTCAATCACCTTTGTAAGGTTTGTAATTTGCTCTTCTAAAGTCGTAGCGTTTGTTGTCATAACAGGTGCTGCTAATGAGTAGCTTGTTTCCGAGTATGAGGTAACTTGCGCTATATCAAGTGATTTTGTGCCGACAACTCCTTTTTCATGTTCTCCATTAAGCGACATTTGTTCCTTCTTGGACATGCTTCGAGTGGTAACACCAACACTTTTAGTTGGGGCTTGAGAAGATTTTGCAGCAATTGTCTTATCATTCTTATGTTTCGTCATTGAACAGAAGAAGAAGAAATGAGAGGTAGAGATGTCCCACTGGGCGTGCCAAAAATTTGTAAGAACAAATTTTGTATTCGAAATATCTAAACACAAAATGGATACAAATTAAATATTTTTTGAAAATAATACGGGTGTAAATCTCTATGAATTCCTCTGATTCTTCACTTCAAATTGAGATGAATCCTTGATTGAATCTTCAAGAATAATTTTTGGAAACCTCCACGAAGAACGTCATGAATGCGTGGAGAATGTCTTGAACTTTGACTTGAATAACACCGACAAGAGGGGTTTAGCACCTTGATCTCTAATCGAACGCCGTTTTTAATGACCTTTTACGAAGAACGCGAAGAACGCCTTGAAGAACACCTTGAGTCTTGGAGAGAAATTCTTGAGTCTTGGAATCTTGATTCTTGTCTTGTGTCTTGAATTATGAAAAGAGACCCCTATTTATAGGCATAGGATATGAATTCTTTCCATGTTTAGTTGATGAATGATGCAATTTGATTGGTCATCCATGATTTGGTGATATCTTTTCATAAATCAAAGGATGTGACTTTATTACCAATTTTATTGGTGTATCACTTCCATATTTGCAAGATTTAATCTTGATTGCCAAGTAATGTGATTTGGACACTTGGCAACATTTGATTGGTCAATAATATATATTAAAATATCAATTATTTATCTATTTACTTTAGGAATTAATTTAATTTAAATTCCCAAAATTTAAATAGAAATTTGATTTTTTTAATATATATCACTTTACACGTGGCATTATTTGATTGGACATAAATTTTATATGTCTACAGCGTGAATCCTTGATTTCTGCTAACTTACTCTTAGTCTGTTGATTGACACCATCTGATTCAGAAGATAAGCTCTCACAACCGCCTAGAAGAGAACAAATAACTTCAGGAGGTATTTTTTCATCTCCGAGATCATTTGTGGTTTTTGGTGTTGAGTTTGTCTCTCCTAGGAGACGAGCTACACCATTAGATGAGAGATAGACGATCATCAACGTTACAACAAAAATGAATACTCGTGGATAAGTCATTTTGGTAGATGAACACCCTTGTATTCTTAACACTGACAAAGAAATTGTGAACTTCTATGTTTGGATATAATCTATATAAATAGAGAATTGAGAAATTAATATAAAGTACATATGCACAAAATTTTTATGATTATATCTTACTTACATGACTGCGGATTATTTTTAAACAATTAAGTTAGGTTCAACTTAAAGAAATTAAATGACAACTAATTAATTTATAAATAACTTGTAAACAATATAGCCATATATATTTATTGTATCTATGAGAAAAAGTTATAGCATGATATTATTAAGTTTCAAAGAAGACCTACAATTAGTTTGCATTTTTTTAAGCTTCTTTTTACTTTCCTTTAACTGTGGATAAGTTATATTAATATGTGTATTGTGTATTTATGCTATTAATTATAATATAATGCCAAAAAAAAGGGTATAATGTAGGCTAGTAAAATCGAATAATCTAAGACTTTGTTTTGTAAGTTTGGAGATTGAGGGTACAAGGTCTTGATCTATATGACTTCACCGTTAACAATTTGGTTAAAATGTTAATGTTAGAGATCTAATATAAATGTTGATGTAATATAAAAATTGTATCTTCCATTGATGACGGAAGTGTTTGTATTACCAAAACCTCTAAAATTGTAACTAATAAATTAAATTCATATAGATAGTTAGGTGAGAAAATAAATAAAAACACATATGCATAAAATTATCACGACCGCTGATTATTGAAACAAATTAAGTTATGTTCAATTTAATTAAATAATAACTTATTATCTTATACCTAACTTGTAAGTAATATATATAGATATATTTATATATTGTATCTATGATAAAAAAATCATAACATGATATAAATAAGGTGATTCGTAGATGATCTATGATTAGTTTACATCCATTATTAGCTTTATATATATATACTTTCCATTAATTGTGATTAAGTTTAATTAATATAGGTATTTTGTATGACATACTCTATTATACTATAATCCCTCGAAAATAAAATAAAAATTGTAAGGTTGACTTTAAATATCCAAAAATCGAGATTGTGTGTTGTAAGTATGGAGATTGAGTGCACAAGGTCTTGATCTATATGAATTTAAATTTAACAAATTTGTTGAGGTGTCAATGATATTTCTTCTCGAAAATCAAATATTATTATGGATATAATATCAAAATTGTTTTTTTCCTATTGATATGTTGATTCCTGTGATTGTATTACCAAAACTACTAAAATTATAACAAATAAATCTTCATTTTTTTTTTAATTCTCTAATAATAACTACATATATAGTTATGTAATTGTAAGAGACTACTGTATATATATAAATTAGATTTATATATATATATCATCTATAAGTTCAAATAGTTGGGTAAATTTGAATTTTCAAGAAATCTGTCTCGTATAAAAACTTCATGAAATAGTTTTTTCAGTACTTCAAAATCAAATATTGTTCAATAATGTACTATAAAATATAATTGTCAATAAATATTTATTGTATTCACAACACAATCCCTTGTAATCTAATGTAATTTTTTAGATCATACTTTTGCAAATACGTTGCAACGTAATAAGATTTACTAAATTGTATATTATTATTTTTAAAATTTCCTTATCACATTTCAAAAAAATAAATTTATACCATTATATAAGTATTGTGCAAAAACGTGATTCTTTGTTCCTATTTTCATAGCATACAATTTCTGTTTCAACATCGACTAATTTTTGTTGGTAATTAAAAAATTATAATTTAAACCACTGTTTGTTTTGAATCCTTAATTTTGAATATTTAACTTTATCATACTTAATTAATTTTATTATGTAATCATATATACATAAATAGCTCATATTGCATATGATTTTAATTTTTTACTTTGGTAACATAAGGGAAATAAGGAGAACTTCAAATGGAGATTAAAGATGTTAGAAAATGATCACATAAGAACCCGACTTATTCAGTTGTCTCATTATCACAAAGTCATATTATTCAAAGGTTATAACTGACGAAATTTAAGAGGGACTATTATTTAAGTATGCATAAAGGAACAAATCACGCATCCACCGATTTGTTTTATTTTCCGAGATGACTACGCTCAGCCATGTGTAAATCCTTATTTATATATGGATCCAGAACAGGTGAATGCCGATTTCGAACCTAACTAGTGTTAACATCCACCCATCAGGGTACAAATTTCAGTTGTGCCTATCTTTTCTTCATCGAGATTACTACTGTCAGCGATTTTTTCATCTTCGGGATCACTAGATCCGGCAATGCGTGAATCCTTGATTTCTGCTAACTTACTCTTAGTCTGTTGATTGACACCATCTGATTCAGAAGATAAGCTCTCACAACCGCCTAGAAGAGAACAAATAACTTCAGGAGGTATTATTTTTTCATCACAACCGCCTAGAAGAGAACAAATAACTTCAGGAGGTATTATTTTTTCTTCTCCGAGATCATTTGTGGTTTTTGGTGTTGAGTTTGTCTCTCCTAGGAGACGAGCTGCACCATTAGATGAGAGATAGACGATCATCAACGTTACAACAAAAATGAATACTCGTGGATAAGTCATTTTGGTAGATGAACACCCTTGTATTCTTAACACTAACAAAGAAATTGTGAACTTCTATGTTTGGATATAATCTATATAAATAGAGAATTGAGAAATTAATATAAAGTACATATGCCTAAAATTTTTATGATTATATCTTACTTACATGACTGCGGATTATTTTTAAACAATTAAGTTAGGTTCAACTTAAAGAAATTAAATGACAACTAATTAATTTATAAATAACTTGTAAACAATATAGCCATATATATTTATTGTATCTATGAGAAAAAGTTATAGCATGATATTATTAAGTTTCAAAGATGACCTACAATTAGTTTGCATTTTTTTAGCTTTTTTTTACTTTCCTTTAACTGTGGATAAGTTATATTAATATGTGTACTATGTATTTATGCTATTAATTATAATATAATGCAAAAAAAAGGGTATAATGTGGGCTAGTAAAATCAAATAATCGAGACTTTGTTTTGTAAGTTTGGAGATTGAGGGCACAAGGTCTTGATCTATATGACTTCAACGTTAACAATTTGGTTAAAATGTTAATGTTAGAGATCTAATATAAATGTTGATGTAATATAAAAATTGTATCTTCCATTGATGACTGAAGTGCTTGTATTACCAAAACCTCTAAAATTATAACTAATAAATTAAATTCATATAGATAGTTAGCCGAGAAAATAAATAAAAACACATATGCAAAAAATTATCACGACTGCTGATTATTTAAATAAATTAAGTATGTTCAATTTAATTAAATAATAACTTATTATCTTATACCTAACTTTTAAGTAATATCTATATAGATATATTTATATATTGTATCTATGATAAAAAAATCATAACATGATATAAATAAGGTGATTCGTAGATGATCTATGATTAGTTTACAACCATTATTAGCTTTATACATATACTTTCCATTAATTGTGAATAAGTTTTATTAATATAGGTAGTGTGTATTACATACTCTATTATACTATAATCCCTCGAAAATAAAATAAAAATTGTAAGGTAGACTTTAAATATCCAAAAATCGAGATTGTGTGTCGTAAGTAGAGAGATTGAGTGCACAAGGTCTTGATCTATATGAATTTAAATTTAACAAATTGGTTGAGGTGTCAATGATATTTCTTCTCGAAGATAAAATATAATTATAGATATAATATCAAAATTGTTTTCTTTTCCCATTGATATGTTGATTCCTGCGATTGTATTACCAAAACCACTAAAATTATAACAAATAAATCATCATTTTTTCTTTAAATTCTCTAATAATAACTACATATATAGTTATGTAATTGTAAGAGACTACTGTATATATATAAATTTGATTTATATATATATATATCATCTATAAGTTCAAATAGTTGGGTAAATTTGAATTTTCAAGAAATCTGTCTCGTATAAAAACTTCACGAAATAGTTTTTTCAGTACTTCAAAATCAAATATTGTTCAATAATGTACTATAAAATAATATAAAATATAATTGTCAATAAATATTTATTGTATTCACAACACAATCCCTTGTAATCTAATGTAATTTTTTAGATCATACTTTTGCAAATACGTTGCAACGTAATAAGATTTACTAAATTGTATATTATTATTTTTAAAATTTCCTTATCACATTTCAAGAAAATAAATTTATACCATTATATAAGTATTGTGCAAAAACGTGATTCTTTGTTCCTATTTTCATAGCATACAATTCCTGTTTCAACATCGACTAAGTTTTGTTGGTAATTAAAAAATTATAATTTAAACCACTGTTTGTTTTGAATCCTTAATTTTGAATATTTAACTTTATCATACTTAATTAATTTTATTATGTAATCATATATACATAAATAGCTCATATTGCATATGATTTTAATTTTTTACTTTGGTAACATAAGGGAAATAAGGAGAACTTCAAATGGAGATTAAAGATGTTAGAAAATGATCACATAAGAACCCGACTTATTCAGTTGTCTCATTATCACAAAGTCATATTATTCAAAGGTTATAACTGACGAAATTTAAGAGGGACTATTATTTAAGTATGCATAAAGGAACAAATCACGCATCCACCGATTTGTTTTATTTTCCGAGATGACTACGCTCAGCCATGTGTAAATCCTTATTTATATATGGATCCAGAACAGGTGAATGCCGATTTCGAACCTAACTAGTGTTAACATCCACCCATCAGGGTACAAATTTCAGTTGTGCCTATCTTTTCTTCATCGAGATTACTACTGTCAGCGATTTTTTCATCTTCGGGATCACTAGATCCGGCAATGCGTGAATCCTTGATTTCTGCTAACTTACTCTTAGTCTGTTGATTGACACCATCTGATTCAGAAGATAAGCTCTCACAACCGCCTAGAAGAGAACAAATAACTTCAGGAGGTATTATTTTTTCATCACAACCGCCTAGAAGAGAACAAATAACTTCAGGAGGTATTATTTTTTCTTCTCCGAGATCATTTGTGGTTTTTGGTGTTGAGTTTGTCTCTCCTAGGAGACGAGCTGCACCATTAGATGAGAGATAGACGATCATCAACGTTACAACAAAAATGAATACTCGTGGATAAGTCATTTTGGTAGATGAACACCCTTGTATTCTTAACACTAACAAAGAAATTGTGAACTTCTATGTTTGGATATAATCTATATAAATAGAGAATTGAGAAATTAATATAAAGTACATATGCCTAAAATTTTTATGATTATATCTTACTTACATGACTGCGGATTATTTTTAAACAATTAAGTTAGGTTCAACTTAAAGAAATTAAATGACAACTAATTAATTTATAAATAACTTGTAAACAATATAGCCATATATATTTATTGTATCTATGAGAAAAAGTTATAGCATGATATTATTAAGTTTCAAAGATGACCTACAATTAGTTTGCATTTTTTTAGCTTTTTTTTACTTTCCTTTAACTGTGGATAAGTTATATTAATATGTGTACTATGTATTTATGCTATTAATTATAATATAATGCAAAAAAAAGGGTATAATGTGGGCTAGTAAAATCGAATAATCGAGACTTTGTTTTGTAAGTTTGGAGATTGAGGGCACAAGGTCTTGATCTATATGACTTCAACGTTAACAATTTGGTTAAAATGTTAATGTTAGAGATCTAATATAAATGTTGATGTAATATAAAAATTGTATCTTCCATTGATGACTGAAGTGCTTGTATTACCAAAACCTCTAAAATTATAACTAATAAATTAAATTCATATAGATAGTTAGCCGAGAAAATAAATAAAAACACATATGCAAAAAATTATCACGACTGCTGATTATTTAAATAAATTAAGTATGTTCAATTTAATTAAATAATAACTTATTATCTTATACCTAACTTTTAAGTAATATCTATATAGATATATTTATATATTGTATCTATGATAAAAAAATCATAACATGATATAAATAAGGTGATTCGTAGATGATCTATGATTAGTTTACAACCATTATTAGCTTTATACATATACTTTCCATTAATTGTGAATAAGTTTTATTAATATAGGTAGTGTGTATTACATACTCTATTATACTATAATCCCTCGAAAATAAAATAAAAATTGTAAGGTAGACTTTAAATATCCAAAAATCGAGATTGTGTGTCGTAAGTATAGAGATTGAGTGCACAAGATCTTGATCTATATGAATTTAAATTTAACAAATTGG
Source organism: Scutellaria minor (assembly GCA_954870855.1). Classification (NCBI taxonomy): domain Eukaryota; kingdom Viridiplantae; phylum Streptophyta; class Magnoliopsida; order Lamiales; family Lamiaceae; genus Scutellaria; species Scutellaria minor. The sequence goes on along the minus strand of OX940729.1, from coordinate 17,436,163 downwards.
TTGAGGTGTCAATGATATTTCTTCTCGAAGATCAAATATAATTATAGATATAATATCAAAATTGTTTTCTTTTCCCATTGATATGTTGACTCCTGTGATTGTATTACCAAAACTACTAAAATTATAACAAATAAATCTTCATTTTTTCTTTAAATTCTCTAATAATAACTACATATATAGTTATGTAATTGTAAGAGACTACTGTATATATATATAAATTTGATTTTTATATATATATATATCATCTATATATTCAAATAGTTGGGTAAATTTGAATTTTCAAGAAATCTGTCTCGTATAAAAACTTCATGAAATAGTTTTTTCAGTACTTAAAAATCAAATATTGTTCAATAATGTACTATAAAATAATATAAAATATAATTGTCAATAAATATTTATTGTATTCACAACACAATCCCTTGTAATCTAATGTAATTTTTTAGATCATACTTTTGCAAATACGTTGCAACGTAATAAGATTTGCTAAATTGTATATTATTATTTTTAAAATTCCTTATCACATTTCAAAAAAATAAATTTATACCATTATTTAAGTATTGTGCAAAAACGTGATTCTTTGTTCCTATTTTCCTAGCATACAATTCTTGTTTCAACATCGACTAAGTTTTTTTGGTAATTAAAAAATTATAATTTAAACCACTGTTTGTTTTGAATCCTTAATTTTGAATATTTAACTTTATCATACTTAATTAATTTTATTATGTAATCATACATAAATAGTTCATATTGCATATGATTTTAATTTTTTACTTTGGTAACATAAGGGAAATAAGGAGAACTTCAAATAGAGATTAAATATAACACCCCAAATTAATTAGTTAAGGTGTAATGTTATATATATATATATATATATATATATGTTGCTAATTAATTAATTAGGTATAAGAATTAATTAAGTGATAATTTTAATTGAGCTAAGAAGTAATTAATTAGGGGATAATCTTAATTAAGCTAAGATTTAACTAAGTGATAATCTTAATTAAACTAAAAATTAATTAATTAAAGCCTAAGTAATTAGTTAAGTATATGAAATTAATTAATTAAATAATAAAGGCTAGTCATCCTTCTTGCCACCTGCTATTTCTCGCCACCTCACTTCTTTCCCTCACCACAACACACACGCAGCTTTCTCTCACCCGTTTCTCTCTCAAGGCCTTTTATTCTCTCTCTCCTCACCACACCAAAACAACGCACTATGGTGACTCTCTATCCAAGTTGCAAGCTGGAAAGGAAACAGAAAAAAAAGAAAGAAAAGAAAAGGAAAGAAAGGGGCCGTATGACACAGAATTGCCATCTCTCTTTCACTCTCTCGCTCGCTCCCTGCCCTGCTGTTGCTGTGTTGATGTGCTGCTGCCATGAAGCTGCTGAGTTCTGCTGGGTGAAGTTTTGGGCTGCCGCCGGGGGCGGCAGCAGGTGCTGGGCAGCACCGGGCAGTCTGCGGTGTGTGTTTGGTTTGCTGTTTTTGTGTGTATGCTTTCAACCGCTGCCGGGAGCTGCATCGGGTGTTTGGTGTGCATCGGGGGGCGTCAGGAGGGCACTGAGAGTGCTGCTGGGCGCCGGGAACCAGTGCCGGGGGCCAACGCCGGGGGCTTGCTGTCCTGTTTTTGCTGCTGCGTGCAGGCATCGTTCGACATGCCATTTCAGGCACGTACAAGGATGGGACTGGAAACCTGTTTTTCTGGCATATACTAGAGAGTATGGGGAAGGTCTCCACCAAGTTTGGTGGCCATCCGAGGTCGGACGACCGAGGAATAATTTTGCGAAGTCGAAGCTGAAAATCTGCGTCCGAACCGGATATAATTGCGGAGCAGAAGGTCTTAACGGAAGAGTTTCCTAAAACTGTTCGTATGGGGTATTCTTCAATGTGTCAAGAGCAATCCTACCAAATTTCATCTTAAGACGAGTCCGTTTGAGGGACCTAAGATGCATCGGGGCACAGAGTGGCAGTGCAGTAGCGCAACGGTGAATTTCAGCCTATTGCAAGGGCAATTTCCAGACGATCAAAAATCGGATGGGCTTGAGATTTCACGGAGTTAATATTCACACCAGGAGCTTCATCATGAGCTTTCTGGATCATAAATCGGAGCTCAGACGAGGAAGATATGCAATGACGGTTTTCTTTCCAATGGGCAAGAGATTTTACATTGCAATTTACTTTGCAAGTTCAATTTTAATTTGCAAGATTAGTATGCCTTGCAAGTTTAATTTTTCCCTTGCAAGATTAAAGTTCTTTACAAGCTAAATTATTTTCTTTTCAACTTTGCAAGTTTAATTTTGCCAGCTTAATGTTAGCTTTGCAAGTTTGCAAGTTAATTCTGCAAGCTTAGTTTCTCCTTTGCAAAGTTTAATTCTTCCTCGCAAGTTTAATTCTTCTTGCAAGCTTTATATTTTTCCTTGCAAGTTTAAGATTTCTTAGCAAGTCTACTAAAGTTTGCAAGGGGTTTTCTTTGCAAGTTTAATGTTCGTCGCAAGCTTACTTTTTGCCTTGCAAGTTTAATTCTTCTCGCAAGTTTAATTTTACGGACTTATATCATCAAACCCTGTCTAAGAATGTTCTCAATCCAAAGTTCTAATCAGAGATATGAATAGTCTCTTTAAGCCGCTAAGACAGGTTTATATATATATCTTGTAGGAAACACAGACGAAGGACCCTGTTAATTCTTCGAAACGTAGTAGTTTTTCCAAGAGACCACTTGATTGAGGTGAAGGAACGAACTTAGGATTTAAGGTGTCGAGCTTCACGAGGGTTACCACCGAACGAGGTGGGGGTAAATTCTTATAAGTTACAAGTTGTGAACAATGTGCGCTCTTACGTGCGATTACTATATGTCACTGAGTTTAACATGAAAGTTTAAACGTGAAGTTCAAAGTGAAATGTGTTTACTTTATGAAAGATGAAATGTGGTGAAGGTTATGGGAAAAATTCTTGTTTTCCCGTTTATGTGGCCCCGTGCTTTAACGTGAAGTTGTTGGCTGACGTGAAATGTATATGATTATTTTATAAACGTGGCATTTTGTGCCTTGTTACATGACAAAGGTGAATGTGCAATATTTGCAAGATGAAAGAAATTGTTATGTGAATGATATGTTTTTACGGTGGCTCAGAGCCACATTAACACTATGGTGGCTCAAAACCACATTAACACTACGGTGGCTCAGGACCACAAAATGTTTTCATGGCGGCTCAGAACCGCAAAGTATTTTCAAGGTGGCTCGGACCCGCAATTATGTGCTTGATGAGTTATATGTCTATGTTTCCTGTTATGTTTTAAACTGCTCACAAGTCCCACCCCACTAAATATCTTCATTCACTCACCCCTTTGTATGCTAAAATGTTTCAGTTTGTGGAAATCCTCGAGCAGGGTGTACAAGTGGTGGATGCTGGTAGCCGATATTTAGGGATTGCGAAAGAGTTTTATTGGAATTAAAAGAGGTGTTATATTATTTAATTGTATAGAAGATGATCTTGAAATTATTTGGGAAATCTAGTTGCAAAGCGGTACGGTTTAGCTGTATAATTATAAGGAAAAATATTTTTCTTCCGCTGTGTGTGATTCACGCTTTATAAAACAGGGATGTTCGAACTCACTTATCTTTCTTCGCAAGTTTAAATTATCTTGGAAATACATGTTTTATCGAGTATCTGGACGCCCAAATGAAAAATTTATTAAACTCTGATATTCTAAAGTAATTTACAAGAACGGGGCGTTACAATAAAGATGTTAGAAAATGATCACATAAGAACCCGACTTATTCAGTTGTCTTTTTATCACAAAGTCATATTATTCAAAGGTTATAACTGACGAAATTTAAGAGGGACTATTATTTAAGTATGCATAAAGGAACAAATCACGCATCCACCGATATGTTTTATTTTCCGAGATGACTACGCTCAGCCATGTGTAAGTCCTTATTTATTTATGGATCCAGAATAGGTGAATGCCGATTTCGAACCTAACTAGTGTTAACATCCACCCATCAGGGTACAAATTTCAGTTGTGCCTATCTTTTCTTCATCGAGATTACTACTGTCAGCCATGATGTTCGATTTTGAAGCTAATTGCTCACATATCCCACCACCTAGAAGAGAACAAAGAGCAGCTGGGTCGATTTTTTCATTTTCGAGATCATTAGATCCGGCAATGCGTGAATCTTTGATTTCTGCTAACTTACTCTTAGTCTGTTGATTGACACCATCTGATTCAGAAGATAAGCTCTCACAACCGCCTAGAAGAGAACAAATAACTTCAGGAGGTATTTTTTCATCTCCGAGATTATTTGTGGTTTTTGGTGTTGAGTTTGTCTCTCCTAGGAGATGAGCTGCACCATTAGATGAGAGATAGATGATCATCAACATTACAACAAAAATGAATACTTGTGGATAAGTCATTTTGGTAGATGAACACCCTTGTTTTCTTAACACTAACAAAGAAATTGTGAACTTCTATGTTTGGATATAATCTATATAAATAGAGAATTGAGAAATTAATATAAAGTACATATGCATAAATTTTTTATGATTATATCTTACTTACATGACTGGATTATTTTTAAACAATTAAGTTAGGTTCAATTTAATGAAATTAAATGATAGCTGATTAATTTATAAATAACTTGTAAACAATATAGACATATATATTTATAGTATCTAAGAAAAAAGTTATAGCATGATATTATTAAGTGATTCAAAGATGATCTACAATTAGTTGGCATTTTTTTAGATTTTTTTACTTTCCATTAACTGTGTATAAGTTATAATAATATATGTATTGGGTATTTATGCTATTAATTATAGTATAATGCCAAAAAAAGGTATAATGTAGGCTAGTAAAATTGAATAATCTAGACTTTGTTTTGTAAGTTTGGATATTGAGGGTACAAGGTATTGATCTGTATGACTTCTACGTTAACAATTTGGTTAAAGTGTTAATGTTATAGATCTAATGTAAATGTGGATGTAATATCAAAATTGTAACTTCCATTTATAACTGAAGTGTTTGTATTACCAAAACCTCAAAAATTATAACTAATAAAATTCATATAGATAGTTAGCTGAGAAAATAAATAAAAATAGATATGCATAAAATTATCACAACCGCTGATTATTTAAATAAATTAAATTATGTTCAATTTAACTAAATAATTACCTATTATCTTATATCTAACTTTTAAGTAATATATACATATATAGATATATTTATATATTGTATCTATCACAAAAAATCATAGCATGATATAAATAAGGTAATTCGTAGATGATCTATGATTAGTTTACATCCATTATTAGCTTTATATATATACTTTCCATTAATTGTGAATAAATTTTATTAATATAGGTATTGTGTATTACATACTCTATTATACTATAATCCCTCGAAAATAAAATAAAAATTGTAAGGTAGACTTTAAATATCTAAAAATCAAGATTGTGTGTCGTAAGTAGAGAGATTGAGTGCACAAGGTCTTGATCTATATGAATTTAAATTTAACAAATTGGTTGAGGTGTCAATGATATTTCTTCTCGAAGATAAAATATAATTATAGATATAATATCAAAATTGTTTTCTTTTCCCATTGATATGTTGATTCCTGTGATTGTATTACCAAAACCACTAAAGTTATAACAAATAAATCTTCATTTTTTAAAAAATTCTTTTATAATAACTACATATATAGTTATGTAATTGTAAGAGACAGTTGTATATATATAAATTTGAGTTATATATATATATATATATCATCTATAAGTTCAAATAGTTGGGTAAGTTTGAATTTTCAAGAAATCTGTCTCGTATAAAAACTTCATGAAATAGTTTTTTCAGTACTTAAAAATCAAATATTGTTCAATAATGTACTATAAAATCATTTAAAATAAAATTGTAAATAAATATTTATTGTATTCACAACACAATCCCTTGCAATCTAATGTAATTTTTTAGATCATACTTTTACAAATATGTTGCAATGTAATAAGATTTGCTAAATTATATATTCTTAATTTGAAAATTTCCTTATCGCCGTTTAAAAAAATAATTTTATACCAATATATAAGTATTATGCAAAAAGGTGATTCTTTGTTCCTATTTTCATAGCATGCAATTCTTGTTTCAACATTGACTAAGTTTTTTTGGTAAATAAAAAATTATAATTTTAACCATTGTTTGTTTTGAATCCTTAATTTTGAATATTTAACTTTATCATACTTGATTAATTTTTTTATGAAATCATACATAAATAGTTCATATTGCATATGATTTTAATTTTTTACTTTGGTAACATAAGGGAAATAAGGAGAACTTCAAATAGAGATTAAAGATGTTAGAAAATGATCACATAAGAACCCGACTTATTCAGTTGTCTCTTTATCACAAAGTCATATTATTCAAAGGTTATAACTGATGAAATTTAAGAGGGACTATTATTTAAGTATGCATAAAGGAACAAATCACGCATCCACCGATATGTTTTATTTTCCGAGATGACTACGCTCAGCCATGTATAAGTCCTTATTTATTTATGGATCCAGAATAGGTGAATGCCGATTACGAACCTAACTAGTGTTAACATCCACCCATCAGGGTACAAATTTCAGTCTGCCTTTCTTTTCTTCATCGAGATTACTACTGTCGGCCATGATGTTTGATTTTGAAGCTAATTGCTCATATATCCCACCACTTAGAAGAGAACAAAGAGCAACTGGATCGATTTTTTCATCTTCAAGATCACTAGATCCGGCAATGCTTGAATCCTTGATTTCTGCTAACTTACTCTTAGTCTGTTGATTGACAATATCTGATTCAGAAGATAAGCTCTCACAACCACCTAAAACAGAACAAATAACTTCAGGAGGTATTTTTCCATCTCCGAGATTATTTGTGGTTTTTGGTGTTGAGTTTGTCTCTCCTAGGAGACGAGCTACACCATTAGATGAGAGATAGATGATCATCAACGTTACAATAAAAATGAATACTCGTGGATAAGTCATTTTGGTAGATGAACACCCTTGTTTTCTTAACACTAACAAAGAAATTGTGAACTTCTATGTTTGGATATAATCTATATAAATAGAAAATTGAGAAATTAATATAAAGTACATATGCACAAAATTTTTATAATTATATCTTACTTACATGCTGCGGATTATTTTTAAACAATTAAGTTAATTAGGTTCAATTTAACGAAATTAAATGACAACCGATTAATTTATAAATAACTTGTAAACAATATAGACATATATATTTATATTATTGTTGATTCTAAGTGGTCAGAGGTTAAGAGGAGGGTGAATGAACCTCTATCAATTTTTTGCATTTTAAAATTTTCTGTAAGAAGGTCACTGAATTCTTAACAAAATTCAGCAACACATGCGATTCAGTAAGCTGGCAGTATGCTTGATCAGCTTACTATCTCAGAATTTACAGTATGTAGCGGAAACTTAAGATAAAGTTTCTTTTGTGAAAAACCTTTTCTTTATAAGTATGAATTTATCAAAATCGTTTTAAGTAGAATGAGTAGGATATATAAGATATGCAGCAAGTAAGATAAAGCGATAAACACATAAAAGGTTTATAGTGGTTTGAAGGTGGTATAATCCTTCTACATCCACTCTTCTCTTTCACACAGGAGGACTCCACTAGGTCAGTGTCACGCCCCGAAATCTTTTCACTTTTTATCAGAGTTTTTACTCGGGCGTGAAGATAGAAAAAGGCAAAAAACACTTATCAAGACAGAAAGAAAGAAGCAAGGGAAGACCGAAGAAAAAGGGTAAGGAAACAAAGTGAATCTTTCACTTATCAAAACCGACCTCTGTCGATTACATTCGGTCTCACTACCGATAAATTACAACATACGGCCTCAGCCATAGACAATCGGCCTCACTACCGACATAAACTTCATACGCAGCGGAATTATACATTAGGATCTCTCATCCATAAGTACATCAAAAGAATGTTACATAACATTATCTAAGAAATGTTTAAGAGACATCATCTCATTACAACAAAACAGGATCAGCACTTCCTCTCTCTCCAACTAGGGTTCCTCACGCTCATCATCGCCTGTAGTGTGAGTACAGATTAAGGGGTGAGTGCGTGGAATACACTCGTGGGGATAATATCCACCTCGCACAACTCGTGTTAGAATTAAATACCGAAAAGCTATCCTATAGTCACATTGTGACGGCACGTATAAATGCAAAGTAGATATTAGAAATGGTGTATAAGAAGAATAGGTGCGGGATTCCCCTGTCTTATTCCTATATCGGTATTTCACCGCTTGTGCATTTCACGAGGCTCACGACACCGCCGCAGAGTAGTAGAAATGGTATATAAGAAGAATAGGTGCGGGATTCCCCCGTCTTATCCTATATCGGTATTTCACCGCTTGTGCATTTCAAGAGGCTCACGACACCGCCACAGAATGCATGATCGGAGGACCTCGGTCCTTTCACAGTTATATCATGGCACAGCAAGTATAAACACAGCACATAGTATTCCTCATTCATGCAAGCGTTTACTTAAGGAAAACGGTAAACAGATGAAGAGTTAGAATTTACCCCCACCTCGTATAGTGGTTACCACGTGATCAATGAGTATCGGCAGATCAGATTTCCCAAGCGAGTACCAAAGGATCCGATAACACAAGCTTAATCCAATCAAGTAACTTAGTCTTAATCCAACAAATCGCCTACACAAGTTACGTTGTACTTAGATCTTTATTAATTATAATTAAAACGATAAACGTATACGCGATGAGTCGAAGGATCTAAAGATTGGATAAGACACGAGCTCGTTCGGTATTGATACAAGCTCAACAACGTATATCAAAGTTGAAGGTATATTGGTATCAAAGAGTTAACTTCGACCGGGCCCTCGACCCTCGGTCAACGACACTTCATCGGCTAAGATCCGATGATAGAGGATATAAAGGAAAAAGGAACGGATAAGGATTGGAAACTCGGCATTACCCGACACGCGTCTCGCACCCGGCGCCCACTCCCGGCGCGCCCTAGCCGCGCACGACCGTGCCCCATGGCGCACGACCGTGCGCTAACACCCAGCAGGTTCTGCCTGGCCGCGCACAACCGTGCTTCCCTAGCAAGACCGTGCGCCAGCCTCCAGCGGCTTCTGCCAGCTGGGGCACGACCGTGCGCCAGTGGCCTGCGCCCAGCAGCCTCCTTCGGCAGTCCGGTTTCTTCCCGACGTTTCCGGCCACTTCGTTCAAACTTCTCGTTCCCAACTACTATCTCCCCGATACCAACCCATTCCTCTCCAAACCCATCTTACACACACCAACGTATATATATATATCAACATAAACACTCACAATCTCAAAAATGCTTGGCCGGCGACTTTCGGTCGCCGGAGACCCATCGTCACACTCGCCGGCGCATCACCAGCGCCGGTTATCACTTTCCTCATGGCGGCACCACTCGTACCGCCCTCAACAGAGATCATACTCAAACACACACACACGCAAATATGCATATATCGTAACTAACCCGTCACAACTCCGACACCACCACGCATGGCGGCGTCGTTCCCCCCAACAACTCACCCTCGTCTCCATGCAAACCTCCGACAACATCCCCGGTTCAAAGAACAGAGGAAAATAGAGAAAACCGAGGAGAGAGAAAAGTTTGCTAGAGTTAGGGTTTAGGGTTTTGATGTGGTTTTTCACCGTTTTCCGACGAACAACAAGTCGGAAAAGAAAACCGAGACTTGTTCTAGACTCGACTCGTCAAAACCTACGTCGTGTGCGAAAATCGGCCGAAACCGACAACTTAGAAATATTCCGGCGAACTCCGGTGACGGCACCATCGCATCGGCGGTGGCTCCGGCAGTGGCGCCGGTGGTGGCGCGCCGGAGGCCGAAAAAGAAAAGAGAGAGAAGAGAGACTTACGTGTAAACGTCGCTTTTTGGCTCGTTCGAAGAAAAGGGTGAAAAATGAACTGGGGTGAGCTCCTATTTATAGATTTCAGAAGTTACTATTCACCATAAATATCTCGGTAAATATCTTGGTAAATATCTTCTGATATTTCCGAAACCTCGTGGTTTACTCTTTTTATCGTCGTTCAAGCTACGGGTCTCTGATTGACCCCTAGTTCGTTTCTATGTTCTCGTTTTTCCAAAACGCTTCTAGTGATATAAAAATATCCTATGTTCCACATCTAGATAAATTATCCTTCTCATAAGGGTGTTAGACACTTATCTGAAACGCATTTATTTAAACAGTTAACTCATACGCACATAATTATTAAATCATAGATTTAAATATTTAATTAATCAATTATGCTCGTTTTGATCCGGGGCGCTACATCCCTTACCCCTTAAAATAATTTCATCCTCGAAATTAAACGCATGTTATAAGAAGGAAGATAAACGGGTACCTATAAAAGGTAAGTCAGGGTACTTTTTCAAAATCTCGTCTTCCAATTCCCAGGTTGCTTCTTCCTTCCCATGTCGGCTCCACTGGATCTTTACTATAGCCATATCCCGATTTCTTAGTTGTCGTTGCTTTCTATCTAAGATAGCTATTGGGACTTCCTCGTACGTCAGATCCTTTTCCAGTTCTATGCCTTTCTGTTCGATTACATGTTGCGGATCGAACATGTACTTCCGTAGCATAGAAACGTGGAATACATTGTGAACTCCAGCGAGGTTTGGAGGTAAAGCTAGACGATACGCGACCTCTCCAACACGATCTAAAATTTCGAATGGTCCTACGTATCTCGGCTTCAGCTTCCCTCTCCTTCCAAAACGATAAACCCCTTTAGTAGGAGATACCTTGAGAAAAACTTCATCTCCCACTTCAAATTCCAGTTCCCTCCGTCTCTTATCCGCATACGCTTTCTGTCGATCTTGGGCTACTTGTATCATTTCCCGAATCTTCTTTATTACTCCGACTGTCTGCTCCACTAGTTCGGGTCCCAAAATTTTCTTCTCACCCACTTTATCCCAACATATAGGTGATCGACACTTCCTTCCGTATAGGGCCTCATAAGGCGCCATACCAATGGTTGCTTGATAGCTGTTGTTGTAGGCAAACTCTACTAAGCATAGGTGGTCTTCCCAGCTCCCAGGGAAATCCAAAACGCAAGCCCTCAACATATCCTCCAAGACTTGTATGGTTCTTTCCGATTGTCCGTCAGTCTGTGGATGGAAAGTTGTATAGAAAGACAACTTGGTTCCTAACTCCTTTTGCAAACTTTGCCAAAATCTGGAGGTGAACCGTGGATCCCTATCGGATACGATAGAAACTGGTACGCCGTGCAGTCGGACTATCTCCTCGAGATATATTCGTGTTAACTTATCTAGTCCGAAAGTCATCTTAATTGGTAGGAAATGGGTAGACTTTGTTAGTCTATCAACAATTACCCATACAGCGTGGTTTCCTCGTCTGGTTGTCGGCAACCCAACCACGAAATCCATGGTTATGTGCTCCCACTTCCACTCTGGAATCTCCAAAGGAGTTAGCATTCCAGCCGGTCGTTGGTGTTCTGCTTTCACTTGTTGGCAGGTGAGACACCTCTTAACGAACATCCCTATACCCCTCTTCATATTCCTCCACCAAAAGCTCACCCTTAGGTCTCGGTACATCTTTGTACCTCCGGGGTATGCAGATATTGGCGTGCAATGCGCCTTCTTGAGAATTTCTTCCCTTAGTTCTTCGTTCTTAGGCACGCACACTCTTCCTCTGAAGATCAGAGCTTCGTCTATACCTATAGTGAAACCTTCAGCTCTTCCATTATCCATAAGGGCTTTCATTTGCATTAGAAAGTTATCCCTTTTCTGAGCTTCCACAATTCAGTCACGCAGCGTAGGTTTTACGAATAACGCTGTCATCCTGGATTCAATGCTAATTGGAGATGAGATAATCTCCAGGTTTAGCCTTGACATATCTTCAATCAGTTGGTACTGATTGGTGATCATCATCGTCACCACTCCTTTCCCTTTTCGACAAAGGGCGTCAGCTACCACATTCACCTTTCCAGGATGGTAGTGGATCGTGATATCGTAATCCTTCACCAACTCTAGCCATCTTCTTTGCCTCATATTGAGCTCTTTTTGCTCAAAGAAGTACTTTAGGCTTTTGTGGTCGGTGTAGATTTCACACTTCACGCCGTAAAGGTAATGCCTCCAGATCTTGAGGGCGTGTACTACCGCTGCTAACTCCAGATCATGAGTCGGATAGTTTTGTTCGTGGATCTTCAGTTGGCGTGATGAATACGCCACTACCTTTCCTTCCTGCATCAGAACACACCCCAATCCTTGCTTGGATGCGTCGCTGTAGACCACGAAGTCTTTAGACACATCTGGAACTATCAAGACTGGTGCTTCTGTCAATCTTCTCTTCAGTTCCTGGAAACTACGTTCGCATTGTTCATTCCATTGGAACCTCATATCCTTTCGTGTTAAACGAGTCATCGAAGTAGCAATCTTCGAAAATCCTTCTATGAACCTTCGGTAGTATCCAGCTAAGCCGATGAAACTTCGAATTTCCTTCACATTCGTTGGAGTTTCCCACTTGCTGACAGCTGCCACCTTTTCAGGATCTACTTCGATCCCTCGTGATGAAACGATGTGGCCTAGAAAACCCACTTTGTCCATCCAGAACTCGCACTTCTTGAATTTGGCGTAAAGCTTCTCTTTCCTTAGTACTTCCAGTGCGATTCTAAGATGTTGTTCATGGTGCGCTCTGTTGCACGAGTAGATGAGAATATCATCTATGAACACTATGACAAAGAGATCCAGATAAGGATGGAAAACGCGATTCATTAAATCCATGAAGATAGCCGGAGCATTACTTAGTCCGAATGGTGTCACTATGAACTCGTAGTGGCCGTATCTCGTTCTGAATGCTGTCTTGGATATATCGGCGTCTTTGACTTTCATCTGGTGATATCCAGATCTTAAGTCAATCTTTGAGAACACACTAGCACCTCTTAATTGATCGAAGAGATCTTCAATCCGAGGCAGTGGATACTTATTCTTTATCGTTCTCTTATTCAGCTCTCGGTAATCGATACACATCCGAAAGCTGTCATCCTTCTTCTTCACAAACAGCATAGGTACTCCCCAAGGCGACACACTTGGTCTAACGAAGCCCTTGTTCAGTAGTTCTTGTAGTTGGACCTTCAATTCCTGCAACTCCTTCGGCACCATTCGATAAGGAGCCTTAGACACCGGCGCTGATCCTGGGACGAGCTCTATCTCGAAGGTCACTTGTCGATCCGGTGGAGGACCAGGTAAGTCCTCTGGAAATACATCCGTGAATTCATTTATCACCGGCACCTTCTCGATAGTGGTCGATTCCTTCTTGGTATTTACCATGTTGACCAACCAAGCTTCGCAATCTCCTTTGCTAAGCATCTGGATTGCTTTCATGGCCGAGACAATCCTTGAGTCAACTTTAACTCGTGTCCCGTGGAATGTAAACTCCGACTTGCCCGGTGCTTGGAAGATTATCTCTCTCGCGACACCTGATTATCGCGTAGTTGGACTCTAGCCAGTCCATTCCTAAGATGATATCGAAATCCTTCATCTCCAATGCATGGAGATCAGCGAGAAGGATCTTATCTTCGAACGAAATCTTAAGATGACGGTAAAGGTGTTTTGTCATTACCGTCTTTCCCGAAGGAATACTAACTTCTAAAGTTCGAGCGACTATCCTACCATCAACATGCTTCAGCAGTTTACAGAAGTTGACAGATATAAAGGAGTGCGTCGCTCCAATATCGAATAAGATGAAAGCAGGTATATCAGATACTGATAACATACCTGTCATCGTCTCCGCTCCCTCAGCGGCTTGTGGACGAGTAAGAGCGAAAGCCCTCGCTCTACCTGCCACCGACCTCGTATTCGGCCCCATAGCCGGTGCATTCTTCGCTTTCCAGCAATTGGCCGCTAAGTGCCCCAGCGCTCTGCAATTGAAGTAACTCCGTCCGTGTCTCTCGCTGACACGGTCCCATGTGCACCTTGCCACATCTAGGGCATGGATTTCCAGGTCGGGGAATCGGATGGAGTGGAACGTTGCTTGCCCTCGAAAACTTATTTGGGGCAAATCTCTGGCTCGGGCCAGTCCATTTCCTCTTGGCAGGAATAGGAAAAACCCTCTTGATGGGTGCAACGTTCAAACCCATTCGGGAGGTGATCTCATGGGCTCTTCTCATGACACTCGCATATGTCATCGCTTCCTGCCCAGCTAGGATCATGCCAATCTCCGGATGAAGGCCCTTCTCGAATCTTCGAGTCTTCTTCAAATCAGTGTCCACCAGATGTGGAGCGTACCGGCTTAAATGGTTGAACTGTCGTTCGTATTCCCCGACAGTAGAGCTCCCTTGCTTGAGGTGAAGGAATTTTGTCTCCTTTTGATCTTGGTATGACTGAGGTATGAAGTTACTAGTCACCACTTCTTCGAAATCCTCCCAAGTCATTGCCTCTCTTTCAGCCGGCAACAGTGTCCTCTCATACGAGTCCCACCAGTGACCCGCTTCATCCGTGAGTTGAAAGATGACACAATTGACCATCTGTTCCTTTGAGCACATCATCTGCCTAAACAGTCGGTCGAGTGACCGTAGCCACTCTTCCGCTTCAGTCGGTTCTCCTTTTCCACTGAAGGTCGGCGGGTTGAATCGCCGAAACTGTTCGTATATGGATTTCTGGTCATTCCTTGTTGACTGTGGAATGGTTTGGTTCACTTTAAAGTGTTGTGCTAACCCTCGTAGCACGGTAACCAAATCTCCCACGTTGGTGTTCTCATCACGTTCCGGTTGATTGACCGGTTGTTGTGGCTCCTTTCGAGGTCTACCTCTCGACATAATTCTGTTACGATATGTATATACGTATAAGTCGTTAGGTTTATTAACGATATCGTAGATATATAAGATAACACATTACTTGTGACAAGGCATATACGCAAGCTTCGTAAGATAAACAAGAAGATACGCGTGCATATATATATAGTAGTATCAAAAAGGGTAGTGCTACACCATAACAAAATATGGATGTACACTATCTACGATGCGAAAGCTACCCCATACTTATACATATAGATTATCGTATCTCGCGTAGCATATATATACATATCAAGTCTACTCGAAACATCTAATCTACTCCAGCGGGATATAAAAATATCCTATGTTCCACGTCTAGATAAATTATCCTTCTCATAAGGGTGTTAGACACTTATCTGAAACACATTTATTTAAACAGTTAACTCATACGCACATAATTATTAAATCATAGATTTAAATATTTAATTAATCAATTATGCTCATTTTGATCTGGGGCGCTACAGTCAGATTGGTGTACAAGTCTCAACTTTACAATTCTCTTCCTAACGAGCCACCACCTACTAGAATTAGTGAGATTCCTAGGCCAATTCTACATAGGGTACAAATACTCACACATAGTAAGAAGCCTTAACAAAATAAAGCTAACATTTAGTGAGGATCTAAATCCTTCCCACTAAGGACACCAAATAAAACAACCTAGCACACCACAAATAAGTTAAAAGTATATGTTATTCAACTAGTGTGTGAAGACAACTTTAAGATCTTGAAAAACTTGAAATTTTGGGCTTGACTGATTCAGAAGGTTGAGAGTAAGGACTAAGAAGCTAAAAGAGACCTTGATGATCCTTGTTGCTGAAATTAAAGAAAATATGCATGAAGAGTCCAAGGAAGGACCAATGGTGAATGTTATTGGGTTGGAGATCACTTAATAAGATGTACTAAGGCTAATATAGGCTTGAAGGCATATTTTGAAGACCATGGGCCATCAAATTCATGGGTTACATCGTATCCATGGATTAGTCATTTAGTTTAATGATCCAAGTGTCAAAGTAACTCCATGTTTTCCCTTGTTAGTCAAAGAGTCATTTAAGTTGATTTTTAATATTGTGGTAAGTTACAAAAGGGATTTATACTCCATAAGTGATAGGTTATAAGAGGCTTTATACTCCATAAGTGATAGCCATTAATATAGTAGTCAAGAGTCATTTTTAGCCTATAAATAGGTATATGGATCACTTGTAAAACACATCCTTTGTTAAAAATGAATGTTAAAGCTTTTAGCTTGTTTTGTTGAATTCTCTCTTTGTGAGGTGTTCGATTGTTCAAGAACTTATCAAGATCATCGAGCAAGATCTTGTGGTGCTCAACATACCAATGTTCTTGGTTGATTATATAGCCAAAGGGTCGAGATTTTTTTGCTCTAAGTAAGATCAAACTAGATTCGATTTGGGAAGATCCACTGCTTAACTTAATATGTTAGGTTCTTAGATCTTTATATCTAATGGGTCCTTCGTTCTATCCACATCAGAAAGTCTCATCAAAATCTATTCATTTTACTTGGCAGTAACTCTTAGCTACTAGCCTTGCTTTGTTTCTGAAAACAATACCTATTTCATCTAGCTTGTTCTTGAACACCCACTTCGTTCCAATAACTCCTTGATGACCAGGCCTTGGAACTAGCTTCCATACATGGTTTCTTTCGAAGCCATTCAACTCTTCCTGCATTGTATGTATCCAGTTACTGTCTACAAGAGCTTCTTCAATACTTTTCGGTTCAACTTGAGATATGAAGCATTTGAATAGGGATTCTTGTGGTCTTTCTCTTCTTATTCTAACACCTTCATTGATATCTCCAATGATAAGCTCTCTTGGGTGGTTCTTGAGCCATGTTCTATCAGGTTCAAAACTGTAAACAGGTTGTTAAGCAGTACTTGTTGGTCAACAATATTACTACGATTGTTGTTGGACTGCTGTATCCTATCTGCTTGCTGCACAATATCTTTAGTTACTGTATTCTCGGATGCAGTAACCTTTGTTCTACTTTCAGTAACCATATCAGTAGGTACTGGAACTCCATCTATGTATCTCACCAGGTGATCTTTGATATTCATCTGAGATACATCTTCCTTTAACTTGTCTAGCTCAGCAGTATCACAATGTGGTTCATCAAATACCACATGTATAGATTCTTCAACAACCAAGCTTCTTTTGTTGAAAATCCTGAAGGCCTTGCTTATTGATGAGTATCCAAGAAATACTCCATCAGATTTTGCATCAAAGGTCTTCAAATGCTCTTTACCATTGTTTAGAATGTAACATCTGCATCTAAAGATGTGTAAGTATGATATGTTTGGTGTGATGACATACCAAACTTCATAGGGTGTCTTGTCATGATCCTTGTTGATTAAGTAACTATTCTAAGTATAGCAAGCTGTACTGGTTGCTTCAGCCCAAAACCTCTTTGGTATACCAGCATTAGCAATCATTGTTCTTACTGCTTTCTTCAAGGTCCTGTTTCTTCTTTCTGTAACTCCATTCTGCTGAGGAGTCTTTGCTGCAGAATACTCATGACTTATCCAATTTTCTAAACAGTATTTCTCAATAAATCTATTTGTGAATTATGTTCCTCTGTCAGATCTTATTTTCACAATACTTGAGCTCTTTTCATTCTGTACTCTTTTCATGAACTCTGGCAACCTGTTCTGAGTTTCTGATTTCTTGGCCAGAAAGATAGTCCAAGTAAATCTTGAGTAATCATCCACAATCACTAGGGAGTATTTTTTCCCACTTACACTAACAGGTTCAACTAGTCCAAATAGATCTATGTGTAGCAAGTCCAGATCTTTGTACCTTATCCTTGAATGAGCTTCTTACTTGTTTGCCCTTCTGACAGGCTCCATAGACATTCTCCTTCTTATAAACAACATTTGACAGACCTCTAACCAGGTTCTTCCTTGCCAGCTTGTTAATTATTTTGAAGTTTAGATGACTCATCCTTTTATGCTATAGCCAGCTTAACTCTGGAGTGCTCTTAGCAATAAAACATGTTGGCTGCACTGTTGAACTCCAATCAGTAAGATAGATGTTATCTCTCCTAGTTCTGTGAGCTTCACCTCATTGGTCTTGTTATCCTTGATCAGACACTTATTGAGGTTGAACCCCACTGAATATCCTTTATCACAGAATTGGCTGATACTCAGAAGATTGTACTTCAGTCTTTTCACATATGAAACATCCTTGATACATGCATTGCCTCTGATTAAGCTTCTTGTGCCCTTGGTGCTTCGTTTGGAATCATCTCTGAAGACTACTTTGGGTCCTTTGCAAGGTTGGAAGTCTCTTAATCCTTCTTTGTTGCTAGTCATATTTCTTGAGCAGCTGCTATCAATATATCATACATCTCTGCTGCTTTCTGGCAACTGTACCTGCATGCATATCAAGTAGATTTAGGTAGCCATACAAGTACGGGTCCTAGGGGGTTAGTCCTCTTTAGGACCCACACCTGCTTAATGACAATTAATTTATCATTAGCCTTGGTGGTTCTCTTCTTGTAAGTATGTAATACCCCAAATTTCTAATTAAATCTTTTTTATGAATAATAGTTTTTTTATTTTTTATCATGACCTCATACTAAATTATTGTGAATTAGTTATGTGAGGTGTTTAGAATTCTTAAATAATTGGTAGATTAGAGATCATATTACATTAGGTGAAGGATTTTTTAATTTAAAACAATTATTTGAAAAGATTTAGGAGTCCACGTGCTTTTAAACTCCTAAAGGATAAGAAATATCAAACCCTAAGTAAATAAATATAGGGTAAAACCTACAAATAAAAATGTAACTAAAGAGATGAAAAAGAGAGAGAACGGTGAGAAAGTAAGAAGAAACACAGTCCTAGAAAAAAAAAAAAGAAACCGTTGTAGTCTTAGAAAAGAAAGAAAAGATGAAACAAACTTCATAGCCAGAGGATTTAGAAAGAGAGTTGATCTGCGGCCACCACCTACTATTCAATATATAGGTATTTATATTTTGTGTTTGCATAGTTATTTCTTATATTTGGATTTCAATTGATATCAATTTGCGATTCAACAATTAAGAGGGGAGATTGAATAGAAGACAATTATATATTTTGTTTCTAATTAATGCACCGTTTCTGTGTGAAAATAAAAAGGAAGTAAATAAAAGAAATTTGATTAGATATACTATAGACTATGCAATTTTGGTATGGTTCTTTGATTTTAAAATCACTAGCTTTTGAAAAAAAAAAAAGAATAATTAGTTAATTATTCATTCTTGTAACTCGAGATCTGATTATTGTTTTGGCTAGTTACAAAGTTGTTGTTGCAGTAGAAAGCGTTTCGTTAACCAAAATTAATTAAATTAGGAATATTGTTTCTTTGTGTCATGATCAGGTTTTATAATCTAGGAAAATATGATTATTCTTTAATTTACAGTGTTAATAATATTAATTAAGATTTGAATAAATAATAAATAAATTATAAGAAGACTGTCTTGTAGTGGTAGACCATGTTGGCAGTAAAGTAATTGATGTGTGTGAATGTGGTCATCATGTTTCTCTTGGAATTTTGGGTATTTAGAACAATAATATATCAGACGACATAATTAGTTGACAATTGTATAGCTATTAATTGATTATTTTGCAAACATGTTGTTGTTATTATTATTATTATTTTCAGTAGCTGATATGATAGTAAATAAACAAAATATTTGTAAGGTTTACGATTCTGACCTTTATGTCCATTTATTTAGTTGAGATTTTTGGTTTTGACAGCGTTTGGAAGGAAGTAGTTTAATGACAATTAAATCATAAATATAATATATGTAACATTGTTAGTAGTTAATTCATTTAATTAGCTTTTAGAAAGTGTCATATCAGAATTAAAGGAATTATAAGACTAGATTTTGTATGTGATAAATTCTGATATCATCAATTAAATTATGTTTTAGATTTGGTTTAGAAGACTTAGAACGCGTTTAAGAGTCTTGGGATAATTTTTTTGGAAGCTTCAGGTAAGTACATCTCTCACCTACAGTATGAGTAGCTTTGTTTTAATTGTTTAATGATTATGCAAAATTACGTGAGTGCTTATTTATGTTTTATGTGTGTATGCTTTAATGAGTTGCTAAGTTAAATATTTTGTGAGTTTTTATTTATGATTTATGTCAATGAGAAGAGATGTTTTGTTAAGTGTGGTGATTCCATGTGTTTGATCTATTACAAGATGCAAGTATTTTGTTTTACGAAAAGTAATAAAGGTATTTTAAGATATAGTATATATGTGTATGGTTTTATTTTTTATACTTTTTTAAGAGATTGGTACCGGGCTCCTAGACTGCCAACAAGAAAAGTTAAGGGCTCCTAAACCGTCTTATTAGTTATTAGTTGCTCCGTTTGGATTCGGTGGCTAGCTACCCCATATTTTTCGGAGTTGCGCGCATTGGTATCATGTCTAGGCCCATAGTATATTATTTTCAAGTATAAGAGTTAATTATTTTTTTTATGAGTGATGTTTCTAGTGTTTTCAAAAGTTTCAAAGAAAAATGTTTTGTGAGATAGGTGATGTACTTGCTAAGCTTTTTGCTTATAGTATTACATTATATTGTAGATAAAGACAAAGGTAAGATGTGATGCAATGAGGTAGCAGCGCTGAAGCGTGATTGGCGGCGGCGGTCTTAGAATTGGTTTAAGATTTTTAGAGTTTCTAAATTTGCATGTTAAGAAGACTTTTGATCTGATTTTGATGAAAGTTTTACACAAACTATTTAATTCTTTTTGGATGCTTTAGACCGATTTTAAAACTCTGATATGTTTCTTAACAAAATTATTTCTGTTATTTAAAAAAAAAAATTCTATGAATCCTTATGACATATTTTTATTAGTTGGAAAGTTAAGCATAATGTAGTAGAAGTAATTACCCTACTAGAAGGAGGTGTTTGTAGTGCCCCGGACCAAAACGAAGCATAATAAAATAATTAAATATTTAAACCTAAGATTTGATAATTATGTGCGTATGTTTTAATTGTTTAATTTATTTTGTGCGTTTCAGATACGTGTTTTTAATGCGAGGCTTAGATGGATAATTTTCTTAGACGTGGAACATAGGATATTTTTATACCATTAGATGCGTATTGAAAAAATAAGAAGATAGAAATGAACTAGGGGTCAATCGGAGACCCGTAGCTCGAACGGCGATAAAAAGGGCAAACCACAAGGTTTCGGAAATATCAGAAGATATTTACAGTGAATAGTAAAACGAGATATTTTGGGTGAATAGTAAACTTTCGAAATCTATAAATAGGAGGCTCTTTCAATTCATTTTTCACACCTTTCTTCGATCGAGCCAAAAGCGACGTTTACGAGTAAGTCTTTCTCTCTTCTCTCTCTTTTTGTTTTCGGCCTCCGGCGCCGCCGCCGGTCGCTGGAAATTTTCAAAGTAGTCGGTTTTGGCTAATTTTCACACACAACGTAGGTTTTGACGAGACGAGTTTAGAATAGGTCTTGGATTTCAATTCCGATTTCTCGTTCGTCGGAAAACGACGAAAAACCATCTCAAAACCCTAAACCCTAAACCTAGCCAACTTTTCTCTCTCTTTGGTTTTGTCACGCCCCGAAATCTTTTGTAAATTATCAGAGTTTTACCTGGGCGTGAAGATAGAAAAGTAAGGGACAAGTAACTCTCACAGAAAGAATAAGCAGAGGACAACAGAAGATAGAGGTAAGGGACGATGAGAATCCATCTCATATCAACATTCGGCCTCAGCCGATATCATTCGGTCTCACACCGATAATATACATAATATGCAACGGAAACTATTCTTCAAGATCTCCCATCCTCACAAGTACTCAAAATATATACAAATCATAAATTGTTTGAAAATGTGTTTGGAAAAGTTTAAACAACAACATTCTATCATAGAAACCAACAGTTAGCACCAACTCCCTCCGTCTAGGGTTCATCAGCCTCCTCATCTCCTGTATTGTGAGTACAGATTAAGGGGTGAGTACGTGGAATACACTTGTGGGGATAACATCCACCTCATATGACTCTTGACAGAATTAAATACCGAAAAGCTAACTTACAGTCACGTTGTCACAACACATATATATATGCAAAGCAGATATTAGAAATAACAAGGGACGAATAGGTGCGTGATTCCCCCGTCTTATCCTATATAACAGTATCTCACCGTTAGTGCATTTCAAGAGGCTCACGACAACTCCATAGAGTAGTAGAAAATAGTAGGGGACAAACAGAATGCATGATCAGAGGACCTCGGTCCTTTCACAGTTATATCATGGCACAGCAAGTATAAACACAACACTTAGTATTCCTCAATCATGCAAATAATAGGAAAAACAGTAAACAGATAAGAGGTTAGAATGTACCCCCACCTTGTATAGTGGTTACCGCGTGAGTAGCTAGAACAGTAAGTCTGATAACCCAACACCTCAAAGCTCAGTCCAATAGGTAGCCTACACAGTTACAGTGTTTCTTAGATCTTAAATACAGTATAATTGAAGCTGTAAAGGATTCCGGCGGAAAAACATTCGTTAATGACACGACGGATCATACGATCTAAAGATTGGAATTTCGGAGACAAGGCTGAAAGTTCAACCCAAGGGGCTGAGATGATAGGAATTAAAATAAAGATCGCAACGCAAAAAGAATGAGCTCAATCGGAGTTGAAACGAGCTCAAACGAAGCGTTTTAAGATTAGGGGTAAAATGGTAATTTTGGTCAAAGGGTTGACTTTGACCGGGCCCACGGACCCCGATCAACGACGTCTCATCATCGATGACTCGATACGGATGAACAACGGAAAGAAAATGAGGTTCGGATCGAAAACAAGGTGTCGGGTGCACGTCAGCACCCGATGGGTGCTCACGGTGCGCGCTGGCACCCGGCACCCGACGGCTGCTGAGTTTTCTCGGCAGCTCGGTAGGGGTGGCTCGGCTGTCTCGGCGGCTGCCGAGTTTTCTCGGCAGCCATGTGTGGCTCAACCAAGCTAGCCGAGTTTTCTCGACCAGCACCTTCCCAAGTTACCGGCGCCGTGGCTGATCAACGCGCTACCTTCCCGGCGTCGCCCGGCGCGGCGGCGCCGCCTCCAGCCACCACCACCTACCTTACCGGATACCTCACACCGCCGGCTACCACCTCCGTCCAACCCTCACCGGATTCCGGTATGAATAGTGCCTGAAAATTACGCCGCAATACCCTTCGATACACTGATTTTTAAATACCAACTCCAATTTTCAAAACTCCGGCCGGTGACTTCCCGTCACCAGCGACGACTCCCAACACCTCCGCCGGCGATCCCTCATCACCGGCAACCTTTCCCGACCAACCAAACACACACACACAGCCTATATACACACACACTTTCATGCTCAAACACACACATACTTCCCTCTCCTTGGTCGGCGGCCACCTGCCGCCGGCGACCATCGCCGTCCACTCAGGCCTTGGCCGACGACCCCCAGTCGCCGACCACCACCACCGCCGTGCACGCACACACACGCACACAGTAGCACACATACACACACCTAGCGTAAGGTGTGTTTGCACACACACATACACTGTCATGCTTGGCCGGTGGCCACCAGCCGCCGGCTGCCTCCTCCTCCACCTCGCCGACGACCTCCCGTCGCCGGCCGTTCCTTTACTGGGCGCCGCCTCCAATAGCATGCACGAACAAACACACTCATACACCATACAACACACACATATGCATGCATACACATATATACACATTGTCCATCTCCGGCGCCGCCGTGGGTGGCGGCGCCAGCACTCCAGCGACGGGTCTCAACCTCCGGCGGCCTCCAGCAGCAGCTCCGGCGCGGTGGAGAGAGAAAAAACAGAGGAGAGAGAAAGGGTGGTGCAAGGGTTAGGGTTTGGGTTTCAAGGTTGTTTTTTTATCGTTTTTCGGCGAACGAGAAATCAGAATTGAATTCCGAGACCTATACTAGAATCGTCTCATCGAGACGAACTTCGTGTACGAAAATCGGCCGAAACCGACAACTTTGAAATTTTACGGCCACCGGCCGGCGGCGGCGCGCCGGAAAACAGAAAGACGGGAGGAGAGAGAGAAGGAAGAAGGACTTACGTGTGTTCGTCGGTTTTCGCTCGATCGAGGAAACGGTGATTTTTGAATCGAAATCACCTCTATTTATAGAAATTTGAAAGTTACTATTCATGTGAAATATTTAAGTTACTGTTCATCAGTTGACTTTTCCGTTCACTATTCATCGATAATATCTTCCGATTTTTCTATTCTGAAATTTCGGGTTTTGCCCCTATTTCCACCGTTTGAGCTATGGGTCTCCGATTGACCCCTAGTTCATTTTTATCTTCTCGTTTTTCTATTACGCATCTAATGATATAATAAAATCCTATGTTCCACGTCTAGGAAAAATTATCGATTCAATTCGTGCATTAATCATGTTTCTGAAACGCACGTAATTAATTAAACAGTTAAAACATACGCACATAATTATTCAATTATGAGTTTAAATATTTAGTTAATAAATTATGCTTGTTTTGGTCCGGGGTGCTACATCCCTTACCCCTTAAAATAATTTCGTCCTCGAAATTGAACGCGTACTTAAAAAGATAAATAAACGGGTACCTAGGAAAGGTATGTTGGGGTATTTTCTCAACATCTCGTCCTCCAATTCCCAGGTTGCCTCTTCTCTCCCGTGACGACTCCACTGAACCTTCACTATAGCCATCTCTCTATTCCTCAATTGTCGTTTCTTCCTGTCCAAGATGGCTATCGAGACCTCTTCGTATGTCAGATCATTTTCCAGTTCTATGCCCTCTTGTTCAATTATATGATCTGGATCGAAAACATATTTTCGTAGCATAGACACATGGAAGACATTGTGCACTCCAGCGAAGTCCGGAGGTAGAGCCAGTCGGTACGCGACCTCCCCAACTTGATCTAAGATCTCAAATGGTCCCACGTACCTTGGTTTTAGTTTTTCCTTCTTTTCAAAACGGTGAACTCCTTTAGTGGGAGACACTTTGAGGAAAACTTTGTCCCCTACCTCAAACCTCAGCTCCCTTCGTCTCTTGTCCGCATACGATTTCTGTCGATCTTGGGCTACTCGTATCCGATCCCCGAATCTTCTTTATTACTTCGACCATTTGCTCCACTAATTCGGGTCCCAAAATTTTCTTTTCACCCACTTCATCCCAGCATATTGGTGATCAACGTTTCATTCCGTAGAGAGCTTTGTAAAGCGCCATACCGATGGTTGACTGATAGCTATTGTTGTAGGCAAATTCTACTAAGCACAAATGATCTTCCCAGTTTCCGGGAAAATCTAGAACGCAGGCCCGCAACATATCTTCTAAGATCTGTATGGTCCTTTCCGATTGTCCGTCAGTTTGTGGATGGAGAGCGGTGCTGAATGACAACTTGGTCCCTAACTCCTTCTGTAAGCTCTGCCAGAATCGGGAAGTGAACTGTGGATCTCTATCAGACACGATAGAAACTGGTACACCGTGTAATCGAACTATCTCTTCGAGATATATTCGTGCCAATTTGTCAAGTCCAAACGTCATCTTGATTGGCAAGAAATGGGTAGATTTCGTTAATCTGTCAATGATTACCCACACGGTGTGGTTTCCTCGTCTGGTTGTCGGCAGACCAACCACAAAGTCCATGGTTACGTGTTTCCACTTCCATTCTGGTATCTCTAATGGAGTTAACATCCCAGCCGGTCGTTGATGTTCTGCTTTCACTTGTTGGCAGATGAGACACTTCTTGACGAACATTCCTATGCCTCGCTTCATATTCCTCCACCAGAAATTCACCCCCAGGTCTCGGTACATCTTTGTACCTCCAGGGTGTGCAGCCAGGGGTGTGCAATTCACCTCTTTGAGAATTTCTTCTTTTAATTTCTCATTCTTAGGCACGCACAATCTTCCTTTGAAGATTAGAGCTCCATCTGTAGCCAAAGAAAAACCTTCGGCTCTTCCGTTATCCATCAGAGCTTTCATCTTCCTTAGAAACTTATCCTCTTCTGAGCCTCCATAATTTGGTCTCGCAACGTGGGTGTTACGAATAATGCTGTCATCCTGGATTCAATACTGATCGGAGACAAGACTATTTCCAAATTAAGCTTTGACATCTCCTCGACCAGTTGGTGCTGATTGGTGATCATCGATGTCACCACTCTTTTCCCTTTTCTGCTAAGGGCGTCAGCTACCACATTCACCTTTCCAGGATGATAGTGGATTGTGATATCATAATCCTTCACCAACTCTAGCCATCTTCTTTGTCTCATGTTGAGCTCTTTCTGCTCAACGAAGTACTTCAGGCTTTTGTGGTCGGTGTAGATTTCACATTTCATGCCGTAAAGATAATATCTCCAAATCTTTAGGGCGTGTACCACTGCTGCCAGTTCCAGATCATGTGTCGGATAGTTCTATTCGTGGATCTTCAGCTGGAGTGATGCATACGCCACCACTTTTCCTTCCTGTATTAATACACACCCCAAACCTTGTTTGGATGCGTCACTGTAGATCACGAACTCTTTGGATACATCTGGAACTACTAAGACCGATGCTTCTGTCAGTCTTTTCTTTAGTTCCTGGAAACTACGCTCGCACCGCTCACTTCACTGAAACTTCACATCTTTTCTCGTCAAGCGAGTCATTGGAGTAGCGATCTTCGAAAATCCCTTTATGAATCTTCGGTAGTATCCAGCCAGACCAATAAAACTCCGAACTTCCTTCACGTTCGTTGGAGTTTCCCAATTACTGACAGTTGCCACCTTTTCAGGATCTACCTCGATCCCTTGTGCAGAAACAATGTGGCCCAGAAAACTAACTTTGTCCATCCAGAATTCGCACTTCTTGAATTTAGCATAAAGCTTTTCCTTCCTTAGTACTTCCAGTACGATTCTAAGATGTTGTTCATGATGCGCTCTGTCGTACGAGTAGATGAGAATATCATAAATGAACACTATGACAAAAAGGTCAAGATAAGGATGGAAGACGCGATTCATTAAATCCATAAAAACAGCCGGAGCATTACTCAATCCGAATAGCATTACTACAAACTCGTAGTGGTCATATCTCATTCTGAATGCTGTCTTGGATGTATCAGCATCTTTGACTTTCATCTGGTGATACCCAGATCTTAAGTCAATCTTTGAGAACACACTAGCACCTCTTAATTGATCGAAGAGATCTTCAATCCGAGGCAGTGGATACTTGTTCTTTATTGTTCTCTTGTTCAGCTCTCGGTAATCAATGCACATCCGAAAGCTGTCATCCTTCTTCTTTACGAACAGTACCGGTGCTTCCCAAGATGACACACTCGGTCTGATGAAGCCCTTGTCCAACAGCTCCTGTAGTTGGACCTTCAATTCCTGCAACTCTTTTGGCGCCATCCGATAAGGAGCCTTCGACACTGGCGCTGATCCGGGGATAAGATCTATCTCAAAGGTTACCTGTCGATCCGATGGAGGACCTGGTAAATCCTCTAGAAATACATCAGTAAATTCCTTTATCACCGGTACCTCCTCAATAGAAATGGGTTCATTCTCGGAGTTTACCATATTAACTAACCATGCTTCGCATTCTCCTTTGTTCAGCATCTGGGTTGCTTTCGTAGCTGAGACAATCCTCGAGTCGACTTTAACTCGTGTCCCGTAGAAGGTAAACTCCGGCTCTCCCGGTGCTTGGAAGGCTAACTCCCTCTCACGGCACTTAATTACCGTGTAATTGGACTCTAGCCAGTCCATTCCCAGGATCACGTCGAAATCTTTCATCTCCAAAGTGTGGAGATCGGCTAGAAGTATTCTATCCTCAAATACAATCTTAAGATGACGGCACAAGTGTTTTGTCTCTACCGTCTTCTCTGATGGGATACTAACTTCTAGAGTTCGAGCGACTATCCTACCGTTAACATGTTTCAGCAGTTTACAGAAGTTGACAGATATGAAGGAGTGTGTTGCTCCAATATCAAATAAGATGAATGCAGGTATATCAGATATTGATAACATACATGCCATCGTCTCCGATCCCTCTACGGCCTCCGGGCGAGTCAGAGCGAAAGCTCTCGCTCTACCTGCTACCGGCCTCGAGTTCGGTCCTGTAGCTGGCGTACTTCTTGCCTTCCAGCAATTCACCGCAATGTGCCCCGACGCCTCACAGTTGTAACAGTTCCGCGTCTCTGGCTGACACGGCCCTGTGTGCACCTTTCTGCACCTCGGGCATGGATTTTCGGGTCGGGAAACGAGAGGAAGTGGAGCGTTGCTTGCCTTGGGAAACTTATTAGGGGCAAAGCTCTGGCTCGGGCCAGTCCACTTTCTCTTGGCGGGAACAGGGAACACTCTCTTGAGGGGCGCTGCATCCAATTCCATCCGGAAAGCGATCTCTTGGGCCCTTTCGATGACACTAGCATATGTCATCGTCCCCTGCCCAGCAAGGATCGAACTGATCTCTGAGCGAAGGCCCTTCTCGAACCTTCGAGCCTTCTTCTGATCAGTATCTATCAGATGAGGGGCATAACGGCTCAAATGATTGAACCGTCGTTCATAGTCCCCTACAGTCGAACCCCCTTGCTTGAGGTGAAGGAACTCTGTCTCCTTCTGATCCCTATACGATTGAGGAATGAAATGGCGAGAAACTACCTCCTTGAATTCATCCCATGTCATTCGTTCCCTCTGAGTCGGTAGAAGAGTCCGTTCGTACGAGTCCCACCAATGACTCACCTCATCTTTTAGCTGGAAGATAACGCAGCTAACCATCTACTCCTTAGAGCATGTGAGATGTCCGAACAGCCTGTCAAGTGACCTCAGCCACTCTTCTGCCACAATCGGTTCCCCTCTCCCATCGAATGTCGGCGGATTGAACCTTCTGAATTGTTCATATATCAGATTCGGGTCAACCCTAGTTGGCTGAGGGACGGCCCAATTGGTCTCAAAATGTTGTGCTAAACCCCGTAGCACAGTCAACAGATCGTCCACGTTGGCGTTCTCTTCCCGCTCAGGTGGGTTAACCGGTGGTTGCGGCTGTTCTTTTCTCGGTCTGTCTCTTGACATGTTTCTGTTACGATAAGTATATATGTATAAGTCGTTGTGATTATATAATAATTCTATAAATAGATCAGACACATTTTTTCTCATGATAAAACATAATCACAACATCATAAGATAAGCCAAAAGGATGTATGTACATATATGCATAATACAAAATAAGGGTAGTACTACACCATAACAAAAGGGTGTATGTACACTACCTATGAAGCAAGAACTACCCTATCATAAGCATATACATATAGAATACTGTATTCCGAGTATCATAATATATACATATACATGTCTTCTAAAACATCTAGTCTGTGTCAGCAGGAGGCGACGAAGGTGCTGGTCCATCCTAAGGGTCATCCCCCTCTATATCAATCTCCTCGGGCTCCTCCTCCGGATCCTGCCCCGACTCGGAGCTACTGCTGATGAGGTCGTAGGGTGACGGCTTCGGAGTAGTCAGTAGGCCATATCGGCCCCACAACTCTAACATCCCTCTAGCCATATTGCCAAAGTTGGCGATGGGCACTAAGTCAACTGACGAGAATACTAACTCATCACAATAGAGGGTACGCACCCTCTCCTGCCACTCCGGGGGCAGAGTGTGAATGAAATGCAAACATGCCCCCACCCCAGTAATCGGGCCCCACACACCCCTGTTCTCCCTCCAACAGTGGAAGAGTCGGGCTATATGCTCACCTACCGATATATCATCGGTAACCCTACTCTAAAAGAATAAACATCGCAGTCGCTCCTGCCTCGTCTCTATCTCAAGCGCTCTCCCCCTTCCCCTACCCGCTCGGTAAATCCTATTCATCTGTCAATTAATTTACACGAGTTTCTAATATCATATATCCATATCTGATACGTTTCCCCCGAAACCTAACGGTGCGAGGCAAAATAACACAGAACAAAAAATCATGCTAATTCCGCAAGTCACATATCAGGGAGGGTCATCTATAGAGGGAGACTAGTGCCAATCTTATATTTTTCTGAAAACCCGTTCACATTTTTTAAAAACACACTTTCAAAATCACATTTTTCCCCGTTTTTAAAACAAGTTCGAGCCAGTTCTCAACATTAGAACTGCTTTGATACCACCTGTCACACCCCGAAATCTTTTGTAAATTATCAGAATTTTACCCGAGCGTGAAGATAGAAAAGCAAGGGACAAGTAACTCTCACAGAAAGAATAAACAGAGGACAACAGAAGATAGAGGTAATTGACAATGAAAATCTATCTCATATCAACATTCGGCCTCAGCCGATATCATTCGGTCTCACATCGATAATATACATAATATGTAGCGGAAACTATTCTTCAGGATCTCCCATCCTCACAAGTACTCAAAATATATACAAATCATAAATTGTTTGAAAATGTGTTTGGAAAAGTTTAAACAACAACATTCTATCATAGAAACCAACAGCTAACACCAACTCCCTCCGTCTAGGGTTCATCAGCCTCCTCATCTCCTGTATTGTGAGTACAGATTAAGGGGTGAGTGCGTGGAATACACTCGTGGGATAACATCCACCTCATATGACTCTTAACATAATTAAATACCGAAAAGCTAACTTATAGTCACATCATTTCTTTGGTCTTCTCTCTTTGCACCAGTTAGTTTCTTTTTTTGTTTCGTTTTTGTTTCGTTCTTTTCTTCTTTTTTTGTTCATGTTTCTTCTTCTTGTTTCGGTCTTGTTTGTTGTGCTTTGCTACCTTTCTATTTGCATGCTTGCTTCGTCGTGTCTTGTTTCATCTATCTTCGGGCTTCGTTAGTTGCCCCTTGTTCGTCTTTGTGCTTTTTGGCGTCGCGTCTTGGTTGGTCTTGATATGGAAGATGATGTTACTTTATCTAATTCTCTTGCTTCCATTGGTGATGATGATCATATGTTTTCTCTTCTATCATCTTATGCTTCGAACCCATCTTCCATTGCAAAACTTCAAACCTTCATGGAGTCGATCATGGAGAAGCCGAAGGTTGATGATGATGTTTGCTTATCTCTCCACTCCAACACGCCACCTTCTTCTCTCCCCTCTGCATGTTACGCTTCCCACACTTCTAAAACCCATTCGCATGACAAAGTTGACTTTCAAAGCATGGCTCTTAAGCCTCTCTCTCCACCAACATTAAATGCTTCCACACTTACACCCTTGCATGCCCTTTCCACCGTTCCTATTCCTCTCTCTCATGATGACATAGCTCCTATTTCCCATGCACATGTTGGCTTGGATGGCATAGACAATTATTCTCTCTCCGTAAATCATCTTCCTAAACCCAATTTGGCCGCTTTTGTTGACTTGGAGCATGACTCTTCACGGTCTCTACCCACCGACCCACTATCTATCTCCCATCATCATTTTGCTCCCCATTCTCACACTAATATTGCTTTGGATAATTTGGCCACTAATCCTCTCACTTCAAACCATACTCCTTCACTTTCTTTGGACGATAGCCATGCCTTGAATCATGTGGGTACTATTGTTGACCATAATTCCCATGTTTCGGCCCACTCTGTCGTGACCCAATCTCCTATTTTGGTGGATAATATTGCTGGACCAAATTGTGCGTCCTTGACCCATTTTCCTAAGTTGTCGTCCTCAGCCCATAGTTTGGATGATGATCATAATCCTTTGGGTCAATCTTTGGCCCATGCTCATAAATTCTATTTTGTCCAATTGTGCTAAAATGGGCCCGAAACAGAATGTTATTTCCTCTGCCCAATTTATTAATAAACCAAGTGCTAATCACGGACCCAATCATACCTCGTCTCAACCTAATGTTTCGTCTTCAGCCCAGATTCATAATTATTCGACCCATATTCTGGAAGTGCCGAGAGAAGCCACAGCGCTTGGTAATTCTTCCAACACCCATGATTCTTTGGCCATTCCTCAGATACCCACGACCTAATCCCATGGATTTAAGTCCTTTGCTGATGCCGTGCATGGTAATACACGTGCTACTTCTGATCGATCCCCATCCTCACGTCAGAGGTTCATCTCCGAGGAAGAGCTCCAAACTCGGTTTGGTGTTCTGAGTGAGCATGATGGGGACCCTGTGATTTCTATTTCCCGCCCGGAGATTGATCGCATGGTTGCCCCTTTCCAGTACACCCTAGTGGGGAAGTTCTCGCAGGAGATTCCTCACGCTAGAATTGTTTCGCAGTTTCTGATGGACCTCAAGCTCGCCGGAGGGTTCAAGCTTCACAAGCTGAACTTACGGCATATTCTGATCAAGCTCAAGCATGAGGTGGATTTTGCCAAGATTTGGACGAAAGCTACGTGGCAGATTGATTCACATGTGATGAGGGTCTTCAAGTGGACCCCTGATTTTGATTGGAAGGAGTCCTCTGTTGTCCCTGTTTGGGTGAGTATCCCTACTCCTCCAGCACACTTTGTTTGTCGAGAGATGTTGATATCGATTGGTCGAGCTATAGGTCACCCCGTTTAGTTTGATAATTTGACAACTAGCCAGTCCAAGTTTACTGAGGTGCGGATGTGTGTGGAGATTGATTTATTAAAGCCCCGAGTTCAGAGAGTTTTTGTTCAAGATGGACAGGTTAGACACGAGTTGAATGTGCACTATGAGTTCATTCCTTATTTCTGCACGAGTTGTTCTCTGGTTGGGCATACCCTCGATCGATGTTATAGGAGTGGGAATGCTCCTCGACCTCCGCCTCGAAAGAGGCCAACTCCTATCCCCAAGGAGCCTATGGTGGCTGAGCCGACTGTGTGGGTGCGGAAGGAGGGGAGGAGACCGGCTCGTGAGGTAGGAGAGACCTCTAGGCCCCGTCAAATGGATGCTTCTGAGACCGATGAGCTCTCTCTCATTGTTTTCTCGTCTAGGGTGGACCGTTTCGACGAGGAGGAAGATGACCTGCTGGATGAGCCTTTTGTGGGTTTGAACCGATTCAGTGTTTTGATAGATGAGGGGGAGCCTCTGGATGTACAGATGGCCATGCAGACTGTGGAGTCTGATCAGCCGAGCGATCATGAGATGTCGCGGGACCCTGAGGCTTCTGATCCTGTCCCCTACATTCAGTTGACCCCTTCGTCTGTGAGCTTTTTTCCCTCTTCTGACGTGGAGGTGAGGACAGCAGATGAGTTCGAGGAGGAGGCTGGTGAGCCTTTGGATGTTATTGTTGAGGTCCGCAAGGAGACGGCGACCTAGAGACGGCGTAAGAGTGCTCGGATTGTTGCATCTGGCAGGCCTCCTAGTAGGTCGGTAGCCCAGGAGACGGATTTTTGATGTCTCAGTTTTTGGTGTGGAACGCAAGGGGTGTCGGGAACCCGCCCACTCAGACACACTTGCATTTTCTTTGCCGACAACATTGGGTTCAGTTGCTTGTGATTTTGGAGCCGATGGTGGATTTAAATCTGTCTTTTTTCTGTCGTCGGTTGGGTTTTTCTTCTGTTTTTGCGAACCGGAGTAACAAGATTTGGATTTTATTTTCAGATGCTATTCAGATTACTACGGTTCAGGATTTTGATCAGTTGCTTCAGGTTCAGGTTTCTTCTGGTTTGTTTCCTCGGTCTTTTACTCTGACTGCCGTTTATGCTAAGTGTTCTAGAATGGAGAGAAGGGAGCTTTGGGAAGCTCTTCGGGGTATTGCAAAGACAGTAGGGGATACCCATTGGCTTGTAGGGGTGACTTCAACTGTATTCTGTATGATCATGAGAGGATTGGCGGTTTGTCGGATCGCCGATTAGATATGGAGGAGTTCGAAGATAGGATTTCAGATTGTGGGTTGGCGGATGTCGGTTTCAGTGGTTCGCCGTTTACTTGGCAGAGGGGAGCTCTGCAGGAGCGTTTGGATAGGATTCTGTATTCTGATAGATGGTTGGACATGTTTCCTATGATGAAGGTTCTGCACCTTTCGAGGACTTGGTCGGATCATGCTCCTATGTTGGTTTCTGTCTCTACTCTGTTGGAGCGTGTGTCGTCATCTTTTCGGTTTCAGTGTATGTGGGTTTGTCATGCTGATTTTCATCGGACCGTGGCTCAGGTTTGGGATTTTTCGTGTCGTGAGACTGGGATGCGTAGACTTCAGACTAAGTTACGTCGGGTGAAACAGAGGCTCAAGTGGTGGAACTGGAATGTCTTTGGTGATGTTTTCCAGAAGAAAGGCCAGGTGGAGCAGGCTGTTCTGGATGCCGAGAAGGCACATGATGAGGATCCGACAGAGTTGTCTCGGATGGCCTTGAAAAAGGCCACTGCTGAGTTGACTTTGTTGCTTCATATGGAGGAGGAGTTTTGGAGACAGAGGTCGGCTTGTCGATGGGCTTCTGAAGGAGAGAGGAATACTCGTTTTTTCCACTCTTTGGTCAAGAGGAGGAGGTGTGCTAATCGTATTCATTCTATTTCCCAGGATGATACGGTTATCACATCTCCTCATGAGATTCGGGATTCCACTTCCGGGTTTTTTCAGCAGCTTTTTATAGATGAGGGCCTCAAGCTGAGTCAGGTGGACCCTGATTTTTACCCTCCATCCCAGTTGGATTTTCTGTCGGCTTGTGAGAAGCCTAGTTGTGAGGAGATCAGGGAGGCTATCTTCAGCATTTCCAGAGATAGTGTTTCGGGTCCGGATGGTTTCTCGGCTCTATTTTTTCAACATTGTTGGGAGATTGTGGGATCTGATGTGTGTGAGGCTGTTTGGGACTTCTTTGATGGGCGTCAGATGCCTTCCTCTTTCATCGCCACTTCTATTGTTCTTATTCCGAAGGTTGCATCGGCGTCGGCTTGGAGTCACTTTCGGCCAATTAGCTTGTGCAACGTGACGAATAAGATTATTTCGAAGGTGATCACCAGCAGGCTTGCCTCCTTTTTGCCTGAGTTACTTGCTCCTTCTCAGAGTGGGTTTGTCAGAGGGCGATTGATCAGTTATAATATTTTGTTGGCTCAGGAGATGGTTCATGAGATTAGGACTCAGGGGAGGCATCCGAATCTGATTCTGAAGCTGGATATGGAGAAGGCTTACGATCGGGTTCAGTGGAGGTTTCTCTTTAGGGTGTTAGAGCTGAGGGGGTTTCCACCGGCTTTGGTTGATATGATTCGTGGGTGTGTCAGTTTCTGTCGGTTCTCTATTTTGGTGAATGGGCAGCTTTCTGGCTACTTTCAGTCTTCTCGCAGTCTTCGGCAGGGGGACCCGCTATCTCCGACTTTGTTTGTTCTGGCGACTGATTATCTATCTCGGGGATTGGATGCTCTGTTTGGTAGATATCCGACGATGCAGTACGGCACTAGAGGAGGGTTTTCTGTCTCTCATATGGCTTATGCTGATGACATCATGATTTTCTCTACTGCTTATACACAGGGTCTCCGGCATCTGAGGGACTTTTTGGAGGGTTACTGTCGGACGTTAGGTCAGATGGTTAGTGCTTCCAAGAGTACCTTTGTGGTGGGTGTGAGGTGTTCGGATGTGGTTGTGGGCCGTATTGATAGGATTTTGGGTTACGAAAGACAGCCGCTTCCGATTATGTATCTTGGTGCCCCTTTGTATAAGGGGAATAAGAGGGGTATTCTTTTTCACTCCCTGGTGGCACGGATCACAGATAGAGTTGCAGGATGGGCTCGGACTTCTCTTTCATTTGGGGGTCATCTGGCGTTGATCCAGAGCACTCTGACTTTGATGGCTCTTCATTTGGTTCAGGTGGTTCAGCCTCCATAGTATATGAGTCAGAGGATCGAGCAGTGTTTGGTGAGATTCTTCTGGGGTTCTTATGGGGATCAGAGGCACACTCATTGGGTCTCGTGGGAGACGGTGTGTTGGCCGACGGCTGAGGGTGGTCTGGGCTTGCAGCATCTTTCAGATGCGGTTCAGTCATTTTCACATAAGCTATGGTTCAGGTTCAGGGAGCAGGGCTCTCTTTGGGCTCGTTTTCTACTCCGGAAGTATTGTCGGCATCAGTTTCCGGGTAGTGCTGGTGTGTCTCCTCATGCGAGCTCTGTTTGGAAGAAGATGTGTTCTGTTTGCCTTGCTGTTCAGTCTCAGATTTTCTGGAGGTTGGGTTCAGGAGAGATCAGTTTTTAGCATGATCAGTAGATGGATGATGGCCCCTTGGCTAATTCCGTTGAGGTTTCCAGACACGCGGGGGCGTTGGTTCAGTGGTTCTGGAGTGATGGTGGTTGGGACAGAGAGAAGATTCTTCGGGTGGTCTCCCCCACGGTGGCGGGCCGGGTGTGTTTGGTCCCCATTTGTGCTTCCTCCTCTGACCTTGTTCGGTAGAAGAGCTCTTCCGATGGGAGGTTCACTTTTGCATCGGTTTGGGCGTCGATCAAACCTCAGCACCCTTCTTGTCCCACTCTTAGCATGGTTTGGTCCCCTTGCCTTACCCCTACCATTTCTATCTTCCTCTGGCGGCTTGTCCTGAATCGTCTCCTGGTTGATCGTAAGCTCCAGTCTCGAGGCATTTCCTTAGCTTCGAAGTGTCTCTGTTGTCCTAATCTTTCCATTCCGAGTCAGTCCTCTCTTGAGTCTTCTGATATCGAGTCCATCGAGCATATTTTCTACTCGAGCCGCACTGCTACGAGAGTGTGGGAGCATTTCTATGGGTTGTTTGGTTTGACACCTCCACACACTGTGCACACACCCCATATTCTGCAATACTGGAGGCATTCTTCCTCTGGTATGCACTCACATTGCACACACATCACGACAGTGATCCTTTGCCTGATCTTGTGGTTCCTTTAGACTGCTAGAAATGACGGCAAGCACCGACGGTTACCAGTTCGGGCAGACTCGGTTATTTTTTGGGTGATGAGATAGATTCGGGTTCTACATCACTGTAGGCTTCTCAGCAGGGAGAGCTGGGGGGTGTTCATCATGTGGCCACTT
This sequence comes from Scutellaria minor, assembly GCA_954870855.1. NCBI lineage: Eukaryota > Viridiplantae > Streptophyta > Magnoliopsida > Lamiales > Lamiaceae > Scutellaria > Scutellaria minor. Next base: position 17,399,446 of record OX940729.1, on the reverse strand, counting down.
CTCTGGGCCTTTATTATCATTCGAGGCCCCCTCGGCCTCCTATTCTTCCGATTGTTTGGCGTCCACCTGACTTGGGTTGGGTGAAGCTGAACACTGATGGGGCCTACAGGACGGCATCTTTGGTGTCTGGGATTGGTGGAGTGATTCGCGACCATACAGGTGAGGTGATCTTTGTATTTCACGAGCGAGGATCGACAGTTGGGAGCTTGGCAGTGGAGTTGGAGGCTCTCTCCCGAGGCCTTCATCATATCACGAGGCTTGGGTTGGATCGAGTGTGGATTGAGTTAGATGCTACTTCTGTGGTTCAGCTCCTTTCACATCCGGATACAGGTCATTGGAGTTTACAGTGTTATCTCACATGCATTCGGAACCTCCTCGCCCTTTTGGAGTTTCGTATGTCGCATATTCATTGGGAAATGAATTCTGTTGCAGATTCCCTGGCTAACTTAGGGTGTCAGACTGAGTTAGCTGGGTCTTTCCCCCGGCTGTCTTACCTCGACGGGTCCAGGTGTTTGCTCGATTTGATCAGTTAGGTTGGCCGTCATTTCGTGTTGACCGTGATGGTGCTTTATTTTGATACATCGGCTTTTTCCACCTGTTTATGGATATGGTTTCCTGTTTTAGTTCTTGTTTCCTCCTGTCACCTGTCGGCAGTTGATCTTGGCCACCTGTTTTGGCCATTTTGTTTGTTTTTTGCTCCTTTTTTTTCCTGCCACCTGTCGGCAGTCGTTATGGCCACTTATTTCGGCCGCATTGTTCGGTTTTCATGTTTCTTATGTTTTCTCTTATGTATACTTTGACTTTTTGGTTTCTATGTACAGGTTGGGGGTCTGCCTAAACCCCTCACCCCGTAGGGTGTTTGGTTAAAAAAAAAAACTTACAGTCACATTATCACAGCACATATATATATGGAAAACAGATATTAGAAATGGCAAGGGACGAATAAGTGCGGGATTCCCCCGTCTTATCCTATATAACGGTATCTCACCGTTAGTGCATTTCAAGAGGCTCACGACACCTCCATAGAGTAGTAGAAAATAGTAGGGGGACGAACAGAATGCATGATCAGAGGACCTTGGTCCTTTCACAGTTATATCATGGCACAGCAAATATAAACACAACACTTAGTATTCCTCAATCATGCAAATAATAGGGAAAATAGTAAACAGATAAGAGGTTAGAATGTATCCCCACCTCATATAGTGGTTACTGCGTGAGTAGCTAGAACAGTAAGTCTGATAACCCAACACCTCAAAACTCAGTCCAATAGGTAGCCTACACAATTAAGGTGTTTCTTAGATCTTAAATACAGTATAATTGAAGCTGTAAAGGGTTCCGATGGAAAAACGTTCGTTAACGACACGACGAATCATACGATCTAAAGATTGGAATTTCGGAGACAAGGCTGAAAGTTCAACCCAAGGGGCTGAGATGATAGGAATTAAAATAAAGATCGCAACGCAAAAAGAATGAGCTCAATCGGAGTTGAAACGAGCTCAAACGAAGCATTTTAAGATTAGGGGTAAAATGGTAATTTTGGTCAAAGGGTTGACTTTGACCGGGCCCACGGACCCCGATCAACGATGTCTCGTCATCGACGACTCAATATGGATGAACGACGGAAAGAAAACAAGGTTCAGTTCAAAAACACGGTGTCGGGTGCGCGTCGGCACCCGACGGGCGCGCAAGGTGTGCGCCGGCACCCGGCACTCGACGGCTGCCAAGTTTTCTCGGTAGCTCGGTAGGGGTGGCTCGGCGGTCTCGGCGGCTGCCGAGTTTTCTCGGCATCCATGTGTGGCTCGACCAAGCTGGCCGAGTTTTCTCGGCCAGCACCTTCCCAGGTTGACAGCGCCGTGGCTGATCAACGTGCCACCTTCCCGGCGGCGCCACCTCCAACCACCACCACCTACCTCGCCGGATACCTCGCACCGTCGGCTAATACTCATCGCGTATTTAACGGTCAATTGTTTTTCGGAAACGTTTATTATTTTAATTATAATTAATAAGGATCTAAGAACACCATAACTTGTGTAAGTTATATATTGGATTGAGGTTGAGTTACTGTTGGATTAAGCTTGTGTTATCAAACTTTTGATACTAGAGACTCATGTGGAAAACCACCGAACAAGGTGGGGGTAATTTCTATCTCTTTATCTGTCTACTGTTTTCCTTAGAGAATGCATGAATGAGGAATACTAAATGCTATGAATATAATTGTTGTGCCATAATATTACTGTGAAAGGACCGAGGTCCACTCTGATCATGCATTCGTCTCTTGCTCTTTTCTAATACTCTATTGAGGTTTGGTGGTCCTCTTGAAATGCACCTGCGGTATTGAGACCCTTTTATAGGATAAGACGGGGAAATCTCGCACCTATTCATCTCTTGCCATTTCTAATATCTGCTATGCATTTTATGTGTTGTGACAACGTGACATAAGATTATTTTACTAGTATTTTATATCTGTCGAGTCACAAGAGGTGGATTTCATCCCCATGAGTGTATTCCACGCACTCACCCCCTTATTTTGTACTCACATTACGGGCGATGATGAGTAATGAGGAACTCTAGGTGGAGAGAGGGAGTACTTTTTCTGATTTTGATGTAATGAGATGAGGTCTCTTAAACATTTCTAAAACAATGTTTTAATTTAACTCACGTTTTGTAATATTTTGATATAAGTGATGGATGTGAGATCCTGATGAATTTTCCACTGCGTATGTTGTATTTTATCAGTAGTGAGACTGATTGCTATCGGCAGAGGCCGTTTATTGTTAAGTGAATGATTCACTCATCCCTTACCCCTTTCTTCTGTCGTCTCTTACTTATTCTTTCTAATTGTGATATGTGTCCCTTGCTATTTCTTTCTTCACGCCTATGTGAAACTCTGATAAAATATGAAAAGATTTTGGGGCGTGACAGTGTTACAATATGGTATCAGAGCCAATTTCCAGCCTTCCGTCATACCACCACCAAACTTCAGTTATGCCGTCTTCCAAGTAAAAAAATATATTTCTTTTGTTAATTATTATAAAGTGTAATTCTGAAGCAAGAGTTTCATTTTGTACATTGTTTAATTTTTCTTATATGAATTCTATCAATATATTGTTTTGATTTAATTGTTTTTTTATAATACTCGACTTATATGCTCCACCATAAATTGATGTGCAAACTTCTAATGTGTATGCCATACATATGTATTAGGCAAAAGAAAATATGATGTGAGGGTTTAAATCCAAGAGCAATAAATAAGGTTTGAGATTGAGATAACGATTAATGAATTAAATGACCTTAAGATTGATATAGTGGTAAAGATGATGTTATAAAATATTTAGTAAACCACATATTAAGAAAAAACAAACATGTTTGAGAAATATTATAGAGAAAGGTAGACAATGTAGCCTATTAGGTGCTGATGAAAAAGAGTTTGGCTTATAGATATATATTTAATATTCTCTAATTAATATAGACTTGTTAGAGCATAAGTGATTGAATTAATGTATTTCTCATTTAACCCAATTATCAAAGAAAAGAACTTCAAATGAGTAAATGAGGAGAAAAATAGTAATGCTTAGAAATAATGATTACTAAGTAGATGATCTTGAGATTGATACAAGTGATAAAGGAAAGACCATAGAATGTCTAGTAATTCACTTAATGAGAGAAAATTGACACATCTAAGAGATAACATAAAAAGGTAATTAATGTAGCCTATTAGACGTTGGGGAAATACATTTGGTTTGTTAGATCTTAAATATTCTATGATTTAATATAAAACGTCCTAGACTGTGAATGATTGAATTAATGTATTCCTCCTCTATCCAAATCAAAGAAAGGAACTTTAAATGGGTAAAGCGAAAAACATAAAATAGTAATAGTTGGAAATATAATGAAGCATTTCTTATTAAGTAATATGTATGTAAATACACTCAGTTGCGTTGATAGGTTCTGGACAATCAATAACATTAAATTAAATAGTTTGTAATTGTTATATGAACTAATCTTTTGATAAGTATCTACACTTGTATGAGTGAATGTTTAAAACAAAAGTACTAACAAAAAAAAGGTGCAATGTTATTTTATTATTAATCAATGAGCCAATATTGATATTAAAATCGAGCTAACATTTCCAATAGATAACTTCTTATTCGAAACAAAGAGTCAAAGTATGATAACAGATTAAATGCAAAAGGTAATGAGATGTGTCTCATACTTTTAAGAAAGATCTTATATGAGCTTTATTGATTAGTATGTCATGTATGGGGCTTCAAATGGATAGTTATAGTTATTTGCTCAAAATAAGTATATGAAAGCTTAAAAAAATCTTATTTTACCCAGCAAGAAGAATGTAGTACTCGCAAATCTTAAAAGAAATAAACTATAAGTGTAATGTAGCTCCTGATATGGGATCCGCTAATGATCAATCTAGCTAACAAAGTTAATTTCATTATGTATAGATTGAGGTTATGATAAAACTGTCAATATGTTGTTAAGACAATCTATAAAGTTTATGAGCATTAGCTAAAGAATGAGAAACAGTCAAACCCATGATTTCTTTAGCTAATGCTCATAAACTTTCATAAACCCAAGTGGCCAAAGACAAGTTCACTTTAGCTAATACTTATTTCTTCATCCTTGTTTTCCAACCTTCTTAGGTTGAGGACAGGCTGTTCTTAGGCTGAGGACAAGTTGTCCTCCAATATCCTTTTAGACCGCAGTTAAAGCACTTTTCTTTGGTTATCTTCTTCTTGACACCACCCTTAGTGGGCATTTTTTCCTTTCCAACTTTGTCAACCTGTTTCTGACCATTTGCCTATTACTTCTTCTTCTTCCCACCTTTAGATCTAGAAGAGGAAGATGGACCGTTTGTCAACAGGGTTTGACTCTCTCTTGGTCCCTTTAGCATCTCAGCCGATACCAAACCTTGCAAGAGCTGAGTCAACGTGTACACTTGATTGTTCATGGTATAGTTTAGTTGGAACTACTCAAACGATTTCAGTAGAGAATAGAGTATGAAATCGACCTGGGTTTCCCCATCCAACTCGGCACCAAGAATCTCAAGTTTATTAAGGAAACCCATTATTTTAAAAATGTGATCCCTCACGGGCGTCCCTTCAACCATTTTCAGCGACAACATATCTCGCATGACCATCTGTCTTGCCGTACGATTCTGGTGAGCGAAGAGTTCCTTAAGGTTTAACATAATATCTGCAGCGGTTTTCATGTATTGGTGTTGGTGTTGCAACACATCTGACATTGAAGCCAAGATGGTACACATAGCCATTTCATAGGATTTCAACCACTGCTTATGATATTCTTTATCTTCCTCACTAGATTCATCCGTGGGTGCAGTGGGTTTAGGTTGGTCAAGGACAAACTTATGCGATTGCGCAGTCAAGACTATGAATAAGTGTCTTTTCCAATCTACATAGTTTTCTCCCTCTAGTTGTTTATCTTTAAATCTATGAAACAGTGAATTAAAAGGTGACGACATGTTCAACTGAGAATAAAACATACAGTTTGTATCAATGTCCAATCAACACAAAATTATCATATAATTCGATCACATGTACAACAAAATATATATAAACATGTCATCAGCCAACATCTTAAAATAATTCAAGTAAGTCACGTTGAGTGTGAACGTTTACTCAAACACATTTGAGCAGGTTACAAACAAAGATAGTTACAAACCTTTAATTTAAAATTAATTGTTGGTTCCCACTTGACCATATAAAACTGATAAGGATTCCGTTGGGGAGTTAATATAACAATTTACACCTAACTAATAACCATAATTTAATACAAGATTATTATTTCATTTTGTATAAGCCATTCGTTGGGAAGGTCATATTGCCACTAATAATAATCCACAATTATCCAAAGAAATTTATTCAAGTGAACTTGTCTTTGGCCTATCCGTTAGGGAGAGAGGCGCTTGCCAATGCGTAGCCAAAGACTTCACAAATAAATCAATTATGGAGACCAATTAATTAATTTATTATCCAGAAGAAATTAATTAAATTACATACTTAGTAATTTTAAAACGATAATATTTTTCATGGATATTCATGCATAATAAATCAAATTAAACACAAATAATTCCAAATATCATGGTTTAATTTCCCGTTTTGAAAACGAGAACCGAAATTTCAAAAAATCTGGACAACAGTTGAGATGACTTGGGCAGCCTGGGTAGGCCTGTTCGGGCAGCAGTGGTAGGCCGACGGTTAGCCTAATCCATCTACGTACGACGTCTAGCATCGTATGCCCGTCGTACATCTCCGATTCTTTTAATCTGTGCCTTCGATCTTCGTCTTTGATCCGTTACAATTTATTTAAAAATAAATCATAATCTACCCACAGATTTTCTCATGGGAAAAAATGAATCTGAACGAATCAGATTAAAAACCTATCATTCAAATCACATGAATTTAGACATACATTAAAACCATGATAATTTGATACCCGCAAAAAAGATCTAGCAATTCTACCATCCAATTTCAATTTAATGTAAGTAGATTTAAATTCTAATTTAAAAAACAGAGCCCAAAACCATGGCTTTGATACCATCTGTTGGGGAACTTGCATGGATCTATTTGGGTGTAAATTACATTGGAAAAATCATAAATCTAAACGTATGATTTAAAATAAATTAAGTCAAACAAATCATGCTTTGAAAAATAGTAAATCATACAAAGCCCTAAACATGCGGAACTAAGGGATATGTATTTACCTCTTGATCGGAGAGACACCATTGAGAAGATTAATAGCTTCAACCCAAACACCTTCTTCAGTATTTCCAAAGCCTAAGCTCGTAGATTCGGTGGGTAATCAAACAAACTCATTCACTCTTTTAGGAAGAATTAATTTCTCACTTTTGTTGCTCTTATATCAAAACAACACTCTCGTATGTATATCTTGGGGCTGAAAAATCAGCCCCTATTTATAGATAAAGTGGCCGAAAATTACAAGCTTGCAGGAGAAGAAATATATTCTCAAGATTTTGATCTTCTCATATTTTGCATCGATATATGGAAATCTTGACCTCCACATATTTAGCAACAATATATAAAAAGATTTGATCTCGTCATATTTAGTAACAATAATTAATTCTTATCTTTTAACCACCTTAGTTAGATGAGCTTTTATTGGGCTACTACTCAAGGGGTCTTTAGGAAAATTAGGATTGGATCTCCCAATGGGCTTAGAAACATATATTGAGCCACAATATTATTATAGCCCATTAATATTAATTCACTCCACAATGAAATTAATATTGCACTATCTATCCTAACCCATATTATGAAATATGGCTCCCGGTTATTATTTCCCATGTTTAAGATCTAATGTCCATTAAGGGTGCGGCTATCCGCACCCCATAAATTACTAAACACACCCCACTCCTAGTGTTACTGTACATTTTATTTGTATACAGTAACACTAGGAATAGGGTGTGTTTAGTAATTTCTGAGGTGCAGATAGCCACACCCGTCCATTAATTAATTTAAGCTACTTAATGCTTTAATTAATTAATATCTTCTATTCCTTGAATAAAAAAAAATAGCTCAACATTATTATCATACTGGATATTAATCCACTGACCAGATTTGATATGATAAACGTTCTAAGCCCACCAAGGGGACATTATCAACTTGACGTATCAAGACATGATTTTCTGTATTAATTTAGCAATCTGTCATATAATTAATAATATTGCCCAAAATACAAAGTATTGAATTCCATAGATTTTTTTACCCATAATAAATCAAAGAAATATCAATTAATTATATACAATCCCAATTAAGTGACAGAAATTAAGAAATCAATTAGCACTAAGATCTAATTCTTCTTTCCAAGTCAGTCTAGAAGAATTATCTCACTGTAGGTCCTATTCAAAACATCAAATGCTCTAGTGTAATCTCTTGGTCAAGACAAACCAATTCGAGCCTTACACTTCAACTTCTACCAATGGATTGTTCAATTCCATCTAAGTTGTGAGTTTTACTATACTTATTACAAAGATCTGACAATGACATCTTCTGTGATCTTTTACATACCACATTGTCTACAATACAAAGTGTATTGAACATTTATGCATTTAAATAAATAACTTTCATAAAATTGAATGCAAATAGTGATAAAAGATTTATTCTCATAAAAAGCAAGGATCAGTTTATATACAAAGTAGCACTAAAAGCATACTTTTCAGTATATCCCTAACAATCTCCCACTTATACTCAAAGTCTGTTTTTAAGTATACTACAACATGTCCTACAGATTCTCCCACTTATACTCAAAGCAGTTTGGCAACACACTTGACTCCCATTCCTTCCACATGTCTATCGAATGTAATCTGAGGCAGACTTTGTGAAAGGATCAGTTAGGTTGTCCGCCGATGTTATCTTAGCCACCACTATATATCGTCTCTTAACGATTTCTCGTATAAGATGGTATTTTCTTTCAATGTGCTTGCTTACCTTGTGGGCTCATGGTTCCCTTGAATTTGCAATTGCTCTAGCATTATCACAATAGATTGTAATATTGCTAGGCAAATCCAGAACCACATCCAAGTCTACTAAGAAGTTCTTGAGCCAAACAGCTTATTTCGCTGCTTTACAAGCAGCGACATACTCGGCTTCCATGGTTGAGTCAGCGATGCACTTCTGCTTCACACTCCTCCATGTCATGGCCCCACCTCTCAAACAAAATACATTTCCCGAGATAGATTTTCTAGAGTCTATGTCTGATTGGAAATCTGAGTCCGTGTAACCCACAGTGTCACGCCCCGAAATCTTTTCATAAAAATCAGAGTTATCACACGGACATGAAGATAGAATAAGCAAGGGACACATATCAACAAACAAAAAGAAATTGTAGGAGACGACAGAAGAAAGAGATAAAGGATGAAGTGAATTTTTCACTTATCAACAATCGGCCTCTGCCGATAGCAATCGGTCTCACTACCAATAAAATACAACATACGCAGTGGAATATTTCATCAGGATCTCACATTCTCACATATGTCCAAATATTACAAAACATAAGTTATTCAAAACATTATTTGTGTTACATTATCCACATCATCCGGAAATCATAAATCCACAAGATAGCACCACCTCTCTCCAACTAGGGTTCATCAGTCTCATCATCTCCTGTAGTGTGAGTACAGATTAAGGGGTGAGTGCGTGGAATACACTCATGGAGATAAAATCCGCCTCTTATAACATTCGATAGATATAAATACCAGAAAATAATCTACAGCCACGTTGTCACAGCACGTAAAATATATAGCAGATATTAGAAATGGCAAGGGACGAATAGGTATGGATCAGCCCGTCTTATCCTATAAAATAGTCTCAATACCGCTAGTGCATTTCAAGAGGCTCACCAAACCTCAACAGAGTAGTAGAAGATAGCAAGGGACGAACAAAGTGGACCTCGGTCCTTTCACAGTTATATAATGGCACAGCAAATATAATCACAGCACTTAGTGTTCCTCAATCATGCATATTAATAGGGAAAACAATAAACAAATAAAGGGATAGAAATTACCCCCACCTTGTTCAGTGGTTTTCCATGTGAGTCGCTAGTATCAAACGTCTGATAACACAAGCTCAATCCAACAGTAACTCAAGCTCAATCCAACAAATAGCCTACACAAGTTATGGTGTTCTCAGATCCTTATAAATTATAATTAAAACTATAAACGTTTCCGAAAGAAGATGACCGTTAAAAGTGCAATGAGTCGAGAGATCTAAAGATTGGAAAAGGAACGAGCTCGTTCGGAGTTGATACGAGCTCAAATGAAGTATATAAAGTTGGAGGGTATATTAGTAAAAGAGATCAAAGGTTTGACTTTGACCGGGCCCACGACCCTCGGTCAACGACATCTCGTCGACTAAGTCTCGATGATAAACGTGAAAAGGGAAATGAATGGAATCATGGCGTCACGTGCCCACTGTCACTCGATGTGGCACACGCATGTGTCTCCCGTCTCCCGGCGTCACTCGGTGTGCGCCCAGCACCCGACGCCCGCTCCCGGTGCGCCCAACCAGTGCACGACCGTGCGCCGACCTCTAGTAACTTTTGCCGACTAGTGCACGACCGTGCACTCCGGTACGACCGCACGCCAGCGCGCCCAGCAGCTTCTCCGGTTGCCTCTTGCTGCAGCAACGCCGCCCGATGCCTCCCCCTCCCGATCCTCCGGCTACTTTGTTCCAACCTACTACATCTCCGATATGAAACCACTCTTCCCCAACCCCATCTCACACACACAATCATATATATATACAAAAACACACATCACCATAACTTTTGGCCGACGACCTCCGATCGTCGGAAATCCATTGTCACAACTTGCCGGCGCATCACCAGCGCCGACTATCATTTTTCCCATGGCGGGACCACCTGTGTCACCCCCAACAGAGATCATACACGCACACACACAAATGCACACACATATATACATAACACCTTCCCAGCCCGTACGGTTCCAATGCCACCACCCACGGCGGCGCCGTCCTTCCAACAACTTACCCTCACCTCCGGGAGGACCTCCGATAACAACTCCAGCGAAAAGGAGGAAAAAAAAGAGAAAACCGAGGAGAGAGAAAAGTTGGCTAGGGTTAGGGTTTTGAGATGGTTTTTCGCCGTTTTCCGGTGAACCAGAAATCGGAATTGAAATTTGAGACCTATTCTAGACTCGTCTCGTCAAAACCTATGTTGTCTGTGAAAATCGGCCGAAACCGACAACTTTGAAATTTTTCGGCAACCTCCGGCGGTGGCGCCGCCACGCCGGTGGCGCTGCCACGCCGGTGGCGCCGCCACGCCGGTGGCGGTGCATCGGAGACGGAAAGAGAGAAGAGAGAGAGAGAGAAGGGAAGAGAGAGAAACTTACTCGTATACGTTGTTTTTGGCTCGATCGAAGAAAGGTGAAAAAAAATGAATTGAAAGAGCCTCCTATTTATAGATTTCAAAAAGTTACTATTCACAAAAAATATCTTGTTTTACTATTCATCATAAATATCTTCTGATATTTCCGAAACCTCGTGGTTTGCCCTTTTTATCGCCGTTCGAGCTACGGGTCTCCAATTGACCCCTAGTTCGTTTCTATCTTCTTATTTTTTCATTACGCATCAATTGATATAAGAACATCCTATATCCCATGTCTAGGTAAATTATCCATCTCATACATGCATTAAACACTTATCTGAAACGCACATAATTAAATTAAACAGATAAAACATACGCACCTATATATTAAATCCTGAGTTTAAATATTTAATTAATGAATTATGCTCTATTTTGATCCGGGGTGCTACACACAGGGCATAGACTGTCCGATTGATAAACCAACATTCTATCTCTAGTTCTTTTTAGATACTTCAAAATGTTTTTAATCGCAGTCCAATGTTCCTTCCCAGGGTTGCTTTGATATCTTACCACCATACCTACTGCATAGCATATATTCGGTCTTGTGCACAACATTGCATATATGAGGCTTCCAACTGCCGACGCATATGTAATCTTTCTCATTTCATCTATCTCCTTTGTGTTTTCGGACACATTTCTTTTGATAGATGGATTCCGTGCCTGAAAGGTACAAAACCTTTCTTGGAATCTTGCATGCTGAACCATTTTAAAATAGTGTCGATGTAAGAAGCTTGAGATAAGCATACCATCCATTTCTAGCGATCTCGAGTAATCTTGATCCCAAGGATATGTCCAGTTTCTCCTAAGTCCTTATCGAATTGTGTTGACAACCATACTCTTACGTCTGACAACACATTTTTATTGTTTCCAATAAGCAGAATGTCATCTACGTATAGTATTAAGAATACCAAGACAGTTCTGACATACTTCTTATAAACACAACTCTCAAATTCATTTTGAAAAAATCCATATGATTGGATTACTTGATCAAAACATTGATTCCAAGCTCGCGATGCTTGCTTAGGGCCATAAATTGCCTTCTTAAGCTTGCATACAAGGTTTTCTTGGCCATTTTCAATGAAGCCTTCGGGTTGATGCATGTAGAGTCTTCTTCAAGACTTCCATTTAAGAAAGTTGTCTTGACATCCATTTGCCATATCTTAAAGTCTAGGTGCGCAACTATTGATAAGAGAATACAGATAGACTTAAGCATGGCTACATGTGAAAAGGTTTCTTCATAATCGATCCTCTCTTTCTAGGTATATCCTTTTGCCACAAGCCTAGCCTTGAAGGTCTCAACCTTCCCATCAGATCCTTTCTTTCTCTTGTGGACCCACTTACATCTAACAGGTTTTACGTCGTTGAGTGGTTCAATAAACCTCCACACTTTGTTGCGATCCATAGATCCCATTTTTATTTCCATTACAATTTGCCAAGAATATACATCCTTATCTTGGATTGCCTCGTTGTAAGTCCAGGGATCAGATTCATCCTCTCCAGGACCAAGTTCGAAGACTCTCCCACGAACATGAATCGCTTAGGTTGTCGAACAACCCTCCCACTATGATGAGGTTCTCGTTCTGTTTGTGTATCGCTTGGCATATCTATTTGTACAGTTGATATAGGAGCAGTCCCCCTCATTTCATCTAAGGTAATCTTACTCTTAGGCTTTCTATTACTCATATAGTCATCTTCTAAGAATCTAGAATGCGAGCTTACCATGATCCGCTGATCTTTAGAACTATCGAATAATCCCCCCTCGTTCTATCACGCCGCATTTTTTTTTCTTAAAAATTATCAGAGTTTTCCTTTTTGGGTGTGAAGAGAGAAAGGGAAAAAGACGTGTATGATATAAAATAGAAGAAGGTATGAGATGAATATAATCATTATATATAAACCATCGGATAAAACCGATTAATTGAAAACATTTATAGCGGAAAATACCTTCAGGATCCATCATCCATTACGTAAACGAGATTATATTACAAAATGAGAATTTTATAATTGTTAGGTGATAAAAGACAAAATATAAAAATATCCAGATAGGGCACCATCGCTCTCTCTCTCTCTAAAGCTCAACATGCTCGACATCTCCTGTAACATGAGTCGTCTCTTGTAGTGTGAGTACAGAATAGGGGTGAGTGCGTTGAATACACTCGAGGGGATACTTTCCATGTTTTTAACAGTTTATTAGGTAGGTATAACAAATCTAACATATTTAAGTTTAGCAAATAGACACAACATATAGAATGCATAGCACATAATTCGGATCCTTTATGGACATGTTGACCCGTTAGTGCTCATAACTGCAGTGAAGATGAGTACTTCCCATTGACCCAGGTGCGGGTACTCCCCGACTTATTATAGGGTATCATTGTTCTCCTGTAATACGGGTATCATTATTCTCCCATAATATGAATCAGACCTCCATCTCTTCATATAAATATGGACTTTTGTCCATTCATAAATCTCAGGTGCGGGTATTTTCCATCTTATCCTTGCAAATCTTAGGTGTGAGTATTTCCCATCTTATCCCTGCAAATCTCAGGTGCGGGTATTTCCTGTCTTATCCCTGCAAATCTCAGGTGCGGGTATTACCCGACTTATCCCTGTAAATCTTAGGTGTGGATATTACCCGACTTACCCCCACAAATACGGTAACCATGCCTAAACACATTAATCATAGCATATAATCACAGCACATAAGGTTCAATAATTCATTTAATATCAAGTTCATAAGCATGCGATCATTTATCATTGTAGTATGTTAAATACTGTAGCGTATAATTATAAGAGTTTAGAAGTTACCCCCACCTTGTTCGGTGGTTACCACGTGAGTAGCGAGTACCAAAGATCAGATAACTCAAAGCTCAATCCAACAAGTAGCCTACACAATTACGGTGTTTCTTAGATCCTTAATAATGTATAATTAAAGCTATAAAAGATTCCGAAAGAAAAATGATCATTACAAACGTGACGGATCGAGAGATCTAAAGATTGAGGTTGAAGAAACAAGAGGAAAAGTTTAGTCTAAATGGTTGAGATGATAGAGGATGAAATTTGGGTCACGACGGAAAAAGAATGAGCTCGATCGGAGTTGAAACGAGCTCAAATGAAGCATTTTAAGTTTAGGGGTATTTTGGTAATTTTGGTCAAAGGGTTGACTTTGACCAGGCCCACGAACCCCGGTCAACGATGTCTCATCGGCGATGACTCGATAAAGATAAATGACAGAAAAAACGGGATTCGGATCGAAAACACGGCATCTCGTGCGCGTCGTCAACCGACAGGGCACGCGCGTGCGCGCGAGCACCCGTCGTTGGGTGAAAACTCGGCGCCTCGACAGCAAGTATCGGCAGCTCGGCAGCTGCCGAGTTTTCTCGGCAGCGGGTATCGACGGCTCGGCAGTGGGTATCGACGGCTCGGTAGCTACCGAGTTTTCTCGGTAGCTGGTATAGGCGGCTCGGCAGCTGCCGAGAAAGCAGGTATCGGCGACGAATCTAAGATATGTCTCGAAATTCAATTTTGATTTCTCGTTCGTTGAAAAACAATGAAAAACGGGCTCCAAACCCTAAACCCTAGATTTCCACCACCTTCTCTCTCTCCTCTGATTTCTCTCTCTCTCCTCCTCCTCTCGCCGGAGTAGTCACCGGAGGGTCGCCTGGTGGTGTGACAGATGTGCCAGGGGGTGGCGCCGCCGTCGGCGGCGACGCCGGAGCCACAGCAGGCTATGTAAGTGTATAGCTTGCATGTGTATGTTTTTTGTATGTGTTGAGTGTGTGTGCTGTGTTGTGGATGATATGGGCGGCGCCAGGTGGCGTCGCCGTGTGGGAACAGGGGAGCTGGCGCTGGTGATGCGCCAGTAAGGTTCAGGTAGTGGTGACCGGCGGCAGGTGGTTGCCACCAAACTTGGACAGTGGGTATGTGTTGTTTTGAGTGTGTATGCGCGGCCTGCAGGTGGTGGCCGGCGACCAGGAGGTCGCCGGCCAGTGTTTCCGGTGGCTGGCGGCAGGTGGTATAGGCTTTCCGGCGGTCATGGTGGCGACGGCTATGGGCGGCGCCGCCACAGCGGGTGGCGCCGGGAAGGTGGTTGGTTGAACAGGACGACGCCGAGAGCGCCGGGTGCCGGGCTGCCGAGAAAACTCGGCAGCCGCCGAGACGCGCGTACACGTTGCCGAGAAAACTCGGCAGCTGCCGAGCCACCCGTCGAAACTGCCGAGATGCACGCACAAGCTGCCGAGAAACTCGACAGCTGCCGAGGGATGCACGCCGAGCTGCCGAGACAGTTGCCGAGAGGTTGCCTAGGCCACCGGGTTTTCCCACCCGGCGCCGGGTCCGTGCGTGCCCCGTCGCACGCGGCGTCTTGTTTTCGATCCGAACCCCATTTTTTTCACCGTACGTCAACATTGAGTCATCGTCGATGAGATGTCGTTGACCGAGGGTCGTGGGCCCGGTCAAAGTCAACCATTTGACCAAAATTACCAAAATACCCCTAAACTTAAAATGCTCCGTTTGAGCTCATTTAAACTCCGATTGAGCTCATTTTTTTTCCGTAGTGACCAAAATTTCATTCTCTATCATCTCAGCCACATAGACTAAACTTTCAACCTCGTCTCCTAAATCCCAATCTTTAGATCTCTCGATCCGTCGCGTCTTTAACGATCATTTTCCGCCGGAACCTTTTATAGCTTTATTTATACATTACTAAGGATCTAAGAAACACCGTAATTTGTGTAGGCTATCTGTTGGATCGTGTATTGTGAAACTTGATATTTGATACTCGCTACTCACGTGGTAACCACCGAACAAGGTGGGGGTAATTTCTGACTCTGTAATTATTTACAGTTTTCCCTATTTCAAAGTATGATTGAGAAATACTAAGTGTGGCGATTATATGTTATGGTTATGTGTTCATGATTTACTGTGAGAACGTGACTAAATGTTACTTTCCCATTTTTATATATCTGTCGATTGTTATAAGATGTGGATGTTATCCCCACAAGTGTATTCCACGCACTCACCTCCTATTCTGTAATTCACGTTACAGGAGATGACGAGCTTGATGAACCCTAGTTGGAGAGAGGTGATGCTATTTCTGAGCTTGAGATTTTAAACTGATGTCACACAAACAATTTCAAACAATGTTTTTATTTAATCTTGTTTTGTAATAATTTGATATATATTTCGGATGTAAGATCCTGATGATATTGTCTGCTATAAATTTTTGAGATTATCGGAATTGAGACCGATATGTGAATGATTCACATCGTTCCTTTCCTCAATCTTCTATCATCTCTTACTCCTTCTTTCTACTTGTGATATGTGTCCCTTGCTATTTCTTTCTTCACACCCGTGTGAAAACTTTGATATTTTTATAAAAGAAAACGGGGCGTGACAGATGGTATCAGAGCTTAATTCTATCCATTGTAGGGCTTTGCTCAAGTTTGTTTTTAAATGTGTTTTCAACGTGAAAATTCTTTTCAAAAGGAATAGATAGGCACTATCCTCTCTCTATAGGAGTCTCCCCCTTATCATAAGACCTGCGAAAAGAGTGTTTATCTGTTATGTGATATCTGGTTTGCATGATATAAACCATTTAGGTTTGAAGAGGTGTTAAGAATACAGTTTCATGATAAAAAGATCTCTTAAAAAGAAACCCTTCGGTATTTAAAAGAAACGGGATAAGATGAGAATTCTCTCCTGTACTTAAGTGTACAGGATAAGGTGGGAAATTATCTCCTGTAATTAAAAGAAACGGGATAAGATGAGAATTTTCTCCTGTACTTAAGTGTACGGGGTAAGGTGGGAAATTCTCTCTTATAATTAAAAAAAACAGGGTAAGATGAGAATTCTCTCCTGTACTTAAGTGTATGGGGTAAGGTGGGAAATTCTCTCATGTATTTGTCATGACCTAAACTTTATAGGATACTCGAAACACAAAACCCTGAAAGAGTGACTATTTTGTTTTTTAGCTAACAAATCACAGAAAAACAACATATCACAAGCAACACCTCATCTATACCAGAGCATAAGCCAATACCTTACACCAACTGTCATCAGAGTTCCCATAAACCAAACATATAACAATATGGCGCAACGATTATATACATATCCCAAAAATTTAACAAAACCAACACGGTCAAAAGCAAAATAAGCCCAAGGTTTAGCCCCGCAGGTCGTCATCCATGTACACCGTTCCAAAACTTTGTTGGAGCGCCAAAACATGCTAGCAAGACCCAAAAGCTCATCAAACGTTGTCATGCTCACCTACTATGCATAAACTAGGTGAGCTAAAGCTCAGTAAGCAGAAATCATGCATGCACTGTCATACAAATGGCTGTAAGGACTTTAAGAATACCGTGAATGCATGACTTTGATATCTTTTACTATGTTGGGCCCTTGACCCATCTACAGTACATCGGAAAGAAGCTAGCTCAATAATCTTTGTACTTTACTTTACTTTGCTTTAAAGTCAGGTTTATGGCTCAATATCTTCAAACCATAACCCTGGCTCGCATGCCATAGGCACACTTTTACTATGAAAGTCGTTACCGGCCTCGATGTACTAGTAGTGGTCAACTTTGCTTTAACTTTGCTCTTTGTATGATATGATGTGCACACAGTCTCACCATGTCTTCTATGCATACACCTATCCATGCTCATGAATGATATGCACAAATTCAATACTAAAACATTCTCTTTAACCACATATAAAGAATAATCTCCAATATCAAGAAACATAAATTCACATATACTATTATCACATAACACAAATAAACACATAAGATAGTATGTCTATGCATTGTAGTTGCAAATGGATTTCTACTTACCTGAATTATCGAGGATTTTGGTTGTGTAATCTCCTAATTTACCTCTCAGTCTTCTCTTCTCTTTTCCCCTATTTTTTTTTCTTTCTTTTCCCCGTCTCCCCTTTTTCTTCTCTGTCCAGGCCCTTTCTTTCTTTCTCTGCTCAACCCCTTTCTTCCTTTCTCTGTTTTAATCTTTCGATTATTATTATTATTATATTATTATTATTACTATTATTACAATATGGTGGCAATTTTTGGCAACTACACGTATCACATATCTTGATATTAACAATACTTTTGACTTTATACATATATATAATATATATATATAGATACGCACCACCTCCATTTTATCAATAGCATTTACATATTTTAATATTAGTTAACTACTCTTCTTATATGCATATGCACACACACGGCTAGCTATTATGCATGTACTATACACATGCACTTACCAATAATTATTATAATATATTATTATAATGTGGAACCCATTTCTTATATATATCACATATACAAGTGTACTCCCATATATATATATAAATATTATACTATGATATTAATTTTATAATTACACGCAACACTTACACACACATATATATATAATATTACCCACATTTATATATATATAATTAATATAAAATTATATAATTAATTATTGATACTATTAATTAAACAATTTACATTATGAACTTGAACATTATTAGAGTCTCAACCAATTATGATGGGGTTTTCTCAACACCAATTAGATAAGAGCACATAAATAATTCAATAATTAAAAGCAAACTATAATAACGTAAGATCACAAGTAACACATAAATAACACGAGATGCATATGATGCATGAAATATATGAGAAGCTCGGGTATCACATCCTCCCCTCCTTATAAAAATTTCGTCCCCGAAATTTCACTTACTTGAAAAGTTCAGGGTATTTAGACCTCATATCATTCTCTCTTTCCCAAGTGGCCTCTTCTACTAACTGGTTTCTCCATAAGACCTTGACCAATGGTATTTCTTTATTTCTGAGTTGTTTCATTTCTCGTTGTAGAATATCCACTGGCACCTCTTCATAGCTCAAATCAGACCTCAACTCTGTAGGTTCACTATTGAGGACATGAGATGGATTTGCAACATATTTTCTCAACACAGAAATATGAAACACATTATGTACTTGAGACATCGATGTAGGCAAGTCGAGCCTGTAAGCAACCTCACCAATTCTTTCAATAATAGCAAACGGGCCAATATATCTAGGACTGAGTTTTCCTTTCTTACCAAATCGCATCACGCCTTTCATTGAGGACACTTTCAAGAACACTTGATCTCCCACAGAAAACTCTAACATCCTTCTTTTCTTATCAGCATAACTTTTCTGGCGACTCTGAGCCGTTCTCATTCTCTCTCGGATTTGTGATATAGCATCGGTCATCTCTCGAATCATATCTGGCCCCAAAAGTTTTCGTTCACCTACTTCATCCCAATGTAATGGTGATCGACATTTTCTGTCATACAATGCCTCATATGGAGCCATCCCAAGTAGAATTATAACTGTTGTTATATGAAAATTCTATCAACGGCAAAAATTTACTCCATTGACCCTGAAAGTTTAATACACAAGCCCTGAGCATATCCTCTAAAGTTTGTATCATTCGTTCTGATTGCCCATCTGATTGTGGATAATATGTCGTACTGAACGATAGTTGTGTCCCTAATGCTTTATGCAAGCTCCTCCAAAAGGTAGATAGAAATCGTGAATCCCTATCAGAAACGATAGACAATGGAACTCCATGAAGTCTGATGATCTCCTGTATATATAGTTGCGCATAACGATCCATGGAATAAGTAGTACAAATAGGAAGAAAGTGGGCTGATTTAGTAAGTCGATCTACAATCACCCAGATAGCATTGTGACCTTTAACTGTCTTTGGCAATCCTACCACAAAATCCATAGTAATGTTTTCCCATTTCCATTTCGGGATTAGTAAAGGTTGCAAAGTTCCTGCTGGTCTCTGATGTTCTGCCTTTACCTGCTGACATGTCAAACACTGATCTACATACTGCGCTACATCTTTTTTCATACCTGGCCACCAGTAATGCGATTTCAGATCTTGATACATTTTAGTGGCTCCTGGATGTACTGAATAAGGTGTCGAATGTGCTTCCGTCATAACCTCTTCACGAATATTATTTACATTGGGTATACACAACCTATTTCTGAATCGCAGTACATTCTCTTTCGACAACTGAAAATCTGAAGTTACCGCTGTTGTAACATCTTTCTTCACCTTGGTCAAATACTCATCTGTTTGTTGTCCCTGCTTAATTCTATCAAGTAGGGTAGGTCGAAGAGTTAAAGCTGTAAATTTGGCTTCCACTAACCCATGCATAACAAGCTCAACATTCAATCTCTGTAAATCAGTTAACTTTTGTTTCTGAATCAAGGTCATTAGTATAGTATTTTGGTTCGACTTTCGGCTTAATACATCAGCTACAACATTTGTTTTTCCTGGGTGATAGTTGATAACACAATCATAGTCTTTCACAAGCTCTAACCATCTTCGTTGTCTCATGTTCAACTCTTTCTGCGTGAAAAAGTACTTTAGGCTCTTGTGATCAGTAAAAATTTCACACCGCTCCTCATATAGGTAATGTCTCCAAATTTTAAGTGCAAACACCACTGCAGCAAGTTCCAAATCATGTGTAGGGTAATTCTTTTCATATTCTTTAAGCTTCCTGGATGCATATGCAATTACTTTGCCCCGTTGCATCAGTACACAGCCCAAACCATTCTTTGAGGCATCACTGTAAACGACAAAATCCTGGGTGCCTGATGGAATCGATAAGATAGGTGCCGATGTCAATCTCTTCTTCAATTCCCAAAAACTTTGCTCACAAGCTTCTGTCCATTTGAATGTTACACTCTTTCTAGTCAATTGTGTCAATGGAGATGCAATTTTTGAGAATCCCTCTACAAATCTACGATAATACCCAGCAAGACCCAGAAAACTACGTACCTCTGAAGGATTTGCAGGTTGTGGCCAACTGTTAATCGCTCCAACTTTACTCGGATCAACTGAAATCCCTTCTCCTGACACAACATGCCCCAAAAACACAACACGATCCAGCCAAAATTCACATTTCTTGAATTTAGCATACAACTTTTTCTCTTTCAATATTTCTAGAACTTCTCTCAAATGTGTAACATGTTCTTCTCTAGTCTTAGAATAAATCAAAATATCATCAATAAACACGATAACAAACTT
Source organism: Scutellaria minor (assembly GCA_954870855.1). NCBI lineage: Eukaryota > Viridiplantae > Streptophyta > Magnoliopsida > Lamiales > Lamiaceae > Scutellaria > Scutellaria minor. Next base: position 17,378,437 of record OX940729.1, on the reverse strand, counting down.
ATCTAGAAAGTCTCTAAATATTCGGTTCATCAAATCCATAAAAGTTGCAGGAGCATTTGTCAAACCGAATGGCATTACTAAGAATTCATAGTGTCCATACCTTGTACTGAACGCTGTCTTTGGAATGTCTTTTTCTTTAATTTTCAGCTGATGATAACCTGATCGCAAATCAATCTTGGAGAATATAGACGCACCTTGCAGTTGATCAAATAGGTCATCGATTCTCGGCAAAGGATATTTGTTCTTGATAGTAACTTTGTTCAAGTCTCGGTAATCTATACACATCCTCATTGTACCATCTTTCTTGCGAACAAATAGAACTGGTGCACCCCATAGTGAAAAACTCGGTTTAATAAAACCTTTATCAAGTAACTCTTGTAATTGTGTCTTCAATTCCTTTAGCTCAGATGGGGCCATTCGATAAGGTGATTTCGATATCGGAGCAATCCCTGGGTACACCTCAATCATAAATTCTATTTCTCGGTCTGGTGGCAAACCTGGAAGATCATCTGGAAATACCTCAGGATAATCTTGAACTATAGGTACTTCATTAACAGTCAAACAATGTTGCTCTTCAAGGTTCATAATACTAATTAAATAACCTTCACAACCGAGATCCAATAACCGTTGTGCTCTCACTGCCGATATTACTGGAAATCTAGAATTCCTCTTAATCCCAACAAAGACAAATGGCTCATCCCCAGGCGGTTAAAATGTAATTATTCTTTTCTGACAATCTATACTAGCACAATATTTTGATAACCAATCCATGCCCAAGATCACATCATAGTCATTCATATCCAACACAATTAGATCAACATGGAGTTCTCTGCCTTCAATATGGATAGTGCAAGCTCGTAAAAGCTGATTGGTTTGTTTTGACTCTCCAGAAGGAATCATAACATTGTAACTGTTTTCTACTATATCAGGTTTTCTACCTAATTTCCTAACATACCCAGTGGATGCAAAAGAATGTGTAGCTCCAGAGTCAAACAATACAAATGCAAAAGTACTGTAAATAAGAATTTTACCTGTTACGACTGATGGATTTGCATCTGCATCCTCTTTAGTCATAGTAAAAACCCTTGCAGGTACTCTTCCTAGGGCCACCGCTTTTGCTCTGTTTGGACATACAGTAGAAATATGTCCTGGTTAACCACAAGTATAGCAAACAGGGCTACCTATACGACAAACCCCGCTATGTGATCTCCCGCATTTAGAGCAAATATTTGGTGGCACCGGTGCTCCTCCCTGAGTAGGTCTCATCCTCTTATTCGAGTCACCTTGTTCTTGCCCCTGTCTAGGTTGAAAATTTGGTCTCGGACCCTGGAATTGGGCTGTCCTTTTCATTTCATTCCCTACCCAGCGTTGTCCCTGTCTCTGGGTGAACTGACGTCGAGCTTCTTGTGCTTGTCGTATTCTTTGTTCAGCTTGCTCAGCAACTAGTACTCGCTCAGCAACCTGTGAAAAAGTAATTTCGGATATACCAGCCATACAAACATCTCTATAAAGTTCGGGTCGCAGCCCCTCAGCAAACCTTTCCACCTTCAGTACTTCGGTTCGAACCATGTGCTCAACAAACATAGACAACTGTTCAAATTTGGAAATATAGTCTGCAACTGTCATACCTCCCTGCCTCAACTGTATAAACTCATTCATTTTCATTGCACGAACTGGAGCTGTGAAGTATTTGTTTCTAAAAAGTTCTTTAAACCGATCCCAAGTCATAGTTTCCACGTTCTCGATGACTTTCACTGTATCCCACCAATACCCTGCACTTCCCCATAACATAAATGAAGCACACAACACCTTTTCTTCATTAGTCACTCTACTGTATAAAAACATATTATCAATCGTTCTCAGCCAATTCTCTGCCTCTATGGGATCTACTGCAGTTTCGAACATCGGTGGATTAAGTCTTCTAAATCTTTCCCCGATCACCTCTACGGGTTCTGTTCATGTTTGTAATTGATTCCCATCTCTAGTTTGTTCACCCATATTTCTCTGTTGGATAAGCTGCTGGATCTGTTGGGATTGTTGTTCAACCAGTCCCGTTAATCTTTCAATAAGAGCATCACGACTAGTGTCTGCAGTTGGAGTATTATGTTCCTCGCCCCCAGTACCTCCACTAGACTCACCTCTAGTCCTCACCATGGCTATATCACTGACTGTATGCAATCATACGGCACAGACCAATATAATACATGAAATAACGCAAAACGTATATAAATAAAGCTTACCGGTATGGTTTGGCTCCACCAGTTTTGAGCTCATGTACACGAACAGTCTACAGAACTAAAATCGGGCTCTGATACCACTTTGTCACGACCTAAACTTTATAGGATACTCGAAACACAAAACCCTGAAAGAGTGACTTTTTTTTTTAGCTAACAAATCACAGAAAAACAACATATCACAAGCAACACCTCATCTATACCAGAGCATAAGCCAATACCTTACACCAACTGCCATCAGAGTTCCCATAAACCAAACATATAACAATATGGCGCAACGATTATATACATATCCCAAAAATTTAACAAAACCAACACGGTCAAAAGCAAAATAAGCCCAAGGTTTAGCCCCGCAGGTCGTCATCCATGTACACCGTTCCAAAACTTCGTTGGAGCGCCAAAACATGCTAGCAAGACCCAAAAGCTCATCAAACGTTGTCATGCTCACCTACCATGCATAAATTAGGTGAGCTAAAGCTCAATAAGCAGAAATCATGCATGCACTGTCATACAAATGGCTGTAAGGACTTTAAGAATACCGTGAATGCATGACTTTGATATCTTTTACTATGTTGGGCCCTTGACCCATCTACAGTACATCGGAAAGGAGCTAGCTCAATAATCTCTGTACTTTACTTTACTTTGCTTTAAAGTCAGGTTTATAGCTCAATATCTTCAAACCATAACCCTGGCTCGCATGCCATAGGCACACTTTTACTATGAAAGTCGTTACCGGCCTCGATGTATTAGTTGTGGTCAACTTTGCTTTAACTTTGCTCTTTGTATGATATGATGTGCACACAGTCTCACCATGTCTTCTATGCATACACCTATCCATGCTCATGAATGATATGCACAAATTCAATACTAAAACATTCTCTTTAACCACATATAAAGAATAATCTCCAATATCAAGAAACATAAATTCACATATACTATTATCACATAACACAAATAAACACATAAGATACTATGTCTATGCATTGTAGTTGCAAATGGATTTCTACTTACCTGAATTATCGAGGATTTTGGTTGTGTAATCTCCTAATTTACCTCCCAGTCTTCTCTTCTCTTTTCCCCTATTTTTTTTTATTTCTTTTCCCCGTCTCCCCTTTTTCTTCTCTATCCAGGCCCTTTCTTTCTTTCTCTGCTCAACCTCTTTCTTCCTTTCTCTGTTTTAATCTTTCGATTATTATTATTATTATATTATTATTATTACTATTATTACAATATGGTGGCAATTTTTGGCAACTACACGTATCAAAGCAAGTCCCCACGGACCAAGGATGCTCCGCTACTCCCTACGCCTAGGCCAGAGAATGTCTGTCCCAAGTATGGGAAGATACATGTGGGGCCATGCCTCCAAGGGACTCGAAACTGCTTCAAATGTGGTGAGCCGGACCACATGGCATACAGCTACTAGAATCCCCGAAATCCAGGAGTTTTGCCCCAAGACCAAGGCCAGGAGCAGGCCAAGGGCGAGCATTTACCCTCACTCACTCTCAAGCTACAGAAGGGTCCGAAACCATGACAGGTACGTTGACAGTATCTGGTATCCCTGCTCTTGTACTGTTTGATACTGGGGCAACCCATGCTTTTGTCTCTGTTGGATTTTATGACATGCTGACACCTGAAGACGGTAAGATAGTCGCTAAAACCTTAGATGATAGTATCCCATCAAAGAAGACGATAATGACAAAACACATGTACTGTTACCTTAAGATCGCTTTTGAAGATAAGATTCTCCTAGCTGATCTTCACGCTTTAGAGATGAGGGAATTTGACATAATCCTGGGAATGGATTGGCTAGAGCCCAATCGCCCGGTAAACAAGTACCGAGCGAGGGAAATATCTTCCAAACACCGGGAGAGCTAGGATACACCTTCCATGGGACACGAGTTAAGGTTGACTCAAGGATTATATCGACCATGAAGGCAACCGAGATGCTTAGTAAAAGAAATTGTGAAGCTTGGTTGGTCAACATGGTCAACCAGATGAAAGTCAAAGACGCCGACATATCTAAGACAACATTCAGGACGATATATGGCCACTACGAGTTTGTAGTAATGTCATTTGGACTTAACAATGCTCTAGCTATCTTTAGGGACTTGATGAATTGCGTCTTCCATCTGTATCTCGATCTTTTCGTCATCTTGATTGGATATGACAACTTTTCCCCCGTCTCTTCAACTCTCTCTTTCTCTCTCTTTCTCACTCGTCTTTATTTTTTTATCGAAAGCGTACTTATTTCTCGTTGACTGAGGAACATGACTCTCCATCACCAACTACTCTTCACCCTACTCCGTAAGTAAAATAGTGGAAACAAGAAGTATATATGATGATTATTACAACAATCAGAACTATGAGTTGAAAAGGGAGGAAAATGAGAAACAAAAGTGTGATTCGGTTAGGAAGGTTCGGGAAAGAATTGAAAAGGCTCAAGACCGACAAAAGTTCAAAACATCGAGATAATCAAGGCTTGCAAGTTCCTTGATGAGAAATGGAAAGAAATAAGCATCACAAATATAAGATAATGAGATTTTTGGCTAAGTATCCAGTTTCATCGTCCTTAGTACACGTTTAATTCTGAGTCATTCCTAATACGCGTTTAATTTCGAGGACGAAATTATTTTAAGGGATAAGGGATGTAGCGTTGCGAACTAAAAATGAAGTATAATAAATTAATTAAATATTTAAACTTATGATTTAATAATTATGTGCGTATGTTTTAACTGTTTAATTTGTTTTGTGCGTTTCAGATACATGTTTAATGCAACTTTAAGATGGAAATATTTTCTAGACATAGAACATAGAATTTTATATTATCATTAGATGCGTAATGGAAAAACGAGAAGATAGAAATAAACTAGGGGTCAATCGGAGACCCATAGCTCAAACGACGATGAAAAGGGCAAAACCCGAAGTTTCGGAAAACCGGAAGATATTTTCAGTGAATAGTAAAACGGAGATTTTTAGGGTGAATAGTAACTTGGATTTGACCCCGTGAACAGTAACCCAAAATTTTTCCGATGAATAGTGATTTTCGAGATTTCTATAAATAGGGGCTCATTCGATTCATTTTTCATCATTTTTTCGAACGAGCCGAACGCGATGAAAACTTGTAAGTCTCTCTCACCTTTCTCTCTCTTCCCATTTTTCTATCTCCGGCGCGCCGCCGCCGCCGGTGGCTGGAAAATCTGAAAGTTGTCAGTTTCGGCCGATTTTCACACACGACGAGACGAATCTAGGATAGGTCTTGAAATTCAATTCTGATTTCTCGTTCACCGGAAAATAGTGAAAAATGGGCTCCAAACCCCAAACCCTAGATTTCCACCACCTTCTCTGTCTCCTCTGATTTCTCTCTCTCTCCTCCTCCTCACGCCGGAGCAGTCGCCGGAGGGTCGTCTAGTGGTGTGATGGAGGTGCCAGGGGGATGGTGCCGCTGTGGGCGGCAGCACCGGAGCCACAGCGGGCTGTGTAAGTGTATAGCGTGCATGTGTGTGTTTTTGGTATGTGTTGAGTGTGTGTGTTGTGTTGTGGATGATATGGGCGGCGCCAGGTGGCGCCGCCGTATGGGAATAGGGGAGCCGGCGCTGGTGATGCGCCGACAAGGTTCAGGTGGTGGTGGTCGGCGACAGGTGGCTGTCGGTCAAGCTTCGACAGTGGGTGTGTGTGTGTGTATATACGAGCGTGTGTGTGTGTTGTTTTGAGTGTGTATGGGCGGCCTGCAGGTGGTGGTCGGCGACTGGAGTTTTCGGTGGCTGGGGGCCGGCCAAGACTGTTTGTTTATGGGTGTGTTATGTGTGTGTGTGCACAAGCGTGTGTATATATCTACTATATGTGTGTGATGGGATGGCCGGGGAAGGTCGCCGGCCGGTGTTCCGGGAGTGAGGGGAGTGGTCGCTGGCGACTTCCAGTCGTCGGTCGGAGTTGGGAAAGGAATGGTGTGTTTTTGTATGCATGGTATCGAAGGGTTTTGTGGTGAATTTTTTCGGTATTGTTCATGCCAGAATCCGGCGAGGGATAGCCGGAGGTGGTAGCCGACGGTCATGGTGGAGACGGCGATGGGTGGCACCGCCGCAGCGGATGGCGCCGGAAAGGTGGCTGGTTAAGCAGGGCGATGCCGGGAGCACCGGGTGCCAGGCTACCGAGTTCTCGGCATCCGTCGAGATGCGTGCACATGCTACCGAGAAAACTCGGCAGTCGTCGAGCCACCCGCCGAAATTATCGAGATGCGTACACAAGCTGCCAAGAGGTTGCCTAGGCCGCCGGGTTTTCCCACCCGACATCGGGTCCACCCGTGCCCCGTCGCATGCAAAGTCATGTTTTTGATCCGAACCCCATTTTTTCCCCCATACGTCAACATCGAGTCGTCGCCAATGAGATGTCGTTGACCGAGGGTCGTGAGCCCGGTTAAAGTCAACCCTTTGACCAAAATTATCAAAATACCCCTAAACTTAAAATGCTCTGTTTGAGCTCGTTTCAACTCTAATTGAGCTCATTCTTTTTCCGTCGTAACCCAAATTTCATTCTCTATCATTTCAGCCACATAGACTGAACTTTCAACCTCGTCTCCTAAATCCCAATCTTTAGATCTCTCGATCCACCGCATCTTTAATGACCGTTTTCCGCCGGAACCTTTTACAGTTTTATTTATACATTACTAAGGATCTAAGAAACACCGTAATTTGTGTAGGCTATCTGTTGGATCGTGCATTATGAAACTTGATATTTGATACTCGCTACTCACGTGATAACCACCGAACAAGGTGGGGGTAATTTCTGACTTTGTAACTATTTACAGGTTTCCCTATTTCAAAGTATGATTGAGAAATACTAAATGTGGTGATTATATGTTATGGTTATGTGTTCATGATATACTGTAACAACGTGACTAAATGTTACTTTCCCATTTTTATATATCTGTCGATTGTTATAAGATGCAGATGTTATCCCCACGAGTGTATTCCACACACTTACCTCCTATTCTGTAATTCACGTTACAAGAGATGACGAGCTTGATGAACCCTAGTTGGAGAGAGGTGGTGCTATTTCTGAGCTTGAGATTTTAAACTGATGTCACACAAATAATTTCAAACAATGTTTTTATTTAATCCTATTTTGTAATAATTTGATATGTATTTCGGATGTAAGATCCTGATGATATTGTCCGCTGCGAATTTTTGAGATTATCGGAATTGAGACCGATATGTGAATGATTCACATTGTCCCTTTCCTCAATCTTCTGTCGTCTCTTACTCCTTTCTGCTTGTGATATGAGTCCCTTGCTATTTCTTTCTTCACGCCTGTGTGAAAACTCTGATATTTTTATAAAAGAAAACGAGGCGTGACAAAATATTTCTAAAAAACTGGGAATGAGCTCATTGTCTTATTATACAGATCATTAATTGCGGCGGTCCTTGGCTTCAGGTTATTATAGGTTGTAGGCCCATGTGTCAGCTAAACACTTGTTCTTCATACAACTTGATCACTTCTTTCTACTGGTTATTTTTTATAAGATGTATCCTCATATAGTAGTGATCTTCCTCGTATCACTTGAAAGTGCATGTTGTCTCTTCTTGCTTCCTATTCTGAATATTGCGCTATATTTCTGTTATGCACCAACTTTCTGTTTTGTGTTTGTTTTCTGTTCCGCGTCTGCTTTCTATTCCACGTCTGCAGTGAACTCTCAGTTTTTCTTACTACTTGCTGAATTGTTGTTTGCTGAAACTTCTGATTACTATATGCAATAACTGGTAGAGATTCATTTACTGAATCCAACTGCTATCAGTAACTTCATTCTTGCTGAATTCCGAGGTACTCCATTCTTTAACTCAGATCTTTGACACTTAAGAAAAACTAAGTTTCCATATAAACAACATGGAAATATAGGGTACTCTAAATTCCTATTACATCACTGTTTTTTCTCATCAAAATCTAAACAGAAATATCCTAACAGTGATGAAATATGAATAGAAATTATTATTATGTGTTCATGAGACTATTATAAATAACATGGAGGATTGTCTTTAATACTAAATGTGACTAGATTGCATCATCAACGCGACATAATGTTTATATTGAAAATGTGAGTATATTCTATCATAAACGACTGAATAGAATGTATTATTATGTACTTATGGAAATGATAGTAAATACAAAAAAATTCATGTGAGATGGTCTCACGAATAGTTACCGTGAGACGGAACCCCATCACCCATAAACAACATGTGAATTGTAGGGTTTGGATTGTAGATGATTAGGTTGTGGGTTAACTCGTCTCATATAAAGTAATAAAAATCAGTGAGACGGTCTCACAAGAGACTTACTCTAGTAAATATGTAGATGATTGAGTTAAATACTAAATGCATGTAGGTTTGGCAATAGGATGGGGGCGGGAGAACGATTTATATCCCCGTCCATGTCCTCACTGGTGTAACGGGGAAAAATCTTCTCTCGTCCCTGTCCCATTGGGGATCTTATCCTGTCTCTATGGGATTCTCCATCCCAAATTTTATTATATATATATGTATGTATACTAGTAGAGAACACGTGTTGTATGTGGAGAGACCAACTTTTTTAGACCTATTTTTTGTTGATCTCATGGTTTTTCTCCTTTATTTGTTGATCTTTAGTTTTTTGTTGAAGTGTATTTATATTATTTTAACATTTGATTATTATAAGTTATTTTTTTTAATTTAATATATAATCTTAACAACAATAATTTATTAAGAAAGATATCGATAAATCATAAAAATTATATATAGTTAGGTATACGTGTAATACAATGTGAAGTTTAAATATACCAAAAGTATAGATCTGAGAGTCGTTAAAAAAGAGGAAACATATTATTACATTAAATTAAGAAAAAAATTGTTTCTCCAAAAAATCAAAATTTAGAAAAAAAAAAAAATCAAATGAATAATAAGTATTGAAATTTTAAAATAGTTTTATTCTTCTTTCTTCGTGGTTTGCAAAATAAATCTTTGAATGTATTATCCTCCTCATCGCTAGATTTGTGGATGTATTTCCTTTTTTTTTTGTATTGTCGTGATTGCATGTTTATTTTTTTGTCTCTTATCTCCACATGTTTCATCTTCTCTATGGCTTCAACTAATGTGCTTAATCTTCCATCAAAAGAAATAGAGATGTTTTGTCATCATCAAAAAGGGAAAATTGTTAGAATATCAATGTTTAGATTTTGACAAGACAAAACACAAATGTTATAGGAAAGTAGAGTACCCAATTTTTCACAATGTTTAAGTGAAATTAGATTAGATTTTGAGTCCTCAGAAAAGGTTGAGGAATGGTGGAAAGCAAGTGAAGACCTTGTTGTAAGCTGTATGAAAAACAACTACTGCGAGCTGCATGGATGAGCAGTGATCTGCATGTTGTAAGCTGAAAGTTACAGCAAACACACTATAAGCTGGATTACTGTATGAAGACAAGGTTGCAGGGACTGCTCATTGCATGTTATTGCCTTAGACAAATTTAATGGGAAGACACTTGCATATCAAACATAAATGCAATATGAAGAAAATCAAGATTAGTCTAAGGATTAATCATCTCAACGGATAGAAATATAGTCAGTAGAGATAAACTAAAGGTTACAAAGCTGTAAGCTAGTGAACAACTGCCACCTGGCCTGATAGACTGCATAAAGTTGCAACCTAATATAATAGAATTTAATGCAACATGAAGAATAAAGCAAAATGCATTCAATGCAGATTCTACACCAATCATTGAAGATTCAAACACAAGGAGTTCTGTCTCATTCAACGGGCATAAATCCACTCTTATAAATAGAAAAAGAGTCGACCTTTACAACTACTAAAACTACAACATTCAAATCTACTAGCTAGAAAAAAAACTCTCAAACTATGAAGCTCCCTCAAGCCAAAGTTTTAGTCTCTCAACCTCTAAGAAATAGTCAAGTATTTGAGCAACCCTAAGAGGTTAAATTGGGCTCAATTGCTAATTTCAAGCTATACTGCTCAATTTAATGATTTTTACTAAATAACATTAAAAGTAATACAAAATTATTAAAAAAAGTAAAAGAAAAATAATAATAGATTAAAAGTTAAAGGACATAATTGTCAACCCGAAATCAGCAAATTGGGCTGAATAGCCCGAAATTAGGGACTAATTGCCCAATTTGAGCTAAATTTGGCTTTTCGAACTATAATTGGCCTAAATTTTTGAATTTGCAAAGTTAATGGATAAAATTGTCAGCCCGAAAAGATAATTGTTGGAATCACTAGGCCCGATAAGTTACTGGATATAAAAAATAATAAACTCTTTATAATATTTAAAATAATTTATTAAATTTATAAAATATTATTCATATGAATAAATTGTTTTACTCACACTATGTAAGGACTTATTTTCATTAAAAAAAATTATAAGGTTTTTTTTTTTGAAAAATTATCAAATATTTAAAGGTTGTTCCTGCATCAATTGAAGACAATCATATATATCTTTAATCTGTTTGTTGTGCACTAGGTTGTTTTAGGTGTCCTTAATTGATAGGAAACCGTTCATTGTTGAGTGTATGTTATTAAGTGTTTAGCGATAACACTGTGTGGATTATAGAGATCCTGTATGGGTTAACCTTTGAAGCTTGCAGCAACATGTATGAAAGCTTTGCTTTAGTAATGTTCTCGATAGATCTAATATTTGTTAGGAAGTGTCATGTAAATCAAATCATTCTTAAGGAAGTTCCTCCTTATGAAGGAGTAGAGTGGACGAAGATGGATTACACCATCCTTGAACCACTATAAAACCTTGTTTGTTTATTTTATCTCTTGCTATATATCTTTGCATATCTATCTCTTGTTTTCAATATCTTGTCTTACTGCATAAAAGACTTGTTAAAATCTCATATTTGTAAAAAGCTTTCAAAAGAATCTTACAAATATAAACTTATTTCCGCTGCACAAACTCTTAGATACAATAGACTGCACTCCTCAATATTGATGTAAGCTAAATTTGCATACAACGTTGTAGACTTCATAGGTTATATCATATAGTAATTTAGTTCAAAAGATTTTTAAAAATCTACAGAGGTTCATTCACCCCCTTTAAACCTCTGTGTCACTTGCATCCAACATTAGCTTATTAAAAAAAATTATTTAGTTTAATATATTATAAAACTTTCATGTATTTTTGTGTTAAAACTTAAATAAGTTTTTTCATAGTTTGGGTGAATCAACTTAATTATATCAATTATATTTAAAATATCTAAAATTATATTAAATATTATAAATATATATAACGTAGAATATAAAAAATTTCTGTAAGGAACGAGGCGGAGATCCTCATGGGGTGGGGAATATGATCCTCATCCCCACCCAATTTTATCACTCGAGGAAAGAATTCTCCTCGTCCTGGTCATGTACATATCAACTTTGGGTACTCCCCTCTGTGTGAGTTGTACATTGTAAGCTCTCTATGAGTAAGTAAGCACTGTGTAAGTTTGTATTTAAGTGAGTTGAGTTACCTATGTGGAGACTAACTCACTATATATGTCTTTGTTAGACGATTTGGTTTGTAAGAGTTGTTTGCATTGTAATTAAACAAATACTTAACATAGTTTCTCCTCAAGAACAAAAGTAAAGTAAATTAGAGAGATTACTCCATCTCTGAACTCTATAAATCACTTGTGTTTTACTTATTGTTGTTTAAACGACACAAGCACTCATATTAAACTTACTTCTTATGATTTATTGAAATTAGTTTTGAGTTAGTGGTTGGTGACACCACTTTGACCAATTACTTGGTGGCTATTAAAATTCATTCTTGGAGAATTGAATGTCAAAAGATTAATCTACGTTTAGAGTAAATAATCGAGACATGTTGAATTTCTCAAAACCAAATTTTGATGAGTGCATGAGAAATTAATTGTTAAAGTTAACCACTTGAAATAAGATTAATCAATTGATATAAGAGTATGAAGAGTTATTCTTCCCAAATTGTAAGGTTGTTGACTTTTAAAACTAGGATAAATATAATTTTGCTATATGGGTCTACTAGTTAGTCTACTCCTGAAGTAGAGAACATGTGGAATACACACGCACTTAACTCAACTTGGCTCGAGCTAGGGCGTGGGCCGTGGTCCTTGACAATTGGACTTTGGGTTGGACTTGAATTGGATTTGGTTTTGGCCGAAGCCCCTTATATGTTTTATGACTCAGAAACGAGCTCGATTTCCCAAATAGAGTGTCTCTTGAGCTCTCTAAGCTCGATTTCTTGAGAGCCGATTTCCCAAGTAGAGTGTCTGTTGAGCTGTAGAGAGCCATTGTCTTATTTTTTAAAGGTGATAATAGTTATATATGCTTTGATGAGCTCGTTATAAATTCGAAAGCTTGACATGCATTTTGTACATGATTTTGACACATGAAATTTTTCTAAAAACTACATCTTAGCAATTACATAGTTAGTTCAGTTTTCAATAATGTAAGTTTGTCGGATCTTGTGAGTTCGTGGTGCTACCACTCACAAGATGAAATCGTTTTATTTTTGGAGGCAACACGTGGTTCTAGTGAATCTAAACGTGTTTTGAGGGCTGCCTCGACTCGACTTTTCTTCGTTTAGTAAACATTCTGTTTACCGACTTCCACTCAACCAACCTTTGCTAGTAGACCTCTTCACAACAAACTTCTGACTTTGTAATAGGCTATAAATCGATAAGTCACTTTTTGCTTCTTCGTTTTAAGGAGACATTGCAGGTGTACCTCTACTGGATCATTGTGTAGAAACCAAAACAACCATATTTACAAAAGTTGTTCTAAAGGACTTTATAAAGAATATATCCGCTTTATAATTCTAGATTTTCCTAAGTAGTAGTGATCTTACATCAATACTTGCATTCATTGCAACATCAGGTACTGTAAATTTAGTTTCTTACAGCTTGCAATAAGAAAATCTACATTTTGAAGAAATTTTTGAAAATTTGAAGATGTTTATTTACCCCTATAAACCCTGATAAACCAAACCAATAGTATTAATAATAAGAATCAATATTATGTATCTTTTTATTTCTATCACCACCCTATTTTCAAGGGGTGAGATACACCCCACCCTTTACTTAACATAATGTTGTTATTATCATTTTTAATGGTAAAATGATTTAAAACTACCAAAAATCCTAACCACACCCTGCTACATTATCATTTTATCAATTTGAAATATTGCGTAATTAAATTATAAGAATATTTATATCTTTTAATATATATTTATTTTTTATTTAATTTTATATGAAGTGTGTTAACTAAATGATAGGTATGTATTTTTAAGTTGATTTTATTTTCATCTAATTTTATTTCATTAAATACCAATTATGAGTATCAGAAAGAAATAATTAAGAATTAAGGAAAGTTCTTGTGTGGTTCATCCCTCTCTCGTTCTACTGCCAGACAATTCAGCTGCAGCGAACTGTTACTCTTCAGATAAATTCCATTGGATTCAGCTCATTCACTTTCCTGATCTTCCATAGACGAATACCTCGAGCTCATAACAGCTGACAATTACCCTAATACGCCTCCCCGTTGCATTTCCCTCTCACTGTCCTCACTCTACTACACTCTCTAAACCTGTTCAGTATTCACGTTCACTTGCTAATTCTGGAACCTCTACAGTTGCATCCCGTGCAATTCTTGCGGCTCTGGATGCTATTTAGTACTGCATTCTTGATTGGAGAGAAGAGTATTGGATAATGGTGAATGGGGGTTTTGGATTTAGGGCTTGTTTGGGAGAGCGGGAATTCGCTTTCTGATGTCGAGGAACGGAGATAGGATGAGCAACCCTGACGTCGGCAGAGCTGGTGGGCCCGTGGAGAGAGACATCGAGCAGGTGTATATATTTCTTCAGTTAATTGGGATATTTGTTGACATTGAAGTTCTGAGAGTGACTTTTAGTTATTTATGCTCTTTATTATTATCATTATTATCTTTTTTTTTTTTTTTCATGTTTTAATTATTTGACTGCTTGAAAAACTTGATCAGAATCAGTGTAGGACAGCATGCTTTTTATGGATGATTGTGATAATAATATAATTTAGTTATGGACAACCCGATTTTGTCGAGAGGGCTCTGTGACCTCTTTCATCATTTCCGGACGTAGTTTCCTGTATATATGTTGCTTCTAACAAAAGTTTTCTGATTCTGCTAATACGCAAATGAGATGTTGATGTGTGGTTGGTGCATAATGGTAGAAAAATTTGAATGATAATGAGTAAGTTGACAATTTATTGAAAAGTACATGTTTTATTTGTATGTTTCAACCTGTGAATTAGTTTAGTTCTGCAATATCATTCTGTAGGGATTGCCAGATTTGTAGCCTGATCATGATCTTGTGAGATCACTTTCTAGAGTGGGCAATGCAAAATGAGATACTTTTGGGTAGACTTCTGAAGTACTGGAAAGTTTTCGAAGCCTCACTAATACTTCTAAGAAATTTGTGACTAGACTCAATATAATCTTTAGAATGTTATCCAGAATCTTGGATTGTTTACGTGAATATATGCTCTAAGATTTTGGAGGGTTTCTTGTGCAACTCACCAACTCCTTCTAAGGTTTCTAGTGTATTAGATTTTAGTATTTTGCATTTCCGTTTGCTGCTGGGTAATCTGCTGGTCCAGTTTTTTGGGAATGTTTTTGGTGAATCTGCGCGTAGGGGAATGTTTTTGGTGAATAGTTAAGTATTTTCCTGCAATGATTATTATGCAATTTTTCCTCTCATTTGTTGTTATCAGTTTATTTGTTTAGGTAGGTTGTCTCTGGCTGTGATGATTTATACATTTATTTTACTTTAACAACAGGCAATCACTGCTCTTAAGAAAGGTGCACACTTACTCAAATATGGAAGAAGAGGAAAGCCTAAATTTTGTCCTTTCCGCCTGGCAAATGTAAGGCCCAGAATATTCTATATCCTTTTCTTTTTAGCTCTAATTTGTTGTTCTACTTTGTTCTTTAAAATGTGCCTGGAATGAAGTTTCACCCTCTCTAGTCATCTTCTGTTCTTTTCCAAATTAATGGGAATTTTACAGAGGTCTTTGTTGTTGGCAAAGTAGTTGAACTTTTTTATTGTTTGCCAGCTAGAGTGGAAGCGGACTATGAACTTTTACTATAGAAGCTTCTAACCATTGCAGAAATCAAAGTCTATTGGGTGGAATGATAATATGAAGATGGATAGACTGAAGATTTCATTTAGATATTTTCTCAGAATTCTTTACTGTTAATTTAGAGTTTACATATAAACTTCTGATTCCCATGGTTGCCAAATTTTATAATTTCTTATGAGTTATTGACAGTTTGTTATCATACTCATGGCCTTGTATTGGTAAGAACAGATTTTGAGGTCTCTTCCTGTTTTCCCTGTGTATTTCTGCTAACTCCATCTGAATAGATAAATTGCTGTTGAAGATGATAAAATAAGATGTGTTATGCCTCTTATCACAATGTTTTTTCCCTCTGCTACAGTCACAAGGTAGCAGATAATGACTTATGTGGCTAAGGCTTGATCGACTTGAGACGAGGGTTAGTCTGACATAAGTTAACTTAAAAAAAGAATAGATGGATGGCTTGAGCAGATACATTTGTTCTCACACTCAATTATTAAGAGAGATCAAATCATGTAGCTGGCAACTTTCTAGGAGGATCTTTTAGTTTATCTGCTGAATGATTAAATACCAACATGAGTTCATTTTCAATTGTGGAAGAATTATAATTACATTTTCACTGATTTCATATAGTTCCTGAAACTTGGCAGAATTACATTTCTTAAGTTACCAAACCAAGCAATTTGTCTGTTGGTTATAGAGTACTTTGTGTTTCATTCTCCCATATAGAAATTTGTGGACACTGTGGAAATGTTTAATGGTAGGATGGACTTGATTTCAGGATGAATCTGCACTGATATGGTTCTCGGGTAAAGAAGAGAAACACCTTAAACTTAGTCATGTATCCAGGATTATCTCTGGTCAGCGGACTGTAAGTTTTCTACTCAATAAATCTTCATGCTGCCATCATTTATCTCTTCTGTGGTACTTCTAATGC
This sequence comes from Scutellaria minor, assembly GCA_954870855.1. Classification (NCBI taxonomy): domain Eukaryota; kingdom Viridiplantae; phylum Streptophyta; class Magnoliopsida; order Lamiales; family Lamiaceae; genus Scutellaria; species Scutellaria minor. The sequence continues at coordinate 17,362,149 of OX940729.1, read as the reverse complement.
TAAAACTTTTAAGAGGTCCTAGTGTTCAAAGGTAAATAGTAATGTGTCTTAGATCTCTTTATTGCTCAGTTCTTTCATGTGCATTGAGTTTTTTCTTAATTATTTTTTTCTACAAGTAGTTGTATGATATGAATCAGATGCTGTCATACTCCTTAAATCATTAACAGTAATTAAACTTGTACATAGGGTGATCGTTACCTAAGCTACCAACTCAATGCCCTATGGAGGTTCTGGATTCAAGTGTGGTTGCTACCCATTTTTCAGAAGAACTAGTAATGAAAAATCTCCACATGTTTAGGCCTAGAATCAGAACTCAAATTTCAAGTGAGGCACTGAGTTAGAGACACTCAATATCCCTAACAATCAAAATTTTAGCAAGGTAGTCATCCCATTGATGCATATAAATGATTCTTTTATTTTAGATGGATGGATCATTAAGTTCTTTGATATCTAGATTGAGTTTCAAAAGTATGCTGGTCCCCAAATATATATTCTCATCCAACTAATAGTATTCGTATGTATTTTGATATATTTGGCTAGCCTTCCATGCTAAAATGGATATCCTCTTTACTTTTGTGGAATTGCTACTGATGGAGCAAATAACGTAGGTTTTATAATGTACCTTCCCAAATAGTTGTTAAGCATTCGACTTAAAGAACTATTGCATTTCCATGCTAAGTAGATCTTGTCTGTACTTTTCCGCAATGCCCAAGCCCAAGTATACTGATAAAAATAATTTTCTATCGCCGTACCATTGGTTGTTAAGTAATCCTATTAAAAGAAGAAATTTATTTATCTCCGAACCTTTCCTTGTCTGGTGATCTTTCACTTTGTTCTTGTCTCCTAATCAGTGTCTTAAAAAGCCCCTGGCAGGCAGTAGATAGGGCCTTATTTACTTTTAGGCCTGGACAGAGCCTTGAAATTGTAGGCATTTTGATGTATTTTTTCAGTAGTAAACTCTTTGGTTGGTGTTTATTATGTCCTATGGCTTATCTATATAATTTTTTTTTTTTTTTTTCAAATTTGAGTTATTATGTGTATTTATTGTATATTTCAGGTTACAATCAAAGTTATGAGATTATTAAAGCAATAAAGCTAATAAGCAAAAGAAGGATGAGCATGCCTATACATGTAAAAGGCTTATTGTTTGTTACTATAATCTTTCTTTTGGCAGAAAGACTGATCAATTTTCAAACAGTTCAATTCTAAGCATAAAGACTATTGTTACTGTTGTTCTGCCAAATAGATGATCTGAAGGATGAGTTTTACTATAATCACTCTTGGGTCCAAACTTTCCATCAATTATACACCTTGAAATGTCCATGTTGACTGGTTTAAAAATGAAATGGTAGTTGTTATGTTAAATTTTTGCTGATAAGTCTGCAAAGTGAAAAGTAACTTGTCCAAATGATTGAAAATATGAAGTTTTATTTGTTTGCACTTCCAGCCAATTTTTCAAAGGTACCCGCGACCGGAGAAGGAATATCAGTCCTTTTCACTGATATACAGTGACAGATCACTTGATCTGGTGAGGGTCCTTTTTGTAATCTCCAGGTTACTTTAGAAACAACTATTTTGGTACTTGTTTGTTTCATGCTGTTCTGTTCTTGTTCACATTGGTGGTAAATGTCCATTGACCTGTGTAGATATGCAAGGATAAGGAAGAAGCAGAAGTGTGGTTTAGTGGGCTTAAGGCATTGATCTCCCGCAGTCATCAGCGCAAGTGGAGAACAGAATCAAGGAGTGATGGAATTTCTTCTGGAGCTACTAGTCCCAGAACATACACTAGAGGAAGTTCTCCACTGCATTCCCCATTTGAAAGTGGTGATAGCTTGCAGAAGGTGAGTTGCTTTTGTTTTCGTCTGGTTGCATGCCACGCCTTGTGTTTTTCACTTTTAAGTGGGAATATCCTGTAAGTGAAATTTCTTCTTGAAAAATGTGAATTTTACCTGAGCAGGATGGTGCTCAACTTCGACTCCATAGTCCTTATGATAGTCCTCCTAAGAATGGTCTGGGCAAAGCATTTTCAGATGTTATATATGCTGTGCCGCCAAAGGGTTTTTTCCCTTCTGATTCTGCCAGTGGTTCCCTCCATTCCCTCTCATCTGGAGGTTCAGATGGCATACATGGTCTCATGAAAGGAATGGGGGGTGATGCTTTCAGAGTAAGCCTTTCCAGTGCTGTAAGCTCGTCAAGTCAAGGTTCTGGTCATGATGACAGTGATGCATTAGGCGACGTTTTCATTTGGGGAGAAGCAACAGGTGATGGTGTTATAGGTGGTGGACCACACAGAGTTGGAAGTAGTTTTGGTGTAAAAAAGGATTTTTTGCTGCCAAAGGCATTGGAATCTGTGGTTGTATTAGATGTTCAGAACATTGCTTGTGGCGGACAACATGCTGCCGTAGTGTCTAAACAAGGAGAGATATTTTCTTGGGGTGAGGAATTGGGAGGTAGGCTTGGACATGGTGTCGATTCTGATGTTTTGCACCCAAAGCTGATTGATGCCCTCTGTAATACTAACATCGAGCTAATTGCATGTGGTGAATACCATTCTTGTGCTGTCACACTTTCTGGAGAGTTGTACACTTGGGGTGATGGTCATTTTGGCCTTCTAGGGCATGGAAATGAAGTGAGTCATTGGGTGCCAAAAAGAGTTAATGGGCCACTGGAAGGGGTTCACGTATCTTCAATTTCTTGTGGGCCTTGGCATACTGCTGTCGTGACATCTGCAGGGCAGTTGTTTACTTTTGGTGATGGAACATTTGGTGTTCTTGGTCATGGTGATAGGGGAAGTGTTTCAAAGCCTAGAGAAGTGGAATCCCTAAAGGGTCTCCGCACCGTACGAGCAGCATGCGGTGTTTGGCATACTGCTGCAGTTGTTGAAGTTATGGTTGGAAGCTCTAGTTCCAGTAATTGTTCTTCGGGCAAACTGTTTACATGGGGAGATGGTGACAAAGGTCGACTCGGACATGGTGACAAGGAATCAAAGCTAGTCCCAACCTGCGTTGCTGCACTCGTAGAACCAAACTTTTGCCAGGTTGCTTGTGGACACAGCATGACGGTTGCTCTTACAACCTCCGGCCACATATACACTATGGGATGTCCAGTTTATGGGCAGCTAGGGAACCCGCAAGCTGTTGGGAAGCTCCCTTCTCGTGTTGAAGGAAAACTAGGAAAGAGTTTTGTGGAAGAGATTGCTTGTGGTGCCTATCATGTGGCTGTGTTGACTTCAAGGACTGAAGTGTATACATGGGGGAAGGGAGCAAATGGTAGACTGGGTCATGGGGATACAGATGACAGAAATTCTCCAACTTTAGTAGAAGCTTTAAAGGACAAGCAAGTAAAGAGCATTGCATGTGGCACTAATTTCACTGCAGCTATCTGCCTTCATAAGTGGGTTTCAGGGGTTGATCAATCCATGTGTTCTGGCTGCCGTATACCATTTAATTTCAAAAGAAAACGTCACAATTGTTATAATTGTGGACTTGTATTTTGTCATTCCTGCAGTAGCAAGAAGTCACTGAGAGCTTCTATGGCACCAAATCCCAATAAACCATACCGTGTTTGTGATAATTGCTTCAGTAAATTGAAAAAAGCTTTTGAAACTGACACATCATCTCATTCATGTGTGAACAGACGAGGAAGTATGAATCAGGGGACAAATGACATTGTAGACAAAGATGAGAAGCTTGATATAAAATATCGGCCCCAGATGACTAGGTTCTCTTCAATGGAATCCTTGAAACAAGGGGAAATCCGCACCTCAAAGAGGAACAAGAAACTGGATTTCAGTAGCAGTCGTGTATCACCCATCCCAAATGGTAGCTCACAATGGGGGGCAAACAGTATCTCGAAGTCTTTCAACCCGGTGTTTGGATCTTCTAAAAAGTTTTTTTCAGCTTCAGTTCCTGGATCGAGAATTGTTTCTCGAGCAACGTCACCAATATCAAGAAGGGCCAGTCCTCCTCGTTCTACTACTCCTACTCCTACCTTGGGAGGACTTAGATCACCTAAGGTTGTCTTGGATGATGCTAAACTGATAAATGACACCCTTAGCCAGGAAGTTTTAAAACTGAAAGCTGAGGTACCTCATTTTATTTGTCTAGTCTTACATTTATATACAATGTAGTATGGTTCTTTTTCCCCTTCGTCCAATCAAGTTGATTTCATTTGTAAGTTTATGGTGAATACACTTTTAAATTAGGTTATTACAATTTGTCATCCTCAAACGACGTGGTTTGACTATTATTGTATGAACTTTGAATCGTTCCATTTTGCCGTATGAACTTTAAATTTGATGCATTTTACTATATCGGACAAATCCTAGTTGTACAATGGATCAAATTTATAGTTCATATAGCAAAGTTGAAGGTTTCAAAGTTTATAAAAAAATGTCAAATCATGTATTGTTCGAATGGGAAAATATTTCTTATCAGCAATTATCTCATAGAGAACTGTCCATTCCCTCTAGCTTACCTTGAACAAGTGGTGATGCTGCGGAAACTTACCAATTTAAGTGGGATTTAGGTTTCCTTTGTGTTTTAAGTTTTCTTAGAAGAGAGAGATGAAGTAGCTACAGGGCAAACCATCCTCATCAAATTGCATTCACCTCCTTTTTGATGTTTTCTTTTAATGTAAATGGTGAATATCTTCTGAAATTGTAACTTGATCAACTACTTTACCGCAGTGGAATTTACTTAAATGGTTTCTTATTATTATTTTTCTTTTAAGAAAATGGTTTCATGTACACTTCATATTTCCCTTAATCTAGATTTTTCTACCACCTTTTGTCCTCCAAGGTCAGTGGGGGACACATATCTTTGTAGTTCATTCTTTGGGTTATAATTGTGATAGAACATGATAGCTTTATCCTGTACATACTAAGGCTCTATAAGTGTCTTAGCTATATAATTTAATTTTTGTTTATTGGAGACAAAAGAATTTCCTTCCCATGATATGACCCTATGAGATTGTATTGAGATTCTCAACGTCAGACCATGCTTTTGAACAGGTGGAAAATCTTACTCGCAAGGCACAACTTCAGGAGATGGAGTTGGAAAGAACAACTAAAAAGCTCAAGGAGGCAATAGCGATTGTGGGTGAAGAGACTGCCAAATGCAAAGCAGCGAAAGAAGTGATTAAGTCGCTTACGGCACAAGTAAGGAAAATTCTGGTCATCCATTTTACGAATGGTGATTTACGGGTTTGCTTTATTGTGGTTTGTGGGACAGATATTAAATTTTGTCCAAAAGAAAGTCAGTACAATGCATATATTGCCTTTTTATACAATTTGAGATGAGTTCATCTAACATCATCTTTCCCCTATTGGTCATTTCCAATGTATTAAATGTCTTCATTCAACAGATTATGTTTCTCTGATCTTGTTGTGCATTTTCTATGATCACATGCCATTTCAATTAGTCTAAGCTTAGATGCTACCTTAAATGGGATATATTTCAAGTGAAAAGTGAAAGAAATTTTGATTTTGGATTGCTGTTATGAGCACCTATTGATATTGCATATGATGCACATCATTTTGTGTGAAAGCATGTTTTGGCTTTTACAAGTGTGAAGTGTGAATAATGCTGCATACTGAAAGCTTATCTGTGTCACATCCTGTCAATTATTTGACAGAACAATTTCCAGTCAGACATGGAATGAACTATCTCCGCTCGTATGCTTGAATAAATCGAACTAGATTATCCATTTTTTTCTACTTTGTCAATGATAATTCCTGGCATTTTTTTCTAATTGAAGTACTTCACATTGCTAAAAGATATTTATAACCCTTTAGTTTATGGTCACAGAATGCTAGAAGTTTGTGCCAGTAATAGGGATGTGTAAAGTTCAATCATCATAAGATAATATGTGAGACTAAAACTAGGTTTCACTTTACCCAGAATGATGAGGGTTTCTCTTTCAGAAACTAGGATATAACATGCCCATATGAGTAAATATATTGAGTGGAAATATTCACTTTGATGATATAAAAGATGTCATTTCCAACCTGGTGATTTCCTTTAGGTTCGAATAAATTTCCATCCTGTATTACTGCCTTTCTCATTCGTCATTCATGGTTTCCGCCTCACAAGCTTGGGCACTATCACCTCAGACGAAGATAAATAATCTTATGGGCAGATTTACTTTTTCATTATTTGATTACTCTTATACCTACCTTATTCGTTACAGCACATAATAATATATAAATACCCGATTGCTACGAGAAAGAAAAGATCATTGAGATTCAAATGAGTTGTGAACCTTGGTTATTCATCAACAAATAAGTTTTTTAATTTAAAGATATATCTTTCACTACAATAGTTATATGACAAGTAGCTTTTTTTATCACATAACTACGTCCGCGAGCTGGGTGATTATATGTTTTGTAAGATAAAATTACCGACAGGATCTATTATCGCCCATGAAGAATTTCCTCTTCTTGATATGTGAACCTTTAGATATTAAATTTAATTGACTGGTTGCTTGGAATTCTGTGTCTGTTTTACAACTGCTATCTGTGGTGCCTGTGGACTGTTGCAACCTCAACAGTCAAGGAAACATTATTCTCAATGATATTTTCACTGAATGGTGTAATCCTTTTGTCTCTATGCTATTCTTTGTAGCATCAATTTATACTTAATTTGTCACTGAACTCAAATCTGACAAATTTATGCCTTCTGGTTGTCATGCTGAGCCTTTACGCATTTTGAAGTATTTGATTTATTGGTACTACTGATTTTTCAGAAAACTTGTTATAAGCTAGATTTTTCTGTATTGTAGTATCTTTTAAGTGCAATTTTTCCTCAGTGGATGAATTGAAGAATGGGTGCGATTGTTTTCAATTTATAAATGCTTACATCTCATTTCATGAAAATACTCATCATAATCATACTAGTAACTTTATTGCAGTTTCATTAAGGCTCTTTTATCTGATAATTTGTATCAAGGAAACTTTTAACCTCTAGATATTTTTGATCATGAAGACTTAATCTCATTGATCTATCAAAATCATAATAACGAAGTCATGAGGTCAGGTCACAATCACTTGAAGAAATACAAGCAATCAGATTCTTATAAAAAATGAATCTTTATTCCTACATAGCAATTTATAAATAATGTCATATTTTTCTTCTCTATTGTACTTATGTGTCTGAATTAGATCTTTATTATGTCTACTCAGTATGTATTGATATTAGGTTACTAATTCTTCCTTGAGGTATGGTCAATGTTTTGTAAGGATTGCATCGGTAGCTGGTTGTCACTATCTATATATCTACTGTGTCATCATTTTTCTTCTTTAATTATCCAAGAGTATACCCCATGACCTTTAAGCTTGATTTTAACTTATATGAAGTAAACAAATTACAGAGAATGGACAAGAAGCATGTCTTCATCGTTGTTACATTTAGTTCAACAAATACTTCCTCTTGTATATCCTGCACTAGTGTTGATGTAATTTTTTATTGTAGCTGAAGGAAATGGCTGAAAGGCTTCCTGTGGGTTCTGCAAGAAACGTGAAATATCAGCCTCTCAATCCTCTTGCTCCACCTTCACCTAATGATGTTTCAAATGCCTCCGTTGATCTGCTGAATGGTCAAATTAGTGGCCAGGAATTGCAGTCATATGAACCAAGCAACCTGTTACTTTCTAATGGTTCCAATACAGCAAGTAATCACACTTTGGTTAACAACAGACAACAAGGTCAAGCAGAAGCAATGATGAGAAATGGAAATCGAATAAAAGATAGTGATCCTCGTAATGACAATGAATGGGTTGAGCAAGACGAGCCTGGTGTTTATATTACTCTTACCTCCCTACCTGGAGAGCTCAAAGACCTGAAGCGTGTTCGTTTCAGGTATGTTTTCTGGAGCTTTAGCTTGTGCTTTTTTGGTGGATATAATGCAACTTCTTTTCACATACTCAGGGATGTGCTTGATATATTAGCATTAACATCAATAAAGAAAACTATACCACAGAATTTATCTGCATATCACATGTTATTGGTGTGTTATTTTCATAATTGCAATTAGTGATCTCCACTGAAATCTTAATTTATTATATTGTTCAAAAGTGATGATGTTTAGAAATGGTTGAATGTAGTCGGAAGCGATTCAGTGAAAAGCAAGCAGAACAATGGTGGGCAGAGAATCGGGCAAGGGTTTATGAACAGTATAACGTACGAATGGCTGACAAAGCAAGCATTCTTGGTATAGGAAGCGAGGCTTAGCACATTGGCATCTGTATCCGATGACTTTCAGTCACCGGTACTACAATACGAAGTGGATAACCTAGAGGCTTTCTTATGTCTCTATTTTCTTTCTCTTTTTCTTGGACGGGGTGGGGGGGGGGGGGGGGCAGTGGGGTGGTGTTAACCCATCAATTATTCATATGGATTGGGAATGATTTTATCATATTTTCCCTGGGGTTGAGGGTGAGAAATGTAAATTCCTGCCTAGGGTGCTAGCTCTAGTTTTGAGCAGCTGATTCCTCTGTAAATTCCACAACCAACTTCATCTTTTCCTATAATGCTTTTCCTTCTGAGTTTCCTGTTTTTTTTTTGGATAAAAATTATATTTGGTATCTGCTGTCTTTTATCATTGCTTGTTCAAAATTGAGTAGAAATTAGTTCAACTTATAAATCAGGTAAGCTTTTTAAAATTAGGTTGAACATAGCTATAGTTTATTCACATTACGATTCCCTGAATCAAAACCTGTTGCACATGAAGCTAGCTAGTTGTAGAATGCATTGCATGGCTTCACAATACGAATAATTGTATTTTACCATCTGAAATTTGTGGGTTTTTTTTGCATTTTACTATCTTTTTTTTTTTTTTAGTCACTCTTTGTTAACTTTATGATTCGTTGTACTTTGCTATCTAGGGAACCATTTGTTAATGCAATTTCACATTTAAAAAAAAAAAAAAACATTTTTACCCATTAACATAAGAATATATCTTTTTTACAAACATTTAATCTAAAAGTGCATTTCTGTTCAAAAATTCTAACACTGACCCGTTGTCGAAATTTCATCTATATGCAGTTATGATATTTTTTCAATTATTTAAAACTTTTGTTCAAATTCAATTTAAGTAAATGTGGTTATTTTAACAACAATTATTTCATAAAAAAGTTGTATGATTGAAATATATATATATATATATATATATAAATATCTATAACATTACACTATATAAGTATGGATGTTTCGTCCATTTTTCATAATGTCAATTTTAACATTCCTACATAATTAAATCAAATTAAATTAAATTAGAGTCCTAATTAATGAAAACTTTTTATTAAGGATAGTAACGTAATTCAATATTTATTTTATTTTTTTATTTGATTATAAAAGGCAAGAGTCTTTTACATTTCAAACTCTTTTTGAAAAAATTACATGTTTTGATTATTTTTGTTTTATAATTTAGAACATTTTGAATCTTAGACTAAACTTAGTCTTATATTAATATATATTTAAAGAGCTTTTCAATGATATATTATAAATATATATAGAAAAAATTAATTTAATATTTATTTTATTTTTCTATTTGATTATAAAAAACAAGAGTCCTTTACAATTCAAACTTTTCTTGAAAAAATTATATGTTTTGATTATTTTTCTTTTTTAATCTTGAACATTTTGAATCTTAAACTAAAATTAGTCTTATATTAATATATATTTAAAGAGCTTTTCAATGATATGTTATAAGCATATTTAAAAAAAAATTATACTATAAATTTAATTTTTTTATTAAAGTAAGTTATTATTAGAAATTATGTTCTTACGTTGTTTTTTTTTTTTTCAAAATCTTAATTTTAACCCTCCTACATAATTAAATTAATTTAAATTAGAGTCCTAATTAAATAAAACTCTTTATCGTGAATAGTAATGTAATTCAATATTTAATTTTTTTTATTATTATTATAAAAGGCAAGAGTCATTTACATTTCAAACTCTTCTTGAAAAAATTACATATTTTGATTATTTTGCTTTTATAATCTAGAACATTTTGAATCTTAGACTAAAATTAGTCTTATATTAATATATATTTAAAGAGCTTTCCAATGATATATAAGCATATATATAAAAAAAATTATGTTATAAATTTAATATTTTTATTAAAGTATGTTATTATTAAAAATTATGTTTTTATGTTTTATTTTTTCAAAATCTTATTTAATTTAATAGAGTCCATCCAACTCACAATTGTAAATAACATAATTCTTAATTTAATAAGTAAAAAAAGAGAAGGAAATAAATTATGGCAAGTATGGATGTTTCGTACATTTTTCATAATATCAATTTTAACCCTCCTACATAATTAAATCAAATCAAATTAAATTAGAGTCTTAATTAAAGAAAACTCTTTATTAAGATAGTCAATTCAATATTTATTTTATTTTTTTATTTGATTATAAAAGGGAAGAGTCCTATACATTTCAAACTAGTGATGCCCAGTTTAACCGAACCGCCGATTTGGCCAATTGGGGGAGGGCTAACTGGAACCGAACTGGGGCATGTTCGGTTACAGTTCCGATTTGGAACTGGTGGTTGAACCGTAACCGGCGGTTCGGTTCGCCGGTTTTCCCTTTTTTTTTTTAATTTCCGTTTATGTTTTGACTCAAATTTTTACGATCATATAATATGACAATATAAAACAAACTATTTATGTTAAAAAGTAAACAACTTTGTATAAATATCCAAAAATTACAAATTACAAAGAAGAGGAAAGTGAAAGAAGAGGAAGAAAAGACCTTAATTTTCAATTTACAACATACAAATTACAACTTTCAATGAAGTCCTTAATTTTTTTTTAATACATGAAAGAAGAGGAAAAAAAATTTGAAAGAGCTTGAGTTTCATTTTAAGTTTGAAAGTGAATTTAAAACTTAGAATGAAATTGTCTACGTATCCCTAAATTGAATTAAGGAATCAAAGCTCACGTAGTTCTCTTACCTCGTAAACTTACCTTCTTTGTATAAATATTCAAAAATTACAACTTACAAAGTTCCAAGTTTTAATTAAAAAAAATTAAGGACTTAATTGAAATGAGCAAAGAATGTTGTGTGGTAGATGATGTGTCTCAAAGAAAAGAGGACATAATAAGACGTACAATTCAACACATCTCATTATCTCCTCCTTTCTTTGAGATACACCATCTACCACACAACATTCTTTGCTTATTTCAATTAAGTCCTTAATTTTTTTTTAATACATGAAAGAAGAGGAAATTTTTTTTTGAAAGAGCTTGAGTTTCATTCTAAGTTTGAAAATGAATTTAAAACTTAGAATAAAATTGTCTACGTATCCCTAAATTGAATTAAGAAATCAAAGCTCACGTAGTTCTCTTACCTCGTAAACTTACCTTCTTTGTGTAAGTATTCAAAAATTACAACTTACAAAGTTCTAAGTTTTAATTAAAAAAAATTAGGGACTTAATTGAAATGAGCAAAGAATATTGTGTGGTAGATGATGTGTCTTAAAGAAAAGAGGACATAATAAGACGTGCAATTCAACACATCTCATTATCTCCTCCTTTCTTTGAGACACACCATCTACCACACAACATTCTTTGCTCATTTAAATTAAGTCATTAATTTCTTTTTAATACATGAAAGAAGAGGAAAAAAATTTTTTGAAAGAGCTTGAGTTTCATTTTAAGTTTGAAAGTGAATTCAAACTTAGAATGAAATTGTCTACGTATCCCTAAATTGAATTAAGGAATCAAAGCTCACGTAGTTCTCTTACCTCGTAAACTTACCTTCTTAGTTGGTCCGGATGGAGGAGGATGTGTTGGAATCGTAGCCGTACTCGTCTGCGCCATCTTCATCTAAGACCGTTGAATCTAAATGTTGTTGACGTTTTTTGGCTCGAAGCCAATCTTCAAGTAGAGTAATGTATTGAACATTCTCTACGCACAATTTTGCCCTTCTTGGAATCAACATATGTCGTCCTTTGGAGAAGGCGCACTCGACGGAGACGTTGGAGGCGGGACTTGCAAAGATCTCCTTTGCAATACTACTTAAAATAGGATAAATGGTAGTCCTTTTTGCCCACCACTTCAAAAGATCCATAGAGTTTCAAAAGTTACAAGTTCAAATGTACAAGTTAAATAAGTATCTAATTCTTGTGTGGGATTAGACCCCCTAGCTCATTTTTGTGTTCGGTTATCATAAAAATCATAATATGCGCTAAGACCACTAACATTATATGGATATTGTGAAGAACTACTACTACTATCTACATTTTGAGCACCTAAATCATCCCCACAATCATCCCCTAATGATGTTTTATATTCTTTAAATAATTCATACAAAGTTGATCTAGCTCTACCTACAACTTCTATATAATTTGGAACATAGTCAAATGCATCATATTCTCCTAACATAAAATTGGGGAACAAAGCACTATAATACATTCGTAATAATTCGGTTAGGCCATTTTCTCTAATCCTAGGATCTAATAATTTAGCTATTAAAAATAAATCGGGAATTTCGAAAAAATATTTACACCATTTTGTTTTCATGGATATAACAGTATCACCTAAAATAGGACATTTACAATATGCATTCAAAATTAAAGCAATTTTGACACAATGATCTAAGGTTAATGGAGAAGTAGGATAATAAGTGTCACTTAATTCTCTAGTGGCTTCTTCAAAAAAATTTAATAGTAGAATTAAATTAATACATGCATCCGAAGAGTTGTTATACAAATATATATTTTCATGGGGATTTTCTTCAAAAAATTCAATTAGCAATTCTTTATAATTATAAGAATCTTGAAGCATAAAAAAAGTTGAATTTCATCTATGTTTTACGTCAATCACAAATTTCTTAACTTCCATTCCATTATTTTTACAAAACCAGGCCCATTTTTTATGACATTGTGTTGATTTAGCAATTTCATGAATTGCATCCTTAATAGGTTTAATTTGATCATGCAAAGCATCTAGACCATCTTGTACACATAAATTCAAACAATGGGGTACACATCGAATATGAAAAATCTTACCATTTATTGGAGGCCTACAAAATTCTATTAACGTAGGCATACTAGCGGTGTTAGGAGCGGCATTATCAAAACCAACCGAAAAAACTTTTGTAACTATATCATAATCATTAAGAATTTTTATTATTTTTCTAGCAATTGCTACGGAAGAATGTTTTTCATCAAATTCAGCATATGCAATTAATCGTTTTTGCATATTCCATGCATCATCTATCCAATGACATGTTACCCCTAAATAATCATGCATTTGATAAGGATCTTTCCACACATCACAACAAATAGATACTCGTTGTGTTAAATTTTTTAATTCTTCAATTAAAGTATATTTATATTCGTCATAAAATTTTTTTATGTCACGTGTAACGGTATTCCTAAAAAAATTTCTACTTGCGGGTTGTAAATAAGTACTAGTATATTCTTCAAAATCATCGTCCGTTGGAAATTGAAAAGGAAGATGTTTTTTTGCAACTAATTCGGCTACTCCTTTCCTATGAAATAATTGACTAAATTTAAAAAGGAAAGAAGGGTTATTATTATCGGTTTCCAAACTGGAACCGGTTGTTTGTAGAGGAAGATGGGTTTGAGAGCGGTCACTACCCATCTTGTCCGGATGCTTCTTTATCAAATGGTTGTTGAACGTTCCATAGCCCCCTCCATGCTTAAATTTGTAGCTCTTTCCATAATGGTTGCACGTCACCATGTAGTCCACGTTCGAGTTTGATACTTTCTCCTTTTTAAAATGTATGGAGAAAATATCACTTCGAAGTGTCGAAAGAGTTCGAGAGCCGGTACGTGTATCACTCTCTTGAGTTGGCCTCCTCGCCTCCTCCTTTTGCTCTTCTTGCTCGGCAAAGGCGGCGACGGTATTAGCTCCGAGAGCGTCCTCCAAATTTGCATACTCCTCACTCCAATAAGAGTGGGGAGTGTATTGATCGATAATTTCATCGAGATGAACATCTTGTGGTGGTGGCATAGGCTCCTTTCCTTTACCACGGGAAGAACCGGCGGAAGAAGAACCTCTTCGAGACATTTTCGATCGAAATAGAATAGATTCAATAGAATAGAATTGAAATTGAAATTGAAATTGAGCACAAAGTTGAATCGAAACTTGAGAATTGAGAGAGAATTGGAGGGAATTGGAAGAATGGTGTGAGAAATGAATTGAGTTGAGGGGGTATTTATACAAAAATTTGCAAAAAAAAAAAAAAAGTAGTCGGACGATTCGAACCATCGGTTTGCAACGGTCAACTAATCTCGACCGTTGATCTCCAACGGTCGAGCGATCCGGGACGTACACGTGTCATTTTAAAAAAAAAATAATAATTTCCACGAACCGCCGGTCAATCGGCGGTTCCGGCGACAACGGCTACTTTTCGCTGGAGCTCCGGTGACACGTGTCATTTTCTCAAATTTTCAAAAAAAAATAAAAAATAAAAAATTGGCAAAACCGACAGTTAAACTGGTGGTTCTAACCGCCAGTTCACGGTTTCACAGTTTAACAAATCGAAACCGAACCGGATGAAACCGGTTTATGGTTTCCGGTTCGGAATCGGAACCGATCAACGGTTTCCCGAACCGTTGACCCCTGGTTTTGAACCGGCTGGTTCCGGTTTTCATCAAACCGTGGGCACCACTATTTCAAACTCTTCTTGAAAAAATTACATGTTTTGATTATTTTACTTTTATAATCTAGAATATTTTGAATCTTAGACTAAAATTGGTCAATATATTTCTGATAAGCATATATTATCAACATATAATAATATATATTTAAAGAGTTTTTCAATGATTTGGAGTTTTAAATCATGGGCTCTGGTGACGGAATTTTACCAGCAAGAGCACGAGTAGATTACAAAGAGCATATTACGATTATTCCATCATCATCAACAGTGGTTTGTCTTCAAATCTGTTTGATGCTTATAATTACTATTAGCAAATAATGAAATACACAGATAGAGCAATCAATACTCACTTCACCATTGAATTATTTCTTGGTCTTCATCTTTTATCACTATCGTCTTCTGTTTATTCATAGCAGTTGTGTGAACATGCTACGATTTTGATCGAATTTTATTTCTCTTTTGCAGTCTTTTTTTTTTAGTCTTTATTTATATTTGAGGCCAGTTGCAACAAGCTGTCATGTACTTCTTTTAGGTCTTTATAATGTAATTCGTGTTCTGGTGTCTATAGTTTCATGCTTACATGGAATATTTTACATTTTTTTTTAGGTTGTGAATTTCTCTACCATGTTGGATTCTTACAATTGTCAACTGTTCATCCGTCTCTTTTATGTTGACTTTAATGATAACTTATTTTAAATGTAGATGTATGTACATAATACTACTTCACACATAATAGAAATTTACTGATGCTGAACTTTTGTTATTGTTACATGAAAATGCAGGTTTAGTTGATTTTTTTAATTAGTATAATTCACCAAAATATATTAATCTTACTACAGGAATGTATGTTTACACATGTTTTATATTAATTGAAAATTATTTCCAATTTTTTTATTAACTTTTATTTTAACATATAGTCAAAGAAAAGTGGCGATGTCAATTATTGAGACGAGTGAAATTGATACCGATCCTGAAATTGGTGACTAGCTTAAGCCCTATTTTCATTCTTTGTTTATATTGAATTTGTTTAATTTTTTATTTTATCTTAATTTATTATTGTTTAACTTTCTTCGATTATAATTGTAGATCAAGCATGTTTTGGTTATTTTTAGTTGGTTGCATTTCATTTTATATTTAATTCATTTTTGAACTGTTATATTTTTGAATAGCCAACACCAAATATAAATGATGTCAAAGAAAACTTGTAGGACAAGAAAAAATGCAAATTGATACCTATCCTGGAATTGGTAACTAGCTTAAGCCTTATTTTCATTCTTTGTTTATATTGAATTTGTTTAATTTTTTTATATTCATTTATTATTGTTTAACTTTCTTCAATTTTAATTGTAGATCAAGCATGTTTTGGTTACTTTTAGTTGGTTGTGTTTCATTTTATATTTAATTCTTTTTTGAATTGTTGTGTTTTGAACAACCGACACCAAATATAAATGACGTCAAAGGAAACTTGTTGGACAAAAAAAAAATGCAAATTTTAATGTTGCTAAGAAAAAAACTGTGTAGAACATGTTTTGCAGAATTGTGAAAAGAGACAAGCAACATGTAATTTAGAAGTTCAAGAGAATCTAAATAACTCAAAGGTAATATATTATTTTTTAATTGTCTTTTAACTTTCTATTAAAGTTATTCTTTCATTTAAAATTGAAAATTATATTTTAATATATTTATCTAATTATGAATTTTAATGTCAGAAGAACATAAACTAAAAAAGAATATTGAGTTGCATTCATTGCGATGCAACAAGACTTGAGTATGAGCCTCCCACATTTTGATGTGATAATGGGAAAGTTAAACTTGTACCTTCAGAAGTTCCAGACTAAATGTACGAACTATACACTTCTCAATCGGAAAAGTCTGTTGATTTTTGAAAAAATATGTGTTCATAAATTTCATATTCTCAATCACTTCATTTGGAGTTAAATTGGATAAAGAGCTCGCTTCGTCACGATGAGGAGTTTTCACTTTTTGAGTACAAGAATGATTTTACAATCTCCCAAGTTTGAGTCTTAATAAAAACAGACTAGCTTATTTTCAGTTATATTTTTTTGATACTAAAAATGAAATTGAGAATAGAATGTGTCTTAATTCACATGTATGAGAAAGAATTGTACGGAAGCTCACTGAAATATTAGAAGAGAATATGTATGCCAAAATCTTTAGAAGACTAACAGAGCATTCTTCTCTAGATGATGTACAATTTTGTATCACAAAAGACGTGAGATTGGATTAGTGAGTTTATAATGCTTCAACAACTGATCAAGTTGTAGTTGTTTGAATTGAGGGTAATACTGATAATGTAGGGTTTGAACGAGATATTATTGTTAGTGCTTGTTGGGATATTTCCGTTAGGTTTTAATGAGACAGTGTAACTTTGGATAGGAAGTTAGAGTACCCATTTTCTAGGTTTTATAAGTGGATTTTAGCTTTATAAGTTTATCTTTCTAAGTCTTGTTTTGTAAATATGTATATTTCAGAAAGATAGAGAATACTGATGTTAGCAGGATTTTGGAGATGAAGGTGTTTCAAATACTGATTTTCAGTAAGGAAAGTTAGTAAGCTAAAGTAGAAAACAGAATCAGGAAGCTAGATCAGTAAGCAGCAAATAGATAGCAGTAATGGAAATTGGAAGCTGACTGCAGGATTCTAGAACAGGAAGCTGTTCAGAATCAGGAAGTAGACGCAGATCAGAAAGCTATCGCAGATCAGGAAGTTGACTGCAGGTTTCAGGAACAAGAAGCTGTTCTGAAACAGAAACCTGGTGCAGAACAGAAAGCAGCTACTACAACTTGAGCAACAAACTGTAAATCTTCTATCTTATTCATTGCAGTACGAGGTATATGCTAAATGCAGTACGAGGATTCGATCCTGTCTAAGTTACCAGTAGATAGAAGTTAGCACCCAACCAGTAAAGTGATGCCACCTGGACCGCGGACCTGCAAATGCACTCTAGCCGAAGTATGGCGCCATTAATGCGGATCAGAGTAGGACATGCCCTACATCCTAGATTTTCCAGACGCATTTAATGCGAAGACTGTGAAGATCAATTTGAATTTCTTCAAAGGACAATGTCTCTCTTCAACAGGCATTTTCCATACTCTATATATAGAAGGTGAAGGTGACTGTGAAGACTACTGAATTGCTGAACAATTTGCCAATCTTATAAGCTATCTTTTTCTCAAGCTATTCTTAAGTTTTCTAAGTTCAGTCACTCAACCTTCAGAAGCAGTCGATTCAAGCATTCGAACTCTCAAGTTCACGGCTGTCTTCGAGTTGCACCAGTTGAACAAATCCTATATACTTTTAACCATTTGTTGTGTGTTAGGTTGTTTTAGTTTGGTGTCCTTAGTTGGAAGGATTAGATTCTCACTAAGTATTGAGTCTTGTATAGGCTTATAACTCTGTGTGAGTTTTGTACCCTGTGTGGGATAGTGCCTAGGAATATGTTGATTCTAGTAGGTTAGCTCATTGGGAAAAGAATTGTAAAATGTATCTTGTAAATCGATCTGACCTAGTTGAGTTCCTCTTGTGTGAAGGAGAAGAGTGGACGTAAAAGGATTACACCACCTTCGAACCACTATAAACCCTTGTGTGTTTACTGTTTTTGTTTACTTGCTGCATTGCATTATTTGTATATCTATTTTGCTGCATTTATCATAAGCATACTGCTAAAAGGATTCTGACAAAATCATATTTGTAAAAGAAAATCGTTCTTCAAAAGAAACTCTATCTTTAAATTTCCACTGCATACTGTGATAACCGAGGTAGTAAGTTGAATTAGCATTCTGCCAGCTTATTGAATCGAGAGATTGCTGCATTCTCTGTAGAATCAGTAACTTGCTTACAGAAAAGTTTTAAAACGCAAAAATCGATAGAGTTTCATTCACCCCCCTCCGAAACTCTGACCACTTGGGACCAACAGTGCTCATTCAACTATTATGACCATTTACAATATCCTCTTCTATTCCCAAAAGGTGAAACAGGATGGTACAAAAACATTCATAAAGTTCACATACAAGGACATGTGCATGCAAAAGAGTAAGGTACATATTTATGTTATAATATTTCGAGAACATATATATTTTAAGATATAATTAATTTTTTCAAATTTAATTTTATTGGATTTCTAAATACATACAATTGCAACAAAATATTCCAGACGTGTTGAATGCTTCTAGACCTACATCAAGAACAAGAAGATATGTACTTCCTAAAAATATGTAAGCATATATGTCTATCTTTGCGTGTGTATGTGTAACTAATTCATCATTTAGGTTGTGGGTAAAAGACCATCTTGCAATTTGAAAACGTCAAAAAGAATTCTAAAAATTATCCGTATTTAAAATTGACAAGACAAAATATTAGAATATCTTCATTTATATTAAGAGCAACAATAGTCATATATTAGAATATCTTCATTTATATTAAGAGCAGCAATTGTCATATATTAGAATATCTTTATTTATATTAAGAGCAGCAATGGTCATACTCTGTATTCAAAGATATCTCATTCATTAAACAGAGAAACATGAGTTTTACTTGATAAGAATGTTCTCAAGCATTAACTAACACAACTAGATATTAACATCTTTTTTTTTTTAATTTTTACTAATACTTTTGGATTTTCAAATAATTACTAATTAGTATCTTTTTACTAATTTTTATTAATACTTGCCCATTCCTAATATTGATTTAAGATTGTTTCACATAGCTTACTAAAATATTTAATATGTATAATTATGTGTACAAAATAACATTTCTTGGAATTTAAAGACAACAAATAAATTGATACAAATTCTATTTTTATAATGTCAATTATTTTAAAAAGGTGGAACTACTACTACCTAAATCGCACAAAGTTGTCTTTTTTTATTATTTTGAATTGGCTTTAGAAATTAATAAATCACAAAATAAAACGAGCAATGACATGCAACTTAACATATATAAATTCATTGATTGTAAATACATAGTTAAAGTAAGAGTGATACAAGGTGTCTTCAAGCAACAATGACAATGTTTGGTGACACGACATCTATATATGTCGGATGCTCAATAGAAAACTACTTAAAGTCCATTGAGAAGGTATCAAAAATTCTTTACTTAAAATGATTTCAAAAATAAAAAACAACAAATGTATCAAAAAAACATATGCAGGGCCAAAACACATTTGAATACCACAGACGGTTGATCTTACAAGGAACAAGTGAGATTTGTTTTCTAATCGCGCTAAACTATAATACGAAAGTGGAAGGTGGAAGATTGAGCGCAGTAGCTGAAGCCAAAGAAAAGATGGAATATGTGGAGATAAGAGACGAAAAAATAAATTAACAATACAACCACAACAATAACAATGGCAACACACCAGATGATGAACCGAAGAAAAATAAGAAAAATTACAAAAAAATAATAATAATAAGAAATACATCCACATCTCCAACGATGAGGACAATATAATCAAAGAATTATTAAGCAAACCACGAAGATAGAAGACTAAGACAGAGAAGAAGACTAAGTCAGAAAAGAAGATCAAGCAAGAAAAGATATAGTTATGAGCCCAGTTATAAATTATAATTTTTTGTTTTAGAATTTCGATACATATTATTATTTTGATTTTTTTTATTTCTAAATTTAAATTTTTTAGGACTAGAGGAACTAGAATTTTTGTACACTTATAATATTTTTTCCATTTTCTTAACGACTCACAAACCCATGTTTTTGTTATATTTGGATTTTACTATGTATTACACTTATTCCTAACTATTTATAGTTTTCATAATTTATTGATATTTTTCTTAATATATTATTGTGTTAAGATTCCTCTAATAATTTAAAAAAAAACTTAAAATAATCAAATATTAAATAATTTAAATACACTTCAATAAAATATTAAAGATCAATAAATGAAGGAAAAACAACTACGTAATCAACAAAAAAAATCTAAAAAATTGGTATCTCCACGTGCAACGCACGTGTTTCTTACTAGTATATATATATATATATATATATATATATATATATCAAGTAATGATAAGGAACCCACCGTTGGGTTCCTTATGGAGCCAATTTGGTTTATGTGGCAATTCAAGTCTTGTTTTCCTTTTATTTTTCTTCTTTACTTATGTTTCAATTACTGCGTATCATTTTTTTTATTGCATTTTTTAATAAATCTTTTTTTCTTATTTATCTAAAATTCTATCCCCACACATCTTTTTTTCAAACTCATCTCATTTTATCCTTTTTTTTTTCTCTATTTAACATTAATACTACTTTTTAATTTTTTTTCTTTCTCTCTTAGTTTCCATTATTATCCATAGTACTTGGAAAAATATTTTAAGAGTTTTTCAATTTATATGTTTAAGAATATTTACTCCATAAAGATCTACAAGTATATGAAATTTTTAGACAATTCTAAACTTATGTACAATTAAAAAAAATCTTAAAATATTTCTCCAAGTAATATTGATATTAATAGAAACTACGAAAATTTCTAAACATATAAATTAAAAAACTCTTAAAATATTTTTCCAAGTACTCTTAAAATATTTTTCCACATAGTGTTGATAATAATGGAAACTAAGAGAGAAAAAAAAATTGAAAATTAGTATTAATGTTAAAAAAAGAATAAAAAGGGGATAAAATGAGATGAGTTTGAAAAAGAAATAATGGAAACTAAGAGAGAAGAAAAGAAATTGAAAATTAGTATTAATGTTAAATAGAGAAAAAAAAAAAAAAGGATAAAATGAGATGAGATGTGTAGAGATAGAATTTTAGATGAACAAGAAAAAAAGATTTATTTAAAAATGCAATAAAAAAATGATATGCGGTAATTGAAACGTAAGAAGAAAAAAAAAAAAAAGGCGTGGATCGCCACATAAGCCAAATTGGCTCCATAAGAAACCCAACGATGAATTCCTTATCATCACTGTATGTATATATATATATATATATATATATATATATATATATATATATATATATGCACAGTTGCACACACATGCAAAGTTGGAATCACAATTTACAAATATTCCCTTAAAAAATATGCAAACGAATCTGTCAAAAGTGTGGTAACAAACTTCCTCTAAAGGTTGATGGGAGAATCCCATCGTTTTTTTTTTAAATAAAATTTTATTTTTACAAGCTCCAAAATTGGATCACTTTAATTTGGTCAAGACAAAACATGCTTTCTTGTGCTTACCAATTATGTTTTTCAGCACATTAATAGCATCAATTTCCTACTAAAGACAAAGAGCATGAAGAAGGAATTCTTCAGGAAATATAGTTTTAGATACAAAGTTCCATTAAAGAAGAAATACGAAGGCAGAAGATGGAAATGATCATTTTTTTTACAGTATATGATGAGATATGACAAAGGGTAGTTGACACAACAAATCAAATCCTAGAAGGAATCAATGGAGTGGAGTTTTGTAGAAATGCCGAAGCAGCCGCGACGCCGCTCCCCAGCTTCACCGGATAACCGACGTCCAGCAGTACCATCTCGACTCCAGCAAGACACCCCAGAAGTTGCAACTGCATCGAGTAAGGGTAAACCCGTCATTTTACATGTACAACTAAAACCTCTCAAACAACATTATTAAACGACCGATAAATTCAGTTGAAAATAAGGAGAGAAGGAACCTCATTGAGGTTGCCAAGATGCCCTATTCTGAAAACCTTCCCCGCAACCTTGTTAAGCCCAAGGCCTAAGCTCAAGTTGTATCGCTTCCACGCCCTTCTCACGATTTCCGAGCTGTCAATGTACGATGGAACAACCACTGCAGTGACGGTGTCACTAAACCATTCTTCTTTCTGAGTGCAATTCTTCAATCCCCAGGCCTCCACTGCAAGCCTACAAAAAAAAATCGGGCTTGCATAAACGACCACATCTTAAGCTAAACGGGAACGGGAGGGTGGACCCACCTAGTGGCCTTGCCGAGGCGAGTGTGCCTGGCAATGACATTGTCGAGTCCTTCCTCGAAAATGAGATCCAAAGCTGCTCTAAGGCCATAGAGTAGCTGAATCGAAGGAGTGTAGGGCCAATATGTTCCCAATTTATAGAACTTTAAGTAATCATTCCAATCGAAGAAAACTCTAACAGATTTGGCAGTTTTAGTGGCTTCAAGAGCCTTAGGGCTAGCACACACGAACCCAATTCCGGTCGGGAGAGAGAGAGCCTTCTGAGAGCCAGTGAGAGCCACATCTATTCCCCACTCGTCCATGCGGAAATCAAGTGCACAAATGGACGACACTCCGTCAACAAGAAACAGAGCTGGATGCTCATAATGATCTAAACAAGAGTCATACACCAAATCAGTCATCTCAAATACCTTGCATAAACAATCTATTTGAGGAATTCATACCCAGTATTTTTCTAACTGTAGCTAAGTTGTTGGTAACCCCAGTTGCGGTTTCGTTGTGCACAATGCAAATGGCCTTAATGGTGTGTGCTTTATCTTCAGCAATTTTGGAGGCCAAAACATCGAGATTAGCTCCTTGGCCCCAATCACTTTCAACAACGTCTACGTTGAATTTCAACCGTTGCTGCTGATCTATCCACAGCAAACTGAATTGCCCGATCAGGAACGAGACGATCCGATCACCAGGTGACAATGTGTTTGTCAGTGCACTTTCCCATGCACCAGTTCCTGTCCCAACATTCAAGCAACGTTTTTAGATCAAGATTAACTAAAATCTTTCTTTCCAACTACACCCATGTCTTCATTTTCGTATAAGTCTTCTCTTCTTACTAATTTATTTACTGTAAAAAGACTCATTTTATATATACCTATTAAAACTCTTTTTCTGTTTTCTATTTACTTGAATTTTTTTGTTACAGCCTTATCTTATGTTGGTAACTGAAAAATGATAATCCTAAATGGGTAATTCCAAAACGTATTAAGTACACAGACGTATATTAGAAAAAAAAAAAAAACATTTAAAACAACTTTTAAAAAGACAGTAGATAATTTTAAGATGGATGAAAAGAAACAAGGACCATCTTTGCAAAGAGGAGGGAGTAACATTCTTAATCTTTACGACACTTTCTTAATCGACAGATATGATGTAGTGGTATAACAACAATATGATTATAGAACACATGTTTTAGCCTAAAATGTCAAAAAACATGGAGCAACTTTAGGTTGGGTTTGGATAGAGTGATTTAAAATTCAAGATTTGAAATAAATGGATTTCAAATCCACATCTATCCAAACACAACTTTTACTCAGTAACTTATGAACAAGATCAAATTAATGAAGAATTGACATATGAATCAAGGATGTAACTCTATGAAGGTAAAGGTAGAGATAAGCAATGAATAAGGATACCTGTGGTTGGAATGAGAAAAGGAGTTCCAGAGGTGGTCTTAAAGAGCTTCTTGACATCCTCAAGCAGGGTTTTGGTGAGGGCCGGAATTGCTGGAGAGCGATAATCCTCGTTATTTCTGTTCATTGCACGAAGCACTTGTTCCGGAATATTCACTGGTCCTGGAACAAACAGGTGGTTCCGTCCTGGCCCGTATACATAGTCCATCTTCACCAGATATATCAATCACTGCAATATATATACTTTTGCAAACATCATTCATCTAAATAATCACTCAATTGCAACTATCATTCTAATTCTAAACTCCAATATCACTACACAATTCTGTGTGTGTTGTATTTGATTCAGATTTTCTTCAAATCACAGTTCTTGTGAAAATACACAAACAAAACCTTATTATCATTTTTATATCAATTCTTTCTTGATTGATTCTTTATGTTCTCCCAATCAAACCTCCATCCCCACCCAAAACACACACACACACACACACAATAAAAAGTTTAAAGCTCTCTCTCTCTCTCTCTCTCTCTCTCTCTCTCTCTCCGTCATGGTGAGACACACCGCTACATGCATGCATGGTATATTGGTGCAGACATAAAACAATAGATCAAATTCTAAGAGAATGAAAAGACAGTTGGAGTATGAGAAAGAAGAGTAGTGTTTTACCTCTTTGGATGCAGGGGATTTCTCCTTTGGTATTTGCAGAGAGAGAGAGAGAGAGAGAGAGAGAGAGAGGAAAAAAGAGAGAATGGAAAGGGCAAAGATTGTACAAAATTTTATAAGAGGGCGGGAGACCAATGTGGGTCCCATGTTGGACTTCATACGTGGCAGATAAGAGATACACCTATGTCCATCCTGCGGCTACCAATCAATCTTATTTTACAAACAAATAAAATTCCTGTGCACTTGTTTTTTCTTCAATAATAATATTCTTTTTCGTCTCATTTATATACTCCACTTCTCTACCTTTTATTATTTATCCATATTAAATACATTATTCACTTTTCACATTTGTATATATTTATTATTCTTCTACTAATAAACTCTTTAATTTATGTGTATAATAATTTCGTTCAAGTTACGATATCAAAATATTTCCAATTCATTAAATATGATGTAATAAAAAAATTATATAATTTATTTCCCCAAACGTTTAAGCTATATAAAAACAAAATGAATTATATAAATAGGACGAATAGAGTGATAAAATATTGTATTTTTCTTCAAATATCTTAAAGTTTAAGTCCACATGAGAACTATTCAAGGTTCATTACATGGTAGGTTTTTTTTTTTTTTTCCAAAAAGAAAAATCCAATTCTAGGTTTATAACTTGATTCAAGGTTGGATCCAGTAATCCTATCTTAGAATGGAACCAAACTTTTATTTTTGTTCCTCTAAAATTCAAACTCATATAATTAGTTTCCAACATGATTTGCAATCACCTCATATATCATTCAATTATACTCCAAAAACATATATAATAAAGATTTTGATATATATGTCCTCTCTTTGCTAAATATTAACATTTACAACAATTTTATTTTAGTCAATCCATGATGCTATTGTATTAGAAAATAAACAATAATTTATTTTAAGAAAATATATGACAAGTTAAGTAGGATAAGATGTAGTTAAAATATAACATCAAATATACATAGTTTGATCATCAATTCAAAAAATGTCTTCAAATATATTCTCCTAAAAAACACTAAACATTAGAATATGCGAACATAATCATTGTAGCATATCATTAATTAGAATCATGTATTAAAATAAGAGAAAACGAGGCTTAAAATAACTAAGTATGCTAGTGACCACATATCAAACAAACTGAATAATTTAATAACTTAGATAAGGAAGATAGAAACAAGATTGGTTTAATCTATAAGTGTAAAATTTGAGGTCCACAAGAATAATAAGAAACAGAAGCCATAGAAAATATCAATGCCTAATTCACACACACACACACACGCTGAAAAGGTTAGAAGAGCTTGAGGTGGAAAACAATATGCGAAGGATAACGAGATAAAGGGCTTTCAACCACACCATCCTCTATGGGAACCAAAGCCACACAACTAATGTTTTCTTGATTTTGTTTTTATCCTTGCTTTCTTTTCAAAACTCTTTTGTTGTTTTTCTATTATTGTAACATCATTAATACACTCTTAGTGTCACAAAGATCTCATAATGTAAATATGCAATGACATAAAATATGACTCACGTACGTCTCATAATAAGATTCATACCATGATAAAATTTTGATCATCCATTAGAGAAAAAAGAACTGAGCTTGTTAGATCGGTATGTTTCTATCCTCCTTCATTAGGATTTAGAATCGATGTTTCTTTTAGTGGTTGAATCCCATGTCCCTATTTATCATGTTAACAAAGTGCAAAAAAAACCTAGCCTCCAAAATGTTAGCTGTCATGCCCATTTATGGTTGCCATGACTTAAAATAACATAAATACATAACATGCTGACTTTTCTCGTAAATCCTTTTATGTTCTCTTGACAACCAAATATTACAGCTCCAAAAAATATAGGACCCAAAGCATATCTGATTTTGGATAAACTGCAAATTGCTAAAATCAAAAGGATTTTTGTATGAATAACTGCAACGCCCCATGAAAATATGTTTACTTGTATTTTCATACAAATTAAGAAAATATTTGAAATTCCAATTGTATCTTTATCTTTCATTAATTATAACATTGAATGAAAGTTTTTTTTGTTTCAAAAAGTACATGGGGAGTTGAAGTGTGGTGATTTAATATATATTTAATTAAGAGCATATATGGAATTATAAATTAAAAATCATACTAATATAGTAACAAGTCTATCTTTGTGGGACGGCCGAAAATAGTATATAAGTCTATCTTTGTGGGACGGAGGGAGTAATAGATAATACTTCACAAATATACAATTCTCTTTCATGGCCATCACAATATAATGCAGATTTGCAATAAAAAGCAATTCAAGAAAATTGTTATCTAACGTCAGATTTGTAGAACACAAATATTTTTGTGCACTAGGTGCACGGATCTAGATCCGTACAACCGGATCGACCCGACCCAGGTGTGCATTTCACGTGTTCCACGCACACCTCACTCTCTCAAACCCCAGTTTTCCTGTTATATTGGCCTAACCTTTTAACTTGTCGAACCTAACCTTTTAGTTTGTCGAACCTAACATTTTAGTTATGTTCGTATAATCTTTTGCAGCGTATGACAGACTTATAATATTTTTCAAAAC
The DNA here is from genome assembly GCA_954870855.1 of Scutellaria minor. NCBI lineage: Eukaryota > Viridiplantae > Streptophyta > Magnoliopsida > Lamiales > Lamiaceae > Scutellaria > Scutellaria minor. The sequence continues at coordinate 17,334,930 of OX940729.1, read as the reverse complement.
CTTTATATTGTAATAATATAACTTTTTCGTTATAATAATATAACCTTACGTTATTCTTTAAGTACATAAAAGTTATGATATTTGTACGTAAAGATTATACAAATATAACATATATGTTAAATTATTATAACATAAAGATTAAGCCATACTATATTAATTTTTATAGTAAAAAAAGTCTAAGTAATATCAATTAAAGGTTATGATATATGTATATAAAAGTTATACTAACATAACATAAAGGTTATACTTAATTAACATAAATATTTCATAACTTTTAATTATGTTTTTTATACTGAAAAAAGTCTAAATAATTTTACTTAAAGGTTATGATATTTGTACATAAAAGTTATGTTCGTTAAACATAAAAATTATATCATAAATTAAAAAAAAAAACCTGGGCCCGAATCTAGGCCAGACCCAACTCGACCCTATCAGACCCGCGCGCCCAGTTGTACAGATCATCCACTTAGTGCACACAAACACTACTCTTTGCAGAATTGTATATACAAGATCCAACATATTAGAGTATTACAAGTGAAAAGACATCACTTCGCAAAGGTGCAACAAACACCTTCAATTCACTTCTCTGCATATTCGTGCTCGATGCTCATAACAATGTCTTCAAGCTATCAGGCTACAAGGAGCTTAAGCATCATAGATACACAAGGGCAACATGAGCTTAAGCATCATAGATACACAAGGGCAACATGAGAGAGAGAGAGAGAGATTCTAATATACAACACCAGGTAACCAAACTCCAAGCGTGAACTATGAGAAATCTAATTGAAAACCAAGCAAATTAAACAGAACATTGGTGATAGCATCTATAAAATTAAGTAGTCTTTCGAGCAAAATTGTGTCATTTACATTTATGAAGCCATTATACATACAAAAAACGTCTTTAGGATGGTGCATCAAAAAAGATCATCGTCACACATCCTTTCAACTATCCTCTATATACGTAAAGAAATTCGAAACTAAATTAATATTTAAAGAAAACAAAAGCAAAAAGAATTGTTATAGAGGGGTTTCCAAGTATATCCGTCTTTTATGTCAGCGCCTCTCGACATCAGGTGATTCAGATTTTTCTGGACTACCTGTTTTTAAAGATGCAGCAGTGTGATATCTACGCAGCAGAGCTTCAGATCAACAATAAGCAGAATTGGTAAGCCATGGCCTCAAGCCTCGACAGAGAAAAAACCAGATCAGTAGCTTAAGGCATTGAGAAAGAATTCTTTAGGGTTTCAAGCAAACAATTATTGTCCTCCTCATAACTACTTGATACCAGATGAGAAACCCTGTCTCGACTGTTGCACCCTGTAAGGCCTCCCATTGCCGAATTGTCTGCTACCATCGGATGGTGGTGGTCCAAGGATCCCAGAAGAGCCGGGATGATCAGGTAACCATGTCCCGTTATTTGGAGGTCTTTGATATGGATGCTGAATCTGTGAAGCATCAGCGTCCGCTCTTTTTCGACGCTTCCAAGCTTCAAATTTCTCCACATCAAGATCCCGATGCGGAGGAGCAGGACCATTCATGTGGGATGGTCCAACACCAGCTATCTGTTGCTCCTGTTTAAGTTTGGAGTAAATTTGTTGAAGTCTCTCACCAGACAAATTTGAAAAGGTAGATACGTAATTCCATAATCTTGTGGTCATCCCTGCAAAATGAAACATGTATATTAATTATTTATTTATCCTTCTTTTAAATCCTCTCCTATTGTTTTTCTTTTCCGAAAAACAATTTCTCCCCAATACACACTCCTACGGTCATCCCCCATTCTGCTAATGTAGAAAATCCAATTCTCAAAAGAAAAGAGTGGGAAAGCACAATATTAATAGATGAAAATACATGTGTTTGAAAAGACATACTTTCTTGCCTATAAGACTCATCCTCGTTGTACTCTGCAACGATTTGATCAATTCTCCGACCGATAAGCTGCAAGTAATTCCGTATCTTGGAAAGCACCTGACATGGTAGTGACTTAGGAGCGAAGTTCAAAACAAGCAGAAGACCAAAGCAATAGAGGTGTGGTAGTTGATACTTAAAACTACCTTCTCCTTAGGCAGGTCTGCACTTGTAGACTGCAGTTTTTGAAGACGTTTGAGAGTTTTTTCCTCATCTATCATGACATCTTCACACCACTCCCTCCACTTTACTTCCTTGAACTGCTCATAAACTTCTCCACTATCAGACATTTCACCTTCCTCTTTGACTAAAGGCTCAATCTTCTGAGATTTTGGAGCTCTTTTTTTGTTCATTTGAACATTCACTCTAGGAGAACTAGGTTTCCCTTGTCTGCCTCTTCCACCTGCTGAGACAAGGGTTTCTTTCTGTCGTTTTGCATTCTTACGACCAACTTTGACGTTGGAATTCTTGCCACCAACAGATACAACTTCCTGAAAACAGATTATGCAGGCAACAAAATTAATGATAGACGATAGATTTCGAAAACCATAGGTAAAAGAGACAATATAATCCAGGCCAATGGAAACTCCAATGCCTTGCACCCCCCAAACAAAAAGGAAAGAAAAAAACATAAAAAGAAAAAGAATTAAGAAAACAGAAGGAAAAGAAGATAATATACGAAGAAAAGTAATCATGTATGCTACAGGTGATCAACAAGTTGAGGCCTACACTTCAGCCACTGGACAACAAACTAGAGAATCTTATCAGCACAACCATAATTTCTGACATGCACCGAGAAGTGTTTGAATGAGGTGAATGTATCAAGAAAGTAAGATGATAGGTACATTTTCAAATCTGAAGAAAACTACTCAACCAGCAAACATACTAGCTAAATCACATAAAGACAATTCATCCTAAATCTGTTATCATCAAATCTATGAGGTTTCACAACGAAGAAAGGCCAACTATTATGACGACCGATTGTTCCAGACCCCATAAAAGGAAGTATGGGATAGAATTAAATTTAGGATGCATCATGATTGTCAAACCATGGATTTAAAAATAATAATAATTAAAAAAAAAAAAAAACGTCACACATACTAGGAATTGAAGATGTGCCTTTTAGTATATTTTAGCTTTCCTTGTTTTGTTTTGCTTGGAATCACTCATCCCTTGTATCTATTTTATCACTATCAATTAAATTTTCTCATATCTTCTCCAAAAATAAATAAATAAATAAAAAGAAAGAACTTCATATCCAAATATCACAATTTATGGAACAGAAGAAAATTATTTTCATTGTCAAGTTGAAGGGCTGGTGCTGGTTTTTAAGAACACCGAACACATTAACTTACCATTTCCAAAAGCTGGGTAGCTCGTTCTTTCAGTTGGGGGGCTCGAGGTAAGAAAGTTTCATGATGTTGAAGTTCCACTGGAGCAATCTTCTTAGTAAGACCAAGTTTTTCGTCCAATCTTATCTTCTCCCAGTTTCCGAATCCATGATAGTGAATTCCAAGCAGCAGCCTCGCATCATCCTCTGATGATACCAAGAGGAATAAGTGATAGAATATAAGCATATTAAAATTCATCCCAACAACATGACATCATACACAGACCATTCATTAAGGGATAAAAAAAAAATTAAAAAACCTAAAAAAAATAAAATATCGTAACACATGAAAAGTGCTCATATAAAAGTAAATACTTGGTTACTTACTCTGGTTCCACCCACAACCTTTAGACCATGTGGATGGTTTGAGGTATGCTAGTGCTCTAAATTGAGAGACAGGATCTCCATATCGGCCAATTCGTTTGGCAAGCAACTGAAGCTCTTCAACACGTCCTAACAGTTCATCGGCCTTTACAGGTACACCAAAAAAATCCAAAAGTGGACCCTAAAGGAATAGCATAACAAGTTTCAGCTGCAATACCTGCAAAGTTTCCAAATATATAGAAAAACACATTTGCAACAAAGGGACAAACCTTTGGGTCCAAAGTCTCTCCTTTAACTGCTTCACTGCAACCATCAATCAAAGCATCATAAAGCTCAATTTGAGCTTCAGTTGGAGCAGCTTCAACCGTTCCACCAACTTCTTCTGCAATCAAGCTTATCTGGCCATCATTTCCAAACTTCTTAACCTATTTTAGATCAAAGCATTGGTAAGATAAAGACCGCATTTCATAAGCCGAAAGCAAGTGACTGAGGAAACAGGAAAATATTAACAAGAATAAATATTATACACTCATCAACTCAGAAGACAACCATGTACATAGTCTAATCTAATATTTTTTTCTCAAAGGAGCTAATTCCTTTAATCATGTAGAATCAATCATTTTTTAATCAATAATCATTGTGTGATTCTGCTAGACCTTCCAGGATAATGAAATCTTTCGTGTTAAGAGGGAAAGAGGGAAGGTAGAGTGGATTAGGGATTTCAGATGTTTAAACTCCTTTCTTTTCTTTCCCTCCCCTTTCTCCCTCCATTATGCAAATATTATCTGTAACTCCAGAGTATGCCAAATAAACAATATCTCAGCCAATTTTCACAGCGGAAAATATACCCTATTCACATAAACATGTCCTATTCAACACAATTCCTAACTGTAGGTTCTGTAGCACCCAGATATAAGATGCACAAAGTATCTACATTTCATGTCAGAGACATGTCTGTCCAGAAAGTTCATTCATGAGCAAGAAGTCAAGTGGAAACTAAGTATCACTTTGTGGTACTTTTATTAGCTTACTTTACCAATATGTTTGTCCAGGCTAGAATTTGAGAACAATTGAGTCTTTTCAGTCGACAGGAAAGGAGGTAAAGGAAGAAGAGGAAGACAGAAAGGTATTGGATACAGATTAAGTCCTGTTTGTATTCTCTGATTTGAGCATATTACGAAGTCCATTCATAAATGTCGTATAGGGAGTACCAAATGAAAGTATCTTTACCGCACGAAAAAATCGAGTTGCATCTCTTTTTGGTAAGTTCCCGTAAGACCATCCTCTGACTTGAGCAGTAGCACCTTCAAGCACAGGAAGAGAGTAACCAGAATCTGCCCTCCGTCTCTTTGACAGCCTTTCCTGAGTTTCAACTCCTTTCTTTTTCCTCTTATTAACCCTTTCAGGTTGTATAGCCTCTGCATAACTTTTATTATTTCTTGCTGCTCGGGGTACTAAAGCATCCTAGAAGATAAAAGGAACAGCAAAAGAACTTATCAGACTGAAATATTTCCAAGACATAACTTGCATCCATCAGGGTAAAGTGCATACTTCAGCTTGCGCAACAGCTTCTGGCTTTATCATTCTGCTCCAGAAAGTTCCATCATCTTCGGCACTACAGAAATTGGCTACCTGCGTGTCATCACAAAGAAATTGAGTTTAAAAAGGCAATATATACAGATAAAAGAACAAGCATCAGAGATTGAAACCAATCAAACAAGAAAATCAAATTGAATTAATGAAAACAAGAAGAAACCAGGAATACAAAGCAGATAAGATGTCTTTCAGAAGTATTTCACTATTGTTAAGACTACAGCAACAAAAGAAACTGAAAAGGAAAATGTCAAATTAAAGAATCAGCAGAAATATACAAGTACTCTAACCTTAAAAGCACTCAACAATTCATTTCCTTCCTCTACTTCAGTTGCTTTGTCTTCAACCTTTTCTGCCCTTTCAAGAATCTCATCAATATCCATACTAAGAAGCCTTTTCTTGCTTTCCTCATCATTCTTATCTTCTTTGAACAATTCTTCCGCCCCAAACCTCAGGATTGCTGAGAGCTCATTCTGTATGATGATAACCAAAAAGTAAGAAAATGCTGATTTATATACACATACACACAAATAAAATTGCATACATACTCTTTGAACTTACATAAGCATAATCTTTAAACTTACATAGGTTAATTTAAAAGCTTACCTTATCAAAATTACTTGCTTTCTTCGCTTCCTTTTTCTCCAGTCTGCCCTCTGCATTCAGTTTTTGAATAACTAAATGGTCCAGAACCTATAAAGAGAACTTTATGAAGTGAGAACTCAGACAAGAATGAAGAACCATCCACCATTTTTCGATTAAAAACCAATTCACAAAGCAAAATCAGATGCTTATAAAAAAAGCAAATAAATATAAAAAATACACTGGTCAAATATAAATATGTAAGCAACCATATTGCAGTTTGCAGAATTGCAGAACTTATAAAAGGAAAATCAAAGTCTAGCTCACTTAAAAAAACAGTTATAAAACCATGAATAGTGAAAAAACTTTGAAGTATAGCATTACCATCTTCTTTTTAGCCCGCTCCAATATATCTTCCTCAACACTCTTGCTCGTAACAAAACGGTAAATGTTAACCACTTCTTGCTGGCCAATCCTATGAGCTCGGCTCATTGCCTTATTTTAAAAAAATATATAAATATAGTAAGAAGACATACAATGATGCAAGGTAAAGCAAAACAGCAATTTCAAGGTACCGTGATAGTGTATCATAAGAATCATCTGATGCGAACCTGTAAATCATTTTGTGGATTCCAATCTGAATCAAATATGATAACTGTGTCTGCAGTGGCAAGATTAATGCCCAAGCCACCAGCACGAGTGGAGAGAAGAAAACAGAAATCCTCACTTCCAGGAGCATTAAAATGTTCCATGGCCTGCTGACGTAATTCAGCCTTTGTGCTACCATCAAGTCTTTGAAATTGGAACCCTTTGAGACAGAGATATTCGGCGAGTAAATCCAGCAATCTAACCATCTGCGGTCATAAAGGCTAGTTCATTCTATGAGCTCAAAAATGAAGCAAGGGAAGTAAGCAAAGATTTCAAGAAAGACCGAGTCTTAAAAGTTTTCCGTCAGCATAAGATTCTGAATGTGGTATATGTAAGTTTAGAACCAAAACTATGCTACAATAGCAGAGGAACAATCCTTGAAACAATGAAGTTGCAGAAAGTATACAGATAAATGATCAGCTTTGATTATCAGAAAATGATATCAGGTCCGACTTGCTTTTGTGGCAATCACTATCCAATTTCCACTATGATGGAGTAAGACAAATCAAAACAAAATAACAATTGGCCAAGACAACTTCCATGCCATATGACTATACAATTAAAAAAAGTAGAAGATTGTTATTTTTTTTTCCAAGGCCATACCAAACATTTGAGCAGTCCAACAAGTTCATTCACAAGTAATACAAGAGAGACATGGCACAAATGGAAAACAACAATAACGAGTGACTTATTCCAAACCTGAGAAAATATCAGTACGCGATGATTGGTCTCATGCAATCTATTGAGCAGCTTGTCTAGTATGACCAACTTTCCGCTACTTAGAATAATTCGTTCTAGTTTAGTGCTACCTAAGAAATTTGTATCCCCACCATAACCATGGTCTGCACTTTCAAACAAAAATGGATGATTGCAGCATTTCTTCAACTCCACCACAATATTTAGAAGAGAGACCTGCAAAATAATTTTTAAGATGTTTTAAACAATTTTTTGCTTCACATAAATGGGATATTCAAATTAGCCAACAACCCCATTAACAAAATCTATTTGCCGGCATGTTAACCATTTATATTCAAATGATTAGATATTTTAACTGATGGAAGGGAAGTAGTTTCCCATCCTGATCAACAGTCAACATAAAGTGAATTCAGAGGAATTGTAGTGGTGAAGCACCAAACAGGAACAAAACCAAAAAACAGTAATTCCTTTTAAATTCTGCAGAGAAATTGTGAACAATCCACCTAGAGGACTTCAAAAGAATGATTAATACAGACCTGATTCCCCCGAACTCCTTTATTCAAATCATGGAAGTTACGTTCCAAAATCCACTTGTAATACCTGATGAGAGGGGGGGGGGGGTTAAGCAACTGATACTAATGATCACCCAAGTAGATGTTCTTCCTTACTTCAAAAGAAAACTCACTGTTTCTGAAGTGGTGACATCTCAACCCTAAGGATGCGTTCAATCTTAGGAGGCAAAGACTTCTCCACATCTTTTATTACTCTTCTGAGAATGTGAGGTCTCAGTTCCATGTGAAGATTCGTAAGCTACAAAAATTTGAAAAACGCAAATTCACAGCTAAATTACAAAAATGAATCTCCAGGAAAAAAAAATTCTTTTTTTTTAAGGAGTGAATGATGTGGAGGCCAAGAAAAACGTGTACCTCTGTTTCATTGAACGAACTAAGATTCTTGTACTTTTGAACAAAGTCATCCTTACTCTTAAACTTGTCAGGATCAAGAAAATGAAGCAAAGCCCTGCAATTGTGTAGTAAACAAATTCAAGAGTCAAACAGTGTAGCAAAAAAGGTCGAATTTAAGCATTATCAAAAAAATCTTGCACTAAATGAAGACAAATTATTAAAGCATCAGGGGCAACTAACAGAAAAAGATACTCTAATAACCTAAAAGGAAAAAATCAACCGTATCTCAAAGGCTAAAAATGCCCCGAAGAAGAAGCAAGATATCATAAAGGAGTTGAAGGCAAATCTTCCAAAGGGTTGTACAACAGAATCAATCAAAAATTTAGCAATAGAAATTTGCTATAGCAACAACCAATTCCAAAATTTTCCTTGGGAAACATTTTCGAGAGTTGGGAGAAGGATAAACTTCTGATTAAGTGATAAATTAATACAACATGCATACTTGAGATCAAAAGGTAATCAATTTCTAATCAAGAGCACATTACAAACAGATAATTATTTATCAAAGACAAAATATATCACCATAGCTCTTCAACACTGTTTTGCAGGGGAGTGCCAGTAATCAGCAACTTGTTCTTTGTGCTAAATTCCTGTAAACACAAAGATAATACTCAAAATTCAAGTAACTTAAGTATACACTAAAACAGTACATTTAACTAAAAAATCGTCATACTGATAATGTCATGTACAAAGAGGCCTCGCTGTTCTTTAACCTATGTGCTTCATCAACCATTAGGTAGTTCCACTTAATTTTGGAGAGGACAGCTTTATCCTTCAATAGTACTTCATACGTAGTCAGGAGAGCATCAAACTTTGTACTCCTGCCTGTTTTTTTGTCATTGTAAAACTCAAATTGCTGGCAGACCTGCAATTTTTTTTATGAACATTTCAGAAAGAAAAACCATAACAAGATAGAGATAAAAGATTGACCAAGTCTTCCAACAAGAAACCAATCAAATATTATGTAGATTAAACTCCGAACACTTTCCAACTAGTTACTACAAAACAAAGACTACCATCATAATACAAATAAAGAACAGTCAGAATTCATCAGATCTTATCTCTTTAAAAAAAAAAAAAAACCTTCACATCAAATATAAAGGTGATGTCATGCACATTTTCTTCTAATAAGACCAAAGAACAGAGTATCTGCCTGATTCAGATAAAATGGAACATTTTGTGGACAGACAATGTACCTTCGCGATAAGTTAAAAAGTAACTAGTCAAACAGGCACAAAACATTACAGCTACCCCAAATCTGCTACATGATTTGAGATCTAATGACTAAATGTGGCTTTGAAAATCCACACTTCAAGGAGCAATAACATAAATAATAAATTCAAAATGAAGTGGTATGTTAAGTGAACGAGAAATGGAGACTAAGAGAGTATGGCACAAAATGGCTTGCTATCAAAATCTACTTTTGATTGAAGTTAACATAATTCTAGGGGATAAACACTTCCTTTTAAACAATACAGATGAATTTTTTCACAAGCAAATGCTTTAACTCTACTTTTGGATTGAGGGATATATTTGAGGACAAAATTTGAAGGAAGAATTTTAAATTACTCTCGCACATGTGGATTTCAATCCACCAAAATCAATTTAAAAAACAAACAAACTTAGAGCTATGAACTTCAAGTCCTTCATAAAATGAAACTATCTAAGCAACATTGAAAGATTTGTTACCATGGGTTTGAATCCATAACCATCAATCCAAACACAACCCAAGGGAAAAGAAGTTAAGCAGATATGAGATCATCACTATATCCATCATAATCGTACTAGTAAAACAGCTGAGCCACCACACACCAACAGATGCAAAACAACTGAGCAAAGTGCATAAAATCCAACATAAAACAAAATATAATCGAAGATGGACATTTTGAAAAAAAGTATTTGCACCCACCTCACGGCTAGCACGAGTTCCAACATATATAATAACATTCATGCTAGGCAACCACTTTCTAAATTCTTTTGCCCAATTCGACAAGGTAGATAGTGGAACAACAACAAGAAATGGTCCTTGAATTTGCTGTGAATTCTGTAGAAATGAATATGAATCAACAGTTATCAGAACTTTGTAATAATTTTCAAAGCTCACAAGCAACATAAAGTACCTGTAAAAAACCAAGCATTGAAACTGACTGAACAGTTTTACCAAGGCCCATTTCATCAGCTAAAATTACATTGGTATCATTTCTCCAGCTGTGCTGCAAAAGAGTCACCGATCAGCACTGGTCTTCATGAAAGGACTTGACAAAAAAACTAAGAAAATAACTTGCTCAGATTAAATTCACCAAGAACCACGTTCGCACCTGTTAACTAAAAAGTTCAGACCTTCAAGCTGATAATCACGGAGATTCCCTCCTTTTAACCACTCAGGCTGCTCATCAAGCTTCCTCAGACTTCCTGAGAGAATGACACAGCATTATTAAATTCATAAGAATGATCACCGGTCATATGAAGTTAGATAAAGCATACAAAAAGAACAATCATTCATTTTTTTATGAACTTTAAAACTGTTTATATAGCTATTATTAGGAAGCTAAGAGACAATTACAAATTCATGTACACAAACTATAGGAAAATTCAAAAAACATCTAAGAGAGCAGTAATATTGGCCTATAAAATGGAAGTACTAACCTTTGATTTTCTTGCGCTGGAAATCTACAGTCTTCCCTTGAACCATTGCTGCAGCCTCTCGAGCCTGCACCCATGACACAGTCATGAGGTTGATGAACTAATGCACACTTAACTTTAAAATCATTAACCTAAGAATATACCATGATGAAATGAACGATTCAGTTCGTATGTGCCGAAAAGTGGCAAAGTTGACCGAACCAAATACAACAACCAAATCTAAACATAGTATGTAAAAGTTGTGAAGGAAAAAAGTTAAAAGTTTCACAATGAAAAGTTCCTTTGCAGCAATCTTATTTGGATTGTGCCTTCACTTTCACAAATCAGAAGAAGCATTGTTCAGTAGATTATTCCTCTTGTGAGCCAATATTTGATGCTATACCCAACCCCAGAAACAAAGAAAGACATACATCTATGATGTCATGTTCTCGTAACCATTACCTCCCCACTGCCCAAAACATAAGCACGAGCACTCTCCTAATGTCATGTTCTCGTAATCATTACCTCCCCACTGCCCAAAACATAAGCACAAGCACTCTCCTAATGACCAACAACTCTCTCAGCGAAGGGAAATTAAAAACAGTTCAAATTTCTTATTCTTTAAATTAACGATTAAATAAAATTTCCAAAAAAATTAACTTAAAAGAAACTTGGAGAACAGTTTACTCATGATGAATTACATGGTAAGAACAACTCAGCAATGCCATGAGGATCAACAAACATGCACTGTCTGATCCAAGGATATTCGCAGAGACAGAGATTGTAAGAATTGATACCTTGAACTCATCAATAGCATCTTGAGCAAATGAAATATCTGTGTCCTTTTCCCTACAAGACATGAAAAAAGATGGATCTTAAGCTCTAGCTGATATATCTGACATGCAACAGTGTCAAAAAATTAGATACCAATTCCAAGCTATGGACAGACCACTGAAATGTACACCATGACAAAGTATCAACACACATTAATCTAGATCCAATAATAGAAGAGAAGCAGACAAATCACTTTTAAACCATATCAGATTACCAAGTAGCTTCAGCATAAGACAGTCCTTGCCACTTGACCAAATATTCTGGCACTACATCACCCAAATTATCTTTGATGATTCTCTCCGCTATCACCCTCTCCACCTGAGCATGGATCATGTAATCCAATCAGAAAGGGTTTATCACATATATGTGGAGTTAGAACACACCAAAAAGATTGTGGTGCTAAGAAGCAAACCTGACTGTTTTGCTTAATGATATCCAGGTCCATTTCCTTGCTGACATCATTTACCTCAATCTAGTCCACATACAACAGTTGAAGTTTACAAATAAGATGAGACAATAGAACCATCAAAAAATAAATAGAGAGAGACAAAATGTCCAATATTTTCATTGTGAGAATGGGAAAAAGAGACAACGAAGATGGATAGTGGTTAAATGTGCAAGGCATAGCAGGGCAATATTGTTGTTGTTGTATGTCTATCTTAGTAAACAGTAAAGCATACATATGCATTTAGCTCACAAAACCATACACAGAACCCTCTTGGACACATGTATTCTCAAAATAGAATTCAAAATTAATCTTTAGATTACCTCCTCCCGAGATACCATCTTCCGGTATTTGACATCTTCCATCACTTTCTTTGTATAATTCAAAACCTTCTTAAAACCACTGAGCTGAAAAATCAAAGAATTTATCAATTATTTCTGCCACAGTGGAATGGTTAAGATTTATACAATGCAAGCTACAGTTCTTCTGTAAACAAAGACGTTATGAACTCTAGCTGCCAATGATTTTTACTCTAGGGATTCATATCTGCCAAACTTACATTCTGCAACTCAGAAAATGATTTCCATTGACAGTGTAAATGTGACTGGCCTTTCCACTTTATTAGAAACTCCATCTCACTCCAATCTGGTTCTGAGTCAAACAAATAGCCCAACAGCACAGGCTCGGTGGATTTGTTACTCCTTGAAGCCTCTTCAGCTGTGCCCTTTGGTTGATGCCATAATACTTTCTCAATTGCATCTCCATCTTCTTCTTCAATCTCATCCTTCTTGAGAACAAAATTAGCAAACAACTCAAGACCCGGAAAAGCTTCTTTATTTATATATAATAGAACTACAACAATCAATTGTGTACAAAATTTTATAAAATGTATAAGAAAAGACAAAAGATAAATGGTGAGAATTAGCAATCTTATAACAAATAGCTTTGATGAATTAATAAATGCACACGAACCAAGTCAGAATGAATCCAAAAATATGTCAAAACTAACAAAGCATAATACGCTTATTCATTATAAATAGTGATGACTTGAATAAATAGGACTCTAAAAGATAGAAGAAAGAAGTTGCCAGACTGGTATACATAACAATGATACAGATATGCCAAAGAAAAAAATAAAAGAATTCTATAACACATACAGACCTTTTGTTTTTTTTTCACTTCATCATTGTCTTCACTTTCATCACTCTCAACATATGACTTCCGCACAGAACGACCTGAAGTTCGTAGTTCATTGTTCCTACTAGAAATATTACCAGAAGCAGATCGACCACCATTTTTCCTGTGACCTGGTGCACCTCTCTTTCTACGCTTAAATTCCTCATCACTACCATTTTCTGAGTCCTCAGCAGAAGACTCATCATCTTCCTCAAAAAAAGTCCTACCCTTTTTTCTCCGAGTGGATGATGCAATCGATTTAATTTCCCTGGTAGACTTCAAACTACGACCCCCCTTACTGGACTGCTTGGCCCTATTTTTCTTGAAGTAGGCATCACCTTCATCTGACATATCCAATTCATCATCATCAACATCATTATCATCCTCCTCAGATTCTTCAGCATCCCAATCTTCATTTTTATCCTGCACATTGATGGAAAAACTAGTCCACTTAAGTTCACTCAAAACATAGTAAAACATAAACCTCAACTAAATTATCAACCTAAGCACGTCCTTACCACAACACAATCTTTTTTTTTTTTTAAGAAAACCATTTAATTAATTAATTACTTTGAAAAATGGGTACACTTACATATATTGGGCTGAGACACCCACTCCAGATATCCAAACTAGACAATCAGAAATGGATAGCTAAACTATGATCCCTAGCCAAATCAGAAACAATGAACTAAACGAAAATAATAAACCTTTTGCGCAAGAAGCCTCATTTTCTTCCCAACTAAACAAACAAAAAAAAAAAAAGAACTAAAACTAGATATAAAAAAAAAAAAAAAAAAAACCAACAATTTACAAAGTCAACAGAAAAGTCATGTAGCCAGCACACCTAGAACATTGATGTTAAAATACAGGGTGCAATTACTTGTATTACAAACTGAGCTACCAAACACATGCATGAATAGGAACAGGGAGGAGAGAAGCATTAAAGTGAGGCCAAATAAGAAAGGGGCACAAGTCATGTAGTAAGTTTGGATAATACGAAACTACTCATACAATCAACTTTACCAGGTGTATCTTAATTCACTGATAATTCATTGAACTTGAACCATAGAGATATAAGGTTATGTTGCATACATGATAGTGAATTCCATGTATGAACTTAACATAAAAATCATAATTAAATCATATGAACCTACTAATACAATCAACATCATCAAAAGAATTGTATTTTACTAATAAAGCACGCATCTTAGTTCATTTAGACCTTGAAAAGGAATTTCATCATCAATATATAAATAATACTTCAAGCATTGATACAAAGATAAAAAAGAATCAAATTTTCTGCTCGATCCCCCATTTCCTTTCCCCCGGATTGTAGTTCAATCGGTTAGAGCACCGCCCATGAAGTTCAAACACAATGTTTGATACAATAGATCAGTAAAATTTTCCAAGGTAAGAAAGGGCTTACATAAACCAGATTCTCACACAGATGTTTCTTAACAAGAAAGACAGATTTCACCATTTGCCTGCGTCTAAGAGTCTGCCTCCCTTCACTAATCACTCTCGCCTATATATATTCATTACACAGATAAAGCACATGTTTATTGAGTCATGGAGATATAAGATTCCATTCCACACCTCAGTTCCTATGATTGCTATCAAGTTTTTACATCAACAATGTATGAGTTCAAGCATTAGAACACCAACTTCAAACACAACAGTTAAATACAATAAACGTGTCGGACTAACTTCCGACATAAGAAGGAGTTTACATAAACCAGATCTACAAGAACATCTCTTATCAAGTAAAAGACACAATTTTTCAAGCCAGCCCTTGCAATATTTTCTGTTTCTCCAAGAACATCTAGTAGTATGCCCTATTCTCTTGTCAGCATATATTCATTTTCCACATATGAAAATAATTCCTTACCATAAATATATTTCTCAAATAAAACAAAGGAGTAAGTTTGGATTTATCTAGGGGTAAACAAACAAAAGTAAAGAACAAGAAAGAAAAGCTAGAATATTAGCCATTTTCCTAATCATCTCCACAGGTAAATAACAATTAGATCTGCATCAATTTAACAACAGCATTATCCCAATATCTTTATGAAAAGGCACACTCAAACTCGTGAATCCAATTGTTACTCAGTCACCAAA
This sequence comes from Scutellaria minor, assembly GCA_954870855.1. Lineage (NCBI taxonomy): Eukaryota > Viridiplantae > Streptophyta > Magnoliopsida > Lamiales > Lamiaceae > Scutellaria > Scutellaria minor. The sequence goes on along the minus strand of OX940729.1, from coordinate 17,319,629 downwards.
AATGTTCTGAATTAGCTAGGAGTCATTTCTCAAATCTGAGTAACTTGTGTAATCTAAAATCTTGAACTTCCTAGGAGCATGAAAAAACACTTCAGCAAACAATGGTCCATCCAATGCAGTTTATCAATGCTTTAGCATCTACATGCCCAAAATACATTGTATAAATGGAAAGTCACATAAGATAATGTTGCTCTAGAAAACAACAGACCAGGAGAACGACACTGTGTCAAACACTAAATATTAGTAACTGCACTATGCATGCCTTAACCTAAATATCTGAAAATAAGTACTCCAAGCAAACTATAACACTTTATTGACTAGAGTAGCGAATAATAGAAAACCTTGATTTGTCTGTGCCCCCTTGTCGCCCCATAATCAGGATCAAAGTCAGCATCATCAGGATCATCTTCTGCAAACACAAAAATATGCCAATGTAAATTTAAAAAAAAACAGATAGCAGAAAAAAGAGCATGTCTGCCATTATTCATAAATGTGATACAATTCCCCTGATCACACACAAAATTCAAAGGAATAAAACAACAGTTACCATCTTCATCATCTTCTTCATAATCTGCATCTCCATCACCATATTTGTTGGCTTTCAACCCCTTTGATTTCCTAGAGATACCGCTGGGAGCAGCAGGTGGTGGTGGCAGCTTCGAACTATACCCACTTGTATGGTTAGTTGCTCTATAATTATTTAGAGACTCACTGGGATCATCACCATCCTGCTCGTAGTACTCATCAGACAACATCTCATCAGCAGGAACAATCTGATGTCCCTTCCTAGTCACTGTTTTATGTGTCATGTCATCATTTTCAGATTCCATCATATCCTCTGCTCCATCAGAATCCTCCTCCACTTCAGAACCTTTATATTCTGACCCACTCTTAGACTCCTCCCCTGACTCTGATGCTCCCCGGGATGTCGTTGCCGGTGGGTAATCCTTCCAAAAAGTTGAGCCCCAGTTTCCTCCTATAGTCGTTCCCCTGATAGGGGGCTGGTTATCTCCTATCCCCATATTACTGCTACTATTTTCTCCAGGATTATTACCAGGCATGGGCTCTGTAATTTCCTCATTATTGGCAGTTGCATTCTCCTTAAGCCTACTGTTATTCATGGCCAGCTGCTGTAAGTGACTTCTCTCATTCATAGCAATCTGTTCTGCTGCTTCATCAGAAGAATTTCTAGAAAACGCCATGTTATTTTCTTCACATTGAATTGATTATAGAGTTGCCAAATGTGAAACCAATAACCAATTGAAGGTAACGAAAGTGGGCAGACACTTTCCAGAATAGCTCCCTGCAATGCCTCTGCCATAAGCATATACAGTAAGTTGGGTATCCAAACAACAAAAACCAACTAAAATTAGAAGCGATACAGATTGTTCACACTTTTTAAATTGATTAATGATGTTACCACACGGCCCGTGAATTAATTTCTCGAGTTAACAAATTTTATAGTAAAATAAATGGATCGGTTTCTTAGCACTCCAAAATCGCTGGGAGAGCTAGAAGAAAACCAGAATTTCTCGAGTGTGTAATTGATTACCAAAAAAACCCTAAATCTACATCGACGAAAACCCTAAACATACTAAAAATGGCGTATGGGTTGGAAAAGGAGCTGATTGTTGAATTTTTTCAAAGAAACTAACCTTTGCGCACACAAAAACAAAAGCGAGGGAGAATTACGTAATTCAGTCAAAGGTGATTTCGTAAATCTAGTGGGGAGGGGAGGTTTAAACTCCCGATTCGCCGGAGAACTGGTTACGGCTACCACAGTAAAGCCGGCGGCGGCGGCGGGAAATATAGGTTTCAAAAACGATACCGTTTGATAGGCTTGTCAAGAAATTTTGGTTTGGGTGAAAAACCGCAAAATTTACCACCCAAGGGCAAAAGCAGATTTGGGGATAGCAAAATCGACGAATCGGAGGTTTCGATTGGATTTATTCTACCAGTGTTGTTGTCCGATGATGCACACAGAACAGGAAAGAAAATTTAGAGAGAGAGGGCGTGCGTGTATATGCGTCTTTTCGAGTTTTATTTTTAGAGAGAGAGAGAGAGAGAGAGAGAGAGACGATTATCAGAGAGGAAATTTGGATTTGTGTGAGGTTATTTTGCCCTTAGGCGTAAATGATAATATAGATACGGATGGGGTGGTTAAAACATTTGTGATGAGAGGGCAACTTTGTCATTTTCTGATCAACGTACCATTTTTAAGGCATAAGGTACCATCTTTAATGCATAAGATATTGCTGCCATTAAGGACTCTTTGTATCCTCTTTTGAGTCTAATTGCTAGGTGTTTTAGTCCTTTTACTTCTAACAACAAGCATTCTAACTTCTAAGAGAGTTTTGATAAGTGAGGTATCGTAAGTGTTGGGATTCTGAGTAAACCTAATCCTATTGGCTTTGAGTTAATTAAGTTTATCGGGTTATAAATACATAGATATTTTTTCTAAAACAAAATTTGAATCAAAATGTACATTACATTCAATTACATGCAAAACTAAGAAAAATAATTATATGCAACTATCTAGATACATGCAACTTGACTTGACGTGTCTTATGTCTACGCCCACACCCAAGACCGGTCCTTACATTTTGAGGTTATGGCGAAATAAAAAAAAATGGGTCCTACAAAAAAAAGATAAACATTTTTACTTAAACAATAAAACTTAAAAATCTGAAAATAAGTAGAAAAAAAACTAACTCATTCAACAAGTCGACACTTGTAAACTTTAAAGCAAAAATAAGCTTCAAATTATCATTAAAGATATCTAGATCTCCTAGCATTTTGAGAAGCAAAATCATTAATAAATTTTTTAAGATCAAAAATTTTCCCAACACATTGCATTCCATGCATAAAATTGTTAGCGCAAATAAGATTTTATCAATTTTAGTTTTAAAAAAAAAAAATTATTTTGATGTTATAGTAACTAATATAATTAGCAATATTCTATATAAATAATAAAAATATTAGGAAAATAATCCAAATAAATTTAAAAACATAAATAATTGATTGTGTTATTGTGGGTAAACTTGTTTGTTGCACTTGCAATTCAAAAAATACACAATCAACATCAATATCATATTTGTTGTTATGTGTAAGAGAAACTTGAAAATTAATACAACATTCATACAATCTCTTACCATGAAAAAAGCCACTTTTAAGATTAAACAAAAAAAACCAAAAATATTTTCAAAGTTTTTCAATTATTCAAATATACTCTTCAGAGATGAAATAACTATGTCAACTATAACAAGAAAATAATTGATCCTAGTGAATTTTCTTCATGGCAATCTTCATTAAATTATTTCTTCTTATGAGTTTAACATTTTTAGTAAATATATTGTAACACCCCATTTCAAGTAAACACCCTACATTGCATATTTTATATAAAATTTCTTTTATCGTTCAAGTATAAATGATTTAAGTGCAAGTTCTTATACTACTTAAAGTTATGATTTACAAATTATATTATGATCGATGATTTTAAAATTTTTATGATCTAATATCTCTTTCGAGATTTAAGGATTTTTGCAGGATAACTTATGGAGGAAACCGAGCTCGATCTCCACTCACTCGACACATACGAATGGAAATAAAAAAAAAAGATAAGATGCTAATTAGATTTAATTGAATAAAATGATTTTAGGTTTTTATGCTAATTTTATTCATTACCGCTTTCGAATACTTTCTTTTTATGAAATTAGACGTTTTACTTGAACGAGCATGCATTATAGTAAATATTAAAATAACCACAATACTTATTAATTTAAGTACGTTGGAAAATTTTGATACTTGTTTTTATGCTATTTAATTTTCCTTTCATTTATATGATTACACATTATACTATTATTGTTAGTCTCTTTAATAATGTGTACACATATTTATGTATATATATGTGATATAAGACACCAAAGTAAAAATTGAGACAAGCTATACATATATACATACACACATGAGATTTTTTCACACAAAATATCAAGATAAACAAATTAATTTAACTTTTTTTTTAATCTAAATCTTCCATAGTAAGTCTTGGTAAGTCATGACTAGACCCTAGCCTAGCCACCTCATCATCCTACTTCAACTTGCAACATGCAACACATCTTTTGCTTGAGGATTTATCTCTCTCTCGCCCAAGCCATAAGAAGAGAACCAAAGCCATAAGTAGTTGAACATAAGAAGCAAAGAAAGGGAAGAAAACACACACATACTCTCAAACCCTCACGGTCTTGTGCTCACATCTCTCTCTTGGTAAGTTTTGGCTAAACTCTCTTAATACCTTCATTAAATCTCATGATTTATGATTAATATCTTAGGTTAGAAAGTCCAAAGATGTTCTTTGGTAATTGGTTGGGAATTTTATGTTGCTTGAATGGAGAAATAAGTTGTTTCTAGAATATACTTAAGGATGTGCTCTATTTTGCTTTTGTTTTGGAACTGTTCGAAAGACTTAGAGATTGAATTAGACTAAATACTTTTAACAGGTTGTAATATACCAGGTGAAGAACATTTCTGTTAAATTTCAGAAGATTTGGAGTTAAACTCGATTTTTTATGATTTTTCTAAGATAAGCTGTTCAGAGACAATTTTTGCCCTGTTTTTAGGTCTGAATCATATAATTTTTTTGAATAGTATACTTCGAATTTATGCATAATCTTCTACTATGTTTTAGAACCAGTTCTTAGGTACATGTAGGAATTCAGTATGCATTTTTTTGAGTTTTGTACGATTTATGCCGAATTTTACAACATAACCTGTTTTCTGCATAGATGATGTCCTGTTTTCAGTCTTGTTCTAAAATTCATAACTATTTATTGAGATCATATTTATAAGCCATATTTTACTATGTTGTAGTACACGTTCTTATGAGTATGTAAAAATTTACTATGTAATTTTTAGAATCTTGTGTGATTTATGATGATTTTTATAAGAAAGTTTATTTTCAGCATGTGTTATGTCCAGTTTTCAGCCAACTTAAAAAATTCATAACTAATTATGTGAATCTTATTTTCAATTGATATTTTTATATGTTATACTTGAATATGTTGTCTGATTACTATAAAAATATGAAAGTATTTCATCAATCCTATAAGGTATGGTGAATTTTTCATTTGAAAGCTGTTTTGGAGCTAGAATTGAAGTGAAAAACTAGTTAAATGTGTGATTTTTAATTCTTTGTACAAACAGTTAAAATTCATGAAATTTCATCATGTTATACTAAAAGAAGTTATGTGATTATATGAATAATTATGTGATTTTTAGGAATTATATGTGAATTATCAAAATTATTACATCTTTATATGTCATTTTAGGTCCAAAATTACTAGTTTAAATGCTTAACAATTAAGTTATAAGTATGAATATGCTTTAGGTTAAAGTAACCTAATATAAATACAAAAGATTATGTTATATGACATAAAGAGGCTAATCAGTTAAGTGTGTCAAGCACAGTCGAGACGATCGGTGAATCCAAAAGCAATCCTTGCACTATCAATGTACAAGTGGGTAACTTCTACTCTCTACTATGTGTTGTTAATTGAATTGATAAGTTATGTATGAAAATCTACAGTTGAAGCCCGTAGCTATAACCAGTATGTAACTTCCATATTAGGCGACGACCATAAGAGCGAAAGTGTCTAGTCTATGAAAGCGACCATAAGGGCGAGAGTGTCTGGTCTATGCAAGGTTTAGTGGGCGAGCGACTCCCACATTCCTTTATGTTATGTATGGTCCAGGGTGAGCGTACCCGAAGGACATGTAGTACTTGCTTAATAATTTAATTACTTCAATGTATTAGATAGTAAAGTTATCCCACTGGGATCCCTCTCCGGAGGTGTCTCATGATGCTACTTTTTATAATTTTCAAGCTCGGCAGATGATGGCATGGACGTGTAGCAGGTTGGGCTGACTTCTCACTGTCTTTATAAAGTTGATGTACTAGAATAATGTTTCCATTGAGAACAATAGGTGGTGTAAATATGTATAGTATATAAATCATGGGCCTAGACTTATATTCTATTATATATATAAGTTTATTGTGTATATTCATGTAGATCCTTGATTCGAACTTTTTCCTAGAAATGTGGGTAAGACACGACTAATCTTTGTTTATAGACAAATATATATGTATATATGTTATGTTTTAAAAAAAAAAATTTAACTCTCGTGTCTTCACTTTTAAGACTTCTGTTGTATATTAGAAAGTAGTTATGATTTCTTTAATTCTTAAATAAGTAAAGGGTGATGACCCATTTCCAATTAAAAGGGGAATGGGGCGTTACATATATGATCAATTATATGATTTATTGGGCCAAATAAGATAAATGTTTGATAACTATAATATATATATATATATATATATATTATTGGATGAAAATTTGGGGTCCCTTAAAAAATGGGCCCTATACTGTCGACTTTCTCGTCCTAGCTCAAGGTCGGCCCTGCCCACACCCTCTTGCTTATGTGTGAGTTCTATCATACATTTAATACATTTTAGTTAGACAAGTAATATCTTTTTGTTATAGGACTAATAAATACTCTTACCTCAATTCTGCTAAAAATGTAATATATTTTACTTACATATTTAATAGTTTTTAGTTATGCGAGTATTACATTTAAGCTATAGTTCAACAAAATAAGGTAATACATTTTTGTGATAAACTAATACATTTATATAACACAATTATTTATGTGCACTAAGTGCACGGATCCTAGATCCGTGCAATTGGGTCGACCGGACCCGAAGGTGTGTTTCACATGTCCAACGCACGCCTCACGTGCCCACACGTGCACCCACACACTCAAACCCTAGCTCAAATCTTAGTTTCGTAGTTATGTTGGTCTAACATTTTAGTTTGGTGAACCTAACGTTTTAGTTATATTCGCATAACCTTTTAGTTATGTTCGCATAACCTTTTACAGTGTATGACATACCTATAATACCTTTCAAAACATTTATGTCGTAATAATATAACATTTGTGCATTATAATTTAACCTTTTCGTTATAATAATATAACCTTATGTTATTCTTTAAGTACATAAAGATTATAATATTTGTACATAAAGGTTATGATAATATAACATAAATGTTAAATTATTATAACATAAAGGTTTCAGCTATATTACATGAATTTTATATAGTGAAAAAAGTCTAACTTATTCATTAAAATGTTATGAAATCTGTGCATAAAGGTTATACTATTACAACATAAAGGTTACGATATAAAAAAAAAACTTGGGCGCGAATCCAGGCCGAATCCTACCCGACCCAACCCATGTGCGCCCAGTTGCATGGATCATGATTCATACACTTGGTACACACAAACACTACTCTCTGTATAATACAATTAATAACTTTATATAATACAACTAATATATTTATGTAATATATGATTAATATATTTCAGTAAAATAATAAAACTATTTTTAAGTAAAATAAGATAATATATTTAAGTCAATGGAGAAATCCATTCATATTATATGGTTAATACATTTACATGATATAAGTAATACTCTTATGTTTATCATCGTAAAATGAGGTACATACTACATTTATGTTAGTGAAATAATACATTTATGTGATACATGGATGGGGCTGTACACATCCTAATTACTAAACACACTCACCTCAAATCATTTTAATACTACAAATTTTTCGACACACTTCATAACATTAAATTATACACTTTCAATTAAATAACATAAAAATTAAATAAAAAAACCTCGTAAATTAATTATACTTCATTTGATATACCTCATACATCGAACTCTAACCACAAACCCTAATTGCACACACTCTATCCACACCTCAAAGATTTTCCCCCATTTATTAGAAAGCAAGGTTCGACCATATAATCGTTCAAATCAAATAGTGTTTGTTAGGTCAGAAGAAAATGTCACCACAATGGAGAATGATCATGTTAAAGATGTTGAAGATAGATGAGGTAAGTGAATTTGATTCCATTTTTGTTGAAATTACTTAATGGGTATAGTGAAAATTTAGAAATTTTGTAATGGGTATAGGGAAAGTTATTGTGCAAAAACTAAAGAGTTAAATTCAATTGGTTTGAGCCTTGTTTTCTAAAGGAGTGAGCGAGGTTTCAACAAATAAATTCGAACGGGGGTTGTAGGTTCGAACTACAAAAGTTAAACTAGAAGAATTTGATTCAAATACTCTGTGTCGAACTTTTGTGTTGTGTTCAAACAAAATTTGATGAACATAAAGCTTTATGTTTGAACAAAATTTGATGAATTGTTGTACCTAGCTTCGAGCCAATATGTTCGAACATCATCTACATGTATTGAACCAATATGGTCGAACATTGCATTTTGTGTCATTGTTGCAATTGTCTTCTTTTGTTTATTTACAAATATTGATATTTGGAATAAATCTTGCAGGAGTTAGTAGGAATCAGGTCGAAGATATTGGAGCTCAACGTAACTTGATCAATATTTTGAGTAATTTGAGGATGCTATTCTAATGAACAAACAAGAACAAGAGCAAACTAATGATCCTTCTCAAGTTGAGCCCAAAAGTGAAGAAGAACAATAAGTTCTAAATGAGGGTGAGGAATAAAATGTATTGATGGATCCTTGTCTCAGGGGACCTATGAATCACCGTCTTATCCTGAGTTTTAAAACTCACGTAGCATTCAGGATTTGTAATATTAGTGCAATATCTACCTAGACAGTGCTATAACCTTGGAATATGATCGGACATGTCATCAAATATTTAAAGCCACTTTATCAGAAATGGATAGAGAATAAGGAGTTAGATACATGGATCTTGGTTTCAGTTTTAATTGGGGTATATAGTGCTTTGAAAATCGATAATGAAGAACAACTCGAGTCTTCTAGATGGGCGTCCACTAGTAGGAGTGATAGGTCTCATATGACTCATATGTCATAGATTTGTAATCCATTGAAACTCGTATTTCAACTTACGTTATGTAATTTTAAAATAGTCTTGAAACTATGCATTTGAAATTTATGTCTTGTCATTTCTAGATTATATTCAAACTTGTATTTGAAATTATGTTTTGTCAATTTTAGGGAATGTTCAAACTTGTATTTAATATGTTATGTAATGCAAATTTGAGATACAAAATAAGTGAAATGAATTGTGTAAAACAAATAATTTGAACAAGGCCCGATGTGTTTGAACTATTTGGTATGAACACATTGTAAAGCGTTCTAACTATTTGGTATGAACATGACTTAGTACATTTATGTTAGGAAATTATTCTTTAGATTCTGATGAGACAAAACACACATGTAATAAGATTTTAGAGTACCCGAGTTTTCATAATGTTTAAGTGAAAATAGACTAGATTTGAGTCTAGATTTTAGGATGAAGAACGGTGGAGATCAAGATATAATAACCAAAGAAGTCAAGTGAAAAATTGCTGCAAGCAGTAAAGAAGACTACTGCTATAAGATAGAAGAATACAATGCCGACAAGCTTGAAGCAGAAAGATACAACAGAACTGTAAGCAGTTCAGTTACTACATATAGACAAGATACAACAGAAGAAGAATACGCTGTAAAGCAAGGTTGCAGAAAGAAAGCGTTGCATTCTACTAAGTCAAAGAGACAGGAAGAAAGCATTAAATTCAAAGTTTTATGCATCTCTTCAATGGGAATAATATTTCTTCTATAAATAGAGAAAGTGTTGGCTGAAATGACTACTAAAACATTCACACAAACAAGAAGCTCTCAGTTCTCAAGCATTCAAATCTACAAGTTTCAGTCACTCAACCTCTAATGAAGCAGTCAAGCCTTAGTTCGAGCTCAAGAATTCTCAAGGCTGTTTCAAGCACCAGTTGAAGAAAAATACTATATAATTTTACTTTAGTGTTATGTGCTTAGGTTGTTTTAGGTAGGGTTGTAAATGAGCCGAGCCAAGCCGAGCCGAGCTTGACTTGTTTGTTTTTCATTTATTTAATTATTGGGTTGTTCAAGCTTAGCTCGAGCTTGTTTAGAATTATTTTTTTGAGTTTGAGTTTGTTCAAGTTTAGTTTTTTAATGTTCATGTTTGTTTGTTTAACGTTCGTGAACAAGCTTGAATAACTTAAACGATCTTGTTCACGAACATTAAACAAACTTTGTCTCGTATTTTTTAGTAGGAATATTTTTAAGGAGAGGATAACACATGTAAACTGGTTGTTCTTATATATATATATTCTATATAATTATTGAAAAATAATTAAAAATATTAATGATCAAATAAATGAGTATATAAATGAGCTTGTTCGTGAACATTAACAAATCAAGCATAATATTGTTTGTGTTCGATTCATTTAATAAACGAACACAAAATTTGGCTCATTTAGTGTTTGCTTAATAAACAAACCAAACACAAATAAGCCCTTATCGAGCTCATTCACGAGTAGTTCGTGAATAGCGTGTTCATTTGTCGCCCTAGTTTTAGGTAGGTGTCCTTAGTTGATAAGAAATTATTCATTTCTGAGTGTTTAGCCTTAGGTAAAAAGACATTAACTCAGTGTGAGTTTGTGAGATCCTTTGTGGGTCTGCCTTTAGGACTTGAGCAACCTGTGTGGAAGGTAAATCTTAGTAGGTGTAACTTGTTAGGTTGATAGAGTTGTAAGGTTGAGTCATGTAAAATAACTTGTTTAACGAAGTTCCTCCTTAGAAGAGAATAGTGGACATAGAAAGATTATACCACCTTCAAACCATTATAAGACCTTTTTATGTTCTTTCTGTTTTAGCATTTTTGTTATCTTAGATTGCTACATTTATCTTGTCTATCATACTGTATAAAAGCTTTGCTAAAACTCATATGTGTAAAGGTTTTCAATAAAATTCATATTTGTAAAGGTTTTCAAAAGAAGCTCTATCTTAAAAGTTTAAGTTTCAGCTGCAAAGAATTCTATGTTTTAACAAACAGTGTTGTATTCTAACGATGTAAGTTGGACAACAACCTGCACTATATGTAACGCCCCAAAATCTTTTGGTCAAAATATCAGTGTTTTTCATTTTTGGGCGTTAAGAGAGAAAGGGGAAAGAGGCGTACATGATATAAAATAGAAGGAAAAAGAGGGGACAAGAAGAGATACTCTTAAACCATCGGATACAACCGATAAAAGAGAGTTTAAAACATTACGCAGCGGAAAAACATCAGGATCTTTACAAAGATGAGAAATACAGTTAACATTTTACAAAACGTGGAACATCGTTTCAACATAGCTTTAAAAACAAAACTGGATAAAGGACACCGCCGATAGGGCACCCCTCTCTCTACGCGTCAAGATTATCTTCTTCTCCTGTAGTGTGAGTACAGAATAGGGGTGAGTGCGTTGAATACACTCGTGGGGATACTTTCCAAGTTTTAACAGTTATTATTGTACAGTTGCACAAATCAATCGTAAATATGTTCGGCAAATAAACACATCACATATAAGACACATCATGTAATCGTTTCCTTAATGGACGACCTAGCCATTTCCCAGCCCATTCCCAACTAGCAGTGTATTCACGGACCACCCAATCCCTTCCTAGCGGTGTATTCACGGACCACCCAATCCCTTCCTAGCGGTGTATTCACGGACAACCCAATCCCTTCCTAGCGGTGTATTCATGAACCACCTGATCCATACCTATCGGTGTATTCACGGACCACCCGATCCATACCTATCGGTGTATTCACGGACCACCCGATCCATACTTATCGGTGTACTTACGGACCATCCTGTCTCTTCCCCACAATAAAACAATACGCACACAACATTCACAGTAAATAGGATTCAACAATAAGATTCAACATTTCATATATCAAATAGGGAAAACAGTAAACACATTGAGTTTAGAAGTTACCCCCACGTAACACATAGGATTCAATCATTTCGTATCATTTAAGAATCGTTTCACTAATCATAAATTCACGTAGCATCACAATTGAGGTTCATGTCATTAAGTACGGGTTCACATATCACGCGTTCGTTTATCATCGTTCATGCATTTATTAACAAAAACATAAAGCTTAAGGTTTGGAATGTACCCCCACCTCGTTCGGTGGTTACCACGTGATCAACGAGTACCGATGGATCAGATTTCACAAGCGAGTTCCAAAGGATCCGATATCACAAGGCTCAACTCAATAAGTAGCCTACACAAGTTATGACGTTCCTTAGATCCTTAATAAATTATAAATAAAGCTGTAAAAGGTTCCGTCGGAAAACGGTCGTTAAATACGCGACGGATCGAACAATCTAAAGATTGGGATTTTGGAGACAAGGCTGAAAGTTCAATCCAAAGGGCTGAGATGATAGGAAATGAAATAAGGATCGCAACTCAAAAATAATGAGCTCAATCGGAGTTGAAACGAGCTCGAACGAAGCGTTTTAAGATTTGGGGTTCCCGTCGTCGCGCCCGCGCGAACAGGCTACCTAAACGGGCTTCCAGCCGCCACCGGCCGGCGAACCACCGGTCGCCGACCACACCCCCGGATTCCCCCCACTTCAGGCTACCAACTCCGACAAATGGGGGCCACGACGGCGCCGCCTAACTCCGCCAAAACACCTGCAAAAACAGCTCGTCGCCCAGTTTCCGACGGTGGCCTGCTCGACCAGGCCACTTCCCGGCGTCGCCCGGCGCGGTGGCGCCGCCTTCTGCCGCCACCACCTACCTTGCCGGATACCTTGCACCTCCGGCTACCACCTCCGGTCGTCCATAGCCGGATTCCGGCCGTGAATAGTGCTCGAAACTTCGCCGCAAAACCCTTTGTCGTCACATTTTTCCCAAAACCAAACTTCAACCAAAAACCTCCGGCCGGCAACTTCCCGTCGCCGGCGACCACCCCCACACCTCCAGATCGCCGCCCGACGACTTCCAGTCGCCGGCAACCCTCCGATTCCGGCCACCACCACAACAACCACCCATATCTTCACTCACGTATACAAAGCATAAACACACACACATCAACAAGCCACCACAGCCCTTGGCCGGCGGCCACCTGCCGCCGACGACTTTCCTCCACCACCTAGGACACCGGCCGGCGACTTCCCGTCGCTGGCCACCCTTCCGGAGCAGCCCAACACACACACACAACAAGGTATACACATACGCACACACTACACACACTCAAACCCCATGCAACCCTAACCCTTCCGGCCAGTTTCTAGCTCCGGCCGGCGACCACCAGTCACCGGCCACCACCTCCAACACATCACACACACTCCCAGCTGCTGTCCACAAGTTTTCCGGTGAGAGGAGAGAGGAAGAAGCTGTCGGGGAGAGAGAAGAGGGAGGGAAGAGAGAGAAAAGTTGGCCGGATCTTTGACCGGCGATTGCCGGAGAAGGAGAGATCCGTTCGGAAATCCGAGATCATTTTCGTGATGGGCTCGACGAGAGCTTCAATCTAGAGTTTGAGTTTACCCAAAACGGAGAAGAAACGAGGTAGAAATGAGGAGAGAGAAAACGGGTTTGGAGACCGTTTTTCGCCGTTTTCCGGCGAACAAGAAATCGGATTTGAAATCCGTGACCTATCCTAGATTCATCTCGTCGAGATGAACGTCGTGTGCGAAAATCGTCCGATTCCGACAACATTGGATTTTCCGGGCACCGACCGGCGGCGGCGCCGGCGGTGGCCCGCCGGAGACAGAATCCCAAAAAAGGAGAGAGAGGAGAGAGGGACTTACTCGTTTTCGTCGCTTTCGGCTCGTTCGGAGAAATGGTGAAAAACGAATCGGGAGAGCCTCTATTTATAGAATTCGGAAAATTACTATTCATCCAAAATATCCCGTCACTATTCATCCAAAATATCCCGTCACTATTCATCAGTTGATTTTTCAAAGTTACTATTCACGTAAATATCTTCCGGTTTTCCGGATCTTCCGATTTTACCCTTTCCGTCGCCGTTCGAGCTACGGGTCTCCGATTGACCCCTAGTTCATTTCTATCTTCTCGTCTTTCCAAGACGCATCTTATGGTATGAAAATATTCTATATACCATGTCCATGGAAATTATCCATCTAAGTCACGCGTTAAACACGTTTCTGAAACGCATGTAATAAATTTAAACAGTCAAAATAAACGCACCTACTCATTAAGTCATGTGTTAAATATTTAATTAATCAATTATGCTCGTTTTGATCCGGGGCGCTACATCCCTTACCCCTTAAAATAATTTCGTCCTCGAAATTGTACGCGTACTTAGAAACGACAAGATTGGCTACCTTGCCAAAATCTCATCCTCTCATTCCCATATCATTTCGTTCTTCCCATTTCTCATCAAGGAAATAACTCAAGCTTGCAAGTTCCTTGATTATGTGGCTAAGCTCGATGTTCAGAACTTTTGTCGGTCCTGAGCTTTTCCAACTCTTTCTCAAACCTTCCAAACCGAAACATGAGGAAAGAAATAAACGTAGATTCCATCGATTAACAAAAGTCAAACTGACATCGTATACTTATAAGCAAAAGATGGGTCGTTCGTACATTATACAATAGATCATGTACAATACTTCAAGGTATTTACATATATAATACTAAAGGTTCCTCGTTCGTATCCTATTTATCAGCAGCCTTTGTGTGATTGGGAGCAAGAGCCCGAGCCTTGCCTGCCCCTAACCTCGGCTCCGGTATTGTAGCAGTTGGGCGTCTAAACTGCTGACAGTTTCTCATGACATGTCCAGGTTCTTCACACCTGAAACATTTCTGAGTCTCTTGCACCGTTGGACGTCTAAACTTCTGACAGTCCCTCACAACATGTCCAGGTTCTCCACACCTGAAATATTTCCGAGTCTCTTGCACTGTTGGACGTCTAAACTTCTGACAGTCCCTCACAACATGTCCAGGTTCTCCACACCTGAAACAATTCTGAACCTCTTGCCGGCATGATCCCACATGAATCTTTCCACATCTGGTACATGGGTTTCCCGGTTTGAGAGTGGGGGAGAGTGGAGCATTGTTAGTCCTTTGAAATTCGTTTTGATTGAAGCTCTGACTTGGTTCGGTCCACTTCCTTTTTCCAAGTATCTCATCAACCTTCTTGAAAGGTTCTACATCCAAACGTAGACGAGAGGAAATCTCTTGGGCTCTCTCTACGACGTTGGCATAGGTCATTTTTCCCTGTCCTGCCAGAATAGAACTGATCTCTAAACGAAGACCCTTCTCAAAACGTCGGGCCTTCTTGTCATCAGTGTCAACCATGTGAGTTGCGTATCTGCTCAATTGATTAAACTTCCGTTCGTACTTCCCCACTGTCTCGATTCCTTGATGGAGGTGTAAAAACTCTGTTTCTTTCTGATCGTGGTAACATTGTGGTATGAAGTGTTGAGTAACCACCTCCTTGAACTTCTCCCAGGACATTTGCTCTCTTTGAGCAGGCAACAACGTTCGCTCGTACGAGTCCCACCAATGACTCGCCTCCTCAGTGAGCTGGAAGATGGCACAGCTGACCATCTGTTCCTTAGAGCACGTCAGGTGCCCAAACAATCGGTCGAGTGACCTCAGCCACTCTTCCGCGTCAGCTGGCTCCCCTTTTCCATTAAAAGTTGGGGGGTTGAACCATCGAAACTGTTCATAAATCAAGTTCGGGTTAGCTCTAGCTGGCTGTGGTGCGGCCCGAGTTTCTTCGAAGTGCTTCGCTAACCCTCTTAGCACAGTAACTAAATCTCCGACATTGGCAGTCTCTTCTCGCTCTGGCTGGTTGGCCGGTTGGGGTTGCTCCTCACGGGGTCTTTCTCTCGACATATCTCTAATAATAACATGCGAAAACTAATTCTTATCATCTACCCCATGTAACCCAACAATATAAATAACAACAATTAAATCAACAGTAAGTACATGGTGCAGATCAACATCCATTTTAAATTCTGTGGTTAGAGAGAGGAGCGTATAGAGAGTGGTGGTGCTTATCCGTTTCTTTTCGAAAACCCGACCACGTTTTAAAATCACACTTTTGAAATCACGTTTTTTCTTTTTAAATCAAGTTTGAGCAAAGCCCTACAAAGGGTAGAACTAAGCTCTGATACCATCTGTAACGCCCCAAAATCTTTTGGTCAAAATATCAGAGTTTTTCATTTTTGGGCGTTAAGAGAGAAAGGGGAAAGAGGCGTACATGATATAAAATAGAAGGAAAAGGAGGGGACAAGAAGAGATACTCTTAAACCATCGGATACAACCGATAAAAGAGAGTTTAAAACATTACGCAGAGAAAAAACATCAGGATCTTTACAAAGATGAGAAATACAGTTAACATTTTACAAAACATGGAACATCGTTTCAACATAGCTTTAAAAACAAAACCGGATAAAGGACACCGCCGATAGGGCACCCCTCTCTCTATGCGTCAAGATTCTCTTCTTCTCCTGTAGTGTGAGTACAGAATAGGGGTGAGTGCGTTGAATACACTCGTGGGGATACTTTCCAAGTTTTAACAATTATTATTATACAGTTGCACAAATCAATCGTAAATATGTTCGGCAAATAAACACATCACATATAAGGCACATCATGTAATCGTTTCCTTAATGGACGTCCTAGCCATTTCCCAGCCCATTCCCAACTAGCAGTGTATTCACGGACCACCCAATCCCTTCCTAGCGGTGTATTCACGGACCACCCAATCCCTTCCTAGCGGTGTATTCACGAACCACCCGATCCATACCTATCGGTGTATTCACGGACCACCCGATCCATACCTATCGGTGTATTCACGGACCACCCGATCCATACTTATCGGTGTACTTACGGACCACCCTGTCCCTTCCCCACAATAAACCAATACGCACACAACATTCACAGTAAATAGGATTCAACAATAAGATTCAACATTTCATATATCAAATAGGGAAAACAGTAAACACATTGAGTTTAGAAATTACCCCCACGTAACACATAGGATTCAATCATTTCGTATCATTTAAGAATCGTTTCACTAATCATAAATTCACGTAGCATCACAATTGAGGTTCATGTCATTAAGTATGTAGCATCCCGGACCAAAACGAGCATAATTTATTAATTAAATATTAAAAACTCATAATTTAATAATTATGTGCGTATGATTTATCTGTTTAATTTATTTCGTGCGTTTCAGATATGTGTTTAATGCATGGTTAGGATGGAAGTATTTATCTAGACGTGGAACGTAGAATTTTATTTTATCATTAGATGCGTAATGGAAAAACGAGAAGATAGAAATGAATTAGGGGTCAATCGGAGACCCGTAGCCCGAACGACGAAGAAAGGGGCAAAACTCGAAGTTTCGGAACAGAAAATCGAAAGATATTAACGATGAATAGTAACGAGATAGACATGATGAATAGTAACCCAGAAAAGTCAACTATGAACAGTAACTTAGATTTTTCACGTGAATAGAAACTTTCGGATTTCTATAAATAGAGGTGATTTCGATTCAAAAATCACCGTTTCTTCGATCGAGCCGAACCCGACGAAAACACGTAAGTCCTCCTTTCTCGTCTTTTCTTTTCTGTCTTTCTGTTTTCCGGCGTGGGTGGCGGCGCATGGCCGGAACAGTAGGTATATATGTATGAACGTGCATGTGTGTGTGGGTTTAGGTGTGCTAGTGTGTGTGTGTATGTTGAGTTCGCTGTTGTGGGCGGCGCATGGTGGCGCTGCCATGCGTGACCAGTGGGCCGGCGACGGGAGGTCGCCGGCGAGGGCTCAGGTGGAGGGGGCCGGCGGCGGGTGGCCGCCGGCCAAGCAAGAACCGTGGGTGTGTGTGTGTGATAACACCTTGCGATGTGTGTGTGTGTGTTTTCCTGTGTGCGTGTATGTGTGCATGGACGGCGGTGGTGGTGGCCGGTGACTGGGGGTCACCGGCCAAGGTCTGAGAGGACGGCGGTGGTCGCCGGCGGCAGGTGGCCGCCGGCCAAGGAAGAGAGAACAGTGTGTGTGTATGGAACGGGTGTGTGTGTGTGGTGTTCAAGCATGCATGGTTGTGGTTGTGTTGATGGGTTGGGATGGCCGGAATAGGTGGCCAGCGACGGGGGGTCACCGGCCAAGGCTCTGGGAGTAGTCGCCGGCCAGAGTTTTGGTTGGAGTGGAAACTTTGGAAAAATGTGACTTCGAAGGATTTTGCGGCGAAGTTTCTGGGCACTATTCATGCCGGAATCCGGCGATGGACGGTCGGAGGAGGTAGCTGGCGGTGCGAGGTATCCGGCGAGATAGGTGGTGGCGGCTGGAGGCGGCGCCGCCGCACTGGGCGACGCCGCCGCACTGGGCGACGCCGGGAAGGTGACGCGTTGAGCAGCCTGGGCGCCGGGAACTTGGGAAGAGGCTGGCCCAGAAAACTCGACTAGCCTGGCCGAGCTGCGCGCAGCTGCCGAGAAAACTCGGCAGCCGTCGGGTGTCGGGTAGCCAGCGCGCACCGTGCGCACCCGTCGGGTGCCGACGCGCACCCGACATCGTGTTTTCGATCCGAGCCTCGTTTTCTTTCCGTCATTCATCCGTATTGAGTCGTCGATGACGAGACGTCGTTGATCGGGGTCCGTGGGCCCGGTCAAAGTCAACCCTTTGACCAAAATTACCATTTTACCCCTAAACCTAAAATGCTTCGTTCGAGCTCGTTTTAACTCCGATTGAGCTCATTCTTTTTGCGTTGCGATCCTTATTTCATTTCCTATCTATTCAGCCACTCATACAGATCTGACCCTCTCGTTTCTTGAACTCCAATCTTTAGATCGTTCGATCCGTCACATCGTTAACGGACGTTTTTCCAACGGAACCTTTTACAGCTTTATTTTTAATTTATTAAGGATCTAAGGAACATCATAACTTGTGTAGGCTACTTGTTGAGTTGAGCCTTGTGATATCGGATCCTTTGGTACTCGCTTGTGAAGTCTGATCCGTCGGTACTCGTTATTCACGTGGTAACCACCGAACAAGGTGGGGGTAATTTCTAACTCTGTAACTATTTACAGTTTTCCCTATATTGAAGCATGAATGAGAAATACTAAATTCTGTGATCATGTTATGATGTGGCAACGTGGCTAAGTGTTATATTTTCGGTATTTTATATCTGTGAACTGTTATAAGAGACAGATTGCATCCCCACGAGTGTATTCCACGCACTCACCCCTTTATTCTGTATTCACACTACAGGAACCAATGAGCATGTTGAACCTTAGAAGGAGAGAGGAGGTGCTATCTTTGGATCTGTATTTTAAAGTTGTCGTTTCTTAAACATTTCTAAAACAATGTCTTATTTAAATCGCGTTTTGTAATATTTTGATACATGTAAAGACGAGAGATCCCGATGATATTTCCACTGCGTATGATGTATATTATCAGTAGTGAGACTGATTGCTATCGGTAGAGGCCGATTGTTGTTAAGTGAAAGATTCACTTCGTCCCTTACCTCTTTCTTCTGTCGTCTCTTACTTATTCCTTCTATTGAGTATGCGTCTCTTGTTATTTCTCTCTTCACGTCCAACGGTAAAACTCTGATAAAATACTAAAAGATTTCAGGGCGTGACAGATGGTATTAGAGCCTAGTTCTACCCTTTGTAGGACTTTGCTCAAGCTTGTTTTTAAACATGATTTCAAAAGTATGTTTTTAAAATGTATCTTTAAAACGTGGAGATGTTTTCAAAAAGCCGCTCTCTATAAGTGACTTTCCCTGAACGTAGGGCTTGATAGAATGAGTGCTTACCTGATATGTGTTACCTGGGTAGTACGATATATAAACCATTTAGGTTTGAAGGGGTGTTAAGAATACAAGTTTCACGATAAAAAGATCTCTTAAAAGAAACGGGGCAAGACGAGAACTCTCTCCTGTACTTAGTGTACAGGATAAGACGTGAAATTCTCTCCTGTAATTTAAAAGAAACGGGGTAAGAAGGGAATTCTCTCCTGTACTTAGTGTACAGGGTAAGGCGGGAAATTCTCTCCTGTAATTTAAAAGAAACGGGGTAAAAAGGGAATTCTCTCCTGTACTTAGTGTACAGGGTAAGACGGGAAATTCTCTCCTGTAATTTAAAAGAAACGGGGTAAGAAGGGAATTCTCTCCTGTACTTAGTGTACAGGGTAAGGCGGGAAATTCTCTCCTGTAATTTAAAAGAAACGGGGTAAGAAGGGAATTCTCTCATGTACTTAGTGTATAGGGTAAGACGGGAAATTCTCTCCTGTAATTTAAAAGAAACGGGGTAAGAAGGGAATTCTCTCCTGTACTTAGTGTACAGGGTAAGACGGGAAATTCTCTCCTGTAATTTAAAAGAAACGGGGTAAGAAGGGAATTCTCTCCTGTACTTAGTGTACAGGGTAAGACAGGAAATTCTCTCATGTAATTTAAAAGATATGGGGTAAGAGGGTGAATCTCTTCTGTACTTAAGATACAGGGTAAGACAGGAAATACCCTCCCATACCGAAGCAATTTTGAAAGGTGCAATGCATTTTGTGGGTGAGATGAGAAATACCCTCCTGTAAGATACGGGGTAAGACAGGAAATACACTTCTAAACTGAAGGAATTTTTATAGGAACAATGCATCCTTGTGTGCTGTTATGATAAACGAATAAGAAGGAGATCTCTTAAAGTTAAAATTGATTTATGAAATAATGTTCATATGTTATATGGTTATCTGAATCATATCTGTCTACTTCTTGTTTATCCTGTGGTTGCTTTTGTATATTGCTGGTTTACGTGGGGTAGATGCTAAGGGGTAGATTTTTGTACTCTGAAACTAGAACAGTATGTCTCATGGCCGCCCAAGACGAGATCAACAACCCGGAGACAACCAACCACCAATGAACGAACAGCCGCTAGAGGAAAATCCTCGTCAACCACCTAGAGACAACCAACCCCAGATGAATGATCAGCCGCCAGAAGGAAATCCTCCGGAGCGTGTGGACACCGCCGAGGGGGATTTGGTGTCAGTTCTAAAGGGGCTGGCTCGATATTTCGAGACATCGCAACCAGCACCAGTCGCCTCAGCAAAGAGCGACACCAATCGAGCGATCGAGCAGTTTCGGCGATTCAACCCGCCGATTTTCAATGGAAAAGGAGAGCCCTCGGAAGTGGAAGAATGGCTTAGGGCTCTGGATCGTTTGTTCGGGCACCTGACTTGCACAGAGGAACAGAAGATTTCCTGTGCCATTTTTCAACTTACTGAAGAGACAAGTTATTGGTGGGAATCACGTGTCCGAACAATGACCCTGGAACAGATAGGCGCTATGAACTGGGAGACCTTCAAGGAGGTGGTCGTGCAAAGCTTTATACCCCAATCTTATCGCGACCAAAAGGAAATGGAGTTTCTGCAACTCTGCTAGGGGCCATCCACTGTGGGCGAGTACGAGAGAAGATTTAATCAGCTAAGTCGATATACACCCCACCTGGTGGACACGGACACAAAAAGGGCCCGATGTTTCGAAAAGGGCCTTCGTTTAGAGATCAGCTCCATCCTGGCGGGACAAGGTGTGATGACGTACGTCGCTGTGATTGAAAGGGCTTAAGAAATCGCTTCCCGACTATGCTTGGACATGGCACCACCTAAGAAAGTGGAAGTGATGACAGAGAAAAGGAAGAGGGACGGGCCCAGTCAGGATTTCGACCAAAGCAAGTTCCCACGGACCAATAATACTCCACCACTCCCTACGCCTAAGTCAGGGAATGTCTGTCCCACGTGTGGGAAGATACACGTGGGGCCATGCCTCCAAGGGACCCGGAACTGCTTTAAATGCGGTGAGCCGGGCCATATGGCATACAACTGCCGGAATCCCAGAAAACTAGGAGTTGCTGCCCCGAGGCCAAGACCAGGAGCAGGCCAGACCTGAACATGCGCCTTCACTCGTTCAGAAGTGTATGAAAAATAGTTTACTGATGATGAACAATTAAGTACCATATATGTAAATAGATGTAGTGGCTCAAACCTTGTAGTGGGGTACGTAATCTTTTGGATATGATGTATGAGCTGCCATCTTTTGCTCTGATATATATTATACCAGATCGTCTTTTGCTATTCGATGTAACCACATTTACCTTTTCTCTTCGTGTTTTGTGTTTTATTTCTTCATCTATAGTACTATGGTTGTACCGAATCTGTTGAAGCATGAGAACGATTAGGAAATCGCTAAAACCCTGGAAGTTAGTATTCCATCGGGAAAACCGGAGTTCACAGACCCTGGAACACGAGTTAAAGATGACTTAAGGATTGCATTGGTCATGAAGGCAACCGAGATGCTTAGCAAAGAGAATTGCGAAGCTTGGTTAGCCAACATGGTGAATCCCGAGCAATGATAGACTTCTATTGGGAATGTGCCGGTGATAAAAGAATTCATGGACATGTTTCCAGAGGATTTACCGGGTCCTCCACCGAATCGACAAGTGACCTTTGGAATCAATCTCATTCCAGACTCTGCACCGGTGTCAAAAGGCTTCTTATTGGATAACACCGAAAGAGTTGCAAGAACTAAAGGTCCAACTAATAGAACTGTTGGACAAAGGTCCCATCGAACCAAGCGTGTCGCTTTGGGGGGCTCCAGTGCTCTTCATGAAGGAGAAAGATGGGAGCTTACGGATGTATGTCGAATACCGAGAGTCGAACAAGCGGACCATAGAGAACAAGTATACACTACCTTGAATTGAAGATTTCTTCGATAAATTAAGAGGAGCCAGTGTGTTCTCGAAGAATGACTTAAGGTCTGGGTATCACCAGATAAAAGACAAAGACGCAGATGAATCACCAATCAGTACTAGGAGATGAAGAAGGAGAAGAGTAAAGAGCAGAAATACGGTTCCGTCAGGAAGGATCGAGAAAGAATTGGAAAAAGCTCAGGATCAACAAAAGTTCTGAACATTGAGCTTAGCCAGATAATCAAGGAACTTACAAGCCTGAGTTATTTCCTTGACGAGAAATGGAAAGGACGACGCGACACAGGAATGAGAGGATGAGATTCTGGCAAAGTAGCTAGTCTTGTTGTTTCTTAAGTACGCGCTCAATTTCGAGGATGAAATTATTTTAAGGGGTAAGAGATGTAGCACCCCGGACCAAAACGAGCATAATTTATTAATTAAATATTAAAAACTCATAATTTAATAATTATGTGCGTATGATTTATCTGTTTAATTTATTTCATGCGTTTCAGATATGTGTTTAATGCATGGTTAGGATGGAAGTATTTATCTAGACGTGGAACGTAGAATTTTATTTTATCATTAGATGCGTAATGGAAAAACGAGAAGATAGAAACGAATTAGGGGTCAATCGGAGACCCGTAGCCCGAACGACGAAGAAAGGGGCAAAACTCGAAGTTTCGGAATAGAAAATCGAAAGATATTAACGATGAATAGTAACGAGATAGACATGATGAATAGTAACCTGGAAAAGTCAACTATGAACGGTAACTCAGATTTTTCACGTGAATAGTAACTTTCGAATTTCTATAAATAGAGGTGATTTCGATTCAAAAATCACCGTTTCTTCGATCGAGCCGAACCCAACGAAAACACGTAAGTCCTCCTTTCTCGTCTTTTCTTTTCTGTCTTTCTGTTTTCCGACGCGCTGATGCCGGCCGGTGGCCGGAAAATTCAATGTTGTCGGAATCGGACAATTTTCGTACATGACGTTCCTCTCGACGAGACGAATCTAGGATAGGTCTCGGATTTCAAATCTGATTTCTCGTTTGCCGGAAAACGGCGAAAAACAGCCCCCAAACCCTAACCCCTTTACCCTTTCTCTCTCCTCTGATTTCTTTCTCTCTCCTCGTCCTCTTGCCGGAACGGTGGCCGGAGAAGCTGGTGGTGGTGTGGTGGTGATGTCGGGGAGGTGGCGCCGCCGTGGGTGGCGGTGCATGGCCGGAACAGTAGGTATATATGTATGAACGTGCATGTGTGTGTGGGTTTAGGTGTGCTAGTGTGTGTGTGTGTATGTTGAGTTCGTTGTTGTGGGCGGCGCATGGTGGCGCCGCCATGCGTGACCAGTGGGCCGGTGACGGGAGGTCGTCGGCGAGGGCTCAGGTGGAGGGGGCCGGCGGCGGGTGGCAGCCGGCCAAGCAAGAACCGTGGGTGTGTGTGTGTGATAACACCTTGCGATGTGTGTGTGTGTGTTTTCCTGTGTGCGTGTATGTGTGCATGGACGGCGGTGGTGGTGGCCGGCGACTGGGGGTCGCCGGCCAAGGTCTGAGTGGACGGCGGTGGTCGCCGGCGGCAGGTGGCCGCCGGCCAAGGAAGAGAGAATAGTGTGTGTGTGTACGGAACGGGTGTGTGTGTGTGGTGTTCAAGCATGCATGGTTGTGGTTGTGTTGATGGGTTGGGATGGCCGGAATAGGTGGCCGGCGACGGGGGGTCGCCGGCCAAGGCTCTGGGAGTAGTCGTCGGCGACGGGAAGTCGCCGGCCGGAGTTTTGGTTGGAGTGGAAACTTTGGAAAAATTGACTTTGAAGGATTTTGCGGCGAAGTTTCTGGGCACTATTCATGCCGGAATCCGGTGATGGACGGTCGGAGGAGGTAGCCGGCGGTGCGAGGTATCCGGCGAGATAGGTGGTGGCGGCTGGAGGCGGTGCCGCCGCACTGGGCGATGCCGGGAAGGTAGCGCGTTGAGCAGCCTGGGCACCGGGAACCTGGGAAGAGGCTGGCCGAGAAAACTCGACCAGCCTGGCCGAGCTGCGCTCAGCTGCCGAGAAAACTCGGCAGCCGTCGGGTGTCGGGTAGCCAGCGCGCATCGTGCGCACCCGTCGGGTGCCGACGCGCACCCGACGCCGTGTTTCCGATCCGAGCCTCGTTTTCTTTCCGTCGTTCATCCGTATTGAGTCGTCGATGACGAGACGTCGTTGATCGGGGTCCGTGGGCCCGGTCAAAGTCAACCCTTTGACCAAAATTACCATTTTACCCCTAAACCTAAAATGCTTCGTTCGAGCTCGTTTTAACTCCGATTGAGCTCATTCTTTTTGCGTTGCGATCCTTATTTCATTTCCTATCTATTCAGCCACTCATACAGATCTGACCCTCTCGTTTCTTGAACTCCAATCTTTAGATCGTTCGATCCGTCATATCGTTAACGGACGTTTTTCCAACGGAACCTTTTACAGCTTTATTTTTAATTTATTAAGGATCTAAGGAACATCATAACTTGTGTAGGCTACTTGTTGAGTTGAGCCTTGTGATATCGGATCCTTTGGTACTCGCTTGTGAAGTCTGATCCGTCGGTACTCGTTATTCACGTGGTAACCACTGAACAAGGTGGGGGTAATTTCTAACTCTGTAACTGTTTACAGTTTTCCCTATATTGAAGCATGAATGAGAAATACTAAATTCTGTGATCATGTTATGATGTGGCAACGTGGCTAAGTGTTATATTTTCGGTATTTTATATCTGTGAACTGTTATAAGAGACAGATTGCATCCCCACGAGTGTATTCCATGCACTCACCCCTTTATTCTGTATTCACACTACAGGAACCAATGAGCATGTTGAACCTTAGAAGGAGAGAGGAGGTGTTATCTTTGGATCTGTATTTTAAAGTTGTCGTTTCTTAAACATTTCTAAAACAATGTCTTATTTAAATCGCGTTTTGTAATATTTTGATACATGTAAAGACGAGAGATCCCGATGATATTTCCGCTGCGTATGATGTATATTATCAGTAGTGAGACTGATTGCTATCGGTAGAGGCCGATTGTTGTTAAGTGAAAGATTCACTTCGTCCCTTACCTCTTTCTTCGGTCGTCTTTTACTTATTCCTTCTGTTGAGTATGCGTCTCTTGTTATTTCTCTCTTCACGCCCAACGGTAAAACTCTAATAAAATACTAAAAGATTTCGGGGCGTGACAAAGTACGGTTTCACATATCACGCGTTCGTTTATCATCGTTCATGCATTTATTAACAAAAACATAAAGCTTAAGGTTTAGAATGTACCCCCACCTCGTTCGGTGGTTACCACGTGATCAACGAGTACCGATGGATCAAATTTCACAAGCGAGTTCCAAAGGATCCAATATCACAAGGCTCAACTCAATAAGTAGCCTACACAAGTTATGACGTTCCTTAGATCCTTAATAAATTATAAATAAAGCTGTAAAAGGTTCCGTCGGAAAACGGTCGTTAAATACGCGACGGATCGAACGATCTAAAGATTGGGATTTTGGAGACAAGGCTGAAAGTTCAATCCAAAGGGCTGAGATGATAAGAAATGAAATATGGATCGCAACTCAAAAATAATGAGCTCAATCGGAGTTGAAACGAGCTCGAACGAAGCGTTTTAAGATTTGGGGTTCCCGTCGTCGCACCCGCGCGCCCGCGCGAACAGGCTACCTAAACGGGCTTCCAGCCGCTGCCGGCCGGCGAACCACCGGTCGCCGACCACACCCCCGGATTCCCCCCACTTCAAGCTACCAACTCCGACAAACGGGGGCCACGACGGCACCGCCTAACTCCGCCAAAACACCTGCAAAAACAGCCCGTCGCCCAGTTTCCGACGGTGGCCTACTCGACCAGGCCACTTCCCGGCGTCGCCCGGCGCGGTGGCGCCGTCTTCTGCCGCCACCACCTACCTTGCCGGATACCTTGCACCTCCGGCTACCACCTCCGGCCGTCCATAGCCGGATTCCGGCCGTGAATAGTGCTCGAAACTTCGCCGCAAAACCCTTTGTCGTCACATTTTTCCCAAAACCAAACTTCAACCAAAAACCTCCGGCCGGCAACTTCCCGTCGCCGGCGACCACCCCCACACCTCCAGATCGCCGCCCGACGACTTCCAGTCGCCGGCAACCCTCCGATTCCGGCCACCACCACAACAACCACCCATATCTTCACTCACGTATACAAAGCATAAACACACACACATCAACAAGCCACCACAGCCCTTGGCCGGCGGCCACCTGCCGCCGACGACTTTCCTCCACCACCTAGGACATCGGCCGGCGACTTCCCGTCGCTGGCCACCTTTCCGGAGCAGCCCAACACACACACACAACAAGGTATACACATACGCACACACTACACACACTCAAACCCCATGCAACCCTAACCCTTCCGGCCAGTTTCTAGCTCCGGCCGGCGACCACCAGTCACCGGCCACCACCTCCAACACATCACACACACTCCCAGCTGCTGTCCACAAGTTTTCCGGCGAGAGGAGAGAGGAAGAAGCTGTCGGGGAGAGAGAAGAGGGAGGGAAGAGAGAGAAAAGTTGGCCGGATCTTTGACCGGCGATTGCCGGAGAAGGAGAGATCCGTTCGGAAATCCGAGATCATTTTCGTGATGGGCTCGACGAGAGCTTCAATCTAGAGTTTGAGTTTACCCAAAACGGAGAAGAAACGAGGTAGAAATGAGGAGAGAGAAAACGGGTTTGGAGACCATTTTTCGCCGTTTTCCGGCGAACAAGAAATCGGATTTGAAATCCGTGACCTATCCTAGATTCATCTCGTCGAGATGAACGTCGTGTGCGAAAATCGTCCGATTCCGACAACGTTGGATTTTCCGGGCACCGACCGGCGGCGGCGCCGGCGGTGGCCCGCCGGAGACAGAATCCCAAAAAAGGAGAGAGAGGAGAGAGGGACTTACTCGTTTTCGTCGCTTTCGGCTCGTTCGGAGAAATGGTGAAAAACGAATCGGGAGAGCCTCTATTTATAGAATTCGGAAAATTACTATTCATCGAAAATATCTCCGTCACTATTCATCCAAAATATCCGATCACTATTCATCCAAAATATCCCGTCACTATTCATCAGTTAATTTTTCAAAGTTACTATTCACGTAAATATCTTCCGGTTTTCCGGATCTTCCGATTTTACCCTTTCCGTCGCCGTTCGAGCTACGGGTCTCCGATTGACCCCTAGTTCATTTCTATCTTCTTGTCTTTCCAAGACGCATCTTATGGTATGAAAATATTCTATATACCATGTCCATGGAAATTATCCATCTAAGTCACGCGTTAAACAGGTTTCTGAAACGCATGTAATAAATTTAAACAGTCAAAATAAACGCACCTACTCATTAAGTCATGTGTTAAATATTTAATTAATCAATTATGCTCGTTTTGATCCGGGGCGCTACACTATAAGCTATCTAGGTTACAGTGCAGTAAGTTCAAAAGATTTCAAAAATCGATAAAGGTTCATTCACCCCCAATCTGAACCTTTGTACCACTTGCGACTAACAAGGGGTATCAGAGCAAGTTAGGTTAAAAACCAACTTGTTTGGTTACTTACCCAAATCCACCAATTTCTATTATGAAAACTGTTTTCATATCTATTTCAAAATCTCATATCTTTAGCATATCATGGATCCTTCACATCACAAGCTTCTTATTTTTCCATAGAAGAATATGATGACTGGAAGATCAGGATACAGACTTATCTTTCAACAATTAATGATGAGATGTGACAAGTTATCACTAAAGGATC
Organism: Scutellaria minor; assembly: GCA_954870855.1. Classification (NCBI taxonomy): domain Eukaryota; kingdom Viridiplantae; phylum Streptophyta; class Magnoliopsida; order Lamiales; family Lamiaceae; genus Scutellaria; species Scutellaria minor. The sequence goes on along the minus strand of OX940729.1, from coordinate 17,291,297 downwards.
CCCTATCATTATAAAGCCAAATCCAACTTATTAGGAAATTATTGTTTAGATTTTGATGAGAAAAAACATCAATGTAATAGGAAAATAGAGTACCTCATTTTTCATAATGTTTAAGTTAAACTAGACTAGGTTTTGAGTCTAGATTTTTAGGATAACGAATGAAGAAGATCAAGATAAAGTAACTGAAGATTCAAAATGAAGAAATGCTGCAAGTAGTAAGAAATCAAACATTGCAGAAGCAATAAGTTATTGAAAACAATACATTCTGGAGATGCTATAAGTTTAAATTACTGTAGGAGAAAGCTACACTAAAGACCAGTAAGTTGTATTACTGTTAAAACAAAAAGTTTGGTTGCAAAAAGTAAGTGTTGCATTCTGACAAGTCAAGAAAACAAGAAAAATGAAATGATGTAGTACTCACTCCAATGCAGTACAAGAAAACAAGAAAAATGAAATGATATAATACTCACTCCAATGCAGTACGAGGAATATCAGCAAAAGTCTGAGATTCAATCACATCAACAAGTTAAAAATTAGCCAGTAGAGACAAGCTGAATAAAGCAGCAACAAAAGCCAATAAGCAGCGAACACGTGGTCTGACATACTGTGAAACTTGCAATCTAGTACAACCGCATTTAATACCATAGAGTGCAAGAGAATAAACATTTAATGCAAACTTTAGAGATAATTAATGCGAGCCTATACTTGAAGAAGATTCAAATTCAAATATGTTATGTCTCTCTTCATTGGGCATAACACTTCATCTATAAATAGAGGAAGATTGATTTGAACAACTACTGAAACAGTGAACATTCAAGCTTAAGCAAGAAATCACTCTAGTTCCAAGTTCTCTCAAAGCTAAAGTTTTTAGTCACTTAACCTCTTGGAAGTAGTCAATCCTTTAGTTCGAGCTCAAGATTCTCAAGGCTGCTTCGAGCACCAATTAAAGATAAATTTATATACTCTTAACCTCTGTATTATGTGCTTAAATTGTTTTAGGTGTCCTTAGTTGATAGGAAAATTATTTCCTTGTTGAAAAGATAATAACTTTGTGTGAGTTCTTAAGATCCTGTATGGATCTACCTTTGGGAGTTGAGCAACCTGTGTGGAAGTTAAATCCTAGTAGGTGTAACTTGTTAGGTTGATAGTTGTAAGGTCTTTTCCTGTAAAAAAACTTGGTTAACGAAGTTCCTCCTCAGAGAAGTAGTAGAGTGGACGTAGAAGAATTACACCACCCTCGAACCACTATAAGCCTTTGTATGTGTTTGTTTCTGTTTTAGCATTTCTGTAATCTTATCTTGTTGTATTTATATCTCTGATCATTCTGTCTAAAAGCATTGCTAAAACTCATATTTACAAAAAGTTTTCAAAAGAAACTCTATCAAAAGTCTAAGTTTTTGTTGTCCAAAGAACTCTAGTTTCTGCAAGTAGTGCTGTATTATAGCGATATAAGCTGAAATAGTAACATACGCTATAAACTTTCTAGATTGCACATGCATTGAATGAGATTTATTTATAATTCTCATATATTTTCTCATCATTGTAATTATTTATGATTCTGTATATGATCGATGGAGATTTGTCAAAATATGTTTACAAATCCGTGCTGACAACTTGTATAAATTGCTAGAGAACTAATCACTGTTGAGTAAAAAATATGATATTGGAACAAGTCACATATTGGGCGATCAAAGTGAGGATCACAATAAAGTTGAAATTTCCTTAAAACAACAAACCATGGCAAATGAAAGAACCCCAATCACTAAAGTACAAGTTTCGACTGATGAATTCATTCCCGTCAACCAACTAATAGAGTTTGTCACGGGGAATATCCAAGACAAGTTGGATGGAGGCTCTAAGTCGTCAATGACTTACGTGAACCATACACTACAAGATTTAATAATCTAAGAATCTCAACGGGTTATCAACTTACGAAATTCCAACAATTTGATGTCAATGACAATTCAAAACAATATGTCATTCACTTCATCGAAACATGCAATGATGTTAGGACATATAGAGATCACTTAGTGAGACACTTCATTCGTTCCCTTAAAGGAAGTGCATTTGATTAGTACACATGCTTGGAACCAAACTCAATTAATAGTTGGGAGCATTTGGAACATGAATTCCTTAATCATTTTTATTACACTCGATGAACAATTAGTATGCTAGAACTTACAAACTCACGCCAACATGACAAAGAGTCAGTCATTGACTACATCAATGTTGGAGAAACATGAGCCTCAATTGTAAAAATCAATTATCTAAAACTTCAATGACTAAAGGCATGCATTGGAGTATTTGTTATATCCTTCAAGTAATTCAGCCGAAGACATTCGAAGATTAGCTACTAAAGCTCATGACTACAAATGAGAACTAGTCAATTATTTATCTAGAGAACTAGTAACATATTAAGTAAAACTATGAAAACCTATGCAATGCATGAGAGAAATATTAGTACTTATACAAACTAGTGCAAATCAAAACCAACAAGCTCCATATTTATTGTAAATTGTAGTCGTAAAAACACATATAGATTTAAAACACATACTTATAAAATTTAATACAAATAAAAGCCAACAAAATCCATATATGTTGTAAATTATAGCTGTAAAAATATATACTATTGGTCCCAAGTGGCATAGAGGTTTAGATAGGGTTGAATGAAGTGTTAGATTTTTAAAAAACTTTCGAACTTTAACATTATGCACTGTAACCTAACGAGCTTACAACACTATTTATAATTGCAGTTCCCTATATTTAAGAGTTTGTGCAACAGAAATATATTATATACCTATGAGGTTCTTTTGAAATCCTTTCACAAATATGAGATTTAACAAGTCTTTTATGTTGTATGACAAAATATAAAATGTAACAGATAGACATACAAAATACAGCTAGATATAAGAAAATAAACACGTGAGGTCTTATATTGGTTCAAGGGTGTGGTGGTGTGATCCTTCTACATCCACTCTACTCCTTCACAATGAGGAACTTCGTTAAGTATTGTTTGAATTATAGGACTTCCTAACAAACACTAGACTCACCGAGAACACTTACTAAGCTCAGCTTCCGCACAGGTTGCTGCAAGTAAATAGGTCAAACACAAGATCTCTAAATCACCCACACAGGATGAGGGCTTAATAGTAATACTATACACTCAGCAATAAACAACTTCTTATTAATTGACGACATAAAAAACAACCTAGTAACACAACTAAAAGGTTAAAGAATATGAAATTGTTCTTCAACTGGTGCAAGCAGCCTTTGAATGAGTGAATCTTTGCTTGAATACTTGGCTACTTCTGGAGGGTGAGTGACTGAAACTTAGGCAAGAGTACTTGAATGTTTGGGAGCTTTTCATGCTTGTGAGTTCAAATATTGTAGTTTCAGTAGTTGTAACAGTCAATTCTTTCTCTATTTATAGTAGTGAATTTATCCTCATTGAAAGAGACTGAAATCTTTGCATTTGAATCCTCTAATGTTGGTACAAAATTTGCATTGAATGTGCTTTATCTTTTTCTTTAGGTTGCATTTAATTTGTCGTACCAGGATGTAACTTTATGCAGTTTATCAGGCCAAATGATAACTGTTTATTGGTTTATAACTCTGTAACTTTCAACTTGTCTTTACTGACTATTTTTCTATCAGTTGAAATGACTAATCCTTGGATTGATATTAATGTTCCTTGTACTGCATAGTTGTCTTGTCTACATGTTATTTTTAGGTCTATCTTTTAGCCTATAGCATGCAACTTACAGTCCCTGCAACTCTGTCTTTTGTGCAGTAAGTTAACTTACAACGCGTTTGCTGTAACTTCCAGCTTACAACATTTAATGCACTGTTCATCCATGTAGCTTGCAGTAGTTGTTTTTTATAGCTTATAGTAAGGTCTTCACTTGATAGCTTCTCATCTTCATCTTATTCAAGGACTCAAAATCTAATCTAATTTCACTTAAATATTGTGAAAAAATTGGGTACTAATTTCTTATTACATGTGTGTTTTGTCTCATGAAAATCTAAATATTGATTTCCTAATACATACTTCTAAATATAAAACACATACTTATACAAATTGGTGCATATCAAAATAGTAAATTGCATATCTGTTATACATTATTATAGCTATAAAAACACATACTTTTAGTTGTAAAACACATAATTATAGTTGTAAAACAAATATTTATACAAACTGATGTAAATCAAATCCAGCAAACTCCAATCTATAATAAATCATGTTTGTAAAACGTATACTTATATATGCAAATTACATATTTATACAAACTGGTGCAAAACAAAGCCAACAAACTCTAAATCTATTGTACATTATAGTTGTAAAAACACATATTTATACCTGTAAAATATATACTTATAAATGTAAAATGCATACTTACTTAAACTAGTGCAAATCAAAGCAATAAGCTCCATATATGTTGTACATTATAGCTCTGGAAACCTATACTTATAGATGTAAAATACATATTTATATATATGAAACACATATGTATACAAGCTAGTGTAAATCATAGCACATGGATGAAAAAAATACATTTGCAACAAGTACAATTTTATTGGTCCCAAGTAGCACAGAGGTTCACAGAGGGGGGTGAATGAATATCTATAGATTTTTTTAAAACTTTTGAACTTTATTGTACGCTTTATGTAGTTCTACGCATTACTATTGAGTAGTGCAACTTGTAGTTTTTGTGAGACCTCGTGCAACATAATATATTTTAATGCCTTTGAGGTCTTTTTGAAAATATCAATTTTTACAAATCTTTTATGTTGTATGACAGGATATAAGATGCAACAGATAGAAATGTATGATACAATAAATATGTAATAAACACATAAGGTCTTATAGTGGTTTAAGGATGGTGTAATTCCTTTAATCCGCTCTATCCCTTCACGGGGAGGAACTTTGTTAAGTGTTGTTTGATTTACATGACTCTTTCTTAACAAACACTAGACTCAATAAAAAGAACTATTATGCATAACTTCCATACATATTGCCACAAACAAATAAGTTTGACCCACACAGGATCACCTTAACCTACATAGGGTACATGTTAAATAGTAGCACGTATATACTTAGCAAGGATCATACTTCTTATCAATTAAGAACACCTAAAACAACCTAAACACACAATACAAGGGTTAAATTATATAAGGATTTTCTTTAACTGGTGTTAAACAAGTCTTTGAAACTTCGATGCCAGAGCTTGAGAACTTGAATGCTTGACTTGCTATGGAGGTTGAGTGACTGAAACTTTGAGCTTGAGAGCACTTGACAGTTGAGAGCTTTTTTTTGCTTTGTAAATTTGAATGTTGTAGTTTCAATAGTTTGTTTCACTCTTCTCATCCTTTATTTATAAGAGTGGATTTCTGCTCGTTGAAAGATGTTAAAATCCTTGCATTTGAATCCTCTAAAACTTATACAAATTCCACATTGAATGTGCTTTATTTTTTTCTTCAAGTGACATTTAATTCTGTAGTACCAGATTACAACTTTATGTAGTCTGTCAGACTAGGTGGCCGCTTCTTATTGGCTTGCAGCTCTGCAATCTTCAACTTGTCTCTATTGGCTAGTTTTATATCCGTTGATATGGCCAATCCTTGAACTAATGTTGATCTTCCTCGTACTGTATTAATGGTTTGTCTGTTGTTTTTATTAAATTTGTTTAAGGTAAATGCATGCAGCGTGCAGTCACTGTAACCTAGATCTTTGTGCTACAAGTCTTTAGTAGATAGCTTGTAGCGGTTGCCTTCATGCACATTACAACATTGTTTTCTCTGTATAGCTTGTAGCAGTTGTTTTCCTTACAGCTTGCAATAAGATCTTGACTTGTTATACTGCATTTTTCAACCTATTCTAAGAACTTAAATCCTATTCTATTTTCACTTAAACTGTAACGCCCCAAAATCTTTTCGTCAAAATATCAGAGTTTTTTTCATTTTTGGGCGTTAAGAGAGAAAGGGGAAAGAAGCGTACATGATATTTAAAAGAAAGAATAAGGAAATGACAAGGAGAGATACTCTTTAAACATCGGTTTCAACCGATAAAAGGAAGTTTGAAACCTTACGCAGTGGAAAAACATCAGGATCTTTTACAAAAAGGAGAAATACAGTTAACATTTTACAAAATGTAGAACATCGTTTCAACATAGCTTTAAAGACAAAACCGGACAAAGGACACAGCTGATAGGGCACCCCTCTCTCTACGCGTTAAGATTCTCTTCTTTTCCTGTAGTGTGAGTACAGATTAAGGGGTGAGTGCGTTGAATACACTCGTGGGGAATAACATCCGCATCTTATAACAGTCAACAGTTATACATACCAGGAATATAACACTCAGCCACGTTGCCACAGTATAACATGATCACGTAATCATAACATATGTCACATCATTTAGGACTTCTCAATCATACTTTGCAATAGGGAAAACTGTAAACAGTTACAGAGTTAGAAATTACCCCCACCTCGTTCGGTGGTTACCACGTGAGTAGCGCGTACCGACGGATCAGATTTCCCAAGCGAGTACCAAAGGATCCGATATCACAAGGCTCAGCTCAACAAGTAGCCTACACAAGTTATGACGTATCTTAGATCTTTAATAATTATAATTAAAGCTGTAAAAGGTCCCGGCGGAAAAACATTCGTTAACTACGAGACGGATTGAGAGCTCTAAAGATTGGAGTTGAAGAAACGAGAGTGGATATCCAATCCATATGGCTTAGATGATAGAGAATGAAATAAGGATCGCAACACAAAAAGAATGAGCTCAATCGGAGTTAAAACGAGCTCAAACGGAGCATTTTAGGTTTAGGGGTAAAATGGTAATTTTGGTCAAAGGGTTGACTTTGACCGGGTCCACGGACCCCGATCAAAGACGTCTCGTCATCGACGACTCGATACGGATGAACGACGGAAAAAAAACGAGGTTCGGATCGAAAACACAGCGTCGGGTGCGCGTCGGTACCCGACGGGCGCGCACGGTGCGCGCGCGGCTCCCGGCACCCGACGGCTGCATAATTTTCTCGGCAGCGGGTAAGCTCGCTCGGCTGGCTGCCGAGTTTTCTCGGCAGCCCCTTCCCAGATCTTCCCGACGGTGGCCTGCTCGAGCAGGCCATTTCCCGGCGTCTCCCGGCGCGGCGGTGCCGCTTCCAGCCACCACCACCTACCTCGCCGATACCCCGCATCGCCGGCTACCACCTCCGTCCGTCCATCGCCGGATTCCGGCGTGAATAGTGCCCGGAAACTTCACCGCAAAATCCTTCGAAGTCACATTTTTCCAAAATTCCAACTTCAACCAAAACTCCGGCCGGCGACTTCCCGTCGCCGACGACCTTTCCCTGAGCCTTGGCCGGCGACCCCCCGTCGCTGGCCACCTATTCCGGCCATCACAAGCCACATACACAACTATTTTTACATATATATACACCCCCGTTTACACACACACTCGTGTATACACATACATACCACCAACTTTGGCCGGCGGCCACCTGCCGCCGGCCACCACCATCGGTCACCGGACACACTGGCCGGCGACCCCCCGGTCACCGGCCACCACCCTAAGGCCGCTCACACACATACACAAAGGCTCAACCACACACGCATGCATATATGTAACCAAACACACACACACTGTCATGCTTGGCCGGCGGCCACCCGCCGCCAGCCCCCTCCACCTAAGCCCTCGCCGGCGACCTCCCGTCGCCGGCCCACTGGTCACACATGGCGGCGCCACCATGCGCCGCCCACAACAGCGAGCTCAACACACACACACACTAGCACACCTAAACACACACACACATGCACGTTCATACATATATACATATTGTCCTTCTCCGGCGTCGCCACCCACGGCGGTGTCGGCCCTCCAGCGGCTGACCCTGACCTCCGGCAGCCTCCGACAGCAACTCCGGCGCGGTAGAGAGAGAAAACACAGAAGAGAGAGAAAGGGTGGTGCAAGGGTTGGGGTTAGGGTTTCAAGGCTGTTTTTCGCTGTTTTCCGGCGAACGAGAAATCGAATTTGAAATCCGAGACCTATCCTAGATTCGTCTCGTCGAAACGAATGTCGTGTGCGAAAATCGTCCGATTCCGACAATGTTGGATTTTCCGGCCACCGGCGGCGTCGGCGGTGGTACCGCCGATCAGAAAACCGGAAACGAAAAGAGAGAGAGAACTTACTCGTTTTCATCGCTTTCGGCTCGTTCGGAAAAACGATGAAAAAAATGAATCGGAGGAGCCTCTATTTATAGAAATCGGAAAATTACTATTCACCGAAAATATCTCCGTTACTATTCATCCAAAATATCTCAAACACTATTCATCCGTTGACTTTTCAACGTTACTATTCACGTAAATATCTTCGCTTCATTTCATCGTAAATATCTTCCGATTTTCCGAAACTCCGTGATTTGCCCTTTTCGTCGTCGTTCGAGCTACGGGTCTTCGATTGACCCCTAGTTCGTTTCTATCTTTTCGTCTTTCCAAGACGCATCTTATGGTATGAAAATATTCTATATACCATGTCCATGAAAATTATCCGTCTAAGTCACGCGTTAAACACGTATCTGATACGCACATAATAAATATAAACAGTCAAAATAAACGCATCTACTCATTAAGTCATGTGTTAAATATTTAATTAATCAATTATGCTCGTTTTGATCCGGGACGCTACATAAACAATGTGAAACATGGGGTACTCTACTTTCCTAATACATGTGTGTTAGTCTCATCAAAATCTAAATATTCATTTTCTAACAAATTCATATTATGTGTTTGGGGATGTAAACAAACATTTCTACATCATCACAAAATTGTCATGTCACTAAGATTGTTCGATAAATAAAAAATTAGGAGTGTGTATCTCATATGCAAAAACCATTGTGGATTGAAAGTTACAGTGATAAAGTACTAAAAATTCATCCATTTTATCAATTATAAGACTAAACTTGATTTTTTTAAATAAGTAGGACTAGTTTCTGACATGAGTCCAGAAAAGATAAAAATAAAATTTTCCCGATATAAATTACTTATAAAATAATGATTTAATGGCTCCTGGGAAGTATAAAATTATGTATGAATTGAATCGATAAGAATGTTTTTAGTTGAATTTTATTCATTTCTATAGCATGTTTTGTTAGGATGTATACTATAAGCCTAGCTTTTTGTATGAACATCGTTTATGGAATGAGAATCACATTGGTCATATGTTTGCATTTTATATTTGTTATATATGTTTATGCAATGTCCAATTAATTTATATTATAGATAACTTGGTGTGTGGTGCCACACAGAAGATCATGTTATCAGTTTCTTATAAATTATAAATAGTAGCTCACAACCAAGATGGATTTGGACAAATCATCGGAATGGTTGTAGTGTAGTTTGGTATTAGTCTGTCTTGACTATAAAACTACACTAGTACACTTTGTGTGTATTGAGGAGGACCATTTGAGGTTGTTCGTTTTATACTGACTATATAATAGAACAAGACCTCTGTTATTATGGATGTACATCTTCTTAATCCCTATATAATAACGGGCACGTATGCTCAGTGTTTATTTCTTTAATTTGCCAATGGGTGAGATTTATTCATAAATCAATAAACTCGGTGAGTTGGGAGATAACATTGTTTATATGGTGTTCTGTTGATTATAGAAGGAATCCGTGTCCTAATTATTTAGGATGATAATGTCCCCTTGAGGAGCTCATAAGGATTATCATGTAAACCCTGCAGGTGGATTTAATCCGACATGATAATAAGGATGAGTGGTACTACTCTTGCAATTAGATGTAAATTAATTAAGTTGTCAGTAACTTATTTAATTTACGGACATTCGATATCTTAAACACGGGGAAATAAATGTACACATAATAAGAAGGAGCCCATATTAAATATGGGATTGGGACGGTAGTTCAATAATAATTCTCTAGTGGACTGAATTATTATTGATGGGCTTAAGTTATGTGTTCGGGCCGAACACAGGATACTAAAGCCCATTAGGAGGCCCAACCCAATTCCTCCTCTAGATCCCTGGTGTAGCCTATATATAGCTCTTTTCATCAGCGCCTCTCATAACACAGAACACAGATCACAGAAAACACGTGATAAGTGAGAGAGAGCAGAACTGATTTTTCTCGAAGGATCGTTGGCCATGCAACGTTCGAGAAGGGCTCAGAGGAATACATCAGAAGATCAAAGAGGTCTACAAGGGTATGATTACTATCCGCTGCGTTTTATCCTTGGATCCCGATTCTGATAGCATAGAGCCGGCGATCCGTCGGTTCGAACATGTTTTTCTACGTATCTCATTTTGTGCCAAATAATTCGACTACTATTTTTCTTATTTAATTTAGTGACTTTTGGAGTATTTTTTGGTTGAAGAATCAAGCACGAGTAATGCAGTGGTCGGTACTGTAGTTGAGCTCAAAATTTTTAAAATTACAATCATGCCACACTAGTTAGTTACTAAATGTGAGGCCCAAACTCGAAAATCAGTTGCTTGGAGTAAGATTTCACTTAAGCCTATCTTGAGAGATCATATAAGAGAAAAAACATGCGTTGACTTAACACACCAGATGTGCACAATTTTACCACAAAAAACACATCAAGAATTCCAACACAAAGAAGAAAAGACAGATACGAGGAGCAATCTTCTTTGGTAGAAAAATAAGATTGTTTGTAGTCTTTTTCTCTCTTTATAATATTTTTGGTAATATTAACACTATGATGTATGGTTAGTTGTTAGATTTCTAATTTGAAGATCCATTTGAGCCTTACGTTTTGAATGTTAAGTTCATTTTTAATCAATAATGCTATTAAAAGGTTATAAAAGCCTTATGCTTTATTAATATCAATTTAGAATGTTTTTATGTTATTTGTTTTTATTATTTTGATATAAATTGATCACATTTATTGAGTTTTCTACATGTTGATTACTAGGTTATGAGTTATAATCTATAATTGTTATGAATTAATATCCATAAGTGACAGTTAGTGATTTAATCATTAGAATAACACAAGTCCTAATTAATTGGATTGAGCTTGTGAATTTAATATTTTGTCTACTCTATTACACTAATTCCTAGTATGTTTGACAAATTAAATCTGGAGAACTTATTCTAGGTTGTTAAGTTGAATAGATCAATTAAAGAGCTTGTTTTAGTTGATTACATTTAAGGGACAATTTGATTAACAATAGTTATTTTAGGGGTAGGGTTTCTGAAATTGAGTTAGAAAAAGATGTTGTATTAATCACGTGGATATTCAATATGAGAGGGATAATTCAAATGTTAACTAGAATCTTTAATATTCATTTATAACTTATTTATTTGATAATTTGAGATTTTCTAGTTGTTAGATTTATTTCTCTTTGACAAATTCTCCCTGTATATTTTTGTCTTTGAATTAATATTACTGGCCTTGCTAATTGGTAGTGAGTTAAGAAAGATAAAAATTAATTTGTCACGTTGTTACAACACGGTCAATCCCTTTTGGATGCATGTGAATGATATTCTTCAATTTGGATACATGAGAATGAAATTCTTCAAATTAGCTAACATAGTATATTATTTAAGAGCAATGTGCATATGACTTATCTCTATACACATGAAAGTTGGATCAAAACATTGTATATATTAATTCATAATCTCTACATATATCTATAATTAAACTGCACCAAAAAAGAAACAATATATTAGCAACCACAACTTCAACCATTTGTCGGTAAATCTTTTTAAATATTTGTTAAATCACCCTTGCAGAAATACAGTATTTTTAGAATAAAAAATCAAGAACATAATACTACTTTAAAGATGAGTGCAAACAATACCAAAGAAATTCATGGTAAATGAAACAATGATCATAGACATATAGTTAATTAAAATCTAAACAATAATGAGTAAATAGAAAATCAAATATCAAACACAACTTCACTTGAAATTTTTTTAACAATAAAATTTCATAACAATCATATGCAACACACAATCCTTCCACAAGTAAATAAATCGAAACAACTTCGTTCAGCTTTTGTGACTATTTAGTTTCAGCCTGTTTTTCCTCCCATTTTTCATGAGTTTTAAGATTTGCTGTCTTGATTTGTTGCCTAACATTTGAGATGATGATTGTATTGTGCCTTAGCTTCTCTATATCAACTCATTGTAGAAAGAACAAGACTTGGTTAAAAAGAAGAGTTGCATTAAATAAAAGTGATTCATATTAACTAACATGTTTTGATAGTCTAAGGATTGTACATTATAGTCCACACTTTCTCTCTTCCATACACTATAATACAATATTCCACAAACAAATAAATAATATTGTAATACTTCTTTAAATTTGTTCTGGAGAAAATGTTTTTATTGAGAATGATAATTAGAGATTGAAAGATAACTTCATGTAAAGTATACTTTTGAGAGTGTTTGACTTTGTGGGCAGATGTAAATTACAATTAAAAAATGAGATAATTTATCAGCATTGCCAAATAAATTTAGGAAGTTTTATAGACTGCCAAATAAAACTATTTAAAAATAATAATATAACTCATACTGCTATATTCATAGGAAGCAATATAGGAAATGCTCATTAAGAGGAAAGTTGCATCTATGAGAGTGTCTCACCAAGGACAAGCAAATTTCCAGTTTGTTATTCATTTTCTTTTAACCATATTTCACGACTGCCAGAAATCATGCACATAATGAAAAAATTAATCTCTAGGATGTAAAAATAGATTGAAAAAAGAGTATCAAAACAAGTAATGAATCTTTAATTAGAAAATACAAACTCAATTCCATAACTTTCTTTTGGAGTAGAATCTTCTACAGAATCAGTTTTTCTTCTTCTTTTTAGACAACAACTTTTTTCCATAGGAGCCAAAAAAGAGTTTTTCCTCCTATTTATGTTTTTTTATTTCATAAGACTAGAAAAACCCATGAATTGTCCAATAACCACAGACTACAAATGGTTAATAATGGCTATTGTACCTGATTCAGTTGCAGAGTTGAGTTTCTGTTCACTTGAGTCAAACTTCTAACCGTTATCTTTTCAGGATCATTAATAGAATGAAGAGTATCAAATTTGGACATGTTTCCACTCTCACGACCCTGGATGTTTGTCACAAGTGATTAATAGTCATGTTCAGGTGAGATGGATACAGATGATACATATGAGAATAATCAACATTAGTTGCAGAGGATGGTATAAATAAATAACTACTCCTGACACTTCCAAATGTGGGGAAAGATGTCTATGAGAATTACATGTGTTGTTGCTTATTAAGTTCCTGCACTGGAGTTACAGAATGCATGCTTCCTCTCATGACTTAAGGTACATAAATTGGAAGTTGGCATTTGGCTTACTTATACTACTCATAAATTTGCACTATTTTCCACCTCATGTGATTCAGCTGCATTATTATTGTTGGTTGAGTTGATCAACTCTATTAGTACTGTAAGAAAAGATATGAGATATTTGTCTATCAAGAAAGCATCTGAAATAAGATTGTGAATTGACTGAGTATAAGGAGGATTTGTACCGAGTTGAGGCACAGACTGTGGATTCTTATCAAGCTGATTTTCATTTTGTAGATTACTGAAACTATATTTTGCAGATTCGAATAAAAGATAAAACCACCTGGTTACTGATAATCATCTCATGCCTGATTCTGCCATTTGTGTGCAACAATTTTTACAATACGGTTCCCGATAAATCTTTATGTTTTGGACAAAACCACCTTTAGAAATCTCATTTTTTCGAAAGTAGATTTATCATTTTCTTAAAACTACTCTAGTTTCCACCTTCTAAAAGTACTGAGCATTAAAAAACTACCTTATATTTCAAGTAAAGAGTATGAAGTTGCTTAGCTATGTCCTTGTCAAGTTGGTCTATTATGAATTGAAGCAAAAAGCCAATGGGAACAAGTTTATTGTGTTTCGCAGTGACATCTAGTTTTTTTATTAGTACTTATCATAGACTGTTGATTATTCCGGGTTTGGTTAACAATCTGGCACTTGGATATTAATGGCTCTGTACAAACATGGGTTGGGATAAAATGGGAAGTGTTTCGGTCATCTTGCAGTGGTGGACAAGCAATTGTCAAGTGATTATGTAATAAAAAGATAGGCTCACATGAGGAGTTATCTGAATACTACTCAGAAGCATTTGTCAGTTCAGAAGAATGCTGCTCTTTTTATTCCCTAGCCACATCTTGCCCGTTTTGGAGACTAGCAATTTTATCATGTCCAAAAGATTGCCACTGTGGAAGAAACTAACTTTGACTGCTTCCCTATGATAAAGTTGCTGCATATCATACAAATATTAGATTGGGATGACAAATAATCTATATACTCATACTTTTACGTCATTTTCCATTTTTATCATCCTAATGTGTTAGGGTGTTGAAGATGCATTTTTACATGTCTAAGAAAATGAAACACAACTTGAACAAATTATCATTACAACTTGATTCTGAAAATCTCTTTCATGATATAAATTCATTCTATCTTCCATTAAAACATTAAACTCATTTACTATTTTTTACCTCACAAAATGGAGCATACCATAGCTTACATGCAACTACACCTCAGATTCATGCCATATCACATATTTTATAGGCCAGAGCAATTACCACTCACTTTTCTCACTTAAACAACCAAAATGCAAATTTCTTTATTTTATCTCATTAAAGACTATAAAATTTTCCCACTTTTTCCAAAATTACTTAAACAATGTAAACCATTTTTGCCTTAAAAACAAATTGCACTAGCTAGCTTTTATGTAAGCAGTAACAGAAAACTCCATGAGAATCCAATCTCACAAGAAATTGAACTACAATAAATCAACGACTCAGAAATTCAATCCATAACTTAAACTTAACAACATATAACTGATTCAAATTAGTGAATCAGAATGAATCTATAACTCTATCGTAATCAGAGAGCTGCTGCGATGTGAAATTATTCCCTTCAATAATTCTCTTCAGTTCAGCCATGTAAACCTGCACATCAGCCTCTAGATACACCATTTCGTCCTGCCAAGTCATTATGTTGTCAAACCAAATACAGGACAATATTTTTGAAAGAAAAAAGTGGGAAAATCACAAGAAAAGAAAAAAGTATGGGTGTAGAGCATGAAGAGAACCTCATCTTTTTCGAGGAACTTCTTGATTTCAGAATACATAGAGATCGTTGTGGCTATATCGATTTACTGCAGAAAATCTTCAAGTTATTAAATAATCAAACAATTTGGCGTGAAAATTTCAGGAAGAAAGAATTTCCTATCATAAAACAAAATTTTAGACTCTACCCAACAATAAACACATACAAATCGTAGTGAATCTCAAATAATTGAACAACAAACCTTGGAGTGAGAAGATTCAAAAAAATATAGCTTGCAAAACTCTACAATAAATCACCAATGCTGTCAAATGTATCAGTGTTAGGAGTTGCATGTGGTTAAGTCAGTTATTTCTGTTAGCATAGGAGAGTCGTGTTTCCACTTACAAAGGTGTGTTCTTATTTTGTAATTCTGTCTTTTCCGAAACGATGTCATTTCCTTGATAGCTAGCATGTATACATTACGATGTTGTTTTTGTAATCAGTTTCACTATATATATTGTTCACGTGAATGGGGGTTCGCCATGCATTAAGTAATAACTGAAAATTGCACCAAATATCATCTCTTTTTCTTCTTGTTCAAGTTTCTTCTTAGCTTAGCTCGATTTGAGCTTGAGTTGTGGTTTTTGGCCTTAGAGCCAGATTGAATTCCACTACTAATCACTATGACAAAAACACACACGGGTCGAATTGAGAGCTTGGAAGAGCGAATTGAGGAGCTAACACAGAATTAAACTACGTTGTTAGTATCACAGACTGCGGGTAATCAGAAACTGGAGCACCATACAATGGAATTGAATCTGAAATTTGATAAGATAACCAAGCTGCTAGAATCAATGATATTGAATGATGGTCATAGGAATGGCAAAAATCTTGAAGATCCTACATACAACAACTCAGACACGGTGGATCTCACCCCAAACAATATAAATCATCATGCTGATATAGGTATACTCTTCTCTACATCCTTAGGTCGCATGAATGATGGATCTATGATGCATAAAATGCCTAAGCTAGAGTTTCCTAAGTTTTCTGGTGAGAATTCGAGGGTTTGGGTGAGGAAATGTGAGAGATATTTTACCTTCAATCCTATGGTCGATTATCAGAGGATCATGTTAGTTGGGATGAATATGGAGGGGTTAGCTGATAGATGGTATGTGGATTATATAGAAGGTAATGAAAATATGCTATGGGAGAAATTTACTGAGATGGTTATGAACCGGTTCTCAAACTAGGGAGGTGATAATATTGTGGGGCAATTTAACAAGCTTAAATAGACTGGGAGTGTACAAGCTTACATAGCTGAATTCGAAGAGGTGAAAGCCTATATGATCAGGCTAAACAAAATGCTTAATAAAGATTATTTCATTAAGAGTTTCATCAGTGGATTAAAGGAGAAGATTGGGTAGATGCTGGAGTTGTTGGGCCCAATTACTTTATTAAGAGCTATGCAGTTGGCTATGAAGCAGGAGAGCAGACTGCACACCTTATAGAAGAGAAATAAATGGGGCAACAAACCTGTAGCAAATGCAAATGGAGGGAATTGGAGACAGGATATGACCAATTCCAAACTAAAAACTGTAGGACATGAGAAGTTTCCACCTATGAAAAGGCTCTCTGTAGAGGAGATGGATTAGAGAAGGAAAAGAAACTTGTGCTTTAACTGTGATGAAATTTATCACGTAGGACACAAATGTAAGAAGTTATTTGTCATTATGATGGAAGATGGTGGGGAGAAAGAGGAGGAACTTGTTTTGGAATAAGTGGATGAGAATGTGGAGGAGCCTATGGTTTCCTTGAATGCCATGGCTGGGGGTTAGAACCACTAAGACTATCAAGGTGATGGGTAAAGTGGGCAAACAAATTATTAGTATATTGCTGGATATAGGAAGTACACATAGTTTTTTGGATCCTAAAGTGGCTGTGTTGGTCCTGAAAGTCCCAAGTGGTCAGAGGTTTAGAGGGGGGTGAATGAACCTCTATCGATTTTGCAAACTCTTGAAAAATAATTTCATTGACAAACAGGTTCCTGTCTCAACAAAGAAGACAGTAACCTGTCTCGAATCAGCAACCTGGCCCTAGGCTCAATCAGGTTATTGATCCTGTATCAAAATGCAATGCAGCGGAATAAACTTGATAAAGTTTCTGATTGGCAAACACATTTTCCTTTTTAAAATATGGTTTTAGCAGAAACCTTTTCCAGAATGCTTGTCATGAATGCACCATAATAGATATATAGATGATATAAAACACGTAAATCAAAGCATATAAACACACAACGTTTATAGTGGTTCAAAGGTGGTGTAAGCCTTCTACGTCCACTCTACCCCTTCACACAAGGAGGAACTTTGTTAGGTCAGTTCGAATTACAAGCCTCGCTTTACAAACTTCTTCTTAACAAACTACTCCTACTATAATTCCAGACTCTAGTCGAAGGCCACAACCCACAGAGGGTTCACAATCCCACAAAGGGCAAGTAGCCTATTTCTAGACTACACACTTAGCAAGGATCTAATCCTCTCAACTAAGTTACACCATAAACAACCTAGCACACACAACACAATAGTTAAGAAATAAAAGGTTCTTCAACTGGTGCAGAGCAGTCTTGATCTTTGAAGGCTTCAATGCTATGGTAGACTGCTCCTGGAAGGTTGAGTGGCTTGAACAGGGATAAGCATGAGAAGCTTTGGAATATATCTGAGTTTCCTCTCGACTCTGTTCAGTAATTTCTTTTGTCAGCCACACCTTCTATTTATAGATCTTGAGAATATATCCATTGAAAGAAGGTATCCGTTGAAGAGAGATACTTCTCCATTTTGAATCTGAGCTTTGATCTCCCAAGATCTTCTCTATGGCCGCATTAAATGCTTCTGAGTTGTTCTTGACATATGCATTTAATGCGCCTAATATTTGCTTTTTGACCTCTCTGACATTCCTGCTGACCTGTCAAGTCGGTATGGGTCCATGGCTGAAGTTCATGCAATGACTGCTTGATGTCAGCTAGCTTTACTCTTCTTACTGCATGATCTTCCTGATGCTACTTCTTGCTGTCTTCAGCTTGCTGCTCATTTCCAGCTTGCTGACTTTTGTAGTCTGCTAACAACTTCCTGCTTATAGCTTTCTATTTTCTTTGTTGACAGCTTCTTGCTTGTAGCTTTCTATTTTCTTTGTTGATCTTCTAGCATGCTGTTCCCACAGCTTGCTATCTTCTACTTGCAGCATCCTATCTGCTTCTTATGCAGATACTTCCTTTAGCTTGTTGTTCCCTACAGCTCGCTGACCTTTAGAAGATATTTCCTCAATTCTTCTAAGGTTAGTTTTCCTTAACCAAAGGAAAACTATTGCATGATCTTTTTGTCTTAAGATCATGTCAATTAGTATGGAAACTTAGGTACTGACAACCCTAAGCAAACTGATTTATTTTAACAAACAAACTGTAGCACCTCGGACCAAAAACGATGCATAATTTACTAATTAAATATTTAAACTCATGATTTAATAATTATGTGTGTATGTTTTAACTGTTTAATTTAATTACATGCGTTTCAGTTACTTGTTTAATGCATGAATTAGATCGATAATTTTACTAGACATGGAATATAGAATTTTTTTATACCATTAGTTGCGTAATAGAAAAACGAGAAGATA
Organism: Scutellaria minor; assembly: GCA_954870855.1. Lineage (NCBI taxonomy): Eukaryota > Viridiplantae > Streptophyta > Magnoliopsida > Lamiales > Lamiaceae > Scutellaria > Scutellaria minor. Next base: position 17,272,523 of record OX940729.1, on the reverse strand, counting down.
AAAACGAACTAGGGGTCAATCGAAGACCCGTAGCTCAAACGGCGACGAAAAGGGCAAAACACGAAGTTTCGGAAAAACCGGAAGATATTACGGTGAATGTAACGAGGATTTTTACGGTGAATAGTGATGAGGACTTTTCAACCATGAACAGTAATTTTAGATATTTTTGATGAATAGTGTTTTTGGGATTTCTATAAATAGGGGCGTTTTCGATTTAAAAATCACCGTTTTTCCGAACGAGCCGAAAGCGACGAAAACTTGTAAGTCTCTCTTTTCTATCTCCGGCGCGCCGACGTTGGTGGCCGGAAAATTTCAAAGTTGTCGGTTTCGGCCGATTTTTGCACACAATGTAGGTCTCGACGAGACGAGTCTAGAATAGGTCTCAGATTTCAATTTCGATTTCTTGTTCGCCGAAAAACGGTGAAAAACCGCCTCCAAACTCTAAACCCTAGTTTTCACCACCTTCTCTCTCTTCTAATTTCTTTATCTCTCTTTCATGTATGTGTGTGATAGTGTGTGTGTGCATGTGTTTTCGCTAATTGGGGGCGCCGTAGGTGGCACCACCGTATGAGAATAGTGGACCGGTGCTGGTGGTGCGCCAATGAGGTCTGGGTGGTGGTTGCCGGCGACAGGTGGCTGCCAGCCAAGCTGGGCTTTTATGCGTGTGAGTGTGTTAGCATGTGTGTGTGTATATATGTGTTGCTGTGTGTGTGGGCTATTTTGGGGTGGTGGCCGGCGACTTCCAGTGTTCAGGTGGACTGGGGAGCGTCGCCGGCCGGAATAAGGAAAAGAAGGGTATGTTTTTGCATGTGTGTGATTAGGTAAGTTTGGGGCTATTTTTCCGGCACTGTTCATGCCGGAATCCGGCAAGGGATAGCCGAAGGTGGTAATCGACAGTGCAGGCTTGCCGGCGGACAAGGTGGCGGTGGCGATAGACGGCACCGCCGCAGCGGGTGGTACCGGGAAGAGCAGCAGTCGAGCAGGTCGATGTCGGGAGCGTTAGGCGAGAGCCTGGCCGAGGCTGCCGAGGGCGCCTGCCGATGCTGCCAAGAAAACTCGACAGCTGCCGAGTGAAGCCATCGAGCTGCCGAGTAGCACCTGCCAAGCTGCCGAGAAATGCGCGCGCGCGCGTGCCCCGTCGGGTGACGGGTGCGCATGCGACGCCGTGTTTTCGATCTGAGTCCCATTTTTTCCATCGTACGTCATCATCGAGTCATCATCGACGAGATGTTATTGACCGGGGTTCGTGGGCCCGGTCAAAGTCAACCCTTTGACCAAAATTACCAAAATACCCCTAAACTTAAAATGCTCCGTTTGAGTTCGTTTCAACTCCGATTGAGCTCATTCTTTTTCCGTTGTGACCCAAATTTCATCCTCTATCATCTCAGCCTCTTGGACTGAACTTTCACTCTCGTTTCTTTAACTCCAATCTTTAGATCTCTCGATCCGTCACGTTTTTAACAATCGTTTTCCCTCCAAAATATTTTATAGCTTTAATTATAATTATTAATGATCTAAGAAACACCGTAATTGTGTAGGCTACTTGTTGGATTGAGCCTTGAGTTATCTGATCTTTGGTACTTGCTACTCACGCGGAAACCACCGAACAAGGTGAGTGTAATTTCTATCTCTTTATCTGTTTACTAGTTTTCCCTATTATGAAGCATGAATGAGAAATACTAAATGCCGTGATATTACTTGCTATGTTTATGTGTTCATGTTATACTGTGAAAGGACGTGGGTCCACACACATTCCTCTGTGGGATTTATGGTTTGTGAAATACACCTTCTTTTTCTCTCATCTACTATCAAAGGTTTGGTGAGCCTGTAAATGCACTAGCGGTATATCAAACTATTTGTAGGGGTAAGTCGGGTGATACCCGCACCTGAGATTCTGTAAGGTCGGGAGATACCCGTACCTGAGATTTGTAGGGGTAAGTCGGGTAATACCCGCACCTGAGATTCGTAGGGGTAAGACGGGAGATACCCGCACCTGAGTTGGGTTATGAAATACATGTTGTGCATTTTACGTGCAGTGACAAAGTGCCTACTTGGTTTATTCTGATTTATATATCTGTCGACTATTATAAGAGGCGGATCTCATCCCCATGAGTGTATTCCACGCACTCACCCCCTGTTCTGTAATTCACGTTACAGGAGATGATGAGCATGATGAACCTTAGATGGAGAGAGGTGGTGCCATATCTGGACTTGTATATTTAAGCTAATGTCACACAAACATTTCCAAACAATGGTTTAATTAATTCATATTTTGTAATAATTTTATATATGTTTCGGATGGTGGATCCTGATGGTTTAGTTCCGCTGCTATGATATGTTATATTTATCGGTATTGAGACCGATTGTTGATATGTGAATGATTCACATCTTCTCCTACCTCATTCTTCTGTCGTCTCATATCTACTTTTTCTATTTATGAAGACTGTCTCTTTCTATTTCTTTCTTCATGCCCAAAGGAAAACTCTGATATTTTTATGAAAGAAAACGGGGCATGACTGATGGTATCAGAGCAATGTTCTAACGTTATGAACTTGCTAGAACTGGTTTTAAAATGGGAAAAGTGTGATTTTAAAACGTGAATTTGTTTTCGAAAAGAAATGGATAGACACTATCCTCTCTCCATAGGAGTCTCTCCCTGATTATAAGACTTACGAAATATGAATGCTTGCATGTTATGTGATATTTTTCCATAAAACCATTAGGTTCCGAAGGGAGCATTACATATATGGACATATGATAGAAAACTCATGTAAAATTAAACTTGACAGATGAATAGGATTTACGTGGCCGGTAGAGGGAGAACATCTATTATAGAAACACGAGAGGAGAGACTTCGATGTCATTTTTACGAGAGTAGGTGACGAGTGATATATCGGTGGGTGAGCACGTCGCCAGACTCTTACACTGCTGGAAGGAGATAGGGGGTACTGGAGGTAGTATTATTAGTGTCCAGGCCTGTTTACACTTGATTCAGACCTTGCCCAATGAGTGGGTAGAAAAGACACGTCTAGTTTACCGAGACGAGATCGTGTACTCACCGATAGAGTATATTCCCATCATTGACTTCGGGAGGGTAGCTAGACAGATGCTGGATCTGTGGGGTCGACATGGCCTTTCGACTGCTCCTGAGCCGGGACCCTACAATCCATCTAGCAGCAGTTCTGAGTCGGAGGACGATGATCCTGAGGAGGATGACTCGGAGATAGATGACCCTAGAGACGGGGCACCAGGACTAACTGGGCCTTCGCTACCTCCCGCTGTAGTCGTGTAGACGATAGGAGAGAACTTTTATGATATGTATATATTATACTACAAACGATATTATATTTTATATGTATAAGATAGCTTATATTTCATAGATAGTGTACTTACACCTTTTGTTATGGTGTAAGACTATCCCTATGTTGTTTCTCTGTATATTATGCACGTATAATTCATTTTCTATCTTATGGAATATACGTTTATATCTCTTCATGAGTAACACACTTATTTCGTTATCTATAGTATAATTATGGACTCTTAACGACATATATATACATATCGTAACAGAACTATGTTAAGAGGAAGACCACGAAAGGAGCAACCACAACCGGCTAATCAGCCGGAGCGAGAGGAGAACGCTAATGTGGGGGACTTAATTATAGTGCTAAAGGGGTTAGCACAACATTTCGAGGTAACTTGAACCACCCCACAACCAGCAAAAACTGACCCAAATCTTATATACGAACAGTTTTGGTGATTTAACCCACTAATGTTCGATGGGAAGGGGGAACCAGCAGATACAGAAGAGTGGCTAAGGTCACTCGACCGGTTATTTGGACACTTAATGTGTTCTAGAGAACAGAAGGTCAGTTGCGCGATCTTCCAGCTTACAGATGAGGTGAGTCATTGATGGGACTCGTATGAAAGGACTTTGTTGCTCGCTTAAAGAGAGGGATGACATGAGAGGAGTTTAAGAAAGTAGTTTCTCATCACTTTATACCTAAATCCTACCAAGACAAAAATGAAACGGAGTTTCTACATCTCCATCAAGGAAGCTCGACGGTGGAAGAATACGAGAGACTGTTCAATCATTTGAGCTGGTACGCCACACACTTGATGGATACCAACATCAAGAAGGCCTAAAGATTTGAAAAAGGGTCTTCGTTCAGAGATTAGCTCTATTCTAGCTGGATAAGGGACGATGACATACTCAAATGTTATCGAGAGAGCTCAGGAGATTGCCTCTCGTTTGAGTTTGGATGCTATACCTCCCTAGAAAACTTTTCCAACTCCTATGAAAAGAAAATGGACTGGCCCGAGCCAGGATTTTGTCCAGAACAAATTTCCAAGAGCAAGCAACGCTCCACTCCTTCCCACTCCCAAGGCAAGCAACGCCCCACTTCTCCCCACTCCCAGACCAGGAAACTTATGTGCTAGATGCAGAAGGATACACACGGGACCGTGCCAGCTAGAGACACGAAGTTGCTATCGGTGTGAGGTACCAGGACACGTCTCCATTAACTATCCAAGGTCTCGAAACTCACCAGTTATAGCCCCAAACTCGAGGCCAGTGGCAGGCAGGGCACGGGCCTTCGCTCTTACGCGCCCGGAGGCTGCTAAAGGAGCGGAAACGATGACAAGTATGTTATCAGTATGTGATATACCTGCTCTCATCCTTTTTGATACTGGAACGACACATTCCTCTATATTTGTCAACTTCTGTAACTTGCTGAAGCATGAAGACGGTAGGATAGTCGCTCAAACCTTAGAAGTTAGCATTCGTTTAGAAAAGACGGTAAGGACAAAACACCTATACCGTCACCTTAAGATTGCTCTTGAAGATAAGATCATTCTAGCTGATCTCCACGCTTTGGAGATGAAGGATTTTGACATAATTTTGGGAATAGGCTGGCTAGAGTCCAATCATGCGGTAATCAAGTATCGTACGAGGGAGGTCATCTTTCAAGCACCAGGAGAACTGAAATTCACATTCCATGGGACATGAGTTAAAGTCGACTCAAGGATTATCTCAACCATGAAAGCAACCCAGATGCTTAGCAAAGGAGATTGCAAAGCTTGGTTGGTCAACATGGTGAACCCCGAGCAAGAATCGACTCTTATCGAGAAGGTGCTGGTAGTAAAGAAATACATGGATGTATTCCAAAGGATTTACCTGGCCCTCCACCGGATCGACAAGTGACCTTTGAGATTGATCTCGTCCTAGGATCAACACCGATGTCGAAAGCTCCATAACGGAGGGCATCGGAGGAATCGCAAGAACTGAAAGTCCAGTTACCAGAACTTTAGGACAAAGGCTTTGTTATATTGAGTGTGTCGTCTTGGGGAGTTCCAGTGCTTTTTGTGAAGAAGAAAGATGGGAGATTTCAGATGTGCATTGATTACCGAGAGTTGAACAAGCGGGTTATAAAGAACAAGTATCCACTGTCTCGAATTGAAGATCTTTTTAATCAATTAAGAGGTGCCAGTGTGTTCTCGAAGATTGACTTAAGGTCTGGATATCACCAGATGAAAGTCAAAGATGCAGATATATTAAAGACAACATTCAGGACAAGATATGACCACTACGAGTTTGAGTAGTGCCATTTGAACTTAGCGATGCTCCAGCTATCATCATGGACTTGATAAATCGCGTCTTTCATCCGTATCTCGATCTTTACATCATCGTATATATTGATGATATCCTCATTAATTTGTGCAATAGAACGCACCACGAATAGTATCTTAGGAACGCGTTGGAAATTCTACGAAAAGAGTTACGCATACTGCTAATTTCTCCTGTTGGATGCGACAACTTTTCCCTATCTCTTCAACTCTCTCTTTCTCTCTCTCTCTCTCATTCTCTCTCTCTTGTCTTTACATTTATCGAAAATGTATTTATTTCCTTAAACTAGGGAATACGACTCTCCAGCTCTAACTACTCATCACCCTACTCTGCAAGTAAATTAGTGAAAACAAGAAGTATATTGGATGATTATTATGACAATCAATACTATGATTTGAAGAAGGAGAAGAATGAGAACGCATTTGGTTAGGAAGGATCGAGAAAGAATTGGAAAAAACTCAGGATCGACAAAAGCTCTGAACATTGAACTTAGCTAAATAATCGAGGCCTGCAAGTTCCTTGACGAGAAATGGAAAGAAAGAATCAACATGGGTATAAGAGGACGAGAGTTTTGATAAGTATCTAGTTTCGCCATTCTTAGTACACGTTTAATTTCGAGGACAAAATTCTTTTAAGGGGTAAGAGATGTAGCACCCCGGACCAAAAACAACGCATAATTTACTAATTAAATATTTAAACTCATGATTTAATAATTATGTACGTATGTTTTAATGTTTAATTTAATTATGTGCGTTTCAGATACATGTTTAATGCATGAATTAGATCGATAATTTTACTAGACATGGAACGTAGAATTTTTTATACCATTAGTTGCGTAATGGAAAAACGAGAAGATAGAAATGAACTAGGGGTCAATCGGAGACTCGTAGCTCAAACAACGACGAAAAGGGCAAAACATGAAGTTTCGAAAAAACCGAAAGATATTATGGTGAATAGTAACGAGGATTTTTACGATGAATAGTGATGAAGACTTTTCAACCGTGAATAATAATTTTAGATATTTTTGATGAATAGTGTTTCCAGGATTTCTATAAACAGGGACGTTTTCGATTCAAAAATCACCATTTTTCTAAACGAGCCGAAACTGATGAAAACTTGTAAGTCTCTCTCTTCTCTCTCTCTTTTTGATTTTTTGCTTTCGGCATGCCGACGGTGGCTGGAAAATTTCAAAATTTTCAGTTTCGGCCGATTATCGCACACAATGTAGGTCTCGACGAGATGAGTCTAGAATAGGTCTCGGATTTCAATTTTGATTTCTCGTTCACCGAAAAACGGCGAAAAACCGCCTCCGAACCCTAAACCCTAGTTTTCACCATCTTTCTCTTCTGATTTCTTTCTCCCTCTTCCTCCTCTCGCCGGAGCAGTCACCGAAGAAGCTGCTGGGGTCGTATATGAGCTGCCGGAGGGGTGGCGCCGTCGTGGGCGGCGGCGCTGGAGCTGCAGTAGGCTGTGTGTGTATATATCACATGTGTGTGTGCATGTGAGTTCGCTGATTGGGGGCGGCGTAGGTGGCGTTGCCGTGTGGGAACAGTGGGCCGGTGCTGGTGATGCGCCGACGAGGTCTGGTGGTGGTTTTTGGCGGTAGGTGGCCGCCGGCCAAGTTGGGTTTTTATGCGTGTGAGTGTGTAAGCATACGTATGTGTATATATGTGTTGCTGTGTGTGTGGGCTGTTTTGGGGTGGTGGCCGACAAATAGAAGTCGCCGGCCAGTGTTCAGGTGGGCTGGGGAGCATCGCCAGCGACTGGAAGTCGCCGGCCGGAACAGGGAAAAGAAGGGTATGTTTTTGCATGTGTGTGTGATTAGGTATGTTCGGGGCTGTTTTTCCGGCACTGTTCATGCCAGAATCCGGCGAGGGATGATCGAAGGTGGTAACCGGCGGTGCAGGCTTGCCGGCGGACAAGGTGGCAGTGGCGATGGACGGTGCCGCCGCAGCGGGTTGTGCCGGGAAGAGTAGTAGTCGAGCAGGTCGACGTCGAGAGCACTAGGCGAGAGCCTGGCCAAGGCTGCCAACGAAACTCGGCAGCTACTGAGGGCACCTGCCGATGCTACCAAGAAAACTCGGCAGCTGCCGAGTGAAGCCGCCGAGCTACCGAGGAGCACCTGTCGAGCCGAGAAACGTGCGCGCACGCCCCATCGGATGATGGATGCACACGCGATACCGTGTTTTCGATCCGAGTCTCATTTTTTTCGTCGCATGTCATCATCGAGTCGTCATCGATGAGATGTCGTTGACCGGGGTTCGTGGGCCCGGTTAAAGTCAACCCTTTGACCAAAATTATCAAAATACCCCTACACTTAAAATGCTTCGTTTTAGCTCGTTTCAACTCTGATTGAGCTTATTCTTTTTCCATTGTGACCCAAATTTCATCCTCTATCATCTCAGCCTCTTGGACTGAACTTTCACTCTCGTTTCTTTAACTCGAATCTTTAGATCTCTCGATCCGTCACATTTTTAACGATCGTTTTCCCTCTGGAATATTTTATAGCTTTAATTGTAATTATTAATGATCTAAAAAACACAGTAATTGTGTAGGCTACTTGTTGGATTGAGCCTTGAGTTATCTGATCTTTGGTACTTGCTACTTACGTGGAAACCACCGAACAAAGTGAGGGTAATTTCTATCTCTTTATCTGTTTACAAGTTTTCCCTATTATGAAGCATGAATGAGAAATACTAAATGTCATGATATTACTTGCTATGTTTATGTGTTCATGTTATACTGTGAAAGGATGTGGGTCCACATACATTCCTCTGTGGGATTTATGGTCCGTGAAATGCACTTTCTCTTTCTCTCCTCTACTATCAAAGGTTTGGTGAGCTTGTAAATGCACTAGCGGTATATTAAACCGTTTGTAGGGGTATGTCGGGTGATACCCACACCTGAGATTCTATAGGGTCGAAAGATACCTGTACCTGAGATTGTATAGGGTCAGGTGATACTCGTACCTGAGATTTGTAGGGGTAAGTCGGGTAATACCCGCACCTGAGATTCGTAAGGGTAAGACGGGAGATACCCGCACCTGAGTTGGGTTATGAAATACATGTTGTGCATTTTACGTGCAGTGACAAAGTGCCTATTTGGTGTATTTTGATTTATATATCTGTCCACTGTTATAAGAGGTGGATCTCATCCCCACGAGTGTATTCTACGCACTCATCCCCTGTTCTGTAATTCACGTTACAGGAGATGATGAACATGATGAACCTTAGATGGAGAGAGGTGGTGCCATATCTGGACTTGTATATTTAAGCTAATGTCACACAAACATTTCCAAACAATGGTTTAATTAATTCATATTTTGTAATAATTTTGTATATGTTTCGGATGGTGGATCCTGATGGTTTAGTTCCGCTGCTATGATATGTTGTATTTATCGGTATTGAGACTGATTGTTGATATGTGAATGATTCACATCTTCTCCTACCTCATTCTTCTGTCTTCTCCTATCTACTTCTTCTGTTTATGAAGAGTGTCTCTTTCTATTTCTTTCTTCACGCCCAAAGAAAAACTCTGATATTTTTATGAAAGAAAACGGGGCATGACACAAATTGGTTTTGTCTTATCAATATAACTACTGAAATATCGCAACAATTTCCCCCTTTATACTAATGATGACAAAACATAATAAAGGCAAGAGTCATATAGACAATGAATGCTCTTTATTGAAACTGAGTATATATATACAAATACAAGTTTATCCTAGAACAAATGTAAATATAAGTAAGTTGATCCATCTTTATCATCCAGCTTCAGCTTCCATCTTTATCATCAAGCTTCACAGCTTCCTCCTTCAGTTTCTGACAGTTTGTTGTTTCCATACTTATCCACCTGGAGAGCATTTTCTCTCCCTCTATCATCTCTGTGTAAGGCGTCTTCTTTCCTCAATCAGCTTGCTGTATCTTCTTGAATGATTAGCTTGTTGTTTCAGAGTTGATAGGAGCTACCTAATGAGTATACATCTTCTGTTTCCTCCTTGCTATAAAGCTTCGGCAGTGACTCTTTAATGACTCTTGACTTGAAACTCTTTTCCCTTTTTATCAGCATCCTTAAGCACGGGGTTAGATCTTCAATGCCAAGATAACTCATCAGGTTCCTCATTTGTTCACCAATTACTGTTCAAAACCAAAGCAGCAACCTCTCTCTTGAGATCTCTCATTCTTATTCCTACCCAATTGAATAAGGCCTCAAGAGGGAGAGATGTTTGGAGGTCAGGTACCTGATCGGTAGTAGATCAGTTACCTGAGCAGCTTCATCAATGCCTAAGGTACGTTCACCTTGGATTGTTAATCTACTGGTCTAGCTTTCCACTCATCACAATACTTCTACTGATGAGGGTTCTTTCCAATGCCCGGTGATCAGTTCGAAGCTGCTGACACAGTATCCTTGGATAATCAGCCAGCTTGCTGACATCCTTTGAGAGACACCTGCTATTCTTCAATTTTATCTTCATGAATGACAACAAGTGTCTTCTCTGTCCAAGGATTGGTCCTTCACTTCCACATCATCCTTTGACGTGGAAGTCTTCCTCATGGGCTTCGGTCCCATATCTTCTCGGAGTTGAGGAAGTCGGCACTGTGTCAGATAAACGAGGGTACATGCGAATACCTTGTTTATCTTTCTCTCCTCTTCTTTTTCTTCAATCAACTCGAAGAGGGAGTTACGAGTGATCTCCGGCACCTCAAATGCTTTTCTAATAACATCCATTTCATAGAGGATGTCCTTCCATCTAGTAAGAGCCACGGGGTTGTCGAGATATCTTTCAAGAACATTTTTTTCTCCTTCGACACCCGTGATGACCTCTTCATCATCCCTTGAAAATCTCCTCATCTTCTTGGTCATCAGAGACTTCTCATCTTCTTTTTCTTCATCTTCATCATCTTCTCCTCCTTTTCTGGAATCTTCATCACCATATAGCTTGAAAAAACTATGTTTTTAAAGAGTATATGTGGGTTCTTGCTTTAATGAAAAACATTTGAGGAGAGGTGATGAATGTTTTGGGTATAAATAGGCGGATGTAAGCTATCTCTTCATCTGACGATTAGGAGATGAAACGCACAATCTGACAGTTGTTGCACAAATGGTGGAGGGACCTTTTTGCAATATGATGAAACCACTTGATGGTTTTCTTGGATAGACTTTTATAACCGTCTTTTTAACTTCTGAAAAGTTAGATTTTGCTTTTGCTAATTTGATGGACAACCGTCTTTCTAGACCTTCTGCACGTAGTTATATCTCTTGGATCGAGATCATAGAGTCCCATCACTTCTTCTGTAGAGAGCATGCTGAGTTATGAATACTGACTTGTTGAGAGCATGTTGATATCTTTGTTGGATTTTTTCTTGTGATATTAATCCTTTTGATATTCCCTTCTATATCCTCCGCAGGAGCTGTCTCAACAACATCCTTGCCCGAGGTCTTCACTTGATACCACTTGTATCACTTGATATGACTTCCTGTTGGTCAGAGATACCACTTGTTGTGATACTACTTGATATACTCTTTCCTGCAATATCCTTCTTCTAGATGCTTTCTAGGTATCTGATACCACTTGCTGGATTTTCTCTTGTGATGTCTTTCCTCTAGATTCTTTCCAGGTATCTGATACTTCTTGAAACAATACCACTTGAAGGTTTTGCTTGATAAGCTTTGTAGAACCCTACTGTATCCTGAAATTGAATACCGTTAAATAGTCTGTTCTATTATAAATGCAGCATCCTGTTTCAAAGAGTTGAATATATGAGCAAAATAACTAATATTTTTTTTAAATAAACTTATACAAGTTCCCCCTTACTTAAGGAACTTATATTTTCTTACTCATGAGAGCTATCTTAAAGTCTTGTTCCTGTGAGAGTGTTCTTCACAGTTTCTTGGCATGTGATTTCTTGGATTCTTCTGAGGAAACTGTCATCTTATCTTTTCTTAGCAAGTACAATGGCTATGTCCTTAGAGACTTGATTTTCCTTAGCAACTTGTTTGTTTGTAGAGCTTGCTTTATCGGGAACAGAGTTGACTCATACTAGTGTTGCTTCCTTAGTGATCTTTAGCTTACTTTAATAGTCGTAACTTTAATCACCTCAACAATCCATTTAGTTACCTTGTCAGCAACCTGATCATCAACGATGTAGTTTTTCAAGAGATTACCACTTGAATGGATGGATGATACTACTTGTTTAGTTCCTCTTGTTGATACCACTTGCAGTTTCTTCTTTTGTAGAGATCTACCATTTGTTGATTCCACTTGTAGATTCTTCTTTTGTAGAGATCTTATCTTCTTAAAAAGCTTGGTACATCTTGTTGGTTCTTTCAATACCTCTTGATGGACCCTATGAATTCTGAGAATGTTCTTTTGTCTGAGTTAACAATTAAGTGTGTAGGAATTTACATACTATGAGATACAGTATTCCCCCTTAGGTTGTGCATTCTTCTCAGATATGTATATTTTCATTGATCTCTCTTGCTTCATTGATCTCTCTTGTTGACTTCTTCTGGGTATCTTAGAATTCTTTTGATATCATCTTCCTTTTTGTTGTTCTTCTTTAGGATGATCTTGACTTGTTTGCTAGTAAAGTACTTCATTCTTCCAATATCTTCTTTATTGACATTACTTGGTGATGTCATTGTTCTTGTCGGTTTTCTGCTTGTTGGCGTTAACTGTGGTTGTGTCCCTACTTTTTCTTTGTATGACCTAGACAGTTTTCTCTTTGTTTCCTTAGCTTTTTCCTTGGAACTTGATTTTCTTGTTTGATACTGCTTACTGATCCACTTGATGGTCCTGTTTTAAACTTTGCAAGAACTGAGGTCAGGTTACTACTTTCCTTAGTTCAGGATCGAGAGCTTCAGCTTTCATCATAGATTATTTCAATTGTCATATAATCAACCTAAAAAAATATATATCATGGGCAATATGAGAAGCTAAGATTATCAGAAGTGTATGCTTGTGCTAAAACGATGATTTTGATCACATGAAAAAGAAAATAGTTTTTTTCAATGCAAAAAAAAATGGTTGGATCTGGGTAGGTAGCCAAATACGATGGCTTTTAACCCAACTTGCTCTAAGTTGTTCCTGACATGTGCATTTAATGTGCTTACTATTTGCTCCTGGACCTCTCTAACATTCCCGCTGACCTGTTAAGTCGGTATGGGTCCATGACTGAAGTTCATGCAATGACTGCTTGATGTCAGCTAACTTTACTCTACTTCTTACTGCATGATCTTCCTGATGCTGCTTCTTGTTATCATCAGCTTGCTGCCCCTTTCCAGCTTGCTGACTTCTGTAGTCTGCTAACAGTTTTCTATTTATAGCTTTCTGTTTTCTTTGTTGACAACTTTCTGCTTGTAGCTTTCTGTTTTCTTTGTTGATCTTCTAGCATACTGTTCCCATAGCTTGCTGTCTTCTACTTGCAGCATCATATCTGCTTCTTATGTAGATACTTCTTTCAGCTTGCTGTTCCCTATAGCTCGCTGACCCTTAGAAGATATTTCCTCAATTCTTCTAAGGTTAGTTTTCCTTAACCAATGGAAAACTATTACATGATCTTTTTATCTTAAGATCATGTCAATTAGTATGGAAACTTAGATACTAACAACCCCAAGCAAACTGATTTGTTTTAACAAACAAACTGGTTTTGTCTTATCAGTATAACTACTGAAATATCCCAACAGGCTGAGAAATTAGGATGTGTGATGGAGTATACAAATCTAATGTTGGTAACCGTAGCAGATGAAAGTAAAGTGGAGTGTGATACTAAATGCTCCAAATTTGAGTAGGAAATGAGAACTTGCAGGATGAGCTCAGCAGTCAGAATTCTTAAGCTAGGAGGATGTGACATGGTATTGGGAGTGGATTTGCTCAGTCAAATGGGATCGGTTACCTTTGATTTTAAAAATCACACAGTGCAATTCAAACATAAAGGCAAAGAAGTCATTATCTATGATGAGCATCCAATAGCTCAAATCAATATGCTTACTGCAAAATAGATGACAAAACTGATTCAAAGAAATGAAGGAGGTTTGACTGGATATCTGTGTATGGTGGGAGAGATTGAAAACAAGGAGCAGGCCATAAAACTAGAAATACAATTATTTTTGGATGAATTTGCTGTTGTATTTGATACTCCTAAGGGTTTACCACCTATAGAGCATTGGATCACCAAATCCCTATTAAGGAGGGTTAGGAACCTGTTAAGCAATACCCTTACAGGTATCCATATCTACAGAGGTAAGAGGTAGAGAAAATGGTGAATGAAATATTGGAGAGTGGTGTCATAAGAGTAAGCAACAACCCTTATTCTTCTCTAGTGCTTTTGGTTAAGAAAAAAGATAACACATGGAGATTTTGTATTGATTACAGGAAGTTGAATGCTTACAGGCAGTAACTTTGCAAAAAGTGCAGAATTTGTTCTGGTGGCCAGAGCTACGAAGTTGTGTGCTTACCACACTAACCAACTGTCACAGGTGCCAACTTTGTAAACATGAGAATGTGAAGACTCCAGGGTTACTATGGCCATTGGAAATCCCGGATCAAGCCTGGTCACATGTGAGTATGGACTTCATTAAGCAACTACCTAACTCAGGTAGGAAGGATACTATATGGGTGGTGGTTGACAGGTATACTAAGTATAGTCATTTTATAGCCTTGAATCACCCTTTCAGTGCTTCACAGCTGGCCAATCTGTTCCTGGATACCATTTACAAGCTACATGGACTCCTAGTGAGTGTAGTTTCTAATATAGACAAATTGTTCACAAGTAAATTTTGGCAAAAACGTTTAAATTGTTGAGTGTGCAACAACATTTAAGTACTTCATATCACCCACAATCAGACGACCAAACTGAGAGGGTCAATCAGTATTTGGAAACTTATCTAAGATGCATGTGTGGCTCTAGTCCTAAGAAGTAGAACCAATGGCTTCCATTTGCAGAATTCTGGTATAATACCAATTTCCACTCTTCTATTGGGATGTCCCCATTTGAAGCACTTTATGAGTACAAACCAATACCATTAGCAATAGGCCTCTTTGTGAAAAGTTTAGTGGCTGGTGTAAAAGAGGTTTTACAAAACAAACAAATGGTGCAGTGTAAACTTAAGAAACTATTGCAGAAAGCCCAAGATCGTATGAAACATTATGCAGATAAAAAGATGGTAGACAAACAATTTTCTTTGCGAGATTGGGTTTATTTGAAACTTAAACCTTACAGGCAATCATCCATGCATCAAAGCAAGACATGGAAGCTTAGTCCTAAGTTTGCTGGACCATTTCAAATTATTGCCAAGGTAGGAACAGTGGCATACAGGCTTTTGTTACCTCAGCATGCCAAGATTCATCCTGTCTTCCATGTCTCTCTACTAAAAAAGAAAACAGGCACTTCTCCTTGTACTCTGGATTTGTTAAATTTTGATGCTGAGGGAAATGTGATTTTTCTCTCTACCAGAGTACTTGCTTGTAGGTTAGTGAAGAAAAATGGTGGCCCTGCTACAGAACTACTGGTTCAATGGGCACACTTGCTAGAAGAAGAAACTACGTGGGAGGATTATCATAAGATTACAACATTATATCCTCAGTTAATGTCTTGAGGATAAGACATAAAGAAGGGAAGGGTAATGTTAGGAGTTGCAGGTGGTTAAGTCGGTTGGTTATTTCTGTTAGCATAGGAGAGTCGTGTTTCCACTTACAAAGGCATGTTGTTATTTTGTAATTTCGTCTTTTCCAAAACAATGTCATTTCCTTGATAGCTAGCATATATACATTACGGTGTCGTTTTTGTAATTAGTTTCACTATATATACTATTCATGTGGAAGGGGGTTCACCATGCGTGAAGTAATAACAGAAAATTGCACCAAATATCCTCTCTCTTTTTCTTCTTGTTCAAGTTTCTTCTTAGCTCAGCTCAATTTGAGCTTGAGTTGTGGCAATCAGCAAGATCACAAGTTTTGCGAGGGCTTTCAACGGGATTTCTTGTAATTTCTTGTTTATGAGATGATGAAATAAAGTTTCTTCTATTATAAACTTCTTAATCTTCTCTTGAGCTTTGTTTGTCAAAACTGCTGCATTTGAAAGGTAATTAAATTATAGCTAAGAAGCTGTTATTAGAATTACACTATTTGAAAATAAAAATAAAATCTAAAAAAAAAAGGAAAGTTGACAAAGTAATTAGAAGCTAGGGTAAACGATAATTTAGGCACCTAAACTATATCTATATTTCATCTTTGGTACCTTACTTTCAACGACTTGAAAGGGTGATATCCAAGAGTAAATCTTGTACAAAATGAGATCTGTAAGACGGGTTGACCCAATTTAGTCAACAGATGTCAATGTTGTTGACCGATTGACCATAGTTGGTCAACAATCGGTCAATATTATTGACTCAGAAGTATTAAAGTGTTACATTATATAAATAAAAACATCTCATAAATTTATCTTGTTGAGAAAGAGAACCACTATCATTATATTTGATTTCGAAGAAGCAAATGGCCCATGGCTAGACGGGTCAGCCCGTTTAAATTGGAAAAATACAGGATCAGGGTCGAATATTTCTAGTTCATTTAAATTTACCTGTTTAACCCAAAATCCATTTAGCCCGAAACCCGTTAGGGCTAGCCCGCGATTAACTGGTTGGCCCGCTAGCCCGTATTTATTTAATTTTTTTTTAAATTAGATTAACTTTTTAGTTTTAAGTATATAAAATATAATACAATGTCCAATTATATATGTATTGTCCTAAATTTAATGTCTTCAAAATTGATTTATAAGAGTTAACTATATGAGATAAAATGAAATAATAACAATATAACACCTATTTACTATATAATATCAAACACTTAGCCAATAAATACGTATAAATAACAAGATTGGTCATATTTAATTGCAATTTATAGTCATTTTTAATGGTTTCATCAATAAATTGTAGCAAGTATAAACTCTTAATGGTAATCTAACTTAATGTTGTTTTTGCAATTTATAACATTTAATTTTATATGTGAATTTTCAATGTTATGCATATTTTAACTCAAAAACTTATATTTAAAATATAATTTTTTTTATTAATAGCCCGATAATAACCCGTTCAGCCCAAAGCCCGTTAGGGTTAGTGATGGAGATGAGACCACTTAGAAGTAAATATGCATTTTACAGGCTTCTATTTTGTTAATTAATTATGTCTTGAATAATTCTGGGCCCGTCTGTCTTTGGGCTTTAGCTTTTACACTTAGTATTTAAACTATGGATGAGCTTTGTTTTAGCAGCTTATGACATTTTGATTATTGAGATTAGGGTTAATCCCTCATGTGAAGAAAATACCTAGTATAAGTAGTATTAAGGTGTTTATTTCTTTATATCGATTTACCATACACAGTATTGATTACGTTTACGCTATGTTAGTTGGTATCCAGAGTCCTGCAACGCTCCTGGAATCATGCCACCTTGACATGCTGTTGACGCTCATCACTTGGAAGAAATACGCAGGCAAATCGCAGCGCTCACCCAAGCCGTGGATGCGCTCTGTCTTCAACAAGCGGCGCTGGCAGATGCCGCCACAACCGATCTATCCCGCCGCCACCGCGACACTACCCCGGTGGCCGGTCGTTGCGCACATCAGCGCAATCGTGCTCTATATCAATCAGACGGCCTGTCTGACAATTCCAGCGATAATGAGACCATATTAGTGGATAACCCATTTGCGTCTCCCCAATCCGAACCCACCCGCCCGCCCATAATATGTCACGTTAGGAGCAGGGCCTCCATGTTAACATTCTAGAATTCACCGGCTCCTTAGATCCATCGGAAACTCTGGATTAGGTCACTAATGTGGAAGACGTTTTGGACTTCAAATGGGTACCCAATGACCGCCGGGTCAGGCTCGTCGCCACCAGATTTAAAGACCATGCAACCACCTAATGGAACCAGTTGTGCATGACGCGCGCGAGATAAGGTCGTTTTTGAATTACAACTTAGGCAAAATTGAAGAAACTCTTGCATAGAGAATTTCTCCCATATAATTACAGAAATGTGTTGTCCCAAAAATTACACACCATTCGCTAAGGTAATCATTATGTGACTGATTATACACATGAGTTTTATCAACTCACTGCGCGAGTTGATCTCGCTGATACCCAAGAACAACTGGTGTTCCGTTTCATCGCGGGACTTCGTCTTTCTCTCCAGGATATATTGAACTTGTTTGCACCCCCAACATTATCGAAGGCTCATCAACGAGCACTCCTTCTGGAACAGCAGCAGGTGCAACGACCCCTTACAGCACCAACGCATCGCGCGCCCCAGCCTGTCGCTCCATTAGTGGACGTGTCGTCATCCCGCCCTACTCCTGCTGTACAACCACCTTCCCAATGTATGGGTCATAGCCCCCGTTGCTTTTCTTGTGGTGATCTTGGGCATAGATTCATCCACTGCCCAAAAAATTTGGGGTCCAGAGCTTTATTAACTGATGATGTTGCTGTTGAATTCTATAAATCCCCTCCTCAGTATGATAAATACCCCGATGACATTTTCGAGGCTCACCTTGAGGGCGATGTGGGCACTGCCTTGGTGTTGAGACGAGTATGTTTGGCTCATCGTGTTGAAGATAGGCCACAATGTAATGCTTTATTTTCATCTACCTGTATGATTCTTGATAAAGTATGTCGATTTATTATAGACTTCGGTGCATGTGAAAATGTAATTGCTGCTGAAGCTGTTGATAAATTGTGCTTGAAAACTAAAGATCATCCCGCCCCTTATAATTTGATGTGGTTACACCGTGGAAACATGATTACTATTACAAAACGTGTTTTGGTTTTCTTTTCTATTGGTGGTACATATGCAGATACTGTGTGCTGCGATGTAGTTCCGATGGATGCCTGTCACTTACTATTGGGTCACCCGTGGCAATTTGATCACCACGTTATGCATGGTTGTCATAGGAATGTTTACAGTTTTCTCTTTAGAGGTACGAAGATAGTGTTATACCCCTTTATGCCGGTTACACCTAAACCTGACCCACCTCAGGTGTTCTTTCTGTCACATTCAGCTTTTAAGTCTGAAGCTGAGCAGGCTCCTTTTGTTCTAATGCTCATGCCACGCGATTCGACTGAGTCTCCTATTGCAACGTCAGATATACAACCACTACTTCATGAGTTTGCTGATTTATTTCTGATTGAGCCTCTTACTGGTCTTCCGCCTCTTTGGGATATCCAACATCATATTGATCTCGTTCCCGATGCCCTACTACCCAACAGACCTCACTACAGAATGAGTTTATTTGAACATGAAGAACTAAGACGACAGGTGGAAGAACTCTTAACCAAGGGTCATATTCGTGAGAGCTTAAGTCCATGTGTTGTCCCTGTCTTGCTCACCCCCAAGAAAAATGGTTTGTGGAGAATATGTGTTGACAGTCGTGCTATAAATAAGATCACTATTCGATACAGATTTCTTATTCCCAAACTCGACGATCTTCTTGACCAGTTGAGTGGTTCCGTGATCTTTAGCAAGTTGGACTTGCGAGCGGGTATCATCAAATCCGTATTCGACCCGAGGATGAGTGGAAGACAACTTTCAAGACTAGAAAGGGCCTATTTGAGTGGTTGGTGATGCCATTCGGATTATCGAATGCACCTAGCACTTTAATGTGTGTAATGAACCAGGCTTTGAGATCATTAAATGGGATGTGTGTGGTGGCTTACTTTGATGACATACTGGTATACAACAAGTCTGTTGAGGATCATGTTGCACATCTTCGGGCGGTTTTTCTGATTTTACATCAGGAGCAGTTTTTCGCTTCTTCTCATAAGTGTACAATCATGGTGGATCATGTACTCTTTTTGAGTTATGTCATTTCTTCAGAGGGTATTTCAGTAGATGCCTCCAAGATTGAGGCGATTAGTTCGTGGCCAACACCTTCTACCTTCACGGCAGTTAGGAGTTTTCACAGTCTCGCCTCATTCTATAGGCGTTTCATCTGTGACTTCAACACTATCATGGCCCCTATCACTAACTGTATGTAGGGGAAGACTTTTCTATGGACTCCTGAGGTAGCTGATACTTTCATTGTGGTCAAGGAGAAATTGACGAGTGCCATTTTGCTCGTCCTACCTAGGACTGGTTCGGTATGGTATACCAAATATTTTATACCATACCGAATATCGTACCGAAATTTTAGGTATGCCAAAAAGCTTACCGATACCGTACCGAATTTTTTGGCATACCAAATTTTCAGTATATTGATAACCTATACCGTTTGATACCGAATTACCGAAATTTACCGTTATACCATACCAAAATTTACCGAAACTACCAAATATTACTGAAAATACCAAAAATACCAAAAATTATCGAACTTGCCAAAATTTACCGAATTTACTAAAATTATCGAAATTTACGAAAAAAAAGAAGTTCATATTTGGGAGTCCTATCCTTCTTCAATGTCCTTGGTCGACAGAAGGTAACTTGCGAGCAGATCTTCTTGGACTTCTTCTTAATTGTTGAACCTACTTTTACAGTTTTTGCTATCTTTAAGTGTTGGGCCTTCGGATTTGACTTCTTGGTTGAATCAACTGCATATATATTAGCAAACTAAAATTAATCTAACAAATAAAAAACAGGTGCATATTTTATAAGAACGGTACATTCTCAGACCCCAGAACAATCATAGTAGAGAAGAATCCCAACCTAATTACTCTATAAACTCATGGTAAGCATGAGCACGAAATCCTTTAAAAAAATACTAATCAAATTTGAATACAAAAAAAGTCGCACAAAGGAACTGGAGTTACAGTTCTAGTATCAGACTTATTCTTTTATTTGTCAGCTATATTATCATGATTTCGCCATTATAACGACCATATTACTCCACCCCCTCCCCAGGTATGTATCTATATATCTATAAAATTAATAATCACAAGAAACAAGTACTCCTTGTATCTGACAAGTGATCGATTTTGAACAGAGAAATGGTGAAAATTCTGGGCAAATTCGAACTGAAAATTGTCTCAGCTAATAGATAAGAAATGAAAAAAAAAAAGCAGATCCCCTTTTGTAACAATAGTTCATACCTTAATAAACTTCATGGAAATTTTGAATTGATGTGGTTCGATGGAATTGAGAAAGGGAGAAAGGGGTTTATGGCGGTGGTTGGTGGGGTAGATGGTGGTGGGACTCATCGGAGATGGAAATTGGAGGTGGTGTGGATGGGTTGTTCGGAGAAGAAGATAAAAGATGGTATGTGCCGGCAAGAGAGAAGACGTGAGATGACGGTGATGAATCTGATGATTGCTGGTGATGGTGAGGAGAAATGGTGGATGACGATCGAGCAGCGGCGGCGTGCAGGTAAAGAATGAAGAAGACGTTTTGCAAAGACTAGATGGAGAAAAGATGAATAGTGCTAGGGTTGCAAAATTTTTGATTTTTGAAGAAATTTGGGTCTTAAAATAATAATAATAATAATAATAATAATAATATATTAATATTAATATATTTCGGTATTTCGGTATATACCGAAATATAGAAAAATTCTTGCTCGTCATGCCGATATCGTACCAAAATTTTCGATATATCCAAATTTTCAGCATTTTCGGTATTTTTCGGCACGGTATATGCGATAAACTGGAAATTTCGGTATTTTACCCAGCCCTAGTCCTACCTGACTTTTCGTGCCCTTTTGAGCTTGTGATGCTTTGAAAGTGGGGATTGGTACTGTGCTTAGTCAGAATAGACGTCCTATTGTTTACTTCAGTGAGAAGTTACCAGGACCACGCTCAAGTTACAATGCTTATGACATGGAATTCTACATTGTTGTACGGGTAGTTTGATATTGACGTCATTGCATATATTAGTAGGAGTTCATCTTTTTACTGATCACGATGCCCTCAAGCATCTTAATTCACAGAACTCGGTTTCTTTGAGCAGCATATCTTCAGCAGTTTATCTTCATCCTGAAACATAAATCTAGGACTTCTAATCGGGTGGCTGATGTTCTGAGTCGGCGCCATCTCCTCCTCCATGATATGCGTGTCACAGTCCCAGGTTTTGAACTGCTTCCCGAATCATATGTCGCAGACCCTTTCTTTGTATCTGTCTTATCTCAGGTTCAGACTGGAGACACTTCTGTTTATCACTTGGTAGACGGATTCCTGTTCAAAGGAGTCTAACTTTGTATCCCTCAGACAAGCCTTCGTTCCTTGATTATTTCTGAGTTACATGGGGTAGGACATATAGGGCGGGATCGCACTATTACCTTTATTCAGAGTCGCTTCTTTTGGCCTACCATTCGGCATGATGCTTCTCGATTTGTGGAATGTTGTCGTATTTGTCAGACATCGAATGGTACAATGACCAATGCAGGTCTCTATCGGCCTTTGCCTATACCTTCTCATCCATAGGCTTCTATCAGTATGGATTTTGTTGTAGGACTCCCTCGGACTCAGTGTGGGTTTTATGCTATCTATGTTGTAGTGGATCGATTCTCGAAGATGGTTCACTTTATCCCATGCAAGAAGAAAATGGATACTGTTCATATAGTACAACTATTCTTTAGGGAAGTCTACCGTCTTCACGGTCTTCCCCTCTTTATTGTCTCCGATCATGATATGCGATTTTTGAGTTACTTTTGGCTTAGCCTGGGGCGTATGGCCAATACTCAGTAAGACTTCAGCAGTGCTTATCACCCTAAGACTGATGAACAGACAGAGATGGTTAATCGATCATTGGGTAACTTATTGCATTGCTTAGTAGGGGACAACATTCACTCCTGGGATACTAAACTAAGCCAAGCTGAGTTCGCTCATAATTCGGTTGTCAACAGGAGCTCAGATTACTGCCCTTTTGAAGTAGTGTATTCAGTTGTACCCCATGGGCCTATTGATCTTCTGACACTGTCATCACACCGAGTTCCGGATGCTCGTGTTGAAGATTTAATGCAGCAGCTTCGGTCCGTGCATGAATCCACTCAACAGCGTCTCACAGCTGCTAATCAGAAATACAAGGCCAGTGCAGATGAACACCGTTGGGCTGTGGAGTTCGAGGTCGGCGACCTTGTTTGGGCAGTTTTGACGAAGGATCGCTTTCCAGCCCATGAATACAACAACCTTTCTGCTAAGAAGATTGGTCCGGTAGAGGTCCTTGAGAAGATTAATCCCAATGCTTACCGTTTGAAGCTATCGAGTGACATTCGTACTACTGATGTCTTCAACATGAAACACTTAATCCCTTTTGCTGGCGACAATCCACTTGGAGATGAGACCCCACATGATTCGAGAGCGAATCGCATCCAACCCCGGGAGGATGATAGAGATGAGACCGCTTAGAAGTAAATATGTATTTTACAGGCTTCTATTCTGTTAATTAATTATGTCTTGAATAATTCTAGGCCCGTTTGTCTTTGGGCTTTAGCTTTTACACTTATGGCATGATTGGTATGCATGAATAGATTAGGAATGAAATGATTGTTCCCAAATCCATTTCAAATCCTATGATTGGTATATTTTAGGAATGAGAATACTAATTACCATGGGAATGGCTATTCCAAAAAACATATGAATGATCATTCCATCTCTCCCCCTTAATATTATGTATTCCTAATCTTGATGGAATCAAATTATTACTAATTTTTGACAAAACTATCCATAATTATTTTTATGTTGACAACATTATCCTACCCAATCAAAAAACTTATTAAACCTAATTTCATATGCAGCAATCATGTTTTCTCAAAAATCTGAATCTATGAAGTCCATTTTACGTGTTCTTCAAATTTTCAATTTCTTTTTAATGTTTTGTTTATCTTTTTTTTTTTTACCCAAAGAAATAAATGAAAAATTATATAATATTTAAAAATTAGATTAAAGAATAATTTTATAAAAAATAAAATGAACAATGTCGTATAATATCGCACAAATAATGTATTGATTAAATTTTGATTTCATGATAATATAAAATAAATTGTATAATAATAATATATTGACTATATCAAACAAAAAAAATTATAATGAAATTTATGTAAGGGCATTGTGGTTATTTAAGGTGAATTCAAATCTATATCCATATTTTATTTTAATATACCAATCATGAGATTGAAATCAATTAAGGAATTACTATTGCATTCCTTGTCAATACCAATCATAGGAATTATTATTCTTGTGCTATTCCATTCTCATCCTCATTCAATTCCTTAATTTATTCCATTCATCTTCAATTACATTCAATCATACCAATCATGTCGTTAGTATTTAAACTCATGAATGAGCTTTGTTTTAGCAGCTTATGACATTTTGATTATTGAGATTAGGGTTAATCCCTCATTTGGAGAAAACACCTAGTATACATAGTGTCAAGGTGTCTATTTCTTCATATCAATTTACCATACACAGAGTTGATTATGTTTACGCTGCATCAGTTAGGGTAAGGTCCCAACATTCGAGGCCCGTTTAAATTGACCCGTTTAACCCGAAACATGACTAACTCGAAACCGCTAAGGCGAACTCATTTAACATCCCTAGCTATAATTAAGTTTGGTCGCATTCAAGAAATTTTCTAATTCAAAGGAGATAAAAAGAGACAACAAATTAATTTAAAGAGTTGAGTCGTTACAAAATGCCCAAAAGTAGATTTCAAAAACGACAACTGAAAAAATTTATTGGTAAATGTGGGGTCCCAAGTGGTCAGAGGTTCAAAGGGGGGATGAATGAACCTCTATCGATTTTTAAAACCTTTTCAAGTATGAAACTGAATAACAGGTTCCTGTCTCACTTGGAGAGCAGTATCCTGTCTCGAATCAGCAACCTAGCCCTTGGCTCAATCAGGTTACTATCCCGATATCAGTATGTAATGCAGCGGAATAGACTTGATAGAGTTTCTGATGAAAAACCAGTTTTCTTTTCTAGGAATGATATAGCAGAATACGTTTTAACAGTATGCTTATGATAAATGCAACATGATAGATATGCAGTATAGATAGGACAACAAATAAGATAAGCAGTAAAACACATATGGCTTATAGTGGTTCGAAGGTGGTGTAATCCTTCTAAGTCCACTCTACTCCTTCACTGAGGAGGAACTTCGTTATGGTCAGTTTGCTTTACAAGACTCGTCTTTACAAATCTTTTCCAAAACAAGTTATACCTACAAGAATCCCAGATTCCTAGGTCTAAACCCACACAGGGTATACACACTCCCACACAGGGAAAGCTAGCCTATACAAGACTAAACAAACTTAGCAAGGATATAATCCTATCAACTAAGTATACTAAATAAAACAACCTAGCACACACAACACAGTGGTTAAAAGTATACGTGTCTTCAACTGGTGGGAAGCAGTCTTGATCTTTGAAAGCTCTTTGTTGTTGTAGACTGCTCCGAGAAGATTGAGTGGCTGAACATGTAAAAGCTTTAAGAAGCTTTGGAAGGTATATGAGTTTCCTCTCGACTCTGTCCAGCACTTTCTTCAATCAGCCACACCTTCTATTTATAGATCTTGAGAGTTCTATCCATTGAGAAGTATCCGTTGAAGTGAGATGCTTTTCCTTCTTGAATTCAAGCTTTGATCTCCAAGATCTTCTTTGTGGTCGCATTAAATGTATTTGAGCTGTTCCTGACATGAACATTTAATGCGCCCACTATTTACCTTTAGACCTTTCTGACATTCCTGCTGACCTGTCTTGTCAGTATGGGTCCAAGGTTGAAGTTCATGCAACGGCTACTTGAAGTTAGTCGATCTTGCTTTTCTTTACATTGCATGCTCTTCCTGATACTGTATGAGAGGAAGTAGTGCTTAATAGATCAACAGATTCGTTGTTTACTTCCTGTTCTTCCTGTAGATAGTGAAACTTCCTTTCTTGTTGTTTTCCATACTGTTTCCTGTTCTTCACCAGGATTCTGTTTCAAAGTAGCTTCTTATTCCTGAGCCTGCAACCAGCTTCCTGTCGAAGCTTGCTATTCTACTCTTTCAGCTTCCTTCTGCTACTTGCTGCTTGTTGTTCTGTTTGCAGTATCCAATACTTTCTATTGGCTTCCAGCTTTCTGTTCTTAGAATATTCTTCACATCCTCTAAGATTAGTTCTTCTTTCGCACTGGTTTCTGTCCGAAGCTTTTCTCCTTTCTGTTACTCTTTCGGCATGCTATCTACTTCTTGCAGTATCTTATCTGCTTCCTTATGTAGATACTTCCTTTCAGCTTGTTGTTCCCTATAGCTTGCTGACCCTTAGAAGACTTATTCTTGTTTCTTCCAAGGTTGGTTTTCCTCACATGATCTTATTCATTGTCTGATGAGCTTATGATCATGTAATACGTGGAAACTTCTTTTAGCAACTTTTATTGTCTTATTATGCATTTTGTTTTGTTATGCATCATGTTTCTCTCATCAAGATAACTATAGAAATATCCCAACAGTAAAATTCAAGCAAAAATTGACTCGAAGTGAACCATAATTTCTCCCCGTGGCTGCAATTTTGAAGAGATAATGAGGAAATATTTAGAGAAATTTGGTAAATTTTGAAGGGGTGAAGTGAAATAAGTGTAGATTATAAAAGGGGAAATGGATTTGGGGATTTTGGAGAGAGTTGTGCCAATTTTTCCGTTAGGGTGAGGTATTTTCCGTCAATTATGAACGGTAAGTTTACGAAAAATATCAAATTTGCTAATTTTTTTAATAGTGAGAATTAACCTTCCAAGTTACGGAAGTGGATACAAAAATTTTAAAAAGAAAAAAATATAATTTACGTACAATTTTTTAAAATTGTAATTTACCTTAATTTATACTTATAAAACCTATTTAAACTCGCGATTATATTATTGAGTAGACTTGAGAACCAAAAATTAATTAATTAATTCGGACATCGTTTAACCAATCATAAGTTCAAGTCAACTTGGTTACATTTAAGCCTTATACAGGAAAATAGACAAAATTACTGATGAGAAAAATCAAGAAAATATTGATCCACCATCTGTCTTTATTCCCATCTCTCTAATGCTCTATGGAATGATGATCTCTCCCTATAGCTAATTATCAATCGAGCTATTTTATGGTGTATCAAGAAATTATCTTGTATAGCGGCACTGTAGACAATAAAAGTAGCATTTGTGGCATATGTATTCATGGTATAAGAAGTATTTAAACGTAGAATTTCATTTTTGATTACATATTAAGAAATTATTTGGTTACGGTATAAAAATGAAATAACCTTACTTTTCATGGTAGAATTTAATATATTTTGATGTATATGAATCCTATATAATTTAATTGCAAATGCTACAAGATTTTATGTACTATTATATCTTGTCGGGTTGATTCTATAATAGTAATTTATTACTATAAGGTATCAAAATTCTATTATATAGTAGTTAATTCTATTATATCATATATTAATACAAGGTGAGAAGAAAAAAAAAACTAGAAGAAGAGGAAGGAAGAAACTAAAACACACATTTATTGCAGAGGTTTTCTACATTGTCTAGAAAACCAAATGTGCATGATTTGAGAACATAATAAGAAAGAAGAAGAGATAAATGTTAAGGCTGTTGATCAATATCAAGCTCAGCACCCCTTTTATAGAGCTTGTGTAGCACATCATCCATCAAAGACTTCAAGTTATTTAGTTGAACCAAATCAACATCATCAAAATTGATCTTGTCTTTCTTTGCTATCTTCTTCATGAGCAGCTGAGTCTCCACCAAATTCTTCTTTTTTTGCAATTTTAGCATTTTTCGCGTTTCATCCTCCACTCTCCCTTCTAGGTATTTTTCATGATTCACCATTTTCCTTCGCCTTTCCGACTCTGGAAGGTCAAGAAATTTCTTCATTCTTTCGTCCATGATTTCCGGTGATGGCCACAAGACAGCATTGCCCTCTTTCGATTTGTGGACTACTATGCCTATGTCCACTCCACATAGGATGGATAGATCATTTGCCTGTTTTGTTAAACTCTCAATCCCTTTTTTGAACACAACATCACTACTCTTTATATCATTTGATACTTTATCCTCCTCATCTCTTGCTCTTTTTGTTGTCATGTTTGGTACATAAACTAGTGTTTTTCACTATCTGAGTTTAATTTCTTCTACTATGGAACCTCATATATATAGTGCAAAAAAGTGTTATAATTGGTAATGCTTGTCTAATAGTTTAATATACTGATGATTTGATTGTAGAATTTCATACATTATTTGAAATCAATAACATCTATAGCTATAATAAAAGATTAGTCGATAAAATCACAATCAGTTACCAATTATAAATAGGGTTAATTACATAAAATAGCAGTTACAACTACTCATATTTGGAAGTCGTTTCATAAATCGGGTTAGTAACAAATTGGATATTCTATGTTTCTCACCAAATTTTAACAAATACCATTTTGATGAAAATTAAATTATGAGATCATGAAAAGTTGTTAAATTAAACATTTTCATTCGAATTATTACACTTTTCCGATTAAAGCACATAATTTTTTTTTTGTTTTTTTTTTATTACTGATCACTAGACAAACTTTGTTAAAGTTGCAGTTCCACCCTAATACGTACTGTGGTGGATAAATTTTATTCAAATTTATTCAATGTTTGATAAATTTTACCATCTAAACGGACACATCAATTTTGAACTTTTGCGACCTACAATTAAAACAATAATTTATTCTTATTAAAAATCCTTGTTTAATTACTACTTATTAAAAAGCAATATTCTAATCACTAATTTTTTTAAGCCATACTATATATTTGTTTGTGAGGTGACGAAGTCCAATATTAATATTTGTGTGACTGGTGAAATGCAACAAAATGGAATCTTGATGAAATATTCAACCATTGGGATTTCTTAGAGTATGTGAATTGCAATTTTCGTAAAGTTTGGCTAGTGATCCACAATAAAACATACTTTATAGGTCTTAGTCGAAAATGCATGATAGTTTGGCTGAAAATTTATTCTTATCTTTACATGATATCAACCCTATATTCTGCTTTAGTTTAATCAACATCAGACTAAATACTCTAATTGAATTTCTAAATCATTTTAATTTCCTTAGAAATAATTAGAATCGTCAAACAGTTTAACACATATATAATGTATAGTACATAAATATGAAATTAAAATTTCTTGTTTGATGGTAAACTAGTATAGGTCCCACGCGATGCACGGGTATATAAATAATATTATTTTAATATTTTGATATGAAAATGTTGAACATAAAACAATAAATTTTTTAGACTAATTCCAATTTAATATGTCACGCAGTGATTCATGACCATAAAATTTAAATTTTTGAATTTGATGTGAAATGTTAATTTTTAAGAAAAAATCAAGTTCTTAAAAATATTTCAATCTCATTTGATACCCGTGTGATGATTGGGTATATAATGTTCAAGTGTTGTAATTTTTTGATATAAATATGTTAATCAAGAAAAACAATATAGTGCATTAGAGTTATTTCAATTTAATATAATACCATATAATTTATTAATTTTAAATATTTCATATACTCATCATACATTATGACTATTTTACTAATTGTATTTGTCATAATTAATGAGGAAAAAATTATGCAAATATATGCTCAATAAAATATTGATAATGGAAAAAAAATTATGATATTGTACTGAATTTCTAAATTTATCATACTATTGAAGAATTCTATATCGCATCTTTCTAAATGTCTTAAAATTGTAATTTTCTTTTACAGTAGGTTTTAAAACAAAAATACAGAAATTGATTATTTATGTAAAATGTAGGAAATAATAATATAAATATATGTGTGTCCATGACGTTTTGATTTCACCACTATTCATTTTTATGATTTATATAAAAATAAAAGAAAAAAATGTGATAAAATATTACACACAAAAAAAAAATGATTTACTAAATTTATAAATATGATAAGCAATAAGATTAAATTTGAAAAACTCCCTATAATTGCGAAATTTTAAAAAAGGAATTCTGATTTTAAAAGGTCTCCTCAATTTATAAATTATAAGATATGAATATTAGATTGAGAAAACTATTAATAATAATTTAATTTTTAAAATAAATCCCGACGTTTGTGCTTTTCTTGAATAAAATAATAAATGATTTTAAAATATAAAAAAAAATTATATATATATATATTGAATTTTTGGAAAAAAAAACATGAAACCTTTATAACCTATAATTTGACAAATATTAAAAATAAATAATTATAGTTTAAAATATGGTACTTTTATAGCTCAAATTGTAGCACCCCGAATCAAAACGAGCATAATTGATTAATTAAATATTTAACATATGACTTAATGAGTAGGTGCGTTTATTTTGATTGTTTAATTTATTACGTGTGTTTTAGATATGTGTCTAATGTGTGCTTCGAATCGATATTTTTCTTGGACATGGTATATAGAATATTTTCATACCATACGATGCGTCTTGGAAAGACAAGAAGATAGAAATGAACTAGGGGTCAATCGAAGACCCGTAGCTCGAATGACGACGGAAAGGGCAAAACCCGAAGTTTCAGAAAATCGGAAGATATTTACGGTGAATGGAAACGAAGATATTTACATGAATAGTAACATCGGAAAAGTCAACCGATGAATAGTGTTTGGATATTTTGGATGAATAGTGATTTTCGGAAAATCTATAAATAAGGGTGGTTTCGATTCCAAAATCACCGTTTTTCCGAATGAGTCAAACGAGCCGAAAGTGACGAAAACCCGTAAGTCTCTCTCTCCTCTTTCTCTCTTTCCGGGTTTCTGTCTCCGGCGGGCCACCGCCGGCGCGCCGCCGCCGCCGCCGGCCGGTGGCCGGAAAAATCCAATATTGTCGGATTTGGCCAATTTTCGCACACGACGTTCGTCTCGACGAGACGAATCTAGGATAGGTCTCGGAATTCAATTTCAATTTCTCGTTCGTCGGAAAACGGTGAAAAATAGCCCCAAACCCTAACCCTCACCACCCTTTCTCTCTCCTCTGATCTCTCTCTCTCTCCTCTTCCTCTTGCCGGAGCAGTCGCCGGAGAAGCTGCTGGTGGGGTGGAGGTAACGCCAGGGTGGTGGCGCCGCCGTGGGTGGCGGCACCTGGCCGGAACAGTGGGTGTATATATGTGGATCGGGTGTGTGTGTGTTGTTGAGTGTGCATTAGTGTGTGTGCATGTGTGGTGGCTGTTATGGGCGGCGCCGGGTGGCGCCGCCGTGAGGAAATCGGAGGGCCGGCGTTGGGGGAGTGCCGGCAAGGTCCAGGTGGTGGTGGCCAGCGGCAGGTGGCCGCCGGCCAAGCTGGAAAGGGTGTGTGTTTATATATATATACGTGTGTGTGATGGTGACTGTTGGGTGTGTGTGGCGAGGCTTGCAGGTGGTGGCCGGCGACGGGAGGTCGCAAGCCAGTAGTTCCGGTAGATGGAGGGTGGTGGCCGGCGGTAGGTGGCCGCCGGCCAAACTGATCAGTGTGTGTGTTTCCATACGTGTGTGTTTTCATGCGTGAGTATATGTTGCAGTGTTGTGTGTTTGGGCTGGGTTTGGAAGGTTGCCGGCGACGGGAGGTCGCTGGCCGGAGGTTTGGGAAGGGTCGCCGACGACTGGAAGTCGTCGGCCGGAGTTTTTTGGTTGGGGTTTGGTTTTGGAAAAATATGACTTCGAAGGTTTTTACGGCGAAGATTTGGACACTATTCACCGCCAGAATCCGGTGAGGGATGGCTGGAGGTGGTAGCCGGCGGTGCGAGGTATCCGGTAAAATAGCTGGCGGCGGAAGAGGGCGCCGCCGCCGCGGCTGGTGCGTCGGGAAGAGGGCCTCTTGAGCAGGCCCGGTGCCGGGAGCGCCGGGTGAGAGCTGCCGAGAAAACTCGACCAGCCCGTCGAGCCGAGCACCCGCTGCCGAGACGGGACACGATGCTGCCGAGAAAACTCGGTAGCTGCCGAGAAACGTGCCTAGCCGCCGGGTTTTTCACCCGGCGCCAGGTGCGCGCGTACCACATCGCTCGCGACACCGTATTTTCAATCCGAACCCCGGTTTTTCCGCCGATCATCTTTTTCGAGTCGTCGCCGACGAGACGTCGTTGACCGAGGGTCGTGGGCCAGGTCAAAGTCAACCCTTTGACCAAAATTACCATTTTACCCCTAAACTTAAAATGCTCCGTTTAAGCTCGTTTGAACTCCGATTGAGCTCATTCTTTTTTCATTGTGACCCAAATTTCATTCTCTATCATCTCAGCCATATGAATTGATTATCCATCCTCATTTCTTCAACTCCAATCTTTAGAGCTCTCGATCCGTCGCGTAGTTAAAGATCGTTTCTCCGCCGGAGTCCGTTATCGCTTTAATTATATGTTGTTAAGGATCTAAGAACACCGTTACGTATGTAGGCCATCAGTTGGATTGAACATCGAGATACGGGATTTGAGACACGAGATCCGAGATACGGGATCTTTGGTACACGCTACTCACGTGGTAACCACCGAACGAGGTGGGGGTAACTTCTAAACTCTATGTGTTTACTGTTTTCCCTATTTGATATTTGAACTGTTGAACTCTACGTGCTGTGTTTATATACTGTGTTTATTTTACGATAGTGTGATAGGATTGGGCTGCGTGTCCATTAGTGAGTTGGGCTGAGTGTCTGATTGGGCTGAGTGTCTATTGGGCTGCGCGTCCATTAGTGAGTCATGGGCTGAGTGTCCAATTGGGCTTAGTGTCCATTGGGTTGCGTGTTCATTGGTGAGTCATGGGTTGTGTGTCCGTTTATGAATCGAGTTATGTGTTTTGTATTATATGTGTTGTGTTTAATTGTTGATTTATCATATCTGTTTAATACGTGATCGACTTGACAATGTTAAAACTTTGGAAAGTATCCCCACGAGTGTATTCAACGCACTCACCACTATTCTGTACTCACACTACAGGAGAAGAAGAGAATCTTGACGCATAGAGAGAGGGGTGCCCTATCAGTTGTGTCCTTTGTTCGGATTTGTCTTTTAAAGCTTTGATGATCGTTTGTAAAACAGAAAGCTGTATTTTCTCCTTCCTCGTGATAGATCCTGATGTTTTTCCACTGCATAATGTTTTAAACTCCATTTTATCGGTGGTATCCGATGTTCTAAGTGTATCTCTTCTTATCCTCTCATTTTTCTTTCTATTTTATATCATGTACGTCTTTTTCCCCTTTCTCTCTTCACACCCAAAAATGAAAAACTCTGATATATCGTGCGTGTTCTTTTCAAATTAGAATATCACCAGAGACAAAATAAATATTGACAAATAAAAGTTTATATTGAATCCCTCATTGAATTACATGGACAAATCTTTCTCTAACTTTGAATAGAATGAGATCTTTCAGTAACATTTGATAGCAATTCAACGATTAGAGAACATAAAATCAAGTGAAAATATGATGTGATGCAAAAAAGAAAAAAAAAATCAAAAAAATAATATAAAATTAAATTCTTATTGTTAAAGAGAAATATTACCTTGATTATTTTGATTATTTTTTAGATATAACAAACATTTTTTTAAATATTCTTTTTAAAAAAATGTTCATCACACACCACCATAGAAGATTGTCAAATAACATTTAGTCTCCAATTACATTATCTACGAATAAAACTCCAATCACCAATGAATTTTTCATTTGTCACCATTTTGACATAGTTTAACTTTATGATATTTCCCACTTGGAAACTTGAGTATGATGTTCATATTCATAATATTATCATAAATTTGAGCGATTATTGAAAGAACAAACTTATAAAAAATTTATGGAAAATATTAAATAAGTGTTTCATTGTATTTTATTTAGAATATATTTGTTGATTTCGTTATAAAATTCTAATTAGAGCTATAAAATTGCATAAATCATAATATAAAGGTCATCTTAAATTTTATATATAGATTTTATCATTATATATATATATATATCATATTAGTGTGTATTATTTTGGTGATATTCTGGCCGATTGTGTAAGATGGTAATATTCTTAAAATAAATTATACTCCAAGTATATGAACAATAGATTGGTATATGAAATAGGATATTACATATGGTATATTATAGAAAAATATTATCCTATAAATATGTGTAAATCTATATACATATCAAAATTCGAAATTTTATTTAAAAATAATATATACCAAAATATCTTTTATTTATATGAAATATATTTAGACAATTACTAAAATTTTCATATGAAAGTGTACATATTGCAATAATTTATAATTCATGTAATTTATTCAAAATTCATTCAATACAACCGCGCAAATTCAAATAGATAGATAATTATTCATTTAATTGACGTGCAAAGATTAAGTACACATAATAGTTCTATAGATTTCTAATATTTAATTAATGATGGATACAAAATCCATAATAAAAGAAAATGAAAATTAAATCACATATTATTGATGTATTAGAAGAGATCTATCATCTATATAGGGGAAAAAAATCATTGCATGCTTGATATTTGAACGAACATTTGGGAAATATTGATGTGATCAACTTCAAAAATCATTTCCTTTATCATTATTTTTTAATTATATTTTTTATCACTCATTTGTGGTAACAATTTTTCTTCTAATTAAAAAAAAGTGTCAAATTCATAATGATATGAACAAAATTGAAATTATTTTCTAATTGACATGCTAAGATTTGAAATCAATTTCATCAAATAAACAAAATTAATTTAATGATTTAGATACCAAATTGAGAGTTTAATTATTCTTAATACATATTATATTTTCGGATTAGATGAGATTTTTTTTAACATGGGTAATAAATTTTAGTCATATTATATATATATATATATTTCGTCCATATACATAATATTTGATTGTATACCATATATATTCATTATACAAAATCAATATTTTTGGAAATTACCATAAATTCAATTAATATCACAAAAAAATTAAATATTTAATATTTAATATTTAATAAAATTTCTAAAATTAGGAAGTGAAAATGGTGATATTTCTATTTTGAGGGGGTAATTGTTATTATATATATATATATATATATAGATATATATATATATAGATATAGATATTGGTCCCAAGTGGATTGAGTGGTTTAGGGGCCGGAGTATAAATATCTCCAAGTTTTTAAACTTTTCACCAAAATTTTAAAATTTTCTGCTTCAAGTTGTAAGAAAAATTTCTTATAACTTGATCAACAACTGGAGCAGGTTATGAAGGAATGATAATCATATCTTCATCATCACAGGAACATGAAAGAGAATAGTAGTCACTGTTCAGTGAAGAGGAACACTAAGAGACATATGGAACAAAAGTGTCCAAAAACACATCTCTGGAGACTAACACTTGATGAGTCTTTAGATCAAATAGTTTATAAGCCTTCTAACTTGGTGTATAACCTATCATTACACATTTAGAATTTCTATCTGTAAAGTGACCGCCTATAAACGAGTCAACGACCGAGCAGAAGAGTGAAAGGCTGACCACTAGGAGAACTTACCGACCAATCACCCGCACATGTCTGATAACAACATGGTGGAGGCAGACCCTCTCACCCACTCCTACCACCATGCCTAAGCATGAAGTCAATCAATTCAAGATGACAATCACATGTAAATGCAAGCATGGTTGCTTCCCTAAATCAAGGAATTATAAATAATCCTTCCCAACAAATACAACTATAAATAGAAGTATATTTCTTGTAGAAAGGGGGTTGGCAACTTAATGAAAAGAGCTTCCAATTAACTCAAGCTTAAAAACTGACCGACCACCGATAGTTCTTCCATTTTTGAGTCTTTAAGGCCATTTTATAATAGAGAGAATACGATCAAAGGCCCAAGAGCCCCTCCCTCATACTCATCTACCTTCTATCTATATTTATCTCATTTTAACCTCCTTAAATATAATTCACATTGGTTGTTTGGTGGGAATTACTATCAACGGTTTTTACCCGTCATCAAAGTGTATTTGAAAATGATTAGATAATTATAATATAAGTAGTAATGATTGTGTCTGAAAGTTATGATTTAATTTTAAATACACAAACAATACATACATAACAATCACTACTACAAATTCGCTGAACAACAACACTGGAAAGACAACACTTTTTGTTGTATTTGAACATTTTACAACGCTTTTTGTGAAAAACGTTGTCTTTTTGTGAAAAAAGCACTGAAAGACAACGCTTATTGTTGAAAAGGCAATGCTTTTCACAAGGTGTTGTCTTTCAGCGCTTTTTTTCGCTAATAGACAACGCTTTTTTGCAACGCTTTTTTATGTGTTGTCTTTCAGCGCTTTTTTTCCGCTAATAGACAACGGTTTTTTGCAACACTTTTTTAAAAAAGCGTTGTCTTTATGAAACCCTTTTATGCAACGCTCTTTATGCGTTGTCTTTCAGCGGATTTATTAACTAAAAGACAACCCTTTTATGTGTTGTCTTTCAAAAGCGTTTTCTTTATTAAAAAAATTTAATTAAATTAATTGTTTTTTAATTAAATTATATTTGAAAAGTTTAATTATTTTTTGATGTTATCTTATATTAGAATATTATTTAAAAAATCAGAATATTATTTAAATAATAATAATAGAAATTCTGAAAAACTATATTTTAAATTTTAAAATATTATATAATTAAATATAAAAATATATTAAAATTAGAAATTTTATTTACAAATAACATAAATCATATTAAATATCTAACAATCAACAAATAAAGACAAAAAAATTTTTCTTGTTATTTAAGATTAAAAATTCTAATTATAAATTTTTTTACTAATATTTCTATTTTCTTTTTAAGAATTTTAACGATTTTATTAATTATTTTACTTTTCACCATTTAATCGATATATTTTTTTGATATTTAGAGATAATTTTCCAACAAATATCTATCATGCTAAATTTTTTAATTGTTGGCTTATAAATATTTAAAAATACTATAAAAAAATTTAATAACTATAATAAATAATTTATTTGTTATTATGAAAGTTTATGTCATTAATTAATACTGTAAACATAAGTTCCTACTACTACTACTACTACTACTACTACTATTATTATTATTATTATTATTATTATTATTATTAAACATAGATAAGTTATGATTTTTCAAATATTTATTTTGAACTTATTATATTTACTTAATAAGTATTGTAAATTTTATTTGTTAAATTTAAAATTTGAAAATTAATTTTAATAATTTCATAATAAGATTATTGTTGCGTTATTTTAACATTTTCTTTTCTAGATTTCTTATGTGTATTTAGTTAATTTAGAATATTTTTCTAATTATTTAAATGAAATTTCAGATTTTATATATTATATTAAATAATATGTTTAATTTTTTTTACTTTTCAATTTCTAAAAATAATTTGTTTTGTCTTTATTTGTTGATTTTTAGATATTTAATATAATTTATGTGTTTTTATCAATTTTTCCTATTTTAGGTATTTAATATAATATATGGGGTATTTTTACCAATTTTCTCTATTTTAGGTATTGAATAAATTTATGTACGTAAAAATATATGTATTTAATTGAGTCACATTTTATATCAAAATTGGAAATCAATGAATTATATTAATAAGTATTAATGGTACTTTATAAAAATTAACAAAAAAATATGTGATAATAGAAAAGTGAAAATTATCAAAAATTGATATAAAAGAAATGTATGCATAGTATTATTACATAAAGCACCACTAGTCTAGTGGTGAGAGTACCTCCATGGTACTTGGGTTCGATTCCTAGACAATGCCTATCATTTATATATATATATATATGTATATATATATATATATTTGGGTTCGATTCCCAGCCAATGCCTATCATTTATATATATATGTATATATATATATATTATTCATGTGTTACATTTCTGTTATTTATGTTGTATTTAGTATGACTTTTATGTACAAATATCCTTATTTTTATGTAATACATTAACTTAAAAAAAAAAAAAAAATTCAGCACAATTTGTACATATATACCTTTATGTGATATTATTTATGTGTAATACATTTATGTACCTAATACATTTATGTGATATTATTTATAACTTTATATTAACATAGTCATGCATTTATGTATATATAAAAGTGCAACTAACATAACTAAAAAGTATAAAAAGAAGTTACATAAATGTTTGATTATATTCATATAAAGATATATGTAATATCACACAAAAGTATGAGTAATATCACATAAATACATGTTGATCCAAAAATGTGCTGAAAATTGGTTTTTTTTTAAGTTATAGAATTACATAAAGGTTATGATCGTACATAAAGGTTATATTAATATAACATATATAAAGGTAACACATGAATAAAAAAAATCAAAACTCTATGGATTAAGATCGGATCGACCCAATTGCATGAATGTAGATCCTTACAACTGGTGCACAGATGTATTTGCCTTGAATAAATTGAAATCCTGATGAAATATTCCACCACGGGATTGCATTAAGGGTTAAACTGCAACTTTAACAAATTTTGTTTAGTAATTAATAAAATCAAATTATATGCTTTAATGGGAAATGTGTAATAATTCGAATGAAAATGTTTAATTTTCTTTTTGTATAAGGCTGTGTTATGGATCTTATTTCATAAAACAGGTAGGTTTGATCCGATCAATGTAGTATTTTATGTAAATTACGTAATATTTATGTACTATGTAATATTTTTATTCATATGAGTTAATTAAGGTGAGCACGGTTCAGAGCAATTTGGGGATAATCGAATCTTTGGAATTACTCCATAGTTTGGAGATTTTCGGAGAATACCAAAAAAATTCTCCAGAATTGCTCTGTCAATTCGATTCAGTTCCTTCGAAGATTTGAGTTTAACAAAGCAGATCAGTTCACATTACGGAGATTTAGAATTTTATAATTTAAAACTAATATTCATTGCAACATAATCCAAAAAGTAAATAAATATATAAATATATGGTATGATGTTATTTAATTTAAATGTTAAACAAGTTATAAACTAATAAAATAGACTTGATAAATTAATAAAGTATGTCTCTTCTCGAAACAATAAATTACATTCAAGTTTTTCTTCAAATTTTCTTCTTCGAAATCTTCTTACGTGGTGATCAGAAACTTCATCTTTTAAAAGGTAAATGAATATATGTTTTATACTAAAATTCAAGGTAGCTAGATATAAACTTGAATTTAAATATATTATGCATTACTTTATATAAGTTGTAAACTAATTATTTCATAAATATCTTTTGAAGTTAATCGATTTTATGTGCTTCTAAAATTATTCTTTATAAATATTATTTAATTGTTAATTTCTTCAATAAAGTCTTAAAATTATAATAGTATTAAATAATAATAATAATAAAATTCAATCAAATTTATAACTAATTCAATATAATAATATATAAAAATGATACATATAAATTTGTATATAATTACTTCCTTGAAATCAATTCTATTCAGTTCTAAATTCGATTATTTGGTTTGGTATACTTTGGTTTGTCACATGTCAAACAACAACGATTCTTTATCATTTCAGAGGTGTTTCGGTTCGGATTTCTCCATGATTCGGTTATCTCACCCCTAGAGGTAATAGTTTTGAGAATTTATAATTTGACAAGTGATACTATGTACTCCCTCCATTCCACAAAGATAGACCTATTATTTTCACACAACTTAAGAAAGTGTACTTCATATATAGGGTTAAAATATTTGAAGTTCTATTTATACCCTTAAGTTTCATTTATTGAGATGCACGTTGAATGAAACATTTTTTTCAAAAAGTAATTTAGGACATTAAAGTGGGGCAATATCAATGTACATTAATTAAGGGTATATATAGATTTGAAAATTAAAATACATATCAATATAGTAACATACCTATCTTTGTGGGACGAACGAAAAATAGTAATCAGGCCTATTTTTGTGGGATGAATTGAGTAATATTTTTGTGTGTTTCAGGTAATATTTTTACGTATAAAATGTAATACTTTTATGCATATTATATAATACATTTGGTATCAAGATTATAAATGTTGTGGTTAATATGTGAAATTGTAATTTCACAACTAATACTTTTGTCCTCGTCATGTAATACTTTTGAAAAATAATATTTGTAAATTAATACTATGTTAGTTGTGTTTTACGTGTATCAGGTTATACAAATTCAATAACTTCAGATCACTGATTGATTAGAAAAATTGTAATTTAACTAATAATATTTTTATTCTCAGTGTAATATTATTGTGTGGACCTGTGAGAGACTTTTGTTTAATTGATAATGACCAAAAGATAGTATCCTAAATTTGCGATTTTATTGGAGTTACCAACACTATCCTGGTGCATGACAAAAATATTATATTATATGTGAGAATAAAATTATTACTTATCAAATTACATATATACAATATTATTCCCAAAAATCTCAAGTATGAATTTGATCTTTACTGTGTTTAAAAAAACTTTATACTGTTTTTAATTCGTGAAAGCATGATCAGAGTAATTATAGCTAAATTAAGCCGGATCACACTTTACAAAATATTAAAACCCATAAAATTAATAGTTAAAAAATTGAACATAACTAAAGTTACAAGATGATGCCCAATATTGGGTTTTCAAAAGGTTGAACTGGCAGGCCTGGTAAATTTTCCGCTAAGTTTACTTGACGATTTATGGGATTTTATTGATATTTTAGCATGATGATGACATGCATGACGTGATGATCTTCTCCACTACTTCTGACATTAATATATATGTATCATGTAATTCAACACATAGCTTGTTGATTTCTGTATCAACAATACATATGTAACCTTATTATATTATGTATTTCACTCTCAAATAAATAAAT
Source organism: Scutellaria minor (assembly GCA_954870855.1). NCBI lineage: Eukaryota > Viridiplantae > Streptophyta > Magnoliopsida > Lamiales > Lamiaceae > Scutellaria > Scutellaria minor. Next base: position 17,232,135 of record OX940729.1, on the reverse strand, counting down.
GGAGAAGATCATCACGTCATGCATGTCATCATCATGCTAAAATATCAATAAAATCCCATAAATCGTCAAGTAAACTTAGCGGAAAATTTACCAGGCCTGCCAGTTCAACCTTGATTTCTTCGTTATGTGCAATGCCAGCCTTCCCTAGAATGCCGAAGAGAGGGGTGGATAAAAGGGGGCAGTTTGTTGCATTATGTGGAAGCCAAACGATGGGGATGCATGAAATATAGCTCGGCGTGAAGGGGAGAAGCTCTTTCGAGTTATTTGCACAAATGGTAAAGCGCCCATTCACATCGGTGGTGGCTGTCGACCCAACCATTACTGCACTGCCACCTGAAGCTCTGTTGCAGTAGAGGTTTACCTGAGCCCCGTAAATGGGCTTGCTGTCTCCCACGCAGTGTCCGGCAGGGCTGCAACTCTGTAGGGATTTGCGGCGGCAGCAGCCAAGAGGATCAAAGTAGTGAGCAAGAATGCACAAGCCATTTCTCTCTGAGTTTTTTTGCTTTTGGTTTGTTGTGTATGGATGGATGTAAGGAAAGAACCCCTATTTATACTTTTGAAGTTTGAAGTTGACATAATGTTGATGGGCTGCAATTAATTCATCATCTATCAAGTTAATTAATTCTCAACTATAGTGGTAAAATTCAAATTGACCCACTATGCACATTTTTGTACAACATACAAAAATCTTACTTTAATTTGTAGAAATTAAAATGTAATCACTTACAAGTAGGTGCAGATTGCAATGTCCAAGATTTGAATTTGGATAACGCAAGTTTTCTAATCTTTATTCTCTCAATTGCACTCACACCATATTTGAACTTAATTTCCTCGTAAATACATGTTTTTAAAAGGTTGGGACCAATATTGCAAGTATTTTTTTTTTATTATTATGTTTTAGTGTCTTCCAAATATCACATTTTCACGTTTAAGACTAAAGAGCTGAGTTGGTCTCTTGTGAGACTGTCTCACATGCGATATGATTTAAGTATGTCTTTTACAAGTATAAGTACATGTTTTTCACCTATAAGTATGTGTTTATAAGTATGATTTTTACAATATAAGTATGAATTATTCAAGTATGTCTTTTATGGTTATAAATATGTCTTTTTATATTATAAGTGCAACCATCGCACCGTGCGACAGTTGCACATAAGTTTTTGCCAAGACTAAATATGCAACATGTCAGGTTAAAATGAAATAACTTCATGACATATGCGATCAAATAGGCAAGTTCCTCCAATCTATATATACAACTTTGATAAATTTCATTAGGTACAATGTTTAGGAAAAATTCAATATTTGTTTTATAAGTTTGATCATATTCATTTTTTTTAAAACTAACTTTACAAGTTCCCATAATGAATCTTTAGCATTTAATTTTTTTCCAATTTAAGTATGATTTTAGTTAAAATTTCAATTTCAGGTGATAAAAGTTAATATTATCATCAATGATATTGGTGTGACACTCTAAATTGAGGATTTTGATTAGTATGAAAAGAAATTTGACTCTACATGACATTAACTTGAGAATTTTCTTTATCTATGAGTCTATTATTAAGATTTTCTCTCAATTCGTAACTGTAATTGATGCTGAAAATTGTGTTTTTGATTAAAATGAGTACATGTAGAAACAATTAAACTTAAAAGGATCATTATAAAATGTGTGTTATTTGAAAATAACTAGAATTGCGATGAGGGCAAGGCTGCATCCATTAATTAATGAAATTCTGAAACCAAATTAATTCAAAATTTCAGAGAAAAAGGTATCTAAGAGCCTTATCACTTTAGTGATCCAAAAAGAAAAATCAAGGACCCCACTAAAAGAAATTATTACAGTAATTATCATTTAACGTGACCACCGACAAAGTATATGCAAATCCAATGTAATAATGTTGAAGTACGTCTTTCTACTCTAGTTTGTAGCTACTAATTAGTTTAGTCTATATATTAAAATTGTTAGATTAAACATGATACATTATCATTTTCTAATTCATAAAAGCATGATCAGAATTATCATATCCGAATTAAGGTTACGACACTTTATATATACGTATCTGATAGAGTTTTTTTTTTTTTTTTTTTTAAATCAATGTTCATTGAAAAATGTTAACTATAATTCTTGGGATATTTCTGGTAAGTTTTGATGAGACAAATAGTTTTGTATAAGGAGTTGGAGTACCCATTTTTCCACATTGTTTAAGTGGAATTTAGCTTTGATAAGTTTACTTTCTGAGATGTATTTTTTAAGATATGTAAAAATAAAAAAGATGTAAGTTTCTGATTGCAGCAGGATTCTACAAGTGAAGAAGTATCGGATGCTGATTTTCAGTAAGGAGAGTCAGTAAGCAGAATCAGCAAGCTGGATCAGTAAGCAGCATACAATATTCAGAAAGGAGAACTGGAGGCTTTCTGCAGGATTCAGAAATAAGAAGTTTTTACGGAATCAGCAAGCAGGATTCAGAAACAGGAAGCTATTACAGAATCAGTAAGCAGATGCAGATCAGCAAGCTGGCACATAACAGAAAGCATCTACTGCAACTTAAGTAGGAAGCAGTAAGTTTATCACTCTTATTTATTGCACTACGAGGAATGAGTGAATGCAGTACGAGGAATAAGCCTTGTCTAAGTATCCGGTAGATAGAAGTTAGCACCTGACTAATGAGGTGATGTCATCTGGACCGCGGACCTGCAAAATCACTGTTGTCGAGAAGTGGCGCCATTAATGCGCTGCAGAGTAGGACATGCTCTATTTCCCAGTTCCTCCAGAGATAATTAATGCGAAGATCAAATGAGATCAAAATTTGAATTTCAACAAGGATTGTATCTCTATTCAACGAATACAATCCCTACAAGTATAAAAGAAGGTGAAGTTGATTCGAGAAGACGACTGAACAACTAAAGCAATTTTCTAGCTATCAATATTTTTCAAGTAAATGCAAGTTTTCTCTGTTCAGTCACTCAACCTTTAAGAAGCAGTCGAGCCCAAGATTTCAAGCTTACAAAGATCTTAAGGCTGTCTTCGAATGCACCAGTTGAAGAACATATACTTTTAACCTATTTTCTGTGTGCTAGGTTGTTTTAGTTGGTGTCCTTAGTGGGAAGGATTTAGATCCCTACTAAGTGTTAGCTTTATTTGTATTAAGACTTTTTACTCTGTATGAGTATTTGTACCCTGTGTGGGATTGACCTAGGAATCTTACTGATTCTAGTAGGTGTTGGCTCGTTAGGAAGATGATTGTAAAGTCGAGACTTATAAACCAATCTGTCCTAGTGGAGTTCCTCCTGTGTGAAGGAGAAGAGTGGATGTGAAAGGATTACACCACCTTCAAACCACTATAAATCATTTGTGTGCTTTTCGCTTTATATTACTTGTTGCATATCTTATATATCCTGCTCATTCTGCTGAAAATATTTCTGATAAAATCATATTTGGAAAAGAAAATGTTTTTCACAAAAGAAATTCTATTATAAGTTTCCGCTGCATACTGTAAAATTTCCGCTGCATACTGTAAAATCCGAGACAGTAAGCTGATCAAGCATACTGCTAGCTTACTGAATCGAGAGTGTTGCTGTATTCTATCTAGAATTCAGTAACCTACTTACAGAAAGTTTTATAAGGCAAAATTTGATAGAGGTTCATTCACCCCTTTGAACCTCTGACCACTTGGGACCAATAATAATTCTCGTTGAGAATATGTAAACTAATTAAATAAGACACTTTAAAGATTTATTTATTTATTTTTGAGTTCCGGAATGAGTAATTTTTTATATCCACCTGATTTATTTTATTGAAAGGACATGGATAGGCACAATCTCGCTTTTATATATATATATATATATATATATATATATATATATATATATATATATCAAGAAAACGACAATAATAGAAATATGGTATTTTCGCATCTAAATATTCTTACTATATCTAAAAATAAAAATAAAAATCATAAATTAGTTAAATTTGATAATAGAATCATATTCATGGATTTGGAAGAAATCTGCGGAAAATGGTTTTCCTTAAATTTGGTAATAAGAATTATATATATGGATTTGCAAGAAATTTGCGGAAAAATGTTTTCCTTAAATTTGATAATAAGAATCATATATATGGAATTGGAAGATATCTGCGGAAAAATCTTTTCCTTATAATTGAACATTTAAATATTGCTTATTATAAATAGTGGAAGGTGGTTAGATGAGTTGATTATTCTTTTTTCACAATATTGTTTTCCATACTCATCGTGGACACATTAATATATGTCCACTATTAACATCTGACATATCTATTAATATTATTTTTCATAATTTCAGAGTATGAGATCATTACATATCATCGGTGAACATATTAGGAGTTGTCACGGTGGGCATTGTAACATTTTCATACTTTTTTAATCTTTATTTCTTTGTTCTTTAAAAAAGAAAAAAAATCCTTCATATATAGAAAAATTTATGGGAATTTTTCCCTTTTAATTTGATGATCAATTTATTACAAATCTATTTTAAAGTCAAAAAATATATTTTTTATTTCACAATTTAAGTTAAAAAAAATTGGAAATTTAAAATATTGATTTGATTGCTAATTATTTAAACTACATAAAATGTTAAAAAATATAAATAGAAAAAGAAAATAAGATTTTCGATTGAGTTATAAACTTAAATCTGAAATTCAGGTACTAAAGCATAATTGGCCAGCTAATTGATTCCCTTATTAATTACATAAAATTTTAAGCCTTACGTTAGATACTTTATAGGTGTGTTTGATAAATTTTATTACCAAAAGGTACTAAAGCATAATTGGCCAGCTAATTGATTCCCTTATTAATTACATAAAATTTTAAGCCTTACGTTAGATACTTTATAGGTGTGTTTGATAAATTTTATTACCAAAATGTAATTATAGCTTTCTTTTTAATGGCACATATTATGTGAACAATTATCTTCAAGTTTTTTCATATGACAAATTCTTATATATATATGGTTGTTTTATGGATCTCATTTTGTAAAGCGAATATATTTGATCGGATCGATCAACGCTATCAACACAGGTTATATAATATTTTTATGTATGTTATGTAATACTTTTGTACTATGTATTACTTTTATGCATATGAGGTAATGATAATACTTTTGAGAATTTATAATTTGACAGGTGTTCAGTAATTTTTTTTAGCTACTCCAGCAAATATATGATGCAGATTATAGAAGTGGAATGCAATGTCGATCTTAGAGACTGTAGCACCCCGGATCAAAACGAGCATAATTGATTAATTAAATATTTAACATATGACTTAATGAGTAGGTGCGTTTATTTTGACTGTTTAATTTATTACGTGCGTTTCAGATACGTGTTTAACGCGTGGCTTAGATGGATAATTTTCGTGGACATGGTATATACAATATTTTCATACCATAAGATGCGTCTTGGAAAGACGAGAAAATAGAAACGAACTAGGGGTCAATCGGAGACCCGTAGCTTGAACGACGACGGAAAGGGCAAAACCCGAATATCCGGAAAACCGGAAGATATTTACGATGAATAGTAAACGGAGAATTTTCAACTGATGAACAGTGAAATGGGATATTTTTGGATGAATAGTGATTCGGATATTTTCGGTGAATAGTAACTTTCGGAAAATCTATAAATAGGGGTGTTTTTGATTCGAAAATCACCGTTTCTCCGAACGAGCCGAAAACGACGAAAACACGTAAGTCTCTCTCTCCTCTCTCTCTTTCCGATTTTCTGTCTCTGGCGGGCCGCTGCCGGAATCGTCGCGGCAGCCGGTGGCCTGAAAATTCAAAGTTGTCGGTTTCGACCGATTTTCGCACACGACGTTCGTCTCGACGAGATGAATTTAGGATAGGTCTCGGAATTTAATTCCGATTTCTCATTCGCCGGAAAACGATGTAAAACGGTCTCCAAACCCGTTTTCTCTCTCTTCCTTTCCACCTCGTTTCTTGTCCGTTTTGGGTAAACTCAAGCTCTAAGTTGAAGCTCTTGTCGAGCCCGTCGCGAAACCAGGCTCGGATTTCTGAACGGATCTCTCATCCTTCAGTAATCGCCGGTCAAAGATCTGGCCAATCTTTCTCTCTCCTCCCTCCCTCTACTCTCTCCCCGTCAACTCCCTTCCTCTCTTCTCTCGCCGGAAAACTTGCTGGACAGTGGTTGGGTGTGTGTGTGATGGGTTGGAGGTGGTGGCCGGCGACTCCAGTCACCGGCCGGAGCTAGAAACGGGCTGGAAGGGTTAGGGTTTGCATGGTTTTAGTGTGTGTTTTTGGTGTGTGAGTGTGTGAGGCTGTGATAAGGCTGTTGGGGGCGGCGGCGCCGTGAGGAAACCGGAGTGCCGGCGTTGGGGGAGTGTCGGAGGGTCCAGGTGGTGGTGGCCGGCGGCCAAGCTAGGAAGGGTGTGTGTTTATATATATATACGTGTGTGTGATGGTGACTGTTGGGTGTGTGTTGCGAGGCTTATAGGTGGTGGCCGGCGACGGGAGGTCGCCGGCCAGTGGTTCCGGTGGATGGAGGGTGGTGGCCGGCGGCCAAACTGATCAGTGTTGTGTGTTTGGGCTGGGTTTGGAAGGTTGCCGGCAATGGGAGGTCGCCGGCCGGGGGTTTGGGAAGGGTCGCCAGTGACGGGAAGTTGCCGGCCGAAGGTTTTTGGTTGAGGTTTGGTTTTGGAAAAATGTGACTTCGAAGGATTTTGCGACGAGGTTTCGAGCACTATTCACCGCCGGAATCCGGCGAGGGATGGCCGGAGGTGGTAGCCGGTGGTGCGAGGTAGCCGGTGAACTAGGTGGGGACGGCGGAGGACGGCACCATCGCGCCGGGTGGCGCCAGGAAGAGGGGCTGTTGAGCAGCCCGACGCAGGGAGTGCCGGGTGACTAGCTGCCGAGAAAACCCGACCGGCTGCCGAGCGCCGTGTCCAGCTGCCGAGAAAACTCGGCAGCTGCCGAGAAACGTGCCTAGCCGTCGGGTTTTTTCACCCGGCGCCGGGTATGCGCGTGTCCCGTCGCTCGCGACACCGTGTTTTCGATCCGAACCCCATTTTTTCCATCGCTCGTCTTTTTCAAGACGTCGCTAATGAGACATCGTTGACCGGGGTCATGGGCCCGGTCAAAGTCAACCATTTGACCAAAATTACCATTTTACCCCTAAACCTAAAATGCTCCGTTCGAGCTCGTTTTAACTCCGATTGAGCTCATTCTTTTTTTGTCGTGACACAAATTTCATTTCCTATCTTCTCAGCCACTTGGGCAGATCTGAACCTCTCATTTCTTGGACTCCAATCTTTAGATCTCTCTATCCGTCGCGTAGTTAACGATCGTTTCTCCGCCAGAGTCTGTTATCGCTTTAATTATATTTATTAAGGATCTAAGAACGCTGTAACGTATGTAGGCTATCAGTTGGATTGAACATTGAGACATGAGGTTGAGACACGGGATTTGAGACACGAGATCTGAGATACTCGCTACTCATGTGGTAACCACCAAACGAGGTGGGGGTAACTTCTAAACTCTATGTGTTTACTGTTTTCCCTATTTGATATTTGAACTGTTGAACTCTACGTGCTGTGTTTATATATTGTGTTTATTTTACGATAGTATGATAGGTTTGGGTTGCGTGTCCATTAGTGAGTTAGGCTGAGTGTCCGATTAGGCTAAGTGTCCATTGGGCTGCGCGTCCATTAGTGAGTCATGGGCTGAGTGTCCAATTGGGCTTAGTGTCCATTGGTGAGTCATGGGTTGTGTGTCCGTTTATGAATCGAGTTATGTATTTTGTATTATATGTGTTGTGTTTAATTGTTGATTTATCATATCTGTTTAATACGTGATCGACTTGACAATGTTAAAACTTTGGAAAGTATCCCCACGAGTGTATTCAACGCACTCACCCCTATTCTGTACGCACACTATAGGAGAAGAAGAGAATCTTGACGCGTAGAGATAGGGGTGTCCTATCAGCTGTGTCCATCTTCTGGTTTTGGCTTTTAAAGTTATGTTGTTCGTTTGTAAAAGTAAAACTGTATTTCTCCTGCTTTGTAAAAGATCCTGATGGTTTATTTCCGCTGCTTTGTTATGTTGTTGTTATCGGTATTGAGACCGATGATTATCGATATTGAGACCGACTGTTGATATATGTTTGTATCACTTCGTTCCCTTATCTTTTTCTTCTGTCGTCTTTTCCTCCTTGTATGGATCCTGATGTTTTTCCGCTGCGTAAGGTTCCAAACTCTATTCTATCGGTTGTATCCGATGTTCCAAGTGCAACATTTCTTATCATCTCCCTTTTCTTTCTATTTTATATCATGCTCGCCTTCTTCCCCTTTCTTTCTTCATGCCTAAAAATAAAAAACTCTGATATTTTAAGTGAAAGATTTTGGGGCGTGACAGAGACTATCGAATTAGAACCAGATCAATTACCCAATTTTAACACCTAATTTTTTTTAGGCAACCGAATATCAAGATTTCGGATAAATAACAAAAATAAAATAAAACAACAAAGGAACTAGATAAATCAATATAACGAAGACATGTTCTAGGATATGATTTCATCTAATTCTCATCAAAATATCACTTTAACCGACCAAGTTCATTAACTTTTCCCCCTATATAAGCAATCACAAATATCGATTAAGAGCTCTACCGAGTCAGTTAACCGGTTGATTATTATGCTACCAGAGGTATTCCTACTCAATTTGATAAAACAAAATAACTCCCAAACACACATATGATTGAAATTTAATCACATAAATTCACTAATCTCTCGATTTAATTTTGACTTAGTTACTTAAATATGCTCAATTATTGGCTGAATAACTAAACAAGCAATCAAATTGTTCAAACCCTATTCTTAGTTCTTATATTGCAAGTGCACGGTGTCAACTATAGATAGAATAAACAAGGTTGATCCCACAAAGACTAGTGAATTAGAATAAAGTTAACTACCTAATTAATAACCTAATTTTATCTAGGTGACCGAACTGAGAGAATTATTGTAATTATCGTAAATCTAACACAAATCAATGAAATCAAAAATCAAACAAACAAGTATCAAGCTAATCAAGATTCAAACAAGGATCCTAATGGTATGATTTCATTCTACTTCAATTAAATTTACTAATCTTGCGAAATCAAACTCAAATCTAATTATCTTATGTGAGCAATCATGTTGGTCCCAATTGATTTAGAGATTCAGAGGGGGTGAATAAACCTCTATGAAATTTTAACTTTTTAGTACTTTCTGTAAAGACCCTGCTGAATTTTACAACAGAATACAACAAACGTGCAGAATCAGTAAGCTGGCAGAATGCTGTTTCAGCTTACTGTTTTAGATTTGCAATATGCAATGGAAAATCACAAAAATAGAGTTTCTTTTGAAAAACGTTTTCTTTTCAAAATATGGTTTTCTCAAACTTTGATATGCATAATGAGCAAATAAATATATGCAGCACAAACACAATAAAACAATAAGAGACACACAAGGGGTTTATAGAGGTTCGAAGGTGGTGTAATCTTTTTACGTCTTTTCTACTCATTCTCTAAGGAGGAACTTCGTTAGCTAAGATTGTTTTACAAGACTTATCTATACAATCTATCCCTAGCAAGCTATCACTTACAAGAATCAGAGAGATTCTTAGGCCTACCCACATAGGGTTCACAAAACTCACACAGAGTTACAAGACTCAACACACTTAAGACTAACACTCAGTGAGGATCTAAATCCTTCCCATTGAGGATATAGGTCATCAATGGTTAAAAGTATATAGGTCTTCAACTGGTGCTTCGAAGACAACCTTGAACTCTTTGAAGTTCTGATAAACTCATCGACTTGGCTGCTTCTCAATAAGGTTGAGTGACTGAAACTTTGAGAGAAACTTTGCGTTTGCTTGAGAGAAAACAAGAGATAATGTTTCAGTAGTTTCTCCAATCGACTCTTCCTTCTTAAGTACTTGTAGTGAAATGTGTCAGTTGAAGAGAGACTCACTTCATTCAGTAGTTTCTCCAATCGACTCTTCCTTCTTAAATACTTGTATTGAAATGTGTCAGTTGAAGAGAGACTCACTCCATTTTGAATTTGAAATCTTGATCTTCTTTGATCTTTGCATGAAATGATTCTGGAAAATTAGGGAAGAGTGTTTGTCTTACTCTACAGAGCATTAATGGCGTCGTTCCTCAGCATCAGATCTTTTGCAGGTTCTCGGTCCAAATGTCAGTGAGACATTGGCTCTTTGATCATTTTCATCTACCGACTACTTTGACAAAACAGACCTCGTATGTATTGATCTTCCTCTTACTGCAAGTTGTCTTCTTCCTAATCTGATTGCAGCATTAACTTTCTATATTGTGCCAGCGTTCTGTTCCAAACTTCTTCCTGTTCTGCGCCATTGCTTTTTGTACGTTCCAGACTACTTCCTGTTCTGTGCCAGTGCTTTCAGTTCCAGACTACTTCCTGTTCTGCGCTAGTACTTTCTGTTCTGATCCTTCATAAAGCTTCTCAATTCTCCTTACTGCTTATTGAAAGACTGCTTATTAGTTTACTACTTCCAGAATGCAGTATCCAAATCTTGCTGATTTCCACGATACTTCTAATCTTCAGCTCAAGATAGAAACTTAAGAAAAACTAAGTTTTCATATAAACATCATGGAAAAAGGGGTACTCCAAATCCTTATATAATACTGTTTTGTCTCATCAAAATATACACAGAAATATCCCAACAAATCACAATTATGAATTAACCTCTCTTTCGAGTAACTTAATCCGTAGATTGATTATTTAATATTTTTATCTTTATCTCACAGTTAATAACCAACTCCAAAAAGCTCCTAAGATCGTATTTTCACCCCAATTATTACTAATCTCTCGATCTAGCAATTAACTGAGTCATGCATTCATAAATCTATAAATAAATATCTTCTCTTGATTCAATCTAATTAATTAAAGCATGCATAAATTTGGCCAGAATTCATACATGGAATAAGCACAAAGAAGCATGAATAAGATATCATGGTTTTTGAGGAAAGATTAAACCTAGAATTTCAACAAAATATCCATAGAACTACTCTCGTGCCCTAAGATCACAAGATCCCTAGATAATAATCATATTCATAAAGAAAAATAAATTACAACATGACATGATGAAAACTAGAAATAAAATCAAAGAAAAACTTAGTGTATGTGTCTTCAATTGTTCCTCCTTGATCTTGAATCTTCAATTCTTTGGTTCTTACTTGTTCTCAAGATGTATTTCGTAGATATGAGTGTTCATCCCTTGAATGACTTCTTAAGTCGCTATTTAGGGTTGGAAAAGTCAAAATCAAATTTGGATAGTCGAAAAAGAGTCCAATTAGAATAGGAAACCCACAATCCGACCACTTCTGACCCAGGTTGGCCCGGGTATACACAAGTATCAACTTCTAGATGCGTTTTGGATATTTTATAGGCTGAATTTCCTTCAGTTTCTTAATAAAAGTTGTAGCACTTGAAGTTAGCTATCCAATTCCATAAATTTCAGCCCTGTACCAATTTCCTACACCATGTTATGCTCAAAATACTTGAACCCTATCACGACAAAAAACAGGATGATTTTGCACAATTTCCATCTTCTTGCTATTTTCCGCTCTCTTAGATGCAGAATTAAGAAATATATTGAACATAAAAGTTGTAGAAAGTATTCTTAGCTTTCCGTTATGACAAGAATCGTTGAATTTGGACTTCTAAAGTTCGAGATATAATTTTCTCCCGCAACTACGCGTTTTCAACTTCATATTTCGACACCAACTTGGCCTTTCAATCGATTACTCTCAAATAAAGCAAAAATATGAAATCTTAAAAAGATAATAAAATCAATATAAAATATCACGAATGCATACTTTTTAACATACAATGATATAAATTGAGCTCAAAATGCATAAAATAACGCAAGTTATCAAACCCCTCAAACTTAAACTATTGTTCGTCCCTAAAGAATGAAAGAAGAAAACTTATGCATGGGGCGGAATGATGATCATTTCGCTCTCAGACTCGGGAATTTTTCAAAAACAAACAAACATGCATCATATAATTTTTTGAAGACATAGGAGATTCATGTTGTAGCACCCCGGACCAAAACGAAACATAATTTATTAATTTAATATTTAAACTCAGAATTTAATATATATGTGCGTATGTTTTAACTGTTTAAATATATGCGTTTCAGATAAGTGTCTAACACCCGTATGAGAAGGATAATTTACCTAGACGTGGGATGTAGGATATTTTTATATCACTAGAAGCGTTTTAGAAAAATGAGAACATAGAAATGAACTAGGGGTCAATCGGAGACCCATAACTCGAACGACGATAAAAAGAGTAAACCACAAGGTTTCGGAAATATCAGAAGATATTTACCAAGATATTTACCGAGATATTTACGGTGAATAGTAACTACTGAAATCTATAAATAGGAGCTCACCCCAGTTCATTTTCACCCCTTTCTTCGAACGAGCCAAACAGTGACGTTTACACGTAAGTCTCTCTTCTCTCTCTTTTCTTTTTCGGCCTCCGGCGGCCATCACCGGCGCCGCCGCCGGAGCTGCCGCCAGCGAGGTGGTGGCGCCACCGGAGTTCGCCGGAATTTTTCGTAGTAGTCGGTTTTGGCCGATTTTCGCACACAACGTAGGTTTTGATGAGTCGAGTCTAGAACAAGTCTCGGATTTCTATTCCGACTTATCGTTCGCCGGAAAACGGTGAAAAACCTTTGCAAAACCCTAAACCCTAACCCTAGCTAACTTTTCTCTCTCCTCGGTTTTCTCTCGTTTCCTTCGTCCTTTTAATTGGAGATGTTGTCGGGGGTTCTCATGGAGACGAGAGTGAGTTGTTGGGGGGACGACGCCGCCATGCGTGGTGGTGTCGGAGTTATGGCGGGTTGATTATGTTTATATGCATGTGTGTGTGTGTTTGTGTGTGATCTCTGTTGGGGGCGGCACAGATGGTGCCGCCATGAGGAAAGTGATAATGATTGGTGCTGGTGATGTGCCGGTGGGTTGTGACGATGGGTTTCCGGCGACCTTCGGTCGCCGGCCAAGTATTTTTGAGGATATGTGTTTGTGTATATATATGTTAGGGGTATAAGGGTTGGGTGTTGGAAAGGGGTTTGGTTTCATATCGGAGTGTAGTAGTTGGGAACGAGAAGTTTGGAACAAAGTGGCCGGAAACGCCGGATGGAAACGAGGCTGCCGGGGGAAGGCTGCTGGGCGCAGGCTGCTGGCGCGCGGTTGTGCCGTGGGGCACGGTCGTGCCCCAGCTGGTAGAAAATGCTAGAGGCTGGCACACGGTCGTGCTAGGGGAGCACGGTCGTGCGCGGCCAGGCAGAGATTACTGGAAGCTGGCGCACGGTCGTGCGCTAGGAGGCACGGTCGTGCGCGGCCAGGGTGCGCCGGAAGTGGGCGTCGGGTGCAAGACGCGTGTCGGGTAACACCGTGTTTCCAATCCTTTCCCGTTCTTTTTCCTTTGTATCCTTTACCATCGAGCCTTAGCCGACGAGAGGTTTCAACCGAGGGTCGAGGGCCCGGTCGAGGTCAACTCTTGATGCCAATATACTCTTCAACTTATATACGTTGTCGAGCTCGTATCAACATCGAACGAGCTCATGTCTTATCCAATCTTTAGGTCCTTCGACTCATCGCGTATACGTTTATTGCTTTAAATATAATTAATAAAGATCTGAGTACAACGTAACTTGTGTAGGTGATTTATTGGATTAAGATTTGATTACTTGTTGGATTGAGCTTGTATCACCAGATCTTTAGACCTTTCGACTCACGCGGGAAACCACCGAACGAGGTGGGGGTAATTTCTAACTCTTAATCTGTTTACCGTTTTCCCTATTATGAAGTATGAATGAGGAATACTAAGTGTTGTGTTTATACTTGTTGTGCCATGATATAATTGTGGAATGACAGAGGTCCTCCGATCATGCATTCTGTGCGTCCCCAGCTATTATTCTACTACTCTGTGGAGGTGTCGTGAGCCTCTTGAAATGCACAAGCGGTGAAATACCGATATAGGATAAGACGGGGGAATCCCGCACCTATTCTTCTTACCATTTCTAATATCTGCTTTGCATATATATGTGTCGTGACAATGTGATTGTAGGATAGTTTTTCGGTATTTAATTCTGACATGAGTTGTGCGAGGTGGATATTATCCCCACGAGTGTATTCCACGCACTCACCCCTTAAGCTGTACTCACACTACAGGCGATGACGAGCGTGAGGAACCCTAGTTGGAGAGAGAGGAAGTGTTGATCCTGTTTTGTTGTAATGAGACGATGTCTCTTAAACATTTCTTAGACAATGTTTTGTAACATTCTTTTGATGCATATATGGATGAGAGATCCTGATGTATATTTCCGCTGCTTATGTTGTAATATATCGGTAGTGAGACCGAATGTAATCGACAGAGGTCGATTTTGATAAGTGAAAGATTCACTTCGTCCCTTACCTCTTTCTTCTGTTGTCCCTTGCTTCTTTCTTTCTGTCTTGATAAGCGTCCCTTGCCTTTTTCTATCTTCACGCCCGAGTAAAAACTCTGATAAAATGTGAAAAGATTTCGGGGCGTGATACATGTCAGTTACTTTCGAATTAATGCTCCATGATTTTAGTTCACCATGAACTCCACAATATTCGTTCTCCATGATGTTCTCTCTCTTTCATGAACTCCATGATCTTGACTCTTCTCTCTCTTCATGCTTTGGACTTCTTCTCTCTCTTCAAGTACATGTTCACTCCGCAATCTTCTATTGTACTTATCTCACTTCAAAATACCTAGAGAAGAGATAAAAACAACATTTCCTATAAAGTTGGAATAGTGGTTAAGACTAAGTAAATCTCTCTTCTTTTAAATCTGCAAAACATGTGAGTTAGAGAGACATAACAAATCTCCTAAAATTAGGAATAGTTATTATGACCGAGTCGACAAACAACTCTCCTAAAAATCCTCAAATTAAAATAAATTAAATTGATTTTCCTCCCCCTGCATTAAACACAAATTAGCAACCAATGAATGATCAATAAAAATATGAAATCATAAAGAACCATTCAATGGTAGCAGAACATGCATCATGTTATCCATGCATTTAAACCATAAACCAACCACAGAGAATTATCTATCAACACATCATTAAATGTATGTGAGGTAAACATCCTAAATGAAACAAAATAGAAACAGACTTCAAACTTCTATCATTCTTCATCATCTTGATTTGCCGAAGCCGAGGCACCACCCGAGGTTCCGGCACCACCATATACTACTCCCCCCATTTTGAGAAGAAATCATGTCCTCCAATGCATCCCTACTCGTAGGAATCCATCAATGTGGACATGGAGCACACGAAGCTGGTGCTCAAGAACCACAAGCGAGATGTTGGGTTGAATGTTCCCAACCGGAGGGGCAACATTTGACTTATACGGCAGATGAGGACTCAAGTCCCTACGAGCAGAGCTGTAGCAATGGTCAGAGGGGTGCTTTTAGTGCTTAGAGTCTCAGATGCTCGTTTCTTAAAACCCTGAGTTTGAAGGTCAGAGTAGATAAGGAAGAATAGGGTAGAATCCCATTGTCAGAAAATATTCTTGCAAAATGAGACAAGTTCAGCAGCACAAGACGACCAAGATTGAAGGAAAGCTTTTTACCAATGCGGTATAACCAGAGACGGAGCTGGGGGGACTGGCGGCGGCAGCCGGCCCCCTCAAATTTTCTGACCAAAATACTTATATATACGTATATAATGTAATTGTAGTTAAAAATACGGATTTCGCCCCCCTCGAATTTCAAAGTTTTGATAAATATCCCAAAAAAAATATTTCGCCCCCCTCGTTACCAAATCCTGGCTCCGTCCCTGGGTATAACAGGTTGTCTTGCTCTTCAATGACCGAGGTGGTGTTGGCTGAAGGTAGCCAATTGTGTACACATACTTTGTGTATCACGGCATACAAGGAAGTCAGAGAAAAGGTATTAAACTTCTTTGGCCATTTGCCAAGCATTCCCCCAATCAACTCAGAAGTGATCTCATCCATATTCACCAACAAAGCGTCCTCGTCATGATCCTCCAGTCCATACACAGTGTTTATATCCATATATGTGAATGAATAAATCCTCCCCCTGAGATAAATCTCCCCATACTTCTTATCAAACAGATCAGAAATAGTTTTATGCAAATTAGCATAGAAGTCAAATATAAAGGAAGGAGGATAAGACTGTACAGAAGACACAGATTACAACAACCTCCTTTCAGACAAGCACTCCACTAAGTTATACTTAGAAAACACAGCCGTATTGATCTTACACTCAGAGAGAATAGATTGTTTGCAAAGAGTATTCCATGCTTCCGAGGGTAAAGTAAAATAGATTCCCTTTTGGTGTGTACACCAGTTCTTCTTCATCAGAACCATCCTCAGGTATATTAACACAGGTTCAAGAAAGGCGGGAAAAGTCACAAGAAAGGAAAAAGAAAAAAGAAAAAAGAAAAAAGAAAAAAGAAAAAAAAAGTATGGGTGTAGCATGAAAGGAACCTCATCTTCTTCGAGGAACTTCTCAATTTCAGAATACATGGAGATCACATCATTTAATATTTCATAAAACCCATCTAACCAAATTTCAAACTCTAAGCAACAATAAACACAAAAATCATAGTGAATCTCAAATAATTGAACAACAAAACTTGGAGTGAGAAGGTTCAAGAGAATGTAGCTTGCAAAACTCTACTATAAATCACCAACACTGTCAAATGTATCAGCAAGATCACAAGTTTCGCGAGCGCTTTCAACGGGATTTCTTTCTTGTGATTTCTCGTTTATGAGATGATGAAATGAAGTTTCGTCTACTATAAACTTCTTAATCTTCTCTTGAGCTCTGTTTGTCAAAAAGAAGGGACTAAAGGCACCCATAGATTTCTAATCACACCCCAATTTGTATAATTTTCAATTAAAAAAATTAAAGTATTTAAAATTACTAATTTTACCCTTTTAGAAAAAAAAAAAATAATAAAAAAGAAAATTTGAAACCCTATTCTCTCTTTTGCCACTTCAATTTTCTCACTTTTTTCATCTTTTTTTGATTCTTTGATTCTAAAATTTTTGAGAAAATAAATGTTAAATTAATTACCAGCATCTCACGAATTAGTCAAATGTATGAAAATTGAACCAAAAAATGTAAAAAAATCGATCAAACTCAACAATCTCCATTCAGTCCTAGTTGGCCGAACACGCAAAAAAGCGTTCAGCCAACATGGCCGAACATGTTATAGTGTATTCGGCCATCATGGCCAAACACTCTCCTGCTTGTTCGGCCAACCACGGCCGAACGAAGATTGTCGGATTTGATCGATTTTTTTATATTTTTCGTTCGATTTTCATACATTTGACTAATTTGTGAAATTTCCATCATCAATTTAACATTCAATTCCTCAAAAAATTTAGAGAAACAACATCAAAGAATCAAAAAAGATGAAAAAAAAGAGAAAAATATAGTGGCAAAAGAGGGTAGGGTTTAAAAAAAAGATTAAAGGGTAAAATTGGTATTTATTTAATATTTTAATTATTTAATTGAATTGCATTTAAATTGAGTGTGCTTAGAACTTCATGGGTGCCTTTAGTTCTTCCCTTGTCAAAACTGCTGCATTTGAAAAGGTGATTAAAATATAGTTAAAAAAATGTTTTTAGAATTACACACTTTGAAAATAAAAATAAAATATTAAAAAAAAAGTTGAAAACAGTAGTTAGAAGCTAGGGTAAATGATAATTTGGGTACCTAAACTATATCTATTTTTCAATTTTATTATCTTATTCTCAACAACTTGATAGGTTGATATTCAAGAGTATGTCTTGTATAAAATGAAATCTGTGAAACTAAACTAGTCAACAAAGGTCAACGTTGTTGATAGATCGGCTATAGTTGGTCAACAATCGATCAATATTATTGACTCAAAAATATTGAAGTATTATAAGAATAAAAGTATCTCATAAATTTATCTTGTTGAGAAAAAGAAGCACTACCATTATATTTGATTTTGAAGAAGCAATGGACCTTGTGCTCTAAGTAAGTTTGGTCACAAGCAAGGATGAAAATATCCCGATACACGTGCGATATATCCATATTTTGAAGGTTGCGATATGGATATGGGGGTAAAAAAAATTTTCCAGGATATCCGGATATATCGCAGATATATCGCAAATATCCATATCCACATTCATATCCGTCCATCTCAGTGTAAAATTGAAAAAATATCTGGATATATTGCGGATATATCACGGATATATCGCAAAATATCGGGATATATCCAAAATATCGCAAAAATTTTAAATTGATCTAACTTTAAATTATGGAAGATTATAATTGGTTTGTAACACTTACATCTTTAATAGAAAATTATTGTTTTTAAGGAAAATGCATTTCCCCCTTACATTTCTTTTTTCTTTGTTCTCTTTTACTCTTACACTTCAATTTATATTTTTTTTTATCAAATACACTTTCAATCTTTTTTTTGTTAATGAAGGGGTGAAACAAAAATAAAAGTGTGTGAGGAAAAAATTTATAAATAAAGTCTCATTTGTTTTTTAATTGAAGACACAAAAGTTAACAAAAATAAAAGTGTACAAGAAAAAAAAAATGTAAGCGGTAAAAGCAAAAAAATATTTTAATAATAAGGCTTAAAGGAGGAAAAATGTAAAAAAATTTAGTACATGAACAAAAAAATATTTTTTCCGTTTCTAAAGTTTGGTTCATAAAGACATTTTCTTATTATATTTAGTTATTTTTAGTCATTTACTCTTATAACACGAAATAGAATATAATTATCTTTCAAAAATGTATGTTTATTTTAGGTATCCTTAATTATGAAAACCATATCTTATGTATGTTCTTTTGGAATGACTTTATTATCTCACTTTTACTTTTTCATAGTAGTAGATAAAATACTCCATGCTAATATTTTATTTAGTTTTTAAAATTCAAACTTAAAAAAATAATTTTTCACTCAAGGGGTTATGATTTTTTTTTTTTTTTTTTAACAAATCATAATTGAAAATTAAATTATTTTTTATTTAAAATTTGTTTTTACCCTAATTGTTGTTTTGATTTATTATCATAAATTTTAACTCTTTTATTTCAAAAATATAAATATGATGAACTTTTCAAGAGGTGCCTAAAAAGAAAATGGCTACTGGAAGTGGTAGTACTTGTGAATCTACTGGAGGAGATAGAGTAACGTACCAACAACATGTGCATAATTATATTCATAATTACTCAAATGTGATGAGTTGATACCAATATTGTTTGAACAAAGATAACATTGCACATGTTATTTTTGAACCTCATAGATCATCTAGTGATTTGGTTGTATCAATCAGTTTTGAATAAATCTCAATTTTCATAACGCTTTTGTATGTTTATTATTTATATGTATGTTGTAAACATGTCATTTTGTTGAGATTTCAAATTAAATATATGCATTTTTGGATGTTATAATAGTCTGTAAAATCTTATGTAAAATTTCCAATTTTTTAATAGAGTTTCCATAATTTTTTTAAATTTTTTGCGATATCGATATATCCATCGATATGTCCGTAAAATCAAGGTTGCGATACGACACGCGATATGGATATTTTCATCCTTGGATATTTTCATCCTTGGTCACAAGTCGCAACCAAGAAATTTTAACTCAAAGGAGATATAAAAAGGCAGCAAATTAATATAAAGCATTGCCGTACGTCATTACAAAAAGCCCAAAACTAGATTCCGGAAACAACTGAAAAAATTAATAGGTAAAATTCAAGCAAAAATTGACTCGAAGTGAACCATAATTTCTCCCCATGGCTGTATATTTGAGAAGATAATGTGGAAATATTTAGAGAAATTTTGTAAATTTTGAGGAGGATGAACTGAATTAAGTGTAGATTGTCAAGGGGAAATGAATTTGGGGATTTTGGAGAGAGTTGTGCCAATTTTAGTGAGGTATTTTCTGTCAACTATGAACGGTAAGTTAACGGAAGGTATCGAATTTGCTAATTTTTTTGAATATTGGGAATTAACCTTCCAAGTTACGGAAGTGGATACAAATTTTTTTTTTTTTAGAGGATATAATTTAGGTACAAAACTTGTAATTTACCTTCATTTATTCTTAAAAAACTTATTTAAACTGGCGATTAGATTATATTATTGAGTAAACTTGAGAATCACAAATAAATTAATTAATTCAGACATCGTTGAATCGTAAACGTGCTAAACTTAACCAAACATAAGTTCAAGTCAACTTGGTTACATTTTTTGAGCCCTTTACAGGAAAATAGACAAAAATAGAAAATAAAGAAAATATCGATCCATGCTCCATCTGTCTTTATTCCCATCTCTCTAATGCTCTCTGGAATGATGACCTCTCCCTATCTAATTATCAATCGAGCTATTTATGTTATAATAGTATAAACTTTATATTATAATAATATAACTTTTATGTACAGATTTTATAACTTTTAAGTAAGATTATATAGACTTTTTTTCGAATAAATAACATAACTAAAAGTTATGTAACTTCTATGTTATACGAGTATAATCTTTATGTTATATTAGTATAAATTTTACGTACATATATCATAATCTTTAACGACATGATTGGTATGATGGAATGAAATTATGTGTGAATGGAATGAACTTAGAATCGAATGGTGATGAGAAATGAATGGTATAAAAATACTGATTCCTATGATTGAGTATCACAAAAGAATAGGAAATGAATGAAATAATCATTATGATTATATTTTATGATTGATAACTATAAATAAAATGTATAAATATTAAATCAATCTTTATTTGACCAAATTATCTTCCGCTATAATTTTATTTAATAATCATATTCAATATGTCACTCAAATTTAAATTACTTGACATATCAGAACTAAATCTTATATCAGAACTAGAATTATTTGTATTATTAAAATTATATTCATATTATCTTTATGTTTTTGAGATTTTTATATTTATTAGTTATTTTTATACAATTTATGTATTTAATTTTTATTATTTGTTTGCTATTTAATTATGTTTATATTTTATATTAATTTTAATTTTTAATTAATATTTTATATTTTTTAATAAATAATTTAATATTATTTACACAATTTTATATAATAATTTAACTTTAAAAAGTTAACTTGTGAAAACATAAAATAAATAATGATAAGTGCCAAAATTAATAAAAAAACGTACATTTCCTTGAAGATAGGAATACATAATACCATGGGGGTAGAAAGAAATGGTCATTCCCCCATCCATGACAATACTAATTCCTATGGGAATTACCATTCCAACTTATAAAACATACCAATCAAAGGAATAAGAATGAAGGTAAGAATGATGATTCTATTCCCACTCAATTCCATCATACCAATCATGTCATAAGTGATATTACTTAAACATTTTTCAGTATAAAAATTCATATAGTATGACTTAATATTTATGTTATAATAATTTAACATTTATGTTATATTAGTATAATCTTAATTATGTATAAATATCATAACCTTGATGTACTTAAAGAATAACATAAAAGTTATATTATCATAACATAAAGGTTAAATTGTTATAATATAAATGTTATATTATTATAACATAGAGGTTTAGGTATTATAGGTCTGCAATGCATCTTAAAAGGTTAGAGTAACAGAAATGTAAAGGTTATGCAAACATAACTAAAATGTTAGGTTCGCCAAACTAGAAGATTAGACGAACATAACTGCGAAAGTAGGGTTTGGGCGCGATTTGGGGCTCGTGGACGCGCGTGAAGTGCATGTGGGGTGTGTGAAATACACTTTCGGGTCAGATCGATCCAGTTACACGGATCTAAGATGTGTGCATCTGGTGTACATAAATAATTGTGATTTGATATATATGATTTCTATATAATTATAGTTGCAAATGCTACAAGATTTTATGTACTATTATATATTGTCGAGTTAATTGTATATTAGTAATTTACTAATACACTTGGAAGATTTATATGATTATTCAAATCTATACATGTTGGACTTTATACAATTTTAGTGTTTGTGTGAACTAGGTGCATGGATTATGATCCGAGTAAATGGGTGTGTGCGGATGGGTCTAGTCCGGTCCTCATCCGCGCCCAATTTTTTTTTTATGTCATAACCTTTATGTTATATGAGTATAACATTTATGTACATATTGTAGCTCTCCGGACCAAAAACGAAGCATAATTTATTAATTAAATATTTAAACCTATAATTTAATAAGTATTTGCGTATGTTATGACTGTTTAATTGATTACGTGCGCTTCAGATATGTGCATGATTTAGATCGATAATTTTCTTAGACTTGGAACATAGAATATTTTTATACCATGAGATGCGTAACAAAAAAACGAGAAGATAGAAACAAACTAGGGGTCAATCGGAGACCCGTAGCTCAAATGACGAAGAAAAGAGCTAAGTACGAAGGTTATGTAAAACGACAGGGTAAAATCCGGATGAACGGTAAAACAGAAAAATAATATTTTAATGAATGGTAATTTAAATTTACTTGGTAAATAATAACTTTGAAAATCTATAAATAGGGGCTCATTTGATTCATTTTTCATCATTTCTCCGAATGAGCCGAAAGCGTCGTAAACAAGTAAGTTTCTCTCTCCTCTCTCTCTTTCTTTTCCGCCGCCGCCGTCGCCGGCAAAGTAAGCGCCGCCGCCATCGCCGGAAAAGTCGCTGGAGCACCGCCGTCGCCGGTGGTGGCCGGAAAATCTGAAAGTTGTCGGTTTCGGCCGATTTTCGCACACGACGTTCGTCTCGATGAATCTAGGATAGATCTCGGAATTCAATTCCGATTTCTCGTTCGCTGGGAAACGGCGAAAAACAGCCCCAAAAACCCTAAACCCTAGCTTTGGTTTTGCGAATGTGGTAACGAAGGATTTTACAGCAGAATTCTGGGCACTATTCACCACCGGAATCCGGAGAGGGGTGGCCGGAGAGGGTAGCCGGCGGTGCAAGGTTTCTGGCGGACATGATGGTAGTGGCCCAGGATGGCATCGCCGCGGCAGGTGGCGTCGGAAAGAGGCCTGGTCGAGCAGGCTGGCGCCGGGAGAGCTGGGCGCGAGGCTGCGCGCGTCGGGAGAGCACCTACCGAGAAAACTCGACAGCGTGTCGAGCGCTGGGTACCGCTGCCGAGCCCTTTCCTAACGCTGCCAAGAAATGCCGCCCACCTGCCGAGATGCGCACCTGATGCTGCCGAGAAAACTCGGCAGCTGCCGAGAAGTACCGGGTGCCTCCAGGTTTTTCCACCTGGCGTCGGGTATGCGCGTGCCCCGTCGTACGCGACGCCGTGTTTTCGATCCGAACCTCGTTTTCTCCGCCGTACATCAACATCGAGTCGTCACTGATGAGATGTCGTTGATCGAGGGTCGTGGGCTCGGTGAAAGTCAACCCTTTGACAAAAATTACCAAAATACCCTTAAACTTAAAATGCTCCGTTTGAGCTCGTTTTCACTCCGATTGAGCTCATTCTTTTTCCGTCGTGACCCAAATTTCATTCTCTATCATCTCAGCTATGTGGACTGATTATCCATATAGTACCCCGGATAAAAAACGAAGCATAATAGATTAATTAAATATTACTATAATTTAATAATTATTTGCGTATATTTTGACTGTTTAATTGATTACATGCGTTTCAGATGTAGGCATGATTTAGATCGATAATTTTCTTAGACTGGGAACATAGAATATTTTGATACTATGAGGTGCGTAACAGAAAAACGAGAAGATAGAAACGAACTAGGGGTCAATCGGAGATCCGTAGCTCAAATGGCGAAAAAAAGAGTCAAACACGAAGGTTAGGTAAAACAAGGGGGTAAAATCCAGATGAACGGTAAAACGGAAAAATAATATTTTAATGAATGATAATTAAAATTTACTTGGTAAATAGTAATTTTGAAAATCTATAAATAGGGGCTCATGCGATTCATTTTTCATCGTTTTTCCTAACGAGCCGAAAGCGACGAAAATGAGTAAGTCTCTCTCTCCTCTCTTTTTCTTCCCATTTTTCTGTTTCTGACGCGTCACCGCCGGCACAGCCGATGTCACCGGAAAAGTCGCCGGAGCGCCGCCGCCGGCAGTGACCGGAAAATTGAAAGTTGTCGGTTCCGGCCAATTTTCGCACACAACGTTCATCTTGACAAGATGAATTTAGGATAGGTTTTGGAATTCAATTCCGATTTCTCATTTGCCGGAAAATGGTGAAAAACCGTCTCCAAAACCCTAAACCCTAGCCTTGGTGTGGCGAATATGGTAACGAAGGATATTGCGGTGGGATTCTGGGTATTATTCACTACCAGAATCCAGCGAAGGGTGGCCGGAGGTGGTAGCCGGCGGTGAGAGGTTTCCGGCGGATGTGGTGTCGGCGGTGGAGGGCAGCGGCGCCGCGGCTGGTGGCGTCGGGAAGAGGGGCAGTCGAGCAGGCCGACGCCGGGAGCCTTGGGCGCGAGGCTGTTAGGATGTATACTATAAGCCTAGTTTTTTGTATGAACATCGTTTATGGAATGAGAATCACATTGGTCATATGTTTGCATTTTATATTTGTTATATATGTTTATGCAATGTCCAATTAATTTATATTATAGATAACTTGGTGTGTGGTGCCACACAGAAGATCATGTTATCAGTTTCTTATAAATTATAAATAGTAGCTCACAACCAAGATGGATTTGGACAAATCATCGGAATGGTTGTAGTGTAGTTTGGTATTAGTCTGTCTTGACTATAAAACTACACTAGTACACTTTGTGTGTATTGAGCAGGACCATTTGAGGTTGTTCGTTTTATACTGACTATATAATAGAACAAGACCTCTGTTATTATGGATGTACATCTTCTTAATCCCTATATAATAACGGGCACGTATGCTCAATGTTTATTTCTTTAATTTGCCAATGGGTGAGATTTATTCATAAATCAATAAACTCGGTGAGTTGGGAGATAGCATTGTTTATATGGTGTTCTGTTGATTATAGAAGGAATCCGTGTCCTAATTATTTAGGATGATAATGTCCCCTTGAGGAGCTCATAAGGATTATCATGTAAACCCTGCAGGTGGATTTAATCCGACATGATAATAAGGATGAGTGGTACTACTCTTGGAATTAGATGTAAATTATTTAAGTTGTCAGTAACTTATTTAATTTACGGACATTCGATATCTTAAACACGGGGAAATAAATGTACACATAATAAGAAGGAGCCCATATTAAATATGGGATTGGGATGGTAGTTCAATAATAATTCTCTAGTGGACTGAATTATTATTGATGGGCTTCAGTTATGTGTTCGGGCCGAACACAGGATACTAAAGCCCATCAGGAGGCCCAACCCAATTCCTCCTCTAGGTCCCTGGTGTAGCCTATATATAGCTCTTTTCATCAGCGCCTCTCATAACACAGAACACAGATCACAGAAAACACGTGATAAGTGAGAGAGAGCGGAACTGATTTTTCTCGAAGGATCGTTGGCCACGCAACGTTCGAGAAGGGCTCAGAGGAATACATCAGAAGATCAAGAGGTCTACAAGGGTATGATTTCTTTCCGCTGCGATTTATCTTTGGATCCCGATTCCGATAGCATAGGGCCGGCGATCCGTCGGTTCCAACAGAGGCTGCGCGCGCCGGGAGGGGGCTGTCGAGTTTTCTTGGCCACCTACTGAGAACAGCGCCCCACTGCCGAGTTTTCTCGGCCAGCTGCCGAGAGCCGAGCCCGCTGCTGAGTTTTCTCGGCCAGCTGCCGAGTTTTCTCAGCCACTTGCCTAGGCCGCCGGGTTTTTCCACCCGGCGCCGGGTACGCACGTGCCACGTCGCCCGCAACACCGTGTTTTTGATCCGAACCCCATTTTCTCCGTAGTACGTCAACATCGAGTCGTCATCGACGAGATGTCGTTGACCGAGGGTCGTGGGCCCGGTCAAAGTCAACCCTTTGACCAAACTTACCAAAATTCCCCTGAACTTAAAATGCTCCGTTTGAGCTCGTTTTAACTCCGATTGAGCTCATTCTTCTTCCGTCGTGACCCAAATTTCATTCTCTATCATCTCAGCTATGTGGACTAATTATCCATCCTTGTTTCTTCAACTCCAATCTTTAGATCTCTCAATCCATCGTGTGTTTAATGATCGTTTTTCCACCGGAAATATTTATAGCTTTAATTATACATTATTAAGGATCTAAGAAACGTTATAACATATGTAGGCTACTTATGGGATTGGGCATTGAGTTATCAGACTTTTGGTACTTGCTATTCGAGCTCTGAGTTGTCCGATCTTTGGTCCTTACTACTCACGTGGTAACCACCGAACAAGGTGGGGGTAACTTCTGAATCTTTATCTGTTTACTGTTATCCTAGTAAAAGCATGAACTACGGAATACTTGTGCTATGAAATTAACTGTCGTGTTATACTTTATATTGTGAAAGGACAGAGGTCCGACTCTGATCATGCATTCATCCCTCTCTCGCTTCTACTACTCTGTGGAGGTTTGGTGGTCCTCTTGAAATGCACCAACGCTAGTGAGACCGTTATATAGGGTAAGACGGGGGAAATCCCACACCTATTCGTCCCTCACCATTTCTAATATCTGTTGTGCATTTTACGTGCTGTGACAACGTGACTATAGATTATTTTTTGGTATTTATATATATATCGCGTGTTATAAGAGTCGGATTTTATCCCCACGAGTGTATTCAACACACTCACCCCTTATTCTGTACTCACACTACAGAAACTGATGGGCTTGATAAACCTTAGAAGGAGAGAAGAGGTGCCATATTTGGACCTGTTTTGTTAAGTTGGTGGCACACAACGTTTTGAAACAATGTTTTAAGAAATTCATGTTTTGTAATATTTGAATACATGAGATGGATTTGAGATCTTGATGGGTTGTTCTGCTGTGAATATTGAATTTTATCGGTATTGAGACCGATTGCTATCGGTAGAGGCCGATTGTTGATATGTGAACGATTCATATCGTCTCTTACCTTTTTCTTCTATCGTCTCCTACTACTTCTTGCTGTGTATAAAGAAAAAAATGTGTCCCTTATCTTTTCTTTCTTCACGCCTGTGGGACAACTCTGATATTTTATGAAAAGAAAATGGGGCGTGACAGGTGGTATTAGAGCAATGTTCTACTGATTTTGAACTTGCTCGAACTGGTTTTAAAATGGGAAAAGTGTGATTTTAAAACGTGGTCAGGTTTTTGAAAAGACACAGATAGACACCATCATCTCTCTATATGTGTCTTCCCCTGATCTTAAGACTTGCGGAATAAATGTTTATCTGATATATGTTACCTTGTTGATATGATATGAACTGTTTAGGACTGACGGAGTATTAAGGATATTGTTTCACAATGAAACAATCTGTTAAAACCCCCTTGACGTCACTACAATCACGATGAAAAGATTTTGTGAAAACCTCTTGAAGTCACTATAATCAACACACTGCTCTGAGCCACCGCCACAAAGCCGCTGACTGCAGTAGCGTGAGCTCGTGTGCGAGTATGGACATTTGCAGGGGTGGATATTGTGTGACTGAAAGTTGAAACTACCATGAGCTCTTGTTTATAACAGGGTATGCTAATGAGTGAGTTTTCCTAGTCCATGGTTGTAATGCGTAAGGTCGGTTTTGACAACTGAGGGCTATAAAAACTCTTTAAGGATGTTAGTAATGTGATTTATAATGTTTTGTGTATGATGCATTTTCTCTGGTTTGATTGTGCTAATTGTGTATACGTTATCCTACATAATAAACGAATAATAGAAAAATCTATTGAGGTTCTTATATGATTTATAAAGTAGCGTTTCTTGGTACCATGATATTTGTTATTAGTTTATCTGTTGTTATAGATTGTTTGGTTACGTGGGATATATTACAAGGGTTAGTTACGTATACCGTCTATAGAACGATTTATCGTGAGAATGACCACAAAGGGATAAGCTATCAATGGAGAATTCATCTGATCACGATGTAAACACCGCAAGGGGAGTGAATACGGATATAGGCTGATGATAAAAACTCGTGTAACCTCTACATGACAGATGAATAAGGTTTATATTACCGCTAGGATGCGAGTACCGATGAAGGAGACTCGTGAGGAGAGACTTCGATGTTGTTTTTAGGAAAGTAGAGTGACGGATGATAGATCGGTGGGGGAGCATGTTGCCAGACTTTTGCATTGTTGGAGGAAGTTAAGGGGTGTTAGAGGTAGGATCAGGGGGGTTCAGGCGTCTCTATATATGATCCATACCTTACCAAGTGAGTGGGAGACTAGGACGTGTTTAGTACACAGGGGTAAGCTTGTACATTCATCGATAGATTTTATACCCTTTGTTGACTTTGGAAATATAACGAGAATGATGCTAGGATTGTGGGGTCGACACGGCTTTCCGACTGATCTTGAGTCGGGACCTTACGATCCGTCTAGCAGTAGTTCAGAGTCGGATGATGATGACATTGAGGAGGACCTTGAGAAGGATAATCCGGAGATGGATGACCCTAGGGACAGTGCACTAGGATTACTGAGGCCTCCGCCGCTTCCCGCAGCTGTAGTATAGATGACCTTGAAAATCTTGATATATGTATTATATATACACGTATATTACTCATCTATCTTAAGAAGTATATGTTTACGCCTTTTCACGTGTATCGCATTTTTCCTATACCTATAGTAATATTATGTAACCTTGACGACTTATACATATATATATATATATATCGTAATAGAGTTATGCCAAAAGAAAGACCTCGAAAGGAGCAACCACATTCAGTCAATCAGCCGGAACGTGTGGAGACAGCACAAGCTGTGCCGTCATCGTTACCAAGGAACAATGCGAATCAAATCATTGAGCAGTTTAGACGTTTTAATCCACCGATCTTCAATAGAATGGGAGAACCGATCGAAGCCGAAGAATGGCTCAGATCACTGGATCGACTCTTTGAACATTTAGCATGCACAGAAGGGCAGAAGATCTCCTGTGTCGTATTACAACTCACCGAAGGAGCCAGTTACTGGTGGGAATCACATGAAAGGACTATGTCACCAGAATTTAGGAATGCTATGTCATGGGGAGTCTTCAAAGAGGTGGTTAGACAGAAATTCCTGCCTCAGTCGTATCGTAACCTAAAGGAAGCAGATTTCATACATATTCGTCAAGGGACCACCTTCTTAGAAGAGTACGCGAAAAGATTCAACCTATTAAGTAGGTACGCACTCCATTTGGTGGACACAAATGTCAAGAAAGCTCGACACTTTGAGAAGGGTCTTTGTAGGGAGATCGGCTCCATTTTGGCGGGACATGGTGAAATGTCTTATGCCGCGATCGTTGAGAGAGCTCAAGAGATCGTTTTTCATCTCTACATAGATGTGATGCCATCCAAGAGAATGGAGGTGGCGATAGGAAAGAGGAAACAGATCGGTCCTAGTCAGGACTTTGGTCAGCATAAGTTCCCAAGGGCCAACAATGTCCCGTTCTTCCCCACAACCAGGTCGGAAAATCCATGTACCGGATGTGAAAGGAATCATGTGAGACCGTGTCCGCAAGGGATTCAGAAATGTTACCGGTGTGGAGAACCGGGACATATTGTAGCCAATTGTTGGAAGTTTAGAAACACTGTAGCGGCGAAAAAGCTGAGGTTACAAGAAAGTAAGACTCGGAACTGTTACATGTGTGGAACAACTGGACATATCGCATTTTACTGCCAGAAGTTTAGGAATTCGATGGCCACATCACTGAGGCCAGGGAATGCCTGTCCCAGGTGTGGGGAGATGCACGTAGGGCCCTACCTCCAAGAGACTCAAAACTGTTTTAAATGCGGGAAGCTAGGCCACAAGACATACAACTGCCAGAAGCCCCGAAATCCAGGAGTTTCCATCTCAAGATTGAGGCCAGAAGCAGGCTAGATGTGAGCTTTAGCCCTCACTCGCTCAAGGATTGCCGAGAGATAAATTACGGACGATGGACTATTAGTATTATAAAGGTAAATAGATATGTAGTGACCCATACTTTGAAATAATATTTGTAATCCTTTTGAATAATGTATGAGCTGACCATCCTTTGCCTATATATATATATATTCTAAAACAGATCGTATTTTCCTATTCGATAGAATCCACGTAACTTCTTCATTCGCGTTTCGTGTTATATTTCTTCATCTATAGTTTTACGGTGGTATCGGATCCATTGAAACACATGAACGACTAGATAGTCGCTAAGAAACTTTAGAAGTTAGTATCCCATCTGGAAAGACGGTAGGAACAAAACACCTATACCGTCACCTTAAGATTGCTTTTGAGGATAAGATCCTTCTAGTTGATCGCCACATTTTGGAGATAAAGGATTTTAACATAATCCTGGGAATGGACTGGTTAGAGTCCAACCACGTGGTAATCAAGTGACGTGTAAGAAAGATCATCTTTCAAACACCGGGCGAACTGGAGTTCACATTCCATGGAACACGAGTTAAAGCCGACATAAGGATTATCTCGGCCATGGAAGCAACCGAGATACTTAGCAAAGGAATTGCGAAGCTTGGTTGGTCAATATGGTGAACCCCGAAAGAGAACCGACTACTATCGAGAAGAAGCCGGTGATTAAGAAGTACATGGACCTGTTTCCAAAGGAATTACTTGGTTCTCTGCTGGATCGATAAGTAACATTCGAGATTGATCTCATCTGAAGGTCAACATCGGTGTCAAGAGCTCCTTCGGATGACACTGAAAGAATTGCAAGAACTAAAGGTCAGTTATAAGAACCTTTGAACAAAGGTTTCATTAGATCGAGTATGTCGCCTGAGGAGTTCCAGTGCTCCTTGTGAAGAAGAAGGATGGAAGCGTCCGAATGTGTAAGGATTATCGAGAATGGAACAAGCGGACCCTAGAGAACGAGTATCCACTGCCTCGAATGGAAGATCTTTTGATCAAATAAGAGATACCAGTGTGTTCTCGAAGATTGACTGAAGGTCTGGATCTCACCAGATGAAAGTCAAAGTTGCGGATTCATTTAAGACAGCATTGAGGATAAGAAACAGCTACTACGAGTTTGTAAGTAATGCCATTTGGACTAAGTAATGCTCCAGCTGTCTTTATGGATTTGATGAATCACATTCTCCATCCGTATCTCGATCGTTTCGTCATCATGTTCATCGATGATATTCTCATCAACTCGTACGATAGAACGCACCGCGAATCCTATCTCAAGAATGCGTTGGAGATTCAATGAAATGAGTTATCGTATCCAACCAGAGTATCAGAGTGCTATTCGACAACCTTTCCCTCGTTTCTTCAACTCTTTTTCTCTCTCTTTCCCATTCTCGTTCTTGCTCCCTCTTTTCTTTATCTTTATCGAAAACATATTTATCGAGCACATACTTAATATCTTAGACGGAGGAATATGACTTTCCAGTGCCACCTATTTTGTAACCTACTCCGCAAGTAAATGGTGAAGACAAGAAATATATGGGATGACAAATATAACGATCTGTACCATGAGTTGAAGAAGGGGGAGGAATGGGAAACAGAGGTGTGATTCGAATAGAAAGGATCGAGAAAGAATTGGAGAAACTCAGGAATGGCAAAAGTTCTGAACATAGAGCTTAGCCAAGTAATCGAGGTTTGCAAGTTCCTTGATGAGAAATGGAAAGAAAGAAGTAACAAGGAAATAGGAGGACGAGAGTTTTGACGAAGTACCTAGTTACGCCGTTCTTAGTACGCGTTCAATTTCGAGGATGAAATTATTTTAAGGGGTAAGAGATGTAGTGCCCCGGATAAAAAACGAAGCATAATAGATTAATTAAATATTAAACCTATAATTTCATAATTATTTGCATATATTTTGACTGTTTAATTGATTACATGCGTTTCAGATGTAGGCACGATTTAGATCAATAATTTTTTTAGACTGGGAACATAGAATATTTTGATACTATAAGATGTGTAATAGAAAAATGAGAAGATAGAAACGAAGTAGGGGTCAATCGGAGACCCGTAGCTCAAATGGCGAAGAAAAGAGCCAAATACGAAGGTTAGGTAAAATGAGAGGGTAAAATCCGGATGAACGGTAAAATGAAAAAATAATATTTTAATGAATGGTAATTAACATTTACTTGGTAAATAGTAACTTTGAAAATCTATAAATAGGGGCTCATGCGATTCATTTTTCATCGTTTTTCAGAACGAGCCGAAAGCGACGAAAATGAGTAAGTCTCTCTCTCCTCTCTTATTCTTCCCGTTTTTCTATTTCCGGCGCGTCACCGCCGGCGCCGCCAATGTCATCGGAAAAGTCGTCGGAGCGCCGCCGCCGACGGTGGCTGGAAAAATTGAAAGTTGTCGATTCCGGCCGATTTTCACACACGATGTTCGTCTCGACAAGACGAATATAGGATAGATCTCGGAATTCAATTCCGATTTCTCGTTTGCCGAGATATGGCGAAAAACCATCTTCAAAACCCTAAACCCTAGCCTTGGTGTTGCGAATGTGGTAACGAAGGATTTTGCGGTGGGATTCTGGGTACTATTCACCACCGGAATCCGGTGAGGGATGGCCGGAGGTGGTAGCTGACGGTGAGAGGTTTCCAGTAGACGTGGTGTCTGCGGCGGAGGGCGGTGCCGCCGCGGCTGGTGGCGCTGGGAAGAGGGGCAGTCGAGCAAGCCGGTGCTGGGAGCCCTGGATGTGAGGCTGCGCGCGTCGGGAGGGGGCTGCCGAGTTTTCTCGGCCAGCTGCCGAGAGCCGAGCCCACTGCCGAGTTTTCTTGGCCAGCTGCCGAGTTTTCTCGGCCAGCTGCCAAAAACCGACCCAGAGCTGCCGAATTTTCTCGGCCACTTGCCTAGGCCACCGGGTTTTTCCACCCGGTGCCGGGTACGCGCGTGCCAAATCGAGCGCAACGCCGTGTTTTCGATCCGAACCGTGTTTTCAACTAAAAGGTTAGACGAACAAAATTGTGAAATTGGTGTTTGGGCATGAATTTTGGGCACGTGGATGCACATGTGGGCGCATGAAGTACGCATGGGGTACGTGAAATACACTCCTGGGTCGGATTGACCTAGTTGCACTGATCTAGGATCCGTGCACTTGGTGCACATAAATAATTGTGATACAATTCAGTTTACTTTAAAGGAGAAAACACAATGAAAAAAAGAGATTGAAGATGATTTCCTAGTAGTTCTATTTATATAACACCCCATAAATTAATTAAGATGTAAAGTATTAATTTTTTATCATGGTCAAATTAGTTATGTATAAGTAATAAATCAAGTTGCAACTCATGATGCGTGTCATCCTTCATATTGACACTTCATGGTGTTTTCTTTTTCTCTCTCCTCACCATAATTTGACACACCTATGCAAAGTTGATGAAGCCTCAAGCCAAGTTGGGAAAGGAAAAGAAAAGGAAAAATAAGAGGCAATACACACATAACTCTCTCTCTCTCGGTCACCTCTCTCACGGTCTCTCTCTTTTTCTTTTTTCTCTCTCTCCCTCTACCCCACCTTCTCTCCACCACCATTGCTGCCCTGCAGCCTTGCTATCCGGTTGTTGCTGTGTGTATTTTCTGTTGCTGTTGTGTGTATTTTTCTGCTGTTCTAGAATTTTCGTATACTTGTAGAAGTTGAATCAGCCTAAATCCCCTTTTACCAATATCAAGTTTATTGAGTCAAGATTATGTGTGTAAAATTTCAGAAGATTTAGAGTTAAATTCGATTTACTATAAATTTTCTAAGAAGATGCGATTTTCTGAACAAACGTGATCTGTTTTTGGGTCTAATTAGAACCATCTCCTGAGCCGTGAACTTCAAATGTGTATATGATATTTTACTAGCTTATAGTACAAGCTCTTAGGGACATGTGAAGATTTACCATGAAAATTTACAAGTATTATACGATTTACCATAAATTTTACAAATCAGCTTATTTTTTTGAGAGAATAATACTTTTCAGCAAACTTCTGTAATTCATTAGTACTTCTGTGAAAATAAATTTTATCTGAAATTTTTATATGGTGAAGTATTTTAAGTTATGGAGCTACTGTGAAAATTTGAGGAGTTTTCATAAATTGTAGAATATTTGGTGAATTTTTCATTATAAACTGTTTTTGAGTTGAAATTTAATTATAATTGTAGTTTTAGAAAACATTCTTTAAAAATTCCATCTCTAAACTTGGAATTACTTATTTTTTCTTCATTTATCCTCAATGACATCGAAAGTCATTTCAATTTCTTTAGTGAGCAACAGAAACCCTAAAGGTCGTATTTTAATAGCTAGTAACCTTAACTTATGAACTTATAGCTAGAAGAGGTACTAAGACCCTTTTAATGTTCAATGTAGGAAATGAGGGAAAGATGAATTATCTAGGCTTGCTCAACAACTTAAGAAGAACACTCCAACTTTTTCTAAGGTGGGAGTAATTTTCTTGTATCACGTTTGAGTTCTAAGTGAGTTTGAAGTGAAGTTATGTGCTTACGTGAAACGTATGTATTTATTCGTTGAAGTTTGCATTATATACTTTACTACGAGGTGCACACAAATGTGTGTATTTGCAATGTGAATGAATGTGCTTATATTCACAAAAATATTTTCATGGCGACACAGAACTGCAATACGGTGGCTCAGAACCACAAAAATATTTTCATGGCGGCTCAGAACCGCAATACGGTGGCTCAAAACCATAAAAATATTTTCATGGTGGCTCAGAACCGCAATACGATGGCTCAAAACCACAACAATATTTATACAGTGGCTCAGAACAACAATACGGTGGCTTAGAACCACAACAATATTTATACAGCGGCTCAGAACCGCTATACGATGGCTTAGAACCACAACAATGTTTATACGATGGCTCAGAACAACAATACGGTGGCTCAGAAAGACAAAAATATTTTCATTGCGGCTTAGAACCGTAATACGGTGGCTCAGAATCACAAAAATATTTTCATGGTGACTCAGAACCGCAATACGGTGGCTCAGAACCACAAAAATATTTTCATTGCGGTTCTGAACCGCAATATGGTGGCTTAGAACCACAAAAATATTTTCATGGCAGCTCAGAACCACAACAATATTTATACGGTGGCTCAGAATCACAACAATGTTTATACGGTGGCTCAGAACCACAACAATATTTATACTTTTACAGGATCTATCAATAGAAATTACGATATAATTTTTACAAAACGTGAAAATTAAACAAACATTGTTTTAGAAAGTAAAAGAGGAAATTCTTGATACGGCACCATCCTTCTATATACGTCTTGATTCTCATTATCTCCAGTAATGTGATTACAGATAGGGGTGAGTGCGTTGAATACACTCGTGGGAATAAATTCTGTATCTTAACATGCTATGATAGTTAAACAATTTGAATATACATAAGTTCGGTAATTAGACACAGCACGTAAAATGTATAGCACATAATTCGTAACCCAACATCAGGTGCGGGTATTTCCCATCTTACCCTACAAAACGGTCTTATATACCGTTGGTGCATTTTCAGGACCACCAAACCTATGATAGTAGAAGAGCAAGGGGTGTTTTTTACGGACCATAAGTCCTTCCGAGGGTGAATGTGGACCTTAGTCCTTTCACAGTATAATAATATGACACATAATTCACAACATATAATCACCGCATATAAGATTCAATAGTTCATATATCAAATAGGGAAAACAATAAACACATAGAAATTTAGAAATTACCCCCACCTTGTTCGGTGGTAACCGCGTGAATTGTCAAAGTATCAAATTTTAAGAGTATTGATCCGATTGTAAGCCTACATATGTAAACGAGGGTTTCTTAGATCCATATTATGTTAATTACGTATATATAAATTATAAAAATCTCTCGAAGAAGAAGTGATAGGGAAAAACGAGATGAAATGAAAGATTTAGAGATCGAAGATGAAGGAACGAGTGTGGATGGTTAAACATGTGATCTCAAGATGAAAAGGAAAGGATTTGGGTTTGAACGGAAGAAGAACGAGATTAATCGGAGTTAAAACGAGCTCAAACGGAGCGTTTTAAGGTATAGGGGCATTTTCGTAATTTTTGAAAAGAGTTGACATTGATCGGGACCCCCGACTCCCAGCCGACGACATCACATCACCGGCGACACAACGCACACACACCCACGACAGGACGCATACAACGTGCACAACAGACCCGGCGCCGCGTGCATAGCGCCCTCGTTGCTCGCTCGCGCGCGTGCGTTCGCTCTGTCACCCGGCGCCGTGTGCGCGCCTAGCGCCTCTCGTCGCGCACACCAGCGCGCGTAGCGCCCAGAAATGTAGCAGCAGCGGCGGCGCCACCAACGCCGGCCATCACCTCCACGACCACCACGGTGGCGCTGTACAACGCCGCTACCAACAGTAGCCAACACACACACATGCATGCATACACACACACACCATGCACGACCAAACACACACACACCTGCACAGCTCCGGCGCCGCCCCCACCCCACGACACACACATAGGGAAGGTCTAGCTATTATTCCGACGAGGAGGAGAGAGAGAGAGAGAGAGGAGAAAGAAAAGTTAGAGGTTTTCCGACGATTGATTGGCTGTTTTCCAGCAAAGGAGATGTCAGAATGAAAATCCAAGACCTGTTCTAGAATCGTCTCGGCGAGACCTACAAGTTGTGCAAAAATCGGCCGAAACCGAGAAAAAAATTTCGGCACCGTCGGCGGCGACGACGAGGCGGCTGCTGCCGGAAAACAGAGGAGAGAGGAGAGAAAAAAGAGAAAAAATTCTTCCTTTTTTCAATTTTTCGTTCGAATAATTACTTTTATGGTTTGTTTCGTATTATTTATACCCTTTTTCGAAAAGTCGTACTATTCATCGAAAATATCTTATTTTTTACTATTCATCAAAATATCTTACTATCATGAAAATATCTTACATTTTACTATTCATCGAAAATATCTCGTTTCCAAATCTTCATATTCGTTGTATTCTTCGTGATTTGAGCTACGGGTCTCCGATTGACCTCAAATTCATTTCTATCTTCTCGTTTTTCGATTACGAACCTTATGATTAAATTATAACCTATGCTTTTCGATTAAATTACACCATCGATTAATTAAACATGCATTTTATCGTTTTTCTGAAATGCACATAATTAAATCAAACAATTATGGGTTTAATTATTTAATTAATCAATTATGCGTCGTTTTTGTCCTACAACTCAGACCCGCAACTATGTGCTGATGAATTATATGTCTATGTTTAATTTATGTTTTAACTGCTCACAAGTCCCACCCCACTGAGTGTCTTCATGCACTCACCCCCTTAAGTGATTTTATTTTACAGGTTGCAGCCGCTCGGAAAGGAAGTGAAAGAGGTGTCTTATTATTTTGGTTGTATAGAAGATGATCTTGAAATCTTTTGAGAAAGATTAGTTTGCAAAGTTGTACAATTTTAGTTGTATAATTATAAAGTAAAATGCTTTTCTTCCGCTGTGTACGATTCACGATTTATAAAACAGGATGTTCGAACTGACTTACCTTTATTTGCAAATTTAAATTACCTTTGAAAATCCATATTTTAACGAGTTGCTGGATGCCCAAAAGAAAATTTATTAAACTTTGATATTCTATAATAATGTAAAAAAGGGGCATGACAATTTAATTTATTGAAATGACAGCGTTTTCTCAAATCATTTGAAGCAAATAATATCTATTTCTATAATCAGTCCTGCTACCCTACCCACCGTGGACACGTTAAGATATGCCCACCACAGATGTGTCAAAGATCCAGAATACCAATTAATTTCACTTTTTATATAACGAGGGGATGAGATCATTACACGTCATCGGTGGACATAGTAAGAATTGCCCACGGTAGGCATTTTAGAAATTTTCCGATCTATAATATAGTAAAACAACAACTTAAAAGATAAAAGAACTATCGTTAATTACTTCATGCTTCTTCCAAGTTGAAAGATTCATTGATAAAATCTTAACAATTAATTTACCAATCATAATTAATAGGATTAGTTACATAAAAAGTCGTTACAACTGCATATATTCCGTTTAAAGCATATAATCTATTTTTTGAGACTGATCACAGTAACACAACTTTTTGTCATCAGACAAATTTTGTGAAAGTTGCAATTCAACCCCTAATTTATGCCGATGGTGGAAGTTTCATCAAGATTCTAATTGATTCAAATTTTGTTAAATTTTATTATCCATACTAACATTAATTTTGCACTTTCTCCACCATACAATTAAATTAATAAAGTATACTTATTAGAAGTTCTTGTTTAATTACTACTTATTACGATGCATTCTAATTACTAATTTTTGTTAGACATATTATATGTTTTAATAGTGAGGTGAGAAAGTGCAAAATTAATGTTTATTAGTTTGAACGATGAAATGCAATAAAATGGATTAATCTTGATGAAAAATTCAATTAAGTGAGATTTTTTAAGGTATTTGAATTGCAACTTTCGCAGACTTTTGGCTAATGATCCACAACTAGTAGTATTCCCACGAGATGCGCGGTTTATTATGTACTATGATAATATATATGATTTGCAATAATATAATGAAGTTGTTATATTAAATGATTATTCATGGCATTTTATTATTTCGAAATTTGTAAAAATCCGTATTTTTTTTATTGATAACATCAATATTCAACAATTAAATATGAAAATAAAATTGAACATAATATAATAATAGTTTTGTGTTTGTGAGTTTTAATTTCTGAATAATTAAGAAGTTATTAATTATACTTACTAATATGTTTTGTTCATATTTTTGTTCCTTTATATCTTATAATTAATTTTAGAATTTATAAATAATTTTCTACATTGTTTTTAGATGTATTTGTTCAAAAAGCATTATATTTATTCCAAAAAAAGTTAGTTTATATTTATAAATGTAGGTTTCAAATTAATTTTAAATTTTAAAACAATATTTCTTAGATTTTTGAAACCATTTTTCAGATTTTTTTGGAACATATTATAGTTTTTTACAACAATTTTTAGATTAATTATATCTATTTATTTGAAATAATTTTGAATTTTATTCAATTTATTAATTTTTATATCTTATACAATTAATATTACAAATATATTTGAATTAATTTTTAAATTTTATTTGTTGATTTGAGATTGTTAGACTTAATCTCACAACATCATCATCATCATCATCATCATCATCATCATCATCATCAACATCATCATCATCTATGCTATATATAAAATGAAAGAAGTTGGTGAATTTTACACATTTATCATTTTCCCTCCCAAATTATCAACCAATAGAAAACTAAATAACTTTTAAGTATCTTATAGAATAAGCTTCACACACATTAATATATATATATATATATATATTACACAATAAGCTATCTTATAATTTATATATAGGAGTAGAGATGAAACAAAAGAAGTTATCTTAAATGATATGATTATATTTTAATGATATAATTAAAATTTGAAAATAATGAAATTTAAACATTGTCAAAAATTAAAAATTTTGAATATTACTTTATAATTTTAATATATAAATGTGGAAAATAGTTTTAAAATCTAAATTTCATTTTATGAAGGGTTATAAAATGTTTAAAAGTTTGAAACTATTATAAAAATATTAAAATAATAATCAAATCTGAAACTATTATAAAAATATTAAAATAATAATCAAATCTAAAATTAAGAAGAAGAAGAAGAAGAAGAAAACATATTAGTAAGTATTATTAATCACTTCTTAATTATTCAGAAACTAAAACTCACAATTACAAAACTATTATTATATTATATTCAATTTTATTTTCATATTTAATTGTTGAATATTGATGTTATAAAAAAAAATGGATTTTTACAAATTTCGAAATAATAAGATGTCATGAATGATCATTTAATATAAGAACTTCATTATATTATTGCAAATCATATATATAGTCATAATACATAATAAACAACACACGCGAGAGTACTACTAGTTGTTGTTGTTGTTATTATTATTATTATTATTAATTTCAGATTTGATCATTATTTTAATATTTTTATAATAGTTTCAAACTTTTAAACATTTTACAACCCTTCATAAAATGAAAGTTAGATTTTAAAAGTATTTTCCAAATTTATATATTAAAATTATAAAGTAATTTTCAAAATTTTTAATTTTTGACAATTTTTAAATTTCATTATTTTTAAAATTTAATTATATCATTAAAATATAATCATATCATTTAAGATAGCTTCCTTTGTTTCATCTCTACTCCTATATATAAATTATAAGATAGCTTATTGTGTAAGATATATATATATATATATATATATATATATATGTAAAGCTTATTCCATAAGATACTTAAAAGTTATTTAGGTTTTTTTTTTCTTTTTTTTTTATTGGTTGATAGTTTGGGAGGAAAAATGGTAAATGTGTAAAACTTGCCAACTTCTTTGATTTTATATATAGTATAGATTTAAAAGATATTTCTTATACCTTAATATAAAAAGGCACAATAGTTTGGCTAGCTATTGTTGGAAATGATGTGTGGTATTCTTGAAAATGACTGAAAATAACAATTTGGGAAAGTCGAGGCAAGAGTTTGATTCTTTCTCTATAAGATGAAATTATCTCGTATTCAGTGTTTTATGATATACGATAAACGTCCCCAAGATACAACGACTTATTAACTTAAGGATCGCAACACAACGAATCCAAAAGTTTTTCGGCGAACAAAAATGATAATTGGAACTTTCTAAGATAAGAAGATGAGATGACTGCAAATGCTAGAATACTAAGAATGCAAATTGTACTGGAGTGAATGAAATGATTGAATGTGTGGTCTATTTATAGAAGTTGAAGAGATGTGGTGTCTTGGACACCTTTTAATTTGAAATGATATCATTTCATAATTAGACACATTTTTGAATGAAATAGTGTGTCTCACAATGTTTCAGTTCGACACACGCAGCAGCGCAAGCTTCACAATTAGATCCTTCAGCTGTGTAAGCTCCGTCTTCAAATTCTTTCGCTCGATTGGTAAAAAGTAATCTCACTTTGCAGATTTTTATTGGTAAAAGAAGAATGAGATGTCAAAGACATAAGAAAGAAATGGGGTTTTTTTGTTTTGGCTTTTAAGTTGCTCAACTTGTTTAAGAAATATAATGAAAAAAGACATTAATCATGGTTAATTAGAGAGAGTTAACATTTTGATGATGTGTACTAGAAGGAAGCTTATGTGGCAGCCACATATAAGCCATGTAATTTAATTTTGACTCAAAACTTGATTTGGTCAAAATAACAATAAATTCTTAAAATTATGGATGAATTGACAAAAATAAAAGGATTGACCAAAATAGCAAAAACCCGAAAAGGTTTGGATTTCTTTAGCTATTTGACCTTTAGAATTTTATAATTTAAAACAATATTCATTGCAACATAATGCAAAAAGTAAATAAATATATAAATACATCATATGATGTTATTTAATTTAAATGTTAAACAAGTTATAAACTAATAAAATAGACTTGACAAATTAATAAAGTATGTCTCTTCACGAAAACAATAAATTACATTCAAGTTTTTCTTCAAATTTTCTTCTTCAAAATCTTCTTATGTGGTCATCAGAAACTTCATCTTTTAAAAGGTAAATGAATATATGATTTACTCTAAAATTCCTTTTAAATGAATATATGATTTATACTAAAATTCAAGGTAGCTAGATATAAACTTGAATTTAAATATATTATGCATTACTTTATATAAATTATAAATTAATTCATTCATTAATATCTTTTGAAGTTAATCGATTTTATGTGCTTCTAAAATTATTCTTTATAAATATTTTACTCCATTATTTAATTGTTAATTTCTTCAATGAAGTCTTAAAATTATAATAGTATTAAATAATAATAATAATAAAATTCAATCAAATTTATAACCAATCCAATATAATAATATATAAAAAATAATTAAATGATACATATAAATTTGTATATAATTACTTTCTTGAAATCAATTCTATTCAGTTCTAAATTTGATTATTTGGTTTGGTATACTTCGGTTTGTCACATGCCAAATAACAATGATTTTTTATCGTTTCGGAGGTGTTTCTGTTTGGATTTCTCCATGATTCAGTTATCTCACACCTAAAGGTAATAGTTTTGAGAAATTATAATTTGACAAGTGATACTATGTACTCCCTCCATCCCACAGAGATAGACGTATTATTTTCACACAACTTAAGAAAGTGTACTTCATATATAGGGTTAAAATATTTGAAGTTCCATTTATACCCTTAAGTTTCATTAATTGAGACGCACGTTGAATGAAACATTGTGTTTTTCAAAAAGTAATTTAGGTCGTTAAAGTGGGGCAATATCAATGTACATTAATTAAGGGTATATATGGAATTGAAAATTAAAATACGTATCAATATAGTAACAAACCTATCTTTGTGGGATGAAGGAAAAATAGTAATCTGGCCTATTTTTGTGGGATGAATTAAGTAATATATTTGTGTGTATTAGGTATTATTTTTATGTATAAAATGTAATACTTTTATGCATATTATATAATATATTTGATATCAATTAGATTAATTTGTGAAATTGTAATTTCACAACCAATACTTTTGTTCTCTTCATGTAATACTTTTGAAAAATAATATTTGTAAAGTAATACTATGTAACTTTTGTTTTACGTGTATCAGGTTATACAAGTTCAATAACTTTAGATCACTGATTGATTAGAAAAATTGTACAATAATATTTTTATTCTCAATGTAATATTATTGTGTGGTCCTGTGAGAGACTTTTGTTTAATTGATAAATGACCAAAAGATAGTATCATAAATTTGCGATTTTCTGATTGGAGTTACCAACACTATCTTCGTGCATGACAAAAATACTATATTATATGTGAGAAATAAAATTATTACTTATCAAATTACATATATACAATATTATTCCCAAAAATCTCAAGTTTGAATTTGATCTTACTGTGTTTAAAAAACTTTATGCTGTTTTTAATTCGTGAAAGCATGATCAGAGTAATTATAGCTAAATTAAGCCGGATCACACTTTACAAAATATTAAAACCCATAAAATTAATAGTTAAAAAATCGGACATAACTAAAGTTACAAGATGATGACCAATATTGGGTTTTCAAAAAGAAAAAAAAAAAAAAAAAAGATGATCACTATTGAATTTTTTCGTAAAGCATTTTCATTGAACAATTCGACGTAATCAAGTTAAAACTCAAATTAAGTTTCCATTGTAAGTAAAGGTTATTCACTAATTAAATGTTCAGCCAAATGCAAAACTAAAAAGCTTGCTTTCTTATTATAACTGGCATAAAGATATATAATGGAGTAGTAGATTAAGATTTATTTATTTAAGAGTGAAATAGATAATATAATAAGGTTACATATGTATTGTTGATACGGAAATCAACAAGTTATGTGTTGAATTACATGATACATATATATTAATGTCAGAAGTAGTGGAGAAGATCATCACGTCATGCATGTCATCATCATGCTTAAGGAGTCAATCCATAATCCACTATAGCGGTAATGATAGCAAGTACAAGGTTTCCCGTATTAGGAAAATTTACCACGCCTGCCAGTTCAACCTTGATTTTTCCGTTATGTCCAATGCGGGCCTTCCCTAGAATGCCGAAGAGAGGGGTGGATAAAAGAGGGCAGTTTGTCGCATTATGTGGAAGCCAAACGATGGGGATGCATGAAATATAGCTCGGCGTGAAGGGGAGAAGCTCTTTCGAGTTATTTGCACAAATGGTAAAGCGCCCATTCACATCGGTGGTGGCTGTCGACCCAACCATTACTGCACTGCCACCTGAAGCTCTGTTACAGTAGAGGCTTACCCGAGCCCCGTAAATGGGCTTGCTGTCTCCCACGCAGTGTCCGGCAGGGCTGCAACAAATGGCGCTACTGACTTTCAGGCTTCTGTAGGTTGAACTGCCGTAGGGATTTGCGGTGGCAGCAGCCAAGAGGATCAAAGTAGTGAGCAAGAGGATCAAAGTAGCCATTTCTATATGAGTTTCTTTTACTTTTGGTTTGTTGTGTGTGGATGGATGTAAGGAAAGAACCACACTATTTATACTTTTGAAGTTTGAAGTTCACATAATGTTGATGGGCTACAATTAATTCATCATCTATCAACTTAATTAATTCTCAACTATAGTAGTAAAATTCAAATTGACCCACTATGCACATTTATGGATTTGCAAGAAATCTGCGGAAATGGTTTTCCTTAAATTTGGTAATAAGAATTAGATATATATATGGATTTGCAAGATATCTGCGGAAAAATGTTTTCCTTAAATTTGATAATAAGAATCACATATATGGAATTGGAAGATATCTGCGGAAAAATCTTTTCCTTATAATTGAACATTTAAATTGCTTATTATAAATAGTGGAAGGTGGTTAGGTGAGTTGATTATTCTTTTTTCACAATATTGTTTATCATACTCAGTGAGATCTAAATCTTTCTCATTGAGGATACTAA
Source organism: Scutellaria minor (assembly GCA_954870855.1). NCBI lineage: Eukaryota > Viridiplantae > Streptophyta > Magnoliopsida > Lamiales > Lamiaceae > Scutellaria > Scutellaria minor. The sequence goes on along the minus strand of OX940729.1, from coordinate 17,187,576 downwards.
ATAAAACAACCTAGCACATATCACAATGGTTAAAAGTATATAGATCTTCAACTGGTGCTCGAAGACAGCTTTGAACTCTTTGAAGTTCTAATAAACTCATCGACTTGGCTGCTTCTCTATAAGGTTGAGTGACTGAAACTTTGAGAGAAACTTTGTGTTTGCTTGAGAGAAAACAAGAGATAATGTTTTAGTAGTTTCTCCAGTCGACTCTTCCTTCTTAAATACTTGTAGTGAACTATTTCTTAAACAAGAGATATTGTTTCAGACTGCTTCTTGTTCTGCGCCAGTGCTTTCTGTTCCAAACTGCTTTCTGTTCTACAAATCTATTTGTTTGACACAAGTGTCTGAAATATCTTGACCTTTTGAAGAGAGTTATTTCATTGAATGTTGGATTTCTGTTCCTCGACAGAATCACCCTGTCAAACATCTTCAAATCCCATGCAATACCTTCTTTAAGTGGCGTTTGATCCAATAGAATGGAAACTTTAGCAGATGCAGAATCTAGATCAAGGCAGAGAGTATCTTGAGGTGGATATTTGCAGAGAGCTTCATCAACTTGTTTAGCCAGCTCTGACTTCTTCTTACCAATCACACCTAATCTTGACATCCAGTCCTCTATTTCCCTTCTTCTATTTTCGCCAGCCTCTTTCAGCTGTCTCCATCTTTCTTCATCCAGTCTTCTTACTGCAGCAACACTCATGTAGAGTTTATCTTTCAGAACTGTCACGTCCCGTTTTCTTTTCATAAAATATCAGAGTTTTCACACGGGCGTGAAGATAGAAAATAGTGAGGAACACATATCACAACAGAAAGAAATAACAGGAGACGACAGAAGAAAGGGATAAGGAACTAAATATATATATTATTCACACATCAATCGGCCTCTGCCGATAGCCATCGGTCTCAGTACCGATATTTACAATATGCACAGCGGAATATTTCATAAGATCTCACATTCAACATACGTATCCAGACATCACAAAATGTAAAGTGTTTAAAACATGGTTTGAAAATGTTTGAGTAACATCATCCTGAAATTACAAACCCCCAAGACAGCACCACCATTCTCCGACTAGCGTTCATCAGTTTCCTCATCTCCTGTAGTGTGAGTACAGATTAAGGGGTGATTACGTGGAATACACCCGTGGGAATAACATCCACATCTTATGACACTTGACAGATAATCAAAAGAAAGTAAAACATCTACCAGTACGTTGCCACAGCACGTAAAATGCATAGCAGATATTAGAAATTGTGAGGGATGGGTACGGGATCTCCCCGTCACACCGAATAAAATGGTCTCAATACCGCTGGTGCGCTTCAAGAGGACCACCAAACCTCAAGAGTAGTAGAAGAGAGGCGGGGATGAATGCATGATCAGAGTGGACCTCAGTCCGTTCACAGTATAAGTATGACACAACATATAAATTCACAGCACATAGTATCTCGTAGTTCATGCATATACCAAGAAAACAATAAACAGATAAAGATTTAGAAGTTACCCCCACCTTGTTGAGTAGCTAGTACTAGGTATCACAAACTCGGTCCAACTGATAACCTACACAAGTTACAGTGTTCCTTAGATTCTTAATAAATATATTTAAAGCTATAAATAATTTCGAAGAAAGAACGATCGTTTAATGCGCGTCGGATCAAGGGATCTCAAAATTTGAGGTTGAAGAAATAAAGGTGAAAGTTCAGTTTCTTAGGTTGAGGTGGTAGAGAATGAAATAAGGATCGCAATGCAAAAAGAATGAGCTCAATAGGAGTTGAAATGAGCTTGTACGGAGCATTTTAAGTTTAGGGGTATTTCGGTAATTTTGGTCAAAGAGTTGACTTTGACCGGGCCCACGATCCTCGGTCAACGACATCTCGTCAAAAACGACTCGATGTTGACGTACGGTGGAAAAAATGGGGTTCGGGTTGAAAACACGGCATCGCGTGCGTCGGGGCACACGAGCACCCGATGTCGGGTTAAAAAACCCTACGTTGGCGTGCCCACCCGGCAGCTGTCGAGTTTTCTCAGCAGCGGGCACCCGACGCTCGGAAGCTGCCGAGTTTCTCGGCAGCTTCGCCCCCATCGCCTGCGCCCGCGCGCGCCCGCCTCCCGGCTGCCGAGTTTTCTCGGCCAGCCGGCCTCTCGTCGCCCGCGCCCGTGCACCCGCCTCCCGGCTGCCGAGTTTTCTCGGCCAGCCGGCCTCTCGTCGCCCGCGCCCGTGCACCCGCCTCCCGGCTGCCGAGTTTTCTCGGCCAGCTAACTCTCGTCGCCCACGTGCACCCGCGTGCGCTCCCGGCACCCGACGCCCGGCACCCGCGCGCACCTCCGGCCCCTGGCACCCAGCCCCGCGCGCACCCGGCCCCCCTGATGCCCAGCCCCGTGTGCACATCCCGTCCCCGACGTCCACCCCGACGTGCACGTCTCGTCCCCGACGCACAACCCGACACCCGACGCTCGCGCACCATCGCACACCCGACACCCGGCACACCACCACCACCAGTACCACTGGCGGCGGCTCCAGTGGCGGTTCCAGTGATGGCGGCGGCGGCGGCGGTTCCGGTAACTTTTCCGGCGAAAAAAAAATAAAGAAAGAGAGAAGAGAGAAAAACTTACTTGTTCGCGTCGCTTTCGTTGTCGGCGGAAAATGAAAATTTTTGAATTGACTGAGACCCTATTTATAGATTTTCAAAGTTACTATTTACCTAGAAAAATTAATTTACCGTTCATTAAAATATTATTTTCCGTTTTACCGTTCATTTGGATTCTACCCCTTCCATTTTACCGAACCTTTGTATCCGGCTCTTTTCTTCACCATTTGAGCTACGGGTCTCCAATTGACCTCTAGTTTGTTTCTATTTTCTCGTTTTTCCGTTGTGCATCTCATGGTAATAAAATATTTTACATTCCACACCTAAAGTTTTCATCGGTCTAAATCATACCTTGGCATATACTTAAAACGCACATAGACAATTAAGAATTAATGCACATAAAATATTTTAATTACAGGTTTAATTATTTAATTAACCAATTATGCTTTGTTTTTTGATCCGGGGTACTACATCCCTTACCCCTTAAAAGAATTTCGTCCTCAAAATTAAACGCGTACCTAATACAGGTAGGTCGGGATACTTCTTTAGAATCTCGTCTTCTAGCTCCCAAGTCGCCTCCTCCCTTCCATGACGGCTCCATTGAACTTTTACAATAGTCATCTCTCGATTTCTCAATCGTCGAATCTTTATATCTAAGATGGCTATCGGAACTTCTTCGTACGTTAGATCCTACTCAAGTTCTATGTCTTCCTGTCTAATTATGTAGTTCGGGTCGAATACATACTTTCGGAGCATAGACACATGGAAGACGTTATGTACTCCGGCGAAGTCTGGCGGTAGCGCTAGACGATATGCAACCTCCCCAATTCGGTCTAGGATTTTGAATGGCCCTACGTATCTCGACGTTAGCTTCCTCCTCTTCCCAAAATGATAGACTCCTTTTGTGGGTGACACCTTGAGGAAAACCTTGTCTCCCACTTCAAATTTCAATCTCCGTCTCTTGTCAGCATATGTTTTTTATCGATCTTGAGCCACTCGCATTCTTTCTCGAATTTTCTTTATTACCTCAACCGTTTGATCTACCAATTCAGGCCCCAAAAGCTTCTTTTCGCCCACTTCGTCCCAACAAATGGGTGAACGACATTTCCTTCCATAGAGGGCTTCATAGGGGGCCATACCAATTGTCGATTGGTAGCTGTTGTTGTAGGCAAATTCTAATAAGCACAAGTGGTCTTCCCAGCTTCCGGGAAAATCCAAAACACATGCTCTTAACATATCTTCTAGGATTTGTATGGTCCTTTCGGTTTGACCGTCAGTCTGTGGGTGGAAGGCTGTACTGAAGGACTGCTTGGTTCCTAATTTTTTTTGTAGACTTTCTAGAATCTAGAGTTGAACCGAGGATCTCTATCTGATACGATGGAAACTGGCACGCCATGCAATTGAACAATCTCTTCCAGATATATTCGTGCCAGCTTATCCAATCCAAAAGTCATCTTGATTGGCAAAAAGTGGGCAGACTTTGTTAGTCTATCAACTATTACCTATACGGCGTGGTTCCCTCGTCTGGTGTTCGGTAAACCAACCACGAAGTCCATGGCTATGTGTTCCCACTTCCATTTTGGTATCTCTAAAGGAGTTAGCATCCCAGCCGGTCGTTGATGCTCTGCTTTCACTTGTTGACAAACGAGACACCTTTTAACGAAAACCCCTATGTCTCTCTTCATGCTCATCCACCAAAAATTTACCCTCAAGTCTCGGAACATCTTTGTACCTCCTGGGTGTGCTGCCATCGGTGTACAATATGCCTCCTCGAGAATTTCTTTCCTTAAGTTCTCGTCTTTTGGCACGTAGATTCTTCCTCTGAAGCTAAGAGCTCCGTCAGACGCTAAGGAAAAATCTTCAACTCGTCCATCATCCATATGAGCTTTCATCTTCATTAGAAAGTTGTCTTTCTTCTGCGCTTCAATGATTCGATCACGCATTGTGGGTTACACGGATAACGTTGCTATTCTAGCTTCGATGTTGTCCGGAGGTGTAACTATCTCTAACTTTAGCCTTGACATCTCTTCGACCAGTTGATATTGGTTGGTGGTCATAGATGTCACCATCCCTTTTCTCTTTCGGCTAAGAGCATCAGCTACTATGTTTGCCTTTCCAGGATGGTAATGGATCGTAAGATCGTAATCCTTTACCAACTCTAGCCATCTTCGCTGTCTCATATTGAGCTTCTTCTACTCAGAAGTATTTCAGGCTCTTGTGGTCGGTGTAGATCTCACACTTCGCGCCGTAGAGATAGTGTCTCCATATCTTAAGAGCATGTACTACCGCTGCTAGTTCTAGATCGTGTGTTGGGTAGTTTAGTTTGTGAACCTTTAATTGGCGTGATGCGTACGCCACCACTTTTCCTTGCTGCATCAGAACATATCCCAAACCTTGTTTGGATGCATCGCTGTAAACCACGAACTCCTCAGTTGCATCTGGAACTGTTAAGACTGGCGCCTCTGTCAGTCTCTTTTTTAATTCCTGGAAACTGTACTCACACTGCTCACTCCATTGAAATTTTACGTCTTTCCTTGTCAAGCGAGTTATAGGAGCAGCGATCTTAGAAAATCCTTCTATAAATCTTCGATAGTAGCCAGCCAAACCCATAAAACTTCGTACTTCCTTGACGTTTTTTGGAGCCTCTCATTTACTGACTACTTCCACCTTTTCAGGATCTACTTCGATCCCTTGGGAAAAGACAATGTGACCAAGGAAATTTACCTTGTTCATCCAGAATTCGCACTTCTTGTATTTTGCATAAAGCTTTTCCTTATGCAAAACCTCCAATGTAATTTTGAGATGTCGTTCATGGTGCGTTCTGTCGCACAAATAAATGAGAATATCATCAATGAATACAATAATAAAGAGATCGAGGTACGGATGGAAGATGCGATTCGTCAGGTCCATAAAGGCAGCTAGAGCATTGCTAAGTCCAAATAGCATCACTACAAACTCGTAGTGGCCATATCTCGTCCGAAATGTGTCTTAGATATATCTGTGTCCTCGACTTTCATCTGGTGATATCCAGACCTTAAGTCAATCTTAGAGAACACACTGGCACCCATTAATTGGTCGAAAAGATCTTCGATTCGAGGTAACGGGTACTTATTCTTTATAGTCCGCTTGTTCAGCTCTCGATAATCTATACACATCCAAAAGCTGTCATCCTTATTCTTTACAAAAAGCACTGGAGCTCCCCAAGGTGACACATTTGGTCTAATAAAACCTTTGTCCAAAAGTTCTTGTATTTGGACCTTCAACTCCTGTAATTCTTTCGGTGTCATTCGATAAGGAGCTTTTGACACTGGTGCTATCCCTAGGATAAGATCAATCTTAAAAGTCACCTGTCTATCAGGTGGAGGACCGGGTAAATCCTCTGGAAAGACGTCCAAGAATTCCCTTATTACTGGCACATCTTCGATAGACATTGACTCCTGCTCGGGATTTACCATGTTGACCAACCAAGCTTTGCAATTTCCTTTGCTAAGCATCTCGGTTGCCTTCATGGCTGAAACAATCCTTGAGTCAACCCCAACTCGTGTTCCGTGGAAGATGAACTCCGGTTCTCCTGGGGCTTGGAAGATGATTTCTCCTGTGTGACATTTGATTATCGCGTGATTGGATTCCAACCAATCCATTCCTAGGATTATGTCAAAATCCTTCATCTCCAAAGCATGAAGATTGGCTAAAAGAATCTTACCCTCGAAAGTGATCTTAAGGTCACGGTAAAGATGTTTTGTTTTAACTGTCTTCCCTGAAGGAATACTTACTTCTAGGGTTCGAGCGACTATCCTATCGTCCTCATACTTCAGCAATTTATAGAAGTTGATAGATATAAATGAATGTGTCGCTCCAGTATCAAATAGGATGAGGGCAAGTATATCACATACAAGTAACATACCTATTATCGTCTCAGCCTCCTCAGCAGCTTCTGGGCGACTGAGAGCAAAGGCTCGTGCCCTGCCTGGCCTCGAGTTTGGGGCGGTAGCTGGTGAGTTTCTCACCCTCAGGCAGTTGGCCATTATATGCTCCTATGCTCCACATGTAAAACAAATCCGTGTTTCTGGCTGACACGGTCCCACGTGCACCCTTTTGTATCTAGGGCACAGATTCCCTAGTCTGGGGTTAGGAAGGAGTGGAGCATTGTTTGCCCTTGGGAATTTATTCGGGGCATAATTTTAGTTCGGGCCAGGCCACGTCCTTTTTATAGGAACTGGGAAGGTTCTTTTAGGAGGTGCATTATCCAAATGCAAACAAGAGGCAATCTCCTGTGCTCTTCTGATGACACTTCATATGTCATCTCCTCTTACCCAGCTAAAATAGATCCAATCTCTGGACGAAGACCCCTTTCAAACCTTCGGGCCTTCTTGGTGTCGGTATTTACCAAATGTGTGGCGTACCGACTTAACTGATTGAATCTCTGCTCATATTCTCCCATCGTTGAATTTCCTTGGCGAAGGTGTAGAAACTCCATCTCCTTTTTATCCTGGTAAGATTGAGGAATGAAGTGGCAAGAGACCACTTCCTTAAATTTCTCCCAAGTCATCCTATCTCTTTGGGCAGCCAATAGAGTTCGTTCGTATGAGTCCCACTAGTGACTCGCTTCCTCAGCAAGTTGGAAGATCGCACAAGAGACCTTCTGTTCTGGGGTACAGGTCATATGTCCAAATAGTCGGTCAAGTGAACGTAGCCACTCTTTCGCGTTCGCTGGTTCACCCTTCCCGTCAAATATCGGCGAACTGAATCGCCTAAATAACTCATATATAAGGTTAGGATCAGATCGTACCGGCTGGGGATTGGCTTGGGTTATCTCAAAATGTTGAGTTAATCCTCTTATTGCCGCAGCTAAATCTCCTATGTTCGCATCGCCAGCTCTCTCTGGCTGGTTGGCCATTTACGGTTCTGGCTAATTAGCCATTGGTGGTTGTACTTTCCGGGGTCGTCCTCTAGGTGGCATGACTCTGTTAGATTATCTACACATACACATATATATATATATATATATATATATATCGTTACCATACATCACAACATATAGACAAAGAAGAATAACTGTGATATGCAAAAAGAAGTATAAACGTGTATCCCAACACCAAAAAGGGATTACACAGACATAATATATACATATCTGCCAAAATAGGGGGTAGCCCTTACATCATGCCAAAAGGATTATGTACAATATCTACATGAGATAAAAACTACCACATACACACAGAGGAAGTATATCATATATAGTATACAGATACATCAGTAAGATCTCTAATCTAGGCAACTGCAGCTGGAGGCGGTGGTCCTGGCGATCCCGGTGCTGCTCCTATATCATACTCCTCTGGGTCATCATCCTCCTATGGGTCCTCGTCAATGTCATCGTCAGACTCCGAACTAATACTACTACTAGACGGATCGTAAGGACTAGGCTCATCCTAAATTGGAAGACCGTGCCGACCCCACATATCTAACATCACCCGTGTCACATTCCCAAAGTTAGCAAAAGGTACAAAATCTATTGATGAGTGCACAAGCTCATCCATATATGTTGCACGTGTCCTAGTCTCCCAATCCCTAGGCATAGTATGGATCAGATGTAAGCATGCCTGAACCCCACTAATACTACCCCTAAGACCTCCCAACTCCCTCCAACAATACAGCAGTCGAGCAATGTGCTCTCCTATCGATATATCCTCTGTCACTCGACTCTCAAAAAAACGACGCCGAAGCCTCTCCTCACGTGTCTCTACAGTTGGTGCCCACATCCTAGCAATATATACTCTATTCATCTGTCATATAGAAGTTACACAAATTTCTATCATCAGTCTATATCCATAATCACTCCTTCTATATCCTAACAATTTATATCATGCCAATACAGAATCACATAACAAATAAACACATTTTCCACTAGTATCGTAATCAAGGAGGGACACCTATGGAGAGAGGATGGTGTATGTCTATATTTTTCTTTTCAAAAACCTGTTAGGATGTATACTATAAGCCTAGATTTTTGTATGAACATCGTTTATGGAATGAGAATCACATTGGTCATATGTTTGCATTTTATATTTGTTATATATGTTTATGCAATGTCCAATTAATTTATATTATAGATAACTTGGTGTGTGGTGCCACACAGAAGATCATGTTATCAGTTTCTTATAAATTATAAATAGTAGCTCACAACCAAGATGGATTTGGACAAATCATCGGAATGGTTGTAGTGTAGTTTGGTATTAGTCTGTCTTGACTATAAAACTACACTAGTACACTTTGTGTGTATTGAGCAGGACCATTTGAGGTTGTTCGTTTTATACTGACTATATAATAGAACAAGACCTCTGTTATTATGGATGTACATCTTCTTAATCCCTATATAATAACGGGCACGTATGCTCAATGTTTATTTCTTTAATTTGCCAATGGGTGAGATTTATTCATAAATCAATAAACTCGGTGAGTTGGGAGATAGCATTGTTTATATGGTGTTCTGTTGATTATAGAAGGAATCCGTGTCCTAATTATTTAGGATGATAATGTCCCCTTGAGGAGCTCATAAGGATTATCATGTAAACCCTGCAGGTGGATTTAATCCGACATGATAATAAGGATGAGTGGTACTACTCTTGGAATTAGATGTAAATTATTTAAGTTGTCAGTAACTTATTTAATTTACGGACATTCGATATCTTAAACACGGGGAAATAAATGTACACATAATAAGGAGCCCATATTAAATATGGGATTGGGAGGGTAGTTCAATAATAATTCTCTAGTGGACTGAATTATTATTGATGGGCTTCAGTTATGTGTTCGGGCCGAACGCAGGATACTAAAGCCCATCAGGAGGCCCAACCCAATTCCTCCTCTAGGTCCCTGGTGTAGCCTATATATAGCTCTTTTCATCAGCGCCTCTCATAAAATAGAACACAGATCACAGAAAACACGTGATAAGTGAGAGAGAGCGGAACTGATTTTTCTCGAAGGATCGTTGGCCACGCAACGTTCGAGAAGGGCTCAGAGGAATACATCAGAAGATCAAGAGGTCTACAAGGGTATGATTTCTTTCCGCTGCGATTTATCTTTGGATCCCGATTCCGATAGCATAGGGCCGGCGATCCGTCGGTTCCAACACTTGGTATCAGAGCCACGGTTTCTGGTTCTATGTAATTGGATCGGTTATATATTACGATCTTATGTTTTTTCATACGTTTTATATTCAGATTGTATGATAGTAGGATTGCATAGGATAACTCGGTTTTGCAGGTTACCTATATATCCAACTATTATGGTCTGTATGTATGTTTAATGTATGATCTAAACCCTCGGACCTGTCGAGGTTTTTATTTTGGGTTGGTTGCATGATTGTAATAGTAAAAACACGGCGGTTTGTCGTGTTAGGTTTTACATATTCTTGATTTGTTCTCGATGTATTTTTGTTCGATCTCATATGGTGTATTCTGATCGTACTAGATTCTGTATAGGGTTTGGTAGATGTTCGAACTAGATTCTGTATAGGATTGGTAGATGTTCGAACTAGATTCTGTATAGGATTCCTGTTCGATCGAGACTTCTATTCGAACTAGGATTGGCGTTCGAAGGGGCTGTTCGATCAAGATTGCTAGGCGCTGGAACAGATTGCTCGATGGGGCTGATCGATCAGATCAGTAGATTGGCGCTGATTCTGTGCAACAACCTGCTGGATTTGCGCAACAATCGCTGGATTTGGCGCTGATTCTGTTCGCTGGATGTTGGTGCTGATTACGGTTTTAAACCCTAATTTTTTCTAACGGGGCGCTGCCCCGCACCCCGCGACCTGACCGGGCAGGTCGATCCCCGCGACCTGACCGGGCAGGTCGATCCCCGTTTAGCAGGCAAACATTCAATCGAAGTGGCCATAATAGTTGGATTTATATTATTCCGTATTTATTGCCTTTCTATTTGTTTGTTGTTTTATCAAGCATGCTTTTGAATGTTATATGTTATTGCATGCTAAAATCCCTCATTTAAATAACTAAGTGGGAGAGGGATTTATTTTGAATAAATCCCATAGCCTCCATTACTGGTTTGTAAGTGATGCATTTAAACTTACACGTTGGCTTTGAGTGCCTTCTTCCACATCGGATGAGTTTGATTGCGGATCACTGGATCAAACTTCCTCTAAGGATAATTATAGAAAATTATTTAGGAGCGTATGATCTTCTCCATCTGAAGAGATACAATCCTAGATAATGGACTTAGTATTAAGAAATGGTACACACTTAGGTGCATATGATAGTATCCTTCCCATCGGAGTAAGTGCTGTTGTTTGCATGGCTGAAGCTAAACCAACTATTAATTTTATTTTGTTTGACAAGATAATGAAATTAATGGGTAAAACCTCCTCTTACAAATGTTTGAATTAGCATACGTCCACACTATCGTGGCATGCGAAGTTCACGGTGTTTTGAGGTGTTGGTGAATTTAATTATATTGTTTGAGGGAACAATATAGGCTTTAAATTCTATATGTTATGACCTGTGTATTTATTTATTTATTTATTTATATGATTCTCAGGATTTCATTATGTCTTTCAATCCACTTGCTGTTATACTCAAAGAAAACAAACTTACTGGTCCTAATTATATTGACTGGAAAAGAAACCTGGATATTGTCCTAACTGCTGAGGAGTACAAGTTTGTACTCCATGAGCACTGTCCTGACATGCCTGATGAAAACTCTACTGAAGAGGAGAAAGCGCATTATAGAAAGTGGGTTAAGGCAGATGAGATGGCGCGGTGTTACATTTTGGCTTCCATGTCAAATGTACTGCAACATCAGCATCAGGCCATGCCCACTGCCTATGATATAATGCACAATCTTAGAGAACTCTTCGGACACCAGAGTCGGGCTGCCAGACAGGAGGCAATGAGAAACTTAATGACGACCACCATGTCTGAAGGGACACCTGTGAGTGATCACGTCCTTAAGATGATGGCTCATTTGAATGAGATGGAAGTCCTTGGAGCTGAAATCGATGGGGAAACCCAGGTCGATATCGTGCTCCAAACACTGCCTAAGAGTTTTGAGCAGTTCCGCCTTAATTATAATATGAACAAAAGGATGTATTCCTTGGCGGAACTTCTGACAGAACTCAAATCGGCAGAAGGACTATTTCGTCAAAGTGCTCAAGCTTACGTTGCTGAAAATGTTTCTAATTCTAAGCCGAAAGGTGGAAAGAAGAAAAAGAAACAGAATCCTTCGGCAAACAAAGCGAATGGACCTCAAAAGGCTGGGCCACAAGGTGGCGTGAAAAAGCCGAAGGGCAAGTGCTTCTCATGCAAGCAGCCTGGACATTGGAAGGTAGATTGTCCCAAGAAAAAGGAGAACAAAGAAGGTAAATCTTACTCACTAATTACTGAAACATGTTTAGCGGTGTTATCTACCGGTACCTGGTGTGTAGATACGGGAGCCACTGATCATGTCTGCAATTCTTTGCAGGGGTTCCAGGAAACCAGGCGACTTAGTGAGGGCGAGATTACCATCTACATGGGCAACGCTACGAAAGTGGCGGCAGTTGCAGTGGGAGATGTTTATTTATCTTTTGATAGGAACAAGACTTTGGTTTTGAGGAATTGTCTTTACGTACCTTCTTTTAGAAAGAACTTGATTTCGGTTTCTAAGTTATTTTTGGATGGATATTCTGTTTCTTTTGATGACAAAGTGGTTGTCAAGAAAAATAGGGTTATTGTCTGTTCTGGTACGTTGGTTGGCAATTTATATACTCTTAATCCAATAACTCCTACGATGCAACAACTGGAAATTAATAATACATCTTCTAACTCAAATAAGAGAAAAGAACCTTCTAAAATGAACCAAACATATCTTTGGCATCTAAGACTAGGTCACATTAACTTGAGTAGGATTCAAAGGTTGATAGCCGATGGACCTTTGAGTTCATTGGAAGTGGAAAACTATCCGACCTGCGAGTCCTGCTTGGAAGGAAAAATGACCAAGAGGCCTTTTAAAGCCCGGGGGTATAGAGCCAAAGAAGTGTTGGAATTGGTTCATTCTGATTTGTGTGGTCCTATGACTATCCAGGCAAGAGGTGGTTTCGAATATTTTGTCTCATTTATAGACGATTTTTCGAGATATGGGTATATTTATTTGATGCGCCGCAAGTCTGAGTGCTTTGATAAATTCAAAGAGTACAAGGCTGATGTGGAGAAGCGTCATGGTAAATGTATCAAAACACTACGATCTGATCGTGGTGGCGAGTACCTCTTAGGAGAGTTTAGGAATTACTTATCAGAGGCTGGGATTCAATCCCAATTGTCTGCACCTGGTACACCCCAACAGAACGGTGTGGCAGAACGAAGGAATAGAACTCTCATGGAAATGGTTAGATCGATGATGAGTTATTCGGAATTACCGAATTCGTTTTGGGGATATGCCCTGGAAACGGCAGCGTATATTCTAAACTTGGTACCTTCTAAGACAGTACCCTCTACTCCCACAGAATTGTGGAATGGGCGTAAGCCTAGTCTTAAACACATTCGGATTTGGGGTAGTCCAGCACATGTGCTGAAGGGAGATGCTGATAAGTTGGAATCTCGTACGGATGTTCGGCTGTTTGTGGGCTATCCTAGAGGAACGAAAGGTGGTTTATTTTATAGTCCTAAGGATCAGAAGGTCATTGTTAGCACAAATGCCCGATTCTTAGAAGAGGACTATGTAATGAACCACAAGCCCACGAGTAAAATTGTTCTAGAGGAAATCAGAGGGGAAATCCCTACCTTAGTACCACTAGTACAAGATGAGATACCACAGGGGTCTGCACCATGTGTCACTAATGATACACAATTACCACAAGTGCCTCGTCGTAGTGGGAGGGTTGTTAGACAGCCTGATAGATTCATGTTTTTGGGAGAGTCTTCGGACTTGGTATCTGGTGAACATGAATCTGATCCTTGGACCTATGACGAAGCACTCCAAGATAAAGATGCAGAATCTTGGCAAAAAGCTATGAATTCTGAATTAGAATCTATGGATTCTAATCAAGTCTGGGAGCTAGTAGAACCACCAAATGGTGTAAAAGCCATTGGATGTAAGTGGGTCTACAAAAGGAAAAGAGGATCAGACGGGAAAGTAGAAACTTTCAAAGCAAGGCTTGTTGCGAAGGGGTACACTCAAAAAGAAGGAATCGATTATGAGGAAACCTTTTCGCCGGTAGCCATGCTTAAGTCTATCCGGATTCTTTTGTCTATTGCTGCTCATATGAATTATGAGGTTTGGCAAATGGATGTCAAGACTGCTTTCCTTAACGGTAGTCTTGAAGAAAACATCTATATGAAGCAACCAGAAGGGTTCGTTGCAAAGGGCAAAGAGCATCTTGTGTGTAAGCTTAATCGGTCCATTTATGGATTGAAACAAGCTTCGAGATCTTGGAACATCCGTTTTGATGAGGTAATCCAGTCTTATGGATTCATTCAATGTCCGGATGAGTCATGTGTATACAAGAAGAGTGATGGAAACGTGGTGGTATTTCTTGTACTATACGTAGATGACATCTTGCTCATTGGCAACAATGTCAAGGTGTTGTCAGACGTAAGGGTATGGCTGTCCAAGCAGTTTGATATGAAGGACTTGGGAGAAGTAGGACATATTCTTGGGATCAAAGTGATAAGAGATCGCAAGAAAAGAATGTTATGCTTATCTCAAGCTTCGTACATTGATACCATTCTAGCTCGTTTTAGCATGCAAAACTCCAAGAAAGGTTTTCTACCTTTTCGACATGGAGTACCTTTATCTAAGGAGATGTGTCCTAAGACACCAAAGGAGATAGAGGACATGAAGGCAGTTCCTTATGCTTCGGCCGTAGGAAGCCTAATGTATGCAATGCTATGTACGAGGCCAGATATCTGTTTTGCCGTGGGCATGGTTAGCAGATATCAAAGTAACCCAGGACAAGGACATTGGACTGCGGTAAAGCATATTTTAAAGTACCTGAAAAGGACTAGAAATTATATGCTGGTTTACCAAGCAGATGATGTGCTTCCTGTGGGTTACACAGATTCTGATTTCCAGTCGGATAGGGACAACAGTAAATCTACCTCGGGTTATGTGTTTACCTTAGGAGGTGGAGCCATTATATGGAGGAGTGTTAAGCAGAAATGCGTTTCAGACTCCACCATGGAAGCTGAGTATGTGGCAGCCTCTGAGGCAGCCAAAGAAGCTGTATGGCTCAGGAACTTCTTGATGGACTTAGAAGTGATTCCTGGTTTGCCCAAAGCTATCACAATTTATTGTGATAACAGTGGTGCAGTGGCAAACTCGAAGGAACCACGAGCCCATAAAGCAAGTAAACACATTGAGCGCAAGTACCACCTGATACGAGACATCGTAAAGCGAGGAGAAGTTGTTGTCGCCAAAATTGCATCAGCAGATAACCTAGCAGATCCTTTCACAAAGGCCCTCCCAGCGAAAGCTTTTGATGGGCATGTTGAAGGGATGGGAATTAGATGTGTGGCGGCGCTTATAGAAGCATAGTCTTTTAGTATAAGTGGGAGATTGTTAGGATGTATACTATAAGCCTAGATTTTTGTATGAACATCGTTTATGGAATGAGAATCACATTGGTCATATGTTTGCATTTTATATTTGTTATATATGTTTATGCAATGTCCAATTAATTTATATTATAGATAACTTGGTGTGTGGTGCCACACAGAAGATCATGTTATCAGTTTCTTATAAATTATAAATAGTAGCTCACAACCAAGATGGATTTGGACAAATCATCGGAATGGTTGTAGTGTAGTTTGGTATTAGTCTGTCTTGACTATAAAACTACACTAGTACACTTTGTGTGTATTGAGCAGGACCATTTGAGGTTGTTCGTTTTATACTGACTATATAATAGAACAAGACCTCTGTTATTATGGATGTACATCTTCTTAATCCCTATATAATAACGGGCACGTATGCTCAATGTTTATTTCTTTAATTTGCCAATGGGTGAGATTTATTCATAAATCAATAAACTCGGTGAGTTGGGAGATAGCATTGTTTATATGGTGTTCTGTTGATTATAGAAGGAATCCGTGTCCTAATTATTTAGGATGATAATGTCCCCTTGAGGAGCTCATAAGGATTATCATGTAAACCCTGCAGGTGGATTTAATCCGACATGATAATAAGGATGAGTGGTACTACTCTTGGAATTAGATGTAAATTATTTAAGTTGTCAGTAACTTATTTAATTTACGGACATTCGATATCTTAAACACGGGGAAATAAATGTACACATAATAAGGAGCCCATATTAAATATGGGATTGGGATGGTAGTTCAATAATAATTCTCTAGTGGACTGAATTATTATTGATGGGCTTCAGTTATGTGTTCGGGCCGAACGCAGGATACTAAAGCCCATCAGGAGGCCCAACCCAATTCCTCCTCTAGGTCCCTGGTGTAGCCTATATATAGCTCTTTTCATCAGCGCCTCTCATAAAATAGAACACAGATCACAGAAAACACGTGATAAGTGAGAGAGAGCGGAACTGATTTTTCTCGAAGGATCGTTGGCCACGCAACGTTCGAGAAGGGCTCAGAGGAATACATCAGAAGATCAAGAGGTCTACAAGGGTATGATTTCTTTCCGCTGCGATTTATCTTTGGATCCCGATTCCGATAGCATAGGGCCGGCGATCCGTCGGTTCCAACAAAACCGACTCACATTTAAAACACGTTTGAAAATAGGCTTGAGCAAAGTCCTACAAAGGGTAGAACTAAACTTTGATACCACCTGTCACGCCCCATTTTCTTTTCATAAAATATCAGAGTTTTCATACGGGCGTGAAGATAGAAAATAGTGAGGAACACATATCACAACAGAAAGAAATAGCAGGAGACGACAGAAGAAAGGGATAAAGAACTAAATATATATATTATTCACACATCAATCGGCCTCTGCCGATAGTCATCGGTCTCAGTACCGATATTTACAATATGCACAGCGGAATATTTCATCAGGATCTCACATTCAACATACGTATCCAGACATCACAAAATGTAAAGTGTTTAAAACATGGTTTGAAAATGTTTGAGTAACATCATCCTAAAATTACAAACCCCCAAGACAGCACCACCACTCTCCGACTAGCATTCATCAGTTTCCTCATCTCCTGTAGTGTGAGTTCAGATTAAAGGGTGAGTACGTGGAATACACCCGTGGGAATAACATCCACATCTTATGACACTTGACAGATAATTAAAAGAAAGTAAAACATCTACCAGCACGTTGCCACAGCACGTAAAATGCATAGCAGATATTAGAAATGGTGAGGGATGTGTACAGGATCTGCCCGCCACACCCAATAAAACGGTCTCAATACCGCTGGTGCGCTTCAAGAGGACCACCAAACCTCAAGAGTGGTAGAAGAGAGACAGGGACGAATGTATGATCAGAGTGGACCTCAGTCCGTTCACAGTATAAGTATGACACAACAAATAAATTCACAGCACATAGTATCTCGTAGTTCATGCATATACCAAGAAAACAGTAAACAGATAATGATTTAGAAGTTACCCCCACCTTGTCGAGTAGCTAGTACTAGGTATCACAAACTCGGTCCAACTGATAACCTACACAAGTTGCAGTGTGTTAGGTCCCAAGCGGTGTCCGAGGTTCAAAGGGGGGTGAATGAACCTCGGTCTATTTTGAAAAACCTTTTCAAAACAAACTCTTCTGCAAGCTATGTGAACTTGCAGCACCAGTCAGTTACTGCTTACAGCACTAGAAAGCAGTGCTGCTTGCTGTAACTTAGAGTTTTAAGCGCAGCGGAAAAATAAACTCTTTTAAAGCGCAAGGCTGGCTGGTTTAAACATGATCGTTTCCAAGATGTTTTATGTGTATGATAGATAGAGATATGCAAGATAAAGCGTAAGAGAGAAAGTAATAAAACATCTTATCCTTTATAGTGGTTCGAAGGTGGTGTAAGCCCTCTATATCCACTCTACTGCTTCCTCGAGCAGGAACTTTGTTAAGCAAGATTGAATTACAGGACTCTTCCTCACAACCTATCAACTTTACTAAGCAAACGCCAACTAGAGTCCAGAGATCACACAACACTGCAAACTCTAAAGGCCCGCCAACTAGAATCCAAAGATCACACAGCACTGCAAATTCTAAAGGCTAACCCACACAGGGTTCCACACTCCCACACAGGGAAGCTGCCTAGCACCTAGACAACTATACAAACAGCAAGGATCTCTCCTATCAACTGTTTGACACCTAAACAACCTACGCACATAGCTTTAAGGTTAAAAAGAAAAAGAAAATCTTCAACTGGTGCGGAGCAGTCTTGTTCGCTGAAAGCTCATCTGTTGTTGTTGACTGCTCCTAGAAGGTTAAGTGGCTTGGACAAGTGGAAGCTAAAAAGCTTTGGATGATTTCTGAATTTCCACTCGACTTGTCCAGCAGCAGCACTTCTCCAGTCAGCCACTCCTTCTATTTATAGATCTTGGAATTTCTATCCGTTGAGAAGTATCCGTTGAAGAGAGATACTTCTTGCTTCTTCAAAATCAAGCTTTGATCTCCAAGATCTTCTCTGAGGTCACATTAAATGCATCTGGGCTATATGACCAATGACATGGTTTGCATTTAATGTGACTTGACTCTTCTGGAGCTTTTATCATGGTGATTGCGGCTCGCAGCTTTCTGCAATGCGTCAGTCCACGTGGCGTCTTCGCATTGGCTCTGTGTCTGCAACTTCAGTCTTCTCTCGAATGGCTCTTTCCTTCGTACTGCATTCATCCTTCCTCGGATCTCAGGATACTTCTTCAGTTGGTTGCTTGTCAAGGGCGCTGTATCCTTGGTCTGCTTGCAACTGTTAAAGCATTACAGTGCTGCTGTAACATAGACCTTCTTGCAGTGTCTTCATACAGTACTGCTGTAACCTTACTTGCAGTACTCCTGTATCTTTTCTTACAGCGAAGCTGCATGCCGTTCCTTCTTTCTTTGCTGCAATGATGTAACTGCTTTCTTATAGTCTTGTTGTATATGAATACTTGCAGCAGCTTCTTGCAGACTTTAGCTTCCTCAGTAACTTCTGCTGCTGTAACCTGGATAGGTTCTTGTGAGCTTGCAGCAGCAGCAGCATCAACCTTCTTATGAGGTACTCTAGCTGATCAGCAGTTATCTCAGCTTCTCCTCGATCATCCTCAAAGGGTACTGTCTCAACAGTTCACCCCTTCAGAGGTCTTCTTATCCTCAGAGAGGTTGTCAGAACAACATCCTCTTCTGAAGTCTTCAGCAAGGACTCCGTCTCCTTGGCCAGTCCTGTATCCTCGACAACCTCTGCTATAAGCACGAGTTCTTGCAGCTCTTATCGGGTTCTTGCAGCAACAGCTAGCTTTCTGAATTCTCCTTCCAGAACAGCTTCCTGCTCAGCAACCTGCTCCTGTAACCAAGGCCAGCTTCCACCATAGTAGCAACCTAGTTTACTGTCTGCAGATTCCTAACTCCGGTTCCTTCTCAACCTGCTGCAAGCTTCTTCTAGTATCCTGACTCTTCTTCAGCTCAGGATACTTCTACTAGCTTGCTGTTTCTTCAGCATGCTAGCCCTTAGAAGTGTTCTTACTTCTTCTAAGGTTGGTTTTCCCTGTATCTTGAAAAACCAATACATGATCTTTCATTGATCATGTGATGTGGAAACTAGGCATCAATACCTTAAGTAAACTGTTATTTTCTTCTTGAGTTAGTGTTTTGTCTTATCAAGATAACAACTGAAATATCCCAACACAGTGTTCCTTAGATTCTTAATAAATATATTTAAAGCTATAAATAATTTCGAAGAAAGAACGATCGTTTAACGCATGTCGGATCGAGGGATCTCAAAATTTGAGGTTGAAGCAATAAAGGTGAAAGTTCGGTTTCTTAGTCTGAGGTGGTAGAGAATGAAATAAGGATCGCAACGCAAAAAGAATGAGCTCAATCGGAGTTGGAATGAGCTCGTACGGAGCATTTTAAGTTTAAGGGTATATTGGTAATTTTAGTCAAAGGGTTGACTTTGACCGGGCCCACGATCCTCGGTTAACGACATCTCGTCAAAAATGACTCGATGTTGACGTACGGTGGAAAAAACGGGGTTCAGGTTGAAAACATGGCGTTGCGTGCGTCGGGGCACATGAGCACCCGGCATCGGGTTAAAAAACCCTACACTGGCATGCCAACCCGGCAGCTATCGAGTTTTCTCGGTAGCGGGCACCCGGCGCTCGGAAGCTGCCGAGTTTTCTTGGTAGCTTGGCCCCCGTCGCCCGCGCCTGCGCGCGCCCGCCTCCCGGCTGCCGAGTTTTCTCTGCCAGCCAGCCCCCCATCGCCTGCGCCCGCGCACCCACCTCCCGGCTGCCGAGTTTTCTTGGCCAGCTAACTTCCATCGCCCGCGTGCACCCGCGCGCGCTCCCGGCACCCGACGCCCGGCGCCCAGTCCCATGCGCACCCAGCCCCCCCGATACCCAGTCCCGTGCGCACATCCCGTCCCCGATGCCCACCCCGACGTGCACGTCCCGTCCCCGACGCACAACCCGACACTCGACGCTCGCGCACCATCGCACACCCGACACCCGGTGCACCACCACCACCAACACCACTGCCGGCGGCAGCGGCTCCAGCGACGGCGGCGGCGACGGCGATGGCGGCAGCTCCGGTGATGGCGGTGGCGGCGGCGGCAGCTCCGGCTACTTTTCCGGCGGCACTCCGGTGACTTTTCAGGCGAAAAAAAAAAAAAAAAAGAGAAACTTATTCGCGTCGCTTTCATCGTCGGCAGAAAATGAAAATTTTTGAATTGACTGAGCTCCTATTTATAGATTTTCAAAGTTACTATTTACCTAGTAAAATTAATTTACCGTTCATTAAAATATTATTTTCCATTTTACCGTTCATTCGGATTCTACCCCTTCCGTTTTACCGAACCTTTGTATCCGGCTCTTTTCTTCTCCATTTGAGCTACAGGTCTCCGATTGACCTCTAGTTTGTTTCTATTTTCTCATTTTTCCATTGTGCATCTCATGGTAATAAAATATTTTACGTTCCACACCTAAAGTTTTCATCGGTCTAAATCATACCTTGGCATATACTTAAAATGCACATAGACAATTAAGAATTAATGCACATAAAATATTTTAATTACGGGTTTAATTATTTAATTAACCAATTATGTTTTGTTTTTGGTTCGGGGTACTACAAGAATGGATTGTTGTTGTTGTTGTCTGTTTTGTTGTTGTTGTCTGCTACTCCTTCTTTGAGTTGTTGCAGCAACTGTTCTAATTGTGCACTCTCCTTACTGAGATGCAGTGCTGCTTACTGTTTTGAAAGCAGTAGCCCCAACACCTGCACCTCCTTCATCTTTATCGTCCTTCATCTTCTTGTATGGAGGACTTTGGCCATGTCCAGATAATGATCTTTTGTGCTTTCTGATCAAAGGTTCATTATCCTCATCACTTTCTTCCATGTCTTTTACTACTTCTTCCACTGCAGCATTCAACTCCTCATCTGACTTCTTCTTGCTTTCTCCCTTTTTGTCATCATCAACGGGGGTAGCTCTATGAGATGTTCATTCAATCGGGACATGCTGAGCAAAGGCATGATGGAGAATCGTCCTTATTTCGCCAACAAACAACTCTAGATTGGAGATCCTATCATTTGTGCTTTGAGAAGCACAAGCTTGTGTTATTGCATTTTCTTGGAGAGAGTTGAGCACAAGATTCTGTGCAGCAAGGGTGCTTTTGATCTCATCGATGGACTTATCCCTTACTTCACTGTCAGCTTGTTGTGCTCTCTCAACTCTCTTTTACTTAACATACTGAGCATTTCATTCGACATTGAGCCGATTCTGTATCCTGAGAGAAAACTCAGACAACTCCCTTCTCAGGTACACCATTGAGGATGAATGAGACTTGTTGCTCATATGAATGTTGTTGGCCATGTTAACTTCATGCACCTGGAACGCCCGAATGAGCCCTTGAACAACATCCATAATTTCTTGGAGGGATTGTTCTTGAGCATCAGTAAGAGTCAAGATATTAGCTTTGTTTAGTTCCGCAGTCTCTTAAGTGTAAGGAACCAAGGCTTGACTCGTACTGTCTTCTTGTTGTTGTGCTACTTATTCAGTATACTATTGTATTCTTCTCCTTAAAGCATCAATAGGTTCCACAATCCAGAATGATGAGCCGGGTGGACCATCTCCTCCAAGACCTTTATCATCATCATCTAATGAATCTCCTCCATATATTATCATCAAGGTCTTGTTCCGGAGCAGCAACTAGAGCATCTTTACCTCTTCGAGGCATTCTCTCATCCTCCACATTCCCTTCTAAATTCTCCACCAACACTGCCTCAGCAGTAGCTACGCCCAAGGTCTTTTTTAGAGAAGCTATCTCAACAACATTCTCATCACCAACATCCTTCCTTACTTCAGTAACTCTAGTGGCAACATCAAGAAGATCGAGGTTCTGAGCATCAAGATATGTTCGCTCAATCATGTGTTGTAACTCCACCAGGAAGTGATCATCTTTTATTCTTTTTTATTCATCATGCACTGCACGGATGATCTTTTAAGCAAGTGCTGCAAGGATTACAACATCAACATCTACTGTATCCTGTTCATCTTTAGTATTATGTACTATTATCGAAGTCAGTCAAGGAGTCCTGCTTTAGCAACTTCCTCTGTGGTTATGCGTCGGTGATTTCCTTGATTAGGCTATCAAGAACTCTTTGGATTTTGTTTGAAGTTTTCCCTTTAGATGCTATTATCATGTACTCTGGGGAATCTTCATAGTCGACCAACTCTTGCTCGTCGATCTCCATTACATTAAGGCTTACAATGGGTGACAGTGCTGCTACTACCTTGCGGAATGTGGGAGACTCGTGGCCTCTAACAGTATCTGTTGATTAGTCTCCTCAACATCGAGGTGCGCCAATTTAGCTTCAGCAAGCTCAAGTTTTGTTGGGTTCCTTATATTGGGATATATTGTTATATATTTATACATATATTCTTTTGTTATTTTGTGTCCATATTTGAGTCATATTCCATATAGGACTTTTGTTGTAAAGTGTATATAAACTCCCTTTGTGATCAATGAGATATTGAATTTCATTCTTTCCTAAACTCTATATGGTATCAAGCCTCTAAGAGATCTAAAATCTCTTCCTCTCAACAGCCGAACCCTATCCCTTCTCTCAGCAGCCTTTTTTTTCATCCCCTCATGGCTCCTAATACCACCACCACCACCGATGCTACCAGTGCTCCGGTAGCGGTCACCGTCTACACCCAGTCCCTCACCAAACTCACGCCCACTACCTACACTGCTCGGAAGTTCCAATTCCAATCTAACCTTCTTGGCCATGGCCTCCTCGGATACATAGATGGAACGAATCTGTGTCCGTCCCCCACCATCACGGAATCCAGCACCGACAAACTGAATCTGCTCTATCAACATTGGGTTCGTCAGGATCAGTTGCTTGATAAGTGGAATTTTGTACTTGAATTATGAGCTTAAGTTGGTTATTTTATAATTAATTTTTAGCTATTTCTTTGAAATTCCACTTGTGATTATGATTTTCCCTGAATACTTTGATTGTGCATTTTTATTTTTAATTCAGGAGAAATTGGAGATTTTGGAAAGCGTTGACTTCCCACATCAAGAATCAATTGGTGGAGAATCAAGGGGTAATTACTTCCGTCAATTAAGGAAATCAAAGAAAGAAATGAGGACCAAAGAAAGAAGAAAGAAAGAGAGTTGTGGGTTTTATATTTTTCTTTTTCTGCTTTTGAATAAAAAAAACCATATTCTTGGATGATTTATGTTGGAATTTTGTTAGCCATGTTCAGAGGCTAATATCTTTATTCTAGTCCGAGGAGACGCCAAACCTAGAATGATCTGGATTCTTGATTGAGTAGTAACGATTTTCTATCCTATCTCGTCTTTTTCGTTATTTGGTTTTATGCTATGCATGGGTTAATTTATTGATATTGTGAGCCTGATCAACTTGCATGTTTAATTATTAATCATCACTAGATTGCATAATATAATCTGTAATTGTTATATTTGTACGATCGGAGTAGCTAGGGATAACGAATTCTAGGTTACATGAATCGAACATTTCGTTTCATGGTCTAGATCGCTCTTTTATTCTAGTCTGTTAATGCATTGTATGAGTTGAATCCTAAATACATGTTTTGGGGTTATTCGTATGATAGATTAATTAGGGGTCGTACTTTCTAATTAATTAAACGTAAGGAATAATTCGAACTAGTTTGGTCATACCACTGGTTTAGGGGCGAGATTCGAGATAGGTTAGAGAAATTTGTTACTGCTAGTTGAGTTGAAAGAATCAGTCTAGGGAAGGCTATCCGAGGGCTAGTTTGTTTACTCGTTTGATTGTTAATTTGTTTGAGATATTTGTTTTTGCCATTTTAATTATTTGCATGAGTTTATAGTAGTGCTAGAGAAAAAATCAAATCAACCCCCTTTTTTTTTATTACTTTGTGCACGTTTCTATTTAATTAAATTAGTCTAGTCCCTGTGGGTTCGACCCCGTACTTTCCCTGCTACATTAGTGGGTTAACTCGGGAAATATTTATTTTTGGGTGCCGAAGACAGCCTACCAAATTTTGGCGCCGTTGCCGGGGACTTGTTGATTTAGTTGAATTTTTTTTTTCGTGCCTTAAATTTTGGTTGAAAAAATATATATATATATACTATTTATGTATAATCAGGATGTCTGTGCAGTTTCTGGAATTTCAATTCTATTTTTATACCAACACTGACCCCATCAGTGTCTGTTCAGAATTTTTGTTTCAGTGAATGATCACTTGTTCGGATCGTGGTACATAACTTGAGTTCAATCCAGAGGTAGAAAGAACAGCCAGGCAACTCAGGAAAGAAGCTCATTTGAGTCGGCAAATTGATTTTACATCAACAGCAAGAACGAGTAGTGACAGAGGGAGTGACACTAGTGACAAGTCGCAGTTTGAACCTATTCTTGAAAATATGGCTGCAGAAAATGAAGAGAGGACGATGAATGAGTTGGCAAACCCAACCATAAATCGCCAACCTCTTTGCATTACTATACCTACTCTTCAAGCTAATGTCAATTTTGAACTTAAATCTGGGCTTATTCACTTATCACCTTCTTTTCATGGTCTTGCAGGGGAAAACCCACATACTTTCTTGAAGGAGTTTCACGTTGTATGTTCTAGCATGAAACCGATCGGAGTCTCAGAAGAGCATGTTAAGTTAAGTGCATTTCCATTTGCACTAAAGAGCACCGCAAGAGACTGGTTGTATTTCTTGCCACCCAGTTCAGTTACTTCATGGAACGAGATGGAGAGATTGTTCATCCAACACTATTTTCCAGCAACCCGGGTAGCGGTCCTGAGGAAAGAGATTTCAGGAGCTAAACAGGGGTCAGGGGAGACACTGTATGAATATTGGGAACGTTTCAAGCGCCTTATAGCCTCATGTCCACAGCACCAGATTAGTGATCAGTTGGTCATCCAGTATTTCTATGAGGGACTCTCCCTCACAGATAGAAACATGCTCAATGCAGCTAGTGGAGGAGCTTTGATGGGAAAAACACCAACAGCTGCACGAGAGTTGATTTCTAGCATGGCAGCAAATACTCAACAGTTTGGTATACGTGAAGCTATGATTAGGCCTGTGGAGCAACCCAAAAAAGATGCCCTTGAGAAGATTGCAAGCATGATGGAGATGATGATGAAGGTCAAGACTCCAGAAGTCCATCCATGCAAACTTTGTCACACTATAGAGCATTCTACCGAGGATTGTCGTGTCCTAAACGAGCAGATAGAGCAGCATGCTAATGCAGTGGGTTTTGGGAATTCTCAAGGTCGAAGGTATGATCCA
Source organism: Scutellaria minor (assembly GCA_954870855.1). NCBI lineage: Eukaryota > Viridiplantae > Streptophyta > Magnoliopsida > Lamiales > Lamiaceae > Scutellaria > Scutellaria minor. Next base: position 17,162,089 of record OX940729.1, on the reverse strand, counting down.
TATTCTAACACTTATAATCCAGGGTGGAGGGATCATCCCAACCTTCGATACGGGAACCAACAAAACCATCAACAAGGAGAAAGTTATAGGCCTCAATACCCGGATCGGAAATTTCAGTTATTTAGGGGGAATGATAGAGGTGTTGAGAGCTCTGGACAACAAATGGGTGAGAAAGATCCTGGACCATCTCTGGAAGATATGATGAAAACAATGGCATCCAATGCCATAAAATTTCAGCAAGACACCCAGATGGCGATAAACACTTTGCAGTCGGGACAAAGAACCTTGGAATCACAAATGGGTCAAATGGCCACTACCCTCAGTCAACTGCAAGCACAAAATAGTGGCAAGTTACCTTCTCAGCCCGAGACCAACCCTAGGAATGTGAGTGCAGTCACTTTGAGGAGTGGGAAACAATTGTAAGAAATTTCACCACCCAAGCATAGGGAGAAGAGTGTTGTGGCAGTAGAAGGAGAATGTGCAGAGGTGTCTAAGGACCAGTTTGAGATTGAGGATGAGCTGGTTGAATCAGAAGAAAAGAAGCTGGACATTCAGGCTGACACTGACCCCCTCAATGTCAGTGTACCAGAACGGAAAAATGAGGTAAAAATCAGTAATTCGATTCCTGTTGATACTAATAAAGTTCTTTTTCCTTCCAGGTTGAAGAAAATTGAAAAAAGTGTCAAGGATCAACAAACACTTGAGGTGTTCCAAAAGGTTGAGCTTAGCATATCTTTAATGGAGACAGTGAAGCAGATTTCCAGATATGCCAAATTTTTGAAGGAGTTATGTACCAACAAGAGGAGGATGGTAAATGATGAGAAGGTTATTATGGGAGAAACCGTCTCTGCTGTCTTTCAGAAGAAGCTGCCTCCTAAAAGGAAGGATCCGGGCATGTTCGTGATCCCTTGCATGATAGGTGATCACAAGATCGAGCAGGCTATGCTTGATCTTGGAGCCTCCATCAATGTTATGCCTTGGTCCGTCTATGAGAAGCTAGACATTGGGCCATTGAAGACGACGGGGGTAGTTATTCAGTTGGCAGATAGGAGCCATTCATATCCAGCTAGGGTTGTGGAGGATGTTCTCGTACGGGTAAACCATTTAATTTTTCCTGCAGATTTTTATGTGTTGAACATGGAAGGTACCTTTGGAAGTTCCACACCTATTTTGTTGGGAAGGCCATTCTTAAATACCTCCCAAACAAAGATAGATGTACGTGAGGAAACCCTCACCATGGAATTTGATGGGGAAATCATTCATTTCAATATATTTGATGCTATGAAATATCCTGATGAATCTGACTCTCTTTGTGCTTTGAGTATTATTGAGCCAGTTGTACAAGAAATATTTGAGCTTGAAAGAAAGAATAAATTGGAGGAAAAAATTGTGCAAAACCTACAAGGCGAGGATATGGGAGCTGAGGCCACTGAGATGGAGAATAGGTATCAAGTTTCATTTGTAAAATTACCTGATTCTTACCCAAAAATTCTTCCATCTTCTGTGCAGGCTCTAGAGTTAGAGTTGAAGCCGCTACCTGCCCATTTGAAGTATATTTATCTAGGGCCTAATGACACTCTTCCAGTCATAATTTCTTCGAAGTTGAAAACAGATCAAGAGTCTAGGCTGGTGATGATATTAAGGGAACATCAGGATGCTATAGGATGGTCAGTTGCAGATCTCAAGGGGATCAGCCCCTCCATATGTATGCACCGTATTCATCTTGAGGAGGATGCTCGCCCCACTCGAGAGGCTCAACGCCGATTGAATCCACCAATGATGGAGGTAGTCAAGAAGGAGGTTTTGAAACTTTTGCAGGTTGGGATAATATTTCCTATTTCAGATAGCAAGTGGATAAGCCCAACACAGGTTGTATCGAAGAAGTCCGGGGTAACAGTGGTAAAGAATGATGCAGGTGAATTGATTCCAACTCGTATCCAAACGGGTTGGAGAGTATGTATAGATTATCGCAAGCTAAACTCTATGACTAGAAAGGATCATTTTCCTTTACCGTTCATTAATCAAATGATAGAGAGATTAGCTGGTCATTCTTACTATTGATTCCTTGACGGTTTTTCTGGCTATTTTCAGATTGCTATTGCCCCAGAGGATCAGGAGAAGACAACGTTCACTTGCCCATTCGGTATTTTTACATATCGACGGATGCCCTTCAGCCTTTGCAACGCCCCCGCCACCTTTTAAAGGTGCATGGTGAGTATTTTTTCTGAATACGTAGGAAATATAATTGAGGTTTTTATGGATGATTTCAGTGTGTATGGTGACACATTTGAAGTTTGTCTTGAAAACCTTGGTTTAATTCTTAAGCGTTGCATTGAGACGAATTTGGTTCTAAACTGGGAGAAGTGCCACTTCATGGTGGATAAAGGGATAGTATTAGGGCATGTTGTCTCTGAAAAGGGGATTGAGGTAGATAAATCTAAAGTTGAGCTTATTGTTGCCTTACCTTACCCCGCCACCGTGCGGGAAGTTCGCTCTTTTCTTGGCCATGCAGGTTCTACAGGAGGTTCATTCGAGATTTCTCCAAAATAGCATCACCTCTTTGTCATCTCTTGCAAAAAGACGTGGTGTTCAAGTTTGATAAGGCGTGCAAGGAGGCATTCGATAAATTGAAAAATTTGCTAACCACCCCGCCCATCATCCAACCCCCAAATTGGAGCATGCCTTTTGAGATCATGTGTGATGCAAGTGATTACGCTGTAGGGGCTATACTTGGACAACGTATTGATAAAAAATCTCATGTGATTTATTATGCATCACGCACCTTGGATCAGGCTCAAGCCAATTACTCTACTACCGAAAAAGAACTTCTAGCTGTTGTTTTTGCATTAGAAAAATTTCGATCATATTTGCTTGGTACTAAAGTTATAATTTTTTCTGATCATGCAACTTTGAAGTTTTTGATGAAGAAAAAAGAGGCCAAACCGAGATTAATTCGGTGGATCCTGCTACTTCAAGAGTTTAATCTCGAAATTAGGGATAAGAAGGGGACGGAGAACTTGGTGGCTGATCATTTGAGCAGATTAGAGAGGCCTGAAGAGGCTGAACCTTTGCTGGAAAAATTCCCAGACGAGTAGCTGCTCGCCATTGCAAAATTGAGTTCAGTTCCAGTAACACTGACCTCTTCAGTGTCAGTGCAATCTGTTCCCTGGTTCGCTGATTAAGTGAATTACCTTGCTGCTAAAGTTTATCCAGAAGATATGACTAAGGCCCAACGGGACAAGCTACGTAGTGATGCTAAATTCTACGTCTGGGATGACCCATACTTGTGGAGACATTGCACCGATCAGGTAATACGAAGGTGCGTACCTGACTTTGAATTTATTTCTATTCTCACATTTTGCCATAGTTATGCTTGTGGGGGACATTATGGGTCAAAGCGTACTGCATTTAGGGTCCTTGAGTGCGGTTTTTATTGGCCAACCTTGTTTCGTGATGCCTATACTTTTTGCAAGTCTTGTGATAATTGTCAACGAACATGAAACATTTCTCGTAGGAATGAAATGCCCCAAAATCCTATAATTGTCTGTGAGATTTTTGATATTTGGGGTATGGATTTTATGGGACCGTTTCCTTTATCGTTTGGCAATTCTTATATTTTGCTTCTAGTTGACTATGTCTCGAAATAGGTGGAAGCAAAAGCCACCCGCACTAATGACTCTAAAGTGGTGGCAGGTTTTTTGCGTTCTAACATTTTTTCCAGATTTGGGATTCCGAGAGCGATCATAAGTGATAAGGGGACGCACTTTTGCAACCGAACTATTGACGCATTATTGCAAAAAATATTCGGTAATGCATAGAACATCCACTCCTTATCATCCTCAAACTAACGGGCTAGCAGAGGTCTCTAATCGTGAAATCAAGGCCATTTTGGAGAAGACGGTGAAGCCCAACCACAAGGATTGGAGTTTGAGATTAGACGATGCACTATGGGCGTACCGTACAGCCTACAAGACCCCCATTGGGATGTCTCCATTTAGGCTTGTTTATGGTAAGCCATGTCGCCTGCCGGTCGAACTTGAGCACAAAGCTTATTGGGCGGTGAAAAAGTGCAACGTGAATCTTGATGAAACGGGGGTGAATCGGAAGTTGCAATTGCAAGAGATTGAAGAGTTGAGGAATGAGGCTTACGAGAATTCCGTCATCTATAAGATGAAGACTAAGGCTTTCCACGATGCAAAAATTTCACGAAAAAATTTCACTATTGGGCAAAAAGTGTTACTTTATCATTCTAAGTTGAAATTGTTTCTGGGTAAATTACGCTCTCGTTGGATCGGCCCATTTATTGTGACTAATATTTTTTCTCATGGTGCAGTTGAAATTCAAAGCCTGAAAACGAGCAAAATATTTAAAGTAAACGGGCACCAACTGAAAGAGTACCGGGAAGGACTCCAAGAGAAGCACGTTGAATTCTTGGAGTTGGGAAATCCATTCCCGTGACCGAGAAAGTCCTAAGTCGAGCCAACGACAATAAAAACAGGCGCTTGTTGGGAGGCAACCCAATATTTTATTTTGATTTCCTTTAGTTTAATTTTATTTTTGTTTTTTTTGTTTTTCATTTCAGGTCTGATCTTCTACTGATATCCGATTACTCATTGTACATCTAAGGAAGGTAGAACAGTTGGGCTACCTAATTTTGAAGAGAGTAAAGACCCATTCTTAATTGTTGGGGCCCATCTGCAAAAAGGGGGAATTCATAAGACATTAGGGATTCAAGCATATACATATCTCCTCTAACCCTTTCTCAATTGACCAATACTCTCCTCAAACACAGCCACAATATCGATCAACCCCACACCACCATCATCTTCGCAAATCAAAGCACGCCAGCCCACATTGCCGGTTGCCGTTAAGCACCAGCGCCTCCTTACGCAACGCCCAATTGTACACATCCTACAGCAAGTGATACAACCTCTTCATCCATACTACACTGAAGGGCTCAGTGTTAGTGATTTCTGATTTTATTTTCTTTATTTCTGAAACTTTCTTTTGTTTGATGGACCTCCGGTCGAGAAAGAGTCGAAAAGGATCTTCATCCCACACTCTTATTGTCGGCGATTCGGGAGGAGACCAGGTTATGGAGGACACCGCGCCCGCAGACGCAACTGTTCATCCGCCCCACACCACCTGGAGCTATCCAAACTCACATTCAATTCGAATGGCCAATCGGAAACAGGTAGATGAGTATCGACGGGTATCTAAGCGTAAAATCAAACCTCCTATTTACATTGATTTACCATTCTTGAATTCCTTAGGGTTGCTTGATGATGTTATGAAACTCGTCGATATAGTGGGTTTGCGTCATATTGTTACTAGTGATTTGCCAGCGTTTGCAGATTTAACGTATGAGTTTTGCAGTTCGTTTGAGAGACGAGACAAAGGTGTTCGATTCCGTTTGGCAGGGTGCACTCTAAACTGGTCTGCAACTCGACTAATGGCCGCCTTAGGATTGCCCCAGGCCACTATTGAGCTTTCAGAGTTTCAAGCCCATTTCTTTTGGGATGAGATTATTGCTGGGACGATTTCATATAAACCGAGTAGTGTGAAGGCAGGAGCTATCAGAAACCCCACTCTACGATATACTCAGCGTCTTTTGGCAGACACAATATTTGGGAGGGAAACAAATCGAGGTGTCGTGGAGTTCAAAGAATTATTTGTATTGCATGCCATGTATCATCGAACTAAGGTTCTGTGGCCAGATTTTGTGATTGAGCATTTGGAGAATGTTTGTAGGAGCAACGGGGGCATTGCTATAGGTGGACTAATCTCTTCTATCGCTGTTAGTGCCGGGGTTGGATTGCACGAGAGGTACCCTTGGGTCAAACACAACGGTTGGGGGCTGACTTACTTGGACAAATGGGAGCTCTTGAGGATAAACACGGCACATACTGGTGGATAATCTCACAGAATCATAGGCTGCCATTACCGAATCCTGAATTCACAAGCATCGAAAACCCAGTTAACTTAAAGATAATGTTCACTTCATGGCCAAAGAATCCGACACTATCTCCAACACCCAGAATTGGCTTTGGTTTCGGTGATATCGAGATCCAACGACGGTTGGACACTATAGAGGCCACTCAAAAACTTCAAGGCAATCAACTTGCAGAGATTCTACGGCTACTGAGAGCTCAACACGCCGCTCCTTAATTGGGTAACCCCGCTCCATTCACTTTATTTTTCTCTTGGTGCTTAATCTTTACTTTGTGCTCGGGACTAGCACTTGTTTTAGTGGGGGGTGGGGTTGATCTATGATTTTGTTGTGTACATATTTTGGATATCTCTGTGGGGTTGATCTATGATTTTATCTATGTTGTGTTGTGATGATCTGATTTTATCTGATATGTTGACACACCTTTTGTGGAGTTCAAGCATGATAATTGGACATTTAGCTATATTCCTAGTTGCTGATTTTCTGTTAAATATGCTGAGACGTGAATTGCATGTTTTGATTGGCGATTGAACTTGAATTCATGTGTTAGTTATAGAATTGAGTGGATTGTTAGTTGCTTGGCTTTGACATTACAACTTGATAACTTGTTCTTGGTAGTCGTTTAGGTCTGTTGGAAAAGTGAAGTTTGAGTTGGTGCCTAAAGTTGAAAATAATGAATCTTCGTGGTTTGGAGGAAAAAGAAAATGGCGTCAAGTCGAAGATGAAATATGAAAAAAAAATAACGAGGGGCCGATACGGCTACCTGCTCTCGGGGGCTCCAAATGAAATATGAAAAAAAAACACGTGAAAAGAGCTAAAACCTGAGAGTAGTGCGGAGCCGTGAGCCCTCGTTTGAAAAAAATTTTTAGAGAAATAATGGAGATAGGCACCACTCAGATTTGTACTTTGAAGAAAGATTGAATCAAATTTATTCGAGAACAAGTTGTTAGGGAGTTTTGGAAATGACTTGAGTAACTAAGAGTAGATGAGATTCTATGATTGATTGTGAATATAAGTTGTGAATTGCTTTGATAGGCATGTGATTCATGAGTTCGGCTCAGGGACTCAGTAGCAAATGAATATAGAAGAGTGTTTTAATTGTCTTTGCTTGAACAAGGGTCTAGTGTTTGCTTGAGGACAAGCAAGAGCTTAAGTGTGGGGGGATTTGATAAGTGGAATTTTGTACTTGAATTATGAGCTTAAGTTGGTTATTTTATAATTAATTTTTAGCTATTTCTTTGAAATTCCACTTGTGATTATGATTTTCTCCGAATACTTTGATTGTGCATTTTTATTTTTAATTCAGGAGAAATTGGAGATTTTGGAAAGCGTTGACTTCCCACATCAAGAATCAATTGGTGGAGAATCAAGGGGTAATTACTTCCGTCAATTAAGGAAATCAAAGAAGGAAAGGAGGACCAAAGAAAGAAGAAAGAGAGTTGTGGGTTTTATATTTTTCTTTTTCTGCTTTTGAATAAAAAAAACCATATTCTTGGATGATTTACGTTGGAATTTTGTTAGCCATGTTCAGAGGCTAATATCTTCATTCTAGTCCGAGGAGACGCCAAACCTAGAATGATCTGGATTCTTGATTGAGTAGTAACGATTTTCTATCCTATCTCGTCTTTTTCGTTATTTGGTTTTTGCTATGCATGGGTTAATTTATTGATATTGTGAGTCTGATCAACTTGCATGTTTAATTATTAATCATCGCTAGATTGCATAATATAATCCGTAATTGTTATATTTGTGCGATCAGAGTAGCTAGGGATAACGAATTCTAGGTTACATGAATCGAACATTTCATTTCATGGTCTAGATCGCACTTTTATTCTAGTCCGTTAATGCGTTGTATGAGTTGAATCCTAAATACATGTTTTGGGGTTATTCATATGATAGATTAATTAGGGATCGTACTTTCTAATTAATTAAACGTAAGGAATAATTCGAACTAGTTTGGTTGTACCACTGGTTTAGGGGCGAGATTCGAGATAGGTTAGAGAAATTTGTTACTACTAGTTGAGTTGAAAGAATCAGTCTAGGGAAGGCTATCCGAGGGCTAGTTTGTTTACTCGTTTGATTGTTAATTTGTTTGAGATATTTTTTTTTGCCATTTTAATTATTTGCATGAGTTTATAGTAGTGCTAGAGAAAAAATCAAATCAACCCCCCTTTTTTTATTGCTTTGTGCACCTTTCTATTTAATTACTATTGGCAACACGGTCAGCAATTCATTGATCCCGTTCATTGCTTTCGCCTCGTTCTCTCAACCGTGTGGAAAGCCCTAGTCGATCTTTACAGCCGGCCATCACGGGGACGCATCATGGCTCTCAAGCATCGCCTCCACAACCCTATCAAAGGCTCTCAATCGATCACCGAATTCATGCATGACATCAAGAACACCGTCAAAGAACTCACCCTTCTTGGTGCTTCGGTTGATCCCGAGGGCTTAATTATCAAAGTCCTCGATGGTCTCAACGACCAATACCGTGAACTTAGCAACGTTATTCAAGCTAGAGATAACCCTATCTCCTTTGACGAGCTCTACGAGAAGCTCTTCAACCTTAAGGCACAACTTGTCGTGTGCATCTCTCATACCTCTAGTGCACCTGCTTCGGCCTTCAACGTGGGTCGTGGCTCCTTGAAACCACCACAACAGCAGCAACAATCTGACACAGGCTATGGTCACGAACAATGGCAGTCATCGCATCCCGGCCCTAATGGCAATGGGAGCACCCCAACGACAAACCTTACTATGGCCGTTGCCAATTGTGTGAAGAACTCGGGCACTCTGCGCGTCGATGCTCCAATTACAGGTCCTCTCCATGGGAAAACCGCAATAATCAGTTCCAACCTCCTCAAAACTGCCAGGCCTACGGTGGCCAGCCTTCGGCTCACACCACCAATCACCCTTCTACCGCACCAAACTCATCAGACTGGCTCTTTGATAGCGGCGTCTCTCATCATATTACCACAGACTTGGCCAACATGTCACTTCATATACCTTATGATGGCCCCGACGACGTGGTGATTGGTAACAGTTCTGGGTTACCAATAACTCATCTTGGTGCTTTGGATTTCTCGTTCTCTCTTAATTTTCTGAATACTTTATGTGTTTCTTCGATGACTACAAATCTTATCTCTATTTCACAGCTATATCGGAATAATAATGTTGATGTGTTGTTTTCTACTTCTGGATTTTAGGTGAAGGATCGTCATTCGAGGGTAATTCTCATTCACGGACCACTTAAAGATGGTGTTTATTAATGGCCGGTGTTGGTGCGTGAGTCCCCTTTCGTCCTCACGGTAAAAGGCCTCCCCTCCGATCTCTGGCATCTTCGTCTTGGTCATTCTTCTCCAAAAATACTTCATTATTTAGTTGCGTCTAGTAGTTTATTTTCCAACATTAGTTCTGATACTTTATATAGTTCATGCAAAATAAATAAGAGTCATAAGCTCTCGTTTCATGAGTCTAGCTTGTCATTGTCTGCTCCGTTGGAGCTTATTTTTTCTGATGTCTGGACCTCTCCCGTTATATCGACTGATGGATTTAAGTATTATGTTATTTTCGTTGACCATTTTACTAAATATATTTGGTTATATCCTTTACATCACAAGTCTAATGTGCATGATACTTTTATTTGTTTCAAGTCTTTAGTTGAGAATTACTTTACTCATAAAATCATTACGCTTTATTCTAACAATTAGGGTGAATTTATCTCATTTTGTCAATTCCTTGCATCCCATGATATTTCTCACCTCACCTCTCCTCCTCATACTCCTGAACATAATGGTTTTGCCGAGCATAGGCATCACCATATTGTTGAAACCGGTCTCTCATTACTTCATCATGCGTTCATCCCCCTCATTTTTTGGTTGTTTATGTTTGCCACGGCTACATACCTTATCAATCGCGTGCCCAAAGTCAACTTGAACATGCATTCTGCTTTTGAATATTTGTTCTATCGTGCTCCTAATCTCTCTCGTCTCCATGTTTTTGGATGTTAGTATTTTTCCTGGCTCCGCCCTTATCAATCTCACAAGCTTGATCCTAAGTCTCGTTCTTATGTCTTCTTGGGTTACTCTCTAACCCAAAGTGCCTATATATGTTATGATTCCATCACATCGCTGTTAGGATGTATACTATAAGCCTAGTTTTTTGTATGAACATCTTTTTGATATGAGAATCATTTTGGTCATATGTTTGCATTTTATATTTGTTATATATGTTTATGCAATGTCCAATTAATTTATATTATAGATAACATGGTGTGTGGTGCCACACAGAAGATCATGTTATCAGTTTCTTATAAATTATAAATAATAGCTCACAACCAAGATGGATTTGGACAAATCATCGGAATGGTTGTAGTGTAGTTTGGTATTAGTCTGTCTTGACTATAAAACTACACTAGTACACTTTGTGTGTATTGAGCAGGACCATTTGAGGTTGTTTGTTTTATACTGACTATATAATAGAACAAGACCTCTGTTATTATGGATGTACATCTTCTTAATCCCTATATAATAACGGGCACGTAGGCTCAGTGTTTATTTCTTTAATTTGCCAATGAGTGAGATTTATTCATAAATCAATAAGCTCGGTGAGTTGGGAGATATCATTGTTTATATGGTGTGCTGTTGATTATAGAAGGAATCTGTGTCCTAATTATTTAGGATGATAATGTCCCCTTGAGGAGCTTATAAGGATTATCATGTAAACCCTGCAGGTGGATTTAATCCGACATGATAATAAGGATGAGTGGTACTACTCTTGGAATTAGATGTAAATTAATTAAGTTGTCAGTAACTTATTTAATTTACGGACATTCGATATCTTAAACACGGGGAAATAAATGTACACATAATAAAATGAGCCCATATTATAATATGGGATTGGGACGGTAGTTCAATAATAATTCTCTAGTGGACTGAATTATTATTGATGGGCTTAAGTTATGTGTTCGGCCCGAACACAGGATACTTAAGCCCATTAGGAGGCCCAACTCAATTCCTCCTCTAGGTCCCTGGTGTAGCCTATATATAGCTTCTTTTATCAGCGCCTCTTTCAACATAGATCACAGAAAACACGTGAAAGTGAGAGAGAGAGCAGAACTGATATTTCTCGATTGATCGTTGGCCACGCAACGTTCGAGAAAGGCTTAGGGATACATCAGAAGATCAAGAGGTCTACAAGGGTATGATTTCTCTTTCCGCTGCGTACTTTTATGGATCCCGATTCCGATAGCATAGGGCCGGCGATCCGTCGGATCCAACAATCGCATGTCTTTGTCTCCCGTCATGTCGTGTTCTTTGAGAATGTCTTTCCATTCACCCATTCCTCTATCTTTATTGGTTCGCTGTATGTCCAACCTTCCTCTGAGTCGTCGTCTGTGACCCTTCTGGTACCACCGCCGCCGTCAGTTACTATCCTATCACCAACTGTTGTTGTGCCACCTCCTGATGATCCTTTACCGCTACTTGTCCAGCTGCAGCCGCTTGATGTTGCTCCCGTTGAAACCGCGCAACACCCTATGCGTACTCGCTCCCGTAACAATATTCATAAACCAAACCCCAGGTATGCTCTTGTTTCTGCCACTACGCTCTCTGAAGTTGAACCCACTATTATCTCTCAGGCCTTATCTGATAGTCATTGGCGTAGTACTATGTCTTATGAGTTTGATGCTCTTTTGCGTAATGGTACATGGGATTTGCTTGAACCGTCTTCTGATCAAAATGTTGTTGGGTGTAAATAGGTGTTTCGTATTAAGCGTAAGCCTGATGAAACTGTTGCCAAATACAAGGCTCGCCTAGTTGTGAAAGGCTTTCACCAACGTCCTGGTGTGTGGATTTCTATGAGACTTTCAGTCCCGTGGTGAAACCGACCACGGTTCGTCTTGTTTTCAGTCTGGCAGTGTCTCGGGGTTGGGCACTTCGGCAGCTTGATGTTAACAATGTCTTTCTACAGGGTTGACTTGATGAAGAGGTGTTTATGGCGCAACCACCTGGCTTCAAGGATTTTAACTATCCTAACTATGTTTGCAAACATCGAAAAGTTATTTATAGGTTGAAACAGGCTCTGTGTGCGTGGTACAGTGAGCTTCGTCGCTTTTTTTTTCACATAGGTTTTCGTAACACTCAGTCTGATACTTCTCTATTTGTTTTTTGTGAGTCTGATGTCACGGCCTATTGTTTGGTGTATATTGATGATCTTATTCTGACTGGAAGTGACTGCCTTTCTTAATCGTGTGATTGATACCTTAGCGACGAAGTTCTCTATCAACGACTTGGGGGACTTATCTTACTTCTTGGGAGTTGAGGTCCTTCGTAACTCCAAGGGTTGTTTTCTCTCTCAGCGTAAGTATGTTATTGATCTGTTGGGGATCTACATGGATCTATTCGGGTGTAATTTAAATAAGAATTATCATAAATCTAACCTTATGAATTAAAGCAATTAAATCAAATAATTCATGCTTTGAATAAACGATAAATCATACATAGCCCTAAACATGTGGAACTAAGGGATATGTATTTACCTCTTGATCGGAGAGACACCGTTGAGAAGATTAGTAGCTTCAACCCAAACACCTTCTTGAGTATTCCCCAAGTCCAAGTTCGTAAATTCGGTGGGAAATCAAATGAACTTTTTTAACTCTTGTAGGAAGAATTAATTTCTCACTTTTTGTTGCTATAAAAAATCAGCACTCTTGTATATGCACACTCACTATGGCGCTGAAAAATCAACCCCTATTTATAGGCATTGGCCGAAGATTTGAGCCTTGGAGGAGAAGAAATACCAAGATTTGATTTCCTCATATCTTGCATCAATATATCGAAAGATTTGATTTCCTCATATCTAGCAACAATATATCGAAAGATTTGATTTCCTCATATCTAGCAACAATATATCGAAAGATATGATCTCCTCATATCTAGCAACAATATTTAATTCTTATCTTAAACCACCTTAGTTAAATGGGCTTTTATTGGGCTACTCAAGGGGCCTTTAGGAGAATTAGGATTGGACCTCCTAATGGGCCTATAAACCAATATTAAGCCACAATATTATTCTAGCCCATTAATATTAATTCATTTCACTATAGAATTAATATTGCACTATCCATCCTAACCCATATTATGAAATATGGCTCCCGGTTATTATTTCCCGTGTTTAAGATTCAATGTCCATTAATTAATTTAAGCTACTGAATGCTTTTAATTAATCAATATCTTTTATTCCTTGGGAAAAGACAGCTCAACTTTATTATCATACCGAAAATTAATCTACTGGCCAGATTTGATATGATAAATGTATTGAGCCCACCAAGGGGACATTATCAACTTGACGTATCAAGACATGATTTTCTGTATTAATTTAGCAATCTGTCATATAATTAATAATATTGCCCAAAATACAAAGTATTGAATAATTTTTGATCATTTACCCATAATAAATCAAAGCAACATTAATTAATTATATACAATCCCAATTAAGTGACAGAAATTAAGAAATCAATAACCACTGAGATCTAATTCTTCTTTCCAAGTCAGTCTAGAAGAATTATCTCACTGTAGGTCCTATTCAACACATCAAAAGTACTAGTGTAATCTCTTAGTCAAGACAAACCAATCCGAGCCTTACACTTCAACTTCTACCAATGGATTGTTCAATTTCATCTAAGTTGTGAATTTTACTATACTTATTACAAGAATCTGACAATGTGATCTTCTGTGATCTTCTACACACCACATTGTCTACAATGTAAAGTATATTGAACATTTATGCAATAAATAAATAACATTCATAATATTTAATGCAAACAGTGATAAAAGATTTATTCTCATAAAATGCAAGAATCAGTTTATATACAAAGTAGCACTAAAAGCATACTTTTCAATATATCTCTAACATGATCTTCTTGATCGTTATCACATTCTCGACTCTAAGCCAGTTCAAACCCCTCTCTTGGCCTTAGTTTCTCTGTCTGCATATGATGGTGCTCCACCGGCCGACCCGATAGCTTATCGTCAGGTTCTTGGTAGCTTGTAGTATCTATTGTTCACGCGCCCTGACATTGTTTTTGTTGTTAGCAAATTATCTTAGTTCATGTATGCTCCCTCTGACATTCATTGGGGTGTTACCAAATGCTTACTTTGCTATCTTAACGACACTCGTGATCTCGGGGTTCTTTTTCGGCCGTCCTCTTCTCCATCGCTTCACTGCTTCTCTAATGCTGATTGGGGGGGATGCTGACATTCGCTCCTCTACCGGTGCCTATATTATGTTTCTTGGCCCCAATCCTGTCTCTTGGAGTTCCAAGAAACAACGTACCATTGCTCGTTCGTCTACTGAAGCTGAGTATCGTGCTATTGCTTCTGCTGCATCCGAGCTTTAGTGGGTTCGGTCTCTTTTACATGAGCTTATTGTCAAAGTCTCCTCTGTACCTGTGGTATATTGTGATAATGTGGGAGCAACTTATCTCTGCGCCAATCATGTGTTTCATTCACACATGAAACATATCGCCATTGATTATCACTTTGTTCGGGAGTTGGTTCAATCAGCTTAGCTTCGTGTGTCGCATGTCTCATCTTCTATTCAGCTGGCTGACGCATTTACAAAGCCTCTTTCACGACATCATCTTCGGTTTCTCATGTCCAAGATTGGTGTCTTCATTGGACCACCATCTTGAGAGGGCGTATTGGGATATATTGTTATATATTTGTACATATATTCTTTTATTATTTTGTGTCCATATTTGAGTCTTATTCCATGTAGGACTTCTGTTGTAAAGTGTATATAAACTCCATTTGTGATCAATGAGATATTTGTTAGGATGTATACTATAAGCCTAGCTTTTGTATGAACATCTTTATGATATGTGATTCATTATGATCAAATGTTTGCATTTTATATTTGTTATTTATATGTTAATGCAATTATCCAGAATAATCTATATTGTAGATAACATGGTGTGTGGTGCCACACAGAAGATCATGTTATCAGTTCCTTATAAATTATAAATAGTAGCTCACAACCAAGATGGATTTGGACAAACCATTGGAATGGTTGTAGTGTAATTTGGTATTAGTCTATCTTGACTATAAAGTTACACTAGTACATTTTGTATGTATTGAGCAGGACCATTTGAGGTTGTTCAATTTGTACTGACTATATAAAAGAACAAGACCTCTGTTATTATGGATGTACATCTTCTTAATCCCTATATAATAACGGGCATGTGTGCTCAGTGTTTATTTCTTTAATTTACTAATGGGTGAGATTTATTTATAAATCAATAGGCTCGGTGAATTGGGAGGTAACATTGTTTATATGGTGTGTTGTTGATTATAGAAGGAATCTGTGTCCTAATTATTTAGGATGATGATGTCCCCTTGAGGAGCTCATAAGGATTATCATGTAAACCCTGCAGGTGGATTTAATCCGACATGATAATAAAGATGAGTGTACTACTCTTGGAGTTAGATGTAAATTCATTAAGTTGTCAGTAACTTATTTAATTTACGGACATTCGATATCTTAAACACGAGGAAATAAATGTACACATAATAAAAGGAGCCCATATTGTAATATGGGATTAGGACAGTAGTTCAGTTATAACTCCTTAGTGGACCGAGTTATAATTGATGGGCTTAAGTTGGGTGTTCGGGCCGAACATAGGACACCTAAGCCCATCAGGAGACCTAACCCTAATTCATCCTCTAGGTCCTTGTTGTAGCCTATAAATTACCCTTCATCAGCGCCTCCTAGAGACACGAATTCTCTAATATCACATACAAAACAGTAGCACTAGAGAGTAGTGAGGAGGCGGGATTTCTGAACCTTTGGAAGATCACCGCCCACATGACATCCAAAGGAAAGGGATAGGAATACGGCAGAAGATCCAGAGGTTTAAACATTGATCAGTTTATCTTCGTGAAAGGTATGTTTCCTTCCACTGCGCATATCTTCATGGAACCCGATTCCAATCACATAGGGTCAGCGATCCGTCGGTTCCAACAATATTGAATTTCATTCTCTCATAAACTCTATACCTTACAGTCTCGACGGTGGGGTTCATCAATGTGTTGTCCTCCCTAGCTGTTATCAATTATTCACCCTTAGCTTCATCAAAGTTACTCTTATCTTTGGCAGCTTTGTGCTTCCTCAGAATTTTCTGTCTCTCAAAGATCTCCTGAAGCTTAGCCTCCCAGCAGGAATCAACAAACTCTGGTTGGAGTAGAGGTAATTATCATCAGAATCTGAAAGCTCAGCCCAACCAAGGACTAGATCATCTACTCTCAGGAAGTCTTTTCATCTCAGCAACTCTCTTCCCCTAGAGAGATGCATTTGTCTCCAGAGATTATATAATCTGAAGAATCTGTCATTGATCGACTCAGTGGATTCGGTTAGGAGATTGTAAGCCATGTTTGAGTCGATATTACTGATGGTCTTCTCACAATCAATCCAGGCTTCGATCTGGTTGATTTACTTATCAGTTTCACTTCTAACCATCAGCACTTTCTACTTCTTCGTTTGCTTTCTCTGATTTCTGCTTTTCAGCTCTTTTCTCTTCTTAGCAAGCAGTAGCTTCTTCTTCTTCATCCTCGTCTCTTTCCTGCCAGGTAGGATGAGGTGTTTCACTTCAGGTATTGGTACAAGGGCCAGACTGTTGTCTGCTTCCTGATCAGTAACCTGATCAGCATCCTGTTCAGCTTCCTGATCATCATCAGCTTTCTGATCAATAGTTGTAATTACTCCAACAAACTATACCTTATCAGAGTTGATGATCCTAGCAAGATCAGCATTCACCATCTTACTCCTTGGCAAGACATACCTTATATTCTTCCTTGCAAGAGGCATATCGTCATCATCATCATCATTGCCGCTTGAGGATGAGGGTTCAACAATTTCTTTCTCAGCATCACTGTTGTGTTCTGCAGCAGCTTCCCTTTTTGAGTCACTTTCTACAATCTTTCTTCTTGCTATAACTTTCTTCTTTTTTGGTTGTTATGCCTTCCCCACAACCCTTTTTTCTGAAGAAGCATCTCTTCACACCTAAGTACCAACCAGGATTGATTGGTACAGTTTCTTCCACTTGAATACCCATCTTGCAGAGAATGGAGGTGATGGTGATCCCGAAGCTCCTCCTTAGGGTTTTCTTAGAGGCTTCTTCCCAAATCCTCCATTTTAGGAACCTACTCCAGTTGACTGTCACTTCTTTTACAATGGCAATCATCAACCTTATCCAGAGATCGGTGCATTTGTCGAAGCTTCCACATCTACCTTCAATGGAGTACATGCAGATATCGTGGAGAAACTCATACTTAGGCTTCAGTTTCTTCTACTCAAAGCTCTTCTTCAGTGGCTCTGAGACTGAATCCTACTTAAATAGGTTCCAGCTCCCCTCCAAGAACTTAAAGCCAAACTTCTCAAGCTCTGAAGATTGTAAACCACAGAAATGTCGAAGGTAGAAGTGATGTCCTTCACCGTCAAGGTGTACTCCTCTCCATCCAGACTCATCCTGAAGAGGATCATTTTATAGCCATCGGACAACTCAGCAAAGACATAGAATCTTTGGACAAACGGGATTGGCAACCCACTATATCGAGTGGTGAGAAGGCCAGGGATGTCACTCTTCTCAACCAAACTCCAGACTTTGCAGATTGCATCCCAATCATAGATGCTCTCCTCTCCAAGCAAGGTCGCCGGATTAACCAGGCATCCTTCTACAATAACTGTTTCTCTTTCCATTGATGATAGAAAGAAAGATGTGTGAGAGATCTAATAGAAAAGGATAAATGGCACTTGAAGAGAAAATCAGTTTTTGCTTGAGAGAGATAAGTGTAAAATGTAGAATGAGAGAGATGATAAGCAGTTTTGGATTCAAAAAAGAGATGCTTTATTTGATCAACAACCATGATTAAATGACTTATAAGAGAGGCGCAAAATCTGATGGTTAAGATTAAAAAAGATGGAGGGACCTTTCTGCAATAAGAGAAACTTCTGGGATTAGACTAAAAACATGCGTCTATTTATCTTCTGAAAAAATGTGAGTTAAGAAAAGTAAAAATTAATTTGCCACGTTGTGACAACATGGTCAATCCTTTTTCGATGCATGAGAATGATATTTTCCCATTTGGATGCATGAGAATGAAATTCTTCAAATTAGCTAACATAGTATATTGTTTAAGAACAATGTGCATATGACTTATCTCTATACACATGAAAGTTGGATCAAAACATAGTATATATTAATTCAAAATCTCTATATATATCTATAATTAAATCAAACCAATTGCAAAAAAGAAACAATATATTAGCAACCACAACTTCAACCATTTGCCTGTAAATTAATCTCTTTAAATATTTGTCAAATCACCCTTGTAAAAATAAAATATTTTTAACCTAAAAAATCAAGAACATAATACTACGTTTAAGACGAGTGCAAACAATACCAAAGAAATTCACGGTAAATGAAACAATGATCATGGACATATACATTAATTAAAATCTAAACAATAATGAGTAAATAGAAAATCAAATATCAGACATAACTTCACTCGAAATTTTTTTAACAATAAAATTTCATAACAATCCTATGCAACACACAATCCTTCCACTAGTAAATAAATCGAAACAACTTCGTTTAGTTTTTGTGACTATTTAGTTTCAGCCTATTTTTTCTCTAATTCTTCACGAGTTTTATGATTTATTGTCATGATTTGTTGTCTATAACATCTGAGGGGATGATTGTATTGTGCCTTAGCTTCTCTATATTAACTCATTGTAGAAATAACAAGACTTGGTTAAAAAGAAGAGCTGCATTAAATAAAGTGATTCATATAAACTAACCTGTTTTGATAGTCTGAGGATTATACATTAGAGTCCACATTTTCTCTCTTCCATGCACTGTAATACATTATTCCACAAACAAATAAATAATATAGTGATACTCCTTTTATTCTGGAGAAATTTTTTTATATTGAGAATGATAATTAGAGATTGAAACATAGTACTTTTGTGATACCCGAGTTTCTCATGAACTTCATGCATTGTATGCATCTTTTATTATTATTTATGTGCTACTTGTGATCTTGCATTTTTATAGTTTGCATTTAAGTATTGAATTATTTATATGCTTTTACATAATTAGTGTTGAGAAAACCCTATCATAATTGGTTGAGACTAATAATGTTTGAGTGCATAATAAAATTGTTTCATTTATGCTAATATATTTTAAGTAACAAATTATGAAATATATTGGTTTTAGAATTTATCATATATATATATATATATATATATATATATATATATATATATATATATATATATTAATGAGACTTTATGCCTAAACATACACACACGACATTAACATATAAATATATATTATAATATTAAACTCATATAACATGAAGTGCACACACAGGTATATATATATAATGTCCTTTATATTATAGCTATACACGTGTATGTATAAGTTTGCTTAATCATTAATAATCAGTAAATAAATAAATAAATAAAATAAAAGAAACTTACTCAGTAAGCCTGCAGAGAGGTGGTGTGGATGTGTATATGTACATCACACTTTATTATTTATTACGGAGAGAAATTTAAAAGACAGCAGAGAAGTATTTAAAAAAAAATTAGGGAAGAATAGAAGAGAAGACAGGGATAAATTAGGAGATTTCACAACCAAAATCCTCAGCAATTCAGATAAGTAGAAATTCATTTGCAACAATGTATGAACATAGTATTTCATGATATATATGTATATTGATTAAGTGATATTACATGATTGTATATCTCATTGAGAATAATATGTTTGAGGGATGTTATGTGAAGCATTACAAATATCAATCACGAGCATCAACACGTGCATATGTAAATGATAACAGTTATTGCATTTTGCAAGCAAGACATGATTTCAAGATGAAAAGTATTTTTATTGACCACTACTAGCACCGAGGCATGTAATCATGCTTAAGATATATTATATGGGTAGTCGGAGTCCTGTGAGATATGAATACGGCTTAATTCGTTCAGTCGGTGGCATGTAAGACATGAATATGGCTTGATTCGTTCAGTCGGTGGCATGTGAGACATGAATACGGCTGTAGTGATGAATGATGTTATATTGAGCTCTATCCGATGCTTAGTAGCTAGGTGGTCAAGGGCCCAACGAAGGAAAATAATTTTGAAAGAAATGTTTTCATTCATTAGCACGCATCATGGACATCATTCTATATCATTAATGTTATGTGCATAATTTCTGCTTACTGAGCTTATTAGCTCATATAGTTCATGCATTGTAGGTGAATCTGCTGATGTATAAGCTCATGGAATTACTGAATGTGTTGCTGGGTTCCTACAGGTTCGGAGATGGTGTACATGGATGACGACCTATTGGGCTACGCTATGAGCTTATTTTGCTTTAAATAGTGTTTTGATGAAGAACATGAATTTCTGTTTTATCTTCACTTTCTTTTGGGAAAATGTATGTAAAATATAGGAGTGGGTGTGACTTGACTTTATGATAAATGCTACAAAGCATGTTATATATTTTTTTCTTATCTAGTTTCGGGTGTAAGAAAAGTTATTTATTACAGTGTTTTAAAAAAAAAGTCACACACTCACTTACAGGTCTTTTAATATGAAAATATATTACATGTATAGCTATGTTAGAAATGTGGTCGTGACAACTTCATTTAAAGTATACTTCTGAGAGTGTTTGACTTTGTAGGTAGATGTAAATTACAATTAATACAAATAAGGTATGAGTATATCAGCATTGCCAAATAAACTTAGGAAGTTTTATAAACTGTCAAATAAAACTATTTAAAAATAATAATATAACTCATGTTGCTATTTTCTTAAGGAGCAATATAGGAAAAGCTCATTAAGAGAAAAATTGCATCTATGAGATAGTCTCACAAAGGACAAGCATATTTCCAATTTGTTGTTTGTTTTCTTTTAACCACATTTTACGACTACCAGAAATCATGTACATAATGAAAAAATTAATCTCTAGGATGTAAAAAAACAACTACTCCTAACACTTCCAAATGTGGGGAAAGATGTCTGTGAGAATTACATGTGTTGTTGCTTATTAAGTTCCTACCCTGGAATTGCAGGATGCTTCCTCTCATGACTTAAAGTACATAAATTGAAAGTTGACATTTGGCTTACTTGTATTCATCATAAATTTGCTCAATTTTCCACCTCATGTGATTCTACTGCATCATTGTCATTGGTTGAGTTGATTAACTCTGTTGTACTGTAAGAAAAGACACGAGATATTTGTCTGTCAAGAAAACATCTGAAGTAAGATTGTGAATTGACTGAGTACAAGAAGGATTTGCACTGATTCGAGGCACAGACTGTGGATTCCTATCAAGCTAATTTTCATTTTGTAGATTACTGAAATACATTTTGAAGTTTTGAGTCAAAGATAAAACCACTTGATTACTGATAATCATCGCATACCTGATTCTACCATTTGTTGCAACAATTTTTATAATACGGTTCCTGACAAGTCTTTTTATGTTTTGGACAAAACCACCTTTAGAAATCTCATTTTTTGGAAGTAGATTTATCATTGTCTTAAAACTACTCTTGTTTTTACCTTCTAGAAGTACTGAGCATTAAAAAACTACCTTATATTTCAAGTAAAGAGTGTGAAGTTGCTTAACTCTATCCTTGTCAAGTTGGTCTATTATGAATGGAAGTAGAAAGCCAATGAGAAATGGTTTATTGTGTTTCACAATGGCATCTTGTTGTTTATTAGTACTTATCATAGACTGTTGATTACTTCGGGTATGGTTCACAATCTGGCTCTTGGATATTGATGTCTCTGTACACACATGGGTTAGGATAAAATGAGAAGTATTTGTCAAGTGATTATGCAATAAATGGATAGGCTCACAGGAGGAGTTATCTGAATGTTGCTGAGAAGCAATGTTCGGAAGAATGCTGCTCTTTTTCTTCTCTAGCCACGTCTTGCCCGTTTTGGAGACTAGCAATTCTATCATGTCCAAAAGATTGCTACTATGGAAGAAACTGACTTTGACTACTCCCCTGTGATAAAGCTACTGCATATCATACAAATATTAGATTGGGATGACAAATAATCCATAAAATCATACTGTTACGTCATTCTCCATTTTTGTCATCCTAATGTGTTGAGGTGTTGAAGGTGCATTTTTACATGTCTGAGAAAATGAAACACAACTTGAACATTTATCATTACAACTTGATTCTGAAATACTCTTTCATGTTATATATTCATTCTATCTTCCATCAAAACATTGAACATTTACTATTTTTTACCTCACAAAACCAAAAAAAAAAAACCATAGCTTACTATAAACTTCTTAATCTTCTCTTGAGCTCTGTTTGTCAAAACGAAAGGACTAAAGGCACCCATAGATTTCTAAGCACACCCCAATTTATATATTTTTCAATTAAAAAAATTAAAGTATTCAAAGTTACTAATTTCATCCTTTAGAAAAATAATAATAATAAAAAAGAAAATTTGAAACTCTATTCTCTCTTTTGCCACTTCAATTTTCTCACTTTTTTTATTTTTTGATGTTGTTTTTCTAAATTTTTTGAGAAAATAAATGCTAAATTAATGACGGACATCTCTCGAATTAGTCAAATATATGAAAATCATATGAAAATCGAACCAAAAAATGCAAAAAAATCGATCAAACCCGACAATCTCCATTCGGTCCTGGTTGGCCGAACATGCAGGAGAGCGTTCGACCATGATGGCCGAACGCGCTCTCCTACGTGTTCGGCCAACAAGGGCCAAACGGAAATATTATTGACTCAAAAATATTGAAGTATTATAAGAATAAAAGTATCTCATAAATTTATCTTGTTGAGAAAAAGAAGCACTACCATTATATTTCATTTCGAAGAAGCAATGGACCTTGTGCTATAAGTAAGTTTGGTCACAAGTCGCAACCAAGAAATTTTAACTCAAAGGCAGCAAATTAATTTAAAGAATTGCCGTCATTACAAAAAGCCCAAAACTAGATTCCGTAAACAACTGAAAAAATTTGTTGGTAAAATTCAAGCAAAAATTGACTCCAAGTGAACCATAATTTCTCCCCATGGCTGTATATTTGAGAAGATAATGAGGAAATATTTACAGAAATTTTGTAAATTTTGAGGAGGGTGAACTGAATTAAGTGTAGATTGTCAAGGGGAAATGAATCTGGGGATTTTGTAGAAAGTTGTGCCAATTTTCCCTTAAAAAAATTTGGTGAGGTATTTTCTGTTAACTATGAACGGTAAGTTAATGGAAGGTATCGAATTTGCTAATTTTTTTGAATATTGGGAATTAACCTTCCAAGTTACGGATGTGGATACAATTTTTTTTTTTAAAGGATATAATTTAGGTACAAAACTTGTAATTTACCTTCATTTATTCTTAAAAAACTTATTTAAACTGGCGATTAGATTATATTATTGAGTAAACTTGAGAACCACAAATAAATTAATTAATTATTTCGGACATCGTTTAATCGTAAACGTGCTAAACTTAACCAATCATAAGTTCAAGTCAACTTGGTTACATTTTTTAAGCCCTTTACAGGAAAATAGACAAAAATAGAAAACAAAGAAAATATCGATCCATGCTCTATCTGTCTTTACTCCCATCTCTCTAATGCTCTCTTGAATGATGACCTCTCCCTAGCTAATTATCAATCGAGCTATTTTATGGTGGTGTATCAAGAAATAATCTTATATAGCAGATTGTAGACAATAAAAGTAGCATTTGTGGAATGTGTATTTATGGTATAAGAAGTTTTTAAACGTAGAATTTCATTTTTGTACGGTGTTAAGAAGTTATTTGGTTTCAGTACAAAAATGAGTTTCATATATTTTGATGGAATAGTGTTTGTATGAACCAGGTGCACAGATTATGATCCATGCAACTGGGCATGCGGGGGTTGGGTCGGGTCGGATTAGGTTCGGTCCGACCTAAATCCACGCCCAAGTTTTCTTTTTTTTTTGGTAATTTATGTACAGGTTTCATAACCTTTAAGTAAAATTATATAGATTTTTTTTTTAGAATAAATAACATAACTAAAAGTTATGTAACTTTTATGTTATACGAGTATAACCTTTATGTTGTATTAGTATAACTTTTACATACATATATCATAACCTTTAACAGCATGATTGATATGATGGAATTGAATTAGGTGGGAATGGAATGAACTTAGAATGGAATGATGGTGGGAAATGAATGGTATAAAAATATTGATTCATATGATTGGGTATCACAAAGGAATAGGTGGGTATGACAAAGGAATATGAAATGAATGAAATAATCATTATGATTATATTTTATAATTGATAACTACAAATAAAATGTATAAATATTAAATCAATCTTTATTTGACCAAATTATCTTCCACTATAATTTTATTTAATAATCATATTCAATACGACACTCAAATTTAAATTGAAAAATAATTGTTTTTACAAAAAATTAATCATTAATATTAAGATATTATATATATATTTGATTTTATTATTAGTTTACTATTTTTGTATTATTTACATATTCTTAAAGTAGTTAAGTAATAATAATATATTAACCATATTTTTTATTAATTAGATTATGTGATTTTATATTATTAAAATTATAAATCTAATCTTATTTTATATTATCTAAAAACATTTTAGTTACAATTTGTAGCATCCCGGACAAAAAACGAAGCATAATAAATTAATTAAGTTTTAAAACAGGATTTAAAAATTATGTGCGTATACTTTGACTGTCTAATTACTTACGTGTGTTTCAGATACGTGTTTAATGCGTGAATTAGACGGATATTTTTTTTTAGATATGGAACATAGGATATTTTTATACCAATAGATGCGTCTTGGAAAAACGAGGAGATAGAAATGAACTAAGGGTCAATCGGAGACCCGTAGCTCAAATGGTGACGAAAATGGCAAAACACGGAGTTTCGAAAAAGAAAATCGAAAGATATTTACGGTGAATAGTAATGGAGACTTTTCAACCGATGAATAGTGATTTGGATATTTTCGGTGAATAGTGTTTTCGGAAAATCTATAAATAGGGGTGTTTTCAATTCGAAAATCACCGTTTTTCCGAACGAGCCGAAAGCAACGAAAACCCGTAAGTCTCTCTCCTCTCTCTCTCTTCCCGTTTTTCTGTCTCCGATGCGCCGTCGGTGGCTGGAAAATTCTAATGTTGACGGTTTCGGCCGTTTTCGCACACGACGTTCGTCTCAACGAGACGAATCTAGGATAGGTCTCGGAATTCAATTCTGATTTCTCGTTCGCCAGAAAATGTCGAAAAACAGCCTCCAAACCCTAAACCCTAGATTTCCACCACCTTCTCCCTCTCCTCCTCTTCTCACCGGAGCAGTCGCCAGAGACGTTGCTGGGTGCGAGGATGACCCGCCGGGGGGATGGCGCCACCGGAGCAGCAGTAGGGCTGTGTATGTATAGCGTGCATGTGTGTGTGTGTTTAGTGGGTGTTTTGTGTGTGATGGTTGTTGGGGACGGCGCTGGTGGCGCCGCCGTGTAGAACCTGGTAGTCGGTGTTGGTGATACGCCGGCGAGGACCTGGGGTGGTGGTCGGCGGTAGGTGGTGGCCGGCGGCAGGTGGCCGTCGGCCAAGGTAGTTGGTGTGTGTGTGTGTTTATACATGTGTGTGTATATGCGTGGGAGTATATGTTTGTTGTTGGGGCTTGGGGCTGGCCGGGGATGGTTGCCGGCAACGGGAGGTCGCCGGCCTTGGGAAGGGTGGTCGGCGACTGGAAATCGCCGGCCGGAGTTTGGTTGGTAGGGGTTTGTTTGGCATGTGTGGGTAATGAAGGGTTTTGAGGCGGATATCTGGGCACTATTCATCGCCAGAATTTGGCGAGGGATGGCCGGAGATGGTAGCCGGCGGTGCAGGCTTTCCGGCGGACATGGTGGGGATGACGATGGGTGGCGCCGCCGCAACTGGTAGCGCCGGGAAGATGGCGGTCGTGCAGGCCCGGCGCCGGGTCGCCTAGGCACGAGCTGCCGAGCCGAGTCCCCGACGCTGCCGAGAAAACTCGGCAACTACCTAGCCGAAAACTCGGCAGCTGCCAAGGATGCCGGGTACCGCGTGTACCCATTGGGTGACGACACGCACGCGACACCGTATTTTTGATCCAAACCCCATTTTTTTCCGTCATTCGTCTTTATCGAGTCGTCCCCGACAAGATATCGTTGACCGAGGTTCGTGGGCCCGGTCAAAGTCAACCCTTTGACCAAAATTACCAAAATACCCCTAAACTTAAAATGCTCCGTTTGAGCTCGTTTTAACTCCGATCGAGCTCATTCTTTTTCCATTGTGACCCAAATTTCATTCTCTATCATCTTTGTTATATGGACTGATGATCCATCCTCGTTTCTTCAATTCCAATCTTTAGATCTCTCGATCCGTTGCGACTTTAACGAACGTTTTTCCGCTGGAACCTTTTATAGCTTTATTTATACATTATTAAGGATCTAAGAAACATCATAACTGTGTAGGCTACTTGTTGGATTGAGCATTGAGTTATCAGACCTTTGGCACTTGCAACTCACGTGGTAACCACCGAACAAGGTGGGGGTAATTTCTATCTCTTTATCTGTTTACTGTTTTTCCTATTAATATGCATGAATGTTGTGAATATATGTCATGTATATGTGTTCATGATATACTGTGAAAGGACTTCAGTTCACATTGCATGTTCATAGGGTTTTATGGACCTAAAAAAACTGACTCTTACCTCTTCTAACACCTAAAAGGTCTGGCGGTCTTATAAATACGCTAGCGGTATTGAGACCGTTTCGGGGGATAAAGACGGAAAATTCTCGCACCCCATTGTTGGGTTACAAGAACGTGTTTTGTATTTTATGTACTGTAATAACGTGACTGAATGTTACATTTTGGTATTTTTATATTTGTTAAACTGTTATAAAAGGCAGATTTCATCCCCACAAGTGTATTCCACGCACTCACCCCTTATTTTGTAATTCACGTTACAGGAGATGACAAGCACGATGAACCCTAGATGGAGAGAGGTGATGTTTCTGGTTTTGTGTTTTTAGGATGTCACACAAACATTTCCAAACAATGTTTTAATTTATTCACGTTTTTGTAATAGATTCTGAGTATACTGTGGATGTGAGATCCTGATGGATATTTCCGCTGCTAAGTTATATTGAGGTTATCGGTATTAAGACCGATTGTTGATATGTGAATGATCCATATCATCCTTTACCTCATTCTTCTGTCGTCTCTTACTCTTTCTTTCTACTTATGAGATATATGCGTCTCTTGCTATTTCTTTCTTCACGCCCGTGTGAAAACTCTGATATTTTTATGAAAGAAAACGGGGCGTGACACAATTTATTTATATATTTTATACAACTTATTATCTATACTAGTATTCATTTATCTTATTTGTATGTATTATCTTATTTGTATGTATTTACATATCAGAACTAAATCTTATATCAGAACTAGAATTATTTGTATTATTAAAATTATATTCATATTATCTTTATGTTTTTGAGATTTTTAAATTTATTAGCTATTTTTATACAATTTATGTATTTAATTTTTATTATTTGTTTGCTATTTTATTTATATTTATATTTTATATTAATTTTTAATTTTTAATTAATATTTTATATTTTTTATAAATAATTTAATATTATTTACACAATTTTATATAATAATTTAACTTTAAAAGGTTAACTTGTGAAAACATAAAATAAATAATGATAAGTGCCAAAATTAATAAAAAAAAACGTACATTTCCTTAAAGATAGGAATACATAATACCATGGGGGTAGGAAGAAATGATCATTCTCTCATCCTTGGCAATACCAATTCCTGTGGGAATTACTATTCCAACTTATAAAACATACCAATCAAAGGAATAAGAATGAAGGTAAGAATGATGATTTCATTTCCATCCAATTCCATCATACCAATCATGTCGTAAGTGATATTACTTAAACTTTTTTCAATATAAAAATTCATATAGTATGACTTAACATTTATGTTATAAAAATTTAACTTTTATGTTATATTAGTATAATCTTAATTATGTACAAATATCATAATCTTGATATACTTAAAGAATAACATACAAGTTATATTATCATAATATGAAGGTTAAATTATTATAACATAAATGTTATATTATTATAATATAGAGGTTTAGGTATTATAGGTCTACAATGCATCTTAAGATGCGTGCACCTAGTGTACATAAATAATTGTGATTTGATGTATTTGAATCCTATATAATTACAGTCGCAAATGCTATAAGATTTTATGTACTATTATATATTGTCGAGTTAATTGTATATTAGTAATTTATTAATACACTTGGAAGATTTATATGATTATTCAAATCTATACATGTTGGACTTTATACAATTTGAGTAGTGTTTGTATGAATTAGGTGCATGGATCATGATCCGAGTAACTGGGTTTGCTCGGGTGGGTCTGGTCCGGTCCGCATCCGTGCCCAATTTTTTTATTTTTTTTTATGTCATAACCTTTATGGTATATGAGTATAACATTTATGTACATATATCATAACCTTTAAATAAAATTACTTAGACTTTTTTCAATATAAATAACATAATTAAAAGTTATATAAACTTTATGTTATACGAGTATAACTTTTATGTTATATTAGTATAACCTTTACATACATATATCATAACATTTAAGTGATATTACTTAAATTTTTTTCAATATATAAAAATTATATAGTATGGCTTAACCTTTATGTTATAATATTTTAACTTTTATGTTATATTTAAAACTTTTATATACAAATATCATAACTTTTGTGTACTTAAAGAATAACATAAAAGTTATATTACTATAACATGGAGGTTAAATTATTATACATAAAAGTTTAAAAGATATTATAGATCTAAAATACACCTTATAAGGTCAAACTAGCAGATACATAAAGGTTATGCGAACATAACTAAAATGTTAGGTTCGCCAAATTAAAAGGTTAGACAAACATAATTGCGAAATTGGGGTTTGTGGGGTTTGAGCACGTATTTTGGGCGCATGGACGCACATGTGGACGCATGAAGTGCGCGTGGGGCGCGTGAAATACACTCCTGGGTCGGATTGATCCAATTACACTGATTTAGGATCCGTGCACCTGGTGCACATAAATAATTATGATACAATTCAGTTTACTTTAAAGGAGAAAAACGCGCTTAAAAAAATGATTGAAGATGATTTTCTTGTAGTGCTATTTAATTTATTGAAATGACAACGTTTTCTCAAATCATTTGAAGCAAATAATATTTATATCTATAATCAGTCTTGCTACCCTACCCATCGTGGACACGTTAAGATGTGCCCACCATTGATGTGTCAAAGATCCATAATACCAAGTAATTTTACTTTTCATATAACAAGGGGATAAGATCATTACACGTCATCGGTGGACATATTAAGAGTTGCCCACGGTAGACATTTTAGCATTTTTCCTATCTATAATATAGCAAAACAACTTAAAAGATAGAAGAACTATCGTTAATTACCTCATGCTTCTTCCAAGTTGAAAGATTCATTGATAAAATCTTAACAATTAATTTACCAATCATAATTAATAGGATTAGTTAAATAAAAAGTTGTTATAACTGCATATATTTGGAAGTCTTTCAGAAAGAGGGTTAATTAAAATTGGATATTGTACGTTTCTGACCAAATTTTCATAATTACCATTGATGAAAATTCAATTATGAGATCGCGAAAAGTCGTTACTATTTCGTACTTGGAAGAGAAAATTAAAAATTGTCATCATAACTATTATACTTTTCCGTTTAAAGCATATAATCTATTTTTTGTGACTGATCACAGTAACACAACTTTTTGTCATCAGACAAATTTTGTGAAAGTTGCAATTCAACCCCTAATTTATGCCGATGGTGGAAGTTTCATCAAGATTCCAATTGATTCAAAATTTGTTAAATTTTAGGGGCTTTCATTTAAAAAGCCTAGTCAACATAAAAATTTGTGAAAATAGTCCTCTTTTCAAAATTTCCATTTAAATTGCCAAAATTAAATATAAATTAAAATCATCATCCCTTTCCACTCTAAGTCCAAAATGTTTTGACCCTTATACCCTTTTGATGTCTCTAATATGAAATCCCTTCATTATACTCCATCTATTTAATACAATCTGAATAGAATGTAAACTGATCAAAATCAGGCCCAACATGCTTCTGTAAAATAAATCTATCCCTTAAAATTCATACCTTTCTTTGATCGCAACAGTATCGGGTGAGATGGTTTGCAAAGCCACCAGCTGGAAAATTAATGCCCCCAGACCGTTTTACGAACAGCTCCTCACTGTTCAACTTCAACCCTCAAGGAAGATGATATGCAAGTTATCCAGCTCCTTCAGTAACTGCACAGCACAACCTTGGTTTGTTTCCTACACCAGGTGTATAAGATATTCCTTCTAAGGGATAAACTAACAGTACTAAGAACACATGTTGAAGCAAAAGTCTTCCTTTTATTAAGAACTTAAACGAAATATTTATTACATCAGTAATCTCCTATTGGGAGGAGAATACTAGTTTAGCCTCTCATAAGAGATGAGGCATGTACTCGTACACACATAAACTTAGAACACTCAAAATATTACAAAGATTTTATTGTAAGAAAACTAAGGAGAATGGTCGATGTCCTCAGCTCCCAACAACTCCTGCTATATATAGGCATGAATCCGGACTTGAAAGGCGGATTCCAAATCTTGTTTGAACACCAGCTGGCCTACTCCGTTAGTGCTCCCATGTGACAGTAGTTGGGGAGTCCCTTTCAGCTCAATAAATGTTCTTTCTCTTAATGCCCCGTGACTCAGCTCATGTTAGGTTTGTCGGGGAATCATTTACTTTTGACTCAGCCCACCATGTGAGGTTGGTTAGAGAGTCACTTTCTCGTGGCCTATCCCATTTTATTTTATCGGGGAAATCTCTAAAAGTTTGGTTGTCGTGGTCCCCGAGGATAACGTTTCTTTTGTGCTGGGCCCTTATCCTTGTTAGACCCATATGTTTGTCGGTCAGGTTTGGGTTGGAATCCTTTCCCAAACTCGGACTTCTTCTGATCCGGGCATGCTTGACAGATCCGATCAATCCATCTTCCCACATACGCCATGTTGCAGAATTTTCGGTAAGTTTCTTTGCTTGCCGGAATCTTATTTTCCCAAAGGGTTCTTCTTTTGGTTTCGAAGAGCTCCTCTGCAAATCCTGTTGTTGATACAGTCATTGAATTCAGTAAGAAGGATCCATTTGCTGAATTCTGGAAAAACTTGAAAGGATATTTGACTTTGTCCATTTCAGTTAAACAAACCCAAAGTCCCCATGCTCGTCTTGTAGAAGCTTCGTCTTTTGAAAATGCTCCTACCAGTATTGGGATTTTTTTCGGTGAAGCTGTATTTATGTTTTTTAAGGCATTTACCTCCGGCCTCCTCAACTTGATGAAATGAAAAGCTTCATTGAAGCCTTTCTTGGCTGGTTCTGGAGCTGCACTAATAAAGTATAACTCCAAAATATCACCTCTGGACAAATGTGGGTTATTTGCCCAAGTCTCGTGGACTGCTTCCCCAATCCATTTCAGTAACTTCGAAATTTCTGAGAAACTAGGTGACGTGGTATGAATCGAAGCCAAAGCTCCAAAATTATACCACTCTTGAACTTCATTTGGATAACTTCCATGTTTCATCCAAACTTTTGGGTACTTTCCAGAGATATCAACCATCGTTCTTTCTGGGTTGATTCTCTTTCTAGTTACCAACTTCTCCCATTGTTGTTGATATACCTGCATAGGAGAAATTTTAATCTCGTTATTTTGAACCTTATTTTGGCCGGTCTGTGGCCGAAGGTTCAACTCTCCCTCTTTTACCCCAAAGGTGCTGGGTTGACTTGAAGACTCGGGTTGTAACACCGGAGTTTCAACATTCGTTGCAGGTTGTACATCCTCAAGGAATACATCACCTGTAACACTCGTAGGCATGATATTTGAATCCATAGCCTTCGGGTTAGAGTCCCGATCTCTAATTGCTCATTTTTGTACCGTGGGAGATGCAGCCTGGAGGATGGGCTTATGCAACGCTTGGAACAAATGTCCCTGAGCGTATTGGTATGCTCGTATTAGACAAGAAACAGATTTCTGATCTTCTCGTTGAAGTCATCCAGCGACTTCGGCATTGAGACATAACGTTCCAAATTCTCGTTCAAGACTCTCCAGATTTTCCCTGAGATGTCTTACTCATTTAAGGACTTCGTCAGCAACGTGTCCTTCCATCTCGTGTTAAGAAATCTGCAAGAACATTTTCATGAGATTTCACAATGACAATATCATAATCATAATATTGGCATTCAGCTTGCCATCTAAGTATTCTAGCCTTTTCTGGTTTTGATTCTATTTTATTTTTCAGAAAAGCCTTGACATTAGAATTGTCAATTTTTAATGTAAACTTCTTAGCCAGAAGAAATAGAGGCCATTTTTTAAAAACCTTTCTGAATGCGAAGAATTTTTTCTCATTGATATGCCATCGATTTGCTTCTCCATCTGTAAACAGACCGCTACAATATCTGCATGGCACTTCTTTGTTTGGGGTGGCATTCATAAGGACAGTTGCCCACCAATAATCATTGGCATCTGTATATAGAACCAGTTCATCCTCGTCTTGAGGTATAGCAAGCTTCGGAAGCTATTTACAAACTTCCTTGAGTTGTTTTATCCCTTCTCAATGTTCATCTTCCCATTTGAATAATACATTTTTTTGAGTAATGGGTTGAACACCTTCCTGTGAGATGTCATATTGTTTATGAACATTCCAGCAAAATTAACAACTTCGAGAAAACTTTGAAGTTGTTTCTTGTCCTTGAGATCATCTGGAAATCCTTGTATCTTTTCTACAATATGACTTTGTAAAATGATTCCAGATTCATCGATTTCAATTCCGAGGAATTCAATCTGTCTCGTAGCAATTATTGTCTTCTTTTCAGAAAGCACTAATCCTTCTTTATGACAAACATTTGAAAATATCTCCAAATGTTTGAGATGCTCTTTCATATTCTTTGATGCGATGAGTATATCATCTATGTATACGAACATGAAGTTGAAATAATCTTTGAACAGATTATCCATCTTTCTTTGATATATCTGGGGTGCACTTGTCAATCCCATGGGCATCACGTTCCAAACATAGTGACCTTGTGGTGTGGAGAAAGCTGTGAACTTCTTACTTTCTTCCTCCATCTTAATCTGGTAGAATCCAGACTTGCAATCGAACTTTGAGAATATCTTGGCATCTTTGATACACTTAACCAAGTGTTCTCAACTTGGGATATAATATCCATCAAACTCCAGAATGTTATTAATCCCTTTGTAATTAATAACAAGTTTAGGTTTACCTCTTTTGATTTCTCCATGATTCCTCACAAGAAATCCCGGGCTGCTATATGGAGAAACTCCTGATGAGATCAACTTAAGGTCCAAATGTTCCTTAAGTATCTTCTGCATATCCTCACGATCATTCTGATTCATAAGGATTGGTTTGAGTCTTACGAACTCGTGTTCCTTTCCAGGTTTAACCTTTAAGGATACTTTGAGCTTGTTCATGTCCCACCATGCTAAAGGATCTTCATTGTAATTCATTTGGATCCTTTTCTTGAAATCCTCGAGTGATATCTGTTCTTCAATGGTAACATCACTCTATGGATTCTTCAATATGGCTTTTTGCAATTCTGCAATAGCCTTTAGAGGAACTCATTCTTCTTTTTGTATTTTGAATGAATACATGGTATCATCCCTTCTCTTGGTATCTTTTTGTTTCGAACCAAATTGTTGAAAGGATAATAAAGCATCACCAAATCTTCTTTTATCCGCCATTTTTGGATGTCGAAGTTTGGATTCATCACCACGCTTGCTGCGGAAAGTAAAGGGCATTTTTCTGTAAAATGCTTCCCGCAGTCTCTGAACAATAATCTTATGATCACATAACGTTGTGAAAATAAGTCTTCTTGTCTCATTTTCCTATGTAAATCGTTTAAATGTCTGTAGGAAATTGTTTTCTAGCAAAACATCTGCTCATATATCATGGAAATAGATTGGTGGCGTCTTCAGCTTATACCATGGGGTATCGCCTGTGCCTCCGATCATAATTTCCGCTTGTTTGATTCCTCAATTAAGGATAAGAATCCTTTTGAAGAAATCTCGTCTTGCAATGGCTGGTAGATCTTCTCTCATTTCTTTGGGAAAAACCTCCTGTTTATTAATCCCTGCTCCTGAATCAATATAGGCCGCAAAATACTCAGTCTTGTATTCAGCATATATCATCTCGAGATGTATATGGAGAATGGACTAGTGGTCACCTGATTCTATATCTTTTATCAGCCATTGTAAACTCCATTTCATCTTGTAATCTTTCCCAAGGTTTATGATCCTTAAGAAAGTTGATACCCAGTATTAATCATTCTGGGATCTTTCCTGTAACTCCTGTGATAGTCATTTCAATTTCACCCATCTTTAAGACTCCTTGAAATCGTCCGACTATTGGTTGTTGTAGATAATATAGAACATCACAAGGAAAATTATTATCCTTTTGGGTGATGTCGAATATTATTTCAACTTCTCTCCATCCTTCTGGACATTTCAGCTCTCCTTGTGTTTTGAACATACATGGGATCCGCTGAACTGTACTCAGCCTTCTTTCTTCCCAATGATTACTGCTAATCATTCTGTCTTGTTGGAAAGACATTCTCCTTGTCTTCATTCTGAGGCTTTGGCTCCTATTGAAGACAGGTTGATCTTGAATTTTCATATCGATCTCCTTTATAGTTGGAGAATCAATAATCTCTGGTAGAACCACTCTGGTGAAATCCTCAAAGATTTTTGGGACTTCGGTAAATTCCTTTCTCAAGAATACATCAGAATGATGTGTATTCGAAAGAGCATAGGAAATTTTGTAGGTAATCGAGTAAGGTTTATTCTCTTCTTTCATCAAATCATCTCTTTTGAAATCTTGATGAAGGGTTAAGACTGTTAAAGTCTTAATCTCCCAGATTGTATGCAATACGAGGATAGACATTGAATGTCAATTTCCTGCATACAAGTTTCCTGTGACCGCTCCAAGGCATGAATCCTTGAGATTAGAGATTCGTTTGTCAAATATGGCCAGATTGAGGGGCGAATCTATTCCTTCTTTGAAGGTTGCTTTAATAACAACTCTGATGGCTCCAATGTGAATCCATGAGAGTGTATTAGCAACATCTCTTTTTACTTTGCTTTTGATATCCCGAACTTCTCAAAATAGCCTATGCCGATAAAATGGATTTTGAATAATTTTGCCATATTATCGACAATTTTTATCAATGACTCACCAGCTGTGACGTTGTCCTTCATCTCTGATACTATCATATCCCACGCGATCTTTGTAGATCCTTCAAGACTCATTTCTAAAAGTAGAATGAATCCTTTCTTTGTGAGATCAAGAGTTCCTGTTGCCATTCTCATCGATGATGCTCAATCATCAATAAGAACTTCTTGATTTTTAAAATCTGGAATATCCAGATTTAGCATTAATCCATACGGATGTATGGGCTCAAGCTGTAACTTTCCATAAGGCGTATTTATGAGATTTGGCCTTCTGGAGACGTTGTCGAGTTCCTGAAACAATAGGATCTCCTCTTGTAGTAAAATCTCCAGCGTGCGGCATTGGTTCATCCACATGATGTGAACCTGAACTTTCTGCAATATTGGGATCTACTGGTGGTTGTGGAGGTGGTCTTTGGTGTTGGTCACCTGTAACCAAAGCTGAGCTATCTCCTACTTGCATCTTTAAATCTACAATACCTAATCCTGCGAAGGACTCGGCAAGTTCTTGTAGATCTTCAAGATTC
This sequence comes from Scutellaria minor, assembly GCA_954870855.1. Classification (NCBI taxonomy): domain Eukaryota; kingdom Viridiplantae; phylum Streptophyta; class Magnoliopsida; order Lamiales; family Lamiaceae; genus Scutellaria; species Scutellaria minor. The sequence goes on along the minus strand of OX940729.1, from coordinate 17,126,175 downwards.
ATTCTCTCCAAATCCATCACCTTAATTAATGATAGATTTTCCTTTGATGATAGCAATGAGTTTTTCATCTCGAGTCATTGGTCGTATGACTTCAGTTGGTTTCCCTTTTTGATGTAAATAGGGAACTATTCTGAAATCTATACGTTTCCTTCCTCCAGAAAGACTTGGCATGTCCTCCAGATTCTTAACTCTCTTTGAATATCATGAAGGATTTCAAGAGTCTCATTCTGATATTTCACCATCGTCTTCATCTGGTCTTAAATCTGATGAACTTGTGTGGGTAGATGATTATGGCGGTTGCCATAATTCTGCACCGTTTTCTGGATTTCTCTAAGATCTAGAGAGAACTTAGATGTATTTGGAAGTATCTCGCTCCATTTAGGTTCTCCTTCTGTCATCAATGATTTTGATGAATGATCTCCTGAAGGTTTATCAATTCGAGATATGAACATTGGTTAATCCAAAGAAAACCCATGTAATACTTCTCTCCTCTTTTGCATTGCCTCAAGGTTTCCCTGTCGGCTCCTGCTTCTTCTTGTTCAACATATTGGTTTTGCCAATATGTTACCTGGTCTCGATGTTATTGTTCATACATCGCCAAAATTTGGCAATATCTCCTGTATGGTATACATCTTGGACAATTGTCCAAATCCATATTTCACGAGAAATTCTCCTCTCCAAAGGTTAATTACAAAATAGTAATAAATATAACATAAAAGTTCTTAATAAACCTAGGTTCTGATATCATTTTCGAGCGATCCTGTTTACATTTAGTTTTCCAAAGGAATTTGTATGTGGTATTGTTACACATTCCAGACCACTGTTTTTTAGACAGTTTTGGCACGAGGAAAGTATTCCAGCCTATATACTTATTCTATTAGGAAATAAAAGTCCAGATCTTACTAAATATATGGAGTAATTAATTTGGGATTTCTTAGGAAAATTAGCTTAAAACATCGTAAAAGCACATGTGGGGTTTTAAGGGCATTTTAGACCTTTTTGGTAGTTTTGTTCATAATACAAAATTAGGGAATAAATTTAAATAAGAATTGTGGTCAAAGGCTATTTGGACAAATATTTATGTTTGGAAGGCTATCCAAACCAATTCCCCTAAATTTTATTATCCATACTAGCATTAATTTTGCACTTTCTCCACCTTACAATTAAATTAATAAATTATACGTATTAAAAGTTCTTGTTTAATTACTACTTATTACGATGCATTCTAATTACTAATTTTTATTAGACATATTATATGTTTTAATAGTGAGGTGACAAAGTGCAAAATTAATGTTTATTAGTTTGAACGATGAAATGCAATAAAATGGATTAATCTTGATGAAATATTCAATTAAGTGAGATTTTTTAAGGTATTTGAATTGCAACTTTCGCAGACTTTTGGCTAATGATCCACAACTAGTAATAGTACTCCCGCGCGATGCACGCTTATTATGTATTATGACAATATATATAATTTGTAATAATATAATAAAGTTATTATATTAAATGATTATTCATGACATCTTATTATTTCAAAATTTATAAAAATCCGTATTTTTTTTATTGATAACATCAATATTCAACAATTAAATATGAAAATAAAATTGAATATAATATAATAATAGTTTTGTATTTGTGATTTTTAATTTCTAAATAATTAAGAAATGATTAATTATACTTACTAATATGTTTTGTTCATATTTTTGTTCCTTTATATCTTATAATTATTTTTAGAATTTATAAATAATTTTCTGCATTGTTTTTAGATGGATTTGTTAAAAAAGCATTATATTTATTCCAAAAAAAATTAGTTTATATTTATAAATTTAGGTTTCAAATTAATTTTAAATTTTAAAACAATATTTCTTAGATTTTTGAAACCACTTTTCCGATTTTTTTGGAACATATTATAGTTTTCTAAAACAATTTTTAGATTAATTATATCTATTTATTTGAAATAATTTTAAATTTTATTCAATTTATTGATTTTTATATCTTACACAATTAATATTACATATATATTTGAATTAATTTTTAAATTTTATTTGTTGATTTAAGATTGTTAGATTTAATCTCATAACATCATCATCATCTATACTATATATAAAATGAAAGAAGTTGGCCAATTTTACACATTTGTTATTTTTCCTCCCAAACTAATAGAAAAAAAAAAAAAAAAAACTAAATAACTTTTAAGTATCTTATAGAATAAGTTTCACACACACACACACACACACATATATATATATATATATATATATATATCTTACACAATAAGCTATCTTATAATTTATATATAGGAGTAGAAATGAAACAAAAGAAGCTATCTTAAATGATATGATTATATTTTAATGATATAATTAAATTTTAAAAATAATGACATTTAAACATTGTCAAAAATTAAAAATTTTGAAAATTACTTTATAATTTTAATATATAAATGTGGAAAATAGTTTTTAAATCTAAATTTCATTTTTTCAAGGGTTGTAAAATGTTTAAAAGTTTGAAACTATTATAAAATTATTAATATAATAATCAAATCTGAAATTAATAATAATAATAATAATAATTTTTTTTTTTAATTACTGATCACTAGACAATCTTTGTTAAAGTTGCAGTTCCACCCTAATGAGTACTGTGGTGGATAAATTTTATTCAAATTTATTCAATGTTTGATAAATTTTACCATCTAAACGGACACATCAATTTTGAACTTTTGCGACCTACAATTAAAACAATAATTTATTCTTATTAAAAGTCCTTGTTTAATTACTAATTAAAAAGCAATATTCTAATCACTAATTTTTTTAAGCCATACTATATATTTGTTTGTGAGGTGACGAAGTCCAATATTAATATTTGTGAGACTGGTGAAATGCAACAAAATGGAATCTTGATGAAATATTCAACCATTGGGATTTCTTAGAGTATGTGAATTGCAATTTTCGTAAAGTTTGGCTAGTGATAAAACATACTTTATAGGTCTTAGTCGAAAATACATGATAGTTTGGCTGGAAATTTATTCTTATCTTTACATGATATCAATCCAATATTCTGCTTTAGTTTTATCAATATCAGACTAAATACTCTAATTGAATTTCTAAATCATTTTCCTTAGAAATAATTAGAATCGTCAAACAGTTTTAACACATATATAATGTATAGTACATAAATATGAAATTAAAATTTCTTGTTTGATGATAAATATTGGTCCCAAGTAGATTGAGTGGTTTAGGGGCCGGAGTATAAATATCTCCAAGTTTTTAAACTTTTCACCAAAATTTTAAAATTTTCTGCTACAGGTTGTAAGAAAAATTTCTTATAACTTGATCAACAACTGGAGCAGGTTATGAAGGAATGATAATCATATCTTCATCATCTCAGGAACATGAAAGAGAATAGTAGTCACTATTCAGTGAAGAGGAACACTAAGAGACATATGGAACAATAGTGTCAAAAAACACATCTCCGGAGACCAACACTTGATGAGTCTTTTGATCAAATAGTTTATAAGCCTTCTAACTTGGTGTATAACCTATCATTATACATTTAGAATTTCTATTTGTAAAGTGACCGCCTCAGAAGAGTGAAAGACTAACCACTAGAAGAACCTACCGACCAATCACCCGCACTTGTCTGACAACAATATGGTGGAGGCAGACCCTCTCACCCACTCCTACCTACCACCATGCCCAAGCATGAAGTCAATCAATTCGAGATAACAATTACATATAAATGCAAGCATGATTGCTTCCCTAAATCAAGAGATTATAAACCTAAATCCTTCCAAACACATACAACTATAAATAGAAGTGCATTTATTGTAGAAAGGGGGTTGGCAACTTAATGAAAAGAGCTTCCAATTAACTCAAGCTTAAAAACTGACCGACCACTGATAGTTCTTCCATTTTTGAGTCTTTAAGGCCATTTTATAATAGAGAGAATACGATCAAAGGCCCAAGAGGCCCCTCCCTCATACTCATCTACCTTCTTTCTATATTTATCTCATTTTAACCTCCTTAAATATAATTCACATTGGTTGTTTGGCGGGAATTACTATCAACGATTTTTACCCATCAACAAAGTGTATTTGAAAATGATTAGATAATTATAACATAAGTAGTAATGATTGTGTCTGAAAGTTGTGATTTAATTTTAAATATGCAAACAATACATAAGGATTTTAAATTCCAAAATTTTCTCATGTGAATTTTATTCCAAACATGGCAAAGGAATCCCAATAGTGGAATATTTCATCAATATCCCACCTTGTTGCATTTAATTAGTCACAAACATTAATATAATTGCACTTTGTCACCTTAGACTATGTTTATCCATGACCATGGTCACCCACAACCAACTAATAAACAATTCATTTCTCTCTCCTCCACATACACATTCTACTCTACAACCAAATCTCATCTTTTTCATAGTTTATCCATGACCACCCACAACCACAACCAACCTTTAATAAATTATTTCTTTTATAATTTAACAATTATATCTATAATTAATTTTTATTATATTTTAAATATTTAAGAAATATATACAATTATTTAATATTAAAAAAATCGTAATTATAATAAAAAAATTTGGGAATACAAGTTAAAATAAATTAGAAGAGATTTGACACAAATTTGAAGAGAAAAGAGAGTGTATGAGATTGTGATCCAAAATATATCAATATTGGTATCTATTTATAGAGAATTTTATTTTATGAATTTTGGTGTATAAATTTTTATTTTTTTTTAAGTGGATAAATCAAAATCTGAAATTATCTAAATAAAATACACTCGACGAATCATACGATGACATGTGTCATGACAATTGATTAAAAATTGCCTCATGACCATGGTCATCTCACGCCCTTGGTCATGGAATTTAGCCCCTTTTTTCATTTTTTTTCTTTTTTTTTGTCATTTTGTTATGACCTGGGCGGTGCCCAAGGCCGATAAATATGGTCTTATAGGTGCCACCGGGTTATCCGGGATTCGCTCATTTATATATATATATATATATATATATTATTCATGTGTTATCTTTCTGTTATATTAGTGTGATCTTTATGTTGTATTTTGTATGATTTTTATGTATAAATATCCTTATTTTTATGTAATACATTAACTTAAAAAAAAATTCAACACAATTTGTACATATATGCCTTTACGTGATATTACTAACACCTTTATGTGATATTATTTATACATTTATATTAACATAGTCATGCATTTATGTATATATAAAAGTGCAACTAATATAACCTAAAAGTATAAAAAGAAGTTACATAAATGTTTGATTATATTGATATAAAGATATATGTAATATTAAATATGAGTAATATCACATAAATGCATGTTGATCCAAAAATGTGCTGAAATTTGATTTTTTTTGGAGTTACAGAATTATATAAATGTTATGATCGTACATAAAGGTCATATTAATATAACATATATCAAAGTAATACATGAATAAAAAAATCAAGTATGTGGATTCAGGTCAGATCGATCCAATTGCATGAATGTAGATCCATGCAATTGGTACACAGATGTATTTGCCTTGAATAAATTGAAATCTTGATGAAATATTCCACCACAGGATTAGAGTTGCTTAACCGATTCTAAAAACCGGAACCGAACCGAAACCATTTAGATTGATGAAATCTTAGTTCATCCCATTTTTGAACAGGTAAATTGTCGGTTCCAACCAGCGGTTTGCATTAATTTTTTTTATTGATGATATCACGTGTACAGTCGTGATCAACTAGCCGTTGGTATGATCAACAATCAAGAAAAACTAGCTATTGGTGAACTGGCAGTTCGGATTTCGAATTCAATCAATGGTCAAGATTAAATGACCGTTGATGATGGACGGTCGAGATTGCCCGAACCGTTGGTTTAACCGGAATCAGAATCGAAACCGGAACAGGCAAGATAAAGTGAAGACTGTTGGAAGTAGAAAGAAGATCACTACAACAATATAGAAGAAAAACACCACAAAAAGTTGTAAGCAATAAGATACTGCAGAAGTAAGTATAGTTACTGCAAGCAATAAATATACCTCGAAGATAGTAGTTGTAGTACTACAAAAAGAATGGTTGTAAAAAGAAAGTGTTGCAAGTCAAGAAGACAAAAAGAATGAAGTAATAAATTACTTATTCCAAGCAATACGAGGAAGATTAGCAGAAGTCTGAGATTTAATCCCTTCAACAAGTCAAAACTAGCCAATAGAGATAAAGTGATTAAAGCAGCACCGAGAACTAGTAAGCAAAGGACACGTGGCCCGACACACTGCTGCAACCTAGTACATCCGTATTAAAAATCTTAGAGTACAAGACAATGAACAATTAATGTAAGCCTTCAGAGATAATTAATGTGAGCTCTACAACATTGAAAAAGATTCAAATTCAAATGTTATGTCTCTCGTCAACGGGCATAATATTTCACCTATAATAGAGGAATAAGCTGGCTGGAATTACTACTAAAACACTAAACATTCAAACTCAAGCAAGAAAGCAATCTAGTTCCTTATAAACTATGGATAGAAACTAGTTCATTAAATAAAAGAACTCTAGATCAAGCTACCAGTAGTTCTAGTCCTATAAAAGATGAACCTAGATGTAGCAAAAGAGCTAAAATAGCTAAAAGCTTCGGTCCTTATTTCATTAATTATATGTTGGATGATGAACCAAGGTCGATCAAGGAAAATCTATCGAGTCTTGATGCTCCACTTTGGAGAGAAGCGATCAATAGTGAGATCGATTTCATCATGCAAAATAACAAGTGGGAGTTAGTTGATCTTTCTCCTGGTTGTAAGCCCTTAGGATGTAAGTGGATCCTAAGAAGGAAGTATAAAGTTTATGGAAGCATAAACAAGTATACAGTTCGTCTAGTAGCTAAGGGCTTTAAGCAAAAAGAAGGAGATGACATATTCAACACGTACTAACCTGTGACGAGAATTATATCAATTCGTATACCTCTAGCGATTGATGTATTGCACATCTTGAAATACACCAAATGGATGTGAAAACTACGTTCCTAAATGGTGAAATAGAAGAAGAAATTTATATGGATCAACCCGAAGGGTTCGTAGCACCTGGACAAGAAAAAAAGGTGTGTAAACTTTTTCTGTCCTTATATGGACTAAAGCAAGCACCTAAGGAATGTCACATAAAGTTTGACAACATGATGTAGTCGAATGGTTTCAAAATCAACGAGCGTATCAAATGTGTCTATATTAAGAGCACACTCAAGGCTTATGTCATTGTGTGTCTCTATGTGAACGACATGTTAATCATGGGCAGCGACCATGAGGTGATAATTGATACAAAACGCATGTTGAAATGACATTTCAACATGAAAGACATGGGTGTGGTAGACGTGACTCTTGGAAACAAAATACTTAGAACGTCAGAGGGGATAACACTAATGCAATCTCACTACATTGAGAAAGTGCTTAGAAATTCAATGCTTATGACGATCCACCTGCCAAAATGTCTTTAGAACTCAACGTACACTTGAGTAAAAATTGAGGTGAGCTTGTAGCTCAAGTTGAATACAAGGGTTATTGGAAATTTGATGTACATAACGAATTATACAAGACCTGATCTTACATGCTCGGTGAATAAATTGAGTAGATTCACGAGCAATCCAAGCAACGAGCATTGGAAAGCTCTCATGAGAGTCTTGAGATACTTGAAGTATACTCTCGACTTGGTTTGTATGACACGAAATACCCCGCCATACTTGAAGGGTATAGTGATGCGAATTGGATTTCCAACACGAAAGACTCTTTTTCCATGAGTGGATACGTTTTCACTATAGGTGGTGGAGGTGTGTCATGGAAGTCCACGAAACAAACGTGTATGACTCCTTCCACCATGAAATCCGAGTGTATAGCCTTGGATAAAGTTAGAGAAGAGGTCGAATGACTTTATAATTTTCTCGAGGATATTCCATGTTGGAATAAGCCGGTACCATCACTCCTAACCAAATAAAACCTGGACTAATTTCATTTAATTAATTTTCCAACAGTAAGTGAATGCAGTAAAAGCATATATAAAACTTAAGTTATACAAGTATAAATGCGGTCGAAATATGTATTTGAATTTTTCAAATTAATCATTATAATTTAAAAGGATTAATTTCAACATTTGTCTTGTACGTGAGACTCTTCTCAATTTTTGACAATCAAGTATACGTTTTCCAATTTTGATCCTGTATGTTTCAAATTTTTCCAATTTTAGTCTATTTTTCCAATTTTGGTCTTGTATGTTTCAATTTTTTTCCAATTTCAGTTCAATTTTGATCGGAATTTTCAAAATCATCGATGCCATGTGAGATTTTCCGATGGCCATCCGAACAAAATTAGATTGAAATTGGAAAAAGTTGAAACATAAAAGGCCAAAATTGGAAAACTTGATTAAAGTTGGAAAATTTTGAAATATATAGAACCATAATTGGAAGAAATTAAAATATATAATACCAAAATTGAAAAACATATACTTGGTTATCTAAAAATGAAAAAGGTTTTATGTATAAAATTAAAATTGAAATTAACCTCATTTAAAAGCCTTTTGCAGCAGTGAGTCTGCAGCGGCTAATATGCAGTAGAATATAATTTTAGTGAAAAGTTTTGATGAAAATTTCTAGTTTGTGTGATTTAGTATCTTGTGTGTTAATTTATAGCAAACAAAATCTTTTATACCATATTGATGTTTCATCTGCTGTTTCAAAATAACCACCACATGTCAAATGTAAAGATGACATCATTAATTTACATATGATATGAATTAAAAATAATGAAATATAAGATGAAACATCAAATTAATTAAATAGAGAATCCGGTTCGTGTTTGTAGGGAACTATAAATAATAAACTACTTAAGCAATAAATTAAATGAGTAGACACAATCTTTTTATGAATGTTAAGGTGTTTGTAATCCTTGTAACCTACATATATGTCATCCCTTAAGCCACCTGAGTCCTTACTAACTGGGTTGGAAAGCATACAAATTTTCCTATTAGAATCACCAAAACTCCATCACAGAAATGATGATGGAAAATCTTGGCAAACCAAAAGTGAATTAGTGCCAAAAGAAAGACATGTATGAGCTTAGAACAAGTTGGTTGGATAAACTTGCCTTGCACTCTATAATGTTAGTATTGCAATTCTTCCAACAAGCTCAACAAAATGAGCGAATAGGGAATGAGCTTGGAGAAAAGAGAGTGAGAAAAGAAGACAATGAAAATGATGGTGAAGGGTTTAGAAGAGACCAATATTGAAGTTTTGTCAACATTACTAATCCATGCAATTGAATTAACTAAGTGGTATAAATAAATGCGTCAATCAGATCTTTACTACTTGCTTAATTATCAAATTGAATTGGATTAGCCTAGATACATCAAACTAAACAGTGGTGAACAAGATTAATTCTGTTTGTTCAACACTTACTTTCATATGGTGTATAAAATTATTAATTCACAAGAAGAAAGAAAGTCAGACACATCAAGAAATCAAGAAGTAGTTATATTAGCTTTTCTGTTGGTTGGTTAATTAAGCTCAACTTTTATTATCACTTCTCAATACCTTTATTTGAGCATCAAACTGATTCTTAACAACTATTGCAAAATTTTGAAGGGACTGTCTAACATCAACCTTAGATTAATATTTAAGCATATACATCCAAGTACACCTACTATGATCATCAACAATAGTTAAGAAGTATCTATATCTAGCATAAGAAGCAATTGAGAAAGGTCCCTAAACATCACAATAAATTAAAGAAAAAGGTTGAACAGATGAAGAAGTCCTGTGAGGAAAAGGAAGCTTCCTTTGTTTTACTAAGTGACAAATATCACAGTTTGGCACATTATTACACTTAATATTCAAGCATATATATAATATGAGACAAGTAGTTAGGAGAAATATGTCCTAACATGGTTAGCAGTAACAGTCGCGGTCATCGTCGCGGACACCACCGTTAAGTTTACATTGCCAAAACGCGGCGTTATAACGGCCGTAACGGACAATTTAAAAAAAAAAAAAACTCTAAAATTTCTAGAACTTCATGAACATTATTTATATTATGTTTTTACTAAATTAACATAAAAAAAAATATTAGAACTAGAATTAACATATAAAACATACCCAACCTTGTCTTCTCCATCAATTTTGCTGTCCTTCCTGCATCTTTTTCCAAGCTTTGGAACTTGCAAACTCTTATAGTGTATACCCAATGTGATACCCTCGGAATTAAGGCAGAATGGCAGATATTTGGAAGTTGATTCACTTGAGGCATTTGATGACGAATGCAATGACTACATTGCCCAACATGCCTAGTAAAAGTGTAAAACTAGCAATCCACTCTAAATCTAATAGACAATGTAGCAGGCTAGATGCTTTTTCTTTTGTTCTTTTGCTTTATTCTTCTTCACGTGAATATCTTCTAAGTTCTAACAGCTCTATTCCTTCCCACGTTTGTGCAGTTTTAGTTTTGTGAATTTTAAAGCTTTTTTGCCGTTATAACGTTATGGCCATTATCGCGCCGCGTAACGCCATTACGGCCGTTATCGCGCCGATTTCATACCCTATAATATTTACGACCATTTTTTACCGAATCGTCGATGCGGAGGCGGCCGTTACCGTTACGTAATGCCGTTATAACGGCCGTAACGGCGTTTTTGCGAACCATGTGTCCTAATCTAGAATGCGAAATCAGAAACGAAGTACAAGAATCAGTAGATTTGACAGTATTAACAAAAGAATTCTTCAAGTAGTATAAACCTCCTTCTTGCTCAGCAAAACCAGTCACCTTCTTGGTTGTGTTGTTCAGAAAAAAGACAATGTGAGGGGAGAAAATTAACACGACAATTAGAGTACTTTGTTAAATGATTAGCAGATCCAACAGCTTATAGAAAGGTAGTTGGTAAGCTTCTATATCTTACCATACAAGACCTGATATATCTTATGTTTTTCAAACACTAACTCAGTTCATGAGCAAGCCAATGCATTCTTAGAACTAAAACAATAATGCAAACCTGTTAAAGATGAATAGGACCACCTATGTCTATGCTTCTTTAGTTAAGGCAGCAACAACTGTATAAGTCTGAAGCTTAGCAAAGTTTAAGAATAGCTCAAAATGTTCTTGAGTGAATAAGGGATTAGTCTCAACAGCCAATAGCCTTATCAGGCCTTGAAAATATAAGGACTACTCGAAACCCAACAAGCTAATAAAAAAAAAAACATTCATGCACCCTTAGGATATGTTACAAACCCTAAGAGGAATTATTTAAAGGGTATTGTTTTATGTGGCTAAGGGGAGTACACATCTCAAAATAGTAAAGAATGAGCTTTAATAGATTTAACTCCACAAAAGTCTTGACTGCATAATGTCAAGGCTTGGACCACGGTTTTGTATTGGACACATTTAATTATATCAATTTTTATTATTGTTTTAGATCACGTGATCAATTCAAATTAAGAAAAAAAATAATATAAATATTGTATATTATATAGTTCTAATTATAATAGGATTCTAAAGGATTTTGAATAAGATTCTAATATAAAATTATTTAAATATGAAAATCCTAAATTACTATTATAACCTTAATAATAATCTTTGATATATTCGACAATACATGTTTTTGTAAGAAACATCCACACTTTCATATAGATAATATATATATATATGTGTGTTATTAACTCATTCTTAATAAATATTTAATAATCCATATATATAATTAAAACTAAAGAATATATGAATGCATTTAATTATGATTAAGGATTGTAAATAAGTAAAGTTGTTTAATTAAAACTAAAGAGTCAAAAATAATATGATTGCATTTATGTTATGATTAAGAATTGTAAATATGTTAAGTGAAAAATATGTGTTTATAATCGATGGTCATACCAAAATATGATTTTTATCCACATCGATCATAATAAAATAAAATAAATAAAAAAGGGGAAAAGGTTTCTATCCAAACTTACCCAATTTTTTTCCAAATGTCTTAAGAGTCCTTATCCTCATTAATGATTCCACTCACCAATCACCTTTCATGTAAATTCAAAAAATCTTCATCCCTTTCATCTCATTTTTATCTCTTCCTTTCACTTCTCAACTAGCATCGATTCGGCAGAAATACAATTTTTTGATTGTTGCTCAAAATAGGTAAGATAAACATTACTTTGAAGTGTAGTATAATGTAATTTATAAATTTTTGGATTTGGATTGAAGTTAGTTAAATGTAGTTCACATGTTTGCAGATTATTTCAGTTTTAATTCTTTCTGGAGAGAAGATATAATACCCCCGCTTTTTTAACCTTCAAGATCTTTGTTTGTGCATGTAAATTGACGATTTTTTCTTAAAAACGATCAATTTTGATGATGTGTGTTTCTAGAACAAATCTCGATGCTCAACCACCATTGTAATGTAATATTTTGGTGGAATTAGCTTTGTAATCTATCTTTTTTCAAGTAAGATCACGATGCTAGCAACTACGTACCATGGTGATCTATGCCTAAGTTCATTTACAACTTTCATTTCGTGAATTTCGTCAAAAAAATGCATCAATTGTTTTGAATCGATCCAATGGCCTAATATAACAAATTCAACACACCATTACATGAAATACTTAATTTAATGGAAAATTAAACTAATTTAAGAATCAAATATCTAATTAAATATGAAATGAGATTAGCTAAAACTTGTTCTAGGTATGAACACCCCACCAAAATAAGTAAATGTGTTTAATGCGTATATTATCAAAATTCAAGTATACTATATGCCTTTTACAACTTAAAATTTATTAACAGGAACACAATTTAATCATTAATCCAACATGTATGTAACCAGTTTTAGAGTGAGTTTTATGTTAATCAATGACACGAATCTTAATTAAAGATTTTAGATCGGTTCAATTATATGATCTCCCGAGCTTCATTTCCTCTTCTTCTTGAGTGGTTCTTCTTCTTATTATTCTTCTTCTTCTTTCTTATCTCATTCCTCTGTCTTTATTTTTGCATCAAGACTCCATTTATGTCGGTTCATTTTTTTATGGCTATTGTTTTTTTTGTAGTCATAGTCACTTCTCTGCAAATACGAAGAACATTATTAGTTGGTGAAAGATGTGGATAAGTATTTTACTGAAATATATTAGTTATACCCAAGGATGAAAATATCGATATCGCAAGTGATATCACAATCTTAATTTTACGGATATATCGATGGATATATCGATATCACATATCGATATCGCAAAAATTTTGAAAAAGTGACGGATATCTTATTAAATTTTTGGAAATTTAATATGAAATTTTAGGGATTATTTTAACACATCATTACACATATATTCCACCCAAAATCACAATAAAATAATATATTTAAAACTAACATATAGATAATAAACTTTATAAATACTGTACTGAATAGTAAAAAACTGGCAATATATTACATAATACAATACAAAATTACTAAAATTACATAATACAATATACTAGAATAAAAACGATGACCTATGAGGTTCAAATATAGTAGATGAAATGTCATTTTTGTCCGGACAGTACTGATACCAACTCATCACAATTTATAAAATTTAATTCAAAGTAAGCCCAAATTATAGTCCCTAACTAGTGTTATATTTGTGTAGTGTCTATGAGTGGTTGCAAATTACCCAAATACTATATATTTCAAAAATGTTTCCTATTATATTTTAATTCAATGTTTTAAGACTTATTATATAAAAGTCATGTTTTCAATTGTAGCTTCAATGTAAGACTTAATTGGAAGTAATTAAGCCACAATTTATAAAATTTAATTAAAATTAGTAAGCCCCAAATTGTAGTCTCTAGCTAATGTTATATTTGTGTAGTACTAAATATATTTTCAATTTTATAAGATGTTGGTTAAATTTATATATGCTAAGATGCATGTTTTGAATTATATTTTAATTCTATATTTTATGCCCTGATATATAAAAGTCATGTTTTCAATTATCAAACAATTTTTTTTCAGATTTTCAATTACCCAATAACGTGTGTTGTCAACTTTTTTATATTTTCTAAATTCAAAGATACCAAGACAAGACATATATATATATATATATATATATATAATTTTATCATCAGAGAATATATTCTCTCTTATATCAAACAAAATATAGATGACAAAGTAAAAAATCACATGTTTTAATTTTTTTGAATCAAAATCGCGAAATTTGCTATATATGCGATAATTTGCGATATATCCGCGATATTTCCCGATTTCCATCCAATTTTGTACTACACTGAACCGATATCGATACCGATAGCGATAACTTGCGATATATCCGCGATATATCCACGATACCCAGGAAGAAATACATTAGCACCCAATATCCATATCGCAATATCCGTATCCACGATATATCCGCGATATTTCGCGATATTTTCATCCTTGGTTATACCTCATAAATATATTAGTTGTATTATATAAATGTATTATTAGTTCTATCAAATAAATATAATACTTCATTTAGATAAAAATACTAGCTCATTTTACTAAAATTTAATGTAATGATACTACTCACATAATTAAAAGTATTATTTGCATAACTAAAATGTATTACATGTATTACTTGTTTGACAGTACACAATCATGTGCTAGAGATGTTTGATGGTGGACGAATTGATGCATAGAGATGTATGAGAGCTCATAAAAACGAATTGGATCAAATTACACAAATGTTATATAAATGTATTGTGTAAATATTGGACTTAAATAGACTCAAAAGGCAAAACATACATTAAATATCAATATTTTTTTTATTAGTGAGTGATAAACCCAATTAACACAATTTATGAATTTTTTAATAAAAGAAATCCAAGCCAATAATATCTACAGTCTTGTTACTCTATCTGTCGTCGGCACATTAATATGTATCCACTACAGATGTGTTAGAGATCCGACATATATTAATTTCACATTTCGTAATTTAAAGAGATGAGATTATTACACATTACCGACGGACATATTAAAATTTACCCACGCTAGACATTTTAACATTTCCGATAATTAATATCTATTGAGTTCCTCAAATTTGTTTTTTCTTTGGAACAATTTCTTATTCGATTTTTACTAATATGATACTAGTAGATATCTATCAGATCATTATGGTATTAGGTCATTCCAGAATAAAAAACCATGTTGATTATACTCATATATATTAGACAAAGGGATATGAACATTTTTATCCTAAATATTTTACAAATATGACCTAAGATCTAATTGTAGAAAGAATAAAAAAGTGCGGATAATTCTGCTTTTTTACCTAGATTCCCAATTACTAGAAGTCTCCGAATCTATCAACTTATACTCTTTTATCCAAAAAATTGTCCTGATTTTACAATTTGAGATTATGTAATGAAATAAATATGAAATTCAGTATTATACAACTGTTCTAAAACTTAGTTTATCTCTAGAAGAGATGACTCGAATTTTACCTTATTGAAATTGAAACGTGCATCCAATGTTTAACTATACATTTAAACGTAATACTATAAATTTTTTTATTCAAATGAATGATTTTATCAAGAACAAAATTATAATTTTATATTCACCAAAGTCAGATATACTGGATTACTATAGTTTCAGGTACTTGAGAAATTATTGGATTTAAATTAGATATTAAACAAAAGTAATTATGTGTTACTGTGCTGTCTTCAATTTAATGATATCTACTTCTCCTCTCTACCCAAATGTGGCGGTGAGGCTTCTTAACATAATCTCTCTCTCTCTTCTCTCTCTCTTACCGTACTGTACTTTTCCAAGCTGAAGGAAGTTAGATTCTCTCTCTTTCATTTCATCAATGGAGTCTTGTCCGTACAATCTTTCCTCACTGAGAATGATCTCAACTCTTAAGAAACCTTCTTTACTTCAATCAAGAAGCACCACTACCTATGCTCTCAGAGGAAAAAGCTGTGTTGTCACCACTAAAATGATGACGTCACCAATGGCTGAAGCAACCTCTGCTTTTACTTACAAAAAGTTTGTTCAATTTGCTTTGGAAGAAACTACAAAACACACGCAGTTAACCCCTTCTCCATTGCAGGTACCACAATTAATTCCCTCTATCTCAGCTTACTACAATCTGTGGTGTTTTCAATTCAGTGAAGTGATTTTGTATGTAGTTAGAATTATGCTATTTTCTGTTCAAAGACAGCTTTTTAGTACATGGGCTTGTGAAAGATCTGATTTTTTTTAGTTGAATTTGTGAATTAAGAAGAAATAGATTTTGGTGTATCAGTTCTTACCTTTTGAGCTATGGAAGTGGTAGCCGGGCCGGACCGAATGGCTTGATAATCGGGCCGGATCGCTTTGAAGATTCTGAAGCTTCATATGTATTTGCAACAAAATGTTTATTTGTTTTTGGTTCTTTGTGTTAGAGTGTGACACTCATTGGAGTAGGCCATGAATATTTGTACAAATTAGTGTGAATTTGCACATGTTTGATGAGATCTGCTTAGATTAAGATTAAAATTAGTAATACGATAAGTATGTTGTTATTGTTGTACATGTGTTACATGAGGCACAAGTATGATGTACTAATTTTGTGCAGGAGAACTTCAGTTGCTTGTCTTCCATGGACGGGAAATCGGAGCTTCACATGCTTTCTTTTGAATCGCCTAAGATCAGACTACTTCGAAGTTTGTCTATTGAAGGGGCTGATGGAATGCAGGTTCGAATTTTGACCTATTTGGGAGTTGTTCATTATCTATTTTATAGTTATGTTATATGGAGTTACTAGACACCGTTTTCTACTTCATGAGCTCTCTTATTATATTGGTTATGCCTAATTATTTGGATCATTAGTGTCAACCAACTTTCTGTCTGTTTTGTGTTTTATTAGACGGTTTGAGAAAATATGCTTTTACTTTGTCCGACATGCATTTGAGTTTCCTTTGTAGTAGGGTTTTCATGACTTCCAGAATGCAACAAGTTTCATGAGATTCTGTTTGTCCTGTTGCTTTGTTCTCAAATGGTCTATTACTTTTTTCTGATTTAATTTGGCTCTAATAGTTTGATATGGTTCAAAAATGGCAAATTTCTTAAACGTAAATCACTTAAGTGTCTCTTTTCAAGATTTTAGCTTAATACTCAACTTTTATCATAAGCAGTTTGTCTATTCAGTGTGGTAGACAGTTGGTTTCATTCATTTTTTTGTGGTTTGGTAATCTTGGACTTTTAGTGAATCAAAGAGCTAGAAAGAAGGATTAATATTACAGAAAGGGATATAAGAGACGTGGAAGGAGCGAGTAAACTTGTGTTTGGATGGAGGGATATCAAATCCATAGTGGTAAATCCATTGGTAGTGTTTGGATAGATATGGATTTAAAATCCATCACTTTTATTTTAAACTAATATTGAGCAATATGTGTGGATTTTGGATCCATTCTGATATGAATCCATTAATTTCAAATCTTGTATTTGAAATCCATCTATCCATACACAAAACCAATGCTGTGCCTGAAAATATGAGTTCAGTGAATCTTATTCAAAATAATGAAAACCAAACACACACATTTTTTAAGTCTATTAAATAGCATTGTAAACATATGATTTTTACATAATAGCTCTTGTTCACTCACACTATATGCAGGTTTTGGATTTTGCTATCTTTCCCAGAGCAGAGTTTGATCTTCCAATTTTTTGTGCCAACTTTTTTACCACTGCAGTAATGAACATAGTTGTGTTGTAAGCTTTCTTCTTTCCTTTTACTTAATGAACAAAATTGAATATGTCCTTTGGATTTAGTTATTTACCATTATTTTGTCATATTTTACGTGCATATATACACGCATTTCAAGCACAATTAACTTCTGCCCTCTGTTTTACACATTATTTCACAAACAATGTTTAGGCATTCTTATTATAGCACGAAATTAGCATATATTCCTTTATATTGTTCTTTCTTTCTGTTTGTGGTTTTGGTCATTTGCTTAGTTTTCAAAAATTTGTTACATCATGTAGCATGAACAAGTATTAGTAAATAAAATTTTGGCAGCATTACTATGAGAACATAGATTGCATTGATATGTAGAAAAAGATATTGTCTCCCTCCCTTCCACTCCCTCGAGATCATTAAAAAAAAAAACAAAGATATGCAAATTTGCACTTAAATTAAATTAAGTGCAATTTTGAAGTATTCGAGTATGGCTATTAAATTAAGTGCATCATTCATTAGTAGTCTAATTTTCTATTCCCCAATTATTGTTGCTTATTGTCAAAGATTCTCAAACATTTTCAGGGATCTCAATCCGTTACATGATGTGATCAGTCAACAGGCTTACAAGAAAAAGTACTATAAACACTTAATTCCTCTTGGACTTAAGTACGCAGAGGTGAGTTGAGTTTTTTTGTTATGATATTTTTCAGATGGTCGCACATGATTTCTTTCTATCACCTTATAAAATGACACTGTGATTTAACACAGATTTCATGCAGCTTTTGCCGTGGGGAGGAAAGATTACGACAGAATCTATGAAGTTTTTCTCACCAATTGTAATATGGACCAAGTTTCCTTCGAGCGAGCAAAAACACCATCTTTTATATTCAGCTTTCGTTGATTATCTCAAGGTACATATCCATCAATATAGTGCTCTTAGGAGCTGCCATTTTGAATCTTAAAAAACAGTTTATCCTATTTGAAGTGGACTTGAACGATCCCTTTTTTGCTCACAGTCATGGCTTCAGCTAATGGACGACGCATCAGGGGAAACCGATGTTTCTCAAATTATGGTCAATCTTGAAGCACAGCATAGGTATCTCACATGGAGGGCAGAAAAGGTAATTTTCTGTTACATCGCCATTATAACACGGTTTGATGGGCACTTTGTCGATTCATCTTCTTAATTACCGAGGAAAACTAAATTATGGATGAAATTCAATTGTGTTGTCCTTATAGTTTTATGATGATTGTTAAGATTTCATGTAAATAAGTTGGGGTTTATTTCAATTTTGATACCCCAAGTAAACCCCTATTTTGATTGTGATGCCTCATGTTTTGCGACTTTCGGTATTGGTACCCAATATTTGAAATTATATCAAGTTTGGTAACTCTCATCAACTTTGCGTTCAAATTAACCTAATGGAAATGCATCAAACCTGAGTATGATTTCAAACATTGGGTACCAATATTGAGTACAACTTTCCATCATATTTGGTATATATGCATGGATTAGATATGGACAGAAAGTTGACGGCAGGTTCCAAACATGATACAATTGCAAACATTGGGTACCAATATCGAAAGTTGCAAAACATGGGGTTTCACAACAGAAATTGGGGTTTACTTGGGGTACCGAAATTGAATTTTTCCAAAGTTAATATACAACCTTTGATAGTCATATTGAGACATCCGTATTATCACTAATAATAGAGCATGCTTATTAGTTGTGACAAGGATTTGCTTATTGACTAGGAGAACTTTTGAATACAAACGAATAACAACTTATAGCTTAGGATTCTTTGTATGATGGGGAATATGGCTCTCATATGAACCCTTAGCTTTAAACAAAAACATATCTACTCGGAATACATTCGTGGCTATTATATTTATGTTCCTCGAATTTTGGATGAATTTTGCAGCCCTCCAATTTTTTCATCTTCAAAAGATTCTAATCAAAATTCTACGATTCAGGATCCGGGCCATCAACTTCTGCGAAGATTAATTGGGGAGACTCTTGCAAAGGTACCAACTTCTCATGGCTAAGCTTTGAAATGTCTTACTAGATTGAAATTTTAGTAGTCTTTATTTCATCTTTCAATTGTTGTGTAGGAAATAATTAGGAGTTATCTCTTCAACGGGGTCGATGAACTCAATAGCAAAACATTTGTCGATTACTTCCCAGAGTACAAGTGTGACAATGGGACTACAAATCAGAAGCGTAGCATGATCGGAAAATCATTTGAGAGTCGTCCATGGGATACAAGAGGAGAATTCATTGGCAATAGTTTAAGGTAGAAAGCATGCAATATTACCCATTTTTGTTAGCAAAAACTTATATTAAATCATCTCACGTAAGACCTTACATAAGACAGGGCTTTATATGGTATTATGTGGGAACGACATCGACCGTGTTGAATGGATTAACTAATCCTTATGAACTTCGTCTTACGTAATATTTCATGTGAGACTGTCTCATATAAAACCCTCTTTTTTGTTTCATTGTATTTCAAACCTTTAACCAATTTTCCTTGTGCACATGATCGTTGATTTCCCTTCTTTTCTATAATACAAGTGTTGTAAGCACATGTATAACAAATCAAAGCAATTCTATTATGATTACTTCTTTAGTTTTAAAAGATTATGCCAATTTTTTCATTAGACCACGAGCTGCTTGGTTTCTCTTTATGTGGATCGTTAAGGGTGTCGATGGAATACTTATTTTAAATTTTTAATTAACATTTCATATAATTTTACAATCTAATTTTTTATATTACACTAATCATCAAACAGATTCTTTATTACCAATATCAATTATTTAAAATATATAGTTTATGGTCAAATACTTTTATTTCATTCAATTTATATTTTTAATATAAACTTATATATTTACATTATATTCTTTAACTATATTATAATTACATTATTCTAATAGTTATAACTGTCCATTGCACGAGACAAAAATTAATAATAACTACAATTTAAGTGTCCTCATATATTATTATGAGCCTTTTAACTCCATTGGTATCCCATCTTTATAAAGGTGTAGATTATATAATAATGATCAAAAATTTTAAGTATTTATTCTCTTCCTTCCATTCCCTTTAGTTCAATTAAAAAAATAAAATAAATATATAAAAGTGTCCCTCATATATTCATAAGATATTATAACAACAAAATTGATACACAATATTAGAAGAAATAATTTTACATTTGAGAAAGTACAGAATATCATTATCCACATATTGAGCTTAAAAATATAGATTTCAAGATTTAGGGACATCACAACGATAATCCATCACTTGAAGGGCATGTCTTCGTAATTGACAATAAAACTTTACACCAAATGGCAATATGAAAATCAAATTCTGCCAAGACAAGTCCACTTTTAGGCGAATATCAGATAAAATGTCAATATAAAATAGAGGATCTTGTTTGAAATTTCAATACTAGACGATGGTTTTTTTTTTCTTTCTCTTTCAAACATTTTCCCAAATATTCCTTCTCACTTTTTTGCTCGAGAGTTTTGTGCTTTTTGAGCAATTAAATGAATTTATCCATTTCTAACCTTTTAAGTGAAACTGAAATTATTGTATACCTAGTTTATCTCTATTAGTATTTTTTTGATTGTCATATTTGTTGATCTTATCTATTATATCTCTATTAGTATTTCTTGATCTAATTTTTTATTAAATTTTTTTTTTCTAATTTTATTTATTATCATTTCATAATTTTGTATTACTATAAATTTACAATATGGTTTTTTTTACTTAAAACACATATTTTTAACTACAAAAAATTTGCCACTATAGCCTAAACTACAAGTCAATAAAAAAACTCAAATACACCAAATTAAATTTAAACATTTTAGTTTTGATATTTTGCATTTATATAATATCTAATAATTTATTTATTTTTATAACATATGTTATTTTAAAATGAAATATATATATTTTTTTAATATTTATATTAATACAAAATTAGATATTTTCACTTTCATTTGATGTTGTTTCAAATAAATATAGTTTGTAATATTAGAATTTGGAATATAAAAAGTAACATACAAATTTTTAAATAACTTAAACAATGAATTGAAATATATATATATATATATATATATATATTTATATTTGTTATGTATACATATATAAATTTTAAATATATTGAATATTACATATTGGATATAAGCATCTTTATATATATAAAAGTAAGACCATTTAAGACACATGTCATTCCTACAATTGTTGGGTATTAAATGATCTTACTAATATTGATGTTACTAAATAAATAAATAACATACTAAATATTGAAAGAAATCTTTATTTATTTAAAAATACGTTTAAAATATAGATTAAGAGATGGTTTAAAATAGTGAATAGATGTTTTATTGACAATTTATTTAATAAGTTTAATTGATAATTTTCTCAATACAAACCATAAAAAAATTCTATAATAATAATAATGACCACATGTGGGCAAGCCTACATTTTTTCATACTCATCTTTTTCAAAAATTAAATCTAATACACACACATATATATATATATATATATATTATATGTGTGTGTGAATGACCACATTTACCACATGGCAAACCTATACTTTTTTAATATCAATATATCTTTTTTAAAAATTAAATCTACAATATATAAGTATAAATTGAAAGCTAACTAATCTAGCTAATTAGTTATATTAAATTTAATGTTGTTAATAAAAATTAATTTTTATCTAAAATTGTTAAAATAACACATGCTAGACTTCAAATATAGAAATCGTTTTATATAAATTTAGAGAAAAAATATAAATAAATAAAAAGAAAAAAATAAAATAAAATAAGATCAATTAAAAAGGATAATTCAAACTTCCAATCCTTCAAATCTTATTAATTAATGTAATTTAATAGTTTTTACGAATATGTATTTTAAAATAAACTCTAAAATTTCTAGGGAAAATTTTGAATTTCATTTTTTTATCATTTAATTAAAAAGAAAATTTAGAGATTCTAAATCTTGACTATAAAATCAAATTAAAACAATGGTGAGATGATTGAATAATATAATAGACATAATAATACATATTTTTTTTTCAAAATAATAAGTAAAAAAAATTGTGTTCCTTTATAAATGTAAAATTATTTTTAAACAATTCAGGCTCAACTCCTCGCTTTACGTTAGCGGACCTACAAGTCGGGCCGGGGCTCTGCACGCCTAATTGGAATTTGTTCCAAGCTCGGGTAGTGAAAGAGGTCCCCTTCCCATGCTACTTGCCAATAACAACTGGTACTTTCGGGTCATCTAAATAATATATAATCAGATTGTGCTATATTTAATGATAAATTAAACAATGTGTATTGTATAAAATCATAATTATATATTTTTCTTATATAAATAATAATTATATGTTTTTTATTTTACAAAATTTAATTTAATTTAATTTTTGTGAACCCGTGTATTACACGGACCCTATACTAGTTTGTTATAAAATATATACCAATCTTATTTCTTTGTTTATGATTACATATGTTAAAAAATAATCTTATATTTCTTTAACTATAGCGAAAAAAAGGAATCTTTTAATATGGTTAATATATTGTTCTTGTCTTTGACATATATAATAATAACTATATTTTTTATTATTTCATGTAAATTAAAAAGAATCATTAAAAAAGGCACAACATAAACATTATTATTAAGAGATGAGCTAACCAACATAATTATCCAAAATTAACAATACATATATCAAATGGTCGAATTAGAGAGAGAGAGAGAGATATATATATATATAATCAAAAAGTCATTGGACTGGACAACAAAAATCTTGTAAATTAAACCACGGAAAACGTGAATCCCTAGTTCAGACTTCACCAGCCCCACTTCCCCGCCATCTCCGTCGACTACACCTCCGCCTCTCGCCACAATCTACGCCGGCGAATTTCTACTCCATCGCAGTTTTTCTATCTTCTCGAAAATCCATTATTTCTTGATCAATTATCCATTGAGAGAGAGAGACTCTCTGAGTAAGCTATTTTATTGAAATTTGATGAACCCTCAGAAAGAAGAAGAGAGATTTGTGTCTGTTAGTCCTTAATTCAAAGAAATGGCAATTTTGGGAAAAGTCAGATGGATTTCGAGAAGCTTTACAACAGCCTCGTCATCTGCTTTGCGCATTTGTGTTGTTGGCAGTGGGCCTGCGGGTTTTTATACAGCTGAGAAGGTATGCAGACGTTGTTGAGTTTATTTACTGTGGTTTTCATTTCTGTTTTAAATTAAAACTTTGATTTACCACGAATTAATGATATATCTGAAACATTTTGCTTTGTTGTACTACGATAGCTTTTGAAGTCACATCAAGGAGTGGAAGTTGATATAATTGATCGACTCCCTACACCCTTTGGATTAGTGCGCTCGGGCGTTGCGCCTGATCATCCTGAGACCAAGGTTGTTCATTTGTTTATATGTCTGAGAAAAACCTATGGAAATTTGTGCTTGCACAAAATGAGGTTAAGCTACTGTGGTATTAGGATTATGTAGCTCTAAAGTAGTTTTATTTGCATATAGAGTGAGTATCCTAGGCAAGCAATGTTGTCAGATTGTTTTGAATTTTAATTTCAAGTGGGATATGCTGAAAGATTAGTATCTATAGTAGATGCAGTTTTATGTTTACTGATAATTGACTTCAATTGATGAATATTTCTGCGATTTGGAGTTTTCCGACTGGTGTTTCAATCCAATAAGAATGATGGCTATAAATTCTTTTGTTGTTTATTGATGCTTTTTGGGCTTTCATACAATTCTCTTATGGACTCAACTGTTCAGAAAAATTTCCACAGATAGTGATCAATCAATTCTCCCGGGTTGCACAAAATGAGCGTTGCTCTTTCTTGGGGAATGTATCACTTGGATCCTCCATAACCTTGCCTGAGCTACGTGATATGTATAATGCGGTAAGATTCTGTCATTCTGGCTCCGCTAAGCCTGTCAACCAAGATAGTTATTTTCTGTTGTTTTTATTCACTATTTCCCTTCCCTTGTTGATTTGGCAATTTATACGTATATTGTGTCAGGTGGTTCTTGCCTATGGCGCTGAAAGTGACAGATCTCTTGGCATTCCTGGGGAGGTTTGTATAATTATGCTAGAATGCATGCATTCAGTTTCAATTAGGAATCAAGATGTTGTCTCCTTGATGATAGCAACTATCAAAATCTTTAATTGGTTTTCTTGTATATTTTGATGCAGGAGTTGGCTGGTATATATGCTGCCAGAGAATTTGTCTGGTGGTATAATGGACATCCAGACTGCAGAAATCTCGCTCCTGATTTGAAAAGCACTGATACTGCTGTTATTCTTGGTCAGGTATACTGTTCTTTACATTTTCTCATGCTTAGCATCAAATTGATCCAGATATCATGGTTCGAACATGAAGCTTCAAACATGAGGGACACAGAAATTGGTTAAATAAATGATTCTAGGAAGTTATGATTGATAATGCACATATGTGTCATCCAGATATAGAGATGTTTCAGAGACACTATCTCTGACGTTATGATGTTGGATATCTAATAATTGGTTTGACTTAACAATTTTATTCCATCCCATCAAGTTCTTATAGTTTGATCCAACAAGGAGCCTGGAAATACCTGTTGAAGAAGTGTAAGTTGTGTCCTGCACTATGATTATTTAATGGTATCTCATCGTTATTTTGATTAGAGGGTAGTTTTGGACGATAATTGTGAGAAATGTGACCTGATTTTTTGATGTTCAAAGAAGACTACGAGTGTGTGACTGATATGGGCAATAGAGTAGTGTGCTTTTACACATGAATCTCTATCTCCTTTTAGGAATTCCTGAATGGAAGATATGTTAAAAATAAAAGGAGGATCCTTGTCATGGATAGGATTTATGTTCTATACTTCTGAATTAAAATCTTCTGATTTAATTTTAAAACAGTATTTGCATCTAGTATATGGTTTTATAAATTGCTAGTGCTATTTTTCCTTAAATTTGTTCTGATACTTCATTCTTTTATCTCTGGGTATTGTTTTTGAGAATCTGAAATCCCTCATCTGTCAAATTAAATGCCTTAGGGTATGTTTGGATTGGGATGTGCCCATCCGAATTTGTGATGGGCAAAATTCCAATCCTTGTTTGTCATGGGATTGTAGAGGATTTGCAAGATCCCATCTCCACCTGCTTTTTCTACAACTCCCAATAAAAACATCTACTTTTTCTACAATTCCAAAAAAAAAAACATCTACTTTTTCTACAATTCCAAAAAAAAAAACATCTACTTTTTCTACAATTCCCAATGTGATAATGACATCTTAACTATAATCCTACCCTATATAATCCCAAAACAAACACATGATTTTCAAAATCCACTAAAATCCCAAATCCAAACTTGCAAAATCCCCCCACGCCCCAGTCCAAACACACCCTTAGTATATTGTTATATCTCATCTTATAGTGATGCCTAACTTGTACACGTGCAAGTACATAACATTACAACAACTTACTCTTACACTGTGATCTGTAGTCTCTACTTAACATTTTGGTCCCCAAATGTAAATATCTACAAGCCGGCCAGTTAATTGAATTAGTTTTAAATAAGAACATTTTCATCTGTATATTAAGGCATTTACCCATGTACTAATGTTTTCAGAAACTTTTAGTTGTATTGACTGCATATCACACTTTCTTCTAGGGTAATGTAGCTCTTGATGCTGCTCGAATTCTTTTACGGCCAACAGCAGAGCTGGCAAGAACAGATATTGCCTCCCATGCTTTGGCTGCTCTAGAAGAAAGCTCTATAAGGTTTGTTATATGCAATGATATTTTTAAGCTAAAGTTTGGTGTAATACATATTTATTTATTACAATTGTCAGGAAAGTTTACTTGGTTGGACGACGAGGACCAGTCCAAGCAGCCTGTACAGCGAAAGAACTACGTGAAGTTCTGGGTAAATAATCTGCCTTTTTTGAGTTGTACCGTTTTGTCATCTTACCTATCCTATGCCATTATGTTCTGGATCTTTGCTCCTAGGTAGATTATAATCTTATATACTTACCGCAAATAGAGGTAGCAGAGGCCTGGGATAGTATTCTAATGGAGTGGACCTGATCTGATTCCTGAATTAATTGACAATCTGGTTATGTTGGTGTATTATGATACCTTAATGCGTATGAGGCTTTAAGTTATTGATATTGATTTCATATTTTTGCTTCAGATGTTGGAACA
The DNA here is from genome assembly GCA_954870855.1 of Scutellaria minor. Classification (NCBI taxonomy): domain Eukaryota; kingdom Viridiplantae; phylum Streptophyta; class Magnoliopsida; order Lamiales; family Lamiaceae; genus Scutellaria; species Scutellaria minor. The sequence goes on along the minus strand of OX940729.1, from coordinate 17,099,243 downwards.
CATTTTTTACAATTGGGTGATCTGCTATTGTTCTTCTCAATATGTGTTGGTCTTTGTGCGCCCTTGATTATTAAGCACGTTTCATTAAATTAAATATACTATTGTTGCAGGAATTAAGGATTTAGGTATTTATATCCAACAAGCTGATCTAGTTACAACACCAGCCGATGAGGTATAATTTATTATGTTATGAATTAATTTACTACCAGTCTTTGTGGAGTGTCCTTGCAGCCAAGATTTTTCAGAGCATCCATGAAACTGATTTCTTGTTCTTAATTTAAATCACATTGCTTGGGCAAAGATAGAAATGAAGAATAGCAGGATAAGGAGACGGGTGCATGAATTGCTCTCAAAGGCGGTCACACCAAGGCACGCTCCTATTCCTGGTCAACGTGAACTCCACTTTGTCTTCTTCCACAAGCCAGACAGGTTTCTACAGTCAGATAGTAGAAGTGGTCATCTTGGTAGTATCCGGCTTGAGAAGACTATACTTAAAGGTAATAATGCTCCACAGAGATATGCAACAGAACAAGTTTAATGAAATCGATATTATTTAGTTTCATTGATTGTGGATTTAATATCATTGTTCTGTTTATTTACTTAATGGTCATTAAGCACGCGGGACACTGATAATTTTCATTTCTGGACAAAACAAAAGTGTTCTAATTTGTTTTACCCAAAAAATTATCTTCCCGAATATATGTGGGAGAAGAATGTGTATGTCTCATTATTATATTGTGCATTTACAAGGGATGGGTTGAACTAACAATTAAGGTGTTGAGACCTATGGTAGAGAACACACATTTCTGAGAAAAAGACCATATCGCTTCCTATCTTTTCTAATGATCTAATTGAAGTCGTTTTAAGAGTTCACATATTAACTTTGTATCATGTCTATTTATTACCTGCTTTTGCAGGAGATGATTTATCGGAGAAGCAGGTCGCTGTTGGTACAGGAGTGTATGAAGACATTTCATGCGGGCAAGTTCTCTCAAACACAATAGGGTTAGGTTTTGGTTTCTATATGCTATGCTTCAAATTATGGCATTTAGCTAGTGACGATTTTGAAGGAATTAATGTTCTTGTGTAAATCAGAAATGTTACATAATATACATACACACTTCTACACAACTAAATAAGGAAAATACATCCTTTAACATAATTAAAACAGAATAAAACTAATTAAGTTTCCTGATTTCCTAATATCTATAAAATAGGAAATTAACTCCTAACTTTGAGGAGTAATATTTTACAGCTGGATATTGAGTATTTGATCAAAATGAAAACATCTGCATGAATTCTTTGGTATGCTGCTTATGGACAGAGGGTTAGCAGTGTTATTTTATTGCTAGCTATGATCCATTTACTGGGAAATGAAATAGAAATTAAATGGATAAAGATGTAAAGAATACAGATGGAGAGTCAACTTCATGATTAGTTACCTGGATCATTTAATATTTGGCTAAAACTTGATCGCTTAAGTTTTCTCCTTTCCGTATTAATAAGGCAGGATTTCTAACAAATTCAGAGTTGATAAATTTCACTCTTGTTTTTTAGGTTAGCATTGAAGAGTATTGGTTACAAATCAGTAGCTGTTGATGGTTTACCCTTCGATAACTACAATGGTAATTGAAGATTTTCATCACTGATGTTAGAGACTTTAATTTTTTCCTCCGTATCGTCTAATGAGATTGATGTTGCTTTTTACCTAATCTCCATTCATGGCTGAAGCAGCATAATACAATCTATCACATCTTAAAATGCTGTATTTTATGATTTCCTCAACTTTTGCATTCTCTGCTGGTCATTCTTTTCATGTTTTTTGCTATCTTCAAGATTGCCGTTTCATTTGTGAATAGTAGTTATTAGTGGAGGATTGTGTTCGTATTGTAATGGTTGATTTGGTTCTTTTCTAGGAATTGTTCCAAATGTTGAAGGGCGTGTCTTAGCTGATGCATCACAAGATCGTATGCAATACAAAATGGGCTTATACGTATGTGGGTGGTTGAAGAGAGGGCCAACTGGAATTATTGGCACAAATCTTTATTGTGCCGAAGAAACTGTGAGTACACTTATACGAGATTTGTTTATAGGCATGTTAACTTTAGGTCCCTATACTGTCAATTTAAAAAATTTAATTTTTGTAATTTAAAATCTAATTTTGATGAGAGTACAAGAAAGTACATAGGCCAAAATGTACGTTTTTGCTAAAGTGAACTCGAGGGGCATGCCAATAGCCTTTATAAGTAATATTAGTGAGAGTTAAGTCGAGGGTCATGTTAAAAGATTGATTTGGCTGCAATTGTTTTCGACTTAATTTTATCAAAACCTATTTGCAGGTTGCATGCATCTCAGAGGACATTAGTAAAGGAGTATTAACATCTAACTCGCCAAAGCCCGGAAGAGAAGGACTCGTGCAGTTATTGGAGAGTAGAAATACAAGAGTCGTCCCTTTTAATGCGTGGGAGAAAATTGACCTCGAAGAAAGAAGGTTAGGTAATTTGAAAAACAAACCCAGAGAAAAGCTTACCTCGTGGGAAGAGCTACTGAAAGTTGCCATTGAAAGTTGACCAACAGGCAATGGATTTGCTTCTACTTTCTATCTACAGGTATGAAATTCTCTCCCAGAAATAAATGCAAGAATCTTGTTTGTAAATCCAAGACAAATTAATATTTGTTAAACATTGCACAGATTTTTCAGTTACATCATTTTTGATCCAAGATTAGAGAAGGACAATGACACATCAAGAATTACACAGGTAATCAACTGGTCTATGGTTTTATATATATAGGAGGAAAAGAGATGGATTACTGAAACTGAGGTATGCATGTATGATCAACTCTCTCTATTTAACACTGGACAAAAAGTACACATGAAATGTTGCTGCTTTTTGCCAAATTCTTCCTTGTGATTGGCTGGTGGGATGCATCTCTCTCTCTCTCTCTCTCTCTCTCTCTCTCTCTCTCTCTCTCTCCCTCTCTCTCTCTCTCATATAATGCATCTAGAAATTGATTATGTATGAAGTTCATTTTATTACTACCTCAACAAAAAGCTGGAAGCTCATACTTAGATCGTGCAATACCACAATGTTTGCCATTTGTAGCATTTTTTTTTTTTTTTTTTTTTTTTGTGTCCAAAACACAAAGTTTCGAAATAAACAATACTAATCAAAGAAAAAAAATGGAATATTACAATATTTAATAAAATAAATAATTTTGTTCAATATATATATACACACACTAGTATAACACGTGTGTTTATCAGATATTATAATTGTATGATTTATTATTAAGTACTTTCTTTTAAAATATAAGAATTTCATTAACTACAGTAATTCATTTAAGTTCAATCAATAATTAGTAAAAACTATGAAAAAGATGCTGAAAATTCAAAATAAAACTTGAAATATGAATATTGTTAATATAATTCGAAAATCTAACTAAGTGTCAAAATCTTAGGAATCTTACGATTATAAAGTAAAATCTCAATATATGTGGAAAATCATAAAATTCTACTTGGGACGGTATACTTTTAACGAGTTCTCCATCTTTCCCTTTCCCCTAAGAAATCAACCAAAATCTCACAAAAATTCTACCAAAACAGCCCCAACAGCCGCCACCTCGCTGGAAAACCTCCATAGCCGGCCTCGAAACTCCAAAAATCTTAACTTTCTCAAATCTCAACCAAAATACCTAAACAATATACCAAAATGCTCCTCTCCTCAAGTTCAAACATAATCCCACATCAATTTCATGTTTCTTACCCAAATCAAATCTCAACTAAACCAAAATCGTCCAAACTTTATATCACAAACCCATTTCGTAGTTCGTCAAATTCATGCATGCATGTACAAAATTGATTGAGGGGTTTTAATCCCATACAATGAACATTATTTCCATATAATAGTTGATAGGAATGACGAACGAATTGAGTGCTTTCTTTGTGCATGTGTGTGAATTTCGATTTTTTTATGTTGAACTCGTGTAGTTCAATTTCCGGTCAAATTAATGGGCGAAATTAGGGGTGGAAATTGGAACGGAATTTCCGAAATCCGCCGAATCCGATCTGAAATTTTCCGATTTTGGAACGAATATTTTTAATCCAAAATCCGAAAATCCGATTTCCGATTTTTCCGAAAATTTTTGGATGGAAATTGGAATTAGTTTTAAAATTTTCGGAAATTCCGAAATCCGATCCGAAATATTTCCGAAATTCAATTTTTGGAAATTCCGATTTCCGATCCGAAAATTCCGAAATTTTCCGATTTCCGATCCGAAATTATAAAATGTAGAGTTAGTAGAGGCATTTGAGAATCGAACACGAGACCTCTCATACTCAAAACACGAAACTTACAATCAAACCAATAGCAATTGTTGTAAATAATTCAAACATTTTATACTACATACTATTTGCTATAGAAGAATACTATAACTATATACTATATACTATATAATATATTTTATATACATTTACTATATGTAAATATAAATATACATATTATAGTATACTTTATAATACTATATACTATATAATATATTTTATATACTTTATACTATGTGTAAATATAAATATACATATTATAGTATACTTTATAATACTGTATACTATATAATATATTTTATATACTTTATACTATATGATAGTATATAAATATATTATATATACTATATGTATATAGTATAATTTATACTATAGTTTTATTTTATATTATATACTATAGTCTATACTGTAGTTTTTTAGTATTATTTTATAATATATACTATATACTATAGTTTATACTGTAGTTGTTTAGTATTATTTTATAATATATACTATATATTATAGTTTATATTGTAGTTTTTTAATTATATTATATTATATACTACATACTATATATTATATATTATATACTTTATGCTATATATACTATATATTATATGTATATAGTATAGTTTATACTATAATTTATTTTATACTATATACTATAGTTTATATTATAGTTTTTTAGTATTATTTTATAATATATACTATATACTATAGTTTATACTGTAGTTTTTTAATTATATTATATTATATACTACATACTATATACTATATACTATATGCTATAGAAGAATACTATATACTATATATTATATACTTTATGCTATATATACTATATACTATAGTTTATATTGTAGTTTTGTAGTATTATTTTATTATATATACTATATATTATAGTTTATACTGTAGTTTTTTAATTATATTATATTATATACTACATACTCTATACTATATAGTATATGCTATAGAAGAATACTATATACTATATATTATATACTTTATGCTATATATACTATAATATGATATTTTGGGACAATTCTGAAAATTCCGAAAATTTCTGAAAAATTCCGAAAATTTCCGATTTTCTGAATTTTTTAATTTCCGAAATTTCCGAAAAAAATTCCGAAAATTCCAAAATTTCGGAATTCCGAAATTTCCGAAATCGGAATGGATTTTTCATTTCCGAAATTTTTTGGATGGAAATTGGAATTGATTTTTCATTTTCGAAAATTTTTGGAATTTTTCCGAAACACCCTATTTCCGATTCGATCCGTCCGATCTCCACTCCTAGGCGAAATAGAACGATCGAGGAAGGGGTCCTATGAGTCCTGAGGCCTCTCATACAAAAAGTGGGTCGATTGGGTAGAGTCTTTCTTGAGGGGGGTTGCATTTCGAAATTTGATAAAGTTTTGGGCTTCCTTGAAATTTGCATTTTTTCATTTTGAGCCCCATTTTGAATCGAGTTTCTGTTTATTTATTTTTTGTCCCCATCTCCTTATTAAACTTTCTAGAAATCTCATTTTCATCCCGAAATCTCTTATTTCTATTTTAAATAACCTATTTTCATATTCTTGCACCTATAATTATTCATATATTTGTATATTAATTAAGTATTGCACTAAAAATCTATGTGCATGTAATAATTAATTGTATTAACTTAATATTGAAGACATGCAAATAACTTAACCAAGTATTTTATTTTTATTTCTTTTAATTCTTCAACATGCCTATAAATGAATGCTTATGTGATGCTGTTAAAATTAATTTTAACATATTTTGAATACATGCATGTTATAATTAATCATCTTCTACCTTTCAAATTATAAATTATGAAAAGAAATTCCTAATTATTATTTTAATTCTAAAGTGAAATATTCACATAATATCAATTACAAATTGTGATATTTTATTATTCTTAAGGCTTTTCTTTTACTTTTGCAAAAATTTGGTCATAAATAATAATAATAATTATTATTATTATACTATTAAGCTAACTTCTAAAGGTTATAATCTCAACATTTCAAAAATTATTTAATTTCGAATGTCTAAGTAATTAACCATTTTAATTTACTTAAGTTTGTTACGATATATTTGCTAATATTTGTATAATTATAGCTTTTATATTAGAATATTTTATTAACTTTAATTATTTTAATTCCTAAAATTCCATGAAGGAGGTTTTATTTACAATTTGTAATTTTTAGAAAATTTCTAGACATCTTGAAAATTCTTTTTTCCCAAGACACTAAAGTAGAATATTTGCTCAACTGTAGGAGTTGAAGACGAGCTAGAGATGAGCTTAGACAATCAAGATTGAAGGTCCCTGTACACACCGTATTATAAGGTGGCTTTAGATTAATGCTTAGATACGTTTCAGACGTAAACACGACTACATGTTTAAATATGTTTTATGTTTCCTTGTAATGCATGTATGTGATGTATGATATAAATGTACGTATGAAGTTAGTCACGGACAAGTCCCCCAAGTAGGGATGTAAAAGAATAAGAATTTTTTGATTCGATTCGAGATTCGATTCGAAATTATTCAATTCGTATTCGAAAAATTCGAATTCGAATAAGAATTTTTTTTAATATTCGAATTATTTTCGAATACGAATAAGAATACCGGTGTATTCGATTCGAATATATTCGATTCGAAATATTTAAATATACATACATATATATACATATTTATATATATATATACTTATTTTTTCATTTTAATTTATTTCATATATCCAATTAATCCAAAACCCTAAAATTCTAAACTTGACTCAAAACTTCAAAACCCTAAATTTCGAATCTCGAATCGAATATTTTAAACTCGAATCGAATATCTGAATTATATTTTCGAATCGAATCGAATAAGAATCCAAAATTAGTATTCAAACTCGAATCGAATCGAATAAGAATCCAAAATTAGTATTCGAACTCGAATCGAATACGAATACGAATAGTAATGAAAATTTTCGAATTCGAATAAAATTCGCCGATATTCGATTCGGTTCGATTCGTTTACAACCCTACCCCCAAGGTTTGAAACTCCGTGCAACATTGTACCCAATAGGGATCTGTGCTATTGAAATGACCCGCTAGTTGGTCCGGTCCCCAAGGTGGTCTTAAGTGTTCACTAACCCCCAAGGTGGTCGATATGCCAAGTGTGATTTTCTATTGTTTTCCTTACGTGATTTACTTTGATGCATGAACGTATTTAATTATGTAATCACTTCTACGTATTGAGTATCAAATGGTACTCACCCCACTATATTATTTTATATGCAGATGTTGATAACGAGCTAGAGAGTTAGGCATTGTAAAGTTATTTCCCTCGAACCACTTTTGATAAAATTTCTAAACACTTTTATTAACTTATAACTTGTGAGATGTAAAAATGTGAATGTTTTGATTTGTAAATATATGTTTAGCACTTTTTCAGTTTTCCATTGTTTATTTCACATGAAAGATAGGACAAATTCTGAAACTATGAACTTATTTTCAAAAGAAAAATTTTAGAGCGATTTTTCGATATTACTTTTACTAAGAAGTTAAGTGTTTAGTAGCACTTTGACTCGAAAGTTTACTATCTCAGGTCAGGGCGTTACAATGAGAAATCAAGAAAATGGCTTTTGCTTTGGCACATGATACAAGAGTGAGGGGAGGGACGGTTGTTGCTAGTGGCGGAGTCCTCGTACATGTCGAAGGAGATGAGGCAGAAGCTGCTTGAGTGGTGGCGGAGTACCCAGGACGTGCAGAGCCATATTGGGAAAAAACTAACCATATTTCTAATTTTTAATTTTTTTTTCCTTTCGGGGGAAAGAACATCGTCATTCCACCTCTTAGAGCTTGGTTTGTCAGTTTTGAAGAACTCAAATGCGATAATAAGTGAAGAGTGAAGAGTGGTTCAAGAAATTAGGGCATTTTGTATTTGCAGAATGAAATTGGGGAAGAGACATTAATTTTCGTTCCAAAAAATTAGAATTCCTTCAAGTTTGGATGGAAACTTGACGGAAGGTAACAAATGTGCAATTTTTTGAAACATTGGGTACCAATGTTGCAACTCGCGAAACAGAGGTACCGAAAGTGAAATTGGGTTATACTTTGAGTACTTAAAATGTAATTTACCCTTTATAAATATTTCTATGTTAGATTCAAAATTGTACTATAAATAATGGTAGAATATTAATCTCCTTGAAAGTATGTATGCATTTGAAATTGACAAGAGCATTGAATGTGTATCTAAAATCCATGTCCCCGAGGTACATAAGCTCTTCTCCACGAAAATAAGTTGTTAAAATTATTTCATTAGATATTTGTTTTACAAATCTTGCACGTCCTGTCCCTCAAAATTATAGCTCCTGTACATGTTTCTCACGTGTCTGTTAAAGTTGGATCGAGTATGTTTAAGCCCAATGAAATTTTTCGATTTGGTCCAACCAAGGATGAAAATATCCAGAAATATCTTCAATATTTCCATATTTTCACGTAACCGATATAAAAATAGGGTACAATCGATATATCTTCGATATTTTTATTTTTTCACATAATCGGTAAAGAAAAGAGAAATTTTATCAAAATATCGATAAAATATCAATAAATATCGGTATCGATTTCAATATCGATGACTTCATGGTACAAATTATAGGAAAATAGGTGAAATATCGAGTAAATATTGATAAATATGATCTAACCGAAGATAAGGTGGAGAAAGAAGAGACTAGACCAAGTTTGAGCAGAAAGAGTTTCAATATAATCTCTATATTATTCTTCTCATTGTGTTATGGATTGTACATTGTCATTTCATTTTGTTGCTTTTCCAGAACTAAGGCTTCACAACTGATTAATTGAATTTTAGTTTCTTGTTTTGGGTATGATATTGTTTTCCCAGTACTTAAAATCATTGTTCACAAGAGCAAATTGTGCATATATTAGAAGATGAAACTCAACCTTTCATAACAATTGAGCAAATTGTCACGCCCCATTTTCATTTTTAAAATATCAGAGTTTTATTTTGGGCGTGCAAGAAGAAAGGGGAAAAAGACATACATGATATAAAACAGAAACCAAAGAAGGAGATAGGAGACGATAAGAAGTTGTACATATGTGAAACATCGGATACAACCGATTAAAAGGGTTTGAAACCTTAAGCAACGGAAATATACTTTTATAGAATCCATCTTCAGAAAATGACAATATACTTTTTACAAAACGTGAAATATCTAAAATATTGTTTGAAACGCCATCAAGTTTTAGAAAGCAAAAAGAGGAAATCTTGATATGGCACCACTCTCTCTATACATCTTGATTCTCATCACTTCCTGTAATATAAATACACATGGGGGTGAGTACGTTGAATACACTCGTAGGAGTAATTTCATATTTTAACATTCGTTAAACAGTTAAGTCTTTTGAACATTTACAATTACAAGAATTAAAGACAATACGTAGAATGCATAACACATAACATAAAGACACGTAGCTGTAGATAGGTACGGGAGCAGCCCGTCTTACCCTATAAACAGTTTTTATCCCGTTAACATCTTTCATTTACGGACCATTAGTCCCTCCGTAGCATATTATTGGACCGTAGTCCCTTTGTAGACTGTAGTCCCTTCGTAGCATAGTAATGGACCGTAGTCCCTTCGTAGTATATTATTGACATGCATGTATATTCATATAATCCACAACACGTAAACACGGCACATGAAACTCAACCTTTCATAGCATTAAAGAATCATTTCATAAATCTTATATTCACATAGCATAACGATTAAGGTTCATTTCATAAACAGAAGTTCACATAACATGTAACTGTCATTCATGCATTTAATAATGGAAACATAAAATAAGGCCTAGTTTCAGGTACCAAATCTGATATTAACCTTCTATTTTATTTTGATGTTCCATCTAGTCGTGTTCTAAAATATTGACTACATGTATAAATAACATTTACAATTATTTATGTGAACCAGATGTACGGATCCTAGATCCGTGCAACTGGGTCAACCCGATCTGGGGGTGTGTTTTATGCATCCCACGAGTGTCTCACGCGTCCAAACCCTAGTTTCATAATTATGTTGGTAAACCTAACCTTTTAGTTATATTCACGTAACCTTTTAGTTATGTTCGCATAACCATTTGCAGTGTATGACAGACCTATAAGACCTTTCAAAACTTTATGCTGTAATGATATAACCTTTATGCATAATAATTTAACTTTTTTGTTATAATAATATAACCTTATGTTATTCTTTAAGTACATAAAAGTTATGATATTTGTAAATAAATGTTATGCTAATATAACATAAAGATTAAATTATTATAATATAAAGGTTTCAGCTATACTACATGAATTTTTATAGTGAAACAAGCCTAAGTTATTCACTGAAAGATTATGAAATCTGTACAATAAAGATTATATTATTACAACATAAATGTTATGACATAAATTTAAAAAAAAAACTAGACGCGGATCTGGATCGGACCCGACCCGCGTGCGCCTAATTGCATGAATCATGATGCAAACACTTGGTGCACACAAATACTACTCAATGACATTATTATAATATGTAATATTTGATGTGTACTAAATATCATATAATATAAGATGAAACACCAAAATACAATTGAAGCTCTAGTTACACAAAAAAGTAAATGTAATATTAGTCAAATGTAAAAATCTAGAATTTTTAGAAGCTAGCTAATGCAATTGAACTACCACCACTATAAAACCATTAAAAATTTGGAAATTAAGGGATATGTTCCTTATTGAGAATTACTTTTCTTATATATTTCTCCTGTTGCAAGAACTTTGCCATTTCTTTTTAGTAATAATTAATCTTGATCACGTATCTTTACCTTTGGAGAAATTGATTTGACATTTCATTTCATTCATATTGCTTTTAGAATTAATTGTGTTCCATTGGGTAGAGAGAATATGGTCAGTCTTTCCTTAAGAAACATCGAGCTCATGTTGTACTTTCCAATATATAATTGACTGCGTCGTCAATTTTCTTGACAACGTGCATGCATCACAACATTCAAGAATATTGTGTAAAATCGTTTTACAATCTTATTTCGTTGGATGTGACAAGTGGGATTCAACATGAAAAATTATGTAGTATTTTTGTGTATATTAGATAATATTTTTACTTTTGTATTATATTATATAGTATGTGTATATAATACAAAAATATTATCTAATATATAAAAAAATATTATCTAATATACACAAAAATATTATATGTTGCACGACTCACATGCGAGAGGGAAGAGCATTGGGAGATCTCATGTGTATAATATGTAAGAGATTAAAATTTAAATGGGTAGGCTGAAAATGAAGAAATCTTTTTTGAATTGAGATTGAGGTAAAATTAGAAGAACAAATGAAAATTATAGCTGAAACGAAAAAGAATTAGAAACAAGCATTGGATCTCTAAAACAACACTTGATGGGAATTGGAGAGAGTATATAACATAGTAATACTTCCTCTAATCCTAATTTAATGTCGCTTTAGACTCCATTTGATGGAGGGATTTGAAATTTCTAGCAGTAAAATCATTGGTGATGTTTGGATATATACAAAGTTGAAATCTATCACTTTCATTTTGAAATGAATTTTGAGTAATATGGGTGAATTTCAAATTTATTTCAACTTGAGTGAATTTGAAATTCATTTCAAATCTTTAATTTTAAATCACTATATTCAAATGGATCCTGAAAGTTTTTGTCATAAATTAAAGAATATAATATATTGACAAAAATATTATTAATTAAACAATCTTCATCTCTCTCTACTCAACCCTAAATTAGTATGATTCTTTCTTTATCTCTCCAATAAATTATATCAAGAAAGAGATCTTGTGTGAATAAGTATAGCAAATATTAAAGAGTATATATGGTGTGCACTAAGTGCACATGCAATTCGGGTCGATCCAGGTTGATCCGAATCCGCGTATGTTTTTTTTTTTTTGCCTTTTTTTTTTGTGATTTATGTGTTATTTTTATATTATATTTATGTGACCTTTATGCTATATTCATGTCATCTTTATGAACAAATGTCTTTACTTTTATGTACTGCAACTTAGGAAAAAAAGAAGAAGAATTTCAACACAATTTGTACATATATACCTTTATGTGGTATTCATATGACCTTTATGTAATATATAAAAATGCAACTAACATAACTAAAAAGTATGAGTAATATCACATAAAAATATGTTAATCCAAAAAGATGCTGAAATTCTTCCATTTTTTTTTCTAAGTTCTAATAAATAAAGGTGATATTTGCACATAAAACTCATACTAATATAACATAATGGTCATACAAATATAACATAAAGGTAACACAAAAAAAAAAAAAAAAAAAAAATAAAAAACACGCGGATTCGGGTCGGGTTGAACTGGATTGCACAGATCTATGACCCATGCACCTGGTGCATGGGAGTTTTTGGGAATATTAAATAAGTAGGTTGATCGAGGATTAAAAGATCATTTTGAAATTGAGATCCTTGACGTAAACTTGGACGACAAGTACTTTTTTTAATGAGCTTAGAAAAGTGGGACAATAAAGATTAGAAAACTTGCATGATTTAAGTTCAAACTCTGATCATCACAATCTGCACCTTTATAAAGATTGGATGGTATCACTTGCGTTACAAGACTTGTGGTTTGGAAAACAAACACTTGAATTATAGCTCAAACGACAAATAATCGGAAATAAAATTTAACCCCTAAAACGACACTTAATAAGGATTGAATGAGGTATTATTTATTAACATTCTATTATTATATAAGTAGTCAAATGCTTATATATCTGGTGAAATTCAAATTCTTGAGTAATTCATTATTGATTACCTATTAAGCTCATTTGCCATTGAACAATGTGTTTATTTAATGATGTTAGAGAAAACAATTTTGACCCTTTCCATAATACATGTAATTATGAAACACCTCAGCCAAACAAATTTAAACATCTGAAACATTTGTGTAAATGTCGTTAAATCAACCATTCAAAGGTCGCAGATCCTTTTAACTTTGTCACGTTTACTTCAAATGATAAAATTTGCACAAAAACTAATGTGAGACCGTCTCACATAAGGCCTTACGTGAGACGGTTGCATTTATAATAAAAAAATGCATACTTATATTTGTAAATGACATACTTGAATAAACTCATACTTATATTGTAAAAAACATACTTATAAATCGCATACTTATAACTGAAAAACACATATTTATATTTATAAAAGACATATTTGAATCTCGTTGTACGTGAGATAGTCTCACAAGAGACCAACTCATTTTAAAATTTGTAAGGATCTATCTTTGAAAAATCAATTATTTGTTTCTTACCATTCTTGGGGGCGATTCACAGTTGTAACACTAAGAAATAATCCCCAACTTGTTCTAGATTCAATAATTTTGAGATAAATTAAAATTTTTAACAAATGATTATTGATGGCTTTTTTCAAAAATTTGAAACCGTCTATACCATATGGTGGGGGATTAGGTAGGAACTCTACCCTTACATTAATAGATAAAAGGAAAGACAATTACATTCTTGTAGAAGATCGACTCATAAATTCCATTTTGTGGGATGAATCGATGAGGTCAACATAGGTCAAGTAATAAATATGTATGTTAATATCGTAGAATAAGATTCGTAAGACGATTTTATAGAAAACCATTTCAAAAAACATACCTCACGCGCGAAAGCCAAGATACAAAAAGTTATTAATTATCATGCTTAAGACATTTCATCAGTTTATTGATGGTTACAATCTGGTGATTGGTAAAAGTTACATAAAAAAATTTAAACTTAAAACCTTGAATTTTCAGTGATTTAAAGAAATTTGAAATCACCTGTATATTAGAAATAGAAAATCTACGATTTCTTGAAATTCTCTTAAGAAATCATAAAATCCTTCAATCCAAATGTAACATTAGAACATACGTAGTTGTCTATCCAATGTTTTTCAGATATTGTACCTTATATATAGGTATTTCTTTTTGGTCCCTGTAACTATATGGATCTAACCTAATTTGATCACATGTTTAACATAATTTAAATGAATAAGATTGTTTAATAATATTTGAAAATTAAAAAAATGATTTATTTTTAAAAAATAATAAAAAATCTAAAATTATTTAAATAAATCCTAATACAACATACTAATCATATATATAAAAACATTTTGTATTATGGTGTTTCAAAAGAAGATGTGTTTTTTTTTTTCAATTGTTTTTCAAAAGAAGATTTGTCACCCTTGACGCAAATGGACCAACTTTTCTTATCAATCATTTTAAAATGAATAAAATCAAACCTCGTGACCAAATATGGGTCAATTTATCTAATTTTTCTGTCAACATCTAATTGTTTTTGTTGTGAAACCTCGGATTGACGATTCCTACACGTTACATATATTAATTCTCGATTTTAAAAATCAAACATTACCTTTTTTACCATTTCACCTGCAGATTAATCAACACGACTATAGTAATAATTAGCAATTAACTATTTTTTAATATTTTTTTAACCTCTATATAAGAAACTCCAATACACCATCTAACCCTTCCTAACAACATACCTATTCTTTGTAACAAATCAATTAAGAGTATTATTATTATCATCTAGAAGCTCAGAATCATGATGAAACTTGCAGTTTATTTTCAGATCCTTTTTTTCCTTGCTCTGATTTCAAATTTGGCAATAGCTGATCAAGAAGTTGGTAAGTTCATGCATGAATGAGTTAATATATTCTAGCTTTTATTAATCACTACTTATGAATATCACATTTTGATTAGTGGGGTTTTTTTTGTGTATTATTTTTGTTTTTAAATTCTACAATATTAATTGATGCATGCATGCATGCAGATGATGAAAGTGAATTCAGCTACGAAGAAGATAGTGAAAACGGGCCGGCCCATTGGGGAGAGATCCGGCCCGAGTGGAAGAAGTGTAGTGTGGGGAAGATGCAATCTCCCATTGATCTAACAAATGAAAGAGTGGACGTAGTGTCCCATTTGGGTGCATTAGATATATCTTATAACCCTTCTAATGCTACACTCATCAATCGAGGTCATGATATTATGGTAATCTATCTTAATTTGCCACCTTAATGAAATATTAATTTAATCTTAATTTCCTAATAATTATATTTTGAGTGCAGTTGAGGTTAGGAGGTGGGGTGGGGCATATTGAGATCAATGGAACCCAATATCAACTTAACCAAATCCATTGGCACTCTCCTTCTGAACACACTATCAATGGCATAAGGTAATTCCTTTTACTTAATCTTAATTATCTTTTTTCTTTTCATTTATAAAAATACATATTTCTTCATAAATACTTAATTTTTCTTTTTCCATTCACAGGTTTGATATGGAAGTTCATCTGGTCCACCAGAGCAACTATAATCAAACTGCTGTGGTTGCAATCTTATATAAATTTGGACATCCTGATTCCTTTTTATCCATGGTACGTTATTAATATATTATATATATTTGTATATCACATTCACAACCTTGTGCATTTAAAATTAAGTCTCGTGATATTTATTTGTTCTTTGAATTTTAGATTAAACGTGATCTACAAGTGATTGAAGAAACACATGATATTGAAAAGTTGGTGGGAATTATCGATCCTCGACTCATAAAATTTGGCAGTAGAAGTTACTATAGATACATTGGTTCACTAACGACACCTCCTTGCACTGAAAATGTTATTTGGACTATCGTGAGAAAGGTAAACTCTAAATTTATCATAAATTTAAAATTTTGATAACCAAACTAAATTAATGAATGAGTACTTCAACTATTTTTTCACTAACGACGCCGTATTTTCGATCTGAACCCCGTTTTTTCCACCGTTCATCATTTTCGGATCATCGCCGACGAGACGTCTTTGATCGGGGTCCATGGGCCCGGTCAAAGTCAACCCTTTGACCAAAATTACCATTTTACCCCTAAACCCTAAAATGCTCCGTTTGAGCTTGTTTTAACTCCGATCGAGCTCATTCTTTTTCCGTAGCGACCCAAATTTCATTTCCTATCTTCTCAGCCACTTGGACAGATCTGACCCTCTCGTTTCTTGGACTCCAATCTTTAGATCTCTCGATCTATCGCGTATTTAATGATCGTTTTTCCGTCGGAATCAGTTATCGCTTTAATAAAACTTATTAAGGACTTAAGAAATATTTTAACTTGTGTAGGCTATCTTTTGGACTGAGCACTTGGGTTATCAGACATCTAGACCTTGCTACTCACGTGGGAACCACCGAACGAGGTGGGGGTAATTTCTAATCTTTTATCTGTTTACTGTTTTCCCTATTTAAATGCATGATCGAGGAATACTAAATGCTGTGAATATACTTGTTGTGCCATAATATTACTCTGATCATGCATTCTGTTCGTCCCTTGATATTTTCTACTACTTTGTTGAGGTTTGGTGGACCTCTTGAAATGCACCAACGGTAGTGAGACCGTTTATAGGGTAAGACGGAGGAATTCCGCACCTATTCGTCCCTTGCCATTTCTAATATCTGTTGTGCATTTTATGTGCTGTGACAATGTGACTTAAGATTATTTTATTAGTTTTTATATATCTGTTATGAGTCACAAGAGGCGGATTTTATCCCCACGAGTGTATTCCACGCACTCACCCCTTAATCTGTACTCACAATACAAGAGATGAGGAGACTGAGGAACCCTAGATGGAGGGAGATGGTGCTATCTGTGGGCTCTGTTGTATAGAATGATGTAAAACAAACATTTTCAAACTATGTTTCAAACAATTTATGATTTGTAATATTTTGGGTACCTGTGAGGATGTGAGATCCTGACGTATAGTTCCACTGCGTATGATGTTTTATATTGGTGTGAGACCAATTGATATCGGCTGAGGCCGATGGTTGTTATGAGAAGGTTTCTTTCCGTCCCTTACCTTTTTCTTCTGTTGTCTCCTGCTTATTTCTTTCTGTGTTTGTTATGTGTCCCTTGATTTTCTATCTTCACGCCTGAGTAAAACTCTGATATTTTATGAAAAGAAAATGGGGCGTGACAGATGGTATCAAAGCAGTTCTAATTTTGAGAACTTGCTCGAATCGGTTTTAACAGTGGAAAAATGTGATTTCAAAAGTGTGTTTTTAAATTGTGGTCGGGTTTTTGGGAAAGTATAGATAGTCACTAATCTCTCTCCATAGGTGACCCTCCCTGATATAAAATCTGTGGAATTTGAATGATTGATTGTTATATGTTATGTGGCCCTGAACCGTTAGGTTTCGAGGGAGAGTGTACCAAGTATGGATATATGATATTAGAAATTCGTGTAATTTATTGGCAGATGAATAGGATCTATAGAGCTGGTAGAGGGAGAGAGAGAGTGCCTGTGATTGAGACTAGGGAGGAGCAACTGCGACATTGCTTTTATCAGAGTAGAATTACAGATGATAGATCCGTAGGAGAGCACGTAGCTAGTCTCCTCCACTGTTGGAGGGAGATTGGAGGTGTCTGAGGCCCGATTAGCGGGGTGGGGGCGTGCCTGCATTTGATTCACACCCTACCCCCGGAGTGGTAGGAGAGAGCGCGCACACTATATCACGACGAGTTGGTGTTCTCGTCGGTCGACCTGGTGCCTATTGCCAACTTTGGCAACGTGGCTAGAGGGATGCTGGAGTTGTGGGGCCGACATGGCCTTCGGACTACTCCGGAGCCATCGCCCTATGATCCTCTCAGTAACAACTCTGATTCAGAGCAGGATCCAGAGGAGGATCTGGAGGAGATTGACATAGAGGGGGATGATCCTCAGGACGGACCGGGGCCTCTGTCGCCTCCTGCTGATGTAGATTAGATGTTTGAGAAGACGTGTTATATGTATATATTATACTACACCTGATACATTATTCCATATGTATATGCTTCTATATGTATATGCTTAGGGTAGTTCATACTTCATAGATAGTGTACATACACCCTTTTGTTATGGTGTAGTACTATCCTTATTTTGTACTATGTATATATGCACTTATACCCTTTTGCTCATCCTATGAAGTTACGTTTATGTTTTAACATGTGAAACGCATTATCTGCTATATTTATGGAATTATTATGTAATCACAACGACTTACACATATATACGTCTCGTAACAGAAATATGTCGAGAGGCAGATCTAGGAAAGAGCAACCTCAGCCACCGGTAAACTAGCCAGAACAGGAAGAGACCGCCAACGTCGGAGATTTAGTTACTGTGCTACGAGGGCTAGCGCAGCATTTCGAAACAAATCTAGCCATCCCTCAGCCAGCTAGAGCTGACCCGAACTTGATTTATGAACAGTTCCGGCGGTTCAATCCGCCGACTTTTGACGGAAGGGAGGAACCGACAGTAGCGAAAGAGTGGCTAAGGTCACTCGACCGATTGTTCGGGCATCTCACATACTCTAAGGAACAGATGGTTAGCTGCGTCATCTTTCAGCTCACAGATGAAACGAGTCATTGGTAGGACTCGTACGAGCGAACTCTACTGCCAGCTCAGAGGGAAAGAATGACTTGGGAAGAATTCAAGGAGATAGTTTCTCGTTATTTTATTCCTCAGTCATATCGGGATCTGAAGGAGACAGAGTTCCTTCATCTCAAACAGGGGAGCTTGACTATAGGGGACTACGAACGACGGTTCAATCATTTGAGCCGGTATGCCCCTTCGAAAAGGGCCTTCGCTCAGAGATCAATTCGATCCTCACTGGACAGGGGACGATGACTTATGCGAGTGTCATCGAAAGAGCCCAAGAGATCGCTTCCCGGATGGGATTGGATGCAGCGCCCCTCAAGAGAGTTTTTCCTGTCCCTACCAAAAGAAAGTGGACTGGCCCAAGCCCGAGCTTTGTCCCGAATAAGTTCCCCAGGACAAGCAATGCTCCACTTCTTCCCGTCTCTTCGAGATTTTGGATCAAGTTGGGGAGGTTGCGTACCGACTAGCTCTACCGCCGAACTTCGCTGGAGTTCACAATGTCTTCCATGTGTTTATGCTATCGAACAAGAGGGCATAGAACTGGAAAAAGATCTAACATATGAGGAAGTCCCGATAGCCATCTTGGATAGAAAGAAACGACAGTTGAGGAATAGAGAGATGGCTATAGTAAAAGTCCAGTAGAGTTGTCACGGAATAGAAGAGGCAACCTGGGCATTGGAGGACGAAATCTTGAGAAAGTACCCCGACCTACCTTTCATAGGTACACGTTTATTTCTTCTCTAAGTATACGTTCAGTTTCGAGGATGAAATTATTTTAAGGGGTAAGGGATGTAGCACCCCGGACCAAAACGATGCATAATTAATTAATTAAATATTTAAACTCATAATTTAATATTTATGTGCGTATGTTTTGACTGTTTAATTAATTACGTGCGTTTCAAATATATGTTTAATGCACGAATTAAATCGATAATTTTCCTAGACGTGGAACATAGGATATTTTTATATCATTAGATGCGTAATAGAAAAACGAGAAGATAGAAATAAACTAGGGGTCAATCGGGGACCCGTAGCTCAAACAACGACGAAAAGGGCAAAACCCGAAGTTTTGATTGGAAAATCGAAAGATATTATCGATGAACAGTAACTTGGAAAAGTCAATGATGAACAGTAAACTAGATTTTTCTCATGAATAGTAACTTCGGATTTTTTATAAATAGAGGTGATTTCGATTAAAAAATCACCGTTTCTTTGATAGAGCCAAACCCGACGAAAACACGTAAGTCCTACTTTCTCCTCTCTCTCTTCCCGTCTTTCTGTGTCCGGCGCGGCGCCGCCGCCGCCAGCCGGTCGCCGGAAAATTTCAAAGTTGTCGGTTTCGGCCGATTTTCGCACGCGACGTTCGTCTCGATGTGATGATTCTAGAATAAGTCTGGGAATTCAATTCCGATTTGTCGTTCGCCGGAAAACGACGAAAAACAGAAAACGAAACCCTAACCCTAACCCTTGTACCACCCTTTCTCTCTCTTCTATGTTTTCTCTCTCCACCGCGCCGGAGATACTGTCGGAGGCCGCCGGAGGTAAGGGGCCGACACTGGAGGACGGCGCCGCCGTGGGTGCCGGCGCCGGAGAAGGACACTGTATATATATGCATGAAACGTGCATGTGTGTGTGTATATATGTGTGCTAGTGTGTGTATTTGGTTGCATGCTGTTGTGGGCGGCGCTGGGTGGCGCCGCCGTGAGGGAAAGATCGGCCGGCGACGGGAGATCGCCGGCGAAGGACCGGGGAAGGTGGCCGGCGGCTGGAGTTCGCCGGCAAAGCAACAACAATGGGTGTGTGTGTGTGTGTTTACACCTTGCGCTGTGTGTGGGTGCGCGCTCCTGTGTGTGAGGGTTCGCGGCGGTTGGAGGTGGCCGGCGACGGGGAGTCGCCGGCCAGGGTCACGACGAGTGGTGGTGGTTGCCAGCGGCAGGTGGCCACCGGCCAAGTCAGGAGAGTGTGTGTGTGTTTGAATGTGTGTGTGTGTGTGTTCCATGCGTGTGTGTATATGGCTGTCTTGGGGTGTTGGTTGGCCAGGAAAGGTTGCCGGGGACGGGGAGTCGTCGGCGGAGGGGCTGGGAGTGGTCGCCGGCGACTGAAGTCGCCGGCCGGAAGTTTTGGTTGGGTTTGGATTTTGGAAGAAAACAGGGTATCGAAGGGTTTTGCGGTGTATTTTACAGGCACTATTCATGCCGAAATCCGGAGAGGGATGGCCTGAGGTGGTAGCCGGCGGTGCGAGGTTTCCGGTGAACCTGGGTGTGGCGGCAGGAGGCGCCGCCGCCGTGCCGGGCGACGCCGGGAAGTGGCCTGGTCGAGCAGGCCACCGTCGGGAGAGCTGGGAATGAAGCTGCCGAGACCACGCCCCGTTGCCGAGAAAACTCGGCAGCTGCCGAGCCGGGTCACGTTGCTGCCGAGAAATCTCGGCAGCTGCCGAGAAATGCTGATGGCCGCCGGGTTTTTTCACCCAACGCCGGGTTCGCGCATGCCGACGCGCACGCGACGTTGTGTTTTCGATCCGAACCCCGTTTTTCCCGTCGTTCATCGTTTTCGGATCATCGCCGATGAGACGTCGTTGATCGGGGTCCGTGGGCCCGGTCAAAGTCAACCCTTTGACCAAAATTACCATTTTACCCCTAAACCTAAAATGCTCCGTTTGAGCTCGTTTTAACTCCGATCGAGCTCATTCTTTTTTCGTAGCGACCCAAATTTCATTTCCTATCTTCTCTGCCACTTGGACAGATCTGACCCTCTCGTTTCTTGGACTCCAATCTTTAGATCTCTCGATCTATCGCGTATTTAATGATCGTTTTTCCGCCGGAATCAGTTATCGCTTTAATAAAACTTATTAAGGACTTAAGAAATATTTTAACTTGTGTAGGCTATCTGTTGGACTGAGCACTTGAGTTATCAGACATCTAGACTTTGCTACTCACGTGGGAACCACCGAACGAGGTGGGGGTAATTTCTAACCTTTTATCTGTTTACTGTTTTCCCTATTTAAATGCATGATTGAAGAATACTAAATGTTGTTAGTATACTTGTTGTGCAATAATATTACTGTGAAAGGACTGAGGTCCTCTGATCATGTATTCTGTTCGTCCCTTGCTATTTTCTACTACTTTGTTGAGGTTTGGTGGTCCTCTTGAAATGCACCAACGGTAGTGAGACCGTTTATAGGGTAAGACGGAGGAATTCCGCACCTATTCGTCCCTTGTCATTTCTAATATCTGCTGTGCATTTTATGTGCTGTGACAACGTGACTTAAGATTATTTTATTAGTTTTTATATATCTGCTGAGAGTCACAAGAGGCGGATTTTATCCCCACGAGTGTATTCCACGCACTCACCCCCTTAATCTGTACTCACAATACAAGAGATGAGGAGACTGAGGAACCCTAGATGGAGGGAGATGGTGCTATTTGTGGGCTCTTATGTATAGAATGATGTAAAACAAACATTTTCAAACTATATTTCAAACAATTTATGATTTGTAATATTTTGGGTACCAGTGAGGATGTGAGATCCTGACGTATAGTTCCGCTGCGTATGATGTTTTATATTGGTGTGAGACCAATTGATATCAGCTGAGGCCGATGGTTGTTATGAGAAGGTTTCTTATCGTCCCTTACCTCTCTCTTTTGTTGTCTCCTGCTTAGTTTTTTCTTTGTGTGTTATGCGTCCCTTGCTTTTCTATCTTCACGCCCGAGTAAAACTCTGATATTTTATGAAAAGAAAACGGGGCGTGACATACCCGCTGCCAAGAAAACTCGGCAGCTGCCGGGTGATGCGCCAAGCCCGCCGGGTTTTTCACCTGGCGTCGGGTGCACGCGTGCCCCGTCACACGCGACACCGTGTTTTCAATCCGAACCTCATTTTTTCTGCCGTATGTCAACATCAAGTCGTCGCCGACGAGATGTCGTTGACCGAGGGTCGTGGGCCCAATCAAAGTCAACCCTTTGACCAAAATTACCAAAATACTGTAGCGTCCCGGACTAAAATGAAACATAATTTATTAATTAAATATTTTAACACATGACTTAATAACTATGTGCGTATGTTTGGACTGTTTAATTATTTACGTGCGTTTCAGATAAGTGTTTAATGCACGTTTTAGATCGATAATTTTATTAGACGTGGAACATAGGATTTTTATATACCAATAGATGCGTATCGAGAAAATGAGAAGATAGAAATAAACTAGGAGTCAATCAGAGACCCGTAGCTCGAATGACGACGGAAATGGCAAAACTGGAAGTTTCGGAAAATCGGAGGATATTTACAGAGAATGGAAACAAAGATATTTACGTGAATAGTAACTTGGAAAAGTCCACCGATGAATAGTAACAAGATATTTTTGGGTGAATAGTGATTTCCGAATTCTATAAATAGGGGCTCCTCCGATTCATTTTTCACCATTTTTCCAAATGAGCCGAACGTACCGAAAACTCGTAAATCTCTCTCTTCTCCCTTCTCTCTCTCGCTTTTTTAGATTTCTGGTCAGCGGCGCCACCGCCGGCGCGCCGCCGTCGCCGCTGGCCGGAAAATTCAAAGTTGTCGGTTTCGGCCTATTTTCGTACGTGGCGTTCGTCTCGACGAGACAAATCTAGAATAGGTCTCGGAATTCAAATCTGATTTCTCGTTCGTCGGAAAACGGTGAAAAACAGCCCAAACCCTAACCTTCACCACCCCTTCTCTCTCTTCGGTTTTCTTTCTCTCTCTCGCTCTCTCTCGCCGGAGCAGCTGACCGGAGGTTCGCCGATGTTGTGGGAGTACACTGGAGGGCCGGCGCCGCCGTGAGTGGCGGTGCCGGAGACGAACAGTTGGTATATATATGTACACACGCATGTGTGTATGTGATGGTGTGTTGGTGTGTGTGTGCTGTGGTGGCTGTTGGGGGCGGCGCCGCCGGGTGGCGCCGCCGTGAGGGAATATGTGGCCGGTGACGGGAGATCGCCGGCGAGGCCGTGTGGAGGGTGGTCGGCGATTGGAAGTCGCCGGCCAAGAGATGGCAGTGTGTGTGTGTATGTATATATGTAAGTGTGTGTGTGATGATGTTTGTGGTGGATGTTGCGTGGCCAGAGGGTGGCGGCCGGCGACTGGAGGTCATCGGCCAGGAACTCCGGTGGGTGGTAGTGGTGGCCGGTGGCAAGTGGCCGCCGGCCAAGGTTGGTGAATGTGTGTGTGTGTGTTTAACCGTGAGTGTGTATGTGTGTGTATGGGTTTGGGAGTATATGTCTGGTTAAAGGTGTTGGGAAATGGCCTGCTCGAGCAGGCCACCGTCGGGAAATCTGGGAATGAAGCTGCCGAGAAAACTCGGCAGCCAGTCGAGCGCCGTGTCCCACTGCCGAGAAAACTCGGCAGCTGCCGAGCCGCGGGGTTTTGTGCGCGCCCGTCGCGTGCCAACGCGCACGCGATGTCTTGTTTTCGATCCAAATCCCATTTTTTCCGCCGTTCATCTTTTCTGAGTCGTCGCCGATGAGACGTTGTTGACCGGGGTCCGTGGACCCGGTCAAAGTCAACCCTTTGACCAAAATTACCATTTTACCCCTAAACCTAAAATGCTCCGTTTGAGCTCGTTTCAACTCCGATTGAGCTCATTCTTTTTGCGTTGCGATCCTTATTTCATTTCCTATCATCTCAGCCCTTTGGTGTGAACTTTTTTCCTTGTCTCCTAAATCCCAATCTTTAGATCTCTCGATCCGTGGTGTTATTAATGAACGTTTTTCCGCCGGAACCCTTTATAGCTTTATTTATACTGTATTAAGAATCTAAGAAACGTCATAACTTATGTAGGCTACTTGTTGGACTGATGTTGAGTTATCTGACCTTTGATACTCGCTACTCGAGCACGAAGTTATCAGATTATCGGACCTAGCTACTCACGTGGTAACCACCGTACAAGGTGGGGGTAATTTCTATCCCTATATCTATTCACTATTTTCCCTATTATAAGCATGATTGAGGAACACTATATGCTGTGAATACATTTGTTGTGCCATATTATTACTGTGAAAGGACTTCGGTTCACATTGCATGTTCGGAGGGTTCTCTGGATCGTAAAAGAATTGTCTTTCCCCCTTCTAATACTCTGAAAAGGTCTGGCGGTCCTTGAAATGCGCTAGCGATATTGAGACCGTTTATTAGGGTAAGACGGGGAATTCCCACACCTATTCGTCCCTTGCTATTTCTAGTATCTGTTATGCATTTTATGTGCTGTGACAACGTGACTGAAGATTATTGTACTAGTATATTTATATCTGTTGAGGGTCACAAGAGGCAAAGTTATTCCCACGAGTGTATTTCACGCACTCACCCTCTTATTCTGTACTCACACTACAGGAGCTGATGAGCATGGTGAACCCTAGTCGGAGAGAGAATGGGTTGTTCCTGACTTTGTTGTAACGAGACGATGTCTCCAAACATTTTCAAAATAATATTTTAAGTTTGTTCACGTTTTGTAACTAATTCTGAGTAATTTGTGAACGAGAGATCCTGATGTTGTTTCCGCTGCTTTATTATGATGTTTATATCGGTAGTGAGATCGATTGTTTTCGGCAGAGGCCGACTATTGATAGAAAAAGGTTTCTTATCGTCCCTTATCTCTTTCTTTTGTTGTCTCCTGCTTATTTCTTTCTGTTGTGTTATGCGTCCCTTGCTATTCTCTCTTCACGCCCATGTGAAACTCTGATAAAATATGAATAGATTTTTGGACGTGACAGATGGTATCAGAGCCATTCTAATGTTGAGAATTTGCTCGAACTGGTTTTAAAAAAATGGGAAAAACATGATTTCGAAAGTGTGATTTGGAAACGAGAAAGGTTTTTGGAATGAGTTTTAAAGTCAGAAATGTGTTATTTGAGAACGTGAAAAGGTTTTGAAAAGACACCGATAGGCACCATCCTCTCTCCATAGGTGACTTTCCCTGAACATAAGATTTGCGGAATATGAATGTTTGTCTGTTTTGTGATTTTTTACCTTGAACCATTAGGTTTTGAGGGAAGCATTACAGATGTCTAGGATAAGATTCACCGCTAGGATGCGAGTGCTAGAGACGCGTGAGGAAAGACTTAGACATCGTTTCTACGAGAGTAGTGTGACGGGTGACGTATCGGTCGGTGAGCATGTAGCTAAGCTGTTGCACTGCTGGAGGGAGATTAGAGGCACCGGGAGTAGTATCACCAGTATCCAAGCCTGTTCACACCTGATTCAGACCTTGCCCAATGAGTGGGTAGAAAGGGGACATCTAGTTTACCGAGATGAGATCGTACACTTGTTGGTGGATCACATTCCTGACGTTGACTTCGAAAGGGTAGCTAGACAAATGTTGGAGCTATGGGGCCGAGATGGCCTCCTAACTACTCCGGAGCCGGTACCTAATGATCCGTCCAGCAGTAGCTCTAAGTCGGAGGACGATCCGAAGATTGGCGACCCCTAAGACGGAGCGCCTGGGTTACTAGGGCCTCCACTGCCTCCTGCTGTAGCAGTATAGACGTTTTGAGAAGACTCTATTATATGTATATATAACGCTACAAACAGTACTCTATTCTATATGTATATGTAAAGGGTAGTTTATACTTCAAAGATAGTGTACATACACCTTTTGGGATGGTGTAGGACTACCCTTAGTAGACTTCTATGTATATACGCGTACGTACGTTCTCGCTTATTTTTATATAGTATATGTTTATGCCTCTTCTTATGTATCGCGTTACTCTTCTTACGTATAAGTAAGCTTTATGTTACTCCAATGACTTATATATATACATATATCATATTAGAGATATGTCGAGAGGAAGACCCCACAAAGAGCAACCCCAGCCGGCCAACCAGTCGGAGCGAAAAGAGACTGCCAATGTTGGGGATCTAGTTACTGTGCTACGAGGATTAGCACAGCATTTCGAAGTGAACCGAGCTGTCCCACAACCAGCTAGGGCTGACCCCAACTTAATCTATGAACAGTTCCGGTGGTTCAACCCGTCGACTTTTGGTGGGAAGGGGGAACCAACGGAGGTGGAAGAGTGGCTAAGGTCACTCGATCGTTTGTTCGGCCATCTAACTTGCTCTAAGAAACAGATGGTCAGTTGTGCCATCTTCCAGCTCACAGATGAAGCGAGTCACTAGTAGGACTCGTACGAGCGAACGCTGACGCCTGTTCAAAGGGAGCAAATGTCGTGGGAAGAGTTCAAGGAGGTGGTTACTCACCACTTCATCCCTCAGTCCTATAAGGACACGAAGGAGACAGAGTTTCTCCATCTCCGACAGGGGAACTTAATTGTAGGGGAGTATGAGCGGCGGTTCAATCAGTTGAGCCGGTATGTCCCACATCTGGTGGATACTGATCTCAAAAAGGCCCGAAGATTTGAGAGGGGCCTTCGTAAGGAGATTAGTTCGATCCTAGCTGGGCAAGAATAGATGACCTATG
The DNA here is from genome assembly GCA_954870855.1 of Scutellaria minor. Lineage (NCBI taxonomy): Eukaryota > Viridiplantae > Streptophyta > Magnoliopsida > Lamiales > Lamiaceae > Scutellaria > Scutellaria minor. The sequence goes on along the minus strand of OX940729.1, from coordinate 17,072,015 downwards.
CAAGTGTTATCGAGAGAGCCCAGGAGATCACCTCCCGAATGGGTTTGGATATGACACCCCTCGACCAAGTTCTCCCTACTTCTGGGAAAAGGAAGTGGAACGACCCGAGTCAGGAGTTTGCCCCCTATAAGTTTCCAAGGGCAGACAATGCTCCACTCCTTCCCACTCTCAGAGCAAGTAATGCTCCACTCCTTCCTACTCCCCGACCTACGAACCTGTGCCCAAGATGCAGGAAGGTGCATACGGGACCGTGTCAGCCCGAAGCACGGAACTGTTACACCTGCGGAGTGCCAGGGCATATAGCGGTCCACTGTCCGAGGTCTCGGAACTTGAGGCCGATGGCGGGTAGAGCACGGGCTTACGAATCGCCCAGGAGCTGCAGAGGGAGCTGAGGGATGATGCCAGGTATGCTATCAATAACTGATATACCTGTTTACAACTTGTTGATGCTGGAATGAAATACACATGCATATCTGTTATTTTTCTGTAATTGCTGAAGCATGAGGACGGTAGGATAGTCGCTCGGACTCTAGAAGTGAGTATCCCCTCGGGAAATACGGTAAGGACAGAACACCTACACCGTCACCTTAGGATTGCTTTCGAAGATAGGATCCTTCTAGATGATCTTCACGCTTTGGAGATGAAGGATTTTGACACGATCTTGGAGATGGACTGGCTAGAGTCCAATCACGCGGTAATCAAATACCGTGCAAGGAAGACTGTCATTCAAGCACCTGGAGAACCGGAGTTCACCTTCCGTGAGACCCAAATAAAGTCAACTCAAGGAATATTTTGGACATAAAGGCAACCGAGATGCTTAGTAAAGGAGATTGCAAGGCTTAGTTGGTCAACATGGTGAACTTCGAGCAAGAATCGACTTCTGCTGAGAAGGTGTCGGTGATAAAGGAATTCATAGACTTGTTTCCAAAGGATTTACCTGGTCCTCCACCGGATCAACAAGTGACCTTTGAGATCGATCTTGTTTTAGGATCTGCACTGGTGTTAGAAGCTCCTTATTGGATAGCACCGAAAGAGTTGTAGGAACTAAAGTTCCATTATAGGAACTATTGGACAAAGGTTCCATCGGACCAAGCGTGTAGCCTTAGGGAGCTCCAGTGCTCTTCGTGAAGAAGAAAAAGGGGAGCTTACGGATTTGTGTCGATTACCAAGAGTCGAACAAGCGGACTATAGAGGACAAGTATACACTGCCTCGAAGTAAAGATCTCTTTGATAAATTAAGAGGAGCCAGTGTGTTCTCGAAGATAGACTTAAGGTCTGGGTATCACCAGATAAAAGTCAAAGACGCAGATGAATCACCAATCAGTACTATGAGATGAAGAAGGAGAAGAATAAAGAGTAGAAATGCGGTTCGGCCAGGAAGGATTGAGAAAGAATTGGAAAAGCTCAGGACCGACGAAAGTTCTGAACATCGAGCTTGGTCAAATAATCAAGGAACTTGCAAGCCTGAGTAAGTTCCTTGACGAGAAATGGAAAGACAGAAGCAACTCAGATACACGATAATGAGCTTTTTTTTAGCAAAGTATCTAGTTTCACAGCTCTTAGTACACGTTTAGTTCCGAGTCGCTCTTAGTACGCGTTCAATTTCGAGGATGAAATTATTTTAAGAGGTAAGGAATGTAGCGCCCCGGACCAAAACGAAACATAATTTATTAATTAAATATTTTAATGCATGACTTAATAACTATGTGCGTATGTTTGGACTGTTTAATTAATTCATGCGTTTTAGATAAGTGTTTGATGCACGTTTTAGATCGATAATTTTATTTGATGTGGAACATAAGATTATTATATACCAATAGATGCATATCGAGAAAAGGAGAAGATAGAAATGAACTAGGGGTCAATCGGAGGCCCGTAGCTCAAATGACGACAGAAGGGGCAAAACCGGAAGTTTTGAAAAATCGGAGGATATTTACGGAGAATGGAAATGAAGATATTTTTGTGAATAGTAACTTGGAAAAGTCCAATGATGAATAGTAACAAGATATTTTTGGGTGAATAGTGATTTCTGAATTCTATAAATAGGGGCTCCTCCGATTCATTTTTCACCGTTTTTCCGAATGAGCTGAACGCGCCGAAAACTCGTAAGTCTCTCTCTCCTCCCTTCTCTCTCTCGTTTTTTTAGATTTCTGGTCGACGGCGCCACCGCCGGTGGCCGGTGGTCGGAAAATTCAAAGTTGTCGGTTTCGGCCGATTTTCACACACGACGTTCGTCTCGACGAGACGAATCTAGAATAGGTCTCGGAATTCAAATCCGATTTCTCGTTCGCCGGAAAACGGTGAAAAATAGCCCAAACCCTAACCCTCACCACCCCTTCTCTCTCTTCGGTTTTCTTTCTCTCTCTCGCTCTCTCTCGCCGGAGCAGCTGACCGGAGGTTCACCGATGTTGTGGGAGTACGCTGGAGGGCCGGCGCCGCCGTGAGTGGCGGCGCCGGAGACGAACAGTTGGTATATATATGTACGCATGCATGTGTGTGTATGTGATGGTGTGTTGGTGTATGTGTGCTGTGGTGGCTGTTGGGGGTGGCGCCGTCAGGGAACATGTGGCCGGCGATGGGAGGTCGCCGGCGAGGCCGTGTGGAGGGTGGCCGGCGATTGGAAGTCGCCAGCCAAGAGATGGCAGTGTGTGTGTGTATGTATATATATAAGTGTGTGTGTGTGATGATGTTTGTGGTGGATGTTGCGTGGCCAGAGGGTGGCAGCCGGCGACTGGAGGTCGCCGGCCAGGAACTCCGGTGGGTGGTAGTGGTGGCCGGCAGCAGGTGGCCGCCGGCCAAGGTTGGTGAATGTGTGTGTGTGTTTAACCGTGAGTGTGTGTGTGTACGGGTTTGGGAGTATATGTATGGTTAAGGGTGTTAGGCTGGCCGGGAAGGGTTGCCGGCGAGGTAGGTGGTTGTGGCAGGAGGCGGCGCCGCCGCGCCGGGCGACGCCGAGAAGTGGCCTGCTCGAGTAGGCTACCGTCGGGAAATCTGGGAATGAAGCTACCGAGAAAACTCGGCAGCTAGCCGAGCGCCGTGTCCCGCTGCCGAGAAAACTCGGCAGCTGCCGAGCCGCCGGGTGTCGTGTGCGCCCGTCGCGTGCCAACGCGCACGCGACGTCGTGTTTTCGATCCGAATCCCGTTTTTTCCACCGTTCATCTTTTCCGAGTCGTCGCCGACGAGACGTCATTGACCGGGATCCGTGGGCCCGATCAAAGTCAACCCTTTGACCAAAATTACTATTTTACCCCTAAACCTAAAATGCTCCGTTCGAGCTCGTTTCAACTCCGATTAAGCTCATTCTTTTTGCGTTGCGATCCTTATTTCATTTCCTATCATCTCAGTCCTCTGGTTTGAACTTTTAGCCTTGTCTCCTAAATCCCAATCTTTAGATCTCTCGATCCGCGATGTCATTAATGAACGTTTTTCCGGTGGAACCCTTTACAGCTTTATTTATACTGTATTAAGGATCTAAGAAACGTCATAGCTTATGTAGGCTACTTGTTGGATTGACGTTGAGTTATCTGACCTTTGATACTCGCTACTCGAGCACTGAGTTATCAGATTATCGGACCTAGCTACTCACGTTGTAACCACCGTACAAGGTGGGGGTAATTTCTATCCCTTTATCTGTTTACTGTTTTCCCTATTATAAGCATGATTGAGGAACACTATATGCTGTGAATACATTTGTTGTGCCATATTATTACTGTGAAAGGACTTCGGTTCACATTGCATGTTCGAAAGGTCTTGGGGATTGTAAAAGAATTGTCTTTCCCCCCTTCTAATACTCTGAAAAGGTCTGGCGGTCCTTGAAATGCGCTAGCGGTATTGAGACCATTTATTAGGGTAAGAGGGGGAATTCCCGCACCTATTCGTCCCTTGCTATTTCTAATATATGTTATGCATTTTATGTGCTGTGACAACGTGACTTAAGATTATTGTACTAGTATATTTATATCTGTTGAGGGTCACAAGAGACAGAGTTATTCCCACGAGTGTATTCCACGCACTCACCCTCTTATTCTGTACTCACACTACAGGAGCTGATGAGCATGGTGAACCCTAGTCGGAGAGAGGATGGGTTGTTCCTGACTTTGTTGTAATGAGACGATGTCTCCAAACATTTTTAAAATAATATTTTAAGTTTGTTCACGTTTTGTAACTAATTCTGAGTATTTTGTGAACGAGAGATCCTGATGTTGTTTCCGCTGCTTTATTATGATGTTTATATCGGTAGTGAGACCGATTGTTTTCGGCAGAGGCCGATTGTTGATAGAAAAAGGTTTCTCATCGTCCCTTACCTCTTTCTTCTGTTGTCTCCTGCTTATTTCTTTCTGTTGTGTTATGCGTCCCTTGCTATTCTCTCTTCACGCCTATGTGAAACTCTGATAAAATATGAATAGATTTTGGGGCGTAACAAATACCCCTAAACTTAAATTGCTCCATTTGAGCTCGTTTTAACTCCGATTGAGCTCATTCTTTTTCCATCGTGACCCAAATTTCATTCTCTATCATCTCAGCCATTTGGACTGATTATCCATCCTCGTTTCTTCAACTCCAATCTTTAGATCTCTCGATCCGTCACGTGTTTAACGATCGTTTTTCCGCCAGAAATGTTTATAGCTTTAATTATACATTATTAAGGATTTAAGATACGTTGTAACATATGTAGGCTATCAGTTGGATTGAATATTGAGACACGAGATTTGAGACACGAGATCTGAGACTCGAGATCTTTGGTAGTCGCTACTCACGTGGTAACCACCGAACAAGGTGGGGGTAACTTCTAAACTCAATATGTTTACTGTTTTCCATATTTGATATTTGAATTGTTGAACTCTATGTGTTGTGATTACCATACTCATGCATACCATATGATACGATAAACGTGAATGGATGTCCTAAGTCATGATAGGGATGGACTGGTGGCCTGTAAAAAACACCGAGTATAGTTGAGTGCTCTTAGAGCCGTGTATTCTACGTTGTGTGCTATGCATTTTATATGCTGTGACTACTTGCTGAACTTTTATATATGTTTAATATGTGAACGGCTTAATAATATTAACACTTGGAAAGTATCCCCACGAGTGTATTCAACGCACTCACCCCTTATTCTGTACTCACACTACAGGAACTGACGAGCATGATGAATCCTAGATGGAGAGAGGAGGTGCTATGTCAGGATTGTGTATTTTAAGTTGACGTTTCACAAACAATTCCAAACAAAGTCTTATTTAATTCACGTCTTGTAAAATATTTTGATACATGTGACGGACGTAAGATCCTGATGTTTTGTTCCGCTGCGAATGTTGTATTTTATTGGTATTGAGACCGATTGCTATCGGTAGAGGCGGAATGTTGATATGTGAAGATTTCACATCGTCCTTTACCTCTTTCTTCTGTCGTCTCCTACTAATTCTTTCTGTTTGTATATGTGTCCCTTGCTATTTCTTTCTTCACGCCCGTGTGAAAACTCTGATATTTTATGAAAAGATTTTGGGGCGTGACAATGCATGGGTGACGAATAATGTAGATATCATAAATTACACAACACGAAGATAGTCAGTACAAACATGGACATTGACACAAATTTTTACATCAACATGATGAGAAATGTTAAAAATTTGAATTGACTTAAATAACATAATATTACTTTGTTTTTAGGGATTTTATCGATCCAAACCCCGAAAGATAAATTAATTATCAATGGAGGGTATGAAAGATAAATATTAAGGATTTGAAAGATTGGAAACTATCAAATTAAGATTTCAAAATGAAACAGTGTTAACTTTTCTCTATTAGGCGTTATCGCATTCTCTTCCCATAGCCGATATGTCTATAAATAACGCTGATGTGTCAATTGAAAAATGAAAATTAAAATTAGGGGTAAAAATTTAAATTGTTATTTTTTTTAGTTATATGATATTTGATAAAATATCCATTTGAATACAAAATTTATTATTATTTTTTATATGCTTTCAATATATGCTCTACTTTAATTACTATTAGATACATTTAAAAATAGTAATCAAATACGAAATATTACGTTGACTATCAATATATTACACTTGTAAAGATACCAATATTATCATGCAGATATTTGTTCAATATATCTCATATAATATTGATATTTTGCGATATTGATTTTTGTCCAATAATATATATCGAACAAATATCTATATGATAATATTGATATTTTTACACTTTTTTGCGATATTAATTTTTGTCCAATAATATACATCAATCAATATCGATATTTTGTAATATTGTATGCAATATAATATCGATATTTTGCGATATTGATATTTGTCCAATAATATATATCAAACAAATATTTGCATGATAATATTGATATATTTACAAGTGTAATATATTGATAATCCATGTAATATTTCATTTTTTTTTTCAATGACACATCAACGTAATTTGACAGTGTAATAGAAAAAAGTTAATGCTGTTTAATTTTAAAATCTTAATTTGATAGTTTAAAAAATTTCAACCCTTGGATTGATAAGAATATTAAATTAAAATAATTCCTAATTTATGTGGAGGGAAAAAATAAAGAGACCATAAACCAATGGAAAAAAATGTAGAAAATTTGTAGGTATAGTGGACGCTCAAGTCTATTGACAATTGACACATTTATTATGAGGTAGTCATGGAATTAAAAGAAAATAAAATCTGAATACGAAACAATTGCCGACAATATACTGCATCCATTACATACCACTGGACAAAATGTAAGATGCAAAAAGGAACCAAAAAAAGTGGAGGAAAACATACAAGATATTGAATAACATTCATAACTTCAAATGATTATTTGTAACCTCAGTCTGAATACATGAGCTGCAACATCGAAATGGAATGCAAAGGCACGGACACGAAGTTCCCCAGAAACCTGATTCATTGATGTCCGATTCTTTGGATCAAGATTTACGCATTTAGGTGCTATTCTAACTACACGAGCCACATCATGACACACTCTTATCCAACATCTTAGAAAACATCAAATTTTGAGCAATTTTCATGGGAAATATTGAGGAAATCCCCTGGATAATTCCCAAACATGATTTCCAAGACCACCACACCAAAGCTATAAACATCACATTTCTCCGTAACAACCATGGTCAATGCTAGCTCTATAAATTTAACCAACAAACATAACATCAGATACATATATAGACCATAAATGTAGAATATATTAATATGTAGTGTACTAATTAATACTTTGATTAATATCAATTTGTTACCTCAATTATGACATCTATGTACCGTTGGTGTTTAAACTTATACAATTTTCTAATCATTGGCCACAAATCACAAAATTCTTTTATTGCTGTATAAACTTTATTTTGACACAATTTTCGGCCAAAATAGATGTTGGAAAACTAAAAAATGCAACCTCCTCCAAATATCAGCCAAAATGTATTAGTTATATGCTAAAATGACCATTTCTAAGCCAAATTATTATATCTCTAAGTAAATTTCATATTCTTTTTAAATAGTAAGCACAAAATTGGGCCTTGTCCATAAGTTGCTACCGGCCCCAACAGCCTTCTTCAGCTCATATTTATATAAATAAAAGGAAAAATAGGGTTAATTTCAATTTTTTTTTAACCAAGTCTATATTTTTCAATTTTGATTCTGTAAGTTTCAAAATATTCCAATTTTAGTTAATTTTTCTTATTTTGGTTTTATATGATTAATTTTTTTTTCAATTTCAATCCAATTTTCATCGAAATTTCCAAAATCGCCAATGTCACATTAGATTTCCCGACGATCATCCGATCAAAATTGGATTGAAATTGGAAAAAAATTGAAACATATAAGAGCAAAAATATAAAAAAATGAAACATATATGACCAAAATTGGAAAACGTGTATTTGGTTGTCTAATTAAAAATGGAAATGGTCTTCCATACATGACGAAAATTGAAATTAACCCTAAATAATATCATACATCAAATTTTAAGATAAATCAATTAATTCAAAAATAAATTTTGAAATATTACAATACAAATTATTTTCTTTGTACAATAAATATCTTTGAAACATAATATTGCGAGTTGTATTTAAGTAATTATTTTAAGTTTTTTTAACATAATATAAATATGTATGTAAATGCTTTAAAATTTTATATTTTACATTGAATTTGTACATGTTGTAATGGAAAAATTAGGAGCCCATTTTGAAGTTTGGACTCAGACCTAAATATTGATAGGTACGAGTCCCTATATGAGAATTGGGAACGTTTCAAGAAACTGGTGGCAAGTTGTTCACATTAATATATATTAGAAGCACTCCCAATCCTATTTGTTGATGGACATAAACATGATTGATGTTGCTAGTGGAGGATCATTGGTTGATATGACTTCAAAAGAAACAACAAAACTTATTTCGAAAATGGCTATGAATTGTCAACAATTTTGCACTTATGAAGTACCATTCAAAATGTTAGAAGAGGTAAATGATTGTTTTGTTAATGAAAAATAAATTGAACTAACCTTTTTTGTTCGTCAACTTGCTGCAAGTGTTACACAAGTGAAATCATGTTCGAGATGGAGAGATGATCCTATTAATTATGTCATGGGAAAATCAATAAACAACACAATATGAGGAGAATGATAGTCCACCACATCAATAGAAAGAGCAAAACTATCAAGGACAATCATTGGGACAAAATTCCAACCCATCTTAGAAGGACATAACGCTGACTATTCTGCTTACGTTATTTTTGGTAGACTATTCTGCTTTTATATGCATATAGATAGATATATATCTATTACACTATATAAGTATGGATGTTTCATCCATTTTTCATAATGCCAATTTTAACCCTCCTACATAATTAAATCAAATTAAATTAAATTAGAGTCCTAATTAATGAAAACTCTTTATTAAGGATAGTAACATCATTCAATATTTATTTTATTTTTTTATTTGATTATAAAAGGCAAGAGTCTTTTACATTTCAAACTCTTCTTGAAAAAATTACATGTTTTGGTTATTTTGCTTTTATAATCTAGAGAACTTTGAATCTTAGACTAAAACTAGTGTTATATTAATATATATTTTAAGAGCTTTTCAACAATATATTATAAGCATATATAAAAAAAATTATAAATTTCATATTTTAATTAAAGTATGTTATTATAAGAAATTATGTTCTTATGCTTTTTTTTCAAAATCTTATTTAATTTAATAGAGTCAATCCAAATCACAATTTTAAATAACATAATTAAACTAAAAATAGTCTTATATTAGTATATATTTAAAGAGCTTTTCAATAATATATTATAATCATATTCTGTAGCGCCCCGGACCAAAAACAAGCATAAATGATTAATTAAATATTTAAACCTATGATTTAATAATTATGTGCGTATGATTTGACTGTTTAATTAATTACGTGCGTTTCAGATAAGTGTTTAGTGCACGTTTTAGATCGATAATTTTATTAGATGTGGAACATAGGATATTTATACACCATTAGATGCGTATCAAGAAAACGAGAAGATAGAAACGAATTAGAAGTCAATCGGAGACCTATAGCTCGAACGACGATGAAAAGGGCAAAACCCGAAGTTTCGGTCGGAAAACCAAAAGATATTTCCGGTGAATAGTAACATGGGAAAAGTCAACCGAGGAATAGTGCCGAGATATTTTGGGTGAATAGTGATTTCCAAATTCTATAAATAGGGGCTCTCCCGATTCATTTTTCACCGTTTCTCCGAACGAGCCGAACGCACCGAAAACAAGTAAGTTTCTCTCTCCTCCCGTTTTTCTGCCCCAGCGCGCACGACATTCGTCTCAATGAGACGAATCTAAGATAGGTCTCGGAATTCAATTCCGATTTCTCGTTCGCCGGAAAACGGTGAAAAACAGCCTCTTAACCCTAACCCTAACCCTTTCCACCACCTTCTCTCTCCTCTATTTTTCTTTCTCCTCTCGCCGGAGTTGATCGTCGGAGGCCGCCGGAGGTCAGGGTCAGTTGCTGGAGGGCCGCGGCCGCCGTGGATGGCGGCGCCGGAGATGGACAGTAGTATATATATGCATGTCGTGCATGTGTGTGTGTGAGTTAAGGTGTGGTGGTGTGTGTGTGTTGTGCTCGCTATTGGGGCGGCGCATGGTGGCGCCGCTGTGTGTGAACTGGTGGTCGGCGACGGGAGGTCGCCGGCGAGGCCGTGGGGAGGGTGGCCGGCGACTGGAAGTCGCCGGCCAAGCAAGAATAATGGGTGTGTGTGTGTGTGTTTCCAGTCGCCGGCCAAGCAAGAACAATGGGTGTGTGTGTGTGTGTTTCCACCATGCGTGTGTGTGTGAGTGTATCTCCTGTGTGTGTGTGCGTGGCGGCTGGAGGTGGCCGGCGACGGGGGGTCGCCGGCCAGGGCTACAGCGGGTGGTGGTAGTCGCCGGCGGCGGGTGGCCGCCGGCCATGGGAGAGGGGCAGTGTGTGTATGTGAGTGTGTGCGTGAGTGAGGGGGTGTTTATATATGTTGTTTATGTGTGTTGGGTTGGTCGAAAAAGGTTGTCGGCGACGGGGGGTCGCTGGCTGGGGGTCTGGGAGTGGTCGCCGGCGACAGTAAGTCGCCGACCGGAGTTTTGGGGTGGGGTTGGGTTTTCGAAAAACTGAGCATCGAAGGATTTTACGGCAAGATTTCAGGTACTATTCACCGCCGGAATCCGGCGAGGGATGGCTGGAGGTTGTAGCCGGCGGTGCGAGGTATCCGGCGAACTAGGCGGCGGCGGTGGAGGGCGGTGCCACCGCGTCGGGTGACGTCGGGAAGTAGCCCGGTCGATCAGGCCAACACCGGGGAGAGCTGGGCGTTGGCTGTCGAGAAAACTCGACCAGCCCTGTCGAGCCACGCCTTGCTGCCGAGAGCTGCCAAGTGTGCGCGTCTAGCTGCCGAGAAAAACTCGCCAGCTGCCGAGAGCCGCCGAGCCTTGCTGCTGATAAAACTCGGCAGCTGCCGAGAGCTGCCGAGACGCCGAGCCTTGCTGCCGATAAAACTCGGCAGCTGCCGAGCCGCCGGGTGCCGCGCGCGCCGGTGCGCGCCCGTCGCGTGCCGACGCGCATGCGACGCCGTGTTTTTGATCCGAACCCCGTTTTTCCCGTCGTTCGTCTTTTTCGAGTCATCGCTGACGAAACGTCGTTGACCGGGGTCCGTGGGCCCAGTCAAAGTCAACCCTTTGACCAAAATTACCATTTTACCCCTGAACCTAAAATGCTCCGTTCGAGCTCGTTTTAACTCCGATCGAGCTCATTCTTTTTTTATCGTGACCCAAATTTCATTCTCTATCATCTCAGCTATATGGATTGATTATCCATTCTCGTTTCTTCAACTCCGATCTTTAAAGCTCTCGATTCGTCTCGCGTTTAACGATCGTTTCTCCGCCGGAGTCTTTTACAGCTTTATTTATACAATATTAAGGATCTAAGAACACCGTAACATATGTAGGCTATCAGTTGGGTTGAACATTTGGAACACGAGATCTGAGACACGAGATTCGAGATACGAGCTTTGAGACACAAGATCCTTGGTACTCGCTACTCACGTGGTAACCACCGAACGAGGTGGGGATAACTTCTAAACTCTTATAATATTACACTACAGTATTTAATATACTATGATGATAAACGAACGCATGCTTATGAATTTAATACTAAATGACATGTTGAACCTTATGTGTTGTGTTTATATGCTATGATTAATGTGTTCATGCATGGTTCTTCTGTCGTCCCTTACTATCTTCTACTACTCTGTTGAGGTTTGGTGAGCCTCTTGAAATGCACTAGCGGTATTGAGACCGTTATACAGGGATAAGACAGGAAATACCCGCACCTGAGATTTGTGAATGGACAGAGGTCCATATTTATATGAAGAGACAGAGGTCTGCTTCATAATACGGGGGAACAATGATACCTGTATTACGGGGGAACTATGATACCCGTATAATAAGTCGGGGAGTACCCGCACCTGGGGTCAACGGGAAGTACCCGCCCTCGCTGCAGATATGAGCACTAATGGGTCAATGTGTCCATAAAGGTTCCGAATTATGTGCTATACACTCTATATGTTGTGTTTCTGTGCCAATCTTGAATATGTTTGATATGTTATGTCTACCTAATACTTGTTAAAAATGGAAAGTATCCCCACGAGTGTATTCCACGCACTCACCCCCTTAATCTGTACTCACACTACAGGAGCTGATGAGCATGATGAACCCTAGATGGAGAGAGGCGGTGCTGTTTCTGAACTTGGGATTTTAGGAATTGTTGCACAAACATTTCCAAAACAATATTTTAAGTTTATTCACGTTTTGTAATTATTTCTGAGTATACTGTAAATGTGAGATGTAACGCCCCGAAATCTTTTGGTCAAAATATCAGAGTTTTTCATTTTTGGGCGTTAAGAGAGAAAGGGGAAAGAGGCGTACATGATATATAAAAGAAAGAATAAGGAAAGGACAAGGAGTGGTACACTTGGAACATCGGATACAACCGATAAAAAGAAGTTTAAAACATTACGCAGTGGAAATATACCATCAGGATCTCATACAAGAAGGAGAAATCCAATTTTCTTATACAAACGAATAACAGCTTTAAAAGATAAAATCGGACAAAGGACACAGCTGATAGGGCACCTCTCTCTCTACGCGTCAGGATTCCCTTCTTTGCTTGTAGTGTGAGCACAGAATAGGGGTGAGTGCGTTGAATACACTCGCGGGGATACTTTCCAACTTTTATCAGTTATTAGGTGAGCACAACAATCCAACATATAGTAGTTCGGCAAGTAGTCATAGCATATAAATGCATAGCACACAATGTAAAACACACGGCTCTAAGAGCACTCGACTATACCCATTGCATATCTAACATATGGTGCTTTTTACGGGCCACCAGTCCATCCCTAACATGACGTATGGTGTTTTTTACAGGCCACCAGTCCATCCCTATCATGACGTATGGTGCTTTTTACGGGCCACCAGTCCATCCCTAACATGACTTAGGACATCCGTCCACGTTCATCGTATCATAAACTTTGTATGAAACAGTAATCACAGCATATAATCACAGCACATAGAGTTCAATTATCAAATATGGAAAACAGTAACATCTTGAGTTTAGAATGTACCCTCACCTCGTTCGGTGGTTACCACGTGAGTCGCAAGTACCAACGATCCCGTATCTCGGATCTCGTGTCTCAAATCCCGTGTCTGAAATCCCGTATCTCGATATTCAATCCAATAGATAGCCTACATACGTAACGGTGTTCTTAGATCCTTAAAAACATATAATTAAAGCGATAACAGACTCTGGCGGAGAAATGATCGTTAAACACGCGACGGATCGAGAGCTCTAAGGATCAGAGTTGAAGAAACGAGAGTGGATATCCAATCCATATGGCTGAGATGATAGAGAATGAAATAAGGATCACAACGCAAAAAGAATGAGCTCAATCGAAGTTCAAACGAGCTCAAACGGAGCAATTTAAATTTAGGGGTAAAAAGGTAATTTTGGTCAAAGGGTTGACTTTGACCGGGCCCACGACCCTCGGTCAATGACGTCTCGTCAGCAACGACTCGATACGGATGAACGACGGAAAGAAAACGAGGTTCGGATCGAAAACACGGCGTCGGGTGCGCGTCGGCACCCGACGGGTGCGCACGGGCGCGCGCGGCTTCCCGACACCCGACGGCTGCCGAGTTTTCTCGGCAGCTGCTTCTCCCGGCGCACGCCTGGTCGAGTTTTCTCGGCCAGGTCCTTCCCAGGTCGCCGACGCCCAGGCTGCTCGACCAGCCACCTTCCCGGCGCGGTGGCGCCGCCCTACGCCGCCGACGCCTACCTTACCGGAATCCTTGCACCGCCGGCTACCACCTCCGGCCGTCTATCGCCGGATTCCGGTGGTGAATAGTGCCCGGAATCTCGCCGCAAAACCCTTCGATACCCTGTTTTTCCCAGATTTTCAACCCCAACCAAAACTCCGGCCGGCGACCTCCCGTCGCCGGCAACCACTCCAAGTACCTCCGCCGGCGACTCCCCGTCGCCGGCAACCCATTCCGGCCAAGCCCAACCACCATCACAGCCTTTACACCCTCTTGCATAAACACACACACACTTACGTATACACACACACACACCGATCTTCCCAGCTCCGGCCGGCGGCCTCCTGCCGCCGGCGACCACCACTCATCACTCTCACCTTGGCCGGCGACTGGGGGTCGCCGGCCACCACCACCGCCGAGCACACACACACACACAGCAAGTTACACACACAAACACACAGCGTATGGTGTACCACACACACACACACATCATCAAGACTTGGCCGGCGGCCACCTGCCGCCGGCTGCCTCCCCCGAGCCTTCGCCGGCGACCTCCCGTCGCCGGCCGTTCCTTCCCACACAGCGGCGCCACCCGGCGCCGCCTCCAACAACATGCAACACCACACACAACAACACACCTTAACACACACACATATGCACGATCATGCATATACACACACTGTCCTTCTCCGGTGCCGCCACCCATGGCGGCGCCGGCCCTCCAGCAGGTCACCCTACCTCCGGCGGTCCTCCGGTCGTCAGCTCCGGCGAGAAGAGAGAGAAAAAACAGAGGAGAGAGAGAAGGTGGTGCAAGGAATAGGGTTAGGGTTTAGGGGCTGTTTTTCGCCGTTTTCCGGCGAACGAGAAATCGGATTTGAAATCCGAGACCTATCCTAGATTCGTCTCGTCGAGACGAACGTCGTGTGCAAAAATCGTCCGATTCCGACAACATTGGATTTTCCGGCCACCGGCCGGCGGCGCCGCCGGCGGTGGCCCGCCGGAGACAGAATCCCGGAAAAAGAAAGAGAGGAGAGAGGGACTTACTCATTTTCGTCGCTTTCGGCTTGTTCGGCTCGTTCGGAGAAACGGTGAAAAATGAATCGGAGGAGCCTCTATTTATAGAATTCGGAAAACACTATTCACCGAAAATATCTCTGTTACTATTCATCCAAAATATCTCGGCACTATTCATCGGTTGACTTTTCCCATTTAACTATTCACGTAAAATATCTTCCGGTTTTCCGACCGAAACTTCGGGTTTTGCCCTTTCCGTCACCGTTTGATCTACGGGTCTCTAATTGACCCCTAGTTCGTATCTATTTTCACGTCTTTCCAAAACGCATCTTATGGTATGAAAATATTCTATATACCATGTCCACGAAAATTATCCGTCTAAGTCACGCGTTAAACACGTATCTGAAACACACGTAATAAATTAAACAATCAAAGTAAACGCGCATACTTATTAAGTCATACGTTAAATATTTAATTTAATCAATTATGCTCGTTTTGATCCGGGGCGCTACATAAGATCCTGATGGTTTAATCCGCTGCTTTTATAAGTTGAATATATCGGTATTGAGACCGAATATTATCGGTAGTGAGACCGACTGTTGATATGAGAAATGATCCATATCATCTCTTTCTTCTATCGTCTCTTATCCCCTTCTTCTGTTGTCTCTTTCTATTTCTTCTTCACGCCCAAAGAAAAACTCTGATAAAATATGAAAAGATTTTGGGGCGTGACATATTCAAACTCTTTTTGAAAAAATTACGTGTTTTGATTATTTTGCTTTTATAATCTAGAACATTTTGAATCATAAAATAAAATTAGTCTTATATTAAGATATATTTAAAGAGCTTTTTAATGATATATTATAAGCATATATAAAAAATATATTATAAATTTAATATTTTAATTAAAGTATGTTATTATAAGAAATTATGTTCTTATGTTTTTATGTTTTTTTCAAAATCTTATTTAATTTAATAGAGTCCATCCAAATCACAATTGTAAATAACATAATTAGACTAAAATTAGTCTTATATTAATATATATTTAAAGAGTTTTTCAATGATATATTATAAGCATATATAAAAAAATTATATTATAAATTTAATATTTTTATCAAAGTACGTTATTATTAGAAATTATGTTCTTATGTATTTTTTTTTTCAAAATCTTATTCAATTTAATAGAGTCCATCCAAATCACAATTGTAAATAACATAATTCCTAATTTAATATGTAAAAAAAAGAAGGAAATAAATTATGGGAAGTATATGTTTCGACCATTTTTCATAATGTCAATCTTAATCCTCCTACATAATTAAATCCAATCAAATTAAATTAGAGTCCTAATTAAAGAAAACTCTTTATTAAGAATAGTAACATAATTCTATATATATATTTATTTATTTATTATAAAAGGCAACAGTCATTTACATTTCAAACTCTTCTTGAAAAAATTACATGTATTGATTATTTTTGTTTTATAATCTAGAACATTTTGAATCTTAAACTAAACTTAGTCTTATATTAATATATATTTAAAGAGATTTTCAATGATATATTATAAGCATATATAAAAAAAATTAATTTAATATTTATGTTATTTTTCTATTTGATTATAAAAAACAAGAGTCATTTACATTTCAAACCCTTCTTGAAAAAATTACATGATTTGATTATTTTTCTTCTATAATCTTAAACATTTTGAATCTTAAACTAAAATTAGTCTTATATTAATATATATTTAAAGAGTTTTTCAATGATATGTTATAAGCATATTTTAAAAAAATTATAATATAAATTTAATTTTTTATTAAAGTATGTTATTATTAGAAATTATGTTCTTACGTTGTTTTTTTTTTTTTTCAAAATCTTAATTTTAACTCTCCTACATAATTAAATTAAATTAAATCAAATTAAATTAGAGTCCTAATTAAATAAAACTCTTTATCATGAATAGTAACATAATTCAATATTTAATTTTTTTTTATTATAAAAGGCAAGAGTCATTTACATGTCAAACTCTTCTTGAAAAAATTACATGTTTTGATTATTTTTCTTTTATCATCTAGAACATTTTGAATCTTAGACTAAAATGTGTCTTATATTAATATATTTTTAAAGAGCTTTTCAATGATTTATAAGCATATATAAAAAGATTATATTATGAATTTAATATTTTTATTAAAGTATGTTATTATTAAAAATTATATTTTTATGTTATTTATTTCAAAGTCTTATTTAATTTAATAGAGTCCATCCAACTCACAATTGTAAATAACATAATTCCTAATTTAATAAGTAAAAAAAAAAAGAAGGAAATAAATCCAACTCACAATTGTAAATAACATAATTCCTAATTTAATAAGTAAAAAAAAAAAGAAGGAAATAAATTATGGCAAGTATGGATGTTTCGTACATTTTTCATAATATCAATTTTAACCCTCCTACATAATCAAATCAAATCAAATCAAATTAGAGTCTTAATTAAAGAAAACTCTTTATTAAGGATAGTAACGTAATTTAATATTTATTTAATTTTTTTATTTAATTATAAAAGGTAAGAGTCCTTTACATTTCAAACTCTTCTTGAAAAAATTACATGTTTTGATTATTTTGCTTTTATAATCTAGAACATTTTGAATCTTAGACTAAAATTAGTCTTATATTAATATATATTTAAAAGAACTTTTCAATGATATATTATAAGCATATATCGTGGAATATATTTCTGATAAGCATATATTATCAACATATAATAATATATATTTAAAGAGTTTTTCAATGATTTGGAGTTTTAAATCATTGGCTCTGGTGACAAAATTTTACCAACAAGAGCACGAGCAGATTACGATTATTCCATTATCATCGACGATAGTGGTTTGTCTTCAAATCTGGTTGATGCTTATAATTACTATTAACAAATAATGAAATACACACATAGAGAATCAATACTCACTTCACCATTAAATTATTTCTTAGCCTTCATCTTTTATCACTATCGTCTTCTGTTTATTCATAGCAGTTGTATGAACATGTATCGATTTTGATCGAATTTTATTTCTCTTTTACAGTCTTTTTTTTTTCTTTTACAGTCTTTATTTTTGTTTTAGGTTAGTTGCAACAAGCTAGCATAATACTTCTTTTAGGTCTTTATAATGTAATTTGTGTTCTGGTGTTTATAGTTTCATGCTTACATGAAATATTTTACATTTTTTATTTTAGATTATGGATCTTCTCTACCATGTTGGATTATTACAATTGCCAACTGTCCATCTGTCTCTTTTATACTGACTTTAATGATACATTTCTATAGATGTAGATGTATGTATATAATACTGTTTCACACATAATAGAAACTTACTGATGCTGAACTTTTGTCATTGTTATATGAAGATGCAGATTCAGTTGATTTTTTTAATTAGTATAATTCACCAATATAAATTAATCTTACTACAGGAATGTATGTTTACACATGTTTTATATTAATTGTAAATTATTTCCAAATTTTTTTATTAACTTTTATTTTAACATATAGTTAAAGAAAAAGTGGCGATGTCAATTGATGAGACAAGTAAAATTGATACTGATCCTGAAATTGGTGACTAGCTTAAGCCCTATTTTCATTATTTGTTTATAATATTGAATGTGTTTAATTTTTTATTTTATCTTCATTTATTATTGTTTAACTTTCTTCAATTATAATTGTAGATCAAACATGTTTTGGTTACTTTTAGTTGGTTGTGTCACGCCCCGTTTTCATACTTAAAATATCAGAGTTTTCTTGTGGGCGTGCAGGAAGAAAGAGGAGAGAGACATACATTTTAAAACAGAAGAAGTTAAAAGACGATAGAAAGATTTACATATACAAAACATCGGCAACAGCTGAAACAAAGCGTTTGAAACCTTTGAACAACGGAAAACTAATACAGGATCTAACAAAAGATAAATGGTATAACTTTACAAACGTGAAAGATTAAAAACATTATTTCGACATTGAGTTTTAGAAAACAAAAAGAGGAAACTTGATACGGCACCCTTCTCTCTACAATTCTTGATTCTCTTCATCTCCTGTAGTGTGAATATAGATAGGGGTGAGTGCGTTGAATACACTCGTGGGAGTAATTTTCATATTTTAACATTTATTTAATAGTTAATCAAATCAAACATATATGAGTTCACAACACGTAAAATGCATAGCACATAATTACAAATAAGTGCGGGTATTTCCCGTCTTACCCTACACACGGTTTTTATACCGTTGGTGCTTTTTACAGACCACCAGTCCCTCCGAAGCATTCAATACGGTTTTTATACCATTGGTGCTTTTTACGGACCACCAGTCCCTCCGACGCATACAATACAGTTTTTATACCATTGGTATTTTTTACGAACCACTAGTCCCTCCGAAGCATACAATACAACTTTTATACCGTTGGTGCTTTTTATGGACCACCAGTCCCTCCGAGGCATGAATGTGGACCTTAGTCCTTTCACAGTATAATAGTATGAACACAATATTCACAGCACATAGGGTTCAACAATTCACATATCAAATACGGAAAACATAAATATATAGAGATTAGAAGTTACCCCCACCTTGTTCGGTGGTTACCGTGTAGTACCCCGGACAAAAAACAAAGCATAATGGATTAATTAAATATTTAAACCTATAATTTAATAATTAATTGTGTATGTGTTGACATGCGTTTCAGATATATGTTTAAGGCACGAGCTAGATTGATAATTTTCTTAGACTTGGAACATAGGATATTTTTATACCATGAGATGCGTAACAGAAAAACGAGAAGATAGAAATAAACTGGGGGTCAATTGGAGACCCGTAACTCAAATGGCGAAGAAAAGAGCCAAATACGAAGACTAGGTAAAACGAGAGGGTAGAATCCGGATGAACGGTAAAACGGAAAAATAATATTTTAATGAATGGTAATTTAATTTTACTTGGTAAATAGTAACTTTGAAAATCTATAAATAGGGGCTCAGTCAATTCAAAATTTTCATTCAGTCGACGAAAACGAAAGCGACACGAACAAGTAAGTTTCTCTCTCTTCTCTCTTTCTTTACTTTTCTGCCGCCGCCGCCGCCGTCGCCGAAAAAGTAGCCGGAGTGCCGTCGCCGGAGCCACCGCCGGCCGGTAGCTGTGCTGGTGGTTGTGCGCCGGGTGCCGGTGTGTGCGTCGGGGACGGGATGTGCGCGTCGAGGTGGGCATCGGGGGCCGGATGCGCGCGCCGGGGCTAGGCACCGGGGGCCGAATGCGCGCGTGGGGCTGGACGTCGGGGGCCGAGTGTGCGCGCTGGCGCGCGGGCGCCGGGCGACGGGACACGGGCGCGCAGGCGCGGTCGATGAGAGATGGGCGTGCGGGCGCGGACGATGGGAGCAGAGCGCGCTGGGCACGGGCGCGCGCGCCGGGGGGAGCTGCCGAGAAAACTCAGCCACCCGTCTAGCGCCGTGTCCCGCTGCCAAGTTTTCTCGGCCACCTGTCGAGAGCCGAGCCCCGCTGCCGAGATTTCTCGGCTACTTGCCAACGTCGCCGGGTTTTTTCACCCGGCGCCGGGTGCTCGCGTGCCGACGCACGCGACGCCGTGTTTTCGATCCGAACCCCTTTTTTTCCATCGTACATCAACATCGAGTCATTTTTGACGAGATGTCATTGACCAAGGGTCATGGGCCCGGTCAAAGTCAACCCTTTGACCAAAAATTACCAAAATACCCCTAAACTTAAAATGTTCCGTACGAGCTCGTTTCAACTCCGATTGAGCTCATTCTTTTTGCGTTGTGATCCTTATTTCACCCTCTTTCACCTCAGCCTAAGAAACTGAACTTTCACCCTTGTTACTTCAACCTCAATTTTGAGATCCCTCGATCTGTCGCGCGTTAAACGATCATTCTTTCTCCGAAATTATTTATAGCTTTAATTATATTTATTAAGAATCTAAGAAACACTGTAACTTGTGTAGGTTATCAATTGGATCGTGTTTGTGATACTTAATACTAGCTACTCAACAAGGTGGGGTTAACTTCTAAATCTTTATATGTTTACTGTTTTCCTAGTAAAAACATGAACTACGGGATACTACATGCTGTGAATTTAATTGTTGTGCCATACTTATATTGTGAGCGGACTGAGGTCCACTCTGATCATGCATTTTGTCGTCCATTTCTACTTCTACTACTCTGTTGAGGTTTGGTGGTCCTCTTGAAGTGCACCAGCGGTATTGAGATCATTTTATAAGGTAAGACGGGGGAATACCCGCACCTATTCATCCCTTACCATTTCTAATATCTGCTGTGCATTTTACGTGTTGTGGCAACGTGCTGGTAGATGTTTTTATTTTCTTTTGGTTATCTGTCGTGTGTCATAAGATGCGGATGTTATTCCCACGAGTGTATTCCACGCACTCACCCCTTAATCTGTACTCACACTACAGGAGATGAGGAGACTGATGAACCCTAGTGGGAGAGATGGTGGTGCTATCTTGGGGATTTGTAATTTCAGGATGATGTTACTCAAACATTTTCAAACCATGTTTTAATCTATACACGTTTTGTAATATTTGGATACATATGACGAATGTGAGGTCCTGATGAATTATTCTGTTGTGCATGTTGTAAGTATCGATACTGAGACCGATTACTGATGTGTGAATGATATATATTGTCCCTTATCTCTTTCTTCTATCGTCTCCTGCTATTTCTTTCTGTTGTGATATGTGTCCCTTACTATTTCTATCTTCACGCTCGTGTGAAAACTCTGATATTTTACCAAAAGAAAATGGGGTGTGACAGGTGGTATCAAAGCTTAGTTCTACCCTTGGTAGAGCTTTGCTCGACCTTGTTTTTAAACGTGATTTCAAAGGTGTGATTTTAAAACGTGAGTTGGTTTTTGAAAGGATATAGATAGGCACCATCCTCTCTCCATAGGCGTCTCTCCCTGATTATGATACTTGTGGAAAAATGTGTTTATTTATTATATGGTACTGTATTGGCATGATATAAATTGTTAGGGTATGGAGGGGGTGATTATGGATATAGACTGATTATAGAAACTCGTGTAACTTCTACATGACAGATGAATAGAGTATATGTTACTGCTAGGATGCAAGTACCAGTTGTGGAGACACGTGAGGAGAGACTTCGGCGTTGTTTTTATGAGAGTCGAGTGACAGACGATAGGTCGGTAGGGGAGCATGTTGCCCGACTTCTACATTGTTGGAGGGAGTTAGGAGGTCTTAGAGGTAGTATTAGTGGGGTTCAAGCGTCTTTACATATGATCCATACCATGCCAGGTGAGTAGAAGACCAGGGCACGTTCAGCATATAGAGATGAGCTTGTGCATTCATCGATAGATTTTGTACCATTCGTCAACTTTGGGAATGTAGCAAGGACAATGTTAGAGGTGTGGGGTCGGTATGGTCTTCCGACTCAGGATGAGCCGAGTCTCTACGATCCGTCTAGTAGTAATTCCGAGTCTGATGCTGATATTGAGAAGGACCCGGAGGAGGATGAGGACCCTAAGGAGTATGATCCAGGGGCAGCACCGGGATCACCAGGACCGTCGCCTCCAGCCGCAGTTGCATAGACTAGAGAGATGACTTTTCTGATGTATATATATATACTATATGTGATATATCCCTCTATATGTACATGGTAGCTTTTTATGTCATGTAGATAGTGTACATAATCCTTTTGACATGATGTAAGGGCTACCCCCTATTTTGGCAGATATGTATATATTATGTTCGTGTAATCCCTTTTTGTGATAGGATACACGTTTATATCTCTTCTTGCATATCGCATTTATTTTTCTTTATCTATATTTTGTTATGTATGATAACGATGTATATATGTATGTAACCTAACAGAGTCATGTCTAGAGGACGACCTCGAAAGGAACAACCGTAAATGGCTAATCCGCCAGAGATAGCTGATAATGCGAACATAGGAGATTTAGTCTCGGTGTTGAGGGGATTGGCACAACATTTTGAAGTAACCCAAGCCAATCCCCAACCGACAAGATCTGATCCTAACCTTATATACGAGCAGTTTAGGCGATTCAATCCACCGATATTCGACGGGAAGGGTGAACCGACGAATGCGGAAGAGTGGCTATAGTCACTCGACTGACTATTTGAACATTTGACGTGTACCTAGGAACAGAAGGTCTCTTGTGCGATCTTCCAACTCACTGAGGAAGCGAGTCATTGGTGGGACTCGTACAAACGAACTCTATCGGCTGCCCAAAAAAATGGGATAACTTGGGAAGAATTTAAGGAAGTGGTTTCTCGTCACTTCATCCCTCAACCTTACCGGGATAAAAAGAAAATGAAGTTTTTACATCTCGATCAAGGAAATTCTGTAGTACCCCGGACCAAATATAAAGCATAAATGGTTAATTAAATAATTAAACCCGTGATAAAAATATTTTATGTGCGTTAAGTTTTAATTGTTTATGTGCGTTTCAAGTATATGTTAGGGTATGATTTAGACTGATGAAAATTCTAGGCATGGAACGTAAAATATTTTAGTTCCATGAGATGCGCCACGGAAAAACGAGAAAATAGAATCAAACTAGAGGTCAATCGGAGACCCGTAGCTCAAATGGCAAGGAAAAGAGCCGGATACAAAGGTTCGGTAAAACGGAAGGGGTAGAATCTGAATGAACGGTAAAACGGAAAATAATATTTTAATGAATGGTAAATTAATTTTACTAGGTAAATAGTAATTTTGAAACTCTATAAATAGGGGCTTAGTCAATTCAAAAATTTTCATTTTCCGCCGACGACGAAAGCGACACAAACAAGTAAGTTTCCTTTTCTTTTCTCTTTCTTTACTTTTTTTAGTCGCCGGAAAAGTCGCCGGAGCGCCGCCGGAAAAGTCGTCGGAGCCGCTGCCGTCGCCGCCGTGCCGGAGCCGCTGCCGCCGTGCCGGAGCCGCTGCCGCCGACAATGGTGGTGGTGGTAGTGGTGCGCTGGGTGCCGGGTGTGCGATGGTGTGCGAGTGCCGGGTGCCGGTGTGTACGTCGGGGACGGAATGTGCGTGTCGGGGCATGCGTCGGGGGGTCAGGTGCGCACGGGGGCTAGGCGCCGGGGGCCGGGTGCGCGCGCGGGCTGGGCACCGGGGGTCGGCGAGCGCGAAGGCGCCGGGCACCGGGAGCGCGCGCGGGTGCGCACAGGTGACGGGGGCCGGCTGGCCGAAAAAACTCGGCAGCCGGGAGCTGGACGCGGGCGGGCACGGGCGACAGGACGGGCTGGCCGAGAAAACTCGGCAGCTGCCGAGCGCCGGGTGCCGGCTGGCCGAGAAAACTCGGCAGCTGGCAAGTAGGCGCGCCAACGTCGGGTGCTCGCGTGCCCATCCTTTCCCTTTCTAATATCTGCTATGCATTTTACGTGTTGTGGCAACGTGCTGGTAGATAGTTACTTTCTGTTGATTATCTGTTAAGTGTCATAAGATGAGGATGTTATTTCCCACGGGTGTATTCCACGCACTCACCCCTTAATCTGTACTCACACTACAGGAGATGAGGAAACTAGTGAACCCTAGTCGGAGGATGGTGGTGCTGTCTTGGGAATTTATGATTTCAGGCTGATGTTCCCCAAACACTTTCAAACTATGTTTTAACAATTTACGTTCTGCGATGTCTGAATACGTATGTTATTTGTGGGATCCTGATGAAATATTCCGCTGTGCATATTGTAAATATCGGTAATGAAACCGATGGATTATCGGCAGGGGCCGATTGATGTGTGAATGGTATATGTTTGTTCCTTATCCCCTTTCTTCTGTCGTCCCTAATCTCCTTCTTTCTGTTGTGATATGTGTCCCTCTCTAATTTCTATCTTCACGCCCGTGTGAAAACTCTGATATTTTAAGTGAAAGGAAACGGGGCGTGACAGGTGGTATCAGAGCATGGTTCTACCCTTTGTAGGACTTTGCTCACACCTGATTTCAAACATGTTTTAAATGTGAGTCGGGTTTTGAGAAAAAAATATAGATATGCACCATCCTCTCTCCATAGGTGTCCCTCCTTGATTATGATATTTGTGAAAATGTGTTTATTTGTTATGTGATTCTGTATTAGCATGATATAAATTATTGGGATATAGAAGGAGTGATTGTGGATATAGACTGACGATAAAAATACATGTAATTTCTATATGACAGATGAATAGAGTATTTATTGCTAGGATGTGGCCACCAGCTGTAGAATCTCGTGAGGGGAGGCTTAGGCATCGTTTTTATGAGAGTCGGGTGACAGAGGATAGGTGTATAGGGGAGCATATTGCCCAACTGTTGTACTGTTGGAGGGAGTTGGGAGGTCTCAAGGGTAGTATTAGTGGGGTACAGGGGTGCTTACATCTGATCCATACTATGCCGAAGGATTGGGAGGCTAGGACACGTGCAGCATATAGAGATGAGCTCGTGCACTCATCAGTAGACTTGGTACCATTTGCCAACTTTGGGAATGTGGCACGGGTGATGTTAGATGTGTGGGGACGGCATGGTCTTCCGATTCAGGATGAGCCTAGTCCTTATGATTTATCCGGTAGTAGTAGTAGTTCCGAGTCTGATGATGATATAGATGAGGACCCCCAGGAGGATGAGGACCCGGATGAGTATGATGTAGGAGCAGCACCAGGATCACCTTGACCACCGCCTCCGGCCGCAGTTGCCTAGACTAGAAATCTTACAGATGTGTTTGTGTACTACATATGATATATTTTCCCTGTGTAGGTGGTAGCTTTTATTTCATGTAGGTAGTGTACATAATCTTTTTGGCATAATGTGAAGGCTACCCCTTAGTTTGGCAGATATATGTATATATATATATATGATGTCCGTGTAATCCCCTTTTGGTGTTGGGATACACGTTTATATCTCTTTCTTGCATATCACGGTTATTTTTCCCTCTATCTACATGTTATTATGTATGATAATGATATATATACGTGTATAGATAAGTTAACAGAGTTATGCCACCTAGAGGACGACCCCGGAAAGTGCAACCACCGATGGCTAACCAGCCAGAACCACAAGTGGCTAATCAGCCAGAACCACAAGCAGCTAACCAGCCAGATAGAGTAGATAATGCAAATATGGGAGATTTAGCTGCAGCAATAAGAGGGCTAACCCAACACTTTGAGGTAAACCAAGCCAACCCCCAGCCAGCACGAGCTGATCCCAACCTCATATATGAACAATTTAGGCGTTTTAGTCCGCCAATATTTGATGGAAAGGGCGAACCAGCACACGTGGAAGAGTGGATACGTTCACTTGATCGGCTGTTCGGACATATGACTTGTACCCCGGAACAGAAGGTCTCCTGTGCAATTTTTCAACTTGCGGAGGAAGTAAGTCATTGGTGGGACTCATATGAACGAACCCTCTTGGCTGCCCAAAAAGATGGAATGACTTGGGAGGAATTTAAAGATGTGATTTCTCGCCATTTCATCCCTCAGTCGTATCGGGATAAAAAGGAGACAGAGTTTTTACACCTCCGTCAAGGAAATTCGACGGTGGGGGAGTATGAGCAGAAATTCAATCAGCTCAGCCGGTACGCCATGCACTTGGTAGATACCGACACCAAGAGGGCTCGAAGGTTTGAAAGGGGCCTTCGTCCAGAAATTGGATCTATTTTAGCTGGGCAGGAGGAGATGACATATGCCAGTGTCATTAGAAGGGCACAGGAAATCGCCTCTTGTTTGCATTTGGATAATGCACCTCCTAAGAAAACTTTCCCCGCTCCTATAAAAAGGGCATGGCCTGGCCCAAGCCAAAATTCTGCTCCGAACAAATTCCCAAGGGCAAATAATGCTCCTCTTCTTCCTAATCCCAGACTAGGGAATCCGTGCCCTAGATGCAAGAGAATGCACGTGGGACCATGTCAGCCAGAAACACGGACCTGCTTTAGATGTGGTGCATCGGGGCATATAATGGCCTACTGTCCGAAGGTGAGGAACTCACCAGCTACAGCCCCGAACTCGAGGCCAGTGGCAGGCAGGGCACGAGCCTTTGCCCTCACTCGTCCAGAAGCTGCAGAGGAGGCGGAGACGATAACAGGTATGTTACCCGTATGTGATATACCTGCCTTCATTCTATTCGATACTGGAGCGACGCATTCCTTTATATCTATCAACTTCTGTAAATTGCTGAAGCATGAGGATGATAGGATAGTCGCTCGAACCCTAGAAGTAAGTATTCCTTCAGGAAAGACAGTTAAAACAAGACACCTTTATCGTGACCTTAAGATCGCCTTCGAGGGTAAGATTTTTCTAGCCAATCTTCATGCGTTGGAGATGAAAGACTTTGATGTAATATTAGGAATGGATTGGCTGGAATCCAATCATGCGATAATTAAGTGTCACACACGAGAAATTGTCTTCCAAGCCCCAGGAGAACCGGAGTTCATCTTTCAAGGAACACGAGTTGGGAGTGACTCAAGGATTGTTTCAGCCATAAAGGCAACCGAGATGCTTAGCAAAGGAAATTGCGAAGCTTGGTTAGTCAACATGGTAAATCCTGAGCAAGAGTCAATGTCTATTGAGGAGGTGCCAGTAATAAGGGAATTCTTGGATGTCTTCCCAGAGGATTTACCCGGTCCTCCACCAGATAGACAGGTGACTTTTAAGATTGATCTTATTCCAGGGACAGCACCGGTATCAAAAGCTCCTTATCGGATGGCACCAAGAGAATTACAGGAGTTGAAGGTCCAAATACAGGAACTTTTGGACAAAGGTTTTATTAGACCAAGTGTGTCACCCTGGGGAGCCCCAGTACGTTTTGTAAAGAAGAAGGATGGCAGCTTTCGGATGTGCATAGATTATCGAGAGCTGAACAAGCGAACTATAAAGAATAAGTACCCACTACCTCGGATCGAAGATCTTTTCGATCAATTAAGAGGTGCTAGTGTGTTCTCTAAAGTTGACTTAAGATCTGGATATCACCAGATGAAAGTTGAGGACACGGATATATCTAAGACGGCCTTTCGGACAAGATACGGCCACTACGAGTTCGTAGTGATGCCATTTGGACTCAGTAATGCTCCAGCGGCCTTTATGGACTTGATGAATCGCATTTTCCATCCATATCTCGATCTCTTCATTATTGTATTCATTGACGACATCCTCATTTATTCGTGCGATAGAATGCACCATGAACAGCATCTCAGAATTGCATTGGAGGTTCTGCGTAAGGAGAAACTTTATGCAAAATACAAGAAATGCGAATTTTGGATGAACAAGGTAAATTTCCTTGGTCACATTGTTTCTTCCCAAGGGATCGAAGTAGATCCTGAGAAAGTGGAAGTAGTCAGTAAATGGGAGGCTCCAACAAACGTCAAAGAAGTACGAAGTTTTATGGGTTTAGCTGGCTACTATCGAAGATTCATAGAAGGATTCTCTAAGATCGCCGCTCCTATAACTCGCTTGACAAGGAAGGACGTAAAATTCCAATGGAGCGAGCAGTGTGAGTATAGCTTCCAGGAGTTAAAGAGGAGACTAACAGAGGCACCAGTCTTAACAGTCCCTGATGCAACTGGGGAGTTCGTAGTTTATAGCGACGCATCTAAACAAGGATTAAGATGTGTTCTGATGCAACAAGGAAAAGTAGTGGCATACGCATCACGCCAATTGAAAGTTCACGAACTAAACTACCCAACGCATGATCTGGAGCTAGCAGCGGTGGTACACGCTCTTAAGATATGGAGACACTATCTCTACGGCGCGAAGTGTGAGATCTACACTGACCACAAGAGTCTGAAGTACTTCTTTGAGCAGAAGGAGCTCAATATGAGGCAGCGAAGATGGTTAGAGTTGGTAAAGGATTACGATCTTATGATCCATTATCATCCTGGAAAGGCAAACGTAGTAGCAGATGCTCTTAACCGAAAAGGGAAATGGATGGTAACATCTATGACCACCAACCAATACCAACTGATCGAAGAGATGTCAAGGCTGAAATTAGAAATAGTCACGCCTCCAGACAACATCGAAGCTAGGATCGCAACGTTATCCATAAAACCTACATTGCGCGATCGAATCATTGAAACGCAGAAGGATGACAGCTTTCTAATGAAGATGAAAGCTCATATGGATAATGGACGAGCTGAAGATTTTTCTTTAGCGTCGGACGGGGCTCTTACCTTCAGAGGGAGAATCTGTGTGCCAAAGGACGAGAACCTAAGAAAAGAAATCCTCGAAGAAGCACATTGCACTCCAATGGCAGCACACCCAGGAAGTACAAAGATGTACCGGGATTTGAGGGTAAATTTTTTGTGGAGAAGTACAAAGAGACATAGGGCTTTTTGTTAAAAAGTGTCTCGTTTGTCAGCAAGTGAAAGCGGAGCATCAACGACCGGCTGGGATGCTAACTCCTTTAGAGGTACCAGAGTGGAAGTGGGAACATATAACTATGGATTTCGTGGTTGGATTACCGAACACTAGACGAGGGAACCACACTGTGTGGGTAATAGTTGATAGACTAACGAAGTCTGCCCACTTTTTGCCAATTAGGATGACTTTTGGATTGGATAAGCTGGCACGAATATATCTTGAAGAGATTGTTCGATTGCATGGTGTGCCGGTTTCCATCGTATCAGATAGAGATCCTCGGTTCAACTCTAGATTCTGGCAAAGTCTACAAAAAGAATTAGGAACCAAGCTGTCTTTCAGTACAACCTTCCACCCACAGACTGACGGTCAAACCGAAAGGACTATACAAATCCTAGAAGATATGTTAAGGGCATGCGTTTTGGATTTTCCCGGAAGCTGGGAGGACCACTTGTGCTTAATAGAATTTGCCTACAACAACAGCTACCAATCGACAATTGGAATGGCACCCTATGAAGCCCTCTATGGAAGGAAATGTCGCTCACCCATTTGTTGGGACGAAGTGGGCGAAAAGAAGCTTTTGGGGCCCGAATTGGTAGATCAAACGGTTGAGGTAATAAGGAAAATCCGGGAAAGAATGCGAGTAGCTCAGGATCGACAAAAAACATATACCGATAAGAGACGGAGGGAATTGATTTTTGAAGTGGGAGACAAGGTTTTTCTCAAAGTGTCACCCACAAAAGGAGTCTATCATTTCGGGAAGAGGGGAAAGGTAAAGTCAAGATACATAGGGCCATTTGAAATCTTAGACCGAATTGGGGAGGTTGCATATCGTCTAGCTCTACCGCCAGACTTCGCCGGAGTACATAACGTCTTCCACGTATCTATGCTCCGAAAATACGTATTCGATCTGAACCACGTAATTAGTCAGGAAGACGTAGGACTTGAGAAGGATCTAACCTACGAAGAGGTACCAATAGCCATATTAGATAGAAAGACCCGACGATTAAGAAATCGGGAGATGGCTATTGTAAAAGTTCAATGGAGCCGTCATGGAAGGGAGGAGGCGACTTGGGAACTAGAAGATGATATTCTAAAGAAGTATCCCAACCTACCCATATTAGGTACGCGTTTAATTTCGAGGACGAAATTTCTTTAAGGGGTAAGGGATGTAGTACCCCGGACCAAATATAAAGCATAAATGGTTAATTAAATAATTAAACCCGTGATAAAAATATTTTATGTGCGTTAAGTTTTAATTGTTTATGTGCGTTTCAAGTATACGTTAGGGTATGATTTAGACTGATGAAAATTCTAGGCATGGAACGTAAAATATTTTAGTTCCATGAGATGCGCAACGGAAAAACGAGAAAATAGAATCAAACTAGAGGTCAATCGGAGACCCGTAGCTCAAATGGCAAGGAAAAGAGCCGGATACGAAGATTCGGTAAAACGGAAGGGGTAGAATCTGAATGAACGGTAAAACGGAAAATAATATTTTAATGAATGGTAAATTAATTTTACTAGGTAAATAGTAATTTTGAAACTCTATAAATAGGGGCTTAGTCAATTCAAAAATTTTCATTTTCCGCCGACGACGAAAGCGACACAAACAAGTAAGTTTTCTTTTCTTTTCTCTTTCTTTACTTTTTTTAGTCGCCGGAAAAGTCGCCGGAGCGGCTGCCGGAGCCGCCGTCGCCGTCGCCGTCGCCGGAATCGCTGCCGGAGCCGCCGCCGCCGGCAGTGGTGCTGGTGGTGCTGGTGCACCGGGTACCGGGTGTGCGATGGTGTGCGAGTGTCGGGTGCCGGTGTGTGCGTCGGGGACGGAACGTGCGTGTCAGGACGAGCGTCGGGGGGTCAGGTGCGCACGGGGGCTGGGCGCCGGGGGCCGGGTGCGCGCGCGGGCTGGGCGCCGGGGGTCGGCGGGCGCGAAGGCGCCGGGCGCCGGGAGCGCGCGCGGGTGCGCGTAGGTGACGGGGGCCGGCTGGCTGAGAAAACTCGGCAGCCAGGAGCTGGACGCGGGCGGGCGCGGGCGACGGGACGGGCTGGCCGAGAAAACTCGGCAGCTGCCGAGCGCCGGGTGCCGGCTGGCCGAGAAAACTCGGCAGCTGCCGAGTGGGC
This sequence comes from Scutellaria minor, assembly GCA_954870855.1. Lineage (NCBI taxonomy): Eukaryota > Viridiplantae > Streptophyta > Magnoliopsida > Lamiales > Lamiaceae > Scutellaria > Scutellaria minor. Next base: position 17,040,712 of record OX940729.1, on the reverse strand, counting down.
GCGCCAACGCCGGGTCCTCGCGTGCCCCGACGCACGCGACGCCGTGTTTTCGACCCAAACCCCGTTTTTCCCACCGTACGTCAACATCGAGTCGTTTTTGACGAGATGTCGTTGATCGAGGGTCGCGGGCCCGGTCAAAGTCAACCCTTTGACCAAAATTACCGAAATACCCCTAAACTTAAAATGCTCCGTACGGGCTCATTTCAACTCCGATTGAGCTCATTCTTTTTACGTTGCAATCCTTGTCTTGTTCTCTACCACCTCAGCCTAAGAAACTAAACTTTCACCTTTATTGCTTCAACCTCAACTTTTGAGATCCCTCGATCCGGCACGCGTTAAACGATCGTTCCTTTTTCGAAATTAATTATGCCTTTACATATATTTATTAAGAATCTAAGGAACACTGTAACTTGTGTAGGTTATCAGTTGGGAGTTTGTGATACCTAGTACTAGCTACTCGACAAGGTGGGGGTAACTTCTAAATCTTAATCTGTTTATTATTTTCCTAGTATATGCAGGATCTGCGAAATACTATATGATGTGGATTTATTTGTGGTGCCATACTTATACTGTTCTGGGCATGCATTCTTCCCCGCTTCTCTTCTACTACTCTCGAGGTTTGGTGGTCCTCATGAAATACACCAGCGGTATTGAGCTCGCTTAATTGGGTGGCGGGCAGATCCCGTACCCATCCTTTCCCTTTCTAATATCTGCTATGCATTTTACGTGTTGTGGCAACGTGCTGGTAGATAGTTACTTTCTGTTGATTATCTGTTAAGTGTCATAAGATGAGGATGTTATTTCCCACGGGTGTATTCCACGCACTCACCCCTTAATCTGTACTCACACTACAGGAGATGAGGAAACTAGTGAACCCTAGTCGGAGGATGGTGGTGCTGTCTTGGGAATTTATGATTTCAGGCTGATGTTCCCCAAACACTTTCAAACTATATTTTAACAATTTACGTTCTGCGATGTCTGAATACGTATGTTATTTGTGGGATCCTGATGAAATATTTCGCTGTGCATATTGTAAATATCGGTAATGAAACCGATGGATTATCGGTAGGGGCCGATTGATGTGTGAATGGTATATGTTTGTTCCTTATCCCTTTTCTTCTGTCGTCCCTAATCTCCTTCTTTCTGTTGTGATACGTGTCCCTCTCTAATTTCTATCTTCACGCCCGTGTGAAAACTCTGATATTTTAAGTGAAAGGAAACGGGGCGTCACAAATTCAACGGTAGGAGAGTACGAGCAGCGATTCAATCATCTAAGTCGGTACGCCACACACTTGGTAGACACCGACATCAAAAAGGCTCGAAGGTTTGAAAAAGGCCTTCATCCAGAGATTGGATCCATTCTAGCTGGGCAAGGGGAGATGACGTATGCAAGCGTCATCGAGAGAACACAGGAGATTGCCTCTCGTTTGCATTTGGATGATATGCCTCCTAAGAAAGTTTTCCCGACTCCTGTAAAGAGAATATGGACTGGCCCGAGCCAAAGTTCTGCCTAGAATAAATTTCCAAGGGCAAACAACGCTCCATACCTTCCCATCCTCAGACCGGGGAATTCGTGCCCTAGATGCAAAAGGGTACATGTGGGGCTATGTCAGCCAGAAACACGGACTTGCTTCACATGTGGGGCACCGGGTCATATAGCAGCCAACTGCCAGAAGGCGAGAACCTCGCCAACTACAGCCCCGAACTCGAGGCTAGTGGCAGGCAGAGCACGAGCCTTTGCTCTCACCCGGCCAGAAGTTGCTGAAGAAGCTGAGGCGATACAGGTATGTTACCAGTATGTGATGTACCTACCCTCATCTTATTTGATACTGGAGCGACACACTCCTTTATATCTATCAACTTCTGTAAATTGCTGAAGTATGAGGATGGTAGAATAGTCACTCGAACTCTAGAAGTAAGTATTCCTTCAAAAAAGACAGTTAAAACAACACATCTTTACCGTGACCTTAAGATCGCTTTCGAGGGTAAGATTCTTCTAGCCGATCTTCATGCTTTGGAGATGAAGGTTTTGACATAATCCTAGGAATAAATTGGTTGGAATCCAATCATGCGGTAATCAAATGTCGTACAAGATAAATTGTCTTTCAAGCCTCAGGAGAACCGGAATTCACCTTCCAGGGGACACGAGTTGGGGTTGACTCCAGGATTATCTCAGCCATGAAGGCAACCCAGATGCTTAGCAAAGGGAATTGCGAAGCTTGGTTAGTCAACATGGTAAATCCTGAGCAGGAGTCAATGTCTATCGAGGATATGCCAGTAATAAGGGAATTCTTAGATGTCTTCCCAAAGGATTTACCTGGTCCTCCACCAGATAGAAAAGTGACCTTCAAGATTGATCTTATCCCAGGAACAACACCGGTATCGAAAGCTCCTTATCGGATGACACCAAGAGAATTACAGGAATTAAAGGTCCAAATACAAGAACTTTTAGACAAAGGTTTCATAAGACCTAGTGTGTCACCTTGGGGAGCTCCAGTACTTTTTGTAAAGAAGAAGGATGGCAGCTTTCGGATGTGTATAGATTATCGAGAGCTGAACAAGTGGACTATAAAGAACAAGTACCCGCTACCTCGAATTGAAGATCTTTTCGATCAATTAAGAGGTGCCAGTGTGTTCTCTAAAATTGACTTAAGGTCTGGATATCACCAGATGAAAGTCGAGGACACAGATATATCTAAGACAACATTCCGGATGAGATATGGCCACTACGAGTTTGTAGTAATGCCATTTGGACTTAGCAATGCTGCAGCTGTCTTTATGGACTTGATGAATCGCATTTTCCATCCGTATCTCGATCTCTTTGTCATTGTGTTCATTGATGACATTCTCATCTATTCGTGCGATAGAACGCACCATGAACAACATCTCAGAATTACATTGGAGGTTTTGCGTAAAGAGAAGCTTTATTCAAAATACAAGAAGTGTGAATTCTAGATGGACAAGGTAAGTTTCCTTGGCCACATTGTCTCTTCGCAAGGAATCGAAGTAGACCCTAAAAAGGTGGAAGTAGTCAGTAAATGGGAAACTCCAACAAACGTCAAGGAAGTGCGGAGTTTTATGGGTTTGGCTGGCTACTACCGAAGATTCATAGAAGGATTTTTGAAGATCGCTGCTCCTATAACACGCTTGACAAGGAAAGACGTAAAGTTTCAATGGAGCGAGCAATGTGAGCGTAGCTTTCAGGAACTAAAGAAGAGACTGACGGAGGCACCAGTCTTAATAGTTCCAGACGCAACCGGGGAGTTCGTGATTTACAGTGACGCATCCAAACAGGGTTTGGGATGTGTTTTGATGCAGCAAGGGAAGGTGGTGGCATATGCTTCACACCAATTAAAGGTTCACGAACTAAACTACCCAACACACGATCTGGAGCTAGCAGCTGTGGTACACATTCTCAAGATATGGAGACACTATCTCTATGGTGTGAGGTGTGAGATCTACACTGACCATAAGAGCCTGAAGTACTTCTTTGAACAAAATGAGCTCAATATAAGACAACGAAGATGGCTAGAACTGGTAAAGGATTACGATCTTATGATTCACTACCATCCTGAAAAGGTAAACATAGTAGTTGATGCCCTTAGCAGAAAAGAAAAGAGGATGATGACATTTATGACCACCAATCAGCACCAAATGATCGAAGAAATGTCAAAGCTGAAGTTGGAAATAGTCACACCTCCGGACAACATCGAAGCTAGAATGGCAGCGTTATCCGTGAGACCCACATTACGTAATCGAATTGTTGAAACTCAGAAGAAAGATAGCTTTCTAATGAAGATGAAAGCTCATATGGAAAATGGACAAGCTGAAGATTTCTCTTTAGCGTCTGATGGAGCTCTTATCTTCAGAGGAAGGATCTGCGTGCCAAAGGACGAGGAATTAAGAAAAGAAATTCTCGAAGAAGCACATTGCACGCCGATGGCCACACACCCAGGAGGTACAAAGATGTACTGAGATTTAAGGGTGAATTTTTAGTGGAGAAACATGAAAAGAGACATAGGGCTATTCATCAAGAAGTGTCTCGTTTGTCAACAAGTGAAAGCAGAACATCAACGACCGGCTGGGATGCTAACTTCTTTAGAGATACCAGAGTGGAAGTGGGAACACATAGCCATGGATTTCATGGTTGGGTTACCGAACACCAAACGAGGAACCCACGCCATATGGGTAATAGTTGATAGACTAACAAAGTCTGCCCATTTTCTGCCAATCAAGATGACTTTTGGACTGGATAAGTTGGCACGGATATCTCGAAGAGATTGTCTGACTGCATGGAGTGCCAGTTTCCATCGTATCAGATAGAGATTTTCGGTTCAACTCTAGATTCTGGCAAAGTCTACAGAGAGAGTTAGGAACCAAGCTGTCTTTCAGTACAGCTTTTCACCCACAAATTGATGGACAAACGGAAAGGACCATACAGATCTTAGAGGATATGTTAAGGGCATGCGTTTTGGATTTTCCCGGGAACTGGGAAGACCACCTGTGCTTGGTAGAATTTTCTTACAACAACAGCTACCAATCGACCATTGGTATGGCACCTTATGAAGCTCTCTACGGAAGAAAATACCGCTCACCCATCTGTTGGGATGAAGTGGGCGAAAAGAAGCTTTTGGGGCCTGAATTGGTAGACCAAACGATCGAGGTAATAAAGAAAATTCGAGAGAGAATACGAGTAGCCCAAGATCGATAAAAAACATATGCCAATAAGAGACGGAGAGAATTGAAATTTGAGATGGGAGACAAGGTTTTCCTCAAAGTGTCACCCACTAAAGGGGTTTATCGTTTTGGGAAGAGGGGGAAGCTGAAGTCGAGGTACGTAGGGCCATTTGAAATCTTAGACCGAGTTGGGGAGGTTGCATATCGTCTAGCTCTACCGCCGGAGTACACAACGTCTTTCATGTGTCTATGCTCCGAAAGTATATATTCGACCCGAACCACATAATTAGACAGGAAGGCATAGAACTTGAGAAAGATCTAACTTACGAAGAAGTTCCGATAGCCATACTAGATAGAAAAACCCGACGATTAAGAAATCAGGAGATGGCTATTGTGAAGGTTCAATGGAGCCGTCATGAAAGGGAGGAGACGACTTGGGAACTAGAAGACGAGATTCTGAAGAAGTATCCCTACCTACCCTTATTAGGTACGCGTTTAATTTCAAGGATGAAATTCTTTTAAGGGGTAAGGGATGTAGTACCCCGGACCAAAAACAAAGCATAATGGATTAATTAAATATTTAAATCTATAATTTAAGAATTAATTGCATATGTATTGACATGCGTTTCAGAGATATATGTTTAAGGCATGAGCTAGATCGATAATTTTCTTAGACCTGGAACATAGGATATTTTTATACCATGAGATGCGTAACGGAAAAACAAGAAGATAGAAACAAACTGGGGGTCAATCGGAGACCCGTAGCTCAAATGGCGAAGAAAAGAGTCAAATACGAAGGCTAGGTAAAACGAGAAGGTAGAATCCGGATTAACGGTAAAATGGAAAAATAATATTTTAATGAATGGTAATTTAATTTTACTTGGTAAATAGTAACTTTGAAAATCTATAAATAGGGGCTCAGTCAATTCAAAATTTTCATTCGATCGACGAAAACGAAAGCGACACGAACAAGTAGGTTTCTCTCTCTTCTCTCTTTCTTTACTTTTCCGCCGCCGCCGGAGCGCCGCCGCCGTCGCCGGAAAAGTTGTCGGAGCACCGCCACCACCGCCAGAGCCGCCGCCGTCGTAGGGGCCACCGCCGACCGGCAGCTGTGCTAGTGGTGGTGCGCCGGGTGCCGGGTGTGCGATGGTGGGTGAGCGTCGGGTGTCGATGTGTACGTCGTGGACGGGATGTGCGCATCGGGCTGGGCGTCGGGGGCCGGATGCACGCGCTGGGGCTGGGCGTCCGGGACCGGATGCGCGCGCGGGGCTAGATGCCGGGGGCTGGGTGTGTGCGCGGGGGCGCCGGCGACGGGAGCCGAGCGCGCTGGGCAAGGGCGCGTGAGCCGAGGGGAGCTGCCGAGAAAACTCAGCCACCCGCCGAGAGCCGTATCCCACTGCCGAGAGCCGAGCCCCGCTGCCGAGATTTCTCGGCCACTTGCCAAGGCCGCCGGGTTTTTTCACCCGGCGCCGGGTGCTAGCGTGCCCCGACGCACGCGATGCCGTGTTTTCGAACATTTTCAAACCATGTTTTAATCTGTACACGTTTAGTAATATTTGGATACATATGACGAATGTGAGGTCCTGATGAATTATTCTGCTGTACATGTTGTAAGTATCGATACTGAGACCGATTACTGATGTGTGAATGATATATATTGTCCCTTATCTCTTTCTTCTATTGTCTCCTGCTATTTCTTTCTGTTGTGATATGTGTCCCTTACTATTTCTATCTTCACGCCCGTGTGAAAACTCTGATATTTTACCAAAAGAAAAATGGGCGTTACATACCGCGTGTAAAGCAGAATAACAAGTTTTAGAGTGGTTGTTCCGATTGAGAGTCTGCACATGTAAAGAGGTTTCTTAGTTTCGTTATTACGATAATTAAATATATAAATTAATTATATAAACTCTCTCAATGAAGAAACGATAGGAAAAAAGGAATGCAATGAAAGCTTTAGAGATCAAGAATGAAGAAACTAGTATGGAAGGTTAAACATGTGATCATAAAGTGAAAGGGAAACAATTAGGCTTTGAATGGAGGAAAAACGAGCTAAAACGGAAGAAAAACGAACAAGGGCATTTTCGTAAATTCTGATAAAGTGTTGACTTTGACCAGGGGTATAATTATAAATACGGAAAATTTTTAGGGTTAAAATGAGATTTTAAAAGATAGAGGGCTAGAATGTAAGATCCTAAGAATTTAGGGTTCGCAAAACGGTCCCCGGATTGAACGAAATATAAAAAATGACCCCTTTCTCACCAAAACCCGTTCCGCCGACACTGGAAAATACGGCCGGCGACACCACATTGCCGGCGACACCACGCACACACACGACATAGACTGACACGCACACACGCACATCGGCGCGCACACGGCGTCCCCGACACTTCCTGTGCACCTCTCCCGGTACGTGCACAGTGCGCACACAGCGGCCTCCCGGCACGCACACACAGCGCCCGGCATGCACAACGCATAGCCGAGGTGTGCCCCTGCCCCGGCATCCGTGCGCGCACACCCACGCCACCGGCGCACACCAGCCCCCGACGCCAAACACACAATAACAACAGTGGCGCTGCTAGTGCCACCCACTCACACCCAGCCCCGGTCGGCGACGACCCGTCGCCGGCCACACCCCAACCCCCTTCTTGCTGGTGCGACACCGCACGCCGGCCACCAGCGAACACGGTGGCGCTGCACAGCGCCGTCCACAACACACATACACACACCACACAACACACACATAGCACACAAGCCGCGACGGTTCCGACGACGCGCCAAAGAATGCACGACTGTTGTGAAACTAGAGGGTGAGGGACAGAGGGAGCTGAGAGATAGAGAGTAGATCGAGAGAGAGAGAAGAGAACCAGAAAAGAGAGAAAGTAAGAGATGCGATAGAAAATAGGGTTTTTCGGGGTTTGACCGGTCGTTTCCCGACAAACGAGCCGTCGAAACACAAAAATGAGCCCAGATCTGGAATAGGCTCGTCGAAAGCTATAATTGATGTGAAAATCGACTCAAGCAAAGAAAAAAGTTCCAACGGCGGCGGCGCAGCGACCGCCGGCCGAAAAGCAAAGGAGAAAGAAGAGAGAGAAAAAGAGAAAAATCTACATTTTTTGACTTTTTCGATCGATTTATCATTTTGACGACTCGTTACGTATTATATATACGTATTTTTCGATTTTTTGTATTTTTCGCGATTTGAGTTACGGGTCTCCGATTGGCCTAATTTTCGTTTCTATCTTTTCGATTTTCGATTATGAACGTTTTGATAAAATATATTCTATGCTTTTCGATTAAACTATACTTCCGATAATTTAATCATGTATTATATCATTTTTCTGAAAAGCACATAATTAAATCAAATAATTAGGGGTTTAATTATTTAATTAGTCAATTATGCGTTGTTTCGTCCTAGGCGTTGAAGGTTGTGTTTTATTTTATATTTAATTCTTTTTTGAATTGTTGCATTTTTGAACAGCCGACACCATATATAAATGGCATCAAAGGAAACTTGTAGGACAAAAAAGAAAATATGCAAATTTGAAATTGATACCTATCCTAGAATTGGTAACTAGCTTAAGCCTTATTTTCATTCTTTGTTTATATTGAATTTATTTAATTTTTTTTATCTTCATTTATTATTGTTTAACTTTATTCGATTTTAATTGTAGATCAAACATGTTTTGGTTACTTTTAGTTGGTTGCGTTTCATTTTATATTTAATTCCTTTTGAATTGTTGTGTTTTGAACAACCGATACCAAAAATATAAATGACATCAAAGGAAACTTGTTGTCACGCCCCGTTTTCTTTTGGTAAAATATCAGAGTTTTCACACGGGCGTGAAGATAGAAATAGTAAGGGACACATATCACCACAGAAAGAAATAGCAGGGACGACAGAAGAAAGAGATAAGGGACGATATATATCATTCACACGTAATCGATCTCAGTACCGATACTTACAACATACACAGCGAAATATTTCATCAGGAACGATCGTTTAACGCACGATGGATCAAGGGATCTCAAAATTGAGGTCGAAGTAACAAGGGTGAAAGTTCGGTTTCTTAGGCTGAGGTGAAAGAGGGTGGAATAAGGATCGCAACGCAAAAAGAATGAGCTCAATCGGAGTTGAAACGAGCTCGTACGGAGCATTTTAAGTTTAGGGGTATTTCGGTAATTTTGGTCAAAGGGTTGACTTTGACCGGGTCCATGACCCTCGGTCAACGACATCTCGTCAACAACGACTCGATGTTGACGTACAACAGAAAAATGGGGTTCAGATCGAAAATGCGTCGGGGCACGCGAGCACCCGGCGCCGGGTGAAAAACCCGGCGGGCTTGGCGCATCACCCGGCAGCTGCCGAGTTTTCTCGGCAGCGGGCAACCCGGCGATCGGCAGCTGCTGAGTTTTCTTGGCAGCCTCATCTCCCGGCGCCCGTGCCCGCCTCCCGTCGCCCGCGCCCGGCGCGCGCGCTACCCAGCATCGTGTCCCAGCGCGCGCCCGCGCGCGCCCACACACCCGTCCCGGTGCCAGCCCCGCGCGCACCCGGTCCCCGACCCCGCGCGCACATCCGACCCCCGACGCCCGTCCCGACGCGCACATCCCATCCCCGACGCACACCCTAACGCGCACATCCCGTCCCCAACGCACACACCGACACCTGACGCTCGCCCACCATCACACACCCGGTGCACCACCACCAGCACAGCTGCCGGCCGGCGGCGGCGACGCTCCGGCGACTTTTCCGGCGAAAAAAGTAAAGAAAGAGAGAAGAGAGAGAAACTTACTTGTTCATTAAATTTTGTTTTCGTCGGCCGAATGAAAATTTTGAATTGACTGAGCCCCTATTTATAGATTTTCAAAGTTACTAATTACCAAGTAAAATTAAATTACCGTTCATTAAAATATTATTTTTCCGTTTTACCGCTCATCCGGATTCTACCTTCTCATTTTACCTAGCCGCCGTATTCGGCTCTTTTTTCGTCATTTGAGCTACGGGTCTCCGATTGACCCCTAGTTTATTTCTATCTTCTCGTTTTTCCGTTACGCATCTCATGGTATAAAAATATTCTATGTTCCAGGTCTAAGAAAATTGTCGATCTAACTCGGGCCTTAAATATATATCTGAAACGCATGTCAACACATACGAAATTTATTATTAAATTATAGGTTTAAATATTTAATTAATCCATTATGCTTCATTTTTGGTCCGGGGTACTACACTTGTTGGACAAAAAAGAAAATATGCAAATTTTAATGGTGCTAAGAAAAAAACTAGGTAGAACATGTTTTGCAGAATTGTGAAAAGAGATAAGCAATATGTAATTTAGAAGTTCAAGCGAATCTAATTAACTCTAAAGGTAATATATTATTTTTTAATTGTCTTTTTACTTTCAATTAAAGTTATTCTTTCATTTAAAATTGAAAATTGTATTTTAGTATATTTATCTAATTATGAATTTTAATGTTAGAAGAACATAAAATAAAAAAGAATGTTGTGTTGCATTCATTGCGGTGCAACAAGATTTGAGTATGAGCCTCCCACATCTATACTATATATAAAATGAAAGAAGTTGACAAATTTTACAGATTTGTCATTTTCCCTCCCAAACTATCAACCAATAGAAAAAAAACTAAATAATTTTTAAGTATCTTATAGAATAAGTTTCACATATATCTTACACAATAAATTATCTTATAATTTATATATAGGAGTAGAGATGAAACAAAAGAAACTATCTTAAATGATATGATTTTATTTTAATGATATAATTAAATTTTGAAAATAATGAAATTTAAACATTGTCAAAAATTAGTAATTTTGAAAATTAGTTTATAATTTTAATATATAAATGTGGAAAATAATTTTAAAATCTAAATTTCATTTTATGAAGGGTTGTAAAATGTTTAAAAGTTTGAAACTATTATAAAAATATTAAAATAATAATAAAATCCTAAAATAATAATAATAATAATAAAGTTGTGAGATTAAGTCTAACAATCTTAAATCAACAAATAAAATTTAAAAATTAATCCAAATATATATGTAATATTAATTGTGTAAGATATAAAAATCAATAAATTGAATAAAAAAATTTAAATAAAAATAATAAAAAAATTGATAAAATTTATTCAAAATTATTTCAAATAAATAGATATAATTAATCTAAAAATTGTTTTAAAAAACTATAATATGTTCCAAAAAAATTTGAAAAATGGTTTCAAAAAATCTAAGAAATATTGTTTTAAAATTTAAAATTAATTTGAAACCTAAATTTATAAATATAAACTAATTTTTTTGGAATAAATATAATGCTTTTTGAACAAATCCATCTAAAAACAATGCAGAAAATTATTTATAAATTCTAAAAATAATTATAAGATATAAATGAATAAAAATATGAACAAAACATTAAGTATAATTAATCACTTCTTAATTATTTAGAAATTAAATCTCACAAACATAAAACTATTATTATATTATATTCAATTTTATTTTCATGTTTAATTGTTGAATATTGATGTTATCAATAAAAAAATAAGGATTTTTACAAATTTTGAAATAATAAGATGTCATGAATAACCTTTTAATTTAACAACTTAATTATATTATTGCAAATCATATATATTGTCATAATACATAATAAACCGCGCATCGCGCGGGAATACTACTAGTTTTGTTATGATAATGAGAAAGTTAAACTTGGACCTTCAAAAGTTCCAAACAAAATGTACGAACTATACACTTCTCAATCGGAAGAGTTTGTTGATTTTTGAAAAAGTATGCGTTCATACAATTTCATATTTTCATTCACTTCATTTGGAGTTAATTAAATTGGATAAAGAGCTCGCTTCGTTACAATGAGGAGTTTTCACTTTTCGAGTACAAGAATGATTTCACAATCTCCCAAGTTTGAGTATTAATGAAACAGATCAGCTTATTTTCAATTATATTTTTTTGATACTAAAAATGAAATTGAGAATAAAATGTGTCTTAATTCACATGTATCAGAAGGAATTGCACGGAAGCTCACTGAAATATTAGAAGAGAATTTGTATGCCAAAATCTTTAGAAGACTAACAGAGCATTCTTCTCTAGATGATGTACAATTTTGTATCACAAAAGATATAAGATTGGATTAGCGAGTTTATAATGCTTCAACAGCAGATCAAGTTGCAATTGTTTAAATTGAGGGTAATAATGATAAAGTCAGGTTTGAACGAGATATTATTGTTAGTGCTCATTCAGCTATTATGACCGTTTACAATATTCTCTTATATTCCCAAAAGGCGAAACAAGATGGCACCAAAATATTCATAAAGTTCACACACAATGACATGTGCATGAAAAAGAGTAAGGTACATATTTATGTTATAATATTTCAAGAACATATATATTTTAAGATATAATTAATTTTTTCAAATTTAATTTTATTGGATTTTTAAATACATACAATTGCAACAAATATTTCAGACATACTGAATGCTTCTAGACCTACATCAAGGTTTAATATAGAGGAAATTATCTCGCAAGAACAAAAAAGGTATGTACTTCCTAAAAATATGTAAGCATATATATCTATCTTTGCGTATGTATGTGTAACTAATTCATCATTTAGGTTATGGGTAAAAGACCATCTTGCAATTTGAAAACTTTAAAAAGAATTTTAAAATTTATCCGTATTTAAAATTGATAAGACAAAATATTAAAATATCTTCATTTATATTAAGAGCAGCAATGGTCATACTCCATATTCAAAGATATCTTATTCATTAAATAGAGAAACATGAGTTTTACTTAATAAGAATGTTCTCAAGCATTAACTAACACAACTAGCTATTAAAAAACTGTTTATTTATTTTTACTTGTCACGACCACATTTCTAACATAGCTAGACGTAATAGATTTTCATATTAAAAGACCTGTAAGTGAGTGTGACTTTTTTTTTAAAATGCTGTAACAAATAGCTTTTCTTGCACCCAAAACTAGATAAAAAAATATATAGCATGCTTCGTAGCATTTATCATAAAGTCAAGTCACATGTTCTTCATCAAAACATTGTTTTAAGCAAAATAAGCCCATAGCATAGCCCAACAGGTCGTCATCTATGTACACCATCTCCGAACCCGTAGGAACTCAACAACACAGTCAGTAAGTCCATAAGCTTATATATCAGCAGGATCACCTACAAAGCATGAACTATATGAGCTAATAAGCTCAGTAAGCAGAAACCATGCATGCACTGTCATACAAATGACTGTAAGGACTTTAAGAATATCGTGAATGCATGACTTTGATATCTTTTACTATGTTGGGCCCTTGACCCATCTACAGTACATCGAAAAGGAGTTAGCTCAATAATTTCTGTACTTTACTTTACTTTGCTTTAAAGTCATGTTTATGGCTCAATATCTTCGAACCATAACCATGGCTCGCATGCCATAGACACACTTTTATTTTTAAGTCATATCCATGTCTCACATGCCACCGGCGGAATACATCCAGCTTATCCATGTCTCACATGCCACCGGCCTCGATGTACTAGTAGTGGTAACTTTGCTTTACTTTGTTTCTTTGTATGATTATGATGTGCACACAAACTCAACATGTCTTCTATGCATACACCTATCTATGCTCATGAATGATATGTACAAAATTCAATGCCAACGCATCATCTTTAATCACACATAAAAAGTAATCACTAATATCAAGAAACGCAAATTCACTATTATCATATAATACAAGTAAACACATAAAATACTATGTTCATGTATTGTAGTTGTAAATGAATTTCTACTTACCTTGCTTCCACGTGAAATTGTTATTCTGAAACTTCTTGCCTCTTTGTGCCAATACAACTAAACCAAAAATAAACTATTCTATTAAACTAATGACAATAAACATAAACTATTAATCGAAAATTTAAGAAACCAAGTCATTCATTATTCAAATTCATTTTATTTATTATATCTAAACCAATACTTTTCATGCATGAAAATATAGTTATTGAGTACAATATTCATTATAAAATGTATCAGTCTGATTAACTTTTACTATTTTTTTCTCAACTAATATATATTCTAATTAATGGTTCCATTTAAGGAATTAGTAAATTTTCCATCTCATTAATATAAAATATTAATATATTTACAAATTTATATAATTTTAATAAAAAAAATCATCTTAAGTAAGAAAATAATTCTCCTGCAATCATATCTATGCATATAAAGTAGAAACTTTAATTAGTGAAGTTAAATTTTATTTATTAAAACATACAACATTTTACCCCAATAATTAGCCTTTTGAAATATATTTCATCCAACAGTGGTAATTAATTCGAGAATTATTAAGATAAAACTTGTAGAATTTATATAAGGAGTTGGTTAATTATTTTTATATAAACAATCCCTTTTTAAAACAAGTGTATTTATATGCAATTGAATCTATGAGCCAGTTAATTGACACCAACAATACAGATTACTTAATCTTAGGTAATTACATAATCAAATTAACTTAGAAATTGTTTAAACTTTAATATATGCATAATTAATTTTTCAATTTCTTAAGTTCTATATAATAATGCCAATGATACAAATATATCACTAAATTTCCATATCAAAATCAATATAATTACTAAGCTTAATTGTGGAAGATTTTGTAAATTGATTCATTAGCAAGTAGATATTTAATTAAACCCTTCAAATTTAATCGGCAAAATCATAATAGCGTGAGTAAAATAAAACAGTAAATTCTTCAATTATTGAATCTAATCTTATTATTATAAACTATATTTTGAAAAGTATAGACTAAAGATAAGAATAACAAACAAAGAAGAATTTTCTTCAATACAGAACATTCAAGAAGTTTTATGAATATCAAAACATTGGTTCACCATCACATAGTTCGCCTTTGGGACATTTTTGAGATTGATCACAACACATTCTGTACCATATTGGAATGTTGCAGTGGTATGATTCATCTATATTCCTCTCTTATATCATCACTTAAACATTCTCTCTTCTATGGGAAAATATAAATTTTGAAGGGGCTTCACTTCTTAGTTTTCTCTCTTTTTCAGGCAAGGATCTTGATGCGGTTCTTAAAGCAACACCAATACTTCCAGAGAGAGAAGCCAAGATCATCATTGTCCAGATCTTCCAGGGCCTTCTCTACCTGAATAAAAGATCGCAAAAGATAATTCATTATGATTTGAAGCCCGGAAATGTTTTATTCGATGAATTTGGTATTGCTAAAGTTACAGATTTCGGTCTTAGCAAGATTGTGGAGGATGATGTTGGATCTCAAGGCATGGAACTTACGTCCCAAGGCGCTGGTACATATTGGTGAGTCTCTCTCTCTCTCTCTCTCTCTCTCTCTCCTCTCTCTCTCATGTTCTTGGATTGTATATAACACTGTATCATCTCAGGTATCTTCCTCCAGAATGTTTTGAGCTGAGCAAGACACCTCTCATTTCCTCAAAGGTCAGTGATTTAGAGGTTCTCTTTTACCGGAAATAAGAAAACCGACCTGTCTTAACAATCATGCAATCTTGGAACAGGTTGATGTTTGGTCTCTCGGTATTTTACTGTACCAAATGCTGTTTGGGAGACGACCTTTTGGGCACGACCAGTCTCAAGAGCGAATACTACGAGAAGACACTATCATTAAAGCCCGGAAAGTTGAATTTCCTTCAAGACCATCTGTATCAAATGAGGCAAAGGTAAAAAAGATTCAACCCACTTTCTCATAAGAATCTGCTAGTGCTGAAATTAACGAATCTTCTTCTTCGTGCAGGATTTTATTCGTCGTTGTCTAACTTATAATCAAGCAGAGAGACCTGATGTTCTAAGTATTGCTCAAGATCCATACCTTAATTATACAAAGAAATGAGGAAGAGATAGAAACTCAGGGGGAATTTTTGTGTAGTGGTCAAGGCTTTGTGCATTTTGTTGTATTGTACCCTGTTTTGTTTTGCTTTAAGCTTTCTTTAAAGTTTAAACTACTTTTTTTTTTTTCTCTTTTTTTAACCCCTCAAGTTTTCTCTTGTAATTTCAATCGTATGTTTTTCTATCGATGAAACCCACATGTTTTGCATAATCAAAACATGAAAGAGGAAAAGAGGATATCAATGGAACTTTGTTCAATGGTTTAAGATTTAATAATCCCTTCTTTTGCCGGTTAGGAGTGTTAAAAAACCAAAAAACATAAAAATTGTTGTAGTTTTTGTAATACTTATTTCTCTATCTATTTCTTTTATTTTAGTCTTATAATTTTTTAATTTTTAATCGAGTTTTGTGTAGTTATTTACTTGACATCAAATACATATTGTATTTGGATACAATTCTCAAATAATTATAGAAATTCATTGATAAGTAAAAGTGATAAAAGCAAAAAAAAAAAAAAAAAAGCCTGCACATTATTAAAAAAAAAATTGAAGAAATAAAAAATAACTTCATTTTATTATTTTTTTAATTTTTAAATATTATTCAAAATTTCAAATAGGTAAATATATAAAATGTCAATAGATAAATTTAGAGGTCAAGTAAACATGAATTAGAACAAATAAACATATTATAACAAGTTAATAAAACTAAGTACATCAAAAAAAAAAAAAAAAAAAACTTAAAATTATAGGACCCAAATTTTAATCTTAATAGATAAAAGATTAAAAAAAGTTGAAAGAGTTTTATTTCCCAGTTTATTAAAAATTCGTAGAAAAATCAAGTTTACCTGTTAAACCAATTCCTAACAATGCAAATCATTTTCAAAGTTTGAGCTGCAATAATCAGTCTTCAATGGCAGCCAAATTTCTCCAAGAAGCAATGTATGCTTTGCAGGCGCAGAGACTCCAACTCCGCTCTCTGTCCTCCTCTTCAGCACCATTAATAAGGAGGTATTTTTGCTCAATCCCTCGCCTCCAATCTCAGCCGTCGCTCTCTTCCCGAAACGACGACGTCGAGAGAACCTTTCGCATAATCACGACATCACCAAACGCGCAGTCTTTGAAACAAACCCTAATATCATCCCAAATCCCTTTTTCAAACGATTTAATTGATGCAGTCCTTAAAAGGGTCCGCTTTGCCCACTCTAATCCACTTTCTGCTTTGGAGTTCTACAAAATTACTTCGGGAAGAAAAGGGTTTTTCCACACCCCGTTTTCTCTTGACACGATGCTATACGTTCTAGGTAGAAGCCGCAAATTTGATGAAACATGGGAGCTTTTGTTGGAAACCAAGAAAAAGGATCGATCTTTGATAACCCCAAGAACTGTGCAAGTTGTCTTGGGCAGAATAGCTAAGGTTTGTTCTTCTAGGGCATCTTCAAGAGAATTCTTCATTTTAGAGTATACTCTATCCTCTATTATAGAGAATGGGTACTCTATATTATAAATCTTCTCCAACAATAAATACTCTATATCATTTAAAATATTTATTTATAATTTTTTTTGTGAAATTAAAGAATTTAAATAATTAAAGATTTATGTAATATATTATTAAATTGTAAAATTAGTATACACGAATCAATTAATTGATACTGAGATATTTTTTTCAAAGTAATTTTATTTATTTGAAATTAAATTGCGAGTCATACAAAATATTTTAAGATACACGTACGGATAAATTAGAACGACCATAATAAATATTACAATTACAAAAAATCTAAAAAAACAATAACATAATTAATTAGGAAATCTAATACTCGAAGTTGGATAACTCTTCCCACAAATGGTCGATAAGAGCATCTCGAAGTGCATAATGAGCCGACTTATCTTTAATTTGACGATGACGTGCAAGGAATTGTTGAAATCGAGTGTGTTCATCATATGCAATTTCAACCTCTGGGGTGGGTACTTCGCGATAATCAGTTATAGGCGCCTCGACATCTCGCTCATCTTCAATAATCATATTGTACATTATAATGCAAGTTGTCATGATGTTATGCAACACTTTTTTGTTCCAAACTCGTGCTGGACCTTTGATTATGCCCCACTTTGATTGTAGTACACCAAATGCTCGTTCTACATCTTTTCTACAACTTTCTTGTCGTGCTGTAAAATGTTGTTGCTTCGGACTTTTGGGTTTGTGAATTGTCTGCACTAGAGTTGCCCACTTTGGATATATACCATCAGCTAGATAGTAACCCATAGTGTATTCTTTTCCCTGTATGTCATATCTATAGTTCGTGATCAGCAACAGCCTCTAGAATGATTGTTGGACTTCCACTACGACCAGCATATTGTCCTGCCCAAGCTGTTGGACAATTTTTCAATTTCCAATGCATACAATCAACACTTCCCAGCATCCCTGGAAATCCTCGTTTTTTTTCAATATGGAGAAGTCTTGCAATGTCTTCAGCATTGGGAGACCGAAGATACCAGTCACCAAAAATTTCCACCTCAACTCGGCAGAATCTCTTTACACTTTCAATAGAAGTGGACTTTCCGATCTTAATATACTCATCAGTCGCATCAGCCGCTACACCATATGCTAGAATCTGTATCGCAGCAGTTATCTTCTGGTGCGGGGATAACCCAAGCTGGCCGGATGCATTAGACTTTTGCACAAAGTAAGTGTCGTGTGCTTGAACAACCTCCAAAATTCGAGAGAACAGACGACGAGACATGCGAAAACGTCCTTTGAAAATTGCCTCATTGTATACTGGAGAACTTGAAAAGTAGTCAATGTATAAACGTTGATCGACGGTCGCTCGATCACGATTGATTACCATATGACCAGGAATTGAGTTGCGATGGTACGCATTGTCAAATTGTTGGTAATATTCAGATACAACAACAACATTAGTTTGGAGTTGGAGGATACACATTTGTTGTTGTTGGTGAATGGTCATTTGCTCATTTCTTATTTTAGCATATGTCTCTTCTTCAGCCTCAGATGATGATGATGATGAATAAAAAGAATTGTTGGAAGGACCTCCCTCATGAAAATTCATCTTAACTAGAGTTGCCGGTATGATGCAGAAGGCTGAGATCTCTCGACAAGAGCTCATTGATGTTGAGAAAGAAAGGAATTCCATATCGGCACGAAGAGAGGAAAATAAAGTACTACGAATGAACCCTATGTCTTTTGACGAATCACTCCAGCCATACTTGATTGAGGAGCAACGAAAGATTTTCCAGAAACGAGCAGCAAGAGATGAAGCTGATGGGAGTTCTGGTGCATTTGACCAGTTCTTCAATGGAACTTCCCCATCTAACTCCAACTTTCCTCCGTACTAGCATGTTTCAATGGTCAATTTATGTTTCTCGTTTTACTTAATTTCAGTTCACTTATTTTCCTTGTAGGTGGTATGCTATTTATATTTTCATCTATGTTTTAATGTGTTCGATGTTTGGTAATTGTTGTAATCTTTCATTTTCAAATTATGTAATATTTATTTCGTGTGAGTCATTATCTCGTAATTTAAGACCTAAATCCTAATTAAAAAAATAAATTAAAGCCAAAATAAAAAAAAGGCAAACAAAATTAACTAATAAAATGAAATTATATCATTCACTTTGGTATTTTTATAAATGAAACATATGATTTAACAATTAAAAAAAAATAAAAAATGGCATTTTTGAAAATAAATACATCCTCTATATCTCATCCTCTATCCATTTTCTATTCTTCAAATTTGAAGGATCAAAACTCATCCTCCATCCTCCATCCTCCAATTAAAGGATTGTTGGAGACCAACAATCCTTCATTTTTTGGAGAATCCTCCAAAATGAAGGATTGTTGGAGATGGCCTTAAGCAAACAGTTGAATCCATTAAACGGTTTAAAAGGCTTGTTTCAGAGTTTGATGTTAGTTCTTATAATGCATTGCTTAGGACTTTGTCTCAGGAGAAGAGTATGAGTGATGCTAGAAATGTGTATCATGGATTGAAGAATGAGTTTAGGCCGAATTTGCAGACGCTTAATATTTTGTTGTCGGGTTGGAAGTCATGGGAAGACGCTGAGGCGTTTTTTGGTGAGATGAGGGATATGGGGGTTGAGCCAGATATTGTGTCGTATAACTGTTTAGTGGATGTGTATTGCAAGGGAAGAGAGATGGAGAAGGCTTATAAGTTGATTGATAAAATGAGAGACGAGGGGATTGATTTGGATGTGATTACATATACGTCCTTGATTGGAGGGCTGGGATTGACGGGGCAGCCTGATAAGGCGAGGGACCTTTTGAAGGAGATGAGAGAGTATGGTTGTTATCCAGATGTTGCAGCTTATAATGCTGTAATAAGAAACTTCTGCATAGCGAAGAGGTTAGGTGACGCATATAGTTTGATGGATGAGATGGTGGGGAAGGGATTGAGCCCTAATGGGACGACTTTCAATGTAATATTTAGGTCATTGTACTGGGCTAATGATTTGAGGAGTTCATGGAGCTTGTATATGAGGATGAAGGAGATGGGGTGCTTGCCAAACACGCAGACGTGTATGTTCTTGATACGGTTGATGAGAAAGCAAGAGAAGGTGGATATGGCGCTTGAGTTGTGGAACGATATGATAGAGAAAGGATTTGGGTCGTATATTTTGGTTTCAGATGTTCTTTTTCCTTTGCTTTGTGATATGGGAAAGTTGGATGAGGCTGAGAGGTGTTTCTTGCAGATGGTGGAGAAAGGACAGAAGCCTAGCCAGGTGTCGTTTAGGAGGATCAAAGGGAATTGGCCAAGAAAGACGAGAGGCTTTCGATTTTGTCTGAGAAGATGGCTGCTTTTGGTTCAGCAATCCAGATGAGAAAAGTTTATGAGGACGAACTGGATAGACCTGTTTCTGATCTGATTTCCTGCTGAAAGATAGAAGATGAATTCTTGAAACCCTTGTCCAGAATCGATCATGATGTCGACGAGCAGTGACTTAAGATTGATCTTATGCAGAATCATCTTGAGAGTGACCAAGGATTTAGCTTGTAAAAGAACAGCCATATTTCAGAAACTATCTTCTTTGCAAGGCAATTTGGCACTCCATGGCCAAAGGGAACTATTGAAGAAGCATTAATGCTTCCTTGTTTGGAGTTTTGTAGAAGTTTTGTAATGTTTTATCATTGTAGAAATAGTCTTTTACTTAGTTTTTAGCAAGTAGTAGAATCCCTCCTCTTATGGTTAAATTGCATAGCTACAAGACACAAAATTTACATTTCAATTTGGTGTATTAATTAAGGATTTTGTAACCTTTCAATTTACTCCAAAAAAAAAGGGGCCACACATGCAAGAATCAAGTCAAACCTCATAACTTAACAATTATATGCAATATTATTAAAAAAATCAAGAAATGTTAATAAATCCTAAAAGATAAAACTAACCTCTATCTAAATATAAGCCTCGGAGAGAGAAAAAAAAAAAAAAAAAAAAAACTAAAAATAATTATCCTAATCTCTCTATAGTCTATACGTCCTGGTCATGTTTCCCTTGAGTTGTGAGTCCAAACCCAAATGGAAAAAGTGGATCATAGTGTGCATCTCCAACATTCATGGGAAGTTGATCCACAGTCTTGAACCAAGTTCTTGGCAACTTTCCAGTGAATCCATAATCACCAAACAGCACATCAGCCACCCCTTGGCCTTCACTTCCAGGCAACCAAGCTGCCACCAGTGCATCTATGGATGCAAGATAAGGCTGGATCACCAATGGCCTCCCAGATATCACAACCACCACACACTTCACACTCCCACACACACTCTTCATCGTGCTCAAACCCGGTTCAGGAATCGTAAGCTCTGTATTGTCCCCACTGGACTCAGAATATGGAGCCTCTCCCACAACCACAATAGCATATGAAAAGTTGCCTGCTTTCACAAATCCAGTATCTGGGCTTTCACTGTAAACAACTTCTGAGCTTGGATCAACTGCATTCTTGATTCCTTTAAGTATCGTGGTCCCTGTCGTGACGTTCTTGTTCTGTCCATGCCACGCAATAGTCCAGCCTCCACATTGCAATCCAATGTTGTTAGCATGGCTTCCAGAAACCAGGATTTTGGAGTCCTTTTTAGGGAGTGGAAGGAGAGGGGTGTTTTCGTTATTTTCCCCGTTCTTTAACAGGACTGCAGATTGCCTTACAGCCTCTCTTGCCAAGTCTCTGTGAGCTTGGCTCCCAAGCTGATCAACCAAGCTGTAATCAGCCATTGGATTCTCAAAGAGGCCCATAGTGAATTTCACTCTTAATATTCTTCTAACTGCATCATCAATTCTGCTCATTGGGATCAAGTTGCTCCTAATATGGGACATCATTGTGGCGAAGAATTCTTGAAGGTTGTAAGGAAGCATCACCTATCAAGAATCAATGTTAGGATTTGTCAATTAATCTTCAAAGCAAATAAATACTAATTCTTGAAATTGTAGACTAACCATGTCAACACCAGCATTGATTGCTCTCATAAGCGCGTAGGGGTAATAACTATGAGCCGGATAGTAGATTTTATCCACTCCTTGCCAATCTGAGATAACAAACCCCTGAAATTTCATAAAAAGTCAAGTCATTTTTCTACAAAATCAAGACAAATTCTCATCATTGATTAAACATAAACACACATATATACCTTGAATCCAAGAGTGCCCTTGAGGAAATCTGTGATTAGATTTCTGTTAACATGCATCTTGACTCCATTCAAACTTGAATAAGAAACCATGATAGAAGAAACACCCCTTCTAATAGAATCAAAATATCCAGGCATATGAATGTTGACCAAGTCATTCCAGCTTACTATAGTGTTGTACTCATTGATACCATTCACTGTGCCTCCATCTCCAACAAAGTGTTTTGCACATGCCACTACTTTCTCCCTGCATCCAAATTAAATATACATGAATATGAATTAATAAATACAAAATTAATAATTAGCTTAGAGAGAGTGTGAGAGTGAGAGATCTTACTTTCCACCTACATATGGAACACCTTTTGTTGAATTGGGAGGGATTTCTCCTTGCAAACCATCAACAATTTCTGTCATTTCTTGAACAACTTGAGGGTCCTCACTGTAACTCTCATAGCACCTGCCCCATCTTGGATCTCTACAAACCTATTATATATAAAAATAACACTTAATCATCAAATTAAAAAGCTAGCAATTAATAAAAAAATAAAAATATATATATTGCATGCATACAGCAACACATGGAGCAAAAACATATGGAATTCCAGTAGCTCTAGCTTCAACTGCTGTAGCTGCTCCAATCCTCCTCACAAGCTCTGGATTTCTGCAAAATTAACATATCATTTACTAATTATTATATTTATTAAAAAAAAGGGTTAATTGTTTGAAAAAATCCCAAATTTTACTTAATTCGTAATTTTAACCAAGTTTTTGAATATTGACAAATATAACATGAATTTTTTTTTTATTGCAATTCTAATTAACGTGCATGGTTGTGCCGATGCTGGAATGTAAAATTATCAGAAAACTGGAGTTTGAAAAAACTATTCGTTGGTTAAAATTGCAAAAAATATGAAATATATTCAAAAACTTAATTAAAATTGCAAATTAAATAAAATTCATAATTTTTTGAAAATGAAAAAAAAAACAATTAATAACAATATTCAAACCTGGTAGCTCCAAGGCCAATATTATGAGGAAAAATAGTGGCATTATAGACATTATTGTGACCATGCACAGCATCAACTCCATAAAGCATCGGAATCCCAAGCCTACTGGACATGGCACCTCTCTGGAAGTAGTTGACCATGTCCACCCACTCCTCCGCCGTGGCCTGGTCGCGCGGCGCACTTCCGCCGCCGCTAAGGACGCTGCCGACGGAATATTCTCTCATGATCTCCGGCGACGCAGCCACCCTTTCGACCTGGCACATCTGCCCGATTTTCTCCCTTGGTGTCATCTGCGCAATCAGGCTCTCGATCCTGACCTCGATTGGCTGATTCGGATCCTTGTATCGCAGGTCGATCCCCCAAAACGGGTACGGATATGGGTGTGGGTGTGAGTGTGGGTACGGGTATGGGTGTGGGTGTGGGTGCGGGTGCGGGTGCGGGTACGGGTACCGGCCAATGGCTCCGGCTAGTGATGCGAAGAAGATGAGCAGCGAGATTGAGGCGAAGATGCTGCTCAATGGTGATGGTTTCATGGCTGCTAGTTAGCTGATAATCGATAGCTTGTGGATGAAGAAACAATGGATATTAGAAGAATCTGATTGCTTTGGTGGTGGAAGTATGAGGACTCATGAAGATGGAAGCTTATTTATAGAGGTGATTAGAGATGTTAGTGTTAATGTAGGATTAGGATTTAGAAGAGTTTTAGTGTTGATGTAGGATTAGGATTTAGAAGAGTTTTATTACAATTAATTTGTAATTAGTTATGGATATTGAGTTAGCTATTTAATCTGGATTGTAGTCGGATTAGGAGTGTGAATGTAAGAACGAAACCTAATTGAATTAGAAAAAGGGATAATATCAATTTGCTATTTGAATTTATTTCTTTTAAATTCAAGAAGTTTTCTGATTGCTAGTTATACTTTATAAATTTTTTCGATTGTTATCCGATTTTTTTCAGGATGTTTAAATTCAAGAAGTTTTCTGATATTCAGGATGGTGAACCAATGTTCTGAAAAAATATCTATTTTAAAATTCATAATCTATTATTTACATTGCATATATAATTATATCAAATTTAAAATGTTGAGTTTAAAATTTATTTGCATTCAAAATTTTATTTTATCAAATACAATTATTTAAAATAACATAATCTTAAAGTTGCAATATTAACATTTTTATTAATATAGATATTAAAAGTAATATATATTTTTCATTTAAATTATATATCATTACATTATGTCATTAACAGTAAAGATTATTAGATTTTATATAACAAACCGCGCATCGCGCGGGTGTACTACTAGTACATTATAAAAAAAGTTGAATTTAATAATAAGATTATCAAATTTCTTTCAACTATTTGAAATTTCGCAAGATTGGTTTATCTCATTCGATAGGATACTTTCTTCCTTCTAGAAGGTTTTGGTTAAATTTATTTAAAAAACTTATAATTCATAAAATTTAATATACAATTCTAGAGCTTATAATATTTTAAGTTAGAAGTTTCTGAAGCAAATTATGGAATTTTTAAGTTGTTTAAAATAATGATTTTTAACGCATATGATTAAAACTGAAAAGGGCCATTCGAGACCATTGTAAGAAATAGGCTATTTAATTTTTTTTAATCCTTTAATTGCAAATTATAAACTCATTACATGTTAATTACTATAACTATTACATATTATTTAAACATAAAAAACATCATAACATGTATCATATATGTTTGATAGATTATACGCCTAAAATTAACCGATAAGAAAGAATCTGAGATATTCACATTGCAAATACTAGCATAGTTTAAATATTGAGTCAGTGCATCAATACACTATCCATTAATCATTATATTGCATTAAAATTTAAAAGTTAAGAACCTTATTTTAGAAAGAAAAAAAAAAGACTGTCAATCATTAAAACATACTAGGATTGTGATGTTTATTGTAGGTCTCTAAGCTATATATGGTATCACACTTAATTAACTTATCTATATAATGTCAACTGCATCTATTGAGCAATCGACAATGAAATGGACATTGAAAAGGAAAAATCAAGAATAGTGGAGACTCATACCAAGTGTACAAGTAGAAGAATAACATGCTAGTGGTGAAGATATTATTCAACATCAACATTGAAAATCACATCCCAACACAATATACCATTCTACACCTATTAAATAAAATATTGAAAAAGTTTACACTTTCAAATGTTAGGTTTCAAATTTTAAGTTATTTCGATTAAAGATACTGTGGCTTATATTACAAAGTCGAAGTGGTTTGATATTACTACTTAGTATCAGTCCACTTAGATAGGTCTCCCAATAATTAAATTTACATCATATATATCTTACCAAAGTAGAAGTTATATTTTGATCTTAGATTCTTAACAATCAATTTTCAAACTGAGATTTGAAAATACCCAAAAGTTAAAAAAATGTACAAGATGTTTCTAATAAAAAACTAACAAATATCGACCCCAAAGGTCAATATTAAAAAAAAAAAAAAAAAGGAGAATTTTCCATGAAGTAGAGAATGGCAGGGAGACAAAACAGTTAGCTCCGGCGGATTCCACCACCAGTGGCGGCGGAAATCTTCATCTGAACTCTGTCCAATTGGGATTTGGGACAAGGAATCTGGATCCCACCCGGGTGATTGAACCCGTAAACCTTCTCAGCCTCTCTCAACAGCTCAACAAACAATGGGTGATTGAAGTACATAACGGGCACCACCACCCGACACGTGTCGTCCTCCTTGTCTCCCACGTAGACCGCCAGGTGTCCCTTGGGCAGCTTGGGATGCTCAACCTCTTCTTTCCCCAGTTGTATGTAACCAGGATTGATTTTGGCAGAGCACAAACCACTACTTCCACGCCTCAACGAAAGAGCCCATTTGCACAACCTTGAATGCCCCAGCCGCCGGCATACGGTGGTCCTCCGCCGTGCGCGGCGGGGGACGAACCACTTGAAGACTTTGATGAGTTTCAGTCCTAACCTCCTTATTCCCTTGATTTTTGATTTAATATCAAAAAAATAACTTAAAAGAACTATATTGATTTTTACGATCAACATTTTCATATCAAAAAATTATCAACACTTAAAATTTATTTGCTACACCACATTGTACCAAATGAAGTTGAAATATTATTGAAACTTAATTATAATATACAATAGTATCATCATTTTACACTCATCACAATGAATAAGGTATGAGCATATATTTGCATAATTTTTTTTCATACTATTTGTGACCAAAAGAAAAACAATTAGTTCTAAAGTAGTCAGATAATGTATGATAAAAATTCATAAATTATATGGGTAGTAACTTAAATTGAAATAATTTTGAAAAACTAGATTATTTATTTTTCATGATCAACATAAAAAATGAGATTAAAATATTTTCGAGAAGTTGGGGTAGTTTATTTTTTATTTTATTTTTTTACCTTTATATTTTGTAAGAATATATTATGAATTGTGCTTTTTAACTCTAGATTGTATTCAAAAATAATTGTAATATGTATTGTAAGTTGTAACTTTTTATATTTATAATTTGTTGTACTTTGTATAACTCCAACTTTTAAATTGTAGTTTTTATATTTAAAAAATTATAAATTGTAAATGTAATTAAGTTCTAATTTTTTAATTTATATCAAAAAAAAATTCAAATTCTACTCCTTTCAAATTGTTAACTCAAATAATTTGTAATTTAATATAATTATAATATATCATCATCATTACTTATATTTATATATAAAAAACAACATCTAGCCTGAAGGTCTAAATCGTAATTGTTGATTCCTATTTTCACAATTTTTCAAATCGATGGTTGGAACTGACTTAATAGTCACCTTGTGATGGGAGTTTTGGACTTGACCATTTGATGGAGAAATATTCTGAGTTTTTGCTTGATCATTAACCCGAGAACCTGGACCTCTACCTGAAGTATTACTTGCCCGACCACGGCTCTGTTTTCTTTTATTTACATCAACACCTATCTTATTGTTGTCTAATGGTTCTATCGTCTTTGCTGTACATTTCCTGAAGCATTACCATCCTAAAAGACTCGGACAAACAAAGATAACAACAGCAATTTCAAACTTTAATAAGTCAACGCACATCAGAAATGGAATATGCATTTAGAAATTTAAAAGGAAGAACAAAATATTTAAGCAGCAATATCATGTCATGTCAACTGGAAAAGCTAACTCTGTTCACCTCAACATGATCAACAAAAGAGGCACCACCATCATTATTAACCCTCCGCCTCTTTTGAGTGTTTGCTAGTATGAGAAAGGCTCCCCCATTCTGCCACGAATACAGGCAAGTCCAAAATGAGAAAGAAAGAATTAAATTATGCATAAAGGAGATGCAAGTAAACAATCACTCATGATCTGCGGTCACATTAAAAGTTACGGTTGTAACATGGACATTATTGCAGAAGTTGCATTGCAGATAGAATTATTTTCCACACCATGCACAACCAGCTTTCCATTTCAGCCACATTTTAAAGCCCAAAGCAAGTTGAAGATGACAAAATGACACTATGAGAGGAAGATAGTGGCGTGAAAATGACACGTCCCAAAAGAACAAGGACACATTACATTATATCATTTTCAGTAACAAAAACCAGTTTACGAAGTTAAAAGGATATAGCAACTCAGGATTTGGTAAGAGAACTAGAAAGGACAGAACAAATGGGGATCTTAAATAGACGCTGATTGCACTATCAGTCCTATACTTATTGTGCATACAGCAAGGGGATTTCAGATATATGTGGATTTCTAAACAATTTTAGGTTTGGGCCGACATTCAGCAGTTATGACTAAATGGTGCATCCATGTTCTCAATCAAAAGCTGAATGATGTACTTTGAAGTTGTACTGAAACCAAAACTCAGAGATGCGAGAAAAATAAAGTCCATATGGGCAAGCATTAATAAGGCTTTTGAGGAAGGGATGCCACCCATTTCTTATTCGAATAATCTATTACCACTACCTAGCCACGTGTCAATGTCGTTTATTTCTACAATAAATTTTGTGCATTTATGAATAGAGTAAAAGACAAAATACCATATTGGGAAAGACGCAATCTGCTAATTAGACACATTCTCAATTAGAAAACTAGGGAATGATTGGTATTGTTTTTAGCCTTTACAGTTATTGAACCCATACTCACTGCTTGGGGGGGGGGGAGGGGGGGATTAGCATCCTGGTATTAGAAATTGGTCAATCCAAATTAATACCTTTCTTGACATACAGATCTTACATATAAAATTTCACAAATACAAGAGCTTCAGAGGCGAGCCTTACACCATCTAAGCACGATCTAAGAATTTCTTATCCTAGAAAATAAATTTGATATTTTTTTGTTTCTTTAGACAGACAATTCTTTAGAGATAAAAGCCAAGTAACTAGACGGAACGACTACAAATAAGAGCAACATACACAAAAAATGGAAGACTATATGGAATAACAACTACGATATTGTGCATGGAAAAACTTATTTAAACATAAGCGGAATCTCTGAGCTCGACATTTCTCCTGTACTAAGGTTCTCATACTGAAAGTGTAGTTGACAAAACAGTTGTCAGATATGAATTGACACTAGATGATGTGATCGTATTCTATATTACTAAACAATGGCTTCATCTTCAAGAGACTTGTAGAAATTGATGTATTTTAAATATCTCATCACATAAGTAATTGAAATTGTAGGTACTAAGTCATAATTTTAAATTTCTAAATGCTCCAATATTCCAGCCAAGACGATTTACTAATTCTGGGCACTGACAAAAACAACATTAGTGTCAACAGAAACTTCCGGTTCAACGTGTTTTCCTATCAATAACAGCAAGCATTCAGTTGAACACAAATACTCACTAGCAGAAACTGAGTCCAATTTAAGACATGTCATAAACATTAAGCAACATGCATCAACCAACAATTTATACAACTATACAAGCACAGAAAGCAGAATCATGCGGAGAAGCAGCAGATCATACTTCCTCATTATTGCCCTTCATCACAAAATACCCGAATCATAAACATGCCATCAGTTAACCATGCATATTAACCATCAACAGACCATGCATTCTTTGTCAATCATGTAAGCATGCAAGAGTTAGAAACTTCTGAATTTAGATTTCTATTAAATGGAATGTACTTCATATCCCAAATTCAATAAAGTAAACCAGGGTCAAATCCAATTATCCGAATACTTACATCATCATCCGAATCATCACTATCTACCAGATGTTCAGGCAAGCTATTTGAGGTCCCTCCAAACTTGGTAGGGGCAGACCAAGAATTCAGCTGCGCCTGGACTTGGGGCTGCGTAACAACTGCAGACGAGGCCTTGCCCACCAATCTCGCCTCGAGTTTAGCGATCTTTGAAGATTGATCCGATTGGTTTGAAGAATTGGACGAGAAATGCAAAATCATGTCATCCGACATTGCTTGGCTATTGAATTGAAGTAGATTAAGAGGCAATTCTACCCAATGGGGACCCAAAATAACTCAGCGAAGTACTGTTTTCAAGTCATTGACAGAAAGCAGCAACAACCAAAAAAAAAAAAGCGATAAATTTCGGATTTTTCGGTGAATGAAGTGATTTCTCTAGAAACCCTTCACAGCAAAGAGTGCATTAATTCATGGCGTGTGCACGGACATTAATCTCGCAGACAAATTCCACCGCGTCTGCTCATGTGCGCGTGCGTATGCGAGGGCGGAGAGAAATCGATTCCATGAGAGATAATTAGGGTTTCTGATTCCCTTTTCTGCAGAGCTGATGTTGAGGATTGCGTGAATGCATAGAAACCAGAAGATGAAAAAATGGTGGGCGAAAATGGAGTAAGAAAAAAAAAAGGAAGGTTTTTGAATTGGTAATGGTTGGAAATGGCGATTGTGTGTGATGGTCTAGTTTTGGGATTGAAAGAAATGAGACTAGAAAAGAAATTGTTAAATCTTATTTTATTTTATTAGCTAATATTATTTTATATATGATGTATAATAATTAATATACATTTAAAACACAATAAATAATTATAAATAAAAATCAAATTTGTGAACAAATGCATACCTGTCAATTAAAGAGTGAAATTGGGAGTAATTAAGTGAGATGTGTCCTATCTTATGTGGTGTTTTGTTTTGCAAATCTTCTCCTCCATTTCAATGGATCATATTGTCATTTAACAATTTCTCCTCTAATATTTAAAATACATCTTTTGTTGGCTTTTTTCTTTTTCAACTAAGACATGCAACAATAATTGGGATGAAAGTTGACAACCATTTATACCATAATTAAGAAAATGAATTATTTTTCTATCATAATAGATAAAAAAAATTACTACAAATATAAAAAAATGATAATTTTACTTTATTGATAAGACATAAATAATATATACTATTACATTAGTCAACAACCTTACAATATATACACATTTAAGTGCAAAAGTTATTTTAAATTTTCATCTAAATTGTGGTAGAAGAGTTGATTTTATTTGATTTTGTAAAGGATCATTATACCAAAATAGTTGTGGGAGTATACAATGACTTCAAATTGGTGCCTTTATACTTTGTTTTATGAACAAATTCTATTTGGATTTTGACAAATAATTATGATGATTTTATTCATAATGGGTTTAACGTAAGTTGATATTAAATTTTTGTTTATCTGAATTGAGTTTGGAGCTAATTCCAAGCTTAGGAGTTAGGGTGGTCTTAAAATAATTGAAAATAATAACAAACCAATAACAATGGATTGGGCCTTATGGCCTGTAGGAGAAATCGATCGTCTGCGAGTTAAACCAATTGGGCCCAATAGCCCAATACACAAGATATGGATATGGACCCTATTTTATTTTTGAAAATCTCATTTAAGTTTTCGAATTCGTCAAAAGACCATAAATATATAGATAAATAAAAATTATTGCATATGTCAATTATTTATTAGCCAAGTATGAATTTATTAATAATTAAAATAATAATAAGTTCGCATAGAAAAATATAGTAAATAATTACACTGCTTGAAAAATATCGAGTCGATAATATTTGTTTATTAGTCACACTTTGTACCACAAATATCCAATTTTAGTAAGAGTAAGTCTCACATGAGTTTTTGTGTTTTAGTAAATAAATATTATTAAAGTTTTATGTTTATTAAATTTCATAAAAGTAATAACAGATCGTGTTCAAACACTCATAATTTTAATGTTTTATATTATAAAATAAGAATAATGAAAATAACCACAATGTTCTCCTCTTTGGATGCCTTTTTCGGAGTTTAGCTTTCTATTTTAACTGTCAACCTATTTTTTTAATTTTGCATTAACATTGTATATCTTTTTACGCAAATAATGTTGACGAATATTTTGTGAGATCAATCTACAATTCATAACCGATAAATCAAAACTTAATTACAAAAATTGATTTTACTTGTGGATGGTGATTTTATATAATTTTGTAGGAATGATATTTTATTATTTATATCTATATCATTACTACATACCAGGTATTAAATTCACATAACCAACATACACATAGTATCACTAATGCCAAAAGTTCTGAGGCTTATTTACTAATGCTTCTTTTCAATATAAATTTGATGAAATTTCTAGTTAATCATTTAATTTGATACCACATATTATACATTTAATATGTCACATCTTTTTTTAACCAATATGTCACATCAAAAACAGTATATATCGAGTATCATTTAATTATAGCATGAAATTAAATATATCATTTAATTAAAAGGCGGAAGTACGCCGTTTGTGTCTCATTGCCAAGTCGCATAGCATGAAATTAAATATATCATTTAATTAAAAGGCGGAAGTACGCCGTTTGTGTCTCATTGCCAAGTCGCATGTGACTTGTCATGACTCATGACATTATATTATTGGAGTATTTTTACTTTTTCAATTTTTTCTTTTTTGGCATATCCAATTTCCATTGTTAATAATTAATTTATCGTTATTATTAGCAAAATTTAGTTCTTTGGGCTCTGTTTCCGAGAGATTGTGTTTTTTTGGATAAGTTAATAAAATTTAGGGAGTTTTTGTAAGAACTTAAAAATGCTTATTTGTATTTTGATTTGTATTGCGTTATATTAAATGGTTTTATTTATTGGATTCTGCTTGCCTAAAGTAGATAAAGAAAAATCTAAAGAAGCATATATTCTGCTTCAAACTAATTATAAGCAACTATATTATAATTTATATATAAACTCACAACCTCAAAAGTCACTTTCTTAAAAGATTTTGGATAATTTAGTTTAAAAAAAAGTGGGAAGTGTTTGAATACAAAAATTAGATAAATACTTTTCGAAAAATGAATTGCTTGATGAAAAACCACTTCCAATTACTTATTTATTTCTACAAAATCGTGCATTTACTTACCACCTCACACAATTTCCAAATTCATGTTTCTTTTCTTTTTTCTTTCTTTCCTTTTTTTTAAGACAAATTCATGTTTCAGCCGCTTGTGGAAGTTAGATTTTGTTCATTGCAAACACTCCTTCAATTCTCTAACTAGCTTTTTTAGATTATTATTATTATTATTATTATTATTATTAAATGTCTCTATCCTTCTCTAGATATTAAATCTTATGTCAAATAAAACTCTTTTTAAATATGATTGTTATGAGATTAATTACTCGTGTACATTTCGAATGTTAACATCCTAATCTTTCTATATCTCGAAACTAAAAAGAGTTATTTAAAACTAAAGTCTACTAACTTTTCCAAACACAACCGTGACCCAGCTAACTTTTCTGTAACAAACATACCCTTAAGTAAGAGATATATCAAATCTAAATGCAACGAACAAAAAACTAAAATTCTCCTGTAACTTTATCCATTGTTTATTATACTATGAATTAATGATAAAAAAAATTATACTACGAATTATTGAATAGCGGTATAAATAAAAAGGAAGAGAAGATTTGGCTTAATGTAATATGATTCATCATATAGAGATAGCTTTAATTTATTTGATTCGAAATATATACTTTAATTACAGTATCCTGGTTTTAATTATTTATAATACTTATACTTGATCATGACTCATGACTGCATCTCCTGATCTCCTTGAACAATTTTATTGACTAAAAAAACAACCAATATTGGATTATATTGATGTTATCAATAAAAAAAAATAAGGATTTTTACAAATTTTGAAATAATAAGATGTCATGAATAACCTTTTAATATAACAACTTAATTATATTATTGCAAATCGTATATATTGTCATAATACATAATAAACCGCGCATCGCGCGGGAGTACTACTAGTTTTGTTATGATAATGAGAAAGTTAAACTTGGACCTTCAAAAGTTCCAGACAAAATGTACGAACTATACACTTCTCAATCGGAAGAGTTTGTTGATTTTTGAAAAAGTATGCGTTCATACAATTCCATATTTTCATTCACTTCATTTGGAGTTAATTAAATTGGATAAAGAGCTCGCTTCGTTACGATGAGGAGTTTTCACTTTTCGAGTACAAGAATGATTTCACAATCTCCCAAGTTTGAGTATTAATGAAACAGATCAGCTTATTTTCAATTATATTTTTTTATACTAAAAATGAAATTGAGAATAAAATGTGTCTTAATTCACATGTATCAGAAGGAATTGTACGGAAGCTCACTGAAATATTAGAAGAGAATTTGTATGCCAAAATCTTTAGAAGACTAACAGAGCTTTCTTCTCTAGATGATGTACAATTTTGTATCACAAAAGATATAAGATTGGATTAGCGAGTTTATAATGCTTCAACAGCAGATCAAGTTGCAGTTGTTTAAATTGAGGGTAATAATGATAAAGTCAGGTTTGAACGAGATATTATTGTTAGTGCTCATTCAACTATTATGACCGTTTACAATATTCTCTTATATTCCCAAAAGGTGAAACAAGATGGCACCAAAACATTCATAAAGTTCACACACAATGGCATGTGCATGAAAAAGAGTAAGGTACATATTTATGTTATAATATTTCGAGAACATATATATTTTAAGATATAATTAATTTTTTCAAATTTAATTTTATTGGATTTTTAAATACATACAATTGCAACAAATATTCCAGACACACTGAATGCTTCTAGACCTACATCAAGATTTAATATAGAGGAAATTATCTCGCAAGAACAAAAAGGCATGTACTTCCTAAAAATATGTAAGCATATATGTCTATCTTTGCGTATGTATGTGTAACTAATTCATCATTTAGGTTATGGGTAAAAGACCATCTTGCAATTTGAAAACTTTAAAAAGAATTTTAAAATTTATCCGTATTTAAAATTGATAAGACAAAATATTAAAATATCTTCATTTATATTAAGAGCAGCAATGGTCATACTCCGTATTCAAAGATATCTTATTCATTAAATAGAGAAACATGAGTTTTACTTAATAAGAATGTTCTCAAGCATTAACTAACATGACTAGCTTTTAAAAAACTGTTTATTTATTTTTACTTGTCACGACCACATTTCTAACATAACTAGACGTAATAGATTTTCATATTAAAAGACCTGTAAGTGAGTGTGACTTTTTTTTTAAATGTTGTAACAAATAACTTTTCTTTCACCCAAAACTAGATAAGAAAATATATAGCATGCTTCGTAACATTTATCATAAAGTCAAGTCACATGTTCTTCATCAAAACATTGTTTTAAGCAAAATAAGCCCATAGCATAGCCCAACAGGTCGTCATCCATGTACACCATCTCCAAACCCGTAGGAACTTAACAACACAGTCAGTATGTCACGCCCCAAAATCTTTTCGTATTTTATCAGAGTTTTACCGTTGGGCGTGAAGAGAGAAATAGCAAGAGGCGCATAACATACAGAAAGAATAAGCAGGAGACAATAGAAGAAAGAGATAAGGGACAGTGAAAATCCTTTTTCGTATCAATAATCGGCCTCCGCAAAAAAAAATCGGTCTCACTACCGATATAAACATCATAATAAAACAACGGAAATAACATCAGGATCTCTCGTTCAGGGAATACTCTGAATTAGTATAAAACATGAATAAACTTTAAAATATTACAAAACGTGAGTTAAATTAAAACATTATTTTAGAAATGTTTGAGAGACCTCGTCTCATTACAACAAAACCAGAAACAACACTTCCTCTCTCCGACTAAGGTTCCTCATGCTCAACGTCTCCTGTAACGTGAATTACAGAATAGGGGGTGAGTGCATGGAATACACTCGTGGGGATGAAATCCACCTCTTATAACAATTAACAGATATAAAATACAGGAATAGTAACATTCAGTCATATTATCACAGCACATAAAATGCATAGCATGTATTTCGCATCCCAACTCAGGTGCGGGTATCCCCCGTCTTACCCCTACAAAACTCAGGTATGGGAATCACCCGACCCTACAATATCTCAGGTACGGATATCATCCGACCCTATGAAAACTCAGGTACGGGCATCACCCGACCCTACAATATCTCAGGTACGGATATCATCCGACCCTACGGAAACTCAGGTACGGGCATCACCCGACCCTACAATATCTCATGTACGGATATCATCCGACCCTACGGAAACTCAGGTACGGGCATCACCCGACCCTACAATGAGAATGAATGTGGACTCACGTCCTTTCACAGTATATCATGATCATGTATTCAAAGCATATAATCACAACATTTAGTATTCCGCCAATCATGCTTTAAATAGGGAAAATTGTAAACAGATAAGAGATAAAAATTACCCCCATCTCAATAAGAGGTTGTCACGTGATCTGACAAGATTAAAGAGTCAAGCCTAAAGTGTTCGATCCAACAGATAGCCTACAAAAGTTCCGTGATAGCTTAGATCCTCAAAAGATTATAAAACGGATGTAAATAACGAAAAGAACGATCGAGGAGGCGAGACGGATAAGATGACTCGAAGATTAAAGGTATCGAGAAGAGTGTGAAAGGTAAACTTGGTAAAAGAGTTGACTCGACCGAGATCCCCGACTCCCGACACAAGGATGGAAACAAACGACTCGAACCGACCCACGAAAACACTCGTCGGTGCGCCCACGACGCACCCGACAAAACCCGGTAAAACCCCCATACACACCTCTCTCTCGCACGGTCGTGCAAAACTGCCCACGACCGTGCCCCACAACACTTGACCATGCGTCACCTTCCAGTGGCCACGCACGGTCGCTCACTCCTGGCGCACGGTCGTGCCCCAGCGCACGGTCCTACGCGGACTAGCTTACACAGCAGCGCTGCCTTCACCATCTTCTTCCTCTAGCTCCGGCCGGCGACTCCCGTCGCCAGCAACACTTTTGCAACTATGGCCGGTGACCTCCCGTCGCCGATAACACTCCAACAACACGCAACACACAACTCAACAAGATCAACACACACAACACACACCAAAACCCAAGCTTCACCCAAAACCACACACACACACACACACAACTCCGGCCACACCGATCTATGGCTCCACCACCTCCAACCAAAGGGAAAACACCCCGGAATGGTTATCTACCACCCCGACAAGGAAGACGAGAGAGAGAAAGCAAGAGACGAGGAGAGAGAAAAGGTGATGGACTCCAAGCTAGGTTTTTCCGGCGATTTGCCGGCGATTCGACCGTCGGAACGGAGAAACAAGACCGTCACTAGACTCGCCTCGTCGAAAGCTACGACCTATGAGAAAACCATTCGATTCCGAGGCAGTTGACTTTTCCGGCCACCGGCGGCGACGGCGGCGGCCGCCGGAAAAAGAGAGAGAAAAAACTTACGTGTTTTTCGTTTATGAGCTCGTGTGATTTTTCGACTTAAAAACGTACTATATATACTCCTCCAAAAATGGCTACTATTCACCATAAATATCTCGTATTCTACCCTTCGCATACGTCTCGTATACGTCGTATTCTTTGTTTCACTGTTTTCTTCACTACTCGAGCTACAAAACTCCGATTGACCTCTGGTTCGTTTCTATCATCTTGTTTTCTCGATACACATCTAACGGTATAACAAATACCCTATGTTCCACGTCTAGAAAAATTATCGATCTAATCGTGCAGTAACACGTATCTTAAACGCACAAATTAAATCAAACAGTTAAACCATACGCACAAAATTATTAAATCATAGGTTAAAATATTTAATTAATCAATTATGCTCGTTTTGATCCGGGGCGCTACACAGTAAGTCCATAAGCTTATACATCAGCAAGATCACCTACAAAACATGAACTATATGAGCTAATAAGCTCAGTAAGCAGAAACCATGCATGCATTGTCATACAAATGACTGTAAGGACTTTAAGAATATTGTGAATGCATGGCTTTGATATCTTTTACTATGTTGGGCCCTTGACCCATCTACAGTACATTGGAAAAGAGCTAGCTCAATAATTTATGTACTTTACTTTGCTTTAAAGTCATGTTTATGGCCCAATATCTTCGAATCATAACCATGGCTCGCATGCCATAGACACACTTTTACTTTTAAGCCATATCCATGTCTCACATGCCACCGGCGGAATACATCCAGTCTATCCATGTCTCACATGCCACCGGCCTCGATGTACTAGTAGTGGTAACTTTGCTTTACTTTGTTTCTTTGTATGATTATGATGTGCACACAAACTCAACATGTCTTCTATGCATACACCTATCTATGCTCATGAATGATATGTACAAAATTCAATGCCAACGCATCATCTTTAATCACACATAAAAAGTAATCACTAATATCAAGAAACGCAAATTCACTATTATCATATAATACAAGTAAACACATAAAATACTATGTTCATGTATTGTAGTTGTAAATGAATTTCTACTTACCTTGCTTCCACGTGAAATTGTTATTCTGAAACTTCTTGCCTCTTTGTGCCAATACAACTAAACCAAAAATAAACTATTCTATTAAACTAATGACAATAAACTTAAACTATTAATCGAAAATTTAAGGAAATTAAGTCATTCATTATTCAGATTCCTTTTATTTATTATATCTAAACCAATACTTTTCATGCATGAAAATATAGTTATTGAGTACAATATTCATTATAAAATGTATCAGTCTGATTAACTTTTACTATTTTTTTCTCAACTAATATATATTCTAATTAATGGTTCCATTTAAGGAATTAGTAACTTTTCCATCTCAGTAATATAAAATATTAATATATTTACAAATTTAAATTATTTTAATTAAAAAAATCATCTTAAGTAAGAATATAATTCTCCTGCAATCATATCTATGCACATAAAGTAGAAACTTTAATTAGTGAAGTTAAATTTTATTTATTCAAACATACAACATTTTACCCCAATAATTAGCCTTTTGAAATATATTTCATCCAACAATGGTAATTAATTCGAGAATTATTAAGATAAAACTTGTAGAATTTATATAAGGAGTTGGTTAATTATTTTTATATAAACAATCCCTTTTTAAAACAAGTGTATTTATATGCAATTGAATCTATGAGCCAGTTAATTGACACCAACAATACAGATTACTTAATCTTAGGTAATTAATTTAGAAATTGTTTAAACTTGAATACAGATTAATTAATTACATAATCAAATTAATTTAGAAATTGTTTAAACTTGAATATATGCATAATTAATTTTTCAATTTCTTAAGTTCTATATAATAATGCCAATGATACAAATATATCACTAAATTTCCATATCAAAATCAATATAATTACTAAGCTTAATTGTGGAAGATTTCGTAAATTGATTCATTAGCAAGTAGATATTTAATTAAACCCTTCAAATTTAATCGGCAAAATCATAATAGCGTGAGTAAAATAAAACAGTAAATTCTTCAATTATTGAATATAATCTTATTATTATAAACTATATTTTGAAAAGTATAGACTAAAGATAAGAATAACAAACAAAGAAGAATTTTCTTCAATACAGATTTCCTTAGATTGAAACTTGAAAATTCATTATATTCTTAACTATTACTTATCCTATCTATTACTCCCTCCGTCCCTTAACACTTTGCACATTTTCCTTTTTAATCTGTCCCCAAACACTCTGCACACCCTAAAATGAAAATTTTACCATAATTATTACCCTCCCAATACACACAATGCCATTACTTTTTATCTCTCTAACACTTTATTATTTTTTGTCATTTTCTTACATAATTGACCCTTATACCCTCATTTATAAAACAATCATTCAAATTTTCTTAAAAATCGTGCACAAATAAGTGTGTAAAGTGTTCCGGGACGGAGGGAATACTTGAAATACAAATCAATAACCCATAAAATATCACCCACACCAAAACTTGCATTTTAAAACAGTAATCACATAGTAATCGCACGTAAGATAACACATTTTTCACAACATGTAACCTATAAGAATTTACCCCACCTCAAACTCACTTAAAAACTTAAAAGTGGAAATACAGAAATTACCCCCACCTCATTCGGGTGGTAACCCTCGTGAAGCTCGATTCTTTAAATTCTAAGTTCGTAACAAGGTTCAGACCTACAATTGGTTTGATGAGAGCTTGGTTCCGATGTACTATTAATCGAAATATATGATGGTGATCTCGGCGGCAACCGGCGGTGGCGATGTCGTAGCTAGGAGTGAGGAGAGGAGAAAGAGAATTATGAGGGACATGAGAGAGTGTGAGTCTGAATCCTAAGAAAGAGAGAAATTGAGAGGATAGAGAAATGAGTTGCAGAGAGTTGAGAGAGTAAGGAGAGAGAGGCATGATTCCAATACTTTAGTTTTACAAAAGGATTAAATACACATTAATTAGAGGAGGTAAGAGAGAGAAACGTGTCAAGAGAGGGGGAGAAACGAGAAAGCTTTATCTTGTAGCTTTTCAAATAATATGCACGTGTCCAAGGCTTCAAATTGAAGCCATTACACTTACTCTTATTCTTTGTTTTATATGGTAAGGTAAATGTATTTATATTATATGATAATATCCATTGTGTATCATGCATTCATATATAACTATATAATATATATGTCATACTTATATGTATACTGTGTGCCGCTTTTATATAAATATATATATATATATATATAGTAATGTTTAATTTTACTTTTCATTCATTATTTATGCTCAACATGTTTATTATACTATTATAAAAATATTTAACAAACTTTATACATATATTTATGTACCCACTTCCATAATATATATATATTATAATATTAACTAAACTTGATTTATATACTTACACGACATGCATTATATATATACATATATATATATATAT
This sequence comes from Scutellaria minor, assembly GCA_954870855.1. Lineage (NCBI taxonomy): Eukaryota > Viridiplantae > Streptophyta > Magnoliopsida > Lamiales > Lamiaceae > Scutellaria > Scutellaria minor. The sequence goes on along the minus strand of OX940729.1, from coordinate 17,000,266 downwards.
GTATTATAATATTATCTATATCTATATATAAAATCAAAATTGAGATTTATTTTCATTTCTTCCATAAGTTATATTACCATTATTCAAATAGTTTACATATTCAAATAATTTACATTATCATCTCGATTTCGTATTAATTATGAGAATTTTTATTACATTTTACGTAATCAAATTTTAGTTTGGGGTGTTACATTACTAATACTTTTGGATTTTCAAATAATTACTAATTAGTATATTTTTACTAATTTTTATTAATACTTTCTCATTAATAATATTGGTTTAGGATTGTTTTACATATCTTAATAAAATATTTAATAGGTATAATTATGTGTATGAAGTAACATTTCTTGAAATTTAAAGACAACAAATAAATTGATAAAAATTCTATTTTTATAATGTCAATTATTTTAAAATGGTGAAACTACTACTACCTAAATCGCACGAAGATTGTCTTTTTTTTTATTATTTTAAATTAGCTTTAGAAATTAATAAATCATAAAATAAAATGAGCAATGACATACAACTTAACATATATAAATTCATTGATTGTAGATACGTAGTTAAAGTAAGAGTGATACAAGGTATCTTCAAGCAACAATGACAATGTTTGGTGACACGACATCAATATAAGTCGGATGCTCAATAGAAAACTACTTAAAGTCCATTGAGAAAGTATCAAAAATTCTTTACTTAAAATGATTTCAAAAATAAAAAACAACAAATGTAACAAAAAAACATATACAAGGTCAAAACACATTTGAATACCATAGATGATTGATCTTACAAGGAACAAGTGAGATTCGTTTTCTAATTACGCTAAACTATAATATGAAAGTGGAAGGTGGAAGATTGAGCGTAGTAGTTGAAGCTAAAGAAAAGATGGAATCTGTGGAGATAAGAGACGAGAAAATAAATTAACAATATAACCACAACAATAACAATGGCGAACACACCAGATGATGAACCGAAGAAAAAAAGAAGAATTACAAAGAAAAAAAACAAGAAATACATCCACATCTCCATCGATGAGGAGGACAATACAATCAAAGAATTATTACTCAAACTCCGAAGATAGAAGACTAAGACAAAGAAGAAGACTAAATCAAAGAAGAAGATCAAGGAAGAAAATATATAGTTATGAGCCCAATTAGAAATTATAATCTTTTGTTTTAAAATTTCGATGCATATTATTATTTTGATAATTTTTTTATTTCTAAATTTAAATATTTTAGGATTAGAGGAACTAGAATTTTTGTACACCTATAATATTTTTTCCATTTTCTTAATGCATTTCATACATATGCTTACACCTATAATATTCATAAAATATTTTAAGCAATAGTATGCTAGACATAGATATTTTTACTATATTGTCATATATTGTTGAGAAGTATTTATCAGTAAGTTATTTTCTACAAACCAAGTTTAAAACATTTAACAAGTAAAAAGGCATTTTAAAATTATGTCAATAGTGTAGTTAAAATATTTTAACTTAAATCAAGAATCTAATTAAGGGAAAATGTAATAGTAACAACAACAGAAATTGCGAGGAACCATCAATCACCGACATGGCTTTTGATGAGGATTTGCACAGCCGGTAGCTTGCAGTGTATGGACGAGAGACTATGTGCCGACTTTTTGCTTCCAATGTTCTCATCTATATGGAATGCAGGGCCTTGGAGTCGAGATTGGTATTGAATTTCTAATTTCATATCCATCTTTATAAAATACTTATGTACTTTATTTTGGTCTAATTGGTTTTATGGTATGTATGTATATGGACTTGAGCATGGTATTGTTTTACATTTTGTTGAATGAATTGGTATAGGGACTTCTAAATAAAAGCTTTTGTGCCTCAATTGTCAAACCTCTCTACAAGATCCCCAAGATAGAAGTTCTTTTAAGTGATGACACTTGGAGCTCTACAATGTTGTCAAGTCCTCCCTCAAAAACATTTTATTTATGAAATATCAAAAAAAATTAATGTCAATTAAATACATACCCCATTACTCTACAAAAATTAAGTGCTTTGAAAAAACTAAATATGTAAGTTATAAATGTTTGGAAGAGATTGCTAATGTTGTATTGCCTTTTTTTATATGAAATCTTTGGTTCCAAATTTTAATAATTTTTTTTGTCCAACATTTTAAATTGAAAAAAAAAGAAAGTAAACAACAATACTCTTGCAAAAGTAATGACATTAACAAAAAATAGGTGCTAAAAAAACCTTAGGATATTGGGACGTATATAGATTTGCAAGTTTGAAAGTGGATTATATCGGAAATTGTAGAAAAAATAGATGATGTTCTATTATTTTACAAATGAAATCATTATGTAAACCTAATAAAAAGAGCGCTCAAAGGCAAAATTAGAACAGAACAGATGTTTTCAAGCGATAAAAATGAGATTTATTCTATATTTTTTAAAGAAAAAATATAAAATATATAAATATAAAATGACGCAAAGAAGATTAATTAGTAAAGTTTCAGATTATCAACGAAGAATTATAAATTTACTTTTATTTTGTATAGTTTGACTTGTGTGGGTATTTTAGCTATGTCACATGACCCTAATTAGCCTTCTCGTTTAAATTTGCCATTTATTGATTGATTTTATATTGAAGTATTATTTTAATTGAGCTAGGTCAAATAATTAAGATTTGATAAATAAGAAGAGGTCAATATTTCAATTCTCAACTAAATCCTTTCAATTATTGATATCACCTTCATATTAAATCAAATTAAATTAAATTTGTCATTGAATTTTAAAGAATTGGATGTATATTAATTTTCTTATAAATTATTATTATTCAAAAATATGCTTATAATATATCATTGAAAAGCTCTTTAAATATATATTAATATAAGACTAATTTTAGTTTAAAATGCAAAATGTTCAAGATTACAAAAGAAAAATAATCAAAACATGTAATTTTTTTAAAAAGAGTTTGAAATATAAAGGACTCTTGTTTTTTATAATCAAATAGAAAAATAAAATAAATATTAAATTACGTTACTATCCCTAATAAAGAGTTTTCTTTCATTAGGACTTTAATTTAATTTAATTATGTAGGAAGGTTAAAATTGACATTATGAAAAATGGACGAAACATTCATACTTATATAGTGTAAAATATATATATATATATATATATATATATATATTACCAATTTTCCTTATTAACATGCATGTTATATATAAATATACACTTAACCAGAAACCCTCATAATAGCAAACCCGACCGTCATAGAAGTTATGGAGCAACAAGGCAATCTAGGTAGAAGGAGAAATTCGAACTCAAGTAATGATCCTGACATAAAATAATACTTGGAATATATCTCATTCCTTGCGCATATGACCCATCTCAGTCGTTTCACTTTAAGAATTATGATAAATTTAAGACTGAGAATATTTGACATTAATATATGTTTGGAAGCAATCACAAGCATATAAAAACAAATAAAACATGAAATTATTCAGATAACTTGTAAAATAAATTTCGAAAAACAATTATCACACGTAAATAAACATATATGAAATTATTCAGATAACTTGTAAAATAAATTATTCAGATCACACATGCACCGTGCCCAACAAAGAAGCGTTTTCCTACAAATAAACATATATGTTTCACCTTTAATGATCAATCAGCATTTCCTCCTTTGCTTCTCTATTTCATGTAAATAAACCCCACCAACCATCTTGGCCTTCCATATCGTAGAATGAAATAACCCATTGTGGCTCCTATTACGAAACCACATCCATACCCCAAAGCAACAGCTTGCCAAGTAAATCCATCTACAAAACCAAAGTAGTCGTCGTCGTCATCATCATCTTGTGGCAACATTGGAGGCGAAGTCTGTCCACCGCCTTCACAACTTTTTGTCAATGGAAATCCACATAATCCTGGATTTCCAATGTATGAAATATTATCAAATGTAGAAGACTGGCCAGTGCCGGATTGAGGTATCTTCCCAACAAGATTATTCATTGATAAGTTCAACACAGAAAGAAAGTGCAATGTTGTCAATTGTCCTGGAATTTCTCCCACCAATTTGTTTGAAGACAAGTCCAACGATTCAAGTGCACTCATATTTCCAAGAGATGAAGGTATACGACCAGTTAGGGTGTTGTGTGATAGATTCAAGTGAATCAGAGAATTAAGATTTCCTAAAGAGTATGGAATACTCCCAGAAAATTTGTTGGATGACAAATCAATGGTTGAAAATGTTGTCAAGATCTTCACTATCGGTCGCTCTGAACCTTTCAAAATCAGCACCATGGAGTCATCATATATGCTGAACCAATCTCCAATATCTGCTATATCTTCTTTGGAATTTATCATGGCCTTGAAACTATTCAAATATGTGTAAGGCAAAGCGCCACTGAAGTTGTTTTGGGATACATCAAGAACCTGCAACTTGGGAAATGGAACGTAATTAGTGATTGAAGTACGTAATATGGTACCATTGAATCCATTAGACCTCAAGACAAGAGCTTTAAGCTCAGGAAGAGACCCCATCCAGAAGGGAAACATGTCTTGTATTTTATTGTTTCCGATGTCAAAAATCTGAAGTTTTCGACAATTGACAAAGGATCGTGGCAATGTTCCTTCCAGTTGATTGCTATTCATGTTTAGAGACTCAAGAACACAGCCTTGTGTAAATTTTGGTGGGATGGGACCATTTAAGTGATTGTTCTTCAAATGCAAAACTTGCAAAGAATTGCTTAAGTTTCCTAAGCACTTTGGAATTGATCCCTCCAAAGCGTTGTTGGATAAATGAAGAAATTGAAGGGATTTGAAGTTGCAAATGGATGATGGGATCTCCCCAATAAAATTATTTGAGAAGAGCATTAGGTAAGAAATGTATGGTAGATTTCCAATAGTGGAAGGTATTACACCTGAAAGATGGTTTTTTGCAAGATTAAGGTAAGTTAGATTCTGCAATCTTTCAATGTGTTGTGGTATGGAACCTTCAAAGAAATTTCTGGAAAGATCAATACGGTTGATAGTGGTTGTCAACAACTCCCAAGGAATTTCACCTGGAAGAAATTAATAATGACAAAATTAATAGTGGTAAGTATATGTAGTAATCCAAAAATCGTGACTTTAAGTTGATTTTTTTTGTACATATCTAAAAGCAGCTTCTACATGGGGATATTTTGCGTAGCATATATCTTAAAGCTTCTAAATAAGGTTGAGGTGAGATTCGACCACGTGATAAGGGATTGGCCTCACACTAAATAATATAATTAATGAAAAAATTAGCAAAAATTACATATATAAAAAGAACATTTTTGAAAGCTGGATCCCTCCTAATTATGTCTCTACTTGCAATTAATGACTAACATAACATTAGTTGTTGAATGTACATAGGCATTACCAAAATATATGCACAAGCATGTCAACATTTTATGAAAAGAATGAACTTAATTAGAGGCCATGTGGATATGTGGATTTGATAAGATATTTCAAATCCACCAATAGTGTTTGGATAGATTACTTGAAATCCATCATTTTCATTTTCTACGAATTTTTGAATTATTTTAGTGGATTTCAAATTCACTATAACTTGAATGAATTTGAAATCCATTCATTTGAGATCCTTAATTTCAAGTCATTCTATCCAAACACAACCTTAGATTACTATAATATTACCCTAAGAAACTTTTAATATTAATTGAACCGCAAGTAAAGTAAGATTGATGAAACAAAAAAAAAACAAAAGGCATATATATTAATCTGGAGAAGACATGACGAGGAAGTAATTCTGAATAGGAAAAAGACGCAAGAATAATACATACCACTTAAAGCGTTGTTGGCAATGTACAATAAATCAAGCATGGTCATGTTAGAAATTTCTCTTGGCAATTCTCCAGTGAGTGCGTTATTTGATAAGATAATCGATTGCAAAGAAGACATATTAAAAAGGGTTGAAGGCAAAGTGCCCGTCAAGTTGTTAACCATCAGTTCCAAATTTTGCAAATTATAAAGATGGCCAATCTCTTTCGGAATAACACCTACAAAATTGTAAAATCACAAGTTAATTAATTTGTTATCAAATATAAAGTGAACATGAATAAACTCAATCAAGCTCGAGGAAAATGCATTGCATGGGATTAATATCAAGAGAGATTCCATAATACAAATTGTTAAATTGATTTCTAACCAAAATAATATTGCAACAAGTGGTCTGGCATGGCAGTTGTCTATTATATATGATCCATTGTACACTAAAGCAATGTAAGAGAAAATACACACATACCCCATACGGAAAGTATTCCTTTCTAGTTTAGCCTTTTTCTTGCTTTCTACTATGGCTACTACCTTTCCTAATCATCACACGCTACGTATATCTTATGACATCACTAATTGACATTGTGATGTGTATGAAATGACATAAAACATATATAAGATGCAACAACAAACATAGACACATGTTGTGTTGTACTGCTAAGATGTAAAAATCACATAAGTTGATTTTAGATAAATAGAGTTTATTCTCTTATCATGTGATTTTGATAAATGAATAGTTGGCATATTAACATGTCTTTGGTACGTGCATGGTGATCATTTTCATATATATCACTATTGACAATATGTGATAGAATGGATCTCATATTAAAATTCTGATTCATATTTACAGAACTAATTTTATATATAAAATATGGAAAAATTCATTTTCAGTCATGTTAACAAAGCCAATATCCAAAAATAATTCTATGAAGTTAAAAATATCAATTATAGTCTTCAAACTCCAAGTTATAAGATCCGCTAGCTGCAAATTGACATGTGATCCATAAATTTAGAGATTTACAACCACTTAGTCTCCATTTTCTAGACTTTGAAAACTATTTTCAAATTTATTTTCTTTTACCAATTTCCACACCAAAATCAGTAAAATGGTGTCATGTTATTTAAGTAGGTGGAACTCCATAAATTATGTTCATATGTTATGTAACACTTAGGACAAATCTATACATAATTGGACTAATTAAATAAATTAACCCATAATTGTTTGTTTTTATTATGTGCGTTTCAGAACGAAATAATACATAATTTTATAATCAAACCTTAGGTTATAAAAAGATAATGACATCGTATGTTAAAGTCCAAAGTTTCGTAAATGGATACCCCTATCTCGAGGCCCATGGCCCAAAAAGGACACATAAGTAGTAGATTGGAACACCCTAGAGATAGTTTGGATCACAATTGAAAAAAAAAAGTTTGGATCACAATTGAAAAAAAAAGTCTCTCTCTCTCTCTCCTGATTTGGCGCCGCCGGCACCTCCTCCTTTCGGCTTGAACCATACCTCAAAACGTAGCCCTCGTCGAGCTCATCCCGGATCCAAGCTTGGATCGTCCATCCGTCACGACCTCCAAGGCCAATCGTCGGCGAGAGGGCAGTTAAACCCCCTTTCTTTCCCCCCTTTTTTCTTCTCTCTTCTCTCTTCTTTCTCAGCTGTTTCTCCCTCATCGTCGTGCCTTCGCCGTTGTATATTGTGTGTGAGTTTGGGGGCCGCCGTTTGTGTCGGCGCCATGCTGTGTTGGTGCGTGTGTGGTGGCACCGTGTTGGGTGATGTTTAGTAGGTGTGTGTGTGGTTGCATCGTTTTGGGGTGTCACTAGTCGAGGCGAAACGGGCGGCGGGATGGTGGAGGCGGCGGCTGGTAGGGTTTGAAGGGAGGAGAGGTCGTTCTACAAATTTGAAAGAATTCAGGGGCTTGGATGCAAACCCTAGATTTTTAGTGTATTTATGTTTTAGCCCCTGAACTTTTTAAAATCTCTTTTAAGCCCTCAAAGTTTCTAAAAATTCATTTTTAACCCCAAAAGTTTCTAAGCTTTAAGTTTTACCCCCCAAATCTTTTGAAAATCATGTTTTGACCTCAAAGGTTTTCAAAAATATCAAAAAGGCCCTAAATCTTTTCTGATTTTGTAAAATGACCCTTTTGGTCAAAGTCAACATTCCAGATTTTACAAAAATACCTTCATGCTTTTAAAAACTCTGTTTTAAGCTTATTTTACCTCCATTTAAGCTCAAATCGATTCCCTTAAACCCTACAATCAAGATTTGAGCTTCCATAACCGTTTCAGTGCCTTTTCTGACCTCAAAAGCTCCCGTTTCGCTCCATTTTCTCTATCGTTTCTACCTCAAGAGAATTTCTAAGATTAATCTTAATATGTATATATATAGAGTAATTAGAGTTAACTCAAGAGTTGTGTCAGTTATGAAAGCAACCAAGATGCTCAGCAAAGAAGATTGTGAAACTTGACTGGTGAACATGGTGAATTTCAAACAGGAAACGAGTTCCATTGAGAAGGTACTTGTCGTAAGAGAGTATATGGATGTTTTTCCGAAAGACCTACCCGACCCTCCGATGGATCAGCAGATTGCTTTTGAGATTGACCTCATACCAGGTTCAACATCGATATCGAAAGCTCCGTATCGGATGACACCAAAGGAGCTACAGGAATTGAAGGTTCAACTACAAGAACTTCTGGACAAGGGATTCATTTGTCCAAGTGTGTCACCTTGGGGAGCTCCAATGCTCTTTGTGAAAAAAAAACAAAAGTTTTCAGATGTGCATCAATTATCGAGAGCGGAATAAATGAACCATCAAGAACAAGTATTCTCTGTCTCGTATTGAAGACTTGTTTGATCAGTTGAGAGGTGCAAGTGTGTTCTCAAAGATCACCTTAAGGTCCTGATACCACCAAGTGAAAGTTAATGATGATGATATACCTAAGACGGCCTTCAGGACAAGGCATGGCCACTACGAGTTTGTAGTGATGACTTTTGGACTCAACATTGCACCAGCAGTTTTTATGGATTTGATGAATCGTATTTTCCATCTGTACCTCAATCGTTTTATCGTAGTGTTCATCGATGACATTCTGGTCTACTCATGTGATAAGACGCACCATAAACATCATCTCAAGATTACAATGGAGACTCTGTGAAAGGAGAAGCTTTTCGCAAAATTTAAGAAGTGTCAGTTTAGGCTTGACAAGGTAGCCTTTCTTGGACATATTGTCTCTTCCAAGGGAATAGAAGTGGACTGACAAGGTAAAAACTATTAGCAATTAGAAAGCTCCGATGAACGTCAATAAGGTATGAAGTTTTCTTGAATTAGCCGGATATTACAGAAGATTCATTGAAGGATTTTCAAAGATTGCCACTCCCATGACCCGCTTAACACGAAAAGAGGTGGAGTTTCAGTGGACTAAATAGTATGAGCGTAGCTTCCAAGAGGTGAAGAAGAGATTAACAGAGACACCAATTTTGATAGTTCCAAATGTAACAAAAGAGTTCGTGATTTATAATGATGCATCCAAAAAATGTTTAGGGTGTGTTCTGATACAACAAGGGAAAATGGTAGCTTATGCATCAAGGCAGCCGAAGACTTACGAGCAGAATTATCCAACACACAATCTAGAATTGGCCGCCGTTGTGCACACTCTCAAGATTTGGAGGCATTATCTTTATGGCGGAAAATGCGAGATCTACACCAACCACAAGAGTTTGAAGTATTTCTTCAACTAGAAGGAACTTAACATGAGACAGAGAATATGATTGGAATTGGTGAAGGATTATAATTGTACGATTCTCTATCACCCCGGAAAGGTGAATGTAGTTGCTAACGCTCTTAGCAGGAAGGGGAAATGAACTGTGACATACATGATTACAGACCAGAACCAGTTAATTGAAGAGATGTCGAGGTTGAGTTTGGAAGTAGTGATACCTCTAAGCAGGCTAAAGTTGCAGCTTTGATCGTGTAGCCCACACTCCGTGAATGAAGATTCGAGGCTTAAAGAAAGGATACGTTTCTAACAAAGATGAAGGTTCGTATGGATAAAGGAAAAGCAGAAGGATTCACTTTGTCAACAGATGGAGCCCTGATCTTTAAGAGAAGGTTTTGCGTGCCAAAGAATGAAGAACTGAGAAAATATCCTGGAAGAAGCTCATTGCACACCATTATCAGCACATCCTAGAGGTACGAAGATGTATAAAGATTTGAGGGAAAGCTTTTAGTGGAGAAACATGAAAGGAAGTATTGGACTCTTCGTTAAAAAGTACTTAGGTTGCCAACAGGTGAAAGCTGAACATCAACAATCAGCAAGAATGCTAAATCCCTTAGAGATACCTGAGTGGAAATGGGAATACATCATCATGGATTTTGTTGTCGGATTACCTAAGACCAAGCGAGAGAATCATGTCGTATGGGTTATTATGGATAGGTTAACCAAGTTTGTTCATTTCTTGCCGATCAAGATGACCTTCGGTTTGGATAAGTTGGCTTGAATCTACATGAAAGAGGTCATCTGGCTACATGGAGTACCGATATCTATCGTATTAGATAGAGAACCTCGTTTCATGTTTCACATCCAGATTCTGACAGAGTTTGCTAAAAGAGCTAGGAACTAAGTTAGCTTTCAGTACCATTTTTCACCCTCAGACAGATAGACAGTCAGAAAAAACTATACAGATTTTGGAAGATATGTTAAGAGCTTGTGCTTTGGACCTTCATGAAAGTTGGGAAGATCATTTGTATTTAGTGGAGTTCACCTACAACAACAACTATCATTCAACGATCGGAATGGTGTCGTACGAAGCTCTATATGGAAGAAAGTATCGTTCGCCTCTATGTTGGGATGAGGTGGGCGAGAAGAAAATTTTAGGACCTGAATTAGTTGAGCAGACAATTGAAGTGACAAAGAAGATCCGAGAAAGAATCAGAGTGGCTCAGGACAGACATAAGTCATATGCAGATAAGAGACATAGAGAGCTGAAGTTCGATGTGGGAGACCAAGTTTTTCTAAAAGTGTCACCCACTAAAGGAGTTTATCGTATTAGAAAAAGAGGAAAGTTGAGACCGAGATATGTGGGACCATTTGAGATTTTGGATCGAGTTGGAGAAATCACGTACCGTCTAGTTTTGCCGCCAGACTTCGCTGGCATACACAATATTTTTCATGTATCCATCTTACAGAAGTACGATTTTGACCAAAGCCACATGATCAACCAAGAGAGCATTGGAGTTGAGAAGGATTTAACGTACGAAGAACTTCCAGTGGTTATCTTGGACAGAAAGACATGGAAGGGAAGAGACAACATATATGGGAACAAGGAGATGAGATCTTAGCGAAGTATCCAGATTTACCGTTTATAGGTATGCATCTAAATTTCGAGGATGAAATTTTTGGTCAAAGTCAACATTCCAGATTTTACAAAAATGCCCTTATGCTTCTAAAAACTCCATTTTAAACTCGTTTTACCTCCATTTAAGCTCAAATCAATTCCCTTAGACCCTACGATCAAGATTTGAGCTTACATGACCGTTTCAACGCCTCTTCTGACCTCGAAAGGTCCTGTTTCGCTTCCTTTCCTCTATTGTTTCTACCTCGAGAGAATTTCTAAGATTAATCTTAATATATATAGCATAATTAGAGATCTAAACCTCATTTTTATATGTGTAGGCTTTGAGGTGGAAAAACAAACCTAGGATTTAAGATACCGAGCTTCATGAGGGTTACCACCGAACAAGGTCGGGGTAACTTCTAAACTTAACGCTTTACTTTCCTCTTTCATGTGAATGCTTAAGTTATGGATAATATCATGAATGTCGATTGAATGAGTGAATTTTACGTGAACCCATGATCAACGAAATGAATCTTAATTGCTATGCTACACGAACTTATAATTAATGGGATGATTCTTTAATGCTATGAAACGCTTGAATCCTATGTACTGTGTTTACGTGCTGTGAATTCTATGTATGTGTGTGATTAACATCACAAAGCCAGGGAGGGACTCATGGTTAGTAAAAAACACTACGGAGGGACTAATGGTCCGTAAAAAATATTAACAGGATAAAAACTGTTATATAGAGTAAGACGGGGAAAACTCACTCCTATCTATAGTTACTTGTTGTGATTTTATGTATTGTGCTTAACTGATGTGTTCATGAATGCTATTTATCTCTAATGCTTAATAAATGTTAATTATAAAAAGTATCTCCACGAGTGTATTCCAAGAACTCACCCCATGTGTATTCACACTACAGGTAATAACAAAAACAAGAAGGCGTAAAGAGAGGGATGTCGTATCAAGGAAATGATTTTAATTCTTCCTATCTTTAGATTTTTCCAAAATAATGTTAGTTTCTCTATTTTGTAAAGTTGAACCGTTTATTTTTATAGATCCTGTAAAAAGATTTTCGCTGCTTAAATTTAACCGTCTATTTCTGTTTTATTCCAATGTTCTCGTTTATGTAATAGAGCGAGTTTAAAATGCTGTAAAAATTCTGATATGGATGTTATTTCAAATTCTTATTTTTGCTTGTTTATCTCTGCGTTTTCTTTTTAAAATGTATGTTCTTTTCTCCCCTACTGCAGGCCCAACACGTGAACTCTGATATTTACAATTTTTCAAAACAGGGCGTGATATGTTAATTTTTGGTTGACTTTATAAATCGATGTGAAAATACACTTCAATCGGTAAATATTTTGAGTTACATGTCTAAAATTGATATATTAAATAAATAGGACTATTTTTGGACAACATCTAGTTATATAAACCAAAATTGATATATTATTTCAAATAAAATATTATAGGACAAAAAGTCTAAATGGACAAAATTAGAGAGTCAAAGGAGTCATACCTGTTAAGCTATTGTTCCAAAGATGTATGATGTTAAGGACTGTGATGTTTCCAATTTCTCTTGGCAATTGTCCCGTAAGTTTGTTAGATCCCATGTCGAATATCTTTAAACTATTAATATTGCCAATCTCTTTTGGAATACTACCTGTAAGATTTATAAAAGTTCAATTTAATTATCAAGTTACATGGTACTATATAATAGTACTATGAAACTAAAAAAAAAATATTATTATAAAAACCCCAAAATGTATACATATTCTAAGAATTATTTGTTCTGCTTTCTATTGCAAATTGGACCGAGTTTAGAATTTAGATCAATTAGCATTCATATTTGATATGAAATATTATATTATATATGTTTTCTAATTAAATTAGGAAAATGTATCAAATCTCCTATACATAAAAGAAAATATTATACGGAATCTCTTTAAATTTATGTTTAAAAATATATCTACATAATTTTCTCGAGCATCACCATGGACTCCGTAGATGGTGAGTTGTACGTACATGTGAATAGTTGTAGTAAGAAGGTCAACTACATTGAGTAAGGAGGTTTTGATGGTTTTTGTTTGAAAATAAGGATATTGAGATAGTAAAATAAATCTCACATGAAAGGATCATAACAATACTCATCTATTAAACATAAAGATTCACCTGGAAATATGATGGGTGTCTAAGAATGATCTTGTCATTTGTCAAAATGTCACGTAGTGGTCTCTTAGTTTGAAGGGAAAGATTATCAGAATATAATGAAAGACATTGAGTAATATTGATATAAAGTTGAGCAGGTCTTATGTAAGACGGTCACACGTGGGTCAACTCATTCAATATGGTCAATTTCGGTCTCACATAAAACTATAAAAAGTCTTGTCTCATGTAAGGCTTTACGTGAGACAATCTCACGTGAGTTTTTGCATATAAAGTTTTTTGGAAATTAAAGTCGAAAACTAAATCCATTCAGATCCAACCTCAAATGAATATTATCAATATTGTTGTGGAATCATTGAGTTAGCGATGTTATAAAATCGTATGTACTCTCATAAAAATTATAGTCGACATATTTTAACATTAGTTATATATAGTTTTTAGATATAGATAGATCTATATATATTATCTAAATGTAAATTATTCTTCAAAATCTAGCTAACTTTTACCTTTCTTTTGCTCATATTACTTTTGCATAACCCTCTAAAAGTGCAAAGAGACACCCACACTCATAGGACAAAAATAATCTTGAAAAGAGTCGGGAAAATTACAAACATAGGACACTATCTATAGGTTATTCATCAATAAAGGACACTACTTTCGGACCCCTACATTGGGACATTAACTTTTCAATTTATGTCTGACAAAAAATTCGAGATCATGAATTTCGGGCCAAAATCGCACGACGTTCGAGCCAAATCACATCAGTAAAAAGCCCAAATCTCATGCAATTAGACTCGAAATTCGTGATTTCGGGTTTTTCGTCCTAAAATCACTCAAAAAAAAATTAGTGTCCCAATATCGGTACCCAAAAAATTAGTGTCCTTCACTGATGAATGACAAAAATATAGTGTCCTAAATTTACAATTTTGAATAACTTTTTTGGCAAATCTCTTTTCCAATAATGAAAAGGCCGAAGAAATATAACATCATACCGCTGAAATTATTGAACCACAAATATAACTCTTGAAGGACTGTGATGTTCCCAATTTCTCTTGGTAATGGTCCACTAAGTCTGTTGAGTCCAAAATGCAAGATCTGCAATTTATTGAGATAACCAATCTCTTTTGGAATACTTCCTGTATATATTATAATTATAATGTTATGAAAGTTCAATTAATTAAATATCAAGTATAAAGTACAAATGTACAATGATTTGCTATTAATTGTAGTTTGGACTAAGAAAACGATATCCATCAAGAATATGTTAATACAACATTGACCAATAGCACAAGACTAATACTAAATTTTCATGTGGGGTATTGTAAGTCACCAGAAGGGTGGCAAATCATGTTAATAAGATTAGGTTAAACACAAACATGTTAATAATAAATTACGTTTTCTTAAACTAGAAGAATGCATGTTTCTAGTAGAACCTTTACTGAAAACTGAAGTGCCAATCGAAATCCAAATATGAAATATTGCAGGATGTAATGCACTTATTAATTTTTCATTAGTGTTTAAAGTAGTAATTTGTTTTCTCACGATCGATTATCATATCTATGCATAAATTGCCTAATTGATAATTTTCCTTCGTATGCATCTTAATAAAAAAAATTATTTTAATCATTCAAATAAGGCCTTATTTTACCAAAAGATGACCATATTTTCCAAGATTGCAATTGAAACTCAACATTTTGAATTTAGATAACAACTGTCGCTCACTACTGCACTTCGAATTGCCAATGTATTTTTTGATGATTTGAATTAATGTGTCTGAAAAATATCACACCGTACGTTAGTTAACAATTTTTTTAAGACTAATTTTCAGTAGATCTAAAGCAGTGCAATTTTAATATATAAACCAAATAAAATAAAATTCTTGTAAATATAACGAATTTGGCAACTTTTTTCCCCCAAATGAAAATATGAAACTCATAACATTCTTTATTTAATTTTATTAGCGTGGAAAAGGCGTCGATTTGGATTCGATGGAAATTAGTTCACAACTTTTTTTCTAACTGGCAAGTGACGTGGATATTTCATCTACTTTTCCCAACATATAAAATGTCATTATTTTTTATTAAATTTAAACATCATATTTAAATTGAAATTCGAAAAAAATAAAAGTTATTTTTCTTGCAATTAGGGCTTTAAATAATGAACTGTAACCCCCTTTAAATTCCTCACAAACCTCCGGAACAGAGGAAAACTTACACAAATGAATTTCTTAAAAAAAAAAAAAAAAAAGTATAGTACCATCTTCCATTATGCCTCTCTGTCTCGGCTAAGTATTGGTACGTCTCTTTCTCATCCTTCTC
This sequence comes from Scutellaria minor, assembly GCA_954870855.1. Classification (NCBI taxonomy): domain Eukaryota; kingdom Viridiplantae; phylum Streptophyta; class Magnoliopsida; order Lamiales; family Lamiaceae; genus Scutellaria; species Scutellaria minor. Next base: position 16,984,641 of record OX940729.1, on the reverse strand, counting down.
TCTCATGAATACCCTCTCCAAAATTTTGTTCTAAAAATGCTAAAAGTTATATAGTAGATATTTTAGGGGCTCTTATAAATTAATGATAAAAATAAAAAATATCAAAAAAACAATAACATATAAAAAGATCATTTTTTAAAGTCTAAGGGACGACTGCAACACATGCCCCATTAAATCAGTCCCCGTCTCTCTCTATCATCCCTCTCTCTTAGCTAATTAGTTTTTGTACTTTTCTAATACCAGTACCTATTTTAAGAATTTTAATTTCAAGCTAAATTTGGATTAAAACCAAGAAATTTTATAAGTTATATGGGACAAATTAATTTAAATAATGAGATCATTTGCAGAAAAGGTTAAAAGTTACGGTACTAAAATCATCATATATAATCTCAACCAAATATACAAGAAAAAAAATAGTATGCATACCAGTTAAACTGTTGTTGGCCAATTTGAGGAAAGTGAGTTGGCGAAGCTGGGTAAACGAAAAGGGAATTTCTCCCTGCATGCGCCCACACGAAAACAAAGAAAGCTCCTTGAGTGTAGTTATGTTTCCAATGGATGGAGGGATAGACCCTGAAAGATTGTTTCTAGACAACCCTAAAGCTTCGAGTTTCGACAACGAACCCAGCTCAGTTGGTATGTTTCCAGACAAGTTGTTGTACATCAAGTTGAGATAAACAAGATTGGAATTTTGGGACAGGTTCTTGGGTATTGTACCGTTGAGGAAATTATAACTCAACTCAACAACCTCCAGCCTCCTCAGGAGACTGATCTCTCGAGGAATGGGGCCGTGGAGGGTGTTGTTGTTGAGGATAATTTCTCGAAGAAACGAGAGATTGGCGATGTGGGGAGAAAGGGTTCCGACCAATCCTTGAGACGACAGGTCGATTTGAGTCACTCTGTCGCGGTGTTGGTGGCCGCACTGGATTCCTGCCCAGCTGCAGTAATCAAGTGTTTGGTTCCAGGAGTTTAATGATCCTTGAGGATCAACATCTATGGCGGATTTGAAGGCCAGCAATGAAAGTAAATCAGTTTGGTTGGTGGAATGTGTTGGTGGTGGAAGGAACACTAAAGAAAGGATGAAGATGTGAAGGATTGAAACCATGGAATTTGCCATTTTAGTTGTTGCCCCATCATTATGGTTTAGCTAGCTAATATATACACACACATGACAAAAACAAAATTAATTTAAGAATTAATTTTAATTTTGGTCCTTTATGTAAGATATTTTCTATTTTTTGACAATCAAATATATGTTTTTCAGTTTTGGTTATATATATATGTTTTAACTTTTTCCAATTTCAGTTAAGTTTTCCAATTTTAGTCATGTATGTTTCAATTTTTTCAAATTTCAGTCCAATTTTGGTTGGAATTCCCAAAATCGCCAATGTCACATAATATTTCCTAACGGTCATCTAACCAAAATTGGAAAATTTGATTGAAATTGGAAAAAAACTAAAACATATAGGACTAAAATTGAAAAAAATTAAAGTATATAGGACCAAAATTTGAAAACATGTATTTGGTTGTCAAAAAATGAAAATGATCTGAAATTAACCCTTAATTAAACTTAATAAAGTTAGAAAGAATTTAAATAGTTATTTTATAGGAAAATATATATAAAATTATGATTTTGTGCATCACATTTCACCAAAACATCATTGAATATAAGTTAATATGATTAATATATTGTTTGGTTGTTGAAATATATATTCTATTTGTAAAGGAGCATAAATATAATTTTTTTTTAATGAACTACATGGAGTGGAAATGAGGAAATAAAGACCGGAAAGATTGTGTGTTCCAAGTTTTTAAAGGTGGATACCACTTATTTTACAAGACTCGTGGATTATGCCTATTATATTATTTAATCCTAGCTCCCACCATTTTTTTTTTTGTTTGATTTTAATTGTTGGAGTTTAGAATAACTTCAAAAAAATTTTTTAATTAAATGAAAAGAAAATAAAAGTCATAATTTCCAAAATAATTATAAGTACGTTCCACGTATTAGAAAAAAAATTATTCAAATTCATTAATTAATTATAAGTTCGAAAAGTTTAAACAATCCTTTTTAAGTCCACCTTTATCTCAGTTTAAACAATCTTTTTTTAACAAGTTTAAACAATCCTTTTTAAAAGTTTAAATTCGTTAATTAATTATAAGTTCGATAAGTCAAAATTTCCAAAATAATTATAAGTTCCACCTTTTTCTTTTTATTTATTTATATTATTTTATGAGTTTTTAAATTAATTTCTTTATATATGTATATAATTTTTATTATTGAAGTATGTTATTTTAATAAATATAGTTAACAATATTCCTACATTATTTAATAATGTTATCAACATTAAATTTGAAGTCATCAATTAAACATGTTAAATCTATTATATTTTTTGATAATCCGCAATCAATATAGATATTGAATATTCATGAGATTTTATGATTTTTGCCCAATAATCTATAATATATATTGATAATCCACAATCAATATCGATATTTTGTGATATTATATCGAATATGCATGAGATTTCATGATTTTTCTTCAATTTTGTATTGAAATCGAACAAATATCAATATCTCGCGATATTTTATAATATATAACTATAGTCTACAAAATAATAATATCAATATCTTTACAAAATTGTGTAATTTGTATTGATTGTCCACATAATATTTCCGTGTTTAATTACTATTGCTTAAATATATTTAATTGTAATTAAAGTGAAGTCTATATTAAAAGTATATAAATATAATGGGTAAAATGCATAGAAGCTCCTTGGATTTTAAAATATCGGCAATTAAAATTAGGTTCTATGCAAATTATTTTGTATTCAATTAGGTATTTTATCAAATATTATAGCTAACAAACACATGATATACAACCATATAGCTAATAAAATAACAATTTATATTTTCACATTCTAATTTTAATTTTAAATTTTCAATGGACACATGTGATTTGACAGCCACATCAATTATGTCTCAAAATTAGTTAGAATTTTATATCCTACAAATATATTGGATGACGTGGTGGATCCAAAAATGATATTACGTTATATGATGGTGATAAATAGATGCCAAAGTTATGTAAAAATTTATAATGGTAACAATTTGATATGAACTTGGCATGATACTTAATTTAATTTAATTTAATTTAATTTATTTATTTATTGTATTTATCGCACACTTCTAACTAATTAAAGTAAATGCAAGTCGTTTGTTTTGGTCAAGTCAATGCAAATCGTTTGTTTTGGTCAAGTCAATGCAAGTCGCTTTTTTAGGAGAAAATATAAGTTTCATCATAAATATCAAGATAACTATCATGATATATATAAAGAAATAGAAAATAATATATTTTTCTTCTTTTGAATTATAATTGGGGACCTAACTCGAACTCTTTACTTTATTCAAGTTGAAGATATACCTGCTGCCACTAAACTAAATATGTGGCGTGGATGCAAGTTAGAATTTTCTCCTTTCCCATTTTCTCTTTTTCGAAAGATGATTTAAACAATTAATAAATCTGTTTGAAAGTCTATATGAATACGTGCATTTATAGTATCTGTGGAAAATGATGTCACTGCAATAAATATTGATCTATGGAAATTTCAGGGCTATAGTGTGATGGTTTTGTGAGGATTTTTTTGTGCTGTGGCTAGAGAAGAAGGTAGGAGTGATTACAATTTGGGTTGATTCAGAGATTAAAAGTCTCAATTCGGAAATTCGAGTCTACGGATCTGGATTAGTTTAGGATGGAGATTCAAATATTCAGATATTTAAAAAAAATTCTCTAAAAAATAAAATTTATAAAAAAGGAAAAGAGAAAATTCAGTTTAGATGAAATGCACAAAACTAGAAAAATAAATAACTAAAATTAAGTGAGTAACACTCCCATTCACCTGGTGCACTATGCAACCGAGTCGGCCTATATTCGACGAAAATTCCGTCGGTATTAGTGACAGAAAAATGTCCATCGGTAAATTAAGTTTACTGTGGTTTACCGATGAAATTATGTTGCTAATTTCTTGATGGAAATTTCCATCGGTAATATTTAAGTAAAATAATTTTTTTTATTTTTTTTCATAAAATTACCGACATATTTATATTGGTAATTATCAACGGAATTTTTGTCGATAATATGTTTTCACTTTTTTTTATTTTTTAAAATTTACCGATGGAATTTCCATCGCTGAATTAGGGACGGAAATTTCGGTCACTAATAATTAATTAACATAAAATAAATTATGTTTTTATTTATTTTAATTTTTTAAAAAATTAAAATATTTAACGACATATCATAATTCGTCGATAAATTTGTAACTAAACCCTAAATTTAGAATTATCAGATATTTAAAAAAAATATTTATTTTGATTATTTTTTCCAATAGTTTAAAATTAATGACCGTTATATTGTATCAATAATCATAACATATATACGATGTGAATAATGTTGTTATATTATAATAATTATGTATGTGACGTACGTATGTATATATAATTAATAAGTCAACGTTCATCTAGCTATCTATATCTTAATATAATTAATATATAACTATTGTTTAAATGGTTAGCTGCGATTAGTAATTAAATGACACTATTATCGATCGACAAGATATAATTTTATTATTTATGTTGTTTAAACGATTTTGTATATTTATTTCTTTTATTTTGGAACACTACGATGGATTTAATAAGTTCATTGTGTTAGATTGAAATGAAATCATTTATAAAATTGAATTCTTCATATAAGATTGTTAATGGAACTCAAAATGTGTTATTGGAAAAAAGTTCGGAAATAAAGTATCACAAAAAATGTGGTAAATCAAATGAGACATGTACCGATGGAATTTTCTATCGATATGTAAATCTATCGACAGAAACACAGTCGACATTTTTAAAAAAAATATTTTTAATTTTTTTTAAAATAAGTAATCGTAATTATACTGATGAAATTTCTGTCGGTAATATTTTTAAATTATTTTCTAAATTTTTTCCTCAAAAATTACCGACGGAATTTTCCATCAGTAAATTATGCAAAACAAATTTAAAAAATTGAAAAACTTACCGTTGGAAATTTCGTCGTTAAATTAAGAGCACTTTCCTCAAAAAATTTTGAGAAATAAATTAAGAGCTCTCCTTGCCCCCAGGGTCCCCTCTGATCGCCCCCACCGTCTAGCCCTCAATCGTCATTGTCGTCGCCAAGGTAAGCCCTCCTCGGTTTTTTTTTTTTTTTTGGATTTTAGTTAAATATATAATTATATGTTTTATGTGAATTAGCTTTAATATAATTAGGTTAGTTTGGGTTTAATTATGTTAATGTTAATGTTGGTTATGTTAGTTTAGGATTAACTATGTTAATTTTATGTTTTATGTTAATGTAACATTAGTTTTAATTTAATTAGGTTAGTTTAAGTTTAATTATGTTAATGTTATGTTTTTATGTTTTATGGTAATGTAATGTTAATTTTAATTTAATTAGGTTTAATCATATTATATTAGTATAGTTTGTGATAATTAATGTTTGTTTATGTTTAATTATATTAGTATAGTTGTGATGTTAATGTTTGTTTTTATGCAATTATGTTAGTATAGGTTGTTATAATGTAATGTCATTTAAATGTGATTAGGTTAGTTTAGGTTTAATGTAATGATAGTATAGTTGTGATAATTGATAATTAAATTAACTTAGTTTAATTGATTTACTTGTTTAATTATTTTAATTAGTTTAGTTAATATAATTTTTTTCTTTAGCAGATTACCAACAAAATTTTCTGTCGGTAATTCCATCGGCAATATGTAACTTTTAATTTTTTTAATTCATTTTAATTTTTTTAGCAAATTTACAGTCGATAATATTTTCTCTTTTCCGTCAATAACTTTATGGAAAATTTTCCACAAAATCAATACTTGATGCCATCAGTAAAAAATTAACCAACGAGTAAAATACTGAAGAATTTTTTCTATCAGTAAACAGTTTATCGACGAAAAATTCACGATTACAGACATATTTCTTCTTCGGTAAAACTGTGATTTTTTTGTAGTGAAAACATAAATGTATAACACTAATGAGCGATTTTGTGCGCAGACACTCAGGCGCGTGGCAGGTTGGGTCAACTTGATTGCATGAATTTAAAATTCATATATCAGGTACAAAAAAGTTTTTGTGACACTAAGTTAATGTGGACCAACAAAGATTCAAAACTCAAATATTTCACTTCAAAAGCTGCAAGTTTCGTAATTTAAAAAATATATTTTTTGATAAGGACCATCAAATTATAATTTATTATATTTAATTATTAAAAACTTGAAAATTCAAATTATTTGCAGCATTATAGATTATTAATTTAATTACATATGGATTTCTAATTATATCAAGACAAAAAATATAAATTAAATATAAATACATCTTTAAAATTGATTCTTCAATTTGGTCCAATTGATTTGGTTATGTTGTAGGAGTTGAACTATTTCCACCAAAATAGTATCAATTTGCATTCAACTTCCGTTGTAATTAAGGATATATATATATATTAATTTGGCTGTTCCACTAACAAATAAAAAGAAGAATAATTTTATCCATAATTTCACTTTTAGAATTTGTGTATGAATCCAGTGATATTAAAATAAAGATAATTTTGAAATAACTAGATATTCTCTCTATTACTAACGCAATTTCCCACCCCTCTTCAACTTTTATAATTCTGTTTTTCATGTGTGAACTAAATAAGTTCTAGAAAAGTTCTCCACTTGAAAAATCAAATTCTCTCTATCAAGAGAACAATAATTAATTTATTTTAAAAGCTAGTAATTTAATTATACTTTTTTCATTCAAATAATGTAGTATTATAAAAAGACATTTGTTGTAAAAAGTTTTATTCATTTTACACGAATATGGCTTACCATCAATAAGTTATTATTAGTTATTTTATTTCTTTTAAGTGTTCACTTAATTGATTCCGATATTTACTTGTTATTTGATATGCCAATTTATTATATTTTATTAAAATTACGATAGGTCTTATTACTAATTAATCGATATTATTGTTTAGTATGCACTATAGCAAGTGTTGTTTTTCCTCTAGCAGATGTAGGGATGTAAACGAGCCGAGCCGTTCGCGAACAGTTCGTGGCTCGGCTCGATAAATATTCGTTCGAGCTCGGCTCGTTAGCTTAACGAGCCGAGCTCGAGCCCAAGTTTCGAGCTCGTTAAGCTTAACGAGCCAAACTCAAGCCTAGACATGTTCGGCTCAATAGCTCGCGAACATGTTCGTTTAGGGGGCTCACGAGCCTGACTCGTGAACATGTTCGTTTAGGGGGCTCGCGAGCCAGGCTCGCGATCCCCCTAAACGAACATGTTCGCGAGCCTGGCTCACGAACCCCTAAACGAGTCTGGCTCGCGAACATGTTCGTTTAGGGGTTCGTGAATAGGCTCGTTTATAGTTCGTGAGTCTGTTCGTTTATATATTTTATTTAAATATGATTATGAATTTTATAAGTTTTTGAAATTTAGATAATTAATAATTAGTAATCAAAAGAAAATCTTTAACCAATCTAAAATGTTATGGATAGGACTTGAACACAAAACCTCCATCATATAAATAAGTTATACTACCACAAGACCAATTTATACTCTTGTTAATTTACTTGTTAAACTTTTCTTTTATCTATTACATTTTAAAATATAAACATATTAATAACTAAATTAAATATAATTTACTTATTTCTAATATATTGCTTGCCATGCCATCTGAAAATTTTTGAAAATTTGACATTAATGATACAATTTACCAATGATATATTATCTTAATATAAAAGATATAATTATATTGATGTTTCATATAAATTATATTGATGTTTCATATAATTATATTGATGTTTCAAGTATAATCCCATCATCAACATAATAATTTAGCATTTTGGTCTTGAAAATAAGTTATAAGTATACAAATATATGCTTAATAATATATTCATAATGAGTATAAGAAATTTATCTAGTTCAAAAAAAAAAAAAATCTAATTTCAACATTCCATTAAAAAAACTATATAATTTATTTTTCCAAATACCTTAAAGTTAGAATTTCTCAATTTACAAAAGTTTTTTGAAAAAAAATATAGATCGATTATCTTAAATTGTGTAGTTTACTTTAAAAAGGTGTAAAATTAAGTAAAAAATAGTCAATACAAAATGTGTTGTAATTTTGATATAATCATTATCACCATACTTCAAAAGTGGCTTTTCGAAAGTGAAAACCTCAAACCTCATCTACTATCTAAAAAAAATCAATAATCAAAATAAATAAACCCTTAACAAATAATATTTAATTTTCAATATGAAAAAAATATAGAAAATTCATACATTTTCAAAATCGAATTCAACATGCTTAAACTTTGAAAATAGATCGGACTTAGTCACTTAGTTATAGAAAGATATCAAACTATAAACATGTGCAAATCTACATATGTATCAAAATTCAAAATCTTTATATAAGAATAATTTATGTATATACCAAAATATCATGTATTTATATGAAATATAATTAGAAAAAAATTAATGTGAACGTGTATTGCAATAATTTCATATAGTTTATTCATTTAATTCTTCATATATTTGCAAACTCAAATAGGTATATATCAATATATTATATATGATATACTCTACATTTATATGTGTGTGTATATATATATATTAATTATATAATTATTATATTATGATCAATAATATTGATTTTGAAAAAGATAGCTTGTAAATTAGATTTTGATCATTGAATAACTAATTGATTTGAAAAACAAACCATAATAAACTTATATGTGTATTCGAAAAAAATAGTTCAAAAGATACAATATTTAATTGATACATATATTTTTTTATTATTTAATTGTATTATATATTTTTGTAATAATTCTTATTTTCCATTTTCTTATACTAATAGAAATGTGTTTCATTTACTGTTTGATATAAAGAAAACAAAAAACAAGAAAATCTAAATAAGAACAATATATTTAAACATGTCGTGACGTACATAAATAATGAACATATGAAATGAAATTTTGATTTCATTTCATATATATATTTTCTCCCACATACGAATTGACAGTTCTACCCCTGTGGAAACACCTAGAAGCCTGAGGCTGAGCCGCTGAGGATTGTAAATTGCAACAGTCTAATGACTATAATTGCATAAGGACAGAGACTAAGAAAAGTCGAACCGCTAGAACGCGATACAACTCCTCGTTCGAAATCAATTGGAGCTCATCGCCGCCGCAGGTTCGCCGTCGCCGTAGGTTCGCCGCCGCCGCAGGTTCGCCGCTAATGCCTCTCTCTCTCTCACACACACAGAGAACAGTCTTGTCAATTGATGATTCCGTGCCCTAATTTAATGATTTCAAATTTAATGATTTAGGACCTTTATTATGTGATTTTGCTTCTATTGAGAGATTTAGGTATGCTTTTGATGAGTAATTTGTGTATGAGATGGTGTTGCTTTTATATAACTTGTCTGCATTGTTGTTTTTCCTGAATAAGTCTCATTTGCTGAAACAATTTCCTTTCTTTGCTGAAACAATTTCCTGAATAAGTCTCCTTTGCTAATGCAAACTTGGGAGTGGGAACAGTTCAAGCTCTACTTTGTGGAGAAGATTGGTTGCGTGCTCGTTATGGTATCAAGAGAAAAGAAAGAGTAAGTAAAAATAACTTATTTAATTGTGTATTTATTCAGTTGTGTGTGATATATTTTTCGTGCGATATTTATATAATTTATACATGAAAATTTGATTTATATATATATATATATATATTTTTGTATGTAAAAGGCTACTGTGGAGATTCAGGAGATACAATTATCTTAAAGACTTTACCTTCAAGTTTGGAGAGCTCTACAGGTAAGTTATTTATATAGAAAGCTGAATTATTTGTTTCATGCATTTTTAGTTGTTAAACATCTCTAATTTTTATAACTAATTGTTTTGAACATTGTAGGAGACGAGAGTTTGCAGTTCATGTTTTTATGACTTCTCTACCTTATCTTATGTTTGTCGTCAATGACTCGAGATCAAGAAGTTGAATGTTTAGACTTGATTCGACAAGCCTTGTTGGTTTGATATTTTAATGACTATTTCAATGACAGGTAAATTATTTGTATGAGACTTGTGATTTCAAATTTTAATCGTTTTGTTATTGTTGAATTGCAAAATTTATATGATGTGTGACCTATGTTTGTGATTTCTTGTAAATTTTGAAATATATATGTCAAAATTAGTGTTAATGAGCTCGAAATCTAATTTTTTCGAGCCGAACTCAAGCTTTACTTATCAAGCCTGTATTCGAGCCCATTTCGAACTTTTGACGAGCTTTTATCGAACCTGTATTCGAGCCCTTATTTCGAGCCTTTGTTCGAGCCTGTATTCGAGCCCATTTCGAGCTTTTGATGAGCCTTGTTATCGAGTCTTTGACGAGCCTTTGTTCGAGCCTGTATTCGAGCTTTGTTCGAGCCGAACTCGAGCCCATATCAAGCTCAATCTTCTGATTTCGAGCCGAGCTCGAGCCTGATTTTCCGAGCTCGAGCTGATACCAAACGAGCCGAACTCGAGCCCGATACTGTTCGGCTCGGCTCGGCTCGTTTACATCCCTAAGCAGATGCATGCATAGTTGAAAAGTATTTGATTAATTAAATCGCTTGAAAGGAAAACAGAATATATTGTCATCAGTACTTTATTGGAAGACTTTGACTTATATAGAAGACTTGATATACTTTATTTAAATTTCCACGCATAGTTAAAAAGTATTTGATTAATTAAATGGGGCATAGCCCCATACTACCACAATATCTATAACTAAATTCAAAAATATCACTCAATATAACAAATTTTCCAAAATAACACAAAAAATAATCAAAAGGATAAATAAACATTTTGAACCTTTTGACCCCACTTTTCCAATCATTAAAAAAATACTACACCTTTTACAATTTCCAATCCATGTTTTTTCCAAATTTATTTATAATTTCAACTTCAAATATTGATGTGATCCGGGCCACAAAAATGGTATCAAAGCTTAGGTTTATTGAAGAAATAATATATGATTTATATTTACAATATTGATTTTATGTCTAACGGAGGAGAAAATCAAGAAAATATGTATCCGAAATATTTTTCGAGATAATACAAGTTTCAGGAATATCAATCTGATGACGTTCAACAAGGATTGAAACAAAATTATTCCTGATAGTTCTAAGATCTCACAAGATTTTTAAAGAGATCCAAAAGACCATCCAGTTCTATGGAGGTCAAACGGAGACAATGATAAGATCTCTATCTGAGATCTAACGAGAAGTTTCAGGTCTGAAATTTATTTTTTTTGATTTGGAAATGAAGTTGTAACACTCCAAATTAAATTTTGACTATGTAAAATATAACGAGAAGTTTTTTAGTTAAAATAAGACCTAAATGATGGTAATGTAAATTATTTGATTAATAGTAGTATAAGTTATAGAAAGAAAATATTTAATATATATATATTTGTATATATATATATATACATATATTATATATATAATATATACAAATATATATATATATTATATATATATATATATATTTGTATGTGAAAGTGTCGTGTTTAGTGACAACGTGAATTAATTACTTTACTATCCATTACACATATTTAGGAGCATTAATTTAATATAGTATTATATGATGTTAATTTCAAGAAAAATACTATTTGCACGTAAGCAGAGTTATATTATGGAGTATTGATTTAAGTTCAATTAATTTCAGATGCTAAAGTCAAGAATGGACAACTTAATATTTTTATATATATGGTTATACGTGTAAGTGAATGGAAACTTGCAGTACACTTGCCATAAGCACTAATAATATAAAATTGATAAAATAATAATAATAATAATAATAATAATAATAATAATAATAATAATAAAAAAAAAAGCTTATAAGGAAAGATACTGAAAGGCGATTGTACTGATACATATGTATACTTTCATTCTTTGACTGAAAAAGGGGATAGATACACATTTCGTTTGCTTATAAAGGTAACTCATTCAATTGACAAAAAGGGGGGTGCTCATTCAAGTACACAATAAAAATATTTGTAAAACCGTCCTAAGTTTTGATATAAACAAAGTTTGAGAGGTGATTAGAAGTTGATACATTCAAAATCTTCGGAACATCAGGTAAGTAGAAATTCATTTGCAATTACAATGTATGAATATAGTATTTCGTGATATATATGTATATTGATTAAGTGACATCATGTTATTTTACATCTTGAGAATTGGAGTGTTTGGGTGATGCTATGTGAAATGATATTATATGATTTCATGTATCCTTGAGAATTAATGTGGTTGCAAAATGCTATGGGGAAATATATGTGATGCATTACGAATGTCAATCACGAGCATCAACACGTGCATATGTAAATGATGAAAGTTATTGCATTCTGCACGCAAGATATGATTTCAAGAGGAAAAGTATTTTATTGACCACTACTAGCATCGAGGCATGTAATCATGCTTACGATATATTATCTGGGTAGCTGGGGGTCTGTGAGATATGGCTACGGCTTGATTCGCTCAGCCGGGGGCCTGTGAGACATGGTTACGACTACCGTTACTATATGCTTAGCCGGGGGCCTGTGAGACATGGCTACGGCTTAATTCACTCAGCCGGGGGCCTGTGAGACATGGTTATGGCTATAATGATGAATGATAGTTATATTGAGCTCTATCTGGTGCTTAGTAGCGAGATGGTCAAGGGGCTCAATGAAGGAAAATGATTTTTGTAAAGAAAAGTTTCCATTCATTAGCATGCATCATTGACATCATTTCATATCATTAATGTTATGTGCATAATTTCTGCTTACTGAGCTTATTAGCTTATATAGTTCATGCATTGTAGGTGAACTTGCTGATGTATAAGCTCATGAACTTACTGACTATGCGGTTAAGTTCCTACGGGTTCGGAGATGGTGTATATGGATGACGACCTGTTGGGCTACGCTATGAGCTTATTTTGCGTTAAATAATGTTTTGATAAAGAACATGGATTTCTATTTTATCTTCACTTTATTTTGGGGATAAGTATGTACAATATAAAAGTGGGTGACATGTTATTACGTCTAGCCATGTTAGAAATGTGGTCGTGACAAAAGTTACCAAAGGGATCCAACAGATCCATAAATGAATGTTTCAAAGATGCTTTTGGGGATAGACCACTTATTCCTAAAGAAAAGGCTACAGAAATCCCGGAATCAAAGAGTCATGATGAACTAATGTGTGAAATCATTAGAAAAATCTGACATGGAGGCATCACGAGTTAATATATTAGAGTTAACCGAATCACTCTCTAATCTTGGGATAGTAGATCTGGTTAACATCAAGATGAACTCTCCAGTTCCTAATCCAGAAGGAAGTATGAGTTCAAACACATCAGCCACTAAGAGATCGAGGGCAGAAGTCGAATCCAAGTTAGACACGAAAACTTGGAGACTGGAAGCTAGAGGATAATTCAGGAGAAACAAAGCACCTCCTAACAGTCCGTGGGCAAAAACAATGTTGGAACCAACATACCCATATAGGTTGGTTCTCACAACCGATATCATCGATTTTCGAAATATGGAGAAACTAATCAATGAATGGATGACCTCATTAAAGGTGGCCTCGACAATGCTGGACATAGAAAAAGAAAACTTCATCAGACTAATCGAAAGTAGTCTAGAAGGTTCAACGAAGATGGCTTGGGAATCAATATCTACCCAAGTTAAAGAAGAAGCTTTTTCGGAGATAGTTTATACGCGATCATCGAAGATGGATACTTTGACTAAAGCAAGAAGGAGAAAAGTTGAGAATATACACAAGCCCTATATGCTCTCGAGTTAAGAAGTATATGTGCGGTCGATGAATATATTTATTAGTTCCACAAATATTACTTCCAAACGGAGGTCCCGCTAAATGTGGCAACAGAGATGTTCTTTACAAAGATCTGTAGTCCATGGCAAGAAATGTTGATCCAGTCTTATAAGTTACCACCGAGATAGGTCGACACAGTTGCAAGAAGGATGTCTTTCCTAAAGGACAGCCTGCGAGAATGGTGTCAACAAGCGACCATTCAAAAGAATAAGAAAAAACTCAGAGGACAAATCAAAAGAACTCATCTTTATTGTGATAGCAACGATTTTTCATTGATAATTGAAAAATCAAAATAGGTGAGACATGGAAAGAAAAAGAAACACTTCAGAAGTGTATCTTATGCCAAGTCCGGAGGATCACAGAGAAGGTCTTCCAACCAATGAAGATCATGGTAGTCCAAATCCAAGGCCAGAACCTACAAGTTTAGTCAGAAATCCGGTCCTTCCAGGTTTTCTTCACAAGGATATAGATCCACAGGGTAGTCAACAGGAAGAACACCAATAAGAAGAACTTTCAAACGAGCTCATACTCGTACAAATGAAAGTTTCAAAGACTGCAATTGCTGGACATGCGGTGTGAACAAACATATTTCGCCAGACTACCCACAAAAGCAAAGTGAAATTTGCCAATTCAAACCGACTGCAGACATTCTTGATGCAGTTTTCTATGGTGATTTGGTACCAGTTTACCAGTTCGAGGATATCTCTTCAGATGAATGCATCTATGAAAAAGAATTCGAGACTGATTCAGATGAGTCTTATGAATCATCAACCGAATCAGACGAATAACCTCGAGACAGAAGATAGACTCCAAACATCGGAGGGTCTATCATGATTCTTTTCACAAATGACCATCTCAAACAAAACGATAGAAATAATTATGAGGTAGAATTCAACTCTGAGCCCCTACGATGGATTCAAAATTGGATGTGTTAGTTGGATCCTTAATCAGATCGGACTAAAATAACGTAAGCACAATATCATCTATCGGGTGAACTTAGGTGAGTTTCAATTCCAATAGAATTAACCGATAATAGAATTGATATGAAGCTTATTCCAAAGGAAGAGATTCTTGAGGAACTAAGCCGAATCATAGAAGAAGTAGCAGTGACTATGAAATGGATTCATATTGGAACCATTGAAGTAGTAATCAAATCTACCTTCAAGGAAGGTATTGATTCTGAACTTCATCTATCAGTAATGGATAGAAGAATCAATAACCTCAGAGATGGTTGTCTTGGTACAATGGTAGGTAATTTGTATGCTGGCAAACTTATGTTTGACATTCATCCTAGGATTGCATACAACTTAGCTGACCAAGATTTTAGTCGAGTCTTAACCCTTTATCAAGATTTTAAAAGAACAGATTTAATGAAAGAGGGTAACATACCGTATTCTAGTACATATAGAATTGTATATGCACTTTCCAATACACATCATTCTGATTTGTTTCTTAAGAAAGAGTATATTGAGATTCCTAGAACTTTCAAGAAATTCGCCAAATTTATGACACCAGACCCAATTCAAATCCCTAGGTTAGGTGGTGTTAACATACTGATTAAAGATCATCCTGTTCTTAGTAGATCAATGAGATTTGAATTTGAAGTCAGTACTAGAATGTCCTTTTCTGAAGATA
The DNA here is from genome assembly GCA_954870855.1 of Scutellaria minor. NCBI lineage: Eukaryota > Viridiplantae > Streptophyta > Magnoliopsida > Lamiales > Lamiaceae > Scutellaria > Scutellaria minor. The sequence goes on along the minus strand of OX940729.1, from coordinate 16,969,087 downwards.
GGATACTAAACCTAAAAGAAAAAGAACCATTAGAGGATTTCAACCCACATCAAATTAGGGTCACTAATATAAAAATGCATTACCTTGAGGGTTGGAAAGAAATTTGTGTTGTGTTTGATATATCGGAAAAACTTAACCTTTTTCCTTATGATGAAATATATCATTTACAACAATCAACGATTTGAAGATATAAAGGCATGCTAGAAATACTGAGCTGAAGTATCTGTTATTGGTAATGCAGGTAGAACCAAAGGTACTATGACTTTGGGTCTAAGTTTCCTCAAGGAACATAAACCTTGTGGACGAAAAGGAAGATGTATGGAATTCAGTCTCGATGGACACCTCATAAGGGTTGAATGACGAGCCCATTTCCATATACATATCCGTTGGGATGATGTACGAACAATATAAGACACAATACTTTGCTGCTTGTATTGATTCAAGATCAAGTATTTATATAGCAAAACCGAGAGTTTTCCCCAATGAAATTGTGGAAACATTACCTATTATTATAGGAAGAGACTTTTCTCAGAAAATCTTAATTCTCAATAAGGGTATTCGTGAAACAAGGATCATGATAGAAGGAGCATTTGGTATACCTTGGTACAAGGTAAAAATGTCACCAATCTATATTCACGATACAGGTGCTGATATTTTGTTGGGTAATAATTTTATCCAAACTTTTACAAAATATGAGTAGGATAATCACAAGAACCTGTTAACATTTACTACTAATTGTGGTAGTTTGATACAGGTTTTGCGATGAAAAAGGGTATTCAATAGAATAATGCCCATTATTTTTTCGCAACAAATGTGGTGATGATGCCAAATTAATCCAAAAATGCAGGATGAAAGAAAATTTGGTAAAACTCTTTTATCTTTCAGGCAACAGGGTTTTGAAAAGGCATTCGAAGAAGATATCAAACTTCTGAAGAATGCACTTAAAGAGAGCAAACCTGTTGAGGACATTGATGAGGAAAGATTACTTTCCCTTGAGAATGTCAAAAGACTAATCCAGAGAAACTTCAATGAAGATCCTCTAGTTTGGTGGAATAAGAACAATATTGAAGCAACTCTGAAAGTAAAGAAATAATTCTGATACGAGTTAGTTCGATACAAGCCAATCCAGATGAACATAACAGATCGATAAGAAAGGATATGCAAAAAATTATAAAAGAACATATCGATCTTAAATTGATTGAAGTTGGAGTCTCCTCTTACAGTAGCCCAGGTTTTTTGGTAAGAAACCATGTTGAAATAAAAAGAGGTAAAGCGAGGTTAGTAATTAATTATCAAGGTATTAATAAGATACTTGATTTTGATGGTTATTACATCCCAATTAGGAAACAGTTAATTGACTGCATTAAAGGGTAAAAAGTGTTTTCTAAATTTGATTGTAAGTCTAGTTTCTACCATATTAAAATGGAAAAGGAGTTAAGAAAGTATACAATTTTTTCTACTCCACAAGGTCAGTATATCTAGAATGTACTTCCAATGTGACTTGCAAATGCACCCCAGATATACCAATGAAAAATGGATAATCTGTTTAAAGATTATTTCGAGTTTATGTTTGTCTATATAGACAAAATATTAATTGCATTAAAAAATATGAAAGAACATATTAAGCATCTTGAAATATTTTCTGAAGCATGTCATAAAGAAGGATTAGTGCTATCTGAAAATAAGACAATAATCGCAGTCAATAGAATCTAGTTTCTCGGTGTTATTATTGACCAAACAGGTATGGAACTTCAGAAACATATCATGGAAAAAATATGTAATTTCCCTTATGTTCTGAATGATAAGAAGCATCTCTAAAGCTTCTTGAGTATTGTTAATGTAGCGCCCCAGACCAAAAGCGACGTATAATTAATTAATTAAATAATTAAACCCATAATTTAATAATTATGTGTATACTATGACTGTCTAATTAATTACGTGCGTTTCAGATACGTGATTAATGTGTGTTTTGGATTGATATATTTTCTAGACATGGAACATAGGATTTTATTATACCATTAGATGCGCAATGGAAAAACGAGAAGACAGAAATGAACTAGGGGTCAATCGGAGACCCGTAGCTCAAACGACGATGAAAAGGGCAAAACACGAAGTTTCAAACAAACCGAAAGATATTTCTAGTTAATAGTAACCCAAGATATTTTGGATGAATAGTAACTTTCCAAAATCCATAAGTAGAGGCTCATTTGATTCATTTTTTTCACCATTTTTCTGAACGAGCTAAAACCGACGAAAACTCGTAAGTCTCTCTCTCCTCCCTTCTCTCTCTCCCGTTTTTCTGTTTTCTGGTCACCGGTGCCGACATCGGTCGGTGGCCGGAAAATTTCAAAGTTGTTGGTTTCGGTCGATTTTCGTACAGAACGTAGGTCTCATCGAGACGAGTCTAGGATAGGTTTTGGATTTCAATTTCGATGTCTCGTTCACCGGAAAACGACAAAAACGTCGCCGGAAAACCCTAACCTTTGTTTTTCGTGATTTTCAACCTTTTCTCTCTCCTCGGTTCTCTCTCTCTCTCCTCCTTCGCCGGAGTGGTGGCTGACCTTTCCGGGATGTCGGGCTATCAGTTGGGGGTAGTGGTGCCGTCATGGGTGGCGGCACCGAAGCCGGAAATGGTGGTGGAAAGTGGTTGTGTGTATGTGTAAACTGGTGTGTGTGTTTTTACGTGATAGTGTGTGTGTTTGGGTTGTTCGTTGCCGGCGATCGGAGGTCGCCGGCCGGAGTTGAGTGTTGGGACGACACCTTGTTGTGTCGCTGTATTTGGTGGTGTTGCCGGCGACGGGAGGTCACCGGCCATGGCCGGAATTTGGGGGGAGAAAACGGTTGCGAGGCTAGCTGGCGCCAGGAGCTGGGCGCGCTGGGCGCGCCGGCGCCGGGTAACCGTTCCTCAAACTTAAAACACTTTGTTTGAGCTCGTTTCAACTTCGATTGAGCTCATTCCTTTTGCGTTGTGACCCAAATCTTTTCCTCTATCTTATCAGATTGTTGGATTTAACTTCCACTCTCGTTTCTTCATCCTCCATCTTTAGATCTTAAAACGCTCCGTTTGAGCTTGTTTCAACTCCGATCGAGCTCATTCTTTTTACGTTGCGATCCAAATCTCCCCCTCTTTCATGTCAGTGTACTGAACTAATCCTTCCCCATTGTTTCTTCAACCTCAATCTTTAGGTCTTTTGTTCCGACTCGTCTCTATCGATTGTATCTTCTTCGATATCGTCTAAACCTTAATTATACGTATTTAGGATCTAAGAAACATTATAACTTGTGTAGGCTACTTGTTGAGCTGAGCATTGAGATACGAGACTTTGGTACTCGCTACTCACGTGATAACCACCGAACAAGGTGGGGGTAATTTCTAACTCTGTAACTGTTTACAGTTTTCCCTATTTCAAAGTATGACTGAGAAATACTAAATGTTGTGGTCATATGCTATGATTACGTGATCATGTTATACTGTGACAACGTATCTGAGTGTTACATTCTCAGTATCTTATATCTGTTGACTGTTACAAGATGCGGATGTTATTCCCCACGAGTGTATTCCACGCATTTTCCCCTATTCTGTAATTCACGTTACAGGAGCTGACGAGCATATTGAACCCTAGATGGAGAGGGGAGGTGTTGTGTCTGGTTTTGTATATTTATGAGTGGATGTCCCACACACACTTTTCAAACAATGTTTATATTTATTCACGTTTTTTTTGTAAAATATTCTGAGTATTCTGTGGATGTGAGATCCTGATGGTTTGTTTCCGCTGCTTTGTTATGTTGTTGTTATCGGTATTGAGATCGATGGTTGTCGGTAATGAGACTGACTGTTGATATGTGATTGTATCACTTCATCCTCTTATCTCTTTTTTCTGTCGCCTCTTACTCTTCTTTATAATGGATCCTGATGTTTTTCCACCGCGTAAGGTTTCAAACTCTATTCAATCGGTTGTATCTGATGTTTCAAGCGTACCATTTCTTATCCTTTCTATTTTCTTTCTATTTTATATCATGTTCGCTTTTTCCCCTTTCTTTCTTCACGTCCGTGAGAAAAACTCTGATATTTTAAGTGACAGAAAACGGGGCGTGAGAGATGGTATCAGAGCTTAGTTCTACCATTTGTAGGGCTTTGCTCAAGTTTGTTTTTAAACGTGTTTTCAACGTGAAGATTTTTTCATAAAGAAACGGCTAAGCACCAATGATCTTGAAACCGTGTACGGGGGAAGATGGAGAATTCTCTCCTATATCTAAGGAAACAGGGTAGGATGGGAAATTCTCTCTTATACCTAAGGGTACGGGGTAAGGCGGGAAACACCCTCCTATACTTAAGATACGGGATAAGACGAGAAATACCCTCTTGTACCGATGGAAATTTTATAGGTGCAAAGCATTCTTGTGTGCTATGATGATAAATGAGTGAGAAAGATGTATTTTTAAAACGTGAATTGGTTTTCGAAAAGAAATAGATAGACACTATCTTCTCTCCATAGGAGTCTTTCCCTGATCTTAAGACTTGCAGAAAAGAATGCTTATCTGTTATGTGAGAAGGATATAGAATGATGATAAGAAACTCGTGTAATTTATACATAACAGAGAATCTATTGAGATTAATATATGATATATGGGGTAACGTTTACCGGTACCATGGTACCTGTTATTAGTTTATCTGTGGTTATAGATTGTCGGTTTGCATGGGATAGACACTAAGAGGTAGATTTTCGTATGTTGTAACTAGAACAGTATGCCTCGTGGCGGCCCAAAACGAGATCAACCATAGATGAATGATCAGCCGCCAGAGGGAAATCCTCCGAAGCATGTGAACACCATCGAGGAAGATTTGGTGTCAGTTTTGAGGGGGTTGGCTCACCATTTCGAGACACCACACCCAGCACCAGTCGCCTTGGCAAAAAACGACACCAATTTAGCGATTGAGCAATTCCGACGGTTCAACCCACCGACTTTCAGTGGAAGAGGAGAGCCCTCAGATGCAGAAGAATGGCTGAGGGCTCTGGATCGTTTGTTCGGGCACCTGACCTGCACGGAGGAACATAAGGTTTCCTGTGCCGTTTTTCAACTTACCAATGAGGCAAGCCATTGGTGGGAATCACGTGTCCAAACAATGACGTTGGAACAGATAGGCGCTCTAAATTGGGAGGCTTTCAAGGAGGTGGTCGTGCAAAGCTATGTACCCCAATCTTACCGTGACCAAAAGGAGACGGAGTTTCTATGCTTTCGTCAAGGGCCGTCCATTGTGGGCGAATATGAGAGGAGATTCGATCAACTGAGCCGATATACGCCCCATCTGGTGACACGGATATTTCGAAAAGGGCCTTCGTTCGGAGATCAGCTCCATCCTGGCGGGACAGGATGCGATAACATACGCTACTGTTGTTGAAAGGGCTCAAGAAATCGCTTCCCGACTGTGCTTGGACATGACATCATCCAAGAGAATGGAAGTGATGATAGAGAAGAGGAAAAGAGACGAACCTAGTCAGGATTGCAACCAAAGCAAGTCCTCTCGGACCAAGGATGCTCCGCTACTCCCTAAGCCTAGGCTAGGGAATGTCTGTCCCAAGTGTGGGAAGATACATGTGGGGCCATGCCTCCAAGGGACCCAAAACTGCTTTAAATGCGGTGAGCTGGGCCACATGGCATACAACTGCCAGAATCCCCGAAAACTAGGAGTTTCTGCCCTAAGACCAAGGCCGGGAGCAGGCCAAGCGTGAGATTTTACCCTCACTCGCTCTCAAGCTGCAGAAGAGTCCGAAACCATGGCAGGTATGTTGACAGTATCTGGTATTCCTGCTCTTGTACCGTGTGACACCGAGACAATCCATTCTTTTATCTCTGTTGGTTTTTATGACATGCTGACACCTGAAGACGGTAGGATAGTCACTAAAACCTTAGAGGATAGTATCCCGTCATGGAAGATGGTAAAGACAAAACACATGTGTCGTCACCTTAAGATTGTTTTTGAAGATAAGATCCTTCTAGCTGATCTCCACGCTTTGGAGATGAGGGATTTTAACAAAAGCCTGGGAATGGATTGGCTAGAGCCCAATCACGCGGTAAACAAGTACCATACAAGGGAAATCATCTTCCAAACACTGGGAGAGCCGGAACACACCTTTCATAAGGTTGACTCAAGGATTATATCGGTCATGAAGACAACCTAGGTGCTTAGCAAAGGAAATTGCGAAGCTTGGTTGGTCAACATGATGAACCCCGAGCAAGGGTAGACTTTGACTGAGAAGGTATTGGTGATAAAGGAACTCATGGACATGTTTCCAGAGGATTTACCCGGTCCTCTACCAGATCGATAAATGGTCTTCGAGATCGATCTCATTCCAGGACTTTTCGATAAAGGCTTCATTGGACCGAGTGTGTCATCTTGGGAAGCTTCAGTGCTCTTTGTGAAGTAAAGGATGGCAACTTTCGGATGTGTATCAATTACCGAGAGCTGAACAAGAGGACAATAAAGAACAAGTATACACTGCCTCGGATTGAAGATCTCTTCGATCAATTAAGAGGTGCCAGTGTGTTCTCGAAGATTGACTTAAGGACTGGGTATCACCAGATAAAAGTCAAAGATGCAAGATGTATCACCAATCAGTACTATGAGATGAAGAAGCAGAAGAGTAAAGAGCAGAAATACGATTCGGTTAGAAAGGTTCGAGAAAGAATTGGAAAATCTTAGGACCGACAAAAGTTCTGAACATCGAGCTTAGCCAAATAATCGAGACCTGCAAGTTCCTTGATGAGAAATGGAAAAAACGAAACGACACGGGAATGAGAGGATGAGATTCTGGCAAAGTAGTCAATCTTGTCGTTTCTAAGTACGCACCTAATTTCGAGGACGAAATTATTTTAAGGGGGTAAGAGATGTAGCGCCCCGGACCAAAAGCGACGCATAATTAATTAATTAATTAATTAAACCCATAATTTAATAATTATGTACGTATACTTTGACTATCTAATTAATTACGTGCGTTTCAGAGACGTGATTAATGCGTGTTTTGGATCGATATATTTTCTAGACATAGAACATAGGATTTTATTATACCATTATATGCGCAATGGAAAAATGAGAAGGTAGAAATGAACTAGGGGTCTCCGTGGGTGAGTCGGAGACCCGTAGCTCAAACGGCGATGAAAAGGACAAAACATGAAGTTTCGGAAAAACCGAAAGATATTTCCGGTGAATAGTAACCCAAGATATTTTGGATGAATAGTAACTTTCCAAAATCTATAAACAGGGGCTCATTCGATTCATTTTTTTCACCGTTTTTCCGAACGAGCTAAAACCGACGAAAACTCGTAAGCCTCTCTCTCCTCCATTCTCTCTCCCATTTTTCTGTTTTCTAGTCACCGATGCCGCCGTCGGCTGGTGGCCGAAAAATTTCAAAGTTGTCGGTTTCGGTCGATTTTCACATAGAACGTAGGTCTCGTCGAGACGAGTCTAGGATAGGTTTCAGATTTCAATATCGATGTCTCATTCACCGGAAAACGGTAAAAACGTCGCCGGAAAACCCTAACCTTTGTTTTTCGTGATTTTCAACCTTTTCTCTCTCCTCGGTTCTCTCTCTCTCTCTCCTCCTTCGCCGGAGTGGTGGCTGACTTTTCCGAGATGTCGGGCTATCAGTTGGGGATGGTAGTGCCGCCACGGGTGGAAGCACCAGAGCCACAAATGGTGGTGGAAAGTGGTGTGTGTGTGTGTTTTTACGTGATAGTGTGTGTGTGTTTAAAAACATAAGCTGTGAAATAAGATGCTAGCTTACTCGAATCATTGTATAAAAAATCCATACCGCAAGTATCTATAATGTATGAAAAAAAATATATGTTGCATAACTCTCTGAATCTTCGCAATGAACTGCATAATGTAAAGGTTTTGTCATCATCAAAAAGGGAGAAAATGATATTTCTGTTTAGATTTTGATAAGACAAAACAGTGATGCAATAGAAATTTAAAGTACACCATTTTTCCATGCTATTTATATGGACTCTTAGTTTATTTTTCATGTCTTAAAAAATCTGAGTTGAAGAATGAAGTATCTTGAAAATCAGCAAGAAGAAGGTTACAGATAGCAGTTGGAGTTAGCAAATGAATCTCGATCGAATACTGCATACACCAATCAGAAGATTCAACTAGCAACAAATAAGCAAACAGTAAGAAGAACTGAAATTTCATTGCAGACACGGAACAGAAAGCTGGCGTGGAACAGAAAGTTGGCGTAGAACAGAAGGATTGTGCAGCATTCAGAACAGGAAGCAGAAAGAGACAACATGCACAATCATGCTATACGAGGAAGATCACTGCTATACGAGAATACATCTTGTCAAATATAGCCAGTAGAGACAAATGATCAAGTTGTACGAAGAACCAGTGTCACGCAGACACATGGGCCGGCAACCTGTAACAAACCTGAAGTCGAGGACCACCGCATTAAATGATCTGCAGAATAAGACAAGGATTTCACACTCAATTTTTCAAAAACATTGAATGCAAGATCAAGGACGATCAAGGGAATTTAAATTCAAACGAAGTGTGTCTCTCTTCAATGGGCACATTTCCTACATCTATAAATAAAGGAAGAGCTGACTGAAGAGACTACTGAAATACTGATTCTCAAATTCCTTTTCGAGAGCAATCCCTCAAGCATCTCTCTAAGTATTCAGTTACTCAACCTTTTAGTGAAGCAGCCAAGCCTTCGAGTCCTCAAAGCTCCAGAGTCACCAAGACTTTTTCAAGCACCAGTTGAAGACAACTTATATACTTTTAACTTCTGTGATGTGTGCTTAGGTTGTTTAATGGTGTCCTCAGTTGGAAGGATTTAGATCCTCACTGAGTGTTTGTCTTAAGTTTGTTAAAACATTAACTTTGTATGAGTTGATAGGATCCTGTGTGGGTCAGCCTACGGATTCGTGTAATCTGTGTGTGAACAGAATTCTTGTAGGTGAAAGCTTGTTTTCCTTAGGGATTGTTAAGATGAGTCTTGTCATCCGATCTAAACTAACGAATCTCCTCTTTGTAGAAGGAGTAAAGTGGACGTAGAAGGGTTACACCACATTCGAACCACGATAAACCCTCCATGTTTATTTTCTGTTGTTATCATATTTGTGCTGCATCGTATATCTGTTCATACTGCATTCAAAATTTGGCAAAAACATATTTCTAAGAAAATGTTTTCCAAAAAAACTATATCTGTTATTTCTACTGCATTTGAGAACTCTAAATCAGTAAGCTGAACAAGCTTATCGCCCAGCTTACCGTTCAACATTGAGTGTTGTATTCTGCTTTAGAATACAGTGCCGATAGTTTAAAAAGGTTTTAAAAAGAAAAATCGATAGAAGTTCATTCACCCTTTTAAACCTCTGAATCACTTGGAATCAACATATATAATATTCATCTCTCTAGTGTTTTTTTGTTTTTTTTTCCTTTAACTAATTATGTTTTTTGTGAATTTTTCGATCACACCCTTCTTCACTTGGTGATACATGTTAAAGTGGTACGGTATTAGTTTGGATGATAGAGGTTGATGTAAATTCAACACATGTTTTATTAATATATGATAGGATGATACAATCGGTATAAGATTGATGTAAAAGGGAATGTCCCAATTTTGTTGGTATGAGATAAATATCCATACTTATCTTATGGTTCAAGCTGGTTTAGGTGGAATGGGAAAGAAAGTTCACATTTGGTTTTGAAAAAAAGAATTTTAAGTTTAAGCTGAATTTTTTTTGTTTTTTAATAAAAATAGCTAAAAACGAAGATAAAAGGTAACATATCTATAATTCTTATTAGAATATCAATTGTCTAATACTGTATATATTCTCGTATGGTTTTTCTAAAATAAAAAACTTGGATATCATTAAAATTTCGACTATAATCCTTTTAGATTTATAAATACAAAATGAGTTGGTTTTGTGTGCACTTGGTGTACATGTAATCCGGGTCGATCTAGTTTTGATCCGGATCTGCGTGTTTTTGAATTTAACTTTTTTTTTTACTTCAGGTTGTTACCTTTATGTTGTATTAGTGTGACTTTTATGTTATAAATGTGTGACCTTTATGTATAACTATCATGACCTTTATGTACTATAACTTAGAAAAAAATGAAGATTTTCAACATAATTTGAACTCTATACCTTTATGTGATATCATTGTGACTTTTATATTATATCATGTCACATTTATGTACAAATATTCTAACTTTTATGCACTTTTATATATTACATAAAAGTCAGAATATTTGTACATAAAGGTGACATAATATAACATAAATGTCATATTAATATCACATAAAGGTATACAATACAAATTGTGTTGAAAATCTTCATTTTTTTTCTAAGTTACAGACATAAAGGTACGGATGTTTTACATAAAGGTCACACATTTATACATAAAGGTCGCATATTTATAACATAAAGGTCAAGATAAAAATCTGAAAAAAAAAATTTAAAAATAGAAATTCGCGGATTTGGGTCAGATCGATCCGAATTGCATGAATTTTAGATCCATGCACTTGGTGCACATGAGTTTTTGTGATACAAAATATGTGTCGATTTTGTTTTGGGTTAATAGTCTTTCCTACCACAAATACTATATTAAAGAACAATAATACCACTTCATATAAAAATTTGACAAAAATACCACTTTTCTTTAAAAACCTCCTTTTCTACCACAAATCAATCATTACTCATTTATTACTTTATACCAAATTCCAAGGATTTGTCCCAATGCATTAAATTCCAACTTAATTCACTTCTTTCACTCCAAATAGTAATTATATCCGGATAAAATGTAAACTGATCAAAATCAGGCCCAACATGCTTCCGTAAAATTAATTAAACCCCTTAAAATTCATACCTTGCTTTGACCGCAACAACACCGGATGAGATGGTTTGCAAAGCCACCAGCTGGAAAATCACTGCCCCCAGACCGTTTTACGAACAACTTCTCACTGTTCAACTTCAACCCTTAGGGAAGATAATCTGCAAGTTATCCAGCTCCTTTAGCAACTGCACAACACAATATTGGTTTGTTTCCTACACTAGGTGTATAAGATACTCCTTCTAAGGGATAAACTAACAATACTAAGAACACATGTTGAAGCAAAAAACCTTCTTTTTATTAAGAACTTTAAACGAAATATTTATTACATAAGTAATCTCCTGTTGGGAGGAGAATACTTATCTAGCCTCTCATAAGAGATGAGGCCTGCACTCGTACACACATAAACTAAGAACACTCAAAATTATTACAAAGATTTTATTGTAAGAAAACTAAGGGGAATGGTCGATATATCCTCAGCTTCCTTCAACTCCTACTATATATAGGCATGAATCCGGATTTGAAGTGCGGATTCTAAATCTCATTTAGCACCAGCTGGCCTACTTCATTAGTGTTTCTATGTGACGTAGTTGGGGAGTCCCCTTCAGCTTGATGCTTCTTCCTCTTAATGCCCCGTGACTCAGCCCATGTTAGGTTTGTCGGGGAATCATTTACTTTTGACTCAGCCCACCATGTGATGTTGGTTGGAAAGTCAATTTCTCGTGACCTATCCCATTTTATTTTGTCGGGGGAATCTCTAAAAGTTTGGTTGTCGTGGTCCTTGGGGATAACGTCTCTTTTATGCTGGGGCCTTATCCTTGTTAGACCCATATGCCTGTTGGTCGGGTTTGGGTCGGAATCATTTCCCAAACTCGGGTTTCTTCTGATCCGGGCATGCTTGACAGATCCGATCGATCCATCTTCCCACATGTGCCATGTTGTAGAACTTCCGATAAGTCTCCTTGCTTGTCGGAATCTTGTTTTCTAGAGGGTTCTTCTTTTGGTTTCGAAGAGCTCATCTGCAAATCCTGTTGTTGATCCAATCATTGAATTCAGTAAGAAGGATCCATTTACTGAATTCTGGAAAAACTTGAAAGGGTATTTGACTTTGTCCATTTCCATTAGACAAACCCAAAGTCCCCATGCTCGTCTTATAGAAGCTTCATCTTCTGAAAATGCTCCTACCAGTATTGGAATTTCTTCCGGTGAAGTTGCCTTTATGTATTTTAAGGCATTTCCATCCGGCCTCCTTAGCTTGATGAAATGAAAAGCTTCATTAAAGCCTTTCTTGGCTGGTTCTGGAGCTGCACTAATAAAGTATAACTCCAAAATATCGCCTCTGGACAAATGTGGGTTATTTGCCCAAGTCTCGTGGACTATTTCCCCAATCCATTTCGGTAACTTTGAAATTTCTGGGAAACTTTGATAAAGCTCCAAAATTATACCACTCTTGGACTTCGTTTGGATGACTTCCATTTTTCATCCAAACTCTTGGGTACTTTCCAGATATATCAACCACCGTGCTTTCTGGGTTGATTCCCTTTCTAGTTACTTACTTCTCCCATTGTCGTTGATAAACCTGCATAGGAGAAATTTTAATCTCGTTAGTTTGAACCTTGTTTTGGCCAGTCTGTGGCCTAAGGTTCAACTCTCTCTCTTTTACCCCAGAGGTGCTGGGTTGACTTGAAGACTCGGGTTGTGACACCGGAGTTTCAACATTCGTTGCAGGTTGTACATCCTCAAGGAATGCATCACCTGTAACACTCGCAGGCATGGTATTTGATAGCCTTCGGGGTTAGAGTCCCGATCTCTAATCGCTCCTTTTTTGCACCATGGGAGATGCAGCCTGGAGGAAATGCTTATGCAACACTTGGAACAATTATCCCTGAGTGTATTGGCATGCTCGTATTAGACCAGAAATGGATCTCTGATCATCTCGTTGAAGTCGTCCAGCGACTTCGGCATTGAGACATAACGTCCCAAATTCTCATTCTAGACTCTCCAGGTTTTTCCTGAGATGTCTAACTCGTTTAAGGACTTCATCAGCAACGTATCCTTCCATCTCGTCTTAAGAAATCTACAAAACATTTTCATGAGATTTCACAATGACAATATCATATTCATAATATTAGCATTCAGCTTGCCATCTAAGTAATCTAGTCTTTTCTGGTTTTGATTCTATTTTTTTTTTCAGAAAAGCCTTGACACTTGAATTATCGATCTTCAAGGTAGATTTTTTAGCCAGTAAAAAGAGAGACCATTTTTTGAAAGCCTTTCTGACTGCAAAGAATTCCTTCTCGTTGATATGTCATCGGATTGCTTCTTCATCTGTAAACAGACTGCTGCAATATCTGCATGACACTTCTTCATTCGGTGTGTCTTTCATAAGAACTGCTGCCCACCAATAGTCACTAGCATCTGTATATAGAACCAGTTCATCCCGTCTTGAGGTATAGCAAGCTTTGGAAGCTGTTTACAAACTTTCTTCAGTTGTTTTATCCCTTCTCGATGTTCATCTTCCCATTTGAATAAAACATTTTTCTTTAATAATGGGCTGAACACCTTTCTGTGGAATGCTAGATTGTTGATGAACATCCCTGCAAAATTAACAACTCCGAGAAAACTTTGAAGTTGTTTCTTGTCCTTGAGATCATCTGGAAAACCTTGTATCTTTTCCACAATATGATTTTGTAGAATCATCCCAGATTCGTCGATTTCGATTCCTAGGAATTCAGTCTGTCTCGTAGCAATCACTGTCTTCTTCTCCGAAAGCACTAATCCTTCTTTATGACAAACATCTGAAAATATCTCCAAATGTTTGAGATGCTCCTTCATATTCTTTGATGCGATGAGAATATCATCGATGTATACGAACATGAAGTTGAAATAATCCTTGGACAGATTATCCATCTTTCTTTGATATATCTGGCGTGCATTTGTCAAACCCATGGGCATCAGACATAGTGTCTTTGCGGTGTAGAGAAAGCTGTGAACTTCTTTCTTTCTTCCTCCATCTTGATCTGGTAAAATCCAGACTTGCAATTGAACTTTGAGAATATCTTGGCACCTTTGATACAGTTAATCAAGTATTCTCTACTCGAGATATAGTACCCATCAAACTCCAGAATGTTATTAATCCATTTGTAATTAATAACAAGTCTAGGTTTACCTCTTTTAATTTCTCCATGATTTCTCATAAGGAATCTCGGGCTGCTATATGGAGAAACTCTTGGTGAGATCAACTTGAGGTCCAGATGTTCCTTAAGTATCTTCTGCATATCCTCATGATCATTCTTATTCATAAGAATTGGTTTGAGTCTCACGAACTCGTGTTCCTTTCCAGGTTTAACTTTTAAGGATGCTTTGAGCTCGTTCCTGTTCCACCATGCCAAAGGATCTTCATTGTAATACCTTTGGATCTTTTTCTGAAAATCTTCGAGTGATATTTTTTCTTCAATGGTAACATCACTCTGTGGATTCTCCAATATGGCTTTTCGCAATTCTATAATAGCCTCTGGAGGAACTCGTTCTTCTCTTTGTATTCTGAATGAATACCGGGTATTATCCCATCTCTTGGTATCTTTTTGTTTCGAACCAAATTGTCAAAAGGATAATAATGCATCACCAAATCTTCTTTTATCCGCCATTTTTGGATATCGAAGTTTAGATTCATCACCACGCTTGCTGTGAAAAGGGAATGATATTATCTGTAAAATGTTTCCTGCAGTCTCTAGACAATAATCTTATGATCACATAACGTTGTGAAAATAAGTCTTCTTGTCTCATTTTCCTGTGTAAATCGCTTGAATGTTTGTAGGAAGTTATTTCCTAGTAAAACATTTGCTCCTGTATCATCGAAATAGATTGGTGGCGTCTTCACCTTATACCATGGGGTATCATCTGCGCCTCCTATCATGATTTTTACTTGTTTGATTCCTCAATTAAGGATAAGAATCCTTTTGGAGAAATCTCATCCTGCAATAGCTGGTAGATCTTCTCTTATATTTTTAGGAAAAACCTCCGGCTTTGCAGTACAAATCCCTACTCCTGAATCAATATAGGCTGCAAAATATTCAACCTTATATTCAACATATAACATTCCGATTGAAATGTATATGGAGAATGGACTAGTGGTCATCTGATTCTGTATCTTTTATCAGTCACTGTAAACTCCATTCCATCTTATAATCTTCTTCAAGGCATATGATCCTCAAGAAAATCGATACCCAATATTAACTGTTCTGGGATCCTTCCTGCGACTCCTGCGATAGTCAATTCAATTTCATCCATTTTTAGGCTTCCTTGATATCTTCCGACTATCGGTTGTTGAAGGTAATATAGAACATCACTAGGAAAAATATTATCCTTCTGGGTGATGTCGAATATTACTTCTACTCCTCTCCAGCCTTCTGGACATTGCAGCTCTCCTTGTGTTTTGAAAACACCTGGGATTCGCTGAACTGTACTAGGTCTTCTTTCTTCCCAACGACTGCTACTCATCAGTCTGTCTTGTTGGAAAGACATTCTCCTTGTCTCCATTCTGAGGCTTTGACTCTTATTGAAGATAGGTTGATCTTGTATTCTCATATCGATCTCCTTTATGGTTGGAGATTCAATGAGTTCTGGTAGAACAACTCTGGCGAAATCCTCAAGATTCTTGGGACTTCGATAAATTCCTTTCTCAAGAATACATCTGAATGATGTGTATTCGAGAGAGCATAGGAAATCTTGTATGTGATCGAGTAGGTCTGTTCCCTTCTTTCATCAATTCGTCTCTTCTAAAATCTTGATGAAGGGTTAAGACTTTGTTGAAGTCTCGATCTCCCAGATTGTATGCTATACGAGGATAGACATTGAATGCCAATTTCCCTGCATACAAGTTTCCTGTAATAACCCCAAGTCATGAGTCCTTGAGATTTGAGATTCGTTTATCAAAAATCATAAGATTGAGTGACGAATCAATTCCTTCTTTAAAGGTTGCCTTGATAATAACTCTTATGGCTCCGATGTGAATCCATGAGAGTGTATTTGCAACTTCTCTTTTGACTTTGCTTCTGATCTCCTGAACTTCTTTGTAAGGGATCAACTGCATCTCGATCAAGTTACTAGTGAATTCTATTGGGATGGCAAATTCTCCAGTAGTAACTCTAAGAATAATTTGGTGTTTTCTATTACGAACCCCAAACTTATCCAATACTTTTTTCATAGCTCCGATGGTAAAACCATCATAAATCTGAAGCTTTGGATCCTCTTTCATAATCCTCATTAGAGTTTTATGAGATAATATTGTATGAGAGAGGAATCCGAACATATTCTTTTTTGTTGTTTGAAGAATTTCTTCTTCACTCCGATTCTGATGTGGATTCACTTCCATCATCCGAATAGATCTCTTCTTCATAGATGCTTTCATCTGAGGATAAATCCTCAAATTGATACACCTGTATAAGATCTTGGTAATAGACAGCTTCTTCAAATTCTGGTGTTGCTTCGAACTGTTTAAGACCTCTCATTTAGTTGTTTGGGCAATCCGTTAAGATATGCCCTCTTGCTCCGCAAGTCCATCAATTACAGTCTTTGAAACTTTCATTAGCTCGAGTGTGAGCCTACCTGAAAGTTCTTCTTCCCATAATTCTGTTGGTACCTCCTTGGTTTGAGCCTGATGAAGAGGCTCTACTCCTGTTGGGTGCTGGTCTTTGTCCTAACTTGTAGCTCCGAACTTTTTGTTTGGACCACATCCTTCTAGGTCTCCATGAAGACCTACGACTTCTTCTACTGTTGCTTCCACGGCTATAAGAATGGCTTCTCTGCTTCCTCCTTTTGTGCCTCTGTGGTTGACCTCCCACCACTATTGGGATGTCATTTTCTTCACAACTTAAGGGAACCATTTTATTGATTCCTCTTAGTCTCTTGTAGTTTTTGTAGAGTGCTGTCTGGTGGCACCATTCAGATAGCTTGGCTTTTAGGAAGGACATCCTTCTGGCCACTGTATCTAAATCGTCTGCACTCTTGTATTCCCTGATGAGCATTTCTCTCCAGGGACTCGGTATCTTCGCAAAGAAAAGTTGCGAAACTTCTTTGTCATCCACCTTGGACTTCCATTGGTACTCGGTGAATAACTTGATGTATTCGTCCATATGACAAATATCATGTAACTCGAGGTAGTAGAGGGCTTGTTTATATCTTTTTCTCTTTTCTTCTTCCAATCCCTCAAAATAGCCTATGCCGATAAAATGGATTTTAAATAGTTTAGCCATATTATCGACAATTCCTTTCAATGACTCACCAGTGGTCATATTATTCCTCATATCTGGTGCTGTCATATCCCACGCGATCGTTGCAGATCCTTCAAGACTCATTTCTAAAAGTAAAATGAATCCTTCCTTCATGAGATCAAGAGTTCCTGTTGCCATTCTCATCGATGAGGCCCAATCATCAATAAGAACTTCTCGATTCTTAAAATCTGGAATATCCAGATTTAGCATCAATCCATACGGATGTATGGGCTCTAGCTGTGACTTTCCATAAGGCGTATTAATAAGAGTTAGCCTTTTGGAACGTTGTTGAGTTCTTGCAACAATAGGATCTCCTCTTGTAGTAAAATCTCCAGCGTGTGGCATTGGTTCATCCACATGATGTGAACCTGAACTTTCTGCAACATTGGGATCTACTGGTGGTTGTGGAGGTGGTCTTGGGTGTTGGTCACGAGTAACCAAAACTGAACCATCTCCTGCTTTCATCTTTAGATCCACAATACCTAATCCTGCAAAGGACTCGACAAGCTCCTGTAGATCTTCAAGATTCATCCTCTCAATATCCATCACCTTAATTTATGATGGATTTTCCTTTGATGATAGCAATGAGCTTTTCATCTCGGGTCATTGGTTGTATGATTTCAGTTGGTATCCCTTTTTGGTGTAAATAGGAAACTGTTCCGAAATCTATACGTTTTCTTCCTCCAGAAAGACTTGGTCTGCCATCCAGATTCTTGACTTTTCTTTGAATATCATGAAGAATTTCAAGAGTTTTCTTCTGATATTTCACCATCGTCTCCATCTGGTTTTGGATTTGATGGACTTCTGTTGGTATATGATTATGGCGGTTGTCATAATTCTGCACCGTCTTCTGGATTTCTCTAAGATCTAAAGAGATCTTAGATGTATCTGGAAGTATCTCGCTCCAATCTGGTTCTCCTCCTATCATCAATGATTTTGATGAGTAATTTCTTGGAGGTTCATCAGTTCGGTATATAACATCTGGTTAACCGCAAGGAAACCCATGTAATATTCCGCTCGTCTATTTCATTGCCTTAAGGTTTCCCTGTCGGCTCCTGCTTTCTCTTGGTCAACATATTGGTTTTGCCAATATATGACATTGTCCTTGTGTTCTCGTTCATATATCGCCAAAATTTGACGATATCTCCTGTAGGGTAAGCATCTTGGACATTCGTCCAAATCCATAATTTCGCGAGAAATTCTCCTCACCAAAGGTTAATTACTTAAACATAAAAATATAACTTTTAAAGTTCTTAATAAATCTAGGCTCTGATACCATTTTCGAGGATCCGTATCCGTATGTTTACGTATAAACCCCTTTTAAATTCAATTTCCAAAGAATTCGTACGTGGCATTGTTACACATTCTAGACCACTGTTTTTAGGCAGTATCGGCACGAGGAAAGTATTCCAGCCTATATACTTATTTCGGAAGGAAATCGATCTTTTAAAGGTGCTCCGAAATTCGATCAATATTTGGAGTAGGAATTATAAATTAAATTGGAAATTTTAATATAAATTGGAATTAGTAAAAAGTGTGTGGAAGTATCATAAATTAAATGAAAGAAAGTGGAGTCAAAGGGTTCAAAAGGTTCAAAATTCTTTTTGTCAAAATTTGTTGTATTTTTGTTACTTTGTTATATAAGGTGATATTTTTGTTCAATGTTATAAAAATTGTGATAGTTGTGGGGGTTAACTCTTTTGTTTTAATTATCTTTGTCCGATTGCCCCAGTCCATAGACTGAAAAATCATCAATGTGGATGTGACACTTGAGCAGGCGTTGACTTAAAAATTAATATAAATTGCAGTATAACTATGAGTTTCAATTTTAGCAATTATATACACTATACTAGTTATGAACCCGTGCATTGCTTGGGCTTCTATTGCATTTTTTTTTTCTATCGAATTGAAAAATGCCATTCTACTTATTAAGTTAATCTCATTTTGAAAATAAAAATTGAGTAAAAGATTGGGATGATAGTAGAAGACTATTTTATTTATACATCAATTAGATAAAATTTACATGGATATAATATATTTGAAAATATGTTACTTTGATGTATATTATATCTTGAAAATATTATTTTTTTAGTTTTTTTTTTATGTGTCATTGTGATATCGACTTAAAAATAATCGAAACCTCTTTAATTGGGTAGATGATGGAATTCTCGTAATTATTTTTCACTTGTGCTGAGGTTTGAGGTTGTCGATAAGATAAACAAAAGAAGCTCTCTCTGATTTCAGCTTTCTGCTTAAATGCAGGGGCCATAAACTTGGGAGTTGGGACACATGACATTAGAAGCTTGAAAATGCTTATGTGGCAGTTTTGGAGAGTACCACATATCATCACTTGAGAGAAAGAACCACACTTATAGATTTATCAAATAATTAGCATCAAAGTTATAAATTTAATCTCTAGTAACAGTAAAAACTCCTTGCCATCTAATATGATTTTTGGAATTATTCCTATTGGAGTTTCATTCTAGTGTTTGAAAATATCCAGCATACATTAATTGTAAAGATGACATCACTTATTTACACATGATGCGAAAATAGAGGATCAAGTTCATTAATTTTGTCCCTTTAAACTTGCATGTAAAAAGAATTACTTTAACTACATCAGCTGTTCATTTCTTCATCTGCTTCCTTTTTTCTTTTTTTTATTCTTCATTGTATAGGTTTCTTATTTATATGTAAATTTAAAAGGACAATTATCAAAAAAATCAAAACCTTTGATTGCATTAATATTTTAACCAAACTTTTCACTATTAATTAAAATAACATGTAACCTTATATATGTAGTATGTTTTTTGACCTCAGTTAATTTTGAAAAAATAACTGCTGACGTGTCCAGCTTCCTGATGTGGCTTAAAAACCAAGTCAAAACAACATACTACATAAATAAAGTAATGTTATGTTGACCAATAATTAAAAATTTGGTTAAAATGTCAATCCAAATAAATGTTGTGATATTTTCGACAATTAACCCAATTTAAAATAACATGATTTTGGTATTTCAGAAAATATTTAGCCATAATTGTGTTGTAGATTAAAATAAAACGATGAAACATTACCAAGTTTTCAATAGTAAAATGTACAAAATTATTATTTGGATGAGCATAAAAAATATGATTAGATGACAAAGAGTAAAAAGTTGCATACTTTAAATGTCAAAATTGATTCATTCACTTCTAAGAAAATGATCCATTTGCGACCACATTATTAGCAACTAAATGCCACAAGATTATCATTGAAGTTAAGATTCAAGAGTTACAAAAAATTGTGACATCAAGATGATGCATGAGTATTAATTATTATGCTGTAAAAACTATAATTATAAAACAGATTAATTAAGTTTAAATATCTAGGGAAATCGAATCGCGATCATTAATACTAGTTAATTATATCACACTCTACATTTTATTTATATATTTTACATTTTATCAATCCTAATTTCAAGAAGACAATTTCTGCACGTACACGTTTAGTTTAGCAGTATGTGTATATGTTAATTTGAGCAAAATCTCAAATCCAAATTACCCTTACTAGCTAACTGAAATTCAATAAAATAAAATGATAGTAGTCAATAAAGTTCAACACTTCAACAAGACATGGAACGTTATGTTTTACGTCTTGTGGTATATGTTAGGCTTATGAGCTGTTAGACCAGAAGGGTTTTCATATTGGGCTAGTTTGGGCCCAGTGGAGACCAACATTTAAGCTTATTTATTAGTCAATTCTAGTTATCACTAAATAAGCATGAGGGTAAAAAATATTTTTCTATTGGAGTTATAGGTGGTTTAATCAGGAACTAAAATTCCGATTTGGTTCCACACGTCACAAAGTCATTTAATTTGGATCTCATGTGTTGCATAATTAATCCACAAAAAGTTGCTATATAGTCTCATTAGATATTATTTTGGGAAATTATGATTTTCAATTCTGTAAGTTAGGCTCTATCCAATTTTAATATAGTAATTATACTTTTTTCAATGCCAGTCCTTTAATTATCGGTTTTTTTTAAGAATCGAAAGCCAATGTTAATGAACATCAATGTTATAAGCATATATAAACATGTACAAGAACAAGACATTGTTTTGATCAATTTCCATGTAGCGCCCCGGATCAAAACGAGCATAATTAATTAATTAAATATTTTAACCTGTGATTTAATAATTTTATGCGTATGAATTAATTGTTTAATTTAATTTGTGTGTTTCAGATAAGTGTTTAATGCACGTTTAAGAATGATAATTTTTATTAGACGTGGAACATAGGATATTAATATACCATTAGATGCGTATCGAGAAAACGGGAAGATAGAAACGAACTAGGGGTTAATCGGAGAACCGTAGCTCGAACGACGACGGAAAGGGCAAAACCCGAAGTTTCGATCGGAAAATCGGAAGATATTTACGTGAATAGTAACTTGGAAAAGTCAACTCGTGAATAGTGACCAAGATATTTTGAATGAATAGTAACTTCTCAAAATCTATAAATAGGGCCTCCCCCATTTCATTTTTCACCGTTTTTCCGAACGAGCCGAATGCGCAAAAAACGAGTAAGTCTTTCTCTCCTCCCTTCTCTCTCTCATTTTTAGATTTCTGGTCGGCGGCACCGCCGGCGCCGCCGCCGGCCAGTCGCCGGAAAATTTCAATGTTGTCGGAATCGGATGATTTTTGCACAAGACGTTCATCTTGACGAGACGAATCTAGGATAGGTCTCGGATTTCAAATCCGATTTCTCGTTCGCTAGAAAACGGCGAAAAACAGCCTCTTAAACCCTAACCCTAACTCTTTCCACCACCTTCTCTCTCTCTTCATTTTTCTCTCTCTTCTCGCCGGAGACGATGACCGGAGACCGCTGGAGGTAAGGGTGCCGAGCTGGAGGGTTGGCGCCGCCGTGGGTGGCGGCGCCGGAGATGGACAGTGTATGCATGTATGTAAACGTGCATGTGTGTGTAGGTGTAGGTGTGTTAGTGTGTGTGTTGTGTGGCTCACTGTGGGGGTGGTGCCGGGTGGCGCCGCCGTGTGTGACCGGTAGGCCGGCGACGGGAGGTCGCCGACAAGGGCTAGGGGGTGGTGGCCGGCGGCAGGTGGCCGCCGGCCAAGGATGAGTGTGTCTGTGTGTTTACGGTGTATGTGTGTGTGTGTGATTGAAGCTGCCGGAGTAGGGGGCTGGAGAGGTGGTTGCAGGCGACCCCAGTCGCCGGCCGGTGTTTAGAGAGTGAGCCAGTGGTGGTGGCCAGCGGCGAGTGGCCGCCGGCCAAGCTATGGATATGTGTGTGTGTTTAGCCGTGTGTGAGTGTGTGTATACGCATGGGTGTATATGTACGTATATGTGTGTTGGGTTGGTCGGGAAAGGTTGCCGGTGACGAGGGGTCGCCGGCGAAAGTGTTGGTAGTCGTCGCCGGCGACGGGAAGTCGCCGGCTGGAGTTTTGAAGTTTGGATGTGAGTTCGAAAAACTGAGCATCGAAGGATTTTGCGGCGAAGATTTGGACACTATTCATCGTCGGAATCCGGCGATGGACGATCGGAGGTGGTAACCGGCGGTGCGAGATATCCGGCGAGTTAAGTGGTGGTGGCTGGAGGCGGCGCTGCCGCGCCGGACGACGCCGGGAAGGTGGTGCGTCGAGCAGGCCCGACGTCGGGAAACCTGGGAAGGGCTGGCCGAGAAAACTCGACCAGCCTGCCGAGCCGGGACGCCGCTGCCGAGAAATCTCGGCCACCTGCCGAGATGCGCGCCCGCCTGCCGAGAAATCTCGGCCACCTGCCGAGACCGCCGAGGCCCGGGCGCGCCCGTCGCGAGCCGACGTGCACGCGACGCCATTTTTCCGATCCGAACTCCGTTTTCTCCGTCGTTTGTCTTTTATTGAGTTATTGCCGATGAGACGTCGTTGACCCGGGTCCGTGGGCCCGGTCAAAGTCAACCCTTTGACCATAATTACCGTTTTACCCCTAAACTTAAAATGCTCCGTTCGAGCTCGTTTTAATTCCGATTGAACTCATTCTTTTTTTGTCGTGACCCAATTTTCCTTCTCTATCATCTCAGCCCTTTGGACTTGACTTTCAGCCTTGTCTCCAAAATTCCAATCTTTAGATCGATCGATTTATCGCGTATTTAACGACCATTTTCCGACGGAACCTTTTACAACTTTAATTATAATTTATTAAGGATCTAAGGAACGTCATAACTTGTGTAGGCTACTTGTTGAGTTGAGCCTTGTGATATCGGATCCTTTGGTACTCGCTTGTGAAATCTGATCCGTCGGTACTCGTTGATCACGTGGTAACCACCGAACAAGGTGGGGGTAACTTCTAAATCTTAATGTGCTTACAGGTTTCCCTATTATGAAGCATGAATGAGGAATACTAAATACTGTGAATATACGTGTTGTGCCATACTATATACTGTGAAAGAACTTCGGTTCACATTGCATGTTCGGAGAGTCCTACGGGACTGTAAAAAAATCGTCTCCCTCCCTTCTAGTACTCTATTGAGGTTTGGTGGTCCTCGATCATGAAGCGCACCAGCGGTATTGAGACCATTTTATAGGGTAAGACGGGCTGCTCCCGCACCTATCCTTCTTACCATTTCTAATATCTGCTGTGCATTTTACTTGCTATGACTTTGTGCCGATTGTTATATATCATTAATCTATATATGCCTGCTGAATGTTATAAGATGCAGACTTTATCCCCACGAGTGTATTCAACGCACTCACCCCCTTAATCTGTACTCACACTACAGGAGCTGGTGAGCATGTCGAACCCTAGGTGGAGAGAGGTAGTGTTGTTTCTGATCTTGTGTTCATTTAGGATGTGTCGCACAAACACTTTCAAACAATATTTTAAGTTTATTCACGTTTTGTAAATATTTTTGAGTATACTGTGAACATGAGATCCTGATGGTTCATCCCGCTGCTTTAATATGTTGTGTATATTTTATCGGTATTGAGACCGATCGTTATCGGCCGAGGCCGTTGTTGATATGTGAAAGATTCACATCGTCCCTCATCTCTTTCTTCTGTCGTCTCTAATCCCCTTCTTCTATCGTCTCTTACCTTTTCTTCTTCACGCCCAAAGCAAAACTCTGATATTTTATGATAAGAAAACGGGGCGTGACATTCCATCTATATTTATAGTAAAATTTTGATCAATATATATACAAATTACAGTATTAAAAAGATTAAGGATACATTAATTACTTGTATTGTGACTATAAATTTAATTTTCTGGCAGCAATATAATCTTTATTAAGTATGATAATAATGGATAAACAACAAGTGGGTGGAAAAATAAATGCATGATAATAATGGATAAACAATAAGTGGGTGGAAAAATAAATGCATGGACAAGATATATGTAGGTGCTTATTCTATATTAATGTATATAAATGTCACTTATTCTAATAAATAAATCTCCCATAGTTTTACAATATATTCATATATATATGATCAGAATCAATTCTCAAAATCTTTAGTGGACTTATAAACTTTTACTCTGCGATCGTTTATTGGTTGAATGGGTCGAGCATTGCCTTCCGAGTCCTGAAATTAATTTTTTATTAATATATATTATTAAATAAATAATAAAAAATTAGCATAAGTTTTTTTGAATAAAATTAATATTTATCATGACAAAACCAAATGAGCAAAAACACTTACATCATGGATAGCATCACGAATAAGTTCTAATTGTTCCTTGGAGACGGTACCCACCTAATTAACAAATACAAAATTGTTAAAAAAAAATTAAAAGTTGAAGTACTCATTCATTAATTTAGTTTGGTTATCAAATTTAAAATTATGATAAATTTAGAGTTTACCTTTCTCACAATAGTCCAAATAACATTCTCAGTGCAAGGAGGTGTCGTTAGTGAACCAATGTATCTATAGTAACTTCTACTGCCAAATTTTATGAGTCGAGGATCGATAATTCCCACCAACTTTTTGATATTATGTGTTTTTTCAATCGCTTGTAGATCACGTTTAATCTAAAATTATATAACAAATAAATGTCACAGGACACATAATTTTAAATACCACCAAATGAATGAGATACACACATATATATAGATATAATATTTACTGTGGATAAAAAGGAATCAGGATGTCCAATTTTATATAAGATTGCAACCACAGCAGTTTGATTATAGTTGGTCTGGTGGACCAGATGAACTTCCATATCAAACCTGTTAATGAAAAAAGAAAAAATATTTATAATTAAACATGTATTTTTATAAATGAAAAGAGAAAAGAAAATTAAGATTAAGTAAATAAAGGAACCTTTTGCCATTGATAGTGTGTTCAGAAGGTGAGTGCCAATGGATTTGCTTAAGTTCATATTGGGTTCCATTGATCTGGATATGCCCTGCCCCACCTGCTAACCTCAACTGCACTCATTTATAATTATAGGATTTTATAATTAAAATAATATTTAATAAAACAGGTAAACCTATAAGTTATAATATATATATATATATATATATATATATATATATATATATATATATATATATATATATAACTTGGAGAAATACATATCTATTGTCTTGATCATCACATAAATTTTTGGTGCCTAACCATCGGGACCGGACCAGTCATTAAAGATGTCTAACTTATAATGCATAAATAATCGAATTATTTGTTCGATCTGAGGGTTGTTATTTAAAAAAAAAAAAATAAATAAAAAAATAAAAGTTTGATTTTACAATATCCTATATACATATAAGTGTAGCAAAGGTATATACATTACCATAATATCATGACCTCGATTGATGATTGTAGCGTTAGAAGGGTTATAAGTTATATCTAATGCACCCAAATGGGACACTACGTCCACTCTTTCATTTGTTAGATCAATGGGAGATTGCATCTTCCCCACACTACACTTCTTCCACTCGGGCCGGATCTCTCCCCAATGGGCCGGCCCGTTTTTGCTGTCTTCTTCGTAGCTGAATTCACTCTGATCATCTGCATGCATGCATGCAAACTTTAAAAACAAAAATAATACACACATAAAAACCCTACTGAAAATGTGATCATAAATAGTAGTTGATAAAAGCTAGTATATATTAACTCATTCATGCATGGACTTACCAACTTCTTGAGCTATTGCCAAATTTGAAATTAGAGCAAGAAAAATGAGGATCTGTAAATAAATTGCCAGTTTCATTTTCATTCTCAGCTTCTGGATGAAAATAATAATAATCTTGATTGATATGTTATAGAGAATAGATATGTTGTTATGAAGGGTTAGATGGTGTATTGGAGTTTCTTATATAGAGGTTAGAAAATATTAAAAAATATTTAATTACTTATAACTATTGTCAGGTTGATTAATCTGCATGTGAAATTGTAAAAAAAGGTAAAATTTGATTTTTAAAATTGAGAATTAATGTATGTAACGTGTACGAATCGTCAATCAGAGGTTTCACAAACAAAAACATATAGATGTTGACAGAAAATTTTGATAAATTGACCCACTGCCACGAGGGTTGATTTTATTCATTTTAAAATAATTAATAGCAAAAGTTGGTCCATTTGAGTCGAGAGTGACGAATCTTCGTTGAAAAACAATTAGAAAAAACATATCTTCTTTTGAAACACCATAATAAAAACACAATTATTTACGTGCACCAGATGCACGAGTTGGGAACTGTGCAACTAGATCAATCCAACCAACAGTGCTTTTCACACACTTACGTACTTCAGGTTCGCATTCAAACCCTAGTCTCACGTGTCTAACATTTTAGTTATATTAGCCTAACATTTATATTATGTTCGCGTAACCTTTATATATATATATATATATGTTAGTTTAACCTTTTACAGTGTATTATAAATTTATAATACCTTTTAAATCTTTATATTATAATAATATAATTTATTATGTTATAATAATTTAACCTTTATATTATAATAATATAATATTTATGTTATTCTTTAAGTACATAAATATTGTGATATTTGTACATAAATGTTATACTAATATAACATAAAGATTCTATTTGTATAACATAAAGGTTACCGCATAAATTTAAAAATAAAAAAAATAAAAATATAACCAGGGCGTGGACCCTACCTGACCCGACCCGCGTGTACTCAGTTATCCGTGCACCTGATTTACCGTAACACTACTCTAATAAAAAATATTTTTAGATAACTTTGAGATTCAGTATATTATATTAGAATTTATTTAAATAATTATATATATATATATTTATCTTAATTTCATTGTTTTTTATAATTTTCAAATATTATTAAAAAAAATCTTATTATGTAAAAAAAATCAGATTTTCTTGGGAAGATTTTCACTTTTTATTAAAAAATTTTTTTTGATGTAATTTCCACAGGGTATTTATGTAGCGAAAATTATGTATGTTGTGCTGCATGGCTTTAATTTCTTCAAATTGTCAGTCTGAAAAACATGTGATCATCAAATTATCACTCATACCATATAAGATCACAAAATATATATTCCTATGGTGTAATCCCAACAAACTATGCAGAGTATCCTAACAAACTGATACACAATATTTGGTCAAATAATTGTACAAGCGTATCTCTTATGCTGATGTGACAAGATTATTATCTCTAAAATCTTCCTTATAACCTATATCTAGGGGATAAAGAAGAATTATCTATAAATTAAGTTACAATATGTGGAAAAATTGGATACACAACTACATACATTCTAAATTGTTGCATTTGGATTAAAGGATATCATGATTTCTTAAGAGATTTTCATGAGGAAATGGTCGATTTTCAATTTCTAATATAAAGGGGATTTAAAATTTATCAAAATCACTAAAAAGTCATAGTTTTAAGTTTAAAATTGTTTATAGAATTTTTAGTAATCACCAGATTATAGCCATCAAAATGATGAAATATGTTAGCATGAAAGTTAATCACTTTCTGCATCTTGGCTTTTTTTGAGTTGGTTTTCTATAAGACCACCTCACAAATGTCATTCTATAATATTGATCTGTTAATGTCTAGTTAAAAAAGTTAACATGAGCTTGTGATCAAACTGATCATATGATAAGTCAAAAATTTTAAGTGTTGTATCATGTAATACCACGTTCCCCTAACATTCTGGGAACTCAAGGTGAAATAGACAAAAAATAAAATGGGTCCTATATAGAAAAAATTAAACATTATTAGTAAAAAAATTGCAACTGTTTTGAATTTTTTATCACGAAAAATTTGTTTTTAAAGTTTGAGTCATTTAAATCACAAATTGTTTTACTATCAATTATATATATAAAAAATTTGCACCACTAATTATATCATATATTGGGCCAATTACAATAAATGTATTATAACTATATATACAAAAACTCATGTGAGACGGTCTCACGGATAGTTACTGTGAGATGGAGTCCCATCACCTACAAACAACATGTGAGTTGTAGGGTTTGGTTTGTAGGTGATTGGGTTGTGAGTCGACATACACACACTATATATATATATATATATATATATATATATATAGTAATGATAAGGAACCCACCATTGGGTTCTTATGAAGTCAATCTCGCTTATGTGGCAACCACTCCTTGTTTTCCTTTTTCTTTCTTTTCCTACGTTTCAATTACCTCGTATCATTCTTTTTTATTTTATTGCATTTTTAAATAAATCTTCTTTTCTTTTTCATCTAAAATTCTATCTCCCCCACATCTTTTTCTAAGTCATCTAATTTTACCCTTTTTTTTCCCTCTATTTAACATTAATATTAATTTTCAATATTTTTTATTTCTCTTATTATTAATAATACTTGAAAAATATTTTAAGATTTTTTTAATTTATATATTTTTAGAAATTATCGTTGTTTCCATTAATATCAATAGTATTTGGAAAAATATCTTAAGATTTTTTTAATAAATCTTTTTTTCTTATTCACCTAAAATTCTATGTCCACACATCTTTTTCAAACTCATCTCATTTGATCTCCATCTCCATACATTTTTTTCAAACTCATCTCATTCTATCTCCATTTTTTTCTGTATTTAACATTAGAGTAAGTCTCTTGTAAGACTGTCTTACAAAATTTTAATACATTATGTGAGATGGGTCAACCCACAACCCAATTATTCACCACCCAAACCCTACAATTCACATGTTATTTGTAGGTGATGGGGCTCCGTCTCACGTAAACTATCTGTGAGACTGTCTCACATGATTTTTTGTGCTAACATTAATACTAATTTATAATTTATTTTCTTGTTTAATTGGTAGTTTCATTAATATCAATAGTACTTGGAATTTTTTTTTCTCTATTTAACATTAATACTAATTTTCAATTACTTTTAGTTTCATTAATATCAATAGTACTTAAAAAATATTTTAAGATTTTTTTTAATTGTACATAAGTTTAGAAATTGTCTAAAAATTTCATGTACTTATAGATCTTTATGTGTAATCTCAACTGTCACGCCCCGTTTTCGTTCTTAAAATTTATCAGAGTTTTCTTTGCGGGCGTGAAGAAAGAAGGGGAAAAGACGTGCATGATATAAAATAAAAACCTTTGGAAACAGAAAACATACGATTTCTTTCTTACATATACAAAACCTCGACATCTAGTCGAAATAAAACATTGCAGCGGAAAAACATCAGGATCCATCATCCATAGGATTAACGAAATTATACTTAAAAATGAGAATTTTATAATCGTTATGTGACAAAAGACAGAATATAAAAATATCCAGATGGGGCACCATCTCTCTCTCTAAGCTCAACGTGCTCATCATCTCCTGTAACATGAGTCGTCTCCTGTAGTGTGAGTACAAAATAGAGGTGAGTGCGTTGAATAGAATAGAGGTGAGTGCGTTGAATACACTCGTGGGGATACTTTCGATGTTTTTAACAGTTTATTAGGTAGGTATAACAAATCAAACATATACAAGTTTAGCAAATAGACACAGCATACAGAATGCATAGCACATTATATTCCATAGGTACGGGAGGGAGTTTCCTGTCTTATCCCGTATCCTTAGGTACGGGAGAGAATTTCCCATCTTACCCCGTACACGGTTTCAAGATCAATCCTTAGGTACATAAGTTCAATCAATTCATAGCATGCAAATTTACATATAAGATAGCGTTGCATACATATAAGCAGGTCATCGGCATAACAAGACATAATAATCACTGAACGTAAAAGTCGTTTAAGTTCAGAAGTTGCCCCCACCTCATTCGGTGGTTACCACGTGAGTTGTCAAGTAACAAAAATCAAGTATCACAAAGCACCTTCCAATTGATAGCCTACACAAGTTATAACATTTCTTAGATCCTAAATATGTATAATTAAAGGTATAGACGATATCGATGAAAATACGATCGATAGAGACGAGTCGGAACGGAAGACCTAAAGATCGAGGTTGAAGATACAAGAGGGAAAGGTCAGTTCAGTATACTGACATGAAAGAGGGGAATATTTGGATCGGAATGGAAAAAGAATGAGCTCGATCGGAGTTGAAACGATCGGTAAAAACGAGATGGAATGGAAGATCTAAAGATCGAGGATGAAGAAATGAGAGTGGAAGTTAAATCCAACAATTTGATATGATAGAGGAAAAGATTTGGGTCACTACGCAAAAAGAATGAGTTCAATCGGAGTTGAAACGAACTCAAACGGAGCGTTTTAAGATTGAGGGACGGTTACCCGGCGCCGGCGCGCCCAGCTCCCGGCGCCAGCCCAGCCTCTCAACCATTTTCTCCCCCCCCAAATTCCGGCTATGGAGGTCGTCGGCGACACCACCTGACATAACGGCGCAACGAGGTGCCGTCCCAACACTCAACTCCGACCGGCGACCTCCCATCGCCGACACCAACAGCCCAAAAACACACACACACAAGCCTACTAACACTCACCACTTTCCACCACCACTTCCAGCTCCGCGCCACCACCCCCAATTGACAACCCAACATCCCGGGAAGGTCAGCCACCACTCCGACGAAGGAGGAGAGAGAGAGACAGAGAGAGAACCGAGGAGAGAGAAAGGGTTGAAAAACATGGATTAGGGTTTTTCGATGATGTTTTTGCCGTTTCCCGGTGAACGAGACATTAGAATTGAAATCCGAAACCTATACTAGACTCGTCTCGATGAGACCTATGTTTTGTGCGAAAATCGGTCGAAACCAATAAAGTTTAATTTTTTCGGCGGTGGTCAGAAAATAGAAAATCGAAAGAGAGAAGGGAGAAGAGAGAGACTTACGTGTTTTCGCCGATTTTACCTCGTTCGGAAAAACGGTGATTTTTGAATCGAAAACACCCCTATTTATAGAATTCCCAGAAAACACTATTCACGTAAAAATCTAAAAGTTACTGTTCACGGTTGAAAAATCTTGGTCACTATTCACCATGAATATCTTTTAGTTTTCCGAAACTTTGTGTTCTGCCCTTTTCATCGCTACTTGAGCTACGAGTCTCCGATTGACCTCTAATTTGTTTCTATCTTCTAGTTTTTCCAATACGCTTCTCATGGTAAAATAATATTCTATGTTCCGCGGCTAAATTATAAATCCTTCAAAAACATGCATTATCATTTATCTGAAACGCACGTAATTAAATTAAACAGTCAAGATTAACGCACATAATAATTCAATTAAGAGTTTAATATTTAATTAATCAATTATGCTTTATTTTTGGTTTGAGGCGCTACATCAACCATCTACTTTATATATTATTATGGAGTAATCTCACCATCTATTTTGTTTTAAGTTTAGAACTTATCTAGAAAATTGTCTAAAAGTTCTTGTTTATTTTATGGGGTAATCTCAATCATTTATTTTTTTAATTCTATAAATCTTTAAAACTTGTCTATTTTAAGTTTAGAAGTTTTCTAGAAAATCATCTTAAAGTTTTTGGAGTTGTTGATTTTATGAGGTAATCTCAATCATTTATATTTTTAATTCTATATATCTTTAGAACTTGTATATTTTAAGTTTAGAACACGACTAGAAATTGTCTAAAAGTTCGTGTTGAAAAATATTTTAAATTTTTTTTAATTGTACATAAGTTTAGAAATTATCTAAAAATTTCATGTACTTGTAGATCTTTATGTGTAATCTCAACCATCTACTTTGTAGATTTTTATGAGGTAATTTCACCATCTATTCGGTTTTAAGTTTAGAATGTGTCTAGAAAATTGTCTAAAAGTTCTTGTTTATTTGATGGGTAATCTCAATCATTTATTTTTTTAATTCTATATATCTTTAGAACTTGTCTATTTTAAGTTTAGAACTTCTCTAGAAAATTGTCTAAAAGTTCTTGTGTATTTTAGGAGGTAATCTCAATCATTTATTTTTTCAATTCTATATATCTTTAGAACTTGTCTATTTAAAGTTTACAACTTCTCTAGAAAATTGTCTAAAATTTCTTGAAGTTCTTGTTGATTTTATGGGCTAATCTCAATCATCTATATTTTGAATTCTATATATATTCAGAACTTGTATATTTTAAGTTCAGAACTTGTCTAGAAAATTGTCAAAAAGTTCTTGTTGAAAAATAATTTAAGATTTGTTTTAATTGTACATAAGTTTAGAAAATGTTTAAAAGTTTCATGTACTTGTAGATCTTTATGTGTAATCTCAACCGTCTACTTTGTAGATTTTTAAGGAGTAATTTCACCATCTATTTTGTTTTAAGTTTAGAACTTGTCAAGAAAATTGTCTAAAGTTCTTGTTTATTTTATGGGTAATCTCAATCATTTATTTTAATAATTCTCTATATCTTTAAAACTGATCTATTTTAAGTTTAGAACTTCTTTAGAAAATTGTGTAAAATTCTTGTTTATTTTATGAAGTAATCTCAATTTTTTTTTTAATTCTATATATCTTTAGAAGATGTCTATTTCAAGTTTAAAATTGCCTAAAAGTTCTTGAAGTTCTTGTTGATTTTATGGGGTAATCTCAATCATCTATATTATTAATTCTATATATCTTGAGAACTTGTATATTTTAAGTTTAGAACTTGTCTAGAAATTGTCAAAAAGTTCTTTTTGAAAAATATTTTAAGATTTTTTTTAAATGTACATAAGTTTAGAAATTATCTAAAAATTTCATCTACTAGTAGATCTTTATGTGTAATCTCAACCATCAACTTTGTAGATTTTTATGGAGTAATTTCACCATCTATTTTGTTTTAAGTTTAGAACTTGTCTAGAAAATTGTCTAAAAGTTCTTGTTTATTTCATGAGGTAATCTGAATCATTTATTTTTTAATTCTATATATCTTTAGAACTTTTCTATTTTAAGTTTAGAACATCTCTAGAAAATTGTCTAAAAGTTCTTGAAGTTCTTATTGATTTTATGGGGTAATCTCAATCATCTATATTTTTAATTCTATATATCTTTAGAACTTGTATATGATAAGTTCAGAATTAGTCTAGAAAATTGTTTAAAAGTTCTTCTTGAAAAATATTTTAAGATTTTTTCTAATTGTAAATAAGTTTAGAAATTGTTTAAAAATTTCATGTACTTCTAGATCTTTATGTGTAATCTCAATTGTCTACTTTGTAGATTTTTATGGAGTAATTTCACCATCTATTTTGTTTTAAGTTTAGAACTTGTCTAAAAAATTTTGTAAAAGTTCTTGTTTATTTTATGGGTAATCTCAATCATTTATTTTTTTAATTCTTTATATTTTTAGAACTTGATATTTTAAGTTTAGAACTTCTCTAGAAAATTCTCTAAATTTTTTTGTTTATTTTATGAGTTAATCTCAAGCATTTATTATTTTAATTCTATATATCTTTAGAACTTGTCTATTTTAAGTTTAGAAGTTTTCTAGAAAATTGTCTAAAAGTTTTTGAAGTTCTTGTTGATTTTATGGAGTAATCTCAATCACCTATATTTTTTATTTTATATATCTTTAGAACTTGTATATTTTAAGTTTAGAACATGTCTAGAAAATTGTCTAAAAGTTCGTGTTGAAAAACATTTTAAGATATTTTCTAATTGTACATAAGTTTAGAAATTGTCTAAAAATTTTATGTACTTGTAGATCTTTATGTATAATCTCAACCATCTACTTTGTAGATTTTTATGAGGTAATTTGACCATCTATTTTGTTTTAAGTTTAGAATTTGTCTAGAAAATTATCTAAAAGTTCTTGTTTATTTGATGGGTAATCTCAATCATTTATTTTTTAATTTTATATATCTTTAGAAGTTGTCTATTTTATGTTTAGAACTTGTTTAGAAAATTGTCTAAAAGTTCTTGTATATTTTATGAGGTAATCTCAATCATTTATTTTTTCAATTCTGTATATCTTTAGAACTTGTGTATTTAAAGTTTAGAACTTCTCAAGAAAATTGTCTAAAAGTTCTTGAAGTTCTTGTTGATTTTATATGGTAATTTCAATCATCTATATTTTTAATTCTATATATGTTGAGAACTTGTCTATTTTTGTCACACCCCGTTTTCTTTCATAAAAATATCAGAGTTTTCACATGGGCGTGAAGAAGAAATGGTAAGGGACACATAAACACAAACAGAAGAAGTAGTAGGAGACGACAGAAGAATGAGGTAAGGGACGATGTGAATCATTCACATATCAGCAGTCGGTCTCAGTACCGACAATTACAACATAACTTAGCAGCAGAAAACATCATCAGGATCTCATATCCAAAATATATACAGATTTATTACAAAAACGTGAAATAATTAAAACATTGTTTGAAAATGTTTGAGTGTTATCAATCTAAATATACAAATCCAGAAATAGCAGCTCCTCTCTCCAACTAGGGTTCATCATGCTTATCATCTCCTATAACGTGAATTACTGAATAGGGGGTTAGTGCGTGGAATACACTCATGGGGATGAAATTCGTCTCTTAAAACAGTCAACAAATATGAAATACCGGAAATGTAACATTCAATCACGTTGTCACAACACATAAAATGCAAGGCACGTACTCGTAACCCATCCATGGGGTGCGGGAATTTCCCGTCTTTATCTCCTGAAATGGTCTCAATACCGCTAGTGCATTTACAGGACCACCAGACCTTTCAGGTGTTAGAAGAGGTAGGAGACAGTTTTTTTACGGTCCATAAGACCCTTCGAACATGCAATGTGAACCGAAGTCCTTTCACAGTTTAACATGAACACATAAACATAGCATATAATCACAACATTTAGTATTCCACAATCATGCCTCGTAATAGGGAAAACTGTAAATAGATAAAGAGATAGAAATTACCCCCACCTTGTTCGGTGGTTTCCGCGTGAGTAGCAGATACCAAAGGTCAAATAACTCACAGCTCAATCCAACAAGTAGCCTACACAATTACTATAACACCCCAAATTAATTAACTAAGGTGTAATGTTTTATATATATATAAATACATATGTTGCTAATTAATTAACTATGTATAAGAATTAATTAGTTAAGTTTAAGAATTAATTAATTAAGATTATATGTTGCTAATTAATCTTTATTAAGCTAAGAAATTAATTAATTAGATAGAAGACTAAGAAATTAATTAATTAGATAGAAGACTAAGTTATTAGATGCAGTAAACATTTAAATAGCTCAAGTGATTAATTAATTAAGAAAAGAAGATATTTTTTTATAATGCTTGCTCATTTTCAGCCTTACACCACTACGCCACCACCTGCTTCTTCTTTTTTCCATGCACATGACACCTAGCTGCTAAACAGGTTTGGGTGTGAAAAGGAGGAGGGGAAGGTAATAAAAAGAAAAGAAAGAAACAACAAAAACATAAGAAAGAAAAGAAAGAACAACAGACTACTTACCTTCCTCTCACTCGATTCTCTCTCCTCTCTTTCTTCCGATTTTCTCTCTCTCTCTCCCTTTGCCGCTGCTGCGTTGCTGCCCTGCTGATGTGTGAGAGTGCCCGGTATGCAGATTTTGATGTGTGTGTGCAGATTTTATTGTGCGTGTGTGCAGATTTTGCTGTTCGTGTGTGTCTGTGCTGGGGTGTGCTGGGCGCACCGGTGTGCGTCGGGCGTGCAGGTGTGCGCGGGGGTGCTGCTGGGCGCGCACGTCGGGAGCCGCACCGGGTGCGCTGGGCAGCCTGCTGGGCGCCTTTCGTGTTGTGTTTGGTTGAGTTGTAGTGTAGCTATGTGTGTGTTTATGGGTCGTCTGAGTAGGTTGTAGTATGATGGTCAGTTGGGTGTGAGTCACCGGCGACGCGGGTCGCCGGAGTAGGGGGTAGCAGCAACGGAAAGGGGCTAGTTGGAGCAGTTTTGGGGTGATGGAAAGAGGGTTTCTTTTTATGTTTGCGGGGGTTATTTTTATATGTTTAGCATTTCTTTGCAAATTGCATTTCAATTCAATTCTGTTAGCTTGGCAGAGATTATATTATACTCTGCAAATTGTTTTTAGCTTTGCAAATTAACTTTGCAAGTTATATTTCAAGTCCAATTTTATAGCTTTGCAAACTGAATTTCTACCTTGCCAATTTGAATGTAACTTTGAAATATTTTGCAAAGTTGATTTGATTTTTGCAAAAATGAGTTACTCTGCAAGACTAGTTTATTTCGCCAAGTTAATTTCGCAAGATTCATTTATTTCTGCAAGATAGATTGTTTTACAAGGTTGATTTATTTAGCAAAATTGATTAATTTTGTTGCAAGATTTATTTCTTTTGTAAAGTTGATTTATTTAAGCAAGATTAAAATTTCTTCTTGCAAGTTAAAGTTTTCCCTCTGCAAATTAAGTCGGTTCTTGCAAATTCAATTTCTTTTCTCTTTATGAGTCTTTGTTAGCACCAAAGCTTATTTTCTAGATAGTGCGAGTGCGCTCGGGTTAGCGCCGGGGGGCTACTATCCTGTTTTGCTGCTGCGCGCGGACAGCGCTCGACATGCCATTTCAGGCACTTTCGATGAAGGGATCAAAAAAACTGTTTTTATGGCATATACTAGGGTATATAGGGAAGGTCTCCACCAAGTTTGGTAGCCATCCGAGGTCGGATGGCCGAGGAATAATTTTACGAAGTCGGGGCTGCGATTCTGCACCTGAATCGGAAATAGTCGCGGAGCAGAAGGTCTTAACAAAAGGGTTTCTTAAAACTGTTCGTGTGGGGTGTTCTTTAGCGTGTTAGGAACATTCCTACCAAGTTTCATCTTAAGGCGAGTCCGTTTGAGGGGCCTAAGATGCATCGGGGTACAGAGTGGCAGTGCAGTGTACAATGGTGAATTTCAGCCTATTGCAAGGGCAATTTCTAGATGATCGAATATCGGATGGGCTTGAGATTTCACGGAGTTACGGATCGTAAATTGGAGCTCAGACGAGGAAGATACGCAACATCGATTTTCTTTCCAGTTGGCAAGGGATTTTACATTTTCAATTCACTTTTCAAGTTCAATTTATTTTGCAAGATTAGTTCGCCTTGCAAGTTAAATTCTTTCCTTGTAGGAGATGTAGACGAAAGACCACACCAATTCCCTAAAATGTGGCAGTTTTCCCAAGATATCATTGGATTGAGGTGAAGAGACGAACTTAGGATGTAGAGAATCAAGTTTCACGAGGGTTACCATTGAACAAGGTGGGGGTAAATTCTTATAAATTACATAATGTGAACAATGTGCGCTCTTATGTGCAATTATTGTATGTATTTGATTATAACCTGGAAGTTTATATGTGATGTGTAAAATGAAAGATGTACTTTCTGAGTGGTGAAGTATAGTGTAGGTTATTGGGGAATGTATGCTTTCCCGTTTGAGTGATTAAGTGCTATAAAGTGCAGTAATTGGCTGACGTGAGTTGAACATGGTTGATTTGTAAACGTGGCATTGCGTGTCTGTTATGTGATATAAGTGAATGTGTATTGTGGGTGAGGAGAGTGAAGGAGTGTTATGGGAGTGATTGTTTTCAAGAGTGGCTTAAAAACCACACTAACTCCATGGTGGCATTGATCCACACTAACTCTATGGTGGCACAGATCCACACTAACACTACGGTGGCTCAGAACCACACTAACATCAAGGTGGCTAAAAGCCACGTAAAAATATTTTCACGGCGGCTTAGAACCGTATTTTCAAAGGTGGCCTCAAAACCGCATTTATGTGCTATTGAGTGATATGGTTATGTTTGTTAATTATGTAAAGTGGCGGCAAGTTCCGCAAGATGTAAAAATGGCGGCTAAGTTCCGCAAAACGTATTTGGCGGCGAGTTTCGCAAGATAAAAATATTTCCACGGTGGCTCAGAACCGCAAAGTTTTCTAAGGCGGCTCAGACCCGCAATTATGTGCTTGATGAGTTATATGTCTATGTTTCCTGTTATGTTTTAACTGCTCACAAGTCCCACCCTACTAAGTGTCTTCATACACTCACCCCTTTTATGTTAAAATGTTTTCAGCTTAAGGAATCATTGAGTGTGGTATGCAAGTGGTGGATGCTGGTAGCCGATGTTCTAAAGAATGCAAAAGAGTTTTTACTGGAATTGAAAAAGGTGTTATATTATTTAATTGTATAGAAAGTGCTCTTAAAACCTTTTTGGGAAAAAACTTAGTTTGCAAAGCTGTACAGTTTTAGCTGTATGATTATAAAGAAAAGAAAAAAATAAAAAATAAAAATATTCCTCTTCCGCTGTGTACGATTTACGTTTTATAAAATAGGAATGCTCGAATTGACTTATCTTTATTTGGAAGTTTTAAATTACCTTGAAAACACATGTTTTATCGAGTATCTGGATGCCCAAACGGAAAATATATTAAACTCTGATATTCTACAGTAACGTAAAAGAAACGGGGCGTTACAATTACAATGTTTCTTAGATCCTTAATAATTATAAATAAAGCTATAAAAGATTTCGACGGAAAAATGATTGTTAAATACGCAACGGATCGAGAGATCTAAAGATTGGGATTAAAGAAACGAGAGTGGATAATCATTTTATAAGGTTGAGATGATAGATGATGAAATTTGAGTCACAACGGAAAAAGAATGAGCTCGATCGGAGTTGAAACGAGCTCAAACGGAGCATTTTAAGTTTGGGGGTATTTTGCTAATTTTAGTCAAAGGGTTGACTTTGACCGGGCCCACGAACCCCGGTCAACGACATCTCGTCGGCGACGACTCGATGATGGACCGAAAGCGTTGACGGAAAGATGAATTCCAGGCCGATGTGAAAGCGAAACTGCCGGGGCAAGTATAACGAAAAAAATGGGATTCGGATCGAAAACATGGCGTTGCGTGCGCACCCGTCACCCGACGGGGTGCGTGCACGAGCTTCCTCGGCAGCTGCTGAGTTTTCTCGGCATCGTCAGCATCACATTTTGACAGATGCCGAGTTTTCTCGGTAGCTCGATAGATACTCCTCGACAGCTACTGAGTTTTCTTGGCAGCCTCGGCGGTGTGTCTCGGCAGCTCTCGGCATCGGGTTGGCACTTCTCAGCAGCTGCCGAGTTTTCTTGGCAGCTCGACAGACGCTCCTCGGCAGCTGCCGAGTTTTCTCGCAGCTCGACGCTCAGCGTTCCCGGCGTTGCCCTGCTCGCCCAGCACACTTCCCAGCGACACCAGCTGCGGCGCCGCTGCCTTGCGCCGCCGCCACCTCGTCCACCGATGAGCCTGCATCGCCGGCTACACCTTCGGCTACCCCTCGCCGGATTCCGGCATGAACAGTGCCAGAAAACAGCCACCATACTCCCTTCCTCACACACGCAAGCAAAACCAACCCTAACCTTTCCAGCTCCGGCCGGCGACTTCCAGTTGCCGGCGACCCTTCCCAGACCCCCGGCCGGCGACATCCCGTCGCCGGCGACCATCCCCAGCCATCCAAACACACACACACATACAACATATATAAACACACACATGCATATGAACACACACACATACAATAGCCTTGGCCGGCGGCCACCTGCCGCCGGCCACCACCACCCTGACCTCGTCGGCACATCACCAGCACCGGCCACCAGCAGTTCACGGCGGCGCCACCAGCGCCGCCCCCAATCAGTACACAACACACTCACACACACTACACACACATGCATGATATATATACACACAGCCTATAGCAACTCCGACGCCGTCACCCACGGCGGCGCAGCCCCCCATACTTCCAGCAGCTCCTCCGGCGACTGCTCCGGCGAGAAGAGGAAGAGAGAGAGAGAAATTAGAAGAGAGAGAAGGTGGTGGAAATCTAGGGTTTATGGTTTGGAGCTCATTTTTGACTGTTTTCCTACGAACGAGAAATCAGAATTGAATTCTGAGACTATCCTAGATTCGTCTCGTCGAGACCTACATTGTGTGCGAAAATCGGCCGAAACCGACAAATTTTAGTGTAACTCCCCGGACCAAAATGAAGCATAATTGATTAATTAAATATTTAAACCTATCATTTAATAATTATTTGCGTACATTTTGACTGTTTAATTAATTACGTGCGTTTCAGATATGTGTTTAATGCACGATTTAGATCGATAATTCTCTTAGACTTGGGGCATAAAATATTTTTATACCATGAGATGTGCATCGAGAAAACAAGAAAATAGAAACAAACTAGGGGTTAATCAGAGACCCGTAGCTCAAATGGCGAAGAAAAGAGCCAAATCAAAGGCTAGGTAAAACGAGAGGGTAAAATCCGGATGAACGGTAAAACGGAAAAATAATATTTTAATGAATGGTAATTAAAATTACTTGGTAAATAGTAACTTTGGAAATCTATAAATAGGGGCTCAGTCAATTCAAAATTTTCATTCAGCCGACGAAAACGAAAGTGATGTGAACAAGTAAGTTTCTCTTTCCTCTCTCTCTTTCTTTTCCGCCGTCGCCGGTGCTCCGGCCGGAAAAATTGAAAGTTATCGGTTTCGGCCGATTTTCGCACATCACATTCGTCTCAATGAGACAAATCTAGGATAGGTCTCGGAATTCAATTCTGATTTCTCGTTCGCCAGGAAACGGTGAAAAACCGACCTAAAAACCCTAAACCCTAGCTTTGGTCTTGCGAGTGTGGTAACGAAGGATTTTACGACGAAGTTTCAGGTACTATTCACCGCCGGAATCCGGTGAGGGGTGGCCGGAGGTGGTAGCCGACGGTGTAAGATTTCCGGCGGATTTGGTGGCAGCAGCGGAGGGCGGCGCCGGGAAGAGGCCTAGTCGAGCAGGCCGGCGTTGGGAGAGCTGGACGCGAGGCTGCGCGCGCCGGGAGGGAGCTGCTGAGAAAACTCGGCCGGCTGCTGAGCGAGGCTTCCCGCTGCCGAGAAAACTCGACAGCTGCCGAGCCGTCGAGACCCACTGCCGAGAAACCGCCGGGGCCGCCGGGTTTTCCCACCCGACATCGGGTTTGCGCGTGTCCCGTGTCCCGTCGCTCGCGACGCTGTGTTTTCGATCCGAACCCCATTTTTTCCATCGTACGTCAATATCAAGTCATCGCCGACGAGATGTCGTTGACCGAGGGTTGTGGGCCCAGTCAAAGTCAACCCTTTGACCAAAATTACGAAAACGCCCCTCAATCTTAAAACGTTCCTTTTGAGCTCATTTCAACTCCGATTGAGCTCATTTTTCTTCCGTAGCGACACTACTCATTCCCTCTTCCTCACCTTTTCATCAAAATTACCAAAATACCCCTAAACCTAAAATGCTCCGTTTGAGCTTGTTTTAACTCCGATTGAACTCATTCTTTTTCCGTCGTGACCCAAATTTCATTCTCTATCACCTCAGCTATGTGGATTGATTATTCATTCTCGATTCTTCAACTCTGATCTTTAGAGCTCTCGATCCGTCGTGCATTTAACGATTGTTTCTCCGCCGGAGTCTTTTACAGCTTTAATTATAGTATTAAGGATCTAAGAAACGTCATAACGTATGTAGGCCATCAGTTTGATTGAACATTTGAGACGCGAGATTTGAGATATCCGATCATTGGTACTCGCTACTCACGTGGTAACTACCGAACAAGATGGGGGTAACTTCTAAACCCTAACGCTCATGTTTCCATTATTAAATGCATTAATGACAGTTACCTGTTATGTAAATCTACTATTTATGAAACGATTCTTAATCGCTACACTCTATGAATATAAGATTTGCGAAATGTTGAGGTTCATGTACTGTGCTTACATGTGATGGTTTTTATGGATATAGATGCATGTAATATTGTGCTACGAATGGACTTTGGTCCATATCTATACTACAAAGGGACTTCGGTCCATATCTATACTACGAAGGGACTTCGGTCCATATCTATGCTACGAAGGGACTACGGTCTATAACTGTGCTACGAAGGGACTACGGTCGTAGGACTACGGTCCATAATTGTGCTACGAAGGGACTACGGTCCATAATTGTGCTACGAAAGGACTACGGTCCATAATTGTGCTATAAAGGGACTACGGTCCATAATTGTGCTACGAAGGGACTACGGTCCATTTCTATGCTACGTGTCTCTATGTTATGTGTTATGCATTTTACGCACTGTCTTTATTTCTTGTATTTGTAAGTGTTCAAAAGACTCAACTGTTTAATGAACGTTATAACATGAAATTACTCCCACGAGTGTATTCAATGCTGTCACGCCCCGTTTTCTTTTCGTATTTTATCAGAGTTTTACCGTTGGGCGTGAAGAGAGAAATAGCAAGAGACGCATACATAACAAAAAGAAATAGCAGGAGACGACAAAAGAAAGAGGTAAGGGACGAAGTGATACTTTCACTTAACAACAATAGACCTCTGCCGATAGCAATCAGTCTCACTACTGATAATATACATCAAACGCAACGGAAATAACATCAGGATCTCTCATTCACAGAATACTCAGAATATAATTACAAAACGTGAATGAACTTATAACATATTGTTTTAAAAATGTTTGTGCGATACATCCTAAAATCATAGATTCAAAAGCGGCACCGCCTCTCTCCATCTAGGGTTCATCAGCTCCTGTAGTGTGAGTACAGATTAAGGGGGTGAGTGCGTGGAATACACTCGTGGGAATAACTCTGTCTCTTGTGACTTTCAACAGATATATAAAAACTAGTAAAATAATCTTATGTCACGTTGTCACAGCACATAAAATGCATAGCAGATATTAGAAATAACAAGGGACGCATAGGTGCGGGAATTCCCCATCTTACCCTGTAAACGGTCTCATATACCGCTAGCGTATTTCAAGGACCGCCAGACCTTTTCAGAGTAGAAGAAATGGGGGGGACGGCTTTTCACAGTCCAGTGGACTCTCTGAACATGCAATGTGAACCGAAGTCCTTTCACAGTAATAATATGGCACAGCAAATGTATTCACAGCATATAGTGTTCCTCAATCATGCTTTTAATAGGGAAAACAGTAAACAGATAAAGGGATAGAAATTACCCCCACCTTGTTCGGTGGTTACCACGTGAACAACGAGTACCGACCGATCAAATTTCACAAGCGAGTACCAAAGGATCCGATATCACAAGGCTCAACTCAACAAATAGCCTACACAAGTTATGACGTTCCTTAGATCCTTAATAAATTATAATTAAAGCTGTAAAAGATTCCGTTGGAAATCGGTCGTTAAATACGCGACGAATCGAGCGATCTAAAGATTGGAATTTTGGAGACAAGGCTGAAAGTCAAGTATAAATGTCTGAGATGATAGGAAATGAAATTTGGGTCACGACAAAAAAAGAATGAGCTCGATCGGAGTTAAAATGAGCTCGAACGGAGCATTTTAAGTTTAGGGGTAAAATGGTAATTTTGGTCAAAGGGTTGACTTTGACCGGGCCCACGGACCCCGATCAACGACGTCTTGTCATTGATGACTCGATACGGATGAACGATGGAAAGAAAACGAGGGTCGGATCGAAAACCCGGCGTCGGGTGCACGTCGGCACCCGACGGGCGTGCATGGGCGCGCACGGTGCGCGCGCGGCTCCCCGACGCTCGATGGCTGCCGAGAAAGGCTCGACCAAGCTGGCCGAGTTTTC
Organism: Scutellaria minor; assembly: GCA_954870855.1. Classification (NCBI taxonomy): domain Eukaryota; kingdom Viridiplantae; phylum Streptophyta; class Magnoliopsida; order Lamiales; family Lamiaceae; genus Scutellaria; species Scutellaria minor. The sequence continues at coordinate 16,925,091 of OX940729.1, read as the reverse complement.
TCGGCCAGCACCTTCCCAGGTTGCCGGTGCCGTGGCTGATCAACGCGCCACCTTCCCGGCGTCTCCTGGCGCGGCGGCGCCACCCCCTGCCGCCACCACCTACCTCTCCGAATACCTTTCACCACCGGCTATCACCTCCGGCCATTACTTGCCGGATTCCGGCATGAATAGTGCCCGGAAAATACGTAGTAAAATCCTTCGATACACTGATTTTCCAAAAACTCCAACTCCAACTAAAACTCCAGCCGGCGACTTCCCATCGCCGGCGACCCTTCCCTGAGCCTTGGCCGGCGACTCCCGTCGCCGGCCACCTATTCCGGCCAACCCCTACCACCAACACCTCCTATACACTTATGCATGAGCGCACACACACACACACACGTTTCCATACACACACACACATTGATCCACTGCCTCGCCGGCGGCCACATGCCGTCGGCAACCACCACCAACCACCGTCGCCTTGGCCGACGACCCCCAGTCGCCGGCCACCACCACCACTACCGCACAAATACACACAGTTGCATACACACTCACACACAACGTGAGGTGTGTTTACACACACACATCCACTGTCACTCTTGGCCGGCGGCCACCAGCCGCCGGCTACCTCCTCTTCCACCTCGCCGGCGACCTCCTGTCGCCGGCTGTTCTTTCCCTCACGGCGGCACCCCCCGACGCCGCCTCCAACAACATGCAAGAACACACACTCATACACCATATATCACACACACATGCATGAATAAATATATATATAGCCACTGTCCTTCTCCGGCGCCGCCACCCACGGCGCCGCCGGCACTCCAGCGTCTGGCCACAACCTCCGGCGACCCCCGGTAGCTTCTCCGGCACGGTGGAGAGAGAAAGAACAGAGGAGAGAGAAAGGGTGATCAAGGGTTAGGGTTTAGGGTTTCAAGGCTGTTTTTCGCCATTTTCCGGCGAACGAGAAATCGGATTTGAAATCCGAGACCTATCCTAGATTCGTCTCGTCGAGACGAATGTCGTGTGCGAAAATCGGCCGATTCCGATAATGTTGGATTTTCCGGCGACCAGCCGGCAGCGGCGCCGGTGGTGGCGCCGCCGACCAGAAAACCAAAAACGGGAAAGAGAAGGGAGGAGAGAGAGACTTACTCGTTTTCGGCGCGTTCGGCTCGTTCGGAAAAATGGTGAAAAAATGAAATGTGGGAGACCCTATTTATAGATTTTGAGAAGTTACTATTCATCGAAAATATCGTGGTCACTATTCACGAGTTTACTTTTCCCATGTTACTATTTACGTAAATATCTTCCGATTTTTCGATCGAAATTTCGGGTTTTGCCCTTTCCATCGCCGTTCGAGCTACGGTTCTCCGATTGTCCTCTAGTTCGTTTCTATCTTCCCGTTTTCTCGATACGCATCTAATGGTATATAAATATCCTATGTTCCACGTCTAATAAAAATTATCATTCTTAAACGTGCATTAAACACTTATCTGAAACGCACAAATTAAATTAAACAATTAATTCATACGCACAAAATTATTAAATCATAGGTTAAAATATTTAATTAATTAATTATGCTCGTTTTGATCCGGGGCACTACAAACGTACTCACCCCTATTCTGTACTCATACTACAGGAGATGAAAAGAACCTTTATGCGTAGAGAGAGGGGTGCCCTATCAGCTGTGTCCATCTTCTGGTTTTGTATTTTTTAAAGCTATGTTGATTCGTTTGTAAAAGAAAACTGTATGTCTCCTTCTTTGTAAAACATCCTGATGTTTTTCCGCTGCGTAAGGTTTCAAACTCGATTTTTATCGGTTGTATCCGATGTTACAAGTGTACCCCTTCTTCTCCTTTTCTTTTTCTTTCTATTTTATATCATGTAAGCCTTTTTCCCTTTTCTTTCTTCACACCCAAAAAGAAAAACTCTGATATTTTTAATGAAAGATTCTACGGTGTGACATTTAGATTTTCCAGCCACCGACGGCGGCGGCGCGCCGAAGGTAGAAAATCGAAAAGAGAGAGAGATGAGAGAGAGACTTACAAGTTTTCATCGCTTTTGTCTCGATCAGAAAAATGGTGATTTTCGAATCGAAAACACCCTTATTTATAGAATTCCGAAAAACACTATTCATCTAAAAATTTAGAATTAATGTTCATCGGATGAAAAGTCCAAGTTACTATTAACGTAAAAATCTCATTACTATTCACCGAAATATCTTTCTGTTTTTCCGAAACTTCATGTTTTGCCCTTTTCTTCGCTGTTTGAGCTACGTGTGTAGTGCCCTGGACCAAATTTAAAGCATAAATGGTTAATTAAATAATTAAACCCGTGATAAAAATATTTTATGTGCATTAATTGTTTACGTGCGTTTCAAGTATACGCTAGGGTATGATTTAGATAGATGAAAATTCTAGACGTAGAACGTAAAATATTTTAGTTCCATGAGATGCGCAACGGAAAAACAAGAAAATAGAAACAAACAAGAGGTCAATCGGAGACTCGTAGCTCAAATGGCAAGGAAAATAGCCGGATACGAAGGTTCGGTAAAACGGAAGGGGTAGAATCCGAATGAACGGTAAAACGGAAAATAATATTTTAATGAATGGTAAATTAATTTTACTAGGTAAATAGTAATTTTGAAACTCTATAAATAGGGGCTCAGTCAATTCAAAAATTTTCATTTTCCGCCGACGACGAAAGCGACGCGAACAAGTAAGTTTCCTTTTCTTTTCTCTTTCTTTATTTTTTTAGTCGCCGGAAAAGTCACCGGAGCGTCGCCGGAAAAGTCGCCGGAGCTGCTGCCGAAGCCGTCGTCGCCATCGCCGGAATCGCCGCCGGAGCCACCGCCGCCGTCCCCGTCGCTGCCGCCGTCGCCAGAGCCTCCGCCGCCGGTAGTGGTGCTGGTGGTGGTAGTGCGCCGGGTGCCGGGTGTGCGATGGTGTGCGAGCGTCGGGTGCCGGTGTGTGCGTCGGGGACGGAACGTGCGTGTCGGGGCGAGCGTCGGGGGTCAGGTGCGCACGGGGCCTGGGCGCCGGGGGGGGGCGAGCGCGCGCGGGTGCGCGCGGGTGACGGGGGCCGGCTGGCCGAGAAAACTCGGCAGCCGGGAGCTGGACGCGGGCGGGCGCGGGCGACGGGACGGGCTGGCCGAGAAAACTCGGCAGCCGGGAGTGGGGTACGCATGCGCGCGGGCAACGGGGGCGAGCTGGCCGAGAAAACTCGGCAGCTGCCGAGCGCCGGGTGCCGGCTGGCCGAGAAAACTCGGCAGCTGCCAAGTGGGTGCGCCAACGTCGGGTGTCCACGTGCCCCGACGCACGCAACGCCGTGTTTTCGACCCGAACCCCATTTTTTCCATCGTACATCAACATTGAGTCGTTTTTGACGAGATGTCGTTGACCGAGGGTCGCGGGCCCAGTCAAAGTCAACCCTTTGACTAAAATTACCGAAATACCCTTAAACTAAAAATGCTTCGTACGGGCTCATTTCAACTCCGATTAAGCTAATTCTTTTTGCGTTGCGATCCTTGTCTCATTCTCTACCACCTCAGCCTAAGAAACTAAACTTTCACCTTTATTGCTTCAACCTCAAATTTTGAGATCCCTCGATACGGCGCGCGTTAAACGATCGTTCTCTTTTCGAAATTAGTTATGTCTTTAAATATATTTATTAAGAATCTAAGGAACATTGTAATTTGTGTAGGTTATCAGTTGGGCCGAGTTTGTGATACCTAGTAGTAGCTACTCGACAAGGTGGGGGTAACTTCTAAATCTTAATCTGTTTATTGTTTTCCTAGTATATGTAAAAGCTGCGAAATACTATGTGCTGTGGATTTATTTGTTGTGCCATACTTATACTGTTCTGGGCATGCATTCTTCCCCGCTTCTCTTCTACTATTCTCGAGGTTTGGTGGTCCTCATGAAATACACCAGCGGTATTGAGACCGTTTAATTGGGTGGCGGGCAGATCCCGTACCCATCCTTTCCCTTTCTAATATCTGCTATGCATTTTACGTGCTGTGGCAACGTGCTGGTAGATGTTTACTTTCTGTTGATTATCTGTTAAGTGTCGTAAGATGCAGATGTTATTCCCACGGGTGTATTCCACACACTCACCCCTTAATCTGTACTCACACTACAGGAGATGAGGAAACTGGTGAACCCTAGTCGGAGAGTGGTGGTGCTGTCTTGGGAGTTTATAATTTCAGGTTGTTGTTCCCCAAACACTTTCAAACTATGTTTTAAACAATTTACGTTCTGCAATGTCTGAATACGTATGATGAATGTGGGATCCTGATGAAATATTCCGCTGTGTATATTGTAAATATCGGTAATGAGACTAATGGATTATCGGCGGGGGCCGATTGATGTGTGAATGGTATATGTTTTGTTCCTTATCCTCTTTCTTCTGTCGTCTTTAACCTCCTTCTTTCTGATGTGATATGTGTCCCTCTCTATTTTCTATCTTCACGCCCATATGGAAACTCTGATATTTACTAAAAGAAAACGGGGCGTGACAACGTGTCTCCGATTGACCCCTAGTTCGTTTCTATCTTCTCGTTTTTCCATTACACATCTAATGGTGTAAAAATATTCTGTGTTCCATGTCTAAGAAAAATATCCATCTAAATCATGCAAACACGTATCTGAAACGCACGTAATTAAATTAAATAGTCAAAATATACACACATAGTTATTAAATCATGGGTTTAAATATTAAATTAATAAATTATTCTTTGTTTTTGGTCCGGGGTGCTACAATTTTAAGTTTAGAACTTGTCTAGAAAATTATCTAAAAGTTCTTGTTTATTTAATGAGGTAATCTCAATCATTTATTTTTTCAATTCTATATATCTTTAGAACTTGTCTATTTAAAGTTTAGAACTTCTCTAGAAAATTATCTAAAAGTTCTTGAAGTTCTTGTTGATTTTATGGGGTAATCTCAACCATCTATATTTTTAATTCTATATATCTTTAGAACTTGTATATTTTAAGTTTTGAACTTGTCTAAAAAATATCTAAAAGTTCTTGTTGAAAATTATTTTAAGATTTTTTTTAATGGTACATAAGTTTAGAAGTTGTCTAAAAATTTCATGTACTTGTAGATCTTTATGTGTAATCTCAACCATCTACTTTGTAGATTTTTATGGAGTAATTTTATCATTTATTTTGTTTTAAGTTTAGGACTTGTCTAGAAAATTGTCTAAAAGTTCTTGTTTATTTGATGGGGTAATCTCAATCACTAATTTTTTTTAATTTTATATAGCTTTAGAACTTGTCTATTTGATGTAGCGCCCCAGATCAAAACAAGCATAATTTATTAATTAAATATTTTAACGTACGACTTAATAATTACGTGCGTATGTTTTGACTGTCTAATTAATTATATGCGTTTCAGATACATGTCTAATGTGTTCTTCGGATCGATATTTTTCTTGGACATGGTATATAGAATATTTTCATACCATAAGATGCGTCTTGGAAAGACGAGAAGATAGAAACGAACTAGGGGTCAATCGAAGACCTGTAGCTCGAATTACGACGAAAAGGGCAAAACTCGAATGACGACGGAAAGGGCAAAACTCGAAGTTACGGAAAATCGGAAGATATTTACGATGAATGGAAACGAAGATATTTACATGAATAGTAACTCAGAAAAGTCAACTGATGAATAGTAACGAAGATATTTTGGATGAATAGTAACTTTCCGAATTTCTATAAATAGGGGTGTTTTCGATTCGAAAATCATCGTTTTTCCGAATAAGCCGAATGAGCCAAAAGTGACGAAAACAAGTAAGTCTGTCTCCTCTCTCTCTTTTTCCGGGTTTCTGTCTTCGGTGGGCCACCGCCGGCGCCGCCGGTGGCCGGAAAATCCAACATTGTCGATTTTGGCCGATTTTCACACACGACGTTCGTCTCGACGAGACAAATCTAGAATAGGTCTCAAAATTCAACTCTGATTTCTCGTTCGCCGGAAAACGGCAAAAAATGGTCTCCAAACCCGTTTTTTCTCTCTTCCTTTCCACCTCGATTCTTCTCCATTTTGGGTAAACTCAAGCTCAATGTTGAAGCTCTCATCGAGCCTGTCACGAAACCGGTCTCGGATTTCTGAACGGTTCTCTCCTCCTCCGGCAATCGCCGGTCAATGATCCAGCCAATATTTCTCTCTCCTCCCTCCCTCTTTTCTCTCCCCGACAGCTTCTTCTTCTCTCTCCTCTCGCCGGAAAAGTTGCCGGACAACGGCTGAGGGTGTGTGTGATGGGATGGAGGTGGCCGGCCGGCGACTGGAAGTCGCCGGCCACGAGCTAGAAATGGGCTGGAAGGGTTAGGGTTTGCATGGGGTGTGTGAAGTGGGTGTTTTACGTGTGTGTGATTGACGGCTGTTGGGACGGTTATGTGCGGTTGCAGGTGGTGGCCGGCAACCGGAGGCCAGAGTTTTCGGTGGGTGGGGGGTGGTGGCCGGCGGCAGGTGGCCGTCGTCCAAGCTGATTAGTAGGTGTGTGTGTGTGTGTATATGTTTATATGTGTATGTGTGTATAACCTTGCTGCGTTTGTGTGTTGGGCTGCTTCGGAAGATTGGCCGGCGACGAGAGGTCACCGGCCGGTGTCCTAGGTGGTGGAGGAGAGTCACCGGAGGCAGGTGGCCGCCGGCCAAGGGTTGTAGTGGCTAGGGTGGTGTGTGTTTGTTTCTTTGCATGCATATATATATACCTTCTGTTTGTGTGATTGGGGGTGGCCGGAGAGGTCGTCGGCGACGGGGGGTCGCCAGGCGGTATTGCCCGGAGGTCGGGGAAGGATCGCCGGCGACTGGAAGTCGTCGGCCGGAGGTTTTGGTTGAGGTTGGTTTTGGAAAAAATGTGACAACGAAGGGTTTTGCGGTGAAGTTTCGAGCACTATTCACGACTGGATTCCGGTAAGGGATGGCCGGAGGTGGTAGCCGGCGGTGCGAGATATCCGGTGGACTTGGTGGTGGTGGCATACGGTGGCGCCGCCGCGGCTGGTGGCGCCGGGAAGAGGGGCTGTTGAGCAGCCCGGTGCCGGGAGCGCCGGGTGAGAGCTGCCGAGCCATGGTGCCTAGCCGCCGGGTTTTTCTACCCGACGCCGGGTACGCGCGTGCTACGTCGCTCGCGACGCCGTGTTTTCGATCTAAACCCCATTTTTTCCTGCCGATTGTCTTTTTCGAGTCGTCGCCGATGAGACGTCGTTGACCGAGGGTCGTGGGCCCGGTGAAAGTCAACCATTTGACCAAAATTACCAAAATACCCCTGAACCTAAAATGCTCCGTTTGAGCTCGTTTTAATTTCGATTGAGCTTATTCTTTTTCCGTTGTGACCCAAATTTCATTCTCTATCATCTCAGCCATATGGATTGAATATCCATTCTCGTTTCTTCAACTCCGATCTTTAGAGCTCTCGATTCATCGCGTATTTAACGATCGTTTCTTCGCAGGAGTATTTTATCGCTTTAATTATATATTATTAAGGATCTAAGAATACTGTAACGTATGTAGGCTATCTGTTGGATTAAACTTTGAGACACGAGGGCTTTGATACTTACGACTCACGTGGTAACCACCGAACGAGGTGGGGGTAACTTTTAAACTCAACATGTTTATTGTTTTCCATAATTGATATCTGAACTGTTGAGCTCTACGTGCTGTGAATACATGCTGTGATTATTATGTACATGCATACTTTTTGATTACTGTTTTCATGCAAAGTTTATGATACGATGAACGAGAACGAATGTCCTAAGTCATGTTAGGGATGGACTGGTGGCCCGTAAAAAACACCATACGTCATGTTAGGGATGGACTGGTGGCCCGTAAAAAGCACCATACGTTTGAAATGCAACGAGTATAGTTGAGTGCTCCTTTTTCATCTCTCTCCTCACTACTATTCTCTTCCACACTTTCATTTTCATTTTCAACTCCTTCATTGATTTCATCAAATACCTCAGTTCCATCATCTCCCCATTCTAAATCTACCCCGATCTGCTCTTCATAACTTACATCCCAATCCCATTGTTTTTCTTCGTAAAAAATGACGTCTCTACTCACCACCATCCTTTTTGTAACAGGATCAAATAATCTATAGCCCTTTGATTCCTCACTAACACCCAAAAATACACAAGTAAAGCTTCTATCTTCAAGTTTAGATCTTTGTACCTTGGGCACATGAACATGTGCAATGCATCCGAACACTCGAAAATGTTCTACCGAAGGCTTTATTCCACTCCATGCTTCTTCCGGGGTAATATCTTTGAGTGCCGAGGTTGGACATCTATTCAACACGTGATTGCTCCAATTGGCTGCCTCTGGCCAAAAAGATTTTGGGATTTTCTTTTCTGATAGAAGCGCCCGAACCATGTTCATGATCGTTCTATTCTTCCGTTCCGCCACACCGTTTTGTTGCGGGGTGTAGGCGGTGGTCAGCTGTCGTTTGAGGCCATTCTCCTTGCAAAAATTGCTGAATTCAGTAGAGGTGAATTCACCCCCTCTATCCGTGCGTAAACATTTGATCGGTAAACCTGTCTCGTTTTCCACCATCTTCTTAAAGCACTTGAAATGATTCAATGCCTCTGATTTTTCCACCAAATAGTACATCCATGCCTTTCTACTATAGTCATCAATAAAACACAAGATGTACCTTTTGTTGCTATTAGATGTGGGGTTGATTGGGCCGCAAATGTCTGCATGAATAAGATCCAACACTTGATTTGCTCTCCATGAACTCTTCTTTGGGATGGGACACCGGTGTTGCTTTCCAACAATGCAATTTGTACACAGCTCATTTGATTCAGAAAATTTAGGGAGACCACGCACCATTTCCTTATCCTGCAAAGTTCTTAAGCCTTTATAGCTTAAGTGTCCATATCTCCGATGCCAAAGATGAGACAGATTTTGTGAGCTAGTGTGGAAGCACTTGCTTTGTGGTTCAGCTTGCAAAATAAACATCCTATTTGCACCTTTGTTTGTTTGAATGATCAAACCTTTATCAGGATGATATATTTTGCAAGTCTCTCCCTTAAACAAAATCGCCAATCCTCTCTCTTGTAGTTGCCCTATGCTCAAGAGATTATTTCTGAGCTCCGGAACATAGAACACATCTGTAGCTACTAGATTAACACCATTGATCAGCAACTTAACTTTACCCTTTCCCAATACATTCATCTTGCTATTGTTTCCCAATTTCACCGAGTGCCGGAACTTCTCATCGAGTTCAGTGAACATGGTTTGATTCCCACACATGTGGTTTGAGCAACCTGAGTCAAGAAACCAAACATTTTCTTGTCTTATTGCTTGGACCTCAACATAAGACATTAAAAGCATCTCTTCCTCTTCATTAGATTCTGCAAAGTTCGCTTCCTTATTCCATTCCGGACACTCATATTGAAAATGTCCAAGTTTATGACATTTGTAGCACTCCACAGCTTCCTTTGAGAAATTTTGTCTACCTCTGCCTCTTCCCCGTCCTCTGAAACTACCCCTGCCTCTACTTCTACCTCCATTATTCCTTTCCTCCATGGTAACTTTCAGAGCTTGCTCCTCTCCGCTGCTTCTGTTGAATTTTTGCTCATGTACAACCAATGAGCTTTGCAATTCATCGATAGTTAATAAATCAATGTCTTTGGACTCTTCGATTGAAACAACTACGTAGTTGAATTTCTCAGTGAGAGTTCTAAGAATCTTCTCCACGATAATGACATCCTTCATATCTTCTCCATTACTTCTCATCTTATTTGCCACACTCATAACTCTTGCAAAATATTCAGTGATGGTCTCACCCACCTTCATCTCCATAATCTCCCAATCTCTTCTCAAAGATTGAAGGATAGAACGTTTCACCCTAGCGTTCCCTTCAAATTTCTTCTTCATTGAGTCCCATATGTCCTTCGAGGTGCGTTTCTCCAGAATCTGCTCAAGAATTGTCCTGTCTATAGATTGAAACAGGTAATTCTTTATCTTCTGGTCCTTCTGTTGCACATCCTCGAATTGTTTTTGCTCCGTTTCGGTCAGCCGGGCTCCTGCTGCAGGCTCTTTATAGCCCGTCTCTACAAGCTTCCAAAATCCTTTTGATCTTAGCAGATTCTCCATAAGCATAGCCCAATGATCATAATGACCATTGAAGCGCGGTATGGCAGGCTGCAGGAAGTCCTTCTCTTCACTCATCCTTCTCTCAGTCACTCGTTATTTCTCTCCTTTTCGTAGTGAGGAGAGAGATGATAAGTCAGTTTATTAGTTTAGTTTAATATTTATCTATTTCTTAGGTGTTTGTTGCAAGTTTGGATATTTCAAAGTCTAGCCACGTTGTTTAGTTGAGCAGATAGTGGGCTGCAATATCTCATTTCAGTTATTTCTATTTGGTTATTTTAGCAGACTTTTCCATTAATAAAAGTGGTCATTCGCTCCAGATTTGTTGTGCTTATTATATTCTTGTGATTAAGTTTCTAACAATCTGGTATCAGAGCCTCCCACTGGGGCCTGAGAAAAGGAGAGAAATAACGAGTGACTGAGAGAAGGATGAGTGAAGAGAAGGACTTCCTGCAGCCTGCCATACCGCGCTTCAATGGTCATTATGATCATTGGGCTATGCTTATGGAGAATCTGCTAAGATCAAAAGGATTTTGGAAGCTTGTAGAGACGGGCTATAAAGAGCCTGCAGCAGGAGCCCGGCTGACCGAAACGGAGCAAAAACAATTCGAGGATGTGCAACAGAAGGACCAGAAGATAAAGAATTACCTGTTTCAATCTATAGACAGGACAATTCTTGAGCAGATTCTGGAGAAACGCACCTCGAAGGACATATGGGACTCAATGAAGAAGAAATTTGAAGGGAACGCTAGGGTGAAACGTTCTATCCTTCAATCTTTGAGAAGAGATTGGGAGATTATGGAGATGAAGGTGGGTGAGACCATCACTGAATATTTTGCAAGAGTTATGAGTGTGGCAAATAAGATGAGAAGTAATGGAGAAGATATGAAGGATGTCATTATCGTGGAGAAGATTCTTAGAACTCTCACTGAGAAATTCAACTACGTAGTTGTTTCAATCGAAGAGTCCAAAGACATTGATTTATTAACTATCGATGAATTGCAAAGCTCATTGGTTGTACATGAGCAAAAATTCAACAGAAGCAGCGGAGAGGAGCAAGCTCTGAAAGTTACCATGGAGGAAAGGAATAATGGAGGTAGAAGTAGAGGCAGGGGTAGTTTCAGAGGACGGGGAAGAGGCAGAGGTAGACAAAATTTCTCAAAGGAAGCTGTGGAGTGCTACAAATGTCATAAACTTGGACATTTTCAATATGAGTGTCCGGAATGGAATAAGGAAGCGAACTTTGCAGAATCTAATGAAGAGGAAGAGATGCTTTTAATGTCTTATGTTGAGGTCCAAGCAATAAGACAAGAAAATGTTTGGTTTCTTGACTCAGGTTGCTCAAACCACATGTGTGGGAATCAAACCATGTTCACTGAACTCGATGAGAAGTTCCGGCACTCGGTGAAATTGGGAAACAATAGCAAGATGAATGTATTGGGAAAGGGTAAAGTTAAGTTGCTGATCAATGGTGTTAATCTAGTAGCTACAGATGTGTTCTATGTTCCGGAGCTCAGAAATAATCTCTTGAGCATAGGGCAACTACAAGAGAGAGGATTGGCGATTTTGTTTAAGGGAGAGACTTGCAAAATATATCATCCTGATAAAGGTTTGATCATTCAAACAAACAAAGGTGCAAATAGGATGTTTATTTTGCAAGCTGAACCACAAAGCAAGTGCTTCCACACTAGCTCACAAAATCTGTCTCATCTTTGGCATCGGAGATATGGACACTTAAGCTATAAAGGCTTAAGAACTTTGCAGGATAAGGAAATGGTGCGTGGTCTCCCTAAATTTTCTGAATCAAATGAGCTGTGTACAAATTGCATTGTTGGAAAGCAACACCGGTGTCCCATCCCAAAGAAGAGTTCATGGAGAGCAAATCAAGTGTTGGATCTTATTCATGCAGACATTTGCGGCCCAATCAACCCCACATCTAATAGCAACAAAAGGTACATCTTGTGTTTTATTGATGACTATAGTAGAAAGGCATGGATGTACTATTTGGTGGAAAAATCAGAGGCATTGAATCATTTCAAGTGCTTTAAGAAGATGGTGGAAAACGAGACAGGTTTACCGATCAAATGTTTACGCACGGATAGAGGGGGTGAATTCACCTCTACTGAATTCAGCAATTTTTGCAAGGAGAATGGCCTCAAACGACAGCTGACCACCGCCTACACCCCGCAACAAAACGGTGTGGCGGAACGGAAGAATAGAACGATCATGAACATGGTTCGGGCGCTTCTATCAGAAAAGAAAATCCCAAAATCTTTTTGGCCAGAGGCAGCCAATTGGAGCAATCACGTGTTGAATAGATGTCCAACCTCGGCACTCAAAGATATTACCCCGGAAGAAGCATGGAGTGGAATAAAGCCTTCGGTAGAACATTTTCGAGTGTTCGGATGCATTGCACATGTTCATGTGCCCAAGGTACAAAGATCTAAACTTGAAGATAGAAGCTTTACTTGTGTATTTTTGGGTGTTAGTGAGGAATCAAAGGGCTATAGATTATTTGATCCTGTTACAAAAAGGATGGTGGTGAGTAGAGACGTCATTTTTGACGAAGAAAAACAATGGGATTGGGATGTAAGTTATGAAGAGCAGATCGGGGTAGATTTAGAATGGGGAGATGATGGAACTGAGGTATTTGATGAAATCAATGAAGGAGTTGAAAATGAAAATGAAAGTGTGGAAGAGAATAGTAGTGAGGAGAGAGATGAAAATTATTCTCCAAATATTGGAGATGGTGAGGTTGGTGATGATAGTGCCCACGGTAAAAGAGTGAGATTGCCTCCATTATGGATGAGAGACTATGTTAGTGGGGAGAATCTGGACTTATCTGAAGATGAAACTAATATGGCACTAACAGAGCTAAATATGGCTTTGATGGAGCCAAATGACCCATTGTGTTATGAAGAGGCTGTGAAGATTGCAAGTTGGAGGTTAGCTATGGATAATGAAATTAAATCCATAGAGAAGAACAACACATGGACATTGGTTGAGCTGCCTGTTGAAGCCAAGAAAATTGGAGTGAAGTGGGTCTATAAGACTAAGTACAATGAGCATGGAGAGATTGATAAGCACAAGGCACGTTTGGTTGCGAAAGGTTACTCTCAAGAGCATGGAATTGATTATACAGAAGTTTATGCACCTGTAGTAAGAATGGATACAGTGAGAATGATTATTGCTCTAGCTGCTCAAAAAGGGTGGAATCTTTTTCAGTTAGATGTTAAGTCAGCATTTCTACACGGAGAGCTTAATGAAAATGTTTATGTGGAGCAACCAAGGGGTTATGAGAGGAAGGGTAAAGAACACCTGGTGTATAAGCTTCATAAAGCATTGTATGGGCTAAAACAAGCTCCTCGTGCTTGGTTTAGTCGGATTGAAGCTCACTTTATCGGGGAAGGCTTTGCGAGATGTGGTAACGAGCAGACTTTGTTCACCAAGAGAAGCAAAGGAAAAATTATCATTGTAAGTATTTACGTTGATGATTTAATTTTTACTGGTGATGATGAAGGCATGCTAACTGAATTTAAAAGTTCCATGATGAGAGAATTTGATATGACTGATTTGGGGAAGATGAGATTTTTTCTTGGTATTGAAGTATTGCAAAAATCTGATGGCATTTATGTTTGCCAAAGAAAATATGCCTTGGAAATTCTAAAAAGGTTTGGTATGATGGAGTGTAATCCTGTGAGCAGTCCTATAGTTCCAGGTTGTAAGGTGAGCAAAGATGAAAAAGGTGTTGCTGTTGATGAAACTTATTACAAGCAATTAGTGGGGAGCTTAATGTATCTTACGACTACAAGGCCTGACATGATGTTTGTCACATGTCTCATTAGTAGATATATGTCAAAGCCTACAGAACTTCATCTTCAAGTGGCAAAAAGGGCACTTCGTTACTTGAGGGGAACTACAAACTTCGGGATTCACTATAAAAAAGGGAGAGGTGATGAGTCAATGTTGGCATTTACGGATAGTGATTATGCTGGTGATCCGGATGATAGGAAGAGTACTTCGGGATATGTCTTCTTATTGAGTTCTGGGGCAGTTTCATGGTGTTCAAAGAAACAACCAATTGTGACTTTATCCACCACAGAAGCTGAATTTGTAGCAGCTGCAGTTTGTGCTTGTCAAGCAATTTGGATGGGAAGAATTCTCAAGGATTTGGGATGGTCAAATGGAGGTTGTATATCCATAAAATGCGACAACAATTCCACAATTAAGTTGTCAAAAAATCCTGTGATGCATGGACGCAGCAAACATATTGACGTGCGATTTCATTTCTTGAGGAATCTTGCAAAGGAGGGTGTAGTTGAATTGGTGCATTGTGGGAGTCAAGATCAAGTTGCAGATTTGATGACAAAGCCTTTGAAACTTGATATGTTTCTGAAACTCCGAAGTCTGTTGGGTGTATTTGAAATACATGATAAACTAAGTACTTGAAAGTTCTTAGTTTAAGGGAGGGAATGATAAGTCAGTTTATTAGTTTAGTTTAATATTTATCTATTTCTTAGGTGTTTGTTGCAAGTTTGGATATTTCAAAGTCTAGCCACGTTGTTTAGTTGAGCAGATAGTGGGCTGCAATATCTCATTTCAGTTATTTCTATTTGGTTATTTTAGCAGACTTTTCCATTAATGAAAGTGGTCATTCGCTCCAGATTTGTTGTGCTTATTATATTCTTGTGATTAAGTTTCTAACAATGTTCTACATTGTGTGCTATGCATTTTATATGCTGTGACTACTTGCTGAATTATTATGTCTGTTTAATATGTGATCGGCTTAACAATATTAAAACTTGGAAAGTATCCCCACGAATGTATTCAACGCACTCACCCCTATTCTGTACTCACACTACAGGAGATGAAGAGAAACTTGATGCGTAGAGAGAGGGGTGCCCTATCAGTTGTGTCCTTTGTCCGGTTTTGTCTTTTAAAGTTGTTGCTTGTTTGTAAAAGAAAACTGTATTTATCTTTCTTTGTAAAGGATCCTGATGTTTTTCCGCTGCGTATGTTTTAAACTCTATTTTATCGGTTGTATCCGATGTTCCAAGCGTATCATTTCGTATCCTCTCCTTTTTCTTTCTATTTTATATCATGCTCGTCTTCTTCTCCTTTCTCTCTCCTTTAATTTCACCATCTATTTTGTTTTAAGTTTAGAACTTGTCTAGAAAATTGTCTAAAAGTTCTAGTTTATTTTATGAGGTAATGTCAATCATTTATTTTTTTAATTCTATATATCTTTAGAACTTGTCTATTTTATGTTTAGAACTTCTCTAGAAAATTGTCTAAAAGTTTTTGAAGTTCTTGTTGATTTTATGGGGTAATCTCTATCATCTATATTTTTAATTCTATATATCTTTAGAACTTGTATTCTATAAGTTCAGAACTCTGTCTAGAAAATTATTTAAATTCTTGTTGAAAAATATTATAAGATTATTTCTATTTGTACACAAGTTTATAAATTGTTTAAAAATATCTTGTACTTATAGATTTTTATGTGTAATCTCAATCGTCTACTTTGTAGATTTTTATGGAGTAATTTCACCATCTATTTTGTTTTAAGTTTATAATTTGTTTAGAATATTGTCTAAAAGTTCTTATTTATTTTATGGGTAATCTCAATCATTTATTTTTTTAATTCTCTATATCTTAAGAACTTGTCTATTTTAAGTTTAGAACTTCTCTAGAAAATTGTCTAAAAGTTCTTGTTTATTTTATGAGGTAATCTCAATCATTTACATTTTTAATTCTATATATCTTTAGAACTTATCTATTTTATGTTTAGAACTTCTCTAGAAAATTGTCTAAAAGTTCTTGAAGTTCTTGTTGATTTTATGGGGTAATCTCAATAATCTATATTTTTAATTCTATATATCGTTAGAACTTGTATATTATAAGTTCAGTACTTGTCTAGAAAATTGTTTAAAAGTTCTTGTTGAAAAATATTTTAAATTTTTTTCTAATTGTACATAAGTTTAGAAATTGTTTAAAAATTTCATGTACTTCTAGATTTTTATGTGTAATCTCAATCGTCTACTTTGTAGATTTTTATGGAGTAATTTCACCATCTATTTTGTTTTAAGTTTAGAACTTGTTTAGAAATTTTTTTAATAGTCCTTGTAGAAATTTTTTTTTTGACTTTTTTTAATTGTATATAAATTTGTAAATCTTTATGTGTAATCTCAACCATCTACTTTGTAGATTTTTAAGGAGTAATTTCACCATCTATGTTGTTTTAAGTTTAGAACTAGTCCAGAAAATTGTTTACAAGTTCTTGTTTATTTGATGGGGTAATGTCAATCATTTATTCTTTTAATTCTATATATCTTTAAAACTTCTTGATTTTAAATTTAGAACTTGTCTAGAAAATTGTTTAAAAGTTCTTGTTTATTTTATCGGGTAATTGTCAATCATTTCATTTTTTTTCATTTACCCTATCGTTTCTTTTTCAAGAGGGAGTTTATATAATTAAATTATGCGTAATTATCGTAATAACGAACTAAGAACCCTCTTTACATGTGTAGGCTCTCAATTGGAACGAACACTTTAAAACCTGATATTTTGATTTACCCACAGATTACAACCGAACAAGGTGGGAGTAACTTCTAATCTTTATATGTTTATGTTTTCCGTAATTGATGTATGAACTGTTAAACACTATGTGTTGTGATTATATGCTGTGAATACTGTATCCATACTATTATATTATGAAAAGACTAAGGTCCACATTCATGCTACGGAGGGACTAATGGTCCGTAATAAACGCTACGGAGGGACTATTAGTCCGTAAAAAGCACCAACTGTATAAAAACCGTTATGTAGGGTAAGACGGGTTTACACCCGTATTTATTTATAATTATGTGCTATGCATTCTATGTGCTGTGTCTAATTGCTGAACTTATATATGTTGATTTGTTTAACTGCTTAATAAATGTTAAAACATGGAAATTATCCCCACGAGTGTATTCAACGCACTCACCCCTATCAGTATTCACGTTACAAGAGATGACGAGAATCAAGATACGTAGAGAGGGTGGTGCCATATCAAGTTTTCTCTTTTTAATTTTCAAACTTGATGTTGAAATAATATTTTAATATTTCACGTTTGTAAAAATATTTTGTATTTCATTTTAATGGATCCTAAATGAGATTTTTCGCTGCTCAAGGTTTCAAATGTTTTATTTCAGCTGGTGCCGATGTATTGTATATGTAAACCTTTCTATCGTTTGTTATCTTTTTCTTTCTATACAAAACCTATGCTTTTGTTCTTTTTCTCTGTACGCCCAATATGCAACTCTGATAAAAATATGTTTTAGAAATGGGGCGTGACAGTTTTGGTATCAGAGCAAAGTTCTACCCTTTTAGGACTCTGCTCAAACTCGTTATACTTTTAAACATGTTTTAACATGGAAATATTTTAAAAAATGAACGGATAAACACCACTCCCTATACGCTTCTCTCTTTAATCACATAACTTAATATGAAGAATATTTATTTATATTATGTTTTCTCGTTTGTCTGGTTTAAATTTTAAGTTTGAGGGGATGTTGTAGAGGTGGTTTCATTATGAAACTTACATAAACTTATACATGACAGATGGCTAGGTTTAGATTTACTGCTAGAAAAAGGGTCCAGCTGCCAAAGACACGAGCGACGAGACATAGACATTGATTTTATGATAGTCGAGTGACGGGAGATGTGTTTGTGGGTGAGCATGTCGCTAGATTGTTCCATTATTGGAGGGAGACTAGGGGTGTTGGGGGGAGCAATATTAGTGTTCAGGCTTGCTTAGATCTGATTCAGACACTGCCCAATGAGTGGGCAGTTAGAGCATACCTCATCTATAGAGACAAGATAGTGTATTCAGCACTGGATGGTACTCCCATTATCGACTTTGAGAGGGTTGCTTGATATTTATTGGAGTTGTGGGGTTGTCATGACCTTCTGACTACCCCAAAGCAAGGACCTTATGACCCGTCTAGTGACAGTTCAGTGGCCGAGGAGGATGATTCCGAGGAGGAGGATCCCGAGGAGGACTCTGAAGAGGAAGATCCGAAGGACTTGGCATCATGATTACAGGGACCCCCATCATCTCTGGCTCAGACCGTCTAGATGTTAGGATGATGGATATATATTTTTAATAGATAGATTATGGATGATGAACTATGATTATATATGTATATATGTATGTGGTGGCTCTTATCATGTAGTTAGTGTACATAATCCTTTTGTATGATGTATGAGCTATCCATTTTTGCTTGTATATAGTACCTGATCGAAGGAATTTTATATACATCGTAACAGAATTATGTCTTAAGACCGACCATGAAAGGACTAGCCGCCAATAGTAAATCCGCCAGAACAAGATGTGGATGCTACGATGAGAGATTTAGTGTCCATCCTTAGAGGATTGGCTCAACACTTTGAGGTCACACAAGCTGCACCACCGTCAGTGAGGAATAACGTAAATCTAATCTTTGAACAATTCAAGCGTTTCAATCCACCGATGTTCAATGGGAAGGGCGAACCGGCTGATGCCGAAGAGTGGCTAAGGACACTTGATCGTTTATTTAGTCACCTAACCTGTATGAAAGAACAAAAGATTTTGTATGTGGTTTTCCAACTCACGAAAGAGGCTAGTCACTGGTGGGAATCATATGAGAAAACCTTATTGCCGGACCAGTGGGAGACAATGACATGGGAGACCTTTAATGAAGTGATCACACAACACTTCATACCTCAGTTGTACCGCGATCGAAAGAAAATGAAGTCTTACATCTCCGTCAAGGAATCACATCGGTGGTAGATTATGAGCGGAGATTTAATCAACTAAGTAGATATGTGATCCACCTAGTAGACACCGACATCAAGAAGGCCCGACATTTTGAGAGGGGTTTTTGCCCGGAGATCAGTTTGATTCTAGCAGGTCAAGTAACCATGACCTATGCCAATGTCGTGGAGAGAGCTCAAGAGATTTCCTCTCGTCTATGCTTGGACATATTACCACCTAAGAAGGTTATTGTGATGCCCAGAAAGAGGAAGTGGACTAGTCCGAGTGAGAGATTCAATCAAAACAATTTTCCATGGACTAATAATGCTTCGCTTCTCCCCACTCCTAAGTCAGGAAATCCATATACCAAATGTGGAAGGATTCATGTAGGACCATGCCTGCAAAGAACTCATAATTTCTTTAGGTACCGCGACATATAGCAAGCAACTATCATAAGTTTGGAAACTCAACAGCTGCAATACCGAGACCAAGGCTAAGAGCAGGTAAGGCTCAGGCTTTCGCTCTCACTCATACGGAGGCTGCTGAGGGTTCAGAAACTATGACAGGTATGTTAACAGTATGCGATATTCCTGCTCTCATCTTGTTTGATACCGAAGCAACCCACTCTTTCATCTCTGTCAAAATTTTTATGATCTGTTGAAACATGAGAACGGTAGGGTAGTTGTTGAAACTCTAGAAGTTAGTATTATATCAGGAATGATGGTAAAAACGAAACACCTGTATCATAATCTAAGAATCGCTTTTGAGAATATAATCCTTTTAGCCGATCTATACACATTGGAGATGAATGATTTCGATGTGATCTTAGGGATGGATTGGCTTGAGAAAAATCACGCCATGATCAAATGCTAGCAAGAGAGATCAGTTTTCAAATACTTGGAGATCAGGAGTTCACATTTTATGGGACACAAGTTAGAGTCAATCCGAGGATTGTATCGGTTATGAAAGCAACCAAGATGCTTAGTAAGGGAAATTATGACGCTCGGTTGATAAACATGGTGAATCATGCACAAGAAATGAATCATATTGAAAATGTGTATGTGATAAATGAATGCATGGATATCTTTCCAGAAGATTTATCCGGCCTTCCACCAGATCGGCAGGTTACTTTTGAAATCGATCTTATACTAGGATCAGCACCGGTGTCGAAAGCTCCGTATCAGATGACACCAAAGGAACTGCAAGAACTGAAGGTTCAATTACAAGAACTTCTGGACAAGGGATTCATTTGTCCAAGTATGTCATCCTGGAGAGCTCCAGTACTCTTTGTGAAGAAGAATGATGGAAGCTTTCGGATGTGCATCGACTATCGAGAGCTGAATAAACGAATCATCAAGAACAAGTATACTCTACCTCGAATTGAAGATCTATTTGATTAGATAGGGATTCATCTTTTTTGTGATGGCATATCTTGTGGCTTCAAATTTTGTTCAGGATGGGTGTTCTGACTTATGAAGAGGATCCAGTAGCCATCTTGGATAAGAAGACTCGCAAATTAAGGAATCGAGATATGACTCTAAAGAAAGTCCAGTGGACTCACCATCGAAAGGAAGAAGCAACATGGGAACAAGAGGATGAGATCTTAGCAAAGTATCCAGATTTGTCGTTTTTAGGTACACATGTAAATTTCGAGGACGAAATTTTTCTAAGGAGGAAGGGATGTAACGCCTAGGACAAAATGATGCATAATTAGCTAAATAAATAATTAACCCCTGATTGTTTGATTTAATTACGTGCATTTCAGAAAAACAAAATAATGCATGATTAAGTTATCGAGTGTATATTTTAATCAAAAAACATATGTTATATTTTATTAAAAGGTATCGTAGTCGAAAACCACAAGTTAAAACGTTAAAGGACGACTCCTTAAGGGTTCGTGGACAAAAACACGAATAATAAGAAAAATTGAAAAATATCTATATATAGTACGAAATGAATCGTAAAAGAGATATTTTCGATCAAAAAGTAAAAAATAAGATATTTTCTCTCTCATTCTCTCTCTTCTATCTCCTCTATTTTCCAACCAGCAGTCACCGCGCCGCCGACACCGTCTTCCCCTCTTCCGTTTTGTTTGAATTTTAAGTGGAAATGTAGCCCTCGTCGTGTCCATTTTAGATCCGGGCTCGGATGTCTGACCGACGTCGGCTCCACTGGTAATCGGTCGGAGAAAATCCGGCCAAAATCCTTTCTCTCTCTACTATCTCTCTCCACTGGTGCTCGCCGAAGCTCGCTCTCTCTCTCTCTCGCCGTTGCTGCTATGCACCGTGTGTGGTGTGGGTGTGTTTGTGATGCTCTAGAAGCGCCAACATATGGTATCGGGCGGTGCTCGGTGTAGCGCTGCCGTGGTGCTAGTGTGTGTGAGTGGTGGCCGGTGATGTGCGTCACCGGCATGTGTGTGTGCAGGCGGTGGGAAGGGGCAGACGACGGGGGGTGTTTTGAGGAGAGGGCTTGGTTGCAATTTTGTTTGGTTCAGAGACGTAGTTGCAAATCCCAGGTTTTTAGTTTATTTATGTTTTGATCTCTAAGCTTTCTAAAATATCGTTTTAACCCTCAAACATTCAAAAATTATGTTTTAACCCCCAAAAGTTTTCAAACTTTTGACTTTGACTCTCAGAACATTCAAAAATTACATTTCGATCCCCAAGGTTTTGAATATATCAAAAAGATCCCAAAACTTTTTTGATTTTATAAAAATGCCCCTGGTCAAAGTCAACTCTTTTTTAAATTTTACGAAAACGCCCCTGCACCTTTAAACGCTCTATTTAAGCTCGTTTTTCCTCTTTTTAAGCCTGTTTTTCCTTTATTCAAACTCTAATCGTTTTTCTTTCACCCTATGATCGTATATTTAAGCTTCCATGCTCATTTTTTCATTTTTGATCTCTAAAGCTTTTGTTTTGTTTCGTTTACCCTATTGTTTCTTCTTCAAGAGAGAGTTTATGTAATTTAATTATTCGTAGTTATCATAAATAACGAAACTAAGAAACCTCTTTACATGTGTAGGCTCTCCATCAGAGCGAACACTTTAAAACCTGATATTTTGATTTACACGCGGATTACCACAAGAACTTCTGATCTCTATATGTTTATATTTTCCGTAATTGATGTATGAACTGTTAAACACTATATGCCGTGATTATATGTTGTGAATACTGTGTTCATACTATTATATTGTGAAAGAACTAAGGTCCACACTCATGCTACAAAGGGACTAATGGTCCGTAATAAACGCTACGGAGGGACTATTAGTCCGTAAAAAGCACCAACTGTATAAAAACCGTTATGTAGGGTAAGACGGGTTTACACCCGCATTTATTTACAATTATGTGCTATGCATTCTATGTGCTGTGTCTAATTGCTGAACTTATATATGTTGATTTGTTTAACTGCTTAATAAATGTTAAAACATGGAAATTATCCCCACGAGTATATTCAATGCACTCACCCCTATCAGTATTCACGCTACAAGAGATGACGAGAATCAAGATACGTAGAGAGGGTGGTGTCATATCAAGTTTTCTCTTTTTAATTTTCAAACTTGATGTTTAAACAATATTTTAATATTTCACGTTTGTAAAGCTATTTTGTATTTCATTTTGATGGATCCTATATGAGATTTTCCGCTGCTCAAGGTTTCAAACATTTTATTTCGGCTGGTGCTGATGTATTGTATATGTAAACCTTTCTATCATTAGTTATTTTTTTAATTCTATATATCTTTAGAACTTGTCTATTTTAAGTTTAGAATTTCTCTAGAAAATTGTCTAAAAATTCTTGAAGTTCTTGTTGATTTTATGGGGTAATCTCAATCATCTATATTTTTTGTTTTATATATCTTTAGAACTTGTATATTTTATGTTTAGAACTTGTCTAGAAAATTGTTTAAAAGTTCTTGTTGAAAAATATTTTAAGATTTTTTTAATTGTACATAAGTTTAGAAATTGTTAAAAAATTTCATGTACTTGTAGATCTTTATGTGTAATCTCAACCATTTACTTTGTAGATTTTTATGGAGTAATTTTACCATCTATTTTGTTTTAAGTTTAGAACTTGTCTAGAAAATTGTCTAAAGCTTCTTGTTTATTTGATGGGCAATCTAAATTATTTATTTTTTTAATTCCATATATCTTTAGAACTTGTTTATTTTAAATTTATAATATGTCTAGAAAATTGTTTAAAAGTTTTTGTTTATTTTATGGGGTAATCTCAATCATTTATTTTTTTAATTCTATATATCTTCAGAACATGTCTATTTTAAGTTTAGAACTTCTCTAGAAAAGTGTCTAAAAGTTCTTGAAGTTCTTCTTGATTATATGGGGTAGTCTTAATCATCTATATTTTCAATTCTATATATCTTTTGAATTTGTATATTTTAAGTTTAGAACTTGTCTAGAAAATTATCTAAAAGTCCTTGTTGAAAAATATTTTAAATTTTTTTTAATTGTATATAAGTTTAGAAATGGTTTAAAAATTTCATGTGTAATCTCAACCATCTACTTTGTAGATTTTTATGGAGTAATTTCACCATCTTTTTTGTTTTAAGTTTAGAACTTGTCTAGAAAATTGTCTAAAAGTTCTTGTTTATTGTATGGGTAATCTCAATCATTTATTTTTTTAATTTTTTATATCTAGAACTTGTCTATTTTAAGTGTAGAACTTTTCTGGAAAATTGTCTAAAAGTTCTTGTTTATTTTATGAGGTAATCTCGATCATTTATTTTTTTAATTCTATATATCTTTAAAACTTGTCAAGTTTAGAACTTCTCTAGAAAATTGTCTAAAAGTTCTTGAAGTTCTTGTTTATTTTATGGGGTAATCTCAATCATCTATATTTTTAATTCTATATATCTTTTGAACTTGTATATTTTATGTTCAGAACTTTTCTAGAAAATTGTCTAAAAGTTCTTGTTGAAAAATATTTTAAGATTTTTTTTAATTCTACATAAGTTTAGAAATGGTTTAAAAATTTCATGTACTTGTCGATCTTTATGAGTAATCTCAACCATCTACTTTGTAGGTTATTTTTGGAGTAATTTCACCATCTATTTTGTTTTAAGTTTAGAACTTGTGTAGAAAATTTTCTAAAAGTTCTTGTTTATTTTATGGGTAATCTCAATCGTTTATTTTTTTAATTCTCTATATCTTTAGAACTTATCTATTTTAAGTTTAGAACTTCTCTAGAAAATTATCTAAAAGTTCTTGTTTATTTTATGTATAACACCCTGGATAAATTAACTAAGGTGTAGTGCTATATATATATATATTTAGCTTATTAATTAATTATGTACAAGTATTATCTAATTAAGTAATAAGTATATGTTTTGGCAAATTAAGTGACTAAGCCATAAGAATGGCTAGTCACCACCCTCAAGGCTACCTAGCTCTCCCTCATTCTCTCTTCACAAACCAGTGACACCTCTTAG
This sequence comes from Scutellaria minor, assembly GCA_954870855.1. Taxonomy (NCBI): domain Eukaryota; kingdom Viridiplantae; phylum Streptophyta; class Magnoliopsida; order Lamiales; family Lamiaceae; genus Scutellaria; species Scutellaria minor. Next base: position 16,900,804 of record OX940729.1, on the reverse strand, counting down.
TTTATTTTCACATTAAATTGGAAAAGAAAAAGAAAAGGGAAAACAAGAATGAAAAGACTGTACACGCATACAGCTCTCCAACTCTCTCTCTCATTTCTCTCCACGGTCTCTCTCTCTCTCGATTCTCTCTCACATTCTTTCTCTCTCTCTTTCTCTTTTTTTTTTCTCTCTGTCCTGCTGCTGTTGTGTGCACGCATCGGGTGCGCTGGTGCATATGTCAGGTGGAGCGCAGGTGGGCACGTGTAGGGGCACGCTGGTGTGCGACCAGCAAGGCACGGGCGAGGCGCGCCTGGCAGGTTACTCTGTGTAATTTTCTACTGTTCTAGAATTTTCGTATACTTGTAGAAGTTGAATCGACCTAAACCCTTTTACCAATATTAAGTTTATTGAGTCAAGATTATGTTTGTAAAATTTTAGAAGATTTAGAGTTAAATTAGATTTTGTCACACCCCATTTCTAAAACACACTTTTATCAGAGTTGCATAATGGACGTGTAGAGAAATAGAATAAGAAAGACATTTTAAAAAGAAAGAAGAAGATAGAAAGATTTACATATACAATATATCGGCACCAGCAGAAATAAAATATTTTAAACCTTGTACAGCGAAAATACTCATACAAGATTCATCAAAATAAAAACAGTATAACTTTACAAATGTGAAATATTAAAAACATTGTTTCGACATCAAGTTTTAGAAAGCAAAAAGAAGAAACTTGATATGACACCCTTCTCTCCTGTAGTGTGAATACAGATAGGGGTGAGTGCGTTGAATACACTCGTGGGGATAATCCATGTTTATCATAACAAGCATATATATTCAGCATTTAAACACAACACGTAGAATGCATAACATATATTTACAAATAGGTGCGGTTAATTCCCGTCTAACCCTACACATGGTTTTTATACCGTTGGTGCTTTTTAGGGACCACCAGTCCCTCCATAGTGGTTTTTACGGACCATTAGTCCCTCCGTGGCATGAATGAGGACCTTAGTCCTTTCACAATATAATAATATGAACACAATATTCACAACATATAATCACAGTATGTAGGGTTCAATAATTCATATATCAAATACAAATAATATAAACATGTAGAGATTAGAAGTTACCCCCACCTTGTTCGGTGGTTAACCGCATGTAAATCAGAATAACAAGTTTTAGAGTGGTTGTTCCGATTGAGAGCCTACACATGTAAAGAGGTTTCTTAGTTTCGTTATTACGATAATTAAATATATAAATTCTCTCTTGAAGAAGAAACGATAGGGAAAAAGGAACGAAATGAAAGCTTTAGAGATCTTAAGAATAAAAAAACGAGCGTGAAAGATTAAACATGTGGTCATAGGGTGAAAGGGAAGCGATTAGGGTTTGAACGGAGGAAAAATGAGCTTAAATGGAGGAAAAATAAGCTTAAATGGAGTGTTTAAAGGTGTAGGGGCATTTTTGTAAATTCTGGTAAAGTGTTGACTTTGACTAGGGGTATTTTTGTAAATAGAAAAATTTTGGGGTTAAAATGAGATTTTAAAAGATGGCTAAAATCCTTAGAATCTAGGATTTGTAAAACGGTCCCCGAATTGAACGAAGTAACAAAATGACCCCTCCCTCACCAAAACCCGTTCCGCCGTCAATGGAAAACACGGTCGGCGACACCACGTCGCCGGCGACATCCTGCACACAGACATGGACTAACATGCACACACATACACCGGCACGTACACGACACGCCACGACACTGCCAGTCGCGCACATAGTGCGCCCGATGGTGCCCAGCGCGCACACAGTGTGCGCGTACACCACACACACCCCGTTGCCCCTGGCGTACGTACCGCGCGCACACCATGCATATCTTGTTGCCCCTACGCATGCGTACACACTCCAGCACCCGCATGATACTGCATGCCTGTCTTCCCCTCCAGTACCGCCAGTGTGACACCACGCGCCGGCCACCACTTCCAGCACCCTCACCGGTGCAACCAGTGCTGGCCACCACCACCTACAGCACGGCGGTGCTGCATAGTGCCGCCCCCACAACAACCCACGCAAACACACACACACACAAACATACACACAGATAGCTAAACACACACACAGCTAACAGGCCGCGGTGGCTCCGGTGATGCGCCGAAGAACGCACGACGGCGGCGGAACCAGAGGGCGAGGGAGAGAGAACCAAGAGAGAGAGTGAGAGAGAAGAGAACCAGAAGAGAAAGAAAGAAAGAGATGAGAGAGAAAATAGGGTTTTTTGGGGTTTGACCGACCATTTCCCGATGAATGAGCCATCGAAATACAAAATCGAGCTTAGATCTGGAACGGGCTCGGTGAAAGCTACAGGTGCGAAAATCAATCGAAGTCGAGAAGAAAGTTTCGACGTCGGTAGCTACGCTGGCTGAAAAACAGAGGAGAGAGAAGAGAGAAATTCTACCTTTTTTGACTTTTTGATTCGATTTTCTATTTTTACACTTCATTTCATACTCTTTAAAGATATTTATGATTTTTCATTTTATTCATGTTTTTGTCCATGAACCCTTAACGAGCCGTCCTTTATCGTTATAACATACGGTTTTCGAGTATGATATCCTTGAGTTTCGTTCTACGATATCGTTATTCAATTATAACCTATGCTTCTCGATTTAATTATACAACCAATTAATTAATTATGTATTATATTATATTTCTGAAACACACGTAATTAAATCAGATAATTACGGGTTTAATTATTTAATTAGTCAATTATGCATTGTATTGTCCGAGGCGCTACATCCCTTCCCCTTTAAAAAAATTTCATCCTCGAAATTTAGATGCGTACCTAAAAACGGTAAATCTGGATACTCTGCTAAAATCTCATTCTCTTGTTCCCATGTTGCTTCTTCTTTTCCATGTCGACTCCATTGGACTTTCACTAGGGCCATCTCTCGATTCCTTAGTTGGCGTGTTTTTCTATCCAAGATAGCCATTGGGACTTCTTTATAGGTCAAATCTTTCTCAATCTCAATGTCTTTCTGGTCGATTATGTGGCTCGGATCGAAGATGTACTTCTGCAACATGGATACATGGAAAAGTTTTGTATTCCTGTAAAGTCTGGTGGCAAAGTTAAACGGTACGTGACCTCCCTAAATCAATCCAAGATCTTGAACGGTCCCACGTATCTCGGCCTCAAGTTTTCTCTTCTTCCGAAATGATAAACTCCTTTAGTAGGTAACAACTTTAGAAAAATCTTGTCTCCTACATCGAATTTCAGCTCTCTGTGTCTCTTATCCGCATATGACTTATGTCTGTCTTGAGCCACTCTGATCCTTTCTCGGATCTTCTTTATCACTCCTACTGTTTGCTCGACCAAGTCGGGTCATAAAATTTTCTTCTCGCCCACCTCGTCCCAACATAGAGGTGAACGATACTTCCTCCCATACAAGGCCTCGTACGACGCTATCCTGATTGTCGACTGGTAACTATTGTTGTAAGCGAACTCCACCAGACATATATGATCTTCCCAGCTTCCATGGAGGTCTAGGACGCATGCCCTCAACATGTCTTCCAGAATCTGAATTGTCCTTTCTGACTGTCCATATGTTTGGGGGTGGAAGGCGGTGCTGAAAGCCAATTTGGTCCCTAGCTCCTTCTGTAAGCTCTGCCAGAATCTGGATATGAAATGTGGATCTCTATCTGATACGATGGAAACTGGTACGCCGTGTAATCTGATGATCTCTTCTAGATAGATTCAAGCTAATTTATCTAAACCGTATGTCATCTTGATCGACAAGAAATGGACAGACTTAGTCAATCTGTCCACAATCAACCCACATGACATGATTTCCTCGCTTAGTTTTCGACAATCCCATAATGAAGTCCATGACGATGTGCTCTCATTTCCACTCTGGTATCTCTAACGGAGTTAGCATCCCAGCTGGTCGTTGGTGTTCGGCCTTTACTTGTTGGCAGATCAGACACTTTTTGATGAAAAGTCCAATGCTTCCTTTCATGTTTCTCTACCAAAAATTCTCCTTCAGGTCCTTATACATCTTCGTACCACCAGGGTGTGCAGATAACAGAGAACAATGAGCTTTTTCTAGAATTTTCTTTCTTAGCTCTTCGTCCTTTGGTACACATAACCTTCCCCTGAAGATTAAGGCTCCATTTGTTGATAAATCGAACCCTTCCATTTTCTCTTTTTCCATATGAGCTCTCATCTTCGTCAGAAACTTGTTTCTTTCTTGTGCCTCGATTATACGCTCACGGAGAGTGGGCTTCACGAACAAAGCTGCAATCTTAGCCTTGATGCTGCTCGGAGGTGTTACCACTTTCAAATTCAATTTTGACATCTCTTCTATCAATTGGTTCTGGCCTGTGATCATGCACATCGCGGTCCCTTTTCCTTTTCTACTTAGAGCATCAGCAACAACGTTCGCTTTCCCTGGATGATAGAGGATCGTGCAATCGTAGTACTTCACCAATTCCAACCATCTCCTCTGTTTCATGTTGAGTTTCTTTTGTTCGAAGAAGTACTTCAGACTCTTGTGATCGGTGTAGATCTCACACTTTCCACCATAAAGATAATGTCTCCAAATCTTGAGAGCATGGACAACAGCGGCCAGCTATAGATCATGTGTTGGATAATTTTATTCATGAGTCTTCAGCTATCGTGATGCATAAGCTACTACTTTCTCTTACTGCATCAAAACACACCCCAAACCTTGTTTGGATGCATCGCTATAAGTCACGAACTCTTTCATTATGTCTGGAACTGTTAGAACAGGTGCCTCTGTCAACTTCTTCTTTAGTTCTTGGAAGCTACGCTCGCATTGCTCAGTCTATTGGAACTTTACATCTTTCCTCGTCAAATGAGTCATGGGAGTGGCAATCTTCGAAAATCCTTTTATGAATCTTCGATAATATCTAGCTAAGCCAATGAAACTTCGCACTTCCTTAACATTCGTTGGAGCTTCCCAATTGCTAACAGTTTCTACCTTATCAGGGTCTACTTCAATCCCTTCAGAGAAAACAATATAGCCAAGAAAGACTACTTTGTCCATCCAGAACTCACACTTCTTAAATTTTGTATAAAGTTTCTCCTTTTGCAAAATCTCTAGTGAAATTCTGAGGTGATGTTCAGGTGTGTCTTCTCGCATGAGTAGACTAGAATATCGTCGATGAACACAATGACAAAAAGATTGAGATACGGATGAAAAACGTGATTCATCAGATCCATAAAAACAGTTGGTCCATTGCTGAGTCCAAATGGCATTACTACAAACTCGTAGTGGCAATACCTTATTCTGAAGATTGTTTTAGATATATCAGCATCCTTGACTTTCACCTGATGGTATCCAGACCTTAAGTAAATTTTCAAAAATACACTTGCACCTCTCAGCTGATCAAAAAGATCTTCAATTCGGGAGAGAGGATATTTGTTCTTGATGGTTCGTTTATTCAACTCTCGATAGTCGATGCATATCCGAAAGCTCCCATATTTCTTCTTCACAAATAGCACTAGGGCTCCCCAGGGTGACACACTTGGATGAATGAATCCTTTATCCAGAAGTTCTTATAATTGAACCTTCAGTTCTTACAGCTCCTTTGGTGTCATCCGATATGAAGCTTTCGACACCGATGATGATCCTGGTATAAGATCAATCTAAAAAATAACCTACCAATCTAGAGGAGGGTCGGGTAAATCTTCTGGAAAAACATCCATGTATTTTCTTATCATAACATATTCTCAATGGAATTCGTTTATTGTTTGAGATTTACCATGTTTACCAACCAAGCTTCACAATTCTCTTTACGAAGCATCTTGGTTGCTTTCATAGCTGATACAATACAATTCTCAGGTTGACTCTAACCCGTGTCCCATAAAATATAAACTCCTGATCTCCAGGTATTTGAAAACTGATCTCTCTTGCTAGCATTTGATCACCGCGTGATTTATCTCAAGCCAATCCATCCCCAAATCACATCGAAATCCTTCATCTCCAACACGTGTAAATCGGCTAAAAGGATTCTATTCCCAAAAGTGATTTTTAGTTTACAGTAAAGATGTTTCATTTTTATCATCTTTTTCGATGGAATACTAATCTCTAGGGTTTCAGCGACTGCCCTACCATTCGCATGCTTCAACAGACCACAAAACTCTACAGAGATGAAAGAGTGGGTTGCTCCGGTATGAAACAAGATTATAGCAGGTATATCGTATACGATTAACATACCTGACATAATCTCCGACCTCTCAGCAGCCTTCGTGCGAGTGAGAGCAAAAGCCCAAGCCTTGCCTACTCCTAGCCTTGGCCTCGATATTGCAGCTGCTGGATTTTTAAACTTTTGACAGTTGCTTGATATATGCCCCGGTTCTCCACACCTATAGCAATTCTGAGTTCCTTGCTAGCATGGTCCCATATGAATTTTTCCACATCTGGTACATAGGTTTATCGGTTTGGGAGTGGGGAGAAGTGGAGCATTGTTAGCCCTTGGAAATTTGTTTTAATTAAAGCTTTGACTCGGACCGGTCCACTTTCTCTTTCCAAGCATCAGAACTTTCTTGGGTGGTAAAAGGTCCAAGCACAGATGAGAGAAAATCTCTTGAGCTTTCTCAATGTCGTTGGCATAGGTCATGATTTCCTGACCTGCTAGAATTGAACTAATCTTCGGGCGAAGACCTCTCTCAAAACATCAGGCCTTCTTGGTGTCGATATCAACCAGGTTAATCGCAGTTGATTAAATTTCTGGTCACATTCCCCTACCGATGTGATTTCTTGACAGAAATGTAAGAACTCTATTTTCTTTCGATCGCGATATGATTATGGTATAAAGTGTTGTGCGATCACCTCTTTAAAAGTCTCCTAGGTCATAGCCCCCCTCTGGTCCGGCAACAAAGTTTTCTCATACGACTCCCACCAGTGACTGGCCTTCTCCGTGAGTTGAAAAACCACGTACGAAATCTTTTTTTCTTTTGTATAGGTTAGGTGTCCAAATAAACGATCAAGTAACCTTAGCCACTCCTCAACGTCAGTTGGTTCGCCCTTTTCGTTGAACATCGGTGGATTGAAATGCTGGAATTGTTCAAAGATTAGGTTTGCATCGTTCCTCATTGGTGGTGGTATAGGTAGTATGACCTCGAAATGTTGAGCTAATCCTCTAAGGATGGACACTAAATCTCCCATCGTAGCATCCACATCATGTTCTGGTAGATTTTTCATTGGCGGCTTCTCCCTTCATGGTCGGCCTCGAGACATAATTCTGTTATGATATATATAAAGTTCCATCGATCAGGTTGCACAACAACACTATATGTAAAGAAAATAAGCACGAAATGCGAGAAGATAAGTAAACATGGATTCCATCGAATAGCAAAAAGCAAACTGGTACTATATATATACAAACAAAAATGGGCAGTTCATACATCATACAAAAGGATTATGTACACTAACTACATGATAAAAGCCACCACATACATATTTACATATATAATATAATAGTTCACTATTCATAACCTATCTACACAAAATATATATCCACCCTCTTAACATCTAAGTGGCCGTAGCCGAAGGTGATGGGGGTCCATGTAGTCCTGGTGCTAAGTCCCTCGGATCACCCTCTTCAGGGTCTTTCTCAAGATCCTCCTCCGGATCCTCCTCAGGATCATCCTCCTCAGCCTCAGAACTGTCACTAAACGGGTCAAACGGTCCTCATTCTGGGGTAGTCGGAAGACCATGACGGCCCCACAACTCCAGTAAGTGTCTAGCGACCCTCCCAAAGTCGATAATGGGAGTACCATTCTATATCGAATACACTATCTCATCTCTGTAGACGAGGTGTACTCTAACTGCCCATTCGTCGGGCAGTGTCCGAATTAGATGCAGGCAGGCCTGAACACTAATAATGCTACCACCTATTTGCCCGAGCTCTCTCCAACAGTGATACAGTTTAGCGACATGCTCACCCACAAATATATCCCCCATCACTCGACTATCGTAAAATCGATGTCTAAGCCCTATCTCTCTCGTCTCTAGCTGTTGGATCCTTTTCCTAGCAGTAAGTTTAGTCCTAGCCATCTGTCTTGTTCAAGTTATGTAAGTTTCATAGAGAAACTATTTCTACAACATTCTCTCAAACTTAAAAGTTTAAACCAGATAAACGAGAAGACAAGACACAGATAAACATTCATTTTTTATTAAGTTCTACGTTTAGAGAGAGAAGTGTATAGGGAGTGGTGCTTATCCGTTAATTTTGTTTTAAAAGATTTTCACGTTAAAACATGTTCAAAAAGAAAAACAAGTTTGAGCAGAGTTCAAAAAGGGTAGAAGTTTGCTTTGATACCAAAACTGTCACGCCCCATTTCTAAAACACACTTTTATCAGAGTTGCATAATGGGCGTACAGAGAAATAAAATAAGAGAAGATGTTTTAAAAATAAATGAGAAGATAGAAGATGATAGAAAGATTTACATATACAATATATCGGAACCGGCCGAAATAAAATATTTTAAACCTTGAGCAGCGGAAATATACATACAGAATCCATCAAAATAAAAACAGTATAACTTTACAAATGTGAATATTAAAAACATTGTTTTGACATCAAGTTTTAGAAAGCAAAAAGAAGAAACTTGATATGACACTCTTCTCTCTACAAATCTTGATTCTCTTGATCTCCTACAGTGTGAATACAGATAGGGATGAGTGCATTGAATACATTTGTGGGGATAATCCATGTTTATCATAGCAAGCATATATAAATTCGGCATTTAGACACAACACGTAAAATGCATAGCATATATTTACAAATAAATGTGAGTAATTCTCATCTTACCCTACACACGGTTTTTATATTGTTGGTGTTTTTTATGGACCACCAGTCCCTCTGTAGCATATAATACGGTTTTTATACTGTTGGTGCTTCTTACGAACCACCAGTCCCTCCGTAGTGTTTTTTACGGACCATTAGTCCCTCCGTGGCATGAATGAGGACATTAGTCCTTTCACAATATAATAATATGAACATAGTATTCACAACATATAATCACAGCACGTAGGGTTCAAGAATTCATATATCAAATACAGAAAACATAAACATATAGAGATTAGAAGTTATTCCCACCTTGTTCGGTGGTTAACCGCATGTAAAACAGAATAACAAGTTTAGAGTGGTTATTCCGACTGAGAGCCTACACATGTAAAGAGGTTTCTTAGTTTCATTATTACGATAATTAAATATATAAATTCTCCCTTGAAGAAGAAATGATAGGGAAAATGAACAAAACGAAAACTTTAGAGATTTTAAAAATAAAGAAACGAGTGTGGAAGATTAAACATGTGATCATAGGGCGAAAGGAAAATGATTAGGGTTTGAACAGATGAAAAACGAGCTTAAACGGAGCGTTTAACGGTGTAGGGGCATTTTCATAAATTCTGGTAAAGTGTTGACTTTTACCAGGGGTATTTTTGTAAATATAGAAAAATTTTAGGGTTAAAACGAGATTTTAAAAGATGATGGGCTAGGATGTAAAATCCTAAGAATCTAGGGTTTGTAAAACGATCCCCGAATTGAACGAAATAACAAAACAACCCCTCTCTCACCAAAACCCGTTTGGCCGTCACCGGAAAATAGGACCGACGACACCACATCACCGACGATATCACGCACACATACGACACAGACTGACACGCACACACACAAGCCGACACGCACATGACGTACATACAGCGCCCAACGCGCACACAGCCCTCGGCACCCTACCCGACGCGTACACAGTGCATCCCGATGTTGCCCGGCGAGCACACAGCGTGTCCTAGCGCACGCACACTCGGCCTTTGGCCCGCGCACCGCACACACACCAGCACCCGGTGAGACATTAGACGCATGTCTTCCCCTCCAGCACCGCCGACACGACACCACGCACCGATGCAACCAGAGTCGGCCACCACTACCTGCAGCACGGCGGCGCTGCACAGCACCCCCCACAACAACCCATGCAAACACACACACACAAACACATACACAAACAACTATACACACATAGCCAATAGGCCACGGTAGCTCCGGCGATGTGCCGGAGAACGCATGACGGTGGTGGGACCAGAGGGTGAGGGAGAGAGAACCGAGAGAGAGAGAGAGCGAGAGAGAAGAGAACCAGAAGAGAGAGAAAAGAAGAGAAGAGAGAAAAAAGGGTTTTTGGGGGTTTAACCGATCGTTTCCTGACGAATGAGCTGTTGAAATGAAAAACCGAGCTCGGATCTGGAACGGGCTCGATGAAAGCTATAAGTGATGTGAAAATCGACCAGAGTCGAGAAAAAAGTTCTGGCACCGGCAGCGGTGCCGGCAGCGGTGCTGCGGCCGCTGGCCAGAAAACAAGGAGAGAGAAGAGAGAGAAACTGTACCCTTTTTTGACTTTTTGATTCGATTTTCTACTTTTACACTTCGTTTCATACAATTTATTAATATTTACGATTTTTCATTTTATTCATGTTTTTGTCCACGAAACCTTAACGAGCCGTCCTTTATCGTTTTAGCATACAGTTTTCGACTACGATATCCTTGGTTTTCATTCTACGATATCCTTATTTAATTATAACATATGCTTCTCGATTTAATTTTACAACCAATTAATTAATTATGTATTATATTATTTTTCTGAAACACACGTAATTAAATTAAACAATTAGGGATTTAATTATTTAATTAGTCTATTATGCATTGTTTTATCTTAGGCGCTACTGATTTACTATGAATTTTCTAAGAAGATGTGGTTTTCTAAACAAACGTGATCTGTTTTTGGGTTTGATTAGAACCCTCTCCTGAGCTGTAAAATTCACATGTGTATATGATATTTTACTAGCTTATAGTACAAGCTCTTAAGGACATGTGAAGATTTACCATGAAAATTTACAAGTATTATACGATTTACCATAAATTTTACAAATCAGCCTGTTTTTCTGCAAGGATAATACTTTTCAGCAAACTTCTGTAATTCATTAGTACTTTTGTGAAAATAAGTTTTAGCTAAAATTTTTATATGGTGAAGTATTTTAAGTTATGGAGCTACTGTGAGAATTTGAAGAGTTTTCATAAATTGTAGAATATTTGGTGAATTTTTCAGTATAAACTATTTTTGAGTTGAAATTTAATTACAATTGTAGTTTTAGTAAACATTCTTTTAAAATTCAATCTTTAAACTTGGAATTACTTATTTTTCATTCGTTTATCCTCAATGACATCGAAAGTCATTTCAATTTCTTTCGTGAGCAACAGAAACCTTAAAGGTCGTATTTTAATAGCTAGTAACCTTAACCTAGGAACTTATAACTAGAAAAGGTATTATGACCCTTTTAATGTTCGATGTAGGAAACAAGGGAAAAGTGAATCATCTAGGCTTGCTCGACAACTTAAGAAGAGATGCTCCAGCTTTTCCTAAGGTGGGGGTAAATTACTTGCTTCCACGTTTATGTTTCCTTGTGAGTTAACGTGAAACGTATATGATTACTCTATGAACGTTACATTATATGCCTTACTACGTGACGACAACAAATCTGTGTTGTTTACAAAGTAAATAAGGCTGCGATGGTAATGTATGAATGTTTAGGTTCATTGATTGATTTGAATGTTGAGGTTATTGAGGTTTAAATACATCGGACTTAAAGACTCTGAAATATGTCGGACTTAAAGACTCCGAAATATGTCGGACTTAAAGACTCCGAAATATGCCAAACATAAAGAATCTGGAATACACTAGGCTTAAAGACCCGAGAGGGGTTTGATTAAACCCCTAATTCATGTGCAATACTTCTTTGTTTCTGAATGTTGATTGTAGTCTACATACGTCGGACTTAAAGACTCCGAAATACGTCGGACTTAGGGAATCCAGAATACGCCGGGCTTAAAGACCCAAGAGGGGTTTGATTAAACCCTGAATTCATGTGCAATGCTTCTTTCTTTCTGAATGTTGATTGTTATGTCTTGAGTTCCAAGTGAGTTTAAAGTAAAGTATGTTCCTACGTGAAATGTATGTATTTATTCGATGAAGTTTGCATTATATGCTTTACTATGAGGTGCACACAAATGTGTGTTATTTGAAATATGAAGGAATGTGTTTATATTAACAGCAAGGTTTTCACCGCGGCTCAGGACCACAACGGTGGCTCAGAACCGCAATACGGTGGTTCAAAACCACAACAATGTTTATATGGTGAATTAGAACCGCAATACGGTGGCTAAGAACCACAAAAAAATATTTTCACGGTGGCTCATACCCGCAACTAAGTGCTTGATGAATTATATGTCTATGTTTCCTATTATGTTTTAACTGCTCATAAGTCCCACCCCACTGAGTGTCTTCATGCACTCACCCCTTTATGTCAAAAATATTTTCAGCTTAAGGAATCCTTGAGTGTGGTGCGTGAGCAGTGGATGCTGGTAGCTGATGTTCTAAAGATTGTGAAAAAGTTTTATTGGAAGTGAAAGAGGTGTTATATTATTTTATTTATATAGAAGATGATCTTGAAACCTTTTTGGAAAGCGTAGCTGCAAAGCTGTACAGTTTCAGTAATGTAATTATAAAGTAAAATGTTTTTCTTCCACTGTGTATGATTCATGTTTTATAAAACAGCGATGTTTGAACCAACTTACCTTTATTTGCAAGTTTAAATTACCTTTGGAAATCCATATTTTATCGAGGTTGCTGGACACCCAAATGAAAATTTATTAAACTCTTATATTCTACAGTAACGTAAAACAAGGCGTTACATTATGAGGTAATCTCAATCATTTATTTTTTTAACTCTATATATCTTTAGAACTTGTCTATTTTAAGTTTATAACTTCACTAGAAAATTGTCTAAAAGTTCTTGAAGTTCTTGTTGATTTTATGGGGTGATGTGGATAGGACGAAGGACCCATTAGATATAAAGATCTAAGAACCCAACGTATAAGATAAGCAACGGATCTTCCCAAAATCGAATCTGGTTTAATCTTACTTAGAGCGAAGGAACCTCGACCCGTTGGCTATATAATCAGCCAAGAACCTCAGTATGTTGAAGACCACAAGATCTTGCTCGATGATCTTGATAAGTTCTTAAACAATCGAAAACCTCACAAAGAGAGAATTCAATAAAAACAAGCTAAAAACTTCAAATTTGTTTTCATCAAAGGTTTTTCTTTTACAAGTGGTCCATACTCCTATTTATAGGCTAAGAGATAAAAAGTATTTTGACTACTACTTTATCCATACATTAATGACTTTTGTTGAAGTGTGTGCCAAGTTGAAAAGTATGACTTTTATCTTGTTGAAGTACGTGCCAAGTCAAAAAGTATGACTTTATCTTGTTGGAGTACGTGCCGAGTCAAAAGTATGACTTTATCTTGTTGGAGTATGTACCGAGTCAAAAAGTATGACTTTATCTTGTTGAAGTACGTGCTGAGTCAAAAAATATGACTTTATCTTGTTGAAGTACGTGCTGAGTGATCTCTAGTCCGATACTTTTCACCATTGGGCCTTCCTTAGACTCTTCATGGGTATTTTCTTTAATTTCTGCATAAGGATCATCAAGGCCTCTTTTAGCTTCTTAGTTCTTGCTCTTGTAATTGGACCTTCTTGCACGATCAAAGGGTCCCTCTCGTGTGCATGGTTTTCCGTGGTTGGTTCTCCATCATTCCCTTCCTCTTCAAAAGGATTCGCCCTCGAATCTTCTAGATAACGCATCAGCAACAATGTTCTTTTTCCCCTTCTTGTACTTGATCACATAAGGAAAAGATTCAATGAATTCCACCCACTTGGCATGTCTCTTACCAAGCTTACCTTGTCCCTTGAGGTACTTGAGAGATTCATGATCAGTATGAATAACAAACTCTCTTGTCCACAAGTAATGCTGTCATGTCTCCAAAGTTCTCACCAAAGCATAAACCTCCTTGTCATATGTAGGATAGTTCAATTGACCTCTCTTCAATTTTTTTTTCCAATTACATCCTTGCTATGTGGGCAACAACGAAATAATAAGAAGATGATAACGACCGAAGAATTTTTTTTTGATACGTAAACAAGAAATGAAAGATAAAGCAAAATCAGATCATTACCAGATTGCTCTGATACCAAAACTGATGTGGATAGGACGAAGGACCCATTAGATATAAAGATCTAAGAACTCAACGTATAAGATAAGCACTGGATCATCCCAAAATCAAATCTGGTTTGATCTTACTTAGAGCGAAGGAACCTCGACCCATTGGCTATATAATCAGCCAAGAACCTTGGTATGTTGAACGCCACAAGATCTTGCTCGATGATCTTGATAATTTCTTGAACAATCGAAAACCTCACGAAGAGAGAATTCAATAAAAACAAGCTAAAAGCTTCAAATTTGTTTTCATCAAAGGTTTTTCTTTTACATGTGAACCATACTCCTATTTATAGGCTAAGAGATAAAAAACATTTTGACTACTACTTTATCCATACATTAATGACTTTTGTTGAAGTGCGTGCCAAGTTGAAAAATATGACTTTTATCTTGTTGAAGTGCGTGCCAAGTCAAAAAGTATGACTTTATCTTGTTGGAGTACGTGCCGAGTCAAAAGTATGACTTTATCTTGTTGGAGTACATGTCGAGTCAAAAAGTATGACTTTATCTTGTTGGAGTACGTGTCGAGTTAAAAAGTATGACTTTATCTTGTTGAAGTACATGCTGAGTCAAAAAATATGACTTTATCTTGTTGTAGTACGTGCTGAGTGATCTCTAGTCCAATACTATTCACCATTGGGCCTTCCTTGGACTCTTCATGGATATTTTCTTTAATTTCTGCAATAAGGATCATCAAGGCCTCTTTTAGCTTCTTAGCTCTTGCTCTTGTAATTGGACCTTCTTGCACGATCAAAGGGTCCCTCTCGTGTGCATGGTTTTGCATGGTTGGTTCTCCATCATGGGGTAATCTCAATCATCTATATTTTTAATTTTATATATCTTTAGAACTTGTATATTTTAAGTTTAGAACTTTTCTGGAAAATTGTCTAAAAGTTCTTGTTGAAAAATATTTTAATATTTGTTTTATTTGTATACAAGTTTAGAATTTGTTTATGTACTTGTAGATCTCTATGTGTAATCTCAACCATCTACTTTGTAGCACCCCGGACCAAAAACAAAGCATAATTTATTAATTAAATATTTAACACATGACTTAATAATTATGTGCGTAAATCTTGACTGTTTAATTTAATTACGTGCGTTTCAGATACGTGTTTAAAGCATGTTTTAGATGGATAATTTCTTGGACATGGTATATGGAATAATTATACACCATTAGATGCGTATGGGAAAAACGAGAAGATAGAAATGAACTAGGGGTTAATCGGACACCCATAGCTCAAATGACGATGAAAAGGGTGAAATACGAAGTTTCGGAAAAGCGGAAGATATTTACGGTGAATAGGAACGAAGATTTTCCCGGTGAATAGTGGCAAAGACTTTTCAACCGATGAATAGTGATTTGGATATTTTCGGTGAATAGTTTTTTCGGAAAATCTATAAATAAGGGTGTTTTCGATTCGAAAATCACCATTTTTCCGAACGAGCCGAAAGCGACAAAAACCCGTAAGTCTCTCTTCCTTCCCTTTCTCTTTCCATTTTTCTGTCTCCAGCACGGCGGCGCCGCCGTCGGCAGTTGCCGAAAAATCTGAAAGTTGTCGGTTTCGGCCGATTTTCGCACACAACATTCATCTCGACGAGACGAATCTAGGATAGGTCTCGGAATTAAATTTTGATTTCTCGTTCATCGGAAAATGGCGAAAAATAGCCTCCAAACCCTAAACCCTAGGTTTTCTATCACCCTTTTTCTTTCCTCTGATTTCTCTCTCTCCTCCTTCTCTCACCGGAGCCGTCGCCGGAGAAGCTACTGGGATGAGGGTGACATGCCAGAGGGCCGGTGCCGCCGTGGGTGGTGGCGCCGGAGCAACAGTTGGGCTGTGTATGTGATCGCATGTGTGTGTGTGATTTGAGTTTGTGTTAGTGTGTGTGCGTGTGTGTTCGTTGTTGGGACGGTGTCGGGTGGCACCACCGTGTGGAAACTGGAGGGTCGGCGCTGGTGATGCGCCAACAAGGTTCAGGTGGTGGTGGCCGGCGGTAGGTGGCCGGCGGCCAAGATTGGTAGTGTGTGTGTGTGTGTGTATAAGTATGCATGTGGGTATGGATGTATGGTTGTGTGTTGGTGGCTGGATTTGGAGGGTTGCCGACGACTGGGAAGTCGCTGGCTAATGTTCTGGGAATGAGGGGAGTGGTCACTGGCGACTGGGAGTCGCCGGCCGGAGTTGAAGAAGTTAGGTTTGGATTTTTGTACGTGTGTGTCAAAGGGTTTTGTGGAGAATTTTCAGGTACTATTCATCGTCAGAATCCGACGAGGGATGGCCGGAGGTGGTAGCCGGCGATGCAAGCTTTCCGGTGGTTGAGGTGGTGGCGGCACAGGGCTGTGCCGCCGCAGCAGGTGGCGTCGGGAAGAAGGGCAGTCAAGTAAGGTTGACGTCGGGAGGCATGGGCACGCCGGGTGTAGGGCTGCCGAGAAAACTCAGCAGCCGCCAAGAGACATGCACCTGCTGCCGAGAAAACTCGGTAGCCTGCCGAGGGCCGAGTACCCACTGCCGAGAAAACTCGGTAGCCTGCCGAGGGCCGAGTACCCACTGCCGAGAAAACTCGGCAGCCTGCCGAGGGCCAAGTACCCGCTACCGAGAGCCAAGACTCACTACCAAGAAAACTCGGTAGCTACCGAGCCATCTACTCGACACTGTCGAGAAACCTCGACAGCCACCGAGCCACCTGTCGAGGCCACCGGGTTTTTCACTCGGCGCCAGGTCCGCGTGTGTCCCGTCGCACGCGACGTCGTGTTTTCGATCCGAATCCCATTTTTTCCGCCATACGTCAACATTGAGTCGTCACCGATGAGATGTCGTTGACCGAGGGTCGTGGGCCTGGTCAAAGTCAACCCTTTGACTAAAATTACCAAAATACCACTGAACTTAAAATGCTCCGTTCGAGCTCGTTTTAACTCCGATCGAGCTCATTCTTTTTCCGTCGTGACCCACATTTCATTCTCTATCATCTCAGCCCCATAGACTGAACTTTCAACCTCGTCTTCTAAATCCCAATCTTTAGATCTCTCGATCCGTCGTGTCGTTAACAATCGATTTTCTTCCAGAACCTTTTACAGCTTTAATTATACAGTATTAAGGATCTAAGAAACACTGTAATTGTGTATGCTACTTGTTGAATTGAGCCTTGAGTTATCAGACCTTTGGTACTTGCGACTCACGTGGTAACCACCAAACAAGGTGGGAGTAACTTCTAAACTCAATATGTTTATTGTTTCCCATATTTGATATATGAACTGTTGGACTCTACGTGTTGTGATTATATGTTGTGATTATTATGTACATGTATACATTATGGATACAATAAACATGAACGGATGTCCTAAGTCATGTTAGGGATGGACTGGTGGCCCGTAAAAAGCACCATACGTTAGGGATGGACTGGTGGCCCGTAAAAAGCACCGAGTAAAGTTGAGTGTTTTTAGAGTCGTGTGTTCTAAATTGTGTGCTATGCATTTTATATGTTGTGACTACTTGCCAAACTAGTATATGTTGGATTTGTTATGCCTACCTAATAACTGTTAAAAATAAGGAAAGTATCTCCACGAGTGTATTCAATGCACTCACCCCTATTCTGTACTCACACTCCAGGTGATGAAGAGAATTACGATGCGTAGAAAGAGGGGTGCCCTATCAGTTGTGTTCTTTTCCGATTTTGTCTTTTAAAGCTATGTTGAAACGATGTTCCACGTTTGTAAAAGAAAATTGTATTTCTCCTTCTTTGTAATGGATCCTGATGTTTTCCGCTGCGTAAGGGTTTCAAACTCTATTTTATCGGTTGTATCCGATGTTGCAAGTATACCACTTCTTATCCTCTCCTTTTTCTTTTTATTTAATATCATGTACGCTTTCTTCCCATTTCTCTCTTCACGCCAAAAAATGAAAGAACTCTGATATTTTATGAAAAGAAAACGGGGCGTGACATACTTTGTAGATTTTTATGGAGTAATTTCACCATCTGTTTTGTTTTAAGTTTAGAACTTGTCTAGAAAATTGTCTAAAAGTTCTTGTTTATTTTATGAGTTAATCTCATTCATTTATTTTTTTAATTATATATATCTTTAGAACTTGTCTATTTTAAGTTTAGAACTTCTCTAGAAAATTGTCTAAAAGTTCTTGAAGTTCTTGTTGATTTTATGGGGTAATCCCAATCATCTATATTTTTAATTCTATATATCTTTAGAACTTGTATATTTTAAGTTTAAAATTTATCTAGAAAATTGTCTAAAAGTTCTTGTTGATTTTATGTAGTAATCTCAATCATCTATTTTTTAGTTCTATATATCTTTAGAACTTGTCTAGAAATCAACCATTTATTTTATTTTTTTTAATAAAAATGTTAGAATCTTTTTTTCTTTTATTTATTTTTATTTATGTCAACAACAACAAATAAGAATGTTTCCATATTTTTCTTTTATTTATTTTTATTTATGTCAAGAATAACAAATAAGAATGTTAGGATGTTTTTATTTTATTTATTTTGACATTTGATAGGTTTTATTTATTTATATTTATGTCAAGAACAACAAATAAGAATGTTTGGATATATGTTTTTCTTTAATTTATTTTAATATTTGATAGGTTTTATTTATTTATATTTGTAATCTTCACAATGTATAAGGAGGTGACAAAAGCTATTAAGTGACAAGTTTTAAACTTATCTACAATTCAAACAAAATAGATGGTTGATATTACACCATAAAGATCTACAAAATAGATGGTTGAGTTTACTCCATAAAGATCTACAAGCACATGAAATTTTTAAACAATTTGTAACCTTATGTACAATTAAAAAGAAATCTTAAAATATTTTTCCAAGTATTATTGATATTAATGGAAACTACAAGATAAGAAAAGAAATTGGAGATTAGTATTAATGTTAAATAGAAAAAAAAATATAGATATAATGAGATGAGTTTGAAAAGGATGTGTGGAGATAGAATTTTAGATGAATAAGAAAATATATTTATTGAAAAATACAATAAAATAAAAAGAATGATGTGCGGTAATTGAAACGTAAGAAAAGAAATAAAAAATAAAAAGGAAAACAAGGCGTGGATTGTCACATAAGTAAGATTGAAGAAAAAGGAAAACAAGGCGTGAATTGACATATAAGCAAGATTGGCTCTATAAGGAACCCAACGATGGGTTCCTTATCATTACTGTATATATATACTAGTTGAGAACACGTGCGTTGCACGTGGAGAGACAAACTTTTGAGACCTATTATTTGGTTGATTTCGTGGTTTTTACTCCCTTTACTTGTTCAATATTTTGTTGAAGTGTATTCAAATTACTTAACATTTGATTATTATAAATTAATGTTTTTTCAATTTAAAATATGTATCATAACAACAATAATTTATTAAGAAAAATATCATGAAATCCTCGAAATTGTGTGTGGTTAAGTATGAGTATAATTTAATGTGAAATCCAAATATACCGAAAATATTATTTTGGGAGTCGTAAAAAAATGTTAAAAAATATTATTGTATTCGATTATAAATTATAATTCCTCTATTCTTATAAATTAAAATATTAAAAAAATAATAAGTATCGAATTTCTGAAATGAAAGATTATAATTCTAATTTGGCAACTAACTATACCATAACAAAAGGTGTATGTACACTATCTATGATATAAAAGCTACCATGTACATATAGAATATAATATTGTTTGTGACATAATGTATACATATCATAAAAGTTCCTCCACGTCGTCTACACTACTGCTGCAGGAAGCGGCGGAGGCTCCGATAATCCTGGTGCCCCGTCCCTAGGGTCGTCCATCTCCGGGTCATCCTCCTCAGGATCCTCCTCGGGATCATCCTCCGACTCAGAGCTACTGCTGGACGGATCATAAGGTCCCGGCTACGGAATAGTCGGAAGGCCATGTCGGCCTCATAGCTCCAGCATCTGCCTCGCCACATTCCCGAAGTCAGCGATGGACACATGATCCACTGACGAGAATACTAGCTCGTCACGGTAGACTAAGCGAGCTTTAACCTCTCACTCCCGTGGTAAAGTATGGATCATATGCAGACATGCCTGAACGCCACTGATCCTATCTCCTGTACCTCCTATCTTTCTTCAGTAGTGTAAAAGTCGAGCGACGTGCTCACTTACCCAGATATCCCCCGTCATCATACTCTCGTAAAAACGACATCGAAGCCTCTCCTCTCGAGTCTTTATGATCGGTACCCTCCCTCTACTGGCAACATAAATCCTATTCATCTGTCAAGTTTAATTTACACAAGTTTCTTATCATATGTCTATATCTGTAACGCTCCCTTCAAAACCTAATGGTTTAAGATGAAATATCACATAACAGGCAAACATTTATATTCCGCAAGTCTTATAATCAAGGAGAGACTCCTATAAAGAGAGGATAGTGTCTATCTATTTTTTTTCGAAAACCAATTCACATTTTAAAATCATACTTTTCCCATTTTCTCTTTATAAAGCAAGTTTGAGCAAGTTCAAAATCATTAGAACGTTGCTCTGATACCAAACGGTCATGCCTCGTTTTCTTTCATAAAAATATCAGAGTTTAGCTTTGGGCATGAATAAGAAATGATAAGAGACACATATTTTTTTTAAAACAGAAGAAGTAGATAGGAGAAGACATAAGAATGAGGTAGGAGATGATGTGAATCAATCACATATCAACAATCGATATCAACCGATTAACATATCATAGCAGCAGAAAATACTATCAGGATCCAACATCCGAATCATATCGCAAATTATTACAAAACGTGAATTAATTAAAACATTGTTTGAAAATGTTTGTGAAACATCAAATTAAATATACAGGTCCAGTTATAGCACCACCTCTCTCTGTCTAGGGTTTATCATACTCGTCATCTCTTGTAACGTGAATTATAGAATAGGGGGTGAGTGCGTGGAATACACTCATAGGGATGAAATCCGCCTCTTATAACAGTCAACAGATATAAAATACCGGAAATATATAACATTCAGTCACGTGTCACAACACAGAGAATGCAAGACACGTATCTCGTAACCCATCCATGGGGTGCGGGAATTTACAGGATCGCCACTCTTATCCCCTAAAATGGTCTCAATACCGCTAGCACATTTACAGGATCGCCAGACCTTTCAGGTGGTAGAAGATATAGGAGACAGTTTTTTTACAGTCCATAAGACCCTCCGAACATGCAATGCGAACCGAAGTCCTTTCACAGTTTATCATGAACATATATACATGACATATAATCACAACATTTAGTATTCCACCATCATGCCTCGTAATAGGGAAAACTGTAAACAGATAAAGAGATAGAAATTACCCCCACCATGTTCATTGGTTTCCGAATGAGTAGCTGTAGTGCCCCGGATCAAAAACGAAATATAATTTATTAATTAAATATCTAAACCTAAGATTTGATAATTATGTGTGTATGTTTTAACTGTTTAATTTAATTACGTGCGTTTCAGATACGTGTCTAATGTATGTTATGGATTGATATTTTTCTTGGATATGGTATATAGAATATTTTTATACCATTAGATGTGTATTGGAAAAATGAGAAGGTAGAAATGAACTAGGGGTCAATCGGAGACCCGTAGCTCAAACGACGATAAAAAGGGCAAAACCCGAAGTTTCGAAAAATCGAAAGATATTTTCGGTGAATAGTAAAACGGAGATTTTTATGGTGAATAGTAACTCGGAATTTTCAACCGATGAACAATAGCTTGGATATTTTGGATGAATAGTGACTTCTGGATTTCTATAAATAGGGGTGGTTTCGATTCGAAAATCACCGTTTTTCCAACGAGCTGAAAGTGACGAAAACCCGTAAGTCTTTTTCTCTTCTCTCTCTCTCTTTCTGATTTTTTTGTCTCCGGCAGGCCGCCGCCGACGCGGTGGCACCGCCTCCGGTGGTGGCCGGAAAATTCCACCGTTGTCGGTTTCGACCAATTTTCACAAACGACGTTTGTCTCGATGAGACGAATCTAGGATAGGTCTTAGAATTTAATTCTGATTTCTCATTCGCTGGAAAACGGTGAAAAACAGCCCAAACCCTAGTTGTGCCACCCTTTCTCTCTCCTCTGTTTTCTTTCTCTCTACCTCCTACTCGCCGGAGAAGCTGACCGGAGGATCGCCGATGGTGAGGGGGTGTTGTTGGAGGGTCGGTGTCGCCGTGGGTGGCGGCGTCGGAGGTGAACAATGTGTGTATATATGTGATCGGGTGTGTGTGTGTGTTTGAGTGTATGATAGTGTGTGTGTAGTGTGTAGGTGGCTGAGGTGTGGTATGCGCGGCTTGCAGGTGGTGGGGGTGGTGGCCGACGACAGGAGGCCGCCGGCCAAGCTATATATATATGTGTGCGTATATATATTTTCATATGCGTGTGTGTGTGTTTGCCTTGCTGTTGTGAGTGGAGTGGCCTGGTAGGGGGTGGCCGGCGACTGGAAGTCGCCGACCGGTGTCCTAGGTGGTGGAGGAGAGTCACCGGCGGTAAGTGGCCGCCGGCCAAGGGGCTGTGGTGGCTAGGGTTTAGTGTGTGTGTATGTATCTTGCATGTGTGTGTATATATAGGCTGTAGGTGTGTGATGGAGTGGCCGGAGAAGGTCGCCGGTGATGGGGGGTCGCCTGCCGGGATGCCAGGAGGTCCGAGGAGTGGTCGCCGGCGATTGGGAGTTGCCAGCCAGAGTTGAAAAAGGTGGGGTTTTGTTTTGCGTATGTGATGTCGAAGGGTTTTGCGGTGAAGTTTCGGGCACTATTCACCACCGGAATCCGGCGAGGGATGGCCGGAGGTGGTAGTTGGCGTGCAAGCTTTCCGACGGACCTTGTGGTGGTGGCATACGGCGGCGCCGCCACGACTGGTGGCACCGGGGAAAGTGGCTGGCGAGCAGGGCCGACGCCGGGAGACGTCGGTTGTCGGGCTGCCGAGAAAACTCGGCAGCCGCCGGGAGGAGCCTCCTGCTGTCGAGAAAACTCGGCAGCCTACCGAGATGGGAGCCGAGCTGCCGAGAAAATGCCAAGCCGCCGAGAAAACTCGGCTACTGTCGAGAAATGTCGAGCCGCCGGGTGCCGCGTGCGCCCGCCTGCTTCTCGTCGGGTGCCGACGTTCACTCAACTCCGTGTTTTCTTTTCGAACCTCATTTTTTCCATCGTACATCAATATTGAGTCGTCACCGATGAGATGTCGTTGACCGAGGGTTGTGGGCCCAGTCAAAGTCAACCTTTTGACCAAAATTACCAAAATACCCCTAAACTTAAAATGTTCTGTTTGAGCTCGTTTTAACTCCAATTGAGCTTATTCTTTTTCGGTCGTGACCAAAATTTCATTCTCTATCATCTCAGTTATATGGATTGATTATCTATTCTCATTTCTTCAATTCCGGTCTTTAGAGCTCTCGATCCGTCGCGTATTTAACGATCGTTTCTCTACCGGAGTCTTTTACAATTTTAATTATATTTATTAAGGATCTAAGAATACTGCAACGTATGTAGGCTATCAGTTGGATTGAACATTGAGACATGAGGTTTGAGACACGAGATCTAAGACACGGGATTTGAGACACGAGATCTTTGATACTCGCTACTCACGTGGTAAGCACCGAATGAGGTGGGGTTTACTTCTAAACTCAACATGTTTATTGTTTTCCATAATCATATTTGAACTGTTGAACTCTACGTGTTGTAAATACATGTTGTGATTATTATGTACATGCATACTTTATGATTACTGTTTTCATACAAAGTTTATGATACGATGAACGAGAATGGATGTCCTAAGTCATGTTAGGGATGGACTGGTGGCCCGTAAAAAGCACCATACGTTAGGGATGGACTGGTGGCCCGTAAAAAGCACCATACGTTAGGAATACACAGAGTATAGTTGAGTGCTCTTAGAGCCATGTGTTCATAAATTGTGTGCTATGCATTTTATATGTTGTGACTACTTGTCAAATTAGTATAAGTTGGATTTATTGCACTCACCTAATAACTGCTAAAAACAACGAAAGTATCCCCATGCGTGTATTCAACGCACTCACCCCTATTCTATACTCACACTACAGGAGACGAAGAGAATCTTGATGCGTAGAGAGAGAGGTGCCCTATCAGCTGTGTCCATTTTCTAGTTTTATATTTTAAGGCTATGTTGTCCGTTTGTAAAAGAAAACTGTATTTCTCCTTCTTTGTAAAGGATCCTGATGTTTTTCCATTGCGTAAGGTTTCAAACAATGTTTATCGGTTGTATCCAATGTTTTAAGTATACCACTTTTTATCCTCTTCTTTTTCTTTCTATTTTATATCATGTTCGTCTTCTTCTCCTTTTTTTCTTCACGCCCAAAAATGAAAAACTCTTATATTTTTAAGGAAAGAAAACGGGGCGTGACAGAAGCAAGTACCAAAGATCGGATATCTTAAGGCTCAATCCAATAAGTTGCCTACACAAGTTATGGTGTTTTCTTAGATCTTAATACGTATAATTAAAGCTATAAAAGATTCCAGAGAAAAAACGATTGTTAAAGACGTGATGGATCAAGATATCTAAAGATTGGAGTTGAAGAAACGAGAGCGAGAGTTCAATTAATATGGCTGAGATGATAGAGGATGAAATTTGGGTCACAACGGAAAAAGAATGAGCTCAATCGGAGTTGAAACAAGCTCGAAATTTTAAGTTTGGGGGTATTCAGGTAATTTTGGTCAAAGGGTTGACTTTGACCGGGCCCACGAATCCTGGTCAATGACATCTCTTCGACGATGACTCGATGATGACGTACGACAGAAAAAACAGGATTCGGATCGAAAATACGACATCGCACGTGCACCCGTCACTTGATGGGGCAAGCGGGCGCGCACCCGGCGTTGGTTGGAAAACTTGATGGCCTTGGCAGGTGTTCCTCGACAGCGAATGAGGTTTGTTAGCAGCTCGACAGGTGTTTCTCGGCAGCAGCCCAACGCCTGCTCGTCTGCTGCACTTCTCGGTGCCACCTGCTGCAGCGGCGCCGTCCAGCGCTGCCGCCACCTTATCTGTCGGTAACCCTGCACCGCCGGCTATCACTTCTGGCCACCCTGACCAGATTCCGGCCATGAACAGTGTCGGAAAACAGCCACCAAATACCCCTCTCCCTCACGCTTTCTTCCTCTCTCACCCTCCTTCCCCAGCTCTGGCCGGTGGCGCGCCGGAGGCAAAAAATTGGAAGGAGATAGATGAGAGAGAGACTTACAAGTTTTCATCGATTTCGGCTCGTTCGGAAAAACGGTAATTTTTGAATTGTAAACGCCCCTATTTATAGAATTTCTGAAAATCACTATTCACCAAAAAAATCTCAAGTTACTGTTCATGGTAAAAAGTCTTCATCACTATTCACACAAAAATCTTCGTTACTATTCACTGTAATATCTTTCGATTTTCCGAAACTTCATGTTTTGCCCTTTTCGTCATCGTTTGAGCTACGGGTCTCCGATTTACCTCTAGTTCATTTCTATCTTCTCGTTTTTCCAATACGCATCTAATGGTATAAAAATATTCTATGTTCCATGTCCAAGAAAAATATTCATCTAAATCATGCATTAAACACGTATTTGAAACGCACATATTTAAATTAAACAGTCAAAATATACACACATAATTATTAAATCATGGGTTTAAATATTTAATTAATAAATTATGCTTCGTTTTTGGTGTGGGGTGCTACATATTAAAATTTGGTGAAGTATAAACAAAATAAAGATATAGAATGTCGTAAATTTTTATAACTGATTATGTGCAACTGTTTGCATTTCCTTTTACGACAACTGATTATGAGAAACTGTAACACGTAGGACAAAATGATGCATAATTGGCTAATTAAATAATTAAACCCCTAATTATTTGATTTAATTACATGCGTTTCAGAAAAATAAAATAATACAAGATTAATTTATCGGATGTATATTTTAATCGAAAAGTGTAGCACCCCGGACCAAAAATAAAGCATAATTTATTAATTAAATATTTAAACCCATGATTTAATAATAATGTGCGTATATTTTAACTGTTTAATTTAATTACGTGTGTTTCAGATACGTGTTTAATGTATGAATTAGATGGATAATTTTCCTAGACATGGGACATAGAATATTTTTATATCATTAGATGCAAATTGGAAAAACGAGAAGATAGAAATGAACTAGAGGTCAATCGGAGACCCGTAGCTCAAACGGCGATGAAAAGGGCAAAACACGAAGTTTCGGAAAATTGAAAGATATTACGATGAATAGTAACAAAGACTTTTGACCTCGTGAATAGTAACTTTAGATTTTTACGTGAATAGTGTTTTCTGGGATTTCTATAAATAGGGGCGTTTTCGATTCGAAAATCGCCGTTTTTCCGAACGAGCCAAAAGCGACGAAAACTTGTAAGTCTCTCTCTCCTCTCTCTCTATTTTTGGTTTTTTGCCTCCGGCACGCCGCCGCCGCCGGTGGCCGAAAAATTTCAACGTTGTCTATTTGGTTCGATTTTCACACACAACGTAGGTCTCGACAAGACGAGTCTAGAATAGGTCTCGAATTTCAATTCCGATTTCTCGTTCATCGGGAAACGGTGAAAAATACTCTCCAAACCCTAAACCTTAGCTTTGGCCACCTTTTCTCTCTCTTCCTGTTTTCTCCCTTCTCTCGCCGGAGCGGTCGCCGAAGAAGCTGCTGGTGGTTTGGGTGGGTCGCCGTGGGGGGCGGCACTGGGGCTGTTATGGCTGTGTTTGTGCATATGCGTGTGAGAGTGTGTGTAAAATGTGTGTGTGCATGTGTGCAAGCTGTTAGGGGCGGCGCTAGTGGCGCCGCCGTGAGCTACTATGGGCCGGCACTGTGATGCACCGGCGAGACCTGGTGGTGGTGGCTGGCGGCAGGTGGCTACCGTCCAAGGCTTTTTGGGGTTTATGCATGCGTGTATTATATGCGTGTGTATATATATGTTGTGTATGTGTGTTGGGACGACTTGGGATGGTCGCCGGCCAAGGGTTAAGGAAGGGTCGCCGGCGACTGGAAGTCGTCGGTTGGAGCTGGGAAGGGTAGGGTTTGTTTTTGCATGTGTGAGTGTTTAGGTGTGTCTGGGGCTGTTTTTAAGGTACTGTTCATGGTCGGAATCCGGTAAGGGTGGCCGAAGGTGGTGGTCAGAGGTGCAGGGTTGTCGGTGGACAAGGTGGCGGTGGCGTTGGGCGGTGCTGCCGTAGCTGGTGGCGCTGGGAAGTGCAGCAGGCGCGCAGGGTTGATGTCGGGAGCACTGGCTGCACTGGGCGCCGAGCTGTTGAGAAACCTCAGCCGCTACCGAGGAACACCTACCGAGCTGTCGAGAAACCTCAGCCGCTACCGAGGAACACCTGTCGAGGCTGTCGATTTTTTTCACCCGACGCCGGGTGCGCGCGCGACGCCGGGTGCGCGCACGACGCCGTATTTTTGATCATCCAAATTTCATTCTCTATCATCTCAGCCTTTTAGACTGAACATCCACTCTCGTTTCTTCAACTCCAATCTTTAGATCTCTCTATCCGTCGCATCTTTAACGATCGTTTTTCCTCCGGAATCATTTATAGCTTTAATTATACATATTAAGGATCTAAGAAACACCGTGATTGTGTAGGCTACTTGTTGGATTGAGCTTTGAGATATCCGATCTTTGGTACTTGCTACTCAAGCGGAAACCACCGAACAGAGTAGGGGTAATTTCTATCTCTTTATCTGTTTACAGTTTTCTCTCTTATGAAGCATGAATGAGGAATACTAAATGTTATGATTATATGTTATGATTATGTGTTCATGATATACTATGAAAGGACCTCGGTTCATATTGTTTGTTCGGAGGGTCTTATAGACCGTGAAAAAACTGTTTCCTACTTCTTCTACTACCTGAAAGGTTGGCGGTCCTGTAAATGCGCTAGCGGTATTGAGACCATTTTAGGGGATAAGACGGGAAATTCCCGCACCCCATGGATGGGTTACGAGATATGTGCCTTGTATTTTATATGCTGCGACAACGTGACTGAATGTTACATTTCAGGTATTTTATATCTATTGACTGTTATAAGAGGCGGATTTCATCCCCACGAGTGTATTCCACGCACTCACCCCTTATTCTGTAATTCATGTTACAGGAGATGACGAGCATGATGAACCCTAGACGGAGAGAGGTGGTGATATATTTGGACCTGTATACTTAATTTGATGTCTCACAAACATTTTCAAACAATGTTTTAATTAATTCACGTTTTGTAATAATTTTGGATATGTTTCAGATGTTGGATCCTGATGGTATTTCCGCTGCTATGATATGTTAATCGGTTGATACCGATTGTTGATATGTGATTGATTCACATTGTCTCCTACTTCATTCTTCTGTTGTCTCCTATTTACTTCTTTTATTTATGAATGTGTCTCTTAGTATTTCTTCTTCACGCCCAAAGCAAAACTCTGATATTTTTATGAAAGAAAACGGGGCGTGACAAAATGCATAGGTTATATTTTATTAAAAGCTATCATAGTCGAAAACCGAATGTTGAAATGTTAAAGGACGGCTCATTAATGGTTCGTGGCAAAAAACACAAAGAATACAAATATATATATATATATATATTACGAAATGAATTGTAAAAATAATAATTTGATCAAAAGTGAAAAGGTGATATATTTTTTTTCTCTCATTCCCTTTCTTCCCTCTCCTCTGACTTTCCGGCCGGCGGCCGCCGCGACGCTACCAACGCCACCCTCTCTGTAGCACCCCAGATCAAAATGAAGCATAATGTATTAATTAAATGTTTAAACTCAGGATTTAATAATTTTGTGCGTATGTTTTAACTGTTTAATTTAAATACATGCGTTTCAGATAAGTGTTTAATGCATGTATGAGATGAATAATATTCCTAGATGTGGAACATAGGATATTTTTATATTACTAGATGCGTTTTGGAAAAATGAGAAGATAGAAACGAACTAGAGGTCAATCGGAGATCTGTAGCTCAAACGACGATAAAAAGAACAAAACACGAGGTTTCGAAAATCGGAAGATATTTATGGTGAATAGTAATCGAGATATTTATCGATGAATAGTAACTTTTGAAATCCATAAATAGAGGCTCTTTCAGTTCATTTTTCACCCTTTCTTCGAACGAGCCAAAAGCGACGTTTACGAGTAAGTCTTTCTCTCTTCTCTCTTTTCGTTTTTGACCTCCAGCACGCCACCACCGGCGATCGTCGGAAAATTTCAAAGTTATCGGTTTCAGCCAATTTTCACACACAATGTAGGTTTTGACGAGTTGAGTCTAGAACAGGTCTCGGATTTCAATTCCGGTTTATCGTTTGTCGGAAAACGGTGAAAACCCATTTCAAAACCCTAAACCCTAACCCTAGCCAACCTTTCTCTCTCCTCGATTTTCTCTCTTTTCCTCCGTCCTTTTAGCCATAGATGTTGTTGGAGGTTCTCCCGGAGGTGAGGGTGAGTTGTTGGAGGGACGGCGCCGCCATGTGTGGTGGTGTCGGAGCTATATCGAGTTGGGTATGATATATGCATGTGTGTGTGTGCGTGTGTGTGTTTGTGTGATCTTTGTTGGGGGCAATATAGGCGGTGCCGCCATGAGGAAAGTGATGACCGGCGCTGGTGATGCGCCGACGGGTTGTGACGATGGGTTTCCGGCGACCGAAGGTCGCCAACCAAGTGTTTTGAGGATGTGTGTTTGTATATATACATGTGTGTGTGAGTTTCGGAGTGGGGGGAGAGTTGGTATCATATCGGAGATATAAAAGGTTGGAACGAAGTAGCCGGAGGACCGGGAGAGGGAGACGTCGGGCAGCAACGGGACAGCCGGGAAAGCTGCTGGGTGCGCGGTCGTGTCGGAGTGCACGGTCGTGCGCCAGCCGGCAGAGGATACTAGGGGTCGGCGCACGGTCGTGCTTGGGGAGCACTGTCGTGCACGAGCCAGCAGGATCCACTGGAAGCTGGCGCACGATTGTGCGCGACCTGGCAGGGGTTGCTGGTTGTTGGCACACGGTCGTGCGCCAGGGGGCACGGTCGTGCGTTGAGTGGGCACGTCGGGAGAGGGCGATGTGTGCGGGATACATGTCGGGTGATGCTGTGTTTTCAATTCTTTTTCCGTCCCTTACCTTTGTACGTTCATCATCGGGTTTTAGCCGAAGAGATGTCTTTGACCAAGGGTCGTGGGCCCGGTCAAAGTTAACCCTTCAATCATTTTACCAATATACTCTCCAATGTTATATATTTCGTTAGCACTCGTATCAACTCCGAACAAGCTTGTTCCTTTTCAAATCTTTAGAGCTCTCAACTTGTCGCGTATTTAACAGTCGTCTTTCTTTCGGAAGATACGTTTATCGCTTTAACTATATATAATAAGGATCTAAGAACATGTAACTTGTGTAGGCTATTTGTTGGATTGAGCTTGAGTTACTGTTGGATTGAGCTTGTGTTATCAGACTTTTGAGACTAGCGACTCACACGGAAAACCACCAAACGAGGTTGGAGTAATTTCTATCTCTTTATCTGTTTACTGTTTTCCTTATTAAATGCATTATTGAGGAATACTAAATGTTGTGAATATAATTGTTGTGCCATATTATTACTGTGAAAGGATCGAGGTCCACTCTGATCATGTATTCGTCCCTTGCTTATATCTATTACTCTGTTGAGGTTTGGTGGTCCTCTTGAAATGCACCAACGGTATTGAGACCATTATATAGGATAAGACGAGGGTATCCCGCACCTATTCCTCCCTTGTCATTTCTAATATCTGCTATGCATTTTATGTGCTGTGACAATGTGACATAAGATTATTTTACTAGTATTTTATATCTGTCGAGTCACAAGAGGCGGATTTCATCCCCACGAGTGTATTCCACACACTCACCCCTTATTCTGTACTCACACTACAGGCAATGATGAGCAATGAGGAACCCTAGATGGAGAGAGAAAGTACTGTTTCCGGATTTGTTGTAATGAGACGAGGTCTCTTAAACATTTCTAAAATAATGTTTTAATTTAACTCACGTTTTGTAATATTTGAATGTAAGTGATGGATGTGAGATCCTGATGAATTATTCCGTTGTGTATGTTGTGTATTATCAGTAGTGAGACTGATTACTATCGGCAGAGGTCGATTGTCGTTAAGTGAAAGATTTACTTCGTCCCTTACCTCTTTCTTCTGTCGTCTCTTACTTATTCTTTCTATTGTGTATGTGTCTCTTGCTATTTCTATCTTCACGCCCATGTGAAACTCTGATAAAATATGAAAAGATTTTGGGTCGTGACAGATGGTATCAGAGCTTGATCTAAAGATGAGAACTTGCTCGTGTTGGTTTTAAAAATGGGAAAAATGTGATTTCAAAAGTGTGATTTGAAAATGTGTGAAGGATTTTTTTGAAAAGATATAGATAGGTATTATCCTCTCTCCATAGGTGACCCTCCCTGATTATAAGATTTGCGGAATATGTGTGTTTGCTTGTTAAGTGTTATTTCGCTTTGAACTGTTGGGTTTGGAAGGGAGCGTTGCAAGTATGGATATATGACGTTAAGAACTCACATAAACACTACAAGAAAAAAGGGCTACGACAAGTGTTTTTAACCCTTGTCGTAGCCATATTCAAACCGTTGTCGTAGCTGGTGTTGTCGTAGCCTCTGAAAAAATCCGCTCATAGACAACGGTTTTTAACCGTTGTCGTAGCCATATAAAAACCGTTGTCGTAGATCGTAGTGTTGAAAAAAACCGTTGTCGTAGCCATATAATAACCGTTGTCGTAGATCGTCATATCTTAAAAACCGTTGTCGTAGTGTCTACGACAACGGTGTCGTAGTGTCTACGACAATGGTTAAAAACCGTTGTCGTAGCCATATTAATAAAAAAACAATATTTTGCCACATATGCTTGCCACATCATCACACACGTCATGCCACGTCATGCCACATCATCACACACGTCATGCTAAGGATGACATGTCATCATAAGGATGACATCATCACTGAAATCATCATAATCAATATTATGCGTTGTGTGAGATTCGAACCCGGGTGGCCCGGTGGTGCTCTAACCACTAGACCATTGATGTCTTATGTGACAATGTCTTGCATATATTTCTTTTATAATATATTTTTGATATTTTTCAATTTTCTATTATTAATGCATTTCTTTGTTAACTTTTATAAAACCATTACTTATTAATATAAGTAATTGATTTCCAATTTTGATATATTAATATATATATATATAATTGAATGATTAATGACTATATTAATAATAATTAATATAATTTTCAAATTATATATATATATAATGAATATATTTATAAAATTAATATATTATTCAAATTATATATATAATGAATATATTTATAAAATTAATATATATTTCAAATTATATGTATAATTAATATATTTATAACATTAATGTATTTTTCTCATTAATATATTTATAAAATTAATAATCTATTGTACATATTTTCTAAAATTTCTTTATAATGAAATAAAATTTAATTCTCAAAATTAGTTTATTTCATCAATTTTATTCAACAATATATAGCATTTCTTCTTTCATTTAAAAAAAATTGTAATATTTGACTTTTTTTTTTAAATATTAGTCTACGATAACACTTCTACGAGGCTACGACAACGTTAGAAAACAACTCATGTGACATTGTCTTGCATATATTTCTTTTATAATATATTTTTGATATTTTTCAATTTTCTATTATTACATATTTTTTGTTAACTTTTATAAATTAAGTACCATTAGTTATTAATATAAGTAATTGATTTCCAATTTTGATATATTAATATATATATATATATAAATAATTCAATGATTAATGACTATATTAATAATAATTAATATAATTTTCAAATTATATATATAATGAATATATTTATAAAATTAATATATGTATATTAATAATTAATATATTTTTCAAATTATATTTATAATTAATATATTTATAAAATTAATAATCTGTTGTACATATTTTCTAAAGTTTCTTTATAATGAAATAAAATTTAATTCTCAAAATTAGTTTATTTCATTAATTTAATTAATTCAACAATTAATATATGCATTTCTTTGTTAACTTTTATAAAGTACCATTACTTATTAATATAAGTAATTGATTTCCAATTTTGATAGATTAATATATATATATATATATATATATATATAATTGGAAGATTAATTAATGACTATATTAATAATAATTAATATAATTTTCAAATTATATATATAATGATTATATTTATAAAATTAATATATTTTTCAAATTAATATATGTATATTAATAATGCATATATTTTTCAAATTATATATATAATTAATATATTTATAAAATCAATATATTTTTCAAAATTATATTTACAATTAATAAATTTATATAATTAATGTATTTTTCAAATTAATATATTTATAAAATTAATAATCTGTTGTAAATATTTTCTAAATTTTATTTATAATGAAATAAAATTTAATTCTCAAAATTAGTTTATTTCATTAATTTAATTCAACAATATATAGCATTTCTTATATCATTTTGAAAAAAAAATATTGTAATAGTTGACTTTTATTTTTAAATATTAGTCTACGACAACGCTTCTACGAAGCTACGACAACGTTAGAAAACAACTCTTGCCTTTGCTTTTCTCATATTTCTAATATATTAGAAAGTCTTTTTATTATTCCTATTTTATTTATAATTACTTTTAAGTAATCCAGGTTTTATTTGTGTTAAGTAATCAGCATTTTTTGTTTAATTTAAGCTTATAATTTGTGGTTTATAATTTGTTGTAAATATTTACAAAATTTTATTTATAATGAAATAAAATTTAATTGTCAAAATTAATTTATTTCATTCATTTAATTCAACAATATATATCATTTTTTATATCATTTAATTAAGAAAAAAATTAAAATAATTGTCTTTTTTTTTTAAATTTCAGTCTACGACAAGGGTTTTAAAATGGCTACGACAACGTTTTCTAACTCTTGTCCTAGGGGTCCTAGGACAACACGTCTACGACAACGGTAGGTTAATACCATTGTCTATGAGAGAAGTTTTCGGGCTATGACAACGGTTTAAAAATGTCTACGACAACGGTAGCTAAAACCGTTGTCTATGAGAGAATTTTTGGGGCTACGACAACGGTTTTGACAATGGTTGCTAAAAAACCCTTGTCTATGAGAGAAGTTTTTGAGCTACGACAACGGTTTTGACAACGGTAGCTAAAAAACCCTTGTCTATGAGAGAAGTTTTTGATCTACGACAACGGTTTTATCTACGACAACAGAATTTTAGGCTACGACAAGGGTTTTTAGCAAAAACACATGTCGTAGGGGTGTTGTCTATGAGAGAATTTCTTGTAGTGAAAATAACTTGGCAGATGAATAGGATATACAGCGCTGGTAGAGGGAGAGGGAGAGCCCCTATTTTTGAGACTCGAGAGCAGCGACTTAGACGTCACTTCTATGAGAGTAGGGTGACAGATGATATATCGATGGGGGAGTATATAGCTAGACTCCTCCACTGTTGGAGGGAGATTGGGGGTATGGGGAGTAGGATTAGCGGAGTGCAGGCTGGTCTGCACATGATCCACACTTTATCACAGGAGTGGGCGGTGAGGGCTCGCTTGGTTTATAGAGACGAGTTAGTGTTCTCGTCCGTGAATCTGGTGCCTATCACCGATTTCGGTAATGTGGCACGACAGATGTTAGAGTTATGGGACCGACATGGCCTTCCGACTACTCCTGAGCCATCATCTTATGATCCTCCCAATGGCAGCTCCGAGTCAGAGGAGGATCCAGAGGAGATCGACATAAAGGAGGATGACCCTCAAGACGGACCGGGGCCTCCATTGCCTCCTACTGATGTAGAGTAGACGAGTCGAGAAGACTTTGTTATATGTACATATTATGCTACACATGATACGTTATTCTATATGTATATGAATAGAGTAGTTCTTACATCATAGATAGTGTACATACACCTTTTGTTATGGTGTAGTACTACCCTTCTTATGTTACTATGTATATATGCACCTATATCTTTTGCCCATCCTATGAAGTTTATGATTATGCCTTATCACGTTTTAAGCGTTATCTACTATAATTATGGAATTATTGTGTAAGCTCAACGACTTATACATATATACATATCATAACAGAACTATGTCAAGAGAAAGACCCACAAAGGAACAACCGCAGCCGGCCAACCAGCCGGAACGTGAGGAAAATGCTAATGTTGGGGATCTAGTGACTGTGCTACGAGGGTTAGTGCAGCATTTCGAGGTAACCCGCACTGCCCCGCCACCAGCTAGAACTGACCGGAACATTATTTATGAACAGTTCCGGTGGTACAACCTGTCGACTTTTAACAGGAAAAGAAAACTAATAGAGGCGGAAGCATGGCTAAGGTCGCTCGATCGATTGTTCGGGCACCTAACTTGCTCCCCTGAGCAGATGGTTAGCTGTGCAATCTTCCAGCTAACTGATGAAGCGAGTCATTGGTGGGACTCATACGAGCGGACCCTACTGCCTGCCCAGAGGAAGAGAATGACTTGGGAAGAATTCCAGCAAGTGGTGTCTCATCACTTCATCCCTTAGT
Source organism: Scutellaria minor (assembly GCA_954870855.1). Classification (NCBI taxonomy): domain Eukaryota; kingdom Viridiplantae; phylum Streptophyta; class Magnoliopsida; order Lamiales; family Lamiaceae; genus Scutellaria; species Scutellaria minor. The sequence goes on along the minus strand of OX940729.1, from coordinate 16,865,096 downwards.
CCTACAAGAACAAGAAGGAGACCGAGTTGCTTCACCTCCAACAGGAAAGCTCAACTGTTGGAGATTATGAGCGACGATTCAACCATTTGAGCAGGTATGCCCCACATCTGGTGGATACCTATCTCAAGAAGGCTTGAAGATTCGAGAAGGACCTTCGTATAGAGATCAGCTCGATCCTCACTGAGCAAGGGATGATGATGTATGCGAGTGTCATCGAGAGAGCCCAGGCGATCACCTCCCGGATGGGTTTGGATGTTGTGCCCCTCAAAGGAGTCTTCCCTGCTCCTGTCAAAAGGAAGTGGACTGGCCCAAGCCAGAGCTTTGTCCCGAATAAGTTTCCAAGGATAAGCAATGTTGCACTCCTTCCTGTCCCCCGACCTGGAAATTTATGCCCTAGATGCAGAAGGGTGCACACGGGACCGTGTTGGCAGAAACACGGAGCTGTTTTACCTGCGGAGCGTTGGGACACATAGCGGCAAATTGCTGGAGGGTGAGAAATGCATCAGCTACAGGGCCAAACTCAAGGCCGGTGGTAGGCAAAGCAAGAGCTTTCGCTCTGACTCGTCCAGAAACCGCTGAGGGAGTCGAGATGATAGCAGGTATGTTATCAGTATCTGATATACCTGCTTTCATCTTATTTGATACTGGAGCGACGTACTCCTTCATATCTGTCAACTTGTGTAAACTGTTGAAGCATGTCGACGGTAGGATAGTCGCTCGAACTCTAGAAGTTAGTATCCCCTCAGGAAAGACGGTAAGGACAAAACACCTATACCGTCATCTTAAGATTGCTTTTGGTGATAAGATCCTTCTAGCTGATCTCCATGCTTTGGAGATAAAGGATTTTGATATAATCCTGGGGATGGACTGGCTAGAGTCCAATCACGCGGTAATTAAGTGTCGTGCAAGGGAGATCCTCTTTCAAGCACCGGGAAAGTCAGAGTTTACGTTCCATGAAGCGCGAGTAAAAGTTGATTCAAGGATTATCACGACCATGAAAGAAACCCAGATGCTTGGCAAATGAAATTGCGAAGCTTGGCTGGTCAATATGGTGAACTTTGAGAAGGAATCAACTACTATCGAGAAGGTGTCGGTGATAAAGGAATTCATGGACGTATTTCCAGAGGATTTACCTGGTCCTCCACTGGATCAACAAGTAACCTTCGAGATAGATCTCATTTCGGGGTCAGCGCCTGTATCAAAAGCTCCTTACAGGATGGCACCGAAAGAATTGCAAGAACTGAAGGTCCAATTACAAGAACTTTTGGACAAAGGTTTCATCAAACCAAGTGTATCATCCTGAGGAGCTCAAGTGCTATTTGTTAAGAAGAAGGATGACAGCTTCCGGATGTGTATTGATTACCGGGAGCTGAACAAGAGAACAATAAAGAACAAGTATCCACTGTCTCGGATTGAAGATCTCTTTGATCAATTAAGGGGTTCCAGTGTGTTCTCGAAGATCGACTTAAGATCTGGATATCAACAGATGAAATTCAAAGACGCTAATATATCCAAGACAACATTCAGAACAAGGTATGGCCACTACGAATTTGTAGTAATGCCATTTGGAGTAAGTAACGCTCCAGCTGTCTTCATGGATTTGATGAATCGCGTCTTCCATCCTTATTTGGATCTCTTTGTCATAGTGTTCATAGATGAGATTCTTATCTATTCGTGCGATAGAGCGCACCATGAACAACATCTCAGAATCACACTAGAAGTACTAAAGAAGGAAAAGCTCTACGTCAAATTCAAGAAATGCAAATTCTGGATGGATAAAGTGGGCTTCCTAGGCCATATCGTCTCTTCAGAAGGGATCAAAGTGGATCCTGAAAAAGTGGAAGCTGTTAGGAAGTGGGAAACTCCAACAACTGTGAATGAAGTTCGGAGTTTCATCGGCCTAGCTGGATACTACCGAAGATTTATAGAGGGATTTTTGAAGATTGCTACTCCTATGACACGCTTGATAAGGAAAAATGTGAAGTTTCAGTGGAGTAAGCAATGCGAGAGTAGTTTCCAGGAACTAAAGAGAAGACTGACAGAAGCACCAGTCTTAATAGTTCCAGATGTGACTAAGGAGTTCGTGGTCTACAGTGACGCATCCAAGCAAGGTTTAGGATGTGTCTTGATGCAAGAAGGAAAAGTGGTGGCGTATGCCTCACGCCAGTTAAAGACTCACGAACAGAATTACCCAACACATGATTTGGAACTAGTAGCTGTGGTACACGCCCTCAAGATCTGGAGACACTATCTCTACGGCGTGAAGTGTGAGATTTACACTGACCACAAGAGCCTGAAATACTTCTTTGAGCAGAAGGAGCTCAATATGAGGCAAAGAAGATGGCTAGAGTTGGTGAAAGATTATGATATTACGATCCACTACCATCCTGGAAAAGCGAATGTGGTGGCTGACGCCCTTAGCAGGAAAGGGAAGGGAGTGGTGACGTCGATGATCACCAATCAGCACCAACTGATCAAGGAGATGGCAAAACTAAATCTGGAAATAGTTGCATCTACGATCAACATTGAATCTAGGATGGCCGCGCTATTTGTAAAACCCACGCTGCACGACAGAATTGTGGAATCTTAGAAAATAGATAATTTCCTAAGTAAGACGAAAGCTCTAATAGATAATGGAAGAGCCGAAGGTTTCTCTTTGGCTACAGACGGAGCTCTAATCTTCAGAGGAAGAATATGCGTGCCTAAGAATCATGAACTAAGGGAAGAAATTCTCAAAGAGGCACATTGCACACCAATTGTTGCACACCCTGGAGGTACGAAGATGTATCGAGATTTGAGGGTGAATTTTTGGTGGAGAAACATGAAGAGGAGCATAGGGCTGTTCGTCAAAAGGTGTCTTGTCTGTTAACAAGTGAAAACAGAGCATTAGCGACCGGCTGGGATGCTAACTCCACTGGAGATACCGCAATGGAAGTAGAAACACATAGCTATGGATTTCGTGGTTGGTCTACCGACAACCAAACGAGGAAACCATGCCGTATGGGTAATCGTTGATAGATTAACAAAATCTACCAATTTCTTACCAATTAAGAGACTTTCGGACTGGATAAGTTGGCACGCATATATCTTTAGGAGATAGATCGATTGCACGACGTATTGGTTTCTATCGTATCTGATAGAGATCCACAGTTCACCTCCAGATTCTGGCAGAGTTTACAAAAGGAATTAAGAACCAAGCTATCTTTTAGCACAGCTTTTCATCCACAAACTGATGGACAATCAGAAAGGACCATACAAATCTTGGAAGATATGTTGCGGGCTTGTGTTTTGGATTTTCCCGGAAGCTGGGAAGACCATCTATGCTTAGTGGAGTTTGCCTACAACAATAGCTACCAATCGACAATTGGTATGGTGCCCTATGAAGCTCTTTATGGAAGAAGATGTTGCTAACCAATCTGCTGGGATGAAGTGGGTGAAAAGAAAATCTTGGGACCCGAATTGGTGGATCAAACAGTTTAGGTGATAAAGAAGATTCGGGAGAGAATACGATAAGTCCAAGATCGTCAAAAAGCCTATGCAGATAAAAGAAGGAGGGAGCTGAAGTTTGAAGTCGGGGATAAAGTTTTCCTCAAAGTCTCGTCCATAAAAGGTGTCCACCGTTTTGGGAAGAGATGGAAGCTGAAGTCGAGGTACGTGGGACCGTTTGAAATTCTAGATCAAGTTGGAGAGGTCGCGTATCGTTTAGCACTGCCGCCGGATTTCGCTGGAGTACACAATGTCTTCCATGTGTCGATGCTACGGAAATACATCTTCGACCCAGCTCATGTAATTGGACAAGAAGGCATAGAGCTGGAGAAGGACCTAACATACGAGGAAGTTACGATAGCCATTTTGGATAGAAAGAAATGATAACTGAGGAATCGGGAAATGGCTATAGTGAAGGTCCAGTGGAGCCATCACGGAAGGGAAGAAGCAACTTGGTAATTAGAAGACGAGATCCTGAGGAAGTATCCCGACCTACCTTTCATAGGTACATGTTTATTTTTCTTCCTAAGTACACGTTTAATTTAGGGGACAAAATTCTTTTAAAAGGTAAGGGATGTAGCACCCTGGACCAAAATGAAGCATAATATATTAATTAAATGTTTAAACTCAGGATTTAATAATTTTGTGCGTATGTTTTAACTGTTTAATTTAAATACGTGCGTTCCAAATAAGTGTTTAATGCATGTATGAGATGAATAATCTTCCTAGACGTGGAACATAGGATATTTTTATATCACTAGATGCGTTTTGGAAAAATGAGAAGATAGAAATGAACTAGAGGTCAATCGGAGATCTGTAGCTCAAACGGCGATAAAAAGAACAAAACACGAGATTTCGGAAATCGAAAGATATTTATGGTGAATAGTAATCAAGTTATTTCATCCTTTTTTTGAACGAGCCAAAAGCGACATTTATGAGTAAGTCTTTCTCTCTTCTCTCTCTTTTCATTTTCGGCCTCCGGCGCGCCACCACCGGCGGTACCACCGACGATCGCCGGAAAATTTCAAAGTTGTCGGTTTCAGCCAATTTTCCCGCACAACGTAGGTTTTGATGAGTCGAGTCTAGAACAGGTCTCGGATTTCAATTCTGTTTTATCGTTCGCTGGAAAATGGCGAAAACCCATTTCAAAACCCTAAACCCTAACCCTAGCCAACATTTCTCTCTCCGCGGTTTTCTCTCTTTTCCTCTGTCTTTTTAGCCGGAGATGTTGTCGGAGGTTCTCCCGGAGATGAGGGTGAGTTTTTTGAGAGACAGCGCCGCCATGTGTGGTGGTGTCGGAGCTATATCGAGTTGGGTATGATATATGCATGTGTGTGTGCGTGTGTGTGTGTTTGTGTGTATGCGTGTGTGATCTCTATTGGGGGCGGCACAGGTGGTGCCGCCATGAGGAAAGTGATGACAGGCACTGGTGATGTGCCGACGGGTTGTGATGATGGGTTTCCGGAAGGTCGCCGGCCAAGTGTTTTGAGGATGTGTGTGTTTGTATATATACATGTGTGTGTGTGTGAGTTTTGGAGTTGGGGGAGAGTTAGTATCATATCGGAGATATAGAAGGTTGGAACGAAGAAGCCGGAGGACCGGGAGGGGGAGATGTCGGGCAGCAACGGGACAGTCGGGAAAACTGCTGGGCGTGCGGTCGTGCCGGAGTGCACGATCGTGCGCCAGCCGGCAGAGGATACTTGGGGTCGACGCACGGTCGTGCGCGAGCCAGCAGGATCCACTGGAAGCTGGCGCACGGTCGTGCGTGACCTGGCAGGGGTTGCTGGGTGTTGGCGCACGGTCGTGCGCTAGGGGGCACGGTCGTGCGCTGAGTGGGCGCACCGGGAGAGGGCGTCGGGTGCGGGACGTGTGTCGGGTGACGTCGTGTTTTCAATCCTTTTTTCGTCCCTTACCTTTGTACATTCATTATCAGGTTTTAGCCGAAGAGATATCGTTGACCGAGGGTCATGGGCCCGGTCAAAGTTAACCCTTTGATCATTTTACCAATATACTCTCCAATGTTATATACTTCGTTAGCGCTCGTATCAACTCCGAACTAGCTCGTTCCTTTTCAAATCTTTAGAGCTCTCGACTGGTCGCGTATTTAACTGTCGTCTTTCTTCCGAAAGATACATTTATCGCTTTAACTATATATAATAAGGATCTAAGAACACTTAATTGTGTAGGCTATTTGTTGGATTGAGCTTGTGTTATCAAACTTTTGAGACTACTGACTCACGTGAAAAACCACCGAACGAGGTGAGGGTAATTTCTATCTCTTTATCTGTTTACTGTTTTCCCTATTAAATGCATGATTGAGAAATACTAAATGCTGTGAATATAATTGTTGTGTCATATTATTACTGTGAAAGGACCAAGGTCCACTCTGATCATGCATTCGTCCCTTGCTTATTTCTACTACTCTGTTGAGGTTTGGTGGTCCTCTTGAAATGCATCAACGGTATTGAGACTGTTATATAGGATAAGACGGGGGAATCCCGCACCTATTCGTCCTTTGTCATTTCTAATATCTGCTATGCATTTTATGTGTTGTGACAATGTGATATAAGATTATTTTACTAGTATTTTATATTTGTCGAATCACAAGAGGTGGATTTCATCCCCATGAGTGTATTCCACGCACTCACCCCCTTATTCTATACTCACACTACAGGCGATGATGAACAATGAGGAACCCTAGGTGGAGAGAGAAAGTACTGTTTCCGGTTTATCTTGTAATGAGACGAGGTCTCTTAAACATTTCTAAAACAATGTTTTAATTTAACTCACATTTTGTAATATTTAAATGTAAGTGATGGATGTGAGATCCTGATGAATTATTCCGCTGTGTATGTTGTGTATTATCAGTAGTGAGACTGATTACTATCGGTAGAGGTCGATTATCGTTAAGTGAAAGATTTACTTTTCTCTTACCTCTTTCTTCTGTCGTCTCTTACTTATTCTTTCTGTTGTGTATGCGTCCCTTGCTATTTCTATCTTCACGCCCATATGAAACTCTGATAAAATATGAAAAGATTTTGGGGCGTGACACTCTTTCTCTTCTGATTCATTCAATTTTTACGTTGAAACGTAGCCGTCATCGAGTCCATTTCGGATTTGGGCTCGGATTGTCAAACCGCCGTCGTTTCCACCGGAAAACGGCCGACAAAGGTATGGCCTCTCTTTCTTTCTCTCTCTTCTCTTCTCTCATCTCTCTCTCTTCTCCCTTCGACTCTCTCTCTCACCGTGGCTGGTTGTTGTGGTGTGGTTGTGTTAGGGATATACTGAAAAGTATGTTTTTAGTGCTACTTTGTATATAAACTGATTCTTGCATTTTATGAGAATAAATCTTTTATCACTGTTTGCATTAAATATTATGAATGTTATTTATTTATTGCATAAATGTTCAATATACTTTACATTGTAGACAATGTGGTGTGTAGAAGATTACAGAAGGTCACATTGCCAATTCCTTGTAATAAGTATAGTAAAATTCACAACTTAGATGGAATTAAACAATCCATTTGTAGAAGTTGAGATATAAGGCTCGGATTGGTTTGTCTTGACTAAGAGATTACATTAGTGCATTTGATGTGCTGAATAGGACCTACAGTGAGATAATTCTTCTAGACTGACTTGGAAAGAAGAATTAGATCTCAGTGGTTATTGATTTGTTAATTTCTGTCACTTAATTGGGGTTGTTTATAATTAATTAATGTTGCTTTGATTTATTATGGGTAAAGGATAAAAAAGGATTCAATACTCTGTATTTTGGGCAATATTATTACAGAAAATCGTGTCTTGATACGTCAAGTTGATAATGTCCCCTTGGTGGGCTCAAAACGTTTATCATATCAAATCTGGCCAATGGATTAATTTCTGGTATGATAATAAAGTTGAGCTGTTTTTTTTTCCAAGGAATAAAAGATATTAATTAATTAAAACATTCAGTAGCTTAAATTAATTAATGGACATTGGATCTTAAACACAGGAAATAATAACTGGGAGCCATATTTCATAATATGGATTAGGATGGATAGTGCAATATTAATTCTATAGTGGAATGAATTAATATTAATGGGCTAGAATAATATTGTGGCTCAATATTGGTTTCTAGGCCCATTACAAGGTCCAATCCTAATTCTCCTAAAAGCCCCTTGAGTAGCCCAATAAAAGCCCATTTAACTAAGATGGTTAAAGATAAGAATTAATTATTGTTGTTTAATTATGAGGAGATCAAATCTTTCCATAGATTGTTGCTTAATTATGAGGAGATCAAATCTTTCCATATATTGATGCAAGATAGGATGAGAATAAATCTTAAGGATATATTTCTTCTCCTCCAAGGCTCAAATTTTCATGCACTTTATCTTTAAATAGGGGCTGATTTTTTAGCTCCAAGAAATATACAAGTGTGCTGAATTTTGAGAGCAACAAGTGTGAGAAATTAATTCTTCCTACAAGAGTTAAAAAGAGTTCGGTTGATTCTCCACTGAATTTATGAGCTTGGACTTGGGGAATACTCAAGAAGGTGTTTGAGTTGAAGCAATTAATCTTCTCAACGGTATCTTTCCGATCAAGAGGTAAATACATATCTCATAGTTCCGCATGTTTAGGGCTTTGTATAATTCATCGTTTATTCAAAGCATGAATTTTTTTGATTTAATTGCTTTAATTCATAAGGTTAGATTTATGATAATTCTTATTTAAATTACACCCGAATAGATCTATGAAGATCCCCAATAGGGTTTGTGTTAGGACGGCGCCTCGTTGCGCTATCGTGTGTTGTGAGGAGTCGTCGGCGACAGGAGATCGCCGGCCATGGAAGTGTGTGTGTGTGCACGTTTTAGTATGTGTGTGTGTTTAGGAGTGTGTGCGTGTGGGCGGCGCCGTATCGAGATGCGCGGGTGGTGGTGTGGCCGGCGACGAGAGGTCACCGACCGGAGCTGTGTACGTGCGGTGAAGATGAGAGGGTAGTGGCGGGGGAAGGGTTTGGGGAGGCAGGGGCCTCCCTGCAATTTCGTTAATCCCGGGGACCAAGATGCAAAGCCTAAATTTTTAGGATCTTTACAATCTAGCCCTCCATCTTTTGAAAATCTCGTTTTAGCCCTCAAACTTTCGTATATAATATTTTAACCCCCAAAGGTTTTCGAGCTTTAGACTTTGACCCCCAAAACTTTTGAAAATCGTATTTTGACCCCAAAGGTTTTAAATATATCAAAAAGGCCCCAAATCATTTCTGATTTTATAAAAATGTCCCTGGTCAAAGTCAACTTTTTTCCAGATTTAATGAAAATGCCCTGCACCTTAAATGCTCCATTTAATCTCATTTTTCCTCCGTTTTAACCCGTTTTTCCTTTGTTAAAGCTCTTATGATTTTCTTTACGCCCTATGATCAAGTTTCAAACCTTCATTTTGCTTTTTTTCCTTCAATGCTTCCTCTTCAAGAAAGTTCCACTACAAGAAAAATGGTCAACAACAACCCCTCAAAGATAACCCTTTTTATGAATTTGTGTTGTCTTTCTGAAATTAACAACCTTTTTTCCGAAAAGCGTTATCTTTTTTCAAAAAATGCGCTGAAAGATAACGCAAATAATGAGAACGACAACGCTTTTTACTATTTAAAAAAAAGTATACTTACAGATTTTTTAGGAATACGTATGTTATAGTACATACCTTTTTGCTCTTGGGATAATTTCCTCTGGAGTAGATCTTGAAGTAAGTCTAGAAGCATTCAGGACATTCGGTACATTTGATGCAATTGTATGTGTATTAAAAAATCCAATAAAATTAAATTTTGAAAAAATTTAATTATTTTTTAAAATATATATGTTCTTGAAATATATTATAACATGAATATGTACCTTGCTCTTTTTCATGCACATGTTCTTGAATGTGAACCTTATGAATATTTTGATGTCATCTAGTTTCACCTCTTGGAAATGGAAGAGGGTATTGTAAAGGGTCCTAACATCCAAAATAATGTATTATTTTATATTGGTCCCCGAAATGAGCACTAACAATAATATCCCATTCAAAACCTACATTATCATTATTTCCCTCAATCGAAACAGCTGCAACTTGGTCTGTTGTCGGAGCATTATAAACTCGCTGATCTAATCTCACATCTTTTGTGATAGAAAGTTGCACATCATCTAAAGAAGAATATTCTATTAGTTTTTTAAAAATTTTGGCATATGGATTCTCTTCTAGTATTTGAGTGAGCTTCCATATGATTTCTTCTGATACATGTGAATTAAAACACATTCTATTCTTAATTTGATTTTCAGTATCAAAAAAATATGACTGAAAATTAGCTGGTTTGTTTCCATTAAGACTCAAACGTCGGAGATTGTGATAAATCATTTCTTGTACTCGAAAAGTGAAAACTCCTCATCATGCCGAAACAAGCTCTTTATTCAATTTCACTCTAAATGAAGTAGATGAAAATATGGAACTGTAAAAATATTTTTTTTTTCAAAAACCAACACTCTTTCGACTGAGAAGTGCATAGTTCGTACAATTTCTCTGGAACTTCTGAAGTTGCAAGTTTAATTTTTCCATTATCACAATAAAATGTGGGAGGCTCACACTCAAATCTTGTTGCTCCACAGTGAATGCAACTTTGTACATTTTTTAGTTTATGTTCTGACATTAAAATTAATAATTAGATAAATAATTAAAATAGAATTTTCAATTTTAAATGAAAGATGTACTTTAATACAAAGTTTAAAGAATATTAAATAAATATACCTTCAGAGTTACTGTTGCGTCCTGGACCAAAAATGAAATATAATTGATTAATTAAATATTAAACTCTTAATTGAATTATTATGTGCGCTATTTTTGACTGTTTAATTTAATTACGTGTGTTTCAGATACGTGTTTAATGCATTAATTAGATGGATAATTTACTCGGATATGGTATATAGAATATTTTTATACCATTAGATGCCTATTGGAAAAATGAGAAGATAGAAATGAACTAGGGGTCAATCGGAGACCCGTAGCTCAAACCGCGATAAAAAGGGCAAAACATGAAGTTTTGGAAAATCGAAAGATATTTACGGTGAATAGTAATGGAGATTTTTACGTGAATAGTAACTTGGATTTTTCACCCAATGAACAGTTACTTAGATATTTCTCGTGAATAGTGATTTTCAGAATTCTATAAATAGGGGTGTTTTCGATTCGAAAATCACCGTTTTTCCGAACGAACTGAAAGCGACGAAAACTTGTAAGTCTCTCTCTCTTTCCGATTTTCTACCTCCGGCCGCCGCCGCCCGTGGCCGAAAAATTTCAATGTTGTCAATTTCGGCCGATTTTCACACACGACGTAGGTCTCGACGAGACGAATCTGGGCACGCACTCCAGGACACGTCGGTAACTGGGCACAAGCTATGTGCAGGCCGAGAGACGGGTATCGCGCACGCGAGCGAGCGACGGGAGTGTTGTGCGTGCGGCGTCGGGTCCGTTGTACACGCTGTGTTCGTGTCGTTGTGTGTGTGTGTGTTGAGTCACCGGCGACGGGATGTCGTCGATCAGGAGTTGGGGGTCCCAATCAAAGTCAACTCTTTTCTGAAAATTATGAAAACAACCCTATACTTTAAAACGCTCCGTTTGAGCTAGTTTTAACTCCGATTAATCTCGTTCTTCTTCTGTTGCAACCCTAATCTTTCTCTCTTCATCTTAAGATCACATGTTTTACCTTCCACACTTGTTTCTTCATCCTTGATCTTTAGATCTTTCATTCCATCTCGTTTTTCCTATCGTTTATTCTTCGAGAGAATTTTATAATTAATATATACGTAATTAACGTAATATGGATTTAAGAAACCCTCATTTGCATGTGTAGGCTTTCACATTAAGGAAAGATCTTAGGCTTAAGATTCTAAGTTCACGAGGATTACCACCGAACAAGGTGGGGATAACTTCATAAAGACACCTATCCCTATCTATGAAGTAACTTCCGAGCAAAAGGATATATGTGCATATATACATAGCAACAAAATAAGAGTACTACTACACCATAACAAAAGGGTGTATGTACACTATCTATGAAGTAAGAACTACCCTAAACATGTACATATAGAATAACATATCGTGTGTAGCATAACATATACATATAACACGTCTTCTAGAATCATCTAATCTATATCAACAGGAGGCGACGGAGACCCCGGTCCATCCTGAGGATCATCCCCCTCTAGGTCGATCTCCTCGGGATCCTCCTCTGGATCCTCCTCTAAATTGGAGCTGCTACTGAGAGGATCATAAGGTGATGGCTACGGAGTAGTCGGAAGGCCATGCCGGCCCCATAACTCCAGCATCCCTCTAGCCATATTGCCAAAGTTGGCAATAGGCACCAGGTCGACCGATGAGAACACCAACTCATCGCGATAGAGTCTGTGCGCTCTCTCCTGCCACTCCAGAGGTAGGGTGTGAACCAAATGCAAGCACGCTCCCACTCCACTAATCCTACCCACTCACCTCTGATCTCCCTTCAACAGTGGAGGAGTCTAGCTATATGCTCCCCAACAGATCTATCATCTGTAACTTTACTCTCAAAGAAGCAACGTCGCAGCCTCTCCTCTTTAGTCTCAATCACAGGTGTTCTCCCTCTTCCTCTACCAGCTCTATAAATCCTATTCATCTGCCAATAATTTACACGAGTTTCTAATATCATATATCCATACCTGGTACGCTCCCCTCGAAACCTAACAGTTCAATGCAAAATAACATATAACAATCAATCACTCAAATTCCACAGATCTTATATCAGGAAGGGTCACCTATGGAGAGAGATTAGTGCCTATCTATATTTTTCCGAAAACCCGACCACATTTTAAAAACACACTTTTGAAATCACATTTTTCCCATTTTTAAAACCAGTTCGACCAAGTTCTCAACATTAGAACTGCTCTGATACCATCTATCACGCCCCATTTTCTTTTAATAAAAATCAGAGTTTTACTCGGGCATAAAGATAGAAAAGTAAGGGACGCATAACACACACAGAAAGAAGTAAGTAGGAGACAACAGAAGAAAGAGGTAAGGGACGATGAGAAACCTTCTCATAACAACAATCGGCCTCTACCGAAGTCAATCGATCTCACTACCGATAAAATACATCATACGCAGTGGAAAATATACATCAGGATCATACATCCTTACAAGTACCCAAAATATTACAAATCGTAAATAGTTTGAAACATAGTTTGAAAATGTTTGAGTTACATTATTCTAAACATAAGAGCCCACAAATAGGACCATCTCTCTCATCTAGGGTTCATCAGTCTCCTCATCTCCTGTATTGCGAGTACAGATTGAAGAGGTGAGTGCATGGAATACACTCGTGGGGATAAAATCCGCCTCATACTACAGATATAAATACCGAAAAATAAATTACAGTAACATTGTCACAGCACATAAAATGCACAACAGATATTAGAAATGACAAGGGATGAATAGGTGCGGAAATCCTCCGTCTTACCCTATAAACGGTCTCACTACTGTTGGTGCATTTCAAGAGGACCACCAAACCTCAACAGAGTAGTAGAAAATAGCAAGGGACGAACAAAATACATGATCAGAGTGGACATCAGTCCAACCACAGTAATATTATGGCACAACAAATATATTCACAGCATTTAGTTTTTCTCAATCATGCATTTAATAGGGAAAACAGTAAACAGATAAAAGGTTAGAAATTACCCCCACCTCGTTCGGTGGTTCCCACGTGAGCAGCAAAGTCTAAATGTCAGATAACTCAAGCGCTTAATCCAACGGATGGCCTACACAAGTTATAGTATTTCTTAAGTCCTTAATAAGTTTTATTAAAGCGATAACTAACTCCGGCGGAAAAACAATTATTAAATCACGACGGATTGAGAGATCTAAAGATTGGAGTTCAAGAAACGAGAGGGTCAGATCTGTATAATTGGCTGAATAGATAGGAAATGAAATTTGGGTCACGACGGAAAAAGAATGAGCTCGATCGGAGTTAAAATGAGCTCAAACGGAGCATTTTAGGTTTAGGGGTAAAATGGTAATTTTGGTCAAAGGGTTAACTTTGACCGGGCCCACGGACCCCGATCAACGACGTCTCATCATCGATGATTCAATACAGATGAATGATGGAAAAAACGAGGTTCGGATCGAAAACACGACGTCGGGTGCATGTCGGCACCCAACGGGCGCACATGAGCTCGCGCGGCGCGCGCGCGGCTCCCGGCACCCGGCAGCTGCCGAGTTTTCTCAGTAGCGGGTCAAGGCACTCGGCTGGCTGCCGAGTTTTCTCGGCAGTCCCATTCCCAGATTTCCCGAGGGTGGCCTACTCGACCAGGCCACTTCCCGGTGTCGCCCGGCGCGGCGGCGCCGCCTCCTGCTGTCACTCCCAGGTTCGCCGGAAACCTCGCACCGTCGGCTACCACCTCCGACCATCCCTCGCCAGATTCCGATATGAATAGTGCCTGAAAAGTACGGCGCAAAACCCTTCGATACTCAAATTTTCGAACACCAACCCCAATTTTCAAAACTCCGACCGGCGACTTCCCGTTGCCGGCGACCACTCCTTACCCCTCCGCCGGCGACCTCCCGTTGCTGGCAACCTTTCCCGGCCAACCCTAGCCACACACACAGCCTTATATACCTACTTGCATATACACGCATATTTCACACACACCAACCTACTGCCTAGCCGCCGGCCATCTGCCGCCGGCCACTACCACCCCTTCTCGGAATCCTGGCCGGCGACCCCAGTCGCTGGCCACCACCAGCCACTGCGAACACACACACACAGGAGCACACACACACACATGGTGATACATACACACATATCGGATTCTCTTGGCCGGTGACTTCCAATCACCGGCCACCCACCAGAACACCTCGTCGGCGACCTCCCGTCGTCGGCCCACCTTCCCCGCACGGCGGCGCCGCCACCAACAACATGCAACACACACACACACACACACTAACACACCTAAAAATACACACACACGCACGTAAACATACATAAGCCATTGTCCATGTCCGGCGCCGCCGTGGCCCTCCAGCGTGTCACCCTTACCTCCGGCGACCTCCGACAGCAGCTCCGGCGTGGTGGAGAGAGAAAAATAGAAGAGAGAGAAAGGTTGGAGCAAGGGTTAGGGTTAGGGTTTTGCTTTGCTTTTTTGCCGTTTTTCGGCGAACGACAAATCGGAATTGAATTTCGAGACCTATTCTGGAATCATCTCGTCGAGATGAACGTCGTGTGCGAAAATCGGCCGAAACCGATAAATTTGAAATTTTCCGGCCACCGGCCGGCGGCGGCGTGCCGGAAACAGAAAGATGGGAAGAAAAGAGGAGAAAGAAGGACTTACGTGTTTTCGTCGGTTTTGGCTCAATCGAAGAAATGGTTATTTTTTATTCGAAATCACCCTTATTTATAGAAATCCGGAAGTTACTATTCACGAGAAATATCTTGGTTACTATTCATCATTGACTTTCCGTGTTACTATTCATCGTTAATATCTTTCGATTTTCTGTTCCGAAACTCCGTGATTTGCCCTTTTCGTCGCCGTTTGAGCTACGGGTCTCCGATTGACCCCTAGTTCGTTTCTATCTTCTCATTTTTCTATTACGCATCTAATGATATAATAAAATCCTATGTTCCACGTCTAGGAAAAATATCAATTTAAAACATGCGTTAAACATGTATCTGAAACGCAGGTAATTAATTAAACAGTCAAAACATACGCACAAAATTATTCAATTATGAGTTTAAATATTTAATTAATTAATTATGCATCGTTTTGGTCCGGGGTGCTACAATTTTGCTAAATGAGAGTAGTGAAATCGCTCAAAGTGTTCACCATATATATATATATATAAATGTACAATTCAAGTATAATCCATGTAATATACATGTAGATCATCACTTATAGTATGTATCCATTAGATGTATAATGATTAGTAGCATTGATACTTGTGGTGGATTTGATGGAGGTATGAGAGATTTAGTGTAGCTTTATCTAATGTGACATGCACAAATAATTGTAATCATGGTAATTATACATGAATTTATGTTCAAATTAATACATCATATGGGTCAAATAATTTAATGCACATATACTATGTTAGGAAATTTATATTTAGATTTTGATGAGACAAAACACATATTTAATAGGAAATTAGAGTATCTCATTTTTCACAATGTTTAAGTGAAATTAAACTAGATTTCAGTCTATAGATTAGTTTGAAAAATGAAGTAAAACAAGACTTTGTTGCAAGTTGTAGGAAAACAGTTGCTGCAAGTTGCGAAGAAGGCTAAAACATTGTATGCTGCAACTAGAAAGTTACAGTAGACATACTGCAAGCACACTTGCTGCAAAAAGACTAAGGTTGCAGGATATGAAATGTTGCATGCTGCAAGATGAAAACAAAAGCAGACAATCAATATACAAACATGATAATGATGCAGTACGAGGAAGATTAAGCTCTGTCAAAGATTTAGTCATTGCAACAGATCAAAAACTAGCCAACAGAGACAAGTTGAAGGATGCAGTGCAGAGAGACAATGAACATGATATACCTGGCCTGATAGACTGTATAAAGCTGCAATCTAGTACAAACAGTTTTAAACTTGCAATGTAAGATAAGAAATCTTAAATGCAAGCTCTACCATGCATTTAATGCATGTCCTACACCAAGGAAGATGATTCAAATGTTAAGGATTGTGCCTCCTGCATTGAGTATAATTCTACACCTATAAATAGAGGAAGAGAAAACTGAAATTACTACTGAAATTACAACTCTCTAATTAACTAAGCAAGAAGCTCTCAAGTTCTCAAGTACTCTCAATAGAAAACAAATTTTCAGTCACTTAACCTCATGAAATAGTTAAACAATCGATCTAATATTCAGATATCTCAAGGCTGCTTACAACACCAATTAAAGACCCCTTTTTATATACTTTTACCCTGTGTTGTGAGCTTGGTTGTTTTATGAGTCCACAATTGATAGAAAAATAGTTCCTTGTTGTGTGTTATATTGTCAAGAGTTTTGGCAATAACCATGTGCGGGCTATAGAGATCTTGTGTAGATCTGTCTTTGGAACTTGCAGCAACCTAATTGGAAGTTGAATTCTAGTAGGTGTTTTCTTGTTAAGTTGGAGTTTGTTAGGAAGTGGCTTGTAAATCAAAAAAGCTTAACAAAGTTTCTCAAGGAGTAGAGTGGACGTATAGGGATTACACCATCCTTGAACCACTATAAGACCTTGTATGTTGCTCTTATACTCTTACATTTCTTAATATATCTATTTACTGCATTATATCATATAACATTACATAAAATATCTTGTGAAAACTAATATTTCAAAAGGATTTTCAAATGACCCTATCTATCAAAAGTTTATTTTCCACTACAAGAACTCTGAAAGTTAAAGTAAACAACACTGCTCAATAGTGATGTAAGCTGAACTATATTATGCACTATAAACTTGTATAGGTTGCAGTGCTGAAAGTTCGAAAGTTTTAAAAAATCAATAGAGGTTCATTCAACCCCCCTTCTGAACCTCTGTGCCACTTGGACCAACAAACTACATATTAAAAATGTACTTAATTATACTTGAACACATTAGTCATGTATCTTGTATTAATTATAAAAATTATTTTACATGTAACTTATCTATTTTTGTTCTTTCTTTACTCGTGTATGTCGAGTGCATCACGATTGAACTCGATCTCCTCAAGTAGCTATCCTACAAGACTTCTTTAAACTTAAAGAAACATTAGCTCATTTTTCTTGATAAATCCTAAAACTCATCGTAAGTGCAAAAAGGTTATAAACAATAGATTATTTAAAAGATTAAATTTATATATAAAAATATGCTACGTAAATTTTATGAAAATAAGGTGTTACACGGATTTGGATCGATCCGAGTGAACCATGCACCAAGTGCACAAGAGACCAACTCGCAAGAAAATCATATTTGTTATGAATTCATTGTTTAGATTTTGATAAAAGAAAACAACATTGTAATAGGAAAGTAGAGTACTCAATTTTTCACAATGTTTAAGTGAAACTTAGATTAGTTTTGAGTCAAGAAAATAAGTTGAAAATAAGTTGAAGATAGGATTCTGATCCTTGCTGAGTGTTTAGCCTTAGGAGAAAAGGTACTAATTCTATGTGAGTTTGTAGAGATCCTATGTGGGTCTACCTTTAGGACTTCAGCAACCTATGTGGAAGCTAAGTCTTAGTAGGTGTTACTTATTAGGTTGATAGTTGTGAGGTCTTGTCCTATAAAACAACTTGTTTAATTAAGTTTCTCATCAAATAAGGAGTAGAATGGACGTAGAAGGATTACACCACTTTTGAACCATTATAAACCTTTGTGTATTTAGCTTTCTGTTTTAGCAATTATGTTGATATATCTTGCTACATTCATATATCTGATCATACTGCATTTAAAACTTTGCTAAAACTCATATTTGTAAAAAGGTTTTCAAAAGAAACTCTATCAAAGTTTTATTTCCGCTATGTAAAAGAACTTTGGATACAGTAAGTTACTCTGCATTCTAGCCCAGTAAGTTGTACTGCATTCTGCGCTGTAAACTGTTATAGGTTACAGTACAATAAATTTGAAAAGTTTGAAAATTTGATAGATGTACATTCACCCCCTCTGAACCTCTGTATCACTTGGGACCAACAATATTACTTATAAATTACACAACCCCATATAAAATGGCCGGTTTGGGATCTTCCTGGACTCGACTCTTTTTTATTCACAATTGATTTGGGCGACAAGTCAAATTATGTTTATAACTTTCACCAAAATAAAACTTGGTAGTAAGACAAATATTTTCAACAATTAAAATTGCGCTAACAATCCAGCCAACATTTAAATTGCACTAACATATGAAATTTCTATGCTAAACATGAAGATGCATATTCAATTCGACGAAAATCAAGATCATGTAGAGTTGAGAAAATAACTAATCTTCACCAACATTAGTGAATTGAGCTTTTTTATTATGTGATTGACATGCAAGCTTTACAACTAAATCATCATTTTGATGAACTGAATAAAAAATATTTTAATCAATGGCATGTATTCATCCTAGAGATTCATTTTCTGCATTTGATGAAAATAAGCTACTCTTGTTACCGAATTTCATCCATCTGAGTTTCCTGAATGTGTCTTTTATGAACTTAACTGAAAATCAACTTGAGAAGTTAATTTTTTATGGTTGTTTGAATGGAAATTAACTTCTCCGGAGTGGTAGTAATAGAAGGTGTTCATCCCAAGATGGTTGCTACAAGAAAATATATTATTTTTTTATTATTTATTTGTTAGTTAAGTTGTCATTGAGCTTACACTTGTTACTACTGCCAAGACTGGAAGAGGTTTTCGACAATAAAATTTATCAAAAGTTCATTAGGCAATTGAATGGAAGATGAATTATTAAATTATATTTAGTAACATATATAAAAAATGATATTTCAAAGTGTTAGTAATAAAGTTATATATTATGCAACAATTTTGGAGAGAGATATTTGATGAAAGTATTTAGTTATACATTTTAAATGTTATTGTGATTAAGTTAATATTTAAGTGTATCAAAATTGATATCGATATATAATTTTAATTTTAAAATTTATTTAAAATTATTTTATTTTATATTATTAATGTTAATTGGTTTTCCTCAATCAAATTTCTACCTTTTTTCACTGCTCATAAGGATTACGTTTTCATGCAGATCATGCTCATAGGTTGATTATCGCTTTTCTTTATTCATTTACATAAAAGGAAATATCTTATTGCTTAACTGAGAAATCCTTTCAGCCATTTTGTTTTATGGCTTAGATGCCTTTGTGTGGCTGACGATTAATTAGGGAAAGGAGACCCCAAATTTTGGATATATGCAATGGAATGGGTCCACCTTGTAACACCGCCAAAGTAGCCCAAGTTGCCACGTGGCACTCCAAGATTCATCACTAAATCTTTTAAAATTTATTTAACTAAAATTGAAAGGTAAGGCTGAATAATTAATAGAGAGCTCACATCTTACCATCCGGATTCTCTATTATATTTTGATATATTTTATTTTGTATTCATCATTTTTTTTATAATATTCACCATGTGTTAGTGTTAGTGTATATTCACTTAATTTCTGATGAATATTTTATCATATGAGATGAAACATATACCGAAATAAAACATTTGGTTTGCAAAACTTGTGATCTATACATACATATACATACATATATATATATATATATATATATATATATATATAGTAGTCACAAGCATTAGTTGAAACTAAGTCTTAGAAGCTAAAATTTTCTCCAAATAAAGATGGCTGGTTACTTTAAACAGTCTCTCTCTTTAGCTGATATTGATTCCAACATTGAATTCACAAACTATATTTCAGGGATAAATCCATTAATTCATCAACATCCCACAAACTTGAACATCCATAGTAATATGATGGGATTTTCTATTGATAGTCTTCTTCCTCAGTTATCCGAATCCTCTGGATACTCAGAAAATTTGCCTGGATTATTTATCCATGAGGATAACATGAAGAGGGCAGCCAACACCCCTGCAAACAGTACTCCTGCAAACTCATCTGATAATGGGATGATCACAAAGAAAAATGTAAGTTTCTTTTTGAATAATACTTGAGCTAAATTTTGTACAATATGATACCCTTTTTACTTGATTAATTTCTTGATTTTTTTGCATATGATATTCTTGACGATATATTGAGATATTATTTGAACAGGGAGTGTCACGAAGAGGAAAGAAAACGAAACGTGATGAAACGAAAGAGACGAAGCCAATGGATGTTGTTCATGTTAGAGCCAAGAGAGGCCAAGCCACTGATAGTCATAGTTTAGCAGAAAGGGTAAATTAGTAATGATATTTTAATTTTTTTAAGATATATATATATATATATATAGATTGTTTTATTTTCTTTAATTAACTGTATGAAACATATGCTTTCTGTATCAGGTAAGAAGAGAGAAAATTAATGAAAGGTTAAGATGCTTGCAAGACATTGTTCCAGGATGCTACAAGGTGTGACTAGCTATTAATATATACCGATAATAATCGATACAATTTTTATTTTTTATGAATTATAAATAGGTTGATCATAATTAAATTGTTAACCAAATTATAAACAGACTATGGGAATGTCAGTAATGTTGGATGAGATCATCAATTACGTCCAATCCTTGCAAAATCAAGTAGAGGTTAGTAATTAATTCAATCCACAATGAATAAAATATTAATATTTGATTTTTTTGTAAATATTGATCACAATTTGACAAATTCTCTTCTTTCTTTCTTTTTTTTTTTCGGTTCAGTTTCTTTCGATGAAGCTCGCAGCAGCAAGCACGTTTTACGACTTTAACTCCGAGACGGATGACCTGGAGACAATGCAGGTATATATATATATATATATATATATATATATATATATATATATATATATATGATATTTGAAACTTCAAAATAAACATTTTCTTCTTCTTATTTTTCATATAATGCGTACAAATAACTATACAAATGTATGAATCATCGAAGTTCTTTTTTTTTTTTTTTTCATTATTATTATTATTAATATTGTAGAGAGCAAAGGCAATTGAAGCATTGAAGATTCAAAATGGTGTCAATCATGGAGTTCAATCTGCTCAGTTTGGTCCATTAGGCCTTAATTTTGACTATTCTCAGTTTCCACACAATAGATGAAAAGATTTTAAATTTCCCTCTCTTTTTCTCAATTCAATCTGTACCATTAAATGCTAGATATGGGAAAAAAAAATTAATGACACGATTAAGTCAAAACGCAATATACTAATTAATTGTATCCATTCACACATGTGTTGTTTAATCAATTCTTGACAAAGTTGATTGTAACATTTTTGTCATTAGAAATTAATGATTATGAGACTATATAGATGTTGATTATTGCCGACAATATGATAATATTTGTGATAATCTTGAATCTCATTACTATCCCACGTGTGATTAAATGTGTCATCAAACCACCTGAGGCTCCATATGGGTAAAATGATATGAAATTCAAGATTTGAAATAAATGAATTTCAAATCCATCAATAATGTTCAAAAATTAGTTCAAAATGAAAGTGATGGGTTTCAAATCCGCATTTATCCAAATACCATCGACGAATTTATGGCTATGAATTTTAGATCTCTCATCAAATCATTCCATCCAAATGGAACCTAAGTATCTTCTCGTTGTTGTTGTTTACATTGTTGGGAAATTAATCCCCAAGGGGTAAATAAACAAGAAATAAAAAGGAAGAAAAAATCAACAACACAAGATTTTAACGTGGAAACTCCAAAATTGGAGAAAAAACCACGACCCACCGAAGAGATACCACTATATGATAAATTTCTACAATCATACAGAATTTCTCTCTTTCACTCGACACTCATACACTATTACAAGTCTACAATGATTCTCACCTTTCTCACAAGACTCTATTAAAGGAGATTACGAGAAAAGAATTTTAACTAGAATCAAACACAAGACTAAAGTGTATTGATTGGTGTGTTTGAAACCAAAACACTCAGACTTCTTAAATAGCATTAGAAAGTCTCCTCCTCTTCATCTCCAAACCGACGTGGGATAAGAAAAACATTTTTTTATTTTAACAAACTCATAGTCAACGTCGAACTATTTCACAGGTCTAATTTATTATCATGTCGTCGAAGTAATTAGCGTAGATATAATATGTAAGACTCCATCCTCTATTAATTTGTATTGCTTGATTGAATTTTTCATAGCATGTTTTCTCAATTATTATCATTTATTTTGTTGGTATTTGAAGAACTTGTTGTGCTTTTCTTTTCATCTTTTTGGTCATTTTCTTGAGTGGATGGCTTGTCCTCTCCCATTATCAATCACTAAATAGACAATTCCATTAATATCTTAAAAATTAGTAGGTCCATCAACAACTATGTCAATATATGGGCAACAACTAATGGTAAAATTCTTGAAAACTTTTGCTTGCCTATGCTATGGAATGAGGCTGTAAAGAACACACAATTCATTGATTGTCTGATGGAACTCAATTTGAAACATCTCAATTAGTAAATCAAAACAATAAAAAAACTTATTAGCAACAATAAAATATTGTCACAAAAACGTTGATATTTGTTGTAAACACGTTTTGTGACAACATTTTATCACTAAGTTAGCTAAGTTAGTATCTCAAAAGTCTTCTCGCAAATAGTCTTTTGCGACAATATTGTTGCCGCTAATATATTAGCGACAACAATCATGTTGTCACAAATAATTTTTTTAGTTATTTTTTAATTGTTTTTTATGAGAACTTGGTGTCAATTTATGTTATCAATTTTTACAATATGTTGTCGTAAAAAATAGACTTTTCCCGACAATTTTTATTGTCAGAAAAAATTTATCGCAAATTCTTATTTTTTTTATAGTGAATAAAAAGCTATCTCGTTTCACTTAATTAAATAGATTTTATTTATTAGATATCCAAAAAAACTATTTTTAGGATGACGAGTTGACGACTAATAATTATCTGTCTTGTGACTGGTCATTAATCTTTTATATATATATATATATACACACACATACACAACAGCCATGCCTTGATATTCATACTAAGATCTATTCAATTTGAAGCAATGAATTTTGTGCGTGCATGTCTGATGATCGCAATGTTAAACTAAATTGATATCATCAACATACGTGTGACATGTATTGATGATAATGAAATAGAAGTTTAAGAAAAATGCATGTGAAATAGTGCAATCCGAGTTAATATAATGTAGAGGGTGTGCATCACATTAGGATATAATTCTACTTGACATGATTATGTTAAAAGTAAGTTTATATAAAATTTCATTGCAATTATTTTAGTTTTGAGACATTCCCTCAAGCTGGATGTCTAGTACTACTAATACTATTTATTTATTCTACCTTACACATGCCATTATAATTAGTGCATGATTTCCCAACATTTAGTAGATAATTATTCTATGGCATTAACACATTGAGTCATGATGACCATATATTCAACTCTCGTTGTTTAGTGTCTTTTCTATAATATTCTTCTCTTTTGACAACATAAATAAAATAAAATAAATAATAAAAATAATTAACAAATTAATAAATAGTTAAACAAGAGCATTCAAGGAACAAACAGATCTCTCCAACATATATCACTATGCAAATTCATGTAGACAGAAGCAAGTGGTACCTACAAATAATTCACACTAAATCTCATGGATGTTGCCAATTCATGATATGAATGATTGAAAAGGGTTTATTAACAATAAAATAATGAAATCTCTCCCACATATATGTAGATAAGTTTTTATCTAGCACCAATGTTTGAACTTATGCAGCTAACTTTAACTAAAATACTACTCTTTTTATTTGAAAATAAGTATCGTTTTAAAGTTTAAATTTTATTTCTAATTAAGTGTCGTTATAAATTTTTTTGTAAATTTATTTCCAAATATCTCTAGTAATATTTTTTAGCTTAAATTTAAGGATTTTATACGATACTTTTTATGAAATTAGTTTAATTCTCTTCCAATTTTGAATTTTAAATTCTTTGATTAGTAAAGGGTATGTTTATCTAATTTTTATATTCCTTAATTTATGACAAAAACTCAAAAACGTACAACACTTATTTTGAAATATAGTAAGTGATACATTTGGTAAAATGCATCTTATAATATATATCTATAACTATTCACAAATATTTTGAAACGTCTCCAAAATATAAGAATGTTCAAAAATCTCTAAACTATTGAAGAATATTTTAAGAGATTCCTAAACTATTTATGACAAGTGTTTGCAAAGATCTCTAAACTATGAAAATGTTCAAAGGAATAACTTACTTAACACTTTGCCATTATTTATCAATATTGGCAAACATTTTCATAGTTAAAAGATCTTAAAAATATTCGTGGATAATTTGAGACCTTAAGATCCATACATTAACAAGTGTTTTATAGTGTAATAAAGATGACAAGCTGCAATGTACCACAACTTAATTTGTATAGAACTGGGACTCAATAAGGAACCCATGAATAGATATAAATAAATAAATAAATATATATATATATATATATATATATATAGAGAGAGAGAGAGAGAGTTAGAGAGAAAAAGAGGAATGAATGAGATGCATTGCATCCATGAGAAAACAGCTTAGAATGGGCCAGAGTTTGCCTCAAAGAGAATGAATTATGTGGGATCTCTAAATTGTTTAAATGATAAGAGTTTATAACCTTTTAAGACCACTTTCATTCTCTTTCAACTCAATCTTTCTCATAGACCCCCTTTTGACCAATTTTCTTGCCTGTTTCTTGGAGCATATGCATGCACAAGGAGGAGGAACCAACCCTCATTGGACCCCATAACAACATATTGGATAGAATTATATTCCTAATGTATTAACTAATAAGAGTGACACATACATGCAGCATATAAATGTTATACATCAGGTGAAGATGGGACATTTCCACTGCAATGGAGGTACTATTATATATGGGCAAGTTCAAGGATCCCAACGTGGTGGTGGTAGTTAGTATGTCAATATACGTTTTATGAGCTTAATATTAATCCCTTCTTCACTCCCAAATTCTCATAACCCACAAAACAATATTTTATGAAATCCACATTATTCTAACGTGGCATTGTTTTTAGGTATTTCGAATAATGTGATAGTTAACTTATAAATATATAAAAGTTCTTCCTTCCAACTTCAAATTTATACTACAGTGCTACTTGAGCATTTTTTCGCATGTGAAAGTTTAGGCGGGCCAAAAATGGTTATGAAAATAGATTAGAGCGTATGATGTTGTTCCGAATGTCACAACATCACACAAAATATAGAACACACAGCAGAATAAAAAAAACGATGAAGAAGAAAGAAGAAATTGAAATTTTCGTTGAAAAATTGGTTGTTGAAAGTGGTGGGTGGCACCATTTTGACCAATTGTTAAGTGACTAAAAGTTAATTCTTTTAAGGATTGGATGTCAAAAGATTAATCTACGTTTGGAGTAGATAATCGAGGCATTTTGAATCGCTCAAAACCAATTTTTGGTGAGTGAGAAATTAAGCATAAAATTTGACCACTTGAAATAAGAATGAAAGGTTGTGGATGTGGGAGGAGTGTTTAACTATCCCACATAGGAAAATGGACATTGAAAATGCAAGTATAAGTTAAGCCATGAGAAGAAGGTTAGTGATTAGTATACTATTGGAGTAGTATGCTTGTGCAACACACGCGTTCGTGCGGGGCTTGGCTCGTCTCAGCACTGCCCGGCCCGACCTCGACTGTGGGCCTTGGTCCTTGGCAATTGGATGTTGGGCTGGACTTGGGCGGATCGGGCTCGCATTTTACCTGACCCGGGTTTATCTTTTTGGGTCAAAGTTGCGGCACCAGGTTGCTACGCACCCACGCCAGAATGCAGCAGGAACATAATGTTGTTGTTGAACAACACTTATTGCAGAGTAGAATGCTATGCAGCGGGAATAGAATGTTGTTGCTGAACAACACTTATTGCAGAGTAGAATGTTGTTGTTGAACAGCGGGTGTTGTTCACGTCCAAAATGCAGCGCCGGGTGCAGTAACGTGTCCAGAATGCAATGCCGTGTTGCAGGGTCATGTTGCCAAATGCAGCGCCATGAGTGTTTTTTAACCGTTTCTTATTTTTGAATGGGCCGTTAACTTGCATTAAAAGACCTATTTTTGGACAGTAAATTCCCATCAATATCAGGTGTAATCCCCATGTTGGAGACCTTTATATAGGGGTCATCATGCATCATTTTTTACAACATATTGAAAATGAAAATCCTTATATTGTTTTACATCCTTGCATAAAGCTCAATTCTTAAGCACTAGAAGTTCGTCGGAGCTCTCGAGTTTGTGGTGCTACTACTCTAGAGACGAAGTCATTTTATCTTTGGAAGATGAAACACACGGTCCAGTGAGCACTACCCTGGACGTATCTCGTCATAAGGAAAGAGGGTCTTCCTCGACTCGACTTTCTATTTGTTGATTTTTTTTTCTATTCAACATTCTCATTGCCCATTGTCGGGTACTATTTTCCAACAATCTTAAGATGAGATAACAATGTTGAACAATGACTGAAACCTGATTCCTCCTACCGAGGTTTTTCCTACTGGCGATGGAAATCGAGTTTCTCCTACTGTTACCACCAATGCAGCAACTACGACTACTGTTGTTGCATCCTTATCCTCTGTTGTTGCTGCAACCTTGAGTGCAGCAATACATCCTGCTGTTTTGCCCACTACTGAAAAGCTCGAGAGGTTTACGGGCGAGAACTTCAAGAGGTGGCAATAGAAGATGTTGTTCTACCTGACCACCGTCGGAGTGACGATGTACCTAAAGCAATATCCCCCAACTGTTGTTGAAGGTGATACAAACATGAAAGCGCATATTGTGCTTGATGCATGACTGCATAGTGATTTCCTATGCAAAAACTACATCCTGAATGGGATGAGCGACTCGCTGTATAGCGTGTATACAAGCTGCAAGACAACCAAGAAGCTATGGGATGCTCTTGAAAAGAAATACAAGACCGAGGATGCCGGTGTGAAGAAATTCATGGTGTCTCGGTTCTTGGAGTATCAAGTGGTGGACACACGTCCTGTGATGGACCAAGTGTAAAACTTCTAATTGGTTGTGCACGAGGTTCAAACCGAGGGCATGAACTTGCCCAAACCTTTCACTATTGCTTGTGTGATCGAGAAGCTCCCACCTAGTTAGAACTTCAAGAATTACTTGAAGTACAAACAAAAGGAGATGACCCTCGAGGACTTGATTGTCAAGCTTCAAATCGAGGAGGACAATAGGAAGGTTGATCCTAGACCTCGTAAGCCAATAGATGTTAAGGCCAACCTGTTGGAGGGCAACAAAAGAAAGCGCCCTAACCCCAATCAAAACAAGAAGGGGAAGAAGCCAGTGAAGAGATTCGATAAGTCTAACCATATGGCTAAATAGTGTAGATTGCCTAAGAA
This sequence comes from Scutellaria minor, assembly GCA_954870855.1. Lineage (NCBI taxonomy): Eukaryota > Viridiplantae > Streptophyta > Magnoliopsida > Lamiales > Lamiaceae > Scutellaria > Scutellaria minor. The sequence goes on along the minus strand of OX940729.1, from coordinate 16,837,562 downwards.
AAACAAAGGCAAGCAAGTAAACTTGGTCGAGCACAAGAAAGACTTAGATGATAATGATCTTTGCGTCGTGGTGTTTGAGCCAACATGTTGGATAACCCAAGAAAATAGTTCGTGGACACGATAGTCACTTGTCATGTTTTCTCGGATAGGGAGGTCTTCTCCTCCTACAAAGTTGTGAGTGAAAAAAAGCTCCACATGAGCAATAAAACTTCATCCGAGGTGGTTGGAGTGGGAAATGTGGTTCTAAAGCTCACTTTGGGCAAAGAGCTCACGTTGAAGGATGTGTTGCATGTCCCGAACATCCGCAAGAACCTAGTTAGTGGTTCATTACTTGTAAACTATGGCTTCAAGCTTGTCTTCGAGGCGGAAAAGTTCATTCTTACGAAGCATGGTGTATTTTTGGGTAAAGGTTATTTAGTCAATGACCTATTTAAGATCAATGTAATGGCCAAGCTCCAAGTTGTACCCAAAATGGTTAATGAAAATGTAACATCTTCTTCTTATATTGTTGAGTGTTGTGATTTATGGCATAATATATTATGACATGTAAATCTAAATGCTATAAAAAGGTTGGTAACATTGGACTTGCTAAATTAACACACAAAATAAATGTGAAGTGTGTGTTGAAGCCAAAATGGCTAAGCTACTTTTTCATAATATTGAAAGGAGCACAAAATCTCTAGAATTAATTCACACCAACGTGTGTGATTTGAAGTTTGTGCAAACTAGAGGTGAGAAAAAATATTTTATTATTTTCATAGATGATTGCACAAAGTATTGTTATGTCTACCTCTTGAAAAGTATAGACAAAACTATAGAAGCTTTCAAGAATTACAAGAATGATGTAGAAAATCAATTAAATAGCAAGATCAAAGCTATAAAAAGTGATAGAGGTTGAGAGTACGTGACACCATTTGAGGAGTTGTGTTCACTAAGTGGCATAATTCATCAAATGACAGCTCCCTACTCGCCTCAATCGAATATCGTGGTCGAACATAAAAATTGTACTTTAAAAGAGATGATGAATGTCGTGCTCATTAGCTCGGGATTACCACAGAACCTGTGGGGGGAATTCATTTTAACGGTGAATTACATACTTAATAAGATTCATTTGAAAGGAAAGAATGAAACCCCTACAAAATGTGAAAAAGACGTAAACTATCGTATAAATATCTCAAAGTGTGGAGGTGTTTGGCTAAAGTGGAGGTACCACCTCAAAAGCAAATAAAAATTGGTCATAAGACGATCAATTGGATATTTGTGGGCTATGAAATAAATAGTAGTGCTTATTGTTTCCTAATCCATAAGTTGGAGGTACCCAACATGATGGAGGGAACAGTGATAGAATCGAAGAATGTTATATTCTTTGTAAATGTATATCCTTGCAAAGAAAAGATAGAAATGAGCTCAAATAAAAGAGTTTTATATCAAGCTACAAGTAGTTTTAGTCCTCTAGAAGAGGAATCTAGACGTAGCAAAAGAGTGAAAGTTGCTAAGAACATCAGTCCTAATTTCATCACTTATATGTTGGATGATGAACCGAGGTCGATGAAGGAAGCTCTATCGAGCTCTGATACTCCACTTTGGAAAAAAATGATAAATAGTGAGATCGATTCCATCATGCAAAACAACACATGGGAGTTAGTTGACCTTCCTCTCGGTTGTAAGCCCTTAGGATGAAAATTGATGTTAAGAAGGAAATATAAGGCTGATGGAAGCATAGACAAGTATAAAGCTCGTCTAGTAGCCAAATGCTTTAAACAAGGAGAAGAAGATGACTTCTTCGACACATATTCGCCCATGATGACAATTACGTTGATACGTGTCCTTCTAGCGATTACTGTTTTGCACAATTTTGAAATTCACTAAATGGATATGAAAACAACATTCCTAAATGGTGAGTTAGAAGAAGAGATCTATATGGATCAACCTGAAGGGTTTGTTGCACTTGGACAAGAAAAAAAGATGTTGTTCGTACTTGTTGTTCGCGTCCAGAATATAGCGCGGGGTGCAGTAACATATCCAGAAAATAGCGCGGGGTGCAGTAATGTGCTGCAGAATGTAGTAACGTATCCAAAATACTGCAAACGTCGTGTTCCAGTGTTGTGTTGTAGAATGTAGTGCCATGAGCGTTTTTTTACCATTTCTTATTTTTGAATGGGGCGTTAACTTGCATTAAAAGACCCGTTTTTTGGCAATAAATTCCCATCAATTTCAGGTGTAACCCCCCATGTTGGAGACCTTTATATAGGGGTCATCATGCATCATTTTTTATAACACATCGAAAACGAAAATTCTTGCATTGTTTTCCATCCTTGCATAAAGCTCAATTCTCAAGCACTGGAAGTTCGTCGGAGCTCTCGAGTTTGTGATGGTACTACTCTAGAGATGAAATCGTTTTATCTTTGGGAGATGAAATGCATGGTCCAGTGAGCACTACCCTGGGCATATCTTGTCTTAAGGAAAAATGGTCTTCCTCGACTCGACTTTCTGTTTGTTGGTTTCTATTTTTTGTTCGACATTCTCATTGTCCATTGTTGGGTGTTATTTTCCAACAATTCCCACAAGTATAAATACTCATGGAGTGCTAACAGGGCAAAATATTACTTGTGAAATTGATTACAAAGAAACACAAAGAAATCTTATGAAAGACTCTCTTTGAAAACATACACATCCAAAATATCTAACAATGAAATCCTATGGACGTGGACGAACAGTAGAGAACATCAACAAACCTATCTAAATGAAAAATAGTCAAGAGAAAGACATCTCTATGACTTAACAAAAGACAAACAAGGAATGTTGTCCAGGATATTCTTCACATAGGCGAGATTGCACTTGAAATATTTCTCTTCTCTCTTGCTTTGTGCGTTCTTGCGTACACCAAATGCAATCTTTAGTCTCCAATATATAAACTCCAGGATTCCCATGAAATAGGTAAGGTTGTTCATGATCATCATGTGGATTTGCTAAGTTTTAGGGATTTGTTACCATCTAAAAGAGATTTGATATCATAGAAGATATATATCCCTAGAATGTAAGGATTTGAAACTTGATCAATACTCTTCCTTCTCCTACAAGAAATATCATGGAAGATATATATATTTTAGAATGTAGGGATTTGAATCTTTATCAATACTCTTCCTTTTCCAAAAAGAAATAAGCGTTAGATGGTAATTTAAATCTCCTAAAATCACAATGAAAAATATAAAAAATTATATTTTGTGAGAAATGTAAAATAAAATAAATAAGAATTGAAAAATTAAACTATAACAGCATGTACCATATTTTCATGGGTGAAATACTTTGGACCATCTCAAGATTTTGTTGAATACCAACTAAACCTCAACAGTTGTGGAAATTATACTACTTTCTATCGGAATTTGGTTAGATTATCTAACAAATTTTGAGATACATGTTTGAGAAGTTTGCATTTGTTACATTAATCAATTGATGTTTGATTATAATTTATATAGATCATAGGTTTTATTCAATACTTTAACCGAACATTGATGAACAGTGGCAGAAATATATTAAAAGTAAACATATATATTTTCTATGATTATACACCTAATCTTATTAAGATATATTTCTAACTATTATATGATACTATATACATACATATAATATATATTGATGTGAGAAATATAACAATAAAGTAATTAAAAAATAAGATAAAAATATAAAATCTTATTTAAACTTGAAGGGATGACGGTACATAATTATTTTAGCAAACTACTAAAAAAAATTCTCAAAATCTTATTTGAAGTATGAATAAGTAACCGATTTCTACTTAGAGGAAGAATTTAATAAATAAAAGAACTTTTAACCAAATTAATTATAACATCTTTTTTTCCCTTTTTTTTCTCTAGTAAATCATACTTAAGAAAATAATTTATGGTACTAAGAAATGATCATAGTCTACGACGCGCGCCAGTTTATTACATGAAATAACCAATTGACTATTAATTAAAAAATAATCTGGCTATCTTATATATATATATATATATATATATATATATATATATAAAGAGACACAAAAGCTCCTGTGCACCAGGTGCATGGATCTAAGATCCATGCAATCCGGGTAAATCCGACCTGGATCCGTGAATTTCTATTTTTTTTTTTTTCCAAATTTTTGTCTTGACCTTTATGTTAAAAATGTTTGACCTTTATGTACAACTATTCCTACCTTTATGCACTGTAACTTAGGAAAAAATGAAGATTTTCAACATAATTTGTACTATGTATCTTTATGTGATATCAATGTGACATTTTATGTTATATTATGTCACCTTTATGTACAAATATTCTGACCTTTATTCACCTTTATTTATTATATAAAGGTCATAATATTTGTACATAAATGTGACATAATATAACATAAAAGTCGCATTGATATCACATAAAGGTGTACAGTTCAAATTATGTTGAAAATCTTCATTTTTTTCATGATAGTTGTACGTAAAAGTCACACTAATACAACATAAAAGTCACAACCTGAAGTAAAAAAAAAAAAAACTTAATTCAGAAACACGCGGATCCGAATCAAAATTAGGTCGACCCGGATTGCATATACACCAATTGCACACAAAACCAACTCAAGGAATGACCACTAGAGACTTGTAACAAACTGATAATTGTCTCACATTTAATACCTTTTTCATTGTTTTTATTTTGAAATATAAAATTTAGAAAAATATTTTTTTAATTTCAGAAAAAGAAAAATTAGAAAATGACATAACTATGAAAGTGTAGGTTTGATACTAAAATTTTTAAGATCTTAGATAACTTTTGAGAAAGTATACTAATAAAAAAAACGTAAACTAAATCTGATGACAATGTTTAAAAAATCTTAAAGTCAATTTTTTATAATATAAAATCAACAAAAATATATATTATTTAAATAATAATAATAATAATATAAAGGTTACAATGTTAAATAAATAAATTTTAAAAAATAAAATTTAAAATATTATTTATTTACACACATTGTATAGTTTTTAAAAAAATAGTAGTATAATTAAAAAAATTAAATATCTAAAAGAATTTAATCTGAAATGTCACGCCCCGTTTTCTTTTCATAAAAAAATATCAGAGTTTTCTCATTTTGGGCGTGAAGAAAGAAAGGGGAAAATGAAGTGCATGAAATAAAATAGAAGGAAAAAGGAGAGGATAAGAAGTGTTACATTTGAAACATTGGATACAACCGATAAAATAGAGTTTGAAACCTTACGCAGCGGAAAAACATCAGGATCCATTACAAAGAAGGAGAAATACAGTTTTCTTTTTCAAACGAACAACATAGCTTTAAAAGACAAAATCAGAAGATGGACACGGCTGATAAGACACCCCTCTCTCTACGCACCATGAATCTCTTCATCTCTTGTAGGGTGAGTACAGAAAAGGGGTGAGTGCGTTGAATACACTCGTGGGGATACTTTCCATGTTCAAACAATTATTATGCAGTTGCACAAATCAATCGTATATATGTTCGGCAAATAAACACATCACATATATGGCACAACATGTAATCATTTCCTTAACGGACAACCCAGCCCATCCCCAGCTACCGGTGTATTTACGGACCACCCTGTCCATTCCTAACGGTGTATTTATGGACCACAATGTCCTTCTCTAATGGTGTATTTACGAACCACCCTGTCCATTCCTAGCGGTATATTTACGGACCACCCTATCCATTCCTAGCGGTGTATTTACGGACCAACCTGTCCATTCCTAGCGGTGTATTTACGGACCACCTTGTCCATCCCCAAAATAAAAAATACGCACACAATATTCACAGTACATAGGGTTCAACAATTCATATATCAAATAGGGAAAATAATAAACAGATACAGTTTAGAAGTTACCCCCACCTTGTTCGGTGGTTACCATGTGAGTAGCAAGTAACAAAAATCAAGTATCACAAAACACCTTCTAACTGATAGCCTATACAAGTTATAACGTTTCTTAGATCCTAAATATGTATAATTAAAGGTATAGACGATATCGGTGAAAAATACGATAGATAGAGATAAGTCGGAACGGAAGACCTAAAGATTGAGGTTGAAGAAATAAGAAGGAAAGGTCAGTTTAGTATACTGACATGAAAGAGGGGGAGATTTGGATCTCAACGGAAAAAGAATGAGCTCGATCGGAGTTGAAACGATCGGTAAAAACGAGACGGAACGGAAGATCTAAAAATCGAGGATGAAGAAACGAGAGTGGAAGTTGAATCCAACAATATAATAAGATAGAGGAAAATATTTGTGTTGCAATGCAAAAAGAATGAGCTCAATTGGAATTGAAACGAGCTCAAACGGAGCGTTTTAAGTTTGAGGGACGGTTACCCGGTGCCGGCGCGCCCAGCCCCTGGTGCCAGCCAGCCTCTCAACCGTTTTCTCCCCCCCAAATTCCGACCATGGCCGACGACACCACCAGACACAGCGACACAACGAGGTGCTGCCCCAACACTCAACTTCCATCGCCGGCAACCAACAGTCCGAAAACACACACACTATCACGGAAAACACACACACACCAGCCTACTAACACTCTCAACCACTTTCCACCACCACTTCCAGCTCCGGCGCCGCCACCCACGGTGGTGCCACCACCCCCAAATGACAGCCCAACATCCCGAGAAGGTCAGCCACTACTCCGGAGAAGGAAGAGAGAGAGAGAGAGAGAGAGAGAGAGAGAACCGAGGAGAGAGAAAGGGTTGAAAATCATGAAAAACAAGGGTTAGGGTTTTCCGGCGACATTTTTGTCATTTCCCGATGAACGAGACATTGGAATTGAAATGCAAAACCTATTCTAGACTCGTCTCGACGAGACCTACATTTTGTGTGAAAATCGGCCGAAACCGACAACTTTGGATTTTTCTGGCCACCGGCGGTGGCGCGGAGACGGTGTCGGTGGTCAGAAAACAGAAAATTGAGAGAGAGAAGGGAGGAGAGAGAGACTTACGTGTTTTCGTCGGTTTTGCCTCGTTCGGAAAAACGGTGATTTTTAAATCGAAAACGCCCCTATTTATAGAATTTTCGAAAAACACTATTCATCAAAAATATCTAAAATTACTGTTTATGGGGTAAAAAATCTCGAGTTACTATTCACCGGAAATATCTTTCGGTTTTCCGAAACTTCGTGTTTTGCCCTTTTCGTCGCCGTTTGAGCTACAGGTCTTCGATTGACCCTTAGTTCATTTCTATCTTCTCGTTTTTCCATTGCATATCTAATGGTATAATAAAATCCTATGTTCCATGTCTAGAAAAATATATCCATCTAAATCTTGCATTAAACACGTATCTGAAACGCACGTAATTAAATTAAACAGTCAAAAATAACGGACATAATAATTAATTCATGGTTTAAATATTTAATTAATAAATTATGCTTCGTTTTTGGTCCGGGACGCTACATGAAAAACTTTGTAATTTCCTTTTAAAAATGTAAATACTACTAAATTATTTAAAAATATAAATATCAATAAAATTTATATTGTAAATTCTGTAAAATAAATTTCAAGGATCATTGTAAACTTGAAATAAAGCTAAATTTAATGGTCGGTGGTTCATGAATAATATGATAAATATAGCAACATATATTCTAATAGTTAATCATATGTTAATCAAATTACATTATATTTAATATGAGTTTGGATGATAGCTAGCTATAACATAAAATCCTGTATATATTTTTCCAATAATGTTTTATGTTTTCTAATTTTACTAATTCAATTTTTTAAACTTGTGCAGAGTCCTTATGCTAATTTATTAATAATGTACTTAGAGTTAGTGACTATCCACACGCCAAAATTTTCTAAACATATTAAGTTACTAAATACACTCCAACTAAAAAATTTATAACCTATAAAAATTCTAACCACATCCCAATACAGTGAAACCTCTATAAATTAATATTGTAGGGATCGGGAAAATTTATTATTTTAGAAAGGCATTAATTTATCTATAAATTAATAATTTATTAATTTAAAGAGTGTTTTTCCAATACGATGAATAAAAGTTTATTTTTATAAAAGTGTGTGCATTTAATATTAATATGCATTATATTCATTGAACTACTAGTATAATAAATATATTCATCATACATGACGTAATAATTTTATTAATTTGTTCAGAGCTTGGAATAAATTGTGGCAATCATCATCGAGAATAATGTGGAGGATGACGATGATGATGATACAATACCTTTAAAACCAGTTACGAGAAAGGAAGCACTTATAGCATCTAGAACGCTTCACAATTTTTTGGTGCAATTTGGGAACACAACATCAAAACTATTGGATGAGATAAGAAAAGTTAGAGTTGAGATCTAAGTAGATTTGAAGTTTAACAAGAAGCAATCAACAATAGATTCTTATTTTACTAAATTGTCCTGGTTATTTTTGTAATTTTAAAAAAAAATTATTAAGTTATGATATTGATGGGACCACTAATTTATATAGGTTTTGAAAAATTATTATCTTATTATCTTATCGAAATTGGTAAATTTTTTAATTGACCCAAGTCAGGATCGGAGAAAATTATTATTTTAAAGAGTTTATTAATTTATAAGATATTAATTTATAGAGGTTTTACTGTATATTCCGATTTTAACCTTTAGAAACAAAATCGAAAAAAGAAAAGGAAAAAAAAAACCCTCCCTCCTTGAAGGAGATGTCCTTTAATAAGATGTCAATATAATAAATAGTTAAGGATTTTAATTAATGAAGATTATTAATTCAGTTATTTTAGGTGGTCGTAGTGTTTAGCTAGAAACCAACTATGATCTGCATTCCAATTGTTGGGCTTGCTACTAACAATAACTAGGTCCTACGAGGGTTACACACGTTAAGTTTGAACTAGATCAATAAGCCCGTTGAATATAAGTTGTGGGCCTAATATGATTAGGATATGTGTTGGGCCTAATATGATTAGGCATAGGTTATGGACTTTTGCTTTTTATTTGGTATAAATAGATGAGCCTAAACCAAATTTATGATATGAAAACATTATTCTCCATACACAAAAAAAGAAAACACGTTTCCCCTGACTGAATAGAAAACGTAGTTCCTCCAGTAAAGAAAAGAAGTTTCTCTACGTTCTAGCAAACGTTTTTGGAGGAGATCTAGGAAGAGTTTGTGTGTCTCGAGTAGAGGAATTACATTTGTGATTCCTGGTCTTCGTCATCAAAGGACATGCATCAAGAGGTAAATCGTTATTTATATTGTGCATGAGATCCTCTTCTGTTTTGATGCTTGGAAAATTGTTTTCTTCTATTCCGCTGCGTAGTATCAAAATCCTACACTCCTTCCATTCCCTCTCTCGGTCTTCTTTCTTATCACCCCACCCCTCAACTTTCTCTCATGGCCATTTTTTAAGCTTGTGTGAGTTTTTTTTTTTAAGATGAAATCACTCACACAACCGCAATCTTCTAAACAAATAAATTTGTAAATCAAAATTTTTGAAATGCTTAGTTCAATCTTGACTGATCGAATATAGAGAAATCCATTTGACCACTAAACATCGAATGTAAAGAGATATATTGGGCACAAATAAGTTGAATAAATTGGATTCGACTTGTTCCAATCGAACAATATTGAAATCATTCGACTCAAATAGGTCGAACAAATGGTATTGGGTTCAAATCGAACACATCATGTAATGTGCAATCAAGACAGGTCGAATGGTGTGTTTTTCAGTGAATTTTAATTTATGAAGTATTTTACTACATCGTATAAAACTATAAAAAAAACACGATAAATATTACATTGTTTCATCCAAATATTTTCTCACACCATTATAATTTTTTAGGATTAGATTTTAAGAAATATGAAGAAGGAACAAGATGTGATTTTTTAGGGTTTAAAAAAAATTTGAAGAAGGACAAAGATGCGAAAAAAAGGAGATATATTTTTTATTTAAATAAGAGTATTTTAGTTTTATTGTGGGCAATATTAGAATGTGTATAGAAAATGGTGGGGTATGTCACACCCAATAATTAAATGACGTTGAATTATATAACTAATTTTCATTATTATTTGATTTGATTATTATTTGATTTATTTCATTTGTTTATGATGATTTATTTCATAATTTACAATTATTTATATGCACAAGTTGCACGAATCTTAAATCCGTGCAACAGGGTCGACCGGATCCAGAGGTGTATTTCACGTGTCCTATGCACGCCTCACACACCCACACGCGCATCCACGCGCCCAAACCCTAGTTTCACAGTTATATTGGTCTAACATTTTAGTTTGACAAACCTAATCTTTTGGTTACGTTCAGATAATCTTTTGCAGTGTATGACAAACCTATAATACCTTTCAAAACCTTTATGTAGTAATAATATAACCTTTATGCATAATAATTTAACATTTTTGTTATAATAATATAACCTTATGTTATTCTTTAAGTATATAAAGGTTATGATATTTGTACATAAATGTTATGCTAATATAACATAAATGTTAAATTGTTATACCATAAAGGTTTGAGCTATACTACACAAATTTTTATAGTGAAAAGAGTCTAAGTTATTCAGTGAAAGGTAATGAAATTTGTACATAAAGATTATACTATTACAACATAAAGGTTATGACATAAATTAGAAAAAACTAGGCCCGGATTGGGGCCGAACCCAATCCGACCCTACCTGCGTACAACCAATTGCATAGATTATGATCCATCCACTTGGTGCACACAAATACTATTCATCATAATTATTAGTTTGATTAGAGTGATGAACGATGGTTAATGATTTGTATTCAGAAGGGAAAAAAAGAAGTGTCCCGTAAATTAGGGTTTGACATTGCAGCCGCAAATTTCTTTATGCAAAACAATCTCTCCCGTTTCAATCCAATAGTAGCAGCAAACACATGTCCTGTTTTTTTTTTCCATTTTCGATTCCAAAATTAAAACCCAAGCTTTAATCTTTGGGTGCGGCTATCCACACCCTAGAATTTACTAAACACACCCCTTTTCTAGTGTTTTTATATTTTTCATTTGTATAGAAATTAGGTGTGTTTAGTAAGTTTTGGGGTGCGGATAACCGCACCCTTAATCTTTATCCGTACCCTTAATCTTTATGTGACAATCTACAAACTCTATCTATTATGTGTATTTGTTTACTGACTTTGCCTGCAAGATTGAAAATTATGAAATCACACTTCAATATTGATTTTATCCCCCATTTCTGATTTTAGCTGTCTTCCGTGTATATTTTTATATTGAAATTTGAACTGACTTAACTACATTAGTCAATATTTGTTGTCAATGTGTTTGATAAAATATCATAACTTAATTAGGTGCGCCATGAAGTTTGAGAAAGTTTATGTGGAGTGATGTCATATATTAGTAGAGGTGGTAAGTACGATATACTGAAAATTTCAACCCATACTATATACTGTATCGAAAAAAAATTTATGCATTTTTTTTGATACTATACCAAAAAATTTAATAGACGGAAATTTCGGTATGCACATAGCTTATACTGTGAGATACTGAATTACCGAAATTCAAGTATACCGTAATTTATCGTTATACCGAAATTTCAGTATTGCCGAAATTCAAAATTATACCGAAATTAATAAGACTGCAAAATATATTTTATGAATTATTTCAAAATTACAAACAAATCTATTGGGTCTTATATTATATGAGTTTGAGTAAGAACAAACTTCTGGGCCCAAAATTATTTTCTAGAGTTTTATTTGATTAGCCTTAGTTAAGCCCAACTCTTCTATACAAATTGGGCCACAAAGATTCACCTCACCAACCCGGTTCCTGCTGGTTCACCTTCCATTCTTGTGTAGAAAAAAGAGTTTCATTCTTGTGTAGAAAGAAGAGCTGATTAAACACACACAAAAATCAGTGGAGAAATGCAACTAGGAAGGGAGAGATAGTGAAATAAAAAAATCAAGAAAGAGATTGATCCGAAAATCACAAAGTTCTCCCAGTTTGTACACAAGATTTCTACATTTTCATCTTTGTGTTAAAAAAAATCTAGAATTGCAAACTTTAGGGCTTTGTGAGAGAGAAGATAAAAATTAGTGGTAGGTGAAATTAATTGATTGAAATTTGAGGAGTAAGAACTTACATTATTCACAACATTAGCATCCTTCTCATTCACTTTTTGCAGTCCCAATTCTTGTATCTCTTCAAATATTTCGTAGCCCTCTCTATAGTGCGACAATTATCATGTAACCACTTTGTTCTTTGTGAACGTAGTTCTATTTCAAAAAAAATGGTGGTCATTCGGTAAAAACTTTCTGTAATTGTCGAACCATGATTGTTTTCTACTCTTCGGAAGTGTGAATGCATCACTTTCATCCATATAGTGCGGACATGCAAGTCTTCTAGTAGTATTTCACCCAGACAACATTGAAATACATGTATTGTTCTTTCATACACATCCAAGGCGGCAGATTGTACACAGTCAAAATCATGGGTCAAAATGAGTATTGTTATCCTGATTGTCCAAATGATTGAAATCTATCAGTGCAGAGACTCAACCTTACGTTTCTTCCCTCATATGCAAAATCAGGATACATATTGTTGAAATATTTCCAAGCCAAAGAGTCGCAAGGATGTCACATTACCCCATCATTTACTAATTGTGTGTGTCATGTCATGTCTCCTATTGTAGCATTAGATGTGTACAACCTTTGTAGTCGAGGAGTGAAAGGAAAATAATACATCTTCCGAGCAACAAACTTTCTTTTCCGAGAAGTTGTTTCACTAGAGACTTTTTATATCGAGATTTTCCGCAACACTTGCATCTCACATGATCGGTGTCTTCACCCCAAAATATCATGCAATTGTTAACGCAACAATCTATTTTCTCGACCGGTAAACCCATTCCTCGTAAAAGTTTTTTTCTTTCATAGAAACTTGTCGTCACTCTATGATTTTTCGGTAGGGTCTCCATCAACAATTGAGTTATCCCATCAAATAACTTTTCAGAAATATCCTACTCTAGCATTTTTTTCTATTACAGGGACACATAATATTTTCTCCACTCATCCACATATGTTTAGAAGTTCCAAATTGGATGAACTTGTCGAGAACATTATAAAATTCATCATTGAGATATCCATTGGTTAATCTATTGTACATTCACTCACGATTCAACAACATTGTGTTATTTCTGAATGCTTATTAGATGTTGAGATTAAATTATAGTTAAAGATCAGGACACATTTTTTTATGATATATTAATTATTTATACATGGGATGAATTAAAGAGAGATTCGACTAGCTATATATTCTAAAAATATGAGAATATATACAAACATCAAGATGGTCCCAAGTGGTCAGAGGTTCAGAGGGAAGGTGAATGAACCTCTATCGATTTTTCAATCTTTAAAATCTATCAGAGTTACAGGTTCCTGATTCTTAAAAGAAACAACAACCTGACTTGATTAGAAACCTGGCAGAATGCTGATTCAGGTTTCTAACCCAGCTTTCTCAGTATGCAGCGGAATAAACAACGATATGGTTTCTTTTGGAAAAACAGTTTTCTTTGCAAGTATGCTCTTTTCAAAACACTTTATGCAGGATGCTTATGAAATGCTCAGCAAGATAAATATAGATAGAATGCAATGTAGCAGATATATCAAAACAATAAATACACAAGGGTTTATAGTGGTTCGAAGGTGGTGTAAGCCTTCTACGTCCACTTTACTCATTCACAAGGAGGAACTTCATTAGGTCAGTTCAAATTACAAGCCTCGCTTTACAAACTTCTTCCTAACAAGCTACGCCTACTAGAACCCCAGATTCTAGTCGAAGGCCACAACTCACAAAGGGTACAATCACATAAAGGGCAAGTAGCCTACTTCTAGACTACACACTTAACAAGTATACTATCTTCTCAACTAAGTACACCTAAAACAACCTAGCGCACACAACACAAATGGTTAAAAGATAAATGTTTCTTCAACTGTGGTGATGAAGTCAGTCTTGAACTTGATAGCTTGAATGCTTGGTAGATTGATTGCTTCTTCGAAGGTTGAGTGATTGAGCTTAGTAAGATTTTGAATATAAACGACTTGAGAGATTTTGCAATGTATGTTTTCAAAGCTTCAGTAGTCTTCATGGTCACTCCATCCTTCTATTTATAGATCTTTGAAAAATGCCCATTGAAGAAAGGCATTGTCCTTATTCCATTTTAAATTTGATCTTCCAAATCTTTGCAATTAATGTGATTGAATAGCTGAGAGGAGAAATCTTGTCCTAGTCTGATTTGCATTAATGGCACCACTCCTTGGTTGTAGTTCTTCTCTCACATCCAGGTGACATCTTCTTATTGGTCTGGAACTTTACTTTAGTCAAATGGATCTTTTTCAGCAACCTTCCTCGTACAACATTCAATGTATATTCCTCGTATAGTGATAAATGAGCTAAGCAGGAGTTGTCAGCTTGCTGTTTTGTCCTTCAGTGCTTGTATATCTTAGATGTCTGCTTTCTGATGTGAAACAACATTCTGTTCCAGAGTAGCTTTCTTGTCTTGACATCTGATTGTCAGCTTCTTGACTCGACTAGCTTCCTTAGTCAGACAATTGTTCAGTCTTCAATGTAACTTCCTGATCTTCTGATTGCTTGATTCTTCTTTGGACACGAAGTGTTCCTTGAAGTTCTGTTCCAAACATTTTTCTTTATCTTTCTAAAGACCTACTATTATATTCATAAAGATATGCTTATAAGTTTATGTCCCACTTATAAAATGTGGAGAATGGGTACTCTAACTTTCTATCTAAAGTTACATTATCTCATCAAAACCTACATTGAAATCTCCCAACAATTTCCCCTTTTTTGATGATGACAAAACCCATAAAGAAATAGAACTAAGCAGTAAGATCAGGTGACTACTTATAAGAGTAAAAAGTACAAGTATGCAAAATATCCTCTTTGCAAAGTGAAGAGATAGCTTACCGTAAAACAAAATCCAAAGTATAGAATATAGAAGTTCTTTTACGAGGAATGTTTTAACAAGGATGAATTGATAGAACTCGTAAGCATGCTTTCTTCAACTTCTTGTCCCTCAAAACAACTTCTTTTGAACTTGATCATTTTCTGAGCTTCTTCGCTGATGCTGTTTTGCTGCTTCTTCAAACTTCATCCCTCTCCACCAGTTCGAGATAGAATCCTGATAAGACTTCTCTATCTGCTTGGCTATTTCAAGAATCTAAATCCATCTCAACCAGAAGTCTTCATAGTAGAAAAGTTGTTTTCCTTTCTTGACCTTTTTTATCAGCATGTCTTGCCAAGACAACTTTCCTTCTATTACCAGATATTGATACTCCTTCAGTGTCTTTTCGTATGTGATAAAATTTTTGAAGTAACCAGTCTTACATAGATCCCTAAAGTATCTCATGTAGGCTGATCTTTTAAAGTTGCGAATGTCCTCGAATTTTGGATTCCTATCCTGGGATAGAATGATCTTGTCGAAGATTTCCATGTGCCAGAAGGAAGGGTCAATCACTTTCTCTGATTTCTGTTCAAGTAGAATAGAAACCTCAGCTGGAACTTTGTCGCCAGAGAAATTGGGGGCTTCTTGATTTGGGTAGGAGTGTCTCTCAGTATTGTAAACTCCATTGCCAATAACTCCTAGCCTTGAAATCCAGTTAGACTCTAATACCCTTTGATCAGTAGGTGTTCTATGCACAACAAACTGTTGTTGTTTTCCCTGTTGTTTTCCTCCATCTCTTCCAGTTTGTTGCCTTTGAGTACTTTGTCTTGTTTTAGTAGCAGCAACCTGTGTTGTTGCAGTATTGCCTGCTGGTTGAGAACCAGCATCCCTAGTACCTGCACCACCTTCTTCATCATCATCTCTTTTTTTCTTTTTTGGATTAGCATCCTGATCAGCTCCTGAGTCAGATCTCTTTTGTTTGCTTCTTCTGATCAATGTTACCTGATCCTCATCCTCTTCTTTATCAAGTTCCCTTGTTGTTGTATCAACAATTTCAGAACCGGACTCCAGTTGTTTCTTTTTTTGTTTCCTCTGTCTTTGCTGCTTTCATTCCCCCTTTTTGGCATCATTAACAAGAAAGCCCTGTTGGATGACGGCCTCAGCAGCTTCAGCTACTTCAGCAGGATAGACTTTTCCCATAATATATCTCATTTCTCCCATTAGCATGCCCAGTGTCTGGTATCCTTCTTTGAGATCAGCGATGTCCTTGCTTTGGGAGAAAGAACTTTTCTTGAGATCAGCCAGGTCAAGTCCATGTACATCTTGAGCATCCTTTACTTCTTTCATATTCTGTTTCAGGTCAGAAGTAGCAGTTTTCTGTCGTCCTTCAAAGGCAACTCTGGATTTCGTCTGATTATTGAACTCGTTGTTTAGTTTGTCATTTATAGTATCGGGTAGCTTTTCTATTATCTTCTTCAAGTCTTCTAGTGTTGAAGCACACTGCTCCTCATTCGAGATAATTTTATTGACTAAGTCCAATCTATGACACTCTAGAGTTCTTGTAAGTTGCTGGACATCATCCATCACATTTCTGAGTGTCAATTCTTGAGTGTCAGCATGAGTCTCAACTCCAACCACTGGTCGAGGGTCATGAGGAGAAAAGATGACCAATGCCTGATTCTCACGTCTGTTGGCCTCTTCATCATTTTGCTGCGCTGTCTCTGTATGTTTGGCAGTAAGATATCTCATCCTCTCCTCTTGAGTAAGTAGAATATCTCATCATCTCCTCTTTCCAGGTTCCTTAGGTGGAGGAGAGTCGGATTCATCATCACTGGAACTGGATTAATCATTACCGTCATTGCTTGGTGGTGGATCAGAAGTTGTAGCAGGTTTCTTGCCTTTCGAAGGCAACTCAGCATCCTTCACAGCTGTCCTTTGTATATCTTTAGCAGAAGTTGTCTCAACAGTATTCATGCCAAGAGTCAGTGATTGAGATGTTGTCTCAACAGTGACCTCGGGATTAGCAACCTGGTCATTGATGGGGGCCTGACTTTTCTTAGCAACCTGTTCAGTAGTAATGATTGCTTCATGGGAAATGACAATTTCCTGCGTCATCTCTCCAACTGTTGCTTTCTCAACGACTTCATCTGCTTGAATGGGTGCAGTTGTAGTCGCCTCAACAACCTTCTCAGTTGCATCATCAGCAGCCTGACTGACTTCAAAATTATGTACAATGTCAGTGGATGCTTTAGCAACTAGCATTTCATTCGTTGTTCCATCTCCAACAACTTCCCCCTCATTTCCATTATTTCTTCCAGCCGTTTCCCCCTCAACTACTTCATTTCTTTCTACATCAGCCTGAGGGTTTTCTTCAGCTATTTGTGCTGCTACTTCAGCCAGCACAGGGAGTCCGGCCTCTACAGCTTCCTCCAGTGCTTCTTCATCGACAAACTCAGTCTCAACAGTTTGACAGACTGCTTAGATGATAAGTGTTGTCGCTCTCTCAACAAATTCATCATTGATGGGTGGGGTTGCAGAGTAATCCAACAGCTGTTCATCTGGTCCACAGTATCAAGGTTAGTGATCAGGAAAAGATTTGTGATACATGTGTAGGTTGGGGATTCACTTCCTTCAGCAGGTCTAGAGTTGGATTTCTTGTGCTGCAGCTCTCTTGAGGGTAGGAATTGTTGAGCTCTACTTGCTTCAATTCCTTGTTGTAGCATCCTTCTGTTAGCTTCTTCTTCAGAACAGGTAGCTAACTGAGCTCTCGCCAGCTCGACTTTAGATGAGATCCTAATAGTCTCGGTGCTAAGGCTCATCAGTGTGTTATCTGTCTCGGCTGTCATTGACTGTTTCCTCACCATTTCTACTCTCTTCTGCTTATTTGACAGAAAGATGTGTAACTCATTCTGTCTCTCCTCAATGAGATCGATGAAATCATCAGTATGTCTGACCATGAATTCTAGCCTAAAGAAGGGTAGGAGTCCCAGACGATCATCTTTCTGGTCTACAAAGTTTCTTATCCAAAGCAGGATGATATCTTCTACTTCAAACCAGTCTTCCCACTTAACTAGTTCCTTTGCTGGGCTTAGCCTCTTTTCCCTCCACTGTTCATATGTAAAAAGAATCCTTTTAAAAATGGAATTTGGGGTTTTATCCAATATCTCTATTGCATCATCAGCACTGATTGATTCAATGGAATCCTTTACTCTGTTCAGAATGTCAAGCTCTTTCAATCTGTTTCTCATGGTTGAGAAACAAGCATGCCAACTGAGGTTTTGACCAATCTTCTATGGGAATTTGTTATAAGAGCCTCTGCTGCAGTGATTTCATCTATGTCTTCGGAGTCTGAGCGTTGAGTCTCTGTTGGGACAACAACCTGATCTTCCTGAGCAACAGGAATTTCTGCAGCGTTGCTCTCATCAGGGACCTGAGGTGATAGATCAGCATCCTGTTCTACATCCATAGTGGCAGGATCCTCAAGTTGCGGGATCAGTAAATGTTTTTCAACACTGGTTGTGGCCTCCTCAATGGCAATGTTGTCAGTAGAGACGATGGCCACAAGTTTCTCAGGGATGGGGACTTCTTCCTTAGGATCAGAATCCTACAGTCTCAGAGTTGGTGTCGATTTCTTCTTCTTCGAAATGAGAGCAACCTCCTTCTCTTTCTTCTTCTTTGAATGAGCAATCTCATTTTGCTTCTTTTTTGCTGGCGGGGGTAACAACTTTCTTAGCCCTAGCTTTCTTCACACCAAGAAACCATCCTGCTGCATACCCAACACTCCTATCCAGAGGAAAAATTTTGTAGCAAAGTATTGAAGAGATGACAATTCCAAAACCTCTACCTGATGAAGTTTTGGTAGCTTCTTCCCAAAATCGCTGAAAAACTATCCCTGCCCAGTTGACTTCTACTTTACGAACCACAACAATCATCATTCTGAATCTTATTATTGTGCACTTGTCAAAGCTTTCACACCTTCATTCCAGTGTGTGTACAAGTAAGTCATGAAGAAGCTCATACGCTAGCTTAAGTTTCTTCTTTCCAAAATTGACAGTAGAGACCTTCTTCACTGAATCCAGTTTAAACTGGTTCCAACTTTTTTCCAGAAATTCTGACCCATAGGAGGCTAGGTCAGAAAGTGTCATGCCTGAGTTGGATATTCTGAAGGTGTGTGTAATGTCTTCAGCAGTCAGTGTCTTCAGCAGTCAGTTTCATTCATTTTGAATGAGATAGTCTTCTTATCCTCTGATCGTGTTGCAAAGGCGTAAAACTTTTCAACAGACAGGACAGAGTATCTTGTGTAGGTTGTAGTAAAAAGCCTATTAAGATTACTTTTGATGATATGATCCTATACCTCGGTTAGAAGTTCCTTGTCCTCATATGGAGATTCATCTCCAAGCAGTGTGAAAGGATTCACAAGTCTTACTTCGATAACCTTGGTTTCTCTGGATTGAGCCATTGATGTTTCAGAAAAAGCTTTGAGAAAAAGGGTGAGAGATTTGGTTTGCAAAAAGAATGTTTGAGGAATAGAGTGATATAATGATGTGAATGAGTGATTCAAGGGTTTTGGCGGTTTTGATACATCCTTTGATTCAAAACCATTCAACGGTTAAGATTAAGAATATTAAGGGGCGATTCTTATCAACGATTGAGATTTGAATTACAGAAGGACAAATCTGTAAAACGTCTGAGATTGCGTCAGAATTGGAATCTCGTATTTCTCTTTTTCCTCTAAAAAGGTAATTTTTTGCATTTAATACAGTTGCCAAATGGTCGTCCTTAATCATTGTTTAAGGTTATTGTTGGCGATATGAGGTTGTAAGATGTATAAATGCTGATCAATAAATACTTTCTTCAGCAACCTCTTTCAGTGACCTGATTAACCTGTCATACATTGATAGAGAATGAAATTGAATACTGTTCGAGGATCCTGTTTATATGAGGATCAGTATCCTGTTTCAGCATCTTGGAAATTTTGATATTTGGGATACTGAGTAAGTATAGAACCTTGAGAGGGTTCCCCCTTACTTAGGAACCTTGTATTTCTTTACTCATTGGAGCTTGATGATACTAAGCTTTGTTCTCAGCATATCTTGATTCACATAGGGTTTTGTGAAAGTATCAGCTAGCTGCAAGTCAGTACGCACTTTCTTCAGTAAGATGTCCTTCTTTTCCACATGATCTCTAATGAAGTGATGTTGTACATCAATGTGTTTTGTTCTTGAGTGGAAAACATGATTGTGAGTGATGGCAATTGCACTGGTGTTGTCACAAAAGATAGGAGTTTCCTTCTCTGTTATACCATAGTCCTTCAGTTGTTGTTGTATCAATAAGATCTGTGCACAATAACTTTCTGCGGCTACATACTCAGCTTCAGCTGTTGATGTTGCAATAGATGTTTGTTTTCTGCAGAACCAAGAGATAAGTCTCTGTCCAAGCAACTGACAGGTTCCACTTGTACTCTTTTTGTCTATCTGTCAGCCTGTGAAATCAGAGTCTAAATAGCCCTTTAGGTTGAATCCTCCTTCTTTTGGATACCATAGTCCAACATCTTGAGTGCCTTTTAGATATTTGATAATCTTTTTTACTGCAGCGAGATGTGACTCTTTTGGGGCTGTCTGAAATCTTGCACAAACTCCAACTGCAAAAACTATGTCAGGTCTACTCGCTGTTAGGTATAGCAAGGATCCAATAAGTCTTCTATACTTGGTAACCTCCACATCCTTTCCATTTTCATCTTTATCCATGCTGATAGATGTGGTCATAGGTATGCTTACTGAAGATCCATTTTCCATACCAAACTTCTTGATCAACTCCTTGGTGTACTTGGCTTGATTGATGAAAGTTCCATGCTAAAGTTGTTTAACTTGTAGACCAAAAAGGAAACTGAGTTCTCCCATCATACTCATTTCAAACTTGTTTTTCATGAGTGAAGAGAACTTAGCATAGAGATCTTTGTTTGTTAATCCAAAAATAATGTCATCAACATAGATTTGAACGAGCAGTATGCTGTCACCATCCAGTATTCTGAGGAGAGTCTTGTCTACTATCCCTTTCTGAAATCCATTCTCGAGAAGGTATAGGGACATTGTATCATACCAAGCTCTGGGAGCTTACTTTAATCCATACAAGACTTTCTCTAGTCTGAAGACTTTATCTTTAGCTTGCTCTTCAAAACCTGGTGGTTGTTCTACATAGACTTCCTTTGTTAGGAGTCCATTCAGAAATGCACTATTCACATCCATTTGGTATACTTTCAAGTCATTATGAGCTTGTAGGCCAGAAATATCCTAATAACTTCAAGTCTTGCAACAGGAGCAAATGTCTTATCAAAATCTATTCCCTCTTGCTGGTAGTATCCTTTTACTACCAATCTTGCCTTGTTTCTGACCACAGTTCCTGATTCGTCTATCTTGTTCTTGTATACCCACTTTGTTCCAATAACTCCTTAATGATCAAGTCTTGGACCCAACTTCCATACTTGGTTCCTCACAAATCCATTCAGTTCCTCTTGCATAGTCTGAATCCAGTTACTGTCCTCAAGAGCTTTTCCAATATTCTTGGGTTCAACTTGCAAGATGAAGCATGTAAACAGTGACTCTTGAGGTCTTGATCTTCTTATTCTAACTTCTTCGTTAATATCTCTAATCACGAGTTATCTAGGATGATTCCTAAGCCATTTTCTGTCAGGCTCAAATGTGAATATATGGTTGTTGAACAATAGTTTGTCGTTCATCATCACCCCGTCTTTGATTACTGTTTGTCTGTTGATTTCTGTCCGCTTGTTGATCAATATCCTGTGTTACCGCATTTCCTGGTGCAGTGAGTTGTGAGCTGCTTACAGTAACATCTTCAGCAGGTACTGGAACTCCATCTATGTATCTGACTGTTTGATCTTTGATCTTTAACTTGGATATATCTTCTCTTAGCTTTTCCAGATCAGCAGTATCACAATGTGGTTCATCAAACACTACATGAACTGATTCTTCAACAACCAAACTTCTTTTGTTGAAGATCCTAAAGGTCTTGCTTACTGAGAAGTATTCCAAAAATACTCCTTCATCAGATTTCTCATCAAAGGTCTTCAGGTATTCTTTTTCATTGTTCAGGATGTAACATCTACATCCAAAGATGTGAAAGTATGAAATGTTAGGTGCTTTCCCATACCATACTTCGTAGGGAGTCTTGTCATGGTCTTTGTTGATCAGACATCTATTCTGTGTATATCATGTTTTGCTGGTTGCTTCTGCCTAAAATCTCTTAGGGTATGTTTGTTTCGGGTTTATGTAGGATTAGGGAAATCCGATTTTAAAATCCAGGGATTTGTAAATAAAGGTGAATAGTTAAAATTTATGTGTGTTATGAGATTTTATAGCGTAGGATTATTACTGTAGATGTCAAATCAATGCTGGAAAATTTAGTAAGTGTAATATTATATTATTAGTTGATGTAATAGGTTGGAGTATAGGGTTAATTATAGTATTTTTTTTAAATAGAGTAGGATTTTGATAGATTTTATAATCCTTGACTTAAGTCCGTAAACAAACAAGGATTTGAGATTTCAAAATCCCAAATCTGGACTTGTGAAACCCGAAACAAATATACCCTTAGGTATTCCAACATCAACAATCATCGTTTTTGCAACTTTCTTCATAGTCCTGTTTCTTCTTTCTGCAATTCCATTCTGTTATGGAGTCCTTACTGCAGAATATTCTTGACAGATCCCATTCTCTGAACAATATTTCTCAATAAACTTGTTTGTGAACTCAGTTCCTCTATCAGATCTTATCTTTACAATACTCAAGCTCTTCTCATTCTACACTCTCTTCATGAATTCTGGAAGTCTGGCTTGGGTTTCAGATTTCTTGGCAAGGAAGATAATCCAAGTGAATTTTGAGTAGTCATCCACTATTACAAGGGAATACTTCTTCCTACTCATACTAATAGGCTCTACTGGTCCAAATAGATCCATGTGCAGAAGGTTCAGTATCCTATTTGAGGATCTTTGAACTTTGTCTTTGAATGAGCTTCTTGTTTGTTTTCCTTTCTGATAGGTCCACATTGTCTTTGAATGAGCTTCTTGTTTGCTTTCCTTTCTGATAGGTCCACAAACATTTTCCTTCTTGTAAGTAACATCAGGTAGCCCTCTCACTAGATTCTTCCTTGTCAGCTTGTTGATTGTTTTGAAGTTTAGGTGGCTCATCCTCTTATGCCATAACCAACTTAGCTCTGGGGTGCTCTTTGCTATGAAGCAGGTTGGTTGTTTTGTTGATTCCAATCAGCAAAGTAGATGTTGTCAGTTGGTCCCAAGTGGTCAGAGGTTCAGAGAAGGGTGAATGAACTTCTATCGATTCTACAAACTTTTTAAAACTCTTACTAATTAACAGGTTTCTGTCTCAATTAAAGAGAACAATATCCTGTCTCAAATCAGTAACCTGGCCCTAGACTATATCAGGTTGCTGACCTAGTATCAGAATGCAACGTAGCGGAATAGACTTGATAGAGTTTCTGATGAAAACCAGTTTTCTTTTCCAAATATGATTTTAGAACAATCGTTTATCAGGATGCTTATGATAGATGCAATAATATAGATATGCAAATAATGCAATGCAGCAAATAAGATAAGCAGTAAACATTTATGGCTTATAGTGGTTTGAAGGTGGTGTAACCCTTCTACATCCACTCTACTCCTTCTTAAAAAAGAAACTTCGTTATGTTCAGTTTGCTTTACAAGACTCGTCTTTACAAACCTCTTCCAAAACAAGTTAAACCTATTAGAATCTAAGATTCCTAGGTCAAATCCTACACAGGGTTTACAAACTCCCACATAGGGAAACTCTCCCACACAGGGAAAGATAGCCTACACAAGACTAACAAACTTAGCAAGGATCAGATCCTATCAACTAAGTACACCTAACTAAAACAACCTAGCACACACAGCATAATGGTTAAAAGTATATGGTGATTTCTTCAACTGGTGCAGCTCGAAGACAGCTTTGAACTTGAAAGCTCGAATGTTTGGCTTGACTGCTTCTGAAGGTTGAATGACTGAACTCGAAAGCTTGAGTAAATGTAGAATAGCAAGATAACTTAGAGAGCTCAATTGTTCAGTTATCTTCTCAGTTCTCTTTATCTTCTATTTATAGATAATGGAAAATGCCCGTTGAAGAGAGACATGATCCAAGTTGCAATTCAAAAGATCTTCAAATCTTCACAATTAATGCGGCATGAAAGATCAGAGCTTCATAGCATGTCCTACTCTGAACCGCATTAATGATGTCATACTTTAGATACAGTACTTTGCAGAGCCATTTTCAACGTGGCAGCATCTCATTGGTTCTTCACAAACTTCTATCTACTGGTAACTAAATAGGATCCAAACCTCGTATAGTATCCAGTGTATTCCTCGTACTACATTGAATTGGCCAAAGAGACTTACTGCATGTTGTTCTGATTGTAGTAGTCACTTCTTGTTGTATACCAGGATTCTGTTCCTGAACAGCTTCCTATTCTTGAAACCTGCAGTCAGCTTCCTGACTCGCGTATCATTTCTAACTTACTTCCTATTCCAGAATCTTGTTGTCTGCTTCCTGATTCTGAACAGCTTCATGTTCTAGAATCCTGATGTCTGCTTCCTGATCCTGATTTTAACTAAATCTTACTGACTTCTCATGTTGAGAATCAATCTTCATGAAAACTTTAAGTCCAGAATTCTATTGTCATAAGTTCTACCTATCTTTCTAGTATAAACAACTTCTTAAAGTACAACTTGAAAGATTAGATAAGCAAACAAAAATCCACTTATAAAACATGAAATACGGGTACTCTAAGAGATCATCTAATATTACATTATCTCATCAAAACCTAGTCAGAACTATCCTAACATTGTCTCTCCTAGTTCCAGTAAGCTTAACCTCGTTTGTCTTGTTGTCTTTGATCAGACATTTGTTGAGGTTGAACTCTACTGAATATCCTTTGTCACAGAATTGACTGATACTCAGGAGGTTATATTTTAATCCTTTGACAAATGAGACGTCGTTGATACTTGCATTGTCTTTGATCAAGCTTCCTATGCCCTTAGTATTTTCTTTGGAGTTGTCGCCAAACACAACTTGAGGGCCTTTACATGGTTGGAAGTCTCTCAATCCAGCTTTGTTTCCAGTCATATGTTTGGAGCAGCCATTATCAATGTACCATATATCACTGCTGCTTCCTGGCAACTGCACCTGCAAATAGATCAGACAGATTTAGGTACCCATACAAGTACGGGTCCTGGAGGATTAGAACCTTTTGGAACTCATACTTGCCTTATGGTAATTAATTTACCAAAGGCTATGGTGGATCTCATTCTATAAGTGTTCTGGACAGGATACTATTTATGAGCTTTGGGTTTCCAGGTCTTGCGCTTTCTATTTGTGAAATGTATTCCTTTATACCTTTCTTGTGAATATACATGTTGGAACTTATACATGAATGCCTTGGTTCTTATGGAGTGAAGCTCTTGATCTAACTTAGAAAACTGCTGCTTTCTTCTCTTACTAACAACATATTGATTATGTTGTTTTCTAAGAATCCTTGCAGGCTTACTGTCTTCTTCCTGCAGAAGGGGTTTCCCCTTATCCAGAGTACTTATTTTGTTTAAGCTTTCATTCATTTGAGTAAGCTCTTGAGCAAATAGAATTCGAGCTTGAACAAACTTTCCAGCATTGGATGAGCTGGTTTCATTCTGAGAAGTACTGACACAGTATCCTAGACCATTTCCATTATTGGCATTTTGAGTCTTTTGGATACGTTCTTGTGTTTTCCTTGCTGATTTGCTATACACATCAATTGTGTTTTGCAATTCAGCTTTCTCAATTTCTAGCTTAGTGACCACCAATTTAAACTTAGAGAGCTCAGCTCTGAGATTTTTGTATTCCATGCTGAAGTACTCCAGGTCAGTGGCCTATTCCTTCAGTACAATTTGCTCACTCTTGAGCTGACGGTTTTCCTTTTTAAGTCCTTCATGAGCTAAGTTT
Organism: Scutellaria minor; assembly: GCA_954870855.1. Classification (NCBI taxonomy): domain Eukaryota; kingdom Viridiplantae; phylum Streptophyta; class Magnoliopsida; order Lamiales; family Lamiaceae; genus Scutellaria; species Scutellaria minor. Next base: position 16,811,622 of record OX940729.1, on the reverse strand, counting down.
ATCTGCTCAAAGTCACTCATGATTTGTCTAAAAGACTGGATCGTGTTAAGCTTTTCAGAACTTGAAGTGCTGAGAGATTGTGAGGTTATCTCATTTTCATCATTGTCCTCACAGTCCTTGGCCATTAGGCATATTAGTGCTTTTTCATCAGAGGAGGAGTTGTAGATGTTTTCTGATGAGAGATCATCATTGTCTATGGCGTTGGAGGTGCTTGCTGCCTCAAGTGTTTCATGCTCAGTGATAAGCGCCCTAAGCTTTTGTTTTTCATCTCTCCTCCATCGTCTTTCTGTTTCATCTCTTCCTCCGTATACTTTTGTACTTGAGGATAGAGATAGTTTCTGATGAAATGACCAGCTCTTCTACAATTGTAACATAGATCGGTGGTTCTTGTGTTAGGTTGCTGATGGGGTTTGACCTGTGGACTTTTTTCTGATGATTGTGGCTTCCTTTTGAAGTTGTTTTCTTTGTGATTGCTTTTTATAAATTTTCTGAACTTCTTCAGTAAGAGTGCCATTTTCTCTTCCGCATCCTCAGTAAGCATTTCCTCTTCCTTGCTCTTCAGCTTGCTGCTGCTCGTGCTAGCAGCAACCTGGTTCCTTGCAACCAGTGCTGCTATTTTGGCATTCGTCTCTTCCATCTCCTTTCTCCTTCGTTCAATGTCATATTCAAAGGATTTTAGGTCGGAAAAGAGATCGAAGGTACTCATCACATTGAGATTTAATGACACTCTCATTGCAGTTTCTTTGCTATTCTACTCATAGGACAGGGCTCGTAGCACCTTCATATTTTTCTCTTTCTGGATGTGGATTCTTCCCAAAGATTCTAGCTCACTCATAATGGCTGTGAATCTTTGATCGAGCTCTTCAAGAGTTTCTCCAGACTTCATATTAAATTGCTCAAACAGTTGGATGGCTTTGGAGATCCTATTATCTCTGGCAAGCTCGTTGTCTTCACATATCATACCTAGCATCACCCATATCCCTTTGGCTGTTGAGCATCCCTTGACTTTGCTGAACGTCTCTTTGTCCAGCATTAGGAATAGGGCATTCTTGGCCACATTATCGAGGTTGGCCCTTTTTCTTTCTTCAGGAGTGTACTCATGTCTTTTCTTGATGATGTACTCCTGAGGTGGTGGTCATCTTCTGGGTCTTAGGGTAGCTTCCTATTAGCCAACACCTGGTGGTGCCTCAATATCATCATCAATAATAGTTGCTCTTTCGACTTCACCATCTACTCCTTCAGCTATAGTTGCTGCTGCTTCAACACGTCTGTGTTCTCGAATCTGTTCCACATAAGCAGGATTTACTTTATAAATCACTGGTGGTCCTTTAGTTATAACAAACCACATTTTATCGTACATGGCTAAAAGGTGAGCTTGCATCCATATCCTCCAGTCATCAAACTCATCTATTGAAAACATAGGAAGCTTATGATGTGTCATGTCCATGCTTTATGCTAAAAGATGAGTTTTGGTCTAACAAAATAGAAAAGGTTTTTCCAATATAGAAACGGGTTGATCTGGGTAGGTTACCAGTCAAGTTGGTGTTTAACCCAACTCGCTTTGATACCACTTGATGGTCCCAAGTGGTCAGAGGTTCAGAGGGGGGTGAATGAACCTTTATCAATTTTTTGATCTTTAAAATCTATCAGAGATACAGGTTCTTGATTCTTAAGGTGATGTTTGGATTGGTATTATGTAGGATTGGGGAAATCCGACTTGCAAATCCTGGGTTTTTGAAATAAAGGTGAATAGTTAAAATCTGTGTTTGTTTAGAGATTTTGTAGAGTAGGATTAGTACTGTAGATGTCAAATCAATGCTAGAAAAAGTATGTATAAATAATATTATATTGTTTGTTTATTTAATGATAATGATTGTATTATTGTAATTATTATTTTAATATATTGAAATATTTGGATGATTGATATGATTGTGCATTATTGTTTTATTGAAACCATATCTAGTATATTGGGTATGTTACATACTTTGTATTGTTTGCATATGTTTATAAAAAAAAAACATTTATTGCAAATATATATAATTTATACCACACAATTATTTACATAATACTTATATCTACTTAATCAAATTAAAATTTATACAATTTTTGGGGCCTGGCGAAAAATTGAGAACTAGTCCTTTCAAATTTTATAGTCAATGCGTATATATTATGTGTAATAGCATGTATTTAACCTCATATGATTAATAAAACTTTAAAATTATGTTTATTAATTACGTTGATATGATTGCATAATTTATTATGTATGTATAACTTGAATAAAATCAACTTTCAATAACATGTTTTGGTTATTGGTGATTAATAAACATAAATTAGAAAATTTGTAATCTAATATTCATCATGTGAAGAATTTCATATATATCTAATTTGTAGACGTACACAATATATAGATGATACATTATATTAATTACTAACATGTTTTGAAATAATAAATGATGATCAAAAAATATATTTATATAACTAGAAAGTGTGGACATATACTTTTGTTTTATTTACTATAATAACTTATCAAATATTAATCCATTGAAAATTAATTGAATTTAGAAACGATTATATCAAATATTAATCAATTGAAAATGAGTTGAATTTAGAGAGGAAACGTTTACACTATCATAACATTGTATAGAAAATATACCACACGAATGATAATTTTCAAAAAATATTACTATCTTTATATTCCAAATAACATAAAATTTAACTTCTCCATTGTAACATAATCAAGAAAAGCTATCATATGAACAACGTAATCAAGGATAGTTAATAACATAAACATATTCAACAAGTACTTTCCTAAAACATAGTCAAGAAGCAACATTGATTCATAAATAAAATACGATAAAATTTTCAAAAATCTTAATATAAAATTGAATCAATATCGAATAGATAAGCACAACTCAATGATTTCTGTTCTGCCACATGGCATCAGCGATGGAGTCACGAAACTGAGACTGTTGTTCAATGTGAGTTGTGTTGGCATAGTAACGCTGAGAAATGATATCCTCGTCATCTACCAACAAATTCTATGTCCCATCAAATAAGGCATCAGGTAATGCGCTACGACGTATGAAATTGTGGATGACACAACATGCCATCACAATTTTCACTTGTGTTCGCATCTTATAAGATGGCATGCCCCATTTCAAAATAGGAAATCGACTCTTCAGCAAGCCAAAACACCTCTCGATAATGTTCCTCAAACGTGAATGTCGATGATTGAAGAGTTCCATCGGAGTATTAGCAACAGCTCCACTTAGGCGGAACTCGTTTATGTGGTACCGAGTTCCCTTGTATGGTGCAAGGAAAGGTCTGTAGTTGGTATAACCAGCATCGACGAGATAATACTTTCCTATATATGTAGATAAAACTATGTTGGTTCTGATATCTATAAATCAAATATTATTCAGAAAAACTTATAAATTATTGAAAAACTTTGTCATGTCAATATCAAAAATTTAATAACAATGTCATACCTCTCTAGTATGACCTTCCAATGAAACTATATTTATAAGGCAACTCAATCCACAATTCATAACCTAATTTATAAACTGACTTATAAAAATAAGTTTCGATTATGAATAACATAACTCTTTATCACAAAATTATAATCATAAAACTATCACAATTTTTTTAATATGCACGTATGACCTTTTCATTACTTCTTGTATGAAAAAAGTTGAACCCCAAACAGAAAATATATAATATAGTATTATCAATGCAAACTGATATTTCCATCCTTCAAATGTATGACAGTCATATGGTAGTTTATTACTAAATCAGACCATTGAACCCATTTAATTAATGTGCACATGCCCCGTATTTAATTTCATTTTTGTACCAGCTTATTTACTTTTATATATGTATACTTTTTTTAATTATAATATATGATAATATTAGGTTTCAATAATTCAATTTAAGGAAATAAAATAGGCTTTAGCTATTTGGCTAATTGATTCATCTCTATATAGCACTATAACAGGAAAAATCCATGAAGAAAAACCACAAACAAAACGAACTATTAATAATGCAACAACAAAAGAAAAAAAATTGAATGTGTTCGTAACTCAAATAAGAATATCAAAAGATTGATGAATATTTGATTAGCAGAATTAAATTTGATAGTCAGTCATGATTCGTATACTAGAAATAATAACAATAATAATTTCATAATTTTGTATGTCTGACTATTGTAGCAATGGTAGTTGTTGGGTGATGTTACGTGATTGATTAATCAATTAAATGTATTAGGTGCTATTATAGAATGCCATGATTTATAAACTATTAATTAATGGGTATCTCCAATTTATTACTAAGTACGACAAGATAATATTTTTCTATATACATTATTGAAATTATTTTAGTTAAATATCTATATTGATATTTTTCAAGTTAGCGTATCTTGTATAGATTGAAGTTTTTATTTCAATTTAACAATGATACCTTCTAAAGGCCAAGGAAAGTGAGGGTCGCTATGAACTGCATGGAACAAGACATTTGCATCACTGGAGCTCCCCTCCCAACCAGCATATACGTATGTGAACAACATATTGAAATCAGCAATAGCAAGTACATTCTATGATACGGTTGACTTGCGAGAACGAAAGTCATTCTGTCTACAACGGGGGACCCAAGCTGGAATTAATGTCCCATCCATAGCTCCAATTGTCCCCTTAGAAATGTAAAAGAATTCTAAAGTACCTTCAACAATGAAATAGTTATAAGTATTCATAAATAACTAATAATTATACCTGGAAATATGGATAAAAATCAGTATTGTTCAACACTTGTGGTGTAGTCTCATTGGTTAATTGAGAAACAATGTATTCCGGAGCTAACTCAACTAGTGCATCAAGTACACGATGGAAGTGACGATGTATAGTCTCTAGTGAATGCTGAAAGTGTTCCATACTCTCTCGATTTCGTACATGTGAAGAAACAGTGCGTAGAAACATCACAACCTCTTCAACTACTGACACACGTGCATTCATTCCCTGAACGAGTGAGCCTCTGCTTATCAACTCTTCAATAAGGGCATAAAAAGTAGGTCTGCTCATACGTACAACGTCATAAAATCGCCCCTCGATTCCCATGAGAATTTCACCGACCCAATCATTCCCTTGAAGCCGTGATGTATTTCTTGGCATGCGATCCGGAGTCCTGAACTGAGGAACGAGTATATTAGTAAGTACGATCGCAATACTTTCATCAGCTGAAGAATGACTCTTTGAAGTTGATGAATAACTTTCCCCAGTTATTGAATCATCCAAGGATTCTTCATCACATGAATGTGATTCAGATGAATGCTACATTCTCCTTGCATCATTAAACACCAATTTATATTGTCAGTCATTTCATATATAAAAATAAATATAAAAATACATAAATATTGATAAACGAACTTAAACCAAACTAGAAAAGTTATATAATAACAACATACTTCGAACATAAGTCTAGCTCATAACATTGAGCTTAAACGTCACACAAACATAAACATAACAATTAAAAGGTTTGGAAAACGTAAATTAAAATTGTCATAATATAACCCATATAATTAAGCATCTAGAGTATTAATTCATTCCATATCAAAATCAATTTGATAAGCGAATCAACTAGCAACGCCGCTCTTCCTCGCTAAATTTCAAGAACATCAACCTTGTGGAGGCTTTGCGTAAACACTCACTGGCGATAACACGTGAGTCCAAGGGAATATCCTTAATCTCCCTCATCAAATCGATACAGGTGTTGAACTAATTTGATACTAGCTTAGCACTAGAGGGTCTTGCCCTCTTATCAGTGAAGTAACCCCCGATGTTTGCCATGGCTTGGGCATACAGATCGTCTTGCTCGGATGCTCACTTATGCCCCGATGACCTACTAGATCCACCACCATCTATAGAGTTAAAGTCTGGAGTAAAATTGAATGTCGGTCCATGCTGAGGGTCACGACCGAAAGAGGGGGTTGGAGGAAATTCTTCGTTCTCTGAAGAACTTTCAAAAGATGATGGAGGTTGTCTCGAGGAACGAGCATGGTCACCTGTAGCCATCTTTTTATTGAGCATCTCCGTGCATAGGTCAAAGTGGGGAAGTCCACATCGAATAATGGCACTATTTCCTGGATGCTCCTACATTAATATTCTAAGTTCTCAGCTTGTTTATAATACTTAGATTTACATATTTAAAATCAACTAGTTTATAACACCTTGATAAATTTTTTTTATTATTATTAAAAGAATTAGTTATAGTAAGGAAAGTTTTTTGTTGTACCGCGTAAATCGCTTCCAAAGCATCATCAGGGCTAATGATTATCTCTTTTTCTTCATTCCAACCAAGTCCAGAACCGCGTTTGAATCGAAGGTTATAGAATAAACGTCAAGTGCGTTTAATGTTCTTCCATTTGGTTTGCGCTTGATCAACATTGTAGACATAGCCACCCCCAACGAGAGCATTCAACTTTTCGCAAATTTGTCCCATTACAGGTTTGGAGAACGAGGTTGTGAGGAAGAGCCCATTCAAGTATTCTTGATGGCAAAAGACAATGAATTGGGCTTCGTTATCAAGTGTCCATATGACCTTGTCCACCCTACGACCACCACAATTTCCACGAGGCATCTATTTATGCAATAATATAATTAATATAAGTTTATCACCTAATTATATTAGACTATGAGTTATTTGAAAATTTGCATCTTATCATCTAATTATTGACTTCATTACCACATCGACGAAATTAATTTATATATATATATTATTTTTTTAAATTAGATGTTATATGATGAAATTGACTATGAAATTGCTAATCCAAAATATTCCGTAAAATTAATTTCTATAATTCACACAATTTGGTATTTACAAGATTGCAATTGATGTTGGAATTTTGGTGTGAATAGAAGAAAACTCTCTTTGAAATGTTGACTATTTTATTAAAAGGTAAAGACTATTCGTAAAGAATGCAATAAGAACCTTTGTATTTGACTACTAAACATCAATTAATTGAACCATTAATTCTACAAAAATCCTATTAGAAATTTATAATTCTTTTGCTCATTTTTTCTCAATCTAAAAAAAGGGTTTAAAACCCATTTTGGATGATTGCTTCTTGTAATTTGTGAAGCTACTATTGTTACACCATTGTATTTTAAGAAAAAAATGTTAGTAAACTTTAAACATCATTAGTAGACAATTTCATCTTACAAAGAAAAAAAATTTAATTTTTGTCTCGAACCAATTCTCATCTTGTAATTTCAGTAATCAGAAATTTGCGGTCATTATATTACAAAAACCAAATAATTATCTTATATATAAGTGAATTACTTTTATATTAATTGCAGGTGGTATTAGACAATGGGTTGCTTCAACTTACATTAAGAAAACCAGGAGGCCTTATAATTGGAATATGCTATAATGGACTTGACAACTTGCTTGAGCTTAATAACCCTCCGTTAAATTACGGGTATGTTTATTTTAAATTATCCCAAAAAAAAAAAGTCAGCTGAGAGTAAGATATTTATTGAATAAATGATTCTAATTCCTTTCTTCAAGTTTAGTGGCATCAAACATTTGTATATTCCTTTCAAGTTTAGTGGCATCAAACATTTGTATCACATTTGTATATTAATCCAAAATTGACTATGATAAATTTCTGTAAATGAACTAGTAAAGATCTGATAAATATATTTCCATTATTTCAGCCACATCCCTTAAACCAAACTCTAGACAAATCAGAAAACGCCAGCAACTCACAGAAAACAGATCTCCAAAAAAATTTGGCGCATCACCAGTTAAGAAGAATAAAATATATCTACAAAAAACTAAACCCAGATCAACAAAAACCAATCTTGAATCAACATTTTGGAAAGGGTATAGAGTTGCTACCCACTGAACTTTGTTCTGATATGCTCTCAACCAACCACCCTCCCTCTTGCACTAGTGGTTGGTTCCTCTTCGCCTTCCTTCTCCGTAATCTCAGTGTTGAGCTCAAAGTAATAGTGCACAGTGTGTGGGTTGTGATAGGTTTCATACTTACAACTCAAAGACTATATATACACAAAACTAGTTGCAAAAAGAAAACCCTAATCACATGTAAAGAAATATATTAAAGGCATATAGTACAAATTCAGTATTTCAATGTGTTGCAGTCTAGGAGCAGAGGAGTAACATCTCATACATCTACTCGAACAAAGCCCAAAATCGCTGTCAAATACCTCACAGAACACTTTTGACAAGTTATCTCAAAGAATCTCTGCACCAAAAGTAGGCCATATGACTTTAAAGCCCAAATAAATCAAGATATGCAATAAACACAAATAATAGTATAGGTATAAGATTTATGGTGGTGAGGGGTAGTATAGATGATGTAGATTCTCTGCAAATAGGAAAAAGTTGCAGAAAAATGGTTGAACGAAATAGTGGAGAGTGAGAGAAGATGAGAAGATGAAAGCAGAGAGAGACTAGAGGGGCAGTGGGGTAGATAGTTGAAAAGACAACTCCCATTAAATTGCTATATTTAATTGGGGGTACCAATTTAAACATAAACTAATGTGGGTGGGTTTCATTTTTCTAGATAATATGTATGTATGTGTATAATATATATATCAAATAAATGATCATTTGAATATTTTTATTGTGTATTGATATTTGTGTATTAATAGGTTAGAGAATAGGGTTAATGATTGTGTTTTTTAAAATAGTGTAGGATTTTGATAGGATTATGTAATCCTCTTCTAACATCAAAACAAACAAGGATTTAGTTGAATCTAAATCCCAAATCTCAACCAGCCAATCCCAATCCAAACATCACCTAAAAGAAACAACAACCTGACTTGATCAGAAACCTGACAAAATGCTGATTCAGGTTTCTGACCCAACTTTCTCAGTATGTAGCGGAATAAACAACGATAGGATTTCTTTTAGAAAAACAGTTTTCTTTGCAAGTACGCTCTTTTCAAAATATTTTATGCAGGATGCTTATGAAATGCTCAGCAAGATAAATATAGATAGAATGCAATGTAGCAGATATATCAAACAATAAACACAGAAGGGTTTATAGTGGTTCGAAGGTGGTGTAAGCCTTCTACGTCCACTTTATTCCTTCATAAGGAGGAACTTCATTAGGTCAGTTCGAATTACAAGCCCCGCTTTACAAACTTCTTCCTAACAAGCTACGTTGACTAGAATCCTAGATTCTAGTCGAAGGCCACAACCCACAAATGGTATAATCCCACAAAGGGCAAGTAGCCTACTTCTAGACTACACACTTAGCAAGGATATTATCCTCTCAACTAAGTACACCTAAAACAACCTAGCACACACAGCACAAATGGTTAAAAGATAAAGGTTTCTTCAACTGTGGTGATGAAGTCAGTCTTGAACTTGATAGCTTGAATGCTTGGTAGATTGACTGTTTCTTCGAAGGTTGAGTGACTGAGCATAGTAAGATTTTGAATATGAACTACTTGAGAGATTTTGCAATGTATGTTTCAAAGTTTCAGTAGTCTTCATGGTCACTCCATCCTTCTATTTATAGATCTTTGGAAAATGCCCGTTGAAGAAAGACATTGTCCTTGTTCCATTTCAAATTTGATCTTCCAAATCTTTGCAATTAATATGACTGAACAGCTGAGAGTAGAAGTCTTGTCCTAGTCTAATTTGCATTAATGGCGCAACTCCTTGGTTGCAGTTCTTCTCTCACATCCAGGTGGCATCTTTTTATTGGTCTGGAACTTTACTTTAGTCAAACAGATCTTTGTCAGCAACCTTCCTTGTACAACATTCAATGTATATTCCTCGTATAGTGATAAATGAACTGAGCGGGAGTTGCCAGCTTGCTGCTTTGTCTTTCAGTGCTTGTATATCTTAGATGCCTGCTTTCTGATGTGAAACAACTTTCTATTCCAGAGTAGCTTTCTTGTCTTGACATTTGATTGTCAGCTTCCTGACTCGACTAGCTTCCTTAGTCAGATAATTGTTCAATCTTCAATGTAACTTCCTAATCTTCTGATTGCTTGATTCTTCTTTGGACACGAAGTGTTCCTTGAAGTTCTATTCCAAATATTTTTCTTTATCTTTCTAAAGACCTAGTATTATATTTATAAAGATATGCTTATAGGTCTATGTCCCACTTATAAAATGTGGAGAATGGGTACTCTAACTTTCTATCCAAAGTTACATTGTCTCGTCAAAACCTACATTGAAATCTACGAACACATCAAAAAATAAATAAATAAAAATAAACAAAATAATAGTAAATACAGGAAATTTTAAAGAAATTTCAGCAGCAATTCGACATGCATTAAAATCCCAAGTTTTTGCTCTCTCTATCTCTGCATAAGATCAACATGCAATTCTCAATAGTCACTATTCTCCACAACAATTTATCAATAAATTCGATGATCCTCGAATTTCCACAATATTCTATGATACTCGAATTTCATACAAACTTAAACATTCAACAATCTCCAATTCAATATCAAATTCAACATTGCACAATCTCCAATTCAATTCATGCTAACTACACATCAATATCAACATCAACTAATAATTGAACTTTCAATTACTTTAATAGAAGTGCTAATTAAAGAAATTCAAATATTTTCGTCGGTATTATCATTTTATAAAAATCATCACTTACAAGCTAAAAACAATAATTTTATTTAATTAATAATAAGATAGATGTAATGTATTTTGTACATCGATGAAACAACCAGTACAAAGGACGTCGGACATATATGAGACGACAACTTGATCTATTGCTAATGTTTTTTCGTAAGAGACGGGAGAGAGGGGTTGTTGGGGTTGGTGGAGGGGGTGGAGGAGGGAGTGGGGGGATGTTGGGGGTGGGGGAGGAGAGGGGGAGGTGGTCGGCAGCGGTGGTGGGTAGTTGTTGAGGAGTGGGGAAGGTAGTAGCTAGAGGCAGTGGTCGGCGACAGTGGTGGCCCGAGAGACTGAGAATGAGAGAGAGAGGTGATGTTGGAGGGGACGACCGGTGGGAGGCGGCACGGGCGATGGGGGAAGAGAAAAAGAGAGAGAGAGGCGGGCGACGGAGAAGAAGAGAGGAGACCTAATTGACAGTTCCGTCGGTAAAATCAGTTGGTAAAAGGTGTCTAACCGACGCCGTATAGTGCCATTTTTGAGCAAAATGACATTGTTTTTTCCCAAAATTTTGAGAGGAAACAAAACAACGCCGTTCATTTTGAAATTTAGCGATAGACATAATTTCCGTCGATATTATTAAATATATTTTAAAAAAATAAAAACTTAACGACAGAATTTCCATCAGCAAATTCAAATAAATAAAAACGTCCTCATTTTAGCATTGAAATGGTATCATTTTACACTTATTTCTGAATGATATAGCGACGGAATTCCGTCGCTAAGTTTTCCGATCCATTTTTCCAAATTTTTAGTGATTTTGTTTCCCCAAATATTTGTGCAAAAACATATTTTGATTCCTTGCTAGCTATATTATATGAACAATTCAATTTTATAAATGAGATGAATTCAATCGAACATAACTACCTCATTAATTAAAACGGTTCATGATATATATACATGCATGTTGAAAAAATATATTGTCATATGTAAAATAAATCGTTCGAACATAAATAATAAAATTATATAATTGGGATAATTACAAAATAAATAATTATATACATTAAGGTAAGTTATATATATAACTATGATATCAACTCACGAGCAAAATTAATTATATATATATATGTACGCGTAATTATTAATTATATAAGTCCACACATCATGTAAATATATAAATACATTTAATGCAACCACTTTAATATTCCAAAATTAAAAAGTAATTCAATTAAGATTATTGGAGATAAATTATCAAAAAAAATATATTAAAATACCCTAAATTTAGTTTCCGACGAATATTTAATTTCCAGGTTATCGATGGAATTCTGTCGATAAAGAAAGATTAAAATGATGTCGTTTATCTCACCAACGGACTCTTCCATCGTCCTTTTCAGACAAAATGATGTCGTTCCTTGATAAAATTCGATGGCAACAAAAATGACATCATTTTTACATCTATTTGCTACAAAATATTCAGTCGGTACAATTCCATCGGCGACGGCGTCGGGAAATTTAATTTCCCGATGGATATGATATTTTTTTCTTGCTTCTAGAGACATTTTTCCATCGGTAATCACTGAGGGAATACGTTTGTTGGTGATTTCCATCGGTATATCTCATGTTTTTTGTAGTGCACCAAAAATTCAAAATTTATTTATCGATATTGATACCAAAAATTTTGATAAGGTATGATACCGTACCGAAGTTCTTGACAAATCAAAATTTTCGGTATTTTCTGCATTTTTCGACATGGTAAGTATGATATGCCAAAAATTTCAGTATTTTCCCCACTCCTGTATTTGTATGTGACCTTTCAGCTGTGTGTTTATTGATATTTTCCTGATATTTCACCGATATTTTTTCGATATATCACATATTTTCCAATAATTTGTACCATGAAGCCACCAATACCGTAATCGATACCAATATTTTGATGAAATTTCTCATTTTTCTACCGATTATCTGAAAAAATGAAAATATCAGAGAAATGTCATTACCACCCAATTTGTATTGGTTATGTGAAATATGGAAATATTGGAGAAATATCAACGATATTTCAAGATATTTTCATCCAAGCCGAGAACAAAAATTTCGATTTCAATAGAAATTTCGATACCTTGATTTTGTGGAAATTTCAGTAAAATTTTAAAAAATGACGGATATTTTTTTTAATTTGAGAATTTGGACATTTTATTGTATATAATATTATAACTAACATTTATATATATTCAGATTAAAATTTCAAAACATATGACAAATTTTCAACAAATATAAAAATAAACCATTATATAAATGTTGTCTTGTATAATAACATGAGAAATTCAAAATATTTGAATACATTATTTACTAATACCAAAATGAACTCCTATGAGGTTCAAATGAATAAGATGACATATTATCTTAATAAACAATATTTGTACCAGTTTATGACATTAGACTGATTTCGAATGTAATTATGAATATGTCATTCATATGTTCCTCTGTCTCTTCCAACTGCATTGTTGTGAAATCAATTGGTGTAGTGTTTGAACTTTGGAGTAGTGTAGGTGTAGGTAAATTATTTGTAAAAATTATTTGAGGCAATTATCTGAATGAATTATTACAACTTTGATAATTTTTGATCTAATACACGTTACAATTTATAATGTATAAATTCTAACTTTATTTGGTTACAAAATACACTTTTTTATTCAAATTGGTGTCATTCATTATAAAATTCTAGTATAATTATTTGGATACAAAATTAAGAAAAATAATATTTTACTAAGATTTCATCAAAATTAAAATCAAATCAAAAATTATTAAAATATCGATTAAATATCTTTGATTTTCCTACATTTTACCGAAATCGAAATCAAAATTTATTGAAATATTGACGAAAATTTACAACCCCGTTTCCATTTCAAAAACTCAATTTTAGTGAAATTTAATTTTAGTGAAATTTCCAAAATTTCGCAAAACTTTTTTCCTCATCGTGATAGGAAAATGTTTTTAACCTTTTTGAAAATGTTTGACCAGATTAGGCTGAACACTTATAAATTATAATATGTTATTGATATATAGCTTTGTGTGCGCATATGTTATTGATATATTGCTTTGGTGGCACACATTTACCATGATTGACATGTTCAGGTCGAATATGTATTTCGTATTCGATGACTTTGTACCGAACATTTGTAACAATGTTTAATCATTTAAGGTGGGATGGTCCTCTATTTTCTTTTACACGATAGAAAATGTCCAAACGCACTATGAAATCAGTGAATGTGGAGAATTATTTGCATTCTCTATTCCCGTTGGTCTTTGTGGTCAATTATTGATTTCTGTTGTTATTTAGAACTAATTTTGGATGAGAATTAATTAAAGTTTAGTTATATTAAGTGAAAAGGTTGAGATAATCATATGACTCAATATAAAAAAAGTTTAAGTTTTAAATATTGATGTGTGTTTTTTTTCTCATGGATTAATAACCTCACCCCTTATTAAAATGGGCGAATATTACTTATGGGTCAAAAGTTATACAAACTTTGTTTAGCCTAATAAACTCAGAAAGGCCCACATTGGCCCATTGGGCTTCAACTCTAGTCAATTTCATAAACCAAAAGGCCCGATAATAGCACACAACCCCATGATAAACCCCATCATCTCTCTCAACTCCTCAATTCATCAGCAGTTTCTTCAATGGCGCCCGAGAACAAATCCAACAAAAATAACAAGAAAAGAAAGAATTATCTTCCCTATAATGTAATAATCCCCCATTCTCACTCTCCTCTATGTATATGTCTGTATTTATTTATTTTTTCCCTCAAAATTGCGCAACTGCAGCTAATTAAGAATTCTTGTTTTTCCATTTCTTTTTTGTTTGGTTTAATTATTCAGAAGTCAGTGAAAAAGGGTGCTTACCCTTTACGACCAGGAGCAGAGGGCTTCTTTATAACGTGTGATGGTGGGAGAGAATATCAAGCCTCCAATGAAGCCATTAATGTCATCGACTCTGTAAGTACTTGTATTAGTTCTATAGATACACTAACTAATGAAGGGAATAATCTGGGATGTTTACAAAGATTGAATCTTTGATGAACTTTTTGGGCATTTTCATTTGCTGAGTGGTTAGGGTTTTAATTGGTTTGTTGGTGTTTGTCATTTAAATGGGTTTATTATTTAAATTCATTTTTATTAATATTTAAGTGTCCTTGTCTCTTCAGTTTTAATAGGGATAAATCGTGAATGTAGAAGTTTGGTGGTTTATGATGTTATGAGTGTTTTATCTTAATTCAGGGAAATGCTTAAAACTAATCATTTTATCAGATAGTCAGTTTCTGCAGATGGTTGATAAATCTTTCATTTCGGGTGATAAAAATCGTGTTTTTTTGTCAAATTTTGCGTGTACGTTCACTTGTAAATTGTACTTTTGTGGGTTGATAAAAAATGCTAATTTCCTTGGTTTTCAGTTAGCTTGCTATTTGGTTGGGGTATGTATGTGAGAGTTGTTTTGACAAAGCTTCTATCCACTGCACTCATTATTTCTGGTTATTTGTTTATTTATATGATGTGTTGGAAAGCTTAAATCATAAAATGAAGAATGTTGAATTGCAAGTGAAAAATAGGGTATGCCAACTCAATGCTATTGCTTCATTGTGATTTTGAAGAAAAAGACAGAAAACATAGGTGTATTTATGTTGAAACCAAAGCATGTTGTCTCATTTTACGTCTCATTGGCAATACATGTCTATGTTTTTGTAAATCGGATTTAGGCTACAAGAGGGAGGAGTTAAGTTGTTTTAAATTCCTATTGTCGAATTGTGTTCTTTTAATTATGATTATGGTACTTTTGACCTTCACATTATGGTAGATTGTGATCAATCTTCGATAGGGAAACACATTTTAATTAACAGAACTAAATTAAAGCACAAACGAATGCGTGTGTATGAATTATTCATCTTTGCTCTTCTTTCAAGCGTGAACAAAGAACTTTGAGTTGTTTTTAATAGACTTGTTTCTTAAGACAGTTTTATGAAGAGCTTGTGGATGGTATAGAGTCAAAAGCTGGACAAGCAGAACTACCTAAGAAGCCTTTGAACAAAATTATTAAATTCTCAGACTCTGATTCTTCGGAAAGCAATGATGGTGATGATAATGATGATAATGATACCAATAACAGTAACACAAAGGATGGCAATGATGTAGAGACAAAGGAGGACAAAGAAGAAAATGTTAATCCCGTAGTCGGTGATGGAAGTGATGAGTCAAGACTCGAAATTAAGGATGGTTCGTCTCTTGAGATTCAAACACATGGAAATGACGAGAATCATGACATCAAAGAAGCTGAAGCTGTGGAGCCACCAGCAAAGAGACAATGCGCCGAGGCTGGTGAACCTAACTGTGGAAACTTGTCTAAAAAGGTGGAAGTGAAATCTGTCGATAAGCTTATTGAAGCCGAGCTAGCCGAACTGGGAGATAGGAGCAAGGTGAGTCAAAGAATAACCTAGATTTTTTTCTTTTGTTTTTCTTTTTTTCAGGAAAGAAAAAAAGTTCTTATTTTAGTTCGTCTTGAAATTAACATTTGATGTTTCCTTCTCATGGTCATATATATCATTGCTGTTTATGTAATGTGTAAATCTCTTTGTTTAAGCAGAGACGTTTCAGTAAACTCGACACGGGATGTAATGGTGTTATCTTTATACAAATGCGCAAGAGAGATGGAGATCCCTGCCCTAAAGATATTGTTCAGCACATGATGACTTCTCTTGCTTCAACCAAGAAACACGTCTCCAGGTTTATTCCTGACTTTTCTTTACCTCTCTTGAGGCTTGGTCAAATTACCAAATGAACCCTGTGATTTATTGAAAGTGCATTAACTTCCCTCAAGATTTGATTAAATTACTGAATGAACCTTGAGGTTTGTTGGTAAATGCATCTACATCTCTTGAATCCTGAAATTTGTGGAAATTTCATCTAAGTTTTGGTTACAAAACTGATGTTTGATTGTAATTTCCACAATCTTAAGAATTTGTTCGATAATTTAATCAAATATCTAAGAAAATAGATGTAATTTCTTGGTACTTTGACAAAATATCGAGGAAGTTATAAATAATTCACGGTTTTTTTCTCCTAATATCTCAAATTGTGTCGAGCATTTGGCATCAGCTGGCTGAATGCATGATCTATTTCACCAGGTTTATTTTAAGAGTGCTTCCAGTTGAAGTAACATGCTACACATCAGATGAGGAAATTAGACGAGCTATCAAACCTGTGATTGAAAAGTATTTTCCTGAAGAAACTCAGAGCCCACGTAAGGTGAACATGTTGCTTTCTTGTAACTGTTTATGTATATATACTGAGACTACAAATTCTGATTGCGAGGTATTAGGGTAAGCATTTTATCTTGTAAATCAACTTCATATCGACTGTTTGACACTTTGACTTATAAACAAGGATTTTCGCAGTGACAGTGCTTAGACTAAATTGAATATTTTTGGATAGTCTACATCAGAAATAATTATAATTTAGTAGAACTCATAGTAAAGTACTACCAGTTGTAATTTTAATTTGATCTGATGTTAAGGATCTGCAGCCTCAACTTTTCTGGCCAGAAAAATGCATGGAAACTGAAGTTTTGATGGGTTTTCTACTTATTTTATTCTGTGTATATAGATTACCGATTGAATTTAATAAGATATGGAGGTATTTCTAAATGGAGAAAAGAAGAAAGAAATGAAAGAAAATTTGAATTGGATGTGATGCTCTATCTTTTGACCATTAGTCTCTTTAAAGTTGGTTTTTATTTTAGCAATTAGTATGTGACAAATCAAATCTCCATACCAAAAACACATAATGCATAGATTCTGACTTTTGCTTCATTATTTTGTTTCAGTTTGCAGTGTTGTACGATGCTCGTGCAAACACTGGCATTGATCGGACAAAAGTTATCAATGCAGTAGCCAAGTCTGTTCCATCTATACACAAAGTCGATCTGGCCAACCCCGACATAAGCATTATGGTCCAAATTGTCAAGGTAAGCTAAATTAACATACTCTTGAAACATTCTGTCCATAAAAAAAAAAAAAATCAATCTTCCACAAATGATTATATTGATTGATTATTCTCTTCTTAGACTGTTTGCTTGATTGGAGTTGTGGAAAAGTACAAGGAATTGGCGAAGTATAACTTGAGGCAGCTCAGCAGCTCAGAAAAGCAGTAAACTTATTATGTATTTTTGAATATGGGGAAAAAATGTTTGGATGCATTAGTTTTTCTATTTCCCTAGCTTCTCTTTGTCACTGAACTTTTCATCACTGTTTTACAATATTTGGACTTGCTTAATTTCGTAGATAGACATGATAAATCCAAGTATCTTACACAAGTTTGTGAATATATTTTGTTTATAACCCTAAGCTTGTGTTTTGGTCGAAGAATTTGAGAAATGACTTGAAATTCTTAATAGTAAATTTATTGGTCATTTTTTGATTTGTTAATTGTCATAAAAATCACTGTCTTTATTCGGATTGTTATTTTAACCAAAATTTTCACTATTGATATGTTAATAGTTTTTTGACCTCGGTTGGTTGTGAAATCTCCTAAAGTAGATTTTATTTTACATTTAATACCCAACATTTCCACCTTATCATAAATAGTCCTATAACTATTCAAATTTCAACAAATTTTCTATAATAAAATGAAAACATGCATAACTCTTTACATATACATTTTCTCAAAACACTCCAAACAAAACTAAAAGAGAAGTATATAAAGCTTCCTAAAGCTCACAGTTTTGTGGGCTTCTTCCATTTAATATGGAAATATACATAAAGTTTATTCCAAATGCGTTCTAATAAACCAAAATAAGCAACCCTCCATGACCTTTTTAAGACCAATGTAGTGCAGAAAACTGATAATCCCACTGCATATCCTAAAGACAAAAACACATAAAACAACTCTATTTTAGAATATCCATCATGATCTTCATTATCCTCTTCGTCTCCTCGTGGCTGGCCAACTTCATCATCACCAGAGCTGCAATTAGTCGTTAATGGAGAACCACAAAGGTAATTGTTTCCTATGAAGCTCAAAGCATTCATCCCCGATATCTGCGTGCTTTCTGGGATCTTCCCTGATAAGTTATTGTAAGAAAGATTTAGATAACTCAAAGACGACAAAACTGTGAAGCTATAAGGAATTTCACCAGACAGAGAGTTTCTTGACAAATCAAGAGATTCTAATGGCTTCATATCTCCAATGCTCTTCGGAATCAACCCTGTGAAGTGATTCCCCGACAAGTTCAATGATCTTAGCTCAACTAAACTTGTCAATTCATTTGGAATTTCTCCAGATAAGTTGTTGTTGGAAATGTCGATATTATTAACCAATGAAAGAGTGGTGTCGTAACGGTACTCACTTCCTTTTGTATCAACTGATGCACTCTCCAAAAAGGCTCCAAAGTAATAAGAAGAGTAGTCCAAATCTCCACTAACATACTCACTCAAATTTCTCTTGGTAGCCATTGCAGTGAAGTTGCTAACACACTTAGGAATCACCCCGGAAATTGCATTATCCGAGAGATCCAAGATTTGAAGAGCATTAAGGTGACATATAGTTGATGGAATCACACCACTCAAATTGTTGGATTGCAAAATAAGGAACCTCAACTTAGCCAAGCTTGGTCCTATCCATGTTGGTATGTTTCCAACAATCCGATTCCTAGAAATGTCCATCTTCACCAATCGGGTGCAGTTACGGATCGAGCTTGGAATTTGGCGGGAAAGATGGTTACCATATAGATTCAAAGACAGCAAATATTGGAGAAACCCTAATGAGTTTGGGATACTTCCTGAGAAGTTGTTATTGCCTAAGTTCACGACTTGCAATAAAGGCCATTTGTTGAAGCAATCAGGGATTTCTCCAGACAGTTGATTCCCACCTAGATGAAGATTCTCCAATCTATATGTTTGATTTGTCATGTCACAAAGAAAGTGAGATATCCCACCAGAGAACAAGTTGTTTGACAGATCTATCTCGGTCACAGCATTACCCAAACGTGGCAACGAGCCGTTGAACTGGTTCGAACCCAAATACATCAATCTAGGACCATTATCTAGATCTTCATGAGGGCCAGTTATGTCTGGAATGTTACCATAAAGATGGTTGTATGAGATATTCAAGAATCTGATGTCCCAAAACCAAGTAGGAACATAACCGGAGATTCCAGTATTCGATAAATCAAGCTCCATGAGACCCTTTTGTGTGCTCAGCCATGAAGGAATTATGGAGCCTAAATCCCATGAGCCCAATTTAAGTGTGTCGAGTTTGAAAGGTGGGATCCAATTCGGGCTCACTTTCAAAGTTAAGTGATTTCCAGAGGCTGAAAAATACCTCAAATTTGTGAGATTGGCAAAGTGATTCTCAGTCACAATGCCTTGCAGCATGTTGTCTTCAATGACAAGATATTCCAAGTTAGAAAGCTGCCCCATACTTATTGGAAGATGTCCACTCAACTTGTTATTGCCTAGCCATAATGCCTGAACTTGAGACAATTTTCCTATGTTGATTGGAATTGCACCGGTTATTAAGTTGGTTCGAAGATCAAAAGTTCGAAGACTTCTAACTCTCCGAATTGATGAGTTAGATTACCGGAAATTTGATTCTCAGACAGAGTTAGAGAGGTTAAAGTACTTAAAAAGCAATCCGACATATTTCTAAATGAATCAGATATTTCTCCTTGCAACTTATTAGCGGATAAGTCCAATCGTTTCATTTTGCACAAGTTACCAATCCCTCTTGGTATTTTTCCGGAGAGCTCATTGTAAGATAAATGGAGGGTGGAGAGTGAGGTAAGATTAGTTATGGCGTTGGAAATTGTATTTTGTAGAGAGTTGTCTGTCATGGAGATATATTCAAGGTCTTTGCAAAAGTAGAGCCAATTTGGAATGGAGGAATTAAGGTTATTATATGAGAGATCTATGTATTGGAGTTTGGTGATGTTGCTAGTAGTTGGAATGGGACCTTCCATAGATGCCCCTCCTAGATCAAGAAAAATGAGATTGCTTTGTTGAAAAATCCATTTGGGGAGGGCAAAAGAGTCAAATACATTTCCGGAGAGATCAAGGATGGCTAGAGAAGTAAGATTAACATGACTCAAGGTTGCCATGGAATTAAGGCCACAAGAACTTAAATGTAGCTCTACCAAAGAAGGGAGTGTGTTGATTACCTCTAGCCAATTTGTTGCTTTGCTAATGTTCACATTATCCATGTTGAGGTGCACCAATTGAGAAAGTCGCGACAACCATTCAATGCCATCGACATCCAGCTCTCGTTGGTAGTATTCATCGTGGTCAACAGAATAGATTGATCTTTCATTACCTTCGAAGCTCAAACTGCGTAAATTTGAAAGATTCCCCATGTTATGGGGAATCCTTCCATAAAATCCAGCATTCGATAAATTCAAATACTCTAGCTTTGTGAGTGAGCCGATGAAGAAAGGGATTGTTTCTTCGAAGCTATTTTGGCTCAAGTCAAGATACTTGAGTTGTTTGAGATTAAGCA
Source organism: Scutellaria minor (assembly GCA_954870855.1). Taxonomy (NCBI): domain Eukaryota; kingdom Viridiplantae; phylum Streptophyta; class Magnoliopsida; order Lamiales; family Lamiaceae; genus Scutellaria; species Scutellaria minor. The sequence goes on along the minus strand of OX940729.1, from coordinate 16,790,481 downwards.
ATGAAGGATTTATTTTGCCAGTAAGTGATTCCGAAGACCAAAAATCACCGCGAAGATGGAGGCGAGCAACGTGCCCCGTTACGTTGCTGCAAACGACACCTTTCCACTTGCAACAATTAGCCTCACGACTAATATTCCATGAAGAGAGTCGATCAGAGGGATCTTCCAAAGATTGTTTGAACTTTAAAAGTGCTTCTCTTTCAATTTTTGGACAAACAACAACGGTGTTTATTCCAAGTGAATAGCTTAATTTGAATGAGTTGGACGTGTACAACATAAGGAGGAGAAATAAAACAACAGGTCTAGCGCCCATTGATGAGCTATCCATTACAAAATACCAACAACAATATAAGTTGTTTAATTTTTTGGTGTTGTAATGTCGTGTGTGTATAGCTATACTTATACATATCTGGAAATTTCCAGGAAGACTGATAATATTGATAATTTAAGTGATATATATGTCTCAATTATGAATGGGCCATGGTAATCGTTTTTCCACTATGAATTACGACTAAAACCAAATTGCATGGTGTTGACAGGAAATTCCAATTAAATACACACCCAATTGAATGCGCGCGTAACCGAAACGGAGGACATATATTTTGACCAATAATTAAAATGTGACAAGATAGATCTATATTTAATTTGTACACACCATCAAGTTATGTTTATGGTCCAATTTCATTGGTTTTTGATACTACGATAATTTTCATTGGTTTTTCGTACTTCATTTTCAGCACGTAGTTTCTAGGAAGCAAGCAGTAATATGTTTTATTTTCTTTTTTCATTTTGAGGTTTCTGAACAATTGATGAATATTTCGAAAGGTCTATAAATTATAAAATTGTTTGGAAGTCCTTAACCCTTTCATCATGAATATTTGAAAAGGGTTCCTCAACTATTCACAAATGTTTGAAGATGCGAGTATCTACAAAATTAACAATTGCATATAATTAATATTTTGGTAAATTTTTATGCGACACTTTTCATGGATCTTATTTTAACTTGTGAGATAGCTAGGTTAGGTCAAACATCTGATCAATATGAATTAAGTAATACTTTTATATGTAATCGCTAATAATTTTGTACCGTATAGTATACGTAATACTATGAATGGGCCATGGTATCGTTTTCCAACTATATATGAATTAAGACTCAAACCAAATTGCACGGTGTTGACAAGAAATTGCAATTAAATACACATCCAATTGATATACAAACAATGTCATCCATCGATGATGCATTAGTAATTAAGTCAACCTCACATTCTTATTATTATTTTACCCTACTAATTGCTTCATTAGTAGGACAAAATTCATTTTTTGTTCTTCCTAGGGACGTTGTCCGTTTTTTGTCCTCTTATTTTCCGATCATCAATTTTAGTCCTCCTATCTCAAGATTTGTCCAATTTTGGTTTGATTTTTGCCGGAATCTCGATTTTCCGGCTAATTTCAGATGAATGCACAACACTCGCCCCCAATTTCAACCAACTCTTGATTTTATGCTGATGTGGCCTTTATTTTCAAACATGTCATTTATTTTCAATTTTATTTTCCATCCAACATCACCACCTCACACCGATCTACTCGCTACCGCCGCGAGCAGCGGTGCTACCAACTTCTCCACTCACCAAGACCACCGCATAGTTCACCATCACACAACCCACCGTCCGCCGAGCTGCTACAGTAACCGGTACTTCGAATACTGCTCGCTCCACCATCACACTCATCTCCCCAGTCAAACACCACCTTCCACAACCTCTATTCCAAAATCAAAGTTTCAATTTCCTACCACAAACACCAAAATGTCCCTTTACAATTTCAACCCCCATATGGGGTATTTTTAAAAACCCAAAAAATTAAAGGACAATGTCATAATTAGGGGTAATATACAAGGTATTTTACCATTTTTCCCTATTAAACACTTTCTAAAGTTATATACTATTAAAAAAATGTCTTTGTAAATACTAAAAAAAAATGGAGGTAGAATGAGATGAGTTTGCAAAAGAATATGAAAGAAATTGAGATGAATAAGAATAAGATTCATTTAATTACATAAGAAAATAAATAAAATGGTATAAAATAAGAAAGATTGATACCTCCATAAGGATCTACAAGTAAATGAAACTCTTTGTCGACAATTTCTAAAGTTATGTAAGGAGGTACAAGTACATGAAACTTTTAGACACTTTCTAAAGTTATACAATCAAAAAATATCTTAGAAAATATTGTTCCTAGTACTATTGATATTAATGATAACTAAATGACAATAAAAGAATTTTAGAAAAAAAAAAGGGTAGGATGAGATGAGTTTGCAAAAGAATAAGAAAAAAATTGAGATGAATAAAAAATCATTTAATTATATAAGAAAATAAAGAAAATGAGATAAAATAAAAAAGATTGATAAGCGGTAAATTTAATTACATGTGAAAAGAAAGAAAAGAAGAATGAATTGACATGAGCCTGATTGGCTGTATAAGGAACCTACTAATATATATCTTGGAGCAAAGGTTGAATCCCCAACCCCAAGGGCCCCCCACATCCCGGTCCGACAGGATTGTGAGAGGTTGTAAATCAGGTACTCAGCGGCCCGTTAAGGGGGAGGCGCTCCCCACAAGCCTACAAAAAGCCCACCCTTAAAGCCCACATTAGGCCCAAGAATGTTGCTCCCACACTGCAGGCTGTGGGGTTTGAACCTTGCACCTTGGAGCAAATCTGCCCCTCCGGAACCAACTGAGCTACACCCTGCGGACACCTACTAATATATATCTAGAAAAGGAATGAATTGACATGAGCCTGATTGGCTGTATAAGGAACCTACTAATATATATCTATTTCTATTTTACACTATATAAGTATGGATGTTTTATCCATTTTTCATAATGCCTATTTTAACCCTCTTACATAATTAAATCAAATCAAATTAATTTATAGTCCTAATTAAAAGAAAACCATTTATTAGGGATACTAACGTAATTTAATATTTATTTAATTTTTCTATTTGATTATAAAAAGCAAGAGCCCTTTACATTTTAAACTCTTCTTGAAAAAAATACATGTTTTAATTTTTTTTCTTTTATAATCTTGAATATTTTGAATCTTAAACTAAAATTAGTCTTATATTAATATATATTTAAAGAGCTTTTCAATGATATATTATAAGCATATTTAAAAAATATATACTATAAATTTAATATTTTTATTAAAGTATGTTATTATTAGAAATTATGTTCTTATGCCTTTTTTTTTTTTTTCAAAATCTTATTTGTTTCTTTAAATATAATATAGTGACCTTCTTAGAGTCCATACAAATCAAAATTCCTTTCTTAGAGTCCATACAAATCACAATTTTTCATATAATTTGATTAAAGTCCTAATTAAAGAAAACTCTCCATATCTAATTTAATTAAAATTCTAATTATTTTAGAAGGTAATTAGATTACAATTTGAATAATATCAATTTGTATGAAAATCAATATACATCCAAATTTTTAAATTAAAAAAATAAGAAATCTTCCAACTCATTATGTTTTTGTGCATTAGGAAGTTGGTAATTTTACCCAATAGATGACTAAACTTATACTTGGAGTGAGTAATTATAAGCTTTATTCTAAAAAAAATAAAACGCAATTATTATTTCACTTTAACCTTTTATCATTATATTTTAGTACTTATCATTTTGTAGGAAACATTATTCATCCCTCAAAAGTGAGTTTCACGTGCACACATTTCATGTTGTTTTTCCTAGCTATAGCTACATGTCAGGATTCAAATAAAAACCAGCTTCTTGACTATAAAACCAAAACTCAAACTAAAATTCAATACCAATAAAGCTTCCATGCACTTTCTTCCAATAACAAACTAATTAATTTTAAAAATGAACCAAAAAGAAATAATAATAATAATAATAATAATAATAATAATAATAATAATAATAATAATAATAATAAAAGAACCCTCAATTTGTCACGCCCCTAAATCTTTTCATAAAATATCAGAGTTTTACCCGGGCGTGAAGATAGAAAAGCAAGGGACGCTTAACATATACAGAAAGAATTAAGCAAGGGACAACAGAAGATAGAGGTAAGAGACGATGAGAATCCATCTCATAACAAAAATCGGCTTCATCCGATAACATTCGGTCTCACACCGATAATGTACATCATATACAGCGGAAACTATACATCAGGATCTCCCATCCTCACAAGTACTCAAAATATATACAGATCATACATTGTTTGAAAACGTGTTTGGAAATGTTTAGTTACAACATTCTATCAAAGGAAACCATCAGTCAACACCAACTCCCTCCGTCTAGGGTTCATCAATCTCCTCATCTCCTGTATTGTGAGTACAGATTAAGGGGTGAGTGCGTGGAATACACTCGTGGAGATAACATCCGCCTCATAAGAATCAAGACAGAAAATAAATACCAAAAAGCTAACCTACAGCCACGTCGTCACAGCAATTAAAATGCAAAGCAGATATTAGAAATGGCAAGGGACGAATAGGTGCGGGATTCCCCCGTCTTATCCTATAACGGTATCTCACCGTTAGTGCATTTCAAGAGGCTCACGACACCTCCACAGAGTAGTAGAAAAATAGCAAGGGACGAACAGAATGCATGATCAAAGGACCTCTGTCCTTCCACAATTATATCATGGCACAGCAATATAAACACAACACTTAGTATTCCTCAATCATGCATATATAGGGAAAGCAGTAAACAGATAAGAGATTAGAATGTACCCCCACCTCGTATAGTGGTAACCACGTGAGTAGCCTGAACAGTAAGTCTGTAAACTCCGAAACTTCAAAGCTCAACTCAAAGCTCAGTACAACAATTAGCCTACACATTTACGGCGTTGCTTAGATCTTAAATAAATTATAATTAAAACTGTAAATGATTCTGTCGGACAACGGTCGTTAAATACGCGACGGATCGATCGATCTAAAGATCGGAATTTTGGAGACAAGGCTGAAAGTCAAGTCTCAGTGGCTGAGATGATAGGAAATGAAATAAGGATCGCAACGCAAAAAGAAAGAGCTCAATCGGAGTTAAAACGAGCTCAAACGGAGCATTTTAGGTTTAGGGGTAAAATGGTAATTTTGGTCAAAAGGTTGACTTTGAACGGCCCCACAGACCCCGATCAACGACGTCTCATCATCGACGACTCAATACGGTTGAACGACGGAAAGAAAATGAGGTTCGAATCGAAAACACGGTGTCGGACACGCGTCGGCACCCGACGGGCGCGCACGGTGCGCGCCGGCACCCGGCACCCGACGGCTGCCGAGTTTTCTCGGCAGCTGCGCGCAGCTCGGCCAGGCTGGTCGAGTTTTCTCGGCCAGCCTCTTCCCAGGTTCCCGGCGCCCAGGCTGCTCAACGCGCCACCTTCCTGGCGTCGCCCAGTGCGGCGGCGCCGCCTCCAGTCGCCACCACCTATCTCGCCGGATACCTCGCACCGCCGGCTACCTCCTCCGACCGTCCATCGCCGGATTCCGGCATGAATAGTGCCCAGAAACTTCGCCGCAAAATCCTTCGAAGTCCTGTTTTTTCCAGATTTTCAACTCCAACCAAAACTCCGGCCGGCGACTTCCTGTCGCCGGCGACCACCCCCAACACCTCCGCCGGCGACCCCTCGTCGCCGGCAACCTTTCCCGACCAACCAAACATCCTAACACAGCCTATACATATACATGTATATACACACACTCACACGTATAACATACACACACACACAGCTTCTTGCTTGGCCGGCGGCCACCCGCCGCCGGCTCCCCTCCACCTGAGCCCTCGCCGGCGACCTCCCGTCGCCGGCCCACTGGTCACGCATGGCGGCGCCACCATGCGCCGCCCACAACAGCGAACTCAACAAAACACACACTAGCACACCTAAACCCACACACACATGCACGTTCATACATATATACCTACTGTTCCGGCCATGCGCCGCCACCCACGGCGGCGCCACCTCCCCAACATCACCACCACACCACCAGCAGCTTCTCCGGCCACCGCTCCGGCAAGAGGACGAGGAGAGAGAAAGAAATCAGAGGAGAGAGAAAGGGTGAAGGGGTTAGGGTTTGGGGCTGTTTTTCGCCGTTTTCCGGCGAACGAGAAATCGGATTTGAAATCCGAGACCTATGCTAGATTCGTCTCGTCGAGACGAACGTCGTGTGCGAAAATCGTCCGATTCCGACAACGTTGAAATTTTCCGGCGACCGACCGGCGGCGGCGCCGCCGCGCCGGCGGCGGCGCCGGCGGCGGCGCCGGAAAACAGAAAGACAGAAAAGAAAAGACGAGAAAGGAGGACTTACGTGTTTTCGTCGGGTTCGGCTCGATCGAAGAAACGGTGATTTTTGAATCGAAATCACCTCTATTTATAGAAATCCGAAAGTTACTATTCATAGCTGACTTTTCCGGGTTACTATTCATCATGTCTATCTCGTTACTATTCATCGTTAATATCTTTCGATTTTCTGTTCCGAAACTTCGAGTTTTGCCCCTTTCTTCGTCGTTCGGGCTACGGGTCTCCGATTGACCCCTAATTCGTTTCTATCTTCTCGTTTTTCCATTACGCATTTAATGGTAAAGTAAAAATTCTACGTTCCACGTCTAGATAAATACTTCCATCCTAACCATGCATTAAACACATATCTGAAACGCACGAAATAAATTAAACAGATAAATCATACGCACATAATTATTAAATTATGAGTTTTTAATATTTAATTAATAAATTATGCTCATTTTGGTCCGGGGTGCTACACAATTTGTGCATGAAATCTAAAAATCACATACCTTAATATCTATTCCCAAGAATAATGCCAATGATAACTAAGACAAGAGTCACACCTAAAATAAACTTACAGTTCAAGGCTGGAGATGTCTTGGTAGTATGAATTTTGGTATCTGAGGACAATGTTTAAACTGAAGAAGTTGCCTCTGACTTTTTCTTACTCTTTCTTTTGGAAGGAGTGAATGGTAATTCGAGGTAGCACCTCCAATGCTATGATACACCAAAATCAAGCAGCATGACTTTCATAGTTATATCTAATTTCATTAGAAGTTTATTAGGATTCTAATTTAATATGTGATTTAATTTTAGCGCCAGGAAAAACAACACATAATTTGACGATTAAATAATTCAACTTTAATTATGTGATTTAATTTTTGTGCATTTCAGATTAATCGATTTAATGCGCAAAATAATTTATCGTATGTTGCTTATAATTATCAAATAATTTCATGATTTATTTTATCGAAAACGTGATTAATTTGGAGAGCTTGTGTAATTTAATTGAAAGCATAATTGAAATGAAAACATAGAATTTATGTTATGAGAATGATCGAAATCGAAAGACGAAGAAAATGAAACGAGAAACGGCCCAATCGGAGGCCTGAGGCCCAAGATAGGCCCAATTGATCAAGGTTGAGAAATGGATAAGATACACTTAGGTTGAAAGAGTTACCACACTTTGGACAAAAATAACTAAGGTAAAATTGGAATTTTACTCTCTCCTCTCTCTCCCTGTTTTTCCCGACGACCGGCGGCCGGAACGCCGCTGCGTCGTCGCCGTGCCGGAGGTGGCGCCACCACCGGCGCCGCCGCATCCCCTCCCCGTTTATTCGAACCTTACATCAAATCGTAGCCCTCGCTGAGCCCATCACGGATCTGGGCTCGGTTCACCAAACCGTCGCCGCCTTCGCCGGAAATCGGCCGGTGAAGCTGCGGCTCCGCCTCTCTCTCTCCTCCGATTCTTCTCTGATCGAGCTGATCTACACATGCACTTGAAGCCCTCGCCGAGCCCATCGCGATTCTGGGCTCAGATCGTCAATCGACTGGCTCGATCTCTGGTAATCGCCGCCTGAAAATCGTTGTTCCTTCCTCTCTCTCCTCCCTCACACGAACTCTCTCTCTCCCCGACTCTCCTCCTTCGCCGTTGCAGTTGAGGTGTGAGTGTATAGTGGTTGGGAGCGCTGCCGTGGGGGCGGCACCGTGCTTGGTGTTGCCGGCGATGCTCGTCGACGAAGTGTTGTGTGTGTGTGTGTGTTTCTCTACGCGTGTGTGTGTGTCTTGGGGCGGCGCTTCCAGTGCCGTCGTGCGTTGTGATGGCCGGCGCGAGGAGCGCCGGCAGATGGTGGTGATGTTGGAGGGTGGTCGACGATGTGGTGTCGCCGGCGGAGCTCGGTAGTGGCAGCCATGGCGGGGCAGCGACGGGGGGATGGGTTTGGGGGAGGAGGGGTCCCTTTGCAATTTCCAAAACCCCAGGGACCCCTTTGCAAAATCCAGAAAGTTCATTTTTGGTCCCCCAACTTCTGATCTGTACAGTTTAGTCCTTAACTTCTGAAATTTTCACTTTCACCCCCAGATCTTTGTAAGTCTCTGTTTTTCACGCCCAAGACTTCTGCTTATTGCGTTTCGACCCCAGAATTTCCAGAAATCCTACTTTGACCCCAGAACTTCACTGTAATTACAGTTTCACCCCCGGGTCAAAGTCAACCCTAACCAGAAATTACGGAACTGCCCCTAAACCCTTAAATGCACCTTTTCACTCGTTTCTCATCCGATTAAGCTCATTCTTTCGCCTATAGAACAGTAATCAAACCCTCTTCGATATAAGATCAAGTTCCAAGCCTTTTGAATCATTTTCTTTTCCATCATCATTTCTTTCCGAGAGAGTACTTTAATTAATAATCGTAATACTCATAAAACGAAACTAATAGATTACGTTTGCTTGTTGTAGGCTATCGTGATTAGGAGTGCACGTGTTTATACTTAGAGCTTGCTTTACACGAAGTCAAAACACCACCAATCAGGTGGGGGTAACTTCTGAACTTAATGGCTTTTGTGTTTCTGTTCTTATTATGCTTTGATATGCTTATAATTTGCTAATACGTTAAATAACGTTATCATATCTATAAACGCATGTTTTGGATTGTCTAAACTTACGTGCTTTGGGATTTTGTGTTGTGATATTATGTGATCATGCATATTATGATTAATGTTATACGTGGACAGAAGTCCACACTCATCACGGAGGGACTCATGGTCCGTAAAAAACTTCACTGAGGGTTTAGTGAGCCATAAAATGCACTAACAGTATTGAAACTGTTACCGGATAAGACGGGGATTACCCGCACCGAAGAGCTTATATGTGTGTAATGCATTTCTTACATGCTATGAATTACTTGATGTGTTGTTTATCGCTTATATATATTATATCTGTTATTATAATCTTAAAAATGGAAATTTTTCCCACGAGTGTATTCAAACGTACTCATCCCTATTTGTACTTACCCTACAGGAAACAATGAAAACTAAGATAAGCAGCGAGAGGGGTGTCGTATCCAGGGTTTCTGTTGTCCTTATATTATTTTGAACCTCGAACGATGTTTTCTAAACTTTTTATGTTTTGTTACCTTGTAAAAACTGTTGTATCTATGTTAGATCCTGTTTATTTTCCGTTGTTGGTTTTAAAACCCTATCTTCCGGCGATGAGCCGATGTTTTTGGATATATGTAAGGAATTTGTATGCTTTCTCTGAACTTCGTTGTTTTTAACTTGGATATCATTTTAATTTGTTACTTGTCTACTTATTTATTATAAGTTTAAAAAAAAGGGTATGCTTCTTTTCCCTTCTTCATTCCTGCACGCCCAAAGGCAACTCTGATATTTTATTTAATGTATGAAAATGGGACGTGACAGTGTGTGTGTCTATGTATATATATGTATATATATATATATATCATTGGCGATAGTGATTTGTCTTCAAATCTGTTTACTATTCTTTTGATCAGTATGAAAATCGTGAGGATTACATGGCAAGAGTTCGAACATATTAAGACGAGTAATTAAAGATTGAAGTTTTAAATTTGAAATTGTGGGTGGTAACAGGTATGTTTGATTCTTTTTTAAAATATTTGAAATTGCCTAGATTTAACAATATAGAAAATAATAGGTAGCGTGAAATTACCCTTCAGTGTAGCTGATGCATTTTAATCATTGATGTTCTTTTCTCCTGCAGTACTTGGAGAAGCATTACATAATAAATTAGTCTTAGTAGTGACATTATTCGAAAATATTTGAAAATCCAAAATATGAAACAAAATCTTATTTTTTTGAATATTTAATTAACTCTTTTTATTTTTAAATATAGTCAAAGAAAAGTGGCGATGTCAATTGTTGAAATGAGTGGAATTGATACCAATCCTAAAATTGGTAACAACCGTAAGATTTATTTTGATTCTTTGTTAGAATTAAATGTGTTTATATTTTTATTTTATCTTCATTTATTATTATTTAACCTTCTTGGATTTAAATTGTAGATCAAACATTTTTTGTTTACTTTTCTTTGGATGTGTTTTCATTTTATATTTAATTCTTTTTTGAATGATTGTATGTTTGAACAACCAATGCCAAATAAAAATGGCGTCAAAGGAAACTTGCTGGATAAAAGAGAAGATACGCAAATCTTAATGATGCTAACAAAAAAAACTATGTAGAATATGTTTTGCAGAATCGTGAAAAGAGACAAGCAACATGTAATTTACAAGTTCAAGTGAATCTAAGTAACTCTGAAGGTATATTTATTTAATATTCTTTAAACTTTGAATTAAAGTACATCTTTCATTTAAAATTAAAAAAATTATTTTAATTATTTATCTAATTATAAATTTTAATGTCAGAAAAACATAAACTAAGAAAAATACAAAGTTGCATTCACTATGGAACAACAAGATTTGAGCATGAGCCTCCCACATTTTGTTATAATAATGGAAAAGTTAAACTTGCAGCTTCAGAAGTTCCAGAGAAATTGTACGAACTATAAACTTCCTAGTCGTAAGAGTCTGTTGGTTTTCAAAAAAATGTACATTCATACAATTCCATATTCTCATTCACTTCATTTGGAGTGAAGTTTGATAAAGAGCTTGCTTCGACACGACGAAGAGTTTTCACTTTCGAGTACAAGGGATGATTTATCACAATCTTCCAAGTTTGAGTCTTAATGGAAACAAACCAGCTAATTTTCAGTTATATTTTTTTGATACTGAAAATGAAACTAAGAATAGAATGTGTCTTAATTCACATGTATTAGAAGGAATTGTACGAAAGGTCACTGAAATACTAGAGGAGAATTCATATGTCAAAATCTTTAGAAGACTAACAGAGTATACTTCTTTAGATGATGTGTAACTTTTTATCACAAAAGATGTGAGATTAGATCAGCGAGTTTATAATACTTCGACAGTAGATCAAGTTGCAGCTCTTTGGATTGAGGGAAATAATGATAATGTAGAGTTTGAACGAGATATTATTGTTAGTGCTCATTTTTGGGACTAATATAGAATAATGCATTATTTTGGATGTTATGACCCTTTACAATACTCTTTCCATTTCTAAGAGGTGAAACAGGATGACACCAAAATATTCATAAGGTTCACATACAAGAACACGTGCATGAAAAAGAGCAAGGTACATATTTATGTTATAATATATTTCAAGAACATATATATTTTAAAAAATAATTAACTTTTTTCAAAATTTAATTTTGTTGGATTTTTTAAAACACATACAATTGCATCAAATGTACCGAATGTCCTGAATGCTTCTGGACTTACTTCAAGATCTACTCCAGAAGAAATTAACTCCCAAGAGCAAGAAGGTATGTACTATAACATACGTATTCCTAAAAAATCTATAAGCATACTTTCTTTTTTTTAAATAGTGATAAATTCAAGGAACCTATCATTAAACACTCTAATATTGTTAGTGACATTGTTTTACAAATGTTGTGTTTCTAATTAGTATTGAGATTGAGGGTGTGTCAACGTCTACATTTTTTGTGATTATTAATTCCTCTAAAAAGGGCTTTATATATTGTTTGCAGATTTAGTTAAAATTTCTAGAATCAGTACATTTAAGAAAAAAAACTCAAATAATGTGTAAATCATATAAAAGTTACACATACTTGTACACTCGATTAAAGGTTTCCTCACAACTCATATTGTTAAAAGCTTTTCCTCAATGCTGCAAAGAAAGTCATTTATCTTTCTTTACAATTTTGTCTTAGTGCTGAAGAACATTTTGCAACGTTGATTTTAATTTTATTTTTATATCACTAGTTCTCGGTTAATTCTTCTTCATTTTTTTAATTTTTTTGGAGAATCTTCATTTATATGTTATTTTAACTTATTAATTCAATAACATTTACTTCTTTAGTTTAAATCACATATTTAAAATTTGAAATTTTGGTATTTAATAGAAAATTAAAAGTTTATGTTCATTCTAATCATTGTTTCTCATAATCAGTTGTCGTAAAAGGAAATGCAAAAAGAATCTCTTGCAGAGAATATAGTTGTTATAAGATGCAAATTAGAGATCCAAGACACTCTACTCTATTATTTGCGGGAAGATCGTTGCAACAATATGTAGTTGATAGTTATATAAAATTGGAGACAGTAAGATTATAATACTAAAATCGTTTTCTGCCCACGCGTTATACCAAACTCATTTTTCTACCTTTTCTTATACATTAAAGATTAATATATCCTTTATAATCCTTTTTTTTGCATTCAAGATTAAAATAATCTTATTAAAAGATGGGCAGGATAAACGCAATACGTCATGATATAATTTATGTCATACAATATGAAATGAGTTTTGACAAGATTGTGCCATAGATCTGTCATCCTTTGTATCATGTCTTGATAGAATCTGGATAGCCCTATTGACCGTGCGTCATTACGTGATAAAATTAAATAATTCCTTTCCTAACCTAACCAACTAGTAGCTAGGGCAAGTAAGAGTCGATCCCATGAGGAGTGAAGAATAAATTATGTCACCTATGTTCAATTCAAGAGACATAAAAGGTTGGGGGGTTTCAGATTGATAATCACTAACTAATTATGAAACTAGAAAACAAATTAAAAAAGAAATCAATATATAAAAAAAAGCATTTCAGTTAACAGTTCAGTTATCCCCCAATTTCAATTATGTCTTAATCAATGTAACACCCCTCTCTTAGATTATCATGGAATTATCACCCCTAGTTTAACAACAAGCTCTGTTAAACCGAATCGTCTCTTAAGAAATTAAATTAGGATAAGATTAGGGTTGTAAACGAATCGAATCGAATCGAATATCATGATATTCTATTCGTATTCGTTTATTATTTGAATATTCGTATTCGTATTCGTATTCGTTTATTATTCGAACTAGTATAAGTCCCGTGCGATGCACGGACATATAAATTTCACTATTTATATATTTTAATATGAAAATGCTGAACACGAAAAATAATAATTTTTTTTGGAGAATTTCAGTCTGATTTGTTACTTCTGTGACTCACGACCATAAAATCTAAATATTTCGAGTTTGATGTGAAAATTTTAATTTATAAAAAAAAAAAATTAAGTTCTCATAATATTTCAATCTCATTTGGTATACCCGTGCCTATGTGATGTATGGACAAATAAATTTGAAGTGTTGATAATTTTTTTATATAAAAATTTTGTTCATGAAAAATAATATAATTTTTCAAAGTGTTTTCAATTTAATCTACTACCCATATAATTTACGAATTTAAATATTTTTTATTTTCATCATACATTGTCATCACTATTGGTCTGAAACAAACTTATGCAAATTTATGTTCAATAATTTATTCATAATGAGTATAAAATGGTGATATTATTGAGCATTATAATCAAGTCTTGATAATATTTCAACCTCATTTAGTATTCGTGTGACGTAGTAAATAAATTTCATGTGTTAGTAATTTTTTGATATAAAAATGATGATCATGAAAGATCATATAGTTTTTCAAAGTTATTTCAATTTAATCTACTACTCATGTAATTCATCTAAATATTTATTATGTTCATCATATGTTGTTTAACTATTTTAGTACTTGTTTTTGTCACAATTGACCTAGAAAATACTTGTGCAAATATATGTTCAACAACTTATTCATAATGAGCTTAAAATATTGATATTATTGTATATTACCCCAAAATAAAATTTCTAAATTTAACATACCATCAAAAAATCTGTATAATTTTTTTTTTCAGATGTCTTAAAATCAAAATTTATCTATTAGAAAAATCATATTGGATGGTAAAAATTTCAAAATTTGATAAATCTAAAACCATGAAACTATATTACAACATAAACTAAATATATTTTATCATTGTTTTGTGAACTTCATGCTACCATAATAGTGAAATTTCAGATTTTTATTTACTTTTTAATAAAGGAGGAAACATTATTTATTCTTACAACAAAAAAAATGATAAATTCGCTAATTTTTTCGTGAATATATAAAATGATTTAGATTAAGGTATAAATTTTTATTTACAACTTTTCATGACATGATATTATTACCATATATACACAAGTCACACTAACTTTATAACATATCAAATACGATCATATTTTTTTCCTCAATTTTCATATATATACAAAATGATTTTCATACTATGAATATACATAAATTATGAAAAGCTAAATATTTACAATTTTTAAATTTATAAAATAATAAATATTTGTATTTCTACTTTAAAAGTAGAAATGAGGTTAGTTGGTTTTTATATAGATGACAATGAAATTTCATAATAAAAAATTCAAAGTATTTAAAATATATATGTAAAAATTCTTCATCTACATTTTATCACTCTTATAAATAGCATCGACTATCTGTTCTTCATGATTAATAATGAAGATATATTTATATAATTTAGCATTATGAAATAGAACATATTTTTTTATTATTTTTTATAAGTATAAGTATAAATGATATGTTTTTTTTATCATTTTTTATACTTAATTTGTAGTTTTTAATAGAAAATATATGAATTCATAAATTTTATACTTCCTAAATGTTATTGTGTGCAACAATATGTCATATGTATATTTTTTTATTATATTCAAGATATATTACAAATCTTTATAATTTTTAATAAGAATTAATATAGTATAATAAAATAAATTATATAACCACTATGTTATATTATTAACATTGTTACATAGAAGATATATAAAAATTGGAGTATTGTATACGACATATTTGTCAAATAAAATTGTACATGTTTATAATAATTTTACAATACATATTTCGAATATAGTAAATAAAAATAGTTAATTTACGTTGTTTTATATATGTTGGTTGACTTGATTAATAACTCACTTCTTGGTTTTCGACCCCCTCAGTCACTACAAACGCCCCCGATCAATTCAATGCTACATTTATTGAGGTGGTATATGTGTATGTGGGTTACAACATTAGAGATAAAAAAAATATTTTGATGATCTATAGTTCTTGAAATCCGATCATTATGTTATTTTAATTTTTCAACAAACATATATTTAATCTTTGATTATATCAACAATTAAAAAAGTTATTAGATGAGATCATATTAACATTCATATACCATATATAAATAATAATTTTCAAGATTTTGTCAATATTATAAATGATGTTATTACCATATATATAAATCATGTTTAATACAATAAAATTAATAATTAATAATTTATAAATTATGAAATAATATGTATTTCTATTTTTGGGAGGTGGAAATGAGCGGGAAAATTTTAGCATTTCTATTTGTAGGGAGTAATTGTTATTATATATGTATAGATATAGATATAGATGTTCATGGATTAATAAAATGATCACTTCTATGTTTATATACACAAATCATGCAAGTATAAATTTATGTGTTTGATAAATTACTATCAACTTTTATGTATTAAAATATTTTTAAATTTGGAATTCTTTATGATCAAAGTTTTCTCCAAAACTCCGTAGGAATCGAAAATTATACTTCTCTAAAATTATTCTAAGAGGGTAAGATGGTAATATTCTCAAAATTAATTATACTCCAAGTATATGAACAATAGATGGGTATATAAAATAGGATATTAAATATGGTATATTATAGAAAGATATTGTCCTATAAATATGTGTAAATCTATATATGCATCACAATTCAAAATTTTATTTAAGAATAATATATACAAAAATATTATTTATTTATATGAAACATATTTAGACAATTACTAAACTTTTCATATGAAAGTGTACCTATTGTAATAATTTCATGTAATTTATTCAAAAATCATTTAATACAATCACTTTTCAAACTCAAATAGGTATATAATCATTCATTTAATTAACGTTCAAAGATTAATAATTTATTGACATGTAAAGATAAAATACACATAATAGTTTTATAGATTGATAATATTTATTTAATGATACAAAATCTACAAAAAAAAAAAAAAAATTAAATCACATATTATTAATGTATTAGAAGAGATCTATATAGGGGCAAAATCATTGCACGCTTGATAATTGAATGAACATTTGGGAAATAATGATGTGATCAACTTAAAAAATCATTTTCTTTATCATTATTTTCTAATTACATTTTTTTTTTATCACCCATTTGTGATAACATTTTTTCTTCTATTTACAAACAGTTTATTTTCTCATTGACATGCTATGATTTTAAATATATTTCAACAAATAAATAAAATTGATTTAATGATCTAGATACCAAATTGAGAGATTAATTATATATATATATATATATATATATATATATATTTGATACAATTATATTTTCGATTAGATGAGATTTTTTTTGACATGGGTAATTAATGTTAGTCGTATTATATGTTATATATACATATATATGTATATATTTTGTCCATATATATAATGATTTGATTGTATACCATATATATTCATTATGCAAAATCAATATTTTTGAAAATTACCATAAATTCAATTAATATCACAAAAAATTAAATATTTAATAATTAATAAAATTTCTATAATTAGGAAGTGAAAATGGGCGGGAAAACTTTTGGCATTACTATTTTTAGGGGGTAATTGTTATTATATATATAGATAATATACAAAATTTGTATTCAATTCGAATGTTTCATTCTAATATTCGTATTTGAATTCGAATTCGAATTTGGACTTGGAAGTTTCACTTTTTTTTTCCAAATATTTGTTTAATTCCAAATTAATAATATCAAATTGCATAGAGCTTGCATATACATATATGATACAATACCTATATAATACTTATAATAAGCAATAAAATCCATCAATTCTTTGTATTAAGTGCAATAATTCATAAACCAATAAATTACAAATTAACATCCAAAATATTTATCAAATACATGAATATAAATTCATTGTCAAATCCATCAAACAAGTACAACAACCAAAATAAATATTTATTAACAATTTATTAAAATTATATATATATATATATATTTATTATTATTCGAATATATCAACGAATACTCGAATCGAATATGATTATATTCATATTTATATTCGGATAATATTCGAATATAAAAAAATATTCTTATTCGGATTCTTATTCGCATTTTTTGAATTCGAATCAGTATATTCGAATTCGAATATCGAATCGAATCAAAAAAATTTGATTCTTTTACAACCCTAGATAAGATCACTAATTAACTTTATTTAATTGAATAACCTAGAACAAGCTCTCTAGATTTAATTCATTAAATGCATTAGTTACCAAGACGATAGGATGAACTAAACTCCGAATACACAAGCTCGATTCGATAATCTAAGATTATGCTACCCTAGACATGCACGAACTCTAGTTTACCACTTATGAAAATTAAACCACAACAGTTAGGATTCATGATTTAAGATTCTAGCAATTAATTATCAAACACTTAACCTAGGTGATCAGGCTAAATCAAGCATCAATAATTAAAAACACTCTGCACAGGTAACATAATCAATTCCAATCAAACATCGAGAAGGGGAAACGAGATTAATTAAAACATAAAAGAAATATGGGTTCAAACATCCTTGCTAACTAGAATTGAAAAATTAGCTGATCATCCTTGTAATTGATTCCATCAAAGCAATTGAGAACTCTATCCAAATTAATCTAGGAAAATAAAGAACAAACTATCCTAACTCTCTTTCTCTCTCTTAAAATTCCTACGTCACTCTCTCTCTAAAAATTCCTACGTGAACAGTTTGCTTGACGAAAAAGCCAAATAAATAGGTTGTGTTCTTTTTCTTCATATTGGCGTGAAATCTTCCAACCCTTAAACACTTGGGCCCACCAATTCTTTAGGTAATAGGCCACTTAATTCTTTATAAGCCCAATTCTTCTTTAATTTATTTCTTGACCTTTAAGCCCAATCAACCTCATTTCATGGCCCACGCTCGTCTCGTCTCCTTTCAATGATCTGAACACTTTCTTTTACTCCAAAGAAAGTATTTAGAGATATAATTCAAGAATATTAAGAAAATAATATATGAAGTATTTAGAGATATAATTCACACATATGTAGGAAAATAGTCCATCCAATCAAATAAACGATATTAAAATCTCATATTACCATAAAAATGCATGTATTTTCCTCGTATCACCTATAGTATGAGCGAAATGTTAAAAATAGCTAGAAATTTAATTTTGAGTGAAAGTAAGTAGAAAATTATAATGGTTTCTTTAGTTAAAAAGGATAAAATATTTTTTTTCATATGAAGTACATATATAATTAAGTGTAAGGTCAATTACATTTTGCTATCTCAATTATACACGACTTTACACTTTCTTTATAATATTTAATCATTCCATTTTATTAAATATACTTTAAATTTGATGCATTTTATCATATCAAAAACAATTTAGACTCGTGTTAAAATCCATAACTATGATTTGTCTGAGACATAAAATACATCAAATTTAAAATCTATAAGTGGAAATTGTATAGTTCAAAGTTTATATATAAAAAATGTTAAATCATGTATAATTTGGATGAGAAAATAATTTAGGATATCTATACAAAAAGTTTTCATAGCATTTTATGTGGGATAGACAAAACAAATGTTGGAGAGAGGAAAAATGAGAGGTGATTGGACATATTAATGCAGCAAATCCGATAGAAGAAGAAAGATATTATCTTCGATTACTCTTGAATTATGTGAGAGGGCAAACATCTTTTAAGTATTTGTTGATAGTAGATTGTGTGCAATGCTCAACGTTTAAAGAATCTGCACAAAAAAGAGGATTACTTGAAGCAGATCAAAGTATTTTTGAATGTTTAAATGAAGCAATAACATTTCAAATGCCACATGAGTTGCAAAGACTTTTTGCAAAAATATTGATATTTTGTACACCAACAGATGTGAGAGCTATGTGAGATACATATTTCAATGCAATGTCTGAAAATTTCAAAAAAGAAACATACTCATTGACATCTTATATGGTATTGAAAACCTTGAAGAGCGTTAATTTTTTTTTAGGAGAGTATATTAAAAAGTATTAATTTATATGATCTCCCAAACATTGTTATGGAAATTGACGATATAGAAGTAGAGTGTGTAAGAGAATTACATGAAGAATTATCTTTTGAAATTCCTCTTGAAGTTCAGGAAGCTGAAACAAAGTTGAATGCTGATCAACATATGATTTTTACCTTCATATTAGAATCTATTGAAAAAGAAAATGGGGGAATTGTCTTCATTGATGGACAGGGGGAACCGACAATGTCACGCCCCGAAATCTTTTCATATTTTATCAGAGTTTTACCGTTGGGCGTGAAGAGAGAAATAGCAAGAGACGCCTACACAACAGAAAGAATAAGCAAGAGACGACAGAAGAAAGAGGTAAGGGATGAAGTGATTCCTTCACTCAACAACAATCGGTCTCTGCCGATAGCAATTAGTCTCACTACTGATAATGTAAATCATACGCAGCGGAAATAACATCAGGATCTCTCGTTCACAGAATACTCAGAATATAAATACAGAAATATTACAAAAACGTGAGTTAAACTTAAAACATTATTTGAAAGTGTTTGTGCAACACATCCTAAATAAACACAAGATCAGGAACAGCACCACCTCTCTCCAACTAAGGTTCGACATGCTCACCAGCTCCTGTAGTGTGAGTACAGAATAAAGGGGTGAGTGCGTGGAATACACTCGTGGGAATAACTCTGCCTCTTGAGACTCTCAACAGATATATAAAAACTAATAAAATAATCTTATGTCATGTTGTCACAGCACATAAAATGCATAGCAGATATTAGAAATTGTAGGGGACGCATAGGTGCGGGGTTCTCCCGTCTTACCCTGTAAACGGTCTCATATACCGCTAGCGTATTTCAAGGACCGCCAGACCTTTTCGGAGTAGTAGAAAATAGCAGGGGACGAACAAAATGCATGATCAAGGTGGACATCAGTCCAACCACAGTAATAATATGGCACAGCAAGTGTATTCACAACATATAGTATTCCTCAGTCATGCATATAATAGGGAAAGCAGTAGACAGATAAAGAGATAAAAATTACCCCCACCTTGTTCGGTGGTACCCACGTGAGTTGATAAATCCGAAAGTCTGATAACTAAGAGCTCGAGTAGCGAGTGTCAACAGTCAGATAACTCAACGTCAATCCAACAGATAGCCTACATACGTTACAGTGTTCTTAGATCCTTAATAAATTATAATTAAAGCTGTAAAAGGTTCCGTCGAAAAACGGTCGCTAACGACACGATGGATCGAACGATCTAAAGATTGGAGTTCAAGAAACGAGAGGATAAGATCTGAATAAGGGGCTGAAAAGATAAGAATTGAAATAAGGATCCCAAAGCAACAAGAATGAGCTCAATCGGAGTTAAAACGAGCTCGAACGGAGTATTTTAAGTTTAGGGGTAAAATGGTAATTTTGGTCAAAGGATTGACTTTGACCGGGCCCACTGACTCCGATCAATGACGTCTCGTCATCGACGACTCGATACGGTTGAACGACGGAAAGAAAATGAGGTTCGGATCGAAAACACGGCGTCGGGTGCGCGTCGGCACCCGACGGGCGCGCACGGTGCGCGCCGGCACCCGGCACCCGACGGCTGCCGAGTTTTCTCGGCAGCTAGGCGCGACCCAACCCGGCTGGTCGAGTTTTCTCGGCCAGCCCTGCCCAGAAATTCCCGACGGTGGCCTGCTCGAGCAGGCCATTTCCCGGTGTCTCCCGGCGCGGCGGCGGCGCCTCCAGCCACCACCACCTACCTCGCCGGATACCTCGCACCGTCGGCTACCACCTCCGGCCGTCCATCGCCGGATTACGTCATGAATAGTGCCCAGAAATTACGCCGCAAAACCCTTCGATACACTGATTTTCCAAAAATCCACCTTCACCAAAACTCCTCCGGCCGGCGACCCCAGTCGCCGGCGACCATCCCCCCGACCCCCAGGCACCGGCCGGCGACCTCCTTGTCGCCGGAAACTCCCTAACTCTGGCCACAACACATGCAAGAGTCAACATATACACACACACCCGTTTGTAAACTCACACTGATTTTCCATCTCCGGCCGGCGGCCACTTGCCGCCGCCGACCACCAATATCCACCGCCACCTTGGCCGGCGACTCCCAGTCGCCGGCCACCACCAGCCACCGCCCAACAACCACAACCGTGGCACCCACACACACACACGCGCATGCTAGCAAACACACACACACACACTGATCAAGCTTTGGCCGGCTGCCACCAGCCGCCGGTGACCCACCAAACCACCTCGCCGGCGACCTCCCTTCGCCGGCCCACCGATCACACACGGCGGCGCCGCCCCCACAGCGAGCCACACAACACACACACACTGATACACCACCATTCACACACACATGCACGTTTCATGCATATATAACACTGTTCGTCTCCGGCGCCGCCACCCACGGCGGCGCCGGCCCTCCAGCAGTCCCAGGTCGTCCTCCGGTGGTTTCTCCGGCGAGAGAGAGTGAGAGAGAGAGAGAAAAACAGAGGAGAGAGAGAAGGTGTTCAAGGGTTAGGGTTTAAGAGGCTGTTTTTCGCCGTTTTCCGGCGAACGAGAAATCGGATTTCAAATCCGACACCTATCCTAGATTCATCTCGTCGAGACGAACGTCGTGTGCGAAAATCGTCCGATTCTGACAATGTTGAAATTTTCCGGCGACCGGCCGGCGGCGGCGGCGCCGGTGGTGGCGCCGCCGACCAGAAAACAGAAAATGAAGAGAGAGAGAGAGGAGAGAGAGACTTACGAGTTTTCGGCGCGTTCGGCTCGTTCGGAAAAACGGTGAAAAATGAATCGGAGGAGCCCTATTTATAGAATTCCGGAAAGTTACTATTCATGAGAAATATCCAAGTTACTCTTCATCGGTTGACTTTTCCGCGTCACTATTCATCGATAATATCTTCATTTCCATTCTCCGTAAGTATCTTCCGATTTTTCCGAAACCTCGTGTTTCGCCCTTTTCGTCGCCAGTTGAGCTACGGGTCTCCGATTGACCCCTAGTTCATTTCTATCTTCTCGTTTTCTCGATACGCATCTAACGATATAAAAAAATATCCTACGTTCCACGTCTAATAAAAATTATCGTTCTTAAACGTGCATTAAACACTTATCTGAAACGCACGAAATTAAATTAAACAGTTAAATCATACGCACAAAATTATTAAATCATAGGTTAAAATATTTAATTAATTAATTATGCTCGTTTTGATCCGGGGGGCTACAGACAACACATTCTTTGTCTTCATTAACTTTCTTGTATTTAAATTGTAGATCAAGCATTTTTGGTTTACTTTTATTTGGTTGCATTTTCATTTTATATTTAACTCTTTTTTGAATGATTGTATTACTTTTATTTGGTTGCGTTTTCATTTTATATTTAATGCTTTTTGAATGATTGTATGTTTGAAAAGCCGACTCCAAATATAAATGGTGTCAAAGGAAACTTGTTGGACAAAATAGAAGACATGTAAATTTTAATGTTGCTAAGAAAAAAAACTATATATATAACATGTCACGCCCCAAAATCTTTCACTTAAAATATCAGAGTTTTTTTTTTCATTTTTGGGGGGCGTGAAGAGAGAAAGGAGGAAAAAGGCGAGCATGATATAAAATAGAAAGAAACAGGAGGGGATAAGAAGGGATACACTTAAAACATTGGATGCAACCGATAAAAGGAGTTTAAAACATATGCAGTGGAAATATACCATCAGGATCTCAAACAAAGAATGAGAAACAGAGTTTTCTTTTACAAAAGTACATTATAACTTTGAAAGCCAAAACCGGAAGATGGACACAGCTGATAGGGCACCCCTCTCTCTACGCATCATGAATCTCTTCATCTCCTGTAGGATGAGTACAGAATAGGGGTGAGTGCGTTGAATACACTCGTGGGGATACTTTCCAAGTTCAAACAATCAATCATATAAAAGTTCAGCATATAAACACATCACATATTGACACGTAGCTTAAAAATGAACCGTAGTCCCTTCGTAGCATAGATATAGATATGGACCGAAGTCCCTTCGTAGCACAATTATGGACCGAAGTCCCTTCGTAGCATAGATATGGACCGAAGTCCCTTCGTAGCATCACCATTGTAAAACAAACACAATATATAAACACAACACGTAGAGTTCAACTATCAAATATAGAAAGCAGTAACACATAGAGTTTAGAAGTTACCCCCACCTCGTTCGGTGGTTACCACGTGAGTCGCAAGTACCAACGATCCCGTATCTCAGATCTCGTGTTTGAAATCCCGTATCTCGATATTCAATCCAACTGATAGCCTACATACGTAACAGTGTTCTTAGATCCTTAAAAACATATAATTAAAGCGATAACAGACTCCGACGGAGAAACGATCGTTATCTACGCGATAGATCGATAGCTCTAAAGATTGGAGTTGAAGAAACGATAGTGGATATCCAATCCATATGGCCGAGAAGATAGAGAATGAAATAAGGATCGCAACGCAAAAAGAATGAGCTCAATCGGAGTTAAAACGAACTCAAACGAAGCATTATAAGTGTAAGGGTAAAATGGTAATTTTGGTAAAACGGTGAGGAAGAGGAAAAGCTTAGGGTTGCAACGGAACGAGAATGAGCTCAATCGGAGCTGAAACGAGCTCAAACGGAGCGTTTTAAGATTGAGGGGTATTTTCGTAATTTTGGTCAAAGGGTTGACTTTGACCGGGCCCACGGACCCGAGTCAACGACGTCTCATCGGCAACGACTCGAAAAGGACGAACGATGGAGAAAACGGAGTTCGGATCGAAAACACGACGTCGCGTGCGCGTCGGCACCCGACGGGACGCACGCGTACCCCCCAACACCCGGCGCCGTGTGCACCCAGCGCACGCCCGTGCGCACCCGGCACGGCCGTGCGCCAACGTGCAGAAACTCGGCCAGGCGCGCGCACGCCCGTGCGCGCCGTGCACGACCGCGCGCCCAACTCCCGGCATTTTCTCGGCAGCGGCCGAGTTTTCTCGGCAGCGGGGCGTGGCTCAACCCGGCTGGTCGAGTTTTCTCGGCCAGCCCTTCCCAGCTTCTCCCGACGGTGGCCTGCTCGAGTAGGCCACTTCCCGGCGTCGCCCGGCGCGGCGGCGCCGCCTCCAGCCACCACCACCTACCTCTCCGGATACCTCGCACCGCCGGCTACCACCTCCGGCCGTCCATCGCCGGATTCCGGCATGAATAGTTCCCGGAAACTTCACCGCAAAACCTTTCAAAGTCACATTTTTTCCAAAATTCCAACTTCAACCAAAACTCCGGCCGACGACTTCCCGTCGCCGGCGACCACTCCCAGTACCTCCGCCGACGACTCCCCATCGCCGGCAACCTTTCCCAACCAAGCCCAACCTCCAACACAACCTATACATACAAGCTTGAGCTCACACACCCACACACACACGATCCCATACTCACACACACTGTTTCTCTTTGGCCGGCGGCCACCAGCCGCCGGCGACCCACCAAGCCACCTCGCCGGCGACCTCCTGTCGCCGGCCGTCCTTTCCCACACGGCGGCGCCACCCGGCGCCGCCCCCAACAACATGCAACACAACACACACTCACACACATATATACACACGCACATGCACATACTACACACACCTCCACTTTTCCGGCCAGGCACCGCCACCAGCGGCGGCGCCACCTCCTCCACATCATCATCACACCACCACCATCTTCTCCGGTCACCGCTCCGGCAAGAGGACGAGGAGAGAGAAAACAGAGGAGAGAGAAAGGGTGGTTCAAGAGTTAGGGTTTCAAGGCTGTTTTTCGCCATTTCCCGGCGAACGAGAAATCGGATTTGAAATCCGAGACCTATCCTAGATTCGTCTCGTCGAGACGAACGTCGTGTGTGAAAATCATCCGATTCCGACAACGTTGATATTTTCCGGCGACCGGCCGGCGGCGGCGCCCACCAGAAAACATGAAACGAAGAGAGAGAGAGAGGAGAGAGAGAACTTACGAGTTTTTGGCGCGTTCGGCTCGTTCGGAAACACGGTGAAAAATGAAACGAGAGAGCCTCTATTTATAGAATTCCGAAAAGTCACTATTCATTCAAAATATCCAAACACTATTCATCGGTTGACTTTTCCCGATGTTACTATTCACGTAAATATCTTCGCTTCCATTCAACGTAAAACAGTCAAAGTAAGCGCACATACTTATTAAGTCATATGTTAAATATTTAATTAATCAATTATGCTACATAACATGTTTTGTAGAATCGTGAAAAGAGACAAGCAATATGTAATTTACAAGTTCAAGGAAATCTAAGTAACTCTAAAGGTATATTTTTTTAATATTCTTTAAATATATCGGGTTGAGAATTTTTCTTCCTGCATCATTTATTGGTGGCCTAAGGCATATGCGAGAGAGATATCTTGATGCATTAGTTTAGTCCAAAGATATGGAAAACCAGATCTAATATCACCATGACTTTTAATCCTGATTGGATAGAAATCCATGAAAATCTATATGAAAGTAATCGTCAAGATTTAGCTGTGAGAGTTTTCCAAGTAAAATTGCATGACTTGAAAGATCAATTATTTAAAAACCAAATATTCAGAAAAGCTGATGCACATGTTCATATGGTCGAATTTTAGAAAAGGGGACTACCACATGTTCATCTACTTATAATTCTAAATGGCGAATACAAAATTCATATAGCTGACCAGTTTAATAAGTTTGTAGGTGCTGAAATTCCTAATGAAGAAAATAATCTTCGGATATATGAATTGATGAATAAACACATGTTACATGAACCGTGTGGTGAAAAAAATTTGAAAAAATTCATGTATGTTGAGAGATAAGTGTAACTGTCATTATCCAAAAAAAAAATTGAAACTCATTAAAATATTTGTATCAAACTATATTAGTGACAGATTCTAAGAAATCATTAGTCCAATCTCTAATTTGTAGAGATTTATTATCTCTATTGACTGAATTTTCATCTCTAATATGAAATTGAAGATCCATTAATATTAATATAATTAGAGGTGTATCATGCATATACGGATGATGTCTGTCTCTAATATTTTGTTGTTAACTTGCTAGAAATCAAATGCTAATGATATTACATCAGGTGCACGGGTCAGGATCCATGCAATCCGGGTTATATAACTCGAAAAGTGATTTTCATGCTCCAGACACGCATTCACGTGCCCCCATGTTCGCATCCACGCTCTTATCCCACACACTTAACATTTATGTTATGTTCTCTTAACATTTATATTATATTTGTGTAACCTTTATGTTATGCTGGTTTAACATTTACATTATCTTACCGATAGGGATGGCAACAGGTCGGGTACCCGATCGTTTAGAGAATCCCAAACCCTAACCCTATTAATTTTATATTTCCCAAACCCGTCTCATTCCTATTTAGAACTACCTGTACCCGTCCAATTCTCGATTACCAATACCCGTTTAACAAATATAAATATTTTTGATTTGAATCTAAACTAGTATTTTTAATGGGTATTTTGTATTTTCTTTTTTAATTTGTATATTTAAAATATTTATATAAATTTTCAATGAATTTTTTATCATAAAATGATAGTTAGTTTAGTGGTAAATATTGTTTTTGTAATGAAAGGTGTATGGAACAATTCCTACATAACATATGCTATACATATATATTATATGGATTGGCAGGTACCGAGTACCCACGGGTAGAGGCCTCTTCCCATACCCTACACGTACCCTAATGGGATTTTAATTTTTTTTCTCACACTCGTCTCATTCCCATTTAGAAGTACCCGAACCCATCCTATTAGGATTAGGCATAGAGCTGTCGAAATGGGCCGGTGGGGCAAGCCAACCCACAACCCATCTTAACCCACCCTTTAGCGGGGCGGACCTTCAAATCCCAACCCAGCCCAACCCACCGGTGGGTCGTGGGTTGGGCAGGCCAACTCAACTTTTTTTTCCTTTTAACCACTAATCCATTATACATAAATACATTCTAAATAACTAACAAAAAATGCAAAGTGTTTGCAAATTAAAATGCAACATTCATCACATCAATCATATGTCCATAGTCCATAAGTCCATAAATCAATAATCCAAAAACATAAACTAAAAAGTCCACAAAATGACGTCTCTTTACCCTCCCCACAATGATGGCTCTGTTGTCTTGGAAGTTGGGGAGAGTTGATGCAATGATTGAGTGAATACTGAAGGTGAGGTACTGAGAGGAGTGAGGGGGTGCTGGACACTGGACAAGAATTCACTAGGGTTTTCTATTTTTTTAGTATTTTTAATTAATTAAATCTTTTTTAAAAAAATGTGGGTTACCCTGCCCCGCCCTATCCCGCGGCCCATGTCACGCCCCATTTTACATTACAACAGAGTATTAGAGTTTAATAAATTTTCATTTGGGCGTCCAACAATTCGTTTAGACATAGACTTTTATAAACAAATTGAAATTTGCAAATAAAATAAATCATCTCAAATATTCCTGTTTTATAAAACGTAAATTTTAAACAGCGGAAGAAAAATATTTATTGTGCCGAAACACAACTAAATCTGTACAAACTTACAAATGAGACTTCCCAAAATATTCCAAACTAATGTTTCTTGTTCAAACAAAACAAAACAAAATCACACCTCATTCACTCCCCTTCCGATCAGCTGTAACCTGTAAAAAAATAAAATCACCTAAAGGGGTGAGTGCATGAAAACACTCAGTAGGGTGGGATTCGTGAGCAATTAATACATTGAAGAATGCATAGGCACGTAATTCATTAGCACATAAATGCGGGTTTGAACCATCTTTGAAAAACACGTCTTGCGGGACTTAGCTGTCGTGCACATGTCTTCCAGACCTTGCCGTCATGTTACGTCTTGTGGAACTTAGCCACCATGTTTACGTCTTGCGGAACTTAGTCGTCATATAAACACATTTAAATATCACATACATTCACAATCATCCATCAAACATTAAATATTTACTACAATTTTCATCACATTTCATCATTCATGTAGTAAAATACATTCTACTTCGTTCTTATTTAAATCAGTAATCATATAGTGATCGCACGTAAGAGAACACATTTTTCATAAACACATAATTCGCAAGAATTTACCTCATCTCAAACAACTATTGTCTTGGAAGGGCTGCTACACGTTCGGGACACTAACTCGGTCATGCGCTCCTATTTCCTACAAGATACAAAAATTCTCGCCTTAGCGACTAAAAGAATCTTTTCATAACTTGAACTAATACTTTAATCGAGAATAGAGAAGAAGAGTTTGTAAAAAGAACAGTTGAGTGTAAGAAAGATAGCTTGTATTATTTGAAAAAACGAGCGTTCGAAATAAGAAATGACTTAATAGGGAAGAAACAGAGCTTAAAGTACAACGTTTAGAAAATCTAACGCTTGCATTTAGGGCTTACGTAGCCTCAGACTGTTGAAATTAGGCTATACCCAAATTAGGAAATAAAGGGGGCTAAAAAGGCATTTTCTGAAGTTCATTTGGAACCTTTAGGGATCAAATAGTAGTTCTTGAAAAACTTGGAGTAAAACTGCAATTTCCTGTAACCTTTGGGGTGTCAAATGCTACTGTTCATATCTTTGGGGTCGATTTACAACATTCAATAGTTGAGGGTGTGAATTGTCATATGACAAAGTGTTGGGGTTAAACTTTGAATTTTACAAATAAAGGGGTTTGCATTTTAGCCCTAAACTTTATCTAATTTTCAAAAGATAACCCCACCCCCATCAAATCCCAAACCCGTCTCCACTGTCACACACCTGCCAACATACACGCACACCACAAGACCCATACACAACAACACACTTCAAATACACACACACTCCAAAATCTCTCACGTGCACTGATTGGAGTTGCCGCTCACGGCGGCGGTTAATACCTCACACGCCGACACAACCTTGCGCCGACAACCCCCGGGACGACAGCCATAGTGGCGGAGAGTGTTGGAAAAAATAGAAGATTTGCTCAAGTTTGGGGCAATTGTTGATGTGGGTCCCGGACCCCATTTTGGAAATAAAAAGTTGGATCGTGTTCTCCTCTGATAGAGGTTCGAGATGACTCATTCTACGCCCAAAATGGTTGAAGGGTGAATGAGAAATTGAGTCTCAAAGTTGCATGTTTGGATCTTATGTAAAGACTGTTTATCACGCCCCAAATTTTTTTTCGTATTTTATCAGAGTTTTACCCGGGCGTGAAGATAGAAAAGCAAGGGACGCATATCACTCACAGAAAGAATTAAGCAAAGGACAACAGAAGATAAAGGTAAGGGACGATGAGAATCCATCTCATAACAACAATCGGCCTCTGCCGATAACAATCGGCCTTAATACCGATAAAATATACACAACAAACGCAGCAGAACAAAACATCAGGATCTCGCAACCGAACCAAGTGTTAAATACTATTACAAAACGTGATTTAAAATGTCACATTGTTTTGAAAATGTTTGTGCGACGACATCTTTAAAACATACGTTCAGAAACAGCACCGCCTCTCTCCATCTAGGGTTCGTTATGCTCATGAGCTCCTGTAGTGTGAGTACAGATTAAGGGGGTGAGTGCGTGGAATACACTCGTGGGGATACTTTCCATTCTTAACAAGTATTAGGTAGGCATAACATATCAAACATATCCAAGATTGGCACATAAACACAGCACATAGAATGCATAGCATATAATTCGGAACCTTTATGGACACATGGACCCATTAGCGCTCATATCTGCAGCGAGGGCGGGTACTCCCCGTTGACCCTAGGTGCGGGTACTCCCTGACTTATTATACGGGTATCATAGTTCCCCCGCAATACGGGTATCATTGTTCCCCCGTAATATGAAGCAGACCTCTGTCTCTTCATATAAATATGGACCTCTGTCCATTCACAAATCTCAGGTGCGGGTATTTCCCGTCTTATCCCTGTATAACGGTCTCAATACCGTTTGTGCATTTCAAGAGGCTCACCAAACCTCAACAGAGTAATAGAGGATAATAAGGGACGACAGAGAACCATGCATGAACACATTAATCATAGCATATAATCACAATATTTAGTATTCCACCAATCATGCATTTAAATAGGGAAAACTGTAAACAGATTAAGAGATAGAAATTACCCCCACCTCGTTTGGTGGTTACCACGTGATCAACGAGTACAGATGGATCAGATTTCACAAGCGAGTACCAAAGGATCCGATATCACAAGGCTCAACTCCACAAGTAGCCTACACAAGTTATGACGTATCTTAGATCCTTAATAATTATAATTAAAGCTGTAAAAGCTCCCGGCGGAAAAACGTTCGTTAACTACGCGACAGATCGAGCTCCAAAGATCGGAGTTGAAGAAATGAGAGTGGATATCCAATCCAATAGGCTGAGAAGATAGGAAATGAAATTTGGGTGACGACAGAAAAAGAATGAGCTTAATCGGAGTTCAAACGAGCTCAAACGGAGCATTTTAAGATTTGGGGTTCCCGTCGTCGCGCCCGCGCGAACAGCTACCTAAACGGGCTTCCAGCCGCCGCCGGCCGGCGAACCACCGGTCGCCGACCACACCCCCGGATTCCCCCCACTTCAGGCTACCAACTCCGACCAACGGCGGCCACGACGGCGCCGCCTAACTCCGTCAAAACACCCGCAAAAACAGCCCATCGCCCAGTTTCCGACGGTGGCCTGCTCGACCAGGCCACTTCCCGGCGTCGCCCGGCGCGGCGGCGCCGTCTCCAGCCACCACCACCTACCTCGACGGATACCTAGCACCACCGGCTACCACCTACGGCCATCCCTTGCCAGAATACGGCCGTGAATAGTGCTCGAAACTTCGCCGCAAAACCCTTCGTCGTCACATTTTTCCAAAACCAAACTTCAACCAAAAACCTCCGGCCGGCGACTTCCCGTCGCCGGCGACCGCCCCCACACCTCCAGATCGCCGGCCGACGACTTCCAGTCGCCGGCAACCCTCCGATTCCGGCCACAACACATGCAAGAACCAAACATATACACACGCACATATATAAGAACACCCACACACAACACAGCTTGACCGGCGGCCACCCGCCGCCGACCACCACCATCTGGAACACCGGCCGGCGACCTCCCGTCGCCGGCGACCACCAACAACAACCAACAGCCCCTCAACCTCAGCGAACACACACACACAGCAAGGTTACACACACACACACCTCACAAACCCCATGCAAAACCCTAGCCCCTTCCGGCCCGTTTCTAGCTCCGGCCGGCGACCACCAGTCGCCGGCCACCACCTCCAACACATCACACACCATCAGTCGCTGTCCAGCAACTTTTCCGGCGAGAGAAGGGAGAAGAGAAACCGTCGGGGAGAGAGAAGAGGGAGGGAGGAGAGAGAAAGGTTGGCCGGATCTTTGACCGGCGATTTCCGGAGAAGGAGAGATCCGTTCAGAAATCCGAGCCCGGTTTCGTGACGGGCTCGACGAGAGCTTCACTATAGAGTTTGAGTTTACCCAAAACGGAGAAGAAACGAGGTAGAAAGGAGGAGAGAGAAAACGGGTTTGGAGACCGTTTTTCGCCGTTTTCCGGCGAACGAGAAATCGGATTTGAAATCCGAGACCTATCCTAGATTCGTCTCGTCGAGACGAACGTCGTGTACGAAAATCGTCCAATTCCGACAACATTGAATTTTCCGGCCACCGGCCGGTGGCGGCGCCGCCGCGCCGGCGGTGGCCCGCCGGAGACAGAATCCTGGAAAAAGAAAGAGAGGAGAGAGGGACTTACTCGTTTTCGTCGCTTTCGGCTCGTTCGGCTCGTTCGGAGAAACGGTGAAAAATGAATCGGAAGAACCTCTATTTATAGAATTCGGAAAACACTATTCATCCAAAATATCTCAGCACTATTCACGAGTTGACTTTTCCGAGTTACTATTCATCGGAAATATCTTCCGGTTTTCCGATCGAAACTTCGGATTTTGCCCTTTTTGTCGTCGTTCGAGCTATAGGTCTCCGATTGACCTCTAGTTCGTTTCTATTTTCCCGTTTTCTCGGTACGCATCTAACGGTATATAAATATCCTATGTTCCACATCTAATAAAATTATCGATCTCTAACGTGCATTAAACACTTATCTGAAACGCACGTATTTAATTAAACAGCCAAAACATACGCACATAATTATTAAAGTATAGGTTTAAATATTTAATTAATCAATTATGTTTGTTTTGATCCGGGGCGCTACACTGTTATCCCACATTAGAAAGTTCAAGCTATTTTCTCTAGTATATATTGATTTTCCCTTTAGTGGATGATAAGAAAGATTAGCAAGAAGACTCTCTCTCGCACACAAGCGCGCAGGGGGTGAGAATCATGAGCCGATTTGAGCTTCGGACCATGGACTTGTGTGCACCCATGACTTGCGTACACAAATGTCAGTCCAGAAAGCGGCGGGCCCGACCTCGTTTTTTTTGCCACTTTTTCATCCCATTTTATGTGACTGTTGGCCTTCCAACTTCCAAAACGTCCAGGCACGTTCATGTCATCATTGCAGCCGTTTCGAAATGGTTTTGGAGTACCTATAAAACGAGACTCCCACCTCTGAATTCATCATCCAAAAATCTTAACTTTTTGCTCTCATTTTCCCTCGTTTCCTCATTCTGTGTGATTCTGATTAGGCATATTCTAGTTCGCCGTTGAGCAAGAGTTCGTGCTTAACTCTATGCTTTCATAGCCATTGTATCCTGGGAAATGGACGCCGAAAGAAACCTCGAGCACCTCGGAGGCGGCGAATCTGTTTTAAGAAAACTGTGATTTCACAGTCCTCCGTATTTTCGATTTTTATTTTCCGCCATTTTCCTGGAACAATCTTAAAACAGACCTTTTTCTTTACCTTCTGAAAATGACGACCAACAATCCTATTACCTCTATTGGATCTACCCTTGTTGGACCAAACAGACCTGGTGGACCTACTGGACCTCCTCCTCCAATCAGCGTCCCAATTAACAATCTGGACAAACCTAAAAAGTTTAATGGACTTAACTTTAAATGTTGGCAATGAAAGATGCTTTTTTATCTGACTACTTTGAATCTTGGTAGGTTTCTCACTGAAGATGCTCCTGTTCTCGATGAAAATCCTGATGCTCAGGCTGTGAATTTCTGGATGCATGGAATCACTCCAACTTCTTGTGTCGGAACTACGTGATGAATGGCTTGGTCGATGTACTGTACAATGTGTACAGCTCTATGAAAACGGCAAAGCTACTGTGGGAATCCTTGGATAAGAAGTATAAGTCGGAGGATGCTGGAGCCAAGAAATTCATCGTTGCCAGGTTCCTTGACTATAAGATGGTTGATTCTAAAACCGTCATAAGTCAAGTGCAAGAGCTTCAAGTCATTCTGCATGAGATTCACTCCGAAGGTATGCAGTTGAGCGAAACCTTTCAAGTGGCTGCTATCATTGAGAAACTGTCGTCGGGGTGGAAAGACTTCAAGAACTATTTGAAACATAAATGCAAGGAAATCAATGTTGAAGAACTGATCGTTCATCTTCGAATTGAAGAGGACAATCATGGCTCTGAAAAGAAGCTTCTCAGTCCTGATGTGGCTAAGGCAAATGTAGTTGAGCATGGTCAAGGCTCAAGGAAGTTTAACAACAACAACAAGAAATTCGGTCCGCCTAACAAAGGTGTTTCGGGGCCGAAGAAAGGGAATTTTAAAAGGAAGTTCACTGGAAATTGTTTCAATTCTGACAAGCCAGAGCATAAGGTGGCTGAGTGTATGAAGTCGAAGAAGAAGCAAGAGGCTAACATGGTTGACAACATCACTAAAGATGTTAATGATATGCATCTCGTTGCAGTCATTTCTGAAGTCAACTTGGTGAACTCAAATCCACTTGAGTGGTGGATTGATACCGGGACTACTCATCATGTATGCTCAAGCAAGGAACTGTTCAATACACTCGAAGATTTTGGGACCGAGAAAAAGCTCTATATGGGTAATTCTGCTACTTCTGATGTGAAAGGGCAAGGCAATGTGGTTTTGAAGATGACTTCTGGGAAGGAACTGACCCTGAACAACGTACTGTTCGTGCTAGAGATTCGCAAGAATTTGGTGTCTGGCTCACTGCTAATCAAGCATGGTTTTTGTATTGTTTTTTAGTCTGATAAGGTTGTTTTAACCAAGAATGAGATGATTATAGGAAAAGGTTATGTGGTTGATGGGCTTTTTAAGCTTAATGTAATGGTTGTGAAAAAGATGAATAATAAAGCTACTACCTCTTCTGTTTATATGCTTGAGTCTTCCTTTGTTTGGCACGGTAGACTAGGACATGTCAATTTTGATAGCCTGCGCAGGTTAATGAACATGAAAAGCATACCTACATTCCATATTGACTCTAAACATAAATGCGAAACTTATGTTAAAGCAAAGTTAACAAGATCATCCTTCCAAACTATTGAAAGAAATAGTGAACCACTAAGTTTAATTCATTCAGACGTATGTGATTTAAAATCAGTGCAAACACGTGGTGGAAACAAGTATTTCATCACATTTGTAGACGATTGCACCAAGTATTATTTTGTCTATCTTCTGAAAGGCAAAAATGAGGCTATAGAGAAGTTCATTCTATTCAAAAATGAGGTGGAAAACTAACTTAATAGGAAAATTAAGGTGCTAAGAAGTGATTGAGAAGGTGAATACGAATCACCTTTTACCAATTTCTGTGCCCAACATGGAATTAGGCATGAAACAACGACACCTTATTCACCTCAACAAAATGGCATTGCAGAACGTAAGAATCGTACTCTAAAGGAGATGATGAACGCAATGTTGTTAAGTTCGGGTTTGCCTCTAAACATGTGGGGGGAAACTGTGTTATCAGCTAACTACCTTTTAAATAAGGTTCCCCGAAAGAAGTTAGACAAAAGCCCGTACGAGCTTTGGCATGGACGGACACCTTCTTATAAATACTTGAAAGTGTGGGGGTGTCTAGCAAAGGTTGTTGTACCTCTTCCCATATGAGTGAAAATTGGCCCCAAGACTGTTGATTGTGTATTTATTGGATATGCACATAACAATAGTGCATATCGATTTCTAGTGCATGAATCACTAATAGCTGACATACACAAGAACACGATTATTGAGTCTCGGAATGCTTCATTCTTTGAACACATATTTCCACATAAATCTGAAATGGACGTTGCATCCGTCAATAGGGTTGTGGAAACTATAGATAAAAGTCAATCTAAAGATTTGACTGAAGATGTGGAGGTTGAGCTAAGACGTAGTAAAAGGGCAAGAGTTGAAAAATCTTTTGGAGATGATTTCCTAATCTACATGCTTGAAAGCGAACCTCAAAGTTACTCAGAGGTTGTAAGCTCTTCTGAAGGACCTCTTTGGAAAGAGGCAATCCAAAGTGAAATTGATTCAATCCTGCAAAATCACACTTGGGAATTAGTGGATCTTCCTCCTGGAAGTAAACCATTAGGATATAAGTGGATCTTCAAAAGAAAAATGAAGACAGATGGAACTATTGATAAATACAAGGCGAGACTTGTGATAAAAGGCTTTAGGCAAAAAGAAGGCCTTGATTACTTTGATACTTATTCTCCTGTAACGAGAATAACCTCTATTAGAATGGTTTTAGCTATCGCAGCTTTAAGAAATCTTGAAGTGCATCAAATGGATGTCAAGACTGCTTTTTTAAATGGAGACCTAGAAGAGGAGATTTATATGGAACAACCTGAAGGTTTCCTTGCTCCTGGACATGAGAACAAGGTGTTTAAGTTAGTAAAATCCTTGTATGACTTGAAACAAGCACCAAAACAGTGGCATGAAAAAGTTTGACAATGTCATGTTGTTTAGTGGATTCAAGATCAATGAATGCGACAAATGTGTTTACATAAAGAACACTGAAAATGGCTACGTCATTCTATGTCTTTAAGTAGATGACATGCTCATTGTAGGGAACAATGCTAAAATAATCAAGTCCACTAAAGATATGCTGAATTCAAAATTTGACATGAAGGATATGGGTCCGGCCGATGTGATCCTTGGAATTAAAATCCATAGATCGCTAGAAGGACTTGTGTTAAGTTAATCACACTATGTTGATAAAATCCTTGAGAAGTTCAACAAGGACGATTCAGCATACGCCAGGACCCCGATAGATCCTAGTCAACATCTATTGAAAATTTGAGGAGATGGTGTGTCTCAAGTTGAATACTCAAGAATAATTGGGAGTCTGATGTACTTAATGAGTTGTACGCGACCAGACATTGCTTATGCAGTCAACAGACTGAGCATATATACTAGTAATCCAGGTAATGATCATTGGAAAGGAATTGTGAGAGTACTAAGATATTTGAGGTACACTCGTGAGTTTGGCTTGCATTATTCTACATATCCAACTGTAGTTGAAGGTTACAATGATGCAAACTGGATATCGGATATAAAGGACTCAAAGTCCACAAATGGATTTATTTTCACTCTAGGTGGTGCAGCCGTTGCATTGAAGTCTTCTAAACAAACTGTGATTGCAAGGTCCACTATGGAGTCTGAGTTTATCGTTCTAGACAAATGTGGAGAAGAAGCGGAATGGCTTCGTCAATTCTTTGAAGATATTCCGTCGTGGCCTAAACCTATGCCCGCAATTTGTATACATTGTGATAGCCAGACAGCTATAGGACGAGCACAAAGCCACATATATAATGGTAAGTCTAGACATATTCATCGTAGACATAATACCATTAGACAACTACTCTCTACTGGAGTCGTCTCGATCGATTACATAAAATCGAAAGATAATTTGGTGGATCCATTAACCAAAGGGTTAAATAGAGATTTAGTTGCAAAGTCGTCGAGAAGGATGAGACTAAAGCCTTTTGGAGAAAGAGTTGAGACAAAGGAAACCCAACCTAGTTGACTGGAGATCCCAAGATCTAGGTTCAAAGGGACAACCTAATTGTTAAAACTCAAAAGATCACTGTGAGGGATATTTTATATATTTTTTTCCTCGAAGTCCATCCTTAAAATGAAGCAGTGATAATGTGAGAGATTAGGATAAGCCTAAGGCTTTTAATGATTCTTTCATTTCGTTGTTAATAAAGAGTCACCTATGTGAGAAAGAAGTGGGGCCGCTTCAAAGAGAATCGTTCAAAGGCTCGATTCTTAGCAATTCTCGCAGAACCAGGTCGATGTTCATGGCCAAAACGAACATAACCATGAGAATTGGATAATGTTAGGAAGAATTCTGTATGAGACACGTCATCATTTACGTCGAAGGCCGATTAGTTCAAGGACATCGTGTCTACTGGTTAGCTAGTAAAGTAAATGTGTTTTTCACAAGGGAAGGTTCAAAGGGTAACACCTACCTGTCCTATGTAGGATTTGACTGTTGATCGGTATCACCTTTTCCTCTGTATATCAATTTTCATTCACGTGGGGGACTGTTGGAAAAAATAGAAGTTTTGCTCAAGTTTGGGGCAATTGTTGACGTGGGTCCTAGACCCCGTTTTGGAAATAAAAAGTTGGATCATGTTCTCCTCCGATAGAGGTTCGAGATGACTCATTGTACGCCCAAAATGGTTGAAGGGTGAATGAGAAATTGAGTCTCAAAGTTGCATGTTTGGATCTTGTGTAAAGGTTGTTATCCCACATCGGAAAGTTCAAGCTATTTTCTCTAGTATATATTGATTTTCCCTTTAGTGGATGATAAGAAAGATTAGCAAGAAGGCTCTCTCTCGCGCACAGGGGTGTAGGGGGGTGCAAATCACGAGCCGATTTGAGCT
This sequence comes from Scutellaria minor, assembly GCA_954870855.1. Classification (NCBI taxonomy): domain Eukaryota; kingdom Viridiplantae; phylum Streptophyta; class Magnoliopsida; order Lamiales; family Lamiaceae; genus Scutellaria; species Scutellaria minor. The sequence continues at coordinate 16,752,378 of OX940729.1, read as the reverse complement.
TCGGACCATGGACTTGTGTGCACCCGCGACCTACGTACATGAATGTCGGTCTAGAAAGCGACGGGCCCGACCTCATTCCTTTTGCCACTTTTTCGTCCCATTTCATGTGACTGTTGGCCTTCCAACTTCCAAAACATCTAGGCACGTTCATGTCATCATTGCAGCCGTTTCGAAACGGTTTTGGAGTGCCTATAAAATGAGACTCCCACTTCTGAATTCATCATCCGAAAATCTCACCTTTTTGCTCTCGTTTTCCCTCATTTCCTCACTCTGTGTGTGATTCCGATTAGGCGTATTCTAGTTCGCCGTTGAGCAAGAGTTCGTGCTTAACTTTGTGCTTTCATAGCCGTTGTATCTTGGGAAACGGACGCCGAAAGAAACCTCGAGCATCTCGGAGGCGGCGAATCTATTTTAAGGAAACTGTGATTTCACAGTCCTCGGCCTTCTCGATTTTTATTCCGCCATTTTCCTAGAACAGAGAGAAGGTTGGGGGGCAGAGAGAGATGGAGCAAGAGAAATAAAGATTGAGAGTACGTGAAAGGGGGGAGAGATGGAGATGGAGAGAGAAAATCTTGTGCTTACTTTCCTTATTCTTTTTCCCAACTTTTGACCACAACACTAGTGTTAATCTTTTCCCTTCTTGTCAAAGTGAGTCATGGTGTAGCTTAGGTTATGTGGCACCTTGCCATGGAGAGAGAAAGGAAAGCAAATGAGGTGTCAAAACATGGAAATAAAAGAGAAATGAGTTGGCAACCAAAAATAAATTTTGGTTTAAGCAATTTAATATACTATCCCTAACTATACTGGGGTGTTATAGCCCAAATGGGCCGGTCCGTTTAGGCCCGCTTTTTTGCGGGCTTCTAAATATCCGGCCCAACCCACCTTTTATGTATGGCGGGGCGGGTTGGCCCAACGGATCTAGCCCGTTTTGACACCTCTAGTTGGGCTGGTCGGGTACCCACATCTATGCGGGTAACTACCATCCCTACTTACAGACATATAATACATTTTAAACATTTATATTATATAATATATTTTTTATATTATAATCATTTAACATTTATGTCTACATAAATATTATGATATTTGTACATTAAAGTTATTCTCATATAACATAAAAGTTCAATTTTTATAACATAAAAGTAGAGTTACACTACATGAATTTTTATGTTGATAGAAAAATATTATAAGTAATATCACTTAAAGGTTATGATATTTGTACTTAAATGTTAAATTAATATAACATAAAAGTTACTGCATGAATTAAAAAAAAAAATTATTGGAACAGATCTGAGTCCGGTTCGATCAGCAGACGCCCAATTGTACCATGCAACAAGTGCACAAAAACACTACTTAAATATCAAATATCACTTGTCAGATTAACTGACCAACATTGATCGAACATTGACAAAACATATCTCAAATAATATAATTTACAAAATGGCTTCATGCAAGATTCTCTCTGTAACATTTTTCATAGTTAATTAGGCATTTTTCAAATGTGTCATATAATTCAGTAACATTTCAAAATAGCAGTAAATAGTTTTGCTATAGATACTTGACGTGCTTTTTTTTTTTTTTTTTTTTGCTGTTCACACCACTTAGCAATATTTTCAAAAAATTTTGTTGACTTCTAATATGTACAAAATATATACCTAACATGCACGTCAAGTTAAATAAATATGACAATCAATCACTATTAACCGAAGTTCTATATATAAACCTAAAAACAAGTTGCTCCTATGACAGCTATTAACAAATAGATCGATGCATACGGCACCAATCAACCTTTTTGACTATTGGTAAAGGAACCAAAAGAAAAGTTCAACAGAATCAAAGGCTCATAGACCGTAGGTATTCATAAAAAAATGTATGAAAGTGTCTTACTTATGTAGTTTTGTCGCATTATGAGACTATTATATTTCAAATTCATTTTCATAATTCATTTCTTATAAAGTATGGATTAATATTTTACTCTTAAAAGTAATATGTAAAATGATCTTATATGAATTCTACTCATAGTCGAAGGTTTCATGCAGGTGCATGCGTCCTCCCCTTTCAAATTTCAAAACTTTCTTTAAGTTATATATTCTTCGATCATCTTATATTTTAATTTGAGTAGGTCTTATGAGAGACGATCTCACCTGAGATCTTATATAAGATGAAATTCATATAAACCAACGAGACGGATAATCCATTCAATCAGGGGCGGAGCTAGACCAAAAATATTGAGGGGGCTGATTGATTTTGTGGGATTTTTGAGGGGGGCTAATCAATATTTTAACACTAAAAATATAAAAAATTCCAAAAAATCTATATAAATAATTAATTTTTTTAGAATTTTGGGGGGGGCTAAAGCCCCCCAGGTGTGGCATGAGGCTCCGCCCCTGCATTCAATATGGTCAATTTATGTCTCACATAAGATTATAAAAAGCTCCGTCTCACATGAGTTTTTTCATTTTAATTTGATAACTTTTAAAATTGTATTTGGTTTTTAATAATTATAGTGTCTTTAATATGTGTAAAATATTCATTCTATTACATTTTAGACACAGTTAAATAGGATATATAGAAGATTAAATTTAAAAGCCAGGACAAGATTTGGGCGCTTGAAATTATGAGTATCTTTTTATGTATGTTTCTGATAAAGAACTTTTTATATAAAAACATTTTAGCGCTTTGTAACTACTCCCTCCATCCCGCAACACTCTGCACACTATCAGTGTAATTTACACTGATAGTGTGCAAAGTGTTGCGGGACGGAGGGAGTAATAGTTACTCAAGAAATTTAAAAGGAAATTTGGTTTTAATGAGTATTTATTGGTATATTTCAAGTTACAATTAAGGTTATGGTCTTATTAGAGCTAAATAAGCATACAAGGAGTACTTCGAAAAGCATTGTAGTAAAAGAAAGACAATATTATATCATGCATATATTTTTACCTGTTTGAGACTTCAAAGATATTTGCTTAATGTATATTTTTAATAATATTTTTATGCTCATACAATTATTTTATTTTACGTTGTTAGATTAAGGTTTTGAAAATTTGAAGTCCTTTAAACAAGAGCTCTATCAAAATGATTTTTTTTTTTATATGCTAAAAAAAGTGTAGAGTAACCAAAAAAAAAAAAAAAAAAAAAACAAAGTTAATAGCTGAACAATTCACAACCTTTAGTTAAATTGTCCTATTTTTTTCCATTTCCTCTTCTTTCTTTCCTTTGTTCGTGTGTAAGTGTTGTCATCATGCTCCAATTTCAGAATTGAATGCGTATACAATATGAAAGTTGTGTGGGATTATCTTAAGTAGAATCACTCGACTCATGTGTGGAATCATTAATTGACTGTGTTGATAGCTGATTTTCTTAATCCTAAATTCGGATTAATCCTTGGGGACATTTATACCTAAAATTAATTATGAGTTATTATTATTTTCTAGTTTGTTCCCTAAGTGCACATTGTGGATTATAAATATGATAAACAATTTCGATTCCATAGAGATTAATAAATTATAATAAAGTTAACTATCTAATTAAATTATCTAATTTTATTTAAGTGACCGAATTAAGAGTGTTGATTATGAATTATTATGAAACGAAACCAGATAAATGAAAATAAACAAGCAAGCAATTATTAAGAAAAATCATGATTCAAATAAGGATTCTAAAGCCATGATTTCATTCTTCTTGTGAGGCATATGAAGTCATTCTCCTCTTATCTCTTCCCTCTCTCCCTTTGTGCATATTCTTTTTACTTTTTGAATGAATTTTTTACATTTCATAAAAAAACAAAAAAGTTTACAATCTAGCAAAATAACACTCAATTTCAATTTATCTTTGTGAGCAAAACAACTATAGATTGACCTCTCTTTTGAGTAACTTAACCCGTAGATTGATTATTAATTTATATCTATATCTCGCGTTAATAACCAACTTCCAATGGCTCATAAGATCTATTTTCACCCCAATTATCACCACTCTCGATATAACAATTAATTTAATTATGCATTTTCAAATCCATAATTAGACTTTATCTCAAGAACTCAATCTATATAATTAAATCATGCACAAATCTTGCCAAGATTCATAAATGAAAAAAAAAAAAAGAAAAATCATGAATAAGATATAATGGAAAAAGCGATAATATTATTAAAACTAAAAATTTAATAAAATATCGATAGAACTACTCTGATGCGCTAAGATTACGAGATCCCTAGCTAACAATCATGTTATTACAAAACAACATGATGAAAACTAGAAATAACATCAAAGAAAACTTAGTGAATTGGTGATTGTGTTGCTTCTTCAATCTTAAATCTTGAATCTCCTCCTTCATTGCATGCTCTCAAGATGAAATTTCATGTATATGGGGGTTCAAAAGTTCTTCGTTTGACTCCCAAAGTCCCAACCTACACCTAGGAATGTTACCCGAAGAACCCAAATCAAGCACAAAACATGTTACCGGACCACACGTACGTGTCCTGACCTCACCTAGGTCTTGACTTCCACCATCGGTTTGACCATTTTCTAATTAGAATTTGATTTCGGTTTCTTTATGAAAGTTGTAGTCTTTGAAGTTAACTTTCCAATACGACCAAATGCAGCTCAATATCTATTTTATACACCAAGTCATGCCCAAAATACTTAAGTTATGTCAAGACGAAAAACAAATCATTTTTGCAAAACTTCCGTCCTGTTAATTTGTGCTTTCTTAGAGGTAGAAATAAGAAGATTGTTCAACATATAAGATGTAGAAATCCTTCTTATCTTTCCAACAAGACAAGACTCACGAAATCTATACTTCTAGAGCACAATATATGTCATTTATCCCACAACTACATCATTTCAAGTTAATATCTGGCCTCGAACATGGGTTTTCATAACCTGATTATTTAATTTAGCTTTCATTTTGTGCTCAAATTTATTAAATTTCATTCAAATTGAGCAAACACATGAAATTTTCACAAGATAATAAAATCCATACAAAATCTCACAAATCCATGCTTTGTAGCACAAATTGATATGAAATTATGCCCCAAAATACCTATAAAAACACAAGTTACACTACAACCTTAAAATTGTTACTTAATTGTCAAAAGTGTCTGAACTGTTCTTTGCAATCCCTAAGAAATATATTTTCTTGGTCGAAAGTGTTCTTTTCTCAGGATATCAAATCTCTTCAAATGACGCCTATTACGGATTGTATGAAAGGAAAATTCTTCACTTAGCCTCCTGAAGCGGAGGAGACTTTTGCTGTGACTAAAGAAAAGCTTACGACGACCCCTTTGCTATTCTTCCAAATTTTGCCATTCCCTTTGAATTATCGTGTGACGTCTCAAAGGTTAGCATCGGGGAGGTACTGAGTCAGCGCAAGGGTAGCCAATTGCATATTTTAGCGAAAAGCTAAACGATCTTCACAGTCCGTGTAACAATTATGATATTGAATTTTACGTCGTGATGACAGCGGTTCGATATTGGCGCCACTATCTATATCAGTGAGAATGTGTGCTTTACAACGATCATCACACCTTGAAGCATATTAATATTCAGGATTCAGTCTTAGCTCGCTATGCCTCTTGGGCGTCTTTTCTGCCCAAGAGCCACTGATCGAGTGGCTGATGCACTCAGTCTCCACCATGTTCTTCTCACTGATATGTGTCACAATCACAACCATGATGTGCAATTAGTGTGGATTTCGTTGTGGGTCTTTCACTAACACAACATGGCATGACTCGATCCTTGTCGTCGTGGATAGATTCTCCAAAATGGTTACTTACAGAATTTTACTAACTATATCGGTTACTGTAGCATTATCAGAAAGAAGTATTTCAAAATTAAAATTGATAAACCTCATTTGCATTCAATTGTGACACAAGAAATATATATTAAATGGATTAACAATTTTATACATAGAACACGAGGTGCATGTTGGAAAAACATGATCTTGAAGACTTTATTGATAATTTTACTTCTTATATAAGATGATAGAAGATCTGGATATTTTCAATGATTTGAAACTTAAATTTGCTTTTAAGCTTGTAGGTGTTGCATTCAACATTCTAGATGGACAAAGTAGCATATTGAAACTTTATCTTTGCGCACAACTTGAATGAGAGACTTTTTTTTTCTTATTTTCAAGTTTTGAAGTTATATTTAGGGTAAAAAAACGTTATCTCATCCCAACTATACCCTATTTTATACTTTTCGGTAAAAACTTTAAAATATGTTACCGTACTAACTAAACTTTGCAAATGTGTCACCATACTAATTAAACTTTGTGGGATTTAGACTATACGGTTAAATATCCTAATTTCGGTCATTTTCTTCGACTGAAACACTACATGTGCTTCTCACATGTTTTCATTAAGGGTATGTTCATCATTAAGGGATGAAAATGAAGCTAGTGATTAATGAAGTGGAGCCTTGAGAAAATGAAGATGACCGATTAGAGGAAGAGATGGTGGAGTTGGTGGTGAGTTAGTGTTTTGATGGAGGGAAAGAAAATGACAAACATACCCTTAATGAAAACATGTGAGAAGCACGTGTAGTGTTTTGGTCGGAAAAAATGACCGGAATTAAAATATTTAACCGTATTGTGTAAATACAGTAAAGTTTAGTTAGTAAAGTGATACATTTACAAAGTTTAGTTAGTACGATGACACATTTTAAAGTTTTTATCAAAAAGCGTAAAATCAGGTATAGTTGAGGTGGGATAATGTTTTTTACACTTATATTTATAATTAGGTAAAAATGTCTTTTTTTCATAGGACCTATCTTTTCAATTTTTCCATGGGCCTCAAATTGTGAGGACCAGCCCTGTCTAGACTCAAACTGAGGGAGGTTCGAAGGTTTGGTAATCTTCTTCGTTGTTGATGGGAACAAATCTGAAGTCTTGGGATACAATATTCGCGCATAACTCAGCAATTAATCGAATTACAGGTTGCACGCCATTGCGATTCTTCCTCATGGCCCGATGGATGTACTTGAGTTGCCATCACAAGGCTCGCCTGACCGTCGAGCAGCTCCATTCTTGTAGCCATATACGCCTGTTGGAGGTTAATGAAAAATACAAAGCAACTGCTTGATAATGAAGTTGGTGACTACATGTGGGCATTAAAGGTTGTCAGCCTCAAAAATAGGACCAGTGGAGATTATTACAAAAATCAATCCTTATGCTTAATGTCTCAAGTAGCCAAGTCATCTTCATACGTTAGATGCATTCAACGTCAAGCACCTAATTCCTTCAGGCGATGAGATTTAATCTGATTCGAGAGGGGAGAATGATGGCAATGAGATTGCATTGGCCTATTTATTTATATATTTTTTTTCAAATTTTAATTTTTTTGATAAAATAAATCACCGGTTTGTTAATTTAAATTTTAGCTTTAACTTATATTTCAGGTATCATTGTATAATGTCTCTTAATTATCAGAAAAGAAACTGAAAAACAAGGATCGAGAAACTAGTTTAAAGTCAAACTGGAATTAAGTAATTGTTTTAAACTTGCTCATTTTTCAGTCTTTACTACAATTAAATATTTTTATTATATATTGTAAATAATGTTTTTTTTAAACTTGTTCTTTTTTTTTTTTATAATATAAATAATATTTGAATATTGTAAATGTATGTATAAAATTGTTCATTTTTTTGCCATAATATAAATATTTTATATATTGTAAATACTTCAAATATTTTATACTGAGCACAAAATTAGGGGATTATTAAAATATTGGTAGGTCATGAAGAAGTGGTTATGATTCTAGTTTATTTATTTACTTGAGTTCTATTTATACCCTGCTTTATTGGACTTATTATTTATGTTACTTTTATGGGCTCAGGCCCAGACATATTATGTATTTACTGAACCTCGCTCATTGAGTTGGGAGATTTTTTTGTCATTAAATAAATTATTAAGGTTGTATCTCATTGAACTCATTCTAACATTCATACTTGAATCCTCAATGTGTATTTTTGTTCGTTGTGTTGTTGATCTATGCTTGTGCTGCGTTAGGGAGGAAGTTATATGAGATCTCCAGCAGATAAATATACAAGAACAGGGATGGAAAGAAAAGGCCGCATGAAGGATAAATTATAAAGAAAAAAAATAGAAAATCATCTGCATTCACATAGACAAGTTCAAAATCGAATTCAATGGAAAATAGCAGCCTATTTAAGCTAGGTTGTGTTTGAATAGAATGATTTGGAATGAATGAAATTCAATCCACTCAAATAAGAGTAGATTCAAGACACAACCATATTATTCAAAAGTTAATTCAGAATTAAAGTGATGAATTTCAAATTCATATTTGTCCAAACACTACCAATAGATTTATTACTATGAATTTCAAATCCCTCCACACAAACACAACCTTAAATCTTTCTCACACTCAGATGCATTCAACTTAATTGCTTCAATGTCTCTCATTGACCCCCTTTTGTCTCCAGATTTTTCACAGATCAGTGCAAAGATTGCTTCACAATTTATATTTGTTGTGGTTTATAGTACACCAAACACTATCAAGATACAATGATTGCAAAAAAGTAAATATGTTACAAAAACAAAATGTTCTCCAAAGTAGAGGGAACAATGACATAACATCCCCAAAGGTAAAACGATTTCGTCTTCAAGTTATTAGCACCACTAAACTTGAAGCTCCAACGAATTAGAATAGGGGAAAGACTAGAATGTATGATCTATATGGAAAACAAATGCAATTGCAATTTGATTTTGCAAATGTTGTGGATTTTATTCATGAAGCTCTCAAGTTCTTTCAAGTGTGGATGAATGTGTCTTTTCGTGCATAATGAATGTCTTACTCATAGACTTCATTCCACTCCCTTGGAGATCATGAGGGGGCATAACAACCCACTTAGAAAGTGGTCAAACCACCTGTCCATCATTGAGAACCACCACAGCCCACTACTTCACTCCATGCTCAGGGAGTTAAACTTCCATCATGGATGACCAATGGGCCTCACAGACATGGGCCACATGTTGGATGGACCGCACACGAACTGGATTGGACTGATGTGTTGGCAACGATGTTGTAACATCTCGGATAACATCCGACATGGACTAGCACTAATGGGTCGAACCCATTTTTGTGCTCCAAAATATTTCCTTTATTAGACCGACCAGATCCAATGTCTAAGTCTCAAATCCGCCCAAGACGAACGCATAGGGTCCATTACTTGGTTTACACACTTTTGTAAACTTCTAAGGCATTATTACTTATATAGTGGAGCTAAGAAGACTAAAGCTTCAATGTGAGAAACTTCCCAATCTTCAACTTTCTCATTCTCAATCCACACACTTTGTGTATTAATTTCTCACTCATTGAAAATCGATTTTTAGCGTTTAAACACAACGCGATCATCTACTCAGAACGTAAATTAATCTCTTGCCTTTTAATTTCACAATGGTCCATGTTTGGTCCCTCTATTTTATGTGTGGTTACACTTTACAAACATTTGATCAAATCCAATTTTCCCAACAATATTTTCATTATAAATCCCTCATATCTATATTTTCCTTCATCAAAATTCTCCACCCTTAACATCTTAAGTTCCAGTAAATCTTTACCTAACGACGTGGTGTTCTTCTTCAGTCCAAGGAACACCCTTACGACGTGGTTGAGCATGTTTTGGTTTAGCAGCAGAAGCTGCATTGGATTGAGATCTCATCTTCTTTGTTTTCAACCTCATCAGTTTTGTAATCAGGAACAGGACACTCTCCCGATTCAATCATCTTTAGATCATCAACCAAAGCTTGGTAATGGCTCTTGATCTCATCCATCCATCTCCATCGAACCCCTTATACCAACATTCTCGAAGAAACCTGGAGAGGCTGGATCTACTTCAACCAAAGCATTCTCAAACAGCTTCACCTTGGTTTGCCGCCACTCACACTTGGAATAGCTTTTACATAATTCATTCATGTCCTTGAAAGCTTCACCTTTTGGCACACCTTTCTTCTCAATATAAGCAATAGAATTTTTCAAAATGTTATTCAGAAGATCCATTTCACCTTGAAAATACCCAGCATGTAAGATTGTTGTTTCTACTTCTGCCATACTATATCCTGATCTCAACAGCTCTTCTTTATCTCTAGCATGTATCCTGCTCGTCGGCAATGAAAAACTTATTTCTGGATGAGGATACTTGTTCTTGAGATCTCGAGGATCATATGTATCCACTATTAATATTTGTGCCAAATCAAGCTTAGAATTGGATACTTCAGGCTTCTTGTAGAGTGCATTGGACTCATTGGATTTAGATTTTCCTTTCGCCTGCGAATGTTTACCTCCTTTTGAACCAGCCATTGCTGCAAGCTGAAATTTAAAAACCATTCATGAATTCAAACATCATTCTCATAAAGCCATTTCAGAATGATCAGTCAACAACTTATAAAAGAAAACATTTCAACCACAAAATTTATATACAGCAACATTGAGTATTGGTTATATGGAAAAATCAGACTCACATTCTATACCTAAAGTTTACTTGCATCCTCACCATTGTAAACCTATGGAAATAGTATACAAGGATAATAACTAGCATGCATTGGAGTTCTTCAAGAAAGATTTTCTGAATGTTTGAAATTGAGACCATTTGTCCAGTGAAAGATATAACTGTGGTCAACTTCATTTTCGCCAGCAGTGGACACTTTATATGGATGGTGTTCACCAACCACAAGGGTCACTATTGTAGCTTTTCTTATGAGTCAGTAACTGTATCTAAAGTATTAACTATAAACCAAAAAATAAAGAGATAACTTTCATTTGTCTAAAAGCCAGTGTCATCTCACATATTTCCCACAAAATTGTTTAAACCAATACAAAAGGAAAAGGCTCTACAAACTGGTCTGAAATACAAGAAGTGCTCTTTTACAAATCATTTGATTTTTACTTTTTTTTTTTGAAGTACGTGAAACAGCTATTCCATCACGGCATAATCTATTCTTCCAATCAAACAAAAATTAAAACCTTATAGAAGTCCATTTATAAAACACATCTACTTCAAATTTTGAGTTAAAGTTGGACAAAATAAAAACTAAACTCCAACAGACAAAGAATCGTGTCAGGAAAATGCTAGCATTAGAATTGAAGTTTGTAATCTCATTTGTCTAAAAGCCAGTGTTCTCTTGAATATTTCTTACAAAACTGTTCAGATTAATATCAAAAGAAAATAGCATTAAAATGAGTAGACATAAAAAAATAAAAAAAAAATAAAAACCTTAATATTTAGTGAAATACTGTGGACATTCAAGAAGTGCTCTTACACAGATCTTTTGAAATTCTTCATTTAAGAAAAACAAAAAAATAAATAATTAGTGAAATGGCCATTGTTAGATCTCACACACTTACCATTATGCCAAAAGCAATTACTGGTGGTGAGGATGCTACTTTTATTCCATATACCACATAGCAGCTAGCGCTAAGCTTCGAACAGACAACCCAATCTTCCAGTGGGACTAGGCCGGCGCAATTTTGGCCCATGGAAACCCAGTACTTCAGAGTGCCGCGCCCAACAGCCATCCCTTTAGGGCACAATCAAATAAAATAAAACCTTAAAGACGTTATTGATAAAACAAATCTACTTCATTTCATTTTAGAAAATATGAAAATTGAAAAGGAACTTTTAAATCAGACCCTAAGCCTAAGAAAAACAGAAATCTTAAGGTAATGCAGTCAATTTAAATAAGTGAGAATCAAGAAATAACAAAATTCATAAAATAAATTGTATGACCTACTTACCAAAGCTTCCGCAGAAAGATTTTTTAGGGTAAAAATACATGTGAAATCTCCTTTTATAAATAGGGACGCGTTAAATCCAGGCAAAGAATGTGCTGGACATTAAAAATAAGATGAGTCCGTATTAAATGCGCATTCGAACTACTGGAATACACCTGGCACGCATGCCGTGAATGTTTGAAATGGGCCTCAAGACTCCTTTACTGGGCTTCTTTTTGACAAATTCGATAAAAAATACAGCTTTCTTACAACGGTATGAAAACTTGCCAGGCCTGAAAGTCTATATGAGATCCATTATATGCTCAATAGCTATGTTAGGCTCTTTAACCATTGTTGTAGCTCACCATATGTAAAACTATATCCATGAGAACCCCTACTGGGGCAGGTTGGTCAGCACTTTCTTAACCTGCTTAATACGAAAGAAGATCCAAAGACTAAGGCCCAATGCCGTGATGCTCATGGGCAAGGCTTACTAGAACTGATGCGCCTATTACCAGATCCAAAGAGAATATTAATTGACGACGATTTAAAAGTTTGTAATACATATACAATTGCAAGTAGCATATAAAAGCAGAGTATATAAGGATTTTCCCAAAATGCTTTTGCAAACATGGGCAATTCTTTTAATTATTTCACACTAATTCCTTTTCTAGATCAAATACTCAATCCTTGAAGACATCACACGAAGAACTAGATACCTCATCCCCAGAAAGCACTTATTTCTATCAGAACATAGAAACTATAAATGTTATATTTACAAGTATATACAAGGAACAATCTGCATTCAAGTAAAAATCAAAGAGAAAAATACAAGACACAATTCTTGATTCTATATTAATTCCAATTATGTATGAAATAAAGGTATCTAAATGAGAAATAAAACTACATACTGTCCAACCACAATAGAAATATTAAGAAGGAACAAATTTACCAACCGGTATATTTTGTTTGGAATGGCGCTAAGGTAGCGAGATATTACATGATTTTGGCAACAACTAACCTCTGTTACATGATTTTGACAAGAAGAAGCAACAACTAACCTCTGTTACCTGATTTTGACAAGAAGAAACAACAACTAACCTCTGTTTCACATTAATTCGCCATATACAGCAATTTTTGCCTTCTCATATGTGCTTCTGACCTTTCTCATTGACCAGCCTCCAGCATGTCCTATTGGGCCACTGATCATCAAATTAACTTAACAACAATAATATTAGCCTATAATAGTATGCGATTAGTCTATTATCTTCAGAGATACAGCAAGAGATCAAATTCCTGAAAATGGAATATATTAGCTTCACAGAGAATTTCAAGTCTTGTTCAACTCCCTTCATGCCATATTTGCTATTTCACAACATCACTACTGATAAAACACTAAGTTTCCTGGTCATGCTAACTCATCAAGTCAGTAAGGCATACGAGCAGAGACAAAATATGATCAGTTGGGTGAACATGTTTAACTATGCATAGTAAGTCTTCCAGTATCAATGCAACTAAAGTGAAAGCACTATCAACCAATTTGTCTATCTTTATAAGCTCACTCTAGGTTCCTCGTTGTCTTCTTAACAATAGAGTAGTTTAATGAAAATTTTCAGATCATTAATCCCATTGACTGCAGAATCATGGCCAATTTTGAAAATTTTCTGCAGAAGAAATTTTCATTTTGGTGACCAAGGGTCAAAGGTCTTATGTTGCTTGAGGGGAACATAAACACAATTTACAGTATACTATTGAAAATGAACACAATGTAGTCAGAATTTCGTCCTTTTGCCCAAATTACTGTGTTTGCAACCTCCTCTTATATGTATTAATTAATTCGTTGGAACAGATAATTAAGCAACCTTCCTTCACGGAAGAGTTTGTCTAATTTACTGAAGCAGTGCTGATTTTGTGGGTCAAAGAGAATTACAGATTCAAAAACTGAAACACCATGAAATAAGCATTACAAACAAGAAACCAGCATTTAGGAGTTGCAAAATTTCACAAAAATATCAATACCCTAAATTCAACACGAATCCTCATCAAGCAATTCTTAACACAAGAATACCTGCGACAAGATTGATAGCCTTCTGGATTGCAGAAACAAATACGTCGTGATGTGGTGAGTCTTGTAGCGAGAAAGAGCAACTGAGGATTAGCATTAAATGAAAATTGGGGTTCAAACTTTGAGATTGGGTTATTATGTTGTTTAGAGATTTGAGGATATTTCTTTAATTCTGTTTTTTTTAGTTTAGTTACTTTTTTTTTTGTTCTATTAATAAATTAAACAAGAAGAGAGGTTTCTATGAAGAAATCATTTCATGATTTCAAAGTTTTAAGATAGACAATTACTTTGGCTATGTTGTTGGATGTTATTTTCTTGTTGACAATTACTTAAATTTGCTATTTCGGTTGAGGCTGGTCTTGACCCCCTCATATGTTAGAGCATAAATATTTCTATACACCAGGTGTACGGATCATAAATCCGTGCAATTAGGTCGATCCGATCCTGGGGTGCATTGCACGAGCCCCACGCGAGCCTCACGCGCACAAACTTTAGCCGCAGTTATATTGACCTAACATTTTAGTTTAACGAACTTAACATTTTAGTTTAGTGAACCTAACCTTTTAGTTTTGTTTGCATAACCTTTTGTGTTATTTATACTAAAAAAAAGTATAAGTAATATTACTTAAAGGTTTTGAATATTATATTAATATAACATAAAAGTTATACTCATTTAACATAAAGGTTACATAACTTTTAGGATAAATTACATAATACAAGCCAAACTATGGTCATTTTTCCACTTTATTACCCCAACTTTCAAAGTTTACTGTAAAATAGCTCAACTTTGCGAATTTACCAAACAACTACCAGAAGTCACCATCGGTGAAATATCCTACGAATATTCCATCGGCCGAACTTTGAAAGTTTACTGTATAACCGCTGACCTTTGTGAATTTACTACACGACCGCTAAAATGTTACCGCCGATGGAATATTCTCGAAATATTCATTTCCGTGCCATACACGAGACAAAAACGGAGGGTATTTCGATTTTTTTCAATGTTGGCTCATTTTAATGATTTATTGAAGGGTAAAATAGGAAATTCAATTACCAAATCAAACTAAATAAAAATTACAAATTAAAGAAATAGAAAATTACAAATTAAATAAAACTAACCCAGAAATTCATCCCCAAATCTCCATTCTTACGTCCCCAAACATAAACTCCAAATTGAGAGATGGAGAAATTGAAAATAAACCCTAAATTCACTATACCCAATTGGCGGTGCGAAAGTGGGGGTGGGGAAGAAGAAATAAATGCATCAATGTTTGGGTATAGAAGTTTATGGTATTTATAAGGACAATTGAGTTGAACATGTGTATGTTTTTTTCTTGGTGAAGAAATAAATGCATCAATTTTGGGTATAGTGAATGGAGATTTGGGAAGAATTTTTGGGTTAGTTTTATTTAATTTGTAATTTTGTATTTCTTTAATTTATAATTTTTATTTAGTTTGATTTGGTAATTGAATTCCCTATTTTACCCTTCAATAAATCATTAAAATGAGCCAACATTGAAAAAAATCGAAATACCTTCCGTTTTTGTCATGTGTATGGCACGGAAATGAATATTTCGAGAATATTCCATCGGCGGTAATATTTTAGCGGTCGTGTAGTAAATTCGCAAAGGTCAGAGGTTATACAGTAAATTTTCAAAGTTCGGCCAACGGAATATTTGTAGGATATTCCACCGGCGGTGACTTCTGGTGATTGTTTGGTAAATTCACAAAGTTGAGCTATTTTACAGTAAACTTTGAAAGTTGAGGTAACAAAGTGGAAAAATGACCTTAGTTTGGCTTGTATTATGTAATTTACCATAACTTTTATGCTATTTATACTGAAAAAATCTAATTAATTTTATTTAAAGGTTATGATATATGTACATAAATGTTATACTAAATTAACATAAAGGTTACATAACATTTAATTATGTTATTTATACTAAAAAAAGTCTAAGTAATTTTACTTAAAGGTTATGATATATGTACATAAAGGTTATACTAATATAACATAAACGTTAAATTATCATAATATAAAAGTTTCAGCTATATATTACATGAATTTTTATGCTAAAAAGTCTAAGTTATTCACTTAAGGGTTATGTTATCTCTACATTAAGGTTATATTCGGTTAGGGTAAAATACTTTTTAAGTCCCGTAGCTTAGGTTTTGTCCAGAAAATATCCCGTAAGTTTGTCATGTCCAATTTTGGTCCTGTATGTATAATAAAATGTCCAATTTAAGGACTCCGGTCATCGTCAACCACTTATGTCGCCGGATAAGGCATGTGCGTCCTTATATTGGACATTTTATTATACAAACAGGATCAAAATTGGACATGTCAAACTTACGGGAGATTTTCTGGACAAGCCTAAATTATGGAACTTAAAAAAAAATTCTAAGACATTTGTATATTTCTAAGAAGATTAAATAAAGTTCTCATTTTTAAACTTTATTTACACATGATTGTTTATCTTGTTTAATTATTTGTCAATGATTGAATATGTTTAATAATATTGATAAGTGTTACTATTAAGTGTTAAAATTTATTTCCTAATGTAACAGTTTTGACTAATAAAAAATGTTACATATCAAACTTTATGTCACGACATCAAAAGTAACACCCGTAAAAATATTACATAATGGATATTATAACCTTTTTTAGGGGTTATATAAAGTCATTTATGTTGTAGTTAAAACCGAAAGTATTAAATCTTGAATGCATATGCCTATCTACATTATGTTTGCCAAAAATTGTCACCTCTCTATGCAGAGGTACAACTTGATGGAAATTGGTTTTGAGCACAGTGGTGATAACACCACTTTGATCAATTATTTGGTGACCATTAAATTATCTTTTTTGGAGAATTATTTGTCAAAATATTAATCTACATTTGGAGTAGATAATTGTGGCATTTTGAATCACTCAAAATCAAATTTTGGTGAGTAAGAAATTAGTTGTTGAAGTTAGCAACTTGAAATGAGATTCATCAAGTGAAGTGGGAGTGAGAAGAGTTTTCCATTCCACATAGGAAAATGTGTGTATTTAAAACTAGTTTAAATATGGTTTTGTCATATGGGTCTACTAATATTGGTCTACTCATGGAGTAGAGTGAATGTGGAACACACGACAGGGGCTCGGGCGTGGGCGCCGTGGGCCTTGGTCCCTTGCAATTGGACTTTAGGCTGGACTTGAGCGGATTGGGCCGGGCTCGGCTCGAGCCTAGTATATCTTTTTATGACTCGAAAATGAGATGAGTTGCCCAAAACAAGTCTTAGCTAGAAAAGGTCGAATGAGAGTCTTCTAATAGAGTGTGTGTTGAGCTGAGAATATCTATAGTCTTCTAATTTTGAAAAATCAAAGTAGACATTTCCAGAAGACGTTACAAATGGCTTTGATGAGACAGTTACAATATCTTGATGATTGTGGTTGTTACACCTGAAAATTAACGTTTTATCTTCAATTCTTTTTAATCCATAGATGTGGAGATGCCGATAAATAGGAGACATGTCTTGCATTCCTTAATCATCCAAGAACATACAATTTTCAGAACAAAGTCATCTTGCAAAAAATCTTCTATTTGCATCATTACACTGTGGTTCAGTTCTTAATTACCGGAAGTATGCGGAGCTTGTGTGTGGTGCTACTACTAACAAGACATAAGTCATTTAATCTTTGGAGGCAACGCGTGGTTCTAGTTAGAACTACTTATACGTGAATTGTCTTAAGGAGGGAGGGTTTTCTCGACTCAACTTGTCTTTCTTGTTTTAGAAGACATTTTGTTTTCTAGAAGACGTTATGAGAGAAGACCTGCTGCTGGAAGACTTCTGTTGCATATGAGTAGACATGCGCTGGAAGACTTCTATTATTGTTTCTGAGTAGACCTCAGAAAGCTGACTTCAGATTTTTATAATATTTTAAATATTTTATAACTCACTTTGTTTCTCTTTGTGAGTCAACATTTCAGGAACATTTCACCTGGAATCATTATGTGGAGTAGACATACTCATATACACCAACAATCTTAAGACAATTAAAGAATTCTTGAACCATGTCAACTCTTGGATAAACTTCCAACACTGTTGTGGCTCGTCTCGCTGTTCTTCCAATTGTTGAGAAGCCTAAGACGTTCACTGGTGAGAACTTCAAGAGATGGCAACAAAAGATGCTATTCTATTTTACCAGTGTTGGTGTGGTAATAAATCTGAAGCATGACATTAAGAATGATACGAATACTGAAACACGAGCTATTCTCAATGTTTGGTTGCATAGTGATTTTATATCCAAGAACTACATCCTAAATGGGATGAGTATCGTTCTCTATAGTGTGTGTTGTGGTGCTAAGACTGCCAAAGAACTCTGGGATGTCCTAGAGAAGAAGTATAAAACCAATGATGGTAGGTGAAAAAGTTTGTAAGAGCCTGTTTCCTCGAGTACCAGATGGTGGATAGTAGACCAGTGATAGATCAAGTACAAGAATTCAAAATTTTAGTGCACGAGGTCCATGTTGAGAGTAAGGTGTTGCCCAACGCATTCATTGTTGGTTGTGTGATTGAAAAGCTTCCACCAAGCTGGAGTGACTTCAAGAACTTCCTTAAGCATAAGCGAAAGGAGATGACTCTTGAAGATCTCATAGTCAAGCTCCGAATTGAAGAGGACATTTGGAAAAGACGAGACCCTTGCCGAGTTATGGAAATGACGTAAACTATCATCCAAATCCCTCAGTGTGTGGGGGCATTTTGCTAAAGTTGATGTGTCGCCTCCTAAACAAGTTAAGATTGGTATACTCTCAACTTTGGGCTACATTACATGAGGTACACCGCTATACTTGAAGGGTATAAAAATGCTAATTAGATTTTGGACACAAAATGTAGTACCCCAGACCAAAAACGAAGCATAATGGATTAATTAAATATCTAAACCTATAATTTAATAATTATGTACGTATGTTTTGACTGTTTAATTAATTACGTGCGTTTCAGAGATGTGTTTAATGCACGATTTAGATCGATAAGTCTCTTAGACTTGGAACATAGAATATTTTTTTTATATACCATTAGATACGCATCGAGAAAACGAGAAGATAGAAACGAACTAGGGGTCAATCGGAGACTCGTAGCTCAAATGGCGAAGAAAAGAGCCAATTACGAAGAATAGGTAAAACGAGAGGGTAAAATCCGGATGAACGGTAAAACGGAAAAATAATATTTTAATGAATGGTAATTAAAATTTACTTGGTAAATAGTAACTTTGAAAATCTATAAATAGGGGCTCAGTCAATTCAAAACTTTCATTCAGCCGACGAAAACGAAAGCGACGTAAACAAGTAAGTTTCTCTCTCCTCTCTCTCTTTCTTTTCCGCCGTCGCCGGCAAAGTCGCCGGAGCGCCGCCGCCGGTGTAACGCCCCAAAATCTTTCGTTAAAAATATCAGAGTTTTTCGTTTTTGGGCGTTAAGAGAGAAAAAGGAAAGAGGCGTACATGATATTAAAAAGAAAGAATAAGGAAAGGACAAGGAGTGTTACACTCGCAACATCAGTTACAACCGATAAAATGAGTTTAAAACATACGCAGCGGAAAAAAAATACCATCAGGATCTCATACAAAGAAGGAGAAACAGAGTTTTCTTTTACAAAAGAACATCATAACTTTAAAAGTCAAAACAGAAGATGGACACAACCGATAGGGCACCCCTCTCTCTACGCGTCAAGGTTCTCTTCTTCTCCTGTAGTGTGAGTACAGATTAAGGGGGTGAGTGCGTTGAATACACTCGTGGGGAATAACATTCGCATCTTATAACAGTCAACAGTTATACATACCAGGAATATAACACTCAGTCACGTTGCCACAGTATAACATGATCACGTAATCATAACATATGTCTCATCATTTAGGACTTCTCAATCATACTTTGAAATAGGGAAAACTGTAAACAGTTACAGAGTTAGAAATTACCCCCACCTCGTTCGGTGGTTACCACGTGAGTAGCGAGTCCAGAGATCTCGTGTCTCAAATCTCGTGTCTCAAATCCTGTATCTCGATGTTCAATCCAACTGATAGCCTACATACGTAACGGTGTTCTTAGATCCTTAAAAACATAATTAAAGCGATAACAGACTCCGGCGGAGAAACGATCGTAAAATACGCGACAGATCGAGAGCTCTAAAGATCGGAGTTGAAGAAACGAGAGTGGATATCCAATCCATATGGTTGAGATGATAGAGAAAGAAATTTGGGGCACGACGGAAAAAGAATGAGCTCAATCGGAGTTCAAACGAGCTCAAACGGAGCATTTTAAGTTTAGGGGTAAAACGGTAATTTTGGTCAAAGGGTTGACTTTGACCGGGCCCACGGACCCCGATCAACGACGTCTCGTCATCGACGACTCAATACGGATGAACGACGGAAAGAAAATGAGGCTCGGATCGGAAACACGGCGTCGGGTGCGCACGGTGCGCGCTGGCTACCCGACACCCGACGGCTGCCGAGTTTTCTCGGCAGCGGGGTGTGGCTCAACCCGGCTGGTCGAGTTTTCTCGGCCAGCCCTTCCCAACTCTTCCCGACGGTGGCCTGCTCGAGCAGGCCACTTCCCGGCGTCGCCCGGCGCGGCGGTGCCGCCTCCAGCCGCCACCACCTACCTCGCCGGATACCTCGCACCGCCTGCTACCACTTCCGGCCGTCCATCGCCGGATTCCGTCATGAATAGTGCCCGGAAACTTCGCCGCAAAATCCTTCGAAGTCACATTTTTCGAAAAACCAAACCTTCACCAAAACTCCGGCCGGCGACTTCCCGTCGCCGGCGACCACTCCCAGTACCTCCGCCGGCGACTCCCCGTCGCCGGCAACCCATTCCAGCCAAGCCCAACCACCAACCTAGCCTATACATACATGCATGCTTTAACACACACACACACATAACCATAGCTTGGCCGGCGGCCACCCGCCGCCGGCCACCACCACCAGCTCACTCTCTGAACTCCGACCGGCGACCCCAGTCGCCGGCAACCACCTCTCCAGCCCCCTACCCCAGCAGCTTCACTCACTCACACACACACGTACAAAACAAACACACACACACATGCTCATCCTTGGCCGGCGGCCACCACTCCGCCACCGTCGCCGGCGCATCACAGGCGCCGGCCTCCAAGTTCCACACGGCGGCGCCACCCGGCGCCGCCCCAACAGCATGCAAACACACTCACACACTAACACACCTACAAAAACACACACAAGCCCGATCCACATACATACACCACTGTTCCGGCCATGCGCCGCCACTCACGGCGGCGCCTCCACTCCGGTAGCTCCCCACCACTCTCCGGTGGCCTCGCTGGCCACTGTTCCGGCAAGAAAACGAGGAGAGAGAAAGAACTCAGAGGAGAGAGAAAGGGTGACGGGGTTAGGGTTTAGGGGCTGTTTTTCGCCGTTTTCCGGCGAACGAAAATTCGGATTTGAAATCCGAGACCTATCCTAGATTCGTCTCGTCGAGACGAACGTCGTGTGCGAAAATCGTCCGATTCCGACAACGTTGAATTTTCCGGCCACCGGCCGGCGGCGCCGGCGGTGGTCCGCCGGAGACAGAATCCCAGAAAAACAAAGAGAGGAGAGAGGGACTTACTCGTTTTCGTCGCTTTCGGCTCGTTCGGAGAAACGGTGAAAAACGAATCGGGAGAGCCTCTATTTATAGAATTCGGAAAATTACTATTCATCGAAAATATCTCCGTCACTATTCATCCAAAATATCCCGTCACTATTCATCAGTTGATTTTTCAAAGTTACTATTCATCGGAAATATCTTCCGGTTTTCCAACCATAACTTCGTGATTTGCCCTTTCCGTCATTGCTCGAGCTACGGGTCTCCGATTGACCCCTAGTTCATTTCTATTTTCTCGTCTTTCCAAGACGCATCTTATGGTATGAAAATATTCTATATACCATGTCCACGAAAATTATCCGTCTAAGTCCCGTGTTAAACACGTATCTGAAACGCACGTAATAAATTAAACATTCAAAGTAAACGCGCATACCTATTAAGTCATACGTTAAATATTTAATTTAATCAATTATGCTCATTTTGATCCGGGGCGCTACAGCCGGAGCACCGCCGCCGTCGTCGGAAAAGTCGCCGGAGCCTCCGCCGGTGCGGCGGCGCCGCCGCCGGTGGTGGCCGGAAAAATTGAAAGTTCTCGGTTTCGGTCGATTTTCGTATACGACGTTCGCCTCGTCGAGACGAGTCTAGGATAGGTTTCGGATTTCATTTCCGATTTCTCGTTCGCCGGGAAATGGCGAAAAACCATCTCCAAAACCCTAAACCCTAGCCTCGGTGTTGCGAAGGTGGTAACGAAGGATTTTGCGGTGAAGTTTTGAGTACTATTCACCGCCGGAAATCGGCGAGGGATGGCTGGAGGTGGTAGCCGGCGGCGAGAGGTATCCGTCGAACTAGGTGGCGGCGATGGAGGGCGGCGCCGGGAAGGTGGCAAGTTGGTCAGGCCGGCGCCGGGAGCGCCAGGGAGGACCTGGCCGAGAAAACCCGACCAGCTGCCGAGCGCCGTGTCCCGCTGCCGAGAAAACTCGGCAGCTGCCGAGAAATGCCGAGCCGCCGGGTGCCGCGCGCGCCCGTCGGGTGCCGACGTGCCCCGTCGCTCGTGACGCCGTGTTTTCGATCCAAACCTCGTTTTCTCCGCCATACGACAACATCCAGTCGTCGCCGATGAGATGTCGTTGACCGAGGGTCGTGGGCCCGGTCAAAGTCAACCCTTTGACCAAAAATTACGAAAATACCCCTGAACCTAAAATGCTCCGTTTGAGCTCGTTTTAACTCCGATCGAGCTCATTCTTTTTCCGCCGTGATCCAAATTTCATTCTCTATCATCTCAGCTTTATGGATTGATTATCCATTCTCGTTTCTTCAACTCCGATCTTTAGAGCTCTAGATCCGTCGCGCATTTAACGATTATTTCTCCGCCGAAGTCTTTTACAACTTTAATTATAATTATTAAGGATCTAAGAATACTGTAACGTATGTAGGCTATCAGTTGGAGTGAACTTTAAGACACGAGATTTGAGATATCCGATCGTTGGTACTCGCTACTCACGTGGTAACCACCGAACAAGGTGGGGGTAACTTCTAAACTCTATGTGTTTACTATTTTCCCTATGTGATATATGAATTGTTGAACTCTACGTGTTGTGTTTACATACTGTGTTAATTTTACGATGGTAATGCTACGAAGGGACTTCGGTCCATATCTATGCTACGAAGGGACTTCGGTCCATATCTATGCTACGAAGAGACTTCGATCCATATTTGTGCTACGAAGGGACTACGGTCCATATCTATGCTACGAAGGGACTTCGGTCCATATTTGTGCTATGAAGGGACTACAACCCATATCTATGCTACGAAGGGACTTCGGTCCATATCTATACTACGAAAGGACTACGGTCCATATCTATGCTATGAAGGGACTACAGTCCATTTCTATGCTACGTGTCTCTATGTTATGTGTTGTGTTTAATTATTGAATCATTATATCTGTTTAATACGTGAACGACCTAATAATATTAAGGTTTGGAAAATATCCCCACGAGTGTATTCAATGCACTCACCCCTATTCTGTACTCACACTACAGGAGATGAGGAGAATCTCGATGCGTAGAGAGAGGGGTGTCTTATCAGCTGTGTCCATCTTCTGTTTTGTGTTTTAAAGCTATGATGAAACGACGTTCCACGTTTGTAAAAGAAAACTGTATTTCTCCTTCCTTGTAAAGGATCCTGATGTTTTTCCGTTGCGTAAGGTTTCAAAACTTTATTTATCGGTGATATCCGATGTTTCAAGCGTACCGTTTCTTATCCTCTCCATTTTCTTTCTATTTATTATCATGTTCGCCTTTTTCCCCTTTCTTTCTTCACGCCCAAAAAGAAAAACTCTGATATTATTTAACGAAAGGTTCTGGGGCGTGACACAAAAGATTCATTTTCCACGAATGGATACATTCACTATAGGTGGAGGAGCTGTGTCATGAAAGTCTACTAAATAAACATGTATAGCCTGATCCACCATGAAATCCAAGTTCATAGTCCTGGATAAGGTTGGAGAATAGGTCTAGTGGCTTCGAAACTTCTTAGAAGACATTCCATGTTAGACGAGGCTAGTGCCTAACTGTTATGGTCCATTGTGATTGCCAAGCCATGATTGGTAGGGCAACGAACAAAATGCACAATGGTAAGTCGAGACATATTCATCATTGACATAATATCATGAGGTAATTGATCTTGGCAGGCGTAATGTCAATTGACTATGTAAAGTCAAAAGATAATCTAGCCGACCCTTTAACCGAAGGATTAAATCGAGATCAAATGAATAAATTGCTATAGGGAATGAGATTAAAATTCACAAATTAAAAATTTTCTAAGTGGTAACCCAACCATGGAGATTGGAGATTCCATGAACATGGTTCAGTGGGAAAACTAAGCTATGAAAGACACTTGAAAGACTTAAGTCTTCAACCCTTTCCTAGAAGAGCAAGTTAATTGTAGACATGCATATGTGGTGAGGTTAAGTCTTATGACTTTTAATGATTTCTTAATACCTCAAGGAGATAGAGTATGTCATGATACTCGAATAGGAAATCACCTATATAAGTGAGAAGTGGTGGCTACTTCTAAAGAACATTTATGAATCCAAAGGCGTGTCCATGGCCAAAAAGGACAAAAGACGTCGAGATGTTGTTGCGTGAGCATTGTTGACTAGATGCATACCAAGGGGAATAGTTCAAGATATTGCATTCACTAAGTCACCGGTGCATCCGATGATGTTTGTTATGAAAGGTTCAAGGCCACAAGTCACCTCTCCTTATGCAATACCTATCTCACGAGAGCTGAACAAAGAGTGCATTTCATACATGCATTAATTTCCACTCATGTGGGGGATTGTTGGAAATTGATTTTGAGTAAAGTGGTGATAACACCACTTCGACCAATTATTTGGTGCTATTAAATTTGCTTTTTGGAGAATTAAATGTCAAAATATTAATCTATATTTGGATTAGGTAATCGTGGTAATTTGAATCACTCAAAATTACATTTCGATGAGTGAAAAATTAATTGTTGAAGCTAGCCACTTAAAATGGGATTTGTCAAGTGATGTGGGAGTGAGAAGAGTTGTTCATTCCACATAAGAAAAGATGTGCATTTAAAACTAGTTCAAATATGGCTTTGTCATATGGGTCTACTAGTTCGTCTGCTCATGGAGTAGAGATCTTGTGTAAAATATATGTAAGACTTCTGCAGCAGGTTGAGTAGACGTATTACTAGAAGACCTTAGAAAGATAACATTAGATTTTTGTAATGTTATATAAGTCACTTTATTTCTCTTTATGAGTGGACATTTCAAGAATATTTCTTCTAGAATTATTATGTGGAGTAGACATACTAATATACACCAACACAACTTTCTATCCTTAGTCCCATTCAATTTCTACCATATTAGAGAATAGGGTATACTATCTCATTATAAGTACTAACATCATTAAAAACTTATAAGTAAAAGGACATGTCATATGTCCATTTTCTTATTGTGTGTATCAAATAAATTACTGAGTTGTATATAATATTAGTTTTTATAAGAATAATTTTCATTGATGATGTCATTTAGTACAAGAAATATTATAATACAATACCGAATTAATGCTTGTTTCCCAACTTTCAATAACTAATAATATCCATTGTCTGCGTGCAAACAAAAAACGTAAAAACTTGACATTAAAAGTTATACAATGAAATTGAAATTGCATTTTGATATCAAAAGTGCAGGTTGCAATCGAAAAAAAAAAAGATCGGAATTGCAATGTTAAACAAATCAAAATTTTAGGTTGATATTTGTATTTAATCATTTTTTCTAAAGTAGATATTTGTAATTTCATCATATTTCTACATTTAAAATGTTAGGTTTTATCAATTTATTATGAATAAAGTTTAAAAAATATATTTAATATATACTAAAAGAGAAATCATCTAAGGACATGTGTCATTCACTCATTGATTTGGTTTCCTCCCAAACTAGAAACACAATAAAATTATATTTAAGTTTATTTTATATCAAATAATACAAAATTAAATAAATTATTAATTATTAAATTATTAATTTTCATCAATATATAATCAACATGTACTTACTTTCTTAATGTTGATACAGAAAAAGAAACATTATTTATTATTTTATTCATTAAAATTATCTCATTTATTATGTATAAAGATAGAATTAAAATTTTGAAGCAAATAAAATTAGGGAAGATAAAATTTTAAGAACACTCACGATTTATCTTAAGTGAAAAAAAAATCACATATTAATTCAAAAAATATAAAGTAAAATTCTATGTATATAATCATTAAAGACGTTAAAAAATAGATTAATACATATCATGAACTAGAA
Source organism: Scutellaria minor (assembly GCA_954870855.1). NCBI lineage: Eukaryota > Viridiplantae > Streptophyta > Magnoliopsida > Lamiales > Lamiaceae > Scutellaria > Scutellaria minor. The sequence continues at coordinate 16,726,151 of OX940729.1, read as the reverse complement.
ATGAATTGTGCATATTAATTGGCATTACAGATAATTTTTTAAGAAAAACTAACATTAGTAAATTCAACATAAAAAAATGTTAATTGCTAATACTAATACATAAAATAAAATACTAATTAAAAATGTGATGTTACTTTATATACATATTTATAAAAAAAAATTCTAAATATAATGTCCTTAGTCTGATTATTATATGGATTTCGATTTTAATTTAATTTTAATATACACATATATTTAAAGTATATGTATTATAAACTTCACTACGAATATCTTAAAAATATTGAATAAAATATTAAAATATTATTCATTAATAATTATTTTTTATTACCATAAAGACAATTCATTTATATAAATCAAAATTATTCCCTAAAATATCATAATTCTCGTCACTCAAAATTACATTATTATCTTTGTTTTATTCTCCAAAATATACATTTTGATAAATCTCGCACATATATCGCAGAGTCTATACTAGTATGGTTACAAATATGATTACAAATATTTCATATAAGAAAACATTTAGTTTAGTTTAAACATTTTTTGTTGAATTTAGTTCTTAATTATATTATCAAATCACATGGATAATATATTTTCAAAGTATTTTGAAGTGATTAATTTGATTAAATAAAAAATAAATATCATTTCATAATTTACAAATAATGTACTATGTTCGTGCAATAATACACACATTAGATCAATACATGTATGTGTCACACGTACAAAGAGAATAGCCAAATACGTGAATTAATATTAAAATTTTATAATTTTATAATATTACGATTAATATATGCATAACAATAATATATATATATATATATATATATATATATATATATATATATATATATCTTGGATAAAACTTCAATTTTGGTAATATAACATTAAAATAAAATATATTATAAACATAATTATATCTTATACAAATGTTTGAAAAAAATACATTTTAATCATTATCCAAACAATAACTTAATTACTAAAATCGATAAAATAAACTTGATTATTTGTAAAATCATTCAAGTAAGAAATTTATATACTCTTTCACATAAATAAAATAAAGTCACAATATTAATTTCTAACTGTTGTCCAAATTTCTGCTCACTTTTAAACTAAAGTTTGAATCAAACTTTATAAAAATGATAATTTAGTACTAATTTTGTGAAATAACTGTAATCTTTTTCAATTAATATAATGAGTGCAAAATTTAAATGACGTGCAATATTATAGAAAGAAGAAAAAACATAGATTAGAGTAAATCTAATTATATGGACCTTTAGAATCAGAGATATCAATAAAAAATTTGCAATCATCCCAAAAATGAGCCAAAACAACTCCCAAAAATTATAACTAAATTGACAATTTTAAAAGAATTGACGAGAAATTTTCACATACAAGGGCATTGGCATTGGCAAATCCTGTTGCATCCTCCATCATAGTATGTGCACAACATTGACAAGTACTAAAATTTTGTTCAGAAAATGAACACTTGAAGATTATGTATATACAAGTGATGTGAATACGATTTGTAATGGATGATTCTCAACATTCATATAGTGCACAGCATGTAGAATGTATTCATCGTTTGGACTAATAATCGAGTTCACTGCAAAGTAACAAATTGGACTTAACAGTTAGCATTTTTACTGCTTCTTGGGCATGACAGCAAGTCTGGTGTACATCAATTTTTTATCAAGACACATGCTCTCATTTATATTTAAATATAATGTTATCTTTTTTGATTGGGAGTTTCACATAAAATTTATCCCTCGGTTTTCTTGAATTATTGTTTAATAGAGATAATATATACTGAGAATATTTTATGTTCAAATCAACTAAAACCAAAACAAAACATTATCCAATTCTAACAAAACATAAACTCCAACTTCATAAAGCTTATTGAAGTCGCAGAGAAAAGAAGTTAAAATCAGGCTTAAAAGAGTTGCTTAAAGAAGAAATTTCAGAAAAGGTATAATGAAGAACATTGAGTAAAAGGAAGCAACCATATTGTGAAGAATGAAGATGAGTTCACTTTTGTAATTACTATATATAAATCGTGCAATTTTAAGGATATTGGAAAGTACAAACAAGTACATGAATTATTACCATTTTGATCAGCACCTGAATTCCCACCTTCGAAATTCCTTGCATTAGTTGTCTCTCTACAGCCTGCACATGAGATATTTTTTAAGTTACAGATCTACACAAAGGAAAAGGATTGAATTATGTGAAAAAAACATAGACAACATTGGAAGTCCTTAATCCCAATTGACATATGTAATAAAAAAATTTACATGTGGCAACTTAATTTACCTGGATCATGGTTGTCCTCATTCAGAGTGTCTCTTCAAGTTTGCTCACCTCCTGCACGCAATAGCGCACACAATGTTTTTACTTACAGTGCCAAAACCATGCACAAGCATATATACTCCTTTATTTTGACAATTATATTACTAGTAATTTCAGCATTTATAATATATACCATTATATATCATGTGTGCTATTGCAAGAACAAAGATAAGAATTCGTACCACGAATATCACTTCTGTCTTGCAGCACAAGAACTTCAGTTGTAGTCTGCTGCTCGGTGGAAGCTGGCACGCGGTCTAAACACTGTCCCCATCGGAATTTGGGTACAGATAATAGAGGTAGTTCTTCATCACCACCATCCTTTGAAGCAAAGAGTGAATATATCTTTGCATCTTTTTTCCTTATTCTAGCAACAAAGCCACTGCACAATAATTTATTTATTAATTATTTTGATAAAAATATAAGCTTATACCGCTAGATTAATTTGATAAAAGAAAATTCAACTCATTAGTGAACTCGGCAAATAAAATCAATACATAACATATGATCATCTGCGTTGTTAAATCATAACTAGAAACAACTTCAAAGTATAAAAAATTGAGACTTAATGGATATTGTGAATCACTTTAAGTAATATCAGCACATGAGGATATTTTTGCAAAAGAAACATTAAGTAATCTATATATTTTGTGACAATAAGAATATAACATCCTTCTTAACATAATAGTATTTATGCCCTTCATCCTATATATAGGCAACCACTCTACAACATTTGATGATTCAAAATATTTGATTTATACATGTGTGTGCACATGTCGTGTGTGTTTACATAGTGTGTGCACAATGCATTCATAGGATGAAACACATTCTTCCACATAAAACATCATGGACTGAGCAGAAAAAAACTTTCAAATATAATCCCAAATGATGTCAATCAAGAAAACATAGTAGCATATAAAATCTAGCAAAAAAACAACATACCGGATTGAGAAATGCTTATGCACATTTGGACACTCAGCCTCTTCCATAGCAGAATTGAGGTCTATTAAGAAAAAGAAATTCACCAATTTAAAGACTGGAAAAATAGGATAATTATCAATCCACCTTAAAATTAAAATTATCGATTTGAAACCTAAAAGATCAATGATATTACTTAAACGCCCACAAAATTAAAGTCATGTTTGACATCACCAATTTTTAGCCTTATATGGAATTAATTTATTTTATTCTTATTTTTCTTCATATTTTATTATGTTTCCATATTAAGTTCAACAACTACATTTCGGGATTATCATTTTAAAAATATATTTAAATAATTATAAATTGCAAGATGTCAAATAAAGTCATGATTTTATGCATTTTGATCTGATAATTTTATCTTTTAAATCTTAAATTGATAGTTTTATTTAACTTTTTAGATCTCAAATTGATAATTAACTATCTCTCGAGTCTAATTGATAAAGTATCTACTAATATTGGCCTAAAAATATCTACTAATATTAAACAAGCCTAAGTTAAGATATCCAATTTAGAGGCCCATGTTCTTGAAATTTACTATAGATACACCTTACATAAATACCTAAATGTTTAGTAAAATTTTATTTGTGCATGATTTACAATAGATTAGCTAGAAATGTGTTGGCATACTAGTCATTCATTGAGGATGTGTTTTACTAAATAGGAATCTTTGACCTCATTTTGTATAAATTAGAAGGCAAAAAATTCTATACTCCCCACGTGTGTTTCACGTGTCCAAAATATGCACCTATACTCTATCTCATGTGTTACATCTTTTAGTTATGTTTGTGTAACTTTTATATTATGTTCACGTAATTTTATGTTATGTTAGCTTAACTTTTATTTTATAAGAGGAGTTTATCATCTAAATTGTCTAGTAAATTAGGATCTGGCAATTTCGAACTTTAGGTTTTCGGGCTGACAATTTAGAATTTTCACTTTTTAGACTTCACGAATTTTGCTCAATTTCATCCCAAATTATTCAATTTGACCGAATTCACATGTGAGCCCTTAAGTTCAGGCTTTTCGGACTCAATTTGTTGATTTGACTTTTAAATTTTACTTTTATTTATTTATATTGGGACCCACCATAATCTCTCTCATTAGTCATCATAATTTTTTTTTTACAAATTAACATAAATAATAAAAAAATAAAGTAATAAATAAATAAATAAATCTTATTCTCACCGTGAAGCCCGATTTCATTGTTTTTACTAGTCTGCCTCTAATTCTTCTTCTTCATCATATGTTTATTGGAGCTTATTATCTTTTTTACCCTGTGATTTATTATGTTTGACAATTCGGATTATTAACTTTTCGGATTAACAATGTTATCATTTATCTTTTGAAAATTCGAAAATTTAGGCCAATTTCAGCCTTAAAAGCTAAATTGGGTTCAAATCACTAATTTCGGGTTATTCGATCCAATTTGATGATTTTTACTAAATAACATTAAAATTAATACAAGAATATTAAAAAAAATAGTATAAGAAAAATAAATATAGATTAAAGGAAATAAAATTAATACATTAAAATAAAACAGGCATTTGGGAGCAGTCTCACCGCCGGTGAGCCACGTCGGAGAAGATGACCAAAGTTTGAGTTGGACGGTGGCTTTGGGTGCTACTCTTGCTGCCGGAAGAGCTCCATTGGAGCCACTCTCGCTGTTGAAGTTTGAGTTTGGTGGTGGCTTTGGGGTTATGGATCAGGCCTTAGTCCGAATTTTATTTTCAAATTCTTCACCAATAACAAATCCAGAGCTGAAAGAGCAATTTGATATCCAAAGCCATTTCATATGGCTTCTTTGTGCTGTAATGAGGCATTACAATTGTTCATTGACACTCACCAACATGAATTCTTTACCATTTAGTCTCATTTTCAAGATTGATGCTTATAAGCCTTTTTATGAGATCTTTACCCGTTGTAGAATTTACAATGAAACCCTCCTTGAAGCCTTGGAAGGGCAATGAGGCGTCTTTTATGCAAAAGCTTGCATTGAGGAACATGTGCCTTGCCTTTGATGAGAAATTAAGGATTTTTATTCTATTTGTTTGAGAAATTGAAGGTTGATTTGATTATGAACTTTAAAATTGATTTGGGATTTTGAATAGGTTCGAGTAGGGATCGTTTTTGATTTATATTATATTTTCCGGTCATCTTTTTCAATGGGTTTTCCGATCATCTTCTCTGATGGGTGCTCGGTGAGTGAGTCTTCCAATATTTTTTCTTTTAATGTATTAATTTTATTTATTTTAGTTTATCTATGTTTTTCTTTTAATATTTTGGTATTTCTTTTAATGTTATTTAGTCCACATAAGTCCTTTCATACCAAAAGATCGTCATGTATACATGTGTATGATACAGACATAAAATGATAATAAGATCAGTAAATTGGGCTGAATGGTCCAAAATTAGAGTTTGGTTGTCTAATTTGAACCCAACTTTGCCTTTCGAGATAAAATTGGTTTAATTTATAGATGAAATTATAAGTAACCAACTATAAAAAACAAAAACATTCTTTTTTACGCAAGAGTTTAAAATTATCCTTTTTAAGCCAATAGAATATTTTTTTGGACCATAGTATTTTTAATGAAATTAAGCCCAAACCAACCCGTACCATCATATTTCACCCCATACCAGCCCATACCACCATAGTATACCCTTATACCACAATGTAGTTTGTACCATCATAATATACATTTGTACTATTATTAATATAGTACGTACCATCATACTACACACTTGTACCACCATCATACTACACACTTGTACCATCACTAATAGTGTCAACGTACCATCATATCACACTACAAATGTTAGAAGGGTATAATTGACAAAAATCATTTCTTTTTGGTTAAAAAATAATAAAATTTAATTTGACAAAAAAAGAAAATTTATAAGTACAGATGGTTAAAAATGAGGTTACCACTTTGAATTTTCAAATTTTCAAAAATTAAAGATGAAATTGACAGCACAAAAAGTTAATTTGTTGGAATTGCTAGAAAAAAGATAATAAACTCCGTTTATTGTCTAAAAAACCCTGGTTAGAAATATCTTATTTTTAATTCAATTTCATTTTCGTACTCTCTACAACAAAATTTATAACTTTTATCGATCAATATTTGCAATCAAATATTAACTGGAGCCTTGATCCTATTTTCATTTTTATCGATCGATATTTGCAATCAAATATACTTATTTTGCTCTTCTTTGATGACTAATTTGTGAAGGCATTTCCGATTGTTCCTTGTGTTGGGATTTTATTTGAAAGGATTTGTGGAAGGTGTGTTCTAGGAAGTCCGAAGTGGGTATAATAATACCAGAACAAATTCAAGATTTTGTCTGACGGAATGTTTCATCATCAATTTTGAATATACTAAATCGTTGTTCCAATTAAACAAGTAATAGACCTGATTGAGATTTATTTCTCACGAAAAGAAATGAGAAAGCGAGCTCTTTGGTGTCAGCACTCCACTAAATCTCAGCCCGTTCCAGGGCCCACTTCGATAATCTATTGTCCAGCTTGTCCGTCAGATATATTTCAGAGAATCCATTGATGTTGAGCCCGAAATTGTAATTTGATCATCTAGGTGATTCCACAACGTTATTTATCAATTCATTCATGTTTGAGTCTCACTCAGCGAATCTATTGAGTGGAGTTTCACCTTTTTATGAACTGGGAAAGAAGAAGAAGGTTTATTTATTTTTGTCTTTTATTTTAATAATGTAGGATTGTTGTGGGTCCCAAATTTTTTATCTTATTTGGATTTGTGACATGTCAAATTTAACGTTAAATTAAATGTCACTAAAACGATCACATAGTAAGAAAGATAAATTCAAATTTTCTTTCAAACAAGATGAATAAAACTTCTAGCCAAACATATTGATGTCTTGAAGAATCCACATAGTTGAAAACTAGAGAAAACTAAAGATAAAAGTATTCTAAGGGCATCTCCAGTGGTGTGGGTACAATTTGGTGCCACATCAAAAGTTAATAACTCACTACAATTCTATTTATTCCTCCTCAATCATCCAAGGTACATATATACTTTTTGGGTCCCATATTCAAACCATTTTAAATTTTATTTTTGCAATAAAGTTGGGTACAATTAAATGTACCCCAACTTTCTCTCTCCAAATTGTACCCAATTCCACAATAGCATTTGTACCAATTGGATGGGTACAAATATGTAATTGTACCCCCCATTGGAGGTGCCCTAAGGTCAATCTCTCTCCTATTGTGTGTCCTCCCCTAATTATGTAGGATTCCAACCTTTAAATACTAGTGAAAGTAAGTTACGGGCCTTAAATCTTGGGTTTGAAGTCAAAATCTCGAATTCAAGCTCTGTATTGAATAGTCAACGTACTCAGTGTCAACCTGGTATAGTCTTATCTAATCGATTCTGACCAATCTGCACTTTCCTTCTACTCACTCCACTCCATCTCTATAACTTAACTCCAATAAGCCTGAAAAACATATAAAATGCACAAGTCATAGTATTTGAAAGCGAGACATCAATAGAAAAACATATTATACACATAACCTTTTTATTATTAAAAGCACATACCAAATAATCATTTATGTGTGCATTTTCCTACTTATCAATCACTACAACAAAATTAACCTAGTAGGGTACTTATATTATGACACTCCAATGAGAAGTGTCCTATTAAGATAAAAAGGAATTAATTTGTGAAAAATAATGTTTTACTATTTAAAATACTATCTTTTAAAATATAAGTTAAATAAATCAAAAATAGAAAGAGAAGTGATTTGATAGTATTCACCAAAACATAACTTTCAAACTCATTCAAGATAACAATAATGAGGTGCAATTCATCAGCAATGAAAGCAATGATGAGTGATTCATCAACGAAAACAATAATGGCGAGTGCAAACAAAGCTAGCAATTACCCTGATTAGGGCTTCCGTCTGTCTAGCAAATTCCCTAATTTTTTTCTATTGCTTCTCTCTCTAATAGCTCTGAATCAGATTGAAAACTTTCACACTTTTGGCAAAGAGCCTGCTCTGAATCTAACATAAGGAAATGTGTTAGACCATGAATTGTGGAACATCAAATGGTGTTTTGGATTCATGGATGAAAATATTACGAAATATCATCGATATTTCCCCAATATTTTCATTTTTTACATGATCGATACAAAAAAGGACTATAACGATATTCCTTAGATAATTTCATTTTTCACGAATAGAAATGAAAAATTTCGTCAAAATATCGATACATTTCGGTATGGATTTAGTATCGATTTTTCACATAAATGTTATAGAAATGAAAAATTTTGTCAAAATATCGATAAATTTCGGTATCGATTTCAATATCAATAGCTTCATGGTATAAATGGTAGGAAAATTTGTAAAATATTAAGAAAATATCGATAAATATCAATAAAATATCGAAGAAAATATCGATAAACATGAGTACAGATATTCCCATAGATACTAATATTTCCTTAAATACTGATATTTCCATTGATACTTTCATAAAATTAATATATCAATATTTCCATCAACCGAAATGTACATGATTGGTTGGATTGAGCTTTTTTTTTTTTTTTCGAAATAACAATTTGCGAACACAATATACCTATCACTATGGAAGCTATCTGCCCCAAATTATTAGGGCATGAAATGAATGGCCCAAATTAGGGCAGAATCTGAGAGGCAGGACCCAAGTGTATGGCAACGAACTTGAAGAAGTGATTTGGTAAGTCTGTCTCATTCTTTCTTTGCCTCACATTCTTACTTCGCCGGAAAACTGACTACTTTATTTCATGCTATATCACTTTTGAAATCTGTGATGTTGTGAAATAGCAAGTATTGCACTAAGGGATAGTTGAACAATGCTTGAAATTCTCTACAATTCATTTTCAGGAACTTGATCTAGACTGATTGCATACTGTTGAGGCGTTGAAACAATGTGTTCACAGCGTGTTAGAAATTCTGTCTTTGGCCACAAAGAGAGGAAAGGTTGTTCAAAGATAATTATGGTCTCTATTGCAGCTGATTACTCTGTCTTAAGAATTTGGTCATCATGATTGTGTTTAAGTCAAAGAGTGCTGCATCAATGGGTGAACTAATATGTTAGTTATCGTTTCTTCTTGTCATTTTGTTTATCTTCTTTTGCATGCATAAAGAGTTCATTTGAGTCTTTATTAAAGTCTATAAGCATCAAAAAAGTTGAATTCTTCCAGCTAAATATCATCTTAAATTGATCCAGCCAATGTACTCCCTGGAACAAAAAATGATTATAGGTAAAAGTTAGCCTTGATTCCAGTTTTCAAGTGTACTTTAACGAAGCTCCTGTCACCTGTCCAGTTGATTTCCATAAAACACAATTTATGATGCTATCGCAATTTGTTCAAGCATTCGTCAGCTTTGCTGTGCTAAGGGATTGCATATTAGAACTTTAAGCTTTAACCATAGTTTGAAGCACAATGAACCTCTAATAAGTATGAACTATCATCAGAGCAGTGATAAACTTCCAAATTTTGGTGATGACAACTTGAAACCCACTTAAGATCAAGTAGGATGTGAATTAGTGATCAATTTTCTTGTATTTGGTAATTGTGATCACTATAACTACACGTTCTTATATATGTCTAGAGCTACCAATGTGCCTCAGAAGCATACACAAATGTATTTCAAACCCCGTATAATGGTCATTTCAAAAATCAACAGAAATGTTGCCAATCACCATTCACATCCTATTCTCTCATAACCCACACCTAGCTGAGTCAGCATGTTGTTGCATACAACCTAGAACCAGATTAAAAGGACATTCTGTTGAACTATCAAAAGTTAGTTCCAAATTATCATCTCATGAGTACTACACAAATGCAGGTTCAACTTATTTATGCAGTTTTTAGTTCAAAACCATGTAATATCTCGCTACCTTAGCGCCATGCCAAACAAAATATACCGGTTGGTAAATTTGTTCCTTCTTAATATTTCTATTGTGGTTAGACAGTATGTAGTTTTATTTCTCATTGAGATACCTTTATTTCATAAATAACTGGAATTAATATAGAATCAAGAATTGTGTCTTGTATTTTTCTCTTTGATTCTTGCTTGAATGCAGATTGTTCCTTGTATATAACATTTATAGTTTCTCTGTTCTGATAGAAATTAGTACTTTCTGGGGATGAGATATCTAGTTTTTTGTAATCAAAGATCGGTATATGTGATGTCATCAAGGATTGAGTATTTGATCTAGAAAAGGAATTAGTGTGAAATAAATTGCCCAAGTTTGCAAAAGCATTTTGGGACAATCCTTATATACTTTGCTTTTATATGCTACTTGCAGTTGTATATGTATTACAAACTTTTAAATCATCGTCAATTAACAATCTCTTTCTATTGTGAGTGTGTAGTGGATTACAAAAGATATTTCAAATTTTTGTAGGACCTTGTGCTATATATGACATATTCAATTCTGTCTCTAATCTTCCTTATGTGAAATTTGGGGGGGGGGGGGGGTGTTACAGCGCGTTTGGCTATAGTCTTAGTTTCGTGGGCCTGTCATACCACCTTGTCTCGAGTGCTGATCAACCTGCCCCAGTAGGGGTTCTCATGGATATAGTTGCATCTCGAGAAGTATCTCGTGACGGGAATTAGCCTACAATAAATCGTAAACTAAAGGTATGGATAACAAGGCATATTTTATATATGGTTACCTACAACAATGGTTAAAGAGCCTAACATAGCTATTGAGCATACCATGGATCTCATATAGGCTTTCAGGCCTTGCAAGTTTTTCATACCATAGTAAGAAAGCTGTAATTTTTATCGAATTTGCCAAAAAGAAGCCCAGTATTGGAGTCTTGAGGCCCATTTCAAACATTCACGGCATGTGTGCCAGGTGTATGCCAGTAATTAGAATGCGCATTTAATACGGACTCATCTTATTTTTAATATCCAACACATTCTTTGTCTGGATTTATAAAAGGAGGTTTCACATGTATTTTTACCCTAAACAATCTTTCTGTGGAAGAAGCCATCAGATAGTTTGGCCTTGGAAGCTTTGGTAAGTAAGTAGGTCATAGAATTTATTTTATGAATTTTGTTTTCTCTTGATTCTCACTGATTTAAAATTGACTGCATTAACTTAATATTGTTGTTTTTTTAGGGTTTAGGGTCTGATTTGAAAGTTCCTTTTCAATTTTCATAATTTCTAACATAAAATAAAGTAGATTTGTTTTATCAATAACGTCTTTAAGGTTTTATTTTCTTTGATTGTGCCCTAAAGGGATTCCATGGGCCAAAATTGCGCCTGCCTTGACCCTCTGAAAGATTGGGTTGTGTGTTCGAATTGTGGCGCTAGCTGCATTGTGGTATATGGAATAAAAGTAGCACCCTCACCACCAGTAATTGCTTTTGGCATAATGGTAAGGGCTTGAGATCCAACAATGGCTATTTCTCTTTTTTTTTTCAATTATCATTTTTAAATGAAGAATTTCAAATGATCTGTGTAAGAACACTTCTTGAATGTCCACAGTACTGCACTGAATATTAATTTTTTTTTATCTTTTTTATTTTTATTTTTTTATGTCTACTTATTATAATGCCTTTTTCTTTTGGTATTAATCTTAACTGTTCTATGAGAAATATTCAAGAGAACACTGGCTTTTAGACAAATGAGAGTACAATCTTCAATTCTAGTGTTAGCATTTTCATGACACGATTATTTATTTGTTGGAGTTTAGTTTTTATTTTGCTCTACTTTAATTCTAAACTTGAAGTAGTTGTGTTTTATAAATGGACTTCTATAATGTTTTAATCTTTGTTTGATTGGAAGAATAGATAATGCCCTGATGTAATAGGTATGCCTCATAAATGGACTTCTATAAAGAAGAATGGTTTTTCCTTAACGGCAACAATTGGAAGGTTATTTAGGTATGTAAAGTTCCCAGGAGAGTAGCCTTTCAAAAAAAAAAAAAAATTAGAGAAAGGGAAAAATATAAACAAACACCGCATGGTTTAAGAGTGTGACAATTTTAATGTGGGTATTTTGGAGAGAGGAATATAAGAGTCTTTGAATCTTACACAGAACTAAGACTCTGACCATAATTTAAATCCGAAATATTGTGTAACTACAGATGGTTCCCTCTTAATTTTTCTGGATAATTTGTTTTTACAGTTTTAAACTTTTGGCTCCGATAAGATTATAAATGCCTTTTCTTGTATCTTCTGAGTGGCTTCAAAATTTTAACTGTCAGTTGTTTCAATTTCAGCGTGCAGCAATCGGCTCAAACGGGCATACAAAGGTCCAATGCGCTTTGGCATCTTCTCGCAGAAACGGGGTGGTTCTACCACCACAACTTCTCAGCTATTCCAAGTGCGAGTGGCAAACCAACAAGCTCTTTGAGAAAGCTTTGGCTGAAATAGATCCAGCTTCTCCAGGTTTCTTCGAGAATGTTGGCATAAGGGTTTGATGGAGATGGATGGATGAGATCAAGAGCCATTACCAAGCTTTGGTTGATGATCTAAAGATGATTGAATCAGGAGAGTGTCCTGTTCCTGATTACAAAACTGATGAGGTTGAAAACAAAGAAGATGAGATCTCAATCCAATGCAGCTTCTGCTCCTGCTGCTGCTAAACCAAAACATACCCAACCACGTCGTAAGGGTGTTCCTTGGACTGTACAAGAACACCATTTGAATTCATGTTTAACTGGTCAAGAATCTGAATTCAACATATTGGTTGAGCAACTTTCTCAGATCCATAGCTGGCTACTCTGATGAGGCAAAACTCAGAACATGGCTGGATAGCGATTCTGAGGATCAAAAAACAGCTCCGATAGTTGGTTTGATCAAAAGTATTAGAGATCTACATGAAAAATGAAGGAGCAAAAACAGTGGGCTCAACAGAAAATGATAGATTCAGCGAAATGGTTAGGTAAAGATTTACTGGAACTTAAGATGTTAAGGGTGGAGAGTTTTGATGAAGGAAAATATAAATATGATAGATTATATAATGAAAAAATATGCACACTGATGCTTATGGAGGCAGAACAGCCTCTACGAAAAGTGTATACTGAAGCAATATTTCTCAATGATACTGTGAAAAGACTGGAGAGAAAGAAAAGCCAAATGAGAGCTGATATTGAAGCAGTTAAGCTGAATACATCTGAGTGTGAGAAAGATTTGAGAGAAGTTCTGAAGAGAGAATGGAGATGCATGAAAAGACTTGTTGATGTTGAGAAGCAGGCTAAAGAATTTGCTTCAAGCTGAAAACGAATCTGATAAAGCTGAGGTGCTAAAGAATGGTTGTTGGGATCAAATTGAAACTATCTTACATGCTGGGTGTTTTTAAGGTGAAATGGATCTTCTGAATAACATTTTGAATAATGTCTATTGCTTAATGAGTTGAGTCGAAAGGTGAAGCTTTCCAGAACATGAATGAGTTATGTAAAAGCGTGCTAGAAACTATGGCTCAGTGTGTGATGCATGCTCAAATTGGTGTACAAAGCTATGACGTGGTTTGGGTATATGGATAGCATTGTTGTTCGTAGATCAAGTTGGTGGTGCAGCTGAGAAAGAAGATGATGAAGCTGAGGTGCATCATTCCACTGAAATAGATTTGTGTAATTGTTTTGTCTACTTTTTTTTTCTCTTTGCATCCTTGATTCGGCCTTTCCTTTCCATCGCTGTTCTTGTAAATTTATCTGGTAGAGATCTCCTCTGATAAACATGTAAACATTACTCTTGTAATGATATGAGATTTCTTACAACTGAGTTTTCACACCAGTTTTTATGTTATAAGGTCATTTCCAACCCAAAAACTCAAATTTGGACTCAAATCTTGTTTTTGCCACCAAATTTGCCACCATCTCCAACCCTTCAAACTCAAATTGGAATATTCTCTTACAATATTTTTTATTTTGTTTCGAATTTTCTTTAATATCAAATATTTGTGTATTAAGTTCATAAAAAAAAATTAACTTCATTGATTTCAATTATAAATAAATATTTATAAACTATAAATCTTATTAAAAAATACCAAACTTATATTATAAAATTCATCACAAATACATATTAATATACTAAAGAAAAAATCTAGTCATACAACATGATGCAAATAAATTACATAATGACAGAAAAATATAAATTATATAATGATTATCACTAACATTCCGAATTAGACCATTTTTCCCAAAATGTTCGATCAATGCATTTCGAAGTTTGTAATGAGCATCTGCATCTCTGATTTCTCTATGCCAATGAAGAAAATCTTGAAATGTAGAGTTTTCTTTACTTATCATTTCTACCTCTGGAGTTGTCACATTTCTCGTTTCTACAATCGGAGCACTGAGATCCCGTTCATCCTCGATTATCATATTATGCATTATAATGCATGCAGTGATTATATCTTGCAAGTCATTTGTAATCCAAAAGCGAGCAGGATTTGCTACAATTGCAAATCGACTCTGAAGAACTCCAAATGCACGTTCCACATCTTTTCTGCAAGCTTCTTGCATGGTTGCAAAATGTCTTTTCTTTGGACCATGTGGATCACGAATAGTTTGCACAAGAGTCGACCATTTGGGGTATATACCATCTGCTAGATAATACCCCGTGTTGTATTCTTCTCCTTGGATAACATAATGTGCAGGAGGAGCAATACCTCTAGCAAGATTTGAAAAAAGATGAGACCTCTCCAACACATTGATATCATTATTAGATCCTGGCATACCAAAGTAGGCATGCCATATCCAAAGATCGTAATCAGCAACAACTTTAAGAATGATGGTTGGAGAACCACTACGACCTGTATATTGTCCAGCCCATATTGTAGGACAATTTTTCCACATCCAATGCATACAATCAAGGCTACCTAACATTCCGGGAAACCCACGTTGCTCACCTATAAGAAGTAGCCTAGCAATATCATCGGCAGTCGGCGATCTTAAATATTTCTCTAAAAATATCTCCACAATAGCACGACAAAATCATTTTACACATTCAATTGCAGTAAACTCTCCAATTTTTATGTATTCATCAGTTGCATCGGCTGCAACTGCATATGCTAGAACTCGAAATGCCACTGTAACCTTTTGAAGTGTAGACAAACCAAGTCTACCAAGTGCATCTTTTTTTTGTGTGAAATAATGATCATGATTCATAACAACATCATGAATTCGAAGAAATAAACTTCGAGACATGCGGAACCGACGACGAAACATCGATTCATTATATGTTGGATTTTCAACAAAATAATCATCAAAAAGATTTTTAGCTGCACTTTCTCGATCACGATGTACTATTCTATGCCCATCAATGTTATGTCTCTTTCTATATCATGCTATATCATCTTACCTGGTTCATTTTCAGTTTAGCTTCTGATTTTCTCAGCAGTCTAATATGGATTGTTGTTATTGGAGTGAACTCATCACATAAAGAGTGTTGTGATTATATTTATTCTTGAAAAATGTACAAGAAACTTCCTCCTTAAACAACTATCTTTCTGCATACTACCTTGATCAGATTCTTGCACTACCAAGCAAAAGGAATTTGTTTTTGGGACAGATTATGTTCATCTCTCTCTCTCTACTTTTCTAGATTTTCATGTGCTTTTTGTTGGGAAATATATACTTTGATGTTGATCAAATTCAAATTCCAAATTATCTTCATTCAAATTCCAAATTGTCCTCTCATGATTTGAAGTCCGATCGGAATACATTACTTGTTGCTCCAAATGAGTTAAAAATTAGTGCAAATGTGCCTTTTTATCCAATACATGTATGAAAAAATGAAAAATACCCACTTGTTAATAAAACATGTTTTTTACCCAATTTGGGGCTAAAAAATCCTAAATGCCCTTATACCCTATTTAATGAATTGCACTTCATTTAATGAATTCCACCTACCAATTTATTACCTATGAGAGAAGATTCAATTCAAGGAAAACGAGAGCTAACTTACCCGAATTCAATTCAAGGAAAACGAGCTAAGATCCTCTCTTTTCATCAATTTCATCAATTCAAGGAAATTCATCAATCTCTTTTCAATTCAAGATCCTCTCGTCATTGTTGTTTCATTGAGGTAAGATAAACATTACTATGAAAACGAGCTAAATGTAATCTTTATTTTTTGAATCTGTTATGTAAATTTGTGCTTGAAAACCTAAAAAATGAAGGAAAAACATTTCAAGTTTGCTCGTTGAAGATCACGAAACATTGTTATTATGAAGATAACGAGACATAATACATAGATCACGAGGGTTTTGTTTTCCATCAGATCACGAGATAGTTATAGATCACGAGATATTTCATAGTTATTATGAAGATTACGAGACAGAATACATAGATCATGAGGGTTTTGTTTTCCATCAGATCACGAGATAATTATAGATCACGAGATATTTCATAGATCACGAGATAGTTATAGATCACGAGATAGTTCATAAATCACGAGATAGTTATAGATCATGATGGTTTTTTTTCCATCAGATCACGAGATAATTATA
Source organism: Scutellaria minor (assembly GCA_954870855.1). Lineage (NCBI taxonomy): Eukaryota > Viridiplantae > Streptophyta > Magnoliopsida > Lamiales > Lamiaceae > Scutellaria > Scutellaria minor. Next base: position 16,709,343 of record OX940729.1, on the reverse strand, counting down.
GATCACGAGATATTTCATAGATCACGAGATAGTTATAGATCACGAGATAGTTATAGATCACGAGGGTTTTTTTTCCATCAGATCACGAGATATTTCATAGATCACGAGATAGTTATAGATCACGAGGGTTTTTTTTCATCAGATCACGAGATTGATATGGATAATGAGATATTTCATAGATCACGAGATAGAATCCCTCGTGATCAATTGTTTCATTCGTGATGTTATAGATCACGAGGGTTTTTTTCCATCGTGATTAACCGAATCATAATTCGTGATCTTCATTTATGTTCAACGAACAGATCACGAAAGTCCACATACTTCTCGAGTGTGTTTAACCTCGTGATCACCCCTTGTGATCACGAATTTGGTTAATATCGTGATCTATGGAATTAATAAGGAACTTCCTCGTGATCTATGAAATTAATAATATGGTTAATCTCGTGATCTCGTGATCTATCTGTCCCACCACCTCGTGATCTATAAGGAACAACCTCGTGATTTATGTGATATGTTTTATTATTGAATTGTCTAATTGAATAGAGATTATTTTTTAATTGTAGATGGCGAACGATGAAATCATTATAGTTCATCGTGAATATTGGCATGGATCGGAGTATAAAAATGGGGAGGATGGTTTGATATATGCATCACTGCATACAATTTCTTATGCAAAACTGTTGGATGAAATTCATTATATTGTCCGAGCAGATCGTCGTACTTATGAGTATGCATTGCATTGTTTAGTGCCTACAAAGATTTCTGGTCAAGTGAAATTCAAAATTAGGACTGATGCTGATTTGAGAAGAGTTGTTGAGGTGTATGAATACCCAAAGATATTTGTTACTATAGAACCAAAAGAGCATGATTTTAATATTCCACTGTCCTATGCAAGTACGAGGTGTAGTTTCGTTGAGTTTACGAATTCTCAACAACAGTATTTGCATCAAAATTATGTGCAGAGTATGATACAACACCAAATTGGTCTCTCTGTGAACCAAGTCCAAAATTTCAATGCTTGTGCTAGCAATCCATTGGATGATCTTAGGCCTAACACTTCTTCCGAACGACAATCAATGGAAGTGCAAGATGTTCAGGGAAAATGCTCTCCACCGGACCACCAGCTACATGATTTCGGCAACTGTAATGATTCCAGATATGTAGATGACGAAGATGTTGAATACGATGATTGTGGTACAGTTGCAGTTGTGGCAGATGAAAATGTCCATGAAAATGATGATGGTGATGTTGAAGAAGAAGAAGTTCTTGGCGGGGTAAGGAATGTTTGTACTGATGAGCCGCGTTGTTACGATTATTTTGATAATGATGATGATGATGACGACGATGATGATGATTATGATGAAGATGATGAGGATGACGATGATGGTGATGATGATTACGCTGGCGTACTTCATAGTCGTTTATTTTCTGAGCAATGGGAAACCGAAGATTTTTTTGTGCCAGAGGATTTTGTTCATAGTGAAGACATCGTTATTGGTCATAGTAATGTGCGTGTTCTTAGAAACAGATGCATTTCGATGAACGAAGATGGTTCAAGTGGTGAGTCGGGTCCAGAATTAGCACCTGATCACCGTGATGATTGGATTATTCTAGGGGCGTCCTTTCACACTGACGAGCCTGAGCCTATTTTGGTATGTCCAGTCGATGGTGAAAGGATGCTAGTGGTTGGGTCAATATTCAACAGCAAAGAGCAATTATGGAGTGGGAATGTACCACATGAAGAATCGATTTCAGTATGCGGTAAAACGATCAGACAAGCAACGATATACTATTGTTTGTAAACAGCAAGAATGCCAATTTTTATTACATGCAAATGGAACAGAAAAGGAACCGTGGACAGTGAAAAAGTTTATCGGTCCACATAACTGTCGATTGGCTATGACTGGCCGACCGCGTCAATTGTCATCGAAGATCATTGGTGCTTATTTTGCTCCTTCATTGTTTTGAGATGGTCGAGTACTTAAGCTGAGAGAAATTATGGATGATCTTTCCACACGCCATGGTATAGATATTCAATATGATAACGCACTGAGAGCTCATTATCATGCCCACAGTTTAATATATGGTGATTTCGATCAATCGTGGAGTAAGTTACCTGCGTACTTGTACATGGTCAGAAGATCAAATCCTGGTACCATCACATGTTTCAAAACAGACGACGATGATAAGTTCAAGTATACGTTCATAGTTCTTGGTGCCTCTATAAGAGGATTTCATGATTGTTGTCGACCTGTCATCGTCGTTGATGGAACACATTTGAAAGGCAGATACAAGGGTCTCATGTTTGTTGCTGCTACTCAGGATGGTAATAAACAGATTTATCCGCTTGCATTTGGTGTTGGTGATAAGAAAAATGATGAATCCTGACATTGGTTCTTGACTCAACTGAAGAAAGCCTATGGTCATCCGAATGATCTTCTAATTGTATCAGGTATAAATGATATTTTTCAGCAAGTGTCGTTTGTAACAATTCAAGTTGAGATAGTAGATCACTTTTTTATTTTTTGGTTAACAGATTGTCATGTCAGCATACAAAATACAGTTGAGGGAGTATTTCCAGGTACTGCCCATGGGCTATGTTCGTGGCACATGGAGTTGAACCTTCGTGCATATGGAGCCCAATTTGTGAGCTTGTATAAGAAAGCTGTCTATTCTTATACACGAGAAATGCACAAAAAGTACATGGATCAAATTAAAGTACTAAATAAGAAGGGCGGGAAGAAGCTGAGAAAAAAGAAGTTTAAAAGATAGGCTCGTGCTTGCTGTCCCGTGCGACGTTATGAGATTATGACATCAAACTCAGCGGAGTCTTTGAATTCAAAACTGTTATGGGCCAAAAAGTTGCCGATCTGTTCTCTTCTTGAATTTGCTCGCAACTTACTTCAAACATGGTTTTCCAAACGACGTGCGAAATGGGCAGCCGTGGAATCTAGCGTCAGTCCAAATGTTCTTCATAGAATACAAGAAGCTCAAGAAGATAATCAACGTTGCAAGATTTTCGTGATTAGTGGATCAATTTTCAATGTGAAGGATGGTCTTCATAATCATGTTGTTGATTTGGGGCACAAATCATGCACGTGTCGTGAATTTCAATTGGATTTAATATCATGCAGTCATGCAATCAAAGCTCTCAAGTAATATTTATTTTTATACACAAAAACTTATATACACCATTTGCATGGATCTAGGGTCCATGCATCACTTCTGACCCGACCCGTCACGCGCTCTGACGCACCCGCACGCGCCTGCACGCGCCTCTAGGTCGCGGATGAAATCCGCCCAAATATGCTCCCAGGTGCCTGACCTTTATGTTATGTTAAGCATACCTTTTAGTAGTGTTAGACATACCTTTTAGTTATGTTAAACATACCTTTTTTGTTATGTTAACTATACTTTTTAGTTGTGTTAGACATACCTTTTAGTTATGTTAGTCATACATTTAGTGTTATGTTAAGCATACCTTTTAGTAGTGTTAGACATACTTTTTAGTTATGTTAGACGTACATTTTGTAAGACTAGTTGTACCTTAGCATTTTTTTTAAACTGACATATTAATACCTTTCATACCTATTAGTTATATTAGGCATACCTTTAGTTATGTTAGTCATACCTTTTAATTATGTTCGTTGTACCTTTATATATATTACATAAATGTATGTTTATGTTGATATAAATGTATAAATAATCTCATATAAATGTATAAATAATATCACATAAATGTAAATATCTACAACTTGTGCCAAATTAGGGTTTATTGTGCCGAAATTAGGGTTTAGGGTTTAGGGTTAAAGTATGAAATCTGGAAATAAAGGTATCACTAATATAACATAAAGGTATGCTTAACACAACATAAAGGTCAGGGTAAAATAAAATAAAAATGCGCGGAAAAAAAGAAGAAAATGAGCTGGGTCAAATAGTGGTGCACGGATCTTAAGATCCGTGCACCTTGTTCATAGCAGCCCAACTCATTTTTATATATGTCGTTTGTAATTATATTGTGATTATTTGAACTCTAATGAAGTTTATATTTGAACAGCGAGACAAATGAATCAATTGTGGCCTACGTTTCAGACTATTACAAGACGGCGATGTTGCAGAAGTTGTAGTTAGAGTTGATAATGCCTGTTCCAACTCCAGTAGACTGGTGTCTCCCGCAGTCAATTAATAATGTTATGATGACTATCAATCCACCAGATAATGTCAAGCAAGTTGGTCGTTCTAGACAAAAAAGACATCCTTCAGGCGGAGATTCAAGTAGCAGGAGTCGTTCTCAGAAATGTTCGAGATGTCATGGTATCGACCATAATTCTGCACGATGTTCTTCAACTGTCGTTCCTCAACTACCTGTGTAGCCTAAAACTAGGCAACCGAAGAAGTGCAACATCTGCCGTAATGTCGGACATACCCAAAGGACATGTAATGAACGAGCCCTTTTAACTAGTGATGAAGAAGAATGATGTTATTTAATCTATGTGAAGTGTATCCATTTGTTTGTTGGTATACTAAATTATTCCTTCATCAGATTCTGTCAGCTTCCATTTCGTTATATTAATCTCCATTAAATTAATCATCATCATCATCACTAATTGTCAAAGCTTCTGAATGTCTTCTTTCAATTTGAGATTCTTCTATAAATTGTATTTTGAAGCCCTAAACCTTGAGGTTTTTTATTATATCCAGTAATCGTATATTTATTTTCTTTTTATTGAGTAACTGATGTTTCGAATTTTATTTTTATACATTTACCGTTTTTGTTATCTTGAGTTTCTAAACTTTAAAAATCCCTCCTCATTGTCATCACTCACAAAGTACTTTAAATTAAAGATTTTAATAGAAAATTTTGAAGGTTCAATCTATATATATATCTATATGTATATATATAATAACAATTACCCCCTAAAAATAGAAATGACAAAAGTTTTCCCGCCCATTTCCCCTTACTAATATTAGAAATATTATTAAGTAGTATTATTTTTTTTGTGTGTATATATATGGTATATAATACTCTTTTATAATGGACAAAATCTTCAAATAAAAAATTTAACAAATTTTTCATTTTATAAACTTAGTAAGATTTATATTGATTTTTTTTTTCTACAAGAAAACTAATTTAACACATCTAATGTGTTATAAATTTATACTCATTTTGATTTGAACATATGATATTTTATTAGTCAATTCATTATATTGTTTCATGAAACTGCAAAATTACATTCCTACGTAATTATTATTAATCTCATTTCTTAATATTAGAAAAATCATTTTTTTTATATTGTCTCATTTATCTTGATTTTTTTATAACAAAAAAGAACTTTACATATCTTATGTATTATAGATTTAGTATCGTGAATATTGATTTTTTTTAACATATAATATTTTATTAGTCAATTCATTATTGACATAGATATTGTATTAATCAATTCATTATATTTTTTCGTGAAATTGCACAATTTGATCTTACATAATTAATATTAATCTCTAATTATGTAAGTTTTTGCCTTTATGTATATTAATAACCTCTTAAAAATATATCATTAATATATATATATATATAAATTAATTTTGTATGGATCAATTTGAGCAGCAAAAAAATTAACATATTTGATATGTTAAATATATAATAATTAAGTTACCTAGCATAACTAATAGAACATAAATTAACTATTTTTATTTACCATATTCGAAATAAATATTGAAAAACTATAATAAAAATCACATATTTTTTATTTGACAAGTATGTCATTTATAATACTCAAGTCTAATATGTCTTCCATATAACTATACTAATCTAATTTCCACTTTCTAAAGTTGAAATACAAATATTGATTATTTTATAATTTATAAATTATAAATATTGGATTTTGCATAATTTATGTATATATCCATGATATGAAAATCATTTTGTATATACATGAAAATTGAGAAAGAAAAAAAAACATTATCATATTTGATATTAAATTTAGCTTGATTTGTGTATATATGATAATAATATCATGCTAAAAGTTCATGAAAGTTGTGAATAACAATTTGTAACTTAATCTAAATCATTTTTTATATCCATAAAAACTTAGCAAACAAATATATCATTTTTTATGTAAGAATAAATATTGTTTCCTCCATGATTAAAAATCAATAAATCTGAAATTCCATTATTATGGTAGCATGAAGTTCATCATTATATGAATAATGATAAAATATTTTTCTTTCTATTGTTTTATAATTTCATTGTTTTAGATTTATCAGATTTTAAAATGTTTATTATCCAACATGATTTTCCTAACAGTTGAATTTTTATTTTAAGGCATCTACAAAAAAAATTGTATAAATGTTTTTAATGGTATCTTAAATTTAGATGATTTTATTTTGGGCTACATATATAATAATATCATTGTTTTTACATTCATTGTGATTAAATTATTAAACATATATTTACATAAATGTTTTTTTTAGGTCAATTGTGATAAACAATTAGTAAAGTAGCCAAAAAAACGTATGATGAAAATAAGAAATATTCAAAATTGGTAAATTATATGTGTAGTAGATTAAATTAAAATAACTTACAAGAACTATATTATTTTTCATGATCAACATTTTTATATCAAAAATTATTAACACTTGAAATTAACTATATTTATTTGCTGCATCAGTATTTGGATGACCATCCTCCCTTTTATTGTAGAAATATTCCAAAAGACAGTAAAAACAAACATCAAATCAAGGATAACTTCAAATACTAGGCACTATAATCACGAGATGTAGAATTCCTTCTCCCTTCTAATCTAATATATCAAAGAAAATTGTACTCAAGAAGCCAGTTATGCACGACTAATGGTAACGAATATCAATCAACGAATAACTGATCTAGATCACGAACTGCAGAAATTGTATACTTTTCACATTTAAACCATGCACTTTCAACTGTTTTAACAAAATTATCAACAAAATATGTTTTCATACATGAATGTGCAAACGAATCAGCTGCGTGATCTAGCAATTAACCTCGTGATTAAGCAATCTGTACTTCGTGATCTATACTCTCAATCGTGATTTATAATTGAATATTAAAAACCCTAGTCCCCCTCGTGATTAAGCAATTTCCCCTCGTGATCTACCCTAGTCCCCCTCGTGATCTAGCAATTAACCTCATGATTAAGCAATTTCCCCTCATCATCTACCCTCGTCAACATGATAAAGCAATTTACCAAATTAATATTGCAATCTGTACTTCGTGATCTATCAATTAACCTCGTGATTAAGCATATATATATGAAATTGACTCGTGATCTACCTGTTTGCTGGTATGCAGACTTGAAGGATGTTTTTATTAGCATGTGTCTCTTTTACTTTCTTTCTATTTTGTTCTGTTTCTCATATGAATTTCTGATATTTCTGCTATAGAGAAATCGACTTTGAACTCACGTTTTTTGCAGCCTATTTCCTCTCTAGGACTTTAACAACAGAGAAGGAAACATCAGATACCCAATCAACCCACTGGTTCCAGATCATGAAAAATTCAAATCCTAGAAACGATCTGAAAACATTTCGACTTCAATCGAATTTCGCAAATCCAAACTTACTTGTTCAGAAGCCATTCAGAATCATGATTTTTGCTGTTCGGCGCCGCCCTCTGCCGCAACTGTACCGGTCGCTGCCGATATCAACAGTAATCGGACTCTAGTTCTTGTTGTTCGCTCACCGTCGTGCCGCCGCCTCACTTCAATCTCCGGTTTTCCTTGACCGAAATCACGAACAACACCGGGAAAATCACGAAGAGAAATCGAGTAAATAACGAAGAGTAGAAATTCAAAAATTACTAGGGTTCGAGTTCGAGTGGTGAAGGTAATTTTGGTGATTTTCCCCAATTCAATTTACCAAGTTTAATAAGGGTATTTGAGTAATTTTGCCTTAAAATTGGGTAAAAAACATGTTTTCTTAAGTAGTGGGTATTTTTCATTTTGCTTGTGTAATGGACAGAAATGCCCCCAACCCCATTACTTCTAATGTTTGTTTGTAAATCATTTTATATCCTTATACCAATTTGTAAAGTCAAATATTTTATAAAAATTTTCAAACATCTTTATCTTTGTTTTGTATTTATACTTAATAGAGGTATCTAAATGTGTCTTCATTAGCACATGTTTCAATCATTTTAAGCACATGTTTCAATCATTTTAAGCGTGTCTTTCAAAAATTTCTTGTGTTTTGGTACCACCTACAATATCCTCTCTCATGCAATAGTTTTAATACGGTGCATAATATATTGTATTAATTCACCTTCTTAACATTCTTAATTAGTACTATTCTTGGTTTTTAATTTGTTTATGTTCATATATACTATCAATTAGTGATTAAAAAAGCGAAAAGCGCCCCGAGGCGCCAAACCTGTTGTACTGCCTAGGCGCGAGGCGAGGCTCCCGTCTCATAGAAGCGAGGCGCCCAAACTAAGAAAATATACATATATACTATATAACATTTCATAATACGAAAACATAACAATATTAATGCTCCAAACTCCAAACATAATAATAGCATGAAAATATAAAAATATCCAAAAGATCTAATATCCAAACCTCAAACATAATAATAAACTGTTGGTGCTGGACGCTGCTACCGGTCGCCGGTGATCGTCGCCGATCGCCGGTGGTAGAACTTAGAAGGAGGGAGAGAAGAGAGATAGTGGAGGGAGGGAGAGGACAAGGGAGGCTGCAGTTTTGTAACTAGGGTTTAGAAATTTTTTGAGCTTTTTATGTATTTCAATTTAAAAAAAAAAAAAAAGGAAAAGAGAAGCAATTTCAAAAAAGCGCCGCTTTTTAGCGCCTCGACAAAGGCATGAGGCGCACGCCTAGGCGCCGCTTTTCTCACACCCGTTTCACCACGGTGTACCGAGGCGCTAAATTACCTAATCACATCACCTCGCCTAGGCGCGCTTTTTTAATCACTGCTATCAATCACTCTATTTTATGCAATATAACATAAATTTATAAAATTTTCCTTTTAGTTTAAGATATATTTTACGCCAACAAAGTATAGAAGATATGCTCCCTTTTGTTTCAGTATATTTTAAATATATGTGCAACATCTTAAATAATCTATATGTGCAACATCTTAAATAATCTCCCTATAATCTTCAATTGTAAATTATTAGTAGATTTTTTTTTTTTTTTTAAAATTAGATACATCTAGTTCATTACTACTGATTCTCACATTTATATTATTGTTACTTCTATAATTATTAAAGTGACATCTCATATATTATATTTAGGTGTAACGTGTAACTATGTTTAAAAAAAAATTATTCAACTTATAATTTGATATTTGTAATTTATTATTACTCAATTAAATTTTATAATTTGCAAATAACGTCTAGTTTGTAATCTTGTTAATTATCAATATAAAATTAGATTGTGTGGTCATTTAATCTCAAATTTTTCAAAACACTTCTATGCCATAATAAATATTATTTTGGGATTGAATATGATATTTTCCTAAAAGGTTTTACAAATATTTCTTTCATAAGTTTATCAATATTTTATTATCTCCTCATAATTAAGATATTTTTACACTTATTATATAATTTAATTTATACTAAATTCATGTTTTATTTTTATTGTTGTTGTTATTTTATAAATATCATTATACATTTTCATAATGTCAACTATTTTATAAATTTTCCAAAACGACTGCGTCTTTCCTTAATTTATGACCTTTTCCATTTGATTTTCACCATTTTTATATTATTAAAGTTTTCATCAATCCTACAAGGTATACAACATTTTGTAAGTTATCTTTTTTAGTTTTACATTTCTTGAATTTATTCTAATTCTAGTACTTAATTACATATGGTTATATATTCTTATTTCCACTTGACACTCTTAATATTTTTTTAATGATTCTTTAATATAGTCTGTTACAATTTGCCGTCAATTTTATGTTTCAAGATTTTAGAAGAAAAATAAATAAAATGACTTTTATCTTTTATAATTAAATAAAAAAATATAAAAATATACTAAATTATTTTATTATCCTTAAAATATAATATTTATATTATAATCTTCATTTTTATTTATGACATGTCCAACTAAATCTACATATTCTGGCGCGACCTTCGCACCGGCCACACCCCAAACACGGTGCCGCCACGCACAGCAGCGCCTTCAACTCACGCGCGCGCACACACACGCATGCACTATCGTGGCGACACACAATCGGTTGCGGCGACTCTGACGATGCACGGCGGCACAACGAGGCACCGCCCCAACCAAGCACACACCACGACACACCCAACGGCAGCAGCAGGGCGGAGAACCGGAGAGAGAGAGAGAAAAATGGGAAGAGGGAGAAGAAAGAGAGGAGAATAGAGAAGGGAGAGTGGCCGGATCTTTGATCGGCCGTTGCCGGCGGAGGAGGTGGCGGATCGGAAATCCGAGCCCAGATTCATGACGAAGGAGGAGAGGAGAAGAGGAAGAGAGAGAGAAAACGGTGAGGAGAGAGAAAGAAGCCGTGATTTCACCGACTGATCTATGGCGGAGGTGGCGTCAGACGGATGATCTGAGCCCGGATTTGGAACGGGCTCGGTGAGGGCTTCGATTTGACATAAAAATCAAACAAAATGAGGGAAGGAGGGTGGCGGCGGCGGCAGTGCTCCGGCCGTCAGCCAACCGGAAAAAGCAGAGAGATTTACCTTGGTTAAAATTTTATCGAAATTTCTTTTTACTCTATGTGTACATTTAACCCCATCACTTAGGACTTGGGCCTAGATTGGGCTACTGGCGTCTGATTGGCCCGGTTCTCATTTCTATCTTTTTGTTTTTCGACTACAAACCTCCCTATTATGTTATAATCTATATATGTTTTCGATTCAATTAAGCATTCGGTTAATTAAATATATGTTCGATTAAATAAAACATGCATTAATTTCTGAGACGCACGTAATTAAATCAAACAATTAATGTTTAAATTATTTAATTAGCCAATTATGCATCGTCTTATCCTAGGCGTCACTTTTTTTTTTTTTTTTTTTTTGCAATTATTAAAAAGTAAGGATAAATTTACAATTTAAAAGAAAAAAAAACAATGTGTTTTTTTGCAATTAAGCCAAAAATAAAAACAAAATTTCCAGACTTTATTGCCAACACGCTCTTAAATACATTAAACATTACAAACACCAAAACAAAACATTTACTTTCTTTCCCAACTTCCTCTTTCCCAAACTACATTATTGCCCGGGACAATTAAAACAAAATTCAAATATTGCCATATGTATGCTTCTCAAACTTTTCTTGCTTCACTGCCTAGTTAAACCTTATATTATTGTATTTTGGGTTTTTATCCGGATAAAACAGACCAAAATGTTGCTCAGTCTTTTCTCCATGCTTCTGATTCTCATCAAACATGGCGAACAAGTAAGTCTCAATCGGCTTTCCCATCTTTTTTGGGGTCCCTTTATCCACATTATTAATCAAGTTAGTGTAATAAGTGTTGGCATTTGCCATGGTTGCTCCAACTCCACTGGCAGATGGCCATCCACTCTCCGAAACAATGAGCTCAACGTCTCCCCCCCCAGCTTTCTCCATTGCATAATACATGCCATCAACCATGGCATCGAAAAGGTTTTGATATCCGTAGGGCCCGTCATGCACTACAACTTCAGGAGAAGTGAACAAAGCATATGAAAGTGGTATGTCTTTATCGGGGCTATCAATGTACGCAAAGTAAGGGTATATGTTTGCTAGAAGTGGAGCTCGAGTTTGTGCTAGGAAACGGATAATGGGCTCCATGAAAGAGATGTCGTTGAAGCTCGAATGCGATGGCGGATAAGTGTCCTTCAAGAGGGCTGAAAATGTGGCCGTTGAAATCTTGATTTGGTCTTGTAAGCCAAACACAGTGAGTGCTTTGTAGAGGCTTTGCATGGCTGGGAGGACTGAAGAGACATAACGTGAATGATCCGGTTTTGCGGGGTCCACTTCGTTTCCAACGGCTATGTATCGTATTTTGGTGTCTGGAAAGTGTGGGCTTATGTTTGTTTGGACCCATGAGGTTGCCGTGGATTCGGATTGCAGGGATTCTAGGTCTGTGTTGGGGACGTCGAGGATGAGTTCGATGTTGGTTCCTTTAAGGGCGGAAAGTGTTGCTTGATCTGGACCGTAGATTCGCATTTTTCTGATTCCGTTGGATTCATACAACTTGACCACATCTTGTTCCAACGGTAAATTGTTACCTAAACGTCCGTTGCACACTCCGATGGCGCTGCTTTCTGCATATATATATGGGTCATGTAATTTGTTATTAATATTAACTAGCTATAGTTATATAGAAAAGGAAAAATAAAGGAAGATATATTAAAATCTCTTCTAGGTAATTAATTTCAACCACTAATGGTTTGCATACCTTGACACATCACTGCACATATTGCTCCAAAGATGATCAACAAGTAGAAGAAGTGGTAATCCATTTGAGATGAAAATATAGCAGATATCCTCGAATAATCAAGGTAGATTGGAAAAATATTGGTTTTGGATGATTTCAAAGATTAATTGTTAGAAGTGAGATGAAATGGAGTTTAAATAGAGGATGAATTGAAGAAAAATAATGAAGAAAGACGAAGCTGCAAGTCTGTTAGGTTTATAGGGGAAAGACCGAATTGCAACCCATATTTATGAATTAGTAAATGGTGAACGTATTAGTTGGGCTGTTGGACTTGGTGAATTTCTAGACCAGATCATCTCTTTTATTTTTTTGTGTTTCATTTTTTAATAAATTAAATATAAATCATATATTATCATGAAGTCTAGACTGGCTCTAACCCTGGAACATGAACTATGGGCCCTCGACTCTAAACCTAAACCATGAGCCATGAATTAACCTAATGAGTGAGTGCAAAAAAAACTAAAGAAACTTTTAGATTTGTATCCACTTTTCACGATAGGGAAAAATATTTTTACTCACTCTTTAAAATAAATAAATTATTTATATTTTCTTCAAAGATTAATAAGCTCTTAATGAATTCCGCCTACATTTTTTAATATCAAGAACACCACAGGTTTGTCTCCAAGTTGTGAAGCTTCGGACAAGTCTAGAGCTCGAGCAACTTTGTTCTTATATGACACTTTTGTTTGAATGTGAATTGAATTATTAAGGATACTTCAGTTTTTTTATTGGACAATGTAGATATAATTCATATTTTTTAAGGAATTGTTATCACTCAATATTTCCTCTTAAAAACGGATAATAAAACATGTTCAATAAATATTAGGGATAATTTCAATTTTGATCTTATATGTTTTAATTTTTTTCAATTTAGTTCAATTTTGGGGAATTTTCAAAATAGTCGATATGGCCGTCGGAAATTCTGAGGATGAGTGATGTGTTCTCTTTTATCTTATTCTGTTAAGACACTCGAAAATATAGATAAGAGATGCTTACTAGTTAGGCTGTTGAATGCATGCTTGCTCGAAATCATGTGTTTCTTCTAGATGCCTATAGCTAGAGTAGAGTCTTGAGTGATCGATCAATGACAACCAGGAGGTGGGCTTGGAAGCAACTAGAATTCTTTCATTCCCAAAAAGATGCCGGATTTTGTTCTTCGCCCTCTTCGATTTCCAGCTATCACGTCAGCAATTTGGAAAATTCCGATCAAAATTGAATTCAAATTAGAAAAATTTAAAATTTAGATGATCAAAATTGGAAAACAGATATTTGATAGTAAAAAATGGAAAGTGGGATATAAGATCAAAATTGAAATTAACCCTAAATATTATCTAAGCTTTTTTAATGATTTTCTTTGTTGTCATTTTAGGAGCTGATTCAGGAGTGAAAAAAAAAAAAAAAATTGGGACAAAGTACAATTTGATTTAATTTCCACCGTCTAGTCTTTGATATGTTGTCCCGTAATTGAAGCAATAATATGTATGGTTGGAATTTTTGGCCGTGTCCACCATTTTATCTAATGGGCTGAACAGGTCTATAAGCTTTAGACGTACTGATGGGTTAGGGAATTGAATAGGAAAACAGACAAAGACAAGTCAACTCTACAGAAATTCCATGTCTTCATATTTATTCTATATGAAATAATATAATATCCAAATGTTTGTAAATTATAACAACTAGATCATAATTGGTTAAAAACGAAAAACCCTCACAACCAATTACTAAAAACAAAAGAAAGGGAGAAAGAGAAAACTACATTCTCTTCCTAGATTGATAATGGAAATTAATGGAAACACAGAGAGCGATTTCTTGTCCTAAAACAAAAGTCGTCTTGAGTCTTGCACACAAAACAACAGATTTCCAGTTCATTATTGTGGATATATTAGGCTTAATCATAGACTAGAATTGATCATTTTTTTCCTTCTCTTGGGCTCTACATGTAAACGTGTTTCTCCCGTTTGGAAAGTCTCTTTCTTCATTGTATACGTAAAATAAGCACAAACATGATCCTCTATTTCACTTTAATGTTTCATTTGATGTTTTAAAATATCCATCACAAACTTAATGTAAAGATGATATCATTAATTTTTACATGTACGTGAATTGAAAATAATAAAATATAAGATAAAAAAACCAAATTGACATAGAGAATTCAGTTAAGTTCATTAAGCACTTTGGCGACATGATGGGTTGGTTTTAATTAGTGACACCACTTCTTCCTTGTCATAAATACAATATTTTCTTGCTTTCAGAGTAATATTTTTTTCCCACCAAAAGGAAAAGAAAAGAGTTGGGCAATAATCCAAATATTCACTTTTCATGAAACTTTTCAAATAACTAATTATTGGATCTTGAAAAAAAAGAATTTGCAAGAGGATGCATAGGAACCTCCTCAAAATAGTGCTAGTTCAAATTGGTGGACTGTAAAACTGGTTTATGGATCTAGATTTGTGCAATTTGATTTGAGATCCATTTTCACGTGATCTCATGTGCACTCACATGTTACTAGACGTCTGTCTATCCGCATATATATTCTCTTGTGCACAGTGGCGGACGGATGTGAAGGCAAGGGGTGGCACGTGCCACCCCTTTAATTTTTCTACAAATTTACTAATATACCCTAAGATATTTTAATTCCCCACCATTTCAATTTGCAATTGCATTATCCAAGTGATTTTGATGATGTTGCTCTTTTGGGAATGAAAGACCAACTCAAAAATTTTGTGTTGGATGTGAGATCGAATATTGATACTTCAAATGTAAATGGAATTGGTGTTCTAACTCAAAGAATGGTTGAAAGTGGAAGAGATAAGGTATATCCATTGGTTTACAAGCTAATAACATTAGCCTTGGTTTTGCCGGTTGCAATAGCTTCAGTAGAAAGAGCATTCTCTGCAATGAGTATTGTGAAAACACGGCTTCGCAACCGGATGGGCAATGAATGGATGAATGATAATTTAGTGGTTTATCTTGAAAAAGATATATTTGTGCATGTCACTAATGAAGCTATCGTTCATAAGTTTCAAAATATGGCGAACCGTAGGGGTCAATTGTGAACTAGATTTTTCATTCATTTTTTTGGTTCAAAAGGAATGTATAAAAGAATCTTCGAAATCACTTGTAAGTTACATTTTGCATGTAAATTTAAATGTTTGTATATTACTTTTACTTGTGTCAACCCTTTGTCAATTTTCTGCGTCCACCACTGCTTGTGCATGTTCGTGTTCTCTCAAACAAGTAATATTTTTTTGTTATGTAAATAAAAAAATTTAGTTATGCGAGTAATACGGTTTTATTAATGCAAGTAATACTTTTATGTTATAATTCAATAAAATAAGATAATACATTTATGTGACACAACTAGAGAAGCTCAACCGGTTCTAAAAACTGGAACCGGACCGGTTCGGAACCGCTGGTCAACGATTCCGGAAACCGTTGACAAGGTTCCGGTTCGAACCGAAACCGGGAACCGGGGTTCCGCGGTTCAGTTTCGGTTCGTGATTTTCCAAACCGCTATTTTCCATATAATTTTTAAATTTTTTTGATGCATTGACACGTGTAGGACTAAGATTAAATAGTCGTTGATGATCAACGGCTCAAATTAACTAGCCGTTGATCATCAAAATAGCCGTTGCAAACCGAATCGGCGGTTCGAACCGCCGGTTCATGATGATTTTTGAAATCAACGGTCGTGACACGACCATTGATGATCTACGGCCAAGATCATCCGAACCGTCGGTTTAACTGGTTCCGAACCGGCGGTTCAAACCGACCGATCATTTATTATTTATTTATTATTATTATTATTTTTTAATGTTCAATGAAATCTATAAATACCCCCATTCCATTTGTATTTTGCACACCAATCTTGATTCAATCTCTCTCTCAATTCAGCTCTCTCAAACTCACAATTTCCATCTTTGATCAATTTCTAGTGATACTTTATTTTTTTGTTGTTCTTCAATTTGTTCTTTAATCTCTCTCTAAAAAAAATGTCTCAAAGAGGTTCTTCATCCGCCGGTTCATCTCGTGGAAAGGGAAAGAGTTTGATGCCAATGTCGCTACCACAATCTTTCCACGACGATGATGATCTTGATTATATTGAGTCGTATCAATATAATCAAGATGATTTGGAGGCGACGTTAGGCCTCGCCGCGCCTTTGCCGAAGAAGAATAGGAGGTGCTGAGAGAAACACAAGAGAGTGGCAACACAACACGCACCACTACTCCTCGACAACCTTCTACCCTTCCGAGCAACATTTTCTCCTTTCATTTTAAGAAGGACAAAATAGTATTAAACGCCTTCTACTGTCAAACTTCAACTAAATAGTATTAAAAATATATATATTTTACTTCAAAAAATAGATGTGATTAACAAATTTAATAAAAGAAATTAATCTATCCATGTTTAAGTACATTCTTAATATGTAATATAATGCCACACTTTTCCTGTTAAGCCATTAGAAGCTAATGAATAGAGGACGAAGTCTTTGGAATATGATTCCTCATTTTCAAATTTGCAGGTCTTCTTGTTGATGATATGATATATATGAATGATATGCACAACTAGCTAAATCCTAGATTCAAGTACATTTATTGTATTCAATAACTACTTATTCCATTCTTATTTATTGATCACAGATTCATCTTGATTGAGCCTGCCTCATTGATATTTCTGCAAGAATACTTTTGAACCACCATGCAAAAATCCACTTAATTGTTATGCAACCAAATATCAACCCTTTTATCTTAATGATCGGAAACTCTTGTTGTCTGAGATACTCCCCTTGTCCTCAACAATATACTTTTGAGCCATTCTGCAGAAAGTTTGGGATATCTTCTTAAAGATTTTTCCGTAAAATCGACATAATAAATTTCAAAACGCAGCAAATTCTAAATTGTCTGTCAATGACCATGCGAAATATCCCTTCACATTAGCTCCATCTTTCCTGAGGTATTCGTTTATGAATTAACTAAGTATATATGGGAAAAGATGAATTATAAGAGTTGCTTAGTTATTACTTACTCGATTGCTTCATGCAGACAACATAGGTGATCGAAGAAGTAGTTCTTCCTTTTGTTATCTTTAAGATCTTCTACCATCTTTATCTCCTGATAATTATATCATAATGTATTTTATCGTGAATGTGTTATGCAATTGCAAGGAATTGAACTGCTGAGGAATCAATTAAAGGCAATTGTGGTGAAAATTGGCAAGAGGGCTCGAATTAGGGCATCGAAGAAGAAAAGGGAAATTGATGAAGTTGCTGTGAATGAAATCGTGTTTCAGGGTGCAATTTCAGCAGAAGTGGAGAAAGAAGAAGAGGCGTTGGATATGGAGAATCAGAGCCGTTGATCTATTTTAAAGTTGCTTTTGTTTATTTGCTTTGTAGGCGTATTTTTATGTTAATTAGGGTAACAACTTTGTAGGGGGTATTTAAGGGAGTAACATGAATGAAAGAGGCAGCTAAGAATTAACCCTAATCTCTCTCCTCAATTCTTCTTCTCCCCTACCCCAACTTTCTCTTATCTGAATATTATATTCACCACTATCCATTTATGGTTACATTTATTTATTAAAATATAACAAATTACAACATTTGGTATCACGAGAAAGGCAACATTCTTGGGCAATCATGGCGGATGGCACTCGCTTTAAGGATGTGTTGGACAGCCACAAAAAATTGGAAGATCGGGTACAAAATGATATGTTGAAATTGGAGTCTCAAAATCAGAACTTGCAGGAACAGGTAAACAATCTCAGCACCCAACTGAATGATAAAGCCATTGCTGATAATACAAAATTTGATGATCTTAAGGAGTACATGAAAAAAATGAATGATCAGATGATTTCTATTGCAAATCGTTTGGAAACATATAATAGGGGGAAATCATTACTTGGTGAGGTAGTGGAACTACTTTGGAACCGGATGTTACTTTGGATACTGGAATTCCTTTACAACCCAATTTTGCACCACCAATCACTCCCCCATTCCTCCGAAATACTACCAATTCACAAACCAACCTCACCTCCTACATACCCAATCCCAAAATTGATTTCCCACGCTTCGATGGAACGAATGCACGTTCTTGGGTCCTTCGTTGCAAAGGATACTTTCAGCTATTGCCTGATATACCAGATCACCACAAAATCACCTTGGCTTCCATTCACTTTGATGGTAGAGCAGCCCTTTGGTTTCAGCACCTCCACCTGAAACTAGAAAACATCACCTGGGATAAGTTTGTGGAACTAATTGCTGCACGATTCGCTGAAGTAAAGGAATCAAAAGTGATTGCAGATTTTAACAAGCTAAAACAGCAAGGTTCCCTTAGTGATTACATCGATAAATTCGAAGAATTAAGGTCTTATATGATTCTTATCAATCAAAAGGATTTTTCTGAATCCTACTTCATTGCAAGTTTTGTTAGTGGTTTACAGGAGGAAATGTAATCATTTATATCAATGTTTGATCCTCAAACATTGGCTCATGCCATGGACCTTGCTAAAAAACAAGAACACCCTTAACTCCATTGCCAAAAAAACCAGATCCTACACCAGATTCCCTTCCACCATCACTTCACCTCCACCAAAAAAACCAGATTCCCTTCCATCCCAAAACCATGCACCCAAACCACAGCCCCAAAGAAGATTGCTCACTTCAGCAGAAATGGAAGCCAGAAAAGAAAAGAAATTATGCTACAACTGTGATGAAAAGTTCTTTCCAGGACATAGGTGCAAAGAGAGAAATGTTTATTTATTAATGTCTGAAGAAGAAGAAGAAACACATCACCTGCAGGGATTACTTGATTTCACCACACAAACTGAAGACACACAAGATGAAGAGGTGTTGGTCTCCCTTAGTGCTATTGCTGGCAGCTCTAGTGCCACAACTTTCAGAATCACTGGTACATTTGGAAAGTAGCAGCTCCACATCCTCATAGACACAGGAGCTACTCACAGCTTCCTGGATTCCACCACAGCTACTCAGTTAGGCTGCAACATAGAAAAAGCACCACAAATGCTCATTAAAGTGGCAGATGGGAGTAAAAGAACAAGTTCAATGATTGCTACTGATTTTAAATGGTTGATGCAAGGGAAGGAATTCAGTTTTCCTCTAAGACTTATGAAGTTGGGTGGTTGCCATATTGTGTTAGGAGGGGATTGGCTTAAGGCTAATAGTCCTATAGGCCTGGATTATGATTCTATGATCCTAACTGTTACAATACATGGGCAGCAACACAAATTGCAAGCTAACACTGAGGTGGGACAGTGCCATATGCTTTCAGCCTCTTCTTTTTGCAAATTCTTGTATCAAAATTCTGAGGAGTACGAAGGGCAACTGTTTGCCCTAACATGGGACTGTGATAAATCTGTTGAACATCCTGAATTGACAACCTTACTTGATCAATTTACAGATGTATTTGCTGATCCTAAAGGTCTTCCTCCACCTAGACCTATTGAGCATCAGATTATATTAAAGGAAGGAAGTAAGCCGAAACATCAAAGGCCCTACAGGTACTCACATGCCTATAAGGAAGAAATAGAGAAAATAGTGGCTGACTTGTTAAAGGAGGGGGTGATACAACATAGCAGAAGCCCTTTTGCCTCACCGGTAATCTTGGTCAGAAAGAAAGATTCAACTTGGAGGATGTGTGTGGATTACAGGTATCTGAATTCTTTAACAATCAAACATGATTATCCTATCCCTATTATTGATGAGCTATTGGATGAGCTCCATGGAGCTACCTTTTTCTCAAAAATAGACCTCAGGTCTGGTTACTTTCAGATTAGGATGAAGGAAGAAGATAGGCATCTAACTGCTTTCCAAACACATCAAGGGCACTATGAGTATCTGGTGATGCCATTTGGGCTTTGCAATGCCCCAACCACTTTCCAATCCCTCATGAATGATATTTTTGCACCTTACCTAAGGAAATTCCTACTGGTTTTCTTTGATGACATCCTAATCTACAACACTTCATGGTCAGATCATCTCAATCACATTGAGATCACCTTGCAAATTCTGAGGCAGCACACTTTATTTGCTAGAAGGTCCACATGCCAATTTGGACAGGAGAAATTGGAGTACTTAGGGCATATTATCAGTTCTGAGGGGGTCTCTATTGACCCTAAAAAGGTGCAAGACATGCTCAATTGGCCTAAACCCACAACTGTGAAAGGCTTGAGGGGATTTTTGGGTATCACTGGATACTACAGGAAGTTTATACAAGGCTATGGGATCATTAGTAAACCTTTGACAGATTTACTAAGAAAAGACTCTTTTAAGTGGAGTGAAATGGCTGAATCTGCCTTCCATCAGCTCAAACAGGCAATGGCAACAGCTCCAGTTTTGGCTCTACCGAATTTTAGCAAACATTTTATGGTGGAAACGGATGCTAGTGGCACAGGAGTGGGAGCAGTGCTTATGCAAGACGGCAGACCCATTGCCTTCTTGAGCAAGACTTTGTGCCCCAGGAATCAAGCTCTCTCCATCTACGAGAGAGAGTTTTTGGCTGTCCTACTTGCAATACAGAAATGGAAGCACTATTTGCAAGGAAATCACTTTATCATCAAGACAGATCAGCAGAGCCTAAAATATTTATTGGAGCAGCAGATTACTACTACACTTCAACAAAGATGGATAACTAAATTGCTTGGCCTAGACTATGAGATACAATATAAGAAGGGCACTGAAAACAGGGCTGCTGATGCCCTATCTCTGAAGGATGCCTCTTGCCTAGCACTTACAACTGTCCAACCCACTTGGGCTCTCAAAATTCTGGACAGTTACAAAGGAGATGTGTTTTTTGAGAAGATATTGGCTGCTAAGGCTATACAATCAGATTCTTATCCTGATTTTTCAGTGAATCAGGGTATCCTGAGGTACAAGGGTAGAATTTATGTGGGCCTTACTACTAACCTCAGACAACACATTCTATCAACTTTTCACGACTTTTCTTTTGGAGGTCACTCAGGTCAGATGGGTACTTATAGAAGAATACACTCTCTTTTCTACTGGCCAAATTTAAAAAATCAGGTGATTGAGATGGTATCCCAGTGTGACACCTGTCAATTAACTAAATCAGATCATGTGCCCTATCCAGGTCTACTTCAACCTATCCCAGTTCCTGACCAAGCATGGAGTCATATCTCCATGGATTTTATAGAGGGCCTGCCTAACTCCCAAGGCAAAACAGTGATTCTGTCAATCATTGACAGATATACAAAGTTTGCACACTTTGTGGCTTTATCCCATCCTTACAATGCCCCTGGTATTGCTCAAGTCTTCCTAGACACAGTCCATAAACTCCATGGACTTCCCATCAACATCATCACTGATAGGGACCCGGTCTTCACTAGCCTATTTTGGAAAGAATTATTTAAGACACTGGATACTCAATTAAACATGACTTCGGCTTACCACCCTCAGTCGGATGGCCAAACAGAGAGGCTAAATCAGTGTATTGAAGCCTACCTCCGAAGTATGACATTTGCCTATCCAAAGAAGTGGGGAAAGTGGCTGCTTATGGCTGAATTTTGGTACAACACAAACTTTCACACAGGTATCAAAATGACACCTTTTCAGGCGTTATATGGTTACAAACCACAACAGTTCTGCCTTGATTCTTACTTACCTAGTGAAGTACCTACGGTCCGGGATGTGATCAAAGAAAGACAGCAGATTGCACAATTGTTGAAAGCAATCTGACCTTGGCTCAAGAAAGGATGAAGTATTATGCAGACCAACACCGTTCGGAAAGATCATTTGAAGTAGGGGATATGGTCTATCTTAAGCTGCAACCCTATCGACAGAACTCTCTCGCTTTGAGGAAAAATCTCAAGCTTTCTGCTCGATACTATGGGCCCTATGAAATTTTGGAGAAGATTGGACAAGTAGCTTACAGATTGAAACTCCCACCCAACTTCACCCGGTGTTTCACGTTTCCCTCCTAAAACGGCAAATTAGCCCAAAAATTCAGGCAACCCCAACACTACCCACTACAAACGCTCAGGGTCAGCCAAAGATTGCACCTTTGGCTATTATTGATACAAGGATGGTGAAGAAACAAGGGATATCAGTTCCACAGGTACTAGTTCAGTGGACTAACCTTTCTCCCGATGCTGCTTCTTGGGAAGACACCTCTTTTATCGCTGCTGCCTTCCCAAAGATTGATCCTTGGGGTCAAGGATCTCTCCGCCGCGGGGGTAATGTTATGCAATTGCAAGGAATTGAACTGCTGAGGAATCAATTAAAGGCAATTGTGGTGAAAATTGGCAAGAGGGCTCGAATTAGGGCATCGAAGAAGAAAAGGGAAATTGATGAAGTTGCTGTGAATGAAATCGTGTTTCAGGGTGCAATTTCAGCAGAAGTGGAGAAAGAAGGAGAGACGTTGGATATGGAGAATCAGAGCCGTTGATCTATTTTAAAGTTGCTTTTGTTTATTTGCTTTGTAGGCGTGTTTTTATGTTAATTAGGGTAACAACTTTGTAGGGGGTATTTAAGGGAGTAACATGAATGAAAGAGGCAACTAAGAATTAACCCTAATCTCTCTCCTCAATTCTTCTTCTCCCCTACCCCAACTTTCTCTTATCTGAATATTATATTCACCACTATCCATTTATGGTTACATTTATTTATTAAAATATAACAAATTACAACAGAATGAGATATATGATGTATGTATACGAAGACAATGCTAGTTAACATTCATGAAATAACCTGTTGAGAAATACCCAGAATCAGTGATATAGCTCACTCTACCATCACTAGGTTGCTCTGTGTTAACTGCATATTTCGCGCTATAATAATCGAATGATCCTTTCACCATCTCCGCCTCCTCTTTCGTGAATTCAGGTAATCGTTCCCCAACTCGTGTTCTCATAGTCCCCGGATATCTACCAAATATGATAGGATTCATAACCCTGCATGATGCATACTCGTGTAAGAATGTTTATTATGGTTGTTGGATAAGAATGAATTCCATTTACAAAATACTTACCATCCTAACATGAAATCAAAAGCTCGATCTTTAGTTTTCATGCCTTCGTTTTTTTCATTATAAGGCACAAACCAATATGAATTAACTACTATTCCGATCTCCCCCTTTTGTTTTTCCTATATAAAAGTAACTTATATAAACAAATTTACATGATAATGAATCTTATATTACGTTGATTGAAAAAGTAATAACCCATACATGACATGAACGTTATTTTACCTGAAACTTATTTCTGTACAAGTTAACAACCACAGCATGAGCAAGAAGTTGATTATGTGTCACCTTATATGGTTCAATGGCAGAGTCTCCTCCGATGCAACTATCGTCTATCCAAAGTGAACATCGGGCTGGTGGAAAAACACCGAGGTTATGGCCGAGGTAGCTCAAACACCACGGCTCGTTTATAGTGATCCAGTGCTTCACCCTATCACGAAATTGGCTGAACAAGATCTCCGCAAAATCTTTAAAATCACTCCTTTTATAGCGAAATAATCATCTCATTAGCAAAAATACACAAACTCTAATTGAATGAGTAGGTAGCTAAAAGAACTACTTACACAATTCGAGAACTTAAGAAACCAGCATATGCATCTTGGAGAGCTTGAGGATAGTCTAAATGGAGAATCGTTATCCATGGTTCTATACCTACACATACAAATACATATATCTATGTATTATCCTGCATGATTAATAGACCTCATTTGTATTAATTATTTATAGTAATGATTTGAAAGAGATAGATCATAACCATTAGCTAGAAGCTCGTTAATTAGGTTATTGTAATAATCAATTCCATCTTGATTCACACCTCCACTCACTGCTCCACCTAAAATAAGGGATATTCTTCGTTTTAGTATTAATCAGAGAAAAGGAAAAAAAAAAGCTATAAAAGGAAAAGAAATCAAATTAAACTGCTAGTTTGATTATATAATGTCCCTTTTAAACATTCACTTGGCAATATTCTAGTCCATGATATTGAGAATCTGTACACATCAAGTCCCATATCCTTCAAAATTCGTACATCATCCTATTCGATAAATAAGTCAGAAATTTAAATTTAATAATAAATAGTAAAATAAGAAGGTGATATTTTTAAAATAAACGATACGAAATACCTTGTATAGGTGGTATGAATCAATCGCCACATCTCCGTTACTGTGATCATATATTTTCTCTGCAAATTAAGACTGTAGATATTATAATCTGTGAATGATAATCTACTAATTAAAATCACCATAATTTAATTACTAACTAATTACATGTAAGAGAAGTACCGGGATGTGCATGTGTGAAATTAATCCCATATCGAAAATCCTTTGCCATTTACATTATGTGCACCCTCCACCTGAAGAAAATTCAATCAGATAATTCAACTGAGAGAGAAAACCCAGTTTAGAAAACTTTGTATTTAGTCATTTTGCTATAATAAATTCGATCAGATATAGATATATATTTTATATTATAGATTTTGGATAGATATTTAGATCAAAATAACAGTTTTCTTATATTTAGTTCACACTATTCGTAATAATAATGTATTAATTACACGTTTTGGTGGATGTAATTATTTGGTAGAAAGGGAACATCACAATTTTTTTTTTACATTTTTTATATTTTCGTTTCCTTTTGTCAGCAATTAAAGATATTTTAAAAAAAAGATAAATTACAATTTTGATACATAAACTATATCTCATTTCAATTTTGGTAACTTTGTTTCCGCAATTTATAAGGTTGATATCCAATATTTCAAAAATTAATACACTAGATATAACATTCCAACTAAAAATTGAACTAGCGTAATATATAACAAGAATTTTGTTTTGATTAATAAGAGGCCCAAACAATAATATAATTTTAAATCCCAGATTTGGGGCCCAATTTTTATTTGCATAAGAAGAAACTAGATGTACGTAAAACTCACGGTGAGTTAACTCTCATTTAATATTGTTGACGTCAGATTTTGTACAGCACAAAATCCTAGCCTAACACAAAAAAAGTATGCCCGGCTCGGGTAAGCTGAACGAGCAAATAATAAGAAAAATCGAATAGAGAGTAAGACTGTGCCCGGTGCCTACTCGGGCAAATTTGCTAGGCTTATTCTGGTCGGCCTTTTTTGGCCGGACATGACGTTTTTATTATGAAAGATGAGAGTAAAAACTCTCTAACTGCAATGAATACAATGATTTTCGGATCCACTTTTGAGAGGGTTTAGGGCCTTATTTATAGGCTAAAACTATGATACTTTACTTGAACACTAAAAAATAAATCCCTAGAATTTAGGGTCTAAATAAGGTAAAATTAGATTTGATCCTATCTAAATCGGATATGATTTGGTTCCGGATTTCTTTCCTTTTATGAAATCTTTACTGCTCATCCTGCTCATCTGGATCTTGCCTCCTGGATACTGTGGTCGGATCCTCCTATTCTGGTCGGAGATACTGATCAACCTGAGTCCCCAAGGACTACTGATATTCTGCTCGGGTGATTCATTATGGTCGGTCCGACCATCTTGGGTACAACTTTGGCTCGGCTCGATCCTTGGTTTTCCATAAACCGGGAAACTGGTCTGGTCGGACGAGCAGGGGATCAACACTAGCCCCTCGGGTTACGATGAGAGATCCACTCTGATCGGGATCCAATATCTCCAGATAATCTGCTCGTCCAACTCAACGATCTGTTAAGGCGCCACTTTCTCCCGCTAAGAACGGACACGTGTCGTCATCTGCACGCCTGGAAGTTGAAGAGTCACGATGGTCTTTTATAAATAGGGGAAGGACTAAGTCATTTCTCCACCTTCACTTTCTGCGAACTTCGAATCCTTGCAATTTTCTCTCTCAATTCCGAGCAATACTTACCGCTCTCAAATTCCCGTGCAAGAATTCCCGTACTCAATAACTCTGTAAGGTATATATTTATTGTCTTCTAAATTATGGCTTCAAGTTCCAGTGAATCGGTTCAGGATTACGACCAGAGGGCCAACCCTGGTTCTAAGCCATCGTATTCGTGGACGTCCAGCTCGTCCGACTCCTCCTCATCCGACCCAGATGAAGTTCCTGCCGGCCAGTTGGTTAATATTCCTTTTGCCGAGCGCGCCGGTCCGAACCATCCGGTACGTGGCTCCGGCGAAGTCAGTACGTCGGGGCGTGGCGACTCTGTTATCCCTGAAGGAGTCCCGGTCCGAGGTACAATTATGAAGCCTCCCATTCGACAAAGTGCCCCCAGCCGAGACTCTGAGGCCTTCGACTGCCCAGCCTACGTCACCACCGCAGAGCTGCTCAAATGGCGAGTACTCTTCTCGATTCCAGAAAACGTGTCGCTGTCCCTTCCTCACCCCATGGATCGGATGGATCAGCCGCCAGTCGGGCACGTCGCTATCAGCGTCCGAGCTCTCAAGGCTGGTCTACGCTTCCCCCTTGCTCTAACTCTTGCCGAATACCTCGAGCATTGGGGAATCGCGCCGGGTCAGCTTCATCCTAACGGCTGGTCATCACTCATCGGTCTGGTGGTGATGTTCTGGCGTTTCGGCCTCGGAGTGCCGAGCCCCCACGAAGTGGCGTGGATGTTTAGACTGAAGCTGGCTCCTGGTCTGAAGAACCACTTCTACTACGCGTCGGTTCGGAAGTACCAACCAGTGTTAGTGCGGTGCTTGCCTTCATCAATTAAGGATTGGCGCGGCAAATGGTTCTGGGTCGACGGGACATGGACGGACGAAACTGCTCGTGCTAGATGCCCCACCCAATTTGGCGATGCCCAGGGTATTTACCATTCCTTTTAACTGGTCTGCCGACGTCTCTTCTGATCTTTAACTTTTCTTTGTTCTGCAGAGACTCCGCCTAGGAACCTGGTGATCAGCGACTCTTTCTCGCAGAAGATACGCTATCTGCGCGACTTTTCTCCTACTGACCAGAGGCACTACAAGGTGTTGCTAGCCGAGGAGAATCTCATAGCTGCCGGCTTGATTTCGCCGTTCCGCGTCTCCCCCAGTCCAGTGCAAGGTTTGTACATCTTTGCTCTGGTCGGGTTATATTATGTTGATTTTCATACACCTTGTGACTAATCGGGTTATTTTGATTTTCCAGTATCCCTCCTCGGCCAGGGCATCATTCTAAGGATGGATCTTGCTGAACGTCTCCGCCAACGCTCGCAGCGCGCATCAGCTCCTGCTCGGGGGCTCAGACTTCCTCCCGAGGGCGCGGCTCCAACCGTCCCGCGCAGTCTCGGGATGCTCCAGCCAGGCGGCCGCCGGGCTCAGATCAGGGGGCGAGCAAGAGGGCTCGCGTCGAAGAGGGAGGACCCTCCGGAGTCGGTCGATCGGCCTCCCGACCGTGATCTGCCCCTGGCCAAGAGTCACATTTGGCCGGGTCTATGAGCGTCACCGGTTGGGATCCTCAGCGGGTGACGGAGATCGAGGAATGGTTGGGGAGGAGGCCCCCCTTCCAAATCAGCTTCAGCCGAGCCCGCTCTCCTGGCGCCGAGTCTAATCTTCCCGATGGGGTGGGGGAGACGATGGAAGCACCTGCTCGGGCTTGGACCGAGGAGCTGGAGGGCTACGCCCAGCAGATGACTGGTGTCGACCTCGACTACTGCTCCGCCATCTTGCTTGCCCAGGCTTCTGTTTTCGCCTGGAAGGCCCAAACCTCCCATCACGCCGCTCGGGCGAGGTATGAGCGGCGACGGGACGAGCTGCAGAAGGTCCGGGCCGACCTCGCCAAGGCCCGGGATGAGGAGGCCACCATAACCGCCAAGCTGACCTCTTCTCAGGAGGAGCTTGACACGGTGACCCGAGCTGCTGAGATCGATAGGCAGCGGGTGTCTGATCTGACAGTGGAGGTGACTCGGCTCCGTGCCGAGCTAGAGGAGGCCCGGGCTGCGGCGCTGGATGAGATGGTGGTTTGCCAAAAGTTCAAGGCGTCGGCAGAATACAAGTATGAGAGTATTCTGACCTACGTCTTGTCCTTCATGGACAACATCCAAACCGTCCGAGCTGCCGGCGTGGATGATGGGCCGCTGATGTCTGTTCTGGTCGCCTTCCTGGAGAAGCAGCCCCTTTCGGCCTACTATCTTCGGATGATGGAGGAGCTGCCGGAATACCTTCCTGCGGGGTCTGATCACCTCCTCAGGCCAGCTCCTCCTATCGACTTTATGTCGATGCCGACCCCCCCGACGGTCGGCATAGAGGCTGAAGAGGGCAACAACGACGGTGGTGGCAATGACGCTGCGGGTGGCTCGGGCGGAGCAGCAGCAAGTGCGGAGGCGGAGCCGGTGCCAGCCGAGGCGGGTGGCGACGAAGTGATTGAAGTTACTGACCAGTAGCTTCTGTCCTTCGTTGCACCTCGTTCCAGTACCCGGGACTCCCTTCTGTCCCTCGTTGCACTTTCTATCAGAAGGATCAACCCCTTTGTCCGAGGCATCAACCCTGGTGCTCGGCTTTTGTTTAGTTCAGGTCTTTCGTGTTCTTGTTTCTCGGCTTTCTGCCCTTTGTAAGAGGTTCCGACCTCCAAACCGGGTTATATTATAAATGAAAACATATTTTTGCTCGTTTTTATCTATATTTTTGTTCTTGCTCGTGTGTTACATTGAATGATCAAAATAAATGGAAAACATATGTTTGCTCGGCGTGTCTGTATATTCTTGTTCCTGGCGCTGCCAAATGAGGACTGGTTTTGATTTCGGACTTTGACATGGGGCTAGTGGTCGGGATCCGAACTTTTAGGTAAGAGTGGATCTAGTATAAGCCCCATGGTTGTATTTATAATCCGAGCCCGTTACACACTCGGTTTGGGCCGGAGCCCTAATTAGATTCAGAACCCCAGCCTTGTAGGGGTGCTCGGATTGAGCCGAAACCCTAATTCAGATTCAGAACCTGAGCTCTGTGGAAGAGCTCGGATTGAGCTGGAGCCCTAATTCAGATTCAGAACCCGAGCTCTGTGGAAGAGCTCGGATTGAGCCGGAGCCTTAATTCAGATTCAGAACCTGAGCTCTGTGGAAGAGCTCGGATTGAGCCGGAGCCCTAATTCAGATTCAGAACCCGAACTCTGTAGAAGAGCTCGGATTGAGCCGGAGCCCTAATTTTGCAATATTAGTTAACAATGAACTACTTGTTTATTCAAACGAAGAAATTGTGGAAGAATAGTAAAATTTACAAAGAAAAATTTCTAACATTATTGATAATATTTCTTCAAGTGCTCGGCGTTCCATGGCTTAGGCAACTTCTTTCCGTTAGGTCAGCTATCTCATATGCCCCTCTGGTCAGCACTCGGAGTATCTGATACGGCCCTTCCCAGTTTGGTCCGAGTGGCCCGGTATTAAGCTCTTTTATATGTTGGAGCACTTTTTTAAGGACCAGATCCCCGACGTCGAATTTCCTGGCTCGGACCCTGGAGTTGTAGTACCTCTCACTTCTTTGTTTGTAGATTGAATGCTTGAGCTCGGACTCCTACCTTTTTTCTTCCAATAGGTCGAGGCTGCTTAGCATAGCAACTTCGTTATTCTGTTCTTCGAAGTTCTGAATCCTCCATGTCGGGATGCCGACCTCAACAGGGATGACTGCCTCCGACCCGAAAGCCAAAGAAAAAAGAGTTTCACCTATTGAAGTTCTGGTCGTTGTTCTGTAAGACCATAGGACTCCTGGTAGTTCGTCTGCCCAGGATCCCTTCAGATTTTCGAGTTTTGCCCTCAAAGTGTATTTGATGATCTTATTTATTGCTTCCACTTGACCGTTCCCCTGAGGGTGATATGGGGTGGAGAGCAGCTTTTTGATGCCAAGATTCCTACAGAATTCATTGAAGCCCACCGAGTTGAACTGACGGCCATTGTCAGAGGCCAATGAGTGTGGAATGCCAAATCGGCATATGATAGACTTCCAGATGAAATCGGTGATCTTTGGTTCGGTTATTTTGACGAGCGGCTCGACCTCTGCCCACTTTGTAAAATAATCAACGGCAACTACGGCAAACCTCACTTCTCCTTTGCCCGTTGGTAGGGGTCCGATCAGGTCAATTCCCCATTTTGTAAATGGCCAGGGTGCCATTACTGAGTTCAGCTCTTCTGCCGGGGATTTTGTCAGAGGTGCACATTTCTGACATCTTTCGCATCTCCTTGCAAAATTAATTGCGTCCTTTTTTAGGCTCAGCCAGAAGTATCCCTGCCTAATGTTTTGAAGGCCAGAGCTTGTCCACCGGTATGATTTCCACAAATTCCTTCGTGAACTTCCCTCAGGGCATAATCAGCTTCTTGCTCGTCTAAGCATCGTAATAAAGGTAGGGAAAAACCCCTTTTATACAGAATTCCTCCTTGCAGTGTGTAGCAAGCAGACCGTATCCTCAACCTTCGAGCCTCGATCTGATCATCTGGCTCCTTCTCCCTTCTAGGTATTGGATGATCGGGGTCATCCAATTGCTGCTATTCTCAGTGATATATATCGTCTTTTGGTTGAGGACCGAGCTCTCAATCATCCCGATATTTACTGACCCAATGTCCTCCGCTCCATCACTTGTTGCGAGTCGAGCTAAGACGTCAGCTTGGGTATTCTTAGTTCTTGGGATTTGCTCGGCTCGGATCTTTCTAAAGTCTGCCAAGGCCAGCTCTACCGACCTCAAGTATCTCGACATCTTGTCATCTCTTGCGGCATATTCCCCCGAAACTTAGTTGACGACTAGCAGTGAATCACTGAACACTTCCAGATTGTCCGCTCCGAATTGTTTGGCCATTTCTAATCCGGCCAGCAAAGCCTCGTATTCTGCTTCGTTGTTTGTTGCTGGGAACTTGAATCGTAGGGCCGAGCAGAAATATTTATTTGTGGGGCTAATAGCACGATTCCTACTCCGGTTGCTGCTTGTGTTGACGACCCGTCAACGAACATTTTCCAAGGCCTCTCGAGTTTTTCCTCCTCAAGTACGATTGTAGGAGTGAATTCGACGATAAAATCTGCTAGGGCCTGCCCCTTGATTGCTGTTCTTGGGGAGTACTGGATATCATATTGCCCGAGCTCGACGGACCATTTCAATAGTCGTCCTAATGAATCAGGTCGGGCGAGGACCTGCTTCAATGGAAAGTTTGTTAATACCTCGACTTGATGGGCCAAAAAGTATGGTCTTAATTTCCTGGCCGAAATGACCAGAGCATATGCGAGTTTCTCCATGGCCGGATATCTGAGCTCGACATCATGGAGAGATTGGCTGACATAATACACCGGCTACTGGGCTGTTTTTTCTGCTCGTACCAGGACTACACTGATCGTGTAGGACGATACTGCCAAGTAGAACTGCAATTTTTCTCCGGTCTCGGGTTTTGCGAGCACAGGGGCCTCCATCAGGGATTTCTTCAGCTCTTCTAATGCCTTTTCACATTCACTGTTCCACTCAAATTTTCCATCCTTCTTGATCAGGTTGAAGAACGGTTTACATTTGTCAGTCGAACTTGATATGAATTTGTTCAGTGCGGCGACCCTTCCTGTTAAGCTCTGCACATCTTTCACTCTCCTCGGAGGTGTCAGTTTTACTATTGCATCAATCTTCTCGGGGTTAGCTTCGATTCCTCGCTGGCTAATCATATACCCTAAAAACTTTCCCGAGCTGACTCCGAACGAGCATTTCTTCGGATTGAGCTTCATCGTGTATTTCCTCAGTATATTGAACATCTCTGCTAGGTCAACCACGTGATCCTCCTGTTTCTTCGATTTTACCAGCATATCGTCTATATATACCTCCATGGTTTTGCCGATCTGTGCTGCAAACATCTTATTCACCAGCCTCTGGTAAGTAGCCCCAGCATTTTTCAGGCCGAAAGACATCATTTTGTAACAATATTGAGCTCGGTCGGTGACGAACGTGGTGTGTCGCTGATCGTGCTCGGTCATCGGGATTTGATGATATCCCGAATAGGCATCCATGAAGCTCATTACTTTGTGACCCGCCGTCGTGTCGACCAGCTGATCGATGTTCGGCAAGAGAAAACAGTCCTTGGGGCAGGCTTTGTTGAGGTCGGTAAAATCCACACACAGCCTCCATGCTCCATTGGCCTTTTTTACCAGAACTGGGTTGGCAACCCAGACTGTATACTCACATTCTCGTATAAAACCATTTCCGAGCAACTTCTGGACCTCTAGTTCTAATCCCTCATACCTGTCCGGACTGAGCCTCCACCTTTTTGTACTACCGGTTTGGCAGCGTGATTGATATTCAGATGATGGCATGCATCTTCTGGTTGGATGTCTTTCATGTCCTCATGACACCAGACGAAAATGTCGGTGTTCTTGGCTAGGAACGCTATGAGTTCTCCCCTGAACGACTCTCTTAGATTCCTGCCAATCTTGAGCTCCAGCTCGGGTCTGTCCTCATCCAGTCGGACCATATCCTGTTCTTCCATCGATGTGGCCCTTTTCTTTGGTCTTTCCATCCTAGGATCCAAGGTTTCCCATGTAACATCCTGGTTAGCCATCTCTTCGTCTGATTTCTGGTTGACTGCCTCAGAGGTTATGTTGGCTTCCGGTGTGCTGGACGGTCGTATCTTCTTTGCTTTGTCGAGCTTTAGCTCGGGTTCGAGGTCTAGCTCGGTGAGTTCCGGGCCGTCCTCTAGCCCCGAGCTACCGGCCAGATTCGCCTGTTCAATCACATTGAGCTCCATTGGCTTTAATCCCGACTCACATTCCCGAGCTGCCGTTTGATTGCCTCGGATTACATATACCTCGTCCCCAACTGGAAACTTGATTGTCAGGTGATGGATTGATATGACTGCTCTTATCTTAGCCAAGAGTGGTCGTCCCCAGATTACGTTGTATACCGAGTTCACATCCACTACCTTGAACTCGGTCGTAGTGTGAACAGTCTTTTCTCCGGCTCCGAACACGACTTTCAGCTCACGTCCCTATCGTTCGTGTTATCTGGCCCCCGAAACCCTGGATCGAATCCGAACAGGGTTGTAAGTCGGATTCACGAAGTCCCATCCTCTTAAAGGTGTTCAAATGAATGATGTTGGCGTAGCTCCTTGTATCCACCAGAACTCTATGGACCATTGTAAGACCGATATTCAATGATACGACCAGGGCGTCACTGTGAGGCTGTACTCTGCCCTCTGAGTCATGTTCGGTGAATGTTATGGGTGTGTGGATCGGTTCCATCCTCGGTGGGTTACACCGCTGGTACCCATTTCTGGTCTCCCTGATTTGTTCCCTTCTCATCCTTTTGGACAATCTCTGCTCGTCATAGTTGTTATTAACTAGTGTATGGACTTCTCGGATTGCTCCCAACTGAGGTGGTGGGGGTAGTTGTTGTGGCCTCTGCTCGGGATTTTTGACATACTCTTTAAGGTGACCTCGATCAATCAACCTCATGAGCTCAATCAGAAGAGCTCTGCACCTATCCGTATCATGACCCGGGGCTTTATGATATTGGCAGTATCTGTTTTGATTTAAACGAGCAGGATCGGCTTTCATTGGCCTCGGGACGGGCAACTATTCTGGCCTTGAAGCTCGGTAAGTACCTGGGTGGGACTTACTATTAAGATCTGTCTGACCCGATCCAATTCCTCGCTCTGGTAGACCTTAAACTCGCCCGGGGGCTTGAAAGGTGTATTCTTCCTTTTCTCCTTTCCTTCTCTTTTTTCATGTCTTGGTCTTTCTTCTGGTATCGCCTCCTCGGCACCGATATATCTCTCGGCTCGGCTCAGGAAATCATGATATGTCTTGGAGCCTTGTTCGTGGACATTCCACTAGAACCTCGTTTTTGGGCGGAGGCCGGCCATGATCGCCATTAGCACAGCGTCATCAGAAATGTGTTCTATTTCTAGAACGAGCTTGTTGAACCTGTCCATGTAGGACCTTAGGGACTCGTCTTTTCCCTGTTTGATATTCACTAGTCTTTCTTTTGGGGTGGACCTTGTTTTTGATCCCATGAATTGGGTGAGAAATAGATCAGTCAGCTCTTCCCATCCTCTGATCGAAAAATCTGGTAGTGATCGAAACCATCTTTGAGCTCGGTTGTCGAGCGTTAAAGGAAAGGCTTTGCACATGAGCTCCTCGGATATGCCCTGAAGCTCCATCCATGAGGTATATTTATCCACGTACAAATTCGGATTGGTTTCTCCATTATAAAGACCAATCGGCGGTACTTTAAATTTTGTGGGAGTGATTTGATTTGAGATCCGATCTACGAAAGGTGAGGCCTTCTTTCGTCTCTTTTCTTGCTTGGGCCTTGGCTTTTTAGCCTCGATCTCAGCTAGCCTTTGTTTGAGCCTGTGTTCCTCCTCCTCTTCGTCTACCGAGCTGTCACTACGCGCCCTCTTCTCGTCTCGTCGATACTCATTCTCGAAATCCAATGTTTTCATCGATTTTCTGGCCTCACGAGCCGAGGCCGGACCAAGTCGGTCGAATACGCTACGAGTTTTCATTCGAGCTGCCGATCGGGTCGGGCAGATTTGAGTTCCTGATCGACTCTCTTCAATTATCGCTCTTCCTGATCGCCTTTCAATCATCACATCCTTTCCCTTATCCTTCCGTTTGTTCTTCGGCTCGTCTGAGGATTGGGTATCCTCAAGACCGTGAATCATCTTGTTCTTCTTCCTAGCCTCTGCCTCCTTCAGCCTGTCGTAGAGCTGTGACATCATGGCTTTTATTTCTTCGGAGGTCATCTCAATCCCTCTGGGCTCGGCTGATAATGGGATGTCCAGTAGGATCTTTCCATGTGGTGTGTTAGTCACTACTCCCAGGGCGTCATGTGGCAGGTGCTGACCTGATCCGCTGGGAACCAAGTTCTGATTTCGGGGGTCGGGCCAGTCCCCCACTTCTTCGCGATTTTTGAGCAAGTTGGTTGTCATGGAGCTATGTGTTGTTTCTCACCCCCCTCCTTCTAGCGCCAAAATGTTGACGTCAGATTTTGTACAGCACAAAATCCTAGCCTAACACCAAAAAAGTATGTCCGGCTTGGGTAAGCTGAACCGAGCAAATAATAAGAAAAATCGAATAGAGAGTAAGACTGTGCCCGGTGCCTACTCGGGCAAATTTGCTAAGCTTGTTCTGGTCGGCCTTTTTTGGCCGGACAGGACGTTTTTATTATGAAAGATGAGAGTAAAAGCTCTCTAACTGCAATGAATACAATGACTTTCGGATCCACTTTTGAGAGGGTTTAGGGCCTTATTTATAGGCTAAAACTATGATACTTTACTTGAACACTAAGAAATAAATCCCTAGAATTTAGGGTCTAAATAAGGTAAAATTAGATTTGATCCTATCTAAATCGGATATGATTTGGTTCCGGATTTCTTTCCTTTTATGAAATCTTTACTGCTCATCTGGATCTTACCTCCTGGATACTGTGGTCGGATCCTCCTATTCTGGTCGGAGATACTGATCAACCTGAGTCCCCCAGGACTACTGATATTCTGCTCGGGTGATTCATTATGGTCGGTTCGACCATCTTGGGTACAACTTTGGCTCAGCTCGATCCTTGGTTTTCCATAAATCGGGAAACTGGTCTGGTCGGACGAGCAGGGGATCAACAAATATATTAAGGAATGTTTTTATTAATATATTCATAGAATCCGAAACTTAACCAAATTAGGCATTTGATATATATTTATTTAGAAAAAAAGGGTGATAATTTTCTTGTATTTATATAAACATACAAAAATTGTAGATATATTTATATACATACATAGAAATCGGAGAATGAAGAAAAATAAATAAGTAATTAAATAGATAAATAAATGGATGATGAGTCATATAATAAGGCGGTTAGAATATTGATAAGTTTCAACAATTCTCCCACCATCATACATTTATCTTACACGTGGTGTGTTTGGAAAAATATTAAAACTCAACATGTTACTTTAATAACAAAAGGGAGGACATAGTTGATAAAATAAAATAAAAAAAGAAAAAGAAAAAGAAGAGGATACAGAGAAGACGAACAGAAGGGAAGGTAAGAACTTTAATTTCAAAATTAAGATATGTAGTTTATTTCATTACATAAAGTGCTTGATTAATTAAATACTTATTAATTAAGAAAGTGAAATAGTTGTAAACTACAAAAGTTTTATTTAATTAGTTTTGATGATATAAATATCTAGGAAGAGTTTTGCCAACCCAAATGAATATATTTTGGAACTTTATCTGATCAAGCTCTTAGTAGTGTTGATATGAAACTTGAGTAATATATATGTATTTAACGAAATCATTTTATAGAAATTAATAAAATTTCAATTTTCTTTTTACTTATAACACTAAGTTTAAACAAGATTTAGGCTAATTTGATTATGTAATTCTTTCTCTAAAAATATTAATTAAACTTACATGTTGATGCTAAACCGATTTACAGATTCAATTATGTATACACTCTTTTCTATAATGATATTATTTATAAATTGGTTAACAATAGTTATATGAATTAACATCAACAAATTAGTTTATAATGATTATCTTTGCTTGATAATTAAATGGTCAAAGATTAATATATGAAGTAATTGGTTATTATATGAAAAATATCTAAGTGTGCATATTTGTGGGAACATAGATTTTGGGTAAGAAATAAGGTCTTAGTAAGAAACATTGCATTATAAAGTGCCACCAAATTAACTAAATTACTTCATTTGATAAAACTACTTCATATTAAATTGAAGGTACATACTGTATACTAGTCTACTTCAGTATATTAGAACTAGACTACTAGTAATATAAGATTAACTAGGTTTGAGATTAATAAGGAAGAATTGTCAAAATTATTGATTTATGGAACTTCGTTTAATTAATTTTACAGATTTTGTAATTGAGCCATTTTTCCTTAAATTAACATTCAATTTCATTCAATTAAGTTTAATTTTATAAATTAAACTTTATATTTAATCTAATTAAACTCTAATTACTTATTTAACTTTTCTAAAATGATTTTCAAGTTTTCTAATATCTAATTTAAGTCCTAATTGCATAATCAACTTTTCTATAATTATTTTAAGCCCTAAATTTTATAATTAATTTTCCTAAAATCAAAATTAAGTCTTAATATTATAATTAACTTCTCTAAAACTAAATTTAAATATTTCATGATCTAATTAAAGCCTAATTAAGTTTTCTAATGTTTTAATAAACACATTTTCATTACAATTTCACCTAAACCATATATTTACCTTAAAATCGTTTCTTTTATTCTCTAAACCACAATGTCATCGGAAAGCAGTTTCAATTTTTCTCAAGAACAAGGAAAACCTTAAAGGTTGTATTCTAATTACTAGTGATCTTAAATTACAAAGTTATAGGTAGACGAGATACTAAGACCTTTTTAATGTTCGATGTAAGGAAACGAGGAAAGATGAAATATTTAAGTTTGCATGACAATTTATGAATAGACGCTTCAGCTTCTCCTAAGGTGGGGTAATTTCTTTAAATTATGTTATGAAATCCGTGCTCTTAATCTGCGTAATCCTTGGTATGTGCTATTGAATGTGAATGTAATTGATAATTTATTGAGATAACTGGTTACATTACTAAGCGAATGAAACTACATGATGATTGTGAATGCTCATTTATGGGTTTGTATGATTGAAATTTATATGGATGACTATACACCGGGTTTAAACTCTGAGATTTATCAATTTAAAATCCTGAGATTTACCAGGTTAAAGCCTTGAGATATACCGGGTTTAAGTCCCAAGATTTACCGGGTTAAAGCCCCGAGACATACCAGGTAAAACCTCGAGATATACCGGGTTTAAGCCCTGAGACAAATGATAAGTCGGGTTAATTCTTGTAACTAGTGTTATGTTTGATAGTTATGGTTATGTGTATCTGTTACCTATGATAAGTCAGGCTAAAACTCGGCCCAAGGTATCCACGGTGCTCTCCCGGCCTGTGACCTGACATGGTGCGCGTGTGCCTCCTCCCCCTATCGCGTGCCCAACACCTACTGCCGTCCCCAACAGCGGTTGACACCTCACACACCGGCGCACCCTGCGTTGGCAACCCGCAGCGGCAACAACAGTGTAGAGAGCAAGTGAGGGTAGAGAGAGAGAGAGATAGACCGGGAGGGAGAGAGATGTTCGAGAGAGAGAAAAATCGAGAGAGAGATGAGAGATGGAGATGGAGTGCGAGTATTGTCCATTCTTTCTTTTCTTACCTTTTTTTTCCTTTCCAATTTAGTGTGAATCCTAGACTAGGTGGGTGTCAATTTCTTGTGGAGAGAGAGTATTGTGTGGCATGTTGTTTGGAGAGGTGATGACTAAGCCTACGCATGGCTTGTTACTTGATTTATCCAATACTTATGCTTAATTAATTAATAAACAATTATATAAAACATTACACCTTAATTAATTAACTAGGGTGTTATATCCTTCCCTCCTTCAAAGAAATTTCGTCCTCGAAATTTAGATACATACCATAATATGGCAGATTTGGGTATTTCGCCAAAATCTCTTCTTCTTTTTCCTAAGTCGCCTCCTTGATGTCGTGGCGACTCCAAAGGACCCTGATTAAAATGACTTCTCGATTCCTCAATTTGTGAATTCTTTGGTCTAGGATAACTACTGGAATCTCCTCGTATGTTAAGTCTTTCTCGAGTCTGATATCTTGTCGATCGATGATGTGGCTTGAGTCAAATACATACTTTCGTAGCATGGACACGTGAAAGACGTTATGTATTCCTGCGAAGTCCGGTGGTAGGGTTAGTCTATAAGCTACTTCACCAACTCATTCGAGAACTTCAAACGGTCCGATATATCTTGGTTTCAGCTTTTCCCTTTTTTCAAAGTGATAAACTCCTTTCGTGGGTGATACTTTCAAAAAGACTTTATCTCCCACCTCGAACTTTAGTTCTCTTCGCCTTTTATCTGCATAGGACTTCTGTCGATCTTGAACCATTTTAATTCTTTCTCGAACTTTCTTTATTACTTCCACTATTCGTTCAACCAATCCTGGTCCCAACACCCTTTTCTCACCCACCTTATCCCAATAAAAAAATGAGCGACACTTTCTTCCATATAGGGCCACATATGGTGCCATCTCGATTGTTGATTGATAGCTATTGTTATAAGTTAATTCCACTAAATACAAGTGGTCTTCCCAGCTTTCATGTTGATCTAGGACACTGGCTCACAACAGATTCTCCAGAATTTGTATTGTCCGTTCGGTTTGCCCATCCGCCTAAGGGTGAAATGTCGTACTAAAAGTTAACTTGGTGCCCAACTCTTTTTGTAGGCTTTGCCAAAACCTGGATGTAAAATCGGGGTCTCTATCTGATACAATATAGACTGGTACCCCATGCAAACGATTTTTTTTATATAGATCTAGGCCAACCTGTCCAATTGGAATGTCATCTTAATCGGTAGAAAATGTGCGAACTTGGTCAATCTGTCAACAATAACCCAGATGGCGTGGTTTCCATGATTAGTTTTGGGTAATCCCACCACGAAGTCCATAGTAATGTGTTCCCAATTCCACTCAGGTATTTCCAGTGGCATTAACATTCCCGCCGGCCATTGATGCTCTGTTTTTACCTGATCGCATACCATGCATTTCTTAACAAATTATCCGATGCTTCCTTTCATATTCCTCCACCAGAAAGTTTCCTTCAAATCTCTATACATTTTGTACCTCCAGGGTGTGTTGTATACGACGTGTTATGTGCTTCTTCTAGGACTCTTCTTCTTAGCGTGTCATCTTTTGGTATGCAGAGTCTTTCTCTAAAAGATAGGGGCCCATCTGTTGATATCACAAACCCTCTACAACTTCTTTTTCCATACG
Source organism: Scutellaria minor (assembly GCA_954870855.1). Taxonomy (NCBI): domain Eukaryota; kingdom Viridiplantae; phylum Streptophyta; class Magnoliopsida; order Lamiales; family Lamiaceae; genus Scutellaria; species Scutellaria minor. The sequence goes on along the minus strand of OX940729.1, from coordinate 16,669,172 downwards.
TGTCTTTTATCTTTTGCAAGAATTTATCTTTCTTTTGAGCTTTGACTATATGCTCTCTAAGTGTGGGCTTGATTACTAGAGCCGAGATTCAAGCCTTAATATTGCTCGGAGGCGTAACCACTTTTAGGTTTAACTCGGACATTTCTTTTATCAATTGACGCTGATTGGTAAGCATGCTATCTACCTCATCTTTGTTCTTTCGACTGAGCACATCGGCGACCACGGTCGTCTTTCTTGGGTGGTAATGGATTATACAATCATAGTCCTTCACCAACTTCAACAATCTTGTCTAGCATATGTTGAGTTATTTCTATTCGAAAAAATACTTTAAGCTTTTGTGGTCGGTGTAGATTTCGCATTTTCCGCCATACAGATAGTGTCGCCAAATCTTGAGTGCGTACACCACAGCAGCTAACTCCAAATCGTGAGTTGGGTAGTTCTGTTCGTGCGTTCTCAGCTGTCTTGAGGCTTAGGCTACCACTCTTTCTTGTTGCATCAGCATTCATCCCAAACCCTGCTTAGACGCATCACTATAGACAATGAACCCTTTCGTTTCATCTGGAATGACTAGAACTGGTGCAACAGTTAACCTCTTCTTTAATTCTTGAAAAATCCTTTCACATTGTTCCGTCCATTGAAACTTTACCTCCTTGAGAGTCAGTCGAGTCATAGGGGTGACAATCTTTGAAAATCCCTCAATGAACCTTCTATAGTATCCTGCTAAACCCAGAAAACTCCACACTTCATTCAAGTTGGTTAGCACTTTCCAATTATTGACCGCTTCCACTTTTGCAGGATCCACCTCTATTCATTTTGAAGAAATTATGTGTCTGAGAAAAACGACTCTATCCAGCCAGAACTCACACTTTTTAAACTTTGCGTATAGTTTTTCTTATCGCAACATATCCAACGTAATTCTCAAGTGTTCTTTATGTTGGGTCTTGTCAAGTGAATACACCAAAATATCATCGATGAACACTATTATGAAACGGTCAAGATACAGATGGAATACACGATTCATCATATCCATAAAAACCGTTGATGCATTACTGAGTCCGAAGGGCATCACTACGAACTCATAATGACCATACCTCATTTTGAAAGTCGTCTTGGACACGTCCTTCTTCTTAATCTTCACTTGATGATATTAGGATCTCAGATCAATTTTTGAGAATACGCTTGCGCCTCTTAATTGATCAAACAAATCTTCAATTTGCGGCAACAAATACTTATTCTTGATAGTTCTCTTATTCAGCTCACGATAATCTATGCACATCCGGAAAGTTCCATCCTTCTTTTTCACGAATAACACTGGAGCTCCCCAGGGTGATACACTAAGGCAGATGAAACCCCTTTCCAAAAGTTCTTGTAGTTGAACTTCTAGTTCTTGCAATTCTTTCGGCGCCATGTGATATGGTTCTTTCGACACTTGTGCTGATCCAGGTACCAAGTCAATGTAGAATTCGACTTGTTTATCCGACGGAAGGCCTGACAGCTCTTCAGGAAAAACATCTTCATATTCTCTTACTATTGGTACCTTGTCAATCGGGTCAGACTTTTGCTCCGGATTGACCACATTCACCAGTAAGGCCTCGTAATTTCCCTTGTTCAGCATTTTGGTCGCTTGCATAGTCGACACCACTCGTGGGTTCATATCGATTTGCATTCCGAATAATATGTATCCTTCTTGTCCAGGTAATTGGAAGAGGATCTCACTCTCACGACACTTAATTACAGCGTGGTTGGCTTTAAGCCAATCCATTCCTAAAATTACATCAAAGTCCTTCATCTCCAAAACATGTAAATTAGCCACAAAGATTTTCTTTTCGAAAGAAATTCGTACATCTCAACATATATACTGGGTTGTTATGGTTCTTCCTGAGGGTATACTAACCTCTAAGGTTTCCACATCTACTTTATCATTTTCATATTTCAAAAGCTCGTAGAATTTATCCGATATAAACGAGTAGGTTGTCCTAGTATCAAATAAAACAAGCGTAGGTATATCCAAGGATGAAAATATCCTTATCGCATGTCGTATCGCAACCTTGATTTTATGGATATATCGATGGATATATCGATATCGCAAAAAATTGAAAAAAATTATGGAAACTCTATTAAAAAATTGGAAATTTTACATAAGATTTTACAGACTATTATAACATCCAAAAATACATATATTTAATTTGAAATTTCAAAAAAATGACATGTTTACAACATACATATAAATTATAAACATACAAAAGCGTTACGAAAATTGACATTTATTCAAAACTGATTGATACTACCAAATCTCTAAAGCTAAAATGATGATCTATGAGGTTCAAAAATAACAGGTGCAATGTTATCTTTGTCTAAACAATAGTGGTTCAAACTCATCACATTTGAGTAATTATGAATATAATTATGCACATGTTGTTGGTACGTTGCGCTATCTCTTCCAATGGTTTCACCATAAATTGGATAGTGTGGATTGAGTCAATCATCATTTTGTTGGTACATGCTTCCATAGGACATTTGAGGGAGTTGATAATTAAATACGTTTTGAGTACTCCAATCAAACTGTGAACTCCTGTATGTGTCATTGACATATGATTCTTGAGACATGCATTTTGGTTGGTGCCCAATTATATCTACTAGCTATGTGCATCAAATTTATCTTTAGTCAAAAAATACATATTTTGTAAAATATCTCGATTTTTGGATGGATATGGATATTTTGCGATATATCCAGATTTTTTTTTCAATTTTACACTGAGACGAGTGGATATGGATATGGATATTTGCGATATATTTGGGATATCCCGGAAGAATTTTTTTACCCCTATATCCATGTTGCAACCTTCAAAATACAGATATATCACGGATATATCGCACGAATATCGGGATATTTTCATCCTTGGGTATATCACATACTGATAACATACCTGACATGGTTTCTGGTGCATTGATGACCTCGGCTCTGTTAAGGGCAAGAGCATGAGCTCTCCCATCTCTGGTCTCGGCCCAACACTTGGACCTGCATTTGGGTATTTGGGGCAGAATCCTGAGGTGTTACTCAGTTCCTAGCATCAGAAACAACATCCCATTTTCCATAAACACTGTCCAAAATGGATTTTCCCACATTTGGGACAGGGAACACGACCCTGGGGAGTGGAGACATTCAAAGTTCCACTCATTGCCTAGCTTTTAGGTTGGTTGAAAATCGGATTCCAATTTGTACTCGGACCCTCCCATTTATTTTTTTCTTGCGTACTGGCATCTTTTTGGGAACTACAGAATCCAGGCGCATGCTTGAGACAACCTCTTGGGCCCTCTCAATGACCTCCACATATGTCATCCCTCTCTATCCTGCTAGGATGACACCAATTTCCTGGTGTTAGCCCCGACTGAATCGTCTTGCTTTCTTTGCATCAGTATCAACCAAATGTGTGGCATTTCGACTTAACTGATTGAATTTTCTTTCATATTCGCCAACTGTCATTTGCCTCTGGCGACGATATAGGAATTCCATTTTCTTCCTGTCTCGATAGGCCTGGGACAGATAGTTCTGCATGACTATTTCCTTCAAATATATCCAAGTCATCGCATCCCTCCTTTCGGCTATTACGGTCCTTTCATATGATTCCCACCAATAGCTTGCTTCACCCATGAACTGAAAAATGGCACACGAGATCCTCTGTGCGTCGGAACAAAGGAGGTGTGCGAAGAGTTTGTTCAAGCCCCTCGGCCACTCTTCAGCTTTCGCGGGTTCTCCCATTTCATTAAAGATCGATGGATTAAAATGTCGGAATTGTTCAATTACTTGGTTCACCTCGCTTCCAGATGTTAGAGGTGGTGTTATTCGTGCTGTATCTAATTGTTCTGTTAGCCCCTTTAGTACTGTAATTAAATTACCTATCATCCGTTGTCACACCATTCGTGGGGCTCCTCAGTGGGCCTATAGGGCTTCTCAGCGGGCCTATAGGGTTCTTTACCTTGCTCGGGGTTTCCCCGACTGGTTGTAAACTTCTATGGGTCGCCTATGAGGAGGCATGCTTCTGTCACGATCCATTGAAATTACGATGATTAGATATTATGATGTTACTTTTAGTAGAGAAAAAAAATATATGTATGACATGAGGATAAAATAGTCATTTCATGAAATATCAAAATGGCACGACGGCTTCACATATATACATATAGCAAAAATAACCATCCGTACATTCTATCAAAGACTACACATACCTAACTACTTGTCAAAAGTTACTTCACACATATATATATATATACATATTTAAGATTCATCATCCATCATTCTTATATACAACAACCCATATTTCTATTATTCAAGCGGCCGCTGTCGGAGACAATGGGGGTCCCTGCAATCCCGGTGTCTGGTCCACCGGAGCACCCTCATCAGGGTACTCCTCAGGGACTTCTTCCTCTTCTTCGGGGTCCTCCTTATTACTGGACACATTGTAGGGATCGTAGTTGGGGGTGGTCGGGAGGCTATGACGGCCCCATAACTCCAACATATGTCTGGCCATCCTTCCAAAATCCACAATAAGGGTACCATTTACTATGTCATAAACAATCTCATCCCTAAAGACTAGACGTGTCTTTACCATCCACTCATCGGGCAACGTATAGATTAAACATGTACAAGCCTCTATGCATCCAATGCCACCTCATGCCTCTCTCCAGCAGTTGTACAATCGGGTTATGTGAGTAGAGGAGACCCTCTAAGCGCTTATGGATACCTCAAACACAATTACATCTCAAATCCTATCCCAATCTTCATCTCTTTCGTTGCCTAGACATACCACTAGCAAAATAGAAAATCTTATCGAATATTCTATTATTCCTCCAGATGATGTTGTCGAACAAACTATACCCCCTCTTATTAGCCCATACAACATATACAGAAAATACGGGAGTTTAACCAAGAGTATTAGATCTCTTATTTCCTCACAAAATCCTCCTACTAAGGAATATGTCCAATAATCCAAGATGGATCATTGTGGCCTTCTTGCCACATCCCATGAGCAATATGTTATACTTTCTATCCCTCATACATATATTGAAACATTGAAGAGAGAAAGGTATACTCACCTCCATCTTGGAGTCGTGAGATTGGTGCTATCTATCATGGCAGGCGAGGACTTCCTATCACTGCTAGGTTGGCACTTCTCGACACCAGGTTCCTTATGTATGAACATGCGGTTGTGGGAACTGTTCTATCTATGTTTAATACTGGAAGTGTGGTAATCACGTTCTTTTTGTAATTTTACTTTATATCTACAAGATACTTCTCTAGCAGAAGCGTTTAAAGTACAAATACAAATCTCTGGAGCTCAACAAATCCCAAACTCTGTCATGGGGACGCTACACCACCAGATTGTCTACAGATTACAAAACCATGCCCTCGACCTAAAAAATCAAGGTATAAAAGGTGCTCTCATGGTTCTTGTTGAATCAGGTTCCGAAGTCCCTATTATTATCCAGATTCCAAGGTAAATAAACAGGAGTGATCTTCAAAAGTTGGTTCCTACTGAATGGATTACTAATTACGAGACACTTCATCAAGAGACGGGACGAGTCCAGGCTACAGACTTCAGGTTTGAGAACCTGAAGGATGGAAAGGTGAAAACCATCTACCCGACAGAGCCAGAAAATAATGCTCCTCCAATGTTCCAATTGATGATGTACCCTATGTCTAAAACAAGAGATGAAAGCATCCCTATAACTAATTTTCAACCAGATGAAAGTCATATTTACACAGGTCATATCAATGGTCACTTCATTTGGGACGTTGATCATTCTATGTGTGATCCAAGATGCTCGTGCAATACTGGTGATTCTGACGATGAAGAAGAGGAGATTGCCAAGACAAGGAGACGTTGTAAAACAAAACCAAATAAGCAAGTTGATCCTCTAGATCCACCTCATTCATACAAACAGTCAATTTATATTGAGTGGGATATTCGAAAGGCTCATCCATGCCGCCATGAGAATACACACACACTTCCTACTCCACCGACTCTCCAACCATATTTCATGTTCAAAGCATATGAAGAAAATATTTCCCCTCTTGAGAGACATGAAGATGTTTTGAGTAAGGTAATCTATAAACCTTATGTTCAAAATACAACGATAGAGCCAAGCGGCAACTAAAACCCTTGAGTTAAAGCGAAAAAGTTCTCAATTGGCAAATTGCAAACGCACGAGCACAAAATCAATCACTTTAAAGTATTGATTACAGGCAAATGCAATTGATTGAAGTGATTGATTCTGTGCCCGTGCATTTGCATTTTGCCAATTGATAACTTATTCACCTTGACTTAAAGGTTTTAGTTAGCTGCTTGGCTCTATCGTTGTATTTTGAACATAAGGTTTATAGATTACCTTACTCAAAATATCTTCTCTCAGAAGGGGGAACATTTTCTTCATATGCTTTGAACATGAAGCATAGTTGGAGAATCGGTGGAGTAGGAAGTTTATGTGTATTCTCATGGCGGCATGGACGAGCCTTTCGAATATTCCCCCCTTTACAAATTGACTATTTGTATGAATGAGGTGGATCTAGAGGATCATCTTGTTTATTTGGTTTTGTTTTATAGCATCTCCTTGTTTTGGGAATATCTTCTTTATCATCATCAGAATCACCAGTATTGCATGGGTATTCTAGATCACACATAGAAGGATCAACGTCCCAAATAAAGTGACCATTGATATGACCTGTGTAAATATGACTTTCATCTGGTTGAAAACTAGCTATAGAGATGCTTTCATCTCTTGTTTTAGACATAGGGTACATCATCAGTTGGAACATTGAAAGAGTATCATTTTTTGGCTCTGTCTGATAGATGATTTTCACCCTTCCATCATTCAGGTTCTCAAACCTGAAGTCTGTAACCTGGACTCGTCCCATGTCTTGATGAAGTGTCTCATAATTAGTAATCCATTCAGTAAGAACCAACTTCTGAAGATCACTCCTGTTTATTTGCCTTGGAATCTGGATAATAGTGGGGACTTCAGAATCGGATTTAGCAAGAACCATGAGAGCATCTTTTATACCTTGATTTTTTAGGTCGAGGGCATGATTTTGTATTGTGTAGACAATCTGGTGGTGTAGCGTCCCCATGACAGAGTTTGGGATTTGTTGAGCTCCAGAGATTTGTATTTGTACTTTAAACGCTTCTGCTAGAGAAGTATCTTGTAGATATAAAGTAAAATTACAAAAAGAACGTGATTACCACACTTCCAGTATTAAACATAGATAGAACAGTTCCCACAACCGCATGTTCATACATAAGGAACCTGGTGTCGAGAAGTGCCAACCTAGCAGTGATAGGAAGTCCTCGCCTGCCATGATAGATAGCACCAATCTCACGACTCCAAGATGGAGGTGAGTATACCTTTCTCTCTTCAATGTTTCAATATATGTATGAGGGATAGAAAGTATAACATATTGCTCATGGGATGTGGCAAGAAGGCCACAATGATCCATCTTGGATTATTGGACATATTCCTTAGTAGGAGGATTTTGTGAGGAAATAAGAGATCTAATACTCTTGGTTAAACTCCCGTATTTTCTGTATATGTTGTATGGGCTAATAAGAAGGGGTATAGTTTGTTCGACAACATCATCTGGAGGAATAATAGAATATTCGATAAGATTTTCTATTTTGCTAGTGGTATGTCTAGGCAACGAAAGAGATGAAGATTGGGATAGGATTTGAGATGTAATTGTGTTTGAGGTATCCATAAGCGCTTAGAGGGTCTCCTCTACTCACATAACCCGATTGTACAACTGCTGGAGAGAGGCATGAGGTGGCATTGGATGTATAGAGGCTTGTACATGTTTAATCTATACGTTGCCCGATGAGTGGATGGTAAGGGCACGTCTTATCTTTAGGGATGAAATTATTCATGACATAGTAGATGGTATCCTTATTGTGGATTTTGGGAGGATGGCCAAATATATACCGGAGTTATGGGGCCGTCATGGCCTCTCGACCACCCCCGACCACGGTCCCTATGATGTGTCCAGTAATGAGGACCCCGAAGAAGAGGAAGAGGAGCTTGAAAAGGAAGACGACCCTGAGGAGTACCCTGATGAGGGTGCTCCGGTGGACCAGGCACCGGGATTGTAGGGTCCCTCATCGCTTCCGGCAGCGACCGCTTGAATAATAGGAATCTGGGTTGTTGTATATAAGAATGATGGATGATGAATCTTAAATATGTATATATATGTGTGAAGTAACTTTTGACAAGTAGTTAGGTATGTGTAGTCTTTGATAGAATGTACGGATGGTTATATTTGCTATATGTATATATATGAAGTCGTCGTGCCATTTTGCTATCTCACGAAATATGTATTTTATCCTTATGTCTTACATATTTTTTTTTCTCTGCTAAAAGTAACATCGTAATACCTAATCATCGTAATTTCTATGTATCCTGTCAAAAGCATGCCTCCTCGTGGCCGATCTCGTAGAAGTTACAACTTATCAGGAAACCCCCGAGCAAGCTGAAGAACCCTACAAGCTAGCTGAGGAACCCTACAGGCCCACTAAGGAGCCCCACAAGCGTGGTGACGACGGATGATAGGCAATTTAATTACCGTTCTAAAGGGGCTAACATAACAATTAGATACAACATGAACAACACCACCTCCAACAACATCTGGAAGTGAGGTGAACCAAGTAATTGAACAATTCCGACATTTTAATCTGCCGATCTTCAGTAGAAGGGGAGAACCCGCGGAAGCTGAAGAGTAGCTGAGAGGCTTGGACAAACTCTTCACACACCTTCTTTGTTCCAACGCACAACAGATCTTGTGTGTCATTTTTCAAATCACGGGGGAAACAAACTATTGGTGGGAATCATATGAAAGAACTTTAACAGCTGAAAGGAAGGATGCAATGACTTGGATAGATTTCAAGGAAATAATCATGTAGAACTATCTGCCCCAGGCCTATCGGGACAAGAAGAAAATGGAATTCCTACATCTTCGTCAGAGGTAAATGACAGTTGGCGAATATGAAAGGAAATTCATTTAGGTAAGCCGATATGCCATACATTTGGTGATTTAATTGGGGCTTACGCCAGGAAATTGATGTCATTCTAGTAGGACAAAGAGGGATGACATATGTGGAGGTCGTTGAGAGGGCCAAAGAGGTTACCTCACGCATGCACCTGGATTCTGTAGTTCCCAAAAAGATGCCAGTACCATTAGAAAAAAAGAAATGGGAGGGTCCGAGTACACATCGAAATTCGATTTTCAACCAACCCAAAAGACAGGCAGTGAGTGGAACTTCGAATGTCTCCACTCCCCAAGGTCGTGTTGCCTGTCCCAAGTGTGGGAAGATCCATTTTGGACAGTGTTTATGGAAAACGGGACATTGTTTTCAATGCCAGGAACTGGGTTACACCGCAAGATTTTACCCCAAATACCCAAATACAAATCCAAGTGCTGGGCCGAGACCAGAGATAAGGAGAGCTCATACTTTTATCCTTACCAGAGCCGAGGCCGCCAATGAACCAGAAACCATGGCAGTTATGTTATCAGTATGTGATATACCTGTGCTTGTTTTATTTAATATTGGGGCAACCCATTCTTTTATATCGGAAAAATTCTACGAGCTTTTGAAATATGAAGATGATAAGGTAGATGTGGAAACCTTAGAGGTTAGTATACCCTCAGGAAGAACCATAACAACCCAGCATATGTGTTGAGACGTATGAATTGCTTTTGAAAAGAAAATCTTTGTGGCTAATTTACATGTTTTGGAGATGATGGACTTTGATGTAATTTTAGGAATGGATTAGCTTAAAGCCAACCACGTCGTGAGAGGGAGTTCCTCTTTCAATTACCTAGACAAAAAGGATATACCTTCTTTCGAACGCGAATCGGTGTGAACCCATGAGTTGTGTCAACTATATAGGCGACCAAAATGCTGAAGAATGTAAATTGCGAGGCCTTACTGTGAATGTGGTAAACCTAGAGCAAAAGTCGGACCCGATTGACAAGGTACCAATAGTAAGAGAATATGAAGATGTTTTTCATGAAGAATTGTCAGGCCTTCCGCAAGATAGACAAGTCGAATTCTGCATTGACTTGGTACTTGAATCAGTACCAGTGTTAAAAGCACCATATCGCATGGTGCCAAAAGAATTGCAAGAACTAAAAGTTCAACTACAAGAACTTTTGGAAAAGGGTTTCATCTGCCCTAGTGTATCACCCTGGGGAGCTCTAGTGTTATTAGTAAAAAAAGGATGGGACTGTTTGGATGTGCATAGATTATTGTGAGCTGAATAAAAGAACCATCAAGAATAAGTATCTGTTGCCGTGAATTAAAGATTTGTTTGATCAATTAAGAGTTGCAAGCGTATTCTCAAAAATTAATCTAAGATCCGGATATCATCAAGTGAAGATTAAGAAGGAAGACGTATCCAAGACGACTTTCAGAACGAGGTATGGTCATTATGAGTTCGTAGTAATGCCCTTCGGAGCAGTAATGCACTAGCGGTTTTCATGGATATGATGTATCATGTATTCCATCTGTATCTTGACCATTTCATAATAGTGTTCATCGATGATATTTTGGTATATTCACTTGACAAGGCCCAACATGAAGAACACTTGAGAATTATGTTGGACACATTGCGAAAAGAAAAACTATACGCAAAGTTTAAAAAGTACGAGTTCTGGCTGGATAGAGTCACTTTTCTCGGACACATAATTTCTTCAAAATGAATCGAAGTGGATCCAACAAAAGTGGAAACGATCAGTAATTGGAAAACGCCAACCAACGTGAATGAAGTGCAGAGTTTTCTGGGTTTAGCAAGATACTATAGAAGGTTCATTGAGGGATTTTCAAATATTGTCACCCCTATGACTCGACTGACTCACAAGGAGGTGAAGTTTCAATTGACGGAACAATGTGAAAGGAGTTTTCAAGAATTAAAGAAGAGGGTAACTGCTGCACCAGTTCTAGTCGTCCCAGATAGAATGAAAGGATTCGTTGTCTATAGTGATGCGTCTAAGTAGGGTTTGGGATGTGTGTTGCAGTGGGATGTGTGCGCCTTAAGACAGCTGAGAACGCACGAACAGAACTACCCAACTCACGATTTGGAGCTAGCTATTGTGGTGTATGCACTCAAGATTTGGCAAAATTATCTATATAGTAGAAAGTGCAAAATCTACACCGACCACAAAAGCTTCGAACAGAAAGAACTTAACATGAGCCAGAGAAGATGGTTGGAGTTGGTGAAGGACTACGATTGTACAATCCTTTACCCCCCAGGACAGACGAACGTGGTCGTCGATGCACTCAGTTGAAAGAACAAAGGTGAGGTAGCTAGCATGCTTACCAATCAATGTCAACTAATAAAAGAAATATCCGAGTTAAACCTGAAAGTGGTTACACCTCCAAGCAATATTAAGGCTCGAATCGTGGCTCTAATGATCAAGCCCACACTTAGAGAATAGATAGTCAAAGCTTAGAAGAAAGACAGATTCTTGCAAAATAGAAAATGCACGTATGGAAAAAGAAGTTGTAGAGGGGTTCGTGATATCAACAGATGGGGCCCTAACTTTTAGATGAAGATTTTGCGTACCAAAAGATGACACGCTAAGAAGAAAAGTCCTGGAAAAAGTGCATAACACGCCGTATACAGCATACCCTGGAGGTACAAAAAATGTATAGAGATTTGAATGAAACTTTCTGGTGGAGGAATATGAAATGGGGCATCGGACAATTTGTCCAGAAATGCTTGGTGCACCAACAGGTAAAAACAGAACATCAACGGCGGGTGGGAATGCTAATGCCACTGGAAATACCTGAGTGAAAATGAGAACACATTACTATGGACTTCATGTTGGGATTACCCAAAACTAATCGTGAAAACCACGCCATTTGGGTTACTGTTGACAGATTGACCAAGTCCGCTCATTTTCTACGATTAAGATTATGTTCCAATTGGAAAATTTGGTCCAGATCTATATAAAAGAAATCATCAGGTTGCATGGGGTACCAGTCTTTATTGTATCGGATAGAGACCCCCGTTTTACATACAGGTTCTAACAAAGCCTATTAAAAGAGTTGGGCACCAAGTTAACTTTTAGTGCGACATTTCACACTTAGACGGATGGGCAAACCAAACGGATGATATAAATTCTGGAGGATCTGCTACAAACCAGTGCACTGGATCTACATGGAAGCTGGGAAGATGACTTGTATTTAGTGAAATTCACTTATAACAACAGCTATCAATCAACAATCGGGATGGCACCACATGAGGCCCTATATGGAAGAAAGTGTCGCTTGTCTCTTTATTGGGATGAGGTGGGTGAGAAAAGGGTGTTGGGACCAGAACTGGTTGAACGAACAGTGGAAGTAATAAAGAAAGTTCGAGAGAGAATTAAAACGGTTCAAGATCGACAAAAGTCCTATGCAGATAAAAGGTGAAGAGAACTAAAGTTCGAGGTGGGAGATAAAGTCTTTTTGAAAGTATACCCATGAAAGAAGTTTATCGCTTTGGAAACAGGGGAAAATGGAAACCAAGATATATCGGACCGTTTGAAGTTCTTGAACAAGTTGGCGGAGTAGCTTATTGACTTGCCCTGCCACCGGACTTCGCAGGAATACATAATGTCTTTCATGTGTCCATGCTACGAAAACACGTATTTGACTCAAGCCACGTCATCGATCGACAAGATATCGGACTCGAGAAAGACTTGACATACGTGGAGATTTCAGTGGCTATCCTGGACTAAAAAATTCAAAAAATGGGGAATCGAGAAGTCGTTTTAAATAAGGTCATCCTTTGGAGTCACCACGACATCAAGGAAGTGACTTGGGAAAAAGAAGAAGAGATTTTAGCAAAATACCCAAATCAGCCATATTATGGTATGTATCTAAATTTCGAGAATAAAATTTCTTTGAAGGAGGGAAGGATATAACATTCTAGTTAATTAATTAAGGTGTAATATTTTATATAATTGTTTATTAATTAATTAAGCATAAGTATTGGACAAATCAAGTAACAAGCCATGCGTAGGCTTAGTCATCACCTCTCCATGCAACATGCCACACAATACTCTCTCTCTCTCCACAAGAAATTGACACCCACCTAGTCTAGGATTCACACTAAATTTGAAAGGAAAAAGAAAAGGTAAGAAAAGAAAGAAAGGACAATACTCACACTCCATCTCCATCTCTAATCTCTCTCTCGATTTTTCTCTCTCGGACATCTCTCTCTCTTTCTCTCTCTCTCTGCTCTCACCTGCTCTCTACACTGTTGCTTCTGCTGCGGCTATCCGGCGCAGGGTGTGCCAGTGTGTGAGATGTCGACCGTCGATGGGGGTGGCGACAGGTGCTGGGCGTGCGACTGGGAGGTGCGTACGCACGGTGTCGGGTTACGGGCCGGGAGCACATCGCGCATACACACGTTGGGGGCCGGCGCTGGTTGCTGCTGCTGTGTGTGTATGTGTATGTTGTTGTGTGCGTGTATGTTAAAATGTTTTTAATGCAAAGAGGGTGTGATGCACGAGCAGTGGATGCTGGTAGTCGATAATCAAAGGATAATCAAAGGTTGCAGAAGAACTTGTTTAAAGAGCTTTATTTTCACAAATTTGAGAAAACGTGTACTCATGAATTATATGTTTGATTTTAATCATCTTTATTATTCTTAAAAGAGCAAATTTTGTATGTAGGTGACGCTTTAGTCAAAATTATCTTTAAAATGAAATGAGGTGTTATACTAGATGTACCTTCCATCAAGTTTCTATTCATATTTGACAAAAACTATCGAACCCTAATTTTTTTTTGGAAAATTAACGTTATTTTCACCCAAATCTGCAAATTAAATTCCCCTTTTAAAAATAGGCCTAATTTCAAATTTTTTCTCTTCAAAATTCACATTCTCCAAATTTCTTTCATTTTCTCTTCAAATAAGGACTTCAATCTCTTCAATACCTCAATCCCTAGGAGAAATTACTGTAAATTACGATGGCAGTTATTAAGGATACAATGGCGGCCAAATCTTTTTTTATAATTTGATTTGCCCACTAATATAGTATTTGCACTAAAAATAAAGTATAACAATAAAGGAGGACAAACAACAACATCCACTGCTCAAGAGCAAACACCCTTGAAGCAACGAGAGTAGGAAACACCATTTGAGAAAATTGAGTTCTTCGAGGGATGAGAATGTGAACACAAGTAATAAGGAGATTGAACAGACAACAAGGTACCCTACTCAAGTAAGAGATAAAGAAAATGACATAAAAGAGGCATACAAAGGAGCTGGTGGAGGAATTTAGATGAAGGTTATATATAATTTGATTATTTGTACAGTAAATCGATCATAGAAAGGTAGATCAAAATTGGGAAACCTTACCCAATAATGTCAATTGCACAAATTAGAAAGATTTTCTCACGCTTGAAGAGGGGTAAATTTTTTATCTGTTTTGAGAAAATCCTTGAGTCCTAAAAAGGTATTACAACAGACATGTTTCTGTAACTCTCATTTAGGAAGATTTTCTGAGGCTTGAATTCTCTTGTTTGATTGAAAATGAGGGAAAAATTCATTTTTGATCCTGTCCCAGAGGTCGTATCTGATTTTGATCTAGTTCATTTTCAATTTTTAATTTTAGTCATATAATTGAAAATTTTGTCCAATTTCAATCCTTTTTTTCATCGAAATTTGTATTTTCAAATCAATTTTCGATGAGTGGGACACAAATGCCCCCAATTTCATTATTTTCAATCAATTACACTGAAGTGGAAATTTTTTACGTATGCGGCAATTCATTTTACATTATTTTGCAAGTAAAATGTCACATCACCATGCCACATCATTTAATGAATAAAAAAAGAACAAACAATAATTAATTGAATAAAAAATAAAATTCAAGAAAAATTGAATTACCTTACCTTTAACAAAAAATGGGAGATTCCTCGAATCCCTAAATCAACACAAGAACCTTAATCCAAATTATTTCATATTCACTATCATAATTCTCCTCATCGAATAATTGACCCAAATTGAAATCCGACCTATCAGCATCCTTTGTCCAATGTGGATCCTCCTCAACAACAAGAAGATATTCAGCTAAAAACTTTTGCATCTTCTTCATCTTTCTCAATATTAAAAGATGAATTCTAGCAAACTGAATGGATTATCGTTATGTTGAATTGAATTACAAAAGCAAGATCTATAAGATGTATATATACATAAGAGGAGTTGGAGCTCAACTGAGTTTAGTAACTAACTAACTAACATGCATGTTAATTACTCTTAACCAGTATAGTTAGGATAGGCTAAGCTAACAACTTGTGAATATAATATGAAGGTATTCTATAATACACCTCCCTCAAGCTGAGCTGAGTAATATCTAAGTGGAAACTTCTATAAAAGATAGTTGAATCTGGTACAAAGTATAGGCTTGGTAAAGATGTTTGCAAGTTGATCTTCAGTTGGAATGCATTTGATCTTTAACTCTTTGGCGGGAACTTTCTCCATGATAAAATGCACATCAAGTGTTTTGTCCTAGCATGGAAGACAAGATTTGAGGCAAGAGTTGTTGCACTTGTATTATCACACCAGAGAAGAAGAGGTTCTTTTATAACTGTGCCAAGCTCTTTTAGTAATGATTTGAACAAAATAATGTCTGTGTTAGTATCTGCAGGACTCCTATATTATGACTCTGCATTAGATCTTGAAACCATTGGTTTATGTTTATAGTTCCAAGTGAGAAGATTACAAGCTAAGAACAAGCAATTTCCTCCTGTTGACCTTCTATCATCAAGGCTACTAGCCTGGTCTGCATTAGAAGAAGCTTCTACAAGCATTCAGTAGCTAGTGAAAAGTGAAGACCAAGTGTAATTGTACCTTTAAGATACTTGAGTAGATGTTTACAGGCTAGCTAGTGATTAGTTGTAGGAGCATGCAAGACTAGCTCAACTTGTTAACTATGTTAGTACTTTTTTTGGCATTTATGGTTACTATTTGATGCACAAGTTAAGATGTTGCATAAGATGTGACAAAATGTTATAACATTTCTGAAGAATAACTTTCAATATTTTTTGTACCGTGCATGTTTTGCAACAACTCTGTTACCCTACCCACAGTGGGTACGTTAAGATGTGTCCATGGCTGATGTGTCAAAAATCCAAAATGCCTATTAAATTCACTTTCCATATAATTAGGGGATGTGAGCAATACACGTCATCGGTGGACATATTAAGAGTTGCCCATGGTGGGCATTTTATCATTTTCTTTTTTTTACAAATTCAAAAATCATATTCATCACAATATATTAATTCTGAACAAAAATATTAGTTTGTTATTTATTAATACCCAAAATATAGAAAGAGTTTGATTAGAAAAGGAGTTCTTATTTATCTAGGTCAAATCTTTTCTTGATTTTATTTTTGGATATATTTAAATATATCCAAGTGTCTATCTCTCTTCCACTAATATTATTTTATGTGGTCAATATTTTCTCTTTCATCTTTTATTCTTAATTAACCACATAGATTGATATCTTTTTTTTTTCATAATCATTGCGGATTTCTTAATGGTAGAAAGCACCGCCTAAACCGCTACAATTTGTGGTTAAACACCATGATATTGTTCTTTCATTGTCAAAAGAAGAAAGTAAAGAAGAAACTTTACAAGATTGATGCATGGAGAAACATGTAAAAAATTTCAAGATCTTGGCGGCTGAGGAGAAAAAGAAGAAAAGCTTTTCACTTTCTGTCGCGCCCACACTTCTAATATAAGCTAGACTTGTAATAGATTTTCATATTAGAAGACCTGTTAGCAAGTGTGAATATATATTTTTTTAAATGTAATAACATGAAAACCTTTCTTCCACATGAAAACTCATTAAGATTATAACATGTTTCATAGCGTGTACCATACTGTCAAACCACACTCACCTGTATATTTGCATATTTATACATATCAGAGTACGAGTATAAAACAAAAGTCAAGATACGTTATCAAGATATTGTTTAAAACTAAATAAGCTCATAACATAGCTAGTCCAACAAGTTATCATCCATGTACACCATCTCCAAACTCGTAGGATTTCAACAACAGGGTCATTAAGTCCATGAGCTTATACATTATCAGATTCACCTACAATGTAAGAGCTATATGAGCTAAAAAGCTCAGTAAGCAGAAATTATGCACATAACATGTACAATGCGAACATATATAGTGAACAATAAGATATAATGTCAATGATGCATGCTAATGCATCAAAACCTTTATTTCAAAATCATTTTCTTTCATTGGCCCCTTAACCACCATCTATTAGGCACTAGAAAGAGCTCAACATAATATCATTCATCATATAACCATATATATGTCTCACATGCCACTGACTAAACAAATCAAGCCATATCCATGTCTCACACGCCACCGGTTAAACATATTATAAGCATGATTTACATGCCTCGGTGCACTAGTAGTGGTTAATAAAAACTTTTCTCCTTGAAATCATGTTGTGCATGTAAAATGTAATAACTTTCATCATTTACACATGCACGTGCTGATACTCATATTCATAATTCAAACATGAGCATAAGAAAAATATGAGCATCCATAAACTTTTAGTTGAGTATAATCTGGTACCTTTCCAAACAACTTCTGATAAGGATTATCAAATAGTAGCAAAGGTGTGGGCATCCTGTTAATGATGTGTACTGCAATAGAGATCAAACCAATACTTCAAAGGAAGTTGAGCTTGAGCAAGTAAGGTTAGTCCCATCTCAACAATGTGAAAGTGTTTCCTCTCCGATCTCCCATGTTGATGATGAATATGAGGACAAGGATGTTGAAATTGAATATCTATTTGAACTAAAACAAGAGCTAAAAATTTGTACTCACCACCCCAATCTATTTGCAAACACTTAATTTTGCCATCAAACTGTCTTTCAACGAAAGTGATAACTATAGAAGAATTGTATGAACTTCAGATTTAAGTTTAGTGCAAATGTGCCTTTTTATCCAATACATGTATGAAAAAATCAAAAATACCCACTTGTTAACAAAACATGTTTTTTTACCCAATTTGGGGCTAAAAAGTCTTAAATGCCCTTATACCCTATTTAATGAATTGCACTTCATTTAATGAATTCCACCTATCAATTTATCACCAATGGGAGAAGATTCAATTCAAGGAACACTCAATTCAAGGAAAACGAGAGCTAACTTACCCGAATTCAATTCAAGGAAAACGAGCTAAGATCCTCTCTTTTCATCAATTTCATCAATTCAAGGAAATTCATCAATTTCTTTTCAATTGAAGATCCTCTCGGCATTGTTGTTTTACTGAGGTAAGATAAACATTAGTATGAAAATGAACTAAATGTAATCTTTATTTTTTGAATCTGTTATGTAAATTTGAGCTTGAAAACTAAAAAATGAAGGAAAAACATTTCAAGTTTGCTTGTTAAAGATCACGAAACATTGTTATTATGAAGATCACGAGACAGAATACATAGATCACGAGGGTTTTGTTTTCCATCAGATCACGAGATAAGGGTAGATCACGAGATATTTCATAGTTATTATGAAGATCACGAGACAGAATACATAGATCACGAGGGTTTTGTTTTCCATTAGATCACGAGATAAGGGTAGATCATGAGATATTTCATAGTTATTAGAAGATCACGAGATAGAATGCATAGATCACGAGGGATTTGTTTTCTCCATTAGATCACGAGATATTTCATAGATCACGAGATAGTTATAGATCACGGGAAATTTTTTTCATCAGATCACGAGATAGGTAAGATCACGAGTACTTCATAGATCACGAGATAAAATCCCTCGTGATCAACTGTTTCATTCGTGACCAGGGTTTTTTTCCATCGTAGATAGATAAGATCACGAGTACTTCATAGATCACGAAATAAAATCCCTCGTGATCAACTATTTCATTCGTGACCAGGGTTTTTTTCCATCGTGATTAACCGAAACATAATTCGTGATCTTCATTTTCGTTCAGATGAACAGAGCATGAAAGTCCACATAATTCATGAGTGTGTTTAACCTCGTGGTCATCCCTCGTGATCTACACTCCCGTGATCACAAATGTGGTTAATATCATGATCTATGGAATTAATAAGGAACTTCCTCGTGATCTATGAAATTAATAATGTGGTTAATCTCGTGATCTCGTGTTCTATCTGTCCCACCACCTCGTGATTTATGTGATATGTTTTATGTTTTATTATTGAATTGTCTAATTGAATAGAGATTATTTTTTAATTGTAGATGACGAACGATGAAATCATTATAGTTCATCGTGGATATTGGCATAGATCGGAGTATAAAAATGGGGAGGATGATTTGATATATGTATCATTGCATACAATTTCTTATGCAAAACTGTTGGATGAAATTCATTATATTGTTCGAGCAGATCGTCATACTTGTGAGTATGCATTGCATTGCATTGTTTAATGCCTACAAAGATTTCTGGTCAAGTGAAATTCAAAATTAGGACTGATGCTGATTTTAGAAGAGTTGTTGAGGTGTATGAATACCCAAAGATATTTTTTACCATAGAACCAAAAGAGCATGATTTTAATATTCCACTGTCCTATGCGAGTACGAGGTGTAGTTTCGTTGAGCTTATAAATTCTCAACAACAGTACCTGCATCAGAATTATGTGCAAAGTATGACACCACACCAAATTCGTCTCTCTGTGAACCAAGTCCAAAATTTCAATGCTTGTGCTAGCAATCCATTGGAGGATCTTAGGCCTAGCACTTCTTCCAAACGACAATCAATGGAAGTGCAAGATGTTCAGGGAAAATGCTCTCCACCGGACCACCAGCTACATGATTTCGGCAACTGTAATGAATCCAGATATGTAGATGAAGAAGATGTTGAATACAATGATTGTGGTACAGTTGTAGTTGTGGCAGATGAAAATGTCCATGAAAATGATGATGATGATGTTGAAAAAGAAGTTCTTGGCGGGTTAAAGAATGTTTGTACTGATGAGCCGCGTTGTTACGATTATTTTGATAATGATGATGACGACGACAATGATGATGATTATGATGAAGATGATGAGGATGACAATGATGGTGATGATGATTACGCTGACGTACTTCATAGTCGTTTATTTTCTGAGCAATGGGAAACCGAAGATTTTTTTATGCCAGAGGACTTTGTTCATAGTGAAGACATCGTTATTGGTCATAGTAATGTGCGTGTTCTTAGAAATAGATGCATTTCGATGAACAAAGATGGTTCAAGTGGTGAGTCGGGTCCAGAATTAGCACTTGATCACTGTGATGATTGGATTATTCCAGGGATGTCCTTTCACACTGACGAGCCTGAGCCTATTTTGGTATGTCCAGTCGATGGTGAAAGGAAGCTAGTGGTTGGGTCAATATTCAACAGCAAAGAGCAATTACTATATGGAGTGGGAATGTACCACATGAAGAATCGATTTCAGTATGTGGTAAAATGATCAGACAAGCAACGATATACTATTGTTTGTAAACAGCAAGAATGTCAATTTTTATTGCATGCAAATAGAACAGAAAAGGGACCGTGGACAGTGAAAAAGTTTATCGGTCCACATAACTGTCGACCGGCTATGACTGGCCGACCGCGTCAATTGTCATTGAAGATCATTGGTGCTTATTTTGCTCCTTCATTGCTTCGAGATGGTCGAGTACTTAGGTCTAGAGAAATTATGGATGATCTTTCCACACGCCATGGTATAGATATTCAATATGATAAGGCACTGAGAGCTCATTATCATGCCCACAGTTTAATATATGGTGATTTCGATCAATCTTGGAGTAAGTTACCTGCGTACTTGTACATGGTTAGAAGATCAAATCCTGGTACCATCACATGTTTCAAAATAGACGACGATGATAAGTTCCAGTATGTGTTTATGGCTCTTGGTGCCTCTATAAGAGGATTTCATGATTGTTGTCGACCTGTCATCGTCGTTGATGGAACACATTTGAAAGGCAGATACAAGGGCCTCATGTTTGTTGCTGCTACTCAGGATGGTAATAAACAGATTTATCCGCTTGCATTTGGTGTTGGTGATACGGAAAATGATGAATCCTGGCATTGGTTCTTGACTCAACCGAAGAAAGCATATGGTCATCCGAATGATCTTCTAATTGTATCAGGTATAAATGATATTTTTCAGCAAGTGTCGTTTTTAACAATTCAAGTTGAGATAGTAGATCACTTTTTGGTTTTTTGGTTAACAGATCGTCATGTCAGCATACAAAATGCAGTTGAGGGAGTATTTCCAGGTGCTGTCCATAGGCTATATTCGTGGCACATGGAGTTGAACCTTCGTGCATATGGAGCCCGATTTGTGAGTTTGTATAAGAAAGCTGCCTATTCTTATACACGAGAAATGCATAAAAAGTACATGGATCAAATAAAGTACTAAATAAGAAGGGCTGGAAGAAGCTGAAAAAAGCGAAGGTTAAAAGATGGGCTCGTGTTTGCTGTCCCGTGCGATGTTATGAGATTATGACATCAAACTCAGCGGAGTCTTTGAATTCAAAACTGTTATGGGCCAAAAAGTTGCCGATCTGTTCTCTTCTTGAATTTGCTCGCAACTTACTTCAAACATGGTTTTCCAAACGACGTGCGAAATGGGCAGCCGTGGAATCTAGCGTCAGTCCAAATGTTCTTCATAGAATACAAGAAGCTCAAGAAGATAGTCAACGTTGCAAGATTTTCGTGATTAGTGGATCAATTTTCAATGTGAAGGATGGTCTTCATAATCATGTTGTTGATTTGGGGCACAAACCATGCATGTGTCGTGAATTTCAATTGGATTTAATACCATGCAGTCATGCAATCAAAGCTCTCAGGTAATATTTATTTTTATATATGTCGTTTGTAATTATATTGTGATGATTTGAACTCTAATGAAGTTTATATTTGAACAGCGAGACAAATCAATCAATTGTGGCCTACGTTTCAGACTATTACAAGACGAAGACGTTGCAGAAGTTGTATTTAGAGTTGATAATGTCTGTTCCGACTCCAGTAGACTGGTGTCTCCCGCAGTTAATTAATAATGTTATGATGACTATCAATTCACCAGATAATGTCAAGCAAGCTGGCCGTCCTAGACAAAAAAGACATCCATCAGGCAAAGATTCAAATAGCAGGAGTCGTTCTCAGAAATGTTCGAGATGTTATGGTACCGACCACAATTCTGCACGATGTTCTTCAACTGTCGTTCCTCAACTACCTGTGCAGCCTAAAATTAGGCAATCAAAGAAGTGCAGCATTTGTTGTAACGTCGGACATACGAAAAGGACATGTAATGAACAAGCCCTTTTAACTAGTGATGAAGAAGAATGATGTTATTTAATTTATGTGAAGTGTATCCATTTGTCTGTTGGTATACTAAATTATTCCCCGATCAGATTCTGTCAGCTTCCATTTTGTTATATTAATCTCCATTAAATAAATCATCATCATCATCACTAATTGTCAAAGCTTCTGAATGTCTTCTTTCAATTTGAGATTCTTCTATAAATTATATTTTGAAGCCCTAAACCTTGAGGTTTTTTATTATATCCAGTGATCGTATATTTATTTTCTTTTTATTGAGTAACTGATGTTTTAAATTAACGATTCATAACTTAAATTAAAACAAGAAGTAAGATATTCCTAGCTAAGATTGTGTGATCAGGGTCTATCGATAAGAATTTTGCATAAATTTGGAAGGATTTCATGCAAGCTAAGACTTATAACAGAGAAAAATTTAATTTGCAAGAACAAGAATTAATTCTTGCTAAATGAATCAATTTTGCAAAATAAATAAATCTTGTTAAAGAACTCATTCTTGCAAAATTAAATCAACTTTGTAAAATAATTTACTCTTGCAAAGTTGCACTTGATTTGTAAAATAGAAAAAAAAAATAGATTTACAAAATTGCAACTCAGTTTGCACTGAGGGAGTTTTATTCTGCCAAGCCAAGTAAATTAATTCTTGCAAGAGTTAATCAACTTTGCCAAATGATATAAGTAATTTGCAAAAATAGAAATAAACTTTAATCTTGCAAAGTAGAAAAAGAAAATCAATTTGCAGAGTGGAAACTTAGTTTGCAAATGTAAAATCTCAACTTGCAAAGTAAATTTGCATAGCTTAAATCAGTCTGCAGAGTGTACAATAATCCTTGCTGACCTTAAAATAATTAAATTTGCAATGTAATTTTGCAAGCAATGCAAAGCAAAAGAAAATAACTCTTGCAAACGTGAAAGAAAATCCCCCTTCTATCGCCCCAAAACTGTTGTGACCAACCCTGTTCAGGGGCTGCTACCACCGACTCCGGCGACCCGCGTCGCCGGTGACCTACCCCTGACTGACCACCACACTACCATCTACTAAGACAACCCACCAAACACCTACAACAACTCTACAACTCAAGCAAACGCAGCACGAAAGACGGCTGCTGACCAGCCTCAGAACAGGCTTGGCGTGCCCCCATCGCACCCCGACTCAGCGCCCAGCGTCCTGCACGCTGGCGCCCAGTGCTGCGCCCCTACACCCCGATGATATGTTGAAGATTGGTTCGTTGAAGGCGTTTGAATTTAATTTCCACAACCGCATGACCTATTTGGTGATTTGACCAAAACCTATGGTGGTAGATGTAATTCAACCTTGATCTAATTGAGAAAATAAATGAACATTCTAGATGAATTGAAGTGGTACAGTTGTTTCCAAAAGATATAATATACCATGAACCTAAAAAACAAAAATCACTACAATAGCCTCAACCTCGTGAAATCAGTTGTTTTACAGTATGCAATTCACTTTTTTTTTAAATAAAAAGATTTACTACAATCCCCCCAATATTGACAGTGAAGAGGAAGGAAAACATTGAGTTGCAGCATATTTATTACGATCCTGAGATTTCACTCAATAGAAATGAAAGAAAGTAATATAACAAAAAAAGTGAATTAACCTACCAGTCAAATTTTCCATATTCATTGGCTTCACATCAACTTTATTGAAACTCTTATTACTTATTTCTAAGTTCCAAAGATTTATCCATAGATCATCAGCTGATATTAATGTTTCACCATCACTGCAGAACATTTAAAAGATGTTATTTTTGAACCAATACAAATTATCAGAAAGGAGCAGGCCAAAATTCCCCAACTAAATTATAAGACAAATCCATCAGACAAAATTAACAAAATTATCAACAAAATATGTTTTCATACATTAATGTACATCCATACAATTATCCTAACTAGGTGATTCAAAAAGCTTACGAGCTATTTGTTTCCTGTATTCAACAACCATCTCTTTCGAAGTTACAGGAACAAATTTACTAGATATAAATCTTTCTACATACAAACATGCAAAAGGACCACAGCTATGTTCATCCTCCTACCTAAACTGCTCACTGAGAGGTACCTGGACACATCGAAAGGGCTCAAACCGCGGCTGCATGTCCATCTTTTCGAGCCATCCTGTTACCTCAAGTAGTCGAGGCAGCAAACGCCTTAACGGTGTTATTTGTAGAACCCTTCTCTGAAATACAGTACAACCCATCTCATCGGGCAAATGACTCAATGCGTCATATATATGGATCTCTCACTCTTGTAGTCACACTCGACACATAATCCAGTGTGCGAACTTGCCGCAGTGACATATCAATAGAAGTTGTGGGACATTGTAACATTTTTCATGAATATTTATAACGCATCGTAAGAAATAATTTTGAACAGCAGTTAAAGTTCTAAATCTTACATCAGGGACTCGATGCCATGGCTATACCCATTTGGGGAAGGATCCTCTAACATATTGTTGTAAATTAGTATCCGGCATCCAGTTCGGGTATGGGCATAGCCCCAATGGATCAGCGTTGGCGTACCATGGTTCTTTCGTATAGATCTTTTTCCAGGCAAATCTTAGCAAGCTCTGATACACGTATGTTGTTTTGTTAGATAGTTAAAAAAAACAATACAAGATTTTAAGTAAAACTAAAATTAGTGTTTTTTTTAATACCGCAAAGGTGGAATCAACGATGTTGAAGCTGTTGACTGTCACTCTAGGTAGGATGGAGTCACCTGTTCGCAACCGCATATGAGACTATGCATGTATACATCCAAAACCTATCAACAAATACCAAGTAGATAATTAAACGGGTGCAAATCCGTTGGATTTTGTTCTTACTAGTCAATGTTATAGATCTATTTTAACAGTAGACGTACCTTTGTCGACAAATCAACTGTGGGGTTCTCGACATCCTTGAACCATACTGCATTCACGCTGAACTTCAATGGACCCAGCAACTGTCGTTCTTCATCCGACTCTAAAAAAGCTGAGTACTCGAATTCACACTTTTCTCATTTCTTCTTCTGATCAGGTTGAACGAATGGTGTCTGGATAAGTGATGATTTCTTTCTAATGCGATGGCTGAATACAACCAATGGCTTCTCCTCCTTCGGAGATGAGAGATCTCTCTCCACCTCAACCACCTCTACCTACTCGTCTTCAGTCTCTCCCTGTTTCTCCATCACAACAGTAGGGGGTACCTGGAGAGGTGGTAGAACGAAGACATTCTCTGTTGTAGATGGGACCAACTGTGACTGTTGGTCCAATACTACTGGAAATCTAACATCCTGTAATGAAACAAACACAATCTATTACTTGCATGTATCCAAAATCATCAGATAAGCATATAAGGATACTGAGTTGAATATTTTCACTTACCCCGTAGACAAAGTCGGTCATCCTCTCTAGACTGTTTGAGCTCGGACCACATGGACCCTTCGTCTCTCTCAAAGGATCAACAGACTCGGTCGATCTCCCATGTCCCACCACCTCCGGAATTAGCTCACAGAGCACCCTTGGCATAATATCCCTCAGGATATCTGGCAGCTTTTGTCGCACTACAGTCAGAAGGATTTCTCGTAAGACTTGTTGCATCTTCGTCCTAAGAAATTCCTTCATTGCTCGAGCGGATAACTTCTTTGACTTCCGTCGCTCCTTCGTAGTATCCTGTAAATTTTGAATGTGTGACAAGAAGATAAACAAACAATATTCAACTTGCTAAAAACACGAACAAACAATATTCAAATGATGATAATGTGGTTAAATTTTTGTACCTTAGGAGATGGAGGTGGCAAAGTAGAGGCCACTTTTTGAGGACACTCTCGTGGGACCAAGCTTGGTGCTGTCATACGTCCCGCCTTGTCACCATCCTTGGCAATCTTCGACCGCTTAGAAGGCCGAGATGTACTATCTGACACGTGTTTTTTAACTTTGGCACGCACAGTGTCAGACCGAGACAGTCTCGACCCGTCCGACCTAGAAGTCCTACGGCCACTCGGTCGATCTTGAGGGGCAAACTGTACTCCTGCACAAAGATCCATCTCAAGATCGACCATATACGATCGTAGCCTCTCCTCTTCGGTCGGCTCCAGTTGAATGGTCTCAATCTGAGGCATTTCGCTTTGATATTAGTTTTGGAAATTCAAAGAATAGCGAAATTATCTACTTATTTCTGAAAAGTACTCACTTTTTTAGCACTAAAGATGTCGGGCACATTCGGACGTTTTCCAGGACTGCGCCATCGAGCTCCTCTCGGAAAGTTGTCCAAAAACTTCTCTCCCAGTTGCTTCCCGAACTCAGGGATGCACTCAAACGCCCAGATCTAAAATGTGGAAAAATAAGTATGTCGTCAGATAATACACAATTGATATAAGCGATAAAATCAGTTGGATTTATAAATATACCTGTAGGGCTATAACGTAGCCATAAAGGTGATACATCGGTCGACAAGCTCCGCTGGGCTGCAGTGAATGATAGAGATAATGGAGCAATCTCTGATAACAGTAAGCGCCCCAAGGGAATTTATCGAATTGCTCGGGTATCTCGACCAAACACCACAGCCATTGGGGCACGTTTGTACGTACATCGGCCCCAAAAAGGTGGAGTGTCAGTAATAGAATATAGGCAATCTTCACGGCATCCTCCGGACTGCTGCAGAAATCTCCTTGTATAAACCGAGATAAAAGATCACCAGCCACCATAGACTGTCCATCAAAAAAGTGCTTATACACACCATCTGCCGGTGGCTCACAATGTGGGCTATCGATCTTAAACTCCGAGCCTCCGAACTTCAGTCCTGTGATCATACAAAACTCCACCTTGGAGAATCGTAGATCACGATCATCCACACGAAACCAACGCTCGTGTGGGCTTGCTCCCGGCAAAATGATCTCACGGTCGAAGAGATGGAGGAGTCCTCGACCACTTATGACGGCATCTTTATCGAACTTCAGAAAGTGCCCAAAGCACGACCGTTTGAAAGCATCGAGCCCACCACAGCGGTAAAGCTCCGAAGCTATGTCTCCCAAAACTTTCGTGAGACAGTATGTACTGCATCGGGCTTCGAGATTTAAAAGTCCCCGTCATTTCCACTGTGGCTGTTAAGAATTCGTACACAAATGCATATTCAGTAATATGAGATTAACATTGTACTAACAATAACAGTAAAAGCAAATGAGCACAATCAGGGTATATGTATAGATATAGAGAGAGTAATGATATCAGACTACGAAATCAACCTAATGAGCAGGACATTCTGTCCCAAAGCTATAAGATTTTTCTGTTATTGAATTAAATATGTTATGAAGTTAACACACATTCCAACACCAACAGGCTTTAAAAGTTTCAATCTTGACTCTAGGCAGTGTCAATATATAGTGCGAAATGACAATTTAGTTTAACATCCAAAATTTTTTTGCACCTACTGCATGGATATGGGATCTATCCACATTGAGGGGTCATTATTGGACCAGTCCTATACAATTGGGGAAATTTAGATCATTTTTATAGAATGACCAAATTTGTAGAAAATGTAATCTATATACATGTTAGACATCCTTAAAAACTTTTCAATAAAGTTGAGACTCCTACAACATCTCTCAATCTACTGAGAGGAGAAATGATAATTAGAATATGCAACTGAATAGAACATATTGAATTCAATAAATAAATCAGTTAGGGAAGGTTTTGAGCATCAACAAATTAAAGAATATCAAAAGAGAAATTGAGAGTATTCGTTTAAGAAAGTTGCAGCTAAATTAATGACAACACATCAAAATAATGCATAAATAGGTGAAAATTCCAGACATTGGTCCTGCGGATGAATTATTAACCAAATATAACAAACAAATAAGGAATATTAAGTCATTGGGAATATGATATGAACCACAAGACATAAAACTCTTAGAAAATTGCATGTGTATGTGTACAGCCACTGGTTTTTAAATATATGTGCTTTTATTATCTCTTCGTCTGTGTATGTTTCTTGCATCTTGACTATTAACAGAGAAATAAAGAAGCTACTGGCATACTGCAATACTTATGTACAACCTCAAAAAAGATCATTATAATAATTACCTGATTTTCCCAATACTAGCTGACTATTTGCTTGATCCCTACCAGATTCCATTCATCCTAGCCATTGATTTGCAACTCCCAATCTACTGCATGATGCTAATAGCAATCATAAATAGATTTGAGTCTTTGAAATAACATATTGCTACTGCATGATGCTAATAGCAATCATAAATAGCCTTGTAAGAACCATGTACAATATGATGATGCCTTGTAAGAACCATGGTCATTACAACTACATTGTCTCAACCTAAAATGTAACAAACAAATAAGGAATATTAAGTCACTAGGAATATGATATGAACCACAAGACATAAAACTCTTAGAAAAACGTAGTCCGCTTCGTCGATTTTTATAAAATCTTATACTTGGGAGTTTTTGAAAACTGTTTTCATATGTTATTTTATATCAAGTTCTGAGTTTATGGTTAAAATTGGATAATTTTTGGAGTAGTGTACGAATTATTATGATTTTTCAAATGTACTCCTGTTTTTCGATTGTGAAAAAATTTACGAAATTGTTGTCCGCTTTCTTTGTTTTTATATATATAATTTGTAGGATTTGTACAAGTATATTAATAGTGAAAAATTAATTCATTCAGTTACTTCACTCAAAATAATATTACTATTTTTAAAGCAATTTTTAGATTATATTAATTAATTTTATCTTACAAAACATGAATAACAATAATATTTATTATTATTATTAATAGTTATTATTATTATTATTATTATGTAAAATTTAATATTATATTGGATTTTCCCAATTTTTTTTAAAACCAATTTTAATAATTATTTTTATTTTTAAAGTCGTTTAAATATTTTTTACCACAATTATTAATCTGATAAATCAAAATTTCCAAATTTTTACCATGAGCACCATGATCTATAATAATCATCGTTACTAAGCATCCACCCTCATGATCTTTCCATCTTAGTTTCGTGATCTATTATGCAAATGAATCAGCTGCGTGACCTAGCAATTAACCTCGTGATTAAGCAATCTGTACTTCGTGATCTATATTCTCATTCGTGATCTATAATTGAATATTAAAAACCCTAGTTCCCCTCGTGATCTAGCAATTAACCTCGTGATTAAGCAATTTACCCTCGTGATCTACCCTTGTCCCCCTCGTGATCTAGCAATTAACCTTCTGATTAAGCAATTTCCCCTCGTCATCTACCCTCGTCAACATGATAAAGCAATTTACCTCATGATCTAGCAATTTACCAAATTAATATTGCAATCTGATAAACATAACAACAGAGAATTCAAATCCCAATCAACCCACTGGTTCCAACATACCCACTGGTTCCAGCAATATTGCAATCTAGGACTTTAACAACAGAGAAGGAAACATCAGATAAACATACCCAATCAACCCACTGGTTCCACATCATGAAAAATTCAAATCCTAGAAACGATCTGAAAACATTTCGACTTCAATCGATTTTTGCAAATCCAAACTTACTTGTTCAGAAGCCATTCAGAATCGTGATTTTTGCTGTTTGGCGCCGCCTTCCGCCGCAACGGTACCGGTCGCTGCCGATATCAACAGTAATTGGACTCTAGTTCTTGTTGTTCGCTCACCGTCGTGCCGCCGCCTCACTTCAATCTCCGGTTTTCCTCGACTAAAATCACG
Organism: Scutellaria minor; assembly: GCA_954870855.1. Classification (NCBI taxonomy): domain Eukaryota; kingdom Viridiplantae; phylum Streptophyta; class Magnoliopsida; order Lamiales; family Lamiaceae; genus Scutellaria; species Scutellaria minor. Next base: position 16,639,085 of record OX940729.1, on the reverse strand, counting down.
AACAATACCGGGAAAATCACGAAGATAAATCTAGTAAATAACGAAGAGTAAAAATTCAAAAATTACAAGGCTCATTTTTCATTGGTATTTTTCATTTTGCTCATTGTGTAAACATGATTGGACATTTCTGGCTCTTGAATTGCAGCAAACGACATTATTTGAAAATGGAACTCAGATCAAAATAACTAATAATGCACTAATTGTCAGAAAATAATTGCATGGCAAAAAAATATAAAGTGGATGAAAACAGAAATTCTGACTATTAACAGAGAAATAAAGAAGTTACTGGCCTACTGCAATACTTATGTACAACCTCAAAAAAGATCATTACAATAATTGCCTGATTTTCCCAATACTAGCTGACTATTCTTGATCCCTACCAGATTCCATTCATCCTAGCCATTGATCTGCAACTCCCAATCTACTGCATGATGCTAATTAATTCATTCAGTTACATCACTCAAAATAATATTACTATTTTTAAAGCAATTTTAAAGCAATCTATAATTGAATATTAAAAACCCTAGTCCTCTCGTGATCTAGCAATTAACCTCGTGATTGAGCAATTTACCCTCGTGATCTGTAATTATTCACTTAAACCCTAGTCTCGTTCGTAGCAATTTACGATTGAGACTAAGCAATCTACACTTCGTGATCTACAGTCTCATTCGTGATCAGTAATTAAATACGTTAACAAAATATCTTTTCATGATTAAGCAATCTACCCTCGTGATTATGCAATCTACCTTCGTGATTAAGCATATATATAGGGAATCTCCTCGTGATGTACCCATCGTCAACATGAAAAATTAAAAAATGTTCAAACGATATGAAAACATTTCAACACATGATAATTGATCCAGTCCAAACTTGTTTAGAAGCCATTATCTCCGTTAATGTATGTGTTCGCCGCCGCCTTCCTAACCCAATGTACTGGTCGTGTCCTCCTCAATAGTAGGTGAATACCAGTGTCGCTGCCGATATGTTCTCACCGTCGTGCCGCCGTCTCTCAACAATCACCGGTTTTCCTCGACACAAATCACGAACAAGTAAGGGAAAATCACGAAGACAAATAGGGCAAATAACGAAGAGTAGTGAGAATCAGAAATTCGAAAATTACAGGGCTCGAAGTGAAGGTAATTTTGGTGTTTTTCCCCAATTCAATTTACCAAGTTTAATAAGGGTATTTGGGTAATTTTCCCCTCAAATTGGGTAAAAAACATGTTTTTTTAAGTTGTGGGTATTTTTCATTCTCCCCATTGCATAATGGACAAAAATGCTCCCTACCCCTTTAAGTTTAAATGGGTAAATCCAAGTATATCAAGTAAAAGCATCAACAAAATGAATGTAGTATCTGTATCCATCCACATAAGCAACATAAGAAGGTCCTCATAGATCATAATGAACAATTTGAAAAGGGACAATAGTCTTAGTAGTTTTTGAAAGAAAGTATTTTTGATGCATCTTCCCAACTTTACAAGTATCAAGAAAGAAACATGTTGATCATGGGAATATGTAGTCTTAAGTACATGAGTACATGAGACAGTACATTAATACATGGATGACCAAGTCTATTATGCCAAATACAAGCAAGTTTATTCTTATTCTCACTAGCAGCTACACTAAGAGCCTGAGCATAAGAAAATAATAATGTGGATAACTTGTTGCTTATAGAACCATGCTAAAAATGAGTGAAATCTAGTTAATAGAGACCATATTTAAGCTTGTCTTCCAAAAAGTATCTTAATAGTTAGATTGTCCTTAACAAAACAATAGTTGTGATAGAGCCAATGATGAAAATATTCGGAAATATCTTTTATATTTCCCCGATATTTTCATTTTTTTCACGTGACCATTACAAAAATGGGTTGCACCGATATATCTCCAATATCTTCATTTTTTCACATAACTGGTAAAGAAATGAGAAAAAATTTCAAAATATTAGTAAACTATTGATATCAATTTCGATATTAGTGGTTTCATGATACAAATTATAAGAAAATATATGAAATATTGATGAAATATCGATAAATATTGATATCGATTTTAATGTCGGTGGCTTCATGGTAAAAATTATAGAAAAATCAGTGAAACATCGGTCAATATCGGTGGAATATCGGTAAATATCGGAAAAATATCGATAAATATTAAATACTTTGTAAACTAAGAAATACTAAGTTTCTTAATGATTTGAGGCACATACAGAATATTATTCAAAAGCTAAAATGCAGTATAATCTGTAGATGGCAAAGTTGATGATCTAATGCGTGTGATACGTATTGTAGAACCATTACTTACTTTGAGTTCATTGGATCCTTTGTATTCCTCCTTCAAAGATAAGTTCTCAAAATCAGCAAAGATGTGATTTGTTGCACCACTGGCAAAATATCAACTCTGATCACTAAAGGCATGAGTGTGAACAACAAAATCTTGGTAGAATCCTATCCAGAGGTTGAAAACCTAGCATTGCCAGATAATGAATTCATAGCATCAATTCCAGTAAAAACTAACATCAAAGCATTGATAGCACTTTATAGTTATATGACCTATCCTTCCACACAATTGACATACACAATTACAATTAGATCTAGAAGAGAAACGACCTCCTCCTCAATATTTACCTCTAGAAAAATGTCCATCTCTGTCAGAATGAGAAGCTCCACCATAGACAAGATTAACATTATGAGAAAAAACATTTGCCATAAAGGCAGTTGAAAATTGATTTTGAGCTTGTAAACGCATCTCATGAGCTTGTAAAATAAAGTTTACAGGGTTAAGTTATCAAATCTTGACGTAAGATTGACCACAACTGACTAAAACTCATTCCCAAGGCCACGAAGGATATACAAGATCAATTTTTCATCTAAAACATTACAACCTACTGAGTTTAAATCATCAGCAAGTCCAATCATCTTTAACACAAAATCATCAATACTTATATCACCTTTCTTCAATGTTGAAGTTAAAATCATTACTGTAAGGTGCATATTTTGGACTGAGTATGAAACAAGGCTTCAATAGTCAATCATACCTCATGTGAGTTGTGATATCTATTTACATAACCAAGCACCGACTCACTCATAGAGGAGTGCATCTGACTAAAAAGAAACTGATCACACCGCATCCACAGAGTATAATCTGGATTGATAGTGATCTTAGACAACAAAGGGGAAGATAAAATCTCAGACACCGCCAGAGCTTTCTCAGTGCCAAGAATAATTCCATCAAAACCATAAGCACGAACACCAGAAAGAATCTGTGCTCTCCAGAATGAGTAATTACTTGGATCCAAATGTAAAAGGAGGAACAAAATATGGTGGAATAAACGATAGAGTTGTCATACATGCATTGAAAGAAGATCTGATTCAAAACACAAAAACACACAAGACAGGAGGAAACCGTCACTTGAGAAAATAGATCTGGACTAAAGGAATCCATTGTTAGAGAAAATAGATCCGGACCGGAGAAAACCGCTGTCAGAGAAGGTAGCCAGACTAGATAAAAATAGTGGTCGGAAGAGAGAGATGGCTGGAAAAAAAAACTTAGGCTCTTGATACCATATTAAAATATGAACTTAAGCAAACTAAATGGCTTATCATTATGTTGGATTAAATACAAATGCAAGATACAAGATGTATATATATAGAAGAAGAGTTGAAGTGCAACTGACTCTAGTAACTAACTAACATGCATGCTAACAACTCTAAACCAATACAATTAAGATAGACTAAGCTAACAACCTGTGATTCATATAACATGATGGCATTCTATAATACTCAATGAGGTTTAGATCCTCTCTTCTTCTTCAGGCATTGTACTAATGATTTTGTCTTCACACTTTTCTCTTCTCTCCATCCTAGCAAATGATTCCTCAATTTCACCCTTCATCTTACTCCCATTGGATTCTTCTTCATCCTCATTATTAGAGTTTGATTGTAATCACTGATGATCGTGAGATGAGATTTCATTAAATAAATAGAGGTACAAAAAATGTTTACGAGGAAAATACAATCAAAAATATTACAAAGAGATTTACAAAATATACAAAAGAATATTCTAATTTTTAATTTTTATCAACCCCCTCAAATTAATCATTGAATGTTGACAAACGCATAACTTGGAACATAGAAACTCGATACTAGATCGAGGTAAGCTCTTCGTGAAGATATCTTCAACTTGAAGCCCAGAAGGCACAAATTTTGTAGAGAGACGCCCAGAGGTGACAAGTTCACAAACAAAGTGATATCGATGTCAATATTCTTAGCTCGTTTATGTGTTACGGGATTTTGACTTAGGAAAACAACACTCTTGTTGTCAATTAGTAAAAAAGGCTTCGATAATGAAGTAACACTTAACTCATGAAGCAGTTGAGTTATCCAAACCACTTCTTGGGCAACATTATCAAGTGACCGATATTTAGATTCACAACTAGACCGTTCAACATTTGGTTGCTTTTTAGCACTCCAAGAGACAAGATTATCACCTAGAAAAATGTAGTAACCATAGGTAGACTGGTGAGTGTCAACACAGCATGCCCAATCCGCATCAGAAAATGCAACTAAAGACAAGCTAGAAAATAGTGTAAAATGAAGTCTGTAGTTGAGAGTACCCTTGATATATAGTAGGATAAGCTTGACAACGACAAAGTAATCAATGGTCAAAGAGTGAAGAAACTAAATTACATGGTTTACCACATAAGACAAGTTAGGTCTAGTGATGAAAAGATATTGAAGAGCATCGACAAGAGAGCAATATAACGATGGATCCGAGAATGAAGATCCAAAGCTAACAAGTGAAAGAAATGCCAACATCAAGTGGAGTAGCATTAGGTTTTGAGTCAATCAATTCGGCCCGTGTAAAAATAGCATGGGCATACTTGGCTTGACTCAAAGACAAACTAGTGGGCAAATGTGTGATCTTAAGACCCAAGAAATAGCCAAGCTTGTCAAGATCTTAATAGAAAATTCAAAGTTGACTTGGGATATAAAAAAAATTCAACAAAGAAAGGATCATTGCCAGTAATAATTAAATCATCCACATATAGAAGTAACTAAATGACAGATGATTGTCAATGTACACAAATAAAGAAGTATCACTTTGATAAGAAATAAATCCCAAACTTGTCAAAAAAGTATTGAATTGTTGGAACCATGCAAGAGGAGCTTGTCGGAGTCCATACAAGGTTTTACGAAGGTGATACACATGGTTCGGGAATTTAGGATCAATAAAACCCAGAGGTGTTGACATGTAAACCAACTTATCAAGAAGACCAAAAAGGAATGCATTCTTAATGTCTAACTGATGCAGAGGCCACTGATCTCAACTCCCAGGCAAAAATAATACGAATTGTAGCAGCTTTCATAACTGTACTAAATGTATGTGAAAATCAAAGCCCAAAACCTGAGTAAAACCTTGAGCGACCAACCGAGCTTTATAGCGCTTAATAGAACCATCAACATGAAATTTAGTGCGAAATACCTATTTCGACCCACTATATTAGCAACTTGTGGATGGGTACGAGCTCCCAAGTACCAATAGCATGAAAAGCATCTATTTCATTCTTCATAACATTAAACTAGTGAGAATGCTTAATACAGATCGAAATCCTTTTGGTTCTGATGATTTATTAAGAATAGTGATTAGGGCAGTAGGGACAAGATCGGCACGATGTAAAGTTTTGAATATTCCAGACTTTGACCGAGTTTGTGTGGGATGAGTGGCCAAAGAAGACTAAGGCTAAGGCTGCGGTATATGTGGCAGACTTGACATGGGCGAGCATGTTTCAAGTGTGGCTGGAGTAGGTGGAATAATGTCATTTAAAAGCTCAAATGGAGATTTATCATTCAACAAAGAAGATGGAAATCTATTAATGATGTAAAAACATAACTAAAAACATCGACCCAAAAATTAGTCGGAGCATGAGCATGAAATAGCATAGATAGGCCAATTTCAGTAATATGGCGATGTTTACGTTCATCTCTTCCATTTTGTTGGGGTGTGTGTGGACAGGAAATTCTATGATGAATACCATTAGATATTAGAAAATCACAAACATAATGATTCGTAAATTCGATCCCACCATCACTTTGAAAAACCTTTAGTTTACATGCAAATTGAGTGCAAACAAGTGCACAAAATCGAAAAAGCATATCATAGAACTCATGTTTAGCACGTAGTGGATATACCATACAAACCAAGAAAAATCATCAATAAATACGGCATAATACCGAAAGCCATCAATTGAAGTCACAGGGGCAGGTCCCCACAAATCACAATGTACTAAATTCAAAACACTAGCAGCATGTTTTTCATTAAGCTCAAAAGAAAGACGCTTACTCTTTGTTAACTAAAAAACAAGAGCACACACTAGGCTTAGGTAGCAGTGACATAACTGACAACTACTCTAATTTATTAATAACCAAATAATCGAAAAATTGACATGCCCAAGGTGGGAATGCCACAACTCAAATGAATCTTTGGAAGCTTTCGACCTCAAAGCAACAACTAAAGCTTTAGTACCATGCTCTAAAACATATGATCCACCACTACATTTACCCCAGGCCAGAATCTGTTTATGAATTTCAAAGAAGTTATTAGAAAATACCACATCAACAAGATGATCACAGGTAAGATGACTAACAGAAACCAGATTCTTTGTTAGATATGGCACAACCAACACATTTGATAACGGAACATGCTCAGAAATTTTAGTACTGCCAATATGAGAAATATTAAGAGATTTCCCATTGGAGAGAGAGCCATTTGAACATCAGAGAATCCACTGAATTCTGATCCAAGGCCATGAAGAAACCAGTGACTTTTATCAGATTCAGTCACCAGTTGACCAATAGTCATCAATTGGTCACAAATCGATTAGAATTTCTTCGTAAAATCAGTAACATTCATTGATCCTTTTTTTAACAATTAAAGCTTATCTCGGAGTTGATGAGCCCCTGAATCAGAAGAGTGGGCGAAGGCTGCTTCAAGGGCCAACCATACCGAGCTAGCAGTGGGACATCCAAGACTTTAGCAAAGGATTCTTCAGTGAGTACATGCATATCTTTTGCTTTCTATGCCATGTAAGCCGGATTAGGAAAATCAACATCCTTATCATCTTTAATCGTATGTGCAGGTGGTTCATCGGAGCCATCAACAAATGATAACAGATCATGACAGGCCAAAACAAGAACCTGATTCCTCCACAAGAGATAATTGGAGGATGACAATTTAATTGTCAACATATGATTAACGCAGAGAGAGGAACTTGATCAGCCATGAGAAGAAAGATGTCGTGAGAGTGGTTAGGAAAGGAAGAACGTGAGAGAAAAGAGGTAGGATTTCAATGATGCTTTAGGCTAATACCATATTAGAGTTTGATTGTAATCACCGATGATAGTGAGATGAGATTTCATTAAAGAGAACAACTCCTGTGCAACTTGTGCACGGATCAGTAGATCCGTGCACAACAATCTGGACCGGTTCCTGCCTTACTTGCACCTAGGACGCGCTCCACATGGTAGGCGCGTGTTAACACGCATTATTAAATTAAAAAATATTACTTTCACTGTTCATCATCTCTGCGCGGCAGCTTGGAGGAGAAAACTGCGACATCGATTGACAAAAACGTGAAGGTAACCTCTTCTTCGACCATGAAAACATACTAATACTCTAATTTAATTTCGATACATTGACATAACGTCCAACATTGATCAAATTTCGACTATATTATTTCTGACAAAAAAAAAATTCCGCCATTGATACAGTGATTGAAGGTTTAAAGCTGATATATTTATTGATGAAGGTTTAAAGCTGATATAGTGTTCGATTACCCATTAATTGAAGGTTTGAAACTAATATAGTGTTCGAATTGAAGATTCAACAACGAATCTGAAAAAATATGGGAGAAATTACTGGTAATTTCTTTGTGAATCGCGAGGGGACTGTTATGTGAAGTTATGCAGTATTGTTGTGTTATTTTAGTGATACGGTTATGTTTATTAAGTGGTACTGTTATTTATAAGTTAGTGGTACTGTTATTTATAAGTTAGTAGTACTGTTATTTATAAGTTAGTGGTACTGTTATACTGTTTGAATGACACTGTACTTACAATTGCAGAATATATGACTGAGATTATTGTAGAAGATGAAACAACAAATGTTGAAGTTTTTGCAAGTACTACAACAATTGAAATTGATTCACGGAGTAGTCAATTGGTTGATGACATTGAAGCCCTATCTGGTTCACTTATTGGATACAAACGGAAGACAATTGATGAAATGTATGAGCTCTACAAAAAACATTCTCGTTTGATCGGATTTGGAGTACGGAAATCCAACAGTAGATACTCTATAATTGATACATCTATACTACTTGGGAAAATATATGTTTGCTCATCTGCTGGATGCAAAAACAAACAAAAACAGGTCATGTAGTACTGTTATGTATAAATTATATAGAACTCTTATATTAATTTATGTAATACTTTTGTGTTATTTTAGTGATACTGTTATGTTTATTAAGTGGTACTGTTACGTATAAGTTAGTGGTACTGTCACTGTTAGAATGACACTATACTTACAATTGCAGTTTTCAACAAATAAGTCAAAAGCAACAAGGACAAACTGTAAGACATCACTTACAGTCAAATTGAATTATGAAAATGAGTACGAGGTAGTAAAACATGAGACTATCCATAATCATGAATTGACAAGAAAAGAGTGGAGTTATTTGCATTGTTCAGAGAGACATATAACAGATGAAAAATGTGCAGCGATTCAGACAATCCTAGATTCAAGAATGAAACCATCAAACTCTTATCGTTACATGGCATGTGATTTTGGTGGAGAGGAAATAGTTGGGCATACAATGAAAGATCACTTGAATTTGGTGCATCGAATGAAAATGAAGAAAATCGAAGCAGATGACGCACAAACAATTTTAGATATGATATAAGAGCAAGATGCAGAGGAAGATGATTTCTTTTATAGAGTAAAATTGGATGACGAGGGCAGATTATCAAATATGTTTTGGAGGGACTCTATGATGAAGGAAGATTATGCATTATATGGTGATGTAATGATATTTGACACAACATCTAGGACAAACAAATACAATTTGATTTGTGCCCCCTTTGTTGGTGTCAACAACCACATGAAAAATGTCATGTTCGCTTATGCATTCATTTCAGATGAGAAAATTGAAACATTTGAATGGTTAATCAATGTTTTCAAGAAATCAATGTGTAGACAAAGTCCCATCATAATTTTCACAAACCAAGATCAAGCAATAGCAAATGCAATTGAGAATGTATAACTAAAATTGTACTATTTATTTTTTTACTGTTTTTTTGTCATCATTCAATACTGTATAGACTAGTAAGTAATACTGTATAGCGTATTTAGTAATACTCTTTAGTATTACAAATATAATTGTTCAGTAATATTTTTTTTACTATTTTTTTTCATCATTCAATATTGTATAGACTAGTAAGTAATACTGTATAGCGTATTTAGTAATACTCTTTAGTATTACAAATATAACTGTTCGGTAATATATTTTTTACTGTTTTTTTTTCATCATTCAATACTGTATAGACCAGTAAGTAATACTATATATCTTATTTAGTAATACTCTTTAGTATTACAAATATAACTATTTAGTAATATTGCTACATTACTAATTTTGTCTTGACAGGTTTTTCCAGCAACAAGGCATAGATTGTGTATATGGCATCTTCAACAAAATGCAATAACCAGATTTGCAAAGTTGAAATCGGACAATTTGTTTAAGAGTCAATTCAACAAATGTTTAACTGGATGTGATGATGAAGATGAATTTGAAATCTGTTGGAAAAACATGGTGCAAAAATATAATCTCGAAGATCACTCTTGGTTCACACGACTTTACAGATTAAAGGAAAAGTGGTGTACAGCTTTAAACAAGAACTACTTCTCTGCTGGTATTCTTTCATCACAAAGAAGTGAATCGATAAATAATGCAATTGGGTTTCATGCTAAGAAGACAACAAATTTGACAGATTTCTATATACTTTTCAGTAACACAATAAAACGTTGGAGGATGACTGAACAACAAGATGAATTCAATTGTGTAAGGTCACTTGCGGAAAGTCAAATGCCTATGGATGGAATATTGAAACATGCTTCTGAAATATACATGATCAATGCTTTTAGATATTTTGAAGAGGAGTTTAGAAAGTGCATTGTTTGTCTTTCAAAAGTCATTGGAATGGAAGGTACCACAATACTTTATGAAGTGTCCAATCCTGGTAAAACTGCAAATAAGCAAGTAATATTTGATTACCAGTTGATGATGGTGACATGCTCTTGCAAGTTGTTTGAAGAAATGGGTATTTTGTGTTGCCATTCCTTGAGAATACTCCACATAAATTCTGCACAATCTATACCTGAAATGTACATTCAAAAAAGATGGACAAAATTGGCGAAGTCGATGGTGTGGGACAAGCTCAATAACAATGATAACAGCATAGCAAGGGGAAATGAAGGGGTTCTTTGGCGTCACACGATGATAAGAAAATACTATAATTTAGTCTTGAAATCACAAAACAATAAGAATGCGAGAAATCTTTTGGAAGAAAGCTACAACAAGGATTGTATTATTGTTGATTCTTTAACAACTTCTGTTAGTGATGCAGGTGTCGAACAAACTAAAAACGACACAAATTCTTCTACTTCTATTCTTGATCCAGAACGTGCAGTCACTAAAGGTAGAAGCAAGAGACTAAAGACACATTTTCAGAAAAACAAGAAGAGAGAAAGTTCATCAAAGAATAATTCAACATTAGAATTTGGCAGTTTAACACCATACATACCAAAAGAAACTTTGTTTTAGTTCATAGCTTTAAGTAATACTGTTCTATTTTTTTCAGTAATACTGTTATTGTTAATCAGTAATACTGTTTTATATTATGCATTAATACTTTATATTTTTGTGTAAGTAATTTTTATGTTCAAGAATTACTGTTATTGCTTATGGCTATTAGTGTTTATGTTTGATAATAATATTGAATGATACTATTAAGTCTTATAGCTAATACTGTTTATGTTTGATACTAATACTGTTAAGTCTTATGGCTAATACTGTTTATGTTTGATACTAATACTGTTAATTCTTATAGCTAATTTTGTTTATGTTTGATACTAATACTGTTAAGTCTTATAGCTAATACTGTTTATGTTTGATACTAATACTGTTAAGTCTTATGACTAATACTGTTTATGTTTGATACTAATACTGTTAATTCTTATAGCTAATTCTGCTTATGTTTGATACTAATACTGTTGAGTAATACTGTTAAGTTTTATAATTAATTCTGTTTATGTTTGATACTAATACTGTTAAGTCTTATAGCTAATAATGTTTATGTTTGATACTAATACTGTTGAGTCTTATGGCTAATACTGTTTATGTTTGATACTAATACTGTTAAGTTTTATAGTTAATTCTGTTTATGTTTGATACTAATACTGTTAAGTGTTATAGCTAATACTGTTTACGTTGAATACTAATACTGTTATAAAAAATGTATAATAATGTTTACACTATTGCAGTTTATGTTTGATACTAATACTGTTAATGCTTATAGCTAATACTGTTTATGTTTGATACTAATACTGTTATAAAAAATGTATAATAATGTTATGTTCAAGAATAATACTGTTAATGCTTATGAATATTACTGTTTATCTCTTATACAAATACTGTTAAAAAACATGTATAATATATAGGTTTCATTCATTACCTTGTTTTTCATTTTATACTTTCCAACTATATACCTATATCAAAAAAAATATAATATAAAGTTATAACCAATATAAATATATTATAATTGTAAAATGATATCAAATACTGTTAAAAACATATTTTTCAAAAACACTAATTCAACATCACAATTGATTTCAACAGACAATTATATAACACAAATGTTGTTGTTTTTCATCACCCAAAACCTAAACTAAGATTGTTTTTTCTCAACGCACTTCCTTTTCGGTCTCACATTTTTTGATATCTCAGCTTTTTTTTTCTTCATTGCTGCAACGACCTCTTGTCTCTTAAATACAATGTATTTGGGTTTTGCCAAATAGAATCATATAACCCTATCAATCACATCTCTCATTTCCTCATTTAAATGTGACATAACAATAGCAGCAGCAAATTATGTCCTCAATACGTTCCTCAAAAGTGGCTGCAATGAGAAAAAAAAAATTAAAAACTAATAATACTGCATAACATTATTCACTGTACAATTTAGTTACATAACTAATTCTGTTTATGTATTGCCATATCAGTATTACGAAAATATAACTTTAACGTACTATTATATATTTTTGAATAGTAATGTTTCTTAGAAGAATAACATACCTTTTTTAAATCAGGTTTATCATATATAGCACCATTGAAATACGTCATATGGTGCATCATGAAAATTCCACAATCATTTGTTCCTTTAAAGTGTAATGTTCTCCATGGCAAATCCACCTCTTCCATTTCATAATTTTCAATCTCAGCAGCCCTGGGATATTGTTTTCGAAGAAGATATTTGCCCATGCAAGACTTCTGCAAACAGAAATATATAGGTTTTAGATTGTACAACAGATAGTTATATCGTAACTTTATTAAAAGGATATACCATCAATAGAGCAATCTTCTTGTACTTGTTATCATTGTTTTCATAGACCTGGTTGTCAAGATAATGCACTTTCTTGTTTGCAAAGTTTATTGCAATACAAAAGTAGTGCTGGGACAACCAGACAGGAACAAATATCTACAATGAAAAATAATAATAATTGTTAAACTAATACTATATAGTTTAATAACTAATATTGTCCTATATTAAAACAGTATATTAATAACAATTAACATACCAAATCAACTACATTGAGAACTAGTTCCTGCAATGAAAACCAAGAATCCCAAATATTGAAGATATTCTGCTCCAGTACTTCCATCTTCTTCGAATCTTTCTCTTCTAGCAGTTCAATCATGTACATCTGTAAAAAAACACAACAATTTTAAGAATAGAAACAAATAAAAAACAGACTACAAAAAAAAATGAAATTATACTTACGGAATGATCAAGTGTAAACACAAATCTACTTAAACCATCATTTGTAGATTTGTTCAGTATTAACGCCCATGCGTTCAATACACACGATTCGATCTGTGCATTGGGGAACAAAGAGAGCATGTCTTTTCTATAAAGAATGAGGAGTGGTCCATGTCGAAATAGAGTTTCACTGTAAATATAAACATAAAGATTTAAAAATACTGGAAAATATTAAATTAATAAGTACAAATCACAGAACTTACTCATCAGTGTCATGATGCTCATCAAAAAATGCATAGTCAACAAACTCTTTCAATTGCACATCCATTTTGCTCAGAAATCTTCCCATCCTACGAAAGAAATTTGACACAAATCCATTCTTCCGATCAACATGGATCAAAGTTTCTTTCTCATATCCCTTCCTCTTATAGGACATTGACCCATAAACCTCAGAAATTTCCTCAGTATTCACTTTATCAGGATCATCTATATTTTCAGTTGGAGTTGCAGCAAGACTGTCATCATTGGCTTATGGTGAAACACTCAAATGCAGATCAAATGAAGGCATCTCATTTATATCTGCTGCAACTTCAGAACAACTTCCTTCATTTATGTCCGCAGCAACATCAGGACAGCTTCTTTTGTTAATGTCCGCTGCATTTGAGGAAGGGATATCTTCAGTAAATTCAGGACATGTTCCTTCATTTGGCCCCACTTTATTTGATGGAACATTCTTCTCCTTATTCATGAAATCAAGAATGATTTCATCGATGACCTTGTGTACTTTCTCATCTGAAAAAAAATTCTGAGAGTTGGACATCTCTTCAGGGTCACTCTCCTTCATGGATTTGAAAATTGATATGTAGTGGTGAGATACCACTGAAATATCTCTCTTGAAAAGAAGAGAAATCCTGTCCATTTCCTAAACAAAAAAGAATAAATATACTCAAAAAACAACATATGTAATCATGTTATAGAGTTAACAACATTACTAACTTATACTTAACAGTATTACTAACTAATACTTAACAGTATTAGTTAGTAATAGTTACCAGTATTACTAACTAATACCTAACAGTATTACTAACTTATACATAGCAGTATTACTAACTTATACATAGCAGTATTACTAACTTATACATAGCAGTATTACTAACTAATACTACTTAGTATTAGTAAGTTATACTTAATAGTACTACTAAGTAATACGAAGTAGTATTAGTTAGTAATAATTAACAGTATTACTAACTAATACTTAACAGTATTACTAACTTACACTTACCAGTATTACTAAATAATACTGCTTAGTATTAGTAAGTTATACTTAACAGTACTACTAAGTAATACTAAGTAATATTAGTTAGTAATAGTTAACAGTATTACTAACTAATACTTAACAGTATTAGTAACTTATACTTAGCAGTATTACTAACTTATAATAACAGTACTTAAATTTCATATAACACTATTAAGTCAGAAAACTTACATCTTTAGCAGCAATCTTTATTTGTTCATCATTCATCTCATCCTTCATCAATTCAAAACTGATAAATTGGCCAATTCCTTCTCTTTTTGACTCACCAGCTCTCTTTTTGGCCCTTTCTTGATTCACTTCCTCTTTTCCATCCTTCTTCCCATTCTTGCTAATAGGATACACATCATTTACAAGTTCACCGTCACCATACGATCCCGCAGCAGCCTCTTCAATGCATCTTTTATGCAGTTTGTCGTCATTCCAATGCTGAATTAGAGACAGTGAAGAAGGTGCAGCAACACCTTTCCACTTCAGTCTATGCATATAGACTATTTGCAGGAAGATTGTACAGTCGGAAATATTTTTCGATTGTGTGTTATTATACACATAAACACCTTCACACAATCTTTCCAATATATATTCACACCAATCAAACTGAGATATTCTATCAACATCTTCTAATGACTTCAACACACTAATGTTTACTGTTTTGTTACAAGTTGGAGTCAAAAATGAATACAAAGCATACAAAATAAATAATCTTTTAAAATCATCACCACCACAAGAAAAACGACTAACTATCAAATCATATAAAACTTTAACCTGAACACTAGCTTGTACCCCCATATCCCTAAAATGCTTAAGTAATACCGAATCTTCATGCTTATTAAAATTTATCACAGGAGAACCTACATTTCTAGGCAACATGAACACATCATGAACATCATCTGCAGTGATCACAAAACTTCTGTCTCTTCCTACAGACAACATCCTACTACTTCCGTTAAAGCTCCTCACCAGCCAACGAATCATATAAAGATTCGCACATTTTGTGATCGACATAGAGAGTAAACCACCAAAACCAATGTCAGTAATATCCTTCTTCTGCTTGTCAGATAACTAACAGATCAAATTGTGTAGACCCTTAGGCCTAGATTGTGTCACAAAATCACTGCCCAATAAAAAAACAATGAACATTATAAGCTACAAACATAAACAGTATTAGCCATAAAGCTTAACAGAATTAGTATCAACCATAAACAGTAGTAGCTATAAGACTTAACAATATTAGTATCAAACATAAACAGCAACAACATAAACATTATTATACATGTTTTATAACAGTATTAGTATCCAACATAAACAGAATTAGCTATAAGATTTCACAGTATTAGTATCAAACATAAACATAATTAGCTATAAGACTTAACAGTATTAGTATCAAACATAAACAGTATTAGCCATAAGACTTAACAGTATTAATATCAAACATAAACAGTATTAGCTATAAAACTTAACAGTATTAGTATCAAACATAAACAGCAATAGCATAAACATTATTATACATGTTTTATAACAGTATTAGTATCCAACATAAACAGTTATAGCTATAAGACTTCACAGTATTAGTATCAAAACATAAACAGAATTAGCTATAACACTTTACAGTATTAGTATCAAACATAGACAGTATTAGCCATAACACTTAACAGTATTAATATCAAACATAAACAGTATTAGCTATAAGACTTAACAGTATTAATATCAAACATAAACAATAATAGCATAAACATTATTATACATGTTTTATAACAGTATTAGTATCCAACATAAACAGTATTAGCTATAAGACTTCACAGTATTAGTACCAAAACATAAACAGAATTAGCTATAACATTTTACAGTATTAGTATCAAACATAAACAGTATTAGCCATAAGACTTAACAGTATTAGTATCAAACATAAATAGTATTAGCTATAAGACTTAACAGTATTAGTATTAAACATAAATAGTATTAGCTATAGGACTTAACAGTATTAGTATCAAACATAAACAGAATTAGCTTTAAGACTTAACAGTATTAGTATCAACACATAAGACTTAGGTATATGACTTAACAGAGTACATACCAAACATCATAGTAAGAGTTGTCAATGGACTCCTTCAATTTCTTGTCAATGGCTTCCTTCTTCGGAGCCTTCTTTTTCTGCGCAATTTGTTTCAAATATTTTTTCACTGGCCTTTTAGATGATTCGTCAACTGCATCACTCTTTGACATCCTGGTTTTCATCTTGGAAACTGTATAACATTGCAAGCATCAATAGTCAAACATAATCTCACTGTTTAAACTTCAAACAAACAGAAGCACAAAATTCAAAGAGCAGAATGAGCATACATATTTTCTTAGGCAAAAACTTTTCTCATTCAGTATTCAGCATCTATCAGAGAACATATATACTGAACTACTACATTATTTCTCCCAATTTTATGTAAGATTTAATTAAACAAAATAGCAGAAACTTACACTAATACTGTATAACAATTACACTAATACTGTATAACAAAATACACTAAGACTGTTTCATTAATACTTTACTAATCTAAGAAATACATAAAAAACAGAAACACATGCAAATATGTGAAAAATAGAATGAAAAACCTCTCATATTGCAAATGGTATATCTTCTCCTGTTCAAAATCACACTTGTAAAGTCATTTTCAGAGATTCAATAATATGTCAAAACCACACAAAATAAAAATGCGCGAAGAACACACAACACATACGTGTGAATAACACAGAAAGGTGAAAAAAAATATAGAACACGAAGTGTAAAAATAAATCTCGAAAAACAAAATAAAATTCAGAAAACTTACCGTTGAAGAAAGTAAATCAAAATCCATACAACGAAAACCTAAAATGTAGAAACAAACAGTATATCAGACGATTGAAATACGATTGCATGTAGGGTTAAATACACAAATTCAAAATTAAAAAATGTTTTCGAGATTGAAATTGGGGGAAAACTAGAAAGAAAAGTGGCAAAATGTTTAACTTTTAAACTGATTGCATGTAAGGTTTAAACAAAATCTCAGAAACTTACAGAAATCGGGGTTGAAGAACAAACCGCAGAGAAGAAGAAGGACTACAACTTCGAACTGAAATCGCACTTCAAAACAAGGTTTGCACTTCGAATTAGGTTTGCGAAGAGAAGAAGACGATTACAACTTCGAACTGAAATTCTGAATGTGACTGAATGTGAGAGAGAAGAAGATGAGTTTCTTCTTCGAGTCGCGCGAGTTTTTCGAAATACTCTGTGCGTGTGTGAGAGGGAGAATATATTGTGGGCTTTTTAATTGAGTTTTGGCAGGAAAATGAATTGTTGTTTGGATGTGGGCTGGAAAATAAATATTATTGGGCTGGAGAATATATATTATGGTGGGCTGGAGAAAATATATTGTGGGTTGGATGGATACCAAATTATGGTGCACGGATCCTAGATCCGTGCACCTTGTGCACAAAAGTTTTTGCGCATTAAAAAATAGGTGTATAAAAAATGTTTACAAGGAGAATACAATCAAAAGATCACAAAGAAATTTACAAAATATACAAAAATATATTCTAATTATTATTTTCCTTTGTCACTCACATCCCCTTCAAATAAACTTTCGATTCACTATTTTAGTTACAATATATATTATGAGATTTTAATATTCAGATCTCCGATTCACTTAATATTATTAAAGCCTAACACATTCTTTACATAATAATCTGTAAATTCACAATTATATAATCTTCTACAAATATATGATTCTCATAAATTCTTATGAAAATTTAAATGTTTCATTCTCAATTCTATCAACATTATTAATAAGTAATATTTATTTCATTACAATTAATTAGTTTGAAAATTCATAAAAATTGTCAATATAATTACAATTTGCTTTTTAATAGTATTTTTTTTCTCAACTTTTATATTTCTCACATCCACATTTTAAGTTTTACAATCAAGTAAACTAAAAGAAGTAATATCCAAAGAAAAGATTTACATTCAAGAACTTAAACAAATTAAACAACAAACAACCTCATCTATAAAATCTGAAATATGGCATTTGCCAACTATTAACTCAGCAAAAATATTATCAACAACTCATATATATGCATAATATCCAAAAACAAAACAACTTTTAACATCCCTAACAACACAACCTAAACCAGCAGCCAAACCATTTCCTTTAGAAGTACCCATCAGAATTGAGTTTAAACCATTCAACATTTGGGGGTATCCAGTTAACAAGTAAAGAAGTCCTACAAATTTTAACTTTAACAGAGAAGTTCGATTTTTTAACAATGAACCAATAATCATTCCAAAATCCAGCAGGAATGAGATTAGCAAAATGGGCAATAGGCAACTTACCCAAAATCTAATGTTGGACAGAAGCAACATGGGGTTTTTACCTTCAAATTGACACAAGTTCCTGAAAATCCAATTCTGCCACAAGATAATCAAAGGTAAAATAGAGCGAATATGATCATGTGTCTCCTTTTAAAGAACCAGAAGGAAAGAAACTGATCCAAAGTACGATGAACAGGTAGCTTTAAGTGAAGAATTGAGGCATAAAAATTCCATATCTGTTTAGCAAAAGTGCAATCCAAAAATAAAGGTGCAGACTGTTTTCACAATTTTCAGCACATAAAAACGACCTCAAAACCTTTTTTTTCCTGGGATTATCATCAAGAGGCAAAAAAGTATTGACTAACCTCCAAATGAAAAAAAAACATGATTAGAAGAAAGAGTTTTAGGCCACGTCATTAACCTCCAATTTTGGATAGTTTGGTGAGGTCTTAGTGCTTCCCAAGTAGAATTAAAAGAGAATGAATGTCCAAATAGGGATATTAGGAGAATTATGGTCAATTTTAAGCTCCTGAATAGAAAGAAAAACATGATTAGGTAGCATGTGAGCAATAGATGAAAAATTCCATCCGGAGTAGGTCCAATAATTAGAAACTTTGTTGTTATATTCAAAAGCATCCACAAACTGGTACAGAGGCCCATGAATAGTCCACTTATCAAACAAAAAAGAAATATCACATTTACCTAATTTAAAAAAAATGTGACTCGGTAAAATCAGACCAAGCAGAAATCTTTTTAAGGAAGTGAGAGTGATTCTGTTTAGGTTCAAAGTTTATAGGATGACATTTTTTAAAGTACTTCTCTTTAAAGTAGAGAAACTTCAAAGAAGAAGTTCCTAAGGTCCCACCAAGCCTGAAATTTTCTATTATAGGATGACATTTTCTATTATCCGTCGAGCTCCCTTCAGAAACAAACACACAGGCAGCCTTCATATCCAAAGGAGGCGAGAATTCCACGTCTCAACAGCATTTGACGTCATGAAGTTAAATCTTCAAATACGGCAGTTAACGCGTGACCATCTACTCTTATTTGTTTTGTTTAAGATGTCGAGTGCACCTTGAACGTTCAATGCATTCAGACTGCTCATATACCTGAAAAAAACAAGAAGATAAAATTTTGGATACTTTAGAAGGACAACATGTCTATATATAAAGATCAAGTGAATTATTTAAACTGAATGAGATTATAAATTACCTCTCGAACTCATCACGATCATAATAATATGCAGCCCTCTTGAAAAGTCCTACCAAATGTGATACATGTCTCGTCAAATTTTATTGAAGATTAAAACAACACAACTCAGGGTTGCTTCTGGGTATGCTTCAGTGATGGCATTACTAATGCTAACGTGTTGACCAGACACAATAAGCAGTTGATCTGGGCATCCAACTGCTGCATGGATATTTTTTAAAAACCATGTCCAAGATTCATTATTCTCCACATTTCCTATGCCAATTACGAGAGGAAATATTTGATCGTTCTCATCTTGTATAACAGCGACAAATTCAATACCTTTATACGGACCTTTCAAGTGACACCCATCCACCATAATAACCGGCCTTGAATATCTTTGATATTCCACAATTGAGGCGCCCAATGCAAAAAATATGAATTCAAATTTTCCATTCACATCTGTCTCCAAGTCTGTATAAGTACCAAGTAAGATGGAAGCATCCAAAACGATTTCTTCAGATCACCGTATGCAAGTCTCATTGCATGACTTTCTGTCTTCAATGTGAACTTATAACTGAGAGTCAAACCATGTCGTCGGTTCATTTCTTCAATGATCCCACTCGGCCCGAGATTCGATTTCTCTTTCAAAGTGTGTTCGCAAAGTACTCACCGATCAAAGTAGAAGAAAGTCGACGTGGAGAACTATGGTTCAGATCGGAAGAACAACTGTGTTACAAAACACTCTTTGAGATTTTCCAAATCTCATGTTTCTCGGTTGCATTGAGTATGAAAGGACAATCGTTTTTTGCTACATCTCACATACCATCTGTGTTTGTTCGAATGGTCCACCCGATATTCAACTTGATTCTCCAAATGGTAAAACACAACAGCATTCTTCAATTCAACCTTACTGCAAAAGGTGAATCCTTTTTGCAGAATGTGTGTAGCTAGCTCAGTGTTTTCAATTTGTGAGAAATTCGGTGGCTTGATTTCCCACATATCTTTTTGCAGAATGTGTGTAGCTAGCTAAGTGTTTTCAATTTGTGAGAAATTCGGTGGCTTGATTTCCCACATATCGGGGATAAATCATTCTAGGCGTAATATGTATGTGCAAAATTTCTCATATTCCTCTCGTTGCTCTATATCCAAAGCATTCTCCTCATTTTCATTTAATTCGAAGCCATCTACTTCATTGTCCAAATCTACATACAGATAGATATAATTACAAATAATGCAACTTGAAAATCAACTTTGAAAATTATTTGAAATAATGAAGAATATAAAATTACCACTTCGTTCATCATTTTCTTGTTCTGGTCTTCTTTCACTTGCTGCTTCTGCAAATTATTCACGTGGTTGCACCTAATTTTCTCCATAACCTGTCGGAAGCATGTTTAAGTCGAGTCTACCTAATCCACCGAAGTCAGCACGACCAAACTCTGATATTAGACACGATTCCCACTATCTTCCCGAAGAAGTCCCAAAATAAGTATTTTCATTTTGATTCGGTATTGCCCATCTTGCATGAAATCCCTTGTCATTTTGTAGTTCAAAATGAATAGATGAAAAATAAGAATTTTGTTCGGTATTCACATTTGAGTTTGGTTCTAACAATATAGGGTTAAATGTGGATTATGCAAAATCCACGTTTAACCCTATATTCTTAGGAATGATAGGGTTAAACGTCAATTTTGCATAATCTCCGTTTAACCCTATCATACTTAAGAATATAGGGTTAAACAGGGATTTTACATAATCCTCGTTTAACCCTATAACGGCAGATTACTTAACAATATAATTTTAAATGGGGATTTTGCATAATCTTAACAATGTTACACGAAAATTTAACTATTAAACACACATTTCTTGTTTCCACGATAATTCTTCAAACCTTCAAAGTGTCAATCAACGAAAAAAAATTTGAGAGAATTTGTTCTTTAAAATGTTGTATGATAATTTCTTACTATAATTATCAACCTTATATACACGAATAAAGTGAATAAACAGGAATATTACCAGTTGATTCACAGTAAATAATGAGAACAAAAAAAAAAATTTGGTGTAATAGTTGCATGGCCAATAAATAATAAGAACAAAAAAATAAAAAAATTGGTGTAATAGTAAATAATAGTTGCATGGCCAAAATAATAGTTGCATGGCATCACCTTAAAAAATTAAAAAATATCACTTGTCATTTCAGCCACTATTCAAATTTGACTTGGATCAAAAAAGTGGTAGAAAGAGATCCAATATTATATTTGATTATATATTGGATAATAGATTATATTTCTCATGATATATTGGGTATTTTCCTCTTCTATTATTATTTTCTGTCGGCCAAGTCAACGACTCGACTTGGGAAAGACTTGGCAATTCAACGAATGAACTTGACTTGGGAAAGACTTGGACTCTTCACTTGATGTGATTATAAAAATACTTCTTTAATTAAAAAAATATTTCATTATATTACAATAAAGTAATGATTACTCCAGTATATATTTTTAGTTAATCAAACTACATTGGAATCAGAAATATTATATAATATATTTTATTTGTTTCATTATGGAACGAATATTATTTAAATATCAATAAAACATGATAATTAAACATCAGTGATATTTGTTGTACCTGAACAGGACTAACCAAGTGTTAAGATTTCCAATTCAAATGTGTACACCTCTTTTCTTCTCTTTTTTTCTCAAAGCATTTTTTTAGATATTTCTGCTTTAAATTCTTTCAACAATAAAAACAAATAATGGTCAAATGTCTTGCCCCAAAACCGCGTTCCTTTCAATTCATTGACAAGGAGCTGCTAATTCATCACTATTCTTACTCTTATTAGAGAGGCACACAAGAGAGAGAGAGAGAGAGAGAGAGAGAGAGAGAGCAGCATCATTATTGAAGGAAAGTGATCAAGCATAAGGTGAGCACTTTATTACTAGAATTATTGAAGAATATGAACCTGAATTTCAAACATAACTGATTTTTCATGAAGCACTTGGCAAAATGTTCAGAAAAATATAGTCTCCATATCATGAGGTTATTGGTCAAGTGATTGCACAGTTCATATAATTAACTTCATAAAAAAGAGTACATATTCACTGTTTAAAACAAATCCCACACAATCTGTGTTTTTCCTTTTCTTTTGCCACGTTCTTGAATTTCATTTTGTTGTGCCTTGAAGTACCCCTAACATGATTGTAATGCTATTTTCGATCTCATAAATTTAGTCACTAATTGTCACAAGACCATTTTACTGATCATTTAGTTACCTTTTACTGATCTCATAAAAACAAAAAAAGGTATTGGTACAAAGTGGCTAATAAAATAGTTTTGTTACCTATACACCATAGTGGCTAAAAAGCCACATTTGCACTATGCACTGATCATAATTAAAACACTGTAACCATAATCATAACAATACAAGAGACTGGCAAAATTGATACTTAGACATTTCATACCAGATATATGATTATGCTGATGTTGAGCATCCACAGCTTTACCTGTATCTGCCATGTCTATGGATATCTACTTCCCCCCTCCTCTTCCATCAACGGATTTCTACTTCCCCCCTCCTCCACCATCAGTCGACGGGGGAGCAAGAGCTGCAGGTAAAATTCAAATCATTCACTAACAATAACGCAGTTTTGATGTATGCACATGTGAAGTTAACATCCTTAATATAGCAACATTTCATGTGTAGCTATAATTACCAGCTTAATAATACTAGCAGTTATCGGTGTCATCTCATGCTACTGTGCAAAGAAGATGAGGAGAGCAATAGTATCGGACCTAAGAGCAGCAGTTGCCCCACCACCACCATTTAGTGTGATAAAAGTCTGGGAAGTTGATGCCCCTACAATGGAGAGATTCTTTCGAGAATTGGCTGAGGAAAAGCCGATTCGTTTCACTGCTCAACAACTTTACACTTTCACAAACAACTACTCTATAATGTTGGGATGTGGAGGTTTCGGAAAAGTGTACGAAGGGCAGTTCCCTAACGGAGTGAAAATTGCAGTGAAAGTCCTCAATAAGGTTGCAAACCGGGGTGTTGAGGAGCAGTTCATGGCAGAGGTAGGAACTATTGGGAGAACTCATCATATAAATTTGGTGAGACTGTATGGCTTTTGCTATGATCAGTTTATGAGTGCTCTTGTTTATGAATTCATGGAGAAAGGATCACTGGACCAACATTTGTTCAGTGAAAACGGAGAATTGGAATGGGAGAAGCTGCATGAGATTGCTGTTGGAACAGCAAAAGGCATAGCATACTTACATGAGGAGTGTCAGCAGAGGATAATTCACTATGATATAAAGCCGGGAAATGTTCTTCTTGATGCGGGTTTTTCGCCAAAAGTTGCAGATTTTGGCCTGGCAAAGCTCTGCAATAGAGATGATACACATGTTAGTATCACAGGATACAGAGGGACTCCCGGGTACTCAGCCCCCGAGTTTATGCTTAAGAATTTTCCCATTACCTATAAATGTGACGTCTATAGCTTTGGAATTCTACTGTTCGAGATAGTTGGAAGAAGGAAAAACACGAGAGGTGGAGGCGATGAGGAGAGTCTCAATTGGTTCCCAAAGGACGTGTGGGAAGAGTACGAGAAGGGTGAGCTAGCAGCATTGATAGAGGCTTGCGGGATAAAGGAGAACGATAGAAGCAAGGCTGAGAGAATGGCTGAGGTGGCACTTTGGTGTGTCCAAGATTCACCAGAGGCAAGACCACCGATGAGTGCTGTGGTGAAGATGCTCGAGGGAGGAGTTGAAATTATGCCACCACCTAAACCATTTCACTACTTATTTTCAGTGGAAAGCAATGTGCTCAAACCACCGAGCAACTCTGAGATTGCATCAGGATATACAACAAGTGAAGGATTGAATTCGTATTGGTACAAGGACACCACAACTCCCATAATGTCCAAATACGAGATACAAATTGCCTCTTCATAGAATACAGATGGATAGTCAGTCTCCCACATTGTTTTCCATTGGCTACTCATCGACTTAGACATATGTCAATTAGGTTAATTATGGCTTGCCACCCAAATTATGATCTTTTTTTGATCTTTAATTCCCTTTTTTTGGTGCAGTTTGCAACCTAAAGTACTTGATTTATCACACTTTGCAACCAAAAGTGCATCATTAATCACACTTTGCAATCTTATGTACACAAAATTTGCAGATATCTCTGGCCACTTTTTTGCTGGAATATACAATCACATGCATTGCACTTAGTGTTTTGATGGGCTTTTCAGTCTTTTTAGCACAAATAACGACAAAACCATTATAAATCCCATTATGCTGTTTCTTATAATTCAGATTGAAAACTGTAACAAAAAAAAAAGTGCGAAAATTATCATAATTTGGGTGGCAAAATCAAATTAACCTCCCGTAAGTATTAGTAGGTATTTAGGATCAATATGGAAAACGGCAATAGTGGACATCTAATCCTAGTTGGTAATATATAGTTCACAGCTTGAGAGTGTTGTGATAGCATTATTATCTTCACGGTGGTGGAGTTTCAGTATCAGGTTAAGAAAAGGGCAATGAGAGTGCAGCCAAATTGCTGTGCATTTTCTTCTCAAAAAAAAAAAAAAAAGTTGTACATTACCATAATTTTTCATTTAACAAATCCAGAAAACTATCTGTTTTACATTCATTTCTAGCACAACAATTTTAAATTTGTTTCAAAAAAAATTATTAGCACGAAATGCCTTGCTTGTTCCATTCATGAGGCAAACTACAGAACTTCCATTGCATTGCATTATGCTATTATCTCATAAGAATATTCTCATCCCTGCTTATCAAACTGTGATTTCACAATGGTAAAAAACGATATGCTTCACAGTTAACAACTACAGCCTCAAAACATTGCCTCAAGGCTAACTCCTAATCATCAAGTTCAAATAAAGTATAGTGATGCAAGGAGGATTAAAATCAAAAGCTGCAGAGGCAGGAAGTGAACATACATGTTCTGCAGTGAAGCAAGTTTATGTGAGAACATACTTTAATCCTCTTCACTCTTGATTCTCCATTGTTGATCATTGCTGAAAAGGTCATCCAGTGGACCATAAACAATCATGTTGGGAAAGAGTTCTAAAAAGTCATCCTTCACCTTCTCCCTCAGTTCAGGATATGAGAATAACCCTTTTAATATGACACGAAAAGGCAACGATAGCGGGGGATCAGGAGAACATCTCATTTCGTCATGTATCCGCATTGCTTCATCTGGCAATCCATTGTCCAAAAAAGCCCTGACAAGGTCTCCAAAAGTATGCTGATCAAAATGGACTTCCTCTCTTTTCAAATCCTCCCACACAACCCTTGATTCATCGACCCTTTTGTTTCTGGCAAGCATCATGAGCATATCCCAATAGAAAAACATATCAGGTCGATACCAAGTTTCTTTCCGCACCACATCATACAACTGTTATACAAAGAATGAGTCAATCAGTAATGTTACTCTACATACTGTTTGTATGTAAATAAATCCAAAGGCCACTTATGGTCAAATCAAATTCTGCAAATCTCCCTCTCTATATCATGATTTCACATCCAAACAAACAGCATAAATGTGATCCTAATTCCTATAGCAGAATGCACAATAGAAGCCACAGTAAAAAAAAAAAAAATGCATCGATAGAAAATCTAAAAAACAATTCAATCCGTAAGTAAGTACAGATCGATCCTTTCTTCTTACAAATCACTTTGAATTGGGAATCTTGTAATCATTAACTAATCATTCAATTACACAGCTCATTTATAGTCCTTGGAAGTATGTATATATCTCTTTTTAACAGAATTCATACATCACAAATAATAAACTTGCTCGTAAGTTGATTATTGGACAATTTTCGTACGAGCAAACAGACATAAACAACATAAACAACAATCACCAACATTGTCAAATCAAGACCATATTTTTAAAGATAACATAAATCCTTTTCTGAATGAATCATACCACAAGAAGTTGAGCAATAGAAAAGGTTATGAACAACAAGCAAACATCAACCTTGAAAATTGAAGAACCAACAGCAAGATACATTAAGAAAGCAATATCTAATTGTATAAAAAAAATTAACTAATCATAGAAAGTAAAATGATATTACGAAATCATGGGGGGCTAAGCATTCCATCTAGAGCATCAGGCGTTGTTCAACAGTTAAATTAAATTCTCCAGATGAAATATATTTGTCAGCATAGTTATCTAAGTTCAAATTAGTTATTCAAAAACATCCCCATCATCCTCAAGATCATTAAAATTCCACCAACAATATCTATTATCTTCATATACAAAAAGTGCTAAACATATTTGTTCAGTAAGTGGCAACTTTGATTTCGAACTCATCCTCAAATCCTTCAATTCAAACATAACATAATTGAATCAAAAAGACGAACAAAGAAGAAAATTACACGACTTTCATGGAGAGAACGACGAGGTTTTGGCGCTGAAACTCGACAAGGACCGCAACAAGGTCGGACCTGAGTAGGCGGGAAACATTAGTCTTCATGAACCGCTCGAACCGCACAGGGTGGTGCTGTAGGCGTTTGAGCTCCTTAGCCACCATTAAACCCTTTTTTCCCATCTCTTTCTTCCGCCGCCATATCGACAAGCTGGGGCTGGAAGCTGCCCCGCTGATAACGTGCCTAGTTCCGCTTGTACGAGGTTGAAGGTGCAGCTGCAGTTGGCGTGGAGCCTGCCGCAGCAGATTCTGGCCTTGACGCCACATTCACTACCATTGTCAACTTATATTGTTTTCAATATATGTTGATTGCATATACTTGCAGCAGTGAGAACCTGCAGAAAATTACAGAAATAATTTAAAAAAGCTTGGTCGATTACAAAACTATTGAATTTTGACAAAGGAAAAGGAAATTTTCGAAGAGGCATTTCATCGAACAAGATACCTGCATTTTTTCAGTTACAAAAGCTGGCACGATTATAATTACATTCACCGCGCCATTATGAGTACCAATCAACTATAGTTGCGAAGCGATTAATATTAAGAAAATAGACTAAAAGATTAAACAAATTACCTATTGCTGAGTTTTGAAAACTGTTTTGTTTGTGAATAAATGTTATGCACAAAGAGATTAATGGGCAATTTGTCTCTGGGTAGAACTTTAAGCCGGGTTATCTAATTGCAACTCATAACTACATATATAGTTATATAATTGTGCGAGTTATATCT
Organism: Scutellaria minor; assembly: GCA_954870855.1. Lineage (NCBI taxonomy): Eukaryota > Viridiplantae > Streptophyta > Magnoliopsida > Lamiales > Lamiaceae > Scutellaria > Scutellaria minor. The sequence continues at coordinate 16,610,963 of OX940729.1, read as the reverse complement.
ATTTTACACTATATAAGTATGAATGTTTCGTCCATTTTTCATAATGTCAATTTTAACCTTCCTATATAATTAAATCAAATCAAATTAAATTAGAGTTCTAATAAAAGAAAACTTTTTATTAGGTATAGTAACGTAATTTAATATTTATTTTATTTTTCTATTTGATTATAAAAAAACAAGAGTCCTTTATATTTCAAACTCTTCTTAAAAAAATTACATGTTTTGATTATTTTTCTTTTGTAATTTTGAACATTTTGAATATTAAACTAAAATTAATCTTATATTAATATATATTTAAAGAGTTTTTCAATGATATATTATAAGCATATTTTTGAATAATATTAATTTATACGAAAATTAATATACATCCAATTCTTTAAAATTCAATGACAAATATAATTTAATTTGATATAATATGAAGTTGATATCAATAATTGAAAGGATTTAGTTGAGAATTGAAATATTGAATTGGAAGATATAATGGATTATTAAAAGAAAAAAAAGATTTAGTTTATATATGAAATCGAAGATAGGGAATATCAAATCAAATTAAATTAGAGTCCTAATGAAATAAAATTCTTTATTAGGGATAGTACTGAATACAACTCATAATTAGAGTTCTGAATTGGATGGTGGAGATAAATAATGGAGTTGTATTCAGAACTTCCATTAGCAAAATTTTGACTTAATTATGAAACCAATTTATTATAACTCTAATTTAAAATCCTAACTAATGCTTAGTAAATTAAAGTCTTAATTAAAAAAAATTCTCCATATCTAATTTAATTAGAATTTCATTAGGACTTTAATTTAGAGTTCTAATGAAGGAAAACTCTTTATATCTAATTACATTAGTAGTTTATAAGGATTCATATCTAATTGAATTAGAATTTCATTAGGACTTTAATTTAGAGTTCTAATGAAGGAAAACTCTATATATCTAATTACATTAGTAGTTTATAAGGATTCTAATTTAATATGAACACATTATATATATATGACATATTTGTATTATATATACAACAACATAACAAGTACCATTGACAAGAGCACGATCATATTACGATTATCTTATCAAAGTTTTCATAATTGGTGATAGTGGTTTGTCTTCAAATTTAATATAATCAAAGAAAAGTGGCGATGTCTGAGACGAGTGGAATTGATACCAACCCTAAAATTTGTGACATTCGTAAGATCTAATCATTCTTTGTTAGAATTAAATTTGTTATATTTTTACTTTATCTTCATTTATTATTATTTAATCTTCTTAGATTTAAATTTTTTTGAATGATTGTATGTTTGAACAGCCGACGCCAAATATATATGGCGTCAAAGGAAACTTGCTGGACAAAAGAGAAGATACTAAGAAAAAAAACTATGTAGAACATGTTTTGCAAAATCGTGAAAAGAGACAAGCAACATGTAATTTACAATTGTCAGGGGAACATAAACTAAAAACAATGTCAAGTTGCATTCATTGTGGAGCAACAAGATTTGAGTATAAGTCTCTCACATTTTGTTGTGATAATGGAAAAGTTAAACTTGCAGCTTCAGAAGTTCCAGATAAATTGTACGAACTATACACTTATCAATCGGAAGAAATCTGTTGATTTTCGGAAAGATATATGTTCATATGATTCCATATTCTCTTTCACTTCATTTGGAGTGAAATTGGATAAAGAGCTTGCTTTAGCACGACGAGGAGTTTTCACTTTTCGAGTACAAGGAATGATTTATCACAATCTCCCAAATTTGAGTCTTAATGGAAACAAACCAGCTAATTTTCAGTTATATTTTTTTGATACTGAAAACAAAACTACGAATAAAATGTGCCTTAATTCACATGTATCAAAAGGAATTGTACGGAAACTCACTGAAATACTAGAGGAAAATCCGTGTGCCAAAATCTTTAGAAGACTAACCGAGTATTCTTCTCTAGATGATGTGCAACTATGTATCACAAAAGATGTGAGATTAGATCAATGAGTTTATAATGCTCCGACAGCAGATCAAGTTGCAGCTGTTTGGATTGAGGGAAATAATGATAATGTAGGTAGTGCTCATTTCAGAGACCAATATAGAATAATGCATTATTTTGGATGTTATGACCCTTTACAATACTCTCTTCTATTTCTAAGAGGTGAAATATGATGACACCAAAATATTCATAAGGAGAAATGTACATATTTATGTTATAATATATTTTAAGAACATATATATTTTAAGAAATAATTAACTTTTTTCAAAATTTAATTTTATTAGATTTTTTAATACATATACAATTGCAGCAAATGTACCAAATGTCCTGAATGCTTCTAGACTTACATCAAAGTCTACTCTAAAGGAAATTATCTCCTAAGAGCAAGAAGGTATGTACTACAACATATGTATTCCTAAAAAATCTAATCAAAGAGTTTATGTTCATTCTAATCATTCCAACCATTATTTCTCATAATCAGTTGTCATAAAAGAAAATGCAAAAAGAGTCTCTTGCAGATAATACAGTTGTTATAAGTTACAAATTAGAGATTCAAAACACTCTATTCTATTATTTGCGGGAAAATTGTTACAACAATATGCAGTTGACAGTTATATAAAATTGGAGACAATAAGATTACAATTTTTCCGTTTGAACCAAGCAAATTTGAGAACTGAATTCTACCAAGGGATCATGGATAGTGTTTTTAGAGGTGAATTTTGTGTTAGTGAAGTTTGATCGAGAATTTTTTTCTTCCTGTATCATTTATTGATGGCCCAATGGATATGCGAATGAGATATCTTGATGCAGTGGCGTTAGTTCAAAGATATGGAAAATCAAATCTATTTATCACCATTACTTGCAATCCTGATTGGAAAGAAATACAAGAAAATTTGTACGAAGGTCAAAAAGCTCAAGATTGTCCAGATTTAACTGTGAGAGTTTTCCGAGCAAAATTGCATGACTGCAAAGATCAATTATTTAAGAAACAAATATTCGGAAAAGTTGTTGCACATGTTCATATGGTCGAATTTTAGGAAAGGGGACTACCACATGCTCATCTACTTAAGTTTGTATGAGCATGTGGTAGTCTCCTTTTAGAAAAGGGGACTACCACATGCTCATCTACCACAATTCATCTACCACATGCTGTGAAGTACCTTTACAAGTATATTTACAAAGATCATGATAGAGTGACAGTTAATCTAACCCAAAATGATGGTGATAATGTGATCGATGAAATCAAGCAATTCCAAGATACAAGATGGGTGGCGGCTCATGAGGCATTATGGAGAAATTTTGAATTCAATTTAAATGAGATATACCCTGCAGTTTTCAACTTACAACTTCATCTGCTAAACAAACATTTTGTCATATATTGGAATAATCAAAATTTGGAAAAATTATTGGTGGATGATTATACTTCCAAGATGATGCTCACAGAATATTTTTCTGCATGCATTCAATGCGAAAAAGCTAAACAGTATATGTACAAAGAGTTTCCAGAGCATTATGTGTGGGATAGACAAAAAAAATATTGGAGAGAAAGGAAAAAAAGAGAGAGGTGATTGGACGTATTAATGCAGTAAATCCCACAGAAAGAGAGATATTATCTTCGATTACTCTTAAATCATATGAAAGGGCCAACATCTTTTGAGTATTTGTTGACAGCAGATGGTGTGCAATGCTCAACATTTAAAGAATCTGCACAAAAAAGAGGATTACTTGAAGCAGATGAAAGCATTTTTGAATATTTAAACGAAGCAATAACATTTCAAATGCCACATGAGTTACGAAGACTTTTTGCAATAATATTGGTATTTTGTACACCAACAGATGTCAGAGCTCTATAGATATATATTTCAATGCAATGTCTGAAGATTTCAAAAAAGAAACAAACACGTCGTTGTCTTATAGGGTAGCGAAAACCTTGAAGAGTGTTAATTTTTTTTGGACAGTATGAGAAAAAGTATATATTTGTATGATATCCCAATCACTGCTATGGAAATTGACGATATAGAAGGAGAATGTGGAAGAGAATTATGAGAAGAATTGTCTGTTGAAATTCCTCCTGAAGATCGTGAAGCTGAAACAAAGTTGAATGTTGATCAACATATGGCTTTTACCTTAATATTAGAATCTATTGAAAAAGAAAATGGGGGAGTTTTCTTCATTGATGGACCGAGGAGACTGGCAAGACATTTTTATATCGTGCATTGTTTGCCCATCTTAGATCAAAAAATCAAATAGCTATAGCGACTGCCACATCTAGAGTAGTAGCCGCATTGATGCTAGGAGGAAGAACAACACATTCACGATTCAAAATTCCAATAAATGCAGATGAAAATAGTAAATATTCCATTTCCAAACAAAGTGGTGCCGCAGAATTATTGCGTAAAGCAAATTTGATTTTATGGGATGAAGCTCCAATGGCAAAACGATGGGCAATTGAAAATGTGGTTACATTACTGAAGGATGTTACTAGAAATGATAAAGATTTCGGTGGAAAAGTGATAATTTTTGGAGGAGATTTTAGACAAGTTTTATCTGTTGTTCCAAGGGCAACAATTTTACAAACAATTTCTGCTAGCATGGTCCAATCATATATGTGGCCAAGAATGCAGAAAATATCGTTATCTAAAAATATGAGAGCTGTAAAAGATCCTAATTTTAGTAAATTCTTGCTACGAATTGGTAACGGAGAGGAACCAACAGATGAGGAAGGAAATATCTCAATTCCAAATGAAATGATCATTGAGCATGATAATGAAGAAGATTCTATACAACGACTCATCAATACTATTTTCCTAGACTTACAGAAGAATGCAGAATCAGCAAAATACATGATAGAGCGAGCCATATTATTTGCAAAAACTAAGCAAGTTGATAATTTAAATGATAAGCTGATATCCATATTTCCAGGAGATCCAAAAACTTTTAATAGTTTGGATGAAGCAACTGATGAAACAGATAAACATTATGGAGAGGAACTTTTAAATTTTTTGACTCCAAATGATTTATCTCCTCATAAATTGGTGTTGAAGAGAAATTGCCCAATAATTCTCTTAAGAAATTTGGATCCTTCAAATAGTTTATGTAATGGCACAAGAATGGTTTGCAGAAATTTTAGAAATAATGTAATTGATGTTGAAATCATTTTTGGACAACATACTGGAAAACATGTGTTGATTCCCATAATACCCCTATCACCTGCAGAAAGTGAAGGATATCCATTCCAATTTAGTCGTAAACAATTCCCCGTTAGGCTATGTTTCGCAATGACAATCAACAAAGCTCAAGGACAAACAATTCCTAATGTTGGTGTGTACTTGTCCGAACCTGTATTTTCTCATGGACAATTGTATGTAGCTCTTTCAAGAGGGACTAATATGGCATCCACCAAAGTGTTGATAAATCCAAAAATGGGGAAAAAAGGGGAAAATACAAGAACAAAAAACGTTGTTTACAAACAAATCTTCAGAGTAGGTACACAACAAATCTCTTTTTATACTTTATTTTTTTAATAAATGATTGGTGTTATGATACCTATTCTTTTTTTTAATAATCAAATGTTAAGTAATTTAAACACACTTCAAAAAAATATTAAACAACAAGTGAAGGGAAAAAAAAACCCACAAAATCAACAAAAAAATGGTTCTCATGAGTTTGTCTCTCCACGTACAACGCACGTGTTCTCAACTAGTATATATATATATATATATCATCATAAGTTCAAATAGTTGAGTACCTTTGAATTTGCATGAAATCTGTCCCGTATAAAGGCTTCATCAAAAAAAAAATTTCATACTTAAAAATCAAATATTGTTCAATAATGTACTATAAAATCATTTAAAAGATAATTGTAAATAAATATTTTTTGTATTCACAACACAGTTATATAATTTCCTTGCAAATCTAATGTAATTATTTGGATCATACTTATTTTTACAAATATATTGCAATGTAATTAGATTTGCTAAATTGTATATTTTTATTTTGGAAACGCTCCTTATCTCATTCCAAAAAAATAAATTTATAACATTATATAGAGTAGTGTTTGTGTGTACCAAGTGCATGGGTCATGATCCATGCAATTGGGTGCTCGCAGGTTGGGTCGGGTCCGCCCAGATCCACGCCCAAGTTTTTTTTCTTATGACATAACCTTTATATTAACCGAATATAACATTTATGTTATATTCGTATAACATTTATGTAAAAATATCATAACCTTTAAGTAAAATTACTTAGACTTATTGTATATCCTGATGCACTCTTCGAGTTGGTCGGTGGTTTGAGCACATTGCTTCCCACTGAAAATAAGTAGTGAAAATAAGTGGTGGCATAATTTCAACTCCTCCCTCGAGCATCTTCACCACAACACTCATCGGTGGTCTTGCCTCCAGTGAATCTTGGACACACCAAAATGCCACCTCAGCCATTCTCTCAGCCTTACTTCTATCCTTCTCCTTTATCCCGCAAGCCTCTATCAACGCCGCTAGCTCACCCTTCTCGTACGCTTCCCACACGTCCTTTGGGAACATGGTTCACCGTAATGGCGTTATAACGGACGTGATGGCCTTAACGTAACGGTAATGGCCACCTGTTGTTGATTTGGTTAAAAATGGTCAGCTATATTATTGGGTATGATATTGGCGTGATAACGCCTGTAATGGCGTTACGCGGCGTTATAACGGACAAAACAGATTTTAACGGGTATAAAAGCGGAGATGACGGATAGATGATTGAATTTCAATACTCTATATTCTTTTTTCGATTGAATGTAATATTCTTTATACATGGGTATATTAATATGCATATATACAGTATATCAACTTATTAAGTACAAATGTATCATTGCAACTTGAAAGAATTATAGTAAAAGAAGCTGCACAAAAGCTGATTAGTTGGCTTTGATACCATGCTTTCTTAGAATATTATTAGATATAAAAACAAAGTTGCACAAAAGTGAAAGCTGTAAAATTGACAAAAATAAAGCTGCAATATCTTGTATGCAATATCTTGTATTATCTATTCATTGCACAAAAGAATAAAGTTGCACAAAAGTGAATTTACACTGTCTATTTCACCTAATATGTTGATAAAATTGAAAACTATAACATTACCTCTAAGAATATTGCCTTAGTCGACACCAACAACTACCACTCTTGAAATAGATATCACCAAAACCTGAAAACTTCACCATATTTTCTTACCCCCTCAAACTAGTTGAAAGAGAACGCGAAGTTGGAGGAGAGCTGCAATATATTTAAAGATAAAAATACCAAAAGAAAGGTAATACAAGATATTTAGTATTTGATTTTGAGCGACAAGTTCTATCAGTTAATTCATTGTCCTTTTGAGCGACAAATGAATAATATTTTTACTCTGGAAAATCTAACGTAAAACATTTATACTTTAAAAGATGTTTTATGGTTTGTAGTGAGAAATTATCAATTATCTCTTTCAATATTCAAAGTCTTTACTTATCTATTTATTAACATTTATATTAATAAGAGAATTTAATATCAAATAATTGTATGAATGACATGAGTCCATACGGTTCTTACTTTTATATATATAATAATAATAATAAAGATGCTATATATTTTTCATGCCGAACAACTTTAAATTCTATTTAATTTCTAGCATTACAGGTGATATAATTATTATACAGTAAAATTATAGTGAAATACCAGTCTCTAGTACTACTCTTTCATAAATAATAGTACCAAACTAAATTTATAATAGTATATATCTAAATTTGTAGTTATTTTTTGTGCTAGATTAGCTATTTTTTGTTTTAATTAAGTTACTGATTTCATAATATTTGTAGGATGTCTCCCAAACGTGATATTGGTTGGGATTTTTGTAGTCCTATTGGTGATGGTAGTAGAGACATAAAATGTAACTATTGTGGCAAAACTATAGCCGGTGGAATTACGAGAGTAAAAGAACATATTGCACATGTTTCCGGAAATGTGGAGAGATGTACTAAGACTCCAAAAGAAGCAACTGCAATGATTCGAAAATATATTCAAGAATCCAAAGTTGCAAGAGCTTCATTAAAAAAGAAACAAGAAGCGATAATCGCGATAATTCGAGAAGAAACCAGAAAAGATCGTTTCGTTGACATCGAGGATTGCGATGAAAGCGAGGGTGAATTTAATAATCAATATATCAACCAAGAGAGATTATCACAGAGGGATGAATTGAAGCAATTGAGGAATGTCAGAGAGAAAGCCGCAGAATGGCTAATTACGAGGAAGATATACGTAGGCGATTTCCAGATGGTATATTACATTTATCATTTTAATACATATTTATCCATTTATATAATATATCTAATGTTTATATTTTTTTATTACAGGGCATTCTGGTGTCGGAGCATCGCAGTCCATATCAAGTGTAAACGAGGAACATTTCGCAGTTCTAGTGTTAGGGAAGGACCTAATAAGTCTTCAAGCGGGATTGATTCTTACATGCTCCCATCAAAACAAAAATGTATCAAGAATTGGTTTGCTCCCAAAAAAATCAATGATGTTGGTAAGGCTATTTCGAAATGGTTTGTGTTTAATGATATTCCATTTAATGATGTTGATAGTGGACCATATTACCAATCTATGATAAATACCATTGCTGAGGCTGGGCCAGGAATTAAAGGACCTTCAAGGTGTCAAATAGATGGTACTTATCTTGATGATGAAGTATCTGAAATTGAAGGTTATATATCAACATTGAAGTCTAAGTGGCCAAAATATGGTTGCACAATCATGTGTGACGGGTGGAGTACTAAAAACAGGCATCCCATAATCAATTTTATGATACATTGTGATCGAGCAATGATATATCATACTTCAGTAGACTGCACTAACAAAAGAAAGACAGCTGATTTTCTTTTATCTCTAATGAATAAAGTTATTGATGACGTAGGGGAGCAAAATGTTGTTCAAGTTGTTATAGATAGTGAAGTCGCGAACAAAACTGCTAGAGAAAAATTGATGTTGGAAAGACCACATATATTTTGGTCACCTTGTGCTGCACATTGCATCGATTTGATGTTAGAAGATATTGAAAGGATGATAAAGGTAAAAAAATGTATCGAGAAGGCGAGAAAGATCACAAGTTTCATTTACAATAGTGACAAACTTGTTAATCTCATGAGATCATACACAGAAAACAGAGAATTGCTAAGGCCAGGGATTACCAGATTTGCAACAGAATTTATTGTCATTAAAAGTCTTCTTCGGCATAGTGTGGAGTTGAAGAGAATGTGTACAACCACTGAGTGGGAAACACTCAATAATACAAGTTCGAAAAGAAGAAATGAGGCTGAAAATGTTTCAACTATCATAATGGATGCCAGATTTTGGAAGAGAGCACGAGAAATTTCTTTGGTGGTGGAACCACTAGTAAAGGTGCTCAAACTTGTGGATCAAGATAAGAAACCAACATTAGCTATTGTTTATGAAGCAATGGACAGAGCGAAACTAACAATAAAAGAGACTGTTAAAGATTGGCAAATTTATTGGGATGTGATAGATGAGAGGTGGTACAAACAATTACATCAACATTTGCATGCTGCAGGTAATCTGAGGCTTTATTTAAATATTACATCATATTTTTTAATATATTTAAATTCATTCATTTATTAATTTTTGAAAATTTATATCAGCATATTTTTTGAACCCATCGCTTCAATATTCTGGAACTTGCGTATATACCGATGAGGTCAGAAAAGGTTTGAAAATTGTAATTAAAAGACTTGAACCAAACTTGGATGCACAAGCACAAGCAATGAATGAGGTATATCATCTTGTATATTATTAAAAGTTATAAATATTTCTGCACTTTTAGATAATATATCTGTTAATTATTTTAGGTTAAGTTGTTTCTTGATAACATGGAGAGTTTGGATTTGCACTTGCAGAAAGAGCCATGAAAACAACACTTCCAGGTCTACTATCTTCTTATGTTTTGAACTAAAATTAAATAATCTTATGTAAAAAAATTATGTTATAATTTTATATTTATGTCAGCTGAATGGTGGTTAAACTATGGTGAAGATGTTCCTCATCTGAGAAAAATTACGGTTAAAGTTCTAAGTCAAACATGTTCATCATCTAGTTGTGAGAGAAACTGGAGTACGTGGTCATTGATTCATACGAAGATCCGCAATCGATTAGTTGTTGCTAAGTTGCATAAGTTAGTTTTTGTCCACTACAATATGCAACTAAGAGTGAGGAACTTAATGTATAAATGAGAAGAAGATGATTATTATAGTCCCATTGATCTTAATCATGTGTTCGATGATCATGATATCTTGGATGAATGGACTCAAGAGAATGAACCGCCTGCATTATCACATGATGACATGCAATGGTTAAATGAAGATACTCATGGAGATGAACCAGAAGCTGAAAGTCATACTCAAAGGCGCGTCGGTAAGAGTAATATGTCGCAACCTTCAACAAAAAATAAAGGAAAAAGCGTTGCATTACCCAAGGATATTGATTATACTAGTGATGATAGTAGTGACAGCGATGGGGATGATGGTGATGGCAACGATGGGGATGATGGTGGTCAGATGCTTGATGATAGAAGTGCTCTAACAGGGGATGCTCAACATGATAGTGGCATGTCTTGGGCACAAGGAAAAGAGAACTATTATGTCACTCAAGACACTGATCATGAATATCGTCCGGGGATAGAAGAACAACGTTAGTTTTTGGCAGGCTTGCAAGACTTCTCGAGTGGGACCGATCAATTATATTCTAGTGGAACTTCTAGAAGATATGAAAATGTGGATCACCAAATGCAAAGTCTTGGGTTAGGAGGGTATACTTTGATTATGGTCCTCAGAATACAAGGTATAGTTATGGTTTGGTTGGAGCTCGGCAACCTAGTCATGGATATGGATCTTTTAGATATACTAGTGGGAGACATAGCGTGAATTCATTTCCTACTAGTGCTGGGTACCATGATCATCATTATGGATCTTCTGACAGTACAGGATATCGAGGATTTGGATATTATCATCATGATCGAGAACTACCGTCACAGACAAGTTCAACACGATATGTTGACCAAGATTTATCCAATGCATATCATGAGTATCCACGTGAACAACCTATGCCTCGTCTAACTCATTATGATTATGCACATTTTCCTATTCATCCTGAAAGGGAAGATAATGATTATTTTGAACCACCTCGGCATTCCACGTGGTATTAATAATGTATGTAATTGTATGTTTTATATGTTAATTCTAGTTGTAATATTGTTTTTTTACGTTAATTTAGTAAAAACATAATATAAATAATGTTCATGAAGTTCTAGAAATTTTAGAGTTTTTTTTTTAAATTGTCCGTTACAGTAGCGAAATCTCCGTGAAATTGCAAGGTAACCTTAACGGTGGTCACCGCGATAGTGACCGCGACTGTTACAACGAACTATGTTTGGGAACCAATTGAGACTCTTCTCATCGCCTCCACACCTCGTGTTTTTCCTTCGTCCAACTATCTCGAACAGTACCCTTCAATTTTAGGATAACAGATTTTTCCCCAAGAGGCCCATTGAATCTTATGAATATCCTAACTTGATCCCCACCCCAAATGTCACGCCCCGAAATCTTTTGTTAAAATATCAGAGTTTTACCCGGGCGTGAAGATAGAAAAACAAGGGTCGCTTAACATATACAGAAAGAATTAAGTAAGGGACAACAGAAGATAGAGGTAAGAGACGTTGAGAATCCATCTCATAACAAAAATCGACTTCGTCCGATAACATTCGGTCTCACACCGATAATATACATCATATACAGCGGAAACTACTCATCAGGATCTCCCATCCTCACAAGTACTCAAAAATATAAATACAGAAATATTATAAAAAACGTGAGTTAAACTTAAAACATTGTTTGAAAGTGTTTGTGCGACACATCCTAAATAAACACAAGATCAGGAACAGCACCACCTCTCTCCAACTAGGGTTCGACATGCTCACCAGCTCCTGTAGTGTGAGTACAGAATAAAGGGGTGAGTGCGTGGAATACACTCGTGGGAATAACTCTGCCCCTTATGACTCTCATCAGATATAAAAATACTAGTAAAATAATCTTAAGTCACGTTGCCACAGCACATAAAATGCATAGCAGATATTAGAAATGGCAAGGGACGCATAGGTGCGGGGTTCCCCCGTCTTACCCTATAAACGGTCTCATATACCGCTAGCGTATTTTAAGGACCGCTAGACCTTTTCAGAGTAGTAGAAAATAGCAAGGGACGAACGGAATGCATGATCAAGGTGGACATCAGTCCAACCACAGTAATAATATGGCACAACAAATATATTCACAGCATTTAGTATTCCTCAATCATGCATTTAAATAGGGAAAACTGTAAACAGATAAAAGGATAGGAATTCCCCCCCCTTGTTCGGTGGTACCCACGTGAGTTGATAAATCCGAAAGTCTGATAACTTGCTATCTCAAAACTCAGTCCAATAAGTAGCCTACATAGTTACGATGTTTCTTAGATCTTAAATACTGTATAAATAAAGCTGTAAAAGGTTCCGACGGAAAAACGCTTACTAACGACACGACGGATCGAACGATCTAAAGATTGGAGTTCAAGAAACGAGAGGATCAGATCTGAATAAGGGGCTGAAAAGATAGGAATTGAAATAAGGATCCCAACGCAACAAGAATGAGCTCAATCGGAGTTAAAACGAGCTCAAACGGAGCATTTTAAGTTAAGGGGTAAAATGGTAATTTTGGTCAACGGGTTGACTTTGAACGGGCCCACGGACCCCGATCAACGACGTCTCGTCATCGACGACTCAATACGGTTGAACGACGGAAAGAGAACGAGGTTCGGATCAAAAACACGGTGTCGGATGCGCGTCGGCACCCGACGGGTGCGAACGGGCGCGCACGGTGCGCGTGCGGGTTCCCGACACCCGACGGCTGCCGAGTTTTCTCGGCAGCGGGTGGCCCGTCTCGGCAGCTGCCGAGTTTTCTCGGCAGCGGGCGCCCAGATTTTCCCGACGTCGGCCCTGCTCACCTGTCACTTTCCCGGCTCCGCCCGGCGCGGCGGCGCCACCTCCAGCCACCACCACCTACCTCGCCGGATACCTCGCACCGCCGGCTACCATCTCCGGCCGTCCATAGCCGGATTCCGGCATGAATAGTGCCCGGAAATTACGCCGCAAAATCCTTCGAAGTCACATTTTTTCCAAATTTCAACTCCAACCAAAACTCCGGCCGGCGACTTCCCGTCGCCGGCGACCACCCCCAACACCTCCGCCGGCGACCCCTCGTCGCCGGCAACCTTTCCCGACCAACCAAACATCCTAACACAGCCTATACATATACATGTATATACACACACTCACACGTATAACATACACACACACACGGCTTCCCAGCCTTGGCCGGCGGCCACCTGCCGCCGGCGACCACCGGCGTTCCCCCAGGCCTTGGCCGGCGACCCCCGTCGCCGGTCACCACCAACACCGTCCATGCACACATACACGCACACAGGAAAACACACACACACACACACATCGCAAGGTGTTATCACACACACACACACCCACGGTTCTTGCTTGGCCGGCGGCCACCCGCCGCCGGCCCCCTCCACCTGAGCCCTCGCCGGCGACCTCCCGTCGCCGGCCCACTGGTCACTCATGGCGGCGCCACCATGCGCCGCCCACAACAGCGAACTCAACATACACACACACTAGCACACCTAAACCCACACACACATGCACGTTCATACATATACACCTACTGTTCCGGCCATGCGCCGCCACCCACGGCGGCGCCACCTCCCCGACATCACCACCACACCACCAGCAGCTTCTCCGGCCACCGCTCCGGCAAGAGGACGAGGAGAGAGAAAGAAATCAGAGGAGAGAGAAAGGGTGAAGGGGTTAGGGTTTGGGGGCTGTTTTTCGCCGTTTTCCGGCGAACGAGAAATCGGATTTGAAATCCGAGACCTATCCTAGATTCGTCTCGTCGAGACGAACGTCATGTGCGAAAATCGTCCGATTCCGACAACGTTGAAATTTTCCGGTGACCGGCCGGCGGCGCCGCCGCCGCGCCGGCGGCGGCGCCGGCGGCAGCGCGCCGGAAAACAGAAAGACAGAAAAGAAAAGACGAGAAAGGAGAACTTACGTGTTTTCGTCGGGTTCGGCTCGATCGAAGAAACGGTGATTTTTGAATCGAAATCACCTCTATTTATAGAAATCCGAAAGTTACTATTCACGTGAAAAATCTAAGTTACTGTTCATAGTTGACTTTTCCGGGTTACTATTCATCATGTCTATCTCGTTACTATTCATCGTTAATATCTTTCGATTTTCTGTTCCGAAACTTCGAGTTTTGCCCCTTTCTTCGTCGTTCGGGCTACGGGTCTCCAATTGACCCCTAATTCGTTTCTATCTTCTTGTTTTTCCATTACGCTTCTAATGGTAAAATAAAATTCTACGTTCCACGTCTAGTAAAAATTATCGTTCTTAAACGTGCATTAAACACTTATCTGAAACGCACAAATTAAATTAAACAATTAAATCATACGCACAAAATTATTAAATCATAAGTTAAAATATTTAATTAATTAATTATGCTCGTTTTGATCCGGGGCGCTACACCAAAAATTTCCAAGCACACCCCAACTTTTTGCTTATTTAATTAAAAAAATTAAAAATAATTATATTTCAATTTTGCCCTCAACACACCCCAATTTTTAGAATTTTCCTTCCCTCTCTCTCCCGTCTTTTTTTTTTCCTTCATTTTTTTCACTTAGATTTTTTAAGTAATAAGACAACAATTAGTAAAAATCATATCATGGATTAACTAAATATGTAAAAATACTCTTAAAATCATGTAAAGTTTGTGTAAAAACATAAAAAAATGTATCGAATCTGATGGCTCCGTTCAACTCTGGTTGATCGAACACTCAGAGGTGTGTTCGACCACCAGACGTTGAATGCGCTATAGCGTGTTCGACAACCAAGGTTGAACGAAACCATCAAAACTGATACATTTATGTTCGGTCATTAGGTGTCGAACACGCTAGAGCACGTTCAACACCTGATTGGTCGAACACACCTTTGTGTGTTCGACCAACCAGGGTCGAACGGAGCCATCAAATTCGATATATTTTTTTACGTTTTTACACGATTTTTACATGATTTTAAAAGTATTTTTACATATTTAGTTAACCCATGATATGATTTTTATTAATTGTTGTGTTATTACTTAAAAAATCTAAGTGAGAAAAATTATAAAAAAAAAAAGACGGGAGAGAAAGGGAAGGAAAATTCAAAAAATTGGGATGTATTTTTGGGCAAAATTGAATTATTATTATTTTTTAGTTTTTTTAATTAAATAAATAAAATGTTGGGGGTGTGCTTGGAAATTCTTGAGGTGTGGATAGTCCCACAAAAAATTATTGAAAATAGTATGCAACTTGTTAATGACATTTTTCGAAGGCCCAACAGCTTTTAAGAATGTTAGGGGAATAGAAGAGAGGACACTTTGAATTAAGAAATAATTTCTCCCACCCAAAAAGTTTATTATACACTTTTTCAATAATTCTTTGAAATAAAGAACTTTTAATTCGGCCTTTCCATAAAGGTACTCCTAAATATTTGAATGACAATTTTTCTTCTACAAAATTCTTAGCTTTATAAATTAGAGTTAAATAATTTTATGGGTCTAAATTTATAAATAGATATGAGGATAATTCTTACCTTTACAATTAAATAATTTGATGGGTCTTTTAATTTTCTTCGCAAAATTCAAATTTCAAGGAATTATACTTTAACCCCTTTTAGCTTTTGGAACTTTAGATTCAAACCCTCTCAATTTCAACCATATTTCAGATTAACGTCTCTGATCTCAATTTACAAGCCCATTTCCTAAAATTTCCACCTTATTTCTTATTCTTTCAATTTCCTCTAATTCTTTTAATTACTAAATAATTAAAAGTATTACTTAAATATTACTAAATTACTATATATTTTTACTTATATATAGTAAACAAAGATAATAAGGACGTGGAACCATAATTTGGATCATTAACATCAAGTATTTAACTTTTAACTGCATTTTGAGGTGGGGTTTTCTTTCCTTTATTGTTTTTAATTTGGACAAATAGCAATCCCACTGAGCTAGTGAAGCAATCCCAAAAGGTCTAAATACGGATGCTAATGGGGATTGACTTTCAATAATTAATGGTGTTTCCCACAAATTTGTTCAAACCAATACAAAAAAGGAAAGGCTCTATAATGAGTAGAAATAAAGGAAATGAATAAAGGAATTGCTATTTTACTGTTTTTTTTTATATTAGGCACCTCTATCGTTTCAATCAAACAAAAAATTAAAGGTTAAGTGTCGAAAAATCACGACCTGTATTGGATTGTCATTTTAATCAAATTTTTCACTATTGGTCACATATCATATCTTATGTATATAGTATGATTTTGAACTCGATCAGTTTCTCAAAAAAAATTCGACGTTGCTTGAATGTGGTTAAAAATCCAATCGACATAAAAAAAAAAAAAATTACTACATATATAATGTTATGATATTTTGACCAATA
This sequence comes from Scutellaria minor, assembly GCA_954870855.1. Taxonomy (NCBI): domain Eukaryota; kingdom Viridiplantae; phylum Streptophyta; class Magnoliopsida; order Lamiales; family Lamiaceae; genus Scutellaria; species Scutellaria minor. The sequence goes on along the minus strand of OX940729.1, from coordinate 16,594,379 downwards.
GTTAAAATTTTAGTTAAAATAAAAATCCAAATAAAAGTGATGAGTTTTCCAATAATTAACCCAAAATTAATAAAATCTAAGAAACTAAAAATCATATCAATAAAAATCACATTAGATTTGAAGACCCTGTACTTCCCATTCTTCAGTCACCATTAATACTTTGAATGAATGAAAATAAAACCTCAAAGACATATATGAATTGAAAAAACAATTCTACTTTATTTTATGTGAAAAATTAAAATTGGAGATGAACAATTAAAATCAGACACTAAAACAGCAATCTTAGAGTAACAGATTAAATCCAGACAAAGAATGAGCTGGACATTAAATTAAGAACTCAAAATAAGATGAGTTCGTATTAAATGCGTATTCTAGTCTAAGAACAGATATGTAGATGATGTTTTCTACACCAAGCACACATGCATGAATTAAATGATTGAAATGGGCGTCAAGACTCCATTACTGGGTTTTTTCTTTTAGCAAATTGAACAAAAAAATAATGGAAGTTTTGATTTATGAGACCAAATTGAATCTATCATTTATATTACAAGGTCCCACGAAAATTGAGAACAAAAATTTGAAAAATCTTTGTAATCCTTTACCCATATAAGTACGTAATATCCAAATGCAGTGGCATATAAACTATAATATAATAAGATTTCTCAAAATGCTTTTGCAAACTTGAGCAGTCCTTTTAAATATAAATCAAACACGCAAATAATGATGGCATCAATCATACTGATTTTTTATTACAAAAAACTAGATATTTCATCCCCAGAAAGTTTTCATTTCTTTCAGAATCTAGAAATTATAATTGTTAGCAAGTATATACACGGAACAATTTGTATTAAAGCAAGAAGAAGCAAAGACAAATACAAGGAACAATTTTTTATCCTATAATAATTCAAATTATGCATGAAGTAAATGTATCTCAAGAAACAACACTCTTAACAGAAATATTAAAGAAGAAACAAATTTACCAACCATGGTGATAGAGTAAAGGGATGCAAACACACAATAATACTCAAACTATGATAGATAAAACTCATGATTGCAAGATGTAATATCTGCCCAAGCCGAAGCTGTATGAATTACAATACTCAATGACAATCCCCTTAAACGAATGATTGAATCTGATATGCAAAATCCCTGAGCACAACAAAGCTGATCGGCGAATGATTGAACAAATTGCACAAGCATCACAAATTGTTTTTTATCGAAATCAACATATAGGTAGAAACCACAGGAGCTTCTCTAAAGTACACTAAACCACATGTAGAAATCAAGGCTAACTTTTATTTATCATCATTGTTCATTCCAGGAAGTACAGCAGCTAGTCAATTTATGATGATATTTAGATGGAAGAATTCAATTTTTTTTATGTTGACAAAGAAATTGAGAAAAACAAAGACCAATATGGATGCTTATAGAATCTAATTTAGACTCAAAAGTGCTCTTTATGCATGCAACAGAAGATAAACAAAATGACAAGAAGAAACGATAACTAATCTGTGTGTCATATTACTTCACTCATTGACCAGCCTCCAGCATGTCCTAACTCAGCTTGTGCCACTGATCATCAAATTGATGACCAAATTCTTAAGATAGTATTTAGTCTTCTAAGCAAATTGTTGATGTATAAAAACCGTAAATAGTAATTACAGTCACACAATCAATGTATTTGAGTGATAAATGAGTTTAAGGAGGTTAATTAAGTGAAGGTCAAGATAAATATGAAGAATAAGAGAAGTAATATGCAAACAAGTAGCCTTGGACACCTTTGGCCTATATGATTGGAAGTTTACTACTATAAGTTTACCCACGTGGCAGAGTTGGACGGCAGTAGCTATTAAAGGACTCATTTTTTTTAAATCATTTTCTCAAGAAAAACGTCCTTTAATACTTGCTAGTATTTTCGTAAAATCATTTTCCTCATCAATTCATCAATCACATTTACACAAAGCATATAATAAAGAAAAACACTAAAAAAGAATCCCCACCTTAAATGTTGAAAACCTTGTATGCATTGATGTAATGGATGCCTGCCGATCAAATTTCTCGCTTCTTCATCTCCTATTCCTATAATTCTATCTCATGTATCTCGTAGTCCTCGTAATCTAAATATATGAATTAGATAGTGACTCAATACTATTTCTTTTCCTAACTTTTAACTATAGAAATAATTAAATGAATGAAATGGAAGAGAAATTGAGTTTGAGATCAAATGTGTAAGATTTTTGGAGAGAAAATAATTTTTGACATGGTTATAAACTAAAAAAATGTTCTAGAACTCACTGGAAGATAAATAAGAATTTCTTGAAGTTTTGGAGAAAATAAAACATGAAGTTTAAAATGGAAGATTTTTAGAAAATATCTGGCTAAACATATTTTATCGAAAAATTTGTTACTCAAGAAATATAAGACCAAACGATCCTTAATTTTAAATGTGGAATTTTAATTGTTAAATAAGTAACATATATAAATTTCAAAAAGATCCAAGTAGTATATAGCTATAGGTTTCTAATACTTGAAACTTTAATTGCATGAACGTTAAATTCTGCTAAGCTGTAAAATAAATTTAATATCTTAAGAAATATAAAATCTTTTTATTTGAAACTTTTTCAGAAGATGAAAGACATGTTCATATACAATATAAAAAAAAACTCAAAGCATTTGAAGACCTTAATTTATATGTGTATTAATTTAGTAAAGCAGTAACAATGTACATCTTTATTCATTTAAAGAGGAGAAAAGAATTATTTTTAAATAAAGTACCTACTGGATTAAATTGAAATTTTTACTGTAAATCAAAACCGTGAAGTTACACAATCTGGTAAAAGATTGTAAAATTTCGAAACTATATAAATAATACTTTTAGTTTGTAAATCAGTTACAGTAAGAATCCTAAATTCTGCAAAGAATAAATATAAAATTCATTTAAAATAAATTATGACTCTGATTGACCTGAAAATTTTACAGAAGATGAAGCTCATAGTAACTCATGACATATTAAAATTTCATAAAATTATAGGGTCTTTAGATATTTATTTCTATATATATTTTGAAATTAGAAACGTTAACTTGTTGAGTCTCGTGCTGAAGGAATAGAAAATTCATATTAAATAAACTCTGATCAACTTGAAATTTTTACTGAATATTAAAGACATATCAAGTATCAACATACTAAGATTTTATTAAATTTGAAGGTGTCTAACTTTGAATTTTAATTTTTTTGAGTAAAAAGAACATGAATATCTATTTTTTTTTAAATTAAGATGATGATGGCATAACTTCCCTTGTTGTGGCTGAACTGGGGTATAAAAAATAACGATTTTCATGGAGTTTGATTGGTGGAAAATGTTTGTATTTAATCTAAGGTTTTAGAAGAGTTCAATTAAAACTAGGAATCTTATTTCTAAAAACCGTAGCGTAGAATTTTATTAGGTTTAGGAAACTAATATTTCTTTATTTAATGGTGCAAAAACTTGTATGAGACCGTCTCACGGATCTAATTCCGTGAGACGGATATTTTTGACCCATATCATATGAGAGGCGCCAAACCCAGCCCAAAGGAAATTCCCCAGGAGCAGCCCCAATCCACCCAAAGAAAAAGAGGTGTGAATTTGTGATTGAGAGACACATAACCCAGCGGCCCAGCCCAAAAGAAATTTCCAACCCACCCCAAAGAAAAAGAGGCGTGAACTTGTGCCTGTTATGGGATTATGTTTTTTTTTTTTTAAATAATGAATCAAGATTCTGGTATGACTGTATGAGGTAATGTTTTTCATGGAGGTTTTTGAATATTCATGCCAATATTTATTTTTTTAATCTTTTAGGTATATATTCTCGATTTTTTTTTCATACTTATATCTTTAAACCACAGAATGTAAATGATTATTTTATAAGTATATGTTTACTATAAATATGTGTTTTAAAGTTATAAGTATGCGTTTTTATTTTAATTTTTATGTTGCTATATAAGTAAGTGTTTTACAACTATAAGTATGCATTTTAAAACTATAAGTATCCATTTTTTATTCTTATTGTTATGTTGTTATATAAGTAAGTGTTTTATATAAGTATGTGTCTTACAACTATAAGTATGTGTTTTAAAGTTATTTTTATTCTTATTGTTATGTTACTAGTTAAGTAATCATTTTATCTTAGTACGTATTTTGCAGCTATAAGTATGCATTTTAAAACTATAAGTATGTGCTTTTATTCTTAATATTATGTTGCCATATGAGTAACCATTTTATATAAGTGTGTATTTTACAGCTATAAGTATGCATTTTAAATGTATAAATATGCATTTTTATTCTTATTGTTATGTTGCTATATAAGTAAGCATTTTATATAAATATATGTTTTACAACTATAAGTATGTGTTTTAAAGTTATAAGTATGTGTTTTTATTCTAATTTGTAATGCTACTATATAAGTAAGTGTTTTATAATAAGTATATGTTTTACAACTATAAATATGTATTTTAAAGTTATAAGTATGCGTTTTTATTCTTAGCTACTTTATAAATTAAATAATAGATTTATACATGAATAAGATTGAAAATAATTAATTCAAATTGATTGAGCATAAAAAAAGTTATGGCGGTTGATTCATCATCATCAAGCCATCGTGGATTGAACTTCCCGAAAATCTGAATGCTAATATTCTTCCAAATCTAATATTTAAATTGAAAATGTGCACCATTAATTTTTACATTCTAAAATAGTCTGGTGACTAAAATATTGTTTCCAAAAAATAATAATTGAGATACTCGTTAATAAATTAATAATTGTTGCAGACGTATGCAGTTATAGTTGTAAGTATTCATAATAATTATATAAGTATGTGTTGTACAACTATAAGTATGCATTTTATTCGTAATAGTTATGAGTATGTATTTTACAACTATAAGTATGCGTGTAAGAACTATAAGTATGTGTTTTATTCTTAATTATTATGTTGTTATATAAGTATGTGTTTTATTCCTAATAGTTATAAATATATGTTTTACAACTATAAGTATATGTTTTTAGAGCTATAAGTATGTGTTTTATTCTTATTAATTATGTTGCTATATAAGTATGAATTTTATTCTTAATAGTTATAAGTATGTGTTTTACGGATATAAGTATGCGTTGTAAAGCTATAAGTATGTGTTTTATTCTTAATAATTATGTTGCTATATAAGTGCGTATTATTCTAAATAGTTATAAGTATGCGCATTAGAGTTATAAGTATTATTGATGCGTAGGCATTGATATTAAATACTACACATCAACGAAAATGCTTTATTTTTTATTTTGGACATAGTGTAAGTGTATTTATTACAAGTATGTGTTGCACTTATATAAATATGTATTTATCTTATATATATATATATATATGTATAACATTGGTCTAGCATTATATCTTTACGTATGTGATTTTTGCACATAAGTATGTGATTTTATGACTGAATTTAAATTTATGTATAAGTATGTCTCTTACATCTTTAAGTATGTGATTTATGCACATAAGTATGTGATTTCTGCATATTAGTATGTGATATTATGACTGAATTTAAATTTATGTACAAGTATGTCTCTTACATCTTTAAGTATGTGATTTATACACATACATATGTGATTTCTGTCTACAAGTATGATTGAATTTAAATTTATATGAATAACATTACAGCTTCTTTTTGTTTTGCAAAAACTTTAAATCATTTAAGTATGTAATTTCTTGATATAAGTATGTGATTCCTGAACATAAGTATGTGAATATTTAAGTATGATTGAATTTGATATTTTTCAATATTAATATTGATATTAAACAATTGTTTAATATTTTTTAATATTAACATTAAAAGAATAACAAGAGAAGGTATCAAGTTTCCAATTTGATGTGCCATAAATTCTCTCAAACTCGTCTAGCTAAAGATTTTTGCATGTCAATTCTCCCATGGAAATTCTTTTTTCTTCTTTACTGTCTTTTGTTTTCTTGTCAGTGTTGTCCATTCAGCAGCCAACATGTCCATTTATTTTGTAATTTTGTTGAATTTTTAATCTAGTTTTGGTGTCGATTTGAATTCATTAAAATAAGAAATTAACCACAAACCTTGAGATGTAATAATTCTGTAAACATAAATAACAAATCAATAAAATAAAGGGCAGACAAACCACAATAAGAGTAGGAAGAAATGAAGAAGAGCGAGTGAATTTTTTTGAGACGACGATGAATTAGTACAACTGATTTCATTGGCTTGTCCGATGAATTCTGACAGATTTCTTAGGTTTGTGCAACTGAGATTTGCTAGTGCGCATATTAATTTCTTTGGGTTGTGCAAACTGTTCTTTGGGTTAGATGGGAGAATGCATGGGTTGGGCTGGATCATTGATTGTAGATTGGGTCAAAAGATCCGTCTCACAAAAGTAGATCCGTGAGACGGTCTCACAAGAGACCAACTCATTTAATGGGCTTACATCTGCACATAAATATTTTTAATTACAAAGCCTAAATTAATTTATACTCTCAATTTAATAATATACTTTAATATCTATATCTTAAAATTTGGGATATTACGGTCAATCCTTTGATGCGACCTCCTCGGGTTTTGTTAAAAGGTGTAAAGGAAAATTCTTCAAGACAACTTCTGACCAACCTAGTGGCGAGGTCAATATTATTTTCTTTATTTGTCGCCTTGTTCGACGAATCAGATAATGCAAGCAGCCAAGATATTAGCTGACCTATACGTCAGCTCGGGTCATTTTGGTTTTCTCGGACCTGGATATCGCCCAGGTGGCACTTACCGATAGGAGGGGTTTGTTCGGGATATTTTGGTATAACACAAAGAGTTGGTCTTGTGTGCACTTGATGTACATGCAATTCGGGTCGACTCAGTTTTGACCCTGATCCACGTGTTTTTCAATTTAGTTTTTTTTTTTTTTTGCTTCAGGTTGTTACCTTTATGTTGTATTAGTGTGACCTTTATGTTATAAATGTGTGATCTTTATATAGAACTATCATGACTTTTATGTACTATAAGTTAGAAAAAAAATGAAGATTTTCAACATAATTTGAACTGTATACCTTTATGTGATATCAATGTGACCTTTATATTATATCATGTCACCTTTATGTACAAATATTCTAATTTTTATGCACTTTTATATATTACATAAAGGTCAGAATATTTGTACATAAAGGTAACATAATATAATCATATAAAAGTATACAATACAATTTGTATTGAAAATCTTCATTTTTTTTTCTAAGTTACAGACATAAAGGTACAGATGTTTGTACATAAAAGTCACACATTTATAACATAAAGGTCAAGATAAAAATCTGAAAAAAAAAATTAAAATAAAAATAAAAATTCGCGGATCCGGATCGGATCGACCCGGATTAGATCCATGCCTTGGTGCACAAGAGTTTTTGTGTAACACAAATCATGGCCTTCCTAGTCAGGCTCTAATGTAGTATGTAGAAAGATAGTTGTTTACAAGGAGGAAGTTTCTTGTACATTCTTTCAAGAATAAATAATCACAACACTCTTTATGTGATAAGTTCACACCAAGAACAACAATCCATATTAGACTGCAGAGAAAATCAGAACCTAAACTGAAAATGAACCTGAAAAGATGATATAGCATGATATTAAAAGAGACAAATATCACATTGCATCACAGATAGAAGAACTTATTAACATAAAAACTGGTGCGAAAACTCACTTGTAAGAAATCTCATAGCATTACAAGAGTATGCTTATATGTTTATTTAAGGAGATCTCTACCGCATAAATTTACAAGAACAGCGATGGAAAGGAAAGGCCGAAGCAAGGATGTCAAAGAAGAAACAAAAAAAGTAGATAAAACAAGTAAAAATCTATTTCAATGGAATGATGCACCTCATCTTCTTTCTCAGCTGCACCACCAACTTGACTATGAACAAAAATGCTATCCATATAACCAAACCTCGTCATACATTTGTACGCCAATTTGAGCATGCATCACACTGAGCCATAGTTTCTAGCACGCTTTTACATAACTCATTCATGTTCTGGAAAGCTTCACCTTTCGACTCAACTTCATTCTCATTAAGCAATAGACATTATTCAAAATGTTATTCAGAAGATCCATTTCACCTTAAAAACACCCAGCATGTAAGATAGTTTCAATTTGATCCCAACAACCATTCTTTAGCACCTCAGCTTTATCAGATTCGTTTTCAGCTTGAAGCAAAATCTTTAGCCTGCTTCTCAACATCAACAAGTCTTTTCATGCATCTCCATTCTCTCTTCAGAACTTCTCTCAAATCTTTCTCACACTCAGATGTATTCAGCTTAACTGCTTCAATATCAGCTCTCATTTGGCTTTTCTTTCTCTCCAGTCTTTTCACATTATCGTTGAGAAATATTGTTTTAGTATACTCTTTTCGCAGAGGCTGTTCTGCCTCCATAAGTATCAGTGTGCAAACTTTTTCATTATATAATCTCTCATATTTATATTTTCCTTCATCAAAACTCTCCACCCTTAACATCTTAAGTTCCAGTAAATCTTTACCTAATGACGTGGTGTTCTTCTTCAGTCCAAGGAACACCCTTACAACGTGGATGGGCATGTTTTGGTTTAGCAGCAGAAGCTGCATTGGATTGAGATCTCATCTTCTTTGTTTTCAAACTCATCAGTTTTGTAATCAGGAACAGGACACTCTCCCGATTCAATCATCTTTAGATCATCAACCAAAGCTTGGTAATGGCTCTTTATCTCATCCATCCATCTCCATCGAACCCTTATACCAACATTCTCGAAGAAATCTGGAGAGGCTGGATCTACTTCAACCAAAGCATTCTCAGACAGCTTCACCTTGGTTTGCCACTCGCACTTGGAATAGCTTTTACATAATTCATTCATGTCCTTGAAAGCTTCACCTTTTGGCACACCATTCTTTTCAATATAAGCAATAGAATTTTTCAAAATTTTATTCAGAAGATCCATTTCACCTTGAAAATACCCAGCATGTAAGATTGTTGTTTCTACTTCTGCCATACTATATCCTGATCCCAACAGCTCTTCTTTAGCTCTAGCATGTATCCTGCTCGTCGGCAATGAAAAACTTATTTCTGGCTGAGGATACTTGTTCTTGAGATCTTGAGGATCATATGTATCCACTATTAATATTTGTGCCAAATCAAGCTTAGAATTGGATACTTCAGGCTTCTTGTAGAGTGCATTGGACACATTGGATTTAGATTTTCCTTTTGCCTGTGAATGTTTACCTCCTTTTGAACCAGCCATTGCTGCAAGCTGAAATTTAAAAACCATACATGAATTCAAACATCATTCTCATAAAGCCATTTCAGAATGATCAGTCAACAACTTATAAAAGAAAACATTTCAACCACAAAATTTATATACAGCAACATTGAGTATTGGTTATATGGAAAAATCAGACTCACATTCTATACCTAAAGTTTACTTGCATCCTCACCATTGTAACCCTAAGGAAATAGTATACAATGATAATAACTAGCATGCATTGGAGTTCTTCAAGAAAGATTTTCTGAATGTTTGAAATCGAGACCATTTGTCCAATGAAAGATATAACTGTGGTCAACTTCATTTTAGCCAGCAGTGGACACTTATATGGATGGTGCTCACCAACCATAAGGGTCACTATTGTAGCTTTTCTTATGAGTCAGTAACTGTATCTAAAGTATTAACTATAAACCAAAAAATAAGAGATAACTTTCATTTGTCTAAAAGCCAGTGTCATCTCAAATATTTCCCACAAAATTGTTCAAACCAATACAAAAGGAAAAGGCTCTACAAACTGGTCTGAAATACAAGAAGTGCTCTTTTACAAATCATTTGGTTTTTACTTTTTTTTCTTGAAGTACGTGAAACAGCTATTCCATCACGGCATTATCTATTCTTCCAATTAAACAAAAATTAAAACCTTATAGAAGTCCATTTATAAAACACATCTACTTCAAATTTTGAATTAAAGTTGGACAAAATAAAAACTAGAATTGAAGTTTGTAATCTCATTTGTCTAAAAGCCAGTGTTCTCTTGAATATTTCTTACAAAACTGTTAATATCAAAAGAAAATAGCATTAAAATAAGTAGACATAAAAAAAATAATAATAATAAAAAATATATATATATTTAGTGAAATACTGTGGACATTCAAGAAGTGCTCTTACACAGATCATTTAAAATTCTTCATTTTAAAAAGATAAAAAAATATAATTAGTGAAATGGCCATTGTTAGATCTCAAGCACTTACCATTATGCCAAAAGCAATTACTGGTGGTGAGGATGCTACTTTTATTCCGTATACCACATAGCAGCTAGCGCTACGCTTCGAACAGACAACCCAATCTTCAAGTGGGACTAGGCCGGTGCAATTTTTGCCCAAGGAAACCCAGTACTTCAGAGTGCCGCGCCCAACAGCCATCCCTTTAGGGCACAATCAAATAAAATAAAACCTTAAAGACATTATTGATAAAGCAAATCTACTTCATTTCATTTTAGAAAATATGAAAATTGAAAAGGAACTTTTAAATCAGACCCTAAACCTAAGAAAAACAGAAATCTTAAAGTAATGCAGTCAATTTTAAATCAGTGAGAATCAAGAGAAAACAAAATTCATAAAATAAATTGTTTGACCCACTTACCAAAGCTTCCAAGGCCAAACTCTCTGATGGCTTCTTCCGCAGAAAGGTTTTTTAGGGTAAAAATACATGTGAAATCTCCTTTTATAAATAGGGACGTGTTAAAACCAGACAATGAATGTGCTGGACATTCCAAATAAGATGAGTCCGTATTAAATGCGCATTCTAACTACTGGAATACACCTGGCACGCATGCCGCGAATGTTTGAAATGGGCCTCAAGACTCCTATACTAGGCTTCTTTCTGACAAATTCGATAAAAAATACAGCTTTCTTACAACGGTATGAAAACTTGCCAGGCCTGAAAGTCTATATGAGATCCATTATATGCTCAATAGCTATGTTAGGCTCTTTAACCATTGTTGTAGCTCACCATATGTAAAACTATATCCATAAGAACCACTACTGGGGCAGGTTGGTCAGCACTTTCTTAACCTGCTTACTACGAAAGAAGATCCAATGACTAAGGCCCAATGCCGTGATGCTCATGGGCAAGGCTTACTAGAACTGATGCACCTATTCCCAAATCCAAAGAGAATAGGTTTCAGTCAACAAGACAAGGTATACCAACAGACCAAACCCACTGTAAACCAACCCCCCCCCCCCCCCCACATTTCAAATAAGGAAGATCCAAATTGAATGTCATTTATAGCACAAAGTCTACAAAAATTGAGAACAAATTTGAAATATCTTTTGTAATCCACCACACTCAAAAGAGAAAGAGAATATTAATTGACGACAATTTAAAAGTTTTTTCAAAATGTTATTCAGAAGATCCATATCACCTTGAAAATACCCAGCATGTATGATTGCTGTTTCTACTTCTGCCATACTATATCCTGATCTCAACAGCTGTTCTTTAGCTCTAGCATATATCCTGCTCGTCGGCAATGAAAAACTTATTTCTGGCTGAGGATACTTGTTCTTGAGATCTCGAGGATCATATGTATCCACTATTAATATTTGTGCCAAATCAAGCTTAGAATTGGATACTTCAGGCTTCTTGTTGAGTGCATTGGACTCATTGGATTTAGATTTTCCTTTAGCCTGTGAGTGTTTACCTCCTTTTGAACCAGCCATTGCTGCAAGCTGAAATTTAAAAACCATTCATGAATTCATACATCATTCTTATAAAGCAATCTCAGAATGATCATTCAACAACTTACTAAAGTAAAACATTTCAACCACACCATTTATATACTGCAAAATTGAGCATTGGTTATATGAAAATCAGACTCACGTTCTATACCAAAAGTTTACTTGCATCCTCACCATTGTAACGCTAAGAAAATAGTATACAATGATAATAACTAGCATGCATTTGTCCAATGAAAGATATAAGTGTAGTCGACTTCATTTTAGCTAGCAGTGGACACTTTATATGGATGGTGTTCACCAACCTTGGGTCACTAATGCTACTGGATTTACATTAAACAAAAAAAGTTCCACCACGAAATGAATTGATGATGCAACCAGTCAATTAACTGGAGCTTTTCTTATGAGTCGGTAACTGCATCTAAAGCATTAACTATAAACCAACAAATAAAGTAATAACTTTCATTTGTTTAAATCTATCATTTTCAAATGTGTAGATTGTGTGATGACCAAGGTTCAAATCCTAAATCATGCAAGTTTTTCTAGTTTTATACCCTCCCTTCCACTCCCTCTAGCTAATTAAAAAAAAAAACTTTCATTTGTATAAAAGCCAATGTCATCTCACATACTTTCCACATAATTGTTCAAACCAATACAAAAGGAAAAGGCTCTTCCAATCAAACAAAAATTAAAACCTTATTGAAGTCAATTTAAAACACACATCTACTTCAAATTTTGAATTAAAATTGGACAAAATCAAAACTAAAATCCAACAAACAAAGCATCGTATCATGAAAGTGCAAACATTAGAATTGAAGTTTGTACTCTCATTTGTCTAAAAGCCAGTGTTCTCTTGAATATTTCTCACAAAACTGTTCAGATTAATACCAAAAGAAAAAGGCATTATAATAATTAGACAAAAAAAAAAGAAAAAAAACTTAATATTTAATGAAGTGCTGTGGACATTCAAGAAGTGCTCATATACAGATCATTTGAAACTTTTTCATTTAAAAAAAAATAAAAAAATAATTAGGGAAATAGCCATTGAAGACCTCAAGCACTTACCATTATGCCAAAAGCAATTACTGGTGGTGAGGATGCTACTTTTATTCCATATACCAAGTAGCAGCTAGCTCCACGCCTCAAACACACAACCCAATCTTTCAGAGGGACAAGGCAGGCGCGGTTTTGGCCCATGGAAATCAAGTATTTTGATTTTCACCCAACAGCCATCCCTTTAGGGCACAATCAAAGAAAATAAAACCTTAAAGACGTTATTGATAAATCAGATCTACTTTATTTTATGTTAGAAAATATGAAAATCGAAAAGGAACTTTTAAATTAGACACTAAACCCTAAGAAAAACAGCAATCTTAAGGTAATGCAGTCAAATTTAAATCAGTGAGAATCAAGAGAAAACAAATGTCATACAATTAATTTTATGACCTGCTTACTTACCAAAGCTTCCAAGGCCAAACTCTCTGATGGCTTCTTCCACAGAAAGATAATTTAGGGTAAAAACTCAGTCTCATACTCTAGTCTATTTTCCTCTCTGATGAATTCTCCTTTTATAAATGGGGATGCTTTAAATCCAGACAAGGAATGTGCTGGACATTAAAAATAAGATGAGTCCATATTAAATGCACATTCTAATTACTGGCATACACCTGGCGCGCATGCCGTGAATGTTTAAAATGGGCCTCAAGACTCCAATACTGGGCTTCTTTCTGGAAAATTCAATAAAAAATACAGCTTTCTTACTATGGTATGAAACTTGCCTGGCCTGAAAGCCTATATGAGATCCATGGTATGCTCAATAGTTATGTTAGGCTCTTTAACCATTATTGTAGCTCACCATATGTAGAATATGCCTTGTTATCCATACCCTTTAGTTTACGATTTCATAAATATTGTAGGCTAATTCCCGTCACTAGATACTTCTCGAGATGCAACTATATCCATGAGCACCACTCCTGGGGTAGGTTAGTCAGGTTAGAAAGAAGATCCTCAATATGCCCAATGCTGAAGATGGGCAAGACTTACCAGATCCAAAGAGAATATGTTTCAGTTGACAAGACAAGGTATACCGACAATTCCACGAAACTAAGACTAAGGCCAAATCCGCTGTAACACGCCCCCCCCCCCCCCCCCAAAGAAATTCAAACAAGGAAGATTAGAGACTGAATTGAATATGTCATTTATAGCACAAGGTCCTACAAATATTGAGAACAAAAATTTGAAATATCTTTTGTAATCTACTACACACTCAAAAGAGAAAGAGAATATCAATTGACGACGATTTAAAAGTTTGTAATACACATACAATTGCAAGTAGTATATAACAGCAGAGTATATAAGGATTTCCCAAAAATGCTTTTGCAAACTTAGGCAATTCTTTTAATTAATTCACACTAATTCCTTTTGATCAAATACGCAATCCTTGAAGACATCACGCAAACCAATCTTTGATTACAAAGAACTATATCTCATCCCCAGAAAGTACTCAAATCTATCGGAACATAGAAATTATAAATGTTATATTAACAAGTATATACAAGGTACAATCTGCAATCAAGCAAGAATCAAAGAGAAAAATACAAGACAATATTCTTGATTCTATATTAATTCCAATTATGTATGAAATGAAGGTATCTCAATGAGAAATAAAACTACATACTGTCCAACCACAATAGAAATATTAAGAAGGAAAAAATTTACCAACCAGTATATTTTGTTTGGCATGGCGCTAAGGTAGAGGGATATTACAAGATTTTGAACTAAAAACTGCATAAATAAGTTGAACCTGCATCTGTGCAGTACCCATGAGATGATAATTTGGAACTAACTTTCTATAGTTCAACATAATGCCCTTTTAATCAGGTTCTAGGTAGTATGCAACAACATTCTGACTCAGCTTGGTGTGGGATAAGAGAGAACAGAATGTGAATGATGATTGGCAACATTTCTGTTGATTTATGAAATGACCATTTTACGGGGTTTCAAATACATATGTGTGTATGCTTCTGAGGCACATTGGTAACTCTAGACGTTTATAAGAACGTGTAGTAATAATGATCACAATTACCAAACGCAAGAAAATAAAGGATTGTTTCAAACAATATGGATGCTTATAAACTTTAATTTGGACTGAAACGAACTCTTTATACATGCAACAGATGACAAACAAAATGACAAGAAGAAACAACTAACCTCTGTTTCATGTTAATTTGCCACATGTTGCAAGTTTTGCCTTCTCCTATCTGCTTCTGACGTTTCTCATTGACCAGCATCCAGCATGTCCTATTGGGCCACTGGTCATCAAATTAGCTTAACCACAATAATATTAGCCTATTAGTAGCCTATAATAGTATGCAATTAGTCTATTATCTTCAGAGATACTGCAAGAGATCAAATTCCTGAAAATGAATTATATTAGCCTCACAGAGAATTTCAAGTACTGTTCAACTCCCTTCATGTCATATTTGCTATTTCAGAACATCACTACTGATAAAACACTATGTTTCCTGGTCATGCTAACTCATCAAGTCCGTAAGGTATTCGAGCGGAGACAAATTCAAACCTTCAATGTGTTTTTCCTTGTCTTCCAGTATGAATGCATTTAAAGTGAAACCACTATCAACCAATTTGTCTATCTTTATTAGCTCACTCTAGGTTGCTACTTATATAATGTTCCCATAACCTATCTTCATTGTCTTCTTATAAAAGAGTAGTTCAATGAAAATTTTCAGATCATCAATCCCATTGACTGCAGAATCATGGCCAATTTTGAATTTTTCTACAGAAGAAATTTTCATTTTGGTGACCAAGGCCCAAAGGTCTTATGGTGCTAGAGGCGCAAGGTGCAAAACTAGCGCACACTTGATCAAAGTGAGGGGCACCATTATAAACACACATTGCAGTATACTATTAAAATTGAACACAATATAGTCAAATTTTCGTCCTTTTGCCCAAATTACTGTGTTTGTCAAAGTGAGGGGCACCATTACAACCTCCTCGCATATGTATTAATTAATTTGTTGGTACAGATAATTAAGCAACCTTCCTTCACGGAAAAGTTTGTCTAATTTACAGAAGTAGTGCAGATTTTGTGGGTCAAAGAAAATTACAGATTCAAAACTGAAATACCATTAAATAAGGTTGTCAGCCAGTAATTGAGAATGTAAGAAGAAGCAAGGTAGAAAGAAAGAAGCAGACTTACCAAGTTACCTTCTTCAAGTCGGGTCATGCTTGTCTAGATTCTTGGCCTAATATTTGTGTATTAAATTGCATTGGAGCAGATTAACTTTACAAATGAGTGTGGCTGTATTGGACATATTATTCATTAAATAAGGGTGGTTTTTTGCAAAGAAGAAGATCAATTTAAAATATGAATAATAAATTAATTTTTAAAGCTTACATTTAGGGATATCATATTATGAGGAAAGAATGCAATACTTGGTAAGAAAATATCCAGATTTATTCTTGTGGTACTGTTTCTGACATTTGAGATCATGTTTGTAATACTAATAACCAGTATATAGATGAGCCGAGCTATGCCTTCCTATGCACTATTAAGGCCTATAACAAGCTCAGATGAAGGGGGTGTTGGTGTTATATTGGTAACAACCTAACATTATAAAGAATTTCACTATTGTTGTCAAGAATATCACCTATAAGACCATTCAGACCCAGCGAAATAGGCCAGATTTTTGGTCCATCAAATAGGGAGCCTAGCTCAATACACTTAATTGCCACACCTTGTGACAAGAAACCAACCACATTAAAGTTCCTACAGCTGATCCAAAAAATAAATTCCTATAGCTGATCCAGCAAGCGGCGGGAATGGACTTCAATGATGATGATGATGAATAAAGTCTTATTCAGCTGCAAAAGCTAAAAGGTCACAATTAGAATCATATAGTAGGAGCATTACAAACAAGAAACCAGCATTTAGGAGCTACAAAATTTCACAAAATTATCAATACCCTGAATTCAACATGAATCCTCATCAAGCAATTCTTAACACAAATACTTTGAACATAGTTTCTCTCACACAAAACTCAACTATGA
The DNA here is from genome assembly GCA_954870855.1 of Scutellaria minor. NCBI lineage: Eukaryota > Viridiplantae > Streptophyta > Magnoliopsida > Lamiales > Lamiaceae > Scutellaria > Scutellaria minor. The sequence goes on along the minus strand of OX940729.1, from coordinate 16,577,548 downwards.
ACCTCAGGATATTTTTGTCTGTTACCTGAGATTTTAGGTGAATTTATGAGCTCGGCCCATAGACTCTAATGCTCTCTTCAATCTTGGTCTTGCAGTACGGACACCAATCTCCCATCAATTTAAAATTCTTCAAGTAGCAAGGAGAACATACAACTTGGTGGGTGCAAGGCAGGAAAACAATAGACACTTCATTCTCCAAGCACATCATGCAGATCCAGTGTCTAATGCGTGTTTCAGAGGATTCATATGGGGCACTTGATGCTGAAGATGATTCTTCCACATTGTTGTTCAAGAAATCCAGATCCTCAAGAAATATATTGGCATTTTTTTGAGACTTGTACAGATGAGACAGCTCGTTCTCAAGTCTTTGAACGTCATCCCTAGCTAGCTGACTATCAATCTCCACTTTTTGCTGCAATTTGAACAGTTGGGTTCTAGAGTTGGCTTTCTGAGTCTCCACCATTTGAATTTCCTCAGCCAGAAGGGCAAACATTTCCTCCTTTTCTCGAATTTCCTGCCTCCATTTCTTCTGCATTACCAAACCAGAAAGGGAGAAGTCATGCCCTTTACAACATTCAAAGGAACCTATCGTTCGTCATATCAATATTTATAGTTTCATACATGAAAACTAATGCAAGGCTGATCAAGCAACTGTCCAAATATAGCAAATTTTTAATTGCATCTGATAATCAATTATAAAAATGTGCAACGATTCCCGAAACTTGTAAGCAAGATGTTTAGACCTTCACCCAATACATGGTCCTGTAGAGTTATTACAGCATCTAAATTCAACAAATTCAAAATCCAACATGAATGAAGTGGAGCTACAACAATTAGCATATCAAATGTCCGATTATTTGATATTTACAAATCAAATGCTTTTAATTTTATCCTGTGAAAACCTATGCAACAAATAATATAACCTCAAAACTGAAATACATAACTACTAAGTCAGACAGTGATCTCTTCTTGCAATTTCATTAATATTGAAATTAAATTCGTCAAAAACATTTAAGTGACACAAGAGAAAGTCGCTTAGCCTTTTTTCGCGTTTAAAGGCGTGTTTAATTCATAGAAACAGAGATTCCCACTTCATCCCATTCTGTTAAGCTATTAATTTTCAGACTAAAAATAAAAATGAAAATAAATTATTCACAATGGATGGTTAGATGATTAGGGAGAAAGGGTAGAAGTGATGAGGAAGAACCTACAGTGACACTACTACATTGTACTCCACCTTTAACAATTTCAATTGACCATTGATTGATAAAAATAACTTGATTGCCACATGCAAATATATCCTTTACAAGCACAAGAAGTACTGATAAATATATTTGAATGGATATTCAACAGAATTCCTTGGCATGGACGTGATGGTCAAGACTAAAGCCTACCAAAACTTAACATGTATAAACCACTAACAGGATAACTGTCTGACCTATGTCATAATACCAACTTGCTGGTCTTCATTAGTAGTCCGACAATCAGCTTCCCCAAAATATACTATTTTGTCATCAAATTAAATCATACTTTAATATGTTCCCCACTGCTATCTTAATGAAATGTTTCCATATAAAATTATATGCATTAGAAACTGAACATAAAATCCAGACTAGATTAAATTTTCTTATGAAAGTAATAAAAAAATTGAATCACGCGTTTTTTAATATTTTGTGAGATTTATAAATTATCACGAATTTTGCTAATATCCATGATAATTTGACCTATCTTCAATACAACAAAAAGGCATAATTGGGGTAAGCCAGATCTGAACTCACTTCATTATTAAGAAAATTACAATCATCACACCACTCACCCAAAAATAGATGTATCATGAAATTACGATAACAAAGTCATAAAACCTCATAACTCAAATTTATAATGAGAAAACTAAATCATACAATAAATATTATAAAATTAAATTAAAACTAAAATAAGATCTACCAATAGTAAATTTAGATAGATAAACATAAAACAAGTGTTAAGATAATACAATTATAATTAAAATACTGTAATATTATAACACCCCAGGCCTCCAATGTGGGGGCCCAATAGTGAGATAACAACACAACTGGCTCTGCTAGCAAGAAACTACTTTGGATTCATCCATGCCTTGGGGAAATGATTAACAAAGGTGCAAGAAGAGTTCATTGCACCCACTTAAACAACACTAAAACCTGTCCTTGTCATCCAATTTGCAGCATCATAAATATGAACTAAACATTATATAAATGCATTAATTAAAAAACTTTTAAGAAAAAAAAATAATAATAACTATGCAAATATTATTAATAAATAAAGTAAAATTCATTCCTAATAGAACATAAAATGAAACATTATAGATTTAGAAAAATCAAATAAAATTTAAAAATCAAATTGCTAAATTAGAAATTTAGTTAACATAAGGTAATTAATATTACATACTATCCAATTTATTGTACTTAGACCAGTTTATTCTCGATCAATGCTTCAAATTTGGTTGAAAGGGGCAATATATATCTGATTTTCCATTATATTCCCAAATAAAATACAAATCATTAATGGTGCCGAATAATACCTATAACCGAATTTTGTTACTATAGTCAAGGGAGATGGTCTGGGTGGTAGGGAGGGGGAGTAGGTTGGGGATTTCGGAGCCATTGAAACAGAGTTTGATTTGGTGGTTTCTAAGCTTAGGGTATAGAGGTCATATTGCATGGATACAAGGTGCACAATTATAAGAATTTGACTTGGGAAGCAAAAAACTTAACCAAAGAAATTATGCACACACACGGTGCACATTTATCTAATGACTATTGTCCGGCACAACTAGCAACACCAAAATAGGGGTCATACTCGGGGATAGAAAGCAACAACCTTAAGGACATTGAAAGAAAGGGAATCACACCCGTGATCTTTCAAAGATGCCCTAAGCGCTTTACCACTCCACGCCACTTCATGTAAGGCTCATCATTAGGCCTGTATGAGTTTCTCATGAGCTGTTTGAGGCTTGAAACAACAAAAGTTCGTTTAAGCTCATTTAATGAGACTCGTTAAATTAAGTAAACAAAACTCAAAGTTGTTAGCATTCGGCACATTAGTTAAAAAATTTCTCTCTAACTTGCAGCCCCTCCCCCTCTCTCCTTAACCCTAGCCACCACCCTCCTCTTTCTTTTCCTCTTCTCCCTCATCCTTGCACCATGGGAGGATGGGGGAGGTGCCTTCTTCCTTTTCCTCATGCTTTAGGTTCTTTGTTCTTGCTTTTTCTTTCTTTTGTGAATAGGTTTCTCCCCTTTGTGGGAGCTTTTTCTTCCCTTTTGTGGAAGTTGGTTCCTTGTCCTTCAATCGAGAGATCGGCTTTCTATTCAAGTATGGATCCAAAGATGTGGTGAAGGTTTTGAGTGGAAGTTGGTGTTTTTCATCTCATTTGCTTATTCAGAGTGTGTTTGAAGAATGTCGAGCTTATAACAGAATTAGTCTTTGAAGCATAGAATGTCTTTTTCTATGTCTCTTTTTATGTAGTGCACGCAGTCATTACTCTAGTTAAGAGTTTTTAACTCTGAATCCTTTTTCTATTTTTGTTTCCATGTTTCCTTTTGAACACTTGTAGGGATTTTCATTTGCAATATCTTGTAACTATGTGTTTCTTCTATTATTAATGAAGTTATGAGGTTGTGGATCAAAAAAAAAAAAAACATTCGGCCTAGTAGCTTGTGAGTATGTTTGTTAATAGGCTCGTGAACCAACTTGTAAAATATAAATCAATAGTTTGACATTTAATTATAATTTCTGAAGTTTTATTTTGATGAACATAGAAATATCTAACTAAACTTATTTTCCTGAATAAAATTATATATTTAGTAATTATATTATACTTTAAAAAATTATTATAATTTAATATTAATGAAATAATGAATAGTATAACTTAGAATTTATAATCATTAATTGTGATTAGGAGTTGATGTGTGTTTCTTCAATGAGAATTCCTAATCACTTTGAATTTCAGAGATTATAGAGGTAAAGAAGACAAAACAACATTAGACGGACTATAAAAGGTTCCCAACTTTTTAAGGAAACTATGCGGAAAAGACAGTTATTTACAAGGAAGTATGCGGAAAGATAGTTATTTACAAAGGAGCTAGGAAGTTTCTTTTGCACTCCTTCACAATTTTACTTAAGAATTCGCATATATCATAGCATCCATGTTTGATAAGCAAACACTAAATCTAAGGTGGTCATAACTCTCTCTCGTGATAAGTTCACTTCAATAAAACCAATCCATATTAGAATAATGATAATATCAGAACCTAAACTGAAACTGAACAAAATAAGATGACATAGAATGATCCCTAAAGAGAATTATTATCACATTGCATCACAGATGTGAGAAAAGGATAAATATCCATAAACTCACTTGTGAGAAATCTCATATCCTTAAAAAAGTAATGTCTATATGTTTGCCAGAGGAGAGCTCTTGCAGCTAAATTTATAAGTGTGGATGGAAAGAATAAGGCAAACAAAGGAAAAGTTAATTCATGAATGTCAAAAAATATTAGTTGATCATAGCATTCAAAATATAAGTAGAAGATCTAATTCAGAGGAATGACGCACCTCAGCTTCATCAGCTTCTTTTTCAGCATGAAGCAAATCTGCTTCCATCTGCAACGCCCTCTGCTTTTCTTCCTTAATCTGTGAGTGGAAAGTTCTAGCCTGCTTCTCAACATCAACAAGTCTTTTCATGCATCTCCGTTCTCTCTTCAGAACTTCTCTCAAATCTCTCTCACACTCAGATGTATTCAGCTTAACTGCTTCAATATCAGCTCTCATTTGGCTTTTCTTTCTCTCCAGTCTTTTCACAGTATCATTGAGAAATATTGCTTCAGTATACACTTTTCGTAGAGGCTGTTCTGCCTCCATAAGCATCAGTGAGCATATTTTTTCATTATATAATCTATCATATTTATATTTTCCTTCAACAAAACTCTCCACCCTTAACATCTTAAGTTCCAGTAAATCTTTACCTAACCTTTTCGCTGAATCTATCATTTTCCATTGAGCCCACTGTTTTTGCTCCTTCACTCTTTCATGTAGATCTCTAATACTTTTGATGAGGCCAACTATCAGTGCTGTTTTTGGATCCTCAGAATCACTGTCCAGCCATGTTCTGAGGCTTGCCTCATCAGAGTAGTCAGCTATGGATCTCAGAAGGTCAGAGTTCAAAAATTTTTCAGCAACTTCTGTTGGTTTGCCACTCACACTTTGAATAGCTTGTTGCCTAATTACTGGAACACCAATTTGCCTCTCTATAGCAGCAGTGAGAACAAGGACATTCAATCTTAAGTAACCTTTGAATGCCGGTGTGAGATTGGTCCTTCTGAAAATGCCAACCTTTTCGAATGATATTACTTTCTCAGCAGAAGATAGACCAAGGGCACCAGCATCTTCATTTCTGCATTGGCTACTACTCCCACTTGACCAATGAACAAAAATGCTATAAATATCCCCACTCCGCAGCTGAGAAGTTGTGGTTGTAGATGGAACATTAACCACCCTGTTTCTGCATAAAAGATGCCGAACTGCATCGGACCTTTGTATGCCCATTTGAGCTTGCATCACACACTGAATCAAAGTTTCTAGCATGCATTTACATAATTCATTCATGTCCTTAAAAGCTTCACTTTTTGGCTCAACTTCCTTCTCTATGTAAGCAATAGAATTTTTCAAAATGTTATCCAAAAGATCCATTTCACCTTGAAAATACCCACTGTGTAAGATTGCAGTTTCAACTTCTGCCATGCTATATCCTGATCTCAACAGCCGTTCTTCAGCTCTAGAATATAACGCTTCTACCTTGAAATAAAGAAGTTCCTCTAGTTGATTTGCCATATAACTGGATTGGCTAGTCGGTAATGAAAAACTTGTATCTGGTTGAGGATTCTTGTCCTTGGGATCTTGAGCTTCATATGTATCAATTTTTAATAGTGCCAAATCAGGCTTACAATTGGATACTTTAGCCATCTTGTTACTTGTATCAGGCTCGTTGGTTTTAGATTTTCCTTTTCCCTGTGAATGTTTACCTCCTTTTGAACCAGCCATGGCTACACACTGAAATTAAAACAGCTGACAGTTAAAATTCAACCCACTCATAAGATACAAGAAAAGGCATCAATAGATAATCTTATCTGAGCCAAATGTTTAAAACTATAAAAACAAATTATCCAGAAAATTTACGAGTGATTGTTTGTTGAAAAGCCATAAAAATTTTGAAAGTCTTAGTTCTGTATAAGCTTTTCAGTTCCTTCAAAGCCCCATATATTCCTCTCCAAAAGACCACATTAAACAGAGGACAGATTCAATCTTATACCACCACAGATGCGTCTGCCAGTTTCTGTTGCACAAGCTCCCATATAATATAGTTGATGCCTTCTCCAATTTTCCATTTAGTAACAACTTCACAGAAATTGTGGAGATGACTTACCTATTTAATAGTTTTTCCAACCAAGATAATAAAAATTATCATGTCCTTTCATTTTCAGACTCCAAAGTCACAAATTTCAAAGGAAAAGTTACTAAAAAACCAGTCTGTGATTTAAGAGTTAGACACCTTAAGTGTGTGTTTTTCTTCTCAGACAAATAAATATAAGTGATTCCATCTGTTGGCAAAATTATGTTTTAGTGTAACTTTTTGGTCAGTAGTCAATACTGTAGGACCCACGTTAGAACATATTGAAAAATAATTTTAAGAAATTTGAAAACCATAGACACAATATGTAAGTTTTTATTAAATTTTGAATTATTTTTCAAGTAATGTGGCCCCCACATTATCCCTTATTAGAGCATGTAAGACAAACATATTGGTGTGAGATTAAAAAACATAAGTTTGCTAACATATAAAAAAACGTGCATCTTTTATTGTCTTAAATAAAATATACACTTAAATTGTCACACTCTTAAACCACGGGGTGGTTGTTTATACTTTTTCTTTTCTTTAATCTTTTTGTTTTTGAAAGGCAACTTTCGTAGTAACATTACTGACCTAAATCACCTTCCAAATTTACCCCTCAAAGTTAGCCAGCTGAAAGAACTATGGAACAAGTATCATTTCAACACCAAAACTAAAGCTGCAAGAATTTTAAAACAATCCATTTAAAAAGAAAACATAAATCTCATAAAACCGTCTCAAAATGATCATACAGAAACTTCCCAAGAGAAATCATTTCAACTGCACAATTTATAAGTAACAACATTGAGCATTGACTATATGAGAAAACAGACTCACATTCTCCATCAAAAGTTTACTTGCATCCTCACATTAGTAAGCCTAAGAAAATAGTATTATTTTACGGTGAGTAGAAATACAGGAAGTGTTATTTTACAAATCATTTGGTTTTAACTTTAATTTATAAAAAAAAATACGTTAAATAGCTATCCCATCAGGGCACTATCTAATTTTTCCAATCAAACAAAAATTAAAACTTAAAGAAGTCCTTAAAAAATACATCTCTATTTTATGTCAGATTTTGAAATGAAGAAGTACAAAATAAGAACTAAAGTCCAACAAACAAAGAATCATGTCATGAAAACATAATATTAGAAGTCTGTACTCTCATTTGTCAGTGTCCTCTCGCATATTTCCCACAATATTGTTCAAATTAATACCAAAAAGAAAAGACAATTTAATAAGTACATCAGTTGGGAAAATAAAATTCAGTGAAGCATCGATCTGAAAAATAAAATAAAATTCAGTGAAAGTACTTTTGACATTCAAGAAGTGATATAGCCATCCCTTTAGGGCACCATTAATTCTACAAATCAAATAAAATAAAACCTCAAAGGCATCCATTGAAAAAGTAAATCTACTTTATTTTATATCAAAATATGAAAATCAGTAAGGAAAAATAAAATCAGACCCCAAACCCTAAGAAAAAGGGCAATCTTAAGGTAATGCAGTTAATTTTAAATCAGTGAGAATCAAAAGAAAATAAAATTCATTAAAAAAATTATAACCTACCTACTTACCAAAGCTTTCAATGCCCAAGTCCCTGATGGCTTCTCCCACAAAAAAGAATGCCCAAGTCCCTGATGGCTTCTCCCACAGAAAGATAGAAGTAATTTCTCAGGGGAAAGCTCAGTCTCTTAATCTAGTCTACTTCCCTGGCAAAATACATGTGAAGTCTCTTTTTTATGAATGGGATGAGATTGTTTAAATACAGACAAAGAATGAGCTGGACATTAAAAATAAGGTGAATTCACATTAAATGCATTCTTTTTTACACCTGGCACACATGCATGGCCTGAATGTTTGAAATGGGTCTTGAGACTCCAATACTGGGTTATTTTTAGCAAATTTAATAAAAATAGAAGTTTAGATTGGCAAGACCAAGCTGAATTTATCATTTATATTATGAGGTCAATGGAAACTTGAGAACAAAGATTTGAAAATTCTTTGTAATCCACTACCCACTCAAAAGAGAATATTAATAAACAATGATATACAAGTATGTAATGCAGATACAGTGACAGCTTACCTTGTAAGTGGCATGTAAAAGCATGGTACAATAAGATTTCCCAAAATGCTTTCGCAAACTTGAGCAATTCTTTACCAACCAGCATCTTTTGTCAAGCGTAGCGCTCAGGTAGTGGGAGATTACATGATTTTGAACTAAAACCTGCATAAATAAGTTGGACCTGCACCTGTGTAGTATTCTTGAGATGACAATACGGAACTAAGTTTTTATAGTCCAGCAGAATGTCTTTTAAAGAGTTCTCGTTGGTATGCATCAATATCTGACTCAGGTTGGTGTGGGATATGAGATAATTGAGAGTAAAGGGTGATTTCCAACATTCCTGTTAATTTGTGAAATGAGACCATTATATGGAGTTTCAAATATGCTTGTGTGTGTGCCTCTGGGGCACTTGGTAGCTCTAGACAGATACAAGAACCTTTAATTATATGGTCACGTTTACCAAGTACAAGAAAATAATGAACTATTTCAAACAAATTAGAGAACTTTTCTAATTTCATGCAAATTGATCACCAATTCACATCCTACTTGATCATAAAAGGTTTTTAATTGGTCAACACCAAAATTCGAAATTTTATCACGTCTCTGCTGATAGTTCAAACTTATTAGAGTTTCATCATCCTTCAAACTTTGGTTAAAGCTCAAAGCTCTAATATGCAAATCCCTGAGCACAGCAAAGCCGATGAAAGATTGAACAAACTGAAATAGCATTACATATTGTGCTTTATGGAAATCAACTGGACAGGTAGAAACCACAAGAACATCTCTGAAGTACACTTGAAAACTGAAATCAGGGATAGCTTTTACCTATCATTTATTCTTTGTTCCATTAAGCACAGCAGCTTGATCAATTTATATGATCTTTAGCTGGAAGAATTCAATTTTTAAGCTGACAAAGAAATTGAGCAAAACAAAGACCAATATGGATGCGTATACACTTTAATTTAGAGTCAAACAAACTCTTTATGCATGCAGCAGAAGATAAACAAAATGACAAGAAGAAACAATAACTAACCTCTGCTTCACATTAATTCGCCCAATGATGCAGCATTATTTGTCTACTACTCTTCACCTATCTGCTTCTAGCCTTTCTCATTGACCAGCCTCCAGCGTGTCCTAACTCACCTTATGCAACTGATCATTAAATTCACTTACACACAACAATGTTAACCAAATTCTTAATACAGATTAGTCAACCCCGGTTTGCACAGGTGATTCTAAGCAAATCATGACCTTCCCAGTCATGGTCTTATGGTAATTCAGTGAATTAGAAGGATTCAGGATTGTTATGTGCTTTATGGTTCCATAATAGTCAGCTGCAACTGAGACTATAATTATCTTTGAACGACCTTTCTTCTCTTTGTGGTCAATGACAAAATGACAACACTTGAGAACACTAACACGCTGTGAACACATTGCTTCCACTTCTCAGGTGATTGAATTTCAACGACTCAACAGTATGCAATCAGTGTAGATATCTCGGAGATACAGCCAAAAATCAAATTCCTGAAAATGAAATATATCAGCCTCACAGAGATTTCAAGTATTGTTCAACTCCCCTCAGTGCCATGTTTGCCACATCATCACTACTGTAACACTAAAATTTCATGGATATGCTAACTCATCAAGGTGGTAAGGCATACAAGTGGAGACAAAACATGGTCATTTGGGTGAACATGTTTAACTATGCCTAGTCAGTTAGAAAATTCCAACCTCGTCTTCCACAATGAATGCAGCTAAGATGAAACCATTATAAACAAATTCCTCTATCTTTATAAACCCACCTCTAGTTTGCTACCTACATAACGTTTCCATGATCTATCTTTGTTGTTCTCTCAAAAACAGAGTAGTTTATTGAAGTTTTTCTCATCATTGATCCAATTGACTACCATAACATGGCCAAATTTGAAATTTGCTCCAGAATAAAATTTCATTTGTGGTGCAAGGTAGTAAAATGTGTAAAGTGCACTAAGGTGTGAGCGTCCTGTAGCGCTCTAGGCGCAAAAGAAGCGCACCCTTGATCAAAGTGAAAGGCACCATTCTAAACACGTTATACTAATAAAATTGAGCACAATATTGTTAAATCTTCGTCCTCTTGGCTAAATTACAGTATTTGCAACAGCATTAATTTATTGGTAAAGATAATTAAGCAACCTTAAGAGTTTGTCCAATTTACAGAAGCAGTGCAGTTTTTGTGGGTCAAAAAGAGCTACAGATTTCAAAACTGATAAACCATGAAATAAGTAGGCGGTTTTCCGGCGAACTCCGCCGGAAATTTAGACAGTAGCAGCCGGAAATTGAAAGTAAGAATGTCAGGCAAAAAAGGAAAGAAAGAAAGAGACTTACCAACTCACCATCTTCAAGTTCGTTGGCTTGCAGATGGGTCGTGGATGTCAGATTCTTGCCCTAATTTGGGACATTCGTGTCCTAAATATATTGAATTGGGGCAGATATGACTATGAGTGTACCCTAAAACCGAAGAAAAAAATAATAATATTAATTAATATTTACAAATGGAGCCTAAGAACATTAGATTCTCAACAATAGTAAATATCAATTAATATAATAAATTTAGATATTAGTAACACTAGTATAATTCATGTGGATCAGGTGTAATCATATTTTAAAATTAAAGTTTGTATATGAAATTAATAGAATAAATATAAATAATATCAAAAAAATGTTTATAGGAATCCTCAAAATCTGTTAGCCACTTTTTTTTTTTTGGGTTATTCAATAAATGAAATGCACAAGTTAATTTTTTTATTTTAGATAAGTATAATTTAGTTAATTTATTTTTTCATTCTTTTGTAGAATGTTGAAAATTATTATAATTATTCTCATTTTGACACTTGTCCCGAATGGTCGTTCCCTTATTATAGCAAATAGCTTATCATTATATTATACATATGACATACTTTTTGATCAAATATCGATCTAATTTTACATATTAATATGCATGTTATATAATAGTATATATATCAAGAAGTGCTCGTATACAGATCATTTGAAACTTCTTCATTTAAAAATAAATAAATAAATAAATAATTAGAGAAATAGCCATTGAAGACCTCAAGCACTTACCATTATGCCAAAAGCAATTACTGGTGGTGAGGATGCTACTTTTATTCCATATACCACATAGCAGCTAGTGCCATGCCTCGAACACACAACCCAATCTTTCAGAGGGACAAGGCAGGCGCGATTTTGGCCCATGGAAATCCAGTATTTCGATTTTCGCCCAACAGCCATCCCTTTAGGGCACAATCAAAGAAAATAAAACCTTAAAGACGTTATTGATAAAACAGATCTACTTTATTTTATGTTAGAAAATATGAAAATCGAAAAGGAACTTTTAAATTAGACACTAAACCCTAAGAAAAACAGCAATCTTAAGGTAATGCAGTCATTTTTAAATCAGTGAGAATCAAGAGAAAACAAATATCATAAAATTAATTTTATGACCTGCTTACTTACCAAAGCTTCCAAGGCCACTCTCTGATGGCTTCTTCCACAGAAAGATAATTTAGGGTAAAAACTCAGTCTCATACTCTAGTCTATTTTCCTCTCATGTTTTCCTCTGATGAATTCTCCTTTTAAAAATGGGGACGCTTTAATTCCAGACAAGGAATGTGCTGGACATTAAAAATAAGATGAGTCCGTATTAAATGCACATTCTAATTACTGGCATGCACCTGGCACGCATGCCGTGAAATGTTTAAAATGGGCCTCAAGACTCCAATACTGGGCTTCTTTCTGGAAAAGTCAATAAAAAATACAGCTTTCTTACTATGGTATGAAAACTTGCCTGGCCTGAAAGCCTATATGAGATCCATGGTATGCTCAATAGTTATGTTAGGCTCTTAAACCATTATTGTAGCTTACCATATGTAGAATATGCCTTGTTATCCATACCCTTTAGTTTACGATTTCATAAATATTGTAGGCTAATTCCCGTCACTAGATACTTCTCGAGATGCAACTATATCCATGAGAACCCCTCCTGGGGCAGGTTAGTCAGGTTAGAAAGAAGATCCTCAATAGGCCCAATGAGGAAGATGGGCAAGACTTACCAGATCCAAAGAGAATAGGTTTCAGTTGACAAGACAAGGTATACCGACAGGTCCACAAAACTAAGACTAAGGCCAAATCGCCCCCCCCCCCCCCCCAAAGAAATTCAAACAAGGAAGATTAGAGACTGAATTGAATATGTCATTTATAGCACAAGGTCCTACAAATATTGAGAACAAAATTTTGAAATATCTTTTGTAATCTACTACACACTCAAAAGAGAAAGAGAATATCAATTGACGACGATTAAGAGTTTGTAATACATATACAATTGCAAGTAGTATATAAAAGCAGAGTATATAAGGATTTTCCCAAAATTCTTTTGCAAACTTGGGCAATTCTTTTAATTATTTCACACTAATTCCTTTTGATCAAATACGCAATTCTTGAAGACATCACGCAAACCAATCTTTGATTACAAAGAACTATATCTCATCCCCAGAAAGTACTCACATCTATCAGAACATAGAAATTATAAATGTTATATTGACAAGTATATACAAGGTACAATCTGCAATCAAGCAAGAATCAAAGAGAAAAATACAAGACAATATTCTTGATTCTATATTAATTCCAATTATGTATGAAATGAAGGTATCTCAATGAGAAATAAAACTACATACTGTCCAACCACAATAGAAATATTAAGAAGGAAAAAATTTACCAACCAGTATATTTTGATTGGCATGGCGCTAAGGTAGCGGGATATTACAAGATTTTGAACTAAAAACTGCATAAATAAGTTGAACCTGCATCTCTGTAGTACCCATGAGATGATAATTTGGAACTAACTTTCTATAGTTCAACATAATGCCCTTTTAATCAGGTTCTAGGTAGTATGCAACAACATTCTGACTCAGCTTGGTGTGGGATAAGAGAGAACAGAATGTGAATGATGATTGGCAACATTTCTGTTGATTTATGAATTGACCATTATACGGGGTTTCAAATACATATGTGTGTATGCTTCTGAGGCACATTGGTAGCTCTAGACGTTTATAAGAACGTGTAGTAATAATGATCACAATTACCAAATGCAAGAAAATAAAGGATTGTTTCAAACAATATGGATGCCTATAAACTTTAATTTGGACTGAAACGAACTCTTTATACATGCAACAGAAGACAAACAAAATGACAAGAAGAAACAACAACTAACCTCTGTTTCATGTTAATTTGCCATATGCTGCAAGTTTTGCCTTCTCCTATCTGCTTCTAACGTTTCTCATTGACCAGCATCCAGCATGTCCTATTGGGCCACTGGTCATCAAATTAGCTTAACCACAATAATATTAGCCTATTAGTAGCCTATAATAATATGCAATTAGTCTATTATCTTCAGAGATACTGCAAGAGATCAAATTCCTGAAAATGAATTATATTAGCCTCACAGAGAATTTCAAGTACTGTTCAACTCCTTTCATGTCATATTTGCTATTTCAGAACATCACTACTGATAAAACACTATGTTTCCTGGTCATGCTAACTCATCAAGTCCGTAAGGTATTCGAGCGGAGACAAATTCAAACCTTCAATGTGTTTTTCCTTGTCTTCCAGTATGAATGCATTTAAAGTGAAACCACTATCAACCAATTTGTCTATCTTTATTAGCTCACTCTAGGTTAAGGACGAAAATTTCGGTTTCGGTAGAAATTTCGGTACATTGATTTTACGGAAATTTCGGTAAAATTTAGAAAAATGTCAGAAACTTTGTTAAAATTTGGGAATTTGGATATGATATTGTATAGAATATTATAACTAACATTAATACATTTATTCAACTTAAAATTTCAAACAAAATGACATATTTACAACCAATATTGAAATTAACTATTATTAAAATGTTGTCTGGTATAATAACATGAAAAATTCAAAATAATTGAATGCATTATTACTATAACAAAAAAGAACTTCTAGGAGCTTCAAATTAATAAGTTGGCATACCATCTTGATTTAGACAATTATTTGATGGGATTATTTGAGGTAATAATTTAAATTATTACAACTTTGATAAAATATTTAATATATTAAATGTTATAATTAAAATGTGAAAACAAAATACATTTTTATCCTTCAAAATTAGTGATTTCCTATGCTTGGAAGGATTGCATTTTTACTAAAATGAGACATAAAATCTTATGAATGACACTACATTATCTTTTTGTGGTTTGAGTGGAATAATTCATCTCATCTTTTCAATCCGTGAGCCATTTACGATAAATATGTAAGAAAATTATTTGATTGTGTTATACACGTTATAATTATAATATGCAAAATATAATTTTTTTTCCTTAAAAAATTGGTGTAATTCATTATAAAATATTATAATTATTTGGGGTAAAAAAAACAAAAATTTCACCGAAATCGAAACTGAAACGAAATTTACCGAAATTTCACCGAAATTTCGAGATTTTCAAACATTTTATACTATAACCTCACCGAAATCGAAATCGAAATCGAAATTTACCGAAATTTCGGTGAAATTTCGGTGAAATGCTGACGAAATTTATTCAACCCCCGTTTCAATTTCGGTGACTCAAAATTAGCGAAATTTCGGTGAAATTTCGAGAAATTTTTTTCCCTGCTCTAGGTTGCTACCTATATAATGTTCCCATAACCTATCTTCGTTGTCTTCTTAAAAACAGAGTAGTTTAATGAAAATTTTCAGACCATCAATCCCATGGACTGCAGAATCATGGCCAATTTTGAATTTTTTCTTCAGAAGAAATTTTCATTTTGGTGACCAAGGCCCAGAGGTCTTATGGTGCTAGAGGCAAAAGGTGCAAAACTAGCGCACGCTTGATCAAAGTGAGGGGCACCATTATAAACACATATTGCAGTATACTATTAAAATTGAACACAATATAGTCAAATTTTCGTCCTTTTGCCCAAATTACTGTGTTTGTCAAAGTGAGGGGCACCATTACAACCTCCTCGCATAAATATTAATTAATTTGTTGGTACAGATAATTAAACAACCTTCCGTCACGGAAAACTTTGTCTAATTTACAGAAGTAGTGCAGATTTTGTGGGTCAAAGAAAATTACAGATTCAAAACTGAAATACCATGAAATAAGGTTGTCAGCCAGTAATTGAGAATGTAAGAAGAAGCAAGGTAGAAAGAAAGAAACAGACTTACCAAGTTACCTTCTTCAAGTCGGGTCATGCCTGTCCAGATTCTTGGCCTAATATTTGTGTATTAAATTGCATTGGAGCAGATAAACTTTACAGGTGAGTGTGGCTGTATTGGACATATTATTCATTAAATAAGGGTGGTTTTTTGCAAAGAAGAAGATCAATTTAAAATATGAATAATAAATTAATTTTTAAAGCTTACATTTAGGGATATCATATTATGAGGAAAGAATGCAATACTTGGTAAGAAAATATCCAGATTTATTCTTGTGGTACTGTTTCTGTCATTTGAGATCATGTTTGTAATACTAATAACCAGTATATAGATGCTTTCCTATGCGCTATTAAGGCCTATAACAAGCTCAGATGAAGGGGGTGTTGGCGTTATATTCGTAACAACCTAACATTATAAAGAATTTCACTATTGTTGTCCAATTTACAGAAGCAGTGCAGTTTTTGTGGGTCAAAGAGAGCTACAGATTTCAAAACTGATAAACCATGAAATAAGTAGGCGGTTTTCCGGTGAACTCTGATACGAGCCGCACCATGGATCTTAGCTGGAGGAAGAATCAATTGTTCGTTGTAGCCATTAGAACAAGTTTATCAGCTGGAGATAGCCGTTGGGAGTCAGCCTATCAGAATACAACACGTGGCAAGCTTTAGATAGAAGGAGTCGCCTTTTACTTGTTAAATCGCACTTTCTTTCTTACGATTTTTACCACGAACATTACACTGCCCCCTGCCACATTCCCTCTCTCCTACCTTTCATATATATTCCGCCATTTTTCATTTTGCAGGTCATGCGATTAGAGTTCACCGTTTTAGTTGAGTCTTGTGAGTCTTAGGATCGGTCTCCGGAGTCTCTTTCTTCCCCGAGAATCCCAGTCGATCGCTTATGCATATTTCCTGTTATTGTAATTCTCTCAGTTTCGATCTAATAAAATACCATTTTTATTGTGAATTGTTGTTAATTCGTGTTAATTGATTTGGGTACCTATCAAACTCCGCCGGAAATTTAGACAGTGGCAGCCGGAAATTGAAAGTAAGAATGTCAGGCAAAAAAGGAAAGAAAGAAAGAGACTCACCATCTTCAAAGTTCGTTGGCATGCAGATGGGTCGTGGATGTCAGATTCTTGCCCTAATCTGGGACATTCGTGCCCTAGATGTGACTAGCAGTGTACCCTAAAACCGAAGAAAAAATAATAATATTAATTAATATTTACAAATGGAGCCTAAGAACATTAGATTATTAACAATATTAAATATCAATTAATATAATAAATTTAGGTATTAGTAACACTACTATAATTCATGTGGATCAGGTGTAATCATATTTTAAAATTGAAGTTTGTATATGAAATTAATAGAATAAATATAAATAATATCAAAAAAATGTTTATAGGAATCCTCAAAATCTATTAGTCACTTTTTTTTTTGGGGGTTAATCAATAAATGAAATGCGCAAGTTAAATTTTTTATTTTAGATAAGTATAATTTAGTTAATTTATTTTTTCATTCTTTTGTAGAATGTTGAAAATTAATATAATTATTCACATTTTGACACTTGTCCCGAATGGTCATTCCCTTATTATGGTGAATAGCTTATCATTATATTATACATATGACATACTTTTTGATCAAATATCGATCTAATTTGACATATTAATATGCATATATATGTGTGTGTACAAATATGTTAATTTAGTAATAATTACACTACAATTTATGTAGCTAAAATATATTAGAGTGTGTAGATTTGGATAGCCGTGTAAATAACAATTCTGAATATTTAAATGAATTGTTACTTTTCATGATAAAATAGCAACAACCATATACTATTTTATTTATCAAACATATATTTGTATAGATATGATAAATTTTTTAATTATATTATAATGTGTCTGTATTGTATAGATAATATTGTAATATATTTTGTTAGAACATCATATGGGAAGAATTGTTAAGAAAAATAACGTTGTTAAATAATAGTAATAACTAAAAATATATTAATAGTAGTTTAAGTGGAAAAAATTTTAGGGGAGGACTAAAGGCACCAACCTCATTTCTAAGGGCACCACACTATTTTTTATAAAATAAAATAAAAATCCAATTTTACCCTTAGGATTTGTGCAACTACTTCCGTTCGGTCATTACGATCGAACGTCCTTCACGGTGTTCGGTCAAGGTGACTGAACGTCCTTCTCAGTGTTCGGCCTGGGTGGCCGAACACCAAGGTGACGGTGGGCGTCGGGCGCGCGCGCACAACGGGTGATGGGAGAGTTGTGCGTGCGCGGACGGGTGAGGATAGACGCCTGGCGCGCGCGCACACGACGGGTGACAGGAGCGTGGTGCGCGCGCGAGGACAGGTGACGGCGGTCGGGTTTTATCGATTTTTTTACCTTTTTTTTTATGTTAAATCTTTTTTTTTTAAGAATGTAATGTTAACATAATGACGAACATTCCACAAATTTGTTAGACGTGTGAAAATCGTAGGAAAAAACGTAAAAAAACGATTGAATCGGAGCAGTTTCGTTCAGTCCCGGTTGGCTGAACACATAGAAGAGTGTTCGGCCACCCTGGCCGAACGCCTAGAAGGACATTCGGTCACCTTGACCGAACACCATGAAGCACGTTCGGTCATAATGACCGAACGAAAGTAGTTACACAAACTTTAAGGGTAAAATTGGAATTTTCTTTTTTTAATAAAAGATAGTGTGGTGCTCTTAGAAACGAGGTTGGTGCCTTTAGTCCTCCCAAAATTTATTGTGCAAGTGACATCAACCATTATTACTTTATATTGTGTACCTACCCGATATAGGTCAAAGGGGCCAGATGAGGGCCATAACATTCAGTTTGACCTGCTAGCAAAAACCGACCTCAATTAACAAATTAAGAACCTTTCGATAAACCATATTTGTGTGAGTCGAGTAACATGATTGTTGAGTCAATATTTCCATGTTTTCAAGCATCTTCAAAACTCCTTTCCCATCGATTCCAAAAGTACCATGACGAGCTTCTCTTTCTCGTCTGAAACATAAGTCACCATGTATTATTATTTAAATTTTCTATATAGCAATCTTGTTAGCATTTTATTTATATTTTCATGTATTACATATTTTTATTTATGAATTATACTTAATTTACTATTAATAGAGTGTTTTGTTTAATTCTGATATATTACAAAAATGATTAGTATTGATTAGTATATTTCTTCGTAGAATAATTATTATTGAAAATGCTAATATTTAATAAATGAAAGTAATAATAATAGTTTTGACTTAATCTAATTTTTCCATGTTACAAACTTTGAAAAATCAAATTATAATTGCAGAAAAGACATATGAAAAAGACTTAACTAACATCAAATGATTTTAATGGAAGAAATGCAATATAATATTTTACTGAAATTTGAGATTTTGTTACTAATTCAGGTATAAACCAATTAAAATTAGTTTGATAAAACCTGAACCATAAAAAAAATGTGCTACAAAAATTCAAATTTACTTCAATTAAAATAATAATTGTAGTTCATTATCCAAGATATTTATTTCATTAAAATATGTAGAAAAATATATACAACGGTACAAGTTTCATCTATAGATATATTTATACAAAATATATTCATTTTATTTCAACTATCCCCATTGATTTTCGATAAGGTAGTTTCTAAAAATGTTTATATCTAATAATTAATTTTATTCAATAAATTTATCTAACTTCTTAATTTGTATAAAAAGATCGGTACATTAAGCAATATTTATATATTATAGATGTGAAATGGACTATATCTCAATCAAATATGCTCTATAATTTGAGAAAGGCAAAACATTATATGCCCCACGAATCTTAGATCCGTGCCCCCAACCCGACCCAACTCGTGGGCCGTTCCCAGGCGCGCTCATGCACCCCCACGTGCGGCCACACCATGGTTGGTGTGCGCCGCGCGCACCTTGTTATATACAGTGAAGTATCACACATTTACTCTTCAGGTATAACACATCTACTTTTAAGGTATTATGCAGAAACGGTGTTGTTTTTCTCTTTTTTTTTTCTTCTTCTTTCTCATTCTTCTTCTTAATCTCTTTTCTTATTGATTTGTTATTCTTCTTATTTGTTTAGTACATTCTTCTTCTTATTCTTTTTGTCTATCTTCTTCTTCTTATTCTTCTTCAATTTTCCATGAAATCATTTATGAGGTTTTTTCCCCTTCTTATTTATGAGTAATTTTAAAACATTGAAAATAAATTATTTCAAACAATATGAGATCATGATTTGTAGAAAATTTGACGAAAAATATGACGAAATCGTGATTTGCAAAAATTTTGAGGAAGAAGATGATGAAACATTTGAAATCTTAAGATTTTCAGTGAAGATATTAGTTGTATGTTCTTAAGGTATCAGTTGTTTACTTTTAAGGTATCATACATTTACTCTTAAGGTATTAGTGCAGAAATAGTGTTGCTTTCTTCTTTTTCCTTTTTTTTCTTCTTTTTTCCTTCTTCTTAATTAATTTTCTTATTGATTTGTTATTCTTCTTATTTGTTTTGTACATTCTTCTTCTTCTTCTTCTTCTTCTTCTTCTCTATTTTCTTATTTTTATTCTTCTTATTTACATATTTACTTTTAAGGTATTAGTGCTTATAGTATAAGACAACTCTTAAGGTATCAATTGTATGTTTTTAAGATATCAGTTGTATACTCTTAAAGTATCAATTGTATACTCTTAGGTATTACATATTACCTTTAAGGTATTAATGCTTATAGATAAGATATTACATATGCACCTTTTAAGGTATTACATGCTTACCTTTAAGGTATTAATAGGTATTAGATATGCACCTTTAAGGTATTACATATTTACCTTTAAGATATTAATGTTTATAGTATAAGGTATTAGACATGCACATTTAAAGTATTACATATTTACCTTGAAGGTATTACATATTTACTTTTAAGGTATTAATGTTTATAATATAAGGTATTACTAATGTATATAGTATAAGGTATTACATATTTACTCGTAATGTATTAGTTGTTCATTCAATTAAAAATATCACTTGTATATTCTTTAGGTATCACTTTGTAGCAATTATATGAAGAATTGAGAAGGAAGAGAGAAAAAAAAAAGAAGAAGAAGAAGAAAAACAACGGATTAAAGGGGAAGAAAAAAAAGAGAAGAAAGGAAGAAACATCAAGAAGAAGAGAGAAAGAGAAAAAAAAGAAAATGAAGGAAAGAACAGTGAGAGAGAAAAAAAAAACAATATATATATGGCGGGTCGGGGCAGGTTGGGAGCACAAGAGTGCCGCCCTTTGAGAAAAAATTAAAAATCTTTATGCAATTCCTATATATTGTTTTCTCCTTCATGGAAATTAAGGAGAATTAATTTACCGTGATTTGGGTATCTAGATTATTCAAATTTAAGTGTATTTATTTTATGTATTTTTTTTAGCAGCTATAAATACTCCATAATAGTTGAGAAAACAACGTTACTCCTTTTCACTTTTCTGTTTTTCAGTATAATGCATATAAACCTAAATTATATATAAATATAGAATTGGACTGGTGTGCAACTAGTACATAGATCCATGCACTCGGGTCGGGTCGGGCTGAATCTGTAGCACCCGGACCAAAAACGAAGCATAATTTATTAATTAATATTTAAACCATGAATTTATAATTATGTGCGTATGTTTTGACTGTTTAATTTAATTAAGTGCGTTTCAGATACGTGTTTAAAGCATGTTTGAGATGGATATTTTCTTAGACATGGAACATAGAACATTTTTATACCATTAGAAGCATAATGGAAAAATGAGAAGATAGAAACGAACTAGGGGTCAATTGGAGACCCGTAGCTCAAACGGCGATGAAAAGGGCAAAATACGAAATTTCGGAAAAAACCGGAAGATATTTATGGTGAATAGTAACGAAGATTTTTTTGGTGAATAGTGACAAAGACTTTTCAATCGTGAATAGTAACTAGGATATTTTTGGTGAATAGTATTTTCGGATTTCTATAAATAGGAGTGTTTTCGATTCGAAAATCACTGTTTTTCCGAACGAGCCGAAAGCGACGAAAACTTGTAAGTCCCTCTCTCTTCTCCCTCTCTTTTCGATTTTCTGCCTCCGGCGCGCCGGCGCCGCTGTCGCCAGTGGCCGGAAAATTTCAACGTTGTCGGTTTCGGCCGATTTTCACACACGACGTAGGTCTCGATGAGACAAATCTAGGATAGGTCTCGGAATTCAATTCCGATTTCTCGTTCACCGAAAAACGGCGAAAAACGAGCTCCAAACCCTAGACCCTAGATTTTCACTAACCTTTTTCTCTCTTCTGTTTTCTCTCTCACCTCCTCTCGCCAGAGCAGTCGCCGCTGGTGGTGTGGTGGAGATGCCGGGGTGGCAGTGCCGGAGCCGTGGCAAGCTGTGTAAGTTCATGTCGTGCATGTGTGTGTGTTTAGAGTGTGTGATGGTGTGTGTTGAGTGTGTGTTGCTGTGGTGAGCTGTTGTGGCCCGGCGCCGCTGTGTGGAAACTGAAGGGCCGACGCTGGTGATGCACCGGCGAGGTTTAGGTGGTGGTGGTCGGCGGCAGGTGGCCGCCGACCAAGCTGTGAAGTGTGCGTGTGTGTGTATATGTATATATGCGTGTGTGTATATTGGTCGTGTGTGTGTTGGGATGGCTGGGAAAGTTCGCCGACGACGGGAGGTCGCCGGCCGAGGGTCTGGGAAGGGTCACCGGTGACTGGAAGTCACCGACCGGAGCTGGGGAAGGGTAGATTTGTTTTTGGCATGCATTGTGTCGAAGGGTTTTACGGCTAAATTCTGGGCACTATTCACGGCCGGTTTCCGGCGAGGGATGGCCGAAGGTGGTAGTCGGCGGTACAGGCTTTCCGGTGGATGAGGTGGCGGTGGCGCAGGGCGGCGCCGCCGCAGCTGGTGGCACCGGGAAGGTGGCTATTCGAGCAGGCCCGACGCCGGGTGGCCTAGGCACGAGCTGCCGAGGGCATCGGGTGTCGCGCGCACACGCGCGCGCTACGTCGGGTGACGACGCTGACGCAGCGTCATGTTTTCAATCCGAATCCCATTTTTTCCATCGTATGTCATCATCGAGTCATCGCCAACGAGATGTCATTGACCGAGGGTCGTGGGCCCAGTCAAAGTCAACCCTTTGACCAAAATTACCAAAATACCCCTAAGCTTAAAATGCTCCGTTTGAGCTCGTTTTAACTCCGATTGAGCTCATTCTTTTTCCATCATGACCCAAATTTCATCCTCTATCATCTCAGCCATATGGACTGATTATCCATCCTCGTTTCTTCAATCCCAATCTTTAGATCTCTTGATCCGTCGCGTATTTAATGATCGTTTTTCCGTCGGGAACTTTTATAGCTTTATTTATACATTATTAAGGATCTAAGAAACACCGTAATTGTATAGGCTATTTGTTGAGTTGAGCATTGAGATACGTGATCTTTAGTATTTGCTACTCACGTGGAAACCACCGAACAAGGTGGGGGTAATTTCTATCTCTTAATCTATTTACAGTTTTCCGTATTTTAAAGCATGATTGAGAAATACTAAATGCTATGATTACGTATTCATGTTATACTGTGACAATGTGACTGAGTGTTACATTTCCGATATTTTATATCCGTTGACTGTTATAAGAGGCTGATTTCATCCCCACGAGTGTATTCCACACACTCACCCTTATTTTGTAATTCACGTTACAGGAGATGATGAGCATGAGGAACCCTAAATGGAGAGAGATGGTGATATCTGAGGACTTCTTTATTTAGATTGATGTCACACAAATGTTTTCAAACAATGTCTTATTTAATTCACGTTTTGTAAAGTAATATTGTATATGTTTTTGGATGATGGATCCTGATGGTTTAATTTTGCTACTAAGTTATGTTGTATTTATCGGTATTGAGACCGATTACTGATATGTGAATGCTTCACATCATCCCTTACCTTATTCTTTTATCGTCTCCTATCTACTTCTTCTGTTTGAAATTATGTGTCCCTTACCATTTCTTCTTCACGCCCGTGTGAAAACTCTGATATTTTTATGAAAGAAAACGGGGCGTGACAGATGGTATCAGAGAAATGTTCTAATGATTTTGAACTTGCTCGAACTGGTGTTAAAATGGAAAAAGTGTGGTTTTAAAATGTGAGTTGGTTTTCAAAAAAAGAAAAAGATAGGCACAATCTTCTCTCTCTCTCTCTCTATAGGAGTCTATCCCTGATCATAAGACCTGCGAAAATAGTGCTTATCTGTTATGTGATATCTGGTTAGCATGATATAAACCATTTGGGTTTGAAGAGGTGTTAAGGATACAGTTTCACGATAAAAAGATCTTTAAAAAAATGGGGTAAGATGAGAAATTCTCTCTTGTACCTAAGTGTACGGGGTAAGATGAGAAATTATCTCCTGTACCTAAGTGTACGGGGTAAGATGAGAATTTTTCTCCTGTATTTAAAGAAATGGGGTAAGATGAGAAATTCTCTCCTGACCTAAGTGTACGGGGTAAGATGGGAAATTCTCTCCTATACCTAAGCGTATGGGGTAAGATGAGAAATTCTCTCATGTACTTAAAGAAACGGGGTAAGATGGGAATTCTCTCCTGTACCTAAGTGTACGGGGTAAGACGAGAAACACCCTCATGTACTTAAAGAAATGGGGTAAGATGGGGAATTCTCTCCTATACTTAAGATACAGGGTAAGACGGAAAATATCCTCCCATACCGAAGGAATTTTTATAGGAGCAATGCATTCTTGTGTGTTGTTATGATAAATGAATGAGAGGGAGATCTTTTGAGGTTATTAATTGATTTATGGAATAATGTTTATATGTTATAAGGTTATCTGAATCATATCTATCTACTTCTCGTTTATCTTGTTGTTGCTTTTGTATATTGCTGGTTTACGTGGGGTAGACACTAAGGGGTAGATTTTCGTATGTTGTAACTAGAACAAGTATGCCTCGTGGCCGCCCAAGATGAGATCAACCACCCAGAGACAACCAACCACCGATGAATGATCAGCCGCTAGAGAAAAATCCTTCGGAGCATGTGGACACCGCCGAGGGGGATTTGGTGTTAGTTTTGAGGGGGCTGGCTCGATATTTTGAGACATCGCAACCAGCACCAGTCGCATTGGCAAAAAGCGACACCAATCTAGCGATCGAGTAGTTCGGCGGTTCAACTCGCCGACTTTCAGCAGAGGAGGAGAGCCTTTAGAAGTGGAAGAATGGCTGAGGGCTCTGGATCGTTTGTTCGGGCACCTGACCTGCACGGAGAAATAGAAGATTTCCTGCGCCGTTTTTCAACTTACCGAAGAGGCAAGCCATTGATGGGAATCACAAGTTAGAACGATGACGCTGGAACAAATAAGCACTTTGAACTAGAAGGCCTTCAAAGAGGTGGTCGTTCAAAGCTATATACCCCAATCTTATCGCGACCAAAAGGAGACAGAGTTTCTACACCTCCATCAGGGATCATCCACTGTGAGCGATTATGAGAGAAGATTTAATCAGCTGAGCTGATATACGCCCCACCTGGTGGAAGCAGACATAAAAAGAGCCTTCATCCGGAGATCAGCTCCATCCTGGTGGGACAGGGTGTGATGACATACGCTGTTGTTGTTGAAAAGACTCAAGAAATTTCTTCTCGACTGTTATTGGATGTGGCATCACCCAAGAGAGTGGAAGTGACGGTAGAGAAGAGAAAGAGGTATGGACCCAGTCAGGAATTTAACCAAAGCAAGTCCCCACAGACCAATAATGCTCCACTACTCCCTACGCCTAGGCCAGGGAATTTCTGTCCCAAGTGTGGGAAGATACATGTGGGGCCATGCCTCCAAGGAACCCGAAACTACTTTAAATGTGGGGAGCCGGGCCACATGGCATACAATTGCCAGAAGCCCCGAAATTTAGGAGTTTCTGCCCTAAGACCATAGCCAGAAGCAGGCTAAGCGCGAGCTTTTGCCCTCACTCGCTCTCAAGTTGCAGAAAGGTCCGAAACCATGACAGGTATGCTGACAGTATTTGGTATCCCTGCTCCCGTACTGTTTGATACTGGGGCAACCCATTCTTTTGTCTCTGTTGGATTTTATGACATGCTGACACCTGAAGACGGTAGGATAATCGCTAAAACCTTAGAGGATAGTATCCCGTCATGGAAGACGGTGAAGACAAAACACATGTATCGTCACCTTAAGATCGCTTTTGAAGATAAGATTCTCCTAGCTGATCTTCATGCTTTGGAGATAAAGTATTTTGACATAATCTAGGGAATGGACTGACTAGAGCCTAATCACACGGTAAACAAGTGTCGTGCGAGGGAAATCATCTTCCAAACACCGGGAGAGCCAGAGTACACCTTCCATGGGACACGAGTTAAGGTTGACTCAAGGATTATATCGGCCATGAAGGCAACCGAGATGCTTAGCAAAGGAAATTGCGAAGCTTGGTTGGTCAACATGGTGAACCTCGAGCAAGGGTCGACTTCTACTGAGAAGGTGCTGGTGATAAAGGAATTCATGGACGTGTTTCCAGAGAATTTACTTGGTCCTTTACCGTATCGACAAGTGACCTTCGAGATTGATTTCATTCTAGGATCAGCACCAGTGTCGAAAGCTCCTTATCGGATGGCATCGAAAGAATTGTAGGAACTGAAGGTCCAATTATAGGAACTTTTGGACAAAGGATTCATCAGACCGAGTGTGTCGCCCTGGGGAACACCAGTGCTATTTGTGAAAAAGAAGGATGACAACTTTTGGATGTGTATCAATTACCGAGAGCTGAATGAAAGGACAATAAAGAACAAGTATCCACTGCCTCGGATTGAAGATCTCTTTGATCAATTAAGAGGTACCAGTGTGTTCTTGAAGATTGACTTAAGATCTGGATATCACCAGATGAAAGTCAAAGACACTGATATATCCAAGACAACATTCAGAACAAGATATGGCCACTACGAGTTTGTAGTAATGTCATTTGAATAGAGTAATGCTCCAGCTGTCTTTATAGGCTTGATGAATCGCATCTTCCATCCATACCTCGATCTTTTCGTCATCATGCGACAAAGCGCACCACGAATAGCATCTCAGGAATGCGTTGGAAATTTTGTGAAAGGGTTTACGCATGCAACTAATTCCTTCTGTTGGATGCGATAATTTTTTTTCCTATCTCTTCAACTCTCTCTCTCTCTCTCTCTCTTTTCTTTATCTTTATCAAAAATGTACTTATTTTCTTAACTGAAAGATGCGACTCTCCAGCGCCAACTACTCCTCACCCTACTCTGTAAGTAAAATGGTGAAGACGAGATATATATAGGATGATTATCATAACAATCAGAGCTATGAGTTAAAGAAGAAAAAGGATGGGAGACAGAAGTGCGATTTGGTTAGGAAGGTTCGAGAAAGAATTAGAGAAGCTCAGGACTGATGAAAGTTTTGAACATTGAGCTTAGCCTAATAATCGAGACCTGTAAGTTCCTTGACGAAAAATGGAAAGAACGAAACGATACGGAAATAAGAGGATGAGATTCTGGTGAAGTAGCCAATCATGTTGTTTCTAAGTACATGTTTAATTTCGAGGACGAAATTCTTTTAAAGGGTAAGGGATGTAGCACCCGTACCAAAAACGAAGCATAATTTATTAATTAAATATTTAAACCATGAATTTATAATTATGTGCGTATGTTTTGACTGTTTAATTTAATTAAGTGCATTTCAGATACGTGTTTAAAGCATGTTTGAGATGGATATTTTCTTAGACATGGAACATAGAAAATTTTTATACCATTAGAAGCGTAATGGAAAAATGAGAAGATAGAAATGAACTAGGGGTCAATCAGAGACCCATAGCTCAAACGGCAACGAAAAGGGCAAAATACGAAATTTTGGAAAAAACCGGAAGATATTTACGATGAATAGTAATGAAGATTTTTTCGGTGAATAGTGATGAAGACTTTTCAACCGTGAATAGTAACTAGGATATTTTTAGTGAATAGTGTTTTCGAATTTCTATAAATAGGGGTGTTTTCGATTCGAAAATCATCGTTTTTCCGAATGAGCCGAAATCGACAAAAACTTGTAAGTCCCTCTCTCTTCTCTCTCTCTTTCCAATTTTTTGCCTCCGGCGCACCGCCGCCGCCGGTGGCAAGAAAATTTCAATATTGTCGGTTTCGACCGATTTTCGCACACAACGTAGGTCTCGACGAGATGAATCTAGGATAGGTCTCGGAATTTAATTCCGATTTCTCGTTCACCAGAAAACGATGAAAAACGATCTCCAAACCCTAAACCCTAGATTTTCACCAACCTTTCTCTCTCTTCTGTTTTCTCTCTCTATCTCTTCCTTCTCTCCCCGGAGCAGTCGCCGCTGGTGGTGTGGTGGCGCCGCCGTGGGTGGCGGCGCCAGAGCCGTGACAGGCTGTGTAAGTTCATGTCGTGCATGTGTGTGTGTTTAGAGTGTGTGATGGTGTGTGTTGACTGTGTGTTGTTGTGGTGAGCTGTTGTAGGAGGCGCTGGATGGCGTCATCGTGTGGAAACTAGAGGGCCGGCGTTGGTGATGCGCCGACGAGGTTCAGGTGGTGGTGGCCGGCGGCAGGTGGCCGCCGGCCAAGCTGTGAAGTGTGTGTGTGTATATATGTATATATGCGTGTGTATATATTGGTCGTGTGTGTGTTGGGATGGCTGGCAAAGGTCGCCGGTGACGGGAGGTCGCCGATCGGGGGTCTGGGAAGGGTCACCGGCGATTGGAAGTCGCCGGCCGGAGCTGGGGAAGAGTAGTTTGTTTTTGGCATGCGTGGTGTCGAAGGGTTTAACGGCTGAATTCTGGGCACTATTCACGGTCGGTTTCTGGCGAGGGATGGCCAGAGGTGGTAGCTGGTGGTACAGGCTTTTCGGTGGATGAGGTGGCGGTGGTGCAGGACGGCGGCGCCGCAGCTGGTGGCGTCGGGAAGGTGGCTGGTCAAGCAGGCCCGACGCCGGGTGGCTTGGGCACGAGCTGTCGAAAAACGCCGACCCGATGCCGAGAGCTGCCGAAACGCTGCCGAGCCACCGATGCTTGCTGCCGAGAAAACTCGGCAGCTGCCGAGGGCGCCTGGTGCCACGCGCAAAAGCGCGCGCCCCATCAAGTGACGACATGCACGCAACGCCATGTTTTCGATCCGAATCCCATTTTTTCCATCATACGTCATCATCGAGTCGTCGCCGACGAGATGTGATTGACCGAGGGTTGTGGGTCCGATGAAAGTCAACTCTTTGACCAAAATTATCAAAATACCCCTAAACTTAAAATGCTCAGTTTGAGCTCGTTTTAACTCCAATTGAGCTCATTCTTTTTCCGTTGTGACCCAAATTTCATCCTCTATCATCTTAGCCATATGGACTGATTATCCATCCTCGTTTCTTCAATCCCAATCTTTAGATCTCTCGATCTGTCGCGTATTTAATGATCATTTTTCCGTCGGGAACTTTTATAACTTTATTTATACATTATTAAGAATCTAAGAAACACCGTAATTGTGTAGGCTATTTGTTGAGTTGAGAATTGAGATACGTGACCTTTGGTACTTGCTACTCATGCGGAAACCACCGAACAAGGTGGGGGTAATTTCTATCTCTGAATCTGTTTACAGTTTTCCGTATTTTGAAGCATGATTGAGAAATACTAAATGCTATGATTACGTGTTCATGTTATACTGTGACAACGTGACTGAGTGCTACATTTCCGGTATTTTATATTCGTTGACTGTTATAAGAGGCGGATTTCATCCCCACAAGTGTATTCCACACTCATCCCCTATTTTGTAATTCATGTTACAGGAGATGATAAGCATGAGGAACCCTAGATGGAGATAGATGGTGTTATCTGAGGACTTGTATGTTTAGACTGATGTCACACAAATATTTTCAAACAATGTCTTATTTAATTCACGTTTTGTAAAATAATATTGTATATGTTTTTGGATGATGGATCCTGATGGTTTAATTCCGCTGCTAAGTTATTTTGTATTTATCGGTACTGAGACCGATTACTGATATGTGAATGCTTCACATCGTCCCTTACCTCATTCTTCTGTTTGAAATTATGTATCCCTTACCATTTCTTCTTCACGCCCGTGTGAAAATTCTGATATTTTTATGAAATAAAACGGGGCGTGACAGAATCCGACCCGGATCCGTGCATTTTTTTTTGCCCTGACCTTTATGTTGTGTTAGACATACATTTATATTATATTAATCATACCTTTATATTAGTGATACCCTTATTTCCAGATTTCATACTTTAACCCTAAATCCTAAACTCTAATTTCGGCACAATAAACCCTAATTTGGCACAAGTTGTAGATATTTACATTTATGTGATATTATTTATACATTTATATGAGATTATTTATACATTCATATCAACATAAACATACATTTATGTAATATATAGAAAGGTACAACGAACATAATTAAAAGGTATGACTAACATAACTAAAGGTATGTCTAATATAACTAAAAGGTATGAAAGGTATTAATATGTCAGTTTAAAAAAAATGCTAAGGTACAACTAGCCTTACAAAAGGTATGTCTAACATAACTAAAAGGTATGTCTAACACTACTAAAAGGTATGCTTAACATAACACTAAAGGTATGACTAACATAACTAAAAGGTATGTTTAACACAACTAAAAAGTATAGTTAACATAATATAAAAGGTATGTCTAACATAACTAAAAGGTATGCCTAACACTACTAAAAGGTATGCTTAACATAACATAAAGGTCAGACACCTGGGAGCATATTTGGGCGGATTTTATCCGCGACCTAGAGGCTCATGCAGACGCGTGTGGGCGCGGCACCTGGGAGCATATTTGGGCGGATTTTATCCACGACCTAGAGGCACATGCAGACGCGTGCGGGCGTATTTGAGCGCGTGACGGGCTGGGTCAGAAGTGGTGCATGAATCACAAATCCATGCACAATGTGTATATAAGTTTTTGTCATAAATATATACATATATCTTCATATCTCATTATTAAATTTCTGATTGTTTCTGAATTTTAGAGTTTTGTTGTATGCAGGCATGCAGTAGGACATCTTCTCCGTCTTTAGAGAAGGTTGTTGGTACGGTTGTTCTCAACCGAACCGAATCGAAATTTTTCAGTTTGGAATGTTCAAATTTGAGCATTTCATTAAATATTTTTTTGAACAATAACATTTTATTAATTAAAAAATCATGTTTGAAGAAAAATATATTAAAACCTAGAATTATTTGTTAAACAAAATCAAATACTTTACATAATTGATTAACAAACAAGAAACAATATACATATAATAAAAATATCATATATAAAAATAAAATTTCGGTTCGGTTAACCGAATTTTTTTCAAAAGAAAATCAAACCGAATTTTTATTCAATTCTTAATTTATCAACCGAACTGAACAATATGAAAATGTAAAACCGAACCGATCGGCTCAATTCGGTTTTTTAATTCCAATTTGGTTTTGCTCACCCCTATTGTTAACTATCTCTAAGTTTTTAATTCAATTTTTAGTTATGTTTATATATTATCCGAGTTTTTTTTTTGAACCAATATATTATTCGAGTTAGAAAATTATAATTTCTATAGCAAATCTGAATATATGTTTATACATATATGCAATCCATATTTTCTAATTATATTTCCCATGAATTTGTGGTAATCAAAATCCTTAATATTTTAAATATACTTAATATATTTCTTATCCCTTTTTAAAAGATATATATATATATATATACACACATAAAATTCTAGTTTCTAACTATATATCCCATAAGTTAAGAAAAAAACCTATATATCCCACGAATTTGGTGGTAAATCTTTTAAATATATCAAAATCAATTCTCGCAAATCTCAATAAAATAAAAACTCAACTGCCTACCATACATATCTCATACCTTCAATATAATTATTATATGTAATTGGATAAAAATTTTACTTTGCTTATAATACTTATATTTGATGAGTTGGTCTTATGTGCACTTGGTGCACATGCAATACGGGTCGACCCAGTTTTTGACCCGGATCCGCGTGTTTTTGAATTTTATCTTTTTTTTTGCTTCAGGTTGTGACCTTTATGTTATAAATGTGTGACCTTTATGTACAACTATCATGACCTTTATGTACTATAACTTAGAAAAAAATGAAGATTTTCAATATAATTTAAACTGTACACTTTTATGTGATATCAATGCGACTTTTATGTTATATTATGTCACATTTATGTACAAATATTCTGAACTTTATATAATATATAAAGATGCATAAAGGTCAGAATATTTGTACATAAAGGTGACATAATATAACATAAAGGTCATATTAATATCACATAAAGATACATAGTACAAATTGTGTTGAAAATCTTCATTTTTTTCCTAAGTTACTGTCATGCCCCAAAATCTTTCACTTAAAAATATCAGAGTTTTTCCTTTTTGGGCGTGAAGAGAGAAAGAAGAAAAAGACGAGCATGATATAAAATAGAAAGAAAAAGGAGAGGATAAGAAATGGTATACTTGCAACATCAGATACAACCGATAGAATAGAGTTTGGAACCTTACGCAGCGGAAAAACATCAGGATCCATACAAGAAAGAGAAAAAGACGGTAGAAGAAAAATATAAGGGGACGAAGTGATACAATCATATATCAATAGTCGGTCTCAATACCGACAATCATCGGTCTCAATACCGATAACAACAACATAACAAAACAGCGGGAATAAACCATCAGGATCTTTTACAAAGAAGAAGAACAGTTAACATTTTACAAAACGTGGAACATCATTTCAACATAGCTTTAAAAGATAAAATCGGAAAATAACACAGCTGATAAGGCACCCCTCTCTCTACGCATCAAGATTCTCTTCATCTCCTGTAGTGTGAGTACAGAATAGGGGGTGAGTGCATGGAATACACTCGTGGGGAATAACATCCGCATCTTATAACAGTCAACAATTATACAATACTAGAAATGTAACACTCAACCACGTTGTCACAGTATAACATGATCACGTAATCATAACATATGACCATATCTTTTAGTATATCTCAATCATACTTCAATAGGGAAAACTGTAAACAGTTACAGAGTTAGAAATTACCCCCACCTCGTTCGGTGGTTACCACGTGAGTAGCGAGTACCAAAGTCTCGTGTCTCAAACCTCATGCCTCAAAGTTCAATCCAACTGATAGCCTACATACGTTACAGAATTCTTAGATCCTTAACATCGTATAATTAAAACTATAAAAGCTCCCGGCGGAAAAACGATCGTTAACTACGCGACGGATCGAAAGCTCTAAAGATTGGAGTTGAAGAAATGAAAATGAATATCCAGTCCATATGGTTGAGATGATAGAGAATGAAATTTGGGTCCCAATGGAAAAAGAATGAGCTCAATCAGAGTTAAAACGAGCTCAAACGGAGCATTTTAAGTTTAGGGGTAAAATGGTAATTTTGGTCAAAGGGTTGACTTTGACCGGGCCTACGACCCTCGGTCAACGACGTCTCATCGGCGACGACTCAAAAAAGACAATCAGTAGAAAAAACGGGGTTTGGATCAAAAACACGGCATCGCGTGCGTGTTGGCACGCGCGAACCCGACGCCGGGTGAAAAACCCGGCGGCCTGGTGCAATTTCTTAGCAACTACAGAGATTTCTTGGCAGCGACGTGACGTGACTCGACGATGGTCGAGTTTTCTCATCCAGGCTTCCCGATGTTCGACCAGCTGCCGAGTTTTCTCGACAGCTCCTCTCCTGGCGCTCCCGGCGCCGTGCCTGACCAAAA
The DNA here is from genome assembly GCA_954870855.1 of Scutellaria minor. Taxonomy (NCBI): domain Eukaryota; kingdom Viridiplantae; phylum Streptophyta; class Magnoliopsida; order Lamiales; family Lamiaceae; genus Scutellaria; species Scutellaria minor. The sequence continues at coordinate 16,544,009 of OX940729.1, read as the reverse complement.
TGCCACCTTCCCGACGCCACCTGGCGCGGTAGCGCCACCCTCCGCCACCGCCACCGCCACCTAGTTCACCGGATACCTCGCACCGCCGGCTACCACCTCTGGCTGTCCCTCGCCGGATTCTGGTGATGAATAGTGCTCGAATCCTTGCCGCAAAAACCTTCGATACCCAGTTTTTCGAAAACCAAACCTCACCCAAAAACTCTCCGGTCGACGACTCCAGTCGCCGGCGACCACCTCCTGACCTCTGGTCACCGACCGATGACCTCCTTGTCACCGGCAACCCCCTAACTCCGGCCACCATCACACATACACAAATATATACACACGCTCATGCATACACACCCTCAAGCAAACACTCAACCAACCAACAGCCTTGGCCGGCGGCCACCTGCCGCCGACCACCACCACTCGCCACTGGAGACACTGGCCGGCGACCCCCAATCGCCGGCCACCACTAGCCGCCGCATATACATACACACAGGAGCATACACACACACACATGCTTGTAAACATACACACACATACACACACTGATCATCCTTGGCCGGCGACTGGCAGTCGCCGGCCACCCTCCCCATGGCCTCGCCGGCGACCTCCCGTCGCCGACCCATCCTTCCCACACGGCGGCGCCACCTGGCACCGCCCACAACAGCATGCAACACCCACACACACTAACACACCTAAATACACACACATGCACGTAAACATACATGTAAGCCACTGTCTATCTCCGGTGCCGCCACCCACGGCGGTGCTGGCCCTCCAGTGTGTCACCCTTACCTCCGGCGACCTCCGGCAGTAGCTCCGATGCGGTGGAAAGAGAAAAAATAGAAGAGAGAGAAAGGTTGGAGCAAGGGTTAGGGTTAGGGTTTTGCTTCGGTTTTTCACCGTTTTCTGGCGAACGACAAATCGGAATTGAATTCCGAGACCTATTCTAGAATCGTCTCATTGAGACAAATGTGTGAGAAAATTGGCTGAAATCGACAACTTTGAAATTTTCCGGCCACCGGCCGGCGGCGCCACCGCCGCCGGCCAGAAAACTGAAAACGAGAGAGAGAAAGGAGGAGAGAGAGACTTACGAGTTTTCGGCGCATTCAGCTCATTTGGAAAAACGGTGAAAAATGAATCGGGAAAGACCCTATTTATAGAATTCAGAAAACACTCTTCACGTGAAAATATCTCGTCACTATTCATCGGTTGATTTTTCAACATTACTATTCACGTAAATATCTTCGTTTTACTATTCACCGAAAATATCTTCCAGTTTTTCGAAACTTTGGGTTTTGCCCTTTTTGTCGTTGTATGAGCTACGGATCTCCGATTGACCTCTAGTTCGTTTCTATCTTCTCGTCTTTCCAAGACGCATCTAATGGTATAAAATTATTCTATATACCATGTCCAAGAAAATTATCCATCTAAGTCACACGTTAAACACATATCTGAAACGCACGTAATAAATTAAACAGTCTAAAAATACGCACATAGTTATTAAGTCATGCGTTAAAATATTTAATTAATAAATTATGCTTCGTTTTGTTTCGGGGCGCTACAGTTACAGTGCATAAAGGTAGAGATAGTTGTACATAAAGATCACACATTTATAACGTAAAGGTCATACATTTATAACATAAAGGTCAGGACAAAAATCTGGAAAAAAAAAATTAAAAACTTGCGGATCCGGGTCGGATCGACCCAGTTTTTGACCCGGATCCGCTTGTTTTTGAATTTTGCTTTTTTTTTTTTTTGCTTCAGGTTGTGACCTTTATGTTGTAAATGTGTGACCTTTATGTATTGTAACTTAGAAAAAAATGAAGATTTTTCCTAAGTTACAGTGCATAAAGGTAGAGATAGTTGTACATAAAGGTCACACATTTATAACGTAAAGGTCATACATTTATAACATAAAGGTCAGGACAAAAATTTGGAAAAAAAAAATTAAAAACTCGTGGATCTGGGTTAGATCGACCCGGATTGCACGAATCTTAGATCCGTGCACCTGGTGCACAGGAGTTTTTGTGATATTTGATTAATACGTAAAGAAAATATATTGATGGTTTTTATAATATCACAAAAATTCATGTGAGACCGTCGCACATGCGGCGGCCATACTTATAGCAGAAAAAGACATATTTATGGCTATAAAAGACATACTTGAATAACTCATGTTTTTACTGTAAAAAACATACTTAAAAAACACATATTTATACCTGAAAAACACATACTTGAATCTCATCGCATGTGAGACTGTCTCACAAGAGACCAACTCTTATAATATTATGTTGTATGTTAGTACATTGATGAAGATATGAACTTTTTTTTTCTAATTGAAAAAATATTGGGGTTTTATGCTTAAATTTGATTTCTACGATGCATTTCGGGTCATTACATCATATTCCATTACTTTTGGTCATAGTATTTATTCAAATGTGTAGCTTTAATTAAATAATTTCTAAATCTTTATCATTTAATTAGCTCAAGCCTAATTAAATAGAATCTATAATAATTTAAAAAAAAAACATTGAATACAATTTACTTTACGAATGTACCTTGCATTAGAAACCAAGTTTTTGTCACGATCAACTGTATTTTATTGTTTCAAAAGTAATAGACAGAGATGACTTGAAAAACTTAATTTGTGACAAAAATAATAAGGAAATATCTCAAGTACTAATGTTGTGTATAGAGAAGTATTTAAAATTTTGTAAATTATATACACTTCAATTACGATGATATGACTAAATTTTGTTTTCATTTTAATGGTTCACATATCTCACATATTTAAGGGTAAAAAAACGTTATCTCATCCCAACTATATCCAATTTTATACTTTTTAGTAAAAAATTTAAAATGTGTCACGGTACTAACTAAACTTTGTAAATGTGTCACTTTACTAACTAAACTTTACGGGATTTATACTATACGGTTAAATATATTAATTCCGATCATTTTTTCCGACCAAAACACTACATGTACTTCTCACATATTTTCATTAAGGGTATGTTTGTCATTTTCTTTCCTTCCATCAAAACCCTAACTCACCACCAACTCCACCATCTCTTCCTCTAATCGATCATCTTCTTTTTCTCAAGGCTCCACTTCATTAATCACTAGCTTCATTTTCATCCCTTAATGGTGAACATACCCTTAATGAAAACATATGCGAAGCACATGTGGTGTTTCAGTTGAAAAAAATGACCGGAATTAGGATATTTAACCGTATAGTGTAAATCCCGCAAAGTTTAGTTAGTAAAGTGATACATTTGCAAAGTTCAGTTAGTACGGTGACGCATTTTAAAGTTTTCACCGAAAAGTGTAAAATAGGGTATAGTTGGGATGTGATAACGTTTTTACCCTATATTTAAACAAAATATATTTTACAACCATTATGAAGTATAATCATATTGATAATTATAATACATAAGAACAATCTAATAATTCAATAATTTGATAGTATTCTCGTGTATCGCACGGGCCCTATACTAGTATCCACATATTCTTCAATTACAAATCAACAATATTTTAACAATATTAGATACATATAGTCATTAGTTACTATTGATTTTCACATTTATCTCATTGTTTCTTCTAAAATTACTAAAGTGATATTTGATGTATTATATATAGGTTAACTATGTTCATACCTGCTACCCTACCCACTATGGGCACATATTAATGTATCCATTGCTGATGTGTCAAAATCTAATAGAATCATTAATTTCAAATTACAATATTTAAAAGGATGTGATATTTGCACATCAAAAATGACATTTTAATACATACCCACAATCGGTAGAAGAGAACATTGTTTTAACTATATTTTCGAACAAAAAAATTTGTTCTTCTGTTTTTATCTCGAACTTCTAATTTGACATTTGTCATTTATCAATACTCAAGTAAATCATATTATTTGAAAATAAATATGTTTTGTGTCTTTATAATGTTATATCTTTATACATCTCTTTAAAAAAATTATATTACATATTTTTATTCATTTTCAATTCTCACCACATTATATCTCGATTAGCTCTGTTATCTATCAACTTTGAAACTTTACTATACAATAGTCAACCTTTGCGAATGTCACGCCCCGTTTTCTTTCATATAATTATCAGAGTTTTCCTTGCGGGCGTGCAAGAAGAAATGGTAAGAGACATTTTCATAAACAGAAGAAGGAGGTAGGAGACGACAGAAGAATGAAGTAAGAGACGATGTGAATCATTCACATATCAACAATCGGTTTCAACTGATAATCATAACATTCGCAGCGGAAATATATCATCAGGATCTATCAGCCGAAACATATATAAGATTATTTGTTACAAAACGTGAATTAATAAAAACATTGTTTAATTGTTGTAAGACATCAACTTAAATACACAAGTCCGGATAGAGCTCCACACCTCTCTCTCTAAGGTTCATCATGCTTGTCATATCCTGTAACGTGAATTACAGAATAAGGGGTGAGTACGTGGAATACACTCGTGGGGATAACATCTGCATCTTATAACAATTGACATATATAAAATACCAGAAAAGTAACATTCAGTCACGTTGTCATAGCACTTAAAATACAAGACATGTATCTCGTAACTCATCCATTAGGTGTGGGTATTTCCCGACTTATCCTACCAAATGGTCTTAAATACCGCTGGCGCATTTACAGGACCGCCAGACCTTTCAGGTAGTAGAGGGGGTAAGAGACAGTTGTTTTTTACGGTCCATAAGACCCTCCGAATATGCAATGTGAACCGAAGTCCTTTCACAGTATATCATGAACACATATACATAGCATATAATCACTGCATTTAGTATTCCTTAATCATGCTTCAAAATAAGGAAAACTGTAAACAAATAAAGAGTTAGAAATTACCCCCACCTTGTTCGGTAGTTACCGCGTGAGTAGCAAATATCAAAGATCAAGTATCTCAATGCTCAATCCAACTGATAGCCTACATAAGTTACAGTGTTTCTTAGATCCTTAATAAGTATAATTAAAGCTCTAAAGGATTCTGGAGAAAGAACGATCGTTAAAGACGCGACGGATTGAGAGATCTAAAGATTGAGGTTGAAGAAACGAGAGTGGATGTTAAGTTTATATGGCTAAGATGAAAGAAGATGAAATTTGGGTCACGACGGAAAAAAAATGAGCTCAATCGGAGTTGAAACGAGCTCGAATGGAGTGTTTTAAGTTTGGGGGTATTTTGGTAATTTTGGTCAAAAGGTTGACTTTGACCGGGACCCACGACCCCCGGTCAATGACATCTTGTCGGTGATGACTCGATGATAACGTACGATGGAAAAAATGGGATTCGGATTGAAAACACGGCATCGCGCGTGCACCGGTTACACGGAGTGGCACGCGCGCAGCACACCCGGCACCGTGCATATTTCTCAGCAGCTCTCGGCCCACCTTCTCGGCAGTAGCGCGCGCCAGCACCCGATGCTTCTCGATGGACTCGGCAGGCGTCCTCGGTAGCACACACACACGCACACACATAACACAACACATACACACACACACCAGCCCTCTGCCCAGCCCCGACACCGCCACCCACGGCGGTGCCGCTCCTCCGGCAGCTCTCCATGCACTTCCAGGTGCTGCTCCGACGTTGGTTCTGGTGAGAGAGAGTGAGAGAGAGAGAAATCAGAGGAGAGAGAAAGGGTGACAAACTAGGGTTTAGGGTTTAGAGAGGGTTTTTCGCCATTTTCCGGCGAATGAGATATCGGAATTGAAATCTGAGACCTATCCTAGACTCGTCTCATCGAGACCTATGTTCTGTGCGAAAATCGGCCAAAACCGATAACTTTGAAATTTTCCGGCCGACGGCAGCGCGCCGGAGGCCAGAAACAGTAAAGAGAGAGAGGAGAGAGGAGAGAGAGACTTACGAATTTTCGTCGGTTTCGGCTCGTTTGGAAAAACGGTGATTTTTGAATCGAAAATGCCCCTATTTATAAATTTTCCGGAAATCGCTATTCACATAAAAATCTTAAAATTACAGTTCACGGTTGAAAAATCTTGGTCACTATTCACGTAAAAATTTTCGTTACTATTCACCGTAAATATCTTTCGGTTTTGTCGAAACTTCGTGTTTTGCCCTTTTCATCGCCACTTGAGCTAACGGTCTCCGATTGACCTATAGTTCATTTCTATCTTCTCGTTTTTCCATTACGCATCTAATGGTGTAAAAATATTCTATATTCCATGTCTAGGAAAAATATCCATCTAAATCATGCATTAAACACGTATCTGAAACGCACATAATTAAATTAAACAGTCAAAATTTTCGCACATAATAATTAAATTAAGGGTTTAATATTTAATTAATCAATTATGCTTCGTTTTTTTTGGTCCGGGGTGCTACAGCGAATGGTATACTAATAGGCCGCCACGGTGGAATATTCTCCTGGAGAAACTTATTCTTGAGGGTTTTTTGTCTTTTAATTAGTTAATTTTGTAACGCCCCGAAATCTTTCAGTTAAAATATCAGAGTTTTTCATTTTTGGGCGTTAAGAGAGAAAGGGGAAAGAGGCGTACATGATATAAAATAGAAAGAAAAAGGAAGAGGACAAGAAGAGATACTCTTAAACCATCGGATACAACCGATAAAAGAGAGTTTAAAACATTACGCAGCGGAAAAACATCAGGATCTTTTACAAAGATGAGAAAATACAGTTTTCCTTTACAAACGTACAACATAACTTTAAAAGTCAAATCCGAACAAAGGACACAGCTGATAGGGCACCCCTCTCTCTACGCGTCAAGATTCTCTTCTTTTCCTGTAGTGTGAGTACAGAATAAGGGGTGAGTGCGTTGAATACACTCGTGGGGAATAACATCCGCATCTTATAACAGTCAACAGTTATACAATACCAGGAATATAACACTCAACCACGTTGCCACAGTATAACATGATCACATATCATAACATATGACCATATCGTTTAGTATTTCTCAATCATACTTTGAAATAGGGAAAACTGTAAACAGTTACAGAGTTAGAAATTACCCCCACACACGACATATAATCACAACATTTAGTATTTCTCAATCATGCTTGGAATAGGGAAAACTGTAACCAGATAAAGGTTTAGAATGTACCCCCACCTCGTTCGGTGGTTACCACGTGAATAGCGAGTCCAGAGATCTCGTGTCTCAAATCCCGTGTCTCAAATCCCGTATCTCGATGTTCAATCCAACTGATAGCCTACATACGTAACGGTGTTCTTAGATCCTTAAAAACATAATTAAAGCGATAACAGACTCCGGCGGAGAAACGATCGTAAAATACGCGACAGATCGAGAGCTCTAAAGATCGGAGTTGAAGAAACGAGAGTGGATATCCAATCCATATGACTGAGATGATAGAGAAAGAAATAAGGATCGCAACGCAAAAAGAATGAGCTCAATCGGAGTTCAAACGAGCTCGAACGGAGCATTTTAAGTTTAGGGGTAAAACGGTAATTTTGGTCAAAGGGTTGACTTTGACCGGGCCCACGACCCTCGGTCAATGACGTCTCGTCGGCGATGACTCGAAATGGATGAACAACGGAAAGAAAACGAGGTTCGGATCGAAAACACGGCGTCGGGTGCGCGTCGGCACCCGACGGGTGCGCATGGGCGCGCACGGTGCGCGCGGCTTCCCGACACCCGACGGCTGCCGAGTTTTCTCGGCAGCTGCTGCACCCGGCGCACACCTGGTCGAGTTTTCTCGGCCAGGACCTTCCCAGCTTTCCCGACGGTGGCCTGCTCGAGCAGGCTACTTCCCGGCGTCGCCCGGCGCGGCGGCGCCGCCTCCAGCCGCCACCACCTACCTCGTCGGATACCTCGCACCGCCGGCTACCACCTCCGGCCGTCCATCGCCGGATTCCGGCATGAATAGTTCCCGGAAACTTCGCCGCAAAATCCTTCGAAGTCACATTTTTCGAAAAACCAAACCTTCACCAAAACTCCGGCCGGCGACTTCCCGTAGCCGGCGACCACTCCCAGTACCTCCGCCGGCGACCCCTCGTCGCCGGCAACCCATTCCGGCCAAGCCCAACCACCATCACAGCCTTTACACCCTCTTGCATAAACACACACACACACTTACGTATTACACACACACACACCGATCTTCCCAGCTCCGGCCGGCGGCCTTCTGCCGCCGGCGACCACCACTCATCACTCTCACCTTGGCCGGCGACCCCCAGTCGCCGGCCACCACCACCGTTGAGCACATACACACACACAGCAAGTTACACACACAAACACACAGCGTATGGTGTACCACACACACACACTGTTATTCCTTGGCCGGCGGCCACCAGCCGCCGGCGACCCACCAAACCACCTCGCCGGCGACCTCCCGTCACCGGCCATCCCTTCCCGCACGGCGGCGCCACCATGCGCCGCCCCAACAACATGCAAACACACTCACACACTAACACACCTACATACACACACACATGCACGAATACACATATATATACACTGTCCTTCTCCGGCTCCGCCACCCACGGCGGCGCCGGCACTCCAGCGTCTGGCCACGACCTCCGGCAACCTCCGGCAGCTTCTCCGGCGCGGTGGAGAGAGAAAAACAGAGGAGAGAAAAAAGGTGGTGGAAAGGATTAGGGTTAGGGTTTAAGAGGCTGTTTTTCACCGTTTTCCGGCGAAGGAGAAATCGGATTTGAAATCCGAGACCTATCCTAGATTCGTCTTGTCGAGACGAACGTCGTGTGCGAAAATCATCCGATTCCGACAATGTTGGATTTTCCGGCCACCAGCCGGCGGCGGCGGCGGCGGCGGCGCCGGCGGTGGCCCGCCGGAGACAGAATCCCGGAAAAAGAAAGAGAGGAGAGAGGGACTTACTCGTTTTCGTCGCTTTCGGCTCGTTCGGAGAAACGGTGAAAAATGAATCGGAGGAGCCTCTATTTATAGAATTCGGAAAATTACTATTCACCGAAAATATCTCCGTTACTATTCAACCAAAATATCCCGTCACTATTCATCAGTTGATTTTTCAAAGTTACTATTCACGTAAATATCTTCCGGTTTTTCCGGATCTTCCGATTTTGCCCTTTCCTTCGCCGTTCGAGCTACGGGTCTCCGATTGACCCCTAGTTCGTTTCTATCTTCTCGTCTTTCCAAGACGCATCTTATGGTATGAAAATATTCTATATACCATGTCCATGGAAATTATCCGTCTAAGTCACGCGTTAAACACGTATCTGAAACGCACGTAATAAATTAAACAGTCAAAGTAAACGTGCATACTTATTAAGTCATACGTTAAATATTTAATTTAATCAATTATGCTCGTTTTGATCCGGGGCGCTACAAATTTATTTTTATTTATTTTTTCTACATCTTCCTCCTTCAACCACCAACTTGTTAGCGGCCGCCATACCATTACTACTGATAAACCTCTAAAACTCCAAATTCACCCCAATCCTCATGTTTTGGGTTAAATTCAATCAGACATCATTTTTCCTTTCGTTTTTTAGAAAATCATGGAAAAAAAATACACCAATACCATTAAAGAACTACCACCATAATCACCGGAAAATTCCATGACTGTCCCTCAAGCTAGAAATCGGTTTTTCTCCAAAATTTCACCAAAATGCACAAAACCTACATCAAATTAATTCTCTAGCAAACCTAACCAAAGTCCCAACTCAATTTTTTAATTCTCACTCAATTTAAGTTCGAATCGAGCAAAAATAAAATGAAAGTTTGAATCAAACCCTTTGAACTCATTTTAGTATATGTATTTTCATAAATTGTTTTAAGGGGTTTATTCTCATGTTTATAGCATCAATTTTCTATGAACTTTTGTTATTTTTTTGTTATCTTTTGATAACTCAATTTCTCTCGTTTATTTTCAAATTGAAGGACATGATTTTGAGAATTCAAAGTATTACAAGAACTTATTTGTAATTTTATAAACTTCACAAAATTACAGCCTCCACCCCAAGTTTTTGAAATTTTCATTTTCCACCCCATCTCTTTTAAAACATAAAAATACCCTTAAGAATAAGCATCTCCGGGATAATATTCCATCATCGACAGTATTTGACGGTCTATTAGTAACATTCACAAACGTTGGCAATGGTACAATAAAGTTTCAAAGTTCGAGTACCTTAGTGCAAAAAGGTCATAGTTTAGTTTGGTTTTTGTAATTTAACCTTTTATAAATATCATTATACATTTATGTAATGTTAAATATTTTATAAAAATTTCAAATGCTTTTATCTTTGTCATATATTTATATTTAATAGGAGCATCTAATGGTTTCTTAAGCACATTTTAAACTATTTTAAAGTGTCATTCATTTCTCGTCTTTTGGTACCACTCACAATATTTTTTCTAATGCAATTTTTTTTATTATCCTACATAGTTAATGTATTGCTTTTACACACCATCCTAACATTCTTATTTCAATGATTCTCAATTTTAAGTTTATGTTCATATTTATTTTATGTAATAAAACATGTTTTATGATTATTTTATAAATTTTGTTTTAAATTTTAGAGATATTTTATAGACTCTCATAAAATATAGAAGACACACTCCTCTTTGTTTCAATATATTTAAACATATGCGTTACATCTTAAATAATCTCTATTTTCACATTTATCTCGTTGTTACTTCTATGATTACTAAAGTGACATCTCATATATTATATTTATGTGTAACTATGTTTACAGAAATAGTAATTTTATTCTACTGTTTTTCTCCAAACTTCTGATTTGATATTTGTAATTTATCATTACTTAATCAAATCATATAATCTGCTTAATTATCATATGTATGAGAATGATATTTCTTATAGGTCTTAGTAATCTTGTTTATTATAAATATAAAAAGTAGATTACATTGTCATTTAATCTCAATTTCTTCAAGGCATTTCTATGTCATAATGGATAATATTTTGGGGATTGAATATGAATTTCCTAAAATATTTTTTTAAAATATTTTTTTCTATTAGTTTATCAATATTTTATTATTTCATCATAATTAAGATATTTGCACTCTTATTATATACTTAATTTGTGTTACATCTCTTGTTTTATTTTTGTCATTGTTATTTTATAAATATCATTGTACCCTTCCCTAATGTTAAATATTTTTTCAAGTTTTTAAAATTACATTTTTCTCTTATTAATTACCTTTTCCATTAGATTCTTGAAAGTTTTATATTTCTACAATTTTAATCAATTATATAAGTAGATGACATATTATAAATTATCCTTTTTAATTTTACTTTTATTTATTTATTCTAATTCTACTTCCATAATTATTTATTAATATTTCCATTTGTCTATATTAATATTGTTTTGGTGATTCTTTAATATAGACATTAATATATTGTCATCAGCTTTGTGTTTTACTTTCCAAATAATGATTTTCTATAAATCTATATTAATGTAGATCTAATTTTAGTTTATGATTCAAGATATTCAAGATTTTAGAAGAAAAATAATCAAAACATATAAATGTTTTAAGCAGAATTTGGAATGGAAATGAACTTTTACCTTTTACAATCAAATAGAAAAATAAAAATGAATATTTTATTATTTATTATTCTTAAAATATATTTATATCATAATCTTCATTTTTCTCTATGACATGTCCTACAAAATTAATCTACACCTGTAATAATTAATTTTCTTAATTTGATAGATTGTTTGAACCAAAATTTCTAGGTCTTCCAACTTTTAAATCTCCATGATTATTTATTTGACTTTATTAATTATTTTTTACTAGTTCTTTTATATAGACATTTATATTTTGCCTCCAATTTTTTGTTTTTTTTTAATATTATATGATTTTAGTTTACAAAGAATACATAAACTTTTTAAAATCTTCTAATCATCTTATCAAACAAGAATATAGTAGATGAATAAAGTTTCGAAAGAAACAATCAGCAATACAATTAATTAGTTTGAAAATCCATAATATATAATTACAGTTTTTCATTTTAAACTATTTTTGTATTAGTAATATTAATGCTTAAAAATATATTTATTTGATAAATTTATTATTTTCTTTTCACTATATTTATATTAAAAGAAACAAATAGGATTTTGAAAAAAAATAGAGTTAATATCAATTTTCATCCCCTTATATAAGGTCATTTTCATTTTTTGACAATTAAGTATACGTTTTTCAATTTTGATCATGTATGTTTAAATTTTTCCGATTTCAATCAAGTTTTTCAATTTTGGCCTTTTTGTTTCAATTTTTTTTAATTTCAGTCCAATTTTGGTCGAAACTTGACTGAAATTTCAAATAATTGAAACATATAGGACCAAAATTGGAAAACGTATACTTGATCGTCCAAAAATGAAAAAGGTCTTACATACACGACCAAAATTGAAATTAACCCAAAAAAAAGATAAGAACATAATTTCTTGTAATACCATACTTTAATAAAAATATTAACTTTATAGTGTAATTTTTTTTATATATTCTTATCATATATCATTGGAAAAGCTCTTTAAATATGTATTAATATGAAACTAATTTAGTTTAACATTCAAAATATTCAAGATTATAGATGAAAAAGAATCAAAACATGTAAAAATCTTCAAGAAGAGTTTGGAATGTAGAGGACTCTTACCTTTTATAATCAAATAGAAAAATTAAATAAATATTGCATTACTTGATTATCCTTAATATATAGTTTTCTTTAATTATGACTCTAATTTAATTTAATTATATAGGAGGGTTAAAATAGGCATTATGAAAATGGACGAAACTTAAATTATTCGTACTTATATAGTAGTGTATATATATAAGTATATGTATATGTATATATCTATTATTTTTATACACACTATATAAGTATGAAAGTTTCGTCCATTTTTCATAATGCCAATTTTAACATTCTTAGAGTCCATACAGATCACAATTTCTTTCTTAGAGTCCATTCAAATCACAATTCTTCATATAATTTGATTAAAGTCCTAATTAAAGAAAGCTCTCTATATCTAATTTAATTAGTCTTCATATAATTTAATTAAAGTCCTAAATAAAGTAAATTTTCTATATCTAATTTAATTAGTCTTCATATAATTTAATTAAAATCTTAATTAAAGAAAACTCTATATCTAATTTAATTAGTGGACTATCTCTGTTGCTAGGTACTCACACTCAATGATTTTACCAGTTTTGACTTCTTTTCTTTCCTTTCTATTGATTATTGTTAATTTTTTTTATCATAAGAAATATTGAATTAGGCAACAATTATATATAATTTAATTAGTCTTCATTTAATTTATTAAAATTCTAATTAAAGAAAACTCTATATCTAATTTAATTAGTGGACTATCTCCATTACTGGGTACTCACACTTAATGATTTTACTAGTTTTGATTTCTTTTCTTTCCATTCTATTGATTATTATTACTTTTTTTTTTGTCATAAGAAATCTTGAATTAAGCAACAATTATATATAATTTAATTAGTCTGCATATAATTTAATTAAAGTCCTAATTAAAGAAAACTCTATATCTAATTTAATTATTGGACTATCTCCGTTGCTAGGTACTCACACTTAACGCAAAAAATTATATGCCCTAGTGGCACGGATCTTAGATCCGTGCCCCCAACCTGCCTGACCCGACCCGATATATATATGGGTTGGTATATATATATAGATTTTTTTTTTCAAAATTTTCCTTTCTTTTTTCTTTCTTCTCTTCGAGGTTTTCAAACGGTTTCTTCTCTTCAAATTTCTTCTCTAATTTCACTTACTATTGTTCGTTTTCTTTTGATATTTTTGTTTTGCTTGTTAAAGTGTTGAACATTATCTACATTTTCGAAGAATTTATGGAGAATTTCACTTAAAATCGATAGCGGTAAGTGTACTTGCTTTTATGGAGGTTTTTTTATAGACTGTGTTTTAGGTCTTGTAATGTTGTTATTTTTGTTTTCATTTTGGTTGTGTACTTGATTTTTCATGGTTGTATGCGTGTGTTTGATTTTTTAGGGTTTTTGTTTTTCTGTAAATTTTTTGTTTTTTTTGTTTTTGCATGTGTAATTGTTTCCTGTGAGTTTATAGATTAGTTTGTTATTTTACATGTTTCATTTTGTCGACTTTTAGGTGTTGCGTGTTTTTTTTAGTGTTATGTTTCTGTTTTTCATATTTTGTTGATGTTGAAGAAGTAATCAACTGCAGATTATTCATAACGTTGTTTTATAATTTTATTTTGTTTGTGTTAGTATAATGGATAAAAGTAAAGTTTTTGGAGGAAAGAGGAAGACTATGGTGATCATGGATAAAACTAGTAAGCAGAGAAGAGGTAAGGATCAGATTTTGGTTAAAATGAAAAATGAATTAGTTGCTAGAAAGAAGAAAAAACAGAAGGAGAAGGTGGTGGATGTTGCTGACAGATATACCGTGCACATATAAGTATCATGTATATTAGTTTAAGGCATCATGCATATTAGCTTAAGGTATCATATGTGTTACCTTATTATATATGATATGTTGATATGTTATATTAGCTTAATATAAGAATTTTAGTTATATATTGTAAAAATTCATTATTATGTTTACTTATGTTAAAGGTTTCATGCTTTTTATCTGTTGTTTATGTTTTTTTTTATTTAGATCTTTAATGTATCACATAAACATGCTTGAGGTATTACATATATTTAGTAAAGGTATCATATGTTTATTGAAGGAAAAACATACTGTGGAAATGAATAGGTATATTTGTATGTGTATTTTTTACTTATTGGAGTGGACTTCTGTGTTTTTTATGAATTTTGTATTGTATTGTTATGTTGGGTTTCTAATTTTTTTTTTAAAGTGAAAACAAATTGTTGCTATTGTTGATGAACAAAGTAAGGGAAATTCAGTTGCTATTGCCAGATATTTAAGTTTATAAGTTTTAAATCTTTTGAGTTTTGTTTTTTTTTTACTTTTATTGAGTTATGTAGTTCAGTGAAGAATCTCTGTATAATTTTTTTTTTGTCGTACAAAAAGTCAAAAGAAAGCAATTCAGAAGTATGATTGTAATAAATGTGTTGATGGTGGTATGGATTCTCAAAGGTATGTTTATGTGTAAGGTATTATATGATTAGACTTAAGGTGACATATATATTGGTGATAAGGTATCACATGATTATACTTAAGATGACATACATATTGGTGTAAAGGTATCAGATGATTGTGTGCCACTTATCAAATTCATTTCTTATTTGTTATTAGATGAATTACCTTATATGTATGATATGTATGAGATATATGTTATGAATTATGTTAAGGTGACATATATATTGGTTCGTTATATTGTTTTAGATTATCTTTAATTTTTAGGTGTTTAAGTTATCACATGTATAGTCTTAAGGTGATATATATATATTGGCTTAATGTATGTCATTGTTGTCTATCATGTATCACATTTATTAATTATGTGTTATCAGATTTATATCTGATATGTCTGATATACATGAGATATATTTATGTTAGTGTTTTAATATATATTTTTTTATTTCTGTATTGGCAGTACTTTTGTCAATCGATGTAGGCCAAATGGTCTTGCTGAACTTGTGCAGTCATTGACTGAAAAACAGAAGGATGATGTGAGGAGTATTGGTTTTGGGGGTCTTTTATATTTGAAGATGATGAAGTGTAATATGAAGGTGTTAAATTAGCTGCTGAAATTTTTTAATAGTTCTAGTAGGATGATTAGTATAAACAAATATCGTCATTTTACTATTACAGTAGATGAAGTTTATGATGTGTTTATGATACCTAATAATCAAGGTCGTAGTGTACAAACTTATACTAGGAATGATGAAGCTTGTCCTTTGTGTGATAGGCTTAGTGAGCAATATGGAATTGCTTCTAGAGTTCCTTTAAGGGCTTTGGTGGATGTAATTAAACAATTGGTTGATGGTGGCGATGATTTCAAGAGGTTGTTTATCTTGTATGCTATGTGTTCCTTTCTGACACCTTCTTCAAATAGACTGATAAGTATGACTGTTGTCAAGTGTATTGTTGATATTAGTATGATTTTGAAGTTAGATTGGTACTCATATGTTCTAGACAGATTGTGTGAGTTAGTGAGGGCCTTAAAGGATGATAACTTAAGTTGTGTAAGTGGCAGTGTCATTTTGTTGCAAATTTTATATTTGCAAAGGGTAAAATGGCAAGGAGTTGAAGAGCCTAGGACATTGCCTTTGATACAACATTGGGCTGATGAGAAAATATCTAAGAGATGTTTTGAAGAGGTTGCCGCTGGTCAATATGGAGAAGATGAGCTTCTGGTGAATGTGTACCCGTTGTCAAGAATGGGTAAGGTTTTTGGAGAGAAGGTAGGGACAAAGGTTGAAGAAGAAATTGAAAAAGATGTTGAAACGGCTGAGGAGATTCCTAAAGTTGTGGTGAAGTATGAAAATGCATAAAATTTGATTTGCCGACAGGAGAGCCTGATGATGAAGAAATAAAGAAGATTGTAAAAATGTAAGTATGATATTATATACTTAAAAGTATTACATATTTTTCAAGGTATACATGTGATATCTTTGTGGTATTCATGAAATACATTTTTAAGGTATCAAATGTATTCTTTTCAGGTATCTAATATGTCTGTTTAAGTATCATATGTGTGTGATTTTAAAGTATCATGTATATTATAACTGACTGATATGTTTTTACATGAATTACATGAAGTTTTTCAGTGTTATAAGAGAGATATATCTATCATTTCAAATTACCACATGGTCAAGATGTTGAATATGAAGAAGAAATTTATGAATAAATCAACTACTAGCTCAACACCAGAGATGACTGATTCACAGAAAAAAAATTCTGATGAGAAGCTTTATAGATATATTGATGAAGTGGTTAAAAGTTTTAAAATGATGAAGAAATTGGTATCAGAAATGCCATCATTTGAACAGCTAACGCCAGATCCCCCTGAATGTGAAGAAAATTACTTCTCATAATCAAAATGATGAAGATGAGAGTGTAAATTTATCTGACAAAGACATTCCTTCAAGTGAAGAGTTGGTTGATGTTGTGATGTCAGTTGGTTCAAAGGGTAAGCATATTGAGGAGGATGATGGTTGTGAGTTTTGGAAAATAAAAGATGAAAGAGGGTATGTTTTAGATTTTCTTATTCATTCAAAGAAGTTTCTGAAAGAAATGGATCAAGGTCATAGAGAGATTGTTGATTTCTGTTTCTATGAAGAGAGAAAGATTGTTGATTTCTGTTTCTGTGATTTAAGTTATCATATGTGTAAGATTAAGGTGTTGCATATATACATTGATAGTTTCATTTATATACCTTTAATGTATCATATATGAAACTTTAAAGTATCATATGTATACCTGCAAGGTATTACGTATGTAACTTCAAGGTATCACATGTGAAACTTTAATGTATCATATGTATACATATACCTTTAGAGTATGATATGTGTAACTTTGTATGATATCTATCACTATATACCTTTAGAGTATGATATGTATCATATGTGTAACTTTGTATGATATGTGTCACTATATACCTTTAGAGTATGATATATGTAACTTTGTAGTATCATTTATTAATTTATGTGTTTTTTTTCTTTTTTTAACAGAAAAGAATTGTTTCGAAAAGGTTATCTTCATTTTGTGCCGAGGGAAGACATGATATCACTATATCCAAACACTATGATATATAAGTGTTATCACTACATGGTCTCTGATGCTGAATAATGATGTAGAGGTTGAACAGAAAATAACTCATTTTGTTTTGAACATGGAACATAGTGTAAGTTATAAATAACTTCTACTTGGTAATGTTTGTTTATTCAGTGGAAGTTGTGGTTTATTTAATATTTTTTTATATTTAGGATTCCTTGGGTAAGATAATGATGAATATTGGTTCATTTGAAGAGAATTCAAGAGCAATGAGATACAGTTAGAAATTGTGGTTAGCTTCCAACAAGAGCAATCTTCTTAAATATGTTGAAATGGTAACACGTTTTAGTAATTGATATGATTATTATATTGTAGTTGCTCATACATTTTTAATATTTGTTTATATTGGTGGAAATTGCAGATTTTCATCCCATTTATTTTTCGAAATCATTATGCCACTGTTGTCTTTAATACGGTTCATAAGAAGTTTCAGTATCTAGATAACAGAAAGTATGAAGATGGGGATGATGAATTTTTTAAAGCTGTTGAAATATTGGTAATTTTATTTAAGATATATATTTTTAATAATTAAGTATCAAGTATATACCTTTAAGGTATCATTGTTGTAACCTTAAGGTATTAACTGACTACATTTTATATATCACATGTATATCTATTTCTGATTTTAATAAAAAAAATTGCTTTTGAATGATGTTCAGAGAACTGAAATGTTGAAATTCTTAGCCGAACAAAAACATGAAAAAATAGTAGAGATGACAGACTATGGATTTAAGAATGTGAAATTCAGGTGGCAAACATCAAATGAGGATTTGGATTGTGGTGTGTACATGATGCATCACATTAAGCATTTTGATGGTGCTGTATATTCTTCTCCTGACTTGAAAACGATATTTTGAATTACTTTTCTGTATTTTTTATATCATTATATGTGTTGACCATTTTTTTTTTCATATTTTCAGGCCGGTATAAGAGTTATCAGAGCTGAATTCTATGCTTCAATTGTATTATCTAACATTAATGAGGTTAAGAAGAGAGTATTGGAAAAGGTATTTCAGTTTTATCAAAATAAACCTGAGTTTGAAGATAGCTGAAGTAAAGAAGAAGGAAGCAGCAAAGAAGACAGGTTTGAAGAAGAGAATAACTGCAGTTTAAAAGATGTACAAGACTCGTACAAAGAGAGTGATAAACTGATGTAATAGGGCTTGGATATTGACAACATTTTTAGTTTATATGTTCTAGTATAAGGGCTTCATAACAATGTTATATGTTTTATATGTTTGGTATTTTGGGGATGATAACAATGTCATATGTTTTATATGTTTGGTCATTTGGGGATGATTACAATCTATTTTGTTAATATTATATATATCATAGATTGGATACATAGTTTTGAAACTATTAAAGGTACTATAGTTTACCTATATAGGTATTACATCAATTCATTACAGGTCTTACACATGATCATTTTATTTATAACTTAATACCTCTTAGGTATTACATATGTTTATTTCAGGTATTATAGAAATATCTTATAAGTATTACACATGGTTATTTCAGGTCAATACCATTCAGTAATTTGTTTAAGGTAATAAATTTATATATAAGGTAACTATGTAATACGTTATAAATATTACACATGTTTGTTTCAGATATTATATAAATTCATTATAGGTATTACTAAATACATTCTAAGTATCACATATATTTATTTCAGGTATTATATAAATACCTTATAATTATTACACATGGTCCATTAAGGTCAATACCATACACTAATTTGTTTAAGGTAATAAATAAGTAAATATTTTACCTATATAGTTGTCACGTCCTATTTTCTTTCATAAAATTATCAAAGTTTTCCTTGCGGGCGTGCAAGAGGAAATGGTAAAAGACATTTACATAAACAGAAGGAGGTAAGAGACAGTTATCAGAAGAATGAGGTAGGAGACGAACAGAAGAATGAGGTAGGAGACGATCAGAATCATATACATATCAACAATCGAATTCAACCGATTAACAAAAACATTCACAGCAGAAATAAAACATCAGGATCCATCATCCAAAACATAAAGGAGATTATACTTTACAAAACGTGAATTATAAAAATTATTGTTTAATTGTTGTGAGACCACAAACTTAAATACACTAGTCCGGATAGAGCACCTCTTTTCTCTCTAAGGTTCGTCATCTCCTGTAACGTGAATTACAGAATAGGGGGTGAGTGCGTGGAATACACTCGTGGGGATAACATTCGCATCTTATAACAATCGACAGATATTTTATACAGGAAATGTAACATTCAACACGTAGTCACAACACGTAAGATGCAAGACACGTATCTCGTAACTCATCCTTTAGGTGCGGGAATTTCCCGTCTTACCCTACAAAATGGTCTTAAATACCACTGGCGCATTTACAGGACCGCCAAACCTTCTAAGTAGTAGAGGGGGTAAAAGACAGTTGTTTTTACGGTCTATAAGACCCTCCGAACATGCAATGTGGACTGTAGTCCTTTCACAGTATATCATGAACACACATATATAGTATATAATCATTGCATTTAGTATTCCTCAATCATGCTTCAAATTAGGGAAAACTGTAAACAGATAAAAAGTTAGAAATTACCCTCACCTTGTTCCATGGTTACCACGTGAGTAGCGGTATCAAATATCGAGTATCTCAAAGCTCAATCCAATTGATAGCCTACACAAGTTATCGTGTTTCTTAGATCCTTAATAAGTATAATTAAAGATATAAATGATTTCGGAGAAGATACGATCGTTAAAGACGAGACAAATCAGAAGATCTAAAGATTGAGGTTGAAGAAATGAGAGTGAAAGTTCAGTTTATAAGGCTGAGATGAAAGAGGATGAAATTTGGGTCGTAATAGAAAAAGAATGAACTCAATTAGAGTTGAAACGAGCTCGAATGGAGCGTTTTAAGTTTGGGGGTATTTTGGTAATTTTGATCAAAAAGTTGACTTTGATCGGGACCCACGACTCCCGATCGACGACATCTCGTTGGCGACGACTCGATGATAACATACGATAGAAAAAATGGGATTCGTATCGGAAACACAGCGTCGCGCGCGTGCGCTCCTCGTCTCCCGGCGCGCGCACAGTGTGCACCCAGCACCCGTCGCTCACACCCGACGTGCGCGCCCAGTGCACACCCGTGCCCTCCCGGCACGATCGTGTGCCATCGTCCAGTAGCTCCACCCGGTGTGCGCACGACCGCACATGCCGTGCACGACTGCGTGCGCCCGGCGTCTCCCTGTGTCGCGTGCCCAGCACCCTCCCGGCATGCGCCAGCGCCCAGCAACTCCCGGCAGCCACTTGCTGCGGTGGCGCCGCCTGGTGCCGCCCCCACCTAACCCACTGGTGACCCAGCTCCGGCCACCCCCACCGGAATTCGACGTGAATAATGCCTCCAAAATAGCCACAACACTACCCAAACCCTCATGCACTCCATCTCTCTCTCCCTCTCTTCCCAGCTCCGGCCGGCGACTCCTCCCAGACCACTAGTCGGTGACTTCCAGTCGCCGACAACACCCAAACAGTCACACACACACAACAACCTATACACACATACACGCATATACATACAAACACACACACACACAGACACTCCTTTCTCAGCTTGGCCGGCGACCTCCTGCCGCTGGCCATCCACCACCAACCTCGCCGACGCATCACCAGCGCAGCCATCAGTTTCCCCACGGCGGCACTGCACAACACCGCCCCACAGCATGCATACACAAACACACACTATAACACACACACGCGATAACACACACACACCCTTGCTGCTCCGGCGCCGTCACCCACGACGGCGCCACCTCTCCATCGACACCCCCAGACACCCAGGCAGCGTTCCGACGTTAGCTTCGGCGAGAAGAGTGGGAGAAACGGAAGAGAGAGAAAAGGTGGCAAGGTTTAGGGTTTAGGGTTTGGAGGCAGTTTTTTACCATTTTCCGATGAATGAGACATCGGAATTGAAATTCGAGATCTATCCTAGACTCGTCTCGACGAGACCTACGTTCTGTGCGAAAATTGGCTAAAATCGATAAAGTTGAAATTTTCCGGCCACCGGCAGCAGCGCGCCGGAGACAGAAAATAGTAAAGAGAGAGACTTACGAGTTTTTATTGTTTTAGACTCGTTCGGAAAAACTGTGATTTTTGAATCGAAAATGCCCCTATTTATAGATTTTCCGAAAATCACTATTCACGCAAAAAATCTAAGATTACTGTTCATGGTAAAAATCTTGGTCACTATTCATGTAAAAATCTCAGGTTACTACTATTCACCATAAATATCTTTCGGTTTTCCGAATCTTCGTGTTTTGCCCTTTTTGTCGTCATGTGAGCTACGGGTCTTCGATTGACCTCTAGTTCGTTTCTATCTTCTCATTTTTCTATTACACTTCTAATGTTATAATAATAATCTATGTTCCACGACTAGAAAATATATCCATCTAAAACAGGCATTAAACACTTATCTGAAACACACGTAATTAAATTAAACAGTTAAGATTAACGCACATAATAATTTAATTAAGGGTTTAATATTTAATTATTCAATTATGCTTCATTTTTGGTTTAGGGTGCTACAATAGCTATTACATCAATTCATTACAGGTATTACATTTGATCATTTTATTTTATAACGTAATACCTCTTAGGTATTACATATGTTTATTTCAGGTATTATAGAAATACCTTATGAGTATTACACATTGTTATTTCAGGTCAACAACATTCAGTAATTTGTTTAAGATAATAAATTTATATATAAGGTAAATATGTAATACCGTATAAATATTACACATGTTTGTTTCAACTATTTTATAAATTCATTATAGATATTACATATGATCCTTTTAGGTATTAAACAGATACCTTGTATGTAACTCATAGGTTTTTTTTAGGTATTATAGAAACAACTTATAAGTATTACATATGGTCCTTTTAGGTATTTACATTTGTTTCATTAGATACATAAAAATATAAATTGAATTAAAAATATAAATATATATGATCAGAATGTGAAAAACCATTATAAATCAATAGTATTCTGGATTTACAATGTTAGAATCAAATTAAAACAATCTAATAATAAGTGTCTTCGAGCCAAACTCCTTTGTTGATATTGAATTTGAAGTAGGATCTTTGCTCTTCTTGTTCTTTTCAAAATGGCCTTTAATCCTTTGTCGTCGTCCTTTTTGTAACCGAACGAGCTGGATCAAGGACAACATTGGATTGTATTGATATTTCAGATTGAAGTGTAGAAACTGTTGGAGATATCAAATAGTTTATTACAAGATCTCTTTTATTACTTTCTTCAAGAATTCTTCTTGCTTCCTCATTTTCTTGACATTTCAGTACAAGGTTATAATAATTTCGTGCCATATCATGTCTCCAAGGAATACTATCGCTTACCTTTTCGGTTGTTGTTGTCAAACTTTTAAATCTATCCCAAGCATCTAATTTAGCAAGTTTTGTCCATCTCTTTTGTACATAAGTATCTGGTATACTTTGTGTAGAGTTAACATGTAGTACTCTCAAACAATGATAGCATAGCATACCATATTCCTCAAATTTCTTGCAAGTACATGTTATCAGCTTCATCTCACAATCAAATATGACACGGTGCATGAGACCATTATCATCATGTGATGAAACATGATAACCCATTGTGTTATTCTCAACCACTAAAACTGTTGAAGTACTTGAAATGCATTTTATGAATTCATCTTCAAAATCTTTGAAAACAGGCAATGTGTAGACCATTGAAACATGTTTTAATATACCCGTCATTGGTAATGTAGATTTAGGATTTGATCTTGATGACTGAAATTCATCATATTGCTCATTTAGTCTTCAAGTTTTCATTGTCTCCTTGAAAATTTTGTAAAAATCTGTCAAGCTTGTTGTTTTTTATCACATTGAACCCAATGACGTGGTTTGTACTTTCACTTCTTTGAGATGATAGCATTCCAGCTGAGAAGAAGTCCTTATTTAGTGATGTACACCATTTCTCTTTCAAGCCGTAGAGTCTTGTAAACCACAAATGGTTCTCCAAACCATACTATGATATCATCGTTTTCCAATAGATTTCGAAGTCATTCTCATCAACATAACCTGATAAACACTTGTTGAATGTTGCCTTAAATGCCCTATCTGACTTTAGCTTTGCAAATCTACTTATTGCATTCTGTTGCAAATGCCACAGACAAAGCCAATGTCTTATTTGAGGGAAGAACTATATTGTGATGCATAATGTATCAATCATTCACATTTCAGGTATTTTATATAGTATGTAAATGTATCAGTAATTAGTAGGCATGAACAAAAAATACTTTTTATATTGCATTTGCAATAACTTGATCTTGCATGATTATGAGTAGTAGTAGAATGGAATTGAACTTAGTGGCACTAGAATCAAGTTTCAGAACTTGTTAATTGAACTTATAAATTTACCTTGGCCTTGGGGTGTTCATTCACATTTCAGGTATTTTATATAGTATGTAAAGGTATTAGTAATTAAAAAAATCATAAAAATCATAAAAAGAGCAAGATTATGAGTAGTAGTAAAATAGAATTAAACTTAGTGGCACTAGAATCAAGTTTTAGAACTTGCTAATTGAACTTATGAATGTACCTTGACCTTGGGTTGTTCATTCACATTTCAGGTATTTTATATAGTATGTAAATGTATCAGTAATTAGTAGGCATGAACAGAAAATACCTTTTGTATTGCATTTGCAATAGCTTGATCTTGGTTTGTGAAAATAGTTATAGGACATTTCCATGCCATTGACTTCTTGAATACTTTGAAAAGCCACTCAAATATTTCTGTTTTTTCATCGGCCAAAAATGCACAACCAAACATGACATTTCTTCAATGGTTGTTAATACCAACAAAAAGAGAACAAATGAGGTTATATTTATTAGTTCTGTAGGTTGTATCAAACACCATGACATCTCTATAGATTTGATAATCTTCTTTCATCATAGAGTCTCTCCAAAAAATGTATTAGTCTGCCTTCGTCATCCAACTGAACTCTATAGAAAAAGTCTTCTTCGTTTGCTTGTTCTTTTTGTATCATATTAATGACAGTTTGTGCATCCTCAGCTTCTATTGCTTTCATCTTTAATCGATTAACAAAGTTTATATGATCCATCTTTGTATGCCCAAGAATTTCCTCACCACCAGCATTGTTTACCATGTATCTATAAGAATTTGTTGTAGATAAACCTGAAGATACCATGTGCTCGATTGTCTTGCATTTTTCCTCATCAATCTTTCTTTCTGAACGATGAAGATGATTGTATTCTGCTCTTGTTAGTGAATGATTTTATAACACTACATGCTCTACAACTGTGAATAAGCCTTCATCATTCATCCTCACCCTCATCATAGCATTACAGTTTGTTCTTGTGATTGGCCATTTTTTTCTGTTTTTTGTTGAACTAGTCCTCTGCTTCTTTAGTCCTTGACAAGAGCATACAAATTTCTTTCCTACCTCTATATGTTTATCATCTGAAGAGTATCTTGTAGTTGATTTGCGAACAGAAAATCCCAATGCATGAACATGTTTACGATAAAGATCATACATCTCATCAATTGTATGTCTTGTTAGTCCAATTAGAGAGCCATTTACATCATCTGTCTCAGGCATGTTATCTACCGAAAAAATATAGTAATACCTTTAGAACATATATGTAATACCTATAAAACAAATGCATATTAATTGAAAAATATTTTCAAAAGTACTATAACAACTCAAAACTCAAACTAAATAAAAAAATGAATATCTTAAAAGATTTTCATAATACTTTAAAGCATAAACAATCAAAATCAGAGTGTATTACCTTCATTAATTGTATTTGTTGTTAATCCAACTACATCAGTTTCCACAGACATGACATCTGGAAGAAAAGTATTGTAATACCGTTAGAGCAGTTTTCTAACACCTATAGAATAAATATATAATACCATAATTCTAATTTCATATACTCAAACCTTTAATTTTGTAATACTTTTAGAACATATAACAGGTAGATGTAAAGTATTTTTATTATAACATAAATGTCTTGATGTAAAGTATTTTTATTATAACATAAATGTCTTACATACATGCAGTTCAAGTATGTAATTCTGTAATACCTGCGGAGTCTATATCTAATACCATTAGTTCATATATATAATACTTGTAGTTCATTTATGTAATATCTATAGAATAATTCTGTAATACCTCAAAAATATTTTCCAAAAATTACATATCATTGAAGCATAAGATTCTGCAATACCTATAAAGAACATGTGTAATACCTATAAAATATATTACTAATACCTAAAACATATTTTTTGTATAACAATGAGCAATGTAGTTAATCGAATTGAAACAATAAAATCAGAAATAAACATGCACTGGAAAGTCAACAAACACAGTGAATTGAAACAAATCAATGTTAATTACTTTCATTGATTGTCTCAATAACTTGATTAAGAAAAACTGATGTTGCAGCATTTTCATCTTCTTCACTTGACAATACAAGAATTGTATTTAATTCTTGACCTAAAATTACATGAATTGTATCAGAAGTGAAATGTACAAATTTAGAAAACCTATTCAGCCAAAGAGTTAACCTTGTTCATTATTCAAATCTTCCAACATTGTTTGATAGAGTATTTTGATTGCAAAACAAACGTAACCCTAACTTTTAGGAAGAAAAGAACCCAAAAAGTTTTGAGGAGAATTGGGAAAAGAAGGTTTAATGATGCTTCATTTGTTGATGATCTGAGGGCTTTGTTGACAAATTTATCAACAAAGCGGCGATGACGACGGTGGTGCAGTGGCAGAGCTGAGGTATTTTGCTTAGGGATTTCTCTAAGGGAAAGATTGATGGCAGAGCTGAGGGAGAACGGTTTTTGCAGTGTTGGAAAAGAAAAAAAAAGTATATATACGTGGGTCAACTCCGGGTTGGATC
Organism: Scutellaria minor; assembly: GCA_954870855.1. NCBI lineage: Eukaryota > Viridiplantae > Streptophyta > Magnoliopsida > Lamiales > Lamiaceae > Scutellaria > Scutellaria minor. The sequence continues at coordinate 16,517,374 of OX940729.1, read as the reverse complement.
TGTGCCCCAGGGCACAAGAGAGTCACTCCACACTTAATGATTTTACCAGTTTTGACTTATTTTCTTTCCTTTCTGTTGATTATTATTACTTTTTTTTGTCATAAGAAATCTTGAATTAGGCAACAATTATATGTAATTTAATTAGTTTTCATATAATTTAATTAAAATTCTAATTAAAGAAAGCTCTATATCTAATTTAATTAGTGGACTATCTCTGATGCTAGGTACTCACACTCAATGATTTTACCAGTTTTGACTTCTTTTCTTTCATTTCTGTTGATTTTTTTTTGTCATAAGAAATCATGAATTAGGCAAAAATTATATCTAATTTAATTAGTCTTCATATAATTTAATTAAGGTCCTAATTAAAGAAAACTCTATATCTAATTTAATTAGTGGACTACTCACGCTCAATGATTTTACCAGTTTGACTTCTTTTCTTTCCTTTCTGTTGATTTTTTTTTTGTCATATGAAATCATGTAGGCGACAATTATATCTAATTTTATTAGTCTTCATATAATTTAATTAAAGTCCTAATTAAAGAAAACTCTATTTCTAATTTAATTAGTGGACTCTCCGTTGCTAGGTACTCACACTCAATGATTTTACCAGTTTTGACTTCTTTTCTTTCCTTTTTTGTTGATTATTATTATTATTATTATTATTATTATTTTGTCATAAGAAATCATGAATTAGGCAACAAATTGTTGTTGATTGTTTGATGGTGTTTGACGAGTTGTTCTGAAATTAATGATTCTCCATGTGGAATTATGAGTGAATTGAATTTCTATCTGTATTTGTTGTTGTGAAATAGTGGGTATAATATGCTGAGAGATCATCATAACAAGGGGCTTGCATTTACTGAGAAAGAGAGAGATGCTCAATACTTGCGTGGCCTTCTGCCTCCTATTGTTGTTTCCCAAGAGGTTCAGGTTAATCAATTCACTATATTCATTCTACCAATTTATTCCTTGTTTTTGTGATTTACATGTCTTTAACCTTATGTATATATGTGATCTGAAATTCAGGAGAAATTTTATGCATAGTCTTCGTCAGTATCAACTTCCTCTGCAAAAATACATGTCCATGATGGAACTTGAGTAACTAAAGATTGGAGTTTTAAATCATAAAGATTAGATTGATGTTTTAAATTGTGGGTTCTTCATATAATTTGATTAAAGTTCTAATTAAACAAAACTCTCTATATCTAATTTAATGAGAAGTTAATTAGATTACAACGAGTAATTAAAGATTGTATTATTTATATAACTAGATATACCAACATATGTGTGCTAACAAGTAATTAAAGATTGGAGTTTTAACAATATGTCTCGTCCATTTTTCATAATCTCAATTTTCACCTTTTTAGAGTCCATACAAATCACAATTCTTCATATAATTTAATTAAAGTTCTAATTAAAGAAAATTATTTATATCTAATTTAATTAGTCTTCATATAATTTAATTAAAATCATAATTAAAGAAAACTCTCTATATCTGATTTAATTAGCAGTTAATTAGATTACAAACGTGTAATTAAAAATTGTATTATTTATACAACTATATTAAAGATTGGAGTTTTAACAAGTACCATCACCAAGAGTACGAGTAGATTACGACGAGTAACTACAGATTGAAGTTTTAAATTCTAAAGATTAAATTGGAGTTTTAAATCAAAAAGATTGAAGTTTTAAATCGTGGGTTCTTCATATAATTTGATAAAATCCTAATTAAAGAAAACTTTCAATATCTAATTTAATTAGTCTTCATATAATTTAATTAAAACTCTAATTAAAGAAAACTCTCTATATCTAATTTAATTAGTCTTCATATAATTTAATTAAAGTCCTAGTTAAAGAAAACTAGCTATATCTAATTTAATTAGAAGTTACTTACATTACAACAACAAGTAATTAAAAATTGTATTATTTATACGCTAGATATAACCACATATATAACACCCCAATTAATTAGTTAAGGTTTAATGTTTTATGTATTATTATTATTTCTTTTTTCATATATCATCAAGTCATCGAAGGTGGTGTATTAATTATTATAGCCCAAGGACTTTATTTTCTTTTCACAACCCACTAAGTTGATCTATTAAGATGTATGAGGTGTGGAGCTAAGAGCATAAAGGGGCTTAGCCATCACCCTTGTTCATGCAAAATGACACATTGGCTCCCTCTCTCTCCTTTACATTGAGACACCTCACCTAGGCTACACTAGCCTTCTTTCCAAGTTTGACTAAGGAGCTACAGGGGTGGAGGAAGCCATTTTTTAGAGTAAGGTTCAAAAATTTGCAAGAAAGAGAAGAAAATGTGGACTCTCCCTCACCGCCGACCACCACCTTCATCGCCGGAGTTTTTGGTTATTCCGGCAAGTTTCTTGGCTCCTCCCTACTCTTCCTTTCTCTTTTCCTCTCTCTCTCCCTCTCGCCTCCACCTTCGTCGCCCCTGTTTGCCGCTGTTCACGGGACGCCGGCGCAAAGGTTGCGCCGGCCAGGGGAAGTGGGTGGGTGCCGCCGCCGCCGTGAGCGGCGGCGTGTGTGCAGAACCGGCGTCGGGGGAAGCGCCGGGCAGTGTGTGTATGTATGTGTGTGTGTGTGTCAGTGAGTGTATATGTGTGGGTATCAGTGTGTGTGTATCAGTGTGTGTAGAGTGTGTGGCTGTGGGTGTGCAGCGCCGGGAGCGCGCCGGGGGCACTGTGTGCGCGCTAATTGGGCACGTCGGGTTCCGGTGATGGTTTTGCCTTGAAAATTAAGTAAAATACAAGGATCTAAATGCAAATTCTAGTATTTGCCACATTTAAAGTTTAACTCTCTGACTCTTAGAAAAACACCAAATCGAACCCTGTTTTATGGACAATAGCAATTGGTACCCAAAATTGCAAGAAATTACAATTCAAGTCATAAAAGTTCGGTTAGACTCGTTTTGTGTGTCTTGTAGGACATGCAGACGAAGGACCTCATTAGATCCCTGAATCCATCAGAGCCGCCGCTTATCTGATGTGGGATGTGGGGGTAATTTACGTGCTTTCACAATTATATTTCCAAAGGTTTTCGATGTGAAAATCCTGTGCTTAAATGAAAAGTATATGTTATGTGACTTACGCGTTGAATTATCTGTGTACTACGTGACGAAATCCAAAGTGTGCTATTTGCGAAGTAAATGTACGTGCTTATGTTATTGATATATTTCCAAAATGGCTAATGAACCGCACGGCTAAAAAACCGTATCAAAGTAGTTAAAGGACCACAAAAGCGGCTAATGAACTGCGTGGCTAAAAGAACTGTATCAAAGTGGCTAATGAACCACATATTACAAAGCGGCCAATGAACCGCATCAAAGTGGCTAATGAATCACATATTACAAAGCGGTTAATGAACCTCATCAAAGTGGCTAACGAACCACACATATGTGTTTAAGAATTTATATGTCTATATTTTTTTATGTTATGTCTATCCATGAAACCTACCCCATTAAGTGTCTTTATGCACTCACCCCCTTAGGTGATTTTATTTTACAGGTTGCAGCCGATCGGAAGTGGGTGAAAGAGATGTTTTGTTTTGTTTCGTTTGAAGAATGAATGTTATTTTGGAACATTTTGGAAAACCTAGTTTGAAAATCTGTACAGTTTTAGTTGTATTTCAGCAAAGTAAATATTCTTTATTTTACAGGTTGAGCCGATCGGAAGAGGGTGAAAGAGATGTTTTGGTTTGTTTCGTTTGAACAAGGAATGTTATTTTGGAACATTTTGGAAAGCCTAGTTTGAAAATCTGTACAGTTTTAGTTGTATTTCAGCAAAGTAAGTATTCTTATTCTGCTGCTTACGGATCTCATTTTATAAAACAGGATTGTTGAGATGATTTTATTCTTATTTGCTTGTTTGCAAGTTTAGATTCATCTTTGGAAACCTATGTTTAACGAAGTTGCTAGACACCCAAACAAAGTTTATTTAAACTCTGATATTTTGTAGTAACGTAAAATGGGGCATGACAACATATGCGTGCTAACAAGTAATTATTAAATATTGGAGTTTTAACAAGTACCATCGGCAAGAGACGAGTGCTAAAAGATTGGAGTTTTAACAAGTACCATTAGCAAGAGTAAGGGTGATTATGATGAGTAATTAAAGATTGGAGTTTTAAATCATGGGTTGTGGTAACATATGTATTATTCTTTTGTTCTCTTTTACCGTTTTTTTTCTTCCGTGATCAAATATATCGTCCAAAATAACTAAAAATCAATAAGTGGCATTAAATTTTATGAATGCATAGTGTGATAAAAATCAATAAAAAAAAAGTAAGGATTGGCGGCACGTTATAAGTCGGCTACGTAGACCGACTTAACATTTAAGAGTAATGGGGTTTTCCTTAATTAATGCTCCCTTTCAAATTTGGCCTTTCAAAATAATTCTAATTTTTTTCATGTGATTATAATCATATTACATGATTCACGAACCTTTTCTATTTGTAGCAAGGATTTTGTGTTAATTTGTCTTTGTTGTCCTTGAGATTTGGAGAATTCTTTAGCTATTCTGTACTCCATTACCAGACGATTCTCCTAATTTTTTTTAAGTGCAATGTCATGTATCTGCTAATGTATCTATTTACATTGTAAAAATATTTTAAAATCCAAGATATGAAACAAAATCTTATTTTTATGAATATTTAATTAATCGGTGTTTTAGAACATTACTGGATAGATTTTACTTTACTAACTCTAATAACTTTTTTATTATTGGGATATTTCTATTAGGTTTTGATGAGACAAATAGTTTTGTATAGAAAGTTGGAGTATCTATTTTTCCATATTGTTTAAGTAGAATTTAGCTTTTAATAAGTTCATTTTCTGAAATGTATTTTTTAAGATATGTAAAAATCAGAAAGATAGAAGTTTCTGATCGTAACAGAATTTTGCGAGTAGAGAAGTATCAGATGCTGATTTTCAGTAGAGAGAATCAGTAAGCAGAAGGAGTAAGCAGAATTAGTAAGCTGGATCAGTAAGCAGCATACAAGGAGAACTGGAGGGTTTCTGTAGGATTTAGAAACAGGAAGCTGTTACGGAATCAACAAGCAGGATTCAGAAATAGAAATCTGTTATAGAATCAGTAAGCAGACGCAGAACAGAAAGCTGGTGTAGAACAAAAATCATCTATTGCAACCTGAGTAGGAAATAGTAAGTCTATCACTCTTATTTATTGTAGTACGAGGAATGAGTGAATACAGTACGAGTAATAAACATTATCAAAGTATCCGGTAGATGGAAGTTAGCACCTGACCAATGAGGTGATGCCATCTGGACCGCGGACCTGCAAAAGAATTGTTGTCGAGGAGTGGTGCCATTAATGCGATGCAGAGTAGGACATGCCCTATTTTCCAATTTCTCCAGGAGCATTTAATGCGAAGATCAAATGAGATCAAGATTTGAATTTCAAGAAGGAGTGTCTCTCTCTTCAACGGATACATTCCTTATAAGTATAAATAGAAGGTGAAGCCGACTCTAGAAGACTACTAAACAACTAAAACAATTTTCTAGCTATCAAAATCTCTCAAGTAAACGTAAGTTTTCTCTGTTCAGTCACTCAACCTTCAAGAAGCAGTCAAGCCCAAGATTTCAAGCTTACAGAGATCTTAAGGCTGTCTTCGAACGCACTAGTTGAAGCACATATACTTTTAACCTATTTGTTGTGTGCTAGGTTGTTTTAGTTGGTGTCCTTGATGGGAAGGATTTAGATCCTCACTAAGTGTTAGCTTTATTTATGTTAAGGTTTTTTACTCTATGTGAGTATTTGTACCCTGTGTGGGATTGGCCTAGGAATCTTACTGATTCTAGTAGGTGTTGGCTCGTTAGGAAGAGGATTGTAAAGTCGAGACTTGTAAACCAATCTAACCTAGTGGAGTTCCTCCTGTGTGAAGGAGAAGAGTGGACGTAGAAGGATTACACCACCTTCAAACCACTATAAACCCTTTGTGTGTTTATCGCTTTATTCTACTTACTGTATATCTTATATATCATGCTCATCTTGCTGAAAACATTTCTGGTAAAATCATACTTGATAAAGAAAACTGTTTTTCACAAAAGAAACTCTATCTTAAGTTTTCGCTGCATACTGTAAAATCCGAGACAGTAAGCTGATCAAGCATACTGCCAGCTTACTGAATCGAGAGTGTTGATGTATTCTGTCTAGAATTCAGTAACCTGCTTACAGAAAGTTTTAAAACGTAAAATTTGATAGAGGTTCATTCATACCCCCTCTCTGAACCTCTTACCACTTAGGACCAACATTTATTATTTGATAAAAAAAAATGAAAACTCTGTCATAAAGGTAATTAATGGGTTTGAGTGTTGACTACCAGTACTTTTTCCCATTTATAAAAAAAAAGTTGAAGCTTTGAAAGAAAATTGAGAATTTATTTGTGTCTCAGAATAGTCTTTTTCTCTCTCAATTAACATAGTTAATAAATAAACCCTACGTCTGAATTATTTTTTGAATATGTTATATTATATTATTATGGAGTTTGGTCTGGATCTTATAATTCACCAAGATATATCAATATTACTACATGATGTATGTTTACACATAAGCTTTGAGAGAAAATTGAGAATTTATTTGTGTCTCAGAATAGTGTTTTCCCTTTCAATTAATATAGTTAATAAATAAGCCCTATATATGTTTGAATTATTTTTTAATATGTTATATTATATTATTATGGAGTTTGGTCCGAATCCTATAATTCACCAAGATATAACAATCTTACTACATGATCAATGTACGTTTACACATGTTGCATATTAATTGCAAATTATTTCAAAAAAAAGTTATTAACTTTTTTTTTTGAATATAGTAAAAGAAAAGCGGCGATGTCAATTGTTGAGATGAGTGGAATTGATACCAATCCTAGAATTGGTGACAATCATAAGACCTGTTTTCATTTTTTGTTTGAATTGAATTTGTTTAAATTTTTATTTTATCTTCGTTTATTATTATTTAACATTCTTGAATTTAAATTGTAGATCAAGAATTTTTTGCTTACTTTTATCACCATGACTTGCAATCTTGATTGGATAGAAATACAAGAAAATCTATGTGAAGGTTGTTGCACATGTTCATGTGGTCCAATTTCAGAAAAAGGGAACTATCACATGCTCATCTACTTATAATTCTAAAGGGTGTATAAAATTCATACAGCTGACCAGTTTGATCAGTTTGTATGTGCTGAAATTTATAATGAAGAAAATAATCATTAGATATATGAATTGGTGAAGAAACACATATTACATGGACCGCATGACCAAAAAAATCCGAAAAATTCATGTATGGTGAAAGTTAAGTGCAAATGTCATTATCCAAAAAAAATTTAGAAACTCATTAAATTATTTGTATCAAACTATATTAGTGACAGATTCTAAGAAATCATTAGTCAAGTCTCTAATTTGTAGAGATTTGTTATCTCTATTAACTGAATTTTCATCTCTAATATGGAATTGAAGATCAATTAATATTAATATAATTACAGGTGCATCATGCATATACGGATGATGACCGTCTCTAATATTTCATTGTTCACTTGTTAGTAATCAAATCCTAATGTTATAGAGTTTACGTTAGTCTCTGTCTTTATTTTGTTTATATTTTACCAACTTTTAGTGATTTATTTCCACTTTAATCTGTAGGTAAGTGCAAATGTCATTATACAAGATCTTTTTGTGAAAGCATGCATATACAAGATAAAGATAGTTATCCAATCTACAAAGACGAAAACATGGGGTGATTGTTCAAGTTCGCAATGCTGAATTGAATAATCAATGGGTGGTTCCTTACAATCCATATTTGTTGTCCAGATATAACCGTTACATTAATGTTGAGATATGCTCGGGGGTGACAGTTGTGAATTACCTTTACAAGTATATTTACAAAGGTCATGATAGAGTGACAATTTATATTTACAAGTATATTTACAAAGGTTCATTGAGAAGATAACAAAATTTCTTTAGTTAAAATGATTTCAAAAACAAATATAAATAAAAAAAAGATGTGTGAAAAGAATGACTCATATTTATATTGTTATTTGGGGTTAACTCCTCTTTAATATATTGTTTAAAAGAAAGAAGTGTTAAAGAGGCTAATTTTGTGCTCTAATATAGGTGTTTGACAATACATATATATAATTGAAAAAAAAAGAGTGAATTGAGTACTAAAAAAATTGTTACGACATGTCTGATTAACCTGAGAACCAGTAATGACATAATATGATGACATTGTGGCATTTGACTTGAACCAATTATTGCATAACAACATGAATTTGTGGCATTTGACTTTGATTCATGCAAATGCTGCTCTCTACAATTATATTTTGTGTTTATGCATCCTTCGAGATGGCTATGCTATATCATTTTATCTAATTCATTAATTCTTGAGCATAAACATCTTTTGTAAAATCATTAAAAATCTTAATCAAATTCAGGTTAGCTCTATTTTAGTTCTCCATTCTATAGAATTGAATACAATCCTAATTTATATATTTTGGCGAGGGAATGGAACTCAATATCAATATAAAACAATCCATTGCAGAATTATAATACAATATATGTCTAAGAATTTTTATATACATTGCTAAAATCTATCTTCATTGTTTTTTTTAACAAAAAACCATATGCAGGGCCAAAGTACATCTGAATACTATAGACGATTGATTTTACAAGGAGCAAGTGAGGTCCGTTTCTAATTGCCCTAAACTACAATACGAATGTTGAAGGAGAAATATTGAGCGTAGTAGCTGAAGCCATAGAAAAGATGAAACATGTGTAGATAAGAGGCGATAAATTAAAAAATACAACCACGACAGCGACAGTAACAGTGACCACCACAACAGATGATGAATAGAAGAAAAAATGAAGAATTAAGAAAACAAAAAATAAATAATGCATTCAAATATCCATCAATGAGGAGGATAATACAGTCAAAGAATTATTAACCAAATTACGAAGAAAGATGACTAAGACAGAAAAGAAGATCAAACAAAAAAAGATATAGTTAGTGGTCAAATTAGAATTATAATTTTTTGTTTCAGAATTTCAATACATATTAGTTTTTTAATATTTTAATTTTCAGGAATAGAGGAATTAGAATTTTTTAATCAAATACAATAATATTTTTTTTACATTTTTTTGACAACTCCCAAAACAATATTTTCGGTATATTTGGATTTCACATTGAATTATACTCATACTTAACTACACATGATTTCAAGGATCTCATGATATTTTTCTTAACAAATTGTTGTTGTCATGAAAGCTATATTAAATTGAAAAAAACATTAACTTATAATAGTCAAATGTTATGTAACTTAAATACACTTCAACAAAATATTAAAAAACAACAAGTAAAGGGAAAAAACCACAAAATCAAACAAAAAGTAAGTCTCAAAAATTTGTCTCTCCACATGCAATGCACGTGTTCTTAACTAGTATATATATATATATAGATATATTTATATATATAGATAGATATAGATATAGATATATCATTTTATGTACAGGTCACTAACAAATCAACGCATAATATCACTAACAAAGTAATGTGCCTACTATTAATTTTAACACAAAATTTTGTGCACCTAGTGCATGGATCCTAGATCCGTGTACTCGGGTCGACCCGACCCACCACACATCCGCACACGCTAGCAAGTCGCGCACAAAATTCACTTAAACATGCTCCCAGGTGTTATACCTTTATGTTATGTTAGTTATATTTGTTAGTAGTGTTAGTCATACTTTTTAGTTATGTTAGTCATACTTTTAGTAATGTTAGTTGTACCTTAACATTTTTTAAGACAGACATATTAACCTTTCATACCTTTTAGTTATGTTAGTCATACATTTTAGTTATGTTAGATATACATTTTAGTTATGTTAGGTGCACCTTTATATATTATATAAAAATATGACTATGTTGATATAAAAGTATAAGTAATATACCACATAAAAATATGAGTAACATCACATTAAGATAAACATGTACAAATTGTGGTGAAATTAGGGTTTTTTTAGAGTTAAAAGTATTTAATAAAAATATGATATTTGGATATAAATATATGATTAATATAACATTAATGTCATGACAAAAAAAAAAAAAAATGCGCGGATTCAGATTGACCTAAACTCGGACCCGACCCACATATATGTGTACATCAGGTGTGTAGAAGTGCAACTCTAATTTTAATTCTATTTTATCCCTTAATCCTAAAACACTATAATCCTAAATTTTATCCCTTTTTCCCCCATCACTTTTTTCTAGGAAAATTGTCTTCGACCACAAAATGCTTCCCTTTATTGTGTTTGATACGCATATATGTTTTATATATATATATATATGAATATAGAAATTAGTTAGAATTTTAAAAAATAATGAATATACATCATTGTATGGATCGACATATACATCCCTGATCCCTTTTACTATTATAAAAATATGGATTTTGCTTATGAAATATAAATTGCCTATTAATCCTTAAGGTTATTACAGTAATTTGCATTTTGATTTTCTATGGGTGGATTGTTTATAATCAAATGAATGATCTTCTATTCCATTTTGATGTTTCATCTTTCGTGAATTGTAAATCCTTGATAGAAGTTAAGGTTATTGTTGTTAATTACTCTAGCTTATCCAAATTTGTGAGAAAACATTTGAAAACTTGTTTTCTTACAGTCCTAGAGTAAATAGGATGGGCTTTGTTGAGGATTTATTGAATCTCAAGCCGAACACAAGATTGAAATGGACCAATGCCAAAATCGGATAAGCCAATTCTAGTCCAAATAAAAAGAGACTAAGCTCAGTATTTCAGATAGATGAAAACTTGGTATCACAATAAGAAGTGTGTAGCAGAAGATAGTTGTACAATTCAATGAGAAAATAAAGCTGAATCTAGTATATTTTCTAAACTAAATGGGAAAAACCAAATGACTTTCAAATCCATTAAAGAAACTACAAGTCACTATTCAAATCATCATAAGATCTCAACTAATATTGCTACAGCCATCGATCCCAACCCAAAATTGGGATTTTCTTTTCCAGTTTTCTTTACCTGAACTCAACACCCAAGATTACGTTACGATAATTGCATTATCGATACAACTTACTTCATTGCACGGCATTCACCATCCACCCAATCAGTAAACATAATTGTTCCGATCCCAGATGAATTACATATGCTTCTCAATCATCTCAAAACTCCCAGGGGCCTCATCTGAGAAAGTAACGCAAGAATTCCTTTTTCTTTTGTTTGACTAGCTATTGTCATCAATACTTTTGCCTGATTCTATACTCACATGATCTAGTAAAGTACATGTACAAGAAATTATAAGAGAAATGTGCGTTCATTATAGCTACAATTGTTTGTAGAAGAGAACATATGCTTGGTCATGCAGCACCTGGCTTTCAGGAATCGGTGTGACATAAGCATCATCATAACGCAGCCATGTGCCATTGGGGTGACGTGCATCAGCAGTGTAGTGTCCCTTTGAAGGGTCTCTTCCATGATGTGTGATTGTAGCTACCAGTTCATACGCTCTACCCTATATCAAAGAGTTGGGGAACATTGATTGTAACAAGGAAAACTCATATAAAACCGGTGACAAGATTTTTTACAAATGATGCTTTGTAACTTCTAAAGTCCCAGATATTTTCAAGAAAGTTTATTGTAGCACCAGAGAATCAATATGCCAGAGCTGGTTAAAATAGACAAACTTTTTTGCATTGTTAGTGAGTTTAAACTTAGTTCTGCAAAGCAATTAGTTTTCCCTCCAATCACCATTCACCAATTGTAATCCCACCGAAACTAAAGAGAGATACCTTTATTTTCATTGTCCAGACCCTAAATCAACAGTCATAGCAAAAGCTCAAATAATGTCTTTCCGTGGAAAAATGTCATATCTTAGTTTTGATGTACATCAATATCATCCCCAAATATATATGGTCTCAACAACATGCACATTGTTATCCTTCCAGGTGAAATCTTTGATGTCACTTCTATAAGTGCAACTGTAGATCATAACTTTTATCAGGGTAGCTTATCAGTCTTTTTTGTCATACTTTTATTGTACTCTGTAATTTTAGAAAAAAGGATCAAGCCATCTGAAACTTTCAATGAAACTTCTTCCACAGTTCATCTAACTTAACAGAAACAATAAATGGGTCTCTGGAAAAACAAACATGGACTTTCTGGCTCATCAGAAAATATAAGGCACAAACTAAGATGTGATGGAAACCAAGTGACCATAGGAGGTGATCGTTTACAGAAAAAGAAAGAGACACGTGACAGGAAGCCACAATTACTAGAATGCTAGAAATCAAATAAAGAGTTGAGAAAAATAATACTATCAGATTGTCATATGACTTAAGAACAAAAAATAAATCAAAAGGAGTAGCACAATTTACCTCAGCAGATGGAGAGGCAAGCAATTCATTGCCAACAACAAGCTCCAAAGGAAAATGCACAGTTTTGTGCAATTTGGTGCTTCCTTGGCTTCCATAGCTAAAACGCATCAAGTGTAAAACCATTATCTCAGAAAGCTCCAGAATTTTTACAGATTTGCTGGCAGCAACCACCTCAGCCTGAGATAATTAAGATAATAGTTAAATTCAGATGATAATCTGTATGGTTTTTTACATGAGAAAGTAAATTAACTACTCATGCCACCAGTACAACAGTTGCAGGTCTAACCATCCACCTTTAACCAACTACTTATTTGCAACTTTGCTGGATTTATTAGCAGTATAACCTTTAGATGACAATCTTTCTAGATCTCAGCTGAGATTATTTAGGTCATAGTCAAATTCAAAATAAGCAATCTGACAAGTGAGGTATTTTATCATAAGCATGACTTTTTGCATAATAATACTAAATTACCACCCTGACATCACAACACAGAGCAGAGCAATTGCAGCCTAACCATCTGTGTTTAATCAATACTTACTGCAAGCATTATGCAAGTTCTATATGCTGTAACATACTGAGAAAAGATCTACTCTAGAGGAAGATTCATGAGTCAAGACCCATATATATTAGAGAAACATAAAAAATGAAGTGAAAAATAAAGGAGACAGTATATCAAACAATCGGAAAGCCTATATCAGTTATAGTACCTTTCCAAGTGCTAATGTTCTGTACCCTTCAAGGGTTTCTGGTGCAGAAAATAATCGAAGCGCATCTTCAACAGTACAGACAGGCTGAGGACAAATATTGAGATGGAGTAAGAGAAATGGCTGTATGGTAGCTGAGGTCTTGTTACCTGCTTAAGCATAAGACAAGTCATGAGATGATATACATAACAAAAACATAGCTAAAAAACCCAAAATTATTGCATGAAGTAATTTCCCCTTTCAGGAGTAAGGTTGTTGTTCTGAATGATTGCCAACCATCTACCTACAATAATCAAACCTGACATGTTGAACTATTGTTTATTCACACTTCACCATGATAATTCTTGATTTTTATTGTTATAATAATCAGAGCTCTAAACAGTATTTATTTGACTGGCTGATTTCACCTATGATTTGTCGAAATAGCAACAATGCTTCATGTTGAATTACACACAAACACATTGGAATAAAGAACAAACATATAACCTAAGGATTAATTATGAGATGTGTGAATTATATATTCATGCAGGTTCATGGAGTTAGATGCTCCAAACCGTCACCCACCTTTTGCCTTCACCACACTTCTTAATTGGCCTCCAAAAATGGTACTCAACTTTGATGGTACAAAACTCTGAGTTCTCGTAATTGCAGTTTTGTTCCTTGGGCCAACGGTCTCCCAGTTGTCATCTTCACTTTCATCAGTTGAAGAGACCAATGATGCAGTTTTCCCATTTCCATTTGATACTTGACCATCAAGTTTGAGCAATTCATCATGCATCTGATGCATGACAAAACTTAGGAACTCCTGAGCATCTTCTTGTCTGAAAGGCATGTAGAATCACCATAATCAAGAGAAAGCCTTAAATTGGATTTCAAAATGATAACACATGCATGCTATATTTGCATATGATATGCTTAAAACCTGTAATAATTGTCATCAGAATCGAGACTCTAATCGTACATTTAGAACTATTCAGATTTGTCATATTCATGATTCACCAGTTGAAATTTCATATGGTCAGTACAGAAAAAGAGAAAAAAAAAAAAAATATATATATATATATGACAGAATCTTCACGGACAGTAGGGAGAATCATGAAATTATGGTTAGCTTCATCAAAAGTTATGTCAGCTAAATTACACAAGCAGTCTAATGTGGTCTGAGGAACCTTTGGTCTCAAATTCAATTACTTTAAGGGAATGCTTGCAGTATGCTGATAGTGATACTAGCACATGTGGGCATTGATGGGGTTACACCATTGACTTTTCTCTAGTACTGATGGTAAGGATGGCTCATGGAAAATTAACATCAGAAATGACAACCAATTTTTGTGAGTCATGGTTGAATCAATCTAGTGCTTGAGCAGTAAATATTGAGGTCTTGTACCAACTTTAATTGGAACCAAATGCTGCACTAATCAAGACCATGAAAAGTGGGATCCAGATAGACTCCAATAGAGGTATTGATATTCACAACAATACCAGATCCATTATCCACACACGACGAAAATAAAATCTCTCTTAAATGAACCTCAGTTTTCACCAGAATAAAGGTCAAGTAAAAACTGCAACATGAGTGACTTAAATAGACAATAAATAGTAAGATGGAAAAGAAAACAGAAGCATCATGCACGAACCTAGGCCTTCCTGATAAGTTATCAGGAATATCAGGAGTGAAACTCTTCAATATGGAGTCAAACATGATAGGCCTAAATGGCTTTCCAGTTTCAAGAACAGTCTTCTCATTCCTCTTGCCAATTGAGTCAGTAACCATGTCGAAGTCAGAGATGAATTCAACAAATGCGTGCAATGTTGGATAACCAATCTACAATGTGCAGAACAAAATGCAACACTTGTTAGCTGATCTGAAAAATAAATTACTGTTATATATAACGGATCATGCATGCTACCTCTGGTATATCACGATTTCTTAGCTCATGCAATAACTCAAAGAAGGGAGAACATGAGAGTAGAGCCTGGAGAGTTGCATTGAGAAAGCATAGGTTCCCCAAATTGACTAACCCTCGAGGCAAAAAATTCCGAGGAATGGGATTTGACCGATTTGATTTCTTGGAGGTGCTCTCTTTGAACTCCACTTGGTGAACACCATTTGTAAAATCATCCGAAACAACAACCTGTATAGAGGAAGCTAATTTTCTAAGTCTATGGATATCAGGCAGCCCTAAGGTCAACTTCTTTGATAAACGATGTTAAGACTTACTGACGCAGGTTGTTCTATGTAACCTGACTTTAGTTCTTTAGAAACACCATCACCAGGAAATGCACCACTGCTGCACCCATTTTCCTCCACCAAAGCAGATTTCAAGGCTGATGAGCTTTCTGCACTGCTAGGAAGCTTAACAAAATTTGATGCACTAGCTGGATTTGACAGCTTAGATGAGTTCGGTGAATAAAGCGTAACTCTATTATTGAAAATACCCACAGATCTTAAAGTTTCCGAATCAAAAGAACCAAATGTGATCTCTATATCATTCTTTTGTGGCTGGAATTGCATGGATCTGATCTCATCTTCAGTAAATGATCCAAACACCAACACCTGAAATTAGAAAAAAATTGTGATACACAACAGACAAAGAAAACCGATTGTGTGATATGTAAAAATTATATCCTCCATCAACCAATGCATCTTTTGCAGTAGAAAAGATTTTTGAGATAAATCTAGTCTAATTCCAGAATTGGTACATATTTCTACTATCACATGTGTGAACCCAGCATAGTTACTTAATAGGGTATGGGAGATTTTAATTTGATAAGAACATAATGGCTCAATATAATTTGAAATTGCAATCAGAACTTGTGATTTATTGCGAACCTATTCCAACTGATCTGCATTTCTTAACTAATAACGGAGCCGCATGACACAATGCTTAAACTACCTATTAGAATACACCACGGAAGCAAGCAACGAAGCACCAGTGTCACCCAATTTAGTGCTTCAACATTCTCACACTAGAAAAAAACCTCCTTATACAAGCAACATATACACATTAAATTTCCTCAACCCACCAAACTCTTAATAATTTCAATCTCCGAAGTTTTGATTTCAGAGTTTCATTCTTTTTCTAAGAGAATGATCTGAGTTTATGACTGTCCTTTAAAGAAACATCTCGATATCCAGCCACAAATCATAAACTTTACTGAGAAAAAAAAAAACGCAAAGCAAGAAATTTGCCTAGAAAGCCAACAAGAACAAAGTTGAAAATAGAAACCAACAGATTCCAGTATAAAAGCTCCAAGTTACACATTTTTTAAGATTTATTAGTCGCAGTGTATTCTATAACACATTTCCCATTTTCTTGAATTTTCTTCGCAGTCTGCTGAAAATTTTCAATGTTCATAACAAACATAAGAAACCCTAGCCAACAGTTGTTTCCATGACAACTCAAAACACTTAAACCCAGCCCAATCAACTCCAAGAAACAGTTCGAATTAATATTTTTTTTCTCACGCACATTAAATTAAAAAATGGGAAAATTTAGGAAAATAAAAAAAAGACCTGATGATCAGTCATGTTGAGAGTGGGAGCATCGAGGAGCTCATTGAAGAGCAAAACAGTAGGCCATCGAGAAAGGAACAATGCCGTCTGCTCGAAACAATGTCGGAGGACAAAGAGAGCGTAACAACAATGGAAGACATCAAAGTTTTAAAAGAACAGAAGAGAGAGAATGAGAATGGGGGAGGTGTGAGAGAGAGTGGCAGAAGAACAATTATTGAGTTTAGAACTTTTTTTTTTTTTTTGGTATCCTTATTCCACCAAGCAATTATTTTTGCAATCTTCATTCTCGATCCGTTGACATACTTACTGGTTTGATTTCAATTAATTAATTTTAATGAAAGTTATTTGGATACTTGAAATGTATGTAGAGTTGGTCTCTTGTGAGACCGTCTCAAGATTCAAGTATGTCTTTTATAGGTATAAATATGTGTTTTCAGTTATAAGTATGTGTTTTATAAGTATGTCTTTTACGTATATAAATATGAATTGTATAAATATGTCTTATACAACTATAAGTATACATTTTTCTGTTATAAGTATGACCGTCGCACGGTGCAATGATTGTACATGAATTTTTGTGATTATCTATCTTGAAGGTATTGTTTGTTTTTAAAAAGTATTACTCGTATAACTGAAACGTATACTTGTGTTTTTAAAATGTATTACTTGTAAGGTAATACTTGTTTACCTGAAATGCATTACCCGTATAACTAAAAAATATCAATATATTGTAGAGTATTTGTATAAAAACATAAAATTTAAAATTCACAATTCATCATCTCCTTCTCCAATATCATATTGAATATTTCTCTCAATTTTTTCTGCAAATGATTAGTGTGTTTCATCTTGTAGTAATAACTGTAATATATGGGCCTAATATTTGGGTCACACTCTGGCAGCCCAATGCAGCAACTAGAGAAGCCCAAGCCCAAGCTCATCCCTCCTTTGTGATCTTTGATCTGGTCCGCTCATTCAAACTGAGTTGATCCCTGCCCTTGATCTTGGGTTCTTATACCCCTCAAGTTCCTGCTCCTCTCTCATAACCTAACCCTAGACTCTCTCTCCTCTCCACGACGCCCTTGTTCTCTCTCCCATCTCCGATTCGGTATCCCGATGGTCTCGCCGTTGTTTGCTCTGGTTTCCCTATTCGGCACCCTCTCCTGGTGCTATATAATGGGGGAATTGGAGTATGGTTATACACGGAACAATACTAAGTCTTCTCTTACCTTTCACCACCAAAAACTGAGTGTTCTTCTCTCTGTGAGTTTAGGAGTGGTGGTCTGGTGCTTTGCTAGCTTCTCAGTGAGCGTGGCTTGGTGCTACTGCTATTTTTGGGTGATTCGACACTGTGTGTGAACTCAGCCTTGTGTGGGGACTGAGCCTGACCGACTTCAAACACTGACCTTTGTGCTCATCTTGAAGATTCTGGTGATCTTGTTCTTTTTCTTATATTCTCTGTTTTGTCTTTGTTATTCTATTCTTTGTAATAGCTTTTAGATATGATGTATGAAGCATTGGCTTCTAACTCTAGATCCTAGCCCTACAATAACTAATTTTTATTGTTTTCAATCATTGTAACAAAACAATTTTAACACAAGGAAATCCAAATATGAGATTACAATTATGAAGAATGTGAAAGAAGAGGATGAAGACCGTTAAGAGTATCAACATTAAGAATTGAAAAGACAAAACTGACCATGTAATATGACTTAGAAGACCCATTTTCACACTGTAATTGATAAAAATTAGATAGTGAGAAGTTGGTTAGTTAGCTTTGATCGAAGCAGTGACGGACCCAGGATTTTAACTCAGGGAGTCCCAAGTTTATTAATAAAAATATATATAGATTCTAAACTAAGAACTTACATTTATTACGATATCAATAAAGTCTTTATATTAAATTGAATTCCCTCCATTCAAATAAGTGACGTCATTTTGGAGTTTTTGTTAGGAACATAAAAATTGGACAAATATATCTTTTACTAATCAATTCCTAAATAGGAAAATTAATAAGGATAATTTGGGAATAAAATTGCATAAAAGTCTATAAAGACACTTAATTTGAAAAAAATTTAAACTTTAGAACGATGATTATTTTGAAACGGAGTAAGTATTACATTATAACATTACATATACAATTTAAGGCACAATATATCAACAACAATCATGAAGAAGAAAAAGAAAAAAAAACAAGAAAATGATATAAAGATAACAACATTTTACCTTGAAATTAGATGGAGAAATAATTGTGAGATGAGAAAATTAAGGTTTATAACATGTGAAAAAAAAGAGAAAATTATGATTGAGGAACAGAGGAAGACACATGCTCACACTCTCAAGACTCTTCTTTAGTTGATACTATTTTTATTTTTTTTTACAATTTTTTAATTAAAATAGTAAAATTACCATATTACCCCTACTATTTTGGCAAAATTTCGGGGGGGCCCAACGCCCCCTTGGCCCTAGAGCAGGTCTGTCTCTGGATCGAAGTTACCAGAAGAAAACAAGTTTCGAAGCTGCTTGATTAAAGAAGACTACTTACAACAAGAAAAATGTTGCAACAAGCTACTGAATGACTTATAAAGAATACTTAAAGCTGCAAAAAAATATGATATAAGACGGTACTTAATGCAAGCAGATTCCTGTAAAGAATCTTACAACTAAATGCTGACAAATGGTCATTTTACTGAATGAATAATTAATCTACAAGTAATTGACTTTACATGAGAAGATTAACATCAAAATAAGAAATCATTTAAGCTACTAAATTTCAAAAGTAGCAAGTAGATAAAAAGTGTCTTAACAAAGTTTATCCTTAGAGAAGTGTATTAGAGGAACTACTCCACATTCTAACCACTATGAATTGTTTGTGCACTTTACTTATTTGTTTTACTTTCTATAAGCATAAACACACAATTTCTTAGAAAAAAAGCATTTTAATTTGTAAGAAAACTGTTTTTCATAAACTCACCAAAAGAAGTATTTTAATTTGTAAGAAAACTGTTTTTCATAAACTCACCAACATATATTTCCGCTACATAATAAAGACTTTTGCAGTTAGAATTTCACTTATAAAGTTGAAAGTAGTAAAATTCAAAGTAACTACAACCTACTACAAAAGAAGTCTACATTATTTGAAAAGTTCAAGAATTTGAAGAGGTTTATTCACCCGTCAAATAAGTGGTATTAAAGCTTGTTGGGTTAACAACCAGCAGTTTGTTAACCAACCCGAATCCCTACTTTGAAAAACGTTGTATTTTTTTATTTTCTTTGCATATAAATCACTGTATCAACATATCATGGATATAACTTCTACATCTAAAGTTTTCATATTTTATATAGAAGAATACGATGATTGGAAGATAAGAATGCAAAGTCACTTAACTGTCATGCATGATGAGATATGGTTGATCATAGAAGATAGTCCTTTGAGATGATCGCAAAGGTCAACATTGTTGCAAGAATAGAGGACGGAGATCATATACACAGCGGCGTATCTACCTAGGTACAAGGGGGTACAACTGTACCCCCAAATTGATTTTTATTTTTTTTAATATATACATTTAGATATTTCCTATAATAACCTTAAGAACATATAATAATTACAAAAATGCCATTAGACCTAAATTGAAATTTTAAAGTGGCATTACAAAAGCCCAACTTGGTTGCTACTCGAGATAGAGAAGAAACAGAGAGATAGGTGGTGAGCTTCTACCTTCTGGCCATTGAGGTATTTTTTTTTAAATTTATTTACTTATTTTATCTTAATATTTTATATGTATTCTTATTTATTATATGATTTAGATTATTATTTAGTGAATTTGATGTTGTTTTTATTCATAATTTATTATTAAGGCTTTATGTTTTTTCATGTTTATGAATGAAATTTATTGATTTTATGACAAATGTGTTGTTATTTTTTTATGGGTTGTAATT
The DNA here is from genome assembly GCA_954870855.1 of Scutellaria minor. Classification (NCBI taxonomy): domain Eukaryota; kingdom Viridiplantae; phylum Streptophyta; class Magnoliopsida; order Lamiales; family Lamiaceae; genus Scutellaria; species Scutellaria minor. Next base: position 16,496,774 of record OX940729.1, on the reverse strand, counting down.
GTAATTGTTAATTTTACTATAGAATTGATTTTATTCTTATTATTTACTATCACTTCTATTAGGATGAAGAATACTCCTAAATCAAAGAAAAAGAATTTTTATATGATGTCGAACTTCTTCCCCACGATCCAGGGAAAAAGAATAAGTATAATGAATTATTCTCCAAAACAACGAAATGCAGTGATAAGAGCATATATTCTTAAAGAACCATGTCAACCAAAAAATCATGACTTTCCTCAAAGAGAACTTGGAGGTATAAGTCGATTTAACATCTCTTGGTTCAAAAAGTATGATTGGCTTGAATATAGTATTGAGAAAGATGCAGCATTTTGTTTCGTTTGTTATTTGTTCAAGAATGAAGTATTTCTTAATGTGGGGGAGATGCATTTGTTAATGGAGGATTTAGATCATGGAATAAGCCGGATAGGTTTGAGAATCATGTTGGCGGGGTTAAAAGTGCTCATAATCTTGCTTATGAAAAGTACGTGAATTTAAGAGACTCAAAAAAGAAATCTATTGTATATGCTTCTGATAATGCAAGTGGTATGATTCGAAGTGAGTATGAAACTTGTTTGAAAGTTTCACTTAGTTGTTTGAGGTATCTTTTGCGTCAAGGGTTGTCAGTTCATGGGCATGATGAAAGTGAAGAATCAATTAATAGGGGAAATTTTCTTGAGCTTTTGAAATGACTAGCAGTACATAATGAAGATATTAGAGATGTTATTTTTACAAATGCTCCAGCTAATAATCAAATGACATCTTCCTTAATTCAAAAAGATCTCATCAATTGTTGTGTAAAAGAAACAACTAAGCGCATTATAGAAGAACTTGGTGATGAATACTTTGCTATATTGGTTGATGAGTCAAGTGATGTGTCTAAAAAGGAACAATTAGCTCTTTGCTTGCATTATGTTGATTGTAAAATAGGAATGATAGTGGAACATTTTCTTGGACTAATATATGTTGGTGATACCACTGCTTTGACACTTCAAAGTGCAATTATATCTTTACTTATGGAGCATTCACTAAGTCCATCGAAGATTCGAGGGCAAGGGTATGATGGGACGAGCAACATGAAGGGTGAGATTAATGGTCTTAAGACTTTTATTATGAAAGATACTCCATGTGCCTACTATGTTCATTGTTTTACTCATCAACTTCAATTAACACTTGTTGATGTTGCTAAAAAAACAACGATTGTGGTTGACTTCTTGAAACACTTGCAAATTTGTTGAATATAGTTGGAGTTTCTTGTAAGAGAAGGAAATGATTCGAGTAGTTCAAGCTCAAAAAATTGCTCAAGCTTTGGAAATTGGTAAACTTGAGAGTGGGTCAGGTTTGAATCAAGAGGTTGGTTTGAAAAGACCGGGGGATACTCGTTGAGGGTCTCATTATAAAATTCTTTTGAATGTTATCCATTTGTTTTCTACAATTATTGAGGTACTCGTCATGGTTGGGGAGAATGTCTCATGTTTAGAAGATAAGGTAAAAGCTCAAGCCATTTTGTTCTCATTAGAGTCGTTTGATTTTGTGTTCATGGCACACTTGATGTTGAATATTTTTGGGTACACTAATGATTTGAGTCTTGCTTTGCAAAGAAGAGATCAAGATATTGTTAATGCTATGTCTCTTGTTTCTTTAACCAAGCAATTATTGCAAAAAACAAGAGATTGTGGATGGGAAACACTCTTGAATAAGGTCACTTTATTTTGCAACAAGTATGACATTGAGGTTCCCAATATGGATGTTCCTTATAAGACAATGGGACGATCAAGACGTTTTGTACAACAAGAGATGAATCTTCAACATTTTCAGATTAAAGTTTTTCTAGGAGTGATTGATTTACAACTTAATGAACTCAATGATTGATTTGATGAGGTGAATATGGAATTGCTTACATGCATGGCTTGTTTAAGTCCTAAAGATGGTTTCTCTTCTTTTGACAAAGAAAAAGTGATTAAACTTGCCACATTTTATCCATCTGAATTTTTAAATATTGATTTGATGACTCTTGAATGCTAACTCGATTATTCATTGAAGATAATGCAAAAAGATGACAGGTTTTGAGATTTGGACGATCTTGGTGCCCTTTCGAAGATGCTAATAGAAACGAACAAACATGTTACTTATCCGGTAATTTTTTTGCTTATCAAGTTGGTGTTGATTCTCCCGGTTGCTACTGCAGGTGTTGAAAGAGTGTTTTCAGGAATGAGCTATGTCAAAAATAAATTGAGGAATAGCATGGGTGATCAATTATTAAATGATTGTTTGGTCACTTTCATTGAGAAAGATATGTTCTTGCAAATTCCTGATGATGATGTCATAAATCGTTTCCAAAAAATGAATAGTCGAAAAACCAAATTGTAGCTTATAACTTGAATCTTTTGTAATATCTTATGTATTTGATTATCTTGGTTGTAAGACTTTATATATGAAACAATGTTTATGCGTAATTTTTTTTCTATTATCTATTATTTACTTGTTCGAACCCCCAATTTAAAATTCCTGGATACGCCACTGCATATACAGATGATAGAGAAGTCGTGACATGAATGAACTCTTGAAGATAGAAGAATGTTTAATTAGGACAATATTTCCAAGAATGTTTTATTTGTCACTCTAACAAGGATACATTTAGTAAATTAGTTAAGACTTGCAAAATTCCAAGGAAATTTTAGATAAACTACAACTCATATGTGACGGCACATGGCTCACAAAGGACAAAAAAATTTAAATTACCACACATAAGTTGGGACTATTCAAAATGAGAACAGAGAGATCATTGAGCAATTAGATTTAAGATTCATAAATCATAAACGAGCTAGAGTCTCTTGACAAAGTGTGCACTCAAAAAGAGAAGATCGTGAACAATGAGAATGTACCATGGATCTCAACGCTATAAGCACATTCGACCAATTCTCTCACTTAAAAAGCCTTTGAGCTCGACATCAACAAGCAAAAAAAAAGTCAGAAGAATCAACTGTTAAGATCATTGTTCTTGTTGCAATAATTATAAAGCTAACTGCAACGCTAAATCATCCAAAGTCCACAACACATCTTGAAAGCATTACTTAAACATCTTTGATTTTTTTTAATTATAATATTTTGAAAATTAGCTTATTCATGAAATAGTAAAATCAATGAATTTGCATATGATTTTAATGAATATTTTGAAAATTAGCTTAATCATGAAATCATAAAATCGACAATTTTACACACAATTTTATCGATTATATGCGGTTCGCTCATGATTTTAATTCAATCCAATTAGAACTCGGTCTTGTATATATGTTGAATGGTTAGATATTTTTAAAGATGTAAACTTATAGAATTAAACCATTCTGATCTTGGTAATAAATTTTATTAGTATTAATATCAATCTAAAAAAATCATATTTTGGCTCATGTATTTTTTTATTTAATTTTTACTTTTGTGTTTTAATTTATAATCGTTTATCGTGTTTTTTATTTTATCCACCAAATTTAAGAAATCAAAATATTCAAACCTAGATAATCATAAAACAAATATTTGGATATGGTTTAGGTAGTTAGATTGATAAATTACATAAATGAATAAATAAAACAAAATAGTTAATGATATCGTAGAAACAAATAAATATTAAATTCAAATCATAACCAACAATTTCTTAATATATTATCCTTTATATATTATATAAAGTAACAACCATTAGTGACATGTGTCATTAAATGAACAAAATTTTTCCCCAAAACCTAAAGAGTAGTGTTCTTGTAAACCAGGTGTGCGGATCATGATCCGTGCATCTGGGCGCGCGAGGAAAGAATCGGGTCGGGTCCGATCCGGATCCGCATCCAAGTTTTTTTTTAAATTTATGTTGTAACCTTTATGTCATATAAGTATAACCTTTATGTTATATTTGTTGGTCGCAAGTGGTCAGGGGTTCAGAGGGGGTGAATGAACCTTTATCGATTTTAAACTTTTTAGTGAAACAGGTTCATGATTAAATAGTGAATGCAGTAACCTGACTCGATCCAGAAACCTGGTAGAATGCTGATTCAGGTTTCTGACCCGGTTGTCACAGTATGCAGTAGAATAAACTTAAGATAGAGTTTCCTTTGAAAAATAGTTTTCTTTTCTAAAGAATGCTTTTAACAGAAACCTTTTGTAGAATGTTGATGATATATGCAGCAAGATATATCAATGCAATGCAGTAGGTAGATAAAAACACTAAACACTTATGACTTATAGTAGTTCGAAGGTGGTGTAATCCTTCTACGTCCACTCTACTCCTTCTCAGAAGAGGAACTTCGTTAAGTCAGTTCGTTTTACAAGCCTTAGCTTTACAAGCCTCTTCCTAACAAGTTTACCTACTGAAATCAACAGATTCTTAGGCACTATCCCACATAAGGTATAAAACTCATATAGAGTTATAAGCCTACACAAGACTAACACTTAGCAAGGATCTAATCCTGTCAACCAAGGACACCAAAAAAAGATAAAACAACCTAACACACAACACAAAGGTTAAAAGTATATGATTTCTTCAATTGGTGCATCAATGAAGACAGTCTTGAACTTGAGAGCTCGAGAACTTGAATGACTGCTTCAGAAGGTTGAGTGACTGAACTTGGAATGCTTGAGAATAGCTTGAAGGTTGAAAGCACAAGAAAATTTGATCGCTTGGATATGTAATAGTTCAGTAGTCTCCAAGGTCACTCCATCCTTCTATTTATATCTGTAGGAAAATATCCGTTGAAGAGAGGTATTATCCTTGTAGCAATTCAAATTTAATCTCCAAATCTCTTGCAATTAATGTTCTTGGAAAAACCGGGTATAAGAGCTTGTCCTTATCTGATTCACATTAAATGTGCCACTCCTCGGCTACAGTCCTTGTTGCAGAGCCGCGGGTCCAGGTGGCATCACCTCATTGGCTTAACACAGAAGTATATCTAATAGATGCTTGACAGGAGCCAATCCTCGTACAACATTCATAAAATATTCCTCGTATTGAAAGGAATTAGTTAGATAACTTACAACTTTCTGCTTAGTTTATAGTTGTTGTTTACTGTTTTGTGCTAACTTTCTGATCTACATCAGCTTCCTATTTCAGAACAGCTTCCTATTCTCGAAACCTGCAGTCAACTTCCTGAACTATGATAGCTTCCTGATCCTGAACAGCTTCCCGTTCTAGAATCCTGCAGTCAGCTTCCAGTCTTCCATACTGCTTTCTGTTTTGTCTGCTTACTGATTTAGCTTCCTGATCTTGGTTCCATCTTCAACTTACTGACTTTTCTTACTGAAAATCAGTCTTCAAGAAATCTTCATATCCAGAATCCTGCTAACTCAGTTTTATCTATCTTTCTGATGCTTACAGCGTTACAACTCAAGACAGAGAAAGATAAACTTATCTTCTAGAAATCTACTTATAAAACATGGAAAAGGGTACTCTAAAGAGTCATCTAAAATTACATTGTCTCATCAAAGCCTAAATGGAAATATCCTTCCTCAGTTCTTCCATAGAGGATGAATGCTTCTCATCGTTGCACTGGATACTGGCGGCCATATTCTTCTCATGCTCTTGAATAGTCCTCATGAGCCCTTAAACAACATCCATTATGTTGCAAAGAGAGATTTCATAAGAGTCAGCAGGAGTCTCAATCCTAACCGCTGGTTTTGATTCCTGTTGAGTATATAAGACAGGGCCTGACTCTCTCTTTCTTTAGCTTCTTCTTCAGCTTGCTGTTTTGCCCTTACTTCCATTGCGACGTCATATCTCATCATCTCCTCCATTGTTAGCTTGATCTTTCCAGGTTCTTTGAGTGGAGGGGAGTCTGGTTCATCATCACTATCACTTGATGAATCATCACCATCGTCTGGAGTGGGAACAACAACAATAAGTTTTTTGCCTTTAGCAGACACATCATCCATATCCTTCTGCCCTTCTAAATCCTCCGCTGGAGCTATCTCAACAACATCCGAGCCTGAGGTCTTCATCGGAGAAGCTATCTCAACAACTATCTCTGGCTCAGTATCCTTCTCAGCTTCTTGAGGTTCAGCAACCTCCATCACTCACTCAACAGAAACCTGACTACCTTCAGCAACCTATTCAGGACAACAATTGCTTCATCGGGTATCACAATAACCTGTTCAACTGTTGCTTCCTTAGTAATTTCAGCTACTTGAAAAGGCGTAGCTTCAGTCACCTCAGCAACCTCCTTAATTGCTTCATCAGCAACCTGACTGACTTCAGAATTATGTACAACATCAGCAGTTGATTCAACAATTGGAATCTCAGCAACTTCCCCCTTAGTTGCATCAGAATTAGGATTCACTTCAGCAATCCTGTTGGTGGCCACTTTCAGAACCTGATGGATAAGGATGTTAGGATCAATTCTGTCAAGTGCCATGCTGATTAACTCCAAGGTCAGTTCATCATTAGTTGCTGCTTCCTCCTCTCCTTTAGCAACAACCTGAGCTCCTTCCTGCTCAGCATACTGTACTGCCACATCGGCCAGTACAGGGAGTCCTACCTTTGCAACTTCCTCCGGGGTTGCTTCATCGGCGTACTCTATCTCGATCGATGCACAGACATCATGGATGATAGGTGTTGGTTCCCTTTCAGCGGATTCATCATTAAGAACAGGGGAATCAGAGTAGTTAAGCAGTTGTACATCAGAATCCATGGTTTCTAGGTGAGTGATAGGGGAAAGAGTTGTGATACCTGAGTAAGTTGGAGAATCATGAATCTCCACAGCTTTTGAACTTCCTTCCCTTAGCTGCAATACTCTTGGGGGTTGATTGGATTGTGCTCTACTTGCCTCAATCTCTTGCTGCAACATCCTTTGATTCGCTTCCTCCAGTGTAGAGGTAACTTCAGCCAACTCCAGCTCAGAAGGGGTCTCAATAGTCTTGGCAGTGGGGTTCATCAATGTGTTGTCTTCTCCGTGCTTCATCGACTGCTCACCCTGTATCACCATCTCTTCAGCCTTGGCCTCCCAAAAGGCACTTAATGTCTCTTGTCTTCTTTGAATGAGAGTAATCATAATATCATCATGAAGATTAATATAATCTTCGACAGGGAATGATAGGAGCCCATGAGGAAGTGTAGCATCTTCATCTACAAAGTTGTCTATCTAGGAGAGGATAATGTCTTCAACTTCGAACCAATCCTCCCATTCACCAACTCTCTTATCGCGCCCAACCTCTTCGATCTCCAGGTTTCATAGATGACTACAAATCTCCTGTAGATGGAGTTTGCTGATTTAGTTACTACCTTCTCGGCCTCCTCGGTACTGATTGAGTCAATGGAGGTCCCTATCCTAGTAAGGATGTCAATCTCCTTTAACTCCTCTTTTTTGCCCAACCATCTTCTCCTGTAGGAGCTTTCAGCTTTCTTGACCAGCCTTCTCCTCTTCTTTGGTGTAGGAACCTCCTCTGCAGCCTCTTCAGTAACCTCCTTCTCAGGTTTGTCAGGAACCTGGATTACTGGAGTAGCAACCTGTTTGCCCTAAGCAGCATCAGGATCCTCCTCAGGAACTAGAGGGCTTGGAGTAGCAACCTATCCCGCTGCTTGCTCCAAAGGCACTAAAGTCTTCTCAGCAACAGGTTTCTCCAGTTGGTCAGCCAACTATTTACCAATAGTTGATGCGATGGCTTCATCAACAGCCTCATCAGAGGGATGCTCCAAGAGCAAATCATCCTTAGCAGTTGGGGTGATGGAAGTAGTAAAAGGTTTAGAAGAGACAACAACCTCTTCTTCTTCAGAATCGTGCAACCTGAGGGTAGGTGCAGATTCTTTCACAAGGAGTTTCTTAGCCTGTGTCTTCTTCTTAGGGGCTGGGGCAGTAACCTTCTTTGCCTCTGTCTTCTTCTTCAAGGGGGCTTTCTTCTTCTCATTCTTCCCCTTGGTAAAGCCTTTCTTGACACCTAGAAACCAGCCAGGATTGAGAGTCACTTGTTTCTCAAGATATGTAAACATCCTTTGGAGGATGTTTGTGAGGACGATTCCAAACTCTCTTCTGGGCGTAGGTTTGGTGGCCTCATCGCAAATCCTCTTTAAGAGGAATTGAGCCTAGTTGACTGCATTTCCTTGCATGATGGTAGTCATCATTCTCAGCCTGAGGTTGGTGCATTTATAATAGCTTCCGCACCTTCTCTCAACGGTATAGACCAGAATGTCATGGAGAAGTTCATACTCCGGTTTGAGCTTCTTCTTTGCAAAGTTTCTAGTGGCGCTTTCTTACACCACTGATGCATCTTTATTTGTATATATTTTATCATCATAATTATCCTTGGTTATAGTCCATTTATACTTTAATTGATTTAATTATTATTGTTATTTGTAGGAATTGATTTTGGTGGACTTTGAAGAGAAATTGAGTTAAAGAGTGCATTTTGGGCTTAAGCTGCGATGTGGGCTTGGGAAAGATATATCAATTAGGCCTAACTGAGTTGATGGTGGAGGAATGTCCAAGAAGAGTTTTAATCCAATTAAACTCTTATCTTTGTAATAGATTTGCATATCTTTTTAGATTAATAGAGTTTTATTAGGAGTAGGAGATCTTAGACCTAAAGATATTATTTTATCGTGATATCTTCCAATATGCAATTTTCTCTCTCCGTACTCTCTCCAGCGCACGCATACACGCTAGTTTTCTTAATCTTTATTTTTCTTCTTTGTTCTCAAGATGAATGTTGGATATTTTTATGGAGATGATTAATCAAGGCATGCGTGGCTAATTTCCCTTCTCTGATTCAAGTGTCGTTTTAATTCGATTGTTATCACTATGAGACATTGTTCTTAATTTAAGTTCTTACTTTAATTCAAGTATCTGTTGATTCATGATTTTATTCCATAAATTGAATTATAGTTTAGATTGATCTAACAACTCGATTTGAATTAAATTTTACTACTACTATCCGTGAATTCTGTGTTATACTTTGCTTCATCATATGATTCTAAGAGGATTGGTACTTAGTAGCAATAGGCCGAGTATACCTTGCTTCATTGTATAATTACCTAATTGAATTAACGGGACTAACAGAACTATAGACTAAATAATTTCAGCTTCTGAGTTATTTGGTTCTAGGTATCTAGTTAGATTTAACTGTTTTCATAAGAGATTAATGCAATTGTTAATTAAATTGGAGTGCACGCCAATTAGTTGATGATTAGGTTGATTGAATGCTTCATTTGATTAATTAAATTAGGAAAACAAATGACTAGTTTAAAGTTAAATGCTTGAATGTGTAAGATGATATTTGTGGCCCGGGATCAGTGATGCAATTGAATGTCAGTACCCCTGAATCAGAGTCTCGTAAGATTATTTTCTCTCTTATTTGTTTCCATCATTCGTTGTTAGTTGATTCTTATTTTTATTTGATAGTTTAGTAGTTAGTTTAATTAGTAGATATTCAAAATCCCGCTATTTTCACACTCAAGTGAATTAATCTTTGTTCCCTGAGGATCAACCCTGCTTGCCATTATACTTAGTTGTTATTTTGGAGTATGTAATTTATTTTATTGTCTTGACACCTATCAACCACAAAATCCAGCTTGAACTGGTTCCAGCTTTCCTTCAAGTATTCTGACCCATATGTTAGCAGGTCAGAGCACTTCATCCCCTTGTCAGAAATGTCAAAGGTCTTGGCAATGTTGTCGATTGTCAAAGAGTGCCAGTTTTCATCATCTGTATCCATCTTGAAGAGAATCGATTCTTCATCTTCAGATAGCTTGGCAAAGGTATAGAACCTTTCCACCGATACTTCAAAAAACCCAGAGTTGCTAGTGAAGAGCCCAACAAGTTGACTTTGGTTCATCTTCTCCCATACTTGTTTGATGAGGTCTAGGTCATCAAACGGTAAATCAGACCCTAGCATCATCGATTCATCCACCATTCTTTCCTCGACAACCTTAGTCTTCCTTGTGATTGCCATATCTAATCTGTAAAGCTTGTGAGAGTAGAGAGAGACTTGTTTGCAGAGAGTTAAAAAATATGAGTAAGAGAGTTGAGAAAGCGTAAAGAAGAAGATGAAGAACTTGGTGGTTTATATATGAATCTAGGATTCAAATAAATCAGCGGTTCCGGTTACGTGGTTAAGTGGCACTTTGAATTCGATGGTTAAGATGAGATCATTGAGGGGTATATCCGTAAATGCACAAAGATCATGTCGGAATAAAAACATGCATTTTTCTCTCTCCTTTGAAAAGGTGATTTTGGCATTTAATGCAGTTGCCAAAGTGTCGTACTTAATTATTGGTAAGTTACTGTTCCTGGTATGAGGTTGCAGGACTCAATGAATGCTATCAATAAATGTTGTTCTTTGTCCAGCAACCTGCTTCCAGATCATGTACCAGAAACCTGTTGGAGTAACCTGCATCAGTAACCTATTGTTACTTGTTGTAACCTGAAACTGAATACTGTTAGAGAATCCTATTTTAATAGAGTGCAGTATCCTGTTCCAATACACTTAGCTTTTAACAAAATATAATGCTGAAAGAATAAAAAAACTGAATAAGTTCCCCCTTACTTAAGGAACTTATATACCCTTACTTATCAGAGCTTGATGATCCCAAGCTCATTTCTCAGCATTAAAAGCCTTGATTCACACAAAGGTTTTGTGAATATGTCAGCAAGCTGCATGTCAGTATGTATTTTATCAAGTACAATGTCCTTCTTTTCCACATGACCTCTGATGAAATGGTGTCTAACATCAATGTGTTTTGTTCTCGAGTGGAAGACAGGATTGTGGGTAATAGCAATTGCACTTGTGTTGTCACACTGGATGAGAGTCTCTTTCACTGTTATCCTATAATTCTTCAATTGTTGCTGTATCCACAAAATCTGAGCATAGCAGCTTCATGTAGCTATATATTCAGCTTCAACAGTTGATGTTGCAATAGATGTCTGTTTCCTACAAAACTAAGAAACAAGTCTATGTCCTAGAAACTGACAGGTGCCACTAGTACTCTTCCTGTCAATCTTGCAACCTGCAAAATCAGAATCTGTATATCATTTGAGGTTGAATCCTCCTTTCTATGGATACCATAGTCCAACATCTTGAGTTCCCTTTAGGTACTTGATAATCCTCTTTACTGTTGCAAGATATGACTCATTTGGTGTTGTCTGAAATCTTGCACATACTCCAATTGTAAATACTATATCTGGTCTGTTTGCTGTGAGATATATTAGAGATCTAATAAGCCTTCTGTACTTAGTTATATCCACATCCTTTCCACCTTAATCCTTATCCAAGCTGATAGATGTGGCCATTGGTATGCTTACTGATGATCCACTTTCCATTCCAAACTTCTTGATCAGTTTCCTTGTGTATTTAGCTTGATTGATGAATATTCCTGTTGGGATATTTCAGTGGTTATCTTGATAAGACAAAACACTAACTCAAGAAGAAAATAACAGTTTGCGTAAGGTATTGATGTCTAGTTTCCACACCACATGATCAAGGAAAGATCATGTATTGGTTTCCCAAGATACAGGGAAAACCAACCTTAGAAGAAGTAAGAACACTTCTAAGGGCTAGCATGCTAAAGGAGTAGCAAGCTAGTAGAAGTATCCTGAGCTGAAGAAGAGTCAGGATACTGGAAGAAGCTTGCAGCAAGTTGAGAAGGAACCGAAGTTAGGAAGCTGCAGACAGTAAACTAGGTTGCTACTATGGTGTAAGCTGGCCTAGGTTACAAGAGCAGGTTGTTGAGCAGAAAGCTATTTCGAAAGGAGAATTCAGAAAGCTAGCTGCTGCTGCAAGAACTCGACAAGAACTACAAGAACACGTGCTTACGACAGAGGTTGTCGAGGATACAGGACTAGCCGAGGAGACGGAGTCCTTGCGGAAGACCTCAGTAGAGGATGTTGTTCTGACAACACTTTCTGAGGATAAGAAGACCTCTGAAGGGGTGAACTGTTGAGACAGTACCCTTTGAGGATGATCGAGGAGAAGCTGAGGTAACTGCTGATCAGCTAGAGTACCTCATAAGGAGGTTGATGCTGCTGCTGCAAGCTCACAATAACCTATCCAGGTTATAGCAGCAGAAGTTACTGAGGAAGCTAAAGTCTGCAAGAAGCTGCTGCAAGTATTCATATACAACAAGACTGTAAGAAAACAGCAACATCATCGCAGCAAAGAAAGAAGGAACGATATGCAGCTTCACTGCAAGAAAAGATACAGGAGTACTGCAAGAAAGGTTACAGCAGTACTGTATGAAGACACTGCAAGAAGGTCTATGTTACAGCAGCACTGTAATGCATTAACAGTTGCAAGCAGACCTAGGATACAGCGCCCTTGACAAGCAACCAATTGAAGAAGTATCCTGCGATTCGAGGAAGGATGAATGCAGTACGAAGGAAAGAGCCGTTCGAGAGAAGATTGAAGTTGCAGACACGGAGCTAATGCGAAGACGCCACGTGGACTGACGCGCTGCAGAAAGCTGCGAGCCGCAATCACCACGATAAAAGCTCCAGAAGAGTCAAGTCATATTAAATGCAAACCATGTCGTTGGTCAAATAGCCCAGATGCATTTAATGTGACCTCAGAGGAGATCTTGGAGATAAAAGCTTGTTTTTGAAGAAGTAAGAAGTATCTCTCTTCAACGGATACTTCTCAATGGATAGAAATTCCAAGATCTATAAATAGAAGATGTGGCTGACTGGAGAAGAGCTGCTGTTGGACAAGTCGAGTGGAAATTCAGAAATCATCCAAAGCTTTTAGCTTCCACTTGTCTAAGCCACTCAACCTTCTAGGAGCAGTCAACAACAACAGATGAGCTTTCAGCGAACAAGACTGCTCCACACTAGTTGAAGATTTTCTTTTTCTTTTTAACCTTAAAGCTGTGTGCGTAGGTTGTTTAGGTGTCAAATAGTTGATAGGAGAGATCCTTGCTGTTTGTATAGTTGTCTAGGTGCTAGGCAGCTTCCCTGTGTGGGAGTGTGGAACCCTGTGTGGGTTAGCCTTTAGAATTTGCAGTGTTGTGTGATCTCTGGATTCTAGTTGGCGGGCCTTTAGAGTTTGCAGTGTTGTGTGATCTCTGAATTCTAGTTGGCGGGCCTTTAGAGTTTGCAGTGTTGTGTGATCTCTGGACTCTAGTTGACGTTTACTTTGTAAAGTTGATAGGTTGTGAGGAAGAGTCCTGTAATTCAATCTTGCTTAACAAAGTTCCTGCTCGAGGAAACAGTAGAGTGGATATAGAGGGCTTACACCACCTTTGAACCACTATAAAGGATAAGATGTTTTATTGCTTTCTCTCTTACGCTTTATCTTGCATATCTCTATTTATTATTCACATAAAACATCTTGGAAACGATCATGTTAAACCAGCCAGCCTTGTGCTTTAAAAGAGTTTATCTTTCCGTTGCGCTTAAAACTCTAAGTTACAGCAAGCAACACTGCTTTCTAGTACTGTAAGCAGTAACTGACTGTCGCTGCAAGGTTTTTCAAAATAGACTGAGGTTCATTCACCCCCCTTTGAACCTCGAACACCGCTTGGGACCCAACAAGTGGTATCAGAGCAGGTTGGGTTACATGCCATAATATTAGACAACTTATCCAGATCCATCTTTTCATGCTGGTTAAACTGCTTCATCATTTTCATCAGATCCATACCATGTCTTCATACACACATAATCACCTATCCAAACTCTCATTCCTAATCGATATATTGTGTTTATGTGAGGAATGAAAAACTGAGAAAATCTACGAAGAAGACAAGGAAGAAGCAAGAGTATCCATGATCAAAGAGCTGAAAAGTCTAAACATACAGATACAGATCCACCAGACATGAAGTCTCACAACAAAAATACTTGAAAAGTTGTTGAAACAGTCATGACCACATCTCTTACAGCAACTAAAGTTACTAAGAGAACCACGAAGGCTGATGAAAAAAGAAAAAAACACCACCAACAAGTGGTAAAAATCAACGAGAGCCTTCATCGACAATCAGGAGTATCTATCTGATGAGACAATAAGTGATATCACAAATGGTGTGGAATGATCAAATATCAGACAACTCAGAAACCTGGCAAATCTAAAGGGAGTTATGAGGTCCCTGAGTAAGGGGGAACTCATCTTATCCTCTGTATATTTCAGTTAAGGATACTCAGGAGTACTAAAGTAGTATGCTAAGCCTAATCAGGGGAGAACTCTCCAACAAATGTCTTACAGGCTCAGTATCAACAAACAATACTACTCAACAAAGGACATCAGCAACCAACTAGAGTACTGTATCTCCAACAAGTGGCATACAAGTGGTATCTTGCAGCAATCAAGCTTTCAGAGCTACATACAGCAGAAGTTGCAAGAAATCAACAACCAAAGGAATGATAGGATTTTGCAAAAGATATCACAGGATGCTCAACACAATATCTAACAAGTGATATCTCTGACGAGTGGTGCCAGTCGCAAAAGATACCCTGCAGAAGCTACAGAGAAAATGGATGCTAATATTCTTGCAGCGATTAGGTTTTCGGAGCTGCATATAGTGAAAGCTGCAAGAAACTAACAAGTGGCAGCATGTGGTATTAGTTGCAGAAGATACAGTGGAAAAGAGACTGAGAATGGATGCTGAAATTCTTGCAATAGTGGGCTATCAGAGATTCATTCAGTGAAAGCTGCAAGAAATCAACAAAGAGCTTTAAAGAGTAGAATGCTGAAGCTCAGGGGGAATGTTTACATGATCGAGAGAAGCTGCAAGAATAATACTGTAAGTTGCATCTGCATACAGTGCTGGGTTCAAACAGTGTTGTATCTTTTATTCTTACAGCACAACAAGGATATGAAAGGACGTCTTGACTAAAAGAAATGATGGAAAGTCTAAGAAGGAGTAGAAGATCTGAAAAGACGGCTAACCTATTACATCAACAAGATCTACCTGTTCAAAAGATAAAAAGGCGGAATTGAAGACTTATCCAAAGGAATCGGCAAGTGGCAGTAAGTGTATTGAGAAATAAAAGGGAAACTCCTCCATCCTTTTAGGATTAACCGTCAGATCGTGCGTTTCATCTTCTAACCATTGATCCAGAAACCGCTCAAGCACACCTATATATACACCCGAGCCCTCACCATTTTTCTACACATTTATTACTCACCTTTCCTTAAAGTGACCTATGTTTCCCATGTGAGTTACTTTCTCAAAGAGAAGAAGATGAAGAGTCAAGCAGGCGAAGAATGAGATGGAGATGAAGACGACGATGAAGATACTTCTCTGTTCTCCTAGAAGCAGAAAAGGTCTTCAGAAGAATGGAGTGTAGAGGGCCTGCTCAATCAGAAGCAGAGAAGATCTTCATATAAGAAGACAACCTCTACGAGATGGATGCCAAGGAGCCGACATTCATCCTCCATTCAGATGACACAGGTCCGGCTCTCTCAACCCAAGATGATGATTTGGGACCAAGAAAATCCATCAAGGACCAATCCTTGGACTGAGTGGACACCTGCAGCCATACATGGAGACAAACAGAACTGCAGGTAGTTTCACAAAGTATCCAAGGATCCAGTGTCAAACAGCTTCAAGCTGGGAGTTTGGGCTACTCAAGAGAAATATATGTCAGACCAGCTATCATCTAGGATCCAAGGTGAACGTACCTGGATATTGACGAAGCTGCACAGGTAAACTGATCATCCACCGGTCAGTTTCCTGGTCTCTTATCGCGTGCCGAAGCCGAGCAGCTTATTCCTTAGGGTAGGAATAAGAAGGAGGATGCTTCACTACAAGAAAAAAGGGCTACGACAAGTGTTTTTAACCCTTATCGTAGCCATATTCAAACCCTTGTCGTAGCTGGTGTTGTCGTAGGGTCTGAAAAAATCCGCTCATAGACAACGGTTTTTAACCGTTGTCGTATCGTTGTCGTAGCCGCCATATAATAACCGTTGTCGTAGATCGTAATATCTTAAAAACCGTTGTCGTTGTGTCTACGACAACAGTTAAAAACCGTTGTCGTAGCCATATTAATAAATAAAACAATATTTTACCACGTAAGCTTGCCACATCATCACACACGTCATGCTAGGGATGACATGTCATCATAAGGATGACATCATCACTGACATCATCATAATCAATATTATGCGTTGTGTGAGATTCGAACCCGGGTGGCCCGGTGGTATTCTAACCACTAGACCATTGATGCTTCATGTGACAATGTCTTGCATATATTTCTTTTATAATATATTTTTGATATTTTTCAATTTTCTATTATTAATGCATTTCTTTGTTAACTTTTATAAAGTACCATTACTTATTAATATAAGTAATTGATTTCCAATTTTGATATATTAATATATATATATATATAATTGAATGATTAATGACTATATTAATAATAATTAATATAATTTTCAAATTATATATATATAATGAATATATTTATAAAATTAATATATTATTCAAATTATATATATAATGAATATATTTATAAAATTAATATATATTTCAAATTATATGTATAATTAATATATTTATAACATTAATGTATTTTTCTCATTAATATATTTATAAAATTAATAATCTATTGTACATATTTTCTAAAATTTCTTTATAATGAAATAAAATTTAATTCTCAAAATTAGTTTATTTCATCAATTTTATTCAACAATATATAACATTTCTTCTTTCATTTAAAAAAAATTGTAATATTTGACTTTTTTTTTAAATATTAGTCTACGACAACGCTTCTACGAGGCTACGACAATGTTAGAAAACAACTCATGTGACATTGTCTTGCATATATTTCTTTTATAATATATTTTTGATATTTTTCAATTTTCTATTATTACATATTTTTTGTTAACTTTTATAAATTAAGTACCATTAGTTATTAATATAAGTAATTGATTTCCAATTTTGATATATTAATATATATATATAAATAATTCAATGATTAAAGACTATATTAATAATAATTAATATATTTTTTAAATTAATATATGTATATTAATAATTAATATATATTTCAAATTATATTTATAATTAATATATTTATAAAATTAATAATCTGTTGTACATATTTTCTAAAGTTTCTTTATAATGAAATAAAATTTAATTCTCAAAATTAGTTTATTTCATTAATTTAATTAATTCAACAATTAATATATGCATTTCTTTGTTAACTTTTATAAAGTACCATTACTTATTAATATAAGTAATTGATTTCCAATGTTGATAGATTAATATATATATATATATATATATAATTGGAAGATTAATTAATGACTATATTAATAATAATTAATATAATTTTTAAATTATATGTATAATGATTATATTTATAAAATTAATATATTTTTCAAATTAATATATGTATATTAATAATGCATATATTTTTCAAATTATATATATAATTAATATATTTATAAAATCAATATATTTTTCAAAATTATATTTACAATTAATAAATTTATATAATTAATGTATTTTTCAAATTAATATATTTATAAAATTAATAATCTGTTGTAAATATTTTCTAAATTTTATTTATAATGAAATAAAATTTAATTCTCAAAATTAGTTTATTTCATTAATTTAATTCAACAATATATAGCATTTCTTATATCATTTTGGAAAAAAAATATTGTAATAGTTGACTTTTATTTTTAAATATTAGTCTACGACAACGCTTCTACGAGGCTACGACAACGTTAGAAAACAACTCTTGCCTTTACTTTTCTCATATTTCTAATATATTAGAAAGTCTTTTTATTATTCCTATTTTATTTATAATTAATTTTAAGTAATCCAGGTTTTATTTATGTTAAGTAATCAGCATTTTTTGTTTAATTTAAGCTTATAATTTGTGGTTTATAATTTGTTGTAAATATTTACAAAATTTTATTTATAATGAAATAAAATTTAATTGTCAAAATTAATTTATTTCATTCATTTAATTCAACAATATATATCATTTTTTATATCATTTAATTAAGAAAAAAATTAAAATAATTATCATTTTTTTTTAAATTTCAGTCTACGACAAGGGTTTTAAAATGGCTACGACAACGTTTTCTAACTCTTGTCTTAGGGGTCCTAGGACAACACGTCTACGACAATGGTAGGTTAATACCATTGTCTATGAGAGAAGTTTTCGGGCTATGACAACGGTTTAAAAATGTCTACGATAACGGTAGCTAAAACCGTTGTCTATGAGAGAATTTTTGGGGCTACGACAACGGTTTTGACAACGGTTGCTAAAAAACCCTTATCTATGAGAGAAGTTTTTGAGCTACGACAACGGTTTTGACAAGGGTTGCTAAAAAACCCTTGTCTATGAGAGAAGTTTTTGATCTACGACAACGGTTTTATCTACGAGAACAGAATTTTAGGCTACGATAAGGGTTTTTAGCAAAAACACATGTCGTAGGGGTGTTGTCTATGAGAGAATTTCTTGTAGTGCTTGGTGGGAAGTACGAGCAGGTTACTATCCTATGGCCTTGGGTAGTAACTGATGGGCAAGAGAAGACCCTGACTCGCTAGACCTGGCATTGTAGCTCCACTCCTCCCTGGTAACCATGTGAAAGAAGATGACAAAAAGGGGGAAGAGTTGCAAGTCAAGAGCTAAAAGATGCTGAAGCCTTATAGCAAGGGGGAATCATATAATAATTGCGATCAGGAGTCTCCTACCATCTGAAGCACATCAGAGCAAAAAGCTGGTCATCCAAGAAGATTTGAAGAAGGATGCAGCAGGCCGATGAGAATATGCTGAAACGGCATGCAGAGATCAGAGATGGTAGAGAGGGAGGAAGAAGAACTCCCTGGTGGAAAAGTGTGGAAACAACAAACTGGTTGAAGCTGAAGAAAGAAGTGAAGCTAGATGGAGTAGGAGTAGCCTACTTACTTTTGCACCTTAACTGAATTTGTACTTGTACAATATCTTAGTTTCAGCTTCAATAAAAACTATTCTTTTCTTATTGATTCTTGCCTTGTTATGTTTTGTCATCATCAAGATAAAGGGGGAAATTGTTAGGATATTTCAGTGGTTATCTTGATAAGACAAAACACTAACTCAAGAAGAAAAGAACAGTTTGCGTAAGGTATTGATGTCTAGTTTCCATACCACATGATCAAGGAAAGATCATGTATTGGTTTCCCAAGATACAGGGAAAACCAACCTTAGAAGAAGTAAAAATACTTCTAAGGGCTAGCATGCTAAAGGAGCAGCAAGCTAGTAGAAGTATCCTGAGCTGAAGAAGAGTCAGGATACTAGAAGAAGCTTGCAGCAAGTTGAGAAGGAACCGGAGTCAGGAAGCTGCAGACAGTAAACTAGGTTGCTACTATGGTGTAAACTGGCCTAGGTTACAAGAGCAGGTTGCTGAGCAGGAAGCTGTTCCGAAAGGAGAATTCAGAAAGCTAGCTGCTGCTACAAGAACTCGACAAGAACTACAAGAATGCATGCTTACGACAGAGGTTATCGAGGATACAGGACTAGCCGATAAGACGGAGTCCTTGCTGAAGACCTCAAGAGAGGATGTTGTTCTAACAACACTTTCTGAGGATAAGAAGACCTCTGAAGGGGTGAACTGTTGAGACAGTACCCTTTGAGGATGATCGAGGAGAAGCTGAGGTAACTGCTGATCAGCTAGAGTACCTCATAAGGAGGTTGATGTTGCTGCTGCAAGCTCACAAGAACCTATCCAGGTTATAACAACAAAAATTACTGAGGAAGCTAAAGTCTGCAAGAAGCTGCTACAAGTATTCATATACAACAAGACTATAAGAAATCAGCTACATCATCGCAGCAAAGAAAGAAGGAACGACATGCAGCTTCACTGTAAGAAAAGATACAGGAGTACTGCAAGAAAGGTTACAGCAGTACTGCATGAAGACACTGCAAGAAGGTCTATGTTACAGCAGCACTGTAATGCATTAACAGCTGCAAGCAGACCTAGGATACAACGCCCTTGACAAGCAACCAATTGAAGAAGTATCCTGCGATCCGAGGAAGGATGAATGCAGTATGAATGAAAGAGCCGTTCGAGAGAAGATTGAAGTTGCAGACACGGAGCCAATGTGAAGACGCCCGTGGACTGACGCGCTGCAGAAAGCTGTGAGCCGCAATCACCATAATAAAAGCTCCAGAAGAGTCAAGTCATATTAAATGCAAACCATGTCGTTGGTCAAATAGCCCAGATGCATTTAATGTGACCTTAGAGATAAAAGCTTGTTTTTGAAGAAGCAAGAAGGTGGCTGGTCCGACCTCCATTCATATGACACTGGTCCGACCTTCTCAACCCAGATGAAGATATGGAACCGAGAAAGCCATCAAGGACAATCCTTGGATAGAGAAGACACCTGCTGCCATTCATGGAGATAAAATAAAACAGCAGGTGCTTCATAAGGTATCCAAGGATCAAGTGTCAAACAGCTTCAAGCTTGAGTCTGGGGCAAAGTAAAAGATAAATCACAAGCCAGACCAGTAGTCAACAAGGATCCAAGGTGAACGTGCCTGGACATTGACGAAGCTGCACAGGTAAACTGACCATCCATCGGTCAGTTTCCTGATCTCTTATCGCGTGCCAAAGCTGAGCAGCTTATTCCCTAGGGTAGGAATAAGAAGGAGGATGCTCAGTGGGAAGTACGAACAAGTTACTGCTCTATGGTCTTGGGCAGTAACTGATGGGCAAGAGAAAACCCTAACTCACCATATCTGGCGTTGTAGCTCCACCCCTAGGCAACCATGTGAAAGAAGATGACAAAAAGAGAAAAGAGTTGCAAGTCAAGAGTCACTGCTGAAGCCTTATAGCAAGGGGGAAACAGATAATAATGGCGATCAGGAGCAACCTACCATCTCGAAGATGAAGAAGACTGATGAAAACATGCTAAAAAGGCATGCAAAGATCAGAGATGGTAGAGAGGGAGAAGAAGAACTCCCTGGTGGAAAAGCGTGGAAACAGCAAACTAATTGAAACTGAAGAAAAAAGTGAAGCTAGATGGAGTAGTATTAGCTTACTTACTTTTGTATTTAACAAAATTTGTACTTGTACAATATCTATGTTTCAATAAAGAGTATTCTGGTTTATTGACTCTTGTCTTATTGTGTTTTGTCATCACCAAGATAAAGGGGGAAATTATTGGGATATTTCAGTAGTTATCTTGATAAGACAAAACTGTATACACAATAAGAGAAGAACAATTTGCTTAAGATATTGATACCTAGTTTCCACACTACATGATCACAAGCTTATTGACACTGAAGAAAAGATCATGTAATGATTTTCCAAGGAATAAGGAAAACCAACCTTAGAAGAAAGAGGAATAAGTCTTCTAAGGGTCAGCATGCTGTAGGGAACAACAAGTTAGAAGGAGTATCCTTGGTAAAAAGGAGATAGGATACTACAAGAAGTAGTCAGCAGGTTGTGAGGAAGCTGTTATGAAAGAAGAAGCTCAGAAAGTAAGAAGCTGCATAGAAAGAAAAGAAGGAAGAAGCTGGAAACAGGAAGCTGTCAGTAATTGACAGATATTAGGATGCTGAACCTAGGTGGAAGAGTTGCAGGATGCTGAACCTAGAAAATTGACAAGTATCAGGAAGCTGGCACGAAACAGGAAGCCAACTATAAGAAAGCCGGCTATAGGATTCAGGAACAGGAAGTTGTTCTGAAACAGAATCCTAGTTCGAAATAAGAAGAAGTCACATCCTGAGCAGCAAGCAAGAAGGACCTACTGCTGTCTATAAAAGAGAAATAGGAAGTAGCCAACGGATCTTTGGAAAGGATAAAAGCGCTACTCACTTAGTATTAGAAAGAACATGCAGCAAGAAGAGAAACAAGATAACATTCATCAAGTAACCATTGTATGAACTTCAGTCTTGAGCCCATATCGACTGGACAGGTTAGCAGGAATGTCAGAAAGGGTCAGGAGCAAATAGTAGGCGCATTAAATGCTCATGTCAGAAATAGCTCAGATGATGCGACCACAGAGAAGATCTTGAAGATAAAGCTTAAACTCAAATGGGAGGATGATCCCTCTTCAACGGATATTTTTCAACGGTTAAATCTCACAAGATCTATAAATAGAAGGTATGACTGATTGAAGAAATTTGCTGAACAGAGTCGAGAGGAAACTCACATACTTACCAAAGCTTCTCAAAGCTTTCACATGTTCAGCCACTCAACCTTCTTGAAACAGTCTACAACAGCAATAGAGTTTTCAGAGATCAAGACTGTTTCACACCAGTAGAAGAAATACTTTCTTTTAACCAAAGTGTTGTATGTGCTAGGTTGTTTTATTTGGTGTACTTAGTTGATAGGATTATATCCTTGCTAAGTTTATTAGTCTTGTATAGGCTAATCTTTCCCTGTGTGGGAGTGTGTCCCTGTGTGGGAGTTTGTAAACCCTATGTGGGTGTAGACCTAGGAATCTGGGATTCTGTAGGTATAACTTGTTGTGGAAGAGGTTTGTAGAGACGAGTCTTGTAAATCGAACTGACCATAACGAAGTTCCTCCTCAGTGAAGGAGTAGAGTGGACGTAGAAGGATTACACCACCTTCGAACCACTATAAGCCATAAGTGTTTACTGCTTATCTTATATGCTTGCTTATCTTTATTACATATCTATCCTGTTGCATATATCATAAGTATACTGTCAAAAACGTACTTCATAATATCATATCTTGAAATGAAAACTGGTTTTTCAACAAAAACTCTATCATGTATATTCTGCTGCATTACATTCTGATAACCGGGCCAGCAACCTGATTACGCCTAGGGCCAGGTTACTGACTCGAGATAGGATTCTGTCTTCCTAGTGAAACAGAAACATGTTCATCAGTTAGTTGTTTTAAAGTGTTTGAAAAATCGATAGAGGTTCATTCACCCCCCTCTGAACCTCTGGCCACTTGGGACCCAACATGCCAAAAATATCCTTATAGCCTCAAGCCTAGCTACTGGAGCAAAAGTTTCATCAAAATCTATGTCCTCTTCCTGGCAGTATCCTTTTGCTACTAGTCTTGCCTTGTTTCTGACCACCACACCAGATTCATCTAGCTTGTTCTTGAACACCCACTTTGTTCCAATAACTCCTTGATGATCAGGCCTTGGAACCAGTCTCCATACATGGTTCCTCTTAAATCTATTCAAATCTTCCTGCATGGCCTGAATCCAGTTACTGTCCTTAAGAGCTTCCTCAATACTCTTGGGTTCAACTTGTGATATGAAACATGTGAACAATGATTCTTGAGGTCTTGATCTTCTTGTTCTGACACCTTTATTAATATCTCCAATCATAATTTCTCTTGGGTGATTTTTGAGTCATATCCTATCAGGCTCAAAAGAGTGAACAGGTTATTGGACAGTAACCTGTTGATCTGCAGTATCCTGACCGCGGTTACTGTTGGTCTGTAAAATCCTGTCTGCTTGCTGTTCAGCATCATGTGTTACTGCATTCCTGGGTACAGTAACCTGTAAACTTTCTACAGTAACCATTTCAGTAGGCACTAGAACTCCATCAATATATCTTACTGTTTGATCCTTGATCTTCAACTTTGATACATCCTCCTTTAACTTGTCCAGTTCAGCAGTATCACAATGTGGTTCATCAAACACCACATGCATTGATTTTTCCACAACCAAGCTTCTCTTGTTGAAGATCCTGAAAGTCTTGCTTATTGAGGAATATCCTAAGAATACTCATTCGTCTGACTTTTCATTAAAGGTCTTTAGGTGCTCCTTTCCATTGTTCAAGATATAACACCTGCATCCAAAAATATGTAAGTATAAAATATTAGGTATTGTACCATACCATACCTCATAAGGAGTCTTGTCATAGTCCTTATTAATCAGACATCTGTTCTGAGTGTAGTATGTTGTGCTGGTTGCTTCAGCCCAAAACCTCTTAGGTATTCCAACATCAACAATTATAGTCCTTGCAGTTTCCTTCAGAGTTCCGTTTCTTCTTTCTGCTACTCCATTCTGTTGAGGAGTCCTAGCTGCAGAATACTCATGACTGATCTCATTATCTGAACAATACTTTTCAATAAACCTGTTTGTGAATTCTGTTCCTCTGCCAGATCTTATTTTCACAATGCTTAAACTCTTCTCATTCTGCACTCTCTTCATGAATTTTGGCAGTCTATTTTGAGTTTCTAATTTCTTGGCCAGAAAGATGGTTCAAGTAAATCTAGAGTAATCATCAACAATCACCAGGGAATACTTCTTCCCACTTACACTAACAGGTTCTACTGGTCCAAAAAGGTCCATATGTAGGAGGTCCAGAATCTTGTGAGTTGACCTCTGTATTTTGTCCTTGAATGAGCTTCTTACTTGTTTGTCTTTCTGACAGGCTCCACAAACATTCTTTTTCTTATAAGCAACATCAGATAGACCTCTCACTAGGCCCTTTCTTGCTAGCTTATTGATTGTCTTGAAGTTCAGATTGTTAGGGTGTATACTATAAGCTTAGTTTTTGTATGAACATCTTTTACGGAATGAGAATCACTTTGGTCATATGTTTGCATTTTATATTTGTTATATATGTTTATGCAATGTCCAATTAATTTATATTATAGATAACTTGGTGTGTGGTGCCACATAGAAGATCATGTTATCAGTTTCTTATAAATTATAAATAGCAGCTCACAACCAAGATGGATTTGGACAAATCATCGGAATGGTTGTAGTATAGTTTGGTATTAGTCTGTCATGACTATAAAACTACACTAGTACACTTTGTGTGTATTGAGCAGGACCATTTGAGGTTGTTCATTTTATACTGACTATATAATAGAACAAGACCTCTGTTATTATGGATGTGCGTTCTCTTAATCCCCATATAATAACAGCCACGTATACACAATATTTGTTTCTTTAATTTGCCAATGAGTGAGATTTATTTATTAAATCAATAAACTCGGTGAATTGGGAAACAGTATTGTCTATATGGTGTATTGTTGATTATAGAAGGAATCTGTGTCCTAAT
This sequence comes from Scutellaria minor, assembly GCA_954870855.1. Lineage (NCBI taxonomy): Eukaryota > Viridiplantae > Streptophyta > Magnoliopsida > Lamiales > Lamiaceae > Scutellaria > Scutellaria minor. Next base: position 16,471,884 of record OX940729.1, on the reverse strand, counting down.
TATTTAGGATGATGATGTCCCCTTGAGGAGCTCATAAGGATTATCATGTAAACCCTGCAGGTGGATTTAATCCAACATGATAATAAAGTTGAGTGGTACTACTCTTGGAATTAGATGTTAATTAATTAAGTTGTCAGTAACTTATTTAATTAATGGACATTTGATATCTTAAACACAAGGAGATAAACGTGCACATAATAAGAAGGAGCCCATATTAAATATGAGATTGAGATGGTAGTTCAATAATAATTCTTTAGTGGACTGAATTATTATTGATGGATTTAAGTTATGTGTTCGGGCCGAACACATGATACTTAAGCCCATCAGGAGACCCAACCCAATTCATCCTCTAGGTCCCTGGTGTAGCCTATATATAGGCTTTTTTCCATCAGTGCCTCTAAACATACAGATCACAGAAAATACGTGATAGTGAGAGAGAGAGCAGAACTGAGATTTCTCGAAGGATCGTTGGCTACGCAACGTTCGAGAAAGGCTGTAGGAATACATCAGAAGATCAAAGAGGTCTAGGGTTATGAATGATTAATTGCATAGAGCCGGCGATCCGTAGATTGATCATTTGTAACCCTAGACCTCTTTGATCTTCTGATGTATTCCTACAGCCTTTCTCGAACGTTGCGTGGCCAACGATCCTTCGAGAAATCTCAATTCTGCTCTCTCTCTCACTATCACGTGTTTTCTGTGATTTGTATGTCTAGAGGTGCTGATGGAAAAAAGGCTATATATAGGCTACACTAGGGACCTAGAGGAGGAATTAGGTTGGGTCTCCTGATGGGCTTAAGTATCCTGTGTTCGGCCCGAACACATAACTTAAATCCATCAATAATAATTCAGTCCACTAAAGAATTATTATTGAACTACCGTCCCAATCCCATATTTAATATGGGCTCCTTCTTATTATATGCACGTTTATCTCCTTGTGTTTAAGATATCGAATGTCCGTTAATTAAATAAGTTACTGACAACTTAATTAATTAACATCTAATTCCAAGAGTAGTACCACTCAACTTTATTATCATATCAGATTAAATCCACTTGCAGGGTTTACATGATAATCCTTATGAGCTCCTCAAGGGGACATCATCATCCTAAATAATTAGGACACAGATTCCTTCTATAATCAATAGTACACCATATAGATAATATTGTTTCCCAATTCACCGAGTTTATTGATTTAATAAATAAATCTCACTCATTGGCAAATTAAAGAAACAAATATTGTGTATACGTGGCTGTTATTATATGGGGATTAAGAGAACGCACATCCATAATAACAGAGGTCTTGTTCTATTATATAGTCAGTATAAAATGAACAACCTCAAATGGTCCTGCTCAATACACACAAAGTGTACTAGTGTAGTTTTATAGTCAAGACAGACTAATACCAAACTATACTACAACCATTCCGATGATTTGTCCAAATCCATCTTGGTTGTGAGCTACTATTTATAATTTATAAGAAACTGATAACATGATCTTCTGTGTGGCACCACACACCAAGTTATCTATAATATAAATTAATTGGACATTGCATAAACATATATAACAAATATAAAATGCAAACATATGACCAAAGTGATTCTCTTTCCATAAAAGATGTTCATACAAAAGCTAAGCTTATAGTATACATCCTAACACAGATGACTTATCCTTTTATGTCATAGCCAACTCAGTTCAGGAGTGCTTTTAGCAATAAAACATGTTGGCTGCACCGTTGAACTCCAATCAGAAAGATAGATGTTGCCTCTCCTGATGCCAGTAAGTTTAATCTCATTTGTTTTGTTGTCTCTGATCAGACACCTGTTGAGATTGAACTCCACTGAACATCCTTTGTCACAAAATTGATTGATACTCAGGAGGTTATACTTTTGCCCTTTGACATATGAAACATCACTGATACTTGCATTGCCTCTGACTAAGCTTCTTGTTCCCTTGGTGCTTCATTTGGAGTCATCTCCGAAGATAAACTTGGGTCCTTTGCATGGTTGGAAGTCTATTAGTCCAGCTTTGTTGCCAGTCATATGTTTGGAGCAGCCACTGTCAATATACCATACATCACTGCTTCCTAGTAACTATTCATGCAAGTGAATCAAGTATCCTTGGCAGGATACTGTTTGTGAGGTGTGTGTACTGGAGCTTTCCAGGTTTTGTGCTTCTTGTTAAAGGAAGATACTCCCTTGTACCTTTCTAGAACTTGTTCTCTTTCGAGAATGCACACTTGTGCTTTGATATAGGAGGGGTAGAAGTTTTGCTGTCTCCTGAAAGCTTGCTGTTTTCTTCTTCTACTTGCAGCATACTGATTATGCTGCTTTCTGAGTTTCTTAGTAGTCTTACTATTCTCTTCCTACAGCATGGGCTTCTTTCCCTTATCCAGGGTACTAGTTTTGTTCACACTTCCATTAATTGGAAGGAGTTCCTGAGCATAGGATACTTTGGCTTGAACAAACTTTCCCATCTTGGATGTACTTGCTGCTTTCTGATAGTAACTGACACAGTATCCTAACCCTCTTCCTGCATGGGCATTCTGGGTCTCCAGGATATACTCTTGTGCCTTCCTAGATGACTTTCTATATACATTAATTATGTTTTGCAATTTAGCTTTCTCAGCTTCTAGCTTAGTGACTTGCAGCTTGAACTCGGAGACCTCAACCCTGAGATTGTTGCACTATGTACTGTAGTGTTCCAGGTTAGTAGCCTATTCCCTCAGTATAGCTTGCTCACTTTTGAGCTAAAGATTTTCCTTCTTTAGTTCTTCATGAGCTGAATTAATCTGCTCAAAGTCACTCATGATCTGTCTAAACGACTAGATTATGTTCAGCTTCTCAGAACTAGAAACCTCAAGGGATTGAGATATTACCTCATCATCTTCTTCCTCACATCCCTTGGCCATGAGACATAGCAATGCTTTCTCATTGAAGGGAGATCTGTCGGTATCGCTCTCGGATGAGCAATCCTCCTTAGGTTCTTTCTTGGGGCTGCTTGCTGCCTTAAGCATTTTAGCTTCACCCAGGAAAGCCCTGAGTTTTTGCTTGTCATCCCTCATTCGTTCTCTTCTCTGTACCTTTTCTTCTTCAATATACTTCTGGACTTGTGGATAGGGGCAGTTTCTTGCAAAGTATCCAGGTTTCCTACAATTATAGTTCAAGTCAGAGGAACCTGTATTTGCTTGCTGTGCAGGTTTTACCTGATGATTCCTGTCTGATGATATTTGAGGCTTCTTTTTGAAGTCTTTTCCTTTGTGGTTGGTCTTCAGGAACCTCTTAAAGTTCTTCAGTAGAAGTGTCATTTTCTCCTTACTTACTACTGCTAGTTGTGGCAATATCCCGTGCTCTAGCAGTAAGCGCTGCAACTTTAGAGCTTGATTCCTCAACTTCTTTTCTCCTTCATTCGATATCATACTCAAATGCTTTAAGGTCTGAGAAGAGGTCAAAGGTGCTCATTGCATTGAGGTTTAGTGAAACCCTCATTGCAGTTTCCTTGCTACGCCACTCCACTGGCAAGGCTCGCAACACCTTAGTGTTCTTTTCTTTCTGTGTGTAGAATTTTCCAAGGGATTCTAGCTCATTGATGATAGCTGTGAATCTTAGGTTAAGATCCTCTAAGCTTTCTCCTGGCTTTATCTTGAAGCTTTCATACAGTTGTGTAGCTTTAGAGATCCTGTTATCTCAGGCAAGTTCATTGCCTTCATAGATCATCCATAACTTGTCCCATATCTCCTTGGCAGTCCTACAGGTCTTCACTTTGCTGAAAGTTCCTTTATCCAGCGTAAAAAATAGTTCATTTTTTACCACATTATCAAGGTTAGCCATCTTTCTCTCTCCAGGGGTGTATTCATATCTCTCCTTGATAATGTACTCCTATGGTGGAGCTGGTCTCCTATGTGCTGCTCGAGGAACGAAACCTGGAGGCAAATCAGCATCATCATCTATGATTGCTGCGCCCTCCACTTCTTCTACTGTTGCGGCTTCAGCTGCCTCAGCACGCTGATTATTGTGATGTTGCCTCGTGAAAATAAGGTTCAGTTTGTAGATAACTGGTGGCCCTTCGGTTATAACATACCACATCTCATCATGCATGGCTGAGAGGTGAGCCTCCATATGTATCCTCCAATAGTCATATTCATCTATGGAAAACATAGGGAGTTTAGGTGATGAGATTTCATGCTTGTGCTAAAATGATGATTTTGGTCACGTGAAAAGAAAAACTATTTATCCAGCAGAAACGGGTGGATCTGGGTAGGTTACCAGACAAATTGGTTTTTAACCCAACTCGTTTTGATACCACTTGTTGGTCCCAAGTGGTCAGAGGTTCAGGGGATGAATGAACCTCTATCGATTTTAAACTTTTTAGTGAAACAGGTTCCTGATTCAACAGTAAATTCAGTAACCTGACTCGATCCAGAAACCTGGCAGAATGTTGATTCAGGTTTTTGACTCGGTTATTACAGTATGTAGCGGAATAAACTTTAGATAGACTTTCCTTTGAAAAACAGTTTTCTTTTCTAAAGAATGTTTTTAATAGAAACCTTTTGTAGAATGTTGATGATGTATGCAGCAAGATATATTAATGCAATGCAGCAGGTAGATAAAAACAGTAAACACTTATGGCTTATAGTGGTTCAAAGGTGGTACAATCCTTCTATGTCCACTCTACTCCTTCTCAGATGAGGAACTTCGTTAAGTCAGTTCGTTTTCCAAGCCTTAGCTTTACAAACTTCTTCCTAACAAGTTTACCTACTGGAATCAACAGATTCTTAGGCACTATCCCATATAGGGTACAAAACTCACATAGAGTTATAAGCCTACACAAGACTGACACTTAGTAAGGATCTAATCCTGTCAACTAAGGACACCAAAAAAAGATAAAACAACCTAGCACACAACACAAAGGTTAAAAGTATATGGTTTTTTCAACTGGTGCAGCAATGAAGACAATCTTGAACTTGAGAGCTCGAGAACTTGAATGACTGCTTCAAAAGGTTGAGTGACTGAACTTGGAATGCTTGAGAATAGCTTGAAGGTTGATAGCACATAAAATTTGATCGCTTGGAAATGCAGTAGTCTCCAAGGTCACTCCATCCTTCTATTTATATCTGTAGGAAAATGCCCGTTGAAGAAAGACACTGTCCTTGTAGCAATTCAAATTTGATCTCCAAATCTCTTGTAATTAATACGCTTGGAAATACCGGGTACAAGAGCTCATCCTTGTCTGATTTGCATTAAAGGTGTCATTCCTCGGCTACAGTCCTTATTGCAGAGCCGCGGGTCTAGGTGACATCACCTCATTGGCTTGACATAGAAGTATATCTAACGGATGCTTGACAGGAGCCAATCCTCGTACAACATTCATAAACTATTCCTCATACTAAAAGGAATTAGTTAGATAACTTACAACTTTCTGCTTAGCTTGTAGTTGTTGTTTACTGTTTTGTGCCAGCTTTCTGATCTGCGTCAGCTTCCTGTTTCAGAACAACTTCTTGTTCTCGAAACCTGCAGTCAGCTTCCTGAACTGCGATAGCTTCCTGATCCTGAACAGCTTTCTATTCCAGAATCCTGCAGTTAGCTTCCAGTCTTCCATACTGCTATCTGTTCTGTCTGCTTACTGATTTAGCTTCCTAATCCTGGTTCCATCTTCAGCTTACTGACTTTTCTTACTAAAAATCAGTATTAAAAAAATCTTCATCTTTAGAATCCTGCTAACTCAGTTTTTTTTATCTTTCTGATGCTTACAGCGTTACAACTCAAGACAGTGAAAGATAAATTTATCTTCTAGAAATCCACTTATAAAATATGGAAAAGAGTACTCTAAAGAGTTATCTAAAATTACATTGTCTCATCAAAACCTAAATGGAAATATCCCAACAATATTAGTATAACCTTTATGTACAGATATCATAATCTTTAAGTGAGTAACTTAATTTTTTTTCAGTATAAAAATTCATGTAGTATAGCTAAACCTTTATGTTATAATAATTTAACATTTATGTTATATTAATATAACTTTTATGTACAAATATTACAATATTTATGTACTTAAAGAATAACATAAAGGTTATATTATTATAGCATAAAGGTTGAATTATTATAAATATAAAGGTTATATTATTACAACATAAATGTTAAAAAGGTATTATCGGTTTGTAATACAGTGTGAAAATATTAAACTAGCATAACATAAAGGTTATGTGAACATAATATAAAAGTTACGCGAATATAACTAAAAGGTTAGACGAACATAATATAAAGGTTAGATGCGTGGGCTAGGGTTTGAGCGTGAACCTGAATACAGAAGTGGGTGCGTGAAGTATACGTGGGGCGCGTAAAAGGCACCATCAGGTCGGGTCGACCGACTTGTACGTTTCCCGACCCGTGCATCTAGTGCATATAAATATTTGTGAAACCTAAATTGTTATTGTTGTTAATTATTGTTACTAATTATATATTTGAAAAATATATGTAATGACGCTTGCAATCTATTTAAAAGAGATGATTATTAGTTGGAATAATATAATTATAAGGTACTCTGAAAGTTTATTTTGTATATATATACATTAAATAATGTAAATAAATGACAAAAAAAATTCCTTTAACCGTATTAATATAATTCATAAACACATATATGATTTCATGTAACTTTGTTAAATTTCTTTATATGATAATTTATGTATCCGTGTTCAGTTTCTTTTATTCATTAAACTTTGTTAGTTATATTAACACGTAAAAAACATTACTTTGTATACATAATGTATTTTAGGGAAAAATATAAAAAGAAAAAAGGGAAAAAAACTAAAATAAAGGTAGGGTGGTTTGATGGGTGTCGAAACCAACAAATACAAATACTTGTTCTATATTAAAAATTTACGATAGTGGTGAACAAGGTCGAATGTTCAGCGATTGGTGAGATGTATTCTTTTGCAAGAATAATTAAAATTCATTAAATAAAGATTGGGGAATTTGAGTTTTGTTATTAAAATAAGTCAAACTAACTAGAACAATATTGAAATATATTAATTAAATTTGACAAAAAATCCAATCAAAGGACAATTTTAGAAATGGTTCATGTACCCAATCATAGATGCAAAAGTAAATTCTTCACATTCAACACCAAATTAGTTATGACTATTGGTACGAGCTAACAACCTGTCTCTCCTCACTTATTTGGTAATCAACATACAATCTGTAGCACCCCGGACCAAAACGAGCATAATTTATTAATTAAATATTTAAACTCATAATTTAATAATTATGTGCGTATAATTTATCTGTTTAATTTATTTCCTGCGTTTCAGATATGTGTTTAATGCATGTTTCAGACGGAAATATTTTCTAGACGTGGAACATAGAATTTTATTTTATCATTTGATGCGTAATAGAAAAACAAGAAGATAGAAACGAATTAGAGGTCAATCGGAGACCCGTAGCCCAAACGACGAAGAAAAGGGCAAAACTTGGAATTTCGGAACAGAAAATCGAAAGATATTAACGATGAATAGTAACAAGATAATTATAATGAATAGTAACCCGGAAAAAGTCAACTATGAATAGTAACCTAGATATTTCACGTGAATAGTAACTTTTGGATTTCTATAAATAGAGGTGATTTCGATTAAAAAATCACCGTTTCTTCGATTGAGCCGAACCCGACGAAAACACGTAAGTCCTTTTTCCTCGTCTTTTCATTTCTGATATTCTAGGTTCCGGCGCGCCGCCGCCGGCCGGTCGCCGGAAAATTTCAACGTTGTCGGAATCAGATGATTTTCGCACACGACGTTCGTCTCGACGAGATGACTCTAGGATAGGTCTCGGATTTCAAATCCGATTTCTCATTCACCAGAAAATGGCGAAAAATAGCCCCAAACCCTAACCCTCGTCACCCTTTATCTCTCCTCTGTTTTCTCTCTCTCTCTCTCTCTCCTTGTCCTCTTGCCGGAGCGGTGGCCGGAGAAGCTGGTGGTGGTGAGGTGGTGATGTGGAGGAGGTGGAGCCGCCGCCTGGCCGGAAAAGTGGAGATATATATATGTATGCATGTATGTGTGTGTGATATATGGTGTATGAGTGTGTGTGTTCTTGCATGTTGTTGGATGCGGCGCCGGGGGCACCGCCGAGAGGGAAAGAACGGCCGGCGACAGGAGGTCGCCGGTGAGGTAGAGGAGGAGGCAGCCGGCGGCTGGTGGCCGCCGGCCAAGAGTGACAGTGGATGTGTGTGTGTAAACACACCTCACATTGTGTGTGAGTGTGTATGCAACTGTGTGTGTGTTTGTGCGGTGGTGGTGGTGGTGGCCGGCGACTGGGGGTCGCCGGCCAAGGCGGCGATGGTTGGTGGTGGTCGCTGGCCGCAGGTGGCCGCCGGCGAGGCAGTGGAAACGTGTGTGTGTGTATGGAAACGTGTGTGTGTGTGTGAGCTCAAGCTTGTGTGTATAGGTTGTGTTGGAGGTTGGGCTTGGCCGGAATGGGTTGCCGGCGACGGGGAGTCGCCGACAGAGGTACTGGGAGTGGTTGCCGGCGACGGGAGGTCGCCGGCCGGAGTTTTGGTTGGGGTTGAAAATCTGGCAAAAATAGGGTATCGAAGGGTTTTCGGCGTAATTTCTGGGCACTATTCATGCAGGAATCCGGCGATGGACGACCGGAGGTGGTAGCCGGCGGTACGAGGTATCCGGCGAGGTAGGTGGTGGTGGCTGGAGGCGGACGACGCCGGGAAGTGGCCTGCTCGAGCAGGCCACCGTCGGGTAATCTGGGCAGAGGCTGGCCGAGAAAACTCGACCAGCCGGGTTGAGCTGCGCGCAGCTGTCGAGAAAACTCGGCAGCCGTCGGGTGTCGGGTAGTCGGCGCGCACCGTGCGCGCCCGTGCGCACCCGACGCCGTGTTTTCGATCCGAAACTCGTTTTCTTTCCGTCATTCATCCGTATCGAGTCATCGATGAAGAGACATCGTTGATCGGGGTCCGTGGGCCCGGTCAAAGTCAACCCTTTGACCAAAATTACCATTTTACCCCTAAACTTAAAATGCTCCGTTTGAGCTCGTTTGAACTCCGATTGAGCTCATTCTTTTTGCGTTGCGATCCTTATTTCAATTCCTATCATCTCAGCCCTTGGTTTGAACTTCCAGCCTCGTCTCCAAAATTCCAATCTTTAGATCGTTCGATCCGTCGTGTCGTTAGCGAGCATTGTTCCGTCGGAAACCTTTACAGTTTTATTTATACTGTATTTAAGATCTAAGAAAACATCGTAACTGTGTAGGCTATTTGTTGGATTGAGCTTTGAGTTGAGCTTTGAGGTTTCGGGGTTATCAGACTTACTGTTCTAGCTACTCACGCGGTAACCACTATACGAGGTGGGGGTAATTTCTATCCCTTTAACTGTTTACAGTTTTCCCTATTAAAAGCATGATTGAGGAACACAATATGCTGTGAATACATTTGTTGTGTCATATTATTACTGTGAAAGGACTTCGGTTCACATTGCATGTTCGGAGGGTCCTATGGACCGTAAAAGAATCATCTCCCCCTCCTTCTAATATTCTGAAAAGGTCTGGCGGTCCTTGAAATACGCTAGCAGTATATGAGACCGTTTATAGGGTAAGACGGGAAAATCCCGCACCTATGCGTCCCTTGCTATTTCTAATATCTGCTCTACATTTTATGTGCTATGACAACGTGACATAAGATTATTTTTACTAGTTTTTATATATCTGTTGAGAGTCACAAGAGACAGAGTTATCCCCACGAGTGTATTCCACGCACTCACCCCCTTAATCTGTACTCACACTACAGGAGCTGATGAGCATGGTGAACCCTAGTCGGAGAGAGGATGGGTTGTTCTTGACTTTGTTGTAATGAGACGATGTCTCCAAACATTTTCAAAACTACATGTTATAAGTTTAATCACGTTTTGTAATTATTCTGAGTATTCTGTGAACGAGAGATCCTGATGGTTATTTCCGCTGCTTAAGTATGTTGTGTTTATATTTCGGTATTGAGACCGATTATTATCAATAGTGAGACTGATTGCTATCGGCAGAGACCGATTGTTGTTAAGTGAAAGATTCACTTCGTCCCTTACCTCTTTCTTCTGTTGTCTCTTACTTATTCTTTCTGTTGTGTATGCGTCTCTTGCTATTTCTCTCTTCACGCCCAACGGTAAAACTCTGATAAAATACGAAAAGATTTCGGGGCGTGACATAATCTCCAATAATTTCTCTTTCCAACAAACAATTCTAGATACAATTTTAAAATTTAATTCATTAACAACATTAAGATTTAGATAGACTATCAATTCTAATCAGCAAACACAAGTATAGGTTCATTTAAATTAGATTATATATCTCCACAACATGAATTGAAAAATATCTATGTAATCAACTAGATTATTTGCCATAGTCACTAGAACAAATAAACAATTACATATTTGGTGGTCTAATTAGCAATATATTGTCTTGTTAATTGAACAATGGATCCTATCATTACAATTAACTAAACAATAATTTCAACAAGCATGGAAGATGTATGAATCGTGAAGAATTAAACAGCAGATAAAATAAATTAGATCTCAAAAATACGAAAGAACCAAATATTTAATTATCCTTTGATCGGAGAGAGAAATATATTCTTCTATGAAATTTTGCAGAAATTCTTCTTGAGAGAAAAAAGAATAGAGGGAAACTGAAATTCTACGTATTGTCTGAGATAAAAGATACAGTTATGTCTAATCTTAAATGTCTCTTCAGATATCCTTATCCATAACTACTTAATAAGAGTTCTAAGATAATCAAAATAATTTGAAATCTCGTGGAAAGATAAAAGAGGGGCATCACTTTTTGAAATTCTCACAGCAGGTTTTTTTCAAGTAAGACGTACCCATGCATTATGTTCAACATGCATTTTGCCAATTTTCTAGTTAAGGCATGCCCACACCTTATACAAAAACATCCTCTGGAAATGCAAAAAATCTTGCATTCTTCAAAATCAAATAAATGGACATCCAAATTGCCCAAATCATCCATTTATCATACAAAGATAATTTTTAGTCAAAATGCAAGAGTTACGCATAATTTTAAATAAAGAATTTGAAGAAATATGATATATAAAATATGAAATATGCATCTTGTCAAATTTTCCCACATATAAACAATGCTTGATTTATGGGTTAATCATATAATTGAAAGGAAAGTTTGAGGTTCTTTCAAAATTTTAATATTTAAAATGTTATTTAAAAGAAAACATAATTTAAAATTAAAAAATGGTAGGAATGTTGAATAATTTTATAGGTGTAATGACATTAATTTTTTAAATATAATAAATAAAAAATATTTATGTTACATTATGGATTCAACCTATATAATTAAATGTTATATTAATCAAACTCTATTAATTATCATCGTTGATGCTAAACTAGACTATAAACATAAAATGAATGACTTAATTTTCTACCATAATATATAAGAACTTTACCTTTTCTTTTTATGCACATTTCAAAAAAATCGACAAATTTGTCTTTTAAGTACAATTCTCATAAAAGGTAATAAAAAAAGTCAGAATTTTGTCCATTTCTTTTCACGAATGAACAATGTTTTTTATAATGTCATGTAACCTTATATATATATGGATTATATCGTGCAATCCACAATGGCTTATATGATATGATGTGAGTCATATTGCCTTACATGATATAATTCATATAGGTGTACACAACATGACCCATATGATCCATTATATAGACGTTACACGATATGATTCATATAGATGTTACACGATATTGTTAAAAAAACTACTCATTCTTGAAAATGGGTGGACAAAAACCTAACATTTTTTTTACCATTTATCAGAATTGTACTTATGAACAAATTTATCGAATTTTTTGAAATATGGTAGAAAAGTAAGTTTCTTATCCTTTATGGTAGAAAGTAAGTTTATTATACTTTGAGGGTATAAGGCCTATTATACCTAAATAAAATATCGAATATATGTATATATTGATTCTCTTGTGCAACTAATAGATGGATCTTAGAATCCATGCAACTTGATCCGCCTCACCCAACCCGTGCACCTACTAAAATAGGTTCAAGTTTGGAAAGGTATTATAATTACAACGTAATTGTATTAGTCTAAAAGACCATACTTCATTCACCGATTTTTTTTCCTCTTTGTTTTTCCTTCTTTTGGTTTTTTCTTCATCATTGTTGTTATCTCTTTCTCTTCCTCTTTCTCCATCAAATTTCATCTTCCATCGCATCATCTTCCTCATTTCTTGCACCATTCTTCTTATTCTTTATTTTGGTTTATCATTCCCTCCTCATTTTTTCTGCCCGTTCTTTATCTCCCTCTTTTTTTCCTTCAATGCTCGTACACATCAACCTATGATTTAATTCTCATTTCACCATTGATGAATTAGTTTGATAGTTTTATTCAATGACATATATTTGTAATTAGAATTCTGGTTGTTTGGTTGAAATGTATTTCATAAGCTTTAGGTATTAATCGTATAACTAAAAAATATTAATTTGTCTAATTTAAAGGTATTACTTATAGAGTAGGTTTTATGTGAGATAAATTCATGTGGGACCTTATGTAAGATGTTCATATGGATTAATAGCGTGAGTCAACTCATTTAATACGGTCAATGTTAGTCTCACATAAGACTACAATAGATTCATCTCACGTAATTTCTTATGTGAGACGGTCTTATGTAAGTTTTTGCATTACTTATATAGCTAAAAGATATTACTTGCTTGATTGAAATGTATTACTGTCACAATCTAAAAGGTATAATTCATATAACTAAATATGTAATTTTTTTGATTTAAAAATATTACCATCATAATCTAAAAGATATTAATTATATGAATAAAATGTATTACTTATTGATAGGGTATGAATATTGTACGGATGAAGATGGGTCCATCCAAATATTACAATTGTAAATATTACCAATTTAATAGAGTCCATCCAAATCACAATTGTAAATAACATAATTAGACTAAAATTAGTCTTATATTAATATATATTTAAAGAGCTTTTCAATAATATATTATAATCATATTCAAACTCTTCTTGAAAAAATTATGTGTTTTGATTATTTTGTTTTTATAATCTAGAATATTTTGAATCTTAGACTAAAATTAGTCTTATATTAATATATATTTAAAGAGTACACATGTTTTTTACTAGTATATATATAATATCTTATAACTCTGGAAAATCGAAAACATAAGCTGTAGAGATATATTTGGTTCGATGTTATCATATATTTTTATTTCCATTATTCAAAACTTAACGAAAAATTCTAGTTATAAAAAGAAGGGTTGTTGTATCTTAGGGGTACATATCTAAGGATTTGTACCCAACCTGACTGCCAACTTATAAATATATATATATATATATATATATATATATATTTCCCAAACCCTCATTTCCTTCATTAACGCTTTTTCTTCCTTTACGTTGTACTGTGATACTCTTTTCTTCTTCTTCTTCTTAATTAAATCAAGAATCAAGAAATATATAAAAAGAAAAAAACAACATCCGTACAAAGAAAATCAAAAAGAGCCAACCAAGCCACAAACAACAAAAACAAAAGGGGATTGGCCTCGTTAAAACCTTCATGTAGAAAAACCTAAAGCGAAAAACCTATATAAGGAAAAATAGTATCAATCATTATCAAAACAAGAAAGACTAGACCTGAGAAGTCCCTAAATATGAATTCCTTCAATATCGAAGGAGGAGAGGTCCACCATCGAAACTGCACCTTCAGGTTGGAAAGAATGTCAGCTGTTTGGTTACATTCTCTATAAATATGAGAAACTCTGAAACTCATAGAATCCACCATGTGCAACACCCTTCTCCATCAATTCCTATGATACCAAGGTACTTTCATCGTTTTGTTGAGAAAGAGGCCTACCACATATGCTGAATCAGACTCAAGCCATAATTTCATCCATTCTCTATTAAAAGATATACATATACCTCAATCACATACATAACAATGATTAATTCTGCATCAAAAGCATAGCCGACACCACATAAATACGAAAAGTATCCACAACAAAACTCTCTGTAGTTCCTAAAAATACCAACCGCATGCATCCTCTTTGGAGCCTCCCATCACGTAACCATCTGTATTAACCTTTAACCATGTAGCCAATAGGGGGTACCACTTCATCGAAATAATACTAGGCATTCTTCCCCTCCGTCCTTGAATCTGTAGCTAGGAAAGAATCAGAATATCCGACTGAGAGTTCTTCATAATCCCCTTGTTGTTCAAATTTGCTTCATGCATGAAAGTTGCCATCATCACCAGAACAACATGAATGATATCTTCTTATCTTCAAAGCATGAGCTATTTCAGACAAACCAAATGCACCAAACCGTCGAGACCACACCAGTTTTCCAAATATCCAATATTTGAGAGCTAAATTTACATTTCATCACCTGTAAAATGAAAGTATTAAAATATACAAAGAGATTAACATGTACATCAAAAACCCCATACAACCATTGTCAAATCTTCAAAGAAAAGGGGCAGTGTAGCAAGACGTGATCAATCGTATTCGATGCTACCCAATAGAGATAACATACTGACAGGGAAATGAAGTCACGCCATCGTAGAAGATCCATAACCACAATATGTTGATGGATGACATGTCAAAGGACCATTAAACATCTTGCCGGAATAAAGCTTTCCAAGAGCCACTAGCCCGAACTAACTTTAGGATAACTATCTCGCAGGTAATCATAAGCCACGATCGATGAGATAACCCCCCTGCATTGTTCTGACATATCCTCATATCCTCCATATTTGCAACCATCAGGAAATTAATAATGTTCTCCACAATTGAAGGATAGGACTCCACAAAATCAAAAGTGAAGTGCCATTTAATATCAATGTAGTAATCAACAATAGAGAACTTGAAGTGACTTCAAAAGTCAACATGAATGTTCAACTTTTGCACTCCTAGCACCCATCTTGAGAAATCTCGAAGAGTCTGTACATGACTTCGAAGACCCAGCCAGATTGAAGACTTAGTTATAAACTTCCGTGTAGATCCATCCGTCTTATAGAACCTCCCCCACATCATATTGAGAGACAAACTTTATTTCGTCATCAGTGCAAGATTCAATCATGTATCATCCTACTAGGGACAAAGCCAAAATACGATTCTGAAATAAGCGAGTTCATGAGACTCCCAAACATACTAATAGAACTTTAGTGATCACCTTGAATAAGAAGTTGCTCAAGATAATATGCCTGTAATCTTCAACTCTAACAGTGCCTTGAGATTTTGGTACTAATACCATAAGACTCGAGTTCAGGCCCGGAGATATAATACCCAAAGCAAAGAAATGAGAAACCCCTTTGTAGATGTCCTCACCCACAATATCCCAGCAATATTGAAGAAGCGACCAGTAAAGCCATCCGAACTTAGGGGCTATCTGTCCTATGATCAAAGACCGCCAATTGAACCTCCTCCATATTCGGAATTTTAATAAGATTACCAATATCTGCACTTGGAACAGAATTAGAAATGATACCATCAAGGGCAAACATATCTCTCAGCCTATAAAAATAATCTGAGAAGAGATCCTGAAAGAAAATATGGCAAAAACATTTCAAAGAAATAAAGAAATAAAAGAAAAACTGCTAATTCACTTGTAAAGTTGCTAAAATATTTTTTCAAGAAAGAGACATTGGATTATATCGTGTAACGCCCCGATTCCATTTATTGGAAATAGGTTGTCACCTTTTACATACTTAGGAAATAAAGAAATTATAACGATTTTATAACATACAGCGGAAGACTTAAAAGCGAAGACACGAGAGTTTTAAAATTTTTACTTTTTAAATATAACATATATACGTAATTATACATCGACTATTAAGCAAGTCTAGACGTGTCTTACCCACATTTCTAGGTAAAATGTTTGAACCATCGGTCAACGAGAAAATACTCAACAAAACATACATATAATATAAGATAAGTCTAGGCCCAACGATTTCATAATATACACGTTTAAACAACATACTGTTTTAAAAGAAAAGGAACTTAGTTCTATCATATCTACTAATGCGACAGAGAGAAGTCAGTCCAGCTAGCTACTCGTCCATGTCATCATCCAGTGAGCCTGAAAATATAAAATAGTAACATCATGAGACACCTCCGGAGAGGGATCCCAGTGGGATAACTTTACCGTCTAATATATTGAAGCAATTAAATTATTAAGCGAGTACTACATCATAGACCAGGCACTTTACGCCCTTATGGTCGCTTTCATAGACCAGGCACTTTGCGCCCTTATGGTCGTCGCCCTGGTATGGAAGTTACATACCGGTTATAGCTACGGACTTCAATCGTAGACTTTCATACATAACTTATCGACTCAATTAACAACACATATAGTGAAGCAATTAAACCGTTAAGCAAGTACTACATCATAGACCAGGCACTTTACGCCCTTATGGTCGCTTTCATAGACCAGGCACTTTGCGCCCTTATGGTCGTCGCCCTGGTATGGAAGTTACATACCGGTTATAGCTACAGACTTCAATCGTAGACTTTCATACATAACTTATCAACTTAATTAACAACACATAGTAGAGAGTAGAAGTTACCCACTTGTACGTAAAAGGTGCTAGGGTTGCCTCAGGTTCCACCGATCGTCTCGACTGCGCTCGACACACTTAACTGATTAGCTTCCTTATATCGTATAACACATTCTTTTACATTTATATTAGGTTTCAATTACCCAAAACACATTTATACTCATAACTTATTCGTTAAACTTCCAAACTAGTAATCTTCGAATGATAAGAAGACCCATAAAATCGCAACAATTTTAATAATTCACATGTGATTCCTAAAATCATACAATTATTCATATACGTACATAACTTCTTTTAGTACATCATATAAAAACATCAACTAAAAATAAGGTTCACATAAGTAGTCATGAATTTCTTAAGTTGGCCGAAAAACTGGACATCATATGCTGAAAAACGGACTTTCTCGTAAAAATCACCACAATTCGTACAAGGTTCCAAAAATGACATAGTAAAATTCTACATACTCCTAAGAACACGTACTACAACATAGTAAAACATGGCTTACAAATTCGATCCCAATAATTAGTTATGAATTTTAGAACGAAGCTGAAAACAGGACATCGTCTACGCGAAAAACAGGTTTTATCGTAAAATTCGGCATAAATCGTACAAGACTCAAAAAAATGCATACTAAAATCCTACACGTACCTAAGAACAGGTTCTAAAACATAGTAAAATATCATGCATAAATTCGAAGTAAACTGTTCCAGAAAAATACATGAATCAGACCCGAAAACAGGGTAAAAACTGTCCCCGAACAGCTTGTCTTAGAAAAATCATATAAAATCGAATTTAACTCCAAATCCTATGAATTTTTACAGACATGCTCTTGACTTCATATATTTCAATCAGGCAAAAGGATTCATCTTAATTCAATTCCTAAGATTTTCGAACACCACCAAAACAGTAGCAAAATAAAGCATATCTTTAAGTCTACCCTAGAATCAACTTATTCCTCCATGCAAACAACATATAATCCCAACAAATATGCCAAAGAACATCTTTGGACTTCTTATCCTAGAGTATTAAGCATAAATTATCCTAGAGTATTAAGCATAAATCATGAGTTTTAATGAAGGATTCATAAGGGTTTAGCCAAAAATACCTTTAGGTTTTGAAGAAGACTTGATGGATAAAAGATCTTTGCTTTCCTTTATCTCTTGTACTAACTTATCTATGACTCTGGCTCTCCTATATGAAGTGATCAAGAGAGAGAGAAAGAGAGAGTGATCGAGAGAGAGGGAGGGAGAGAGAGTTGCATGTTGCAAGTTGGAGATATTTGCATGTTGCAATTAGATTAGTGAGGTGGCTAGGCTAGGTTACCACTTGCTAAAAGACTTACCTTGGAAGCTTTGTATTAAAAATAAAGGTTAATCTAATTATTTATCTTGATATTTTGATATTCATATAACACATGTATAAATACATGCATACCTTATTGTAAAGACTAGAAATAATAGCATAATGTATAAATCACACAAATATGGAAATCACTTAGCATAAAACCTAAAATCATTCTATTAATTAACTTTGATCATCATCTTATCTTTTTACTTCCGTTCATATGTGTCGAGTGAGTGGAGATCGAGCTCGGTTTCATCCGTGAGCAATCCTGTAAAACCCTTAAAATCTCGAAAGAAAACACGTCATAAAATCTTACGTAATATGAAAACTTGTACTTAAATCATTAACACTTGAACGATAAAAGAAATTTATAAAATATGCATATGCAGGGTGTTTTCTTGAAATGGGGTGTTACATATCGCCAGATCAGCTTTCATCCTTAATCATATTCAGTTCAAGGCTATGCAATTTCAAGAATCAAGTAGGCAGTTTCAAGATCATATTCAAGAGCCGTTTCTTATTCTTTTTCGTTGATTCTTGTTTCTGAGTTATATATATATATGTAGAAGTATAGTAGGTGTCACTTACTTTACATTCCAGTTTCTAGTGAGAGAAATATAGGCTAGAAAAGTGAGTGTGTGTTGATTAGAGAGAAAGAGCAGTTTTTGAGTGTTCTTCATTTTGAGTTGTAATTCTTTCGTTTCCAAATTAATATAGAAATCTCTCCCTTTGTTTTTCCATGGATGTAGGCATTTTATACCAAACCACATAAATGTTTGAGTGTTGTTTGCTTCATTCTAGTTTGTGTTGTGATTTCTTGAGATTGGAATTCATTCTTTCAAAGTGAAAAGCTAGTGTCTGCAAGGTGTTTGAAGAAAGTCACCTGAGAATTGACGTCGTTTGTGGGAAGAAGACTAATAGACATGGCTGCTGCAAGATTTGATGTTGAGAAATTTACTGGAAAAAGAGATTTTGGCTTGTGGAGAATTAAGATGAAGGCCTTGCTTGTTCAATAGGGTTTGTCATTAGCTTTGAAAGGAGAATCTACACTTACTGAGTCAATGAAACAACAAGATAAGTTGTTGCTTGAAAAGGCACATATCACCATCATACTTTGTCTTGAAAAGGCACATATCACCATCATACTTTGTCTTGAGAGGTATCCAAAGAAGACATTGTCCAAGGAGTATGGGAAAGATTGGAAAGTCTTTACATGGTTAAAACCATGGCAAATCGGTTATACATGAAGAAAAGGCTCTATGCCTTCAAGATAACTGAAAAGAAACCCATTTTGGATCAGTTAGAAGAGTTTAACAAGATCATAGATGATCTTGAAAACATTGAGATCAATCTTATGGAAAAAGATAAGACACTGATGTTGTTGAGTTCTCTTCCAAAGTCATTTGAACATTTCAATGACTCTATCCTATATGGGAGACAACATACTATCACTCTTGATGAAGTTGTTGTTGCTCTGAAGTCTAAGTAGCTCTCTAAGAACTCTAAAGCCAAGCAAGAATATATAGGTGAAGGTTTAGCAATCAAACAAGTAAGTCAAAGGAAGAATTTCCAAAGGAAAGCAAGTAAGCAACCAAACAAGTAGACTGAAAGAGCTCAAACTTCTACAGATGATGTGGAGGGAAATAAGTGCTTCCATTGCCACAAACCCGGATACTACAAAAAGGACTGCATCAAGTATAAGAAATTCAAGAAAAACAAAGGAAATAATCAACCAAACCAAGCAAACCAAACCACTGAAGCAATTGCTTCTAACTCAGGATATGAGTCTGCAGAAGACTTGGCTATCACAACAACTAAAGTAAGCATAGAATGGGTCTTGGATTTAGGGTGCTTTTTTCATATGAGCCCTATGAAGGAGTGGTTTCAAGACTTAAAGCTACAGGATGGTGGTTCTGTTATGCTTGGAAATGATCAGTGTTGTAAGGTCAAGGGAATTGGTTGTATTTCCTTGAAGATGTATGATGGAGTCATTAGAGTTCTAACTCAAGTGGGATATATCTCTGACTTAAAGAAGAATCTCATTTCTCTAGGGATGTTAGACTCTCAAGGCTACAAATTCCAATCAGAAGGAGGATCGTTGAGAGTTTCCGAAGGTTCATTAACAGTAATGAAGAGATACAAGAAGAATGAACTCTATTTTCTAAGTGACCAAACCTATCAGCTGAAGTTAATTCAGTATCAGAGATGGATAGAATATTATTATGGCACAAGAGGTTAGGACATATCAGTGAGAATGGGTTGTATGAGCTTTGTTGAGTCTTCAGTGTTTAGATTTTGTTGAGACAAGCCAAAGTTGTAATAGGAAGTTTGAGTACTCCATTTTTTCATGATGTTCAAGTAAAAACATAGACTAGGTTTGAGTCCTGTTTAGAAAGCTGAAAGATGGAAGTACACATGCATGTCATGTTGTATTAGAAAGTCTCAAAAAGACGCTACTGCAAGAAAACAATTACAGCAAAGCATGAAGGAACGACATGCAGCTTCACTGCAAGAAAAGATACAGGAGTACTGCAAGTAAGGTTACAGCAGTACTGTATGAAGACACTACAAGAAGGTCTATGTTACAGCAACACTGTAATGCTTTAACAAGCTGCAAGCAGACCAAGGATATAGCGCCCTTGACAAGCAACCAACTGAAGAAGTATCCTGAGATCCGAAGAAGGATAAATGCAGTACGAGGAGAAGAGCCGTTTGAGAGAAGATCAAAGTTGCAGACGTGGAGCCAATACCAAGACGCCACGTGGACTGACGCGCCTGTAGATAAGCTGAGAGCTGCAGCCACCGCATTAATTGCTCCAAAAGAAGATGTCGAGTCGCATTAAATACGAGTCATGCCTTTGATCAGAAGATCTAAGAATTCAAAATGGAAGATATCTCCTTCAACGGATATATTCCTTACAATATATAAATAGAGGATGAGCTAAAGAACTGATTAACTGAGCAACTATTCTATAACATTAAAAGTGAGCTAACAACTGAAAAATTGAGAACAACTGAATCAAAAGCTTTCTCATAAAAGTTCTCAAGCGCTCAAGCTACATACTCAGTCTCAGTCACTCAACCTCAAAGAAATGAAGCACGCTTAAAGCAGAAAAGATCCTTTGGAGGATTCAGAAGCTCACTTCATCGCACCAGTTAAAGAACAAACATATACTTTCAACCTTGTTACCTGTGTGCGTAGGTTGTTTTGGTGTCGAACAGTTGATAGGAGAAATCCTTGTTGTTTGTATAGTTGTCTAGGTGCTAGACAGCTTCCCTATGTGGGAGTGTGGAACCCTGTGTGGGTTAGCCTTTAGAATTTACAGTGTTGTGTGATCTCTGGATTCTAGTTAGCGGGCCTTTAGAGTTTGCAGTGTTGTGTGATCTCTAGACTCTAGTTGGCGTTTGCTTTGTAAAGTTGATAGGTTGTGAGGAAGAGTCCTGTAATTCAATCTTGCTTGACAAAGTTCCTGTTCGAGGTAGCAGTAGAGTGGACGTAGAAGGCTTACACCACCTTCGAACCACTATAAGCCATATGTGTTTTATCGCTTTCCTATCTGTGCTTTATCTTTATATCTCTATCCGTCATATGCATAAAACATATTGAAAGGAGCATATTTGAGAAAACCAACTAACCTTGTGTCAAAAAAAGTTTATTTTTCCGCTGCGCTTAAAACTCTAAGTTACAACAAGCAGCACTGCTTTCTAGTGCTGTAAGCAATAACTGACTGGCGCTGCAAGTTCTTATAGCTTGAAGAACAATTTGTTTTGAAAAGGTTTTCAAAAATAGACCAAGGTTCATTCACCCCCCCTCTCTGAACCTCGGACACCGCTTGGGACCCAACAAGCTTGCAAAGCAAAAGTTGTTTGGAAAAGACAAGATCACTAGCTTATAGTTTTGTGAGCACTGTGTTCTTGGAAAGGCTAAGAAGCTAAGGTTTCAAATTGAAGTCCACAATACCAAAACACCCTTGGATTATGTTCACTCAGATCTTTGGGGACTACATAAGACTCAAACTAGAAGTGGTTGTAGGTATTACATGTCCATAATTGATGACTATTCCAGGAAAGTGTGGGTTTATATCTTGAAAGCCAAGGATGAAGCATTCCAAACATTTAAGGATTGGCTAACTGAAACTGAATATCTCACTGGAAGAAGGCTCAAATATTTGAGAACAGATAATGGCTTGGAATTCACATCTGATCAATTCAACAAATTCTACAAGGAGAGAGGAATAGCCAGACATAAAAATGTCTCTGGAACTCCTCAACAGAATGGCCTAGCAGAAAGAATTAACCAAACAATCTTGAAAAAAGTTAGATGCATGCTGATAAGTTCAGGGTTGGCTAAGAGTTTATGGGGAGAAACTGTGGTCACTGCCGTTTACTTGATAAACATGAGCCCTTCTTCAGCGATAGAGTTTAAAACTCCAGAAGAAAGATGGAATGGATATCCAGTAGATTACACTGAGTTAAGGGTGTTTGGATGCTTAGCATTTGCTCATGTTAAGCAGGATAAATTAGAGCCTAGGGCTCTAACATGTGTGTTTCTAGGCTATCCAAAGGGAGTAAATGGCTATAAATTGTGGTGTTTAGAGAAAGATAACAAAAAATGCATTATATGCATAGATGTGGTGTTTGATGAATCAAAGATGCCATTAAAGAAAGAATATCTAGGAGCAAGCACTTCCACAGAGAGTGAGAAGTCTCAACTTGAGGTAGAGCCATTGAAGATAAGAAGAAATGATCAAGAAGAATCTGATCATGATGATTCAAATGAAAATGAACCAGAAGATGAGCAAAATGAACTAGTGAATTACCAGCTAGTTAGAGATAGGTCCAAGAGAGTTATTAAACCACCTGATAGACTTGCTTATGCTGATAATATCTTTTTTGCTTTGCTTGCAGCTTAGGAGATTGACACTCAAGAGCCTAAAGGCTACAATGAAACTGTAAGCTGCAAACAAAAAAGAGCAATGGTTGATTGCAATACAAAAAGACCTTTGCTCTTTGGAAAAGAACTCTATCTAGGAGATAGTAGATAAGCCAAAACATCAAAAACTAGTTAGATGCAAGTGGATTTTCAAGAAAAAACGTGGAGGCTACAAGAGGAGGAAAGATCAGGTTTAAGGCCAAGCTAATAGCCAAGGATTTCACACAGAAAGAAGATGTTGATTAGTCAGAGATTTTCTCACCAGTTGTCAAGCACTGCTCCATCAGAATACTACTTGCATTGGTAGCTCAGTTCAACATGCAACTTTACCAAATGGATGTGACCACAATCTTTTTATATGGAGAGCTAAAAGAGAAAATTTATATGAAGATTCCAGAAGGGGTGCATGTTGTTGATAAAGAGAATAAGGCATGCTTGTTAAGAAGATCTCTCTATGGACTTAAACAAAGTCCAAGGCAATGGTATCTCAGGTTTGATGAGTACACGCAAAAGATTAAGTTCACAAGGAGAAGGTATAACCATTGTGTTTACTTTAAGCATGATGACTCTGCACACACATTCTTATTACTATATGTGGATGATATGCTTATTGCTAGCACCTCTACTAATGGTTTGCTTGAAGTTAAAGCTCTATTAAAATCAGAATTTGAGATGACAGACTTAGGTAAAGCCAAGAGGATGTTGGGGATGGATATCAGTAGAGATGAAGAATTTGGTGAAGTGATGCTTGATCAATCAGATTCCTTAAAGAAGGTTTTGATTAGATATCAAATGAATCAGTCCAAGAGCATTTCAACTCCTATAGGCCAGCATATTAGAGTGTCAAAAGATCAGTGTCCTAAGACACAACAAGAAGCTGATAGGATGAGGAAGGTTCCCTACTCTAATTAATGCAGTGGAAAACACCATGTATGCCATGGTGTGTTGCAGACCCGACCTCGCTCAGGCATTGCTCATTGGGAGACAGTTAAATATGTGATAAGATATTTGAATGGCTCAGTGGATCTTGGTTTAAGGTTCAGAAAAGTGCATGCAAGTTCTACTTCAATAGTTGGTTATGTTGATGTTGATTATGCTTCAAATATAGATACTCGAAAGTCGCTTACAGGGTATGTATTCACCTTATTTGGGACAGCAGTAAGTTGGAGAACTTCTCAGCAATCAGTAGTAGCACTCTCAACAACAGAAGCTGAGTTTATAGCTTTAACAGATGTTGTCAAAGAAGCAATGTGGCTCAAGGGGATTCTAAAGGAGTTTGGATTATTTAAAAGGTGTGTTACTATACATTGTGACAACAATAGTGCAATACAACTGTCCAAGCATCAGAGGTATCATGAGTGCACAAAACACAGATATAAGGTTGTTCTTTATAAGAGATAAAGTAGAGAGTCAAGTAGTGAAGATCAGTAAGATTCCAACAAAAGAGAATCCAGCTGATGGTTTCACAAAGGCATTACCAGCAAGCAAGTCTCAGCTATGTATGGAGTTAATTGGCTTAAGGGGAAAAACATCTACTCAGATTACATGAAGATCAGTGGAAGATTGGAGCTAATGAAATGTTTCAAGCCATAAGGTGGAGATTTGAAAGAAAATATGGCAAAACCATTTCAAAGAAATAAAGAAATAAAAGGAAAAGTGCTAATTCACTTATAAAGTTGCTAAAACGTTTTTTCAAGAAAGAGACGTTGGATTATATCGCCAGATCAGCTTTCATTCTTAACCATATTCAGTTCAAGGCTATGCAATTTCAAGAATCAAGTAGGCAGTTTCAAGATTATTTTCAAGAGCCGTTTCTTATTCTTTTTTGTTGATTCTTGTTTCTGAGTTATGTATATATGTAGAAGTATAGTAGGTGTCACTTACTTTACATTCCAGTTTCTAGTGAGAGAAATGTAGGCTAGAGAAGTGAGTGTGTTGATCAGAGAGAGCAGTTTTTGAGTGTTCTTCATTTTGAGTTGTAATTCTTTCGTTTCCAGATTAATATAGAAATCCCTCCCTTTGTTTTCCCGTGGATGTAGCACGTAAATGTTTGAGTGTTGTTTACTTCGTTCTAGTTTGTGTTGTGATTTCTTGAGGTTGGAATTCATTCTTACAAAGTGAAAAGCTAGTGTCTGCAAGGTGTTTGAAGAAAGTCACCTAAGAGATCCTAAAATAATCAAGAAAAACCTTTTACATGTTACACTGATCAGTGCAAGCAACTCCTTCAATCTCAAGCTGGTAAATATTGTGCTATAACTTCTTGGCTCTCCATCTTCTATGAAAATAACTAGAATTTCGGTTTCCATCCACCAGCTACTCCACCCTACTTTTTTGTCTCAAGAAAATTGTTTTCTAATCTAGCAAATTATTTAAATCAACTTGTGCATCCACTTATTTACAAAAAAATCCTTTAAATAACCCTTAGTGGAGATCTCACACTGAATCTTATCCAACTTGGTCATAGTGTTAGCAATATTCACATGAACATCTCCAAAAATAGTTTTGTTTCAAATCTTCAAATCCCGACGTACACCCTTATATTTCCTCATGACCATGACCAGTGGATTATCTACATGCACCAAGTTCTTCCATGTATGAGCAACCATTTGAAGGAAGTCTTGATGAGAGGCCTACATACCATGAAATCTGAAAGGTAACAACTTCCTTTTAGAGAAATTAGCGCATGAGACAGTGATCGGCCTATAATCGGAAGAGAACCTTCCTCCGTCAATCCATTAATATTATCTCATATGGCTGAAAAATCTGAGTTCACGAACACCCCTATTAAGACGAGATTCCATTAATCCATACATTTTATGGATTTTAGACCATGTGTAAATATTGCTAAAAAGACTGATCTCCGTCAAGGCGTAAGAATCAATAAAGTCCCTAAAATCAATGCAAGAGCATGAGTCAGAGCTAGTCGAACAATGTCTTTCATGGCGCCTAACACGGTGTAAAAATCTCCAACAATCATCACTGGTCCACCACCCTGTGTTTGGATGTCATCCCACAGATTATGATGTTTAATATCGGTATTGTGACCATGCATAAAAAAATCATTGAAGCAGCAATTTCCTTCATGCACATCAACCACAATGGTTTAATTGATTCTCATGCAGCTAACGTATGTCCGTCTGAAACCTATATATCCAGCACATCAGCTCTGTTATTCTCACCAACAAAAATCAAACCTAGAGAAATTCAAAAAACATCATATATAGTAGAGAATTTGATCTTTGGTTTTGCAATGCAAACCCACGAAGGGCAATGAATTTTACAAAACTTTGAAAGAGTAGCATATAATCGATCATTTCCGATCCTTTTGATATTCCAATAAAGAAATATCATTGTTGAGCATTCAAAATGTCAGCATCCGAATGTTGTAATTGCATTCAATCAAGAACATCTTCCCATCAAGTCTGACCATCTTTTAGAAGAAGTCGTAGACATAACCTTAAGAGCGTCCGTGATCTTTGATTTGTGTATAACATAATCATGGTTCATTCTTTTGTCTCTTCTAACGTCATCATTAACCTTGCTGGTGTAGAGTCCTTTTATCCGCCTAACAAAATCATCGAGTCGACTCAGAGGCTAGCAATTAGATCTCTGACAACCAAAGCCCTTTCATTACCTTTATCTTCCTAAACTGACTTTCCTTTATGCACATTTGAGTTGTCCCCATCTCTTCGTTAATCTGATCTAGATCCCGGTCTCCAAAGGATGCCAAGCATTCAAAAGTATTTCCAAATACAATAGGGTTAAATCAGTCAACTTCTCGATCTTGAATAACAACACTCATCTGGTTATTTTTCTTGAAAAAAGACTTATCATTTTGATTTCCCTTTTTGGATAGAGAGGACCGTCCTTTTTCTTCTTTCTTCTATATATACTTCTTGTATGTCGTTGCTCCACACTCTTGTCATCTTCAGGTGGCTTACTGTTAACCCTTATTTTGCAACTAGAGACTTCGTGTCCCACAATTCTAAAATTGACACAAAAAATGGTAGTCTTTCGTAGTGAAGAGAGACAAATATATAATGTTTCGACCGCTCTACCATTACTGTCTCTTGGAGAGGCAAATTGAGGTCCACCTCCACAAGAACCCTGATAAAATATCTCATTGAGCCATTTAAAGATTTCTTATCAATCATAATTAGGGTACCCGCCGCCCTTGCAATACCCATAATGGTTGAAGGGTGCAAATACTCCTAACTGAGCTTATATATTCATGTCAATACTTGTGCCGTAGAAAAAGCTAGCTTATATGGATTGAAATTGGGTTGCCATTGTGAAAGCATAATAATAGCCAGCTGCAAATTCCATGTGGCTTCTGTCCTATCCCTGACTGATACTCCTCTGAGTGCAGACATATATTATAGTAACCCTTCTCTAATGGGATCAACTTAAACCCATTTTCATTGCGTCAAATCTCCATAATCTTCTTATGCAAGGTAGCTTGATTAAATGACTTATCCCCTTAGCCTGAACAAGACAACCGATGAATGACCTCTCATAGGTAGCCACTCCCTTCTTGTATGTTTCTATATCAACAATGACAAAGATATTTCACCTTTCTTAATGGGTTTAATATTACCTGCCATTTGCAGATATTTTGTTTTTCCTATCTCCCAAAATTGTTTCGACATAACAGGGCCGTATACCCATAGCCCCTTGAACAACATCATAGTGTATCATTCATCAATGACATAAGGGATATTGATTCCGCCCCTTCATCAATGTATCATTCAAATTCGTTGAAATCGTATTATCATACTTCACTAGAACCCTAGTATTGGTTATCGCTAGGGTTTTGAAGTTAGGGTTAGGGTTACTTGCGTCTTCTCTTCCTTTGATCTGACAAGGTTATATCATCCTAAATCACCTTGTTGCTATCCCTTTCTATCTCCAGAGATACACTTTGATCGACAACTCCAGTATTCTTATCCGATAGTGACATTTTAGGATCATATATTAACTCTTCTCCATGAATGTCCCCAGACTGGATAGTCCCATGCACAATGATGTGCTGTCGTCGGTACCTAAAAATAATTATTCACCATGACTAATCCACTTATATACTAGGATACGTAAGGGGTCCAACCCACAGAGAATAGTGTAACTCGATTAAATCAATTTGTGTAGAGAAAGCAAATAAAAATAAGGGGAATTGGTTGGTTTGTTGAGTAAGTACCAGAAATCATGCAACAAAATAAATTATAATGAGAAAACAAACAAGGTGAGAGATCAATGAGTAAAACAATCTAGTCCTTGGATAGCCTCACCTAAAATGATTCTTCCAGATTAATCAGTAATCCCATTTATCTACACTCTATCTCGAATCTCGCCCCTAAACTAGTGGTACGACCAAACTAGTTCGAATTATTTCTTAAGTTTAATTAATCAGAAGGTACAACCCCTAATTAATCTATCCTGATGAATAACCCCAAAACATGTATTTAAAATTTAATTCATAAGATGCATTAACGGTCCAAAATAATAAAGCAAACTAGACCATGAAAGTGGAACGTCCGAATCATGCAACCTAGACTTCGTTACCCCAATTGCTACAACAATCACACAAGTATAACAATTACGAATTATATCATACGATTTAGCTAGAATTGATTAAAAGATAATTTAAGGTGGTCAATCCTGATAAATCTATCAATCAAACATGCAAAGCATAAAACCAAGTAATGAAGAAATTGAGACTGAGTAAGAAAACGTTACTACTTAATTAAAACAGATGAATCATTCAAGGTTCCGGTGTCTCTTTGGACTAGAAAAGATAAATTAGCCTATAAGCATGAATATGAATAAAATAGTTCTTTCAATGGTATTCTCTTTGTCTAGCAAACTAAAAATAAAAATAAGCCATATGCCCTTTCAAAATATCCACAACTCTTATCCATAGTCAATCACAAAGTTTTATCAATCGCTAATCATTCATGCCATATCCATAACTCCCTAATGACTTGTTCTCAATTCATTTGATTTGGTCTTTTCTTTATAGTACTAATCTGAGTGGTGCCCTTCTCCAGCATTCATCATTTTTTTTCTATCTTATTCCTTCATTGGAATTTTAAGTCTTTTATTTATGAGTTTCAAGTGAGGGCTTGCAAATCCACACTACTTTTTTGGGTTTTAGCTCTTTTGCGTGATTTGTAGATGGTTGGCATTTCGAAACACTTGAGTCTTCAAAAATAGGCAACTGTATCGGCCCCTTACTATTTTTTTTCAACATTTTTTTGACTAAACTCCTTTTTCTTTTTCCTCTAATCCACAAAAATTCAATTTTTTTCCAATTGGGGCACTAACTCAGATATTTCTTTCCCAAAAGACCAAAACAAACTACCAAGAACAAGCAATTAAGTTTCCACTTCAAAGCCAAGTAAGCCAACAATCAACTCAACTCTATGACCAACACAAGAATTCAAGTTCGATCACTAATCAAAGCATACAACACATGTTTTCAGCATTTTTAACCAAAAGATCAGCAACTAAAATGTATTCAAATATCCAACCATCATGCATAAACTCCACAAATGTATGCCAAACAATCTAATAAAATCCATATCACTAGAACTTAACATTTAAACAAGCGTAAAAAACTCCAAAAGGTATAAGACAAACTCATAGATCAACCCCCTACACTAGAACATGTGCATGTTCTAGTCCCTAACACATCATGCAATATATACAAGCACCTTAATGAAATACAAAGTAAGTGGAACGGGGTTACCCAATCAATGAGTGGTGTGTTGTGCTTTTAGTAACCTTAAAATCTCCGCAAGTTGTTCGCCTTGAAATTTGATTTACCTCGATGTTCTCCAAATATCTCTAGAGCTCGATATCTCCAAAGCCAAATCCAATCTTAGATATCGGGGATAGTGCAAGAGCAACCTATGATGTTGAGATATAAATGAAGGGAAAATAATAGAAATGAAGGGAAATTAAAATGAAATAAAATTAAAATAAAACGTTGGGTTGTCTCCCAACAAGCGCATTTGTTTATTATTGTTGACTCAACTTAGGAAATCTTGTTTCAAAGAGTTGGATCCTCTAAATCCAAATATTCAACGTGTTCTGACTCTGATACTGACACTGAGGGGTCAGTGTTGGTGAATTCTAGAGCCCTTCATGATATTCCTTCAATTGATAACCATTCACCTTGAAGGATTTATTCGTTTTCAAGCTCTGAATCTCAACACACCATGAGAAAAAAATTTAGTAATTACAAATGGACTCATCCAACGAGAACGTAACTTACCCGTAAATAACTTTAACTTAGAATGATACAATAATACTTTTTGCCCAACAGTGAAATTTTTTCTTGAAATTCGTGCATCATGGAAGACCTTGGTTTTCATCTTATAGATCACCAAATTCTCATATGCTTCATTCCTTAATTCATCAATTTCCTACAATTGTAACTTTCGACTAACACCAGCTTTGTCGAAGTTCATATTGCATTCATTCACCGCCCAATAAGCCTTATATTCAATCTCAACTGGAAAATGACATGGCTTACCATAAACGAGCCTCTAGCGTGACATCTCTATTGGAGTTTTATAAGTGGTGTGATAGGCTCATAATGCATCATCCAATCTCAAGCTCCAATCTTTACAATTTGGTTTCACCAGCTTCTCTATAATTGCCTTAATTTCCCGATTAGAGACTTCGGCTTGACCGCTTGTTCGAGAGTAGTACGTTGTAGAAATCTTATGCACAACTGAATATTTCCAGTAAAGCCTCAATAGTTCGATTGTAGAAGTGCGTTCTTCTATCACTTGTAATCGTCCTGGGAATTCCAAATCTGGAGAAAATGTTAGAAGACAAGAAACCTGCAACCACTTTGGAATCATTAGTACGGGTGGCTTTTGCTTCCACCCATTACAATACATAGTCAATAAAGAGCAGAATATATAAGTTGTCAAAAGATAAAGGAAACAGTCCCATCATACATCAAAAATATCACAAACAGTTATAGGATTTTAGGGCATTTCATTTTTTTAGAGTTATTTCCTATTCTTTGACAACTATCACAAGGTTTGCAAAACTGATAAGCATCACGAAACAAGGTCGAATAAAATCCACACTCGAAAACCTTAAAGGCGGTACATTTAGATCCAAAATATCCTCCACAAGCATAATTATGACAAAATGAGAGGATATAAAGGAATTCAGAATCCGGTAGGCACATTCATATTACCTGATCAGTATAATACTTCCATAAAATATTTGGTATCACTACGTAGGTTATCTCGTTGAGCCTTGTTCGTGTCTCCAAGATACTCTCTAGCAACAAGAAAATTCACCAAATCAACAAACCATTGAACAAATTGTGCTGACACTGAGGGGGTCAGTGTTGGTGAATTCTGGAAATTTTTCAAAATTACGAGCAGATGCTCGTGTGGGAATTTTTCCAACAATGGCTCTGTCTCTTTGGCCCTCTCCAAATGATTAAAATGGTCATCCACCAGGTTGTCGGTTCACTTCTTATCTCTAATTTCAAGATCGAACTCTTAGGGTAACAAAATCCACCGAATGAGTCTGGGTTTTGTCTCTTTTTTCTTTATCAAGAATTTCAACGTTGCATGATCAAAAAAAATTATGACTTTAATACCAAGCAAGTATGAGCAAAACTTTTCTAATGTAAAAATTATAATAAGTTCTTTTTCGGTTGTAGAATAATTGGCTTAAGCTTAATTCAAAGTGCATGATGCATAATAAATCACATGAGACTTCTTATTAATCCACTATCCAAGTACAACATCGCACATGATTTCGAAAGGTAAGCTCCAATTCGGGGGCTGGATGATGGGTGGGGTAGTTAGCAACTTCTTCAACTTGTCAAATGTCTCTTTACATGCCTTATCAAACTTGAATTCCGCATCTTCTTGCAAAAGCTGACAAATGGGTGATGCTATTTTGAAGAAGTCTCAGATAAACAATAAGTTCTACTTTAGATTTATATACTTCGATACCCATTTCAGAAAAAAAAACATGCCATAATACAATCCCCTTATCCACAATGAAGTGACATTTTTCCCAATTCAAAATTAAATTAATTTTGATGCAACACTTACGAATTAAACCAAGGTTTTCACGACAAACTTCGAATGAATCACCATACACACTAAAATCATCCATAAAAACCTTTATTAAATTCCTTACATATTCAAAAAAGATACTCACCATACACCTTTGAAAGGTGGTAGGAGCGTTGTAAAGGCTAAATGGCATCATTCGATATGCGAATATATCAAATGAACAAGTGAACGTCGTCTTCTTTTGATCATCCGGAGCAATAGCAATCTGAAATAACAATAAAAACCATCAAGGAAACAGTAGTAGGAATGACTAACTAATCTCTCTATTATTTGATCAACAAATGGTAAAGGAAAATAATAATTTCTAGTCATAGAGTTCAGCTTGCCGTAATCTATACATATTTTCCAACCCGTTTGAATACAAGTTGGAATCAGTTCCCTACATCATTCTCTACTACAGTCACCCCAGATTTCTTCGGTACAACTTGAGTTGGGCTAATCCACTTGCTATTGAAATGAGAAAAATTATCCAAACCTGTAAAAGTTTCAAAATCTCCTTTTGTACTACTTCCATTATAGGTGGATTTAATTGGCGTTGAGCCTCTTGAGTGAGTTTAGCATCATCCTCAAGATGAATAAGGTGCATACATAAAGAAGGTTGATCCCCTTGCGATCTACAATTGTCCATCCTATGGCATCTTGATGATCCTTTAATATTGCCACCAACATTGACTCCTAATCTTCCTTCAATTTTAAACAAATTATGACTGGAAGTGTGTCATTAGCCCCTAGATATGCTTCAATTGCTCTGGCAGTGGCTTTAATTCCGATTCCAGGGTCTACAAGGAAGATGGAAGAATTTTTGGATAAGAATCTGGTAGTTAACAAAGGAAACTTGATACTTATTTTCCATCTCAATGGTCTCAGCACCATTATCCTCTTTCTTCCAGAATTTATATGAATGTTTCCTCTAATTTATCCCTGCAATCAAGCTAAAAAATTTCTTGCACAATTGTCTCAAGAACAGTCACAACATAAAGAGAGTTAAAGTCAATAGGAAATTTCATAACATCAAATATATTAAATTGAATGATCTCTCCATCCAATTCCATAGTGAAAGTTCTCTCACATACATCTATTTTTGTTTGGGAGGTATTCAAGAATGGTCTCCCCAACAAAATGTGTGTGGAATTTTCTAAGTTCGCATCCATATTTAACATGAAAAAATCAACAAGGAAAATTAAATGGTTTACCCGTACAAGAACATCCTCAACCACTCCAGCTGGATATGTGTAGCTCATGTCAGCTAACTGAATAACCACTCCAATCTTCTTCAATTGCCCAATACCTAGTTGCTCATAGATGGACCATGACATAACGTTAATAGAGGCCTCAAGGTCTAGCATAGCTTGCTCAACTTTGTGATCCTCTATCATGCAAGGAATTACGAACATGCTAGGATCCTTTATTTTTAGAGGCAATTTCTTCTGAAAAACAGTTGAGAAGTCTCTCTTATGAGAACCTTTTCATTATCAGCCAACTTAAGCTTATTAGTGCACAATTCTTTCAATTTTTTTACATATCTTGGAATTTACCTAATTGTCTCCATCAGTGGTACATTGAGCTCAATCTTCTAGAACACTTCGAGTGTTTGTTGATCATTGATCCCTTTTTCAATTTTCTTCATCCTGGGAGGAAAATACAATGCATTAGTAATAATAGGAACTGAATTATGAGATTTTACCTCATTTTCTTATTCTGGTACACTGGTACTGAGGGGGTCAGTGTCTGCCTTAACATCAAGATTCTTTTTCTCAGGCGCAACCAACTTGTTCTCAATCTCCAACTGATCCTTAGGCACTTCAGACCACCCTTCTTCTACTGTCATGGTCTTCACATCATCTTTCTTGGGTGGAGAAGTCTCTTGTAATTGTTTTCCACTTCGTAAGATGACTGCACTCACATTTCTAGGTTGATCTCAGATTGAAAAGGTAGTTTGCCACTATCACGTGCTTGTATTTAACTGAGGATAATAGCTATTTGGCTCATTTGTGCCTCCAAAATTTTTTGCCCCCTTTGTAACATTTTCACTTCTACTTAGGTATCTTGTTGAAACTTCAATGAGCTAGATGCTAGAGTCTTTATCATGTCCTCCAAAGATAATTCGAACTCTTTCTCACCGATGTGTTGTCCGAAAGTTTTAGCACTTCAATCATTCCCTGGAATTTCCAATCTTGATACTGAGGTCTTTGATTCTATCCATGCTGATTGTTCTATTGGTTCCCATATCGAAGATTGTGATAATCTCTTTACCCCAAATTATAATTGTGAGAATATAGGTCATACCTTCGACCATGAGAATTCCCAAAACTAAATGCACTAGCATGTTGCTCTATCTCATCATTCAGGATCCGACAATCATCAGTAGTATGCTCTGTAGTGTTGCAAATTCTATATGGACGAGCTTCTGGAGTCTTGACCTTCATCATCATCTCTATCATGCTCGCGATCTTTTTTAAAACATCATTTTTAAACTCATCAATAGGCTTAATCATAGCATCACGTACACCTTCCTCAGGATTGCCACTCGGGTGGCTGGAAAATAGTGTTGGAGAAACCTCTCCATCTCATTCCATGTGTTAACTGTCCTGGGTAGCAGAAAATACAACTAGTCTTTTGCAGAGTTCTTTAGTACAAATATAAACACACTCAACTTCACATGTTCCTCTGAGACTCCAGTTGGTTTCATGTTGGAGCATACGACATGGAACACCTTCAGAGAAGTGTGTGGATTTCTCCTACAAGACCATGAAAAGAAGGTAGTAAATGAATCAATCCTGATTTAAGCTCAAAATTAACATTAACAGTAAGAGCATAAACAGTAATGCAGAGTGGTTGATGGTTTATAGTTGGGTTTGCCAACTCAAGCATTGTTCTCTCTTCATTTTCTCCCTCCATATTTTTGGACTTTAGTTCGGAATCTTCACTGAAACACAAACTAAATAGACACTGATGGGGTCCGTCTTAGTAAAGATTGTAAGAGGAGTAGAACGAATGCAACAACAATTTTTTTAAACACGAAAATTTCAATCAAATTAACAACTATTTCTCGATAATGATGTCAAAATTTGTGTGTTGTCGCTGGCACCCAAAAATAATTATTCACCTTAACTAATCCATTTATGTAGTAGGATAAGTAAGGGGTTGAACCCATAGAGAATAGTATAACTCGATTAAATCAATTTGTGTAGAGAAAACAAATAAAAATGGGGGGAATTTGTTAGTTTGTTAAGTACTAGAAATCATGCAACAAAATAAATTGCAATGAGAAAACAAACAAGGTGAGAGATCAATTAGTAAAACAATCTAGCACTTGGATAGCCACCCCTAAAACGATTCTTTCAGATTAATCAATAATCCTTTTTATCTACACCCTATCTCGAATCTCACCCCTAAACCAGTGGTATGACTAAATTAGTTTGAATTATTTCTTAAGTTTAATTAATCAGAAGGTACGACCCCTAATTAATCTATCCTAATGAATAACCCCAAAACATGTATTTAAGATTCAATTCATAGGATGTATTAATGATCCAAAATAATAGAGCAAACTAGACCATGAAAGTGGAACATCCGAATCATGCAACCTAGACTTCGTTACCCCAATAGCTACAACAATCACACAAGTATAACCATTACGGATTATATTGTGCGGTTTAGCTAGAATTGATTAACAGATAAATTAAGGTAGCCAATCTTGATAAATCTATCAATCAAACATGCAAAGCATAAAACCAAGTAACAATGAAATCAAGATTGTGTATGAAAATGTTACTACTTAATTAAAATGGATGAATCATTTAAGGTTCCGGCATCTCATTGGACTAGAAAAGATAAATTAGCCTATAAGCATGACTATGAATAAAATAGTTCTTTTAATGGTATTCTCTTAATCTAGCCAACTAAAAAGAAGACAAAGCAAATAAATAATCCCTTATTTCCCTAGAAAGTGCCATGATTCTCCCTTCCAAATTGGTATGATTCTCTTTCATTTGGCCCCAAGATTTGATTAAGAAGATAATGAACTTAGTCTGATGGGCTCCAACACGTAAATAAGAATCCAGCATTCACATTCCCAACACTGAACCCCTCAATATTGGGCATCTTCTTCACTTTCAGCCCGTTCGACTTGTATCTCTCATATCCTCTCACTTAGCTCGTCTCACCCATCATTATAGAGTATGCAAATAAGCTAAAATCCATGAAAAATATGAAATGAAAGCCAACAAGACGAATATGATAATAATCGGGTAAATGCAATAAAATAGTAAACAATTAAATACCAAAACTACCATCTTATGCATGTAAAACACACACAAAACCTGACTTATCACATAAACCTTAATTTCCTAGTATTTTCAAGAATCGACCTCAACATCCGATCGCTAGGGTTTTTAGTAAATGAATCTGTGATAGCCTTCATCTGTTTGCTCACATCATCATTTATTCCAACATCATCTTTCAATGAATTATACCTATCGTGCCTCCTAAAAATCAGATTGTCGTCTTCAAACTCCACTAACTTAAATCTTTGTGACATAAAATCTATCATCCATGGGAATTTTTTGCTTAAATTCTCAATTATATTAAATTTGATATTGTAATCCACCATTGCTAACAAAAGAATGAAATATTAAACAAAAACTATGGTAGAAACGAAGCAAAAGAATTCGAACGTGAGGAGAGAGAAGAGAGCATTTTTGCTTTTTTCTTCATCATCATCATTATCTTCTTCTTCTTTTCACTATTCTTTTTATGTCGTTGTCCTCTTCTTTTCTATCTTATTCTCCTCCTTTAACTAATGATTCAATGTTTGTGATTTCATTTTCGAAAAACTATTTTATCTTTATGATTTATTCTTCTCTATTTTCTTTTTATTTTTCATCTTCATAGGTTATTTATTCCATTGGGGTTAATTGATTATTCTGTCGACTATTCTCCTTCTTTGATTTCATGGAATTATTTGCAATAAAATTAAGGAAGAATATGAACAAATCGCAAATTTGAATTTTAAGATTTTAAACTTATACTCTATAATATAATGGCCTTTTAAGTATATGAGTAATACATTTTAATTATACGAGCAATAACTTAAATTTCAATAACTTGTAAAATAAATTTTAAGATTTTCAACTCATACTGTAATAAAGTAATACGTTTCAGATATATAGGTTATTTACTTTCAATAAAATAAGTAATACCTTTAAGATAAACAAATAATACTTGTACATATAACAAGGAATACATGTGAGTAAACAAATACCTTCTAGAAAAATAAGTAATACCTTTAGATCTTTGAGATAAAAAAGTAGTACATCTACATAACAAGTAATATCTTTTAGTAAAATAAGTAATATATTCACTAAAACAAAGTAAAACAAAGTAATACATTTAGATTAAAAAGTATACCTTTTGATAAAATAAGTAATACTGTTGAGATAAATAAGTAAAGGAATACCGTTCGATAAAATAAGTAATACATTTACATATACAAGTAATACCTTTAAATACACAAGTAATATCTCTCGGTAAAACAAGTAATACCTTTCATGTAGACAAATAATATATTTGATAAAACAACAATACCTTTCAAGTTAACTAAAAAGTAATAACTTTCAGGTGAATATATATTTTTAATAATACAAATAATACCTTTTAAGTATGCAACTAATATTTTATGGGTCTGTTTGCTTGCCCTTATTAGACTTGATAATATACTATATCAACACGTTTAACTTGTTTGCTTGAAAAATATGAGCCCATAATATAAAAATATACTTGTTATTATATCACTTAACCTTGTGATATGGCTACTCATGGGGATGAGTGGATAACTTATCTCATGTATTCAAGCTAACCCAATAAATCCCATGGATATAATCAAATCTTATCAATATGTTATATGAATATACAAATAATACCTTCACTTATGGATATATATGGATCCAAGTGAGCATGAACGCACACCAATTAAAGTATGAGGTGTATTGAGGTGGTCCACATACCAGATCATATAGATGATACAAATCTAAGAATTCGTACCCCAGGATATTTAAGTTTTGGTCATTTATAAATATAGAAAATTTAAAACCATAATCGAAACAACCTAGATAGTGATTTACAATTTTCATAAAATTAAACACAATTATTATGTGTACCAAGTGCACAAATCCTAGATCCGTGCAACTGGTTAATCCAACATGTAAGTATATTTCATGCTCCCCATGCGTAATTCATGCACCCACATGTACGCCCACACACCCTAAATCCACGCTCAAACCCTAACACAAACCTTATTTTTGCAGTTATGTTCGTCTAACCTTTTAGCTTGGTGAACCTAACCTTTTAGTTATGTTCGCATAACCATTATGTTATATTTGCATAACCTTTATGTTTCTGCTAGTTTGACCTTTTAAGGTGTATTTCAGACTTATAACATCTTTTAAACCTTTATGTTATAATAATATAACTTTTATGTTATAATAATTTAACCTTCATGTTATAATTATGTAACTTTTATGTTATTCTTTAAGTACATAAATATTATGATATTTGTACATAAAAGTTATACTAATATAACATAAAGGTTAAGTCATACTATATGAATTTTTATACTAAAAAAAGTTTAATTAATATCACTTATAGGTTATGATATATGTACATAAAGGTTATACTAATATAACATAAAGGTTATACTCGTATAGCATAAAAGTTATATAACTTTTAATTATGTTATTTACATTGAAAAAAGTCTAAGTAATTTTACTTAAGATGATGATATTTATACATAAAGGGTATACTAATAATATAAAGGTAATGACATAAATAAAAAAAAATA
Source organism: Scutellaria minor (assembly GCA_954870855.1). Lineage (NCBI taxonomy): Eukaryota > Viridiplantae > Streptophyta > Magnoliopsida > Lamiales > Lamiaceae > Scutellaria > Scutellaria minor. The sequence goes on along the minus strand of OX940729.1, from coordinate 16,433,044 downwards.
GGCGTGGATCCGGGCGGAACCTGACCCGACCAGACCTGCATGCACCCAGATGCACAGATCATGATCCATGCACCTAGTTCACACAAACACTACTCTAAATTATCCGTGCAACTGGGCGCACGCAAGTTAGGTTGAGTTCGGCCCGGATCCATGCCCAAGTTTTTTTATTTATTTATGTCATAATCTTTATATTATATGAGTATAACCTTTATGTTATATTAGTATAATATTTATGTACAAATATCATAACCTTAAGTAAAATTACTTAATTTTTTTTCAATACAAATAACATAATTAAAAGTTATGTAACTTTTATGTTATATTAGTATAACTTTTATGTAATGTTGGTTCCAAGTGGTACATAGGTTCAAAGGGGGGATGAATGAACCTTTATTGATTTTCAAACTTTTTTGAACTTGCAATAATGTATCCTATAACAGAATATAGTGCATATTGCAATACAACTTACTAGGCTATAATGCAACGCAACTTACTATATCAGAGTTCTTATGTAGCGGAAACATAAACTTTGATAGAGTTCTAATGAAGACCTTTCCAGAAGTATAAGTTTTAGCCAAACTTGAATATTGTATGATGTGATGTAAAATATAGCAAGATATAACAACATAAATGCTAAAATGGAAAAATAAACACAAAAGACTTATAATGGTTCGAAGGTGGTGTAATCCTTCTACGTCCACTCTACTCATTCTCTGAGGAAGAACTTCGTTAAACAAGTTATTTTACAGGACTTTGATCCTTACAACTATCAACCTAATAAGTTACACCTACTAAGATTCAACTTCTACATAGGTTACTCGAATCCAACAGACTGACCCATATAGGATCCTCAAACTCACACAGAGTTATTGTCTTAAACTCCTAAGGTTAAACACTTAACAATGATCTAAATCCTATCAACTGAGGACACCACTAAAACAACCTAAGCACACAGCACAAAGGTTAAAAGTATATAGGTTCTTCAACTGGTGCTTGAAGCAGCCTTGATGGATCATGAGAGCAGATTCTCCTAAAGTTCGACTACTTCTTTAGAGGTTGAGTGACTGAATACTTTGAGAGTAGACTACTTGAGAGTTTGAAAACTTATTCTTTTTTTAGAGCGAGTGATCAGTTTTTCAGTAGTTGCTTCAATCAATTCTTCTTCTATATATAGGTGTAGAAATATGTCTGTTGAAGAGAGACATACTTCTTTGAATTTGAATCCTCTTCAAGTTTTCTTGACCTCTCATTAATTGTCTCCATAAGATCGTATTTAATTTTCTTTATCTTACACTCCAGGCTATTTAATATGGCTATACTAGGTTGCAGATTTTTGTAGTCTATCAAGCCACATGTCGATTGGTTACTGGCTCTCGGTACTGCATTGATCAATTTATCTTTATTGACTAGTTTTGAAGAGACATTTTCTTGGACGACACTAATCTTCCTCGTACTGCATTGATGTGTGTGTTTGTCAATTCATTCTTTTTGTCTTTTTGTGATTCAGAGTGCAGTACTTGATTTTTGTAACCTTTCTAGTAATACAACTTTGAAGTACCTCAGATATTTTGACCTCTTAAAAAGGGTGATTTCTTCGAATGTAGGGTTTCTATTCTTAGACAGGCTAACCTTGTCAAATAATTTTAGCTCCCAACCCATGCTCTCTTTCAGGGGTCTTTGATCCATCATCACTGATGCTTCTGCAGTAAGAATGTCTGGATCAAAACATGGGAACTCATGTGGTGGGAACTGGTTCAGAGCATCATCGACCTTCTTCATAAGCTCTGTTCTTAGTGGTGCTACAACACCTAATCTATAGATCCAGACATCCTGATCTCTTATTCTCTTCTCCTCAGCTTTTTTTAGCTCTCTCTACATGTTCTCATCTAGCCTTCTAACAGTAGCCTAATTGTTTGCTTTTCTGTGGGGGTTGATGTTGTCTGCTACTTCTTCTTTGTGTGGTGGGTGTCGTATTTTTCCTTCCAGCTGACTTAGATGCAATATTGCTTACTATTTTGGATGCAGCATTCCCAACACCTATCTTTTTTTAGGTTGAGGACTCTGACTATGTACAGATCCTGATCATCTTCTCTTCTTATTGGCCAGAGGTTCATCATCTTCGTCATCTTTATTTAAGGATTTTACCATATCTTCTACTATAACATCCATCTTTTTTTCATTAGATGCTTTCTTTCGTTCCTCCTTTTTGTCATCATCAACCGGGGTTGCTTTGGAAAATGATGTTGTTGGTTGTTTAATAGGGACATGTTGAGAAAAAACTCACGTCATGATTATTCTGAGTTCTCCAACAAATAGCTCCAGATTGGATAGCTTGTCATTTGTACTTTAAGACTCACGGGTTTGAGCAGAGGCTCTTTATTTGCATCTTTGGTCTCTATCCACTCTTTTTCTCTCTAGAGCTTGAGTATTTCATTCATCATTCAGCTTTGTTTACATCTTGGAGGGAAGTTTTACAAGTTCTTTTCGTAGACTCTCTATGGATGAGGTATGAGATCCATTATTTAAGTGTATATTGTTCGTCATATTAACTTTATGACTTTACAGAGCTCGAACTAAGCTTTGAACAACATTCACAATGTTTTGAAATGATTCTTCTTGAGCATCAGTGAAAGATATGGCATTGTGGATTCGCTTCTTTAGATTTTCTTGTGTTGGATGTACAAAAGGAACTATGACCTGATTGGATTCCAATGATTGATGCATAGCAGCTTCAGTGAATTGTTGTTCAATGATTTCAATCTCAACTTCTTCAATCTTCTTTCTGATGGCCTCTTCTAATTTTGTCATTCTAAAGGGTGAGCCAGTTCCAAGAGGAAGACTGGTATCTTCTGCATCATCATCATTAGACGAATCACTTCCATCACCTTCAGGATCTTATGCTGATGCAGCAATGAGTGCTTCTTTTCCTTTAGAAAGTAGAGCAGTATTCTGATCAGAGATTGGTGCTTCATTGCTTGCTGAATTCTGTCCCATCAAGGTTTCTGTAGAGAAAGAAGAGGGATTAGTTAAATCAGCATTTGGTGCAACATTGATATTCATCTGTGAAGCTTCTGACTGTAAATCTTTTTCTTTCTCCAAACTATTCTCTTCTATATCTTCCGCGAGTACTATTTTAACAGTAACTACGTTCGAGGTTTTCTCAGGAAATATTATCTCAACAGTAATCGCTTCAGTATTCTCTTATTATATTGGATCCTCCAAATGCATTGTTTCATTCTCACGTTCTTCTATGATTCTATGGTAGCTTCAAGTATCTCCAGATATTTGGAGCCAATATATGTAACTTGAATGATTCTTTGAAATTCCACTAAGAATTGGTCATTATCTGTGATTTCTATTTCAGCTTTGTATACAGAAATTATGGCTTACTCAATGTTGACACAGATTGCAGCTCAGTGTCTACTGCATTCAAATCGAGTTCAGTATTCTGTACTACTAACTGAGCCAGTATAGGGAGTCCTGCCTCAACAACTTCCTCTGTGGTTATATCATCGGCGATTTCTTCTTGGAGGCTTGCTAGGACTCCTTTAATCTTGGTGGACGTTTCCCCCTCAGATGTATCTCTCCTTGGTGCAGGAAAATCGTCATAATCCATAAATTCTTGCCCATCTGTCTCCATTGCTTCTAGGTTGAAAATGGGTGCCAAAGCAACAACCATTTCATGAAAAGTGGGGGAGTCTATGTCTCATTTTTGCTTGAACCTTCCCCTAGGTTGTAGCCTGCGAGGTGTCTGTCTTGGTCCTTCTGTTCTGCTTGCTTGCAGGCTAAGTTGCAACATTCTATCATTGGTTTCCTCCACCTCGTACTGTGCCATTTGCATTTCTGCAATTCCATTGGGTTTCTTATAATTTCAGCAGTGAGGTTCATCAGCACATTGTCTTCTCCTGCTATCATTGGTTGTTCACTCAATACTTCAGTAGGTTTAGCATAAGCAATCAACACTTTTCCCTTAGAAGCTCTTTGCGCACTTAGTCTTTCTTGTCCTTCAGTCACTTTCTTCTTTTTCTTCTCTATAAGAATCAGCAAATCCTGGTTGAACAAGGGATGAAATATCATCAGTTTTGGCCCTATCAAATACAATTTTCTCTATTATGAGAAAATCTCTCCATGCTAGCAACTTTTCTCCTCTAGAGAGATGCATAGTTCTCCACAACTGGTAAAGTCTTTCTAAGTTTTCGCATATTGACTCAACAGAAAAATCAAGAAGGGATCATGTTGTATCTAAGTTAATATCACTGATTGTTTGCTCATTTGCAGCCCAAGCCTCTAGTTTAGTTTGGGGCTCTCCAACTGTATCATCCACTTCCACAGACTCCTTTTTCTTCAACTTCCTCAGCTTTCTTAGCAATTTTGCTTTCTTCTTCTTTTTTTGTTCGCGCCTCGCCTTTCTCAATTTCTTTATTTTCTTTTTTGCTTAGCAGAATCAAATGTCTTACCTCTTACACAGGTTCTAGAGCCATGTTTTCAACATCATCAGCGTTTGCTGACTTTGAAGCCACATTTTCTTGCTCTAGAAGAGCTTCATCTTCTCGTTACTTTTCTTCATCAGCAGCTGATGACTTTGATGTAATGTTTTTTACTTCAACAGGAGCTATGTCTCCCTTTTGTTCTTCTTCATCTTCTACAATCTTTTCTAGGATACGTGTAGGTGTCCTGAGAGCAAGCTTCAAATTCTTCTTAGAGATCTTGGTCAAGGACATCTCATCGTCATCATTATTGTTAAAAGAAGTGGACTCTACAGCTTTCGAATCATCTTTTTGTTCAGCTAGTTTATTGTTGTATTTGATTGTTGTATCCTGGTCGGTTGAGCTTGCTGCATCACTGCTTTCAGCAACAGTAATGGACATTCTTTTCTACTTTCTGGATAAAGATACTGTAGCTTTCTTTTTCTCTTACTAGGCAGCTACACCTTTCTTGTATCATCTCTTGCAACTTTCTTCTTGGAGGACTTGGATTTCTTTTTATCACCCAAGAACCATCCAATAGGAATGGGTATTGTTTATTCCACTTCAATACCCATTTTATAGAGGAAATAGGTGATGGTAATACCATAGCTTCTCCTGATAGTCTTCTTCTCAACCTCTTCCAAGATTCTTTTTAGGATGAACCTACTCCAAATTACTGATTCTCCCTTCATAATAGCGGTCATAAGTCTAACGTGTAGATCTGTGCACTTGTCAAAGCTTCCACATCTTCCTTCAACTGAGTATGCATAAATGTCATAAAGAAATTCATACTCTGGTTTGAACTTCTTATTTTCTCAACTTTTCTGCACTGGACCAATGATTGATTCCAACCTGAATAACTCCAACATTTCCTCAGAGTATTCATTCCCATACTTCTCCAATTTGGATGGTGGAGACCTTTCCTAAGGATACCGAAGGTTTGTTCGATAATCTTAAAGGTCAGAGTATGTTCTTCGCCATTTACCTCCATTCTGAAACTAATGCTTAGGCCGTCATCAGATAGTCTTGCAAAGGCATATAATTTCTGTACGGTGGAAATAGAAATCCTTTGTATCTGATCATAAAAAGACCAGCAATGTTGTTGTCATTCACATAGCTCCAGACTTTTGAGATCTCTTCTTTGTCGAAGGTGGTGTCATCTGCCAATAGGGCTTCAGGATTGACTTAGTGTCCTTCTATCATCTTGATTTCTCTTGCGGCAGCCATGGATGTGTGAAGAATAGATTTAGTAAGAGAAGATAGGTTTCGAGAGAGAGAGAGAGAGAGTTTTACTTTGGTAAGGGTTTGGGAGTTTAGAATAATGATCTGGGATAGACGATGATGAACAGTTAAAATTCAAATTGAAGTAATTTTAATGATCAATGGTCAAGATTAAAGGGTTGTGCAAGAGGCGCGAAATCTAACAGTTGAGATATAATAACGGAAGGGCTTCTTTGCATTATATGTAGCTTTTGGGGGTTAAAATAAAACAAGCGACTGTTGTTATTTTGAAAAAATGGATTTTGCATCAAATGCAAGATATGATTTTGCTGCTCAAATGATTAGCTTTCATACTTGATTTCTTTCAAATTCATTCAACTCTTCCTACATAGCTTGAATCCAATTACTATCTTCTAGAGCTTCTTCAATGGTTTGGGTTCAACTTGAGATATGAAGCAGACAAACATAGCTTCATGAGGTTTTGACCTTCTTGTCCTAACTCCAACATTAGGATCTTCAATGATAAGTTCTCTCGGATGATTTCTGAGTCATGTTCTATCTGGTTCAAAAACATATGTGTTAGGATGTATACTATAAGCCTTGTTTTTTGTATGAACATCGTTTATGGAATGAGAATCACATAGGTCATATGTTTGCATTTTATATTTGTTATATATGTTTATGCAATGTCCAATTAATTTATATTATAGATAACTTGGTGTGTGGTGCCACACAGAAGATCATGTTATCAGTTTCTTATAAATTATAAATAGTAGCTCACAACCAAGATGGATTTGGACAAATCATCGGAATGGTTGTAGTGTAGTTTGGTATTAGTCTGTCTTGACTATAAAACTACACTAGTACACTTTGTGTGTATTGAGCAGGACCATTTGAGGTTGTTCGTTTTATACTGACTATATAATAGAACAAGACCTCTGTTATTATGGATGTACATCTTCTTAATCCCTATATAATAACGGGCACGTATGCTCAATGTTTATTTCTTTAATTTGCCAATGGGTGAGATTTATTCATAAATCAATAAACTCGGTGAGTTGGGAGATAGCATTGTTTATATGGTGTTCTGTTGATTATAGAAGGAATCCGTGTCTTAATTATTTAGGATGATAATGTCCCCTTGAGGAGCTCATAAGGATTATCATGTAAACCCTGCAGGTGGATTTAATCCGACATGATAATAAGGATGAGTGGTACTACTCTTGGAATTAGATGTAAATTATTTAAGTTGTCAGTAACTTATTTAATTTACGGACATTCGATATCTTAAACACGGGGAAATAAATGTACACATAATAAGGAGCCCATATTAAATATGGGATTGGGATGGTAGTTCAATAATAATTCTCTAGTGGACTGAATTATTATTGATGGGCTTCAGTTATGTGTTCGGGCCGAACGCAGGATACTAAAGCCCATCAGGAGGCCCAACCCAATTCCTCCTCTAGGTCCCTGGTGTAGCCTATATATAGCTCTTTTCATCAGCGCCTCTCATAACACAGAACTCAGATCACAGAAAACACGTGATAAGTGAGAGAGAGCGGAACTGATTTTTCTCGAAGGATCGTTGGCCACGCAACGTTCGAGAAGGGCTCAGAGGAATACATCAGAAGATCAAGAGGTCTACAAGGGTATGATTTCTTTCCGCTGCGATTTATCTTTGGATCCCGATTCCGATAGCATAGGGCCGGCGATCCGTCGGTTCCAACAATTGGTATCAGAGCCACGGTTTCTGGTTCTATGTAATTGGATCGGTTATATATTACGATCTTATGCTTTTTCATACGTTTTATATTCAGATTGTATGATAGTAGGATTGCATAGGATAACTCGGTTTTGCAGGTTACCTATATATCCAACTATTATGGTCTGTATGTATGTTTAATGTATGATCTAAACCCTCGGACCTGTCGAGGTTTTTATTTTGGGTTGGTTGCATGATTGTAATAGTAAAAACACGGCGGTTTGTCGTGTTAGGTTTTACATATTCTTGATTTGTTCTCGATGTAATTTTGTTCGATCTCATATGGTGTATTCTGATCCTACAAGGATTCTGCATAGGGTTTGGTAGATGTTCGAACTAGATTCTGTATAGGATTGGTAGATGTTCGAACTAGATTCTGTATAGGATTCCTGTTCGATCGAGACTTCTATTCGAACTAGGATTGGCGTTCGAAGGGGCTGTTCGATCAAGATTGCTAGGCGCTGGAACAGATTGCTCGATGGGGCTGATCGATCAGATCAGTAGATTGGCGCTGATTCTGTGCAACAACCTGCTGGATTTGCGCAACAATCGCTGGATTTGGCGCTGATTCTGTTCGCTGGATGTTGGTGCTGATTAGGGTTTTAAACCCTAATTTTTTCTAACGGGGCGCTGCCCCGCACCCCGCGACCTGACCGGGCAGGTCGATCCCCGCGACCTGACCGGGCAGGTCGATCCCCGTTTAGCAGGCAAACATTCAATCGAAGTGGCCATAATAGTTGGATTTATATTATTCCGTATTTATTGCCTTTCTATTTGTTTGTTGTTTTATCAAGCATGCTTTTGAATGTTATATGTTATTGCATGCTAAAATCCCTCATTTAAATAACTAAGTGGGAGAGGGATTTATTTTGAATAAATCCCATAGCCTCCATTACTGGTTTGTAAGTGATGCATTTAAACTTACACGTTGGCTTTGAGTGCCTTCTTCCACATCGGATGAGTTTGATTGCGGATCACTGGATCAAACTTCCTCTAAGGATAATTATAGAAAATTATTTAGGAGCGTATGATCTTCTCCATCTGAAGAGATACAATCCTAGATAATGGACTTAGTATTAAGAAATGGTACACACTTAGGTGCATATGATAGTATCCTTCCCATCGGAGTAAGTGCTGTTGTTTGCATGGCTGAAGCTAAACCAACTATTAATTTTATTTTGTTTGACAAGATAATGAAATTAATGGGTAAAACCTCCTCTTACAAATGTTTGAATTAGCATACGTCCACACTATCGTGGCATGCGAAGTTCACGGTGTTTTTGAGGTGTTGGTGAATTTAATTATATTGTTTGAGGGAACAATATAGGCTTTAAATTCTATATGTTATGACCTGTGTATTTATTTATTTTTTTATATGATTCTCAGGATTTCATTATGTCTTTCAATCCACTTGCTGTTATACTCAAAGAAAACAAACTTACTGGTCCTAATTATATTGACTGGAAAAGAAACCTGGATATTGTCCTAACTGCTGAGGAGTACAAGTTTGTACTCCATGAGCACTGTCCTGACATGCCTGATGAAAACTCTACTGAAGAGGAGAAAGCGCATTATAGAAAGTGGGTTAAGGCAGATGAGATGGCGCGGTGTTACATTTTGGCTTCCATGTCAAATGTACTGCAACATCAGCATCAGGCCATGCCCACTGCCTATGATATGATGCACAATCTTAGAGAACTCTTCGGACACCAGAGTCGGGCTGCCAGACAGGAGGCAATGAGAAACTTAATGACGACCACCATGTCTGAAGGGACACCTGTGAGTGATCACGTCCTTAAGATGATGGCTCATTTGAATGAGATGGAAGTCCTTGGAGCTGAAATCGATGGGGAAACCCAGGTCGATATCGTGCTCCAAACACTGCCTAAGAGTTTTGAGCAGTTCCGCCTTAATTATAATATGAACAAAAGGATGTATTCCTTGGCGGAACTTCTGACAGAACTCAAATCGGCAGAAGGACTATTTCGTCAAAGTGCTCAAGCTTACGTTGCTGAAAATGTTTCTAATTCTAAGCCGAAAGGTGGAAAGAAGAAAAAGAAACAGAATCCTTCGGCAAACAAAGCGAATGGACCTCAAAAGGCTGGGCCACAAGGTGGCGTGAAAAAGCCGAAGGGCAAGTGCTTCTCATGCAAGCAGCCTGGACATTGGAAGGTAGATTGTCCCAAGAAAAAGGAGAACAAAGAAGGTAAATCTTACTCACTAATTACTGAAACATGTTTAGCGGTGTTATCTACCGGTACCTGGTGTGTAGATACGGGAGCCACTGATCATGTCTGCAATTCTTTGCAGGGGTTCCAGGAAACCAGGCGACTTAGTGAGGGCGAGATTACCATCTACATGGGCAACGCTACGAAAGTGGCGGCAGTTGCAGTGGGAGATGTTTATTTATCTTTTGATAGGAACAAGACTTTGGTTTTGAGGAATTGTCTTTACGTACCTTCTTTTAGAAAGAACTTGATTTCGGTTTCTAAGTTATTTTTGGATGGATATTCTGTTTCTTTTGATGGCAAAGTGGTTGTCAAGAAAAATAGGGTTATTGTCTGTTCTGGTACGTTGGTTGGCAATTTATATACTCTTAATCCAATAACTCCTACGATGCAACAACTGGAAATTAATAATACATCTTCTAACTCAAATAAGAGAAAAGAACCTTCTAAAATGAACCAAACATATCTTTGGCATCTAAGACTAGGTCACATTAACTTGAGTAGGATTCAAAGGTTGATAGCCGATGGACCTTTGAGTTCATTGGAAGTGGAAAACTATCCGACCTGCGAGTCCTGCTTGGAAGGAAAAATGACCAAGAGGCCTTTTAAAGCCAAGGGGTATAGAGCCAAAGAAGTGTTGGAATTGGTTCATTCTGATTTGTGTGGTCCTATGACTATCCAGGCAAGAGGTGGTTTCGAATATTTTGTCTCATTTATAGACGATTTTTCGAGATATGGGTATATTTATTTGATGCGCCGCAAGTCTGAGTGCTTTGATAAATTCAAAGAGTACAAGGCTGATGTGGAGAAGCGTCATGGTAAATGTATCAAAACACTACGATCTGATCGTGGTGGCGAGTACCTCTTAGGAGAGTTTAGGAATTACTTATCAGAGGCTGGGATTCAATCCCAATTGTCTGCACCTGGTACACCCCAACAGAATGGTGTGGCAGAACGAAGGAATAGAACTCTCATGGAAATGGTTAGATCGATGATGAGTTATTCGGAATTACCGAATTCGTTTTGGGGATATGCCCTGGAAACGGCAGCGTATATTCTAAACTTGGTACCTTCTAAGACAGTACCCTCTACTCCCACAGAATTGTGGAATGGGCGTAAGCCTAGTCTTAAACACATTCGGATTTGGGGTAGTCCAGCACATGTGCTGAAGGGAGATGCTGATAAGTTGGAATCTCGTACGGATGTTCGGCTGTTTGTGGGCTATCCTAGAGGAACGAAAGGTGGTTTATTTTATAGTCCTAAGGATCAGAAGGTCATTGTTAGCACAAATGCCCGATTCTTAGAAGAGGACTATGTAATGAACCACAAGCCCACGAGTAAAATTGTTCTAGAGGAAATCAGAGGGGAAATCCCTACCTTAGTACCACTAGTACAAGATGAGATACCACAGGGGTCTGCACCATGTGTCACTAATGATACACAATTACCACAAGTGCCTCGTCGTAGTGGGAGGGTTGTTAGACAGCCTGATAGATTCATGTTTTTGGGAGAGTCTTCGGACTTGGTATCTGGTGAACATGAATCTGATCCTTGGACCTATGACGAAGCACTCCAAGATAAAGATGCAGAATCTTGGCAAAAAGCTATGAATTCTGAATTAGAATCTATGGATTCTAATCAAGTCTGGGAGCTAGTAGAACCACCAAATGGTGTAAAAGCCATTGGATGTAAGTGGGTCTACAAAAGAAAAAGAGGATCAGACGGGAAAGTAGAAACTTTCAAAGCAAGGCTTGTTGCGAAGGGGTACACTCAAAAAGAAGGAATCGATTATGAGGAAACCTTTTCGCCGGTAGCCATGCTTAAGTCTATCCGGATTCTTTTGTCTATTGCTGCTCATATGAATTATGAGGTTTGGCAAATGGATGTCAAGACTGCTTTCCTTAACGGTAGTCTTGAAGAAAACATCTATATGAAGCAACCAGAAGGGTTCGTTGCAAAGGGCAAAGAGCATCTTGTGTGTAAGCTTAATCGGTCCATTTATGGATTGAAACAAGCTTCGAGATCTTGGAACATCCGTTTTGATGAGGTAATCCAGTCTTATGGATTCATTCAATGTCCGGATGAGTCATGTGTATACAAGAAGAGTGATGGAAACGTGGTGGTATTTCTTGTACTATACGTAGATGACATCTTGCTCATTGGCAACAATGTCAAGGTGTTGTCAGACGTAAGGGTATGGCTGTCCAAGCAGTTTGATATGAAGGACTTGGGAGAAGTAGGACATATTCTTGGGATCAAAGTGATAAGAGATCGCAAGAAAAGAATGTTATGCTTATCTCAAGCTTCGTACATTGATACCATTCTAGCTCGTTTTAGCATGCAAAACTCCAAGAAAGGTTTTCTACCTTTTCGACATGGAGTACCTTTATCTAAGGAGATGTGTCCTAAGACACCAAAGGAGATAGAGGACATGAAGGCAGTTCCTTATGCTTCGGCCGTAGGAAGCCTAATGTATGCAATGCTATGTACGAGGCCAGATATCTGTTTTGCCGTGGGCATGGTTAGCAGATATCAAAGTAACCCAGGACAAGGACATTGGACTGCGGTAAAGCATATTTTAAAGTACCTGAAAAGGACTAGAAATTATATGCTGGTTTACCAAGCAGATGATGTGCTTCCTGTGGGTTACACAGATTCTGATTTCCAGTCGGATAGGGACAACAGTAAATCTACCTCGGGTTATGTGTTTACCTTAGGAGGTGGAGCCATTATATGGAGGAGTGTTAAGCAGAAATGCGTTTCAGACTCCACCATGGAAGCTGAGTATGTGGCAGCCTCTGAGGCAGCCAAAGAAGCTGTATGGCTCAGGAACTTCTTGATGGACTTAGAAGTGATTCCTGGTTTGCCCAAAGCTATCACAATTTATTGTGATAACAGTGGTGCAGTGGCAAACTCGAAGGAACCACGAGCCCATAAAGCAAGTAAACACATTGAGCGCAAGTACCACCTGATACGAGACATCGTAAAGCGAGGAGAAGTTGTTGTCGCCAAAATTGCATCAGCAGATAACCTAGCAGATCCTTTCACAAAGGCCCTCCCAGCGAAAGCTTTTCATGGGCATGTTGAAGGGATGGGAATTAGATGTGTGGCGGCGCTTATAGAAGCATAGTCTTTTAGTATAAGTGGGAGATTGTTAGGATGTATACTATAAGCCTTGTTTTTTGTATGAACATCGTTTATGGAATGAGAATCACATAGGTCATATGTTTGCATTTTATATTTGTTATATATGTTTATGCAATGTCCAATTAATTTATATTATAGATAACTTGGTGTGTGGTGCCACACAGAAGATCATGTTATCAGTTTCTTATAAATTATAAATAGTAGCTCACAACCAAGATGGATTTGGACAAATCATCGGAATGGTTGTAGTGTAGTTTGGTATTAGTCTGTCTTGACTATAAAACTACACTAGTACACTTTGTGTGTATTGAGCAGGACCATTTGAGGTTGTTCGTTTTATACTGACTATATAATAGAACAAGACCTCTGTTATTATGGATGTACATCTTCTTAATCCCTATATAATAACGGGCACGTATGCTCAATGTTTATTTCTTTAATTTGCCAATGGGTGAGATTTATTCATAAATCAATAAACTCGGTGAGTTGGGAGATAGCATTGTTTATATGGTGTTCTGTTGATTATAGAAGGAATCCGTGTCTTAATTATTTAGGATGATAATGTCCCCTTGAGGAGCTCATAAGGATTATCATGTAAACCCTGCAGGTGGATTTAATCCGACATGATAATAAGGATGAGTGGTACTACTCTTGGAATTAGATGTAAATTATTTAAGTTGTCAGTAACTTATTTAATTTACAGACATTCGATATCTTAAACACGGGGAAATAAATGTACACATAATAAGGAGCCCATATTAAATATGGGATTGGGATGGTAGTTCAATAATAATTCTCTAGTGGACTGAATTATTATTGATGGGCTTCAGTTATGTGTTCGGGCCGAACGCAGGATACTAAAGCCCATCAGGAGGCCCAACCCAATTCCTCCTCTAGGTCCCTGGTGTAGCCTATATATAGCTCTTTTCATCAGCGCCTCTCATAACACAGAACTCAGATCACAGAAAACACGTGATAAGTGAGAGAGAGCGGAACTGATTTTTCTCGAAGGATCGTTGGCCACGCAACGTTCGAGAAGGGCTCAGAGGAATACATCAGAAGATCAAGAGGTCTACAAGGGTATGATTTCTTTCCGCTGCGATTTATCTTTGGATCCCGATTCCGATAGCATAGGGCCGGCGATCCGTCGGTTCCAACAATATGTGGGTTGACGATTTGTTGCTTGTTGTTCTGGTTTGGTTTGCTAAAATCTGTCATGTTACAGCATTCTGTCAGGTTGTTGTGTTGTAACCTGTGCTCCTGTATTTTCTGGTGCAATAACTTTTGTACTGTTTTCTGCAGTAATTTCAGTAGGGATAAGGACTCATTCAATGTACTTAACATAGTGAACCTTGATTTTCATCTATGATAGATCTTCTTTCATCTTGTCAAGCTCAGTTGTATCACAATGTGGTTTATCAAACACCACATGTACTGATTTTTCAACTACAATGGTTCTTTTGTTGAAAATTCTAAAGGTCTTGCTTACTGATGAGTATCCTAGAAATACTCTTTCATCTGATTTGGAATCAAAGGTCCTTAGGTGCTCTTTTTCATTGTTCAGGATGTAGCATTTACATGCAAATATTTGCAGATAGGCAATATTCAGTGCATATAAATACCAAACTTCATAGGGGTCTTGTCATGATCTTTGTTGATTAAGCATCTATTTTGGGTATAACATATTGTATTGGTAACTTCAGCCCAAAATCTCTTAGGAATAATAGTTTCTGCAATCATTATTCTTGCTGCTTCCTTGAGGGTTTTGTTCCTTCTTTCTGCAACACCAATCGGTTGGGGTGTTCTTACTGTAGAGTACTCATGATATATCCAATTCTCTAAACAATACTTCTCAATAAACTTGTTTGTGAAATCTGTTCGGTCAAATCTTATCTTCACAATGCTTAGACTTTTCTCTTTCTGTATTCTCTTCATGAATTCTTGTAGTCTATTCTGAGTTTTAGATTTTTGGCCAGAAAGATTGTCCAAGTGAATCTTGAGTAGTCATCCACAACTACTAGAGAATACTTCTTGCCACTCACACTAACAGGCTCAACTAGTCCAAAGAGATCCATATGCAGTAAATCCAAGATCCTATGAGATGAACTTTGTACTTTATCTTTAAATGAACTTATAATTTGATTTCCTTTTTGACATGCTCCACGAATACTTTCATTTTTGTAGGCTACATCTGGTAGACCTCTCACTAGGTCTTTTCTTGCTAGCTTGTTAATGGTTTTGAAGTTCAAGCGTCTCACCCTTTTATGCCAAAGCTAACTTTACTCAGATGTACTCTTTGTAATAAAGCATGTTGGATATACTGTTGAACTCCAATTTACAAGATAGATGTTTCCTCTCCTGGTTCCAGTAAGCTTAATCTCATTGGACTTATTATCCCTAATCAAACACTTATTGAGGTTGACCTCCACAAAGCATCTTTTATCACAAAACTGACTAATGCTCAGAAGGTTGTACTTTAATCCTTTCACATAGGATACTTCATTGATGCATGCATTGTCTTTCACTAAGCTTCATGTAACCTTGATGCTCCATTTTGTGTCATGTCCAAATACCACCTTAGGGTCTTTATATGTTTGGAAGTCTTTTAAGGTTTCTTTGTTGCCAGTCATGTGTCTTGAGCAACCACTGTCAATATATCATACATCACTATTGTTTCATGGTAATTGTTCCTACATACAGTTCAGACAGATTTAAGTACACATACAAGTACGGGTCCTTTGGGGTTAGTTTCTTTTGAAATTCATATTTGCTTCACAGCAATTGGTTTACCATGAGCATTGGTGATTCTCTTCTTGTAAGTAGTCCTTGCAAGATGTTACTTGTGAACAGTGTATGAAGGGGCTTTCTTTGTGTTATCTCCACTTTTAGAGTATGGTCTTCTCTTATACCTTCCTGGAGTATATGTTCAAGTAAGTTTAGACATATAGGTCTTGGTATAAAAGGAACATAAGTTTTTTTTGTAACTTATGAGGTTGCTGCATTCTGACTCTTGTTATTGTAGATTGCTGTATCATGTGAGTCTGTGCAGTCTTACTTCTTGCAGTTTCCAGCAAGAGCTTATTTCCCTTACTAGTTGTGTTTGGTTTGTTCAAAACTTCCTTGATTGATAGAACTCTTCGTGAAAAGGAACTTTAGCTTGAACAAACTTCTCAGCTTTTGATGTAACTGAGAAGTTTCAGCACTGTATCCTAGACTATTTCCTCCATAGACATTTTGGGTCTCCATGATACATTCCTGTGCTTTTCTTGTTGATTTGTTGTATACATCAATTGTATTTTGCAGACTTTCCTTCTCAGTTTCTAGCTTAGTGACTAGCAACTTGAGTTTAGAGACTTCTGCTCTGAGATTGTTGCATTCTGCAATGCAGTACTCATAGTCTGAAAGTTTGTTTTTCAGTGTAGTTTGCTCACTCTTGAGCATCAGATTCTCCTCTTTGAGTTCCTCATGAGCTGAGTTTATCTGCTCAAAGCCACTCATGATCTATCTAAAAGACTAGATCATGTTCAGTTTCTCTCTATCAGAATCAACAATGGATTGAGAGGATACCTCATCATCATCTTCACCTTCAGAGTCTTTGGCCATCAAACATAACAATGTTTCTTTATCAGAGGTAGAGTTGTCACTATCACTCTCAGATGAGCTTTGCTCTCTTACTTCTTCCTTGGATGAACTTGCTGCTTTCAAGGCTTCTGCTTTTTCAAGAAGTGCTCTCAGTTTTGCTTCTCAACTCTCCTCTTTTCTCTTCTTTGCTTCATTTCCTCTTTAGGATAAAGATAATTTCTTGCATAGTGTCCTGGTTTGCTGTTGTTGTAACATAGATCAGATGAAATTGTATTTAACTGTGGGCTGGAATTTACCTATGGGGTAGGTGGTTTTTTCTTGAAATCTTTTCCTCTTTTGTTGGTTTTTAGAAATTTCTTGAATTTTTTCAAAAGTAATGTCATTTCTTCTTCAGCATTTTCTACATACAGCTCTTTCTGCTTGTTACTACTCGTAGCTGATGTATCCTTGGATCTTGCAGTAAGTGCAGTGACCTTGGTACTTGATTCTTCAGCCTCCATTTTCCTTCTATTGATGTCAAACTCGAATGCTTTGAGGTCTGAGAATAAGTCGAAGGTACTCATTGTCTTCAAATCCATGGATACTCTCATGGTTGTGGTCTTGTTGTGCCACTCAGCAGGTAATGCTCTAAGCACTTTAATGTTTACCTTTCTGACTGTAGTATTTTTCTAGTGTTTCTAACTCGTTTACAATTGATGTGAACTTTAAGGCTTCATTTCATAATATATTCTTCAGTCTTCATTTTGAAGAGCTCAAACAGTTGTGCAGCAGTAGATATCTAGTTATCTTTTGCCAGTTCAGTTCCTTCACAGATCTGCTCTAGCTTATCCCAATTTTCCTTGGCAGTTTTGCATGTCTTTACCTTACTCAATGTGCATTTATCTAACGTGATGAACAATGCATTCTTGGGAATATTGTCTAAGTTAGCTCTTTTCCTGTCTTCAGCAGTATACTCATGTCTTGGTTTATCAAGTATTTTGCATGAGGTGGTGTTCTCCTATAGTCAGGTAATCCTACTCTTGGGCCAGCTTCTTCAACTTCCTTATTGATCATAGTTCCTTCTATTATTGCTTCCACCTCAGCAATTACTGTTGCTGCTTCAGCTTCAGCTTCAGCTCTTTCTCTTTCTCTATGTTCTCTTCCATGAACAAGATTAGGCTTTGTGATAATTGGTGGTCCTTTAGTGATGACATACCACATCTCATCGTGCATTGCAAAGAGATGTGTCCGCATTCTAATTTTCTAGTCGTCATATTCTTTTATGGAAAACATGGGTAGCTTGTGATGTAATAGATCCATGATATGCTAAAAATATGAGATCTTAAGAAAAATGAAAATGGTTTTCTCAAAAGATATGGGTGGATCTAGATAGGTGACCAGACAAGTTGGATTTTAACCCAACTTGCTCTGATACCATTTATTGGACCCAAGTGGTACAGAGGTTCAAAGGGGGGTTGAATGAACCTCTATCGATTTTCAAACTTTTTCGAACTTGCAGCACTGTATCCTATAACAGAATACAATGCAGAATGTAGTACAAATTACTAGGCTATAATGCAGCACAACTTACACTACCAGAGTTCTTATGCAGCGGAAACTTAAATTTTGATAGAGTTTCAATTGAAGACCTTTTCAGAAATATGAGTTTTAGCAAAACTTGAATGTTTTATGATGCGATGTAAAATACAGCAGGATATAACATATATGCTAAAATGAAAAATTTGTCTGATCTCGGTACTGCATTGATCAATTTGTCTCTACTGGCTAGTTTTGAAGAGATATTTCCTAGGACAAGACTGATCTTCCTCGTACTGCATTGATGTGTGTGTTTGTCAATTCATTCTTTTTATCTTTCTTTGATTCAGAGTGCAGTACTTGCTTTCTGCGACCTTTGTAATAATGCAGCTTTCTGATGGCTTGTTGTATTCTTCTCTGCTTACCATCTGCTTACAGTATCCAAATACTGTCTTCTGCTGCATTTTGTAGCGTCCTCTCTTGTTGTTTGCAGTATCTTCTTCTTTGATCAAGTGGCTACTGAATTGCGAAAAACTCCATTCTTCAACTTAACTTCTCGACACAAATCTAATCTAAGCTTCACTTGATATTGTGAAAAATGGGATACTCTAAATTCCTATTACAAAGTTGTTTTGTCTCATCAAAATCTAAAGATAAATTTCCTAACATGTACATATATCATAACCTTTAAGTGATATTACTTAGACTTTTTTCAGTAAAAAAATTCATATAGTATAGTTTAACCTTTATGTTATAATAATTTAATTTTTATGTTACATTAGTATAACTTTTATGTACAAATATCATAACTTTTACACAAAAATTATATTATTATAACATAAAGGTTATATCATTATAACATAAAGATTATATTATCATAACATAAAATTTTTAAATGTATTATTGATCTGAAATACACCTTAAAAGGTCAAACTAGCAATAACATAAAAGTTATGAGAACATAACATAAAGAATATACAAACATAAATAAAAGTTTAGGTTCACCAAACTAAAAATGTACGCAAATATAACCGCGAAACTAAGGTTTGAGCGTAGATTTAAGGCACGAGACACGTGAAATACACTCTTGGGTTGGGTCTCACGGATCCTAGATCCGTACGTGCACATAAATAAGTGTGTTAAATTATTTTGGTTTTTCTCCGGTTTGATAATTTTTATAGGTAGTAGGTCCCACACTGTTGCGCTTTTCTAAAAAAAATTAAACAGTCTGTTGTTTCATACTCCAAACTTTTGCTTTCTAGTCACCGAAAAAATAAAAAATCATAAGCCAAAGGAAGTCCAATGAAATGGCAAAACTCAGCTTACACACAACATACATACATACACACACTCGTAGAATGATATACATATGGTACACTCAGCCACTTTTGTCCTGGCCTCCTCTGCTGCTTCTTTAATTACTCAACTTCTATTCTTTCAACCTCTCTAGAAATCTCCCAAAGTTCAAATCTTTCCATTTAGGAGATAACATTCTCTACATCCACGTATACGATATACAGTAGAGCCTCATTTGGACTACCAATCAAAACTTGGAATCAGTCCATCGGCCCTCCATTGTTGAGTACTTGATCGAATCATTAGGACTTTGGTGAATCAACAAGAATGTGTATAGCCTTCCGGTGATTCTTGAGCAAACATTTGATTTCATCCACAAAAGCATCATTACGTCCAATAATACTGGTTTCTTCCAAATCCTCCGGTAGGGTTTCCAGATGATCTCCGAAACTCCTGCCATTGTCTACTACCACTCCTCTCAAATGGATGGTTATGGAAGTCTGAAAAGATATTATTGTTTGAGGTATTACTGCTATTGCCTCTGTTTAGACCGCTCCGTACTTCTTCTTCCATATCATATCGTGAGCGCTGCAATTAGAAACCAATGCATTTTATTGTTGTAATGTAAAAGAATTAAATGAGTGAAGGTCTCTATAATTGAACAAGGAATAGCTATAAGGAAGAAAAAAAATCATTCATTGTGAACCAGCATAATTCTCAAGACATCATTGCTGAGGCACACAACTAAGCATTCTAATCTCCTCAAATAAATAATAACAATAATAATATTTCCTTCCAAAAAATAGTTATGTTTCTCTAAAATACAACTTTTATTTTTTGTCAACTGATTGAAAGTACTGCCTTTAAAAGGCATCAATTCTCACTTTTATGCCATCTCCATTCATCAAATCCATCGTTGGAAAACATAACAACTACTCTTAAGCATTTTTGTTGAAGGATTTTAAAATTTTACTTTGATTTTTGAAGATGACTCTTTTTAGGAGAAAGGGAGTATAATTTACATAATAGCAAGGGATAATTTTAGGATGCAACCTGTATTCAGAATGTTTTTCCACTTGCATCCTAACCAAACTTTTCTTTCAAATTGTTACTTATAGTATGCAAGTTGGAACAGTTGTAACATAAACACTCTATGTGTGAGGCTACAACTTTCCTTTCGCTATCACATCTTTCATTTCTGATAGATAACATTATGAAAGCCTAGGGCGACAAACATGGCTCAAGAGTGTGTGAAAAAGAGATGCTCAGTGGCAGAACAATAAAAAGGACAGTTTCAAACTGGAATGTAGGGAGGAGAAATTGTTCAGACAGATCTTCCCAGGGGTGAAAGATAGACCGAAGTAAACTTTTATTTTGAAAAATTACTGCCAAATGACGAGTCTCACATGCTGGTTCCAGGGACAAAGTAGTCTTTTCCAGATCCAGACGGGAATATGATAAATTTGAGATATTTATCCCCATGTTTTCCCCCAAATCTCAACCAAGTTTGCAGATATGGATGATCATCAATGCTATAGAAAAAACTTTATGGACAGATCTCAACAGAAAGTGTACACCAAAAACAAAAAAAAACAAAAAAAAGAAAAACCAAATGATATACAATTCATTTTAATTGAAACTTTAAAGTAGCAAATCAAGCAAATGAAGCAAGAATTTGTTTATCAAACTAACTAAAACTCAAAATATATGAACTCAATCCAACTAGAAGAAAAGTAAATTTTGATGGAAGCCTATGAAGTATGAACCAAACTCAAGCCTATTTTATGTCAGAAAACTTCACAACAGACAGAAAAACCAATGTTTGCTTTACAAACTACCAGCACATTGAAAAACAATGGTTGTCTTTACATTCTACCTAATCAATGGAAGTTCAAGTGCAGATCCCGTGACTTATTTTAGGAGGGATTTAAGTAAAGTGCTACAGGGAATTAAATGAAATTATGGCTAAATTTCTAATTTAAGGCTTAAATAACAAGTGCAAATCCAGTGAATTCATTTCAGAAGGGACTTAAATAAAGTGCTACAAGGAATGACGGTAATGCCCTTGAAAACCCAGCATGTGAGGCACTTGATGTGCATTTTGACTGGAATTTTTCAAAAACAAGGTTGCATCCCGAAAAACCAACATACTAAGGATGCAATATAAAAAAAAAATTGTTTAGGTTGCAAGTGGAAAAGTAAAAAAAAAAAAAAAAAAAACTTCCGTATAGGTTGCATTCTGAAATTAATCCTAATAACAATTTATTCAAAAGATTTAACAAAACCAATACGAAGTCAATAATGAGAAGTACTGCTCTTGAGCACATAATTTATCTGGTATGATATGCCTCAATTTTTGATGCATGCGACAATCAATCCCAACTACCAAAAAATTATTTCGAAG
The DNA here is from genome assembly GCA_954870855.1 of Scutellaria minor. Lineage (NCBI taxonomy): Eukaryota > Viridiplantae > Streptophyta > Magnoliopsida > Lamiales > Lamiaceae > Scutellaria > Scutellaria minor. Next base: position 16,411,420 of record OX940729.1, on the reverse strand, counting down.
ACCTCAGAGCACTAAATTAATCATGGAAATCGAGGTAATGCATGTGGTCTATGGATAATCAAGATAAATATATCAATACCTTAGTAGGGTCAGAAAGTACTGCATATGCCTCTCCAATTATTTTGAAGAGTCTATCTGCATGTTTATGGACCTCAGCTGCTATTTCCTTCCAAGTAGCATCATCTGGATTTTCATTTCTCACCAAAGATTGACCGGCCTAATAAAAAAAATTATATTTATCAATGTGTTGTCGATTGTCATTTAATAGAATCGATCAAACACGTAATCCCTATCGGAGCCAAAAATATCAAAACCTTGTCAGGATGATATTTCAATGCTGCTTTGCGATAGGCCTTCTTAATATCAGATGCAGGAACAGATGGATCAACTCCCCTGGCATTCAAGTAGCAATCTGTCACTACATTGAGCAAGATACTTAAATTCATCCATACCAAAGATACAAGAATCATCATTAGTGTCCAGGACATACTTTATTTCGCCGGAAAGCAAATTAACCTTCAATTTCCACAAGGGCAGATGCATGGAAAGCATTCTGCTCTATGGAGCAGCGTGATCACAGTTCAGATAGAAGAACACATCACCATGCAAAACCAGGTGCTTATTCATAAGAAAAAAATGCGTAGTTGAACACAAAATACCCACAGCTTAAGGTCTTTCAATCAGTGATAGTTCATTATGTGTTATTTCCCAATAATTGAATCATTTTCACATAGGTTAGATGGAACCTCAGGAAAAGAAAAAAAAAAGTTAGAAATACACACACACTGTAGAACCTAGTATCACTAATATATCCTATAGAACATATTATCAAGGAAATAAGTTTTTTACTACCAAATAACTTCTATAATTACAGAAATCTATGTTTGTAAGGAAACCCTATTGTAAGTCCTGCAACTACTAGAAAATCAAAATTTAAGCCAGAAGGACATTTTTATCAGAAGCAAAGTATGCAACATATTTTAAAATGAATGGTAACAGAAGTATCTGAACATATTCAAGCTTCCAAGAAATCAAACATTACAAAACACTATAAACTATTCAGAAAGAATGCTCTAATCAATTGAAATGTCCATGATGGATGGTCTTGGATATATACTCATTCAACATAGATACTAACTACATTTTTTACAGTACAAAAAGACTAAATAAGTTCTTCATTGTTGTTCAAGATAGATCGATCAAATCTGTAAATAAATTTGTCACTGCACAAAGAAAGCTACTAAATTGACTGCCATATGTTCTATCAATAACAACAAAATAAACTTAAACACCATAAAGAAAATTACTTACAAAATGAGATACATATTGAGGGGAATCTCATTTTTTGCTGCTTCTTCCACTTCTGAAAGTTTTATTCTAGCTTGCCTAAGCTCATTCAGAGTATCCACTTTATCAGATTTTGGAGATTGATTTCGCTTCTTATCTACTTCTTCTGTGAGAAGGGATACAAGTTTCTGAAGATCTGCAACTGCTTGCCCATAGTCTCTAATCATCTCATATAGCATAGAACGCCTAGAGATGGCCTACATTAGAATGCAAATTAGTGAGGTTAAAGTTACAATGGTCAGAATGTTCAACAAGAATTGAATTATATTGTGTGCAGCATCAAATTAAATCAAAATGAAAATTAAATACTAATTGCCAAAAATTCGGCTAAACAAGGTGGCAACATGTAATACATATATTGCTACTCAAAGTAGAAGATTCCTTGGTGCCCTAGAGCTTGAATATAAAGGTGAAATTTCTTACACATACTACAAAAATGTAATTTATAAGTTTCTGTTAAGCTAAAGAGAATTTTCAGTAGCATATATCAATGTTCTTGTGCAGTAGACAATTCTGAGGTAAACCTTTCAAGAAACATTTCAATTCAGATCACCAACTTTGAGATATGACTCAAGTCAATGAAGATATCTTTCCCCCTTAATTTATAAATTTGACATCGAAAAGCATACAAAAGATGAATGAATCAACTACATTCCTCAATTATATCAGGACACCCAATGGACATCAGTAATGACATAGAACAATTCGCACCACTGAACAATGTTCTGGAGGCAGACCTTATAATAATTTCGATCAAGGGCAATGGCAAGACAACAATCTGCGATGGCATCTAAAAGTTGGCCCATAGACCGATATGCAGCAGCGCGGTTACAAAAACATATAGCTGCAAAAAGACGTGATTCAACAGAACATGATATAGCTGCAGTGTAATGCTCAACAGCTTCTGCATGCTTTGCTGATTTGTATGCGTCATTTCCTGCAGCCTAAATAGAAACAAATTGATTTCATCACAAGGAGAAAAACTGATTCTTCAATTTCATATGCATACAGTGGAGAAGAGGAGAAAAAGAGGAGGGTCCATGGAATGCCAGAAAGAGAGCATTACCAAGTAATTATTTTCATACCATAGTGTGTCACAATATATTACGTATATAAATGATAGCTTAAAGGGTACAATTCATCTCAAACAAGAAACAAAATTTACCAATTCTATTGCAAACACAGATATCTAAAGGAAAACTAAGCCAGATTTTGTGTACAATCATGCAGTTTTGCCAGTACATCTCCGCAAGCCAAGTAAAATGTGGTCAAAACGCATTTAAAACGCTGAACAGATGGAAATTAAGATCTTGCATCCTAGTGATATGCAAAAACAAGGAAAAGTCCCAAGATGCTGACAACACAAACATGTAACCATTTTTGGTTGCTAATGAGTTAAATTGTAGTTTCTTCATTTTTTTCTCTTTATTTTGTACCCCTTGTATGACTTATCACCCAGTTCCAATAAATGAAGGCCTGGTTAAACACCAACTGACTGATACACTTTCACTTTCCTCTCTAGATTTACTACAGGATCAAGTAAAATCAATGCAAGTCGAGAGCACCTAAAACGTAAATTAAAATAACCTAGAAATCTCAATCTGGCAATCAAGAATTAACATATTTCATGCTCAGGCAGATTAATTACTCATCTATTTATCAGGGTATATCAAGTAGGTGTAATGTGTAGACAGTTGGGATTTGCAAATACTAGACCTGCAACCTAGACAACCATAAAACTAATTAGTGGCATTCATATGTTTTTGAATAAATTATCCGCTACAATATTTTTTTCCTTTTCCAGCGGATGCTAAATAATTTTCTGTAATAAAGGAAGAAAGAAAATTCAAAATGAAGATACCAATGATATTTATATCATATGCGTTTCCAGAAACAATTCAGCACATCTCTCACAGGACAAAGTTCAATATCAATAATGAAAATGATCCGATCTCCTCTAACTGCATATGTAGCATAATCCAAGCAAACAAATTCCACGTCATCCAACCCAACTGGATTCATCTTGAAAGATGCAAAGAGAGGCCAAATTCTAAAACCTCGCTCATCCAAGAGAAATCATGAACAAACTCACCTTATGGTGTAACAACTCCCGAATAGTGCCAATCAGTGGAATTGTGGATTCCAGGGTCCTGCTTTCACTGCTGAAGAATCAAATAGGTAAGAAGAGCTATAAGCCAACAGAAAAGATTCTCTGGTTGTAAATAAAGCAACTAGTAGTGGGATATTCACATGTATACCGTTCAACAAGAGACATTTGTTCCTCTTGCTTCTTCAGGAAAACTAGGGCTTCCTCAAGTCTTCCCAAGTAAAAATAGGACTTAAGAATCAGTGACCAGCACCAGACCTTGAAGGAAGGAACCCTCTTCAAGTCAGAACCATGAGAATCCACTGAGTGGCTATCAACACCGGACATCAAAAGATTTGACCCCCCAGAACCAAGAATTTGCTCACAGAACTGAATCAGCTCTTCATATTTCTTCAGCTGTTAGTAAAGTAAGAGTAATATTCTTCAGAGATATGCAAATTGACAGTATAAGACAAAATAAGTACTTTACTATTAAAAATTATGTGCTGCTGAAGTTAAGAATCAGTTTCATTTAATGACAATACACACCATAAGAAGAGCATCCACTTTCATCTGAAGCAATTTTTCAGAATAAGAACTTATCGCCAAACCCTCAGAAATCAAACTAACTGCACAATCTATGTCACTTGATCTTCTTTGTCTCAAAAGCTCTGCAGCCTGATCCATGCATTCCGCAACTTTCTGAAAGCAAATTAAAAATGATAATAAAAGAAAGGGAAACAGATTATGTAATGGCTTGGATATATATTAACATTTTATAGTTCAAAGAGACACAAAGATGATTTGTCATAATAAATATTATGGAGCAATATCTATGCGAAGCATTACCACAGTACAACATCAATATACTATAAAAAAGATAACTTTGTTAGATTCAAGATTTTCACTCCTGGTCCCCATGTGAGCCACTATGTCAGTATTTTTCACAAGAAGGCCATAAAAATATACGAGTAGCAACGAATTTGGAAAGAAAGAGAATATGATAGACTTTAATAAACAAAATATTGCAATAAAACAGAGCTAATAGCCTAGGTTGCAGAATTACTCAAATGAACTCATATCAAATTTGCAAAAAATAAAGATTGAAGCAGTAGACCAACTAATGTAAAGGGAAATGTGAAGATCTCTGCTGACAAAAATTGCTCTATATTTTCAACCACAACTCTTTCTAACAGTTTCAACTGAATCAAACAGATCAAAGAAATCTGAAAACACATACAGCTTTAAGTCACCTTAAATATTTTAAGAAGAGTAAGTGCTCAAGTCTTGTTAAATATATTAGCAAACTCATATTTTCAACTTTCAAGTCTCCACTTAAGTCTCCACTTAGAAAATGATAAATTAGTTAAATATGCCAGTACCTTTTCTTATAGATATCATATAAATTTTGCTTAAGTTAGCCGACTATACAAGACAAACCATAAGTTGCTTAAGGCTCATATTCTTAGCTATTATCTAGTCCATATCCCATTGCCTATTTCCCATCTCCAGAACTTGGATACCATATTCATTGTTTACTTGTTAAGAGAACGATATTTAGATGATACAAACAACTTCATCGAAAGATAAATAAATTATATCCAGCTAGATATTGAACACTAAAAGAACTCACAGCTTGGTACTGAAATTATTCCGTTTTACTAGAAAATCAAAGGGTGAAAAGATCAACATAGTTCTAATTTTTTTTCATAAAATAATAATAATAGTAATAAATTGACAGGTTTTAATACCTTTGCCTTCTCAAGGCCCTCAGAAGCTTCCACCAAAAGCTTCCTGTCCGTAGAGGCATCAGGCCCTGCTTGCAAACAGTTCATAAAGTGCAGAGTTGCATTCTCAACTTCTCCTAGGGTAAGATAACAGCTGAAAATTCAAAAAAAGATGTTACAAGAAAGAGAGATAATTATGATCGTAATTGACAGAAAGAAAAAGTGAACACAACTTTGAAACCCATGCATTGAGGGCAAGAGGACAGATTTGTCCAAGAAATTAGTTTTTTCCATTAGGAAACTAAAAGGCTTCAAAACTAAACATTTTGATCCTTGCGCTTAGGGTCATGTTTCATTTGGCTTTGCTGTACTTAGTCCTCATATGGTACATAATTGACAAGGACTTCAATGCATTGGTGACAACAGTGCATCAAAAAGGTATAGACCACGCTAAAAAACAAAAAAAAAAAAAAACAAATGGAGAGCAAACGTTACAACTTTAAGAAATCACTCCTTTTATTATGATCAATTGTCATGAGCAATACTTCAAGTTCTATCAATAAGGCAAAAAAATACTAGTTTGATGCAGCTGGCATGGCTACTATATTGATGCAAAAGATGTTAGCCAAGAAATGATTAAGATCAGTGTTCTATTTATCAAAAATTCAACATGGTACCACATAGCTTTTCATTTTTAGGAGGGGATGGAGGGGTTGTTTCTGGCTTTAAAGCTAACTAATTGCATACTACTGATTTTTACAGTTTTCTCTTGCTAACACAAAGGATAACCAACAAAATTAAACAATAAAGTAAATCACTAGATAACTGCATCTTTTAGAAGAATAACCACATCAGTACCTCATCAATAAAGATGGGAGCCAAAAGCAACAAGAGCATGCCTTACCTAGCAGCTCGAACTTGCACCTTCAGGAAAGTAGGATCTATTCCAGAAGCTCTTCTACAATCTTCTAAAGCTTCTCTCAGTCTCCCAAGTGACATACGTGTTGCTGCGCGATTGCTATAGCATAACATCAAAGCCCTTAGAGAGCTTCTAGATGTCTCATTTTGGGAAATACAATTCACTCCTTGAGTGTAACAATCTTCAGCTTTTGAGAAGTCCCCCTTTGCATAGGCTTGATTCCCGCTAGCATGGAATAAAATCAGAAGCAAGACCATGTATCAATAATTATGAATATTTGTTCACGGAAAATCCCAACCAAACAGTCACTATGTAGGAGTTAAATGGGAAAACTAATCATACAGTATAAAAAATGCAATTCCATAAACATTCTAGAAAATGTGAATCATTATCCACACCTCAACCGCCATTTTTCACAGGATTCCTGAGCTGCAATTGTGGTATCCGTAGCAGAGTCTTTAGTTTTCTCAGACTTATCCATTTTTTGGCTTAACACAGTGGAGAAATTATCATTCTGACACTGCTCATTTTGTGGGAATGGAGATCCAGAAACTTCAAATGAGGATATGTGGGACGTTGCAAGTGGGAATTTAGTACTTGAAGTGGCAGTATATGAATCATTACGATGTTTGGTACAGGATTTCTTCTTCTTGGTGCGCACTGATGCTGAAGACTCACTCAGAGAAGAGGAAGATGCAGCAAAGTTGTAGTTACTCTGGCCCATCCCTGCTAAACATGTATCATATTTAAACTGAGTCTCTCCATCACTGTCTTGTCTCTCAATTCTAGTGCTGGAACTTACTTCGGTGTCTGCTGCAGTAACAAAGGAATCAGTGCTGTAATCTAACTCATCAGTTGCAGACTTGAAGCTTTCAGTCTCTGCCCCTGAAACAGCATCTTCTTCAGGACTATCAACCCTAATGCCTTCACTGACACGAGATGCAGATTCTTCATCCTGCCCTTCATTGCCTCTTATGTCAGATTCATTTATACGCAAGCCTTCTGTTGCAGAAACTAGAACTTCATCAGCCATGTCATTTGAATCTTTGGTGTACGATTCACCAAAAGAACTATTTCCATCAAGATGAGAAGAGTCCTCTGATGCCACAGAAGTCTCTCTCGAAAACGTAGTACTGGCAAGTGTTTCCTCATATGGAGAGAAGTCCATAGGCGAATATTGTTCAGAAGATTCAACACTTCCATGCAAATTCTCCTGAAATGCAAATTCATGCTGGAATTTCATTGGGACCTGAGCAGGTTTCTTGTATTTCCCCTTCTTCTTCTTTAATCCACTGTCTTTAGCTGATTCTCTCTTTGTTTCGAACTTTTTGTTTACACTAAATAACGACTGCGCTTTTGGATCAGGTGTCTTGAACTCCACATTTTGAGCTGCCGAACCATCCAACTTGCTAGTGAAACAAAATTCAACTTTCTTCTCACCACTGTCCACAGATTCAGGGACAACCCCAAATGGTTTCGCATGAACACCAATGGATGAAAACACCGGCAATGAAGCATTAATTTGGTTGCTGAAACTCACATGAGAACCACTATTCTTGCTCTCTAATCCACCCTGAAAAGGAAACCCTGAATTAAATGATCCAGAATTGCCCAAACTTCCATCATCCAAATTCTGCATGGTTTTAAGGTGATTAGAACTAAACTGACTGACATTCCCACTATCTTTGAACATGAATCTATCCTTTTCTCTAGAACCAACATCATCAACCTTCTCATTCATGGAGGTGTGCAATGAATCTCCAATTTTCAAATAGTTCATCTTATCTGGAAGCAATACATCCTTACTGTCACCTAAAGACTTGCTATCATTTCTCTCAAAGCTAAAATTCCTCGAGCCATCATGCTCATAATCCTTCACATTCAGTTTCTTCATCTTATTAGGAAGTTCTTCCGTGTTTCCACCATATAATTTACTAAAATGTTCACTTTCAATGCATAACCTTCTCATATCCTCAGGCAATTCAGAAACCACACTTTCATCAACGCCTCGCAAGCTATGATCTTTGCCACTTACATGTATATCACTACTACTTCCCCTAGGACTATTACTACTACCAATGCTTGCATCCGTACTATTCAAATACGCCTTCTCGCTCTGGATTTTCAATCCCCTCATTTCATCCACCACATTACTCGTCTCGAAATTACTATTCACAGCACTGTGGCTACTCTCTTTGGCCACAAACTCAAACCCACGACCCACATTCCGTTGACTGTGATCAAAAGCGGGTTTAGGAGAGCTAAGACCTGGATCAATACTAGCAGGGCGGAGGCCCGAATCTTCAAGGCCCAGCCCGACGCTCATTTGGGGAGCGGGCTGGAATGCGCTAGGTCGGTGGCCCATCAAGGGTTTCCTTACCTTAGCTAGCCGCGGCGGGCGGGAGAGGCCGACGGCGGGCTTCGAAGGGCCGATTGAGGGAGAAGTAAATCCGAAATTCGGATCCATTTGATTTGAGAATCGAGTGAAGAAGATATGATCGTCGTTGATGTAATTCGATGAAAGAAATTGGGGATGGAAAATCTGAGCTGGGGTACAGGATGATGGCGGTGCTCCGGAGTCAACGATCGCCGGCGACATAAGTCATCTAATCCGACGGTTGATGATGAACGGCGAATGGTGGTCGTCGGATTGATCACGAAAATGGGCGAAATTAGAAGGGACGAATGGTGGATTGATTTTCTATTATTTTGGGATCAAGAACAGTTTACAAAAAGCAGTTTCCTCCCAAACTCCTTTTTTTTTTTTTTTTTTTTTTTTAAGAAAATTACTGAGTTTCATTTATTTAATATTTTTATTGGATTAAGAAGTTACTTGAAATTGGGAAAAAAAGACAGAGAAAGTAAGACGGCGATATCCGTCTATTCACATGAATCATGCAAAATCTGTTTTTTTTTTTTTTTTTTTTTTTTTCTCTTAGTCTTTGTTTCCTTCCCTGATTGGAGAATTTTTGTATTTTACCAATGTTCAATTTTGTTAATTTTTGAGAAAATTGAAAATATTATTGTTAGAATTTCACATAAATTGAATATCAATTTAACTTTTATTTCATATGCTTTATTGAATTGTTATGTTTTTGGGTTTTTTTAAATAAATGTTTTTGGTTAAAACTCCCAACTTCGACAGTTTTATTATAGAATTGCAAATCTCGAATCACTTTATTAAAAATATAATGAATTTTTCTTTAAAAAAAAAAAAAAGTAAAGTTGCATTTCGTGCGGTGACTTTGTAAAGTGACAAAATATGTTTATAGCAATTTATATTACCATTTCATTTGTTCTTTTAAGGCCAAATAGTAAATTTGATCAATATCTTAAACCCAACATGCTTTTATAAATTAAAAATACTCTAATAAAACACAAAAACTCCTCTGCACCAGGTGCACGGATCTAAGATCCGTGTAATCCGGATCGATCCGATCCGAATCCGCGAATTTTTTTTTTTATTTTTTTTTTTTCCAGATTTTTGTTCTGACCTTTATGTTATAAATGTATGACATTTACGTTATAAATGTGTGACATTTATGTACAACTATCTCTACCTTTATGCACTGTAACTTAGGAAAAAAATGAAGATTTTCAACACAATTTATACTATGTACCTTTATGTGATATTAATGTGACATTTATGTTATATTATGTCACATTTATGTACAAATATTCTGACCTTTATGCATCTTTATATATTATATAAAGGTCAGAATATTTGTACATAAAGATGACATAATATAACATAAAAGTCGCATTGATATCACATAAAGGTGTACAGTTCAAATTATATTGAAAATCTTCATTTTTTTTCTAAGTTACAGTACATAAAGGTCATGATAGTTGTACATAAAGGTCACACATTTATAACATAAAGGTCACACATTTACAACATAAAGGTCACAACCTGAAGGAAAAAAAAAAGGCAAAATTCAAAAACACGCAGATCCGGATCAAAAACTGGGTCGACCCGGATTACATGTGCACCAAGTGCACACAAGACCAACCCCTAATAAAAACATACATTGGTTTTCTAAACATATATTATTACATGTTCAAATTACATTTTTTTAAACTTAATTGGACTTATTACGTGTTTTGTAACTAGATTATCAAGTCTGATTCAGACTCGTTTTGTTTTTTACATGTATCGGTTTTAATTGATTTATTTAATGAAAAACCTTCTTCAAATGACAAACCTTTGTTTTTCTTGAACAATTCGTCGGTAATTGAGAATCAATAAATTTAAAAACAAAAAATAATTAAAAATGAAAGGTTACCGATGGAATATCCATCGGAAAATATGAGTACAACGTCATTTTATAAGCTTACCGACGGAATCAACGACGGAATATTCCGTTGGCAAATATGTCGATCATTTTCGGCTAATTTTTATGATATTTGATATCTGAATTTTGTTCAAATAACATATTTTCAATTCTATTTATATTATATGAAGAATTCAATTTTATAAATAAATTTGATTCATTTAACACAATGAACGTACTAAATTTATTGGTAGTATGTTCGAAAATGAAAACCTAACATGTAAAATCGTTTGATTCACATAATTTGAAAACAGTTTCATCTACTAGTCGTGGAACTATCTAAACTTCTAATTTATACATGATCGAAATTATCTATCAATTACGATTAAGATAAAATTAGCTAGACGAATGTCAACTAATTAAAAGGAAACACAATAAAAAAGATAAAATTACCAAACGGACCTGAAAACGTCTAAATTTGGGTCAGAGCTCATAAATCATCGCAAAGCTATGAGTCTTATCTATATTGTCGTTCTGCTTTCGAAATGGTATTATAATAAGAAATCTGAGCCCGGAGCAAAAAAATTATGTCCGATTCAAATCATGCTGACGATCGCTCTTTCCCTTTTCTTTGGATATCAACATTATGCAAATGACATGTTATGATTATTAATACAATATAGCAATCATTAGTTTTAGGTTATTGGAAATAAAATCATCTAAATAAAAGCTTTTTTTAAAAACTGCTAAACCATAAATTTAGGGTTTTTGTAACGGATTTACCGATGGATTATATTCCATCAGTAATTATGCGAAAAAAAAAAGATAAAAAAATAATAAAAAATTATTACCGACATTTTGTATTCTGTCAGTAATTTTGTAAAAAAAATAATTTTTTTATAATTTTAATTAATTATTACCGATAGATATTACCGTCGATACATTAGCAACGGAATTCCATCGGTAAACATAATTTACCAACGGAATTTTTTTTGTCACTAATACCGACGGAAATTCCATCGGTAATACGTCGGTATTATGTTTTTTCAAAAAAAAATTGATTACCGCCGGATTTCTGTCGATAGATCGTCGGTAATTACCGACAGAATTGTCCATCCATCGGTAAATCACCGTATTTTTGTAGTGATAGTATCAAAAGCCTGCAACCTTACTTTTGAGCATTACAATCTTGATAAAAAAAAAATTCAAATTAGATTAAGTTCATGATTTTTCAGGATCCAATTCTTGGATAACTATAGAACTCATTAATCAATCTTGAATTCAATCAAGAGGCTAGAGCTATCAAAATGGGTTGGGCTCATTGGGCCAGCCCGTCCCGCACTGCCAAAATGGAGGGTTGGGCTAAGCATTTAAGAGCCCACCAAAAGGCGGGCCTAGGCGGGGCGGGCTAGCCCGCGGGCCAAGTGGGTTGGCCTGCCTTAAAAAATATTTATTTTTTTATTTTCTTTTATTTTACACATGTATGAAATATGTATAATAATAGCACAAATTATCATCTAATGCAAGTAATGATGTTTAATATATTAAATTTGGTCATTTATTTATATTAATGAAAGAATTTTAAAGAAATTTCTATTTTTATAAAAAAAATTCATATTTTACATGTAATTCAATGCATATAATGTTGAGTAAAAGGTAAAAAATATTATAATAGTGTCTTTTTTCTTTTAGAAAAGAAAATTAAAAAATTAAAAAAAAGGAAAAAAAGGAAAAAAATTACTAATCCCTGGCAGGGCCGAACGGAGATGGTCGGTTCTGATAGATTTTTTTTACTTTTTTTAGTTCAATTTTCAAAAGATTTTTATATATTTGACTAATTTGTAAGATGCCCATCATCAATTTAACATTCAATTCCTCAAAAAAATTAGAGAAACAATATCAAAGAATCAAAAAAGATAGAAAAAAAGAGAAAAATGAAGTAACAAAAGAGAGGTTAGTTCAAATTTTCTTTTTTTTTAAAGGGTAAAATAGGTATTTTTTATTTTTTTAATTGAAAAATATCAAAATTGGGGTAGACTTAGAAGTTGATGGGGTGCCTTTAGTCACTCCCTAAAGTTTCGGTTCATATCACGAATATCACACGCATTGGCTAGGATAGCCTTGATCCTAAACTAATATATAAACTGCAAAATATTGTCTTATATTGATCATACAACATACCACAAATATGTATATGAAAAATGGACTAATCATTCCACCCTAGATCATTACTCATTTGGTTACTTCATCCGCCATCTCTAACATGTCTTCATATTTGCGAACCATCGGTTGTTGCGAATGATACAAGTCATATATGATACAATGTTAACGATATCCTTTCATGAGTATATCTATAAAAAATACAAATAGACTAGAAAAACAAGAAATGACATGGAAATAGCAATGTGAAAAGGTGAAGCCGACATTCCTGCTTGCAACTTCACTTATTTTTATAGAGAACAATCCACTTTACTTTATATAATTTTTTGATAAAAACTTATTTACACCAATTGTGCATATTTGAAACTGTGTACTCGGCTCATCACGCATCCGCACGCACCATAAGGTTATGTACAAATTCGTCCAAATTCAATCCTAAATGTCATACATTTATGTAGTTAGCATACTTTCATATTATGTTAGTCATACCTTTTAGATTTTTAGTTGTACTTTAACATATTTTTAGATAACTATTAATACCTTTCAAACTTTTTAGTTATATTAGTCATACATTTTAGTTATGTTAGTCATACCATTTAGTTATATTAGTTGTACCTTTATATATTACATAAATGACCTTTATATATTACATAAATGTATGAATATGTTGATATAAATGTATAAATAATATCACATAAAGGTATGAGTAATATCACATAAAGGTAAACATGTACAACTTGTGTCGAAATTAAGGTTTTTTTTTTTTTTGAGTTAAAGTATTACATAAAGGTATGATATTAGTATATAAATGTATGACTAATATAATATAAAGATATGACTAACATAGTATAAAAATGATTTTTTTTAAGTTGAAGTATTGTACTGAGATTATGAAATCTGAACATAAAGGTATAACTAATTGTAGGGCTAGGATTCAGAGTACAAGACACCTTATCAACTATTACAAGATGTATAACCTAGTACAAACAAACTAGGAACAAAACCAAACAAGATAAAAAGAACAGAAAAATGAATAGAAAAGATATCACCGAAGAACTGGAGTCAAACACACAGATCTGTGTTTATAGGCTCAGTCCCCACAAAGTCGAAGTTCAACCACAAAGATCACCCAGACCGGCGGTAGCACCAAGCGACCACACAACGACCAAGATCCTCACCGGAGAAGACCAAGAAGCCACTCAAACCACCACCACTTTTCACACAGAAAGATTAAGGTTAGAACTCTCAAAGGTTTTTCGTGTTTCTCTCCAAACATGGAGCCAAGCTATAAAGCACAAAAGGAAGGGAAGAATAAGGAAATGGGAGCGTTCCCATGGTGAAATCGTCGGGATATAGAATCGGAGATAGGAGAGAGAAGAGGGAGCGTCGCGGATAGGAGAGAGAGAGAGAGATCTAGGTTTATGGTGAGAGGAGCAGGGATGCAAATATATATATATATATATATATATATATATATATATATATATATATATCCTGATCAACGGCTAAGATAAAAACATAGAGATTGATGGTCAAGATCAAAGAGCAGCTTAAAGGAGAGTGGGCTTGGGCTTGGGCTTGAGCCGAGGAACATTGGTCCAGGCAGCACAGCTTGGGCCGCCAGAGCCGGCCCAATATGGTCCAATTACAACACTAATCTATACTAATATAAAAATAAAGAAGTTGGTACTATTTACAATTTTGTCATTTTCCCTCTTCAAAATGTCACATCAACAATAAAATGACTGATCTACCCATGACTTTTTTTTCTTCCTTATTATATTTCCAATACTCACTTTGAGATAATAAAACATTTAATAAGGAATAATAAAAGGGGGCAATTTTGAAAGAATGGGGAAAAATGTTTCGTGAAATTCTATAGTGACAAATATTTTGGGACAAATCTCAAATGTTAAATAACAATTATTTTGGGATGGAGGGAATATCATATTTAATATAAATTAATAAATAAATATAACACTGTTAAATAAATTAATATATATTTATATGTGTATAGTGTGGAATCATATGTCATTCTAAATATTTTTTAGATTAATATTGTTAGAAAATAGGTGCACTCAACAATGGGCAGTAACCTAAAGAATATAGAGAAACAATAAATAAGAAATAAAAATATGTGACTTATAACAGAACGTAGTCTATTACAAGAATGCAGCAACAACAACGGCAAGTTGAGTAGAGAAAAGCCCTATTTTCTTAAGACGAGATACACCCAGGGTAGTGCTCATTGGATCGTGCGTATTGTCTCCCAAAGATAAAACGACTTCGTCCTTGAAGTAGCAGCACCGCAAACCTCGAGAGCTCCAACGAACTTTAGGTGTTTAAGAATTGAGCTTAATGTATGTATGAGAAAGTTATGCAAATTTTCACTTGGGTGTTCTTAAAAAATGATGCATGATGACTTCTATATATAGGTCTCCAACATGGGGGGTTACACTTGAAATTGATGGGAATTTACTGTTCAAAAACGAATCTTTTAAAGCAAGTTAATGGCCCATTCAAAAACTTGAAACGGTCAAAAAACGCTCATGGCGCTGCATTCTGCAATACGGCGTTGCATGCAACAACATGCTGCATTCCCTTACTCGACACTGCCGTCCTTGGTGCTGCAACCTCGGCCCAAAAAGATAAAGTAGATCGGGTAAAATCCGAGCCCTGGTAGGGCCGTGCCGAGCCCCGTGCGCTTGTGTGTTGCACAAGCATACTACTCCAAGAGTATATTAGTTACTAAGCATTTTTTTATGACTTAACTTACACTTGCATTTTCAAGGTCCATCTTCCTACGTGGGATAGTTAAGCTCTTTTCCCACACTCAAGACCTTTCCATTTTCATTTCAAGTGGCCAACTTTGATGCTTAATTTATCATTCACCAAAAATTAGTTTTGAGCGATTCAACATGTGTCGATTATCTACTCCAAACGTAGATTAATCTTTTAGCATCTAATCCTTATAAGGATTAACTCTTAACCACTTAATCATTGATCAAAGTGGTAACACCTACCACTTTTATCAACCAATTTTCCAACAAATATTTGTATTTCAAACATGTAATACCATCAACATTGTTTAAAAAATATTAATATCCTTTACCAATATATTCTAATGATGAAAATATTATCAAGTATTCAAGTATAAATATCCAATAAATAAATATAAATTTCAACGTTTAGTTTATGCCTAGGATTTCGTATCTATTTATATGAGAGCATGTTTTGAATTTAGATGGCTCGGCTTGATAATTTAAGTTATGAGTTTAGTTTCTAATTAAGTTATTTATTTATTTATTTATTATTATTAGTATTATGACTTAAACATTTAGATTTTATGCTGAAATTGATTTGTACCGTTCAAGGTCGGGCTATAGCAATTAATTTATGTGATTTTCATGGTGGAGTGATTCACTATCTGTTATTTTCAATGTTAAGCGATATTAAAAATATCTTTTTTTTTTAATTCAATTTATTTTAAAATGAATGTTAAAATACATGATTGACATTGTTTGCATCAAGATATATATATATATATATATATATAATTAAATAGTTGAGTTAATTTGAAATTCATAATTGATACTTTTAATGTTATTAATTATAGATTGCCGAAATATATAATAAACAAGATTATTATGAATTTGATAGATATTTAATATATAGTTAAGTAAATTAAAAAAAAATTAATTGTTAAATACTTTATATCTTCAAAATGCTTATAATTAGTTACACTGTATTATCAAATAGTTGACATTTACTACATATTATATTACAAACCGTGCATTGCTCGGGGACAATTACTAGTATAATATAAATGTACGACTAATATAACACAAAAGTATGACTAACATAACATAAAGATTAGGGGGAAAAAATGCGGATCCGAATCGGATCTGGCCCGACCCAACCCAACCCAAGTGCATGGATTTAAGATCTATCCATCAGTTACACAGAAGACCGGCTCTAAATTTTTAGGACCACAATATTAATTTCACTTTTACCCCAACTTCGTCAAAAGCAATTTGCCATTAACACCAACACAAATGTAGCCCGTCCAATGCAAGAGTGGACTACTGGATTGCTAGTAAACTTGAAGTACTCCTGGTGTATAGTTTAGTGTGGCATATAATGAAGCCATGAAATATGGAGGCAAGGGTATACTTGGTAATCGACCTGTTCAAGTAAGCTACTGCTCTCTGTGTTTGTACCATGATTAATGGGTATTGCTACTAAAAACACCCCACCATTTACTGAGCACACCCCAATTTAACAAATTTCAATTGAGAAAATTTAAAATATCAAAAAATATATCAATTTTATTCTTTTGAAAATTTAAAAAAAAAAAAAAATTAATTAGACCCTACTCTCTCTTCCCTCTTCATCTTTCTCTAAATTCCTTGAGGAATGAAATTAACTAATTGCATTTTACTTTTTTTTTATTTATGATTTTCACATAATTTTTATATAATTAACTATCTGTGAAATGTTCAGTCATTATGTTGGCAGCTCATTCCTTAGGAAATTTAAAAGAAAGAACATCAAAGAAACAAGAAAGATAAAAAAAATAGAAATGAAATGAAGTGTTGGGGAAGAGAGGGGATAGGGTTTAAATTTTTTTTTTTTTAAATTTCCTAAAACATACAAAATTGATATTTTTAATTGAAAATTTTAAATTGAGTTGTGTTTAGCAACGGGTGTGGTGTGTCCCATCCTTGGTAGAAAGGAAACCGACATTACTTCTGATATCTTTAGGAGGCTGGGCCTTTTTTGAATTTTAAAATGCTTGTGACGAGCATGCTGTAGCTTGTATGTCCTATGATTTTTCATCATTCATCTCGCATTATCTCTGTCCTCTTTGTGTTAAATTGAACTTTATTCACCATTCTATAGTTTGGATGATTATTTGTATATTAATATGTAATAAAGTTGCATCATCATCCTTTCCATTGCCCTATATAGATAATCTTTTTAACTTATTTAAATTTTGAAACATTTCTGATTAGTTTGTTGGAAAAAGTTTATCATCGCCAAATTAGTGTCACTACTGCAAATTCCACAACAATTTGCTCTGACTTGCATCCTAATTTTGAGGTTGCCTCTTCTTTGGACAGACTTCTAATATCTGAGGGACTCAGGTTTTTGATGTTACTTGAGCAAAGAAGAAGAAGAGATGGACATTCATATTAAAGTTTAACAAAAACATCCAGGATTCCAATCTGCTCATCATCAGAAATTCTACGAGAAAAATGCGTAAATTTATTAATTTTTATTTTATAAGGGTGCATCAGAAACGTTACATTTAAAATTTTCAAGTTTTTAATTGTATAATTTCGAATATCTAGAAAAAAAACCATAAATAATTTAGCAGTTGAGGATGATAGGAGAGTTAATTTCATGATTCAACCCATTTCAGTGTGCAAAATTTGCATGAAGTCATGATGCTCTAATTCAACAATATATTCCAAATGAATACGACCAACAGCTGGTAAACCTCATTTCTTCCTCATGAATCTCCATTTTAAATACAATCACTATTCATCTCTCTATTTCCAAAAAACAAACATGAAGATCACAATTGTGATGAAATGCTGTAAATTCTCCATGGAAGTAGGCACCAAAGAACCCATCTTAGAAATCAAGAAAAAGATACAACACTCTCTCGGCATCCCCGTCGACTCACAAACCCTCACAGTCTGCGACTGGGAGTTGATCGACGGTCTTGATTTAGACGACTATCCACTCATCTCCAACGGCACAACCATCCACCTCTCATCAACAAACCCCCCACAAGTTCCCCCTCACATTGCCAAAATGAAGATCGCCGTCAAATTCTCGGCAAGAAAGATCGAAATCGAAGTCGATAAAACGGACACTGTCCGGAGCTTGAAGGAGAAGATCCACATTGTGGAAGCGACTCCAATGAGGAGAATGACATTGCTCTTCAATGGGACGGAAATGGAAGATGAGTATCGGAGCTTGAATGAGTACGGTATAGAGGACAGGTCGGAGGTGACGGTGTTTCTGAAGACGATGAGCCGGGTGGCGGTGGAGCCCGCATCGAGAAGGGTAGGGTTGGTGGTGCAAACGTCTTCGAGTTTGATGAACGGGGCGAGGATTCCTGTGGAGATGAAGGATACGAGTAGGGTTGATGAGCTAAGGCAGTTGTTGGTCGGGACGAGGATTTTGCCGATGGATGAGTATATATTCATACACAAACAGAGGATAATGAGGGATGATTGTAGCCTTCGTTGGCATGGAGTTGAGAATGGTCATATTCTGTATGTTTTTAAGGGAAGTGTTAGTCGTGATGGCGTAGTATAATTGTAAGAGTCATGATTGAATAATTTTCTTATTTGTAGTATGGAGCAATTATTTTTAAATATACTAAAGAATAAAACTTGTACCTTGTCACATTCATAAAGAAACTAGAGAAGATGAATTAGGAAACCTTATATTAAGTACACACAACAATACCATCTTCTTGATATGGTGGTAGACCAACAAATTTATTCACCTTAAAAAACAATATATATATATATATAATAATAATAATAATAATAATAATAATGGTTTGAAAATAACAGACATAAGTTGAATAAAGTGGCATCACACATGATTATTATTGCTCGAGCAACATAAAGATACAATGCATTTAGATAGCATATATCAGTCTCACAAGGTAAGAATTAAATGTACTTGCTTGAAGTGAATTTTAGGCCACCATAAGATAACTTTATCAAACAGGGCATTGGATAAGTATTATGTCTTGTTAATCTGCCAAATGGAAGTTGAATTAGCAATAGATTGGTCCCAAGGATCATCACAAGTAACACCGCGTAGGTTCATTAATCAAAATTTTCAACTTTCTACGGGAAATACTTGTGTTTGTCTTTTATTAAATATTTTATGTGAATGCGATTTAAAATTTATGCAACGTGTTGTGAGGAACTTTAATTTATTATGAAATATATGTTGTGATTATGATTTATGCATGAAAACTCACAATTGGCCAGAGTCCAAACATCAAAAGTAGATCCTCAATTATGTGCACCGTGCTCAAAATTGTTTTATCAATCCTCATAAATGTTTTTATGCATGTTTTTACTATTTATCTTGCATTTACATGTTGTATTTAATGTTTATCGAGCTCGTTGTTTGCTCAGACTATGTTTATTACCAACCTCCACAACCCCAACCTCTTAATAAAAAAATTATTTCTCTCTCCTCCACATACACAACCTACAACACTACCCAACCTCTACAATTTTCACACTTTATCAATGACTCAACCCAACCTATAATAATTATTTATTTTATGATTTAATAATTACATTTATTTTATAATCAATTTTTTTTATTATTTGAAATGTGTACGGAATATATTAAATTATATGATATTCCAAATTCGTAATTATAAAAAAAAAATATTTGATACACTTAAAATAAGTTACAATCTCAATAACAAAAATAAAATTACAAGAATTGAAATACAAAATTATAAATAAATAAGTAAAGCTACAAATAGATAAGTAAAAAAACAACAATGCAGAAGATGAAAATTGCATATTTAATTATCGATGCCGAATTTTTGTCATATATGCTCAATCAAGTCGTTTTTAAGAGCGGTGTGAGCTTCTCTGTTGCGAAGTTGCTCCCTATTGGTCATATAAGTAGATAGGCTTGCAATGCGGTCAGTAGAGTATTAAAAACTTTGATCATCATCTATGGGATCATCGATAAGAAATTATGTGGGATCATAATAAGTTTGGTACGTCTCTCGTTCATCCTCCACTATCATGTTGTGCATGATGATATAAGCCATCATAATTTTTCCCATCAAACTTTTATCCCAAACAAGACAGGGGCGTCGAAGAAATGCGAAACGAGCTTGTAGAACTCCAAATGCTCGCTCGATATCTTTTCGTACTGCCTCTTGGTGTTGAGCGAACAACTTGTGTTTTCTGATTACTGGAGAAGTAATTGACTTAACAAATGCAGCCCATGAAGGATATATTCCATCAATTAGATAATATGTCATATCGTTTTCCCGACCATTCACGACATAACTAACCTTTGGTGCTCGACCTTCCAAAACATCACTAAAAACTGGAGATCGATAGAGTACGTTAATATCATTGAACGAACCTGGTATTCCAAAGAAAGCATGTCATATCCATAAGTCATATGATGCAACAACTTTCAAAATGATTGTTGGTTTTCCACTTCTCCCTCCATATTGTCCAGCCCATGCAGTAGGACAATTTTTCCATTCCCAATACATGTAGTCAATATTGTCTATCATGCTTGGGAATCCACGTTGTTCTCCGACATGGAGTAGTCTTGCCAAATCTTGTTCATTAGGCTTTCTAAGGTACTCGTCACCAAAGCAAGAAATGACACCTTCTACGAAATTCATAAGAGATTGCCTTGTCACAGCTGCACTCATTCACAAGTATTCATTAATAGCATCTACTGATGTCCCATATGCCAACACCCTCATAGCTCCAGTACATTTGTGTAATGGGGAAAGACCTTGTCTACTAGTGGCATTAAGTCTCTGTTGAAAATATTTGTCATTGACAGTAACAGCCTCCATGATACGGAGGAACACTGATTTTCGCATGCGAAATATATGTTGGAAGATCTCAGGAGTATACGTTGGGTTGTCAACAAAATAGTCGTTCATCAAACGTTCCTGACCAAGCTCGCGTTGCCTTTCACAATACCTTCTTCTAGCTCTAGGAGTGGGATCTTCTTCGTTCAAATTAAGATTATTTAAGAGCAGATCCTCGGCGATGCGATCTACGTGGCGATTCTGATGAGCAACCCATTCTTGTCATTCATCAAATGCCGTAAATAAAGAATTGGAACTTGAATAGTTATCTAGTGATTGATTTTCATTGTGAGACATTTTGAGAAATAGAATGGGTAAAACTATTGGATATGAAAATTTTCTTCTAAGAGGATTGAGCTGATATTAGTGTACGTTTGATGAGAGAATATGAGGGGGTATATAGATGGAGATCAATAATGGAAGACAAGTGCATGTGATCAATAATGG
Source organism: Scutellaria minor (assembly GCA_954870855.1). NCBI lineage: Eukaryota > Viridiplantae > Streptophyta > Magnoliopsida > Lamiales > Lamiaceae > Scutellaria > Scutellaria minor. Next base: position 16,389,834 of record OX940729.1, on the reverse strand, counting down.
AAGACATGTGCATGTGATCAATAATGGAAGATAAGTGCATGTGATAATTTTGCAAAGTGGAGACAAGTGCATGTGATCAATTCTACAAAGTGGATAAGACAAGTGCATGTGAACAATTCTACAAAGTGGATAAGAAAAGTGAAAAATAGAATAAATACTAATTAGAATAAAAATTACAGTTCGATTTAACAAAAATCACACAAATAAAAAAGCTTACAAGACAATACTAAAACACATGCCATTAAATAAAAAAACTTACAAGACAATACTAAAAATACTACTTAAACAATGACAACAGATGACGTCTCATCTCTTCTTCATCTGGGGATAAGTGATCCTTCGCCAACAAAGCCATCAAAAGAGAGTGTTTCATCTTCATTTTCTCTATTTCCATTTTCTCTTTTCCCAGTGTGTTGAGCACTTGAACTTTTGGATAATCTGAATTGTTTGAAAAAATATTTGGGTTACTTGGATCCATAATAGAAATTAGGAGAAATAATAGAATATGATATAAATTATGAGAGATTATAGAAGATAGTACACAAAAGAGATGATTTGAGATTGTGATTCAAAATGTATCAATATTAGTCTCTATTTATAGAGAAAAAAAAAATCACGAATTTCGGTAATTTTTTTATATAGATAATTGAGTGTATAAAAAAATATCAAAAAAATCACATAAACCAATCATAGGTTGACAAGTGGCAGAATTTTGGATAATTTGATAAGAAATGTTATTGGAAAGTGTGCACAACATGGGGGTGGTTTGCTGCCCGGTTGTGGAAAATTTTCTGAATTTTTTTTTTTAATTTTTCTTTGTCTTTATCTCAAAACCGGTTGTATGACCTTATTGATAAAGGTAGTCTCACCCCTTTATAAAATCTAATTTTTCATAATAAAATACTTGGACTTGGACGTGGAGTGGATACGCGGCGGCTAGTTTCAAGTAAATTTGAGTTCTCTTTATTTAATGAAAATACATTTTTTATTCCATATTCGTATTGTTAGGATCTATTTTGACGTTCTTTCATTTTGAGATTGCTAGTTAAATAATTAGTTAAGCTCATTGTTAAAGTTTGGATATTATCGGCTTCACACTTATGAATTTGTATTTATTTAAGTCTTGGTTAAGACTTTTAAAACAAAATGTTTTTCTATCTTTTTCATTTCGTATTTAAAAATCTTTAAGTTGTCGAAATTGTACTTTATATAAGTTCTGGAAATCTGGAATGTTACATTAGATTTATTTTGGTAATGGGTCTTTTTAATTAAATTTCATAATTGTGGCTTCATAAATATTTTAGTAATATTCTTAGCATCATTTAGTTCTAGATTTAAATAAATATCACAAAATCTCTTATACACCAGTTACATTGATCTATATCCATACTATTCAGGTCGATCGATCCTACCCGACACACTCTCCCACGTGTTCTATAGATGCTCACACTCTTAGTAAGTTTCCTATCAACATGTTATTTTTTGAGTCATTTGCATTTACTACATTCTTAATAATACACACCTACGTACAAGGATGTAGGTTCATTTACTGTAACTGTGATACCCAAGCTTCTCCCCACTTATTGGTCAAAATATTTCATGCATTATATGCATCTCGTGTCATTTATGTATTACATGTGATCTTGCATTGTTTTTAAATATTAAATTATTTATATGCTCTTACATGAAATCCTATCATAGTTGGTTAAAATATTAGTAATATTTTAGTATATAATGTAAAGTATTTGATTAATAATAATATAAATTCATAAAAAAAAATAAACCTAAAGTTGATCTTATATATATATATATATGCATGCAATATAAAATATATATATATATATGCATGCAATATAAAAAAAAAAATATATATATATATTAAATATGAGTGTGCGTGTGTATATTTATATAATATGAAAAGGTTGAATGAATATTATAATGTTATAATATGAAAGTGTCGTGGCATATGTATATACGAAGCCATTTTGGTTAATATTAATGTAAATATCCCTAGTTTTGCGTGCATGTGAATGAATGAAGTTTCATAACATTTGTCATATTAATAACAGTATAATAACAAAAATTATGTATATATAAAAAAGAAGCTTATAAAGAAAACTAGTAAAAGGCGGTTGCATATATATATATATATATATATATTTTTGTATTTAGGCTCCTAATATTAAATTGAAGAGGAACTGTCAAATTTAATATGAAGAAAGTTTGAGCGGTCAAAATTCTTGAAAATTCAGGTAAGTAGAAATTTATTATAACTACAAAGTATAAAATAGTATTTTGTGAATTGTTTGTGTTAATTGATGATACATGTATACTACGTGTTTTACGAGATTTGATTTGTTGTTCAGTGGCTATAGTAAAATAAATGAACCTGCAAATTCAATGATTGTTATGAAATGAATTTGATAGTTGAATGGTTATTGTGGAATGAAGTTGTGAGTCCTATCAAATGATATATTTTGACAACAAGGGGATGAAACTGTACTTTTGGGTCATATTTATATTGGTCACGTGGTGTTGTGTGCATGAAATTGGTGTTGTGTGCACGAGGTTGGTGCTATGTGTACGAAATTGGTGTTGTGTGCACGAAATTGGTGTTGTGTGCACATGATTGGTTATGGTTGGTGTTGTGTGCACAAAATAGTTTAGAAATGAACTAGTTAAGTGTTTGAGTGGGAGATTAGAAATGAAATAAGTGATTCGAGAAGTGGATTCATGGGAAGGAGTTGTAAATAACCATACTATCATGCATAATTTCTGCTTACTGAGATTTATCTCAAGTAATTTATACTTTGTAGGTAACCATGATGATGTGTAACGTTATGGACGTACCGAGTAAGCTGTGGAGCTCCTGCAGGGTTTTGAGCACTCGTGTACATAGATGATGACCTGTTGGACATGATTGTGGTTTATGCTACTTTTGCTTTAGATATTAAGTCTCGTTTAGATATATTCTATATTATATAATATGATGCGTACTAATGGGTTAACATGAAAATTATTCGTGAGTTGCTGACTTGTTGAAACTTCTTTTATATGAATGTGAACAGTGTAGCATCCCGGATCAAAATGAGCATAATTGATTAATTAAATATTTAACACATGACTTAATAAGCATGTGCGTTTATTTTGACTGTTTAATTTATTACGTGCGTTTCAGATACGTGTTTAATGCACGTTTTAGATGGATAATTTTCTTGGACATGGTATATAGAATATTTTTATACCATTAGATGCGTATCGAGAAAATGAGAAGATAGAAACGAACTAGGGGTCAATCGGAGACTTGTAGCACGAACGGCGACGAAAGGGGCAAAACCCGAAGATTCGGAAAACCGAAAGATATTTCCGGTGAATAGTAAATGGAGACTTTTCCACCAATGAACAGTAACGAAGATTTTTCTCCCGATGAACAGTAGCGGGATATTTTGGTGAATAGTGTTATTCGGATTTTCTATAAATAGGGGTGGTTTTGATTCGAAAACCATCAATTTTCCGAACGAGCCGAAAGCGACAAAAATGAGTAAGTCTCTCTCTGCTCTCTCTCTCTTTCCGGGTTTCTGTCTTCGGCACGCCACCGCCGGCGGCGTCGCCGGCGCGGCGACGCCGCCGGTGGCCGGTGGTCGATGGTCGGAAAATCCAATGTTGTCGGATTCGACCGATTTTTGCACACGACATTCGTCTCGACAGGATGAATCTAGGATAGGTCTCGGAATTCAATTCTGATTTCTCGTTCGCCAGAAATGATGAAAAATGGTCTCCAAACCCGCTTTCTCTCTCTTCCTTTCCACCTCGTTTCTTCTCCGTTTTGGGTAAACTCAAGCTCTAAGTTGAAGCTCTCGTCGAGCCCGTAACGAAATTGGGCTCGGATTTCTGAACGGATCTCTCCTCCTCCGGCAATCGCCGGTCAAAGATCCGGCCAATCTTTCTCTCTCCTCCCTCCCTCTTCTCTCTCCCCGACAACTTCCTTCTCTCTCTCCTCTCGCCGGAAAAGTTGCTGGACAGCGGCTGAGGGTGTGTGTGATGGGTTGGAGGTGATGGCCGGCGACTGGAAGTCGCCGGCCGGAGCTAGAAATAGGCTGGAAGGGTTAGGGTTGCATGGGGTTTGTGAAGTGTGTGTGTTCGCTGATGTTGGGGGGGTTGTTGGTTGTTGTTGATGATTGCCGGCGACAGGAGGTCGCCGGCCGGGGTCCTAGGCGGTGGAGGAGAGTAGCCGGCGGCAGGTGGCCGTCGGCCAAGGGCTGTGGTGCTAGGGTTTAGTGTGTGTGTGAATTTTGCATGCGTGTATATATATATATATATCTATCTATCTACTGTTGTGTGTGTTGCGCGGCTGGTAGGGGTGGCCGGCGACTAGAGGTCGCCGGCTAGTGTTCCGGCGAGGTCAGGGGGTGGTGGCCGGCGTCGGGTGGCCGCCGGCCAAACTGATCAGCGTGTGTTGTGTTTGTTTGCATGCGTGTGTGTGTATAACCTACTGTATGTATATGTTGGGGGTGACCGGAGAAGTCGCCGGCAACGGGGGATCGCCGGCTAGGGTGCCAGGAGGTCCGGGAAGTGGTCGCCGGCGACGAGAAGTCGCTGGCCGGAGGTTTTTCAAAGGATTTTGCGGCGAAATTTCGAGCACTATTCACGACCGGATTCCGGCAAGGGATGGCAGGAGGTGGTAGCCGGCGGTGCAAGGTATCCGACAGACCTGGTGGTGGTGGCATACGGTGCCGCCGCCGCGGCTGGTGGCGCCTGGAAGAGATCTGAGACACGAGATCTGAGACACGAGATCTTTGATACTCGCTACTCATGTGGTAACCACCGAACGAGGTGGGGGTAACTTCTAAACTCTATGTGTTTACTGTTTTCCCTATTTGATATTTGAACTATTGAACTCTACGTGTTGTATTTATATATTGTGTTTGTCTCACAATAGTGTGATAGGGTTGGGCTGAGTGTCCGATTGGGCTAAGTGTCCATTGGGCTGCGTGTCCATTAGTGAGTCATGGGTTAAGTGTCCGATTAGGCTGAGTGTCCATTGGGTTGTGTGTCCATTAGTGAGTCATGGGCTGAGTGTCCATTGGTGAGTCATGGGTTGTGTGTCCGTTTATGAATCGAGTTATGTGTTTTGTATTATATGTGTTGTGTTTAATTGCTGAATTATTATAACTGTTTAATATGTGATCGGCTTATAAATAATAAAATTTGGAAAGTATCCCCACGAGTGTATTCAACGCACTCACCCCTTATTCTGTACTCACACTACAGGAGAAGAAGATAATCTTGACGCGTAGAGAGATGGGTGTCTTATCAGCTATGTCCATCTTCTAGTTTTATATTTTAAAGTTATGTTGCTCGTTTGTAAAAGAAAACTGTATTTCTCCTTCTTTGTAAAAGATCCTGATGGTTTATTTCCGCTGCTTTGTTATGTTGTTATTATCGGTATTGAGACCGATGATTGTCGGTATTGAGACCAACTGTTGATATACGATTGTATCACTTCATTCCCTTATCTTTTTCTTCTGTCGTCTTTTTCTCATTCTTGTATAGATCCTGATGTTTTTCCGCTGCGTAAGGTTCTAAACTCTATTCTATCAGTTGTATCCGATGTTTCAAGTGCACCCTTTCTTATCCTCTCCATTTTCTTTCTATTTTATATCATGCTCGTCTTCTTCCCCTTTCTTTCTTCACGCCAAAAAATGAAAAACTCTGATATTTTTACCAAAAGTGTAGCGCCCCGGATCAAAACGAGCATAATTGATTAAATTAAATATTTAACGTATGACTTAATAAGTATGCACGTTTACTTTGACTGTTTAATTTATTACGTGCGTTTCAGATACGTGTTTAACGCGTGATTTAGACAGATAATTTTCGTGGACATGGTATATAGAATATTTTCATACCATAAGATGCGTCTTGGAAAGACGAGAAGATAGAAACGAACTAGGGGTCAATCGGAGACCCGTAGCTCGAACGACGATGGAAAGGACAAAACCCGGAGTTTCGGAAAATCGGAAGATATTTACGATGAAATGAAGCGAAGATATTTACGTGAATAGTAATGTTGAAAAGTCAACGGATGAATAGTGTTTGAGATATTTTGGATGAATAGTAAAGGAGATATTTTCGGTGAATAGTAATTTTGCGAATTCTATAAATAGAGGCTCCTCCGATTCATTTTTCACCGTTTCTCCGAACGAGCCGAAAGCGACGAAAACGAGTAAGTCCTTCTCTCTCCTCTCTTTCTTTCCGGGTTTCTGTCTCCGGCGGGCCACCGCCGGCGCCGCCGTCGGCGCGGCGGCGCCACCGCCGGCCGGTGGCCGGAAAATTCAAAGTTGTCGGAATCAGACGATTTTCGCACACGACGTTCGTCTCAATGAGACGAATCTAGGATAGGTCTCGGATTTCAAATCCGATTTCTCGTTCGCCGGAAAACGGCGAAAAACAGCCTCTTACACCCTAACCCTAACCCTTGTGCCACCTTCTCTCTCTCCTCTGTTTTTTCTCTCTTCTCGCCGGAGCTGACGACCGGAGGACCGCCGGAGGTAGGGTGACCTGCTGGAGGGCCGGCGCCGCCGTGGGTGGCGGCGCCGGAGAAGGACAGTGTGTATATATGTGTATCGCATGGTGTGTGTGTGTTTGAAGGTGTTATAGTGTGTGTGTGTTGTGCTCACTGTTGGGGCGGCGCATGGTGGCGCCGCCGTGTGTGAACTGATGGCCGGCGACGGGAGGTCGCCGGCGAGGCTGTGGGGAGGGTGGCCGGCGACTGGAAGTCGCCGGCCAAGCAAGAACCGTGGGTGTGTGTGTGTGGTACACCATACGCTGTGTGTTTGTGTGTGTAACTTGCTGTGTGTGTGTGTGTGCTCGGCGGTGGTGGTGGCCGGCGACTGGGGGTCGCCGGCCAAGGTGAGAGTGATGAGTGGTGGTCGCCGGCGGCAGGAGGCCGCCGGCCGGAGCTGGGAAGATCGGTGTGTGTGTGTGTAATACGTAAGTGTGTGTGTGTTTATGCAAGAGGGTGTAAAGGCTGTGATGGTGGTTGGGCTTGGCCGGAATGGGTTGCCGGCGACGGGGAGTCGCCGGCATAGGTGTTGGGAGTCGTCGCCGGCGACGGGAAGTCGCCGGCCGGAGTTTTGGTTGAAGTTGGGATTTTCGAAAAACTGGGCTTCGAAGGTTTTTGCGGCGAAGATTCGGACACTATTCACCGCCGGAATCCGGCGATGGACGGCCGGAGGTGGTAGCCAGCGGTGCGAGGTATCCGGCGAGGTAGGTGGTGGTGGCTGGAGGCGGCGCCGCCGCACCGGGCGACGCCGGGAAGTGGCCTGCTCGAGCAGGCCACCGTCGGGAAGATCTGGGAAGGGGCTGCCGAGAAAACTCGGCAGCCAGCCGAGCGAGCTTACCCGCTGCCGAGAAAACTCGGCAGCCGTCGGGCGCCGGGAGCCGCGCGCGCACCGTGCGCACCCGTCGGGTGCCGACGCGCACCCGACGCCGTGTTTTCGATCCGAACCTCGTTTTCTTTCCGTCGTCCATCCGTATCGAGTCGTCGCTGACGAGACGTCATTGACCGAGGGTCGTGGGCCCGGTCAAAGTCAACCCTTTGACCAAAATTACCATTTTACCCCTAAACTTAAAATGCTCCGTTCGAGCTCGTTTGAACTCCGATTGAGCTCATTCTTTTTGCGTTGCGATCCTTATTTCAATTCCTATCTTCTCAGCCACTTGGGCAGATCTGACCCTCTCATTTCTTGGACTCCAATCTTTAGATCTCTCGATCCGCCGCATAGTTAACGATCGTACTTTCGCTGGAAACGTTTATAGCTTTAATTATACTTTATTTGGGATCTAAGGAACGTCATAACTTGTGTAGGCTACTTATTGAGTTGAGCGTTGTGATATCGGATCCTTTGGTACTCGCTTGGGAAATCTGATCCGCCGATACTCGTTGTTCACGTGGTAACCACCGAACGAGGTGGGGGTAATTTCTAACTCTGTAACTGTTTACAGTTTTCCCTATTTCAAAGTATGATTGAGAAGTCCTAAATGATGAGACATATGTTATGATTACGTGATCATGTTATACTGTGGCAACGTGGCTGAGTGTTATATTCCTGGTATGTATAACTGTTGACTGTTATAAGATGCGGATGTTATTCCCCACGAGTGTATTCAACGCACTCACCCCTTATTCTGTACTCACACTACAGGAGAAGAAGAGAATCTTGACGCGTAGAGAGAGGGGTGCCCTATCGGCGGTGTCCTTTGTCCGGTTTTGTCTTTAAAGCTATGTTGAAACGATGTTCCACGTTTTGTAAAATGTTAACTGTATTTTCTCATCTTTGTAAAAGATCCTGATGTTTTTCCGCTGCGTAATGTTTTAAACTCTCTTTTATCGGTTGTATCCGATGGTTTAAGAGTATCTCTTCTTGTCCCCTCCTTTTTCTTCTATTTTATATCATGTACGCCTCTTTCCCCTTTCTCTCTTAACGCCCAAAAATGAAAAACTCTGATATTTTAACTGAAAGATTTCGGGGCGTTACAAAAAGATTTTGGGGCGTGACAAACAGGGTATTGTTGGGTATGAAATAATGTTATGTTGTTTAAAAAAAAAAGGTTTTTAAATTGTGTTATATTTAAAATTCATTCTATGTTCGGTTGAGTAAGTGTGGTCGTGACACTAACAATATAGATATCACTTTAGTTCACATCGCAATCTCAACTGGTCTTAATGAAGTTGGTCTCCTTTGTACTTGATGCACATATATTCAGGTCGGGTTTGGATTGATCCGGGTCCACGTCTATTTTTTCTTATCCTAACATTTATACTATATTAGTCATACATTTATATTATATTAATCGTATGTTTATGTTATATTAGTCATACCTCTATGTACAAATATCATACTCTTTTTGTAATACCTTAACTTAAAAAAATAACTGCTGACCTTTATATTAAATTAGTCATTTTTTTATATTATATTAGTTCTACCTTTATGTGCAAATATCATACATTTATCTAATACTTTAACTTAAAAAAAATCAATTTCGCCAAAAATTGTACATATATACCTTTATGTGATATTATTCATACATTTATATGATATTATTTCTACGAGAAAATTGGTGAAAATACCCCATATAATACCCCTAATTATGACCTTACCTTTTAATTTTTTGAGTTTTTAGAATACCCTATATATTACTCTATGTTGTCGAAAATAACCATTTACCGGTAGTAAAAGGTAATCAGCCGGTCACAATCTAATGTGGTCGATAAATACACATTTGAAATTTATTTTTAAGGTTTTTTTAATCTTATATCAATGTCATTTTAGAAAGGGGTATTTTTAACAAAAACAAATAGACATATGAGGTATTTTCGGAAATATAATAAAAATAAGAATTTATTATTTTATTAAATCAGAAAATGATTTTAAAATATCCAAAAATCAAAGAAAATGTAAAAAAGAAAAAGAAAACATTAACTACATAATAATAATAATAATAATAATAATAATGTCACGCCCCATTTTCATACTTAAAATATCAGAGTTTTCTTGTGGGCGTGCAAGAAGAAAGGGAAAGAGACATACATTTTAAAACAGAAGAAAAAGATAAAAGATAATAGATAGAATTACATATACAATACATCAGCACTGGCCGAAATAAAATATTTTAAAACTTGAGCAGCGGAAATACTCATACAGGATCCATCAAAATCAAAACAGTATAACTTTACAAATGTGAAATATTTAAAACATTGTTCTGGCATCACGTTTTAGAAATGCAAAAAGAGGAAACTTGATATGACACCCTTCTCTCTATAAATCCTGATTCTCTTCATCTCCTGTAGTGTGTATACAGATAGGGGTGAGTGCGTTTGAATACACTCGTGGGAGTAATTTCATAATTCAAAGTTCGTTAAGCAATTAAGTCATTCTAACATTTACAAATACAACGATTAGACACAGCACGTAGAATGCATAGCACATAACTTAAATGCACACAGCTGAAGATAGGTGCGGGAGCAGCCCGTCTTATCCTATAAATGATTTTTAATACCGTTGGTGTTTTTCACGGGCCACCAGTCTGTTGGTGCTTTTTACGGGCCACCAGTCCATCCACAACGTAATCGTGGATTTCCTCATTTAACATATTCATAATGTATGCATGGACAAATAAAACACAACACATAACCCAAGGCACATAATGTTCATCATATTCATAGCGATCAATAGCATTCTAATAACATCAAGTTTACATGCATGTGTTCGTTCATCATTACTCTACATTAAATATAGAAACGTAAAGCAGTTAGAGATTCGAAGTTACCCCCATCTTGTTCGGTGGTTTACCATATGTAAAACAGAATAACAAGTTTTAGAGTGGTTGTTCCGATTGAGAGCCTACACATGTAAAGATGTTTCTTAAATTACATTATTATGATAATTAAACATAAATTAATTATATAAACTCTCTCGATGAAGAAAAGATAGGGAAAAAAAAACGAAACGAAAGCTTTAGAGATCAAAAGAATGAAGAAACGAGTCTAGAAGGTTAAACATGTGATCATAAGGTGAAACGAATACGATTAGGGTTTGAACGGAGGAAAAACGAGTTAAAACGAAGGAAGAACGAGCTTAAACGGAGCGTTTAAAGGTGTAGGGGCATTTTCATAAATATCAGAAAATGGTTGACTTTGACCAAAACCTCTCCCCCGTCCCCTCACACACTCCCCGACTCATGACTGACTACTTCTCGTCGTCGATGACACGACGACACACACACACATGACTCCTGGCGTCTGCCTGGTGCTCACACAACGCGCTCAACACACCACCTGGCGCATACACAGCGCGTCTACACCCACCCTGCGTGCGCACAGCGCGCCCACACACAACGCCCGGCGCGCGTGGTAGAGACATATCCCCATCCTGATGCCCGCACGTGTGCTCACACACGCAACAACAGCAATGATGGCACTGCAAGCGCCACCCCTAACACCTAACACCGGCCAGCGACTTCCCGTCACCGGCGACACCACACCACAGACCTCATCGGCTCATCCGTCGCACCGGCCAACACACAGCACGGTGCCACCACACACGGTGGCGCTCCCAAACATGCATACAAACACACACACAAAACACAACCATGGCCGGCGACCACCACATCCTCGGCCACCACCACACACAGCCACAGTGGCGCTCCACAACGCCGTCCCCCAACGCACACACACTGCCAGGCGAGGAGAGAGAGAGAAAGACAGACGAGGGTAGAAGAAAGGAGAAAAAAAAAAGAGATGAGAGTGCCACCGCCGGCCATGCCTCCGACGACGGCGGCGGCAGCTCACAATAGAGGGAGAGAGAGAGAACAGAGAGAGAGAGTAGCGGGGAGAGAGATGAGAGAGAAAAGTTAGGGTTTGGTCGGGTTTGACCGACTATTTTCCGGCGAAGGAACGGGCTCGTCGAAAGCTATAAGTGATGCGAAAATCGGCCGAAGCTAAGAAAAAAGTTCCGGCGTCGACGACAGCGCGGCGGCGGCCGGTCGGAAATAGATGAGAGAGAACAAAGAGAAAAAAAGAGAAAATATCTACCTTTTTGACTTTTTGTTTCGATTTATGATTTTGACAACTCGTTTCGCACTATATATACATATATATTGATTTTTCGTATTTCTTCGTAATTTAAGCTACGGGTCTCCAATTGGCCTCATTTTCGTTTATTTCTTTTCTATTTTCAATTATGAACCTTCTAATAAAATATAACCTATGTTTTTCGATTAAACTATACTTCTGATAATTAATTATGTATTATATCATTTTTCTGAAACGCACGTCATTAAATCAAACAATTAGGGGTTTAAATATTTAATTCGTCAATTATGCATCGTTTTGTCCTAGGCATTACAAATAATAATAATAATAATAATAATAATAGAAGTTCTAAAACTATATTTTTTTTCTAATTTTAATATATTATTTAAGTAAATATAAAAATATAATTAAGTTAGAAATTTTTATTTACAAAAGCAGAAATTATATTAAATATTTAAAAATCAACAAATAAAGACAAAAGATTAATTTTCTTTTTTTTTTAAATAAAAAATTCTAATTTTATTATATATATAACTTTTTTAGTAATACTTTATTTTTATTTTTAAGTGTTTTATCGATTTTATTAATTTCTTTACTTTTAAATAGTTCATCAAATTTATTTATGTTTTTAGATATTTTAAGATAATTTTCCAATAAAAAATCTATTTCAAAATCTATTTGCTAGATTTATTTTGTTGGTTTATAAATATTTTAAAATTACTATTAAAATAAGTTATAAATTTTAAAATATAATTTCCTATTATTATTTTTATTTTCTTATTAAAATAGGTTTAGTAATTTAAAATAAGATGATTTTTGTAATAAATATTTCTAATTGATTATATTTACTAAGTAAGTATTATAAATTTTATTTGTTAAATTTAATTTTTTTGAAAAATAATTTTCATAATATAATAATAAATATTGATTATTATTAATTTATTTTAACATTTTTTTCTAAATTTTTTTATTTAGATAATATAAAATATTTTTATGATTTTTTAAATAAATTTTCCGATATTATATTTTTTATTAAATAATATTTTTACTTTTATTTGTTACTTTAATTAGGGATAATATATGGGGTATTTTCATCAAATTTTTCATGACTTGGCAACAAAAAAAGGCTGCAAGTCACGAAAAAAAGGTTTGAGTGTGAGATTTGATAAAAAAAATTAAAAATAATATCCATGTTAGAATTAATCGGACACGTCAGCATGTAACTGGTTATTTCAACTAAATGGGTATTGTTGGCAAGAATGGGTAACATACAGGGTATTTTAAAAAACACAAAACATTAAAGAATAAGGTCATAATTAGGGGTAATATACGGGGTATTTTTGCCGTTTTTCCCATTATTTATACATTTATATCAATATAGTCATACATTTCTATAATATATAAATGTACAACTAACATAACTAAAATGTATGACTAACATAACCAAAAGGTGTGACTAATATAACTAAAAGGTATGAAATATATTAATGTATGTCTAAGAAAATGTTAATGTACAACTAACATCACTAAATATATGACTAACATAACTAAAAGATAAAACTAATATTACATAAATGTATATCTAACATAACATAAAAATATGACATCTGAAAGCGAGTTTGTACGAATTTGTGCGCGAATACCTAGATGCGTGGCGTCGTGTCAGAACGCATGATGAATCGGGCTGACGCGAATGCATGGATCTAGAATCCATGAACCAGGTGTATAAAAGTTTTTGTTGTTCTAATGAATTAGCTAGATATCATTTACCTCCCCATATTTCCCCGTCAATTAAGGTTTAGACGTGGCAAAAATAAATAAATAAATAAATAAATATATATATATATATATATATATTCAAAATTGCAATTTTTTGAATCTAGCAAAAAAATAATAATAAAAATACCATTTTTTCTAAACATGAAATTTAATCATGACCTTTTTAACTAAGAAAAAAATTAGAAATTTAACACACTATTGTAATTTGAATCACAATTGTATTTTTCGAAGATCATGAAATTAAATAAAAAAATCATGATTTTAACATACTAGTCATTTGAATTTAAAAAAATATTGCAATTTGACTTTAACAGAATTTGCTTGCATGTGAACGTGGATCGTGGGTTAAAGTTGTGATTTTCTTTAGTTAAGTTCAAAAGGTCGGGATTAGAATTGTAATTTTTTAAAAGACGATATTTTTGTTAAATTAAAAAATAGTTTAATATGCATTTAATTTTCTCATTAACTTAGGAGGTTGACAATTTAGACTAATAATTTTTCGAGCTGACAATTTAGACCAATAGCTTGTAAAATTTCGTGAATTTAGATCAATTTCAGTCCAAAAATACCAATTGGGCCCAAATTGCACCTGAATTGCACATGCTTATCCAAATTGGGGCATTTCCTAAGCTTTTGGGTCTAATTTACTGATATGGATTGAATTCCTCATTTGTGCCCTAAATTTGAGTAATATTTTTATATGTGACAGTCATATTTTCTTTTTTAAAATAAATTAATTGCCAAAAAAATATTAAAAATAAAATTACATGAAAATATTAAAATAAACAAAAATTAATTGTTTTAAAAAAATTATTTAATAAATCTATCAGAGAAAAAAAATTACATCAAAATAAAAAAAAATTGAAAACATAATCAATAAATTTGAATGTGACATTAAAATTTTAAAACCTAAAAAGAAAAATTGAAAAAACAATTTTAAATAAATGGATAAACACGAAAATAATGATACAAAATCATATTTGAATATTTAATTTTATATTTATATATTTTTGCTAATTTTAGAAATTTTAAATTCAGATTCAAAAATAAATTAATATCAAAATTTTAAATTTATTTTTAATTTGAATAATATTTTTAAATAAATAAATTTATTTTTTATTTTAATATTAATTTATGTTAATATAAATCAATATTATGCATTTAATTTTAATTAAAAATTTAACTTTGAACTTAAGTTTTCTGATAATTAGCTAAACAACATTAATATAATATTAAATATTTAAAATATGTTTTTTTAACTTTATTTTCATATTTATCCATTTCTTGAAAATAATAATTCTGAGTTTTTTTTATCACTTTGTAAATTTTTAAAGTAGTGTTCGGATTTATTTGATTTTTATTCAAATTGAGCATTTCAAATTTATTATATTACTTCATTTGTTAATTTTTTGATTATTGATGTAATTTTCGGGTTTTCTATGAATAATCTACGATTTAGTAATAAATTTTTAAATACAATTTTACTTTTATATTTAAATTAATTTTTTAAAATTTATATTGTTAATTTATTATTTAAATTTTTATTTTATAAATATTGGTTTCTAGTTTTTTTTAAAAAATATTATTTTGGAATACAAATACTTTAATTCTATAAAAAAACTCTCAATTTTTCTTCAATAATATGTTTTTATTTATTTTAATATTTTTAAATGTATTTTTTTAAATAATTGTTTGACAATTAATGTATTTTAAAAGAAAATTTGTTTGTCATATGTGGAAATATGACTCAAATTTTAGCCATACGTGAGTCAATCCAAAGTACCAATTTGGGCCCAAAAGCCTAGAAAAAGCAAAAAATTGGATATGTATGTGCAATTCACATGCAATTTGGTCCAATTGGTGTTCTCAAATTAAAATTGGTCTAAATTCACAAAATTTTATAAATTATTGGGTTAAATTGTCGGTCTGAAAAATTAATAACCGAAATTGCTAAATCACCTAAGTTATTAGGTAAATTAGATATTAAACTCATTAAAAAGTTATGGATTAATAGATTATAATTTTGAAAAATGTGCATGGTTTTTTTTTCTTGTTTGTTTGCAATTCCACCTTTAAATTATGACAAAAACTTTAGTGCACCTGGTGCACACACTCTAAATCTATACACTCAGGTCGATGCAGCCCACAACGCGTAGCCACGCGCCCGTACGCGCCCGCACGCACTATCAAGTTGCGGACAAAATTTGCCCAAACATGCTCCCAGGTGCCAGACCTTTATGTTATATTAATTATACCTTTTAATAGTGTTAGTTATACATTTTAGTTATGTTAGTCATACCTTTAGTAAGGTTAGCTGTACCTTAGCATTTTTTTTAGACAGACATATTAACCTTTCATACCTTTAGTTATAACAATCATACCTTCCCGTTATGTTAGTTCTACTTTTATATATTATATAAATGTATGACTATATTGATATAATAAAGATAAAAGTAATATCACGTAAAAGTATGAGTTATATCACATAAAGATAAACATGTACAAATTGTGGCAGAATTAGGGGTTTTTTTTAGAATTAAAAGTATTAAATAAAGGTATGATACTTGGACATAAAGATATGACTAATATAACATAAATGTATGACTAACCTAACATAGGGGTCAGGACAAAAAAAGAAGTAAAAGTGTGTAGATCCGGATCAATCCGCACCCAAACTCGACCCGCGTGCATATGTGCATCAGGTGCACATGAGTGCTACTCTTAATATATACCCTTTAATTAGTGACTCATTTTATTTAGTTCAATTTCTTATGAACTCAAGTTTAATTGTGAGAATCAAACACTAATATAAAGTATGATATAATCTCGATGTAGTTGGTTATATTTTTTAACTAAGTAATATTCGTTCGCCAGATGAAATCTATTTAAATGAATAGGGAACCCAACTTTTAATTATTACAAATATTCAATTTCCATCAATATCATCGGTGATGTTTAATAAAACTTCAAAGGGGGTACAAGAATTAGGTTCTTGTAAAAGGGACAAATGGAGAATTAAAACTGAAATAGAAGCTTCCATCATATATAACTTCATATATTCTTATAATATGAAAGTGAGAAAAGGGATAACTTAATTAAACACACGAGATTCGCATTTGCCCTAAGCTAGTAACTTTCAACTCGTTGCTACCATTCTTTCAATTGACTATTATGCAATATAAGATCTTTTGTTTATTGGCATTTAATTATATATTATATCTATATATAATTTATAGAGTGGTTGGTTTTGAGAAAGATTTGTTGAACTATTTTATTATATCTATAGTACTTGACTATTTACAAATGTAATTCAATATACAATTTGTAAATTTTATAGATTAATTGATTCAATCAATGCATAGTTTTCAATTCAGATTAATTGAATTGCGAAGGTTATGCGAGCAGATCATAAAGGTTATGTGAATATAACTAAAAGATTAGACGAATATAACTGCAAAACTAGGGTTTGGGTGGGGATTTAGGGCGTTTGGGTGTGCGATGGGTGTGTGGGATGCATGAAATACATTGACGAGTCGGGTCGACCCAGTTGTACGGATCTAGGATTCGTGCACCTGGTGCAATAAATAATTGTGAAAGTTTAAATATATATTTATCATGTCAAGATTAATCTATATGTAATTAACAATAATGTAACATATATTAATCATCAGTAATATATTTTCTTTGGGAGTATATTTATAAATAACTATATATAAGCAATTTTGTGTTATTTATATTGAAAAAAGTTTAAGGAATATCACTTAAAGGTTATGAAATCTGTACATAAAGGTTATATTAATATAACATAAGGGTTATACTCCTATAATATAAAGGTTACATAACTTTTATGTTATTTATAATGTAAAAAGTCTAAGTGATTTTACTTAAAGGTGATGATATATGTATATAAAGGTATATGTATATAAAGGTTATACTAATATAACATAAATGTTACATAATTTTTAATTATGTTATTTATATCAGCATATCTTTATGTGATATTATTTATATCATTATTTGATATTACTTAATACATTTATATCAACATAATTATAGCTATATATATATTATTACTTATACATTTATATCAACATAAAGTCACGCAGGGAAGATACAAACGAAAGCCCCAAAACTCAAACACGAGATGAAATTCTAATGAACTCCACGCTGTATTGACGGCAAAGAGAACAACCCTATTTTCTTATTGGTGATCAAAACATCCTCCGACTAAGTTCTCTTAAAATACTAATGCTAATAAAACCCAAAATAATAGTCTGACCAAAACAAAAAATAACAAAATAGAAAGTAGCAGCAAAGTAAGGAAATAACAGCAAGAATTATCCATATTTAAGTCAAGCAAGTCACACACATGATTTGTCCACAAGTAAACGATCGTGCTTCGTCATGTAAGCAAATGCGATCTCGTCTCCATCGTAAAGGTACATATAATATAATATAAAATTAAGTTTAAATAATGTATTACATGTTCCTGTAATATAATGTAAATGCAAAACTAACATAACATAAAATTATAAATGTCATTACTAAAAGGTGGTATTACATATTTTTCAGGACACATGGGAGAGTGTGTGAGTATAGACATTTGGATGTGTGGGGGTGAGTGGAAAGTGGTCCTGATCGGATCGACTTGGGATTGCACATGCACCAGTTTCATAGGAATATTTGTGAATTTTTTATTATTTCCTTAGTCTATTGATGGAAGATTAAAAAAATTTAATCTAATGATTTAAATTGAATATGGGTGAGTTATATCTCAAATGTAATAGAGGATACAAACTAAGTGAGTTATATCTCGACTCAAGTGAAACTCAAATTCAAGCTAATTGGTTCATAAATGATATAAATATATATACTAGCACAATACATGATTTGTTACACGTGAAATATTATACTTTTGAAAGGAATAATAATATAAACTTTAAAAGTACTATTTTTTAAGGAATAGAATTTCATTAATTACAATATTTGAAAAAAAAAAAATTCAATCAGTAGTTAAAATTTGAAATAAAATGTTTACATGCGTTCTATTTCCAATAAAATTTAAAAATTTAAAAATAATATATTGGCTAATGATCGACAATAAAAAGTTATTTATATGTTTTAGTCCAAAGAGCAATGATATTTGTTCCACTCATTCGAACTCTCTTTGCGTCAGCTAGCAAAACTCTTCCTCATTACCAACTATACAAAACCCAAACCCACACTGCCACCCTTGAACACTACAGTATCGATGTTAATCTTGTTCATTCACACGTGGTAGTTGCCAATACTCACTATTGATGCACGTTAGAATCCTGAGGTATTTTTTTTTTTTTTTCAAATATCAAGCTCGGACAGATGATTCAATGTAGTAGAAATGGTAGACAGATATATTTTTTTTTCTAGACATTAGTAATTTTGTTAATTATCTATATTAATGTGTAGGAGCTTAAATTCAAGTATTCTCTCTAGTGTCTTTATACATCTCTTTTATAATATTTATTGTTGGAAAATAGTCCCGACAGAGGGCAATAAGAATGTCGAACAGAAAACAGAAACGAACTAAACAAAGCAGTAAGTCGAGTCGAGGAAGGCCCTCTCTTCTTAAGACAAGATACACCCAGGGTAGTGCTCACTGGAACCGTGCGTATCGTCTCCCAAAGATAAAACGACTTCGTCTTTAGAGTAGTAGTACCACAAACTCGAGAGCTCTGACGAACTTTAGTGCTTTGAGAATTGAGCTAATGCAAAGATGGAAAACAATGCAAGAGTTTGAATTTTCGACGTCGACGTGTCCAAAAATGATGCATGATGACCCCTATATATAGGTCTCCAATATGGGGGGTTACATCTGAAATTGATGAGAATGTACTGCCAAAAAACGGGTCTTTTAATGCAAGTTAATGCCCCGTTAAAAAATAAGAAACAGTCAAAAAACGCTCATGGCGCTGTATTTTGCAACATGGAGTTTGCAGTATTTTGGAGTATCTTGTTGCATTTCAGCTTACTAAGTAAGCACTTGCAGCATTCCAGCTTACTTAGTAAGCATCCCAACTTACTAAGTAAGCACTTGTAGTATTCCCTGCACTTGCTATATCCCAACTTACTAAGTAAACTCTGCTTATTATCCAGCTTACTAAGTAAGCTCAACTTACTATCTCAGTTTGCTTACTAAGTAAGCTCCAGCTTACTCCACTGCAATCATGGCCCAAAAAGATAATACGGATCGGGTAAAACCCGAGCCCCATCTATCTAAGTCCAGCCCAACGTCCAATTAGTAAGGACCAAGGCCCACGGTCGAGGTCGGGTTCGGACCCGACCGAGCTGGGACGGGCCGGACCGAGCCGCGCGCATGTGTGTTATACAAGCATACTACTACAATAGTATACTAATAATTACTAAGCCTCTTCTCATGGCTTAACTTATACTTACATTTTCAAGGTCCATTTTCCTATGTGGGATAGTTAAGCACTCTTCCCACATTCAAGACCTTTCATTCCCATTTCAAATGACCAACTTTAATGCTTAATTTGTCACTCACTAAAAATTGGTTTTGAACGATTCAAAATTCCTTGATTATCTACTCCAAACGTAGATTATTCTTTTGGTATCCAATTCTTAAAATGACTAACTCTTAACCACTAATTATTGGTTTTAATTGAACATGCCACCCACCACTTTTAACAACCAATTTCTAACAATCCCTCACATGAGTGGAAATTAATGCATGAATGCAGACTCAAAACTCAATCCTCAAGAGACCGCATTGCATAAGGATAAGTGGCTTTTGGCCTTGAACCTTCCATAGTTTACGTCGTCGGATGCACCGGCGGCTTAATGGACGTTATGCCTTGAACTACTCCACCTTCGTGTACACCAAGTCAACAATGCTTGCACAACAAAGCCTCAAGCACCTTTGTTCTCATGTTTTTGTCCTTTTCGGCCATGGACACATCTTTGGTTCATAAGTATTCATTAAAAACGGCTACCATTTCTCACTTATATAGGTGATATCCATACGAATATTCTCCTCGAGGTGTTTTGGAATCATTAAAAGCCATAAGACTTAACCTCATCACGTTTGTAGACTTAACACTTGATTTACTTTCTAGGGAATGATTTTACATTTTTTAAGTGTTCTCAACTAACTTTCTTAGTTTAGTTTTCCTATTGAACCATGTTCTTGGGATCTCCAATCCACATGGTTGGGTATCCACTTAGAAAGTTTTCAAGTCGTGGATTTTAATCTCATTTCCCTTAGCAACTTATTCATTTGATCTCGATTTAATCCTTTTATCAAAGGATCGGCCAAATTATCTTTAGATTTCCCGTAGTCGATCGACATCACACCGGTCAAGATCAATTATCTCACGGTATTATGTCGACCGTATATGTCTCAACTTACCATTGTACATGTTATTCATTGCCCTATCTATGGTAGCTTGACAATCACAATGTACCATCACAATCGGAATCGACTTATTCCAACATAAAATATCCTTGAGAAAATTTCGAAGCCACTCGGCCTCTTCTGCCGTCTTATCCAAGGTTATAAACTCGGATTCCATGGTGGAACGTGCTATGCACGTTTGTTTTGTGGATTTCCATGACACAACTCCACCACCTATATCGAAAATGTATTCACTCGTGGAAAATGAGTCATTCATGTCTGAAATCCAATTTGCATCACTATACTTTTCAAGTACGATGGGATATCTCGAGTAATGCAAACCATATTCAAGAGTATATTTTAAGTATCTCAAGACTCTCACGAGAGCTTTCCAATGCTCATTACTTGAATTACTCGTGAATCTACTCAACTTGTTCACCGAGTATGCAAGGTCGGGTCTCGTACAATTTGTTATGTACATTAGACTTCCTATAACTCTTGCGTATTCAACTTAAGCTATAGACTCACCTTGGTTTTTACTCAAGTGTATGTTGAGCTCCAAAGGTGTTTTGATGATAGAATGTCGTTTTCTGATATGTGGAAAATATGTGCAAATTAGTGGTGTTTAATGTGAGATTTTATGGTCGTTTATTTGGTTGAATGCACTATTTTTCTACATATACGTGAATTGTGTCTCCAAATACTTCATAAATTATTTTCTTGATTATTTTAGGAGAATTAGAGAATTTTTGAGTCAAGGAAGACGAGTGCAACAAGATGTGGAGTTAATTGGGTCATTCTTGATTCAAGAGGCCAAAGTAAAGTTGAAGAAAGGAGATGAGTGTGCCTGAGCCCATTTAATCAAGGGTCAAAGTGTGCAAGTGGGCTTTAATTGAAGAGTAAAGGAAAGGACTTCGGCCGAAAATTTAAAAGAAATGAATGATAAAAGATAAGGCCTATTCTTTTTGTTCAGGGCAAGAGTCACGCCACCACCAGCCATTACACCCTATATATATGAGACTTTTCCTCCAAGAAAGGGCACTTCTTTTCTCTATTATTCACAGTTCACGTAAGGAAGAGATTAGGGAGTTTTAGAGGGAAAGAATTTAGAGAGTTAGGATTGATATTTCTATACTTTATTTTGGAGATTAATTTACGATGGATTTCTCAATTGCTTTGATGGATTCAATTTCGAAGATGCTCGGCTAAATTCTCATTTTCGGTTAGTAGAGATGTTTGAACCCCGTATATCTATTTATTTTCTAATTAATCCCGTATTTCCTTTCGATGTTTGATTGTAATTGATTATGTTATCTGTGCATAATGTTTTCAATTATTATTTCTTGATTTGGATTGACCGCCTAGGTTAAGTATTTGATAATTAATTGCTAGAATCTTAAATCACAAATCCTAATCGTTGTGGTTTAATTTTCATAAGTGGTAAACTAGAGGTCGTGCATCTCTAGGGTAGCATAATCCTAGATTATCGAATCGAGCATGTGTATTCGGAGTCTAGTTCATCCTATTGTCTTGGTGATTAATGCATTTAATGAATTAAATCTAGAGAGCTTATTCTAGGTTATTCAATTGAATAGGGTTAATTAGAGATCTTATCCTAATTTAACTAATCTTAAGAGACAATTTGGTTTAACAGAGTTTGTTGTTAGACTAGGGATGATAATTCCATGATAATCTGAGAGAGGGTAATACATTGATTATTAGGGAATAATTGATATCGGGGGATAATTGAACTATTAACTGAAATATTTTCATATATTGATTATTTGTTTAATTTGCTTTCTAGGTTTATTTTATTTAATTTAGTGATAGTTAATCAATCTCAAAACCCCCCCTCATAATTTGTTATTTGATTGAATTGAACATAGGTGACATAGTTAATCATCATTCCTCGTGGTCTTACTTGCCCTAGCTACTAGTTGGTTAGGTTATGAAAGAAATTAATAATTTTATCACGTCGCGACAGCGCGGTCGTTTTCACATCCATTTGGTGAATTTCAAGATTGTACAAAGCAGCAATCGCTAGAAGCACACACATCGATGTAATTCTCGTTACAAGTGAATACGTGTCGAAGAAGTCATCTTCTTCTCTTTGTCTAAAGCCTTTGGCTACTAGACGAGCTTTATACTTGTCTATGCTTCCATCAGGCTTATATTTTCTTTTTAGGATTCATTTGCATCCTAAGAACTTACAACCAGGAGGAAGGTCAACTAACTCCCATATGTTGTTTTGTATGATGGAATCGATCTCACTATTGATCGCTTCTTTCCAAAGTGGAGTATCAGGGCTCAATAGAGCTTCCTTGATCGGCCTCGGTTAATCATCCAACATATAAGTGATGAAATCAGGACCGAAGTTCTTAGCAACTTTTGCTCTTTTGCTACATCTAGGTTCCTCTAATAATAAAGTGTATTTTTAATTAATGTCCTATAATAACTTTTATTGTAAAGTGATGGTAATTAGATTACCCAAAAAATATTATGCTGCTATTTCATATTTTTAAGTTTGGAGTACGTCGTTTTTATATTTATTTAAGGATATGGTACATATTTAATGTCTTTTATAGTAAAACTATTACATATAAAATTATATTAAGTTAAAAAATAATCGATGTAATATTTTTTTTTTGAGGAAACTATAATTAAATTTTAAATTCACTTCAATGAAATGAGAAATTTCGGGTTTTACTACAATAACATGTGGCAGATTAATTATAGTATCAACTCATGCAAAACATAATCAATTCACAGACATGAAGCTAGAAGAATTGTTTAGATAAATAAATTAACATTGTGAAGAGGATTGAAAGACTTAGCAGTTGACTTGAGGTCTTTCTTTTCTACATTCCACAATTTGTGATTTGATTAAAAAATTTGACCTTGAAAATATTATTATGTTTGAATTGAAATCAATGCTAACATTTCTATTAATGAATGAATAAATTTTTTTAAAGCCCTAGCAGATTATCAATTCAAAATAAATAAAAAATTATCCAAATTAAAATAGAATTTTAGTTGATTAATTAATCAAAACTTAAGTTTGTGAATCCGAAAAAGCTAATCATATTATTATTCGAAACAGGAAAACTCATATCTATATATGACGTAAAGATGTGGTTGTATATATCAGTATGTAGTAGTTTAGGACCATCTAATACATGAGATTAAAAAAATTAGTAAAATGGATAAAAATTAAATATTATATGTATATACGAAAAAATATATATTGGGGATATCATGGAATACGTATCGTCTAATTTAGTATTAAATATAACATAATCTGACTAATATATTTTTCTGATTGTTAAAATATATGTTGCATTTTTAAGGAAACATAAATAATTGTTTACTTATTATTTTGAAAAAAAATATATGTTGTTATGCCTATTATATTAAGTGAGCTTATAAACGTATGTGTACGTACTTACAATACCATTTCTCAAAGGACAAGGAATATACATTCGCATATCTAATACTATTTAATTTTATAAATACATTATATTAATTTTGTTTCTTATACATATATAAATATATATCATATAAAACTATATTTTATCACTTACAAAATTATATTTTATCTGATATTTTATCACACAAAATTAGAAAATAAATTCCAACTAATCTTAATAAATTAAATGAGTTTATAAACATATGTGTATGTATGAGAAAAAATATTAATTCATTTTTTATCCTTCATATTTTATCACTTAAAATTCTTATATTTTATCTGATTTTATATCACATCAAATTAGCAAATATGTTTCAACTAATTTTAAAAAAATTAATGATCTTATAAAAACATATGTGTATGTATGAGGAACAATATTAATGCATTTTTATCCTTCATAAAAAACACATATAATATGAAATAAGTTTCAACTAATTTTAATAAATTAAATATACGTATGAGGAATAATATTAATCTGTATCTTATCCTTTATAAAAAATACAAAATTAGTAAATAAGTTCTAACTAATTTTAATAAATTTAATGAGCTTATAAACTTATGTGTACATACTTATAATAATTGTAGTGCCCAGGACAAAAACGAAGTATAATTGGTCAATTAAATATTTAACCCTTAATTGAATTATTTTATTATGTGCGTTAATCTTGACTGTTTAATTATATGCGTTTCAGATACGTGATAAATGCATGTTTTAGATGGAAGTAAAAATTAGTCACGGAACATAGATTATAATTTTACCATTAGATGCGTAATGGAAAAACGAGAAGATAGAACTGAATTAGAGGTCAATCGGAGACTCGTAGCTCAAATGGCGAAGAAAAGGACAAAATTCGAAGATTCGGAAAAACGAAAGATATTTTTGGTGAATAGTAAAAATAAGATTTTTTGGTGAATAATAACTCAAGATTTTTATGATGAATAGTGTTTTTCGGAAGTCTATATATAGGGGCGTTTTCGAGTCAAAAATCACCGTTTTTCCGAACGAGGCTAAATCGACGAAAACACATAAGTCTCTCTCTCCTCCCTCCGCTCTCTCTCTTTTCTGTTGTTTATCTCTGACGCACTGCCGCCGGTGCTGGAAAATCGATTTTGTTGGTTTCTGCCGATTTTCACACAGAACGTAGGTCTTGTCGAGACGAGTCTAGGATATGTCTCGGATTTCAATTTTGATGTCTCATTCGCCGGAAAACGGCAAAACACTGCCTCAAAACCCTAAACCCTAGTTTGTCACCCTTTCTCTCTCTCTCTCTCTCTCTTCTGATTTCTCTCTCTCTCACCGGAGCTGACGCCGGAGGAGCTCCTGTGTATGTGGGTGTGAAGATGGAGGGACGGCGTCGGTGCAACAATAGCGTGTGTGTTGTGTAGTGTGTGTGTGTGTGCATGCTGTTGGAGGCGGCGTTGTGCAGCGCCATCGTGGTTACTATTGGTCGGCACTGGTGATGCGCCGACGAGGTCTGGTGGGGGTGGCCGGCGGCGGGTGGTCGCTGGCCAAGGGTTGTGAACAGGTGTGTGTGTGTATGTTTATACGTGTGTGTTTGGAGGGTTTGGGAAAGGTTATTGTTCATGTCGGAGTCCGGGGGATGGCTGGAGATGGTGGTGGTCGGAGCTGGGTCGTCGACGAACCAGGTGGGGGCGGCGCCACCGTAGCAGGAGGCTGTTGGAAGGACAGCAGGTGTTGGGCGTGACGCCGGGTAGCGCGTGTGTGTGCTGGGCGCGAGCTGGCCGAGAGCTGCCGGGAGTTGCCGAGGCGCATCGGGTGCCAGGCGCGCATGCCGGTTGCTGGCACGCGTATTCCTGTCGAGACCGTCGAGTCTGCTGAGGGACGCCGGGTGATGGCGTGCAAGCTGCCGAGAAATGCAGGGCGCTGGGTGCGCTGAGCGCGCGACGCCGTGTGACGGGTGCGCGCGCGGCGCCGTGTTTGTGATACAAAACGTGTTCTTTCCATCGTACGTTATCATCGAGTCATCGGTGACAAGATGTTGTCGATCGGGATTCAGGGGTCCCGGTCAAAGTCAACCCTTTGACCAAAATTACCAAAATACCCCTCAATCTTAAAACGCTCCGTTTGAGCTCGTTTCAACTCCGATTGAGCTCATTCTTTTTCCGTTGCGACCCAATTCTTTCCCTCTTTCTTATCAGCCTATTGGACTGAACTTTCACCCGTGTTTCTTCAACCTCAATCTTTAGATCTTCCATTCCATCTCGTCTTTATCGATCGTATCTTCTCCGATATCGTTTATACCTTTATTTATATGCATTAAGGATCTAAGAAACATTGTAACTTGTGTAGGATATCAGTTGGATCGTGCTTTGTGATACTTGAAACTTGTTACTCGACTCACGTGGTAACCACCGAATAAGGTGATGGTAATTTCTAAATCTTTACTTGTTTACAGTTTTCCCTATTTTGATACATAATTGAGGAATACTAAATGCAGTGATTATATGCTATGATTATGTGTACATGATATACTGTGAAAGGACTACGGTCCACATTGCATGTTCGGAGGGACTTATGGTCCGTAAAAAATAACTGTCTCTTACCTCCTCTACTACCTGGAAGGTTTGGTGGTCCAGTAAATGCACCAGCGGTATTTAAGACCATTTTATGGGGTAAGACGGGAAATTCCCGCACCTAAAGGATGAGTGTTCACTTATTTCTTTAAGCTACTTCCGCAAGTGTACGGTGTAGAGTGTAGAAGTGGTGAGCAAGGTCGATCCCACAGAGACTAATTATCTAGGCCTTAACTAAGTACTCAAATTCAGTTCTCAATTTTATCTAAGGAAAATGAATCACGCCGAGTGCAGATTAATTTACTAGAAAACTAACTATGCAGATAAATCTACTCAAGAATAACAGATAATCTAAGACAGGTTCTAGGACATGCTTTCATCTAATTCTCATCAAAACATCGCTTTAACCAATTCAAGTTCATTAATCAATCATCCTATATGAGCAATCACACATATCGAATTAACAGCTCTCCCGAGTCAGTTAACCAGTGAATTATTATGCCACCAGAGGTATCCCTACTCAATCTGATAGAAACATAACTCCCAAAAACACCTAAGATTGATTTCCCATCACATAAATTCCTTAATCTCCCGATCTAAGTCTTTTTATGTGTCATGTGTTTATTCTTCTATAATTAAATCTCATCTCCCGAATTTTGATCTAATTACTAAAACATGCTCAATTACTGGCCACATAATCAAACAATCAATCAAATCATAAACACACAAATAGGATAAATGATCATGAACATTGAATTGAAATTAAAGATCCATCAGATTCGAATGAAATTACTAACAAGCCCTAGAAACCAGGTGAAATTAGCTAGACATGATTATAAACAAACTCATAGACAAGGTTGAAAATATCATATCAACTAAAATCTAACAAAAGAGGAAAGATTAAAAACTCTAAATCACGACGATCTCTCGATTCCTCGATCCCTTGAATCCTTCTTTAATTCCTTTTCGTTGCTTCTCAGACTCTCGTGTGTTCTCTATATGAATCTCCCTATCTCTTTTCTCTCTCTCTTCGTTGTTGAGTATATATCTCTCTCTCTCGGAGTCTTCCAAGTGAAGTAACCGATCAAGATAATCGAAGAAAACAAGATCTTCTCGAGCTCCTGTGCACCCGGGCACGGTCGTGCTATCCGGCACGGTCGACCGTGCCCTGCCCATAGACCTCTGGTTTTCACACGGCTTTGACCATGCTGTGGAGCACGGTCGTGCTCCACACTTACACGCCCACTGTAGGCTGGTGCACGGTCGTGCTGCATAGCACAACCTGACCGTGCGCCACCAATATTCCTCACGATCTCGTATCACACTTCGATTCTTTCTCGTTTTTCCGTGATTCCTTCCTTGATCATCAATTACACTCGAAACTTTGTACTTTTCTCATTAAAATCATGAAACTAAGCACAAATACGTCAAATGCAACTTATACAATATAATAACCGAAATCACCATAAAAACGTATCTAAACATATCCAAATGAATACATAAACATACGCAAAAATATGTGAAAAACAACACTTATCAATGAGTTACGAGATACGTGCTATGCATTTTACGTGTTGTGACTACTTGCTGATTGTTACGTATTTCTGATTTATATATCTGTCGAATGTTATAAGATGCGGAGTTTATCCACACGAGTGTATTCCACGCACTCACCCCCTATTCTGTAATTCACGTTACAGGAGATGAAGAACATGATGAACTTTAAAGGGAGAGAGATGGTGCCCTATCCAGACATGTTTATTTTAAGTCTTTTATCATACAACAATTAAACTATGTTTTTATAATACACGTTTTGTAAGTATAACTTCGTTTTTACTATGGATGATGGATCCTGAAGGGTTTATTTCCGCTGCTAAGATTTTAATTTAATCGGTTGAATCCGATGGTTTATATGTAATAATTCTGATCGTCTCCTACCTCATTCTTCTGATAACTGTCTCAAGAAAAACTTTGATAATTTTTATGTAAGAAAACGGGGCGTGACAATAATATTCCTCAAAAGACAATGAATATTAATTTGTTTCTTATCCTTCATCAAATTATATTAGTTTCTTTATAAATACTTGGATTGTTCTACTTTCCACTTCACCAAATTATATTATTTTATTCATAAATACTTGATTGTTCTACTTTCCACCTTCACTAAATTATATTAGTTTATTCATAAATTCTAGATTGGTCTTCTTTGGTGTAGTTTTTATATTTTTAGTATTCATATAATTATGCTTATTGAGTCAGAAGTATATAGATAAAAGAGAAATGTGGCATAAAAGAAAATATTCAAATTTGAATACTATTCAAAAAACAAGAATATATTGATTAAAAAAAAGACAAGTCAACATCCCAAAGGAACATTGAGTTTTATGGATTTGCATTTCATTTCATGTCTTAATTAGCTTTTAAATTCACAATTAGGCCTTCATTAAGTGATACCACATGAAGATTTTATTCTTTAGTTTTCCATTCAACAAATTTTTTGCATGTTAATTAGGTTTCTCTTTTATTTATGAAAGGGATTAGACTTCTCTTTTTGTGTATTTGCTAATAATAATGCTCAAAAGTTTAGTGAATGAATTCTCAAAATAAGAAGTTTATGTTGATCTATAAGTGTTGCTTTATGTTGAGCATTGATGTCTTGATTGTATTATCCTTTATCAAATTTTCATAATATTTTTTTCATTATCTTAAAATTTTCAATTCATGAATCTATTTCTAAAATACAATAATTAAATGAAGTGTCTGATTGCATTTATTGTGGTTCTTTGAGATTTGAATACGAGCCATCTATATTTTGTTGTGACATATGAGAAATTAGTCTGCATCAAACTTCCTACAGATACAGAAAATTTTCTAGAACTATATGAATTAGTAAAAGGACATGATTCATGGCTATGTTGTGATAAAAATCTTAAAAATTGATGTATGTCCAAAGAAAAATGTAAATATCACTCCCACAAACATATTGTGAAATCACCCTTCACGACAAAGATGAATATCTCATTTACAAAAGAAGAAAAATAGGCATTGATGTTAATGTACATAATGCACAATCTAACAATCAATGAATAGTACCATGCAATTCATATCTTTTATCTAGATGTAATTCTCATATCAATGTCGAGATATGTTCCAAAGTGACAACTGTGTAGTGTTTGTACAAATATATTTGTGCAAAAGGTCATGATCGAGTGACAATTAACATGACCCAAAAACATAATAAATATAGAATTGAGGAAATAAAATAATTCTAAAATGCTCAGTGAGTCTCTACTCAAGAAGTAATGTGGAGAATTTTTTAATTTAATTTATCTGAAATATCTTCACCAGTTATCAACTTGCAATTAACTTATTAGACAAATCAATATTCAGAAAATATTTTGACATGGGACCATACCTGAGTATTGAAATATGTAGTATAAGTGAATAAGATTACATATGTTACAAACAAAGAAAATGTTGGAAGCCAAGAAAGAAATTTGAATTTTTTTGTTTTTTTAGATTAGTTTTAGTTTTTTTTTCACATTTATATAATATTAAACTTCTCTTTTAAAAATTGCAGCATGAACAACATATTTCTATGTTTTATTATAATTTTTTAATGTCTGCATAGAAATGATTATAATATCAATTACTATTTCTAAAAAATGTATATCCATATTACATAAGAATATTTTTTTTCCTTTTCTTAAACAATAGCAACAAAATTTGTCCTTCACGTGCAACGCACGTGCTCTTTACTAGCATTCCATTTGATTCTATATATTTTTATTTATTTATTAAATTTATCCTTTTAAGTTAGTAGTGTATCTAAAGAAGTTTAAATAACTTAGATTTTTGATTGCATTGTTGTTATCTTGTATTGCCTTTACGTACCGTGAGCTATTCTCTTTTCATTTAATTTAAAAGCGTAGTGTTTGTGTGTACCAACTGCATGAATCATGATTCATGCAACTAGGTGTGTGTCATGCCCCATTTTCTTTCACTTAAAATATCAGAGTTTTCATATGGGCGTGAAGACAGAAAATAGAGAGGAACACATATCACATCAGAAAGAAGGAGGTTAAAGACGATAGAAGAAAGGGGATAAGGAAACAAAACATATACCATTCACACATCAATCGGCCCCCGCCGATAATCCATCGGTCTCATTACCGATATTTACAATATACACAGCGAAATATTTCATCAGGATCCCACATTCATCATACGTATTCAGACATCGCAAAACGTAAATTGTTTAAAACATAGTTTGAAAGTGTTTGGGGAACAACAACCTGAAATTATAAACTCCCAAGACAGCACCACCAATCTCCTACTAGGGTTCACCAGTTTCCTCATTTCCTGTAGTGTGAGTACAGATTAAGGGGTGAGTGCGTGGAATACACCCGTGGGAAATAACATCCTCATCTTATGACACTTAACAGATAATCAACAGAAAGTAACTATCTACCAGCACGTTGCCACAGCACGTAAAATGCATAGCAGATATTAGAAAGAGAAAAGATGGGTACGGGATCTGCCCGCCACCCAATTACGCGGGCTCAATACCGCTGGTGTATTTCATGAGGACCACCAAACCTCGAGAGTAGTAGAAGAGAAGCGGGGAAGAATGTATGCCCAGAACAGTATAAGTATGGCACCACAAATAAATCCACAGCACATAGTATTTCGCAGATCCTGCATATACTAGGAAAACAATAAACAGATTAAGATTTAGAAGTTACCCCCACCTTGTCGAGTAGCTAGTACTAGGTATCACAAACTCCCAACTGATAACCTACACAAGTTACAGTGTTCCTTAGATTCTTAATAAATATATGTAAAGGCATAATTAATTTCGAAAAATGAACGATCGTTTAACGCGTGCCGGATCGAGGAATCTCAAAATTTGAGGTTGAAACAATAAAGGTGAAAGTTTAGTTTCTTAGGCTGAGGTGGTAGAGAACGAGACAAGGATTGCAACGCAAAAAGAATGAGCTCAATCGGAGTTGAAATGAGCCCGTACGGAGCATTTTAAGTTTAGGGGTATTTCGGTAATTTTGGTCAAAGGGTTGATTTTGACCGGGCCCACGACCCTCGGTCAACGACATCTCGTCAAAAACGTCTCGATGTTGACGTATGGTGAGAAAAACAGGGTTTGGGTCGAAAACACGGCGTCGCGTGCGTCGGGGCACGCGAGCACCCGGCGTTGGCGCGCCCACTCGGCAGCTGCCGAGTTTTCTCGGCCAGCTCGCCCCGTCGCCCGCGCCCGCCCGCGTCCAGCTCCCGGCTGCCGAGTTTTCTCGGCCAGCCGGCCCCCGTCACCTGCGCGCACCCGCGCGTGCTCCCGGCGCCCGGCACCTTCGCGCCCGCCGACCCCCGGTGCCCAGCCCGCGCGCGCACCCAGCCCCCGTGCGCACCTGACCCCCGGACGCTCGCCCCGACACGCACGTTCCGTCCCCGACGCACACACCGGCACCCGGCACTCGCACACCATCGCACACCCGGCACCCGGCGCACCACCTCCACCAGCACCACTGCCGGCGGCGGCGGCTTCGGCACGGCGGCGACGGCGGCGGCTCCGGCGGTGATTCCGGCGACGGCGGCGGCGGCTCCGGCAGCGGCTCCGGCGACTTTTCCGGCGGCGCTCCGACGACTTTTCCGGTGACTAAAAAAAAGTAAAGAAAGAGAAAAGAAAAGGAAACTTACTTGTTCGCGTCGCTTTCGTCGTCGGCGGAAAAATGAAAATTTTTTAATTGACTAAGCCCCTATTTATAGAGTTTCAAAATTACTATTTACCTAGTAAAATTAATTTACCATTCATTAAAATATTATTTTCTGTTTTACCGTTCATTCAGATTCTACCCCTTCCGTTTTACCGAACCTTCGTATCCGGCTCTTCTCCTTGCCATCTGAGCTACGGGTCTCCGATTGACCTCTAGTTTGATTCTATTTTCTCATTTTTCCGTTGCGCATCTCATGGAACTAAAATATTTTACGGTCCATGCCTAGAATTTTCATCAGTCTAAATCATACCCTAACGTATACTTGAAACGCACATAAACAATTAAAAATTAACGCACATAAAATATTTTTATCACGGGTTTAATTATTTAATTAACCATTTATGGTTTATATTTGGTCCGGGGTACTACAGTGTGCGCGGGTCTGGTCGGATCGAGTTGGTCCAACCTGGATCCGCGCCCAGATTTTATTTTTTATTTTTTATTTATATCATAACCTTTATGTTGTAATAATATAACTTTTATGTACAGATTTCATAACCTTTCAGTGAATAACTTAGACTTTGTTTACTATAAAAATTCATGTAGCATAGCTGAACTTTTATGTTATAATAATTTAACCTTTATGTTATAATAATATAACATTTATATACAAATATCATAACTTTTATGTACTTAAAGAATAACATAAAGTTATATTATTATAACGAAAAAGTTAAATTATTATGCATAAATGTTATATTAACATAACATAAAGGTTTTGAAAGGTATTATGGGTCTGTCATACACTGCAAAAGGTTATGTGAACATAACTAAAATGTTAGGTTTGCCAAACTAAAAGGTTAGGTACGCCAAACTTAAAAGGTTAGACTAATAACTGTGAATGTAGCGCCTAGGACAAAATGATGCATAATTGACTAATTAAATAATTAAATCCTTAATTATTTAATTTAATTACGTGCGTTTCAGAAAAATGAAATAATGCATGATTAATTTATTGGAAGTATAGTTTAATCGAAAAACATATGTTATAATTTAGGCCAAATAGCCAAAAAAATCCAAACTTTTTCAGGTTTTTGCTATTTTGACCAATACTTTTATTTTTGTTAATTCATCCATAAATTTAAAAATTAGTAGCCATTTTAGCCAAATCAAATTTTAAGTCAAAATTAACTTACCTGGTTAATATGTGGCAGCCACGTAAGCATGATTCTACCACACATCATCAAAATATTAACTTTAAATAATTAACTATAATTAATGTCATTTGACTATATTTCTTAAATAATATTTACAAGTCAATACAAAAAAAACCCTCTCCCTTGTTTCTTCTCGACCAAAGTAAAAAATTACCAGGAATTGATTTATCATAAATTGTTTTTTCCTTGTTTGATATCAAAGAAACAAGAATCAATGTCAAAGAGCATCATCCTCTTGAACCACCCACACATAGCAATCGATTGAATCATCACCGCCACCAACGAGCTCCGCCGCTGGCACACAATCGCTGTACCACCCCACCCTTGACCCCACCTCCTCCCCCGACGAGTACAGTTCGTCCAGCATCCCTTCCAACTTCTCCTCTTTCAGCCTCTCCTCCACCATCCTCACTATTTCCTTTGGTGGACCCTGCAGTCGGTGTACGCCATCAGGTCACCGGCGAAGAGCATCGTGGAGGCGGCGGCCACCGTCTCATCACAGCAGGAGCGCTTGAATGGGGAGATCTTGTCGATGAGTGTGCCGCCGTTGTCGACCACAACTAGGGATGTCTGGTTGAGGAGAGAGATGGCGTCGACCGCTGATGTGGCGACGGAGTGGTAGTTGACGATGGGGCAGTCGGTGGTGATGGCGACGAGGGTGTCGATGGAGAGGATGGTGATGGGGAAGAAGAGGCCGATAGAGCTTAGCACTTAGCAGGAATCAGATCACTTCTTGTGTTAAACACCATTTGACTTGGATTGATGATTTTGATGATTTTCTCTCTTTACTTTTTATTTAATAAATATAATCAAAAGAAATTAGAGAGTTATATTTTGATCATGCTTACGTGGCTGCCACTATTAATCAGGTAAGTTAATTTTGACTTAAAATTTGATTTGGCTAAAATGGCTACTAATTTTTAAATTTATGGATGAATTGACAAAAATAAAAGTATTGGCCAAAATAGCAAAAACCTGAAAAGGTTTGGATTTTTTTGGCTATTTGGCCTATAATTTATTAAATGGTATCGTAGTCGAAAAACCAAAAAGATAGAAATGAAAATGGGGTCAATCGGAGACCCGTGGACCAAATCACGAAGAATACAAAAAATCGAATGTTGTATATATACGTAGAAATCGAATCGTAAATGTAATAATTCGTCAAAACCGAAAAGGTAAGATATTTTTCTGACTCCGTTTCGGCCGATCTTTTCACAAATTATAGCCTTCGCCGAGCTCGTTCCAGATCCGGGCTCGGTTTTCCGTTTCGACGTTGCTTTTACCGGAAAACGGCTGGTCAATGGTCGGCAAACCCTCTTTCTCTTTCTTCTTTCTCTCTTCTCTCTCTCCATCAGTTCTCTTCCTCTCTCCCTCTTGCTCTTTTTCTCCCTCCCTCGCTGTTCCGAGCTACAGCCGCTTTCGTCGGAAAATGGCTGGTGAATGCTCGGTTTCCTTCTCCATCTCTTCTTTCTCTCTCTCCCTCCTTTTCTCTCTTTTTGTTTTCTCTCCCCTATTATCGTCGTCGCCTGGTTGTGTGTATGTGTTAGGGGCGGCGCCTGAGTGGCGGTGCCGAGCTGTGTTGTGTCGGGGGCAGCGCTCGTAGCGTCGCTGTGGCTGTGTATCTATGTGTGTGTTTATGGTTGTGTGTTGGTGCGTGTTTGGGTGGTGTTTGGTTGTTGCCGGCAACGGGAGGACGCCGGCCAGGGTTTGGTTTGTGCTGGGTCAGCTGTAACACCCCGGACCAATACGAAACATAATTTATTAATTAAATATTTAAACTCAGAATATAATATATATGTGCGTATGTTTTAATTGTTTAAATACGTACGTTTCAGATAAGTGTTTAATGCACGTTTTAGATCGATAATTTTATTAGACGTGGAACTTAGGATATTTTTATATCACTAGATGCATTTTGGAAAAATGAGAAGATAGAAACGAACTAGAGGTCAATCGGAGATCTGTAACTCAAACGACGATGAAAAAAACAAAACACGAGGTTTCAGAAATATCAAAAGATATTTATGGTAAATAGTAAACGAGATATTTACCGGTGAATAGTAACTTTCATAATCTATAAATAGAGGCTCCTTCAGTTCATTTTTCACCCCTTCTTCGAATGAGCCAAAAGCGACGTTTACACGTAAGTCTCTCTTCTCTCTCTTGTTTCTTTTTCGGTCTCCGGCAAGCCACCACCTCCGGCGCCGCCGCCGGCGAGGTGGTGCCGCCACCGGAGTTCGCCGAAAAAATTCTAAGTTGTCAGTTTCGGCCGATTTTCGCACACAACGTAGGTTTTGACAAGTCGAGTGTAGAACAAGTCTCGGATTTCAATTCCGACTTACCGTTCGCCGGAAAACGGTGAAAAACCATTTCAAAACCCTAAACCCTAACCCTAGCCAACTTTTCTCTCTCCTCGGTTTTCTCTCTTTTCCTCCGTCCTTTTAGCCGGAGAAGTTGTCGGAGGTTCTTCCGAAGGTGATGGTGAGTTGTTGGAGGGACGACGCCACCGTGAGTGGTGGTGTCGGAGCTATATCGGGTTGGGTATGTTATATGCATGTTCGTGTGTATGTTTGTGCGTGTGTGTGTGTGATCTCTATTGGGGGCGGCATAGGTGGTACCGCCATGAGGAAAGTGATGACCGACGCTGGTGATGCGCCGGTGGGTTGTGATGATGAGTTTCCGGCGACCGAAGTGATTTTGGGATGTGTGTGTTTATGTATATATATGCTTGTGTGTGTGAAATGGGGTTGGGGGAGAGTTGGTATCATACCGGAGAGGTAGTGGTTTGGAATGAGTAGATTGGAACGAAGTGGCCGGAGACGCCGGGTAGCAATGAGGCAGCCGGGGGAGGCTGCTGGGCGCACAGGCTGTTGAGCGCACTGGCGCGTGGTCTGCTGGAGGGCACGGTCGTGCCCCAGCCGGCAGAAGTTGCTGGAAGCTGGCGCACGATCGTGCTTGGGGAGCACGGTCGTGCGCGACCAGACAGAAGTTGCTGGGTGCTGGCGCACGGTCGTGCGCCATGGGGTACGGTCGTGTGCTGAGTGGGCACACCGGGAGAGGACGCCGGGTGCAAGACGCGTGTCGGGTGACGCCGTGTTTCCAATCCTTTTCCGTTCATTTTCCTTTGTATCCTTTATCATTGAGTCTTAGCCGACGGGGGGTTGTCGATCGAGGGTCGAGGGCCCGGTCGAAGTCAACCCTTGATACCAAATTACCTTCAAACTTATATACGTCGTAGAGCTCGTATCAACTCCGAATGAGCTCGTTCCTTATCCAATCCTTAGAGCTCTCGACTCGTCGCGTAGTTAACAATCGTCTTTCTTCTGGAAGAAATGTTTAACGCTTTAATTATAATTAATATGAATCTAAGGACATCGTAACTTGTGTAGGCTTTTTATTAGATTGAGCTTGAGTTACTGTTGGATTGAGCTTGTGTTATCAGACTTTTGAGACTAGCGACTCACGCGGGTAACCACCGAATAAGGTGGGGGTAATTTCTATCTCTTTATTTATTTACTGTTTACCCTATTAAATATATGACTAAGGAATACTAAGTGCTGTGATTATAATTGCTGTACCATATAATTGTGAAAGGATCGAGGTCCACTCTGTTCGTCCCCAGCTATTTTCTACTACTCTGTTGAGGTTTGGTGGTCCTCTTGAAATGCACCAACGGTAGTGAGACCGTTATATAGGATAAGATGGGGGAATCCCGCATCTATTCGTCCCTTGCCATTTCTAATATCTGCTTTGCTTTTATGTGCTGTGATGACATGACTTAAGGATTATTTTACTACTGTTTTATATCTGTTATGAGTCACAAGAGACGGATTTTATCCCCACGAGTGTATTCCACGCACTCACCCCTTAATCTGTACTCACATTACAGTCGATGATGAACAAGAGGAACCTTAGACGGAGAGAGAGATGGTGATATCTTTTGTATTCGCATGATTAGAACGATGTAACACAAACTTTATCAAACCATGTTTCATGTATTTTGGGTTATGTAATATTGTGATACATATAAGGATGTGAGATCCTGAAGAATGATTCCGTTGCGTATGATGTTTTATATCGGTAGTGAGACCGATTGTTATCGGCTGAGGCCGATTGTTGATAAGTGAGAGATTCACTTCGTCCCTTATCTCTTTCTTCTGTTGTCTCTTACTCATTCTTTCTGATTGTGTTAAGTGCCCCTTGCTTTTTCCATCTTCACGCCCATGTGAAAACTCTGATAAAATGTGAAAGATTTTGGGGTGTGACATCAGCTCGCCGAGTCGTGTTTGTGTTGTTGTTCGTGTGTGTGCGAGCGCGTGTTGTCGTCGGTGATAGGAGGTCGCCGGCCGAGTGTTGAGTTGTGTGTAGTGACGGGGTGGAGTTTTGGTCAAAATCAACCCTTTTCTGATATTTATGAAAATGCCCCTACACCTTTAAATGCTCCATTTAAGCTCGTTCTTCCTCCGTTTTAACCCATTTTTCCTTCGTTAAAGCTCTAATCTTTTCCTTTACGCCCTATGATCAAGTTTCAAACCTTTGTTTCGTTTCATTTCTTTCAACGCCTTACTTTGAGAGAGTTCTTTAAGAATACGTATTTATCGTAATAATGAAACTAAGAAACCTCTTTACATGTGTAGACTCTCAAACAGAACAAACACTTTAGAACTTGATACTTTGATTTACACGCGGATTACCACCGAATAAGGTGGGGGTAACTTCTAATCTCTATATGTTTTCCGTATTTGATATATGAATTGTTGAACCCTATGTACCGTGAATACTGTGTGCATGTTATTATATTGTGAATGGACTCGGGGGTCCGTAAATACACCGATAGTCAGGGATGGACTGAGTGGTCCGTAAATACATCGATAGTTAGAGATGGGTTGGGTCCTCCGTTAAGAAAATGATTTACGTGCTGTGCAATATATGTGCTGTGTCTAATTGCCGAAATTATATATGTTTGATTTGTTTAACTGCTTAATAAATGTTGAAACATGAAAATTATTCCACGAGTGTATTCAACGCACTCACCCCTATCTGTATTCACACTACAGGAAATGACGAGAGTCAAGATGCGTAGAGAGGATGGTGCCATATCAAGACTTCTCTTTTTGTTTTTCAAAACTTGATGTCGAAACAATATTTTAATATTTCATGTTTGTAAAACTATACTATTTTTCTTTTGATAGATCCTGTATGGGATTTTCCGTTGCTCAAGGTTTAAAACGTATTACTTCGGCTGGTGTCGAAGTATTGTATATGTAAATCTTTCTATTGTCTTTTATCTTCTTCTTCTGTTTTAAAATGTATGTCTCTTTCCCCTTTCTTCCTACACGCCTA
Organism: Scutellaria minor; assembly: GCA_954870855.1. Taxonomy (NCBI): domain Eukaryota; kingdom Viridiplantae; phylum Streptophyta; class Magnoliopsida; order Lamiales; family Lamiaceae; genus Scutellaria; species Scutellaria minor. The sequence continues at coordinate 16,350,782 of OX940729.1, read as the reverse complement.
CAAGAAAACTTTGATATTTTAAGTATGAAAACGGGACGTGACAGCGAAACTAGGGTTTGGAAGCGTGAGTAGCGCGTGGAACACGTGAAATGTATCCCGAGTCGGGTCGATCCAGTTGCACGGATCTAGGATCCGTGCTGGTGTACATAAATAATTGTGAATTTAATATCAATTTATGTATTTTTTGTGCTGATCAATATTACATGATAATTTTTTCTTATCCTTGCAAATTTAGTTATTAATGGAATATTTATTCTTATTTTTAAACTAACCGAAATGCAACAAGAAAATAAAAAATAATATATTTAGTATATATATTAATATTTATAAAAAGATAATAGTATCTTTGAGACATAGTCTATTATCCATAAATAAAATTTATATTCACAAATTTATAAACGGATCATGGAGTGAGAATTATTAATCCACTCATCTTATGAAATTAAATTTGAGTGCTACTCATTAATGAGATTGGCCTAACAACTTCTTCTATTAATAAAACTGTAGGACGTGTGCTGCTATTATCTATTTTTTTGCTTTATTACTATATTTGATTTTGAACCATTTTTCTTTTCAATTTCCTGAAAATTTGTTTATTATTTTTCAATAAGCAGTTTTTGTTCTTTCCTTTAATTGCTTTAATTGATCAATATGACATTGAATACTATTTATGCTTTCAAAGACTCAAGAAGACGCGCATATTCATTGCTATTTAAGAGTTATCTATTTTTGTTTCAGGCTATAAATAAATACTTTAAAAACTTATACGTTTGGTCATTGTCCATTTTAATGATAGATTCATATCTGGTAGAAAAAAATTCTTTTTGCATAAGAGTAATTAGTCATCTGACTATGTACGGGTATTTTGTAAAATAAAATTAATGTTTTCTAATATTTACTTTAAAATTGTACTACAAATTCAAAATATCAATCTCGATAAAAATACAAATATTTTGAATTTAAGGAAAAATGAAATGTCGATATTGGAATAATTCTTTGAAATTATAAATATTTATAACTTTTTATAAATATCTACTAATATTTAACATATTCCCATACATATTCAATAAATCCTCAATATTTTCAATATTAATGGTTATGATTTAGATGTAGATGATAATTTTTTTTTTTAATATGTATAATATATCAAAGATATCAATGTTATTATAAATCCTTAATTCAAAAGTATAAATCTTGTCAAATATCGAAAAAAATTGAGAAAATATTGATATTGGGTATTTTTTGTATTCTTAAAATATATATATTTTTGAATATTGAAAAATTTAGAGAAAATATCGATAAATTTTAAACCACCAAAACATATATTCTAAAAATTCAATACTTATTTATACAATAAACTATGCAAAAGTATCACGTTTATCCTTTACAATAATTGAAAATTGAAAATTTTGAGAAAACATCAGTGAATTTTAAATTAACCATCAAAACATATATTTTAAAAGTTAAATTTTATTTATCAAATGTATATTTTAAAAGTAAAAGAATTATTTACGGAAGAAACCAAGTTTAATTAACATATAGATGTGACATTATCTCATTTCTAAATGTAGTTAAATTACGTTTTACGAAAAAGATCTCAAACATCAAAGAAAAAATCATTGAAAAAATAAAAATAAAATTAAAAGAACAACTTTCTTTTAAACAATGACATGAACGAAATATAAATCACTGAATATTCTTTCAAAAAGAAAAACTCACAAAATAGAGATGAATTTTTGTAATGTATCTACAAATTAATTTTCATGATCATTCACAAGATACAAATGAATTTTTGAAATAATTATGTAATCGACATATTTTTTGCGTACAAATTTTCTTTCACAAAAACTAACTTATATAAATGAGAGAAAACTGTCTTGTAAAAATGAACAAGAATAGTTTTTATAACTGAAACAGTGTTGGTATACATAGATAGATTGTGATTTACATTAACATTTCTCCTTGTTTCATTTGTGCTTGAAATTTTTTGGTTCTTTTTTTTTTGAAAAATTGATATTATAAGAATTGTCTTTTTTTAACCATCAATTTTACGTATTCCAATTTTCATTCTGTAACTATCACTTTTATTTTTCAATTTTTTTTCTAAATTTCTTAAAATTTGAATTTTCGCTACATGTACATCCATACTGCTGCGTCAATTTTTCAATTCCATCATCAATCTAGATAGAAATTGATATTTCAAATAAAATTAGATCAAATTGATATACAGATTTATATATTGAAACAAATAAAATTGATATTAAATTGAAAACAAATTAAAAAAGTAATAAATAATTAAAATTGAAACACATAAAAAATATTAAAATTGGAGGTAAAATTAAACTGCATTGCTTTGGATGATCAAGTCAAAAAGTCGTGCATTTACATTGCTTATGTGCAACCTATTTCTAGCTATATAGATTTATATATTTCAAATTTTCTTTTCTGTTTCCTTTGTGCTTAAAATTTCGGCAAGTATTTCTCTCTCTCTAAATTTTGCTCCAGGTGAATATTAATTTGAATACTAATTGTTTGAGGTTATAATTATTCAGAGCCTGATTGCATAAAAAAATCGCAACATTTGACATTGTATATGTAAAAATTTAATCAAACTTTTAAAAAGAATTCACATGTTAGAATTTTGAATTTCAATATTTCTAAAGTAAGTTTGGTTACATGTTTAAATTTATATAAAAAAATGTAACACAATCATTACTATCTATATTTAATCATTTGAGTTTATTATCCATTTTATTTGTTAATTTTAGGGGATATTGTACTTTCAGACAAAAACTTTTTGGGCTGCCATTTTTCAAAATTTAAAAAATTCGCACTTTCAGACAAAAAAATTTGCCCAATTTAAGCATGAATGACCCAATTGGGTTCAAGTTACACTTGAAATGTACATGAAATCCTAATTTTGGGCTTTTTGTACTCGCGATATATATATATATATATATATATACATATAGAGAATTGATCAGACACGCACCTGAAGAATGCGCACTGTGCGCACTTCTTTAAGATTTCTTTTTTTTTTTTTAATTTTTAATATCTCATATTATTTCTTTTCTTACGCTGCCACCTCACATTCTTTAAAATTTCTTTTCTTTTTTTTTTTAATTTTTAATGTCGCATATTATTTCTTTTCTCAAACTGCCACCTTACATACGAAATTCGTGCACTTCTTTAAGACCACATACGAAATTCGTGCACTTCTTTAAGATTTTTTTTTTTAATTTTTAATATCTCATATATATAGAGGAATGATCAGGCACGCACCTGAAGATTGCGCACCGTGCGCACTTCTTTAAATTTTTTTTTTAATTTTTAATATCTCATATTATTTCTTTTCTCACGCTATCATTCCACATACAAAATTCTCATCTCACATATAAACCAAACCCATCATCAACATATACAATTTGTATCTCACATATCAACATAGATCTTCTTCTCAATTCTCATAATCAATGTAATTTTTAATATTTTATATTATTATACACATTTATATTATTATACACATAATTTTCTAAATCATAATTAATATAATTTTTAATATTTTATATTATTATACACATATTTGTTTCTCACTCTACTACCACTTCTCAATTCTCATCCCAAAGAAAACAATAAAAATATCCAATTAATCAATTAAAGGAAACAATGAATAATATTCAAGTAATCAATTCTCAAAAAATTCTAAATTATAATCAGTTAAATTTTTTATATTTTATATTATTATACACATAATTTTCTAAATCATAATCTATGTAATTTTTAATATATATATGTAATTTTAATATGTAATTAGTGCACTTCTTTAAGATTTTTTTTTTTAATTTTTAATATATCATATATATGAATCAATGCTAATCAATTAGCTTATTGTCACTACTTGAGGCGATGCTGATTATTAGCTTGAAGTTATTAATTAAGAGAACCCCTCCAAAAAGAAAATATAAATGTGTGTGTATGTGTGTATTCGTGTAAGCTAGAGGACAATAAATAAAAATTATTCATGGAGTTAGTCTTGAGAAAGATTATTAGTGATTACGTTTACACCGTACACCTTTAATTTCTTAATTATATTAAAAAATATATAATATAGTTGTAATATTGGTTTAGTTGCACATATGACAATGGTTTGGTATCATTTGTGGTCCAACTAAATTCTCAAAAAGCCAAAGTCAGAGAAACCTTTCAACTATGCTATTGCAATTTCTAAATCAATTATCGGAAAAGTATCATTTTTATCCCTTAACTTTACCTTTATACAAAATTGCTGCCCACTATTTTTGGTTCACAAAAATAATCCCCCAAGTCTTAATTTCTAATCAAAATTCTTCAACTCAGTTAAATTTCCATCAAGTGTGATGAAAAACAAGACAGGTAGGTTAGTTGATTTTTGTCATTTTGGATGGAAACTTGGGGCAGTATTCTTTGTGAAAATACCCTACTCATGTCTTAATATGCCACCGTTGATATGTAAAGATTTCATCATTTAAATATTGTGATTTGAAATTAGTGACTGTATTGAACTTGTGACACATTAATGATAGATAAATTAATATGTGCCCACGATGGTTAGGGTAACAATCTTGTTCTTCATGACACAAAAATAGTGTTAAAAATATTAATTTTGAAATAAGGGCAAATTTGGGGTATCAAAAGCGATATTTACCCTGAATTATGATTCCAACTACTTCTGTACACAAAAAAATTTTGTATATTTAAAGAATGCATCTCACCACCTCTCATAATCAACTGTTAACATCTGATGCAAAGTCTCAACTAATCATGCAAATTCTCAACATTAAAACTAGTAGAGATGACGTTGATTTGTAGTATTATATTCTTGTGAAGATCACAAATCCAACTTTTTCATGATTGAGATCTTTAGAAGTGTAGTTATGGAGCTGTTATATAGTAATAGAGCTCTTCAAGACAATTGAAATCATCTTTCAACTAATTGCAATAAGTGATGGCTGAGGTTAGCGATGCCGATGAACAGAAAACATCATCGGATACAACAAAAAAGAAGATCGAATCTGTGGGAAAAATTCCATACTATAAACTATTCTCATTTGCAGATGGTTTGGATCATGCACTAATGGTGATTGGCATTATCACATCTATTGGAAGTGGGTTGTGCTTGCCTCTCATGACTCTTCTATTCGGAGAATTAGCCAACTCTTTCGGACACAATGTGGATACTACAAGAGTTGTTAATGAAGTTTCCAAGGTACATTACTTTTGCGCGACTAGAAAAGAAGCAAAAAAGCTCGTCCAATTTACTCACACGTCTCGTTGAATTCACCATCTTTAGGTGTCACTCAAGTTCGTATATCTTGCCTTGGGCTCTGGCATTGCAGCATTTTCGCGTAAGTGAAATCTCATAGCTTGTATGCATACAATCTAATTATAGGATGATTTAATGCTAGAAATTTCGTTATTTGCAGAGGTTTCGTGTTGGATGATCACGGGTGAAAGACAAGCTGTTCGGATTAGGAACTTGTACCTGAAAGGCATATTGAGGCAAGATATTGGATTTTTCGATAAAGAGATTAACACTGGAGAAATTGTTGAGAGAATGTCTAGTGACACTGTTATAATCCAAGATGCTATGGGAGAGAAGGTAAAGCCTCTGTTTCTAAATAAACAGAGAAATTACGATTTTCAAGCCAAAATATTATCTCCTTTTGTATTAAGCTACTCAAACTTTGAGTTGTTACTGAATAGCGCTCAACTTTGCGAATGAAAGGAAACTTATTTCATTGCAAGAGTTAAGCGGTCATTTAATAACAACTCAAAGTTTGACTACCTTAGTGCAGAAACAGTGATAGTTTATCTTGAAATTTGTAATTTACGGAATTAATTATGCATATTTTAACTCGTGTTCTTGTTGATTGGAAAACCAAAGGTAGGAAAACTATTGCAGCTTTCATCATCATTCTTGGGAGGATTTGTGATAGCTTTCATAAGGGGATGGCTTCTTACGCTCGTCTTGCTTTCTGCAATCCCCGTTCTTGTTCTCTCTGCTGCTTTAATGACTGTTCTTATGGTGAAGTTAACAACACATGGACAAGCCGCTTACTCAGAGGCAGCTGTGGTGGTTGAACAAACAATAGGCTCAATCAGAACCGTAAATAAACAGCAAAAAGTTTGTGTTTCTTTCTTTGTTTTGAGTCTAATTTGTTGTTACTTTTCGTGTTCAGGTTGCATCTTTCACAGGGGAAAGGAAAGCTGTAGATAAATATGAAAAGTCTCTACATAAAGCATATAAAGCTGGAGTTCAAGAGGGGTTAGCAGCTGGATTAGGGTCTGGGGTTTTCATGATGGTTCTGTTTTGCAGTTATGCATTAGCTGTATGGTTTGGTGCTAAAATGATTATCCATAAAGGCTACTCTGGAGGAGCTGTGTTGAATATAGTTATGGCTGTTCTATTGGGATCTTTGTAAGTTACTTTTCCCATTCTTATTCTTCTTAACTTTCCTAACTTTGTTTGCAGTTTGAGAACTAATATTTTTTTTTGGTTGACAATTTAAGAACTATAGAGATTTTCTTTAATCTAAAAGAACTTTTTTGAGTTAAACCTTCTAATTGGACTAAAATTGTTAGCATGGAATCTTATGTCAGTATTTGGATTGAGTGATTTGAAATGGATTGATTCTGAATTTACAATGAATTTAAAATCAATCAAAATTGTTCAATATGAAAGTGATGCATTTCAATCATCACCGATGAATTCACTCCTATAAATTTCATATCTTTCAAACCAAACACAACCTTAACACCCTCATATTGTTAAGCCATTAAAGTTACTGGAAAACAACTTTTTTCTCCCTAGTACTACTGTAAAAAGAAAAAAGAAATTGTGCACATTGGATGATCAAATAGTTATCTGGTAAGCTTCACTTGGTTTTATATGGTGATGTTCTTTTAGGTATAGTTGCATTTTACTATCCAAACCTTATGTTTTATTTTTGCTCTTTGCCCACAAAACTTCTTTTAGTTACATCTTCTCTCATAACTTTACGATTTGTTTCACTTCTCCATCTTATTCAAATCTTAGACATAGACGTGCCTAACAATCAATGGCTGAGATTTATCTAAGATGACAAAGTGCAACAATTGTAAATTTCAACACACATAGTGAAAGAAAAAAAAGTTTGTAACTACCCGTTCTTCGATTCATGTATACATATATATATGGACTTTCTCAAGTGGGACAAATAAGAATGGGAATGTGGTGTGGTGTTTTCCAGTTCATTAGGGCAGATATCTCCCTGCTTGAGCACATTTGCAGCTGGTCAAGTTGCTGCTTTCAAACTGTTTCGAATAATACAGAGAAAACCAGAGATAGATCCTTACGATACAGAGGGGATAGTTTTGAACGACATTAAAGGCGACGTAGAGCTAAGAGACGTGCGTTTTAGCTATCCGTCTAGATTAGAAGAGCGAGTATTCAGTGGACTGTCCCTCACAGTACCAAGTGGAACTACACTAGCATTGGTTGGAGAGAGTGGGAGTGGAAAATCAAGTGTGATCAGTCTTATTGAGAGGTTCTATGATCCCCAAAGTGGTGAAGTTTTGATTGATGGTGTAAACATCAAGGAGTTTGATCTGAAATGGATCAGAGGAAAAATTGGGCTCGTTAGCCAAGAGCCCGTGTTGTTTGCATTGAGCATCAAAGAAAATATTGCATATGGGAAGAATGATGCTTCCATGGAAGAAATTAGAGGTGCTGTTGAACATGCTAATGCTGCAAAGTTCATAGATAAGCTTCCTTTGGGTGTGGATACAATGGTGGGTGTGAATGGAACTCAGCTCTCTGGAGGGCAAAAGCAGAGAATTGCTTTAGCCAGAGCAATTTTGAAAGATCCAAGGATCTTGCTTCTTGACGAAGCTACAAGCTCTCTCGATGCAGAGTCGGAGAGGGTCGTGCTTGAGGTGATGGAGAGGGTCATGGCAAATAGGACGACGTTGATTGTAGCTCATCGTTTGAGCACAGTTAAGAATGCTGATGTCATTGCTGTTATTCACAATGGGAAGATTGTGGAAAAGGGTTCACATTGTGAACTTATGGAAATTCCTCAAGGTGCCTATTCTAAGCTCATACAATTGCAGGATTGTGGGCCCCACCCCGTCTCATCCGAACGTTCCATAAGTCGAGGATCATTGGAAATAGGAGAAAGTAGCCGCCATGAAGAATCGGAAGGAGGTATGGTGGTTTCATTAAAATCAAGAGACGGGCGTGGTAAAGTGTCGCTCTACCGGTTAGCTTGCCTAAATAAACCCGAGATTCCAGAGTTAGTGTTTGGTTCGTTAGCTGCGGTAGTCAATGGTGCAATACTACCGATTTTCGGGCTTTTATTTTCGAGCATAATTAAAACGTTTTACGAGCCAGCTCACGAGCTTCGACGCGACTCCAAATTTTGGGCATGTATGTTTGTTGCTCTTGGTGTGGCCTCTCTTGTGGCAACCCCATTGAGGACCTACTTCTTTGCTGTGGCTGGATGTAAGCTGATTAAACGACTGCGTTTAATGTGCTTTGAAAAAGTGGTGCACATGGAAATTAGTTGGTTCGATCGGACTGAAAACACGAGCGGTTTAGTTGGTTCGCGACTCTCTGCAGATGTGAAATCGGTACGGAATTTGGTCGGAGAAAGCCTTGCTTTGATCGTTCAGAATGTTGCGACCGCCGTTGCGGGTTTGATCATTGGTTTTGGAGCAAGTTGGGAGCTGTCCCTTATAGTCCTCCTCATGCTACCTCTCATTGGATTAAATGGATATTTTCACATGAAATTTGTTACTGGTTTTGGTGCTGATTCAAAGGTTAGTTGCCTTACATATGTTTTGAATGTGATCTATGTTAAATGAACATTTGACATTTTTCATGTAGTGGGCCGGTTCCTATTATTATCATGTATCAAGAATATAATTAACCAAAATGTTAAAAAAAAAATAGAGAAAACAATTAGATATAAGTTTTCTTATGAGAGATGACATAAAAATATGGTTATCCACAATTTGATATATATTTTCACTTAAATAATAATACTTCAACTAAGGTCTTTATTTAAGGAACAAATGCATATTTGTCCCCCTTTGTTTTTTTTAATACTTTGAATGTACTTTACTATTCTAGTTTATTTGTTCTGTTTGTTTTAAACTTTTGTTCTGTATACTATACTTTATAATCTATTTTTTAATTTCATATATTTTTTATCTTTTTTTTCTTAATGCATCATATCTACTATTATGCCCCAAGTCACTTTTATTTTTCTTGATTTCCCCCCCTCAAAAGAAAAGAAGGTAAAATAAAGTTGAGGGGTGAAAATTTAAAAAAACTAAATTATAGGAGATATAAGTGTACAAATGAAAGTATAGTAGTCAAAAGTAACAAAAATAAAAGTAAGAAGAGCCAGAAGCTAGAAAATAATGTAAATGACGCAAAGTAAAAAAAAAATTAAAGTAAACCCATATAATCAATCATCTCTTACATTCTAGAATTCATGCCCTATAAAGGATGTTCTTCCAATTTTGAAATTGGTTTATTCATCTTGTATTCATAATAATCATCATTAGACGCCATGCATATCAAACGGTATCATAAATTTCATGTGACGTGCATTAAAAAAAAAAAACACAAAATGGAGGCATGTGTTTATTTTTTCCATTAGTACTATATATGTTGATTACACATGCAATTCTCATGTGGATAAATCCTCTAGAATTAAGTAAGATTTCTGCAATTGAAGTATTCTATAAGAAAAAAAATGATATATTTACAGAAAATGTATGAAGAAGCAAGTGAAATAGGGGGTGATGCAGTTGGAAATATTAGAACAGTGGCATCATTTTGCGCAGAAGAGAAGGTGATGGAAATGCACCAACACAAATGTGAAGCTCCAATTAGAGTTGGAATTAAACATGGATTACTTAGCGGAGCAGCTTTGGGAATGTCTCTCTTCTTTCTCTATTCCGTTTACGCTGTCAGTTACTACGCTGGAGCTCGTCTCGTTCATGCTGGAAAGCTTACCTTCGGAGAAGTTTTTCGCGTAAGCTAATTTACTACATGCTTCTCCCTTCCTTAATTAGAAAAGTACAGAGTAACGTAATAATGGCGAATACCAAAAATAGGAAAGCATATATATGACTATAAAGTATAAAACCGAGCGGGACCAAACCTAAGGGTATGTTTGTTTGGAGATTATGTAGGATTGGGGAAATCCGATTTTGAAATGTTGGGATTTGTAAATAAAGGTGAATAGTTAAAATCTGTGTTTGTTACGAGACTTTATAGGGTAGGATTATTACTGTAGATGTCAAATCAATGCTGGAAAAGTTAGTAGGTGTAATATTATATTATTAGTTGATGTAATAGGTTAGAGTATAGGGTTAATTATAGCGTTTTTTTTAAATAGAGTAGGCTTTTGGTAGATTTTATAATCCTTGACGTAAGTCCTTAAACAAATAAAGATTTGAGATTTTAAAATCCCAAATCCTGACTTGTGAAACCCGAAACAAACATACCCTAATTGTCTAGTGGTAAAGGGTGTCTGTTGTCTAGGTTAATTCTTTGGTCTTAGTCCACTAGGATATGAGTGAAATTTTTTGATCATCTTGGAAAAAAAAAAAAAGAAGAAAAAGGGTAGAAAACCGAGCTAGAGGGAAAAATTTTAGAGTGCAAGGATGCATTTTCCTCCTTTACTGTTTTTTTTTTTTTTTTTTTGAAAAAATAGTGTAAAATTAGGGTGAAAAATATCTGATCAAGTATGACTTTATTTTGCATTTTGGTTATGTACTCTAAAGTTAGTTTTTTACTTTGTAATCAAAGCCGATTTCTCATCATTTTTCTTGCCATAATCTAATTCGATTTCCCTATTTTTGTAACCAAAATACATGAGATCTATGGCAAAAATGCTCCTCATCTAAAACCAAATAAAATACCCAAATTAAAGTTTTTTTTCATTTTTTTATTTCCATTCTCAATTCAAGTTCAATTTGAGAAAAAAAAAAAAAAACGGAATAGGATATACGATTTTGACCAGGAAATTGATATAGGGTGCAAAAAATCCATAAAACTTTTGGGTGCAATCCGAAGAAAAAGAAAAGGTTAAATTGCAAAGTATAAAAAGAGTGATACTTGATTTTACTAATGCTGAAAATTTTGTACTAAAAAATGGCAGGTATTTCTTGGAATGAGCATGACAGCTATCGGAATTTCCCAATCGGGAGCTCTAGCACCCGACTCTGGGCTTGCCAGAGTCGGGGCTACTTCCATTTTCGAACTAATTGATCGCAAATCACACATAGATTCTACTGACAATTCCGGATCGACACTGGAAACCCTAAAGGGAGATGTCAAGTTTGAGCATGTCAATTTCAAGTATCCAACTAGGCCTGATGTTCTTGTTCTCAGAGATTTGTGCTTAGAAATTCATTCTGGACAGGTAAACCTAGCTGCATTGTTCATCAAAGCTAGCCAATCTTCTAAAATATTCTATGAAACAAAGACTATTAATATCTTACAATTGTACTAGTTTATTTATTGATTTATTCAGACAGTTGCGATCGTTGGAGAAAGTGGTAGTGGAAAATCGACCATCATTTCGTTATTGCAACGATTTTATGATCCAGATTCGGGCCAAATAACAGTGGATGGTGTGGATATAAAAGAAATGAAATTGAAGTGGCTAAGACAGCAGATGGGGCTGGTAAGCCAAGAGCCAGTGTTATTCAACGACACGATCCGAGCTAACATTCAATATGGAAAGGAAGGCAATGCAACTGAGGCTGAAATTTTAGCTGTTGCAGAGTTGGCAAATGCTACCAAATTCATCAGTGCCTTGCACAAGGTTTGTGGTTTGTTTTTTTTTTTTTTTTTTTGTTTAAATAATTGTTTTCCTTTGAGTACATCATTGGAGTTTACACAAAAGCATAATTGGAGTTTACACAAAAGCATAAAAAGTAAATGACTTGGTAAGTTGGCCTTGTAAGTGTTTGGTTGTTTGATTGATTATCTGATGTGAAACTGTTGAGAAAGGGGAAATTTCGCTTTTGGTACTTGAATACATCTCTTTCTCACTTTTAAAACCCGACATTCAATGACTATTGGATTTGTTACCAAGTTATTAATTTGAATTACATTTGATACTTTCCGTCCACTTTCCATTTAAAACAGAAGCAAAATGTAAAATTGGTGGCATTTTACCGTATACCTTATTTGCTCTGAGAAAATTGTAAATTTAGGACATTATCTTTAGATCATTCACCAATGAAGGACATTAACATTTCGGCCCTAATATTAGGACACTAACTTTTCAATTTGGACGATTTTAGGACAAAAAACCCGAAAACATGAATGTCGGGTCCAATCGCATGAGATTTGGCTTTTTGCTGATGTGATTCGGCTTGAAATCTGTATGATTTGGCCCAAAATTCGTGATTTCATGTTTTTTTGTCCTAAAATCTCTCAAATTGAAAAGTTAATGTCCCATTGTCGAGACACGAAAAGTTTATGTCCTTAGTTTAAGATAGTGTCCTAAATTTACAATTTCTTTTATTTCCCCTATGTCATCCACTTTATATATGCATAAAAGAATTGGTAGATCGATATTAGAGTTTAGATGTATATAAACATATACATATGTGAGTATTGTCCTCCCTTTTAAACTTACAAACTTGATCCTTTGGATTATTTACGTGCATTCACCCTATTTAATTATTTATATATGTGCAAATTATTCTTCCTATGGCATCCGAAACTCAATGCAAACTTGTAATGTGCAGGGGTATGACACGATTGTTGGTGAATGGGGGATCCAATTATCGGGTGGGCAGAAGCAACGGGTTGCAATTGCACGAGCAATAGTGAAGGATCCAAAGATTTTGCTACTTGATGAAGCAACAAGCGCCCTTGATGCCGAGTCAGAGAAAGTAGTGCAAGATGCCTTGGACCGGGCTATGGTGGATAGGACCACCATAGTGGTGGCGCATAGACTATCCACAATCAAGAATGCAGATTTAATTGCAGTTATAAAAAATGGAGTTATTGTGGAAAAAGGGAAGCATGAAAGTTTGGTCAATAAGAAGGATGGCTTATATGCCTCTTTAGTGGCACTTCATCATGGTGCTTCCTCATAGGCAGTTAATGTTCTTACCACTCAATAAAGAAATAGCAATGAACTTTGTGTTATCTCACGATCAAGTTGCAATGTTTTCTTTCCTTCCTTCACTAAGTTTGAATTTTTCATCAGTGTTATTTGATGTATACATCCCTGTTATACTTGTTACAAACCAAAGGCAGAATTGGGGAATTTGTTAACAACATGAAAATATATCTACTGTGGTGGGTACAAATGAGTCACAAAGGTTCAGAGGTAGAGGTGTTCAATGGGTTCCAAACCACCGGTTTTGAAAACTGTGGAGAGGCAAATCAGAACCAAACAATGGGGATTCCGGTTTTGGTTTCGGTTTCGGTTTGTAAACTATCGGTTCTGATTCAACCGCCGGGTTGGCGGTATCATTTATTTATTATTATTTTTTTAATTTTTTAAAATTAAATTTGGATATAAATATTACCATTATTCATATATCACATAATAATTTGATATAAATTAAAAAATAGAACTTACATTTACAAGTTATAATGACACAACATTACAAATTACAAGTTACAACTTCAAAAATTAGAAATTACAATTTAAATGCAATGGAATACAAACCATATACCTAAAAAAAATTACAATTCATAATACAAATTAAAAATAATAATCAATGCAACTTTAAATGAAAGAGTAAAATAACATAAATACATAATATTATTTATCTAACAGGTTGTATTGGTTGCTTCAGCCCAAAAATTTTTAAGAATAACAACTTCTACAATCATTGTTCTTATTGCTTCATTGAGAGTTTTGTTTCTTCATTCAACAACAACATTTTGCTAGTGTTCTTGTTGCTGAATATTTATGACATATTCCATTTTCTGAGCAGTACTTTTCTGTGAACTTGTTTGTGAACTCTATTTATCTGTCAGATCTAATCTTCACAATGCTTAGGCTTTTATCATTCCGTATCCTCTTCACAAAGTCTGGAAGCCTGTTCTAAGTTTCTAACTTCTTGGCTAAAAAGATTGTCCATGTGAATCTTAGGTAGTCATCTACTACTATTAGAGTTGCTATTGCCACTAGCAGGTTCAACTGGACCAAAAAGATCCATATGTAGAAGATCTAAAATCTTGTGAGATGACTTTTAAACTTTTAGTAAGACCAGAAAGGAAATTTGGGATAAGTTGGAATAGATATGTGAAGAAAATGAGCTTGTTAAGGATAATATGGTATCCATAGCAACACAACTGTTTGAGTTATTCAAACAAAAGCTTGGAGAATCCTTGGAAGAGCTCAACTTGAGATTCATAGCCATTGTGAATGAGCTTGAACCCCTTGGAAAGTTTTATAACCAGAGAGAAAAGAATATGAAACTGTTGAGAGCATTACCTATTGAGTGGGACAACAAGGCTACTGCAATGAGAGTTTCACTCGACTTGAATGCAATAAGCACGTTTGACTTGTTCTCAGATCTTAAGGCATTCGAGTTTAATAGGAGAAAATTGGAGGCTGAGGAATCGAGTGCCAAAGTAATAACACTTGCAGCAAGGACTAAGGATACAAAAGTAAGCAGAAAGCAGTAAGCAGAAATAGCTGCATACAAAAGTTGCTGAAGAAGAGATGACGCTCCTCCTAAAGAAGTTCAAGAAATTCTTAAAGCCAACATGAAAGGAAAGGACTTCAGGAAGAAGTCTGTCGCAGGTAAACCAAGCACCACAGTCCAATGCAGTTTCTTTTGACCTTTGCTATAATTACAGGAAACCTAGACATTATATAAGAAATTGTCTATATCCTCAAGTGCATAAGTATCCTGAGGAAGAAAGAAAGCAAAGAAAAGAAAAGAGGAAGGAGGAGAAGCAAAAACTAAGGGCTCTTCTAAGTGAAGTTGAAGTTTTGAAAGCACCAAGCACAAATAAGAAAGAAGCCAATGATCAATGCTCCTCAGATAGTGAAAGTAGCAACTCAACCTCCGATGAAGCAGCTCTATTGTGCCTAATGACAAAGGAATATGAAGATGAAGATGATGAGGTAATCTCTCAATCTGATAATGATTCTAGTAAGAAAAAATGGAACATGATCCAGTCTTTTAGACAGATCATGAGTGACTTTGAGCAGATAAACTCAGGTCATGAGAAACTAAAAAAGGAAAATCTGATACTCTAGAGTGAGCAAACTGCATTAAAAGAAAAGGTCTCAGATCTTGAGTATTATAGTGCAGAATGCAACAATCTCAGAGTAGAAGTCTCTAAGTTTAAGCTGCTGGTCTCTACACTAGAAACTGAGAAAGCTAGCCTACAAAATACAATTGATGTATATAATAGATCAACTAAGATGGAATGAGAGTGTATCAATTACACCCAAAAAGCCTTTAATGGAAATGGTCTGCGATACTATATAGAAAGTTCTCAGAAAGCAGCAAGCACATCCAAAATTGAAAGGTTTGTTCAAGCAAGAATATCATTCTCTTAGGAACTCCTTCCACCCAAGGAAAGCTTGAACAAATCAAATTCAATGGATAAGGGAAAAAAACCTATGCTACAGACCACGGACAGTAAGTTGCACAAATTCTCAGGATGTAGCAGAATCAAAATGCTGCAACCAAGAGAATAATGCAATAATCTCCCAAGTCATAGCAAAAGAATTTCTACCCTTTTTATACCAAAACTTACATGTTTAAATCCAAAGGATCTTATACTCCGGAAAGGTACAAGAAAATACCTTTTTCAAGAAGAAAAGGTAACACATGGAAAGTTTTAGCACACACTGCTCACAAACAGTAAGGATACTGACAGAAAGAGAGTCACCAAGGCTAATGATATATTAATTATCATTAAGCAAGTGTGGATCCCTAACAAGACTAACTCCCCAGGACCCGTACCTGTATGGGTACCTAAATCTACCTAATATACATACAAGAATAGTTGCCAGGAAACAGCGGTGATGTATGGTACATCGCTAGCGACTGCTCAAGACATATGACTTACAATAAAGAAGCCTTAAGAGACTTCCAACCATGTAAAGACCCTAAGATAGTCTTTGGAGATGATTCGAAAAGAAGCACCAAGGGCATATGAAGCTTAATCAAAGGCAATACATGTATTAGTGATGTATTATATATGAAAGGGCTGAAATATAACCTCCTGAGTATCAACCAGTTATGCAACAAAGGATGCTCCGTGGAGTTCAACCTCAACAAGTGTCTGATTAGAGATAACAAGTCAAATGAGGTGAAACTTACTGGAACCAGGAAAGAAAACATCTATCTTGTTGATTGGAGTTCAACGGTACAACCAACTGTTGGTATTGACGGATCGCCGACCCTATGCCATCAGAATCGGGATCCAAAGATAAAACGCAGCGGAAAGAAATCATACCTTTGTAGACTATCGGATCGAAGTTATAGACCTCTCGACCTTCTGCTGTATTCCCAGCCCTTTCCTCGGACGTCGTGTGGGCGACGATCTTCCAAGAAAACAACGATCTCGTCCCTCTCTCTCTAGCCTCACGGTTCTGTGTGTTTTTGCATGAGATTGAGCATGAGAAACTTGAGGGAGACGCTGATTTTAGGGTATTTATAGGCTAAAACAGGGACCTGGAGGAGGAATTAGGGTTGGGCCTCCTGATGGGCTTAAGCGTCCTGTGTTCGGCCCGAACACCCAACTTAAGTCCATCAATTATAATTCGGTCCACTAAAGAATTATAATTGAACTACCGCCCCAATCCATATTACAATATGGGCTCCTTTTATTATGTGTACATTTATTTCCCCGTGTTTAAGATATCGAATGTCCGTAAATTAAATAAGTTACTGACAACTTAATTAATTTACATCTAATTCCAAGAGTAGTACCACTCATCCTTATTATCATGTCAGATTAAATCCACCTGCAGGGTTTACATGATAATCCTTATGAGCTCCTCAAGGGGACATTATCATCCTAAATAATTAGGACACGTATTCCTTCTATAATCAACAACACACCATATAAACAATGCTATCTCCCAACTCACCGAGCTTATTGATTTATGAATAAATCTCACCCATTGGCAAATTAAAGAAATAAACACTGAGCATACGTGCCCGTTATTATATAGGGATTAAGAAGATGTACATCCATAATAACAGAGGTCTTGTTCTATTATATAGTCAGTACAAATCGAACAACCTCAATTGGTCCTGCTCAATACATACAAAATGTACTAGTGTAACTTTATAGTCAAGATAGACTAATAACAAATTACACTACAACCATTCCAATGGTTTGTCCAAATCCATCTTGGTTGTGAGCTACTATTTATAATTTATAAGAAACTGATAACATGATCTTCTGTGTGTCACCACACACCAAGTTATCTATAATATAAATTAATTGGACATTGCATAAACATATATAACAAATATAAAATGCAAACATATGACCAAAATGATTCTCATTCCATAAAAGATGTTCATACAAAAGCTAGACTTATAGTATACATCCTAACACCAACCTGTTTCATTGCTAAGAGTACTCCAAAATTAAGCTGGTTATGACACAAGAGAATGAGCCATTTGAACTTTAAGACGATCAACAAATTAGTAAGGAAGAACCTGGTTACAAGTTTACCAGATGTTACATTCAAAAAAGGGAATGTTTGTGGAGCCTGCAAGAAAGGTAAACAAGTAAGAAGCTCATTTAAGGAGAAAGTACAAAGATCCTCTCATAGAATTCTGGATCTTCTACACATGGATCTTTTTGGTCCAATTGAGCCTGTTAGTGTTAGTGAGAAGAAGTATTCCCTAGTGATTGTGGATGATTATTCAAGATTTACTTGGACCATGTTCCTGGCTAAGAAATCAGAAACTCAGAACAGGCTGCCAGAATTCATAAAAATAATTCAAAATGAGAAGAGCTTGAGCATTGTGAAGATAAGGTCTGACAGAGGAAAAAATTCACAAACCGATTTGTAGAGAAGTATTGTTCAGAAAATGAGATTAGTCATGAGTATTCTGCAGCTTGAATGCCTCAACAGAATATAGTTGCAGAAAGAAGGAACATAACTTTGAAGGAAACAACAAGAACAATGATTGCTGAAGCTACTATACCTAAGAGATTTTGGGTTGAATCTACCAATACAACATGCTATATGCAGAATAGATGCTTAATAAACAAAGACCACGACAAGACACCTTATGAAGTTTGATATGGCTTTACACTAAACATCTCAGACCTACACATCTTTGGGTGTAGATATTACATTCTGAATAATGGTAAAGAACATCTGAAGACTTTTGATGCAAAATCTGATGAAGGAGTGTTTCTTGGTTACTCATCAGTAAGCAAAGCCTTCAGAATCTTCAACAAAAGGACTCTTATTGTAGAAGAGTCAATCCATGTGGTATTTGATGAACCATACTGTGATACAGTTGAGCTGGACAAGCTAAATGAAGAAGTATCTCAGATGAGCTTCAAAGATCATCAAGTGAGATATATTGATGGAGTCCCAGTACTTGCTGATATAGTTACTGAAAACATAACAGAAGTTCCTGCACCTGGAAATATAGTAATGCAGGTTACTACACAACAAGCTGATGGATTACAACAATCCAACAGTAATCACAGTGATGCAGCTGATCAACAGATTACTGTTCATCAACCCTCATATAGCTCTGAACTAGATAGAACATGGCTCAGAAATTGTCCAAGAGAGCTTATCATTAGAGATATCAATGAAGGTGTAAGAATAAGAAGATCAAGACCATATGAAGTAATATTTACATGATTCATATCTCAAGTAGAACCTAAGAGTGTTGAAGAAGCTCTTGAAGATAGTAATTGGATTCAGGCTATACAGGAAGAGCTGAATGGTTTTGAAAGAAACTATATATGGAAGTTAGTACCAAGACCTGATCATCAAGGAGTCATTGGAACAAAGTGGGTGTTCAAGAATAAATTGGATGAATCCAGAATAGTCGTTAGAAACAAAGCAAGGTTGATGGCAAAAGGATACTACCAAGAAGAAGAAATTGATTTTGATAAGACCTTTGCACCTTAGCAAGGCTTGAGACAACCAGGATATTCTTAGTCTATGCTGCATATAAGAATTTCAGTGTTTAAGAAATGGATGACAAAAGTGCATTTCTGAATGGTCTCTTATCTGAAGAAGTGTATGTGGAACAACCACCAGAATTCGAAGATCAAGCAAAAGATACAATTTTCAGATTGGAAAAAGCCTTATATGGTTTGAAGCAAACACCAAGAGCTTGGTATGATACATTGTCCTTATATCTTTTAGAGAATGTGTTAGGATGTATACTATAAGCCTAGTTTTTTGTATGAACATCGTTTATGGAATGAGAATCACATTGGTCATATGTTTGCATTTTATATTTGTTATATATGTTTATGCAATGTCCAATTAATTTATATTATAGATAACTTGGTGTGTGGTGCCACACAGAAGATCATGTTATCAGTTTCTTATAAATTATAAATAGTAGCTCACAACCAAGATGGATTTGGACAAATCATCGGAATGGTTGTAGTGTAGTTTGGTATTAGTCTGTCTTGACTATAAAACTACACTAGTACACTTTGTGTGTATTGAGCAGGACCATTTGAGGTTGTTCGTTTTATACTGACTATATAATAGAACAAGACCTCTGTTATTATGGATGTACATCTTCTTAATCCCTATATAATAACGGGCACGTATGCTCAATGTTTATTTCTTTAATTTGCCAATGGGTGAGATTTATTCATAAATCAATAAACTCGGTGAGTTGGGAGATAGCATTGTTTATATGGTGTTCTGTTGATTATAGAAGGAATCCGTGTCCTAATTATTTAGGATGATAATGTCCCCTTGAGGAGCTCATAAGGATTATCATGTAAACCCTGCAGGTGGATTTAATCCGACATGATAATAAGGATGAGTGGTACTACTCTTGGAATTAGATGTAAATTATTTAAGTTGTCAGTAACTTATTTAATTTACGGACATTCGATATCTTAAACACGGGGAAATAAATGTACACATAATAAGGAGCCCATATTAAATATGGGATTGGGATGGTAGTTCAATAATAATTCTCTAGTGGACTGAATTATTATTGATGGGCTTCAGTTATGTGTTCGGGCCGAACGCAGGATACTAAAGCCCATCAGGAGGCCCAACCCAATTCCTCCTCTAGGTCCCTGGTGTAGCCTATATATAGCTCTTTTCATCAGCGCCTCTCATAACACAGATCACAGAAAACACGTGATAGTGAGAGAGAGCGGAACTGATTTTTCTCGAAGGATCGTTGGCCACGCAACGTTCGAGAAAGGGCTCAGAGGAATACATCAGAAGATCAAGAGGTCTACAAGGGTATGATTTCTTTCCGCTGCGATTTATCTTTGGATCCCGATTCCGATAGCATAGGGCCGGCGATCCGTCGGTTCCAACAGAATGGATTTTAGAAAGGAACAATTGACTCTTTTCAGAATACATGATGGTAACAATATTCTGCTTGTATAAATTTATGTAGATGATATTATCTTTGGATCAACAAATAAAGATCTCTGTGAAAAATTCTCAACCCTTATGCAGAAGAAGTTCGAAATGAGCATGATGGGAGAATTAAGTTTCTTTCTTTGATTGCAAGTAAAGCTGCTAGATAATGGAATTTTCATCAATCAAGCCAAGTACACCAATGAGTCAATCAAGAAGTTTCGAATGGAGAATGGATCATCAATAAGTATTCCCATGGCCATGTCGATCAGTCTTGACAATGATGAAAGTGGAAAGGATGTGGATATTGGTAGTTTATTGGTTTTACAAGAAACAAACATCCATAGCAACCTTAACTGCAGAAATGAAGTATGTAGCAGCAGGAAGTTGTGCTCAGATTCTTTGGATACAACTGCAACTTAAGGATTATGTGATTATAGAAAGAGAAACTCCCATTTTGTGTGATAATACAAGTGCTATTGCTATAACACACAATCCTGCCTTTCATTTCATAAGAGATCATGCAGAGAAGAAAGATATTGTGTACGAAAAAGTCCATACTGATTTGCAGTTAGCAGATATTTTGACAAAACCTATATATAAATCAAGGTTTTCTATGCTTAGGAGTGTGCGTGAAATCATCAAGTTATGAAGAATGAAAGAGATAGGTTTCTCAGTAACGGATGCATGAAGTGAGGAGGAAGTATTTAGTGTTTTAGTATTGAAGTTTTTAGTATTTCAGGATACAACTACAATCAGCAACAAGCAGTTTACAACATTTATTGAAACAACATTTAAGAGATCTGCAACCTCAATCAAGAATAGTAACCATTAAATGTTAATCATTTGAGCGGCAAAATGGCGTCTCGTATTTAATGCAAAATCCATTTTTTCAGAAGATCAACAGACCCGTATTTTCGGTCTGACACTAGATGCTTGTCTTATTGCAAAAAGACCCTTCATCTTTTTATTTCAACCGTTAAATTTCATGCCTCTCTCCCAAGCCATTTAATTGTGACCATTGATAAAAAACCATCTCATAATTGAATCAAAACTACTCATGATCTCTCTCATTCTACATTCTACCACCTATCTCTCACAAGCAAAAACTGATTTTCTCTTTCGGTGTTATCTATCTTTTCCTTTAAGATCTTTCACACATCTCTCACTCTATCATCCATGGCAAGAGAAAGAGAAACCATTGCTTTGAAAGGACGTCTGGTTAATTCGGCGATCCTGCTCAAAGAGGAGAGCATATATGATAGGGATGCTATCTCCAAAGTTTTGAGTTTAGTTGAGAAGAACAGCATCTCTGGCCTTCTCACCACTCGATAGAGTGCGTTGTCAGCCCCCACTGTCCAAAGGTTCAATGTCTTTGCTGAGTTATCTGACGACTCCAAGACGATCCTTTTCAGGATGAGTCTGGATGGGAAGGAGTACACCTTGATGGTGAAGGGCATCGCTTCCACCTTCGATATTTTCACCAAGGGTCTACAACCTTCAAACCTTGAGAAGTTTAGCTTTGAGTTCATGAAAGAGATCTGCAATTTGTTCAAGTAGAAACTGAAGCTTGAAGAAGAGCTTTGAGAAGAAGAAACTGAAGCCTGAGTATGAATTTCTTCATGACGTCTGCGCATACTCCATTGAAGGCAGATGTAGAAGCTTTGACAAATGCACCGATCTTTGGATAAGGTTGATGACTGCCATTGTGAAAGGAGTGACAGTCAACTTCAGTAGGTTCTTTTTGCGGAGGATTTGGGAAAAAACCTCTAAGAAAACCCTAAGGATGAGCTTCGGGATCACCATCACTTCCATTTTCTGTAAGATGGGAATTCAAGTGGAAAAAGCCATACCAATCACTCCTAGTTGGTACTTAGGCGTGATGAAGGGCTTCTTCAGAAAGAGGCTTGTGGGGAAGACACAATAACCAAAGAGTAAGAAAGTTACTACAAGAAGCAAGATTGCAGAAAATGACTCAGAAATGGTGCAGAATACAACAGTGATGCTGAAAAGGAAGCTGCTGAACCCTTATCCTCAAGCAGTAATGATGATGATGACATGCCTCTTGCAAAGAATAAGAGGGGGTATGTCTTGTTGAGGAGTAAGATGGTGAATGCAGATCTTGCTAGGATCACCAATACTGATGAGGTGCAGTCTGTTGGAGCAGATATAATTACTGATCAGAAAGCTGATGATGATCATGAAGCTGAACAGGATGTTGATCAGGTTACTAATCATGAAGTAGATAACAGCCTGACCCTTTTGCTAGTGCCTCAAGTCAAACACCTCATCCTACCCAATAGGAAGGAGATGAGGAAGAACAAGAAGTTGCTATTTGCTAAGAGGATAAAAGAGATGCGAAGCAGAAAACAGAGAAAACAAGCAAAGATACAACAATCACTGGGGGTTAGAGAGGATGTTGTTGATCAAGTCAATCAGATAAAGTTTGGATTAACTGTGGAAAGACCATCAACGATATTAACTCAAACATGGGCTACACCCTCCTATCTAAAATAACTGAGTCGATCAATGACAAATTCTTCAAGTTGTATGAACTCTAGAGACTGATATGTCTCTCCAGAGGAAGAGATTTGTTGGCGTGGAAAGACTTCCTAAGAATAGAGGATTTATCCTTGGTTGGGCTGAGCTTTCAGATTCTGTTGATATATTCATCTACTCCAACCAAAATTTGTTGATTCCTATTGGGAGGCTAAGCTTTAGGAGATCATTGAGGGGCAGGAAAAGATAAGAAAACACAGAGCTGCCAAAGGTAAGAGTACCTTTGATAAAGCTAAGGGTGAACAGTCGATGACAGTTAGGGAGGACAACACATTGATGAACCCCACTGCCGAGACTATAAGGAACCCGATAGAACTTGAGCTAGCTGGTGCTCAATTAGCCCACCTCGATGTTGAGGAGGCCAATCAACAGAGTTGTAAGCGAGCGTTGCAGAACCAATCAGACAAATCCCTCGTAAGCTGCAAGTGGAAGAAGAAAATAGTGTTGCTAAAGGTCATGATTCTCCCATATTCTGAAAGGTGGTAGCAAAACTGTCCCTCATTGTGAACCTTGATGCAATGGAGACCGACGAGCAAGAGTTGGTCGATTATGAAGATTCCCTGAAGTACATGACGATAGTATCTGAGGGGGAGGTTCAAAGAAAATCCAAGGAGTCCTAGACAACTTAAACAAAGAAATCGCCGATGAAGCAACCACGGAGGAAGTTGTTGAGGTAGGACACCCTATACTGGCTTCAATAGCAGTATAGAATGCTGAAGGCAAATAGAATGTAGCAGATGCTGATACTGTAATCTTTACAGTACTTGCTAAAGAAATCATCCGTATAGTTCATGATGAATCAGAAAGAACAGAAGATGATCACTTCCTGGTGGAGTTATATCACATAATTGAGGGAACATGTCTTGATGCTTAGAACCTTGATCTTCTTGATGTTGCTACCTGAGTTGCTAAAGTAAGAGAGGATGAAAGTGATAAGAATGTTGTTGAGACAGCTTCTCCAAATAAGACCTCGGGCACAGCTACTGCTGAGGCAGTGCTGGCGGAGGATTTAGAAGGGAATAATGAAGAGGAGGAGAAAATGCCTCGAGGAGAAAAAGATGTGCTAGTTGCTGCTCCAGAACAAGACCCCGATGATGATGGAAAAGATTTCTCAGATGATGAAGATGAAGGTCCTGGAGGAGATAGTCCACCTGGTTTACCATTCCAGATAGTGGAACCTACTGATGCTTTGAGAAGATGAATACAACAGTATGTTGAGGAAGCAGCACAACACTAGGATGATAGTACGAGTCCAACTTTGGTTCCTTACATTCAAGAAGTTGTAGAACCTATCAAAGCTGATACCTTGACTTTTACTGATACGCAAGAGCAATCCCTCCAAGGGATTATGGATGTTGTTCAAGGGCTCATTTGGGCGCTGCAGATGCATTAAGTTAATATGTCCAACAACATTTATATAAGCGACAGGTGTCATTCATCCTCTATAGAAAACCTGCGAAATGAGTTGTCTGAAATTCCTTTCAGAATTTAGATGCGGCTCAATAACGAATGGAATGCTTAGTATGTTGAGCGAAAGAGAGTTGAAAGAGCACAACAACCTGCCAGTAAAACAAGGGATAAGTCTATCGATGAGATCAAATGCACCCTTACTGCACCGAATCTAGTGTTCAACTCCCTCCAAGAAAATGCCACAACACAAGCTCGTGTTTCTCAAAGCACAAATGATAGGATCTCCAATCTTGAGCTATTTGTTGGCGAAATAAGGATGATTCTTCATTGTGCCTTTCCTCAGCATGTACCGACTGAATCAGCATCTCCTAGATCTAACCCTGTTGATGATGACAAAAAGGGGAAAAACAAGAAGAAACCAGATAAGGAGTTGAATGTTGTAGTGAAGGAAGTCGTAAATGACATAGAAGAAAATGATGAGGATGATGAACCTTTGGTTTCCAAAATAAGCAAAAGATCAGTATCTAGACATGGCCAAAATTCTCAATCTAAGAAGAGAAAGGATGATAAAAATGAAAGAGGTGCGGGTGTTGGGGCTACTGCATCCAAAACAGTAAGTAGCACTGCATCTCAGCAAGGAGAGCGTGTAATTAGAACAGTTGCTGTAACAACTCAAAGAAGAAGTAGCAGACAATAGAACCAACAAAGCAGACAACATCAACAACAACCTGTTCAGAATGATAGACCTTACTTGAGTGTTGCTGCATGATGTGTAGAAAAATATGCATAATTTAATTGAATTAATCCATAGTTCTAATGCATTTTGTGTGTTTGCACTTGCTATTTTTCTACACATTTTCATTATGTGTTCAGAGAACCCCAATCTTCAATTCTTTTGATTTAGGCTACGATTTTGAAGAAAAAGTAGAGAATAAAAATTAAGGCAGATTATTGGAAGTTGCTAGAAGATGGACATTGGGTACAATGTCTACACATTAGATGATCCAATGTGTGAGATTCAAGCCCACCAAAAGCCCAAAATTTTATTACCGAAAAAGAATGAGCCCTGGCCCATCATACTCTTCTATCTTGTTAAAAAGGGCTGCAGACTAGAGAGGGGAGAAGATGGGATAGCGACAGAGGAGATCAGAGAGAAATTTCATAGAAAAATCATGATTGTGAATTTTGAGATGCGTGGCTAATTTCCTTATGCTAGTTCAAAGGATGTTGAACCTTTATTCTTGATTTACTCTGGATGATTAGTAACGTTTTCTTAATTTCTATCTCTTGAATGATTTATGTTGCTTGGTTAATTGTTTATGATATTGCATGATTTGATTTAGTAGGGCCCGTTAGATTAAATTGTTGTGATATCTATTTCTAGGATATAAACCGTAATCCGTAATTATTACGAATTTATATTCATAGATAGCAAGAAACATTGGACTCGTTAGGGGCAACACATCTCTAGATTATCCGAATCAAACTTGTGAATTTGGAGTCTAGTTCGTCCTATCGTCTTAGGGTTTAATGCGTTCATCACACTAAATCTAGAGGTCGTACCTATTAGGTTGTTTGATTGAACAAGGTTTATTAAAGAGCTTGTTTTAATAGACTAAACTTAAGAGACGATTCAGGTTAACAGAGCTTGTTGCTAATCTAGGGATGGGGGTTTGAGAGATAGATTGAGAGAAACGTTATTAATTAATCTACTTGATCAAGAATAGAAGGGGATATTGAACTGAGAACTAGTACTTGTTTATTAATTGATTCTTATTCATTTAATTTGTTTTCATCTTTGATTGTTGCATAGTAGCTTGTTAGGTTTTAGTTTAATTTGATGATTTCCCAACCAATCCCCCCATTTAACTTGTTTATTTATTGAGTAGTTAACACCAGTGAATTTAATTGATTCTTCTGTTCTCTGTGGGATCGACCTTTATTTGCCACTTCTACAAGTTAGTTAAGGGTAAGAAGGTTTATTTAATTTTGCGTGCCTCGACAGCATGGCCACTACAAGAAGAAGAATGGACAAGGAAAGATGGAGACAGCTGAAAGAGGCTGATGAAAAGAGAAGAAGAGAAAAGAAGGATTGGATGTCAAGATTAAGTATGATCGGTTAAAAAAAGTCAGAGCTGGCTAAGCAAGTTGATAAAGCTCTCTGCAAATATCCACCTCAAGATACTTCCTGCTTTGATCCAAATTATGTATCTGCTGAAGTTTCTGTTCTATTGGATCAAAGGCCTCTTAAAAAAATATTGCGTGGGACTTGAAGATGTTTGACAGGGTGATTCTACCGAGGAATAAGAATCTAACATTCGATGAAAGTACTCTCTTCAAAAGCTCAGAGTACCTGAGATATTTCAGACACCTGTGTAAGATGAACAGCTTTGCAGGATATCCAACATGCCTTGTTGCTTTGGAAAGATATGAACAACTGGCAAGGGATGGAGAGTTGGATACTCAGAAAGAGCTGATAAAGAAAGTCAAGCAAGGAATGCAGATCCCATTCTGTGAATACTTTTAGCTTCGGTGGATCTAGACCCCTGATATTAAGAAGAAGCTTGAAGAAACCTATCAAAATTCTATTCTCAACTGGTGGAAAGGAACGAGGTATAAGAAGGGGAAGCCACCTAATTAAAGATGACTGCGGTTTCTGTGAAGATTTATCTATAAGCACTTCCTATAACTTGCTCTTTTATTCTTTTGATATTTTCAAGTTACCAATATTGGAACTTAAGAGCTATGAAGTTTTGATGCTAGCTCACTTGTATCTTTATATATAAATTCCATGTATCTATGTATATCTATATATACTGTTTTTGTAAAGGTTTTGTCATCATAAAAAAAGAGGAAATTGTTAGGATATTTAGGAGTAGATTTTGATGAGACAAAACAGTGATGTAATAGGGATTTGGAGTACCCCATTTTCCATGATATCTATATGGAAACTTAGTTTTTCTTAAGTTTTAGTTTTGAGTTAAAGTTAGAAGTATCGTGGAAATCAGCAAGATGAAGATTTCCGATAGCAAGAGGATTATGTAAAGAAGGGCTATTGGATATTGCTTTTAAGAAGCAGTAAATCAACAAGTAGCATTTCAGTAAACAGTAAGGAGAATTGAGAAGCTTTCTAAAGGATCAGAACAGAAAGCACTTGCAGAACATGAAGCAGTTTGGAATAGAAAGCTGGCGTAGAACAGAAAGCTAATACTGCATTCAGATCATGAAACAGGAAGACAACTCACATTATGATGTAGTACGAGGAAGATCAATGCATACGAGGTTTTTTCTTGTCAATGTAGCCGGTAGATGGAAGTGATCAGAGAACTAATATCTCACTAACATGTGGACCGATAACCTGAAAGAGGTCTGATATCAAGGAGTACCACAATTCATGTTCTGCCTAATAAGACAAGAACTCTTTTCTAATTTTTCCAGAATCATTTAAAGCTAGAGCAGAGAAGATCAAAGGAGATCAAGGATTTCAAATTCAAAATGGAGTGTGTCTCTCTTCAACAGACACATTTCCCTATTGTTGGAACTGATGGATCGCCGACTCTATGCAATCGAAATTGGGTTCCGAAAGGATATGCCCAGCAGAAAGAAACCATATCTTTTTAAGATGAACAGATCGAAGTTTAGACCTCTCGATCTTCTGTTGTAGTCCCAGCCCTTTCCCTTGGATGTCGTGTAGGCAACGATCCTCCAAAGGTTCAGCGATCTGGTCTCCTATCACTCTTTCGCAATTCTATTTTTTTTCTTTTGCGTGAGATTGAGAGTCTTGTTGGAGACGCTGATTATAGGGGTTTATATAGGTTAAAAACGAGAACCTAGAGGAGGAATTAGGGTTGGGCCTTCTGATGGGCTTAGGCTTCCTGTGTTCAGCCCGAACACCCAGCTTAAGTCCATCAATTATAACTCGGTCCACTAAGGAGTTATAATTAAACTACCGCCCCAATCCCATATTACAATATGGGCTCCTTATTATGTGCACATTTATTTCCCCGTATTTAAGATATCGAATGTCCGTAAATTAAATAAGTTACTGACAACTTAATTAATTTACATCTAATTCCAAGAGTAGTACCACTCATCTTTATTATCATGTCGGATTAAATCCACATGCAGGGTTTACATGATAATCCTTATGAGCTCCTCAAGGGGACATCATCATCCTAAATAATTAGGACACAGATTCCTTCTATAATCAACAACACACCATATAAATAGTGTTATCTCCCAATTCACCGAGCCTATTGATTTATCAATAAATCTCACCCATTGGCAAATTAAAGAAACAAACACTAAGTACACGTGCCCATTATTATATACGGATTAAGAAGACGCACATCCATAATAACAGAGGTCTTGTTCTTTTATATAGTCAATACAAATCGAACAACCTCAAATGGTCCTGCTCAATACACAAAAAGTGTACTAGTGTAACTTTATAGTCAAGACAGACTAATACCAAATTACACTACAACCATTCCAATGGTTTGTCTAAATCCATCTTGATTGTGAGCTACAATTTATAATTTATAAGGAACTGATAACATGATCTTTTGTGTGGCACCACACATCATGTTATCTACAATATAGATTAATTGGGACAATTGGATTAACATATATAACAAATATAAAATGCAAACATTTGACCATAATGAATCTTATATTAAAAAGATATTCATACAAAAGCTAGGCTTATAGTATACATCCTAACAATCTCCCACTTATACTAAAAGACTGAGCCATACAACTTCTTTGGCTGCCTTAGAGGCTATCATATACTCAGCTTCTATGGTGGTGTCTGAAATACATTTCTGTTTTACACTCCTCCATACTATGGCTCCACCTCCCAAGGTAAACACATAACTTGAGGTAGATTTACTGTTGTCCCGATCCAATTGGAAATCAGAATCTGTGTAACCCACATGAAACAAATCATCTACTTGGTAAACCAACATATAATTTCTAATCCTTTTCAGGTACTTTAAAATATGCTTTACCGCAGTCCAATGTCGTTGTCCTGGGTTACTTTGATATCTGCTAACCATGCCCATAGCAAAGCAGATATCCGGTTTCGTATATAGCATCGCATACATTAGGCTTCCTACGGCCGAAGCATAAGGAACTGCCTTCATTTCCTCTATCTTCTTTGATGTCTTAGGACATATCTCTTTAGATAAAGGTACTCCATGTCGAAAAGATAGAAAACCTTTCTTGGAGTTTTGCATGCTAAAACGAGTTAGGATAGTATCAATGTATGAAGCTTGAGATAAGAACAACATCCTTTTCTTGCGATCCCTTATAACTTTGATCCCAAGAATATGTCCAACTTCTCCCAAGTCCTTCATATCAAACTGCTTGGACAGCCATACCTTTACATCAGACAACACTTTGACATTGTTGCCAATGAGCAAGATGTCATCTACGTGTAGTACAAGAAATACCACCATGTTTCTGTCACTCTTCTTGTATACACAAGACTCATCCGGACATTGAATGAATCCATAAGACTGGACTACCTCATCAAAATGGATGTTCCAAGATCTCGAAGCTTGTTTCAGTCCATAAATAGACCGATTAAGCTTACAAACAAGATGCTCTTCGTCCTTTGCTATGAATCCTTCTGGTTGCTTCATATAGATGTTTTCTTCAAGACTACCATTAAGGAAAGATGTCTTGACATCCATTTGTCAAACCTCATAATTCATATGAGCAACAATAGATAAAAGAATCTGGATAGACTTAAGCATGGCTACCGGCGAAAAGGTTTCCTCATAATCGATCCTTTCTTTTTTAGTATACCCCTTCGCAACAAGCCTCACTTTAAAAGTTTCCACATTCCCGTCTGATCCTCTTTTCTTTTGTAGACCCACTTACATCCAATGGCTTTTACACCATTTGGTGGTTCTACAAGCTCCCAGACTTGATTAGAATCCATATATTATATCTCAGAATTCATAGCTTTTTGCCAAGATACTACATCTTTATCTTGGAGTGCTTCGTCATAGGTCCAAGGATCAGATTCATGTTCACCAGGTACTAAGTCCGAAGACTCTCCCAAAAACATGAATCTATCAGGTTGTCTAACAACCCTCCCACTACGACGAGACACTTGTGATAATAGTGTATCATTAGTGACGCACGGTGCGGACTCCTATGGTATCTCATCTTGTACCGTTGGTACTAAGGTAGGAGTTTCCCCCCCGATTTCCTCCAGAACAATTTTACTCATGGGCTTGTGGTTCATTACATGGTCCTCTTCTAAGAATCGAGCATTTGTGCTAACAATGACCTTCTAATCTTTAGGATTATAAAATAAACCACCTTTTGTTCCTCTAAGATAGCCCACAAACAGGTGAACATCCGTACGAGATTCTAACTTATCTGTGTCTCCCTTCAGCACATGTACTGGACTACCCCAAATCCGAATGTGTTTCAGATTAGGCTTACGCTCATTCCACAATTCTGTGGGAGTAGAGGGTACTGTCTTAGAAGGTACCAAGTTCAGAATATACGCCGCTGTTTCTAGGATATACCCCCAAAATGAATTTGGTAATTCCGAATAATTCATCATCGATCTAACCATTTCCATGAGTCTTATTCCTTCATTCTGCCACACCGTTCTATTAGGGTGTACCAGGTGCAGCCAATTGGGATTGAATTCCATCATCTGATAAGTAACTCCTAAACTCTCCTAAGAGGTACTCACCACCATGATCAGATCGTAGTGTTTTGATACATTTACCATGACGTTTCTCCACATCAGCCTTGTACTCTTTGAATTTATCAAAGCACTCAGACTTGTGGTGCATCAAGTAAATGTAGCCATATCTCGAATAATCATCTATAAAAGAGATAAAATATTTGAAACCACCTATTGCTTGGATAGTCATAGGACCGCACAAATCAGAATGAACCAATTCCAACACTTCTTTGGCTCTATACCCTTTGGCTTTAAAAGGCCTCTTGGTCATCTTTCCTTTCAAGCAAGACTCGCAGGTCAGATAGTTTTCCACTTCCAATGAACTCAAAGGTCCATCGGTTATCAACCTTTGAATCCTACTCAAGTTAGTATGACCTAACCTTAGATGCCAAAGATATGTTTGGTTCATTTTCAAAGGTTCTTTTCTCTTATTAGAGTTAGAAGATGTATTATTAATTTCCATTTGTTGCATTGTTGGAGTTTTTGGATTAAGAGTATATAAATTGTCAGTTAACGTACCAGAACAGATAATAACCCTATTTTTCTTAACAACAACCTTGTCATCAAAAGAAACAGAATATCCATCTAAAAACAATTTAGAAACTGAAATCAAGTTCTTTCTAAAACAAGGTATGTAAAGACAATTCCTCAAAACCAAAGTCTTGTTCCTATCAAAAGATAAATAAACATCTCCTACTGCAACAACCGCCACTTTCGTAGCGTTGCCCATGTAGATGGTAATCTCATCCTTACTTAGTCTCCTAGTTTCCTGGAACCCTTGCAATGAATTGCAGACATGATCAGTGGCTCCTGTATCTACACACCAGGTACCGGTAGATAGCACCGCTAAACATGTTTCAATAACTAGTGAATAAGATGTACATCCATTGTTCTTTTTTTTATGGGGAGAATCCACCTTCCAATGTCCAGGCTGCTTGCATGAGAAGCACTTGCCCTTTGGCTTTTTCACGCCACCTTGTGGCCCATTTTGCTTAGGTCCACCCGCTTTCTTTGCCGAACTAGCTTATTTCTTTTTCTTCTTAACTTCACCTTTCGGCTTAGAAGTAGAAATGTTTTCAGCAATGTAAGCTTGAGAAGTTTGACGAAGTATCCCTTCTACTGCTTGGAGTTCTATCAGGAGTTCTATCATCGAATACAACCTCTTGTTCATGTTGTAGTTCAGGCAGAACTGCTCAAAACTCTTGCGCAACGACTGGAGAACGATATCGACCTGGCTTTCCCCATCGATTTCAGCTCCAAGGACTTCTATCTCATTTAAGTGAGCCATCATCTTAAGGACATGATCCCTTACAAGTGTCCCCTCAAGCATGGTGGTCGTCATCAAGTTTCTCATGGCTTCCTGCCTGGCAGCCCGAATCTAGTGTCTAAAGAGTTCCTTGAGATTGAGCATCATGTCATAGGCAGTAATTATGGCCTGATGCTGATGTTGCAGCACATTTAACATAAAAGCCAGAATGTAACACCGCGCCATCTCATCTGCCTTGATCCACTTCCTATAACCCTCTTTCTTCTCCTCACTAGAGTTATCATCAGGCTTTTCAGGATAGACCTCAGAGAGCACAAACTTGTACACTTCAGCAGTCAAGACAATGTCCAGGTTCCGTTTCTAATCAATATAATTAGGACCAGTAAGTTTGTTTTCTTTACGTATAATAGCAAGAAGATTGAAAGCCATAGATAAATCCTGAGAATCATGTAAATAAACATATAGGTCAAAATATTTAGAATTTAAAACAATATTATTTCCCTCAAACAATATAATTAAATTCACCAACACCTCAAAACACCGTGAATTTCACATGCCACAATAGTGTGGACGTATACTAATTCAAAAATTTGTAAGAGGAGGTTTTACCCATTAATTTTATTATCTTGTCAACCAGAATCTCAAATGAAATTAATAGTTGGTTTACTTCAGCCATGCAAATAATATCACTTACTCCGATGGGGAGGATACTATCATATGCACCTAAGTGTATACCATTACTTAATACTAAGTCCATTATCTAGGATTGTATCTCTTCAGATGGAGAAGATTATATGCTCCTAAATAATTTCCTATAATTATCCATAGAGGAAGTTTGATCTAGTGATCCGCAATCAAACTCATCCGATGTGGAAGAAGGCACTTAAAGCTAATGTATAAGTTTAAATGCATCACTTACAAACCAGTAATGGAGGCTATGAGACTTATTCAAGCTAATCCCTCTCCCACTTAGTTATTTAACATGAGGGATTTTAATATGCGTGTCACATAAAACATATAACATCAAGCATATCATAACATCATATAAACAAGACAATAAATATGGAAAACAATAAATTCCAACTATTATGGCCTCATCCAAATGGGGATCGACCTATCGGCCGATAGATTTAGGGTTTGGCCACACCTCTGAACGCCAATCCTTATCGACTGTGCCTCCAAAAGCCAATCCTCGATTGAACAGGAATCTCGATCGATCAGATTACATCTACCAAACCTTTACACAATCTAGATCGAACAGATTACATCCATCAATCCTATATAGAATCTAGATCAAACAGATAATCAAAACCTACACGACAAACCGCCGTGTTTAAACTATTACGATCATACACCAACCCAAAATAAAAAACAACCTCGACAGGTCCGAGGGTTTAAATCATACATAACATACATACAGGCCATAATAGTTGAATCAAGGACACCTGCAACCACAGAGTTATCCTATCGCATGCACTACTACTATCCAGCCATATAAAATGTATGAACGACACATGATTATAAAACGTATTAACCGATCCAATCGCATAGAATCGGAAAAACTCAGCTTTGATACCAATTTTTAGAACTGATGGATCACCGACTCTATGCAATCGAAATCGGGTTCCAAAAGGATATGCACAGTGGAAAGAAACCATACCTTTTGAAGATGAACAAATCGAAGTTTAGACCTCTCGATCTTTTGTTTTATTCCCAACTCTTTCCCTTGGACATCGTGTGGGCGACGATCCTCCTAAGATTAAGCGATCTCACCTCCTATCACTCTCTCGCAATTCTGTTTTTTTTCTTTGGCATGAGATTGAGAGTCTTGTTGGAGGCGCTGATTATAGGTGTTTATATAGGCTACAACGGGAGCCTAGAGGAGGAATTAGGGTTGGGCCTTCTGATGGGCTTAGGCTTCCTGTGTTCAGCCCGAACACCTAGCTTAAGTCCATCAATTATAACTCAGTCCACTAAGGAGTTATAATTGAACTACCGCCCCAATCCCATATTACAATATGGGCTCCTTCTTATTATGTGCGTGTTTATTTCTCCGTGTTTAAGATATCGAATGTCCGTAAATTAAATAAGTTATTGACAACTTAATTAATTGACATCTAATTCCAAGAGTACTACCACTCATCTTTATTATCATGTCGGATTAAATCCACTTGCAGGGTTTACATGACAATCCTTATGAGCTCCTCAAGGGGACATCATCATCCTAAATAATTAGGACACCGATTCCTTCTATAATCAACAACACACCATATAAATAGTGTTATCTCCCAATTCACCGAGCCTATTGATTTATCAATAAATCTCACCCATTGGCAAATTAAAGAAATAAACACTGAGTACACGTGCCCGTTATTATATATAGATTAAGAAGATGCACATCCATAATAACAGAGGTCTTGTTCTTTTATATGGTCAGTACAAATCGAACAACCTCAAATGGTCCTGCTCAATACACAAAAAGTGTACTAGTGTAACTTTATAGTCAAGACAGACTAATACCAAATTACACTACAATCGTTCTAATGGTTTGTCCAAATCTATCTTCATTGTGAGCTACAATTTATAATTTATAAGAAACTGATAACATGATCTTTTGTGTGGCACCACACATCATGTTATCTACAATATAGATTAATCTGGACAATTGCATTAACATATATAACAAATATAAAATGCAAACATTTTACCATAATAAATCTCATATCAAAAAGATGTTCATACAAAAGCTAGACTTATAGTATACATCCTAACACCTATAAGTATTTTAGAAGGAAAAGTTGATTGGAGAAACCACTAAAACATTATCTCTCATATTCTCTCAAGCAAACACTCAAGTTTTTTTCAAGTTTTAGTCACTCAACCTTACTGTGAAGCAGCCAAGCCGATGAGATTTTTAGAACTTCAAAGATTTCAAGGCTATCTTGGAAGCACCAGTTGAAGACCTATATAATTTTTAACCATTGTGTTGTATGCTAGGTTGTTTTATTTGGTATCCTTAGTGGGAATGATTTAGATCCTCATTGAGTGTTAGTCTTAAGTGTTTTAAGGCTTGTAACTCTGTGTGAGTTTGTTGAATCCTGTGTGGGTTGGCCTAAGAATCTTTCTAATTCTTGTAGGTGATAGATTGCTAGGGATAGATTGTATAGATAAGTCTTATAAAACAATCTTACATAATGAAGTTGCTCCTTAGAGAAGGAGAAGAGAGGACGTAAAATGATTACACTACCTTCGAACCTCTATAAACCCTTTTTGTGTTTTTATTGCTTTATTA
Source organism: Scutellaria minor (assembly GCA_954870855.1). Taxonomy (NCBI): domain Eukaryota; kingdom Viridiplantae; phylum Streptophyta; class Magnoliopsida; order Lamiales; family Lamiaceae; genus Scutellaria; species Scutellaria minor. The sequence goes on along the minus strand of OX940729.1, from coordinate 16,314,951 downwards.
TGTTTGTGCTGCATACATATTTATATATATATATATATTTGTTGTGCATATCAAAGTTTGAGAAAAATCATATTTTGAAAAGAAAACGTTTTTCTAAAAGAAACTCTATCCTTATGTTTTTCCACCGCATACTGTAACTCTAAAATAGTAAGCTGAAACTGCATTCTGCCAGCTTACTGATTTTATACATTTGCTGTATTCTGTTGTAGAATTCAGCAGCGATATTACAGAAATTTTCAAAAAGTAAAAATATGATAGAGGTTCATTCACCCCCCCTCTAAACCTCTGAACCACTTGGGACCAACACTAGGAAGTCTGGAGGTGGAACTCTACTGTAATTAGCTTCATCCATTCTTGGAGAAGGTGTGGGCCTTACAGAGAGTCTTACTAGATCTTCCTCTTCATCTGTAGTTTCATCCTCGACTCAATCAACTACTACTGCTACTTCTGCTGCAACTGTTGCTGCAGCTCTTTCCCTTTCTCTTCTAGCTTCTCTACATAGATTTAAGTTAGGTTTATGATGACTGATGGTCCTTCTGTGATGACATACAACATCTCATCATTCATGGCTGAATAATGAGCCTGCATTTTGATCTTCTAAACATCGTACTCCACCATGGAAAATATAGGAAGCTTGTGATGTGAAGAATCCATGATATGATAAAGATATGAGACTTTGACATAAATATGAAAGTGGTTTTCAACAGACACATGGGTGGATCTGGGTAGGTGACTAGGCAAATTGGTTTTTTTAACCCAACCTGCTCTAATACCACTTGTTGGTCCCACGTGGCACAGAGGTTTAGATGAGGTGGTGAATGAACCTCTATTGATTTTAAAAACTTTTTTGAACATACTGTATTGTAACCCAAAACAACTTATAACACAGAATACAATACAACTTACAACACTATTGAGCAGTCTTGATTGCAGTTACTAACAGAGTTCTTACAACAAAATGATAACTTTGATAGTTAGGATCTTTTTGAAAACCTTTTGAAATATGAACTTTAACAAAATATTTTACGCAATATGATAGATAAATGCAATGAATATACAAACAATATAATATATAGATGAAATAAGATGCACACATGGACTAATAGTTGTTCGAAGGTGATGTAAACCTTTTACGCCCACTCTACTCCTATTCAAGAAGAAACTTTATTAAGAACATTTGTATTATAGGACTCTTTCCTAACAAGCTCTAACTCAACAAAGTTATACCTACTAGAACTTAGTTTCCACACAAGTTACTCAAGCTCTAAAGACTGACTCACACAAAATCCTATAACTCACACATTGTTATTGTCAAATTCTATGACAATATACACACAACAAAGAATTAATTTTCTATCAATTGTGGACACTTAAAATAACCAAGCACACAATACAGGGTTAAAAGTATATAAGGGTCTTCAACTTATGCTGGAAGCAGCCTTGAGGATTCTGACTCTTGAATAAAGATTGGGCTGTCTCTTGAGGTTGGGTGACTAAAACATGACTGCTTTGAGAACACTTAGAACGTTTGAGAGTTTTCTTGCTTATAGCTTATAGAGTTGTAGTTTTATTAGTAATTCTAGTCTTCTCTTATTCTATTTATAGGTGAAGATTTATGCCCATTGAAGGAGGCATAATCCTTTATATTTGAATCCTCTTCCCTAGTGTAGAACGTACATTAAATGCATGGTAGAACATATATTTAAGGTTTACTGTCTAACACTGTAGGTTCATTAAATTTGTCTATACTAGGTTGCAGCTTTATGTACTCTGTCAGGCCACATTGGCTCTCAGCCTTGCATCCTTTAACTCGTCTCATCTAGTGAAGTTTTGATTTGTTGAAGTGACTAAACCAATGACTGAACTTGATCTTCTTCATACTGCATCATTAGCATATATGCAAGTTGTTTGTTTACTTGAGTTTTCAGCTTAAAACGTGTAGCAGTCAGTCTTGCACACTAGGTCTCTATATTACAAGTAGCTTGCAGTTTGTTTGCTGTAATTTTCCAGTTTTACCATACAGTCCTTTTAGCCTTCTTTGCAGCTTGCAGTTGTTATTTTCTTATATAGCTTGTAGTAGTGTCTTTACTTGTTCTTCTTTATTATTCGTCCTGTTCTATAGACTTAAAACTAAGTCTTTTTTCACTTAAACATTGTGAAAAATAGGGAATTATAATTTCCTATTACACTCGTGTTTTGTCTCATTATAATCTAAACATTAAATTCCTAAATGTCTTAACCAGCCAGATTCGATCCACTGAAATTAATTGAGCCCATTTGCTTGAGCCCAAATTTACTTATTTTATTAATTTATTACTTATAGAATTCTATTTTGTTCAAATTATTTGGTGTGTGACCCGAAATTGTTTTATGCAAATTTTGTCATCAATAATTTGATAATAGAGAAAGGGGTAATTGTAATGACAGAACATCTTACACTGACTACTCACTTATGATAGACAATAAAGATCGGAATATTCCATCTAGCTTTTAAAGCCAATACTTGTTACCTAGTGGGTCTAGCCATAATAACATTCTTCTAGAAAGAGTGCCACTTGGAATCCTTGTGATAGGAAATCTACAAAACACCCCCATGACACATAAAGAGATTAGAGTAATTCAGGATTAACTCAATGAAAAATTGGTTAAAGCCGAGAGAAGAGCCCGAGAGCATATGACTATAGAGCTCCTAGAGAATGCATAATCCTCTGATAGAGATCTAAGACGGAAGAGAAGAGACACTGAAAAAGCCGCGGTATAAGAATACTTAACACATAAAACCCCATGAAGATGAACCAAACAGAGCTCCCTGTCCAATCCAAGAGTATATGATAGAATAGGCACGAGCTCAGAGATCAGCTTGAGAGGTTAAAAACTTGTAGAAAAAGCTAGAATTCAAGAAAGAAGTTTACCAGAGTAATGATGAAAAAATGGTAAAATAAAATATAATGTCACGCCCCATTTTCTTTTGGTAAAAATATCAGAGTTTTCACACGGGCGTGAAGAAGAAATAGTAAGAGACACATTTCACAACAGAAAGAAATAGCAAGAGATGACAGAAGAAAGAGGTGAGGAATGATGTGAATCATTCACATATCACCAATCGGCCTTTGCCAATAGCAATCGGTCTCAATACCGATAATATTCGACATTCGCAGTGGAACAACTCATCAGGATCTCACATCCATCCCATGTATCAAACATAATTACAAAACGTGATTTAAGTAAAACCATTGTTTGAGAATGTTTGTGTAACCTCAACCTAATTATAAAAGTCCAAAGATGGCACCACCTCTCTCCATCTAGGGTTCAACAAGCTTACCAGCTCCTGTAGTATGAGTACAAAATAAGGGGTGAGTGCGTTGAATACACTCGTGGGAAATAACATCTGCATCTTATGACACACGATAGACAACTGAAAGAAAATAAAACGTCTACCAGCACGTTGCCACAACACGTAAAATGCATAGCATATATTAGAAATGGTAAAGGGGATAGGTGCGGGATCAGCCCATCTTACCCTACCAAACGATCTCATTACCGCTGGTGCATTTCAAGAGGCTCACCAAACCTCCATCAGAGTAGTAAAAAATGGATAGGGGAAGAATGCATGTTCAGAGCGGACCTCAGTCCTTTGACAGTATAAAGTATGGCACAACAACTAAATTCAAAGCACGTAGTATCCTATAGTTCATGTTTTTTCTAGGAAAGCTGTAAACAGATAAAGATTCAGAAGTTACCCCCACCTTGATGAGTAGCTAGTACTAGGTATCACAAACACAGTCCAACTGATAACCTACACAAGTTACAATGTTTCTTAGATTCTTAATAAATATAATTAAAACTATAATTAATTTTGGAGAAAGAACGATTGTTTAACGCGCGATGAATCGAGGAATCTCAAAATTGAGGTTGAAGTAACAAGGGTGAAAGTTCAGTTTCTTAGGCTGAGGTGAAAGAGGGTGAAATAAGGGTCGCAACGCAAAAAGAAAACATGGTGTTGCGTGCATCGGGGCACGCGAACACCCGACACCGGGGGAACAAACCCGGCGGTCTCGGGAGTTGCCGAGAACTCGGCAGCTCGGGTCCCCATCTCGGCAGCTGCCGAGTTTTCTCGGCAGTGGGTACTCGGCTCTCGGTAGCTGGTGCGCCCCACTCGGTGGCTGCCGAGTTTTCTCGGCCACCCGACACCTGGCGCTCCTGTCCCCCATGCCCAGCGCCCGTCTCCCGTCGCCCGCGCAGCGCGCGTACACCCGGCCCCCGGTGCCCACCCTGGCGTGCACACTCGGCCCTCGGCGCCCAGCCCCGCACGCACATCCAGTCCCGACGCGCATATCCTGTCCCCGACACACAACCTGGCACCCGACGCTCGCTCACCATCGCACACCCGACACCTGGCGCACCACCACCAGCACAATTGCCGGTCGGCGGTGGCTCTGGCGAAGGCGGCGGCGACAACGGCTGCTCCGACGGCGGTGGCGGCGGCGACGGCGAAGGCGGTAGCTCTGGCGACTTTTTCGGCGGTTGTTCCGGTGGCGTTCGGGCGACTCGCCGGCGGCGGCGGAAAAGTAAAGAAAGAGAGAAGAGAGAGAAACATACTTGTTCGCGTCGCTTTCGTCGTCGGCGGAAAAATGAAAATTTTGAATTGACAGAGCCCCTATTTATAGATTTCCAAAGTTACTATTTACCAAGTAAATTTTAATTACCAACCATTAAAATATTATTTTTCCGTTTTACCCTTCATCCGGATTTTACCTTCTCGTTTTACCTAGTCTTTGTATTTGGCTCTTTTCTTCGCTATTGGAGCTACGGGTCTCCGATTGACCCCTAGTTTGTTTCTATCTTCTCATTTTTCCATTGCGCATCTCATGGTCTAAGAATATTCTATATTCACGTGTTAACATTCTACCCACCTAATACTTGCATTAAACATATTTCTGAAACACACATATACAACTAAGAATTAACACACATAAAATATTTTAATTAGGGATTTAATTATTTAATTACCCAATTATGCTTTGTTTTTGGTCCAGGGTGTTACATTCCTTACCCCTTAAAGTAATTTCGCGCACATATACAACTAAGAATTAACGCACATAAAATATTTTAATTAGGGATTTAATTATTTAATTACCCAATTATGCTTTGTTTTTAGTCCGAGGTGTTACATTCCTTACCCCTTAAAATAATTTTGTCCTCAAAATTAGACGCGTACTTAGAAACGACCAGATTGGTTACCTTGCCAGAATCTCATCCTCTCATTCCCATGTCGTTTCGTTCTTTCCAATTCTTGTCGAAGAACTTGCAAGCTTCTATTATTTGGCTAAGCTCTACGTTCAGAACTTTTGTCAGTCGTGAGTTTCTCCAATTCTTTCTCGATTCTTTCCATTTGGATCACACTTTTTTTCTCGTTTCTCTCTTTCTTTAGCTCATAGCACTGATCATTGTAATGATCATCCTATATACTTTTTGTCTTCACCGTTTTCTGGCGGAGTAGGGTGAGGAATAGGTGGCTTTGGAAAGTCATTTTCCTCCATCCAAGGCATTAAGTATGTTCTCGATAAATATGTCTTCGATAAAGATACAGGAAAGAGAGAGAGAGAGAGAAAAAGAGAACGAGAATGAGAAAAAGAGAGAGAAAAAGTTGAAGAGACGGGGTAACAGTTATCACATAACACTCTGATACTCTTGTTGGATGCGACAACTTCTTTTGTTGAATCTCCAACGCGTTCTGGAGATATGTTTCACGGTGCATTCTATCGTACGATGAAAAGATCGAGCTATGGATGGAAGACGCGATTCATCGAGTTCAGACAGCTGGAGCATTACTTAGTCCAAATGGCGTACTCAGTTCAAATGACATTACTTACAAACTCGCAGTGGCCATTTCTTATCCTAAATGTTATCTTAGATGAATCCGTAACTTTGACGTTCATCTGGTGAGATCCAGATCTTAAGTTAATCTTCGAGAACACACTGATACCTCTTATTGATCAAAAGATCTTTAATTTGAGATAGTGGTTACTTATTCTCTAGGGTCCATTTGTTTGCACTCTCGGTAATCCTTACACATCCGGATGCTTCCATCCTTCTTCTTCACAAGGAGCATTGGAGCCTCCTAAAGCGATACGCTCGGTCTAATGAAGCCTTTGTCCAAAGGTTCTTGTAACTGGGCCTCCAACTATTGCGGTTCTCTCGGTGTCATCTGATAAGAAACTCTTGACACCGGGGTTGATCCTAAGATGAGATCAATCTCGAATGTCACTTGTCAATCCAGTGGAGGACCAAATAATTCCTCTAGAAACACGTCCATGTATTTCTTGATCACTGGCACCTTCTCGATAATAGTCGGTTCTCTCTCGGGGTTCACCATGTTGACCAACCAAGCTTCACAATTCCTTTGCTAAGAATCTCGGCTGCTTCTATGACCGAGATAATCCTTATGTCGGCTTTAACTCATGTTCCATGGAATGTGAACTCCAGTTCGCCTAGTGTTTGAAAGATGATCTTCCTTGCACGACACTTAATTACCGCGTGGTTGGATTCTATCTAGTCTATTCCCAGGATTATGTCAAAAATTCCTCACTTCCAAAGTGTGAAGTTCAGCTAGAAGGATCTTATCATCAAAAGCAATCTTAAGGTGACGGAGCAGGTGTTTTATTCGTACCATCTTTCCAGATGGAATACTAACTTCTAAAGTTTCTTAGCGACTATCTAGTCGTTCACGTGCTTCAACGGATCCGATACCACTGTAAAACTATAGATGAAGAATTATAACACGAAATGCGAAGGAAGAAGTTACGTGGATTCCATCGAATAGCAAAAATACGATCCGGTTTAGAATATATATATATATATATAGGCAAAAGATGGCCAGCTCGTATATTATTCAAAAGGATTACAAATATTATTTCAAAGTATGGGTCACTACCTATTTATCTATATACATATAATACTAAAGCTTTATCGTCTACAATCTATCTCCGGACAATCTCTAAACAAGTGAGGTTGAATGTTTAAACCTGGCCTGCCCCTGGTCTCGAGGTTGGTGTGATAGTGGGTGGTTTCCTATGTTGGAACCGACGGATCGCCGGCTCTATGCTATCGGAATCGGGATCCAAAAGTAAAACGCAGCGGAAAAGAAACATACCCTTGTAGACCCCTTTGATCTTCTGATGTATTCCTAAGCCTTTCTCGAACATTGTGTGGCCAACGATCAATCGAGAAATATCAGTTCTGCTCTCTCTCACTTTCACGTGTTTTCTGTGATCTGTGTTGAAAGAGGCGCTGATAAAAGAAGCTATATATAGGCTACACTAGGGACCTAGAGGAGGAATTGGGTTGGGCCTCCTGATGGGCTTAAGTATCCTGTGTTCGGCCCGAACACATAACTTAAGCCCATCAATAATAATTCAGTCCACTAGAGAATTATTATTGAACTACCGTCCCAATCCCATATTATAATATGGGCTCATTTTATTATGTGTACATTTATTTCCCCATGTTTAAGATATCGAATGTCCGTAAATTAAATAAGTTACTGACAACTTAATTAATATACATCTAATTCCAAGAGTAGTACCACTCATCCTTATTATCATGTCGGATTAAATCCACCTGCAGGGTTTACATGATAATCCTTATGAGCTCCTCAAGGGGACATTATCATCCTAAATAATTAGGACACGGATTCCTTCTATAATCAACAACACACCATATAAACAATGCTATCTCCCAACTCACCGAGCTTATTGATTTATAAATAAATCTCACCCATTGGCAAATTAAAGAAATAAACACTGAGCATACGTGCCCGTTATTATATAGGGATTAAGAAAATGTACATCCATAATAACAGAGGTCTTGTTCTATTATATAGTCAGTACAAATCGAACAACCTCAAATGGTCCTGCTCAATACATACAAAATGTACTAGTGTAGTTTTATAGTCAAGACAGACTAATACCAAACTACACTACAACCATTCCGATGATTTGTCCAAATCCATCTTGGTTGTGAGCTACTATTTATAATTTATAAGAAACTGATAACATGATCTTCTGTGTGGCACCACACACCAAGTTATCTATAATATAAATTAATTGGACATTGCATAAACATATATAACAAATATAAAATGCAAACATATGACCAAAATGATTCTCATATCAAAAAGATGTTCATACAAAAAGCTAGGCTTATAGTATACATCCTAACGATCTCCCACTTATACTAAAAGACTATGCTGCCATAAGCGCCGTCATACATCTGATTCCCATCCCTTCGACATGCCCATCAAAAGCTTTCACTGGAAGGGCCTTTGTGAAAGGATCTGCTAGGTTATCTGCTGATGCAATTTTGGCGACAACAACTTCTTCTCGCTTTACGATGTGTCGTATCAGGTGGTACTTGCGCTCAATGTGTTTACTTGCTTTATGGGCTCGTGGTTCCTTCGAGTTTGCCACTGCACCACTGTTATCACAATAAATTGTGATAGCTTTGGGCAAACCAGGAATCACTTCTAAGTCCATCAAGAAGTTCCTGAGCCATACAGCTTCTTTGGCTGCCTCAGAGGCTGCCACATACTCAGCTTCCATGGTTGAGTCCGAAACGCATTTCTGCTTAACACTCCTCCATACTATGGCTCCACCTCCCAAGGTAAACATATAACTCGAGGTAGATTTACTGTTGTCCCTATCCGACTGGAAATCAGAATCTGTGTAACCTACAGGGAGCAAATCATCTGCCTGGTAAACCAGCATATAATTTCTAGTCCTTTTCAGGTACTTTAAAATATGCTTTACCGCAGTCCAATGTCCTTATCCTGGGTTACTCTGATATCTGCTAACCATGCCAACGGCAAAGCAGATATCTGGTCTCGTACATAGCATTGCATACATTAGGCTTCCTACAGCCGAAGCATAAGAAACTGCCTTCATATCCTCTATCTCCTTTGGTGTCTTAGGACACATCTCCTTAGATAAAGGTACTCCATGTCGAAAAGGTAGAAAACCTTTCTTGGAGTTTTGCATGCTAAAACGAGCTAGAATGGTATCAATGTACGAAGCTTGAGATAAGCATAACATTCTTTTCTTGCGATCCCTTATAACTTTGATCCCAAGAATATGTCCAACTTCTCCCAAGTCCTTCATATCAAACTGCTTGGATAGCCATACCTTTACGTCTGACAACGTCTTGACATTGTTGCCAATGAGCAAGATGTCATCTACGTATAGTACAAGAAATACCACCACGTTTCCGTCACTCTTCTTGTATACACAAGACTCATCCGGACATTGAATGAATCCATAAGACTGGATTACCTCATCAAAACGGATGTTCCAAGATCTCGAAGCTTGTTTCAGTCCATAAATGGACCGATTAAGCTTACACACAAGATGCTCTTTGCCCTTTGCAACGAATCCTTCTGGTTGCTTCATATAGATGTTTTCTTCAAGACTACCGTTAAGGAAAGCAGTCTTGACATCCATTTGCCAAACCTTATAATTAATATGAGCAGCAATAGAAAAAAGAATCCGGATAGACTTAAGCATGGCTACCGGCGAAAAGGTTTCCTCATAATTGATCCCTTCTTTCTGAGTATACCCCTTCGCAACAAGCCTTGCTTTGAAAGTTTCTACTTTCCCGTTTGATCCTCTTTTTTTTTTGTAGACCCACTTACATCCAATGGCTTTTACACCATTTGGTGGTTCTACTAGCTCCCAGACTTGATTAGAATCCATAGATTCTAATTCAGAATTCATAGCTTTTTGCCAAGATTCTGCATCTTTATCTTGGAGTGCTTCGTCATAAATCCAAGGATCAGATTCATGTTTACCAGGTACTAAGTCCGAAGACTCTCCCAAAAACATGAATCTATCAGGCTGTCTAACAACCCTCCCACTACGACGAGGCACTTGTGGTAATTGTGTATCATTAGTGACACATGGTGCAGACCCCTGTGGTATCTCATCTTGTACCGGCGGTACTAAGGTAGGGGTTTCCCCTCTGATTTCCTCTAGAACAATTTTACTCGTGGGCTTGTGGTTCATTACATAGTCCTCTTCTAAGAATCGGGCATTTGTGCTAACAATGACCTTCTAATCCTTAGGACTATAAAATAAACCACCTTTCGTTCCTCTAGGATAGCCCACAAACAGCCGAACATCCGTACGAGATTCCAACTTATCAGCGTCTCCCTTCAGCACATGTGCTGGACTACCCCAAATCCGAATGTGTTTCAGACTAGGCTTACGCCCATTCCACAATTCTGTGGGAGTAGAGGGTACTGTCTTAGAAGGTACCAAGTTCAGAATATATGCCGTCATTTCCAGGGTATATCCCCAAAACGAATTCGGTAATTCCGAATAACTCATCATCGATCTAACCATTTCCATGAGAGTCCTATTCCTTCGTTCTGCAACACCGTTCTGTTGGGGTGTACCAGGTGCAGACAATTGGGATTGAATCCCAGCCTCTGATAAGTAATTCCTAAACTCTCCTAAGAGGTACTCGCCACCACGATCAGATCGTAGTGTTTTGATACATTTACCATGACGCTTCTCCACATCAGCCTTGTACTCTTTGAATTTATCAAAGCACTCAGACTTGCGGCACATCAAATAAATATACCCATATCTCGAAAAATCTTCTATGAAAGAGATAAAATATTCGAAACCACCTCTTGCCTGGATAGTCATAGGACCACACAAATCAGAATGAACCAATTCCAACATTTCTTTGGCTCTATACCCCTTGGCTTTAAAAGGCCTCTTGGTCATTTTTCCTTCCAAGCAGGACTCGCAAGTCGGATAGTTTTCCACTTCCAATGAACTCAAAGGTCCATCGGCTATCAACCTTTGAATCCTACTCAAGTTAATGTGACCTAGTCTTAGATGCCAAAGATATGTTTGGTTCATTTTAGAAGGTTCTTTTCTCTTATTTGAGTTAGAAGATGTATTATTAATTTCCATTTGTTGCATCGTAGGAGTTATTGGATTAAGAGTATATAAATTGTCAACCAACATACCAGAATAGATAATAACCCTATTTTTCTTGACAACCACTTTGCCATCAAAAGAAACAGAATATCCATCCAAAAATAACTTAGAAACCGAAATCAAGTTCTTTCTAAAACAAGGTACGTAAAGACAATTCCTCAAAACCAAAGTCTTGTTCCTATCAAAAGATAAATAAACATCTCCCACTGCAATAGCCGCCACTTTCGTAGCATTGCCCATGTAGATGGTAATCTCGCCCTCACTAAGTCGCCTGGTTTCCTGGAACCCCTGCAAAGAATTGCAGACATGATCAGTGGCTCTCGTATCTACACACCAGGTACCGGTAGATAACATCGCTAAACATGTTTCAGTATTTAGTGAATAAGATATACCTTCTTTGTTCTCCTTTTTCTTGGGACAATCTACCTTCCAATGTCCAGGCTGCTTGCATGAGAAGCACTTGCCCTTTCGCTTTTTCACGCCACCTTGTGGCCCAGCCTTTTGAGGTCCATTCGCTTTGTTCGCCGAAGGATTCTGTTTCTTCTTCTTCTTTCCACCTTTCGGCTTAGAAGTAGAAACATTTTCAGCAACGTAAGCTTGAGCACTTTGACGAAATAGTCCTTCTGTCGATTTGAGTTCTGTCAGAAGTTCCGCCAAGGAGTACATCCTTTTGTTCATATTATAATTAAGGCGGAACTACTCAAAACTCTTAGGCAGTGTTTGGAGCACGATATCGACCTGGGTTTCCCCATCGATTTCAGCTCCAAGGACTTCCATCTCATTCAAATGAGCCATCATCTTAAGGACGTGATCACTCACAGGTGTCCCTTCAGACATGGTGGTCGTCATTAAGTTTCTCATTGCCTCCTGTCTGGCAGCCCGACTCTGGTGTCCGAAGAGTTCTCTGAGATTGTGCATCATATCATAGGCAGTGGGCATGGCCTGATGCTGATGTTGCAGTACATTTGACATGGAAGCCAAAATGTAACACCGCGCCATCTCATCTGCCTTAACCCACTTTCTATAATGCACTTTCTCCTTTTCACTAGAGTTTTCATCAGGCATGTCAGGACAGTGCTCATGGAGTACAAACTTGTACTCCTCAGCAGTTAGGACAATATCCAGGTTTCTTTTCCAGTTAATATAATTAGGACCAGTAAGTTTGTTTTCTTTGAGTATAACAACAAGTGGGTTGAAAGACATAATGAAATCCTGAGAATCATATAAATAAATAAATAAATACACAGGTCATAACATATAGAATTTAAAGCCTATATTGTTCCCTCAAACAATATAATTAAATTCACCAACACCTCAAAACACCGTGAATTTCGCATGCCACGATAGTGTGGACGTATGCTAATTCAAACATTTGTAAGAGGAGGTTTTACCCATTAATTTCATTATCTTGTCAAACAAAATAAAATTAATAGTTGGTTTAACTTTAGCCATGCAAACAACATCACTTACTCCGATGGGGAGGATACTATCATATGCACCTAAGTGTGTACCATTACTTAATACTAAGTCCATTATCTAGGATTGTATCTCTTCAGATGGAGAAGATCATACGCTCCTAAATAATTTTCTATAATTATCCATAGAGGAAGTTTGATCCAGTGATCCGCAATCAAACTCATCCGATGTGGAAGAAGGCACTCAAAGCCAACGTGTAAGTTTAAATGCATCACTTACAAACCAGTAGTGGAGGCTATGGGACTTATTCAAAATAATCCCTCTCCCACTTAGTTATTTAAATGAGGGATTTTAGCATGCAATAACATATAACATATAAAAGCATGCTTGATAAAACAACAAACATATAGATAGACAATAAATATGGAATATAAAAAAATCCAACTATTATCGCCACTTCGATCGAATGTTTGCCTGCTAAACGGGGATCGACCTGTTGCACAAATCCCTCGAGCTGTTCCACAGAATCAGCGCCAATCTTAGCGAACCCTGATCTGATCGAACTGTTCCAGCGCCTGGCAATCTGATCGAACAGCTCCTTCGAACAGCGCCTGGCAATCCTAGTTCGAATAGTAGTCTCGATCGAACAGGAATCCTATACAGAATCTAGTTCGAACATCTACCAATCCTATACAGAATCTAGTTCGAACATCTACCTTCTATACAGAAACTAGAACGATCAGATTACATCATATGAGATCGAACAGAATTACATCAAGAACAAAATAGGAAAACATAAAACCTAACACGACAAACCACCGTGTTTTTACTATTACATCCATGCAACCAACCCAAAACAAAAACCTCGACAGGTTCGAGGGTTTAAATCATACATAAATCATACATACAGACCATAATAGTTGGATATAGATAACCTGCAAAACCGAGTTATCCTACGCAATCCTACTATCATACAATCTGAATATAAATGCATGAAAAAACATAAGATCATAATAATAAATCGATCCAATTACATAGAACCAGAAACCGTGGCTCTGATACCAATTGTTGGAACCGACGGATCACCGGCTCTATGCTATCGGAATTGGGATCCAAAAGTAAAACGCAGCGGAAAAGAAAACATACCCTTGTAGACCTCTTTGATCTTCTGATGTATTCCTAAGCCTTTCTCGAACGTTGCATGGCCAACGATCAATCGAGAAATATCAGTTCTGCTCTCTCTCACTTTCACGTGTTTTCTGTGATCTGTGTTGAAAGAGGCGCTGATAAAAGAAGCTATATATAGGCTACACCAGGGACCTAGAGGAGGAATTGGGTTGGGCCTCCTGATGGGCTTAAGTATCCTGTGTTCGGCCCGAACACATAACTTAAGCCCATCAATAATAATTCAGTCCACTAGAGAATTATTATTGAACTACCGTCCCAATCCCATATGTCGGCTTTAACTCATGTTCCATGGAATGTGAACTCCAGTTCGCCTAGTGTTTGAAAGATGATCTTCCTTGCACGACACTTAATTACCGCGTGGTTGGATTCTATCTAGTCTATTCCCAGGATTATGTCAAAAATTCCTCACTTCCAAAGTGTGAAGTTCAGCTAGAAGGATCTTATCATCAAAAGCAATCTTAAGGTGACGGAGCAGGTGTTTTATTCGTACCATCTTTCCAGATGGAATACTAACTTCTAAAGTTTCTTAGCGACTATCTAGTCGTTCACGTGCTTCAACGGATCCGATACCACTGTAAAACTATAGATGAAGAATTATAACACGAAATGCGAAGGAAGAAGTTACGTGGATTCCATCGAATAGCAAAAATACGATCCGGTTTAGAATATATATATATATATAGGCAAAAGATGGCCAGCTCGTATATTATTCAAAAGGATTACAAATATTATTTCAAAGTATGGGTCACTACCTATTTATCTATATACATATAATACTAAAGCTTTATCGTCTACAATCTATCTCCCGACAATCTCTAAACAAGTGAGGTTGAATGTTTAAACCTGGCCTGCCCCTGGTCTCGAGGTTGGTGTGATAGTGGGTGGTTTCCTATGTTGGAACTGACGGATCGCCGGCTCTATGCTATCGGAATCGGGATCCAAAAGTAAAACGCAGCGGAAAAGAAACATACCCTTGTAGACCCCTTTGATCTTCTGATGTATTCCTAAGCCTTTCTCGAACATTGTGTGGCCAATGATCAATCGAGAAATATCAGTTTTGCTCTCTCTCACTTTCACGTGTTTTCTGTGATCTGTGTTGAAAGAGGCGCTGATAAAAGAAGCTATATATAGGCTACACCAGGGACCTAGAGGAGGAATTGGGTTGGGCCTCCTGATGGGCTTAAGTATCCTGTGTTCGGCCCGAACACATAACTTAAGCCCATCAATAATAATTCAGTCCACTAGAGAATTATTATTGAACTACCGTCCTAATCCCATATTATAATATGGGCTCCTTTTATTATGTGTACATTTATTTCCCCATGTTTAAGATATCGAATGTCCGTAAATTAAATAAGTTACTGACAACTTAATTAATTTACATTTAATTCCAAGAGTAGTACCACTCATCCTTATTATCATGTCGGATTAAATCCACCTGCAGGGTTTACATGATAATCCCTATGAGCTCCTCAAGGGGACATTATCATCCTAAATAATTAGGACACGGATTCCTTCTATAATCAACAACACACCATATAAACAATGCTATCTCCCAACTCACCGAGCTTATTGATTTATAAATAAATCTCACCCATTGGCAAATTAAAGAAATAAACACTGAGCATACGTGCCCGTTATTATATAGGGATTAAGAAAATGTACATCCATAATAACAGAGGTCTTGTTCTATTATATAGTCAGTACAAATCGAACAACCTCAAATGGTCCTGCTCAATACATACAAAATGTACTAGTGTAGTTTTATAGTCAAGACAGACTAATACCAAACTACACTACAACCATTCCGATGATTTGTCCTAATCCATCTTGGTTGTGAGCTACTATTTATAATTTATAAGAAACTGATAACATGATTTTCTGTGTGGCACCACATACCAAGTTATCTATAATATAAATTAATTGGACATTGCATAAACATATATAACAAATATAAAATGCAAACATATGACCAAAATGATTCTCATATCAAAAAGATGTTCATACAAAAAGCTAGGCTTATCAGGGTCACCTAAAAGGATATATGAAGAGTTTTAGTCGACATAGGAAATTATGCGAATGTGTTGTATCTGAGCAGTTTCCACGATATAGATTTTGAAGAATCCCATCTCGCCCTTCTGCCGATAAGATCGAAGGTTTTGGTAGTCAAAAAATAAAAATATTGGAAATGTGCGAGCTCAAAGTCGTGTTTGGGATAAATGACAAGACAATATACACCACAACGAAGTTCAAAATGACAGATCTTACCTAGAATTATTATACAATTTGGGGACGACCACTGTTGATGAAGCTTAAGGTAGTGGTGTCAATTTCTCACCTGACCCTAAAGTTTTCTATGAGCGACGAGATATACGTGGTAAAAGGGAGCCAGCTGGTGGTAGAGAATGCGGTATGCCACTAAGGTCATGTGAGCTCAACATGCTTGAACAAGATGAGTTAAGAAAACAAGAACCAATGGACGACACATTCAAAGAAACATTAATATGCGGTTATTACAACACTACTTAGCAGTCTCGAATATGCGGTTAGCGTCGTATTAGTCTGAGCAAAGAAAAAATTTCAACAACCTCTCTAATATGTGAGCTAATCTTTACATGATGTCGAGTTGAGATACCTAATAATGGAAAGACTAGCATATGCATTGATCAACTTGGTCAGGAATTTGAAGCCACACTTCATCGTTCATCAAATTGAAGTTTTTACCGATTTCCCCCTTAAGCAGGTCCTAGGCAAACCAGATGTCTTTGGTCGGCTACTCAAATGGACCATGGAACTTGACCAATATTATGTCCAATACACACCAAAGGCTATCATCAAAGGGCAAACCCTAGCAGACTTTATAACAAATTTCACCCTGACAACAGTGTTCCAAGAATAGAAAGTCGAGAGATCTTGAAAGATATTTGTGGATAGTTTATCCACATTTGTATACTGAAGAGTTAGGATTATGCTAATCAACCCGACAAATAAGTATTTCTATTTAGCGTTAAGGTTCAAGTTCCTAGCGTTATATATTCTAGTAGAGTACGAGGCCCTTTTAGTCGACCTCGACATGGCCAAATAGTTTGGGATAGATGGCCTCAAAATATACAATGACTCACTTTTGGTCGTCAACCAAATCTCTAGATAGTATACCATAAAGGAGGACACGATAGCATAATATCTAAGAATGGTTAAAATAGCCATAGTCGGCTTCAGCCAGATCCGAGTAGAGCAGTGCCAAGAATAAAGAACACCTGGACAAATGCCCTTACTCGGCTCATTATAAGTGATGATGCTAATGGCATAAGCTCGGTAAACATCAGATTGGTGGAGATCTCACCTCTCAAATAAAAGACAATCTAGAATGCTGAGCAAAAAGACACTTGGATGACACCAATCATCTAATACTTGAAAAAAAGGAGTTCGCTGATCAGAACGAGCTAGAAAACTAAGGATACAGTCAGCTCAGTATACTTTACATGATAGAATTCTGTACAAGAGAAGATTTTCCTTACCCCTCATAAGATGTTTGGACAAGCAGAAAACCGTGTACATATTAAGAGAGGTGCACAAAGAAATATGTGGGAACTAAGCTGGAGGGTAAGCTTTGACAGTTCTACTTTTCGGTGAGCTTAAACGAAAACGCAATCGAGTTTGCACAGAAGTTTGTTAAGTGTCAAAGGTATGCCCCTTGATAAAATATCCACCAGAAGAGCTGAACTCATTAATAGCCCCCTAGCCATTTACCAAATAAAGGATTGATTTGATCGACTCATTGCCAATGGGCCGAGGTAGAATGAGATTTGCTATTATGGCAGTGGACTACTTTACCAATTGGACTGAAGCCAAACCACTTGTGAAGTATATCGAGACCAAGATCACTGACTTCATCTATAAGTCGATCATTATGATCACTAATAATGGCTATCAATTTGACTTAAAAGGCTTCAAGACACTTTGCAAAAAATTGGGAATAAATAAGTTATTTTCGACTCATTATCATCTGTAAGACAATGGCCAAGTTGAGGCAATAAACAAATCATCAAGCACACTCTAAATATGAAGCTTGAAAATTTGAAAGGATTGTGGATAGAAGAGTTACCAGCCATACTTTGGTCATAAAGAACAATCGCTCAAACGGCTATAGAAGAAGTCCCATTCTTTTTTACATTTGGAGCTAAGGCAGTCATATTAGTTAAAGTTGGAATGTCAACATAATGAACCCAGAACTACCAAAAAAGTAGAATAAGATAACACTATTGATTAGCCTCGACTTGATTGATGAGAAAATGATGGAACCCAAGCTTAAAAACTCGATCTATAAACAAAAAAGTGTGAGATACTATAAGTCCAAAGTCCAAGCAAGAAAATTTAAAGTCGGAGACTTAATACTCAAGAAGGTCCTCCAACAAACTAAGAAGCTTAACTTTGGACCACTCTGTCTGAGTTGGGAAGAACCATACAAGGTCATAAGAGTGCTAGCCAGCAGTGCATATGAAATAGCCAACCTAGATGGGAAGATTCTCTTAATTCCATGAAATGCTAAGCACATGAAGAAATACTACCACTAGATTTTTAGGCAAATTCTTTGTAAATTATAGTTATTTACTTTCTGTCAATTTTCGTACATTAAAATAAATTAACATGTTTTTGCTAATTTCACATATTAAAGAACTCATGCAAATTTAAAAAGATACGGTCACATCCGAGCTTACCAGGCTTGGATGAAAGATGGAGGCTAGCTACTGCACATTTGAGCTAACCAGGCTCAAATAAAAGATAAGAGGTTACGACCACATCCGAGCTGATCAGGCTCGGATGAAAGAGAGAGTCCATGGCCACATCTGAGCCGACCAAGCTTAGGTGAAAGAAGAAGGATACATCGTCATCTGAGCCGATAAGGCTCAGATGAAAGATAGAGGTTATGGTCACAATTGAGCTGACCAGACTTAGGAGATCAGAAGTCGTGACTTAGCACATAAAAAGAACTATAAAAGAAAGAGCCAAGTAGAGCTCAGATACACAAGATAATCAAAACCTAAGAACAGAAGGATCAGGGATGAGCATAGGTAAACAACATAAGAAATGATAGAAAATATATATATGATATTCACACAAGTCAAGCAAAGGATATATAGTCATCCTGACAAAGCATTGGAAAACATGTGAAGTGAAATGGAAAGATCGATCCAAGCCAAAATGAGGACATTCATTAAGATCAGTTTGGAGGTCGTCACTTCTTACAAAATAGAGAGATTACTGAGCACCAGTTGTAAAACCCTAAACCTTGAACACAAGCAGCTTAATCATCCTCTTTATCTATCGTTTGTCAAGAGTAGATGCCTAATTGATATAAAAAATGAGGTGAAACAACCTACCGATCTCAATCTAAATAGGATTATTAATTATACATGAGTATAGAGTATAACTAGGGGTGAGCATAACTCCGGTTAACCGACTATATCGAACTGATACTGAAAATTTAGTACGTACCAAATTGAACAATATAAGTGTAACACCCCGATTCCATTTATTTGGAAAAGGTTCATCACCCTTTACATATATAAGAATTAAAGGAATAATAACGACTTTATAAAATACAGCGGAAGACTTAAAAGTGAAGACACGAGATTTTTCAAAGTTTTTTTTTTTAAATAACACATAACATATATACACATGCCCAGCGCACGCCCGTGCCCTCCTGGCACGGCCGTGCGCCACTGTCCAGTAACTATCAAAAGACCCGCGCATGACCGTGCCAGGAGGGCACGACCGTGTTCCACCATACAGTGGCTTCACCGGCTCATGCACGACCGTGCGCTCCGGCACGACCGTGCGCCAATGTCCAGCCTTTTCTTTCCCCAAAACTCACACAACATGCATATACATACTTATCTATTTATTTATCGGTTCTAGTTGTGTCTTACCCATATTTCTAGGAAAAGTTCGAAACATCGGTCAACATGACTTTACACAACAAAATATATATATATATATAAAATAAGTCTAGGCCCATCATTCTCATATAATCCACGTTTAAACAACATATTGTTTTTAAAGGAGCATGGTTTTAACATAACTATTCTAAAGTGACAGGGAGAAGTCAGCCCAGCTTGCTACACGTCCTCGTCATCATCTGCCGAGCCTGAAAATATAAAAAGTAACATCATGAGACACCTCCGGAGAGGGATCCCAGTGGGATAACCTTACTGTCTAATATATTGAAGTAATTAAATTATTAAGCAAGTACTACATGTCCTTTGGGTACGCTCACCCCGGACCATAATCGTAGAGGAATGTGGGAATCGCTCGCCCACTAAACCTTGCATAGACCAGACATTTACGCCTTTATGGTCGCTTTCATAGGCCAGGCATTTTATTGCCCTTAAGGTCGTCGCCCAGTATGGAAGTTACATACCGGTTATAGCTACGGACTTCAACCGTAGATTTTCGTACATAACTTATCAACTCAATCAACAACACATATAGTGAAGCAATTAAACCGTTAAGCAAGTACTACATCATAAAGGAATGTGGGAATTGCTCGCCCACTAAACCTTGCATAGACCAGACTTTTACACCCTTATGGTCGCTTTCATAGACCAGGCATTTTATTGCCCTTAAGGTCGTCGCCCAGTATGGAAGTTACATACCGGTTATAGCTACGGACTTCAACCATAGATTTTCATACATAACTTATCAACTCAATTAACAACACATAGTAGAGAGTAGAAGTTACCCACTTGTACGTTAAAAGCATAAGGATTGCCTCCGGATTCACCGATCGCCTCGACTGCGCTCGACACACTTAACTGATTAGTCTCCATATATTGTTCAACATAATCTTTGCATTTATATTAGATTACATTTACCCAAAACATTTTCATACTCATGACTTATTCGTTAAACATTCAAACTAGAAATCTTCGAACCTAAAAATGACATATAAGGATGTAATAATTTTAATAATTCACATATAATTCTTAAAATCACATAATTCTTCATATAAGCACATAACTTCTTTTAGTACATCATATAAAAACGTCAACTAAAAATAAAATTCACATAAGTAGTCATGAATTTCCTAAGTTGGCCGAAAACCAGACATCATATGCTGAAAAACAGACTTTCTTATAAAAATCATCATAAATCGCACAAGGTTCTAAAAATTACATAGTAAATTTCTACATACACATAAGAACGTGTACTAAAACATAGTAAAATATGGCTTATAAATACTATCCCAATAATTAGTTATGAATTTTAGAACAATACTGAAAACAGGACATCACTTAGGCGAAAAACAGGTTTTGTTGTAAAATTTGGCATAAATCGTACAAAGCTCAAAAAAATGCATACTAAAATTCTACACGTACCTAAGAACAGGTTTTTAAACATAGCAAAATATAATGCATAAATTCGAAGTAAACTGTTCCAGAAAATTATATGAATCAGACCCGAAAACAAGGTGAAAACTGTCTCCGAACAGTTTATCTTAGAAAAATCATATAAAATCGAATTTAACTCCAAATCTTCTGAAATTTTACAGACATACTCTTGACTTCATATATTCTGGCAAAAGGATTCATCTTAATTCAATCTCTAAGTTTTTCGAACACATCCAAAACAGAAGCAAAACCAAGCAAATCCTTAAGTATATTCTACCAACAACTTATTTCTTCATGCAAATAACATATAATCTCAACAAAATTGCCAAAGAACATCTTTGGACTTTCTAACCTAAAGTATTTATCATAAATCATAAGATTAAATGAAGGTATTGAGAGAGATTAGCCAAAATACCTTTAGGTTTTGAAGAAGAACTTGATGGATGCTTGATCTTTGTTTTCCCTTAACCCTTATGTTAACTCATCTATGACTTTGGTTATTTATGTGTGTGAATCGAGAGAGAGAGAGAGAGAGATCTTCAAGCAAGGGTGTGTTGCATGTTGATGATATTTTGCATGTTGGAATTAGGGTGGTGAGATGGCTAGGCTAGTTAGACTTCTTAGTCATCCTTAGCAAGACTTATCATGGAAGCTTTGGTATTAATAATAAAAGAAAATTAAATTAATTTATCTATCATGATATTTGATGTTTCATATTACACACATTCATAAGTATATGTATACCTTATTAAAGGGACTAGAATTAATAACATAATGTATAAATCACACAATGTGAAAATTACTTAGCATAAAATCTAAAATCATTTTATTCAATTAAATTTAATTAACATCTTATCTTTTTACTTCCATTCATATGTGTCGAGTGAGTGGAGATCGAGCTCGGTTTCTTCCGTGAGCAATCCTGCAAAACCCTTAAAAATCTCGAAATAAAAACATGTCATAAAATCTTTAAAATAAACAAGCACAACGAACTTCATAAATCATATCTTAATGTAATATAAGATCTCACACTTAAATCATTTATGTTTGAACGATAAAAGAATTTTTTATAAAATATGCAATGTAGGGTGTTTTCTTAAAATGGGGTGTTACAATAAGTTTTGTTCAATATTCGGCTATTTAAATTTTAAAATTTTGGTACACAGTATAGTACAATAATAACCTGTCAGTATTTTAGTAATTACCGAGTACTGAAAGTTTTTTATATATACACATATTATATATAATATACTGCATTTGTAATACATGTGTGTACCACATATATATTATATATAACACCTATTGTATGTTTTACATAGGGATTTGAAAATTAGATTTAAAATATAAAATTATCCATTTATCATTTTAAGTTTTTAATACTATTAAATTATTTTCACTATAAATGCCTAAATGCCATCGCAAACCTTATTGTTTAATTTTCTCTTCTCCATAAGACTGTAACTCGTCTCTCTATCTTCATCAACAAATTGATAATTTTTTCTCTATTTTTACTTTGAAATCAAAACTCTAGACTCTTCAAAATTTCACGTTATGTCTAACGATAGTAGTAGAGGACAAGATTCAAACTCACTACCTTGTTCCACAACTCCTACCCCACGCTCTGCTCAATCCAGTCAATATGAAGAGGCAGGACTAGGAAGTCAACAAAATTATGCTATGGATTTGGATGAAATAGAGTCACTACTTGAAGATCATTGTGAAGATGAACAACTTAAGAGAAAAGAGATATAGAAATGGTTTATTGTGTGACCATAGTTTCATGTGCCCTCAAGAAAAACCATAGCAAGAGACATCTTTACTTTGTTCATAGAGGAAAAAATGTCTTTAACTATTGATTAGGGTAAATAATTTCTTTAACCACTGATACTTGGACATCTAATCAACGACTTACCTATTTGAAGACTACTGGGCATTTCATAGATGATGATTGGAAAATACGTAAGGTGATTCTCAATTTTATTACATGTCCTTCTAAAACAGAAGATGAAGTTGGTCTTTGATTTGATTGAAAAATGTGTACTTGATTGGGGTCTAGATAAAGTTTTTACTATAACTATTGACAATGCTTCTTCGAATGATACTATTGTAGCTTATTTGAAAAGAAGACTAATTAATTGGGGAATTGCAATATTAGGAGAGAAATATCTACATATGAGATGTGTTGCTCATATAATCAATCTTGTAGTAAAAGATGGGTTAAAAGAACTAAATGTGTTAATTGAGCGTGTTTGGACAATGGTGAGATATGTGAGACAATCTCTATCTAGATAGAGGAAATTTAATGAATTTGTTATTGTAGAGAAGGTGGAAAGAAAAAAGTCATTATGTCTTGATATTTTAATTAATTGGAACTCTGTTTATATAATGTTGGAGACTTTAGTAAAAGA
The DNA here is from genome assembly GCA_954870855.1 of Scutellaria minor. Classification (NCBI taxonomy): domain Eukaryota; kingdom Viridiplantae; phylum Streptophyta; class Magnoliopsida; order Lamiales; family Lamiaceae; genus Scutellaria; species Scutellaria minor. Next base: position 16,291,545 of record OX940729.1, on the reverse strand, counting down.
ATTTGTTTGATAGATATGAGGTTTGTTATGCTAAGAAGATTGGGTTGTTAGGCGATTTTAGCATGGGTTGGCCTTATGCTAAAAGAGGTTTGTTAAGAAAAGAAGATTAGGTTGTTGTAGAAAGGTTTGTAAAAATCTTGCGCTACTTCTTTAATCTTACAGTTCGAGTTTCTTGTTCCTTTTTTGTCATATCTAATATATTTCTAGATGAAATTAGTGATGTTGATGTACTTTTGCAATGATGGCTTGATAGTAAATATAGTTCTTTGGTGTCAATGTCTAAGCAAATGAAGCTGAAATTTGATAAGTATTGGGGTAATATAGAGAAAATAAACATGCCGACATCCTTGATCTTCGACATAATTATTTGCAATATGTTCTTAAGAGTATCTATGGGGTTGAACAAGTACAACAAATGGCAAATTTGATAAAGAGTGTTTTGTTTGAGTTATTTGATGAATACAAGATTACACATGCATCTTTATCTAGAGCTAGTGACTTCTAGTTCTAGTGGATCGCAAATACCATTTGTAATTCTGATACAAATGAAAAAGATGAAAGAGCAAGCATAAGGCTGGATAAAAAGAGTTAGATACATTGAATCATTTTTGGAGGATGGTGGTGGGACTCAATCAAAGTTAGATTTGTATCTACAAGAACCAATCACAAAAGATCTTCTAAATTTCAAAATTCTTGATTAGTGTAAAACAAATTACTATAGGCTCTCATTCTATCATGATTGGTTCGTGATGTGTTGGGTATCCAAATATCTATAGTAGCGTCAGAGAGCATTTTTAGCATCGGGATCGTGTTATTGACAACTTTCGAGCTTTACCTACTCAAAAAATGGCATAGGCTTTGATATGTTGCCAAGATTGGCTTCGGAACACTCTGCTTAGTCAATGGCAGAAGATGAGGAGTTTCTCCAAAAACTTGAGAAAGGTACAATTGCCAAAGATTTGAAAAACATGAATTTCTAATTGCTATAATTTCCAAATTTGTATGTTAATTATTTTAATTACATATAATTATTGTTTTCCTTCTAGAATTTGTGATAAATTTTAGGTCAGACTATAATATTCCGGGCTTGCGAGTATTGACAATAATATTAGAGTCAATAAGGTAAGACATTGATTTTTCTTTCATATTAACTCCAATATTTCTAGTTTTCTTTATGCATTCAACTTTCTAGTTGTATAAACGGATGAATTAGTAGTAAGTTGTGTAGATGCTTTTGGAGTGCATTTTGAGAGGTTGGATTCTGGTTGAAAAGCTTTGTGGAATCATCTTGGAAGTATTTTGAAGTATTTTAAAGAATTGTAACTCTTGATTATGACTGCTTAGCTTGTTACTGTACTAGATTTCATATTTTTATTAGTCATTTTCTTTTCTTTTTAATGGACAATGGACATATGTTTCGATGATTGTCAGGTTGTGGCTTTGAATTTTCAGTTGTAATCATTAGTTTATTTTGTTGACCTGGCCCACTTATGGCATTATAAATTTATGAGTTTGATTTTAGTTTATAATTTTTGTACAGAGGAGTGAGAGGACATTTTCAATTTTTTGCTAATTCTCAATCATTTTTGGTAAAAACCAAAAAACCAAACTAAAAATCAAAATATTTTTTTGGTAATAATATCGAATAATATATTTGATTTCGATACCAAAATTTTTGTTCAGTTCCATATAGGATTACCATTTTCCTACCCCTAAGTATGAGTCTTCTGTTGGGATAAACACATGAATAATAACACAAATATTATCCGTCTACACAACGGAATGATCAATTATCCCTCTCTTGTGTGAATCTAGCAGGAAACAATACTAAATAGCAATGCACAAATGGAAGACAATCACCACACAAGAACACAAGCAATTTTTACGTGGAAAACCTCCTCAATGTAAGGAGTAAAAACCACGGGACCGTAGTCCACCCAAAAACTTCACTATGACAAGAGTCCAAGTATTACAATCTGTGACAACAGATATACAACCACAAGCTTATCAAGACACGCAATACTTGATAATTACAATGAGTTAAGAAAGATCTCACCAACAACACCAAACTGTCCGTCTACTGTTCCCAATGCTAAAAAGGTCAGAACCCGATCTCCACCATCCAGAATGAACTACAATGTCTTCTGAATGTGCTGTCCAAAACAAACAGCTCGATCCAACGGTTGGTTTGTGAGAAACGACCTCTTCAGCTCAGCTGCGCAGAAATAAATCGCCCAGAAAACAGACCCCTCTGTTTTGGCTATTCCCGACAATACAGAGCTCCAAATATGATCTTCACCATTCAGAATATACCTCGACGAGTCCTGAACGTGCTGTTCAAATTTCAGTTCGATCCAACGGTTGAAGCTCAAGATATTGCTTCTGCAAATTTCTGGCTCTTGGGATTTTCTCAAAAACGTGAAAACAAAAATTGGGGGTTTTTATCTCACTACTCTCTCTCTCCTTTTATATCTCTTGCTGCTTACTTACAGCAAGTTACTTACAGCAAGAAAGATCTTGCTTATAGCAAGAAACTTACAGCAAGAAAGATCTTGCTGCTTACTTGTAGCTACCCTCTCTTTCTTCTAGAGTAAGTTAAGCACCAAGTATTGGGCCTACTTGGGCTTCCACAAGTATGTTGGCTATTGTGCTTCTCCACATGTTGGAAACCCAACCCAACAAATCTCCCCCTTTCCGACTATGTGGAGAGATTAGCCATTCCGGCTATCACACGACAAATATCCAGCTTCTCTCGAGGCAATGCTTTCGTCATCATGTCAGCACCATTATCATTCGTGTGAATCTTTTCAAGTTCAAGCAATTTATCATTGATAGCCTCTCTCATCCAATGATATCTCACATGAATATGCTTTGATCTTGAATGGAAAACAACATTCTTACTGAGATGGATAGCACTTTGATTATCACAAAATACTACGTACCTTTCTTGCTTCAAACCAATCTCCTCCATAAACCTTTTGAACCAAAGCATCTCTTTACATGCTTCCGTTGCAGCAATATACTCGGCCTCTGTTGTGGAGAGTGCAACACATTTTTGCAATCTTGATTGCCATGACACAGCGCCACCTGAGAATGTTATCAGGTAAGCTGAAATCGATTTTCTGGTATCCACATCTGATGCCATATCTGAATCGGTATAGCCAACTAACTCGGGCTCCCCACCTCCAAATGTGAGTTTCAAATTAGATGTACCTCATAGATATCTCATTATCCACTTCACAACATTCCAATGTTCCTTTCCCGGATTAGACAAATAACGGCTAACAACACCAACTGCATGAGTTATGTCTGGCCTCGTACACACCATTGCATACATCAAGCTTCCCACAGCTGAAGCATATGGAACTCTCCTCATTGCTTCCTTCTCTTCATTGGTTGAAGGACTGTGATGAGCACCAAGTTTAAAGTGAGTAGCGAGAGGAGAACTAACCACTTTGGCTTTGCTCATGTTGAATCTCTCAAGCACTTTCTCAATGTATTGCTCTTGCGATAAGTGCAGCTTCTTGTTTGCTCTATCTCGAGAAATGTTGATGCCAAGGATTTTCTTTGCTGGTCCCAAATCCTTCATGGCAAAGGATTTGCTCAACTGTTTCTTCAACCTGTCAATTCTTGAAACATTTTCGCCAACAATCAATATATCATCAACATAAAGCAATAATATGATAAAATCATCATCCAAGAATCTCTGCACAAACACACAATGGTCAGAGATGGTCTTTTGATAGCCTTGCTCCCCCATGGCTGACTCAAACTTCTCATACCACAATCTAGGTGCTTGTTTCAAACCGTAAAGACTTTTCTTCAGTTTGCACACATAGTCTTCTTTCCCTTTCACCTTGAAACCTTCAGGTTGAACCATGTACATTTCTTTATCTAGTTCACCATGAAGAAAAGCGGTTTTAACATCCATCTGCTCAACCTCCAAGTCATGGCTAGCTGCTAAACCAAGCACAAAACGGATGGAAGACATCTTAACAACAGGAGAGAATATTTCATCAAAATCAATCCCCGATTTCTGACTGAAACCTTTGACAACCAATCTAGCTTTGAATCATGATTTTGAGGTATGCTCATCTTGTTTTATCCGATACACCCACTTGTTCTTCAAAACATTTTTGCCCTTTGGTAGTTTCACCAAATCAAATGTGTCATTGTCATGCAAAGACTTCATCTCGTCTTTCATTGCTTCCAGCCACTCATTTTTGTGCGCACTTTGAATTGCTTCTTCATAGCATTCAGGCTCTCCTCTATCGGTCAGAAGTACATACTGATCAGGAGAGTACATCTTAGAAGCTACATGAGGTCTGCTTATTCTTCTAAGCGGTTCTTGAGCTTCTGGTGACTGTAACTGCTGATCGACGTCATCTTCCTCTTGTAAAGGAGCATCATCATTACCAAGATCAGGATGCTCATGATTCTCCTCTCCATCGTCAACTGGACCTTGATCATAGGGAACTATATCCAAGTCAATCAAGTCGCTACTTAGAGTAGGAGCTGATCTATCCACCTTCTCAATATCTTTTATGGTTTGATCCTCAACAAACACAACATCTCGACTTCTGACAAGTTTCTTTTCCACCGGGTCATAGAATCTGTATCCAAACTCATCTTGACCATAACCAAGAAACACACACTGTCGAGTCTTCATGTCTAGCTTAGACCTTTCATCTTTAGGAATGTGCACAAATGTCTTACATCCAAAGACACGCAAATGATCATAGAAAACATCTTTTCCCGGCCAAACTCTATCTGGAACATCAAAGTCTAAAGGAACACATGGTGTACGATTTAAGACATGTACAACCGTACTCAAGGCCTCACCCCAAAATGATATAGACAAACCTGCTTCTGAAAGCAAACACCTTACTCTTTCGACCAATGTTCTATTCATTCTTTTAGCAAGCCCATTCAACTGTGGAGTCTTTGGAGGAGTCTTTTGATGTCGGATGCCTTGCTGCTTGCAATACTCATCAAAAGGACCAATGTATTCACCTCCATTATCTGTCCTGATGCACTTCAGCTTCTTCTCTGTGTGTCTCTCAACTAAGGCATGAAACTGCTTGAACACATCGAGCACTTGATCCTTCGTCTTCAATGTGTAGATCCACGTCTTTCTTGAGTGATCATCTATAAATGTCACAAAATATAAAGCACCACCAAGAGTTCTAGTTTTCATAGGACCACAAACATCAGAATATATTAAGTCAAGTATACCTGACTTTCTAGAAGGAGTTGGCGTCTTGAAAGCAACTCTAGTTTGCTTTCCTGTCAAACAGTGAGCACACTTCTTCAGGGATGCATTCTTCATATCTGGAATGTGGTTTTTCTTCTCCAGAATCTTCAATCCCTTCTCACTGATGTGGCTGAGTCTGCTATACCACAACTCAATCTTTCTTTCATTCTCAACAGCATTTATGGAGCGATCAAGTAGTTTTGCTTGCATTAAGTACAATGAGGAGTACTTTTGGCCTCTAGCAACCACCAATGAACCTCTTGTGAGTTTCCACTGACCATCAAAGAACAAACTGCAGAAACCTTCATCATCAAGCTTTCCAATGGATATCAAGTTCAAACGAAGATCAGGTACATGCTTGACATTTTCCAAGACTAGCGTAGCACCATTACTAGTCTGCAAACATACATCTCCAACACCAATGGCCTTAGCCAAACCATCATCACCCATCCTAATATTTCCAAAGTCACCTGACGTGTAGGATGTGAACATATCTCTCCCAGATGTAGCATGTATGGATGCACCACTATCAACCACCCAACTACTCTCACGTTGTGCAAGATTGACAACTTCATAATCATGAAGGATAAGAAAGTCACCAATTACAGCGGACACTCGATCATCATCTTTCGTTTCTTCATTTTTCTTTTCTTTTCCTTTATCTTTCTTGTCATCTTGCTTGGACTTTCTACAGTACTTCTTTATGTGTCCTAGAGTGCCACAATTCCAACACTCAACTTTGCTATATCTGTTGGATTTGCTTCTGCCTTTCTGTTTGCCTTTTGGACCCCTACTTTTACTTCTCCCCCTATTTTCTGCGGCCAAAACCTCTGACTGCTGAAAAGAGCCTTGCGATTTTCTTCTCATCTCTTCATTCAAAACGCTGCCCTTAGCTAAATCCATGGTAATGGTACCATCAGGGGCTGAATTGGACAAGGATGTCCTAAAAGTCTCCCATGAATCCGACAACGTACCAAGGAGCCATAAACCTTGTACTTCATCTTCAAACTTGATATTTATTCCTGCCAACTGGTTAATGATGCCCTGAAATGAATTCAAGTGATCAGTCATAGGAGTGCCATCTTTGAACTTCAAATTCATCAATTGCTTGATTAAGAACAACTTATTGTTCCTAGTTTTCCTAGCATACAATTGCTCCAACTTTTCCCATAATACTCGTGCATTAGTTTCTCCACTAACATGGTTTAACACATTATCATCCACCCATTGCCTAATATAACCACACACTTGTCGATGCAATATATTCCACTCAGCATCAGTTTTACCATCAGGCTTGTTGGTCTCAAATACTGGTAGATAGAAATCTTTCATATACAGAAGATCCTCCATCTTTCCTTTCCACACATGATAATTTGAACCATTGAGATTCACAATCCTATTAGCATTAGTTTCCATATTCACCACAAGGCACAGAGCAGAAACCCCGCTCTGATACCACTTTGTTGGGATAAACACACGAATAATAGCACAAATATTATCCGTCTACACAGCGGAATGATCAATTATCCCTCTCTTGTGTGAATCTAGCAGGAAACAATACTAAATAGCAATGCACAAATGGAAGACAATCACCACACAAGAACACAAGCAATTTTTACGTGGAAAACCTCCTCAATGTAAGGAGTAAAATCCACGGGACCGTAGTCCACCCAAAAACTTCACTATGACAAGAGTCCAAGTATTACAATCTGTGACAACAGATATACAACCACAAGCTTATGAAGACACACAATACTTGATAATTACAATGAGTTAAGAAAGATCTCACCAACAACACCAAACTGTCCGTCTACTATTCCCAATGCTAAAAAGCTCAGAACCCGATCTCCACCATCCAGAATGAACTACAATGACTTCTAAACGTGTTGTCCAAAAAAATAGCTCGATCCAACGGTTGGTTTGTGAGAAACGACCTCTTCAACTCAGCTACGCAGAAATAATCGCCCAGAAAACAGACCCCTCTGTTTTGGCTATTCCCGACAACACAGAGCTCCAAATACGATCTTCAACGTTCAGAATATACCTCGACGAGTCCTGAACGTGCTGTTCAAATTTTAGCTCGATCCAACGGTTGAAGCTCAAGATATTGCTTCTGCAAATTTCTGGCTCTTGGGATTCTCTCAAAAACATGAAAACAAAAATTGGGGGTTTTTATCTCACTACTCTCTCTCTCCTTTTATATCTCTTGTTGCTTACTTGCAGCTACCATCTCTTTCTTCTAGAGTAAGTTAAGCACCAAGTATTGGGCCTACTTGGGCTTCCACAAGTATGTTGGCTATTGTGCTTCTCCACATGTTGGAAACCCAACCCAACATCTTCATGGTGATCTGTATGAGAAAGCAGAGTAGTATTCACTCCGGACAGCCGTAGGGTTAACCTCAACATTATCTTCTTCATCGTCGCCACCTTTAAAAGCCTTAGCTTCATCCCAAACCTCGTTTCTAGTTGTCCTACCCATCCTAGAAGATGATAAAAAAAATCATCTCAATAGCCAGAGCCAGCGTGATGAGATGTTCTGAGCTGGAAGATAAGAAAGAGATCAAATCCAACAAGAGATCCAGATAATAGTCAGACAGAGGTTATTTCTCCAAATATTGAGGTAGGGCAGCCTAGAAGGGGAATCCAATCTGTACTCTGAGCTCTTTGGATAGCATCCATAAAAGTAAAATGATAGGTTGTATTACCCTCAACCTTAGCAATCTCCTCTCGAGTAGCGGAAGCTACTTGGAAATATCTTCATTCACCTGTTGTGTCATTTGGAGCTCCACCTTTTGCTTTAGCTCTTCTTTCACCAAGCCGTGCCTCTCCTGCTTGTGAAGGTGTGTTAAGCATGACTTCCACTTGAACATAGTGGCTTGGGTCTTAAAGATGGAGACGCAAACATCTGGCCGGAGTATTCTTCAAGCTCAACCGTCCACGCTTTAATAGGAGCTTATATCACCAAATGAACACCCTCTGAAAGCCGATCAATTATCTCTGAGGTAGACATTAGATACCTAATATAACTAATGTGGTAGTGGGTTTTCTCTCCAGATAATATAGGAATCCTTAATCCTGGTCAATCTTAACGTCAGATCTGACTAAGCTGGTTCTAGGGTCGTCCGACTCCCAAATCCATAGAAGCCTGATGGCTAACCTAATGTGAGCTTGGGATGGGGAATCAGGAACCACCACAGTCGAGACATCCTCCTAAGGTGGTTTAGCGGGAGGTGACCTGGCACCACCACAATCTCGAGACCGAAATGAGATTAGAGGCTCAATGTAGGCCTTGCTCTTACCCCGCATAGAAGCCGAGGTTGTTTTCTTCTTCTTTTGCTCCTCGACTCGTTAATGAAGATGCTCACTTGGATCCATCTTAATCACAATCCATAGGGCAGGAAAAAGAGTTGAAATTAAAACAAAATTTTAGCAAGCTGTAAATTGCTAAAGTGTCAAACATATGAAGAAAATGAACACTATTGACCTCAGCAATGGTTAAAAGTTGGAATGAAGGTGAGATAAGATTAGCCCAAACAAGTCTCTCGTTGATAATAAGGGCTTTAAACTGCCCCCTTTGGAATAATGTAGTCCCTAAGAAAGTGCTCGTAACCGATCAAGAATGAGTGGAAAAAAATGGTGACAATTTAATGAAAGAATGAACTTCTGTAAGAGTAATATATTAATGATCAATAGAGCAGTGATAAGATAAAGATATTTAATGAAATATCATGAGGAGTCCCGAAGTATGTCGGGCAAGAAGCTCATCGTGGGTGATAATTTAGGCTCGGTTTAGGGCTTATCCAATCCCCTCCAACCTAAAACCATTTAATTTGTCTGCCAGTTCTTGGCAAAACTGGGCAAACCCTTTATTAGTTGAAGATGGTACTGCCGAGTTGAAAGATAATAAAAGTGATTCTTGATATTTTGGGCCAGCTTGATACTATATACCCAGCTGAGTTCGTGGGAATAGGCACTTAGAGGTTGAAATTATGAAATAATATGAGTAGACAAAGAATAGATGACAAACTATTGAATGAAGTTGAGTCGGGCCTATTTTTGCTAATTTCATAAGTACTGGGTTAAAATGGGGGCGAGTGGAAAATGTAGCCCGACCTCAAGCACCCTAACACTGATTGTAAAACATTTCTTAGGCAGTTTGTCCATCTTTTCTTTAGGTAGGAGCACATCAAACATCATATTATTATGAATATTGAACAACGGGTGCCACTTATCTAGCTCGTTCGGAGAGATAACTGATTGTGAAGAAATATCCTCGAAATCAGAAGATGGGTCCTCCATGTGGCGATAATGGCTGAAGCCCAAAATCAGAATTCCCATCCAAATATCCCTAGAGAGCAAGCCTGACGACCCTATTTCCTCTATGCGGGGATCCTTATTGAGTTGTTTTCGGGAATTTCAACCGAGGAAGACAACATCCCAAGATTGAGGTCCTTAGAAGCATACTCAGGTTGCTTAGCATCGTGATTATAGTCCCGAGCCCACCCACCCCTAGATGATCCATTCTTAGAACTGGATATAACTAAAGTTGTTAATAAAAAAGATAAATAAGTTACCTAAAGAAATTGTTGAATGCGGTTAATGCTGGACGGTGAGACCTGCTCGGCCAATCTTACTTAAATTCTAGAGAGAATTTGATAAGAATTTCGAGTTCATAAAATAGAGAGTGAAAAATGAGAAGAAACTCGCCCTTATTTATAGAGAAAAGTATGCGACTCTTCAACTTCTGAGCAACAGGATGGTGTCACATGTCTATCATGTAAGTTAAATGTTGTCATGTGTCCCTAGAGAGGAGCAATCAACAACTGAAATGTGGTCTATAAATTTGGCTCACACGTGTTAGGAGACCGAGGCCACATCAGCATAACATAATTCAAAGTAGCTAAACTTGGGCAAGATTATTGAGTTAGGCATCAACGATTTCTTCGTCCTTACCATGACCTAAGAGGGTATTATTGTATCTCCCAATTCGAGCCCGACTTGACTAGACACCTAACCGGTTTAAGCAGTGCCGACCAAACTGAACCGGCTAGATGAAATTTATTAAAGAGCAACTCGAAAGCCAGTCGACAAGAGATTGTCAGGTCGACTAGCAGATTCAAAGGAGACAGTGTAGTACCTGAAGCATATTCGACAACATGTTCAGAGAAGAGTTGAACTATCTTAGAATTTTACTCTAATTAAAAGTCTTAAATCCCAAACATCTAAAGAATGAAACAAATACAAGATCAAATCAAATCTATTCAAAATAGAGATAAATCTATACTTTCTTTATTTAGAACCCTAAAATCAAGGGATTTGAATTTTATTCCACAATTTACATATCTTAGGCCAAGTCTATAAATAGGGCCTCGATAATCATTGAAAAGGATTCTGAGTTCATTGTATTCAACCAATATAGAGTTATTTTTCTCTTAAAATAATAAATATATTTCGCCCTGATCAGCCGAATTCGACCGACCAGGATCAATCATGTCGATTTGTTCGAGTTCAAATTTACTCTTTTTTATTCAATTTATTGCTTAAATCCATTATATTTTGTTAGGTTAATTTGGTGTTCGATCCGAGTTTGTTTTATACAAATTTTGGCATCAACAAATTAGACAAAGGATTATTTAATCATTAGTCTATATAGATAATTTTAATATAATGTGTCAGAGTTAAAAAGCATTCAACCCTTGCCAAATCAAAGATAAATATTCCATGAAAGGAATGCAATGTTCGCACAAGTCCAATATGTTATTTGCATGTGATATGATTGTTCCTTTAATTTCCTCTTTGTTATAATTTAGAGTGCCTATATATATTGTATATCCACTATTCTTGATGACATATTTTTTACTGTTCATATTTTATAACCTTTTTCGGCAAAAGAGGAAAGCTAAGGCCGAGTTACGTAGGGCCGTTTGAGGTCTTGGATCGAATCGGAGCTATTGCATACCATTTAGCCTTGCTACCAGACATCGCAGGTATATACTACGTCTTTCATGTATCCATGTTGCGGAGGTACATCTTTGATCCAAGCCATGTCATCGATCAGAAGGGCATCGAAATCGAGAAAGATTTGACTTACGAGGAAGCCCCAATAGCCATCCTGGAAGAAAGACTCGACAGCTCCGGAATCGGGAGATGGCCCTGGTGAAAGTCCAATAGAGCCGCCATAAAAAAGAAGAAGCAACGTGGGAACAAGAAGATGAGATCCTAGCAAAGTATCCTAACTTACCGTTTATAGGTACGCTTCTGAATTTCGAGGACAAAATTCTTTTAAGGGGTAGGGGATGTGACGACTAGGACTTATCGATGCATAATTTGACAACTAAATATATAAACCTCTAATTACTTGATTTATCTTATGTGCGCTTCATAAAATTAATTACATGTATGCTTTAATCTAAGTTCAATATTTTGGATAATTCATAAAAAGAGAAAAGTCGATAAGATGTTTCGTAAGTGGGACAAGGTTGACGAGAATAAAAAAATCAAATGAAACGCCGAAAGAATGAATCAAATCGGAGTTCGAATGATATACCAAATTAATTAATATCATAAGGGTGTTTAATATAAAGTTTAATGTTATAAAATAAGTTAATTACAAGATTAATAAATGATATAAATAACATTTCCTCATATGGTAAAAAAAACCATATTGTAATTTTTATCCTAAGGTAACTTAATGCTCCATCTTCTCTCATCTTTTCTGGCTTTTCCGGCGGCCGGCCGATCGGAGCACCGCCATCGCCACCGCCGACGACCCACGGTCGCCGGATTTTTCTCCGACCGAAACCTATCAAAATATATACTATTTTAAAGTTGTCGTCAAGCCCGTTCTAACTCCGAGCTCGGAATCTTCATTCGCCACCGCATTCGCCGGCAATCGGCCAGAGAAGTTTCGACTTTCTCTCTCTAGAAAACCTCTTCTTTCTCTCTCTTCGTTTTCGGCCATCCGACCACCGATCAGGGTGATTCTTGAGCCTAAGTCGAAGTTTTTGACGAGCCCGTCACAATTCCGGGCTCGGATCTTTGATCAGGCCGGCCAATCTCCGGTGGCGGCCGGTCAAAGTTTCTGCATGTTGAGTTTTCTCTCTCCTCTCCCTTTTTCTCTCTCTCCCCGATCCTCTCTATCACTCTCGCGATCTCTCTCTCTTCCCTAGTCTCTCTCTCTCGCCATCGTTCTCCTTCGTCGCCGTCACCGCTGGGTTGTGGTGTGGGTGTTGGTATCGCCGGCGACGCCGGGGTCGTCGGTTGTGGTGTTGTGTGTGTGTGTTCTTGTGTGTGTTGGCATGAGTGGTGGCTGTGGTGGGTGGTGCTTCCAGTGCCGCCGTATGCTATGGTGGCCGGCGCGAGGAGCGCCGGCGTATGGTAGTGGCTCCGGGTGGTGGCCTGCGACGTGGTTTCACCGGCGGTGGCATACAGTGGCGACGGGGCAGTGGCAGTGGAGAGGTGGGGGGCAGGGTCTTCTTTTTGTAAATTTGTTTAACTCCAGGGACTAGATTGCAAATCCCTAATTACGTTTATTCTCATTTTTGGTCCCTCAACTTTTGAACTCTCCATTTTGACCCCCAAACTTTTGGAAATTATATTTTCCACCCCAGAACCCAAGTCTTTGACTTTCACCCCAGAAGTTTCCAACTCCTTGTTTTTCACCCCAAAAACTTCTATCTATTGTTATTCGACCCTTAGGATTCCGAAAACTTCATTTTTACCCCTAAACCCTAAAACACCCCGTTTTAACTCGATTCTCGTCAGATGAAGCTCTTTCTTTTACCTATAGAACCGTAATCGAACCCTCTTTGATATATGATCAAGTTCTAAGCCTTTCAAATCATTTTTCCTTTCCATCATTATTTCTTTTCGAGAGAGTACATTAATTGATAAACGTAACAATCTTAAAATGAAACTAATAGATTACGTTTGCTTGTTGTAGGCTATCGTGATTAGGAGCATACGTGTTTACATTTAAAGCTTGCATCACTCGAAGTCAAACACCACCCTATCAGGTGGGGGTAACTTCTGAACTTAACAACTTTTACATTTCTGTATTTACTATGTCTTGTTATGCTGATACGTTAATCAAGGTTATTATATCTATAATCGCATTCTATGAATGGCTTGAACTTACGTGCCTTGGGGTTACGTGTTGTGTTATTATATGATCATGCATAATATGATTTATGTTATATGTGGACAGAAGTCCACGTTCATCATGGAAGGACTCATGGTCCGTAAAAAACTTCATGGTTACCGGATAAGACGGGAATTACCCGTACCGAAGAGTATTTATGTACAATGCATTTCTTACGTGCTGTGAAATACTTTATTGCCATTTATCGCTTACATATTTTAATTGTTTATAAAATCTTGAAATTATAAATTACTCTCACGAGTGTATTCAAACGCACTCACCCCTATTTGTACTCATACTACAGGAAACGACGTTAAGTAAGAAAACAACGCTACAAGAGGGGTGCCGTATCCAGTGTTTCTTCTGCCTTGGTTTGAAAAATGGATTTATTGAACCTTATCTCAAAGCTAATTATGTTTTGTAAAACTGTTGTAACTTTCGATGGATCCTGTTTATTTTCTACTGTTGTTTTGAATTGCTTCTTTCGGCGATGTGCCGAGGTTTTTGGATAAATGTAAAAGATTCATAACTCAGGCTTTAACGATTTTGAATTGTTGTCGATATATAAGAAATGTTCGTTTACTTATTTATTTATCTTTAAAAAGTATGTTTTCTTTCTTTTTCCTGCATGCCCATAAACAAACTCTGATATTTGAAGATATAAAAATGGGGCGTGACAGAATTAGTATGAGAGCAAGGTCCTACCCTTGTAGGATCCTGCTTAAGTTTGTTTTGTTTCCGAACGTGTTTCTAACGATTTCCAAATATACAGATAAGCACATCTCCCTATGCTCCTCTCTCACTAAATACGAAGCATATGAATAATGAGTAACTATGTGTTATACGTTTGTTTGTATCATATTTCTTTTCTTCTTATGTATCTATTTTTTGCCTCTCTGTTTCTTGTTTGTCTTGTTACTGTCTTTGCTTTTGTGAGTTTGTGGGTAGTTGGGTAGTTACATTCTTGATCAGTACAGATGGCAAGGAGGATTCCGGAGAATTGGACACAGAATTTCTTCGCGACCCGTCACGGACTTGGTGAGTCAGCCGGAGTGTACATGGCCCGACTGCTTACCGTATGGAGGAGGACAGAGGGTGGTGTGACCGACGATCAGGCCTGCCAACATGCTATGGAGATGATGTCTGACCACTGGGCAGCCTTCGCACACCGGACGTATCGCGATGAGGTAGTATACTCGATTTACACCGGGCTACCGATCATATCCTTCGTACGCTACATGGGTATTCTGCTGGATGCATGGGTGCGTGAAGGTCAGCCCACGCTCCCAGATCCGGGGCATTATGACCCCTCGAGCAGTGAGGAGGATCCGAATGAGGAGCTAGAGGAGGACCCGGAGCCTCCTCGCCGCCGACACCGTGGACCATCACCACCACCACCGCCAACAGCTGGAGCCGCTGTCGTAGTAGTGTAGGCGTTAGTTGTTGTTAGCTTTGTGTTTTGGGGCCCGTAGGGCCTAGAAGACAATATGCGATATTATGTTATGCTCTATTTTGTTTGAACTGGTGACCTTATGGATTTTATATATGATGTTATCACTCTCTTTTCTCTCTTTCTGTTCTACGGTGCGATTGACGTCTTTTCTTCTTCTATTTCTCGTTGTGCTCGTTGTTCTTTACGAATTGTTGTTTTGAGACCTTTATTAGAATCTTATATAATGCGTATATCATGTCTTATCAGAAGGATATGCCACGTGGCCGCCCAAGATAAGACCAACCACCCATGGAAAACCAACTAACCGCAGGGAATCAGCCGTCAGTGGGAAACCCACCAGAGCATGTGGACACCACGATAGGGGATCTAGTATCGGTTTTGAGAGGCCTAGCCCACCACTTTACAATGCCACAACCAGTACTACCAACCTCAGCGAGGAACGACACAAATCTAGTAATCAAGCAGTTTCGACAGTTCAATCCGCCAACTTTCAATGGGAAAGGAGAACCCTCTGAAGCGGAGGAATGGCTAAGGATTTTGGATCGCTTGTTTGGACACCTGACCTGCACGGAGGAACAAAAAATTTCCTGTGCCGTTTTCCAGCTTACAGATGAAGCAAGCCATTGGTGGGAGTCACGTATACGAATAATGACACTGGAACAGATCGAAGCTTTGAACTGGGAGACCTTCAAGGAGGTGGTCATACATAGCTATATACCCCAATCTTACCACAATCGAAAGGAGATGGAGTTTCTACACCTCCGACAGGGATTATCTACTGTGGGCGATTACGGAAGGAGGTTCAACCAGCTTAGTCGATATGCTCTTCACCTGGTGGATACGGACACTAAGAAGGCCCGACGCTTCGAGAGGGGCCTACGATCGGAGATCAGTTCTATCCTAGCTAGACAAGGTGCCATGACTTATGCTCCGGTCATCGAGAGGGCATAAGAGATCACCTCCAGATTACGGCTAGACGTGGCACCGCCTAAAAGAGTAGAAGTGACGATAAGAAAAAGGAAGTGGAATGGACCCAGCAGGAACTTTATTCAAAACAAGACCCAACGACCTACCAATGCTCTACTCCTCTCAACTCCGAGGCCTGGGAACTCCTGCACCAGATGTGGGAAGATGCATGTGGGGCGCTGCCTCCAAGGGACCCGAAACTGCTATCGATGCAGAGAGCCAGGCCACGTAGCTACCTATTGCCAGAAGCCCCGAAACCCAGGAGCTACTACCCCAAGACTGAGGCTAGGAACTGGCCAAGCACGAGCTTTCGCCCTCACTCGCTCGCAGGCTGCGGAAGGATCAGAAACCATGGCAGGTATGTTAACAATATTTGATATCCCTGTTCTCGTCCTGTTTGATACTAGGGCAACCTATTCTTTTATCTCTGTTGGATTCTATAATATGTTGAAACCTGAGGACGGTCGGGTAGTTGCTGAAACCCTAGATGTTAGCATTCCGTCGGGAGACACCGTAAGGACAAAACACCTCTATCAAGGACTGAGGGTCATATTCGGGGATAGAACTCTACTAGCATATCTACATGTGCTGGATATGAGAGATTTCGATGTTATTTTGGGAATGGATTGGCTCAAGTCGAATCACACAATAATCAACTGCAATGCAAGAGAGATCACTTTCCAGACTCCAGGGAATGACGAGTTCACTTTCCATGGGACGTGTGTTGGAATTAATCCGAGAGTCATATCAGCTATGAAGGTAACCAAAATGCTTAGCAAGGGAGATTGCCAGGTCTGGTTGGTAAACATGGTGGACTTCAAGCGAGAGCCGAACCCTGCTGTGATGGTGCCGATTGTGAAAGAGTTTGTGGATGTCTTTCCAGAGGACCTATCCTGTCCTCCGCCAGATCGACAGGTCACTTTTGAGATCAACCTCATCCCAGGGTCCGAACCAATATCGAAGGCGCCGTACCGAATGGCACCAAAGGAACTGCAAGAGTTGAAGGTCCAACTACAGGAACTTTTGGACAAGGGATTTATTCAGCCAAGTGTATCACCTTGGGGAGCTCTAGTACTCTTCGTGAAGAAAAAGGATGGAAGTTTTCGGATGTACATCGACTACCGGGAGTTGAATAAAAGAACCATCAAGAACAAGTACCCGTTATCTCGGATCGAAGATCTGTTTGACTAATTAAGAGGAGCAAGTGTGTTTTCAAAGATCGACTTGAGATCCGGATATCACCAGGTGAAGGTTAAGGATGCAGACATACCAAAGACGGCCTTTAGGACAAGGTACGGCCACTATGAGTTTGTGGTAATGTCGTTTGGACTCAGCAACGCACCAGCAGTTTTCATGGATCTGATGAACCGAGTCTTCTACCCGTATCTCGATAGTTTTATCATAGTTTTTATCGATGACATCTTGATCTATTCGAGCGACAAGATACACCATGAGCAACATCTACGGATCATTTTGGAAACGTTATGGAAGTAGAAACTATATGCAAAGTTTAAGAAGTGCGAGTTCTGGCTTGACAAGGTAGCTTTTCTATGACACATTGTATCATCAAAGGGAATTGAAGTGGATCCTGTCAAGGTGGAAGGCATCAGCAATTGGAAGGCTCCAACGAATGTCAATGAAGTATGAAGTTTCCTCGGATTAGCCGGATATTACAGGAGATTTATAGAAGGGTTCTCGAAGATAGCCACTCCCATGACCCATCTGACCAGAAAGGACGTGAAGTTTAAGTGGACAGAGCAGTGCGATCGAAGCTTCCTAGAACTAAAGAAGAGGTTGACAGAGGCTCCTGTTCTCACAGTACCGGATGCAACTAAAGAGTTCGTGATCTACATAGACGCATCCAAGTTAGGTTTGGGGTGTATTTTGATACAGTATGGAAAGGTAATAGCATACGCATCGAGACAGTTGAAGACTCACGAGCAAAATTACCCAACACATGACCGGGAGTTGGCCGCAGTTGTACATGCTCTCAAGATATGGAGACACTATCTTTATGGTGGAAAGTGCAAGATTTACACTGATTATAAGAGTCTGAAGTACTTCTTCCTACAGAAAGAACTCAACATGAGACAGAGGAGATGACTAGAACTGGTAAAAGACTATGATTGCACAATCCTCTATCACCCAAGAAAGACGAACGTGGTTGCTGACGCACTGAGCAGGAAGGAAAAAGGGGTCGCGATGTATATGGTCACAAACCAGAACCAGTTGATAGAGGAGATGTCAAGGTTAAGTTTGGAAGTAGTAACGCCCCCAAGCAGCATCAAGGCTAAAACCGCAGCCCTATTCATGAAGCCCACCCAGCGAGAGCATATTATCGAGGCACAAGGGAAGGACAAGTTTCTGACGAAGATGAAGACCCAGATGGAAAGAGAAAAAGCTGAATAGTTCACCCTATTAACCGATGGCACTCTAGTGTTCAGGGGAAGACTGTGCATACCCAAGAACGAGGAACTGAGAAAGAAAATTCTACAAGAAGCTCACTGTTCACCGTTATCTGCACACCCTGGCGGAACGAAGATGTAGAAGGACCTGAAAGAGAGTTTTCGGTGGAGAAACATGAAGGAAAGTATCGGACTCTTCATCAAAAGATGTCTAACCTGCCAACAAATAAAGGTTAAACATCAACGACCTGCTGGATTGCTAATGCCACTGGAGATACCAGAATGGAAGTGGGAGCACGTTACCATGGACTTCGTCGTGGGATTGCCGAGAACTAAATGAGGAAATCATGTTGTATGGATAATCGTGGACAGATTGACTAAGTCAACTCATTTCTTACCGATTAAGATGACCTATAGTCTGGATAAACTAGCTCGGATCTATCTAGAAGAGATTGTCAGATTGCACGGCGTACCAGTTTCCATCGTATTGGATAGAGACCCGTGTTTCACCTCCAAATTCTGGCAGAGCTTACAGAAAGAACTAACAACCAAGCTAGCTTTCAGCACCGCTTTCCACCCCCAGACAGATGGACAATCAGAAAGGACGATCCAGATCTTGGAAGATATGTTGAGAGCGTGCATCCTAGATCTTCATGGGAGCTGGGAAGATCATATATGTTTAGTAGAGTTTCAAAAAATTAATTACATGTATGCTTTAATCTAAGTTCAATATTTTGGATAATTCATAAAAAAAGAAAAGTCAATAAGATGTTTTGTAAGTGGGACAAGGTTGATGAGAATAAAAAAATCGAATGAAACACCAAAAGAATGAATCAAATCAGAGTTCGAATGATATCCCAAATTAATTAATATCATAAGGGTGTTTAATATAAAGTTTAATGTTATAAAATAAGTTAATTACAAGATTAATAAATGATATAAATAACATTTCCTCATATGGTAAAAAAAACCATATTGTAATTTTTATCCTAAGGTAACTTAATGCTCCATCTTCTCTTATCTTTTCTGGCTTTTCCGGCGGCCGGCCAGCCGGAGCGTCGCCATCGCCGCTGCTGCCGACCCACAGTCACCAGATTTTTCTCCGACCGAGACCTATCAAAATCTATACCGTTTTAAAGTTCTCGCCGAGCCCGTTCCAGCTCCAGGCTCGGAATCTCCATCCGCTGCTGCATTCGCCGGCAATCGGCCGGAGAAGTTTCGACTTTCTCTCTTTGGAAAACCTCTTCTTTCTCTCTCTTCGTTTCCGGCCATCCGACCACCGATCGGGGTGATTCTTAAGCTTAAGTCGAAGTTCTTGACGAGCCCGTCACAATTCTAGGCTCGGATCTTTGATCGGACTGACCAATCTCTGGTGACAGCCGGTCAAAGTTTCTGCATGTTGAGTTTTCTCTCTCCTCTCCCTTTTTCTCTCTCTCTCTCTCCCTCTTGCGATCTCTCTCTCTTCCCTAGTCTCTCTCTCTCGCCGTCGTTCTCCTTCATCGCCGTCGCGGCTGGGTTGTGGTGTGGGTGTCGGTATCACCGGCGATGCGGAGGTCGCCGGCTGTGGTGTTGTGTGTGTGTGTTCTTGTGTGTGTTGGCGTGAGTGGTGCTTCCAACACCGTCGTGTGCTATGGTGGCCGGCACGAGGAGTGCCGACGTATGGTGGTGGCTCCGTGTGCTGGCCGGTGACGTGGTGTTGCCGGCGGTGGCATACAGTGGCGACGGGGCTGTTGGAACCGATGGATCGCCGGCCCTATGCAATCGGAATCGGGTTCCAAAAGATACGCGTAGCGGAAGAAAAACATACCTTTCTCGAAGACAAACTGATCGAAGTCTAGACCTCTCGATCTTATGCCGTATTCCTATCCCTTTCCCTTGGACGTCTTGTGGGCGACGATCTTCCAAAGTCTCAAATATCTCGCCTCCTATCACTCTCTCTCGTGACTCTGTCTATTTGATGTAGACGTGAGTTTTTAGTTATTCTAGGAGGCGTGAGTAAGGGATTATTTATAGGCTACAACAGGGACCTAGAGGAGGAATTAGGGTTGGGCCTCCTGATGGGCTTAGGTGTCCTATGTTTAGTCCGATCACCCAGCTTAAGCCCATCAATTATAATTCAGTCCACTAAAGAATTATAATTGAACTACCGCCCTAATCCCATATTACAATATGGGCTCCTTTATTATGTGCACGTTTATTTCCCCGCGTTTAAGATATCGAATGTCCATAAATTAAATAAGTTACTGAGAACTTAATTAATTTACATCTAATTCCAAGAGTAGTACCACTCATCTTTATTATCATGTCGGATCAAATCCACCTGCAGCGTTTATATGATAATCCTTATGAGCTCCTCAAGGGGACATCATCATCCTAAATAATTAGGACACAGATTCCTTCTATAATCAACAGCACACCATATAAACAATGTTATCTCCCAATTCACCGAGCCTACTGATTTATAAATAAATCTTACCCATTGGCAAACTAAAGAAACAAACACTGAGTACACGTGCCCGTTATTATATAGGGATTAAGAAGACACACATCCATAATAACAGAGGTCTTGTTCTTTTATATAGTCAGTACAAATCGAACAACCTCAAATGATCCTGCTCAATACATACAAAATGTACTAGTGTAACTTTATAGTCAAGATAGACTAATACCAAATTACACTACAATCATTCCAATGGTTTGTCCAAATCCATCTTAGTTGTGAGCTACTATTTATAATCCATAAGGAACTGATAACATGATCTTCTGTGTGACACCACACACCATGTTATCTACAATATAGACTAATCTGGACAATAACATTAACAAATATAAAATGCAAACATTTGATCATAATGAATCTCATATCATAAAGATGTTCATACAAAAGCTAGGCTTATAGTATACATCCTAACAGGGGCAGTGGCAGTGGAGAGGTGGGGGGCAGGGTCTTCTTTTTGTAAATTTGTTTAACTCCAGGGACTAGATTGCAAATCCCTAAGTATGTTTATTCTCATTTTTGGTCCCTCAACTTTTGAACTCTCCATTTTGACCCCCAAACTTTTGGAAATTATATTTTCCACCCCAGAACTTCCCAAGTCTTTGACTTTCACCCCAGAAGTTTCCAACTCCTTTTTTTTCACCCCCAAAACTTCTATTTATTGTTATTCGACCTCTAGGATTCCGGAAACTTCGTTTTTACCCTTAAACCCTAAAACACTCCATTTTAACTCGATTCTCGTCAGATTAAGCTCTTTCTTTCGCCTATAGAACCGTAATCGAACCCTCTTCGATATATAATCAAGTTCTAAGCCTTTCGAATTGTTTTTCCTTTCCATCATCATTTCTTTTCGAGAGAGTACAGTAATTGATAAACGTAACAATCTTAAAATGAAACTAATAGATTATGTTTGCTTATTGTAGGCTATCGTGATTAGGAGCATACGTGTTTACATTTAAAGCTTGCATCACTCTAAGTCAAACACCACCCTATCAGGTAGGGGTAACTTCTGAACTTAACGACTTTTACGTTTCCGTATTTACTATGTCTTGTTATGCTGATACGTTAATCAAGGTTATTATATCTATAATCGCATGCTATGAATGGCTTGAACTTATGTGCTTTGGAATTACGTGTTGTGTTATTATATGATCATGCATAATATGATTTATGTTATACGCGGACAGAAGTCCACGTTCATCACGGAAGGACTCATGGTCCGTAAAAAACTTCACGGAGGGTTTGGTGGGCCGTAAAATGCACCGACGGTATTGAGACCGTTACCGGATATGATGGGAATTACCCACACCGAAGAGTATTTATGTGCAATGTATTTCTTACGTGCTGTGAAATACTTGATTGCCATTTATCGCTTATATATTTTAACTGTTTATAAAATCTTGAAATCAGAAATTACTCTCACGAGTGTATTCAAATGCACTCACCCCTATCTGTACTCACACTATAGGAAACGACGTTAAGTAAGAAAACAACGCAGCGAGAGGGATGCCGTATCCAGTGTTTCTTCTGCCTTGGTTTCAAAAATGGATTTATTGAACCTTATCTCAAAGCTAATTATGTTTTGTAAAACTATTGTAACTTTCGATGGATCCTATTTATTTTCCACTTTTGTTTTGAATTGCTTCTTCCGACGACGTGCCAAGGTTTTTGGAAAAATGTAAATGATTCATAACTCAGGCTTTAACGAGTTTGAATTGTTGTCGATATATAAGAAATGTTCATTTACTTATTTATTTATCTTTAAAAAGTATGTTTTCTTTCTTTTTCCTGCATGCCCATAAACAAACTCTGATATTTTAAGATATAAAAACGGGGCGTGACAACTAATTTAAAAAAAATTATCAGTAAAATGCATCATGCATACATTTAAATAAGATTATTTATTGTTTTTATTGATTAATTTAACTCATTGAGGCATCATAGCATATAAAAAAACAGCTATCAGTGGTGAAGGTGTTACTTTTATTTAATATATCATGTAAGGTGGTGAGGGCGCTACTTTTATTCCGTATACCATGTAGCAGTAACTTGTAACCGCTACTTTTATTCCATATACCATGTAGCAATGACATACTTCAAACGCACAACCGATCTTTCTCACCAAATAATCCTACTAGTTGTTAGACCACAAATATTTACCATTATGCTAAAATAAATTATCGGTTGTGGATACTACATTTATCTTAGATACCACATAACATTCAACACCACACTTTGAATGCATAACAAAAACTATACAATGAATGTATATTTCACATTGAAGAAATAACCGGTATATAATAACATTCTAAAATGTCATAAAGCCTCCACTTCTACATCTCCCACATAGATGTATCTTCACCATCACTTAACTTTCGAATTTCAGACAATCCTGCATTGAAACACTTATATGAGTGGTAGCACCAAAATATAACCACCAAAAGTCTCAAGGTACCGAAACTAACATAACCTCAAAACACACCAAAATAAGAATGATGCCTTAATTTTTTTGCATGCTAAGCGTGATATTTTTTACAATCCTTCTTTTTGTGTCCAAATTTCTCATAGAAGAATAAATTTTGATTCTTAGTATTATTATGTTTTTCTTACGTGCTAGACCCTAATATGTAGCATCTTTTCAACAAACTTTTTTTATGTCATTTCCCTTATCTTCGGTGTTAGTGGTAGGTGAGAAATCCCAGATCATCCATGTTTCAATCATTCTTCTTCGTGCACACAATATGAAATGAGCTCATTGAGAGTATACTTCTTTTAACAGTTCCATAAATGACTGAATTGTACAGGAATAGATATAAACACTAAATGTACGACCCTTTCATGCTTCAAGCTTCAGTGCACTAAGTTTTGAAGTAAAATGAGATATCTACATGATGTAATTCTTTATACTAGGTTTGAACCCGTGCGATGCACGGGCTTCATTTAATACTTATTTAATTTAATTTTATAAGTATTATTATTTCATACGTGTTTGTTGATTTATATGTATGATATTTTTTTTCCATATCCTTAAAAGAATCTTTCTCATTGTTTTTAGTTGTTTATTTTTACCATTTCATCTTTAGCAAAAAAATTGTTAATAGCTACTTCTTTATAGGTGTTTTAACTATTGGATTAGATATTTTCATATCATTCTTTAAAAAATATAGAATAAATCTCATTTTTATTGCTCAAAAACATCTATTCTATTCCGATTTTTCCTTTGAGTGCTCTTTTTATTAGGTTTACATAATGATTTCATTTGTAAACATCATTTGTAAAATAATAGAATATCATCTATTTTTTCTACAATTTCTAATATGATCCACTTTCAAACTTGCAAATCTATCTACGTCCCAATGTAAACATATCCTAAGGTTTTTTTAGCACCTGTTTTTTGTTAATGTCATTCCTTTTGCAAGAGTATTGTTGTTTACTTTTTTTTTCAATTTGAAATGTTGGATAAAAACAATTATTAAAGTTTGGAACCGAAGATTTCATATAGAAAAAGACAATACAACATTAACAATCTCTTGCAAGCATTTGTAACTTACATATTTAGTTTTTTCAAAACACTTATTTTTTGTAGAGTAGTGGGGTATGCATTTAATTGGTATTAATTTTTTAATATTTCATAAATAAAATGTTTTTGAGAGAGGACACTTGGCAACATTGTAGAGCTCCAAGTGTCATCACTTAAGAGAACCAAACCACACTTATATATATAGTTATATATAGCTATATATATCTAATATTTTGTGTAGATTAGATTAAAATAAAATGGATATTAAAAAAAAATATTCTTAGAAGTATTATTGTTGATGAGAACTCAATATATTATATTTTGATGTATTTTTTGTATATTAAATTATAATTCAAACGTCATAGCTATTGAAATGTATTAAAATAAATTGGCTATAAATCATTTTTTTCCAAGTACAGAACTCTATGGTAGGATTTGACATTAAATAAAGAGCAAACACAACCAAACCCAAAAATTTATTTTCTATGCAGTCTATTTTAACAACGTGGTTATATTTCTTAATGAGTTCTCTAAAAACTTTTAAATTTCTGTAAGTTTCTTGAGGAAAATATACAATATGGAGTATGATGTATGAAGTCATCGGATAAACACAATTGAAGAAATAAATGGCTAATAATGATATACTATGATGGTTGCTCCTAGCTAAACAACTTCACCGCTGAATTTGGGGCAATACGAGCACAATATGTGTCATTTCCTTTAAGCAATCCTCTAAAGCTCTGTTCAATACATATACATTAAGTCTTGAATAGTAACATAATATTTTATGTTATATATAATTGTACCTCTTTGATACACCCGTAAAGTAGTAAACCAAAACATACCCCTTTTTTTACTGTCTTCAATAATATCCAAACATACATCTAAATAATTTAGCAACTTCACTCTCCATACCCCTCAAAGGTACAACCATCCTCACAAACTTCAAATCCTTACCTGCGTACTTGAAACATCCTCAAATCTTATGCCTCCAACAAAGACATTGAATGAGATTTTCATAAATGGATTTGCATGCTAATTCCTCATACAATGTGTAGTTGAATTATAAATGATCTACTTCAGCTATAGTATCTTAAACATGGAAGGCTTAAGCCATCAACGTCTCACCAGATATAAGGGCTAAGCAAAAATGCATTTGCACTTGAGAAAAATGGACAAAATCCGAGTTTCCAGCATGCCAAACAGCTTCTTACTACAGAAATTAGAGAAGGAAAGAATGAGAAGTCAGCATTTTTAAATAATTCATACAGAGAAAGAGAGAACAATTTAATGAAAAAAATATATATATCAACCTCCAGCTCGGAAAATTCCAAATCGTGCTGAAACCGACCTCTCTAATAGGTCAATCCTTGACAATACACATTCATCACATGACTGCAACCAATTTTTTGTAAAGATCCTATCAATTCCTTGTAAAGCTTCTTGCATAATGCTTTGTTCTATTATAGAGGAGGATGCATATTCTGCCTTTTGAGAACTGTCCACAAAAGAATAAGGTGAACCACTTATTCGCAAAGTTGGCTCAAAGCAGACTTGCAAATCATAGCATTCAAGTGCTTTACTCTAATTGTCTCGTGTTAAAAAATGATAAATCAAAAGGTCAGCTGTGAATCAAGAGAGGAGAAAATGCTTCCTCAATGTTATGACAAATTTATAGCACATTTTTTAATGTAGTAATTTCCCCTAGATTTTGTGGCTTTCTTATATTACACATCTGATAGAGAATAACAAAATTCAAAATTAATGAATATATAGAATGCCTATCTAATTTCATCAATCACAATTATTGAGTTGATTAAGAAAATTAAAGTCATGTGCATTGAGGTAGAAAACCTGCCTCTACATTTTATGTTGATTCTATTGAAATGAAGAGTGCATCTGTAATACTATTTGCATGGTCTCACTATTTTCTTCACTGAAATTCTCCATCTAACTCTTGTGTCTCACTTTTTCATAGTATTTGAACATATTAAGCATCATTTCTGAATAAAGAACATAATAGTCCAAAAATAACTTTCGGCAAAATCAGCTAATATGATTGCCAATTTTTCCCATTTGCTTTGTTTTTCCAATATATATCACAGAAAAGAGATACATTACCTTAAGAACTAAAACCAAACTAATTAGATGTCTTATATTAGCTTGATTATGTAGCTAAAACAATCATTAACTTACATGAAGTTTGAATCTGCTTTGCATCCTAAATACATTCAACAATTTACACATAACCGTAATTCTAAACACAGTGAGTTATTCAACAAAACTACAGTTATGCTATTCTATGTCATGCCCAAATTTAGATGGAATAAGAAGCAAATAATGATAGTAAAGGTTGTGTTTGAATCTTGACACCATGAATTAACAAAAACTTCACAGTTTTGAAGCTTCTGAATGAAGCATCACATTGTAGAGGTGTTCCACCCACAGATAACTTCTATATAACACCTTTTATTAGAAATAATTTCATAAGCTCATACTTCTTTAATACACATCCAATGAACACATACATTTACAATATATATATATATATATCTTCTGAATAACACACCAGAGCATAACCAACCTTTTTGCGAAGCATAATGCAATCAGTTAGATCCCTTAGAATCACTCATAGAAATTGCAACATCTCGTTTAATGTGATACTTTGCAATGTTGGCATGCCCTTCTTTGACAGCATTTAGCAAATGAGTATTCCTTGAAATCAGAGAAGTATTCCAAATTTTAACAAATTGATGAATATTTTAGAGAGAGAGAGTGCTCCACATGATGCTCATTATCAGGAGATATAATTGTGTTGTAAGTTTGTTTTTTAGACTCCAAATGAAAATTCATACTTCAATTATGATGAAAGTTTCAATCAGCAGGTATATTTTTAGAATTGAGAATGCAAAAATGTACATTATTGTTGCTCCTGTGAATCCTAAATTAAACAAAAAAATAATAGACAAATATATATTGACAAATGTAGGTAAAAACAAAACAACCACATGACTCTAACAAATCTTTCAATCAATATATTTGAACTATACTTGGCAATCCTACAAAGCAAAACCAAGAAAATTCCTCCTGATAGTACCCTTGAGCCACTTATAGTTGTAAACTGTGTGTATTATTTATTCGCTGACTAAAGAAAACATCCGCAGAATCCCCTGAAAATTCCCACATTCTATCACCAATTTCAACTCAACCAACAACAAATCCCCAAGTATACTTTTTCCCCATATTTGAATGAAAACGTAAATTGAACTTCAGAATGAGATGAATGAATATACCTCTTTAGAGTGGTGGAGAGACTCAAACTAATCTTCACAGCAAAACATGCAGTCCCTAGGCTCTTTGCAGCTAAAGTCCATCCAGAAATTATTGTTAGGATGTATACTATAAGCCTTGTTTTTTGTATGAACATCGTTTATGGAATGAGAATCACATTGGTCATATGTTTGCATTTTATATTTGTTATATATGTTTATGCAATGTCCAATTAATTTATATTATAGATAACTTGGTGTGTGGTGCCACACAGAAGATCATGTTATCAGTTTCTTATAAATTATAAATAGTAGCTCACAACCAAGATGGATTTGGACAAATCATCGGAATGGTTGTAGTGTAGTTTGGTATTAGTCTGTCTTGACTATAAAACTACACTAGTACACTTTGTGTGTATTGAGCAGGACCATTTGAGGTTGTTCGTTTTATACTGACTATATAATAGAACAAGACCTCTGTTATTATGGATGTACATCTTCTTAATCCCTATATAATAACGGGCACGTATGCTCAATGTTTATTTCTTTAATTTGCCAATGGGTGAGATTTATTCATAAATCAATAAACTCGGTGAGTTGGGAGATAGCATTGTTTATATGGTGTTCTGTTGATTATAGAAGGAATCCGTGTCCTAATTATTTAGGATGATAATGTCCCCTTGAGGAGCTCATAAGGATTATCATGTAAACCCTGCAGGTGGATTTAATCCGACATGATAATAAGGATGAGTGGTACTACTCTTGGAATTAGATGTAAATTATTTAAGTTGTCAGTAACTTATTTAATTTACGGACATTCGATATCTTAAACACGGGGAAATAAATGTACACATAATAAGGAGCCCATATTAAATATGGGATTGGGATGGTAGTTCAATAATAATTCTCTAGTGGACTGAATTATTATTGATGGGCTTCAGTTATGTGTTCGGGCCGAACGCAGGATACTAAAGCCCATCAGGAGGCCCAACCCAATTCCTCCTCTAGGTCCCTGGTGTAGCCTATATATAGCTCTTTTCATCAGCGCCTCTCATAACACAGAACTCAGATCACAGAAAACACGTGATAAGTGAGAGAGAGCGGAACTGATTTTTCTCGAAGGATCGTTGGCCACGCAACGTTCGAGAAGGGCTCAGAGGAATACATCAGAAGATCAAGAGGTCTACAAGGGTATGATTTCTTTCCGCTGCGATTTATCTTTGGATCCCGATTCCGATAGCATAGGGCCGGCGATCCGTCGGTTCCAACAATTATAGCAACTAATAATATCCATAAATAAACATGCCGACTAATGCTAAACCATTCATTATCACAACACCAGTCTGAAGAAAAATTTAGAGGCATATGACGATAGAATGTTTGTAATAATTAAGAGTTAAAATCAAGAGATGCAAACAGATCAACCATTTTTTTAGAGAATTTGAGTCGTTTATGTTTCCCAGAATGGCATAGGAAGTGAGTGAAGGGTCATGAGAGAGAAAAATAGATCATATTGCATCATTTATCAACTAACCGATACATCAACTTATTTAAAAAACTCACCAGATGAAATTCTTGCTTGCTTAAAGTGAGATTGGTTGCATGAACATTAAGAGTAGCATGGCCTAAAAACCAACATCATAACAAAAAAGGGGATATTCACAATGTCAGATTAGAAATACGAAAGCACATGTGTATTCATAAAATGAAAATCAGTTTAATGAAAATATGCGTTGATAATTCATAATCACATTTCAATAAAAGGTTGAAGTGCAAAATAACTAAATAAAAATTAGAGACAACAAAGAAAAGACACAACACGGGCCCATAATTCATAGATGTTTGATGAAAAGACTGAAAGATGAAAGGAGTTCACCATCGTCCTCTTGGGTGAGAGTGACAACGCCCTCGACGGCCTTTGAGAACAACTGGCTAACTACTTTTAATTGTGTGTAATATTTTTTATTTTCTCAGAAATAAAATAATCATGAAATGAATGAAGAGAAAATATGTGCACCTTCTGACTGATTCATCTTGGGCGAGATGTTCAGCAAAGATGCCGTGGCTGGTAAGCAATCGGATAATGCGTAGGAGGTTGTCTATCATTGAGTCTATCCATTTTGACCTATATAAACCCCTCAATTTCTTTCGCCACTCATTCAAACTTTTCACTCATTCATTTCTACAAATACTTTGCCAGCACGTTTTGTCCATTCCCAAACTACAATCTTATGTTTGACAGTTACCGCCGGAGCCATTGACCACAGCGGAAATACTCCGATCACCACCATCCATCCTAATATCGTCTAATTCCACAACCTGAACAGACTCAATGACCAAACTCTCACCTCCACCAACTACGTGTGCTGCTGCTTTCTGTGTTAAGATTTTAATAGTTGATTAAAGAAATTATCAAGTATGAAAGATGATAGGAGTGGAGAAACAGACCCATCATTAAAGAGAATGAAGTCGTAGGAGAGAGAGAGAAATGGCCGTTTCACTCATTTTTTGAAGCCGCAGGAGGGAGAGAAATGGTCGTTTCACTGATTTTTTGGAATATGAAAGAGTGGACAGGTGGTAGCTGAGAAGGGTATGTATGTGGCGGCCGCAGGTTTCTCTAAAATGCTGAGTTGGCGGGATTTGAGAGAGCCAAAGTCTACTTTTATAGGTATAGATTTCCCTTACCTTTATACTTAATTGAGATCAAGAATGTAATTAGAATCTTGTAACAATGATAACTATATAGATACTGATTCAAATGATTTTAATACTTTATTAGCAGGGAAAAATACAACACTTGAAATCCTTGAATTTATAAATGTTTTGGGTTGTTATGTAATGTCTTGATTGTCTATGAAAAATTGGGTAAGATGTGTGAAACTCTCTTGGGTTTTCAAAATTCAGCATGTTTTCCCTAACACTGTTTACATGTAGGTTATCAAAAACTCGACACTTTCCCCCTAAATTGTCAAACATCACGAAATTGAATTGCATGCACTTCATGTGCAATTTTTACAATGTTAACACCACTATATATGCTTTGACATGATCACTCTACTATTGATTGATTGTATTCATCACATTGCATTGTACTTCATTCTAAAATTTGTATAAACCTCTTTTCACTTTAATTAATTTCACACGTATGTTTGATTATTGATTTTCTATGGTATATATTTTTTTATTTGTGTTGTTTATTTTAATGTTTTAATTAGTTTACTTTTAATTCTATTTTTTCTGTGTATATTTATTTATGATGTGACATGTACAAATTTACATGTGTTGGTCCCAAGTGGTCAGAGGTTCAAAGGGGGGTGAATGAACCTTTATCGATTTTGCACACTTTTGACAACTTTCATCGACTAACAAGTTTCTATCTCAATAGAGAAGACAGTATCCTATCTCAAATCAGTAACCTGGCCCTAGGCTCGATCAGGTTACTGACCCTATATCAGAATGCAACACAGTGGAATAAACTTGATAGAGTTTCTGATGAAAACCAGTTTTCTTTTCCAAATATAATTTTAACACAAACCTTGAGCAGGATGCTTATGATAGTTGCAACAAGATAAATATGCAAACAATGTAATGTGGCAAATAAGATAAGTAGTAAACACTTATGGCTTATAGTGGTTCGAAGGTGGTGTAATACTTCTACATCCACTCTACTCCTCAGATGAGGAACTTCATTATGGTCAGTTTGCTTTACAAGACTAGTCTTTACAAACCTCTTCCAAACAAGTTAAACCTACTAGAATCTAAGATTCCTAGGCCAAATCCCACACAGGGTTCACACTCCCACATAGGGTACACTCTCTTACACAGGGAACACACTCCCACACAGGAAAAGATAGCCTACACAAGACTAACAAACTTAGCAAGGATCAAATCCTATCAACTAAGTACACCAAACTAAAACAACCTAGCACACATAACACAATGGTTAAAAGTATATGTTTTTCTTCAACTGGTGTGGTGAAGACAATCTTGAACTGATAGCTCAAACACTTGAATGATAGACTGCTTCTGAAGGTTGAGTGGCTGGACTCAGGTAAGCTTGAAGTCGCTTTGGAATATATCTAATTTTCCAGATTAGTCCCACACATCTTCAGCCCCTCACTCCTTCTATATATATAGATCTTGAGAATCTATCTATTGTGGTGAAATATCCGTTGAAGAGAGATACTTCCCCACTTTGAATTAAAGTTATGATCTCCAAAGATCTTCACTGTGACTTCATTAAATGCCTCATTGTTGAATAAGTAAGTTGACGTGTAAACCTTTCATAAGCATTTAATGTGTCTGACATCGATTACTGGACCTTGCTAACGTAGCACGATGGTATGGGTCCATTATTGATATCACGCCCCGTTTTCACACTTAAAAATTTATCAGAGTTTCCTTTTTGGGCGTGAAGAAAGAAGGGTAAAAAGACGTACATGATATAAAATAAAAAGAAAAAGAAGAGGATAAGAAATGGTACACTTGAAACATCGGATACAACCGAGGAAAAGAGTTTGAAACTTTAAGCAGCGGAAAAATACTTTACATGATAAAATCCATCGGCACAAAGCCGGGAGAGAACATAGCAGCGGAAAAACATCAGGATTCATTATCCATAGGAAAAACGAAGTTGTACTTACAAAACGAGAATTATAAAAAAAATGTTGTTTAAATGTTGTGTGATAGGGCACCATCTCTCTCTCTCTAAAGCTCAAAATGCTCGTCATCTCCTGTAACATGAATACATGTGGGAGGTGAGTGCGTTTAATACACTTGTGGGAGAAATTTCTGTGTTTTAAGTTCATTAAACCGATAACATACAAATTAATTCAAATATAAATTAGAACAACAGTTAAACACGTTACATATATTACATAGTACGTAAATCGGTTCATTAACAGATGACCCAGTCCGAAAGGTGCAGGTACAACCCGTCTTACTCCTTCAATATGAAAGTTTCTCCCATCGGTACTTTTAAATAATATCAGTGCCTTTAAGGACGACCCAGTCCTTTAAATAATATCGGTGCCTTTAAGGACAACCCAGTCCTTTAAATAATATCGGTGTACTTACGGACCACCCAATCCATCTCTAACTATCGGTGTATTTACGGACCACCCAATCCATTCACAATATACTATCGGTTCCTTTACGGACGACCCAGTCCATTCACAATATAATAATGTGAATACAACATTCACAACATATAAAAACATGCACATAGTATTCACGGTATATAGAGTTCAACAATTCATATATCAAATACAGCAAAAACAATAAACATATAGAGTTTAGAAGTTACCCCAACCTTGTTCGGTGGTTACCACGTGAGTTATCGAGTAACAATTATCAAGTATCAAATCTAAAACGGACGGTCCAAATGATAGCCTACACAAGTAACGACATTTTCTTAGATCCTTAATACGTTAAATGCATATATATAAAGATTTAGACGTTCTCGGAAAAGAAACGATAGGTAGAAACAAGACGAAACGGAAGATTTAAAGATCGAGGATGAAGAAATGAGAGTGGAAGTTAAATCCAACAATCTGATATGAAAGAGGGAAATATTAGGGTTGCAATGGAAAACGAATGATCTCAATCGGAGTTGAAACGATCTCATACGGAACGTTTTAAGATTTAGGGGCGTTTACCCGGCGGTGTGCGCCCAGCGCGCCCAGCGCACTCCCGGTGCCAGCGTGCCAAGCGCAGCAGCCCACCTGCAACCTTCCAGCAGCCTCCAGCTACGGTGGCGCCGCCCCCACCTGACCCACCGACGCCACCAACGCCGGCCACCTCCTGTTCCGGCCACCACCAACTCCAGTCGTGAACAGTAACCTCCTCCAAACAGCCCCCAAATATCAACACCACACACACATGCATACACACAACACCTTGCACCACCACCATTTCAACTCCGGTGCCGTCGCCGCCACCACCCCCAACTGATAGCCCATCATCCCGGGAAGGTCAGCCACCACTCCGGCGAAAGAGGAGAGAGAGAGAACAGAGGAGAGAGAAAGGGTGGAAAAATAAGGGTTTAGGGTTTTTCGATGATGTTTTGCCGTTTCCCGGAGAAGGAGATATCGAAATTGAAATCCGAGACCTATCCTAAACTCGTCTCAACGAGACCTATGTTCTGTGCGAAAATTGGCCGAAACTGAGACAATTGATTTTCCAGCATCGGCGGCGGCGGCGGTGCGTCGGATACTGAGAAAATAGAGGAGAGAGAGAGGAGTGAGGAGAGAGAGACTTACGTGTTTTTCCTATTTTTGGCTCGTTCGGAAAAATGGTAATTTTACGATTCGAAATCGCCCTATATATAGACTTTTGAAATTACTATTCATCATAAAAATCTTGGGTTACTATTCACCGAAAATATTTTGGATTCACTATTCACAAAAATATCTCGGGTTCACTATTCACAATAAATATCTTTCATTTCTCCGAATCTTCGTATTTTGCCCTTTTCTTCGCCATTTGAGCTACGGGTCTCCGATTGACCTCTAATTCATTTCTATCTTCTCGTTTTTCCATTACGCATCTTATGGTAAAATAATAATTTATGTTTCGTGACTAAATTATTCTTCCATCTAAAACATGCATTTATCAATTATCTGAAACATACGTAATTAAATTTAACAGTCAAGGGTTAATGCACATAGTAAAAATAATTCAATTAAGGGTTTAAATATTTACTTAACCAATTATGCTTCGTTTTTGTCCTGGGCACTACATCCCTTACCCCTTAAAAAAATTTCTTCCTCGAAATTAGACGTGTACCTAAGAATGGTAAGTCGGGATACTTTTTCAAGATTTCATTTTCTAATTCTCATGTCGCCTATTCCTTCCCATGACGGCTCCATTGAACTTTCACTGTAGCTATTTTTTGATTTCTTAGTCGACGATTCTTTCAATCCAAGATAGCTACGGGACCTCTTCATATATGAGATCTTCCTCAAATTCTATGCCTTCCTATTCGATTATGTGGTTCGGATCGAATATGTACTTTCGTAGCATAGATACATAAAAAATGTTGTGTACTCCGGTAAAGTCTGGCGATAAAGCTAGATGATACACGACTTTCCCAACTCGATCTAAGATCTTGAATGGTCCTACGTATCTTGGCTTCAGCTGCCCTCTCTTTCCAAAATGATGAACCCCTTTAGTGGGTGACACCTTCAGAAAAACTTTATCGCCCACTTCGAATCTCAGCTCCCTTCATCTTTTGTCTGCATACGTCTTTTGTCGATCTTGTGTCACTCATATTCTTTCCCGAATTTTCTTTATTACTTCGACTGTCTGATCTACCAATTTGGGTCCCAACATTTTCTTTTCATCTACTTCGTCCCAACAGATAGGAGAGCGGTATTTCCTTCCGTAGAGTGCCTCATAAGGAGCCATACCAATTGTCGATTGGTAACTGTTGTTGTAGGCAAACTCCACCAAGCACTAGTGGTATTCCCAGCTTCCGGGAAAATCCAAGACGCATGCCCTCAACATGTCTTCCAGGATTTGTATTGTCCTTTTTGACTGCCCATCCGTTTGAGAGTGGAAAGCCATACTGAAGGCTAGTTTGGTCCCTAACTCCTTTTGCAGACTTTGCCAGAATCGGGAGGTAAAACAAGGATCTCTATCCGACACGATAGAAACCGGTACGCCATGCAATCGGACAATCTCTTCGAGATATATATGTGCTAACTTATCGAGTCTGAAAGTCATCTTGATTGGTAAGAAATAGGTAGATTTCGTTAATCTATCAACGATCACCCATATGACGTGGTTTTCTCGTTTGGTCCTCAGCAGACCAACCACGAAATCCATGACAATGTGCTCCCATTTCCATTCCGGTATCTCCAATGGAGTTAGCATTCCAGCCGGTCATTGATGTTCAGTCTTCACTTGCTAGCAAATTAGACACTTCTTTACGAACAGTCCAATGCTTCTCTTCATGTTCCTCCACCAAATATTTTCTCTTAAATCTCGGTACATCTTGGTACCTCTAGGGTGTGCAGACAATGGTGTGTAATGTACCTCTTTGAGAATTTCTTCTCTCAATTTCTCATTCTTTGGCATGCAAATTCTTCCCCTAAAGATAAGAGCTTCATCTGATGCTAGAGAAAAACCTTCAGCTCTTCCATTGTCCATGCGAGCTTTCATTTGTTAAAAAGTTGTCCTTCTTTTGAGCTTCAATAATTCGTTCACGAAATGTAGGTTTCACGAATAACATTGTCATCCTAGCTTCGATGTTAAAAACTAGATTCAGCCTTGACATCTCCTCAATTAGTTGGTGTTGATTGGTGACCATAAACGTCACCATCCCCTTTCATTTTCTGCTAAGAGCATCGACCACCACGTTTGATTTTCCAGGATGGTAGTGGATCGTAATATCATAATCCTTCACCAACTCTAGCCATCTTCTTTGTCTCATATTGAGCTCTTTTTGTTCGAAGAAATATTTCAGGCTCTTATGGTCGGTGTAGATCTCACACGTCATGCCATAAAGATAATGTCTCCATATCTTTAGAGCGTGTACAACAGTTGCCAGCTCCAGATCATGCGTTAGATAGTTTTGTTCGTGGATCTTCAATTATCATGATGCATACGCTACTACTTTCCCTTGTTGCATCAGAACACACCCCAAACCTTGTTTAGATGCATTGTTGTAGATCACGAACTCCTTCGTTACATCTGGAACTATTAAGATTGGTGCTTCCGTCAGTCTCTTCTCTAGTTCTTGGAAGTTACACTCGCATTGCTCAGTCCATTGAAAATTTACATCCTTCCTTGTCAAGCGAGTCATAGGAGTGGCGATCTTCGAGAATCCTTCTATGAATCTTCGGTAGTATCCAGCCAAGCCGATAAAACTCCGCACTTCTTTGACATTCATTGGCGTTTCCCATTTACTGACAGCTTCCACCTTGTCAGAGTCTACTTTGATCCCTTGAGATGAGATAATGTGGCCAAGAAAGCCTACTTTTTCCATCTAGAATTCAAACTTCTTGAATTTTGCATAAAACTTCTCTTTTCGTAAAATCTCTAGTGCAATTCTGAGATGTTGTTCATGGTGCATTCTTTCGCATGAGTAGGCTAGAATGTTATCAATGAAGGCAAAGATGATAAGATCGAGGTACGTACGGAACACGTGATTCTTAAACTTAGACAAAGGTGTTTCATTCGTATCATTCTTCCCGATGGAATACTAACTTCTTAAAGTTTTAGCAACTACCTAATGGTTCTCATGCTTCTATAGATTCGGTGTCACAAAAATACTATAGGTGAAGAAATAAAATATGAAACGTGAGGGGAGAAGTAGCCATGGATTCCATCGAATCATCGGAACTGTTCAATAATTAAATTCACGATGTTCCTCGATGATGGTGGCAGCGCAACTTGGGTGATCTCTAAATGTCGAGCCAAGTATCTCTGTACGGATACCAACACCAAGTCTCTTCTCGTGGCATTCAGGTTGTGTTCAGACGGATTCTCCATTGACAGCTTATTCTTTTGTGGTCGACCTCGTGGCGTATCGTTCTAAAGACAACATACATAAACTAACCCTTATATTCTACCCCACGTAGTCCAACAATATAAATACAAATAGATAAACAAATAACAGGTACCATGGTACCGATAAACGTTACTCCATAAATCATTTAATAATCTTAATAGATTCTTCGTCATTCGTTTATCATGTATGATAGCGTATACTCAATTTGCATAAACTAACCAGAAAAATACATCATAAGCAATATATCCTGGAACATTTCCCAAACATCCTCACATGATTTCCATAGACCTCGAGTATTAACAGTGACTTTATGTATCGTAACCACGAATTGGGAAAACCCACTCATTAGCACACCCTGTTATAAACAAGGGCCCATGGTAGTTTCAATTATCAGTCACACGACATCAACTTTTATGAACGACCATACTCGCACACGAGATCACGCTGCTGCAGTCAGTGGCTTTGTGACGGTGGCTTAAAGCAGTGTGTCGATTGTAGTGACATCAAAAGGTTTTTAAAAGATCTTTGTATTGTGGAACAATATCCTTAACACCCCGTCAAACCTAAACAGTCTACATCAGATAAGTGAGAAAACACAAAGCAGATAAACATTCATTTTTATTAAGTCTTATGATCAGGGAGAGACACTTATAGAGAGAGGATGGTGCTTATCCATTTCTTTTCGAAAAGCTTTTCACATTTAAAAATAGGTTTTTATCATTTTCTATTTATAAAACAAGTTTGAGCAAGTTCGAAAATGATAGAACATTGCTCTGATACCATTCTGTCACGCCCAGTTTTCGCACTTAAAAATTTATCAGAGTTTCCTTTTTGGGCATGAAGAAAGAAGGGGAAAAAGACGTACATGATATAAAATAGAAAGAAAAAGGAGAAGATAAGAAATGGTACACTTGAAACATTGGATGCAACCGAGGAAAAGGGTTTGAAACTTTAAGCAGCGGAAAAATACTTTACATGATAAAATCCTTCAGCACAAAGCTGGGAGAGAACATAGCAGCGGAAAAACATCAGGATCCATTATCCATAGGAAAAACGAAGTTGTACTTACAAAATGAGAATTATGAAAAAAACGTTGTTTAAATGTTGTGTGATAAAAGACAGAATATAAAATTATCCAGATAGGGTACCATCTCTCTCTCTTTAAAGTGCAACATGCTCGTCATCTCCTGTAACATGAAAACATGTGGGGGGTGAGTGCGTTGAATACACTTGTGGGAGAAATTTCCGTGTTTTAAGTTCATTAAACTAATCATACAAATTAATTCAAATATAAATTAGAACAACAGTTAAACATGTTACATATATTACATAGTATGTAAATCGGTTCATTAATGGACGATCCAGTCCGAAAGATGTGGATACAACCCATCTTACTCCTTCAATACGAAAGTTTCTCCCATCGGTACTTTTAAATAATATCGGTGCCTTAAAGGACGACCCAGTCCTTTAAATAATATCGGTGCCTTAAAGGACGACCCAGTCCTTTAAATAATATCGGTGTATTTACGGACCTCCCAATCCATCTCTAACTATTGGTGTATTTACGGACCACCCAATCCATCTCTAACTATTAGTGTATTTATGGACCACCCAATCCATTCACAACATACTATCGGTTCCTTTACGGATGACCGAGTCTATTCACAATATAATAATGTGGATACAACATTCACAATATATAAAAACATGCACATAGTATTCACGGTACATAGAGTTCAATAATTCATACATCAAATATGGAAAACAATAAACATATAGAGTTTAGAAGTTACCCCCACCTTGTTCGGTGGTTACCACGTGAGTTGTCGAGTAACAATTATCAAGTATCAAATCTAAAGTGTGTGGTCCAAATGATAGCCTACACAAGTAACAACATTTTCTTAGATCCTTAATACGTTAAATGCGTATATATAAAGATTTAGACATTCTCGGAAAAGAAACGATAGGTAGAAACAAGATGAAATGGAAGATTTAAATATCGAGGATGAAGGAACGAGAGTGGAAGTCAAATTCAACAATCTGATATGAAAGAGGGAAAGATTAGGGTCACAACGGAAAGAGAATGAGCTCCATCGGAGTTGAAACGAGCTCAAATAGAGCGTTTTAAGATTTAGGGGCGTTTATCCGACGGCGCCAGCGTGCCCAGCGCAACAGCCCACCTGCAACCTTCCAGCAGCCTCCAGCTGCGGCGGCACCGACCGGCGCAGCCCCCACCTGACCCGCTGGTGCCATCAGCGTCGGCCACCACCTATTCCGGCCACCACCATCTCCGGCCGTGAATAGTAACCTCCTCCAAACAACCCCCAAACATCAACACCACACACATATACATACACACAACACCTTGCACCTCCACCTTTTCTACCACCATTTCAGCTCTGGCGGCGGCGCCACCACCCCCAACTGATAGCCCATCATCCCGAAAAGGTCAGCCACCACTCTAGCGAAATAGGAGAGATAGAGAGAACATAGGAGAGAGAAAGAGTGGAAAAATAAGGGTTTAGGGTATTCCGGTGATGTTTTACCATTTCCCGGAGAATGAGACATCGGAATTGAAATCCGAGACCTATCCTAGACTCGTCTTGATGAGACCTACGTTCTGTGTGAAAATCAACCAAAATCGAGAGAGATGAGAGAGAAGAGAGAGACTTACGTGTTTTTCTCATTTTTGGCTCGTTCGGAAAAATGGTGATTTTACGATTCGAAATCACCCTATATATAGGCTTTCGAAATTACTATTCATCATAAAAATCTTGGGTTACTATTCACCAAAAATATCTCGGATTCACTATTCACCAAAATATCTCGGGTTCACTATTCACGGAAAATATCTTTCATTTCTCCGAATCTTCGTATTTTACCATTTTTTTCGCCATTTGAGCTACAGGTCTTCGATTGACCTCTAATTCATTTCTATCTTCTCGTTTTTCCATTATGCATCTTATGGTAAACTAATAATCTATGTTCCATGACTAAATTATTCTTCTATCTAAAACATGCATTTATCACTTATCTGAAACGCACGTAATTAAATTAAACAGTCAAGGGTTAACGCACATAGTAAAAATAATTCAATTAAGGGTTTAAATATTTAATTAACAAATTATGCTTCATTTATGTCCTGGGCACTACAACAGAGATTCATGCAACGGATAACTAGTCTAGTTGATAGATAGTTTTGTTCTTCTTTGAATTGCATGATCTTCCTCATTTTTCTGGATAAGAGTAGCGCTTA
Organism: Scutellaria minor; assembly: GCA_954870855.1. Classification (NCBI taxonomy): domain Eukaryota; kingdom Viridiplantae; phylum Streptophyta; class Magnoliopsida; order Lamiales; family Lamiaceae; genus Scutellaria; species Scutellaria minor. The sequence goes on along the minus strand of OX940729.1, from coordinate 16,251,271 downwards.
TCTTTCTTATGATAAGTCTGTTGGCTACTTCCTGACATGTGTGTAGACTGTTGTAGCTGCTTGCTTCCTATTTGCAGTAGTAGCTTCCTGCTTCCACTTCCAGTTTGCTGCTTACTACTTCCTGTTGTTACTTCCTGCTTCAGCTTCCTGATGCTGCTTACTGCTTCTTGTTGCAGCTTCCTGATGTTAGGATGTATACTATAAACCTAGCTTTTGTATGAACATCTTTATGATATGAGATTCATTATGATCAAATGTTTGCATTTTATATTTGTTATATATATGTTAATGCAATTGCCCAGATTAATCTATATTGTAGATAACATGGTGTGTGGTGCCACACAGAAGATCATGCTATCAGTTCCTTATAGATTATAAATAGTAGCTCACAACCAAGATGGATTCGGACAAACCATTAGAACGGTTGTAGTGTAATTTGGTATTAGTCTATCTTGATTATAAAGTTACACTAGTACATTTTGTATGTATTGAGCAGGACCATTTGAGGTTGTTCGATTTGTACTGACTATATAAAAGAACAAGAACTCTGTTATTATGGATGTGCATCTTCTTAATCCTTATATAATAACGGGCACATGTAATCAGTGTTTGTCTCTTTGACTATTCAGGTGAGATTTATTAATAAATCAATAGGCTTGGTGAATTGGGAAATAACATTGTTTATATGGTGTGTTGTTGATTATAGAAGGAATCTATGTCCTAATTATTTAGGATTATGATGTAAACCCTGCAGGTGGATTTAATCCGACATGATAATAAAGATGAGTGGTACTACTCTTGGAATTAGATGTAAATTAATTAAGTTTTCAGTAACTTATTTAATTTACGGACATTCGATATCTTAAATGTGGGGAAATAAACATGCACATAATAAAGGAGCCCATATTGTAATATGGGATTAGGACGGTAGTTCAATTATAACTCCTTAATGGACCGAGTTATTATTGATGGGCTTAAGTTGGGTGTTCGGGCTGAACACATGACACCTAAGCCCATAAATATGTTGTAGCCTATAAATAATCCTAACATCAGCACCTCCTGGATCACGAATTCTCAATCTCACACATACAAACAGATTCTCTAGAGATTTCTGAAGTGAGGAGGTGGGATTTCTGAACCTTTGGAAGATCGTCGCCCACACGACGTCCAAGGGAAAGGGATAGGAATATGGCAGAAGATCGAGAGGTCTAAACTTCAATCAGTTTATCCTCGAGAAAGGTATGATTTCTTCGGCTACGCATATCTTTATGGAACCCGATTCCGATTGCATAAGGCCGACGATCTGTCGGTTCCAACACTTGATGCTGCTTACTGCTTCCTATTACAGCTTCCTGATGCTACTTACTACTTCTTATTGCAGCTTCCTATTTGCAGCTTCCTATTTCAACTTACAACTTCCTGTTCTTAGAAGATTTTTCCTTATATCTTCTAAGATTGGTTTTCCTTATCACTTGGAAAACCATTACATGATCTCTTATAGATGAAGAACTAAAGATCACGTACAGTATGGAACTAGGTATTGAGACCTTAAGCAAACTGTTCTTTTCTTATTACGTATACTGTTTTGTCTTATCAAGATAACTAGTGAAATATCCCAACAATTTCCCCTTTATCTTGATGATGACAAAACATAATAAGAACAAGAGTCACTTAAAAACGAATGTTCTTTATTGAAACTGAATCCTTGTACAAGTACAAATACAATCCAGAATAAAAAGTGAAAGTAAGTAAGCTACTACTGCATCTAGCTTTTACTTCTTTCTTCAGTTTCAGACAGTTTGTTGTTTCCATCTTTTCCACCAAAGAGTTATTCTTCCTCTCTCTCTACCATTTCTGATCTTTCCATGCTTCTCTCAGCATGCTTTCATCAACTTGCTGCATCTTTCAATCAAATGGTAGGTGCTTCCTGATTGCCATAATGTTGGTCCTAAGTGGTGTCTGAGGTTCAGAGGGGAGGGTAAATGAACCTTGGTCGATTTTGAAAATCTGTTAAAACTTACTGTTCTGCAAGTTACTTGAACTTGCAGCGCCAGTCAGTTACTGCTTACAACACTAGGATGCAGTGCTACATGTTGTAACTTAGAGTTTTATACGGATTGGAAAATAAAAAGGTTTTAAGACACAATGCTGTTTTTCTAAAAAATGATCCTTTTCAGAATGTTTTATGCTTATGAAAGAGATAGATATAAAAGATAAAGCATAGATAAGAAAACAATAAAACACTTATGGCTTATAGTGGTCCGAAGGTGGTGTAACCCTTCTATGTCCACTCTACTGCTACCTCAAGCAGGAACTTTGTTAAGCAAGATTGAGCTTCTGAATCCTTCAAAGGATCTTTCAACTTTGAACTTGCTTCACTTCACAGAGGTTGAGTGACTGAAACTGAGAGTAGACTTGAAAGAGTATAGCTTGAATGCTTGAGAGTTTTTGTGCAAATGTTTCAGTTATCAGCTTCAGGGTTGCTCATCCTCTATTTATACTTATAGAGAAGATATTCGTTGAAGGAGATATCTCTCATTTTGAATTTAAGTGTACTTGATCAAAGACATGGCTTGCATTTAATGCGTCATGACTTTTCCTTTTGGAGCATTTAATGCGGTGGTTGCGGCTCGTAGCTTTCTTTAGCACGTCAGTCCACATGGCGTCTTGGCATTGGCTCCGTGTCTGTAACTTTGATCTTCTCTGGACCGACTCTATTTATTCTTGATTGGATCTTCGTTCCTCGTACTGCATTTACCCTTCCTCGGATTGCAGGATACTTATTCTGTTTGTCATTAGCGTTGTCGACTGTTTGAGTAGTAAGCTTAGCGCTGTATCCTAGGTTTGCTTGCAGTCGTTTGTCCTTTACAGTGTTGCTGTATCTTTTTCTTGCAGTACTCCTGTAACTTTTTCTTGCAGCGATGTTGTATGTCTTTCTTACTTACTTTGCTGCAATGTTGTAACTGCATTCTTGCAGTGTTACCGTATCTACTTTCTTGCAGCAGCTTCATTCTGAAATCTTCGATGCAACATCGTATGCATGTGTACCTCCATCTATCAGCTTCTATAACTAGACTCAATCCAAGTCTATGTTTCCATATAAACATGGTGAAAAATGGGGTACTCACTATTACATCCTTGGTTTGTCTCATCAAAATCTAAGAACTGAAATCCCAACACATAGTTTCTTCCTCTGCTTCCCCTTGCTATAAGGCTTCAGCAGTGACTCTTGACTTGAAACTCTTCCCCCTTTTTTTCATCATCCTCCAGTTTGCTACTCAAGGGTAGAGTTACAACACCAAGGTAGGCACATTAGGTTTCTCTTGTCTGATGGTTGTTGTCTATAACAGCAACCTGTCTCTTGTTTGAGGTCCTCCTTCTTATTCCTACCCAAGGGAATAAAACCTCAAGAAAAAAGTGACAAGAGATCAAGGATATCTGATTGGTGGATAATTCAGATACCCTTTCAACTTCCTGACGTCCAAGGTACGTTCACCTTGGATCATTGTTGTGAGACCTGAGCCCCTCGTGACTCATTGACAAATATAGTTCATGCATCCATGCATTCTATGAATTGCGTGTTGTTTATTATGTAACGTTTGAGTTTACATCGAGATCATAAAATGCATTTGTTCTATTTATTTATTTATTTAAACTTGTTAAATCTCGTGTTATTTATGTGCTATTTGTGATCTTGCATTATTATATTTAGCTTTCAAATATGCAATTATTTATATATTTTTACCTAATTAAATTGGTTATGGATATATATATATATAAGTGCACATAATATATATATACATGCAATTATAATGGCCGTGTGTAGCATATTTTAGAAGTTCGACTTTTATAATTATGTTTATATAAGTAGCATAGGTATATATATATGTGGGTAATCGCAATCAGCAACTTATATATATATATATATATTTAGTTGAATATAATAATAATAATGTTAAGATGTATATTAATATAAGCATATGATACGTGTAAGTGTTGATACTACTGTCATCATTATTTTATAATAGTGTTAATATATATATTATTATAGGTAGGTGATACGTGGATTTGTAGAAGCTTGCCACCATGACTTCTTTTAATAATAATAATAATAATATAAGAATGAGAATGATAAAATGAAAGAAGTGGTATGGCAGAGCAGAGAAGAAAAACAGGGAAGCCGATGCATTAGAGAAAAAAAGAAAAAAAAAGGGAAAATAGAAGAGAAAATTGAGAGGTAAACTAGGAGGTTACACAACCAAAATCCTCAGCAGTTCAGGTAAGTAGAAATTCATTTGCAACTACAATGTATGAACATAGTATTTCACGATATATATGTATATACTGATTAAGTGATACTACGTGATTTTATATCTCCTTGAGAATGACATGTTTGAGTGATGCTATGTGAAATGATATTACGTGATTTCATGTATCCTTGAAAATTAACGTGGTTGCATAATGCTATGGGGAAAGGTATGTGATGCGTTACGAATGTCAATCACGAGCATCAACACATGCATACGTAAATGATGAAAGTTATTGCATTTTACACGCAAGACATGATTTCAAGAGGAAAAATATTTTATTGACCACTACTAGCACCGAGGCATGTAATCATGCTTATGATATATTATATGGGTAGTCGGGGGCCTGTGAGACATAGCTACGGCTTGATTCGCTCAGTCAGGGGCCTCTGAGATATGGTTACGGCTACCATTACTATATGTTTAGCCGGGGGCCTGTGAGACATGGCTACAACTTGATTCATTCAGTCGGGGGCCTGTGAGACATGGTTACGGCTATAATGATGAATGATGGTATATTGAGCTCTATCCGGTGCTTAGTAGCGAGGTGGTCAAGGGGCCCAACGAAGAAAAATGATTTTGTAAAGAAGTGTTTTCATTCATTAGCATGCATCATTGACATCATTTCATATCATTAATCTTATGCTCATAATTTCTGCTTACTGAGCTTATTAGCTCATATAGTTCATACATTGTAGGTGAACCTGCTGATGTTTAAGCTCATGGACTTACTGACTGTGCTGTTGAGTTCCTACGGGTTCGGAGGTGGTGTACATGGATGACGACCTATTGGGCTACGCTATGAACTTATTTTGTATTAAACAATGTTTTGATAAAGAATATGGATTTCTGTTTTGTCTTTACTTTCTTTTAGGGATAAGTATGTAAATACAGAAGTGAGTATGGCTTGACTTTATGATGGATGCTACGAAGCATGCTATATATTTTCTTATCTAGTTTCGGATACAAGAAAAGTTATAAGTTATTATGTTAAAAAAAAAGTCACACACTCACTTACAGGTCTTTTAATATGAAAGTCTCTTACATCTAGCTATGTTAGAAATGTGGTCGTCATATTTGTCTGCTGGTCTGGTTTTACCTTCACCACAACTATTATGCTGGTGAGGATCTTTCTTTTTGCCCAGGTGCCCGCAGGAAGCTGTTGACACAGTATCTTCGAATAGATAGTCAGTCTTGCTGACATCCTGTAGCGTCCCAGATCAAAATGAGCATAATTGATTAATTAAATATTTTAACTTATGATTTAATAATTTTGTGCGTATGATTTAATTGTTTAATTTATTTCGTGCGTTTCAGATACGTGTTTTAATGCGAGGTTTAGATCGATAATTTTTATTAGACGTGGAACATAGGGTAATTTTATACCAGTAGATACGTATCGAGAAAACGAGAAGATAGAAACGAACTAGGGGTCAATCGGAGACCCGTAGCTCAATCGGCGACGAAAAGGGCGAAACACGAGGTTTCGGAAAACCGGAAGATATTTCGGTGAATAGTAGCGTGGAAAATTCAACCGATGAATAGTGACGAGATATTTTCACGTGAATAGTGTTTTCCAACTTCTATAAATAGGGGCTCCTCCGATTCATTTTTCACCGTTTTTCCGAACGAGCCGAACGCGCCGAAAACTCGTAAGTTCTCTCTCTCTCTTTCTCTCTTCGTTTTCTGTTTTCTGGTCGGCGGCGCCACCACCGGCGCCGCCGCCGGCCGGTCGCCGGAAAATTTCAACGTTGTCGGAATCGGACGATTTTCGCACACGACGTTCGTCTCGACGAGACGAATCTAGGATAGGTCTCGGATTTCAAATCCGATTTCTCGTTCGCCGGAAAACGGCAAAAAACAGCCTCTTAAACCCTAAACCCTAACCCTTGATCACCCTTTCTCTCTCCTCTGTTCTTTCTCTCTCCACCGCGCCGGAGAAGCTGCCGGGGGTCGCCGGAGGTCGTGGTCAGACGCTGGAGTGCCGGCGCCGCCGTGGGTGGCGGCGCCGGAGAAGGACAGTATGTATATATGTATGTATTTGTGCATGTGCGTGTGTATGTAGGTGTGTTAGTGTGTGAGCGTGTTTGCATGCTGTTGGGGCGGCGCATGGTGGCGCCGCCGTGTGGGAATGAACGGCCGGCGACGGGAGGTCGCCGGCGAGGTGGAGGAGGAGGTTGCCGGCGGCTGGTGGCCGCCGGCCAAGAGTGGCAGTAGGGGTGTGTGTGTAAACACACCCTACGCTATGTGTGTGTGTGTGTGCATCTGTGTGCGTGTGTTTGAGTGCACGGTGGCTGGTGGTCGCCGGCGGCAGGTGGCCGCCGGCCAAGGTTGAACGTGTGTGTGTGTGTGTTTCATGCGTGAGTGTATATGGATGTGTTAGGGTGTTGGCTTGGCCGGGAAAGGTTGCCGGCGACGGGGAGTCGCCGGCGGAGGGGCTGGGAGTGGTCGCCGGCGACGGGAGGTCGCCGGCCGGAGTTTTGGTTGGGGTTGAAAATCTGGGAAAAACAGGGTATCGAAGGGTTTTGCGGCGTAATTTCCGGGAACTATTCATGCCGGAATCCGGCGATGGACAGCCGGAGGTGGTAGTCGGCGGTGCGAGGTATCCGGCGAGGTAGGTGGTGGTGGCTGGAGGCAGCGTCGCCGCGCCGGGCGACGCCGGGAAGTGGCCTGCTCGAGCAGGCCACCGTCGGGTAACCTGGGCAGAGGCTGGCCGAGAAAACTCGACCAGCCGGGTTGGGTCGCGCCTAGCTGCCGAGAAAACTCGGCAGCCGTCGGGTGCCGGGTGCCGGCGCGCACCGTGCGCGCCCGTCGGGTGCCGACGCGCACCCGACGCCGTGTTTTCGATCCGAATCTCGTTTTCTTTCCGTCGTTCATCCGTATCGAGTCATCGCTGACGAGACGTCATTGACCGAGGGTCGTGGGCCCGGTCAAAGTCAACCCTTTGACCAAAATTACCATTTTACCCCTTAACTTAAAATGCTCCGTTTGAGCTCGTTTCAACTCCGATTGAGCTCATTCTTTTTGCGTTGCGATCCTTATTTCATTTCCTATCATCTCAGACCTTTAGATTTGAATTTCAGCCTTGTCTCCAAAATTCCAATCATTAGATCGATCGATCCGTCGCGTTTTTAACGACCGTTTCTCCGCCGGAGTCTTTTACAGCTTTAATTATAATTTATTAAGGATCTAAGGAACGTCATAACTTGTGTAGGCTACTTGTTGAGTTGAGCCTTGTGATATCGGATCCTTTGGTACTCGCTTGTGAAATCTGATCCGTCGGTACTCATTCACGTGGTAACCACTATACGAGGTGGGGGTAATTTCTATCTCTTTATCTGTTTACAGTTTTCCCTATTTAATGCATGATTGGCGGAATACTAAATGCTGTGATTATATGCTTTGAATACATGATCATGATATACTGTGAAAGGACGTGGGTCCACATTCATCCATATGTAGGGTCGGGAGAGATGCCGTACCTGAGATTCCGTAGGGTCGGGAGATACCCGTACCTGAGATATTGTGTAGGGTCAGGTGATGCCTGTACCTGAGATTCCGTAGGGTCGGGTGATACCCGTACCTGAGATTGAGTAGGGTCGGGTGATACCCGTACCTGAGTTTCTGTAGGGTCGGGTGATTCTCGTACCTGAGTTTTGTAGGGGTAAGTCAGGTAATACCTGCACCTGAGCTTTGTAGGGATAAGACGGGGGATACCCGCACCTGAGTTGGGTTGCGAAATACATGCTATGCATTTTATGTGCTGTGATAATATGATTGAATGTTACCATTCCTGTATTTGATATCTGTTGATTGTTAAAAGAGCCGGATTTCATTCCCCACGAGTGTATTCCACGCACTCACCCCCTTAATCTGTACTCACACTACAGGAGCTGTGGAGCATGATGAACCCTAGATGGAGAGAGATGGTGCCGCTTTTGAACCTGTGATTTTTAGGGTGTGTTGCACAACATTTTCAAAACAATATGTTATAAGTTTATTCACGTTTTGTAATTATATTCTGAGTATTCTGTGAACGAGAGATCCTGATGTTATTTCCGCTGCGTATGATGTACATTATCAGTAGTGAGACTGATTGCTATCGGCAGATGCCGATTGTTGTTAAGTGAAGGAATCATTTCGTCTCTTACCTCTTTCTTCTGTCGTCTCTTGCTTATTCTTTCTGTTGTGTATGCGTCTCTTGTTATTTCTCTCTTCACGCCCAACGATAAAACTCTGATAAAATACTAAAAGATTTCGGGGCGTGACACATCCTTCAAGATGCAACTGCTGATTTTCGGTTTTGGCTCCATGAATGGCAACAGTTGCTGTCTTTGCCCGACGATGGGTCCTTATGTAACAACTTCTACATCTACATATGATGTGGAAGGCTTTCTCATGGGATTCAGTCCCATATCTTGTCGGTGTTGAGGAAGTCGGACCTATGTCAGATAAACAAGGGGTATATATGAATACCTCGTTTATCTTTCTTTCCTCTTCTTTATCTTCAATCATCTTGAAGAGGGTCTTGTGAGTGATCTCTGACATCTCGAACACCTTCCTGATATCATTCTTTTCATAGAGGATGTCCTTCTTACGTGTGAGAGCCGCGGGGTTGATGAGATATCCTCCAAGGTTATCTATTTCTCATTCAACACCTGTGATGACCTCTACATCATCCCTTGTAAACTTTCTTCTCTTGGTCATCAGAGATTCCTCGTCTTTTTCGTCATCTTCTCATCCATCTTCTTCATCCTCTCCTTCACTCCCTGAAATCTTCATCACCATATGAATAACTACAAATGTGTTTTTTATAGAGAGTTATGGTTGCTCATGCTTTGATGAAGAGTGTTTTTTAAGAGGTGATGAATGCTCGGGTATAAATAGACGGTTGTAAGTGATTCTTTTGGATCGACGGTTGGGGAAAGAAACGCACGATCTGACGGTTGCGACGAAAAAGATGAAGGGACCTTTTTGTAAAATGTTGATCTTTATGGATAGACTTGAGTAACCTTGTCTTTCTAGCCTTTGAAAAGGTAGATCTTTTCACTGTTTGATTTGATAGTCAGCCATCTCTCTAGATTTTCTGCACATGGCTACTTCTCTTAGATCGAGGTCGTAGAGACTTGATGCTTGCTGCAAGGGGACAAGTCTTGGAGTGAATACTGATATTACTTGATGTAGATGCTAAGGATTCTGTTAATTCCCTTCTTGCAGTCTCCTTCTTGATCCTGTCATAGTAACTTGTTCATTTTCATTGAATCCTGAAACTAAATACTGTTAATAAATGTCATTTTCAAATATAGAAAGATGTAGTATCATGTTTCAGTATGTTGCATAAATGTAAGAATGAGAGAAACACAAACTACAAAATAAGTTGCCCCTTACTTAGGGACCTCATATCCTTACTCATTGGTCCAGATTTCTGGATTGTTTCAATCTTGAGTGTGTATCCTGCCAGCCTCAATCAGTATGTTGCTTGGATTCTTTTGAAGATATTTGTCTCAACATCTTGCTCTTCCTTAGTAGGTACACTGGATATATCTTTAAAGACTTGATTTCCTCAACAACCTGCTTGATTGTAGTACTTGCTTAGCAATCCTCTTTAGTTGCCTTTTCAGCAACCTGATTATCAAATATGTTATTTCCCTTGAGATACCATCCTTCCTTTTGTGGAGATCGTGCCTTTTTGAGAGTTTGATATAGTTTACTGGTCTTTCACAGTCTTCTGAAGATGCTCTCTTTAGGAGTTTTGAGTACTGTGAGATACAGTATTCCCCCTAAGTTTATGTGTTCCTTTACTCAGATCGATACTTTTGTTGATCTCACTTGTTATCTTCTTCCAGGTATCTGAGGATCCTTTTTGAGATAATCTTCCTCTTGCAATTGTCTTTATGATGATCTTGACTTTTTGCTACTAGAGTACTTATATTTCCTCAGCACCTCCTCTTGTTGGTTTTCAGCTTGCTGGTGTTGACTGTGGTTGTGTCCTTGTTTTTTCTTTACGTAGCCTTGACAGTTTACTCTTCGTTTCCTCAGCTTCTTACTATTTGAGATATCAGTTTCCATCATGGATTGCCTTTAGTTGTTTGGTATTCTCTCTTTCTCTTCTTCAAAAAAAAAATTTATGGATAAGCGTGAGAAGCTGGGATTGAAAGGAATGCATGTTTGTGCTAAAGAGATGATTTTAGTCACATGAAAAGAAAAATGGTTTATCCAGCAGAAATGGGTGGATCTGGGTAGGTAGCCAGATAAGTTGGCTTTTAACCCAACTTGCTCTGATACCACTTATTGGTCCCAAGTGGTCAGAGGTTCAAAGGGGGGGTGAATGAACCTCTATCGATTTTGCAAACTTTTGAAAACTTTCACTGACTAACAGGTTTCTGTCTCAACAGAGAAGACAATATCCTATCTCGAATCAGTAACCTGGCCCTAGCTCGATCAAGTTATTGACCCTGTATCAGAATGTAATGCAGCGAAATAAACTTGATAGAGTTTCTGATGAAAACCAGTTTTCTTTTCCAAATATTATTTTAACACAAACCTTGAGTAGGTTGCTTAGGATAGGTGCAACAAGATAGATATGCGAGCAATGTAATGCAGCAAATAGGATAAACAGTAAACACTTATGGTTTATAGTGGTTCGAAGGTGGTGTAATTCTTCTACGTCCACTCTATACCTTCTTAGAGCAGGAACTTCATCATTGTTAGTTTGATTTACAAGACTCGTCTTTACAAACCTCTTCCAAACATGTTAAACATACTAGAATCTAAGATTCCTAGGCTAAATCCCATACAGGGTTCACACTCCCACACAGGGTACATTCTCCTGCACAGGGAACACACTCTCTCTTAACAATTTATCCATTGTGGTGAAGTATCCGTTGAAGAGAGATACTTCCCCACTTTGAATTCAAGTTATAATCTCCAAAGATCTTCACTGTGACTTCATTAAATACCTCATCGTTGAATAAGTAAGTTGGCATGTAAACCTTTCATGAACATTTAATGTGTCTAACATCGATTACTGGACCTTGATGACGTGGCATGGTGGTATGGGTCCATTACTGAGATTCATGCAACGGATAAATAGTCTAGTTGATAGATAGCTTTGATCTTCCTTGAGTTGCATGATCTGCCTCGTTCTTCTTGGATGAGAGTAGTGCTTATCTTTCTTATGATAAGTTTGTTGGCTACTTCCTGACATCTGTGTAGACTGTTGTAGCTGCTTGCTTCCTATTTGCAGTAGCAGCTTCTTGCTTCCGCTTCCTGTTTGTTGCTAGTTGTTTCCTATTGCAGCTTCCTGATGTTGCTTACTGCTTCCTGTTGCAGCTTCCTACTTGCAGCTTCCTGTTTCAGCTTACAACTTCCTGTTCTAAGAAGATTTTTCCTTATATCTTCTAAGATTGATTTTTCTTGTCACTTGGAAAACCATTACATGATCTCTTATAGATGAAGAACTATAGATCACGTACAGTATGGAAACTAGGTATCGATGCCTTAAGCAAACTGTTCTTTTCTTATTACGCATATTGTTTTGTCTTATCAAGATAACTAGTGAAATATCCCAACATGAATAAAATCACAACTTTTTTAATTCTTTTTTTTATTATTGTACTTTTTTTTAGTTATACATTTTTTTACTATCTTAATGTGCAATATTTTAATTATATAGTACATTTTTTAAAAATAAAATTTTTTACTACATATTTGGTATGTATATTTGTTTATATAATTTTTTTTACCCCTAAACTAATTAAATGAAAAGGCATGAATCTCAAAAATGTAAAAACACGACTCAAATAGAGGAAAAGGAAATGACGCTAAAAGATAATTTGTGAAATTAATGAAATAGATTTTGTAACACCCCATTTTCAAGAAAACCTACATTTGCATATCTTATAAAATTTATTTTAGTGTTCAAGTATAAATGATTTAAGTGTGAGCTCTTATATTACTTAAAGTTATGATTTACGTTTTATAGTATGCTTGATGATTTTAAAGATTTTATGACATATATTTCTTTCAAAATTGTAAGGGTTTTGCAGGATTGCTCATGGAGGAAACCGAGTTTGATCCCAACCACTCGACAAGCATGGATGAAAATAAAAGATAAGATAATAGATAAGTTTAAATGGATTAAAATTATATTAGATTTAGATATTAAGCTTACTCATTGTGTCACAAATGCCTTCATTTTATAAATATTTATGTGTGCTCTATATATGTGATTTTATGTGATAAAAAATATTTTACATTAACATGAGTTCATAATCATAATGTGTATGAAAATATCTTATTTTACACAAGTAAATCATATAAATAATTTATTCTCCCTTTATAATGAAATTTATGTAGTAAATATTCTCTTTTTATGATCATAAACACATACATATAAATATATATATATATATGTTTATAATATATGCATAAATGAGATCAAAGAAAAAAAACAAAGAAAGAAAGAATAAAAAGGGGAAATAAAATACTATATAGAATAAGTAAAATTTATATAAAATCTTACATGCAACTTGAAGGTAAATACATGACACCTCTTACACCTCCTACAATTCATGATAGCTATTGATGCATCAAATAAATAAATAAGAAAAGGAAGAGATAGGTTCAGCAAGCTTAGAAGAAAAAATAACAACAAAAGAAACTTTTTCTCTATTGAACATTGAAGTTATTTTGCTGAAACTCTCTTAATTATTTCTTTAAATTCTGATGTTTTCTGACTTTTAGTACAGGTTATAAGGTCCAAATATTTTCTTTGGCATTTGGTTTGGAGTTTTTTATTTTTAATTTACTTGAATATTCAAAGTGGTGCATGTACTATAAGTTTGATATCTGCAGATCTGATGTGTGATGCTCGCGAGCTTTTAGAAATTTAGTTTTCCTAAAATATTTTACCAAATTCTAAAATATAAAGTAAAAAAAAATTATGCCAAATTTCAGAATATTTGGACTTAAATTCAATTTACTATGATTTTTCAAACATGGCCCTGTTCTGTGATAGATTTACCCTGTTTTTAGGTCAGAATGAAAATGTTTTACTGATTAACACTCTACTAAATAGTATATGATTTTCTTTTATGTTGTATTATAGGTTATTAGAGATAATTAAGAATTTACTATGTAATTTTTGGAGTCTTGTAAGATTTACGATGATTTTTACAAGAAAGCCTGATTTCAGCATAGACTGTGTCCTATTTTCTGCCGAATTAGAAAATCCATAACTAATCATGTGAACCTTATTTTTAGTTGATATTATATTATGTTATACTTCAATATGTTTTCTTGTTTATGTAAGAATTTGAAAAAAATTTATGAATCCTATAATATTTGGTAGATTTTGAAATATAGACTGATTTTGAGCTGAAATTCAAGTGAAAATCCTATTTAGGATTCTATTTTTATTTATTTATATACAATATGAATTTTTTTTAATTTTCATAATATGATAGCTGATACTAATATCTGATCATTTAAATATTATTGTGATTTTAGGAATTACCTATTAATTATTAAAATTATTGTTACTTTATGTGCCATTTTATGCTTAAAATTACTAGCTTAAGTGCTTAACAATTATGTAATAGGTATCTTGTTGCATTCTATATTCTCAATCTCACTTAAATAATTTATTTATGATATGATAGTGTTTAGAATTTCAAATAGGAATCAAGTATATATTGAATGAAGTATGACTAATATATATATATATATATATGCTTGAATAATGTTAATAAAATCTTGTTAATATAGGTCTTTAGAGTGATTTATTTGACTTAGGTTACTAAATGGCTATACTTAGGTTAAGATAACCTAGATATAAGATACACACAAGTATGTTATATGACATAATAAACTAAACAACTAAATGTGTCGAGCACAATTTGAGATGATCGATGAATCCAGAAGCTATCCTCCGTAATCAACTTACAAGTGGGTAACTTTTACTCTCTACCATGTGTTGATAATTGAATTAATAAGTTATTTATGAAAACTTATGGCTGAAACCCGTAGCTATAACCAATATGTAACTTCTATACTGAGCGACGACAATAAAGACGAGAGTGCTTGGTCTATGAAAGCAAGGTCTAGCAGACGAACGACTCCCACATTCCTTTATGTTATAGTATGGTCCAGAGTGAGCATGCCTGAAGGACATATAGTATGTACTTAATAGTTTAATTGCTTCAATGTATTAGACACTAAAGTTGTAACGCCTAGGACAAAACGACGCATAATTGACTAATTAAATAATTAAACCCCTATTGTTTGGTTTAATTACGTGCATTTTAGATAAATGAAATAATACATGATGAATTTATCGAAGTATAATTTAATCAAAAAGCATAGGTTATAATTTTTTTAGAAGGTATCGTGTCGAAAATCGAAAGTTAAAATGTTAAAGAATGACTTGTTAAGCGTCCGTGAACAAAAACACGAAGAATATGAAAAATCGTACATATTTATCTATAGTATGAACCGAAATGTAAAAGTAGAAAATCAAATCAAAAAGTCAAAAAAGGTAGATTTTCTCTCTTCTTTTTCTAGCCGATTTTCACACCATTTATAGCTTTCGCCGAGCCTGTTCCAGATCCGGGCTCGATTTTGCATTTCGATGGCTCATTCGCTAGGAAATGATCGGTCAAATCCAACCAAACCCTTTTTTCTCTCTCTTCTTCTCTCTCTCTTTCTTTCTTTCCTTCTCTCTCCCTCAGGCTCGCCGGACCTCCTCTCTATCGTCACTATGTGTGTGTCGTGTGTGTGAGTTGGGGGTGTCGTCGTGCTACTATGTTGTGGTGGCTGACACAGGTTGCGCCGGTGAGGGTGTGAGAGTGGTGGCCGACGCGTGAAGTCACGCTAGTGGTGTTGTGGGTTGGGTGTACGCGTCGAGCAGTGTGCCGATGGGGCTGGAGTGCGCGCACGCGAGAGCAGGGCGTGCGTGGTTGTGCGTTGTGCGCACGCTGGGATGCCGAGTTGTGCGTGTTGCGTGTGCAACGGGAGAGGATGAGGTGTGCTGTATGCGCATTGGGCAATGTCGAGGTGCACTATGTGTGTTCCCCATTGAACCCTATGTGCCGTGATTATATGTTGTGAATACTGTGTTCATACTAATATATTGTGAAAGGACTAAGGTCCACATTCATACCTCAGAGGGACTAATGGTCCGTAAAAATGCTTCAGAAGGACTGGTGGTCCGTAAAAAGTACCAACGGTATAAAAACCATGTGTAGGGTAAGATGGGAAATACCCGCACCTATTTGTAATTATGTGCTATGCATTTTACGTGTTGTGAACTCATATATGTTTGATTTGATTAACTGTTAAATAAATGTTAAACCATGAAAATTATCCTCACGAGTGTATTCAACGCACTCACCCTATGTGTATTCACATTACAGGAGATGAAGAGAATCAAGATGTATAGAAAGGGTGGTGTCGTATCAAGATTTCTTTTTTTGCTTTCCAAAACTTAATGTCGAAACAATATTTTTAATATTTCACATTTGTAAAGTTTCTGTTTTACTTTTTATGAATCCTATTTGAGAATCTTTTCCACTGCTCTAGATTTCAAACATTTTATTTCAGCTGGTACCGATGTATTGTATATATAAATCTTCCTATTGTCTTTTATCTTCTTCTTTCATATAAAACGTATATTCTTATTCTCTTTCTCTTCATGCCCAATATGCAACTTTGATAAAAATATGTTTTAGAAATGGGGCGTGACAAAATTTATCTTATTGGGATCCCTCTCCGGAGGTGTCTGACGATATTGTTTCTAATATTTCCAGGCTCAACAGATGATAACGTGGATGTGTAGCAGGCTGGGCTGACTTCTCACTACCCCTGTAGAGTTGTAGTATTAGATCAATGTTTCTTTTTTCAGAACAATGTAAAGTATGATAAAACAATTGGCCCAAACTTATATTCTGTTATAATATATATGTTTTGTTGTGTTAATTCATGTAGGTGTTTGTATGAATATTTTACCTAGAAATGTGGGTGGAGCAAGAGCTAGGCTTGATCATGTTTGGATAAATATATATGTACATATGTTACGTTTTTTTTAAATAGCTCTCATGTCTTCATTTCAGTCTTCTGTTGCATATTAAAAAGTAATTATAATTTCTTTAGTTTCTAAGTAAGGGGTGACGACGTATTTCCAAATAAAAGGGATTGGGACATCACAAATTTTATAGATCCAAGTGCCGAAAGATAGGTAAACTATTAATATGAGGTATGAAATATAAATATTATTAATCATTTCTTGAAATATTGGAAATTATCAAATAAGATTCTAAAATCTAACGTCATGCTTATTTATTTGACATTATCTCATGCTTTTCCAATAGAATCTGTGGTTGTTGCTCTATCATGAACTACAACATCATCACCGTCCCTACCATCAGGATCTATTATAACCACCCTCAAGCTCACCCAAACTTGATATTCCTCATAAATTAGCCAAAATATATGTTTTTCTATGCTAAAAAACTCATCTCCTAAAGTCATATAAAATTTGTAAATCAATATACTGAATTCAGTTATATTTAAACTCGATTTGAGGGGTAATCGAACATAATTTTAAAATGAAAAACTTGATTCTTAAGGACTCGATTCTGCATACATTTCTATAAATTAGTTGAGCGGTTATCATCTCTAAAATATCAGCATATTTCTATATAATTAAGTTTCATCAATATTGTGTACTCACCACTGAAATCTAATGTGCATTCGCATTAGTATCTATTTTAAAATGAAATATAAATCTCTTTTTTTACAGATATTGTATATTTTACCCATTCATTAACCTTATAGTTTTTAGGACATGAAGATGTATTTAGCCTTGTATAAATTATAATATACTTTTAGTAACATTAATAATAGGCCAAGAACTTGATTTTTTAGGAAACATCATGTGATAAATATTTAAATACTTAGTATTCCTTTTATGGAATATAATGTGTCCAAGTTAAGATGCATTCAATGCTTGCCAAATCAAAGATGAATATTCCATAAAAGGAATACTAAGTTTGCACATGTGCCATATGTTGTTTTCATGTGATATATTTGTTCATGTAATTTCCTCTTTGTCGTGATCTAATATGTGTCTATATATATAAATATAGTATATTCACTATTCTTGATGCCATATATTTTATTGTTAATATTTTATAACTTTTTTTATTTGGAAATGCATCATGCTTACTTTTAAATGTGTTTATTATATAATATTATTTTTATTCATTAGTTCAATTCACTAAGACTTCATAGCTTAGAAAATTGTGAAATCACTCTCTAGCTTTGAAAATGAGGGCACATCTTTTATTCCCTATACCACGTAGCAATCATCGTCACTCTATTTTTACATGTTGCATACGTTTTAAGAACTATTCAACTCTTACAAAATAAAAGATATTCCATAAAATAGATACAAAGTTTGCACATGTCACGAGTGACAACTTGATAAAATCATTTGTGAAAAGGTTGCACACATCCACTAAGATCTTTGCATGTGATATATTTGTGCACGTCCACTATGATATATTTGTTCAATTCATCATCTAGTCTCGTTATATGTTTGTGTATAACCACTAATTTATAACATTTTATCAGTAAAATGCATCATGCTTACATTTAAATTAGTTTGTTGAAAAATATTGATTTTATTGATTAGTTTGACTCATTGAGGTTTCATAACTTATAAAAAAGAAATTGTTGGTGAGGGTGCTATTTTTATTCCATATATCATGTAGTAGGGTGGTGAGGACCTACTTTTATTCTGTATACCATGTAGCAGTAACTCGTAAGTGAGCTACTTTTATTCCATATACTATGTAGAAGTGTCATACTTTGAATGCACAATCTCTTTTTGTCACCAAATAATCCTACCAATTGTTGGACAACCAACATTTACCATTATGCTAGAATCAATTGCTGGTGGTGAGGATACAACTTTTATTTTATATATCACATTGCATCTAATGCCACACTTTGAATACACAACAAAAACTGTACAATAAAAGTATCTTTCAGATTGAAGAAATAATCATTATGTAATAACATTCTATATATAATATCGTACGACCTCCACTCTATATCTCCTATATAAATGTATCTTTCACCATCACTTAATTTTCGATATCTCAGACGACCCTGCATAAAAACACTCATATGAGTGATAACATTAGAATATAACCACCAAATATCTCTAGGTACTGAAAACTAAATTAACCTCAATACAACAAAATAAGATTGATACCTTAATTTTTTTGCACGTCAAGTTTGATATTAATTTGGTACAATACTTCTTTCTATATCCAGATTTCTCATAGAAGAATAAATTTTGATTCTTAGTGTTGTTTTATCATTTCTTATGTGCTAGACCCTAATATGTAGCAGACTTCTAAACAAATTTTCTTTTCATGTCCTTTCCCTTATCTTTGGAATTATCGGCAGTTGAGCAACCCCAGATCTTGCATGTTTTAACCATTGTTCTTCATGCACATAATATGAAATGAGCTCATTGAGAATTTGCTTATCCTTTTAACAGTTCCTTAAATGATGTAATTGTGCGGCAAGAGATATAAATACTAAATGCACGAGTAAATCCTCAGACACCTTGAGGTTCAACACACTTAGTTTTGAAGCAAAATGAGACATCTAGAAGATGTAGTACCTTATAGTTCCCTTACCTTTATATTTCACTGAGATCAAGAATGTATGTAGAATCATACAAGAATGATAGCTCTTTAGATACTAATTTAAATGATTTTAATTTTATTTTTGAATTAAAAGTTTTTTAATTTACTTTATTAGTAGGGAAAAATACAACACTTGAAATCCTTGAGTATATAAATGTTTTAGGTTGCTATGTAATGTTTTGATTGTCTATGCAATATGTGCGAAACCCTCTTAGGTTTTTAAAAATTTGCACGTTTTTCCTATCGCACAGTTTACATGTAGGATATGAAAAACTCTACACTTTCCCCTTAAATTGTCAAACATCATGAAATTAAATTGCAATTAAGCACCTATTTTGGTAATGTTAACACCAATTTATATGTTTTGAAATGATTACTCTAACATTGGTTGATTGTATAAATCATATGCATTGTATTTCATTTTAAAACTTGTATAGACACATTTTTAATTAATTTCACATGTAAGTTTGAATATTAATTTTCTAAGGTACATTTTTGTTATTTGTGTTTTTCATTTTAATGTTTTAATTAGTTTATTTTTAGTTCTATTTTTGTTGTCTGTTTATTTATTTATGATGTTAATTGTACAAATTCACATACATAAAAACACATGGTTTTTAATTTTGTTTTTATTTATTGTATGTTTTTTTTTCGCAATTGTACATTTTTTTTACTATCTTAATGTTTCATATTTTATGTATATTGTACAATTGTTGCAAATAAAATTTGTTACTACATATTTGGTATATATATATCTGTTTATATAAATTTGTTTACCCCCATGTGGTTGGAGAATGAGATGATATTGTGAAGTTGTTGGTTTTTTTTTTCAAATAATAAATGCATGAACGCTAGCAAAATTACTACATAATTCCAAAAATAAAAAAATAGATTTTATCGATCCAAGCATGCAAAGATAGGTCAACTATCAAAGTGGGGTATGAAATATAAATCTTATAAATCCATTGCTTGAAAGATTCACTATATGAAATTGAATTTGTCACATACTAACTACCCACACATAAAATGTGTGGGTACTTAGCCGCACATAATTAATATATGTGTGGGTAATAAAATAAGTGTAATTAATTAGTTTGCTCAAATTTATTATGTATGTGATAATAATATTTAGTTTATAAATAATAGGAAAATTTGTTATTTTTTTAGGATGTAACAGGTTTTTTCTTAATTAAACCGACTGTCGTTTTAATCTTATAATAATTATTACCACATGTAGTTACAAATTTTTTAAAATTATGGTGAATTATCTTAATTTAGCCAAATTTAATTATTTATTTTAAAAAATACAAGAATTAAAATATTAGTATTATATTTATTTTATTTTAACAAAATGATGTGGCAATCCATTTGGCATCATATATTCTTATCTCAAGATCTATGAAACTTACATACTCTACACTCTTCTCACCACGCTCCAGCTCTTACCCTACATGAAGTGTGCAAAGATGTTTTAAACGAGAAGTAAAGCAAAGAGTATGGAGATGAACAACAAGTTGAATGGAAAACAGCTACTACAAGATGCATGGATGAATAGTATGATGTATGCTTTCTGTCGGAAGTTACAGTATGCACATTGAAAGTTATGTTGTTGCATGAAGAAAAAGTGTAGGGACTGCACGCTGAATAGTTTTACTTTAGATAATTTTGATGAAAAGATACATGCACACCAATCACTAAATGTAGTATGAGTAAGATCAGTATCAGTCCAATTATCAATCACTTCAACAAATAAAAATAGAGCCAGTAGAGACAAGCTGAAGGTTATACAATTGTAAGCTAATGAACAGTTGCCACCTGGCCTAACAGACTGTATAAAGTTGTAACCTAGTACAAATGCATTTAATGTAACCTGAAGAACAAGATAAAGTTCATTTAATGCAAATTTTATACTATTTCAAGAGGATTCAAATACAAGGATTTCAGCATCCTTCAATGAGTAGAAATCAATCCCTATAAATAGAGGAAAAGTCAACTGAAGCAACTACTAAAACTACAATATTCAAATCTATAAGCAAAAATTACTCTCAACTCTTCAAGTGCTCTAAAGCTAAAGTTTTAGTTACTTAACCTCTAGAAGTAGTCAAGTATTCAAGCATAGAATTCCTCATTCAACGATGTTTGCACCAATTGAAGACAAACGTTATATAAGCTTACCTTATTATTGTGTGCTAGATTGTTTTAGGTGTCCTTAATTGATAGAAAAGTGTTACTTGTTGTCATGACCACACTTACTTAACCGCACATAGAACGAATTTTAAATATAACACAGTCTAAAAATCTACTATATATATATATCATTTTCCTTTTTTTTTTCTTTTGTTCAACATAATATTATCTGATACCCAAAGCTACCATGTTCACATTCATATAAAAGAAGTTTCAACAAGTCAGCAACTCACGAATAATTTTCATGTTATCCATTAGTACGCATCATATTATATAATACAAAACATGTCCAAATGAGACTTAATAGCTAAAAGCAAAAGTAGCATAAATCACAATCATGCCCAACAAGTCGTTATCTATGTACATGAGTGCTCAAAACCCTCCAGGAGCTCCACAGCTTGTCCAATACATACATAATGTTACACATCGTCATGGTTACCTACAAAGCATAAATTATGTGAGATAAATCTCACTAAGCAGAAATTATGTATGATAGTATGATTCTTTACAACTCCTCTTGAATCTACTTCTCGAATCACCTATTTCATTTCTATTCTCCCACTCAACCACTCAACTAGTTCATTTCTAAAATATTTTATGCACACAACACCAACCTTGCGCACACAGTGCCAATTTTGTACACATAACACCAACCTAGAACACACAGCGCCAAACCTTGCGCACACAATGCTAATTTTGTACACATAGCACCAACCTTGTACACACAACGCCAAACCTTGCGCACACAATGCCAATTTTGTGCACTTGCGCACACAGCACCAATTTTGTACATATAGCATCAACCTTGCACACACAGCGCCAAATCTTGCACACATAGCGCCAATTTGTGCACACAGCGCCAATCTTGTGCACACAGCACCAATTTTGTGCACACAGCACCCACCTTGCGCACACAGCGCCAATTTTGTCCTCTTATTGTCAAAATACATCATTTGATAGGGTTCACAACTTCATTCCACAATAACCATTCAACTATCAAATTCATTTCATAACAATCATTGAACTCGTAGGTTCATTTATTTTACGATAGCCACTGAACAACAAATCAAATCTCGTAAAACACATAGTATACATGTATCATCAATTAACACAAATAATTCACAAAATACTATTTTATACTATTTTAATAAATTCCTACTTACCTGAAATTCAAAAGATTTTAGTTGTATAAGCTTCAAATTTTCCTCTAGAACTCTCTTGATATTTTCTTTCTCACGGTGATAAAACTATGATCGGTGTTTGGACGTGAGATGAGCCCAACGAGAGCTTCATTTTGGTATAAGATTTGGCCGATGTAGAGAGGTGGCCGTGACAGCTGTGGGCGGCAGAAATATTTTGGATTTTTTTTCACTGTATCATTGTATGACTCATTAATTAGTTTAATGTTTCTGCCTATACTTAACACAATTTCGTATATCTTCTAAGTCCATATGAAAATATATTAAGGGATTTTTTTAACAATTGGTCACAGTTTTTATAAGATATTAAATTAGATTAGAAAGTCATTTAATCTCAATTTCTTCAAGTCACTTTTATTCCTTAATATGATATGTTTCCTAAAAAAATTTAAGGATATTTCTTCCATAATTAAGTTCATCAATATTTTATTATCTCATCATATTTATGACATTTATACTCTTATTGTATACATCAATTTTATTTAAATCTCTAGTTTTATTTTCAATCGTCATTTTTATTATTTTATAAATATCCTTATACCCTTCTATAATATCAAATATTTTATAAAGTTTTTTAAATGATTTTGCCCTTACCTTATATTTAAACTTAATAGGAGCATCTAAAGGTCTCTGAAGCACATTTTAAAACATTTTAAACATGTCATTCAATTTTCGTATCTTTTGGTGCCACTCACAATATTTTCTCTAATGTAATTGTTTTATTATCCTGCATAATTAATGTATTATTAGATTGTTTGAACCAAATTAAGTTCCCAAGTCTTCTAACATTTAAACCTCCATGGTTATTTATTTTTATTTCCTTTTGACTTTGTTAATTCAAATTTAATCATATTAAAAAACTCAATCATATTCACAAATCTTTTAAGATCTTCTAAAAATCTAGTCAAACAAGAATATAGTATGTACACAAATAGAGTTTCGAAAGAAACTATAAACATTGTAATTAATTAGTTTAAAAATCTATAATAATTACAATTTTTTTGTTTTAAACTATTTTTACATTAGTAATATTAATGTTTAAAAATATTTTTTAGATTTGATAAATTTATTTTATTTTCTTTTCATTATATATAACACCCCAGATTAAAATTTAACTATGAAAAACGTAACAAAAATTTTCATAATTAATACGAGACCCAGATGACAATGTAAATTATTTGATTAATGATAGTATAAATTATGTATAAGTTTCGAAAGAAAAATAGAGGTAAAATTTATTTGATATATATATATATATAACATGAGTAAAATATAATATATATATATATATATATGTAAGTGATCTCCATGTATATGCATATATAAGAAAAATAATTTTATTACATTATAATATATATCTATATATTGGAGATGTTCAAACGGTTCGCCGGTTTCGGTTCGAACCACCGATTCGGCGGTTCTGAATTGGTGGAACCGAAATCGAACCGTGTGATGGGCGGTTCCGGTTCCAATTCGAACCGCTGGTTCGGCGGTTCCGGATTGGTGGAATCGAAACTGAACCGTGTGATGGGCGGTTTCGGTTTTGGTTCCAAACAACTGGTTCAACCGGAATCGGATGGTTCGGCCGGTTCGAACCGGACGGTTCGGCGATTCCTTTTTTTTTTTGATTTTTTGAAAATTTTAAAATCACAACTCCAAATTTGATTTTTAATGTTTGTTTTGAAGTATATCATACCATGAGAAATTGAAATTTGGAATATAAAATATTGAAGTGAACAAACTTTTTCATTATAACGTGGAAAATTATTACAAGTTAGAACTCTATCTAATCCATGATCTAATCTATTACAAAAGTTCCTATATATTACAATTACAAAAGTCCATGTCTATCTAAAAGAAATAGAAGTTTATCTTGAATTACAATTACAATTATCTATCTATCTTGAATTATATAATACAAGTCTAAGATTTAAGTATCTAACTAAGTAACTATTGAAACAACATTAGCCAAAAGGAGAGAGAAAAATTGAAAGAGCTTGAGTTTCATTCTAAGTTTGGAATTGAAATTTCAAACTTAAAATGAAATTGCCTGCGTATCCTTAATTGAAATTGAATTAAGGAATCAAAGCTCACGTAGTTCTCTTACCTCAACTTATCTTCTTCAATCGTCAAGGTTTATGCCACTGCCGCCGGAGGATGTTGTGTTTGAGTCGTAGCCATACAAATCCAGTTCACCTTCCTCAACGTATGTGCAATCGAGGTTTTGTTGACGTTTGGCTGCTTTGACCCAATCCTCAAGGAGTATAAGGTTTTGGACATTTTCGGAGGCTAAGTTTGCTTGTCTCGCACTCAAAGTGTGGCCCGATTCGCTAAAGACATGTTCAACTGAGACCGTGGAGGCGGGACATGCAAACATCTCCTTGGCAATAATTATTAGTATATGATATATGGTGGTCCTCCGTGACCACCACTTTAATAGATCCAAATGGTTCTCGAAAGCAATAGATTCAAAAGTAACACTTAAATAAGAATCTAATTCTTGTGATGAGTTAGTACCTCTAGCTCTTTTTTGCATTCTAATGTCATAAAAGTTGTAATATTGACTAAGGGTATCACCAAAACTAGATGAAGAAGAGGAATAACTACTATATCCTACATTTTGATCTCCTACATCATCACTACTACTTGAATCACCAAGAATTATTTTATATTGTCTAAATAAATCACACAAATAACCTTTAGCCCTAGCAACTACTTCCCTAGGATTAGACACATATTCTACTTGATCATATTCACTAATCACACCAAGTGGGAACAATGCATTATAGTACATAATTAATAGTTCTTCTAATCAATCTTCTCTAATCCTAGGATCTAATAATTTAGCACATAAATATAGGGGGTATCTCATGATAATATTTTAACCATTTTGTTTTTATCATAATAATTGCATCACATAAAATAGGATAATCTTTATAAGAGTTAATTACCAAAGCAATTTTAACACATTGATCTAAAGCTAAAGGAGATGTAGGATAATAACATCCACTTACTTCTCTAGTGGCTTCTTAAATTTTTTTTAACATACCCATCATGTTTATACAAGAATCACAAGAATGGGCAAATAACATAACATTACTATCACCAAATTCCATAAAAAAAGCACATAAAAGTTCTCTATAATTATACAAATCTTGAAGCATGTAAAAAGTAGAATTCCTCCTATGTGGCACATCTTTCACAATTTTTTTTACTTCTAATCCATTCATTTAACAAAACATGGCCCATTTTTTTCGCATTTGTACGGTATGACAAATTAAATTAATTGCATCTCTATTTTTTTCTATTTCTTCTTCTAAAATTTTTAATCCATCTTGAACACATAAATTAAAATTATGACACATGCATCTAGTATGAAAAAGATCACCATTTAATGAAGGTTTACAAAAATCAATTAATATAGACAAGCTAGCTTTATTATTAGTTGCATTATCTAAAGCTATAGCAAATACTTTTGTTAATATACCATAATTATTTAACACATGTATTACTTTTTGTGAAATATGTAAACCGGTATGTCTTTTATTAAAATCAATAAAAGCAATTAAACATTTTTGAACATCCCATGCATTATCAATCCAATGACAAGTAATGCCCATATAATCATTTTTATTATAAGAATCTTTCCAACAATCACAACATATTGCAACTTTTTGTTTAAGGTTAGCTAAATCTTGTACTAATTTATATTTTCTTTCACGTACTCTTTTATCAATATCCCTAGTGGCCGTGTTCCTATTTATCATTTTAGTGGGTGGTTGTAAATATGTGCTCACATAATCTTCATAAAGGTCATTGGAAGCAAATGATAAAAGGTAGATGTTTTGAAGCAATAAAATCGGCGGTGCCTTTCCTAAGTTCTAGTTGACTAAATTTAAAGGTTAAAGAATCCATACCTTGTGAAGACCCGGTGAATCCTTGTAGTTGTGTTTGAGAGCGCTCCAATCCAATCTTGTCGGGATGCTTCTTCGTGACGTGGTTAGTGAACGTTCCATAGCCCCCTCCATGCTTGAACTTGTATTGCTTCCCACAATGGTTGCACGTCACTATGTAGTCGACGTCACTATTGGGCACGACTTCCTTCTTGAAGTGAATGAAGAAAATATCACTTCGAAGTGAAGAATGTGCTCTACTTGAGGTGGTTTGAGTGGCATTCAAACTCTCTTGTGTCGGCGACATCTCTTCTTCATCTTCTTCGGCTAAGGCTTAAGCGATTTGTTCCCCCAAATTGACATTTGGATCAAGGTCATCACACCATCAATCAATGAGATCATCTTCATAGGACTGTGGAGGTGACATGAGACTATTTCCCTTCCCACAAGAGGACGAAGTAGAAGAACCTCTTCTAGACATGATGAATGTAAAATAGAAAGAATAGAAGTAGAAGTAGAAGTAGAACTAGAAGTAGATGATAATAAGAACTACAAATTGAAATATAACAAGAATTTAAGAGCTTTTGAACTTGAAATATTAAAGTGAGCTAGAATGCAAGAATTGAGAGAGAGAGAGAGAGCAAGAGAATTAGTGTGAGCAAATACACAATATGAACCCCTATTTATAGATCTCAAAAATTCCAAAAAAAAATAAAAGAAAAATCCTACGCTCCGGTTCGAACCATCGATTCCGGTTTGGTTGAACTGGCGGTTCGAATCATCTCAACCGTCAATCTCCAACGGCCACTTGAACTCAGTCGTTGGATCGAAAAGTGAGCCAAACCGCCGATTTGAACCGGCAGTTTCGGTTCCAGTTCGGTTTGGCTGGTTTCCAACGGCCATTTAATCCTGTCCATTCTTCCCTAACGACTATCTTTGATTCAAATACAGCCGTACACGTGGCATCTTCCATTTGAAAAAAAAATTACGAAAACCGGCGGTTGGAATCGTCGGTTTGCCGGTTTCATATATCACGGAACTGAAACCGAACCGGTTCTCGACGGTTCCCCATTCCGGTTTGGAACCGAAACTGAGTCAACGGTCCCGAACCATTGACTTCTGATTCGAATCGGCCCAATTTCGATTTTGGTATTTTGAACCATTTGAATGTGTTTACTATGTATACGTAGCAAGACGTGTAATATATATAAGGATTTGCTTTAGTATTTTAATATATATGTATAGTGAATACTTTATATATAATACACATTATAACATGCATAGGAATTTTTTCATAACATTTATAATTAATAATAATAACAACAACAACAACAACAATAATAATAATAATAATAATAAAGGAAAACTTCTCTTGGAAGATTAAAGTAGCGGTATGGCCATGATACACACATATACGTGACTTTTCTCTCTTTCTCCATGTTGGATAAAAACATTCAATAATGGGCAATGAACCTATCAAACAGAAGCAAAACAAACAAATAATAAATAAAATAACTTGATTTATAATCGCCCTAATGCTATTACAATAAAGTTGCAAGTCAAGACAAGGATATCCCTATTTCCTTAAGACGAGGTACGCCCAAGGTAGTGCCTAACTGGATTGTGCGTATCATCTCCCAAAGATAAAACAACTTCGTCTCTAGAGAAGTAGCACCACAATCTCAAGAGCTTCGGCGAACTTTTGGTGCTTGAAAATTGAGCTTGATGCAAATGAGAAAGCAATGCAAGAGTTTGAATTTTTGTGTTAAAAATGATGCATGATGACCCCTATATATAGGTCTCCAACATGGGGGGATTGATGTGTCTCTATTTGTATATATTTTATCATCATAATTATCCTTGGTTATAATTCATTTGCTTTAATTGATTTAATTATTATTATTATTATTTGTAGGAATGGGCCTTGAGAGATTTTGAGGAAAATTGGGCTCAAAATGATCAAATTATGCTTAAAAAGTGAAGATGGACGTAATGGGCTTGAAGGAAGATTATTTCAAATGAGCTTGGAGGAAAAGAAAGGGGCAAAAAAAGAGAATTCTTTCCCACATTTTTGTATGGACTTTTATGTCCTTAGTATTTAGTTCTTTAGTTTCATTAGGTTTAGAAGATATTCTATCATTCCATCATTCTCTCAATTCTCTATACACATTCTAGGTTTTCTCTCTTTAGTTTTTCTCTTGAAGATTTACATGGAGAAGATCAATCAAAGAATGAGTGACTAAATTTCTCTCCGATTCAAGGGTCGTTTAATTCGATTGCTATCATTGTGAGGTTTTGTGCTTGATTTTATTTCTTGCTTTACTTCAAGTATCTGTTCATTCATGATTTAATTCCATATAGTAATACATAGTTTGGGTTAATCTGACAATTTGATTTGAATTATATATTGCTAATGCTATTCATGAGTTCTCTTTTATATGTTGCGGGGATGTATGATTGATGAATGATTGATACTTAGTAGCAATGGGTTGATTATGCTTTTGCTGGGATTGTGTAATTGCCTAATGAATCAACGGGACTAACGGAATCATAGGCTTAGTAATTGCAGCTATCTCGATTATTAAGTTTTAGGTTTCAGTTTAGGTTTAACTGTTTTCACCGAAACTTAATGTGGTTGTTAATTAATTTGGAAAATGTGTCAATTAGTTAATAACTAGTTTTGATTGGATGCTGGGTTCAATCAATTAATTTTGGAAAATATGGACTTCTCTACGGCTTTGTATTTAGTCTAAAGTTAAATGCTTGAATGTGCATGCAAGAAGATATTTGTAGCCTATGATCGGTGATGCAATCGAATGTCGACATCCTTGAATCGGAACTTCATGAGGTTAATTTCTCTCCTATTTATTTTCATCATTCGTTGCTTATTTCATTCGTATTTTATTTGATGTTTTCTTAGTTTAGTTAGTTTAGCTTCATTAGTTTAGTAGATATCAAAATCCCCCTCTTTCGTTCATTTTATGCTAAAAAGAATTAAGCCTTGTTCCTGTGGATCGACCCTACTTGCCGTTATACTCATTAATTTGCTTATATTGGAGTAGGTTTTTATTTTTTTTGGTCTGACAAGCCAACCAGGGATACGCTGAAATTGATGAGAATTTACTGTCCAAAAATGGGGTTTTTAATAAAAGTTAACAACCCATTAAAAAAAAAGGTAAAACACGCTCACTGCGTGCTGCATTCTAGACCTGGCGTGCACTGCAGTACCCTCGGCGTGCTGCATTCTGGACCCGACACTGCAATGTAGTAACTCGTCCTCATCCCCGGTCTGCTGCAACTTTGGCCCAAAAAAATAAATTCGGGTCGGGTAAAACCCGAGCCCCATCCGTCCAAGTCAAGCCTAACTTCCAATTGTCATGGACCAATGTAGCACCCCGGACCAAAATGAGCATAATTAATTAATTAAATATTTTAATCTATGATTTAATAATTTTGTGCGTATGAATTAACTGTTTAATTTAATTTGTGCGTTTCAGATAAGTGTTTAATACACGTTTAAGAACGATAATTTTTACTAGACGTGGAATGTAGAATTTTATTTTACCATTAGAAGCGTAATGGAAAAACGAGAAGATAGAAACGA
The DNA here is from genome assembly GCA_954870855.1 of Scutellaria minor. Classification (NCBI taxonomy): domain Eukaryota; kingdom Viridiplantae; phylum Streptophyta; class Magnoliopsida; order Lamiales; family Lamiaceae; genus Scutellaria; species Scutellaria minor. The sequence continues at coordinate 16,221,361 of OX940729.1, read as the reverse complement.
ATTAGGGGTCAATCGGAGACCCGTAGCCCGAACGACGAAGAAAGGGGCAAAACTCGAAGTTTCGGAACAGAAAATCGAAAGATATTAACGATGAATAGTAACGAGATAGACATGATGAATAGTAACCCGGAAAAGTCAACTATGAACAGTAACTTAGATTTTTCACGTGAATAGTAACTTTTGGATTTCTATAAATAGAGGTGATTTCGATTCAAAAATCACCGTTTCTTCGATCGAGCCGAACCCGACGAAAACACGTAAGTTCTCCTTTCTCATCTTTTCTTTTCTGTCTTTCAGTTTTCCGGCGCGCTGCCGCCGGTGCGGCGCCGCCGCCGCCGGCCGGTCGCCGGAAAATTTCAACATTGTCGGAATCGGACGATTTTCGCACATGACGTTCGTCTCGACGAGACGAATCTAGGATAGGTATCGGATTTCAAATCCGATTTCTCGTTCGCCGGAAAACGGCGAAAAACAGCCCCCAAACCCTAACCCCTTCACCCTTTCTCTCTCTTCTGATTTCTTTCTCTCTCCTCGTCCTCTTGCCGGAGCGGTGGCCGGAGAAGCTGCTGGTGGTGTGGTGGTGATGTCGGGGAGGTGGCGCCGCCGTGGGTGGCGGCGCATGGCCGGAACAGTAGGTATATATGTATGAACGTGCATGTGTGTGTGGGTTTAGGTGTGCTAGTGTGTGTGTATGTTGAGTTCGCTGTTGTGGGCGGCGCATGGTGGCGCCGCCATGAGTGACCAGTGGGCCGGCGACGGGAGGTCGCCGGCGAGGGCTCAGGTGGAGGGGGCCGGCGGCGGGTGGTCGCCGGCCAAGCAAGAACCGTGGGTGTGTGTGTGTGATAACACCTTGCGATGTGTGTGTGTGTGTGTTTTCCTGTGTGCGTGTATGTGTGCATGGACGATGTTGGTGGTGACCGGCGACGGGGGTCGCCGGCCAAGGCCTGGGGGAACGCCGGTGGTCGCCGGCGGCAGGTGGCCGCCGGCCAAGGCTGGGAAGCCGTGTGTGTGTGTATGTTATACGTGTGAGTGTGTGTATATACATGTATATGTATAGGCTGTGTTAGGATGTTTGGTTGGTCGGGAAAGGTTGCCGGCGACGAGGGGTCGCCGGCGGAGGTGTTGGGGGTGGTCGCCGGCGACGGGAAGTCGCCGGCCGGAGTTTTGGTTGGAGTTGAAATTTGGAAAAAATGTGACTTCGAAGGATTTTGCGGCGTAATTTCCGGGCACTATTCATGCCGGAATCCGGCGATGGACGGCCGGAGGTGGTAGCCGGCGGTGCGAGGTATCCGGCGAGGTAGGTGGTGGTGGCTGGAGGCGGCGCCGCCGCGCCGGGCGGAGCCGGGAAAGTGACAGGCGAGCAGGGCCGACGTCGGGAAAATCTGGGCGCCCGCTGCCGAGAAAACTCGGCAGCCGTCGGGTGTCGGGAACCCGCGCGCGCACCGTGCGCACCCGTCGGGTGCCGACGCGCATCCGACACCGTGTTTTCGATCCGAACCTCGTTCTCTTTCCGTCGTTCAACCGTATTGAGTCGTCGATGACGAGACGTCGTTGATCGGGGTCCGTGGGCCCGTTCAAAGTCAACCCGTTGACCAAAATTACCATTTTACCCCTTAACTTAAAATGCTCCGTTTGAGCTCGTTTTAACTCCGATTGAGCTCTTTCTTTTTGCGTTGCGATCCTTATTTCATTTCCTATCATCTCAGCCACTGAGACTTGACTTTCAGCCTTGTCTCCAAAACTCCAATCTTTAGATCGTTCGATCCGTCGTGTCGTTAGCAAGCGTTTTTCCGTTGGAACCTTTTACAGCTTTATTTATACAGTATTTAAGATCTAAGAAACATCGTAACTATGTAGGCTACTTATTGGACTGAGTTTTGAGATAGCAAGTTATCAGACTTTCGGATTTATCAACTCACGTGGGTACCACCGAACAAGGTGGGGGTACATTCTAAACCTTTATCTGGTTACAGTTTTCCCTATTCCAAGCATGATTGAGAAATACTAAATGTTGTGATTATATGTCATGTGTGGGGGTAATTCCTATCCTTTTATCTGTTTACAGTTTTCCCTATTTAAATGCATGATTGAGGAATACTAAATGCTGTGAATATATTTGTTGTGCCATATTATTACTGTGGTTGGACTGATGTCCACCTTGATCATGCATTCCGTTCGTCCCTTGCTATTTTCTACTACTCTGAAAGGGTCTAGCGGTCCTTAAAATACGCTAGCGGTATATGAGACCGTTTACAGGGTAAGACGGGGGAACCCCGCACCTATGCGTCCCTTGCCATTTCTAATATCTGCTATGCATTTTATGTGCTGTGGCAACGTGACTTAAGATTATTTTACTAGTATTTTTATATCTGATGAGAGTCATAAGGGGCAGAGTTATTCCCACGAATGTATTCCACGCACTCACCCCTTTATTCTGTACTCACACTACAGGAGCTGGTGAGCATGTCGAACCCTAGTTGGAGAGAGGTGGTGCTGTTCCTGATCTTGTGTTTATTTAGGATGTGTCGCACAAACACTTTCAAACAATGTTTTAAGTTTAACTCACGTTTTTTGTAATATTTCTGTATTTATATTTTTGAGTACTTGTGAGGATGGGAGATCCTGATGAGTAGTTTCCGCTGTATATGATGTATATTATCGGTGTGAGACCGAATGTTATCGGACGAAGTCGATTTTTGTTATGAGATGGATTCTCAACGTCTCTTACCTCTATCTTCTGTTGTCCCTTACTTAATTCTTTCTGTATATGTTAAGCGACCCTTGCTTTTCTATCTTCACGCCCGGGTAAAACTCTGATATTTTAACAAAAGATTTCGGGGCGTGACAACCAAGGCCCACGATCGAGGTCAGGTCGGGTCCGGGTCGAGCCATGTCGAGTCGAGTCGAGCCGAGTCCTGCACGTGCGCACGTATGTGTTGCACAAGCATACTATTTCAATAGTATATTAATTACTAAGTCTCTTCTCATGGTTTAACTTATATTTGCATTTTCAAGGTCCATCTTCTTATATGAGATAGTTAAGCACTCCTCCCACACTTAAGACCTTTTATTCCCATTTCAAGTCGCTAATTTTGATGCTTAATTTCTCACTCACCAAAAATTGGTTTTGAGTGAATCAAAATGTCTCGATAATCTACTCAAAACGTAGATTAATCTTTTGACATCCAATCCTTAAAATGATTAACTCTTAGCCACTTAACTATTGGTCAAAGTGGTGTCACCCACCACTTTTATCAACCAATTTTTCAACAATCCCCTACATGAGTGAAAATTAATGCATGAATGCAGACTTGAAGCTCAATCCTTGAGAGACCTCGTTGCATAAAGATAGGTGACTTTTGGCTTTGAACCTTTCATAGCGAACATCATCGAGTGCACCAGCGGCTTAGTGAACGCAATGCCTTGAACTACTCCACCTTCGTGTACACCTAGTCAATAATACTTGCACAACAAAGCCTCAAACACCTTTGTTCTCACATTTTTTTCCTTTTCAGCCATGAACACGTGTTTGGTTCATAAAAGTTTATTAGAAGCGGCCACCACTTCTCACTTATATAGGTGATATCCATACGAGTATCCTACCATACTCAACCTCCTCGAGGTGTTTTGGAATAATTCAAAGTCATACGACTTAATCTCACCATATTGGTAGGCTCAACACTTGATTTGCTCTCTTGGGAAAAGTTTTCGTTTTTCAAATGTTTTCAACTAACTTTCATAGCTTAGTTCTCCCATTGAATCATGTTCTTGGGATCTCCAATCTCCATAGTTGGGTATCTACTTAGAAAGCTTTCAAGTCGTGGATTTTAATCTCATTCCCCCTAACAACTTGTTCATTTGATTTTGATTTAATCTTTTCGTCAGAAGATCGGACAAATTGTCCTTAGACTTTATGAAGTCGATTGACATCATGCCAGTCAAGATCAATTACTTCACGATATTATGTCGACTATATATATGTCTCGACTTACCGTTGTATATGTTATTCATTAACGCATTTTCACAAACAGTTCATGTGCGTAAACAAATTCAGTTATTCACTTGAGTGTATCAATCAGAGTGCCACCAGAGACACCAACGAAGAAAGGACCTTTTGTTTCACAATTAGCATATGTATATCGTGTGTAATATAATCTTTGATTTAAGAAAATGCTTACTTGATGGAATCTTCTATCTTGAAGAGCAAGGGCTCCATTTGGGTTAGCAATCCTTTCAACTTGTTTATTGTATGTTAGAAAGTATTGTATTTTTTACTCTATTCTACAGACAAATAAAAAAAAAATTGTTTGTTTCTGTTTTGCTTTTTTGGTGAGTTTTTGTGACACGCTATTTTAAATTTACAGTAAAAAGTACCAAATATACATAAATGTTTATATGTAATATTGGATAAACATTATTTTTCACTATATAAGTATGGATGTTTTGTTTCGATTTTTTCGTTCCTCCTGGATTTGTTTATGTTCAGAGTCTCTTTATTAGGAATAGTAACGTAATTTAATATTTATTTTATTTTTCTATTTGATTATAAAAAATAAGAGTCCTTTATATTTTAAACACTTCTTGAAAAAATTACATGTTTTGATTCACATGACATATATTGTATTGACATTAAGATTTCAGATGGTTACTGCAATTTCAGAACTATTAGAAAAAAACAGTGAAAAAATAAATGTCTTAAATGTAATAGAAAACAAATGTCTAGCAAGATGGAGAATAAAAGTTCTCAAGTCATAGAATGCTTGACGCTTTCTTGCTTCAATTTGCATTAATGAGAACATCTATATCAGAATATAAGGATTGAGCAGTAAATTGTTCTTTTGTTTCTTAAATTAATTTTCAATGCTCTGCTCTATATTATCCTTGTACTCTAAGACTATGAATTTTTCTGTTGGGTTATTACTTCTCATGATGGCCCAGGAAAATGCTTTTTGGTAAGTTTCAAGTTTAACCATCCGGTTTTTATTTTTTTTCAGAGGCTAAAATTTAATTGGGATCTGCTGATCCACACACTTATATAACAATGCATATGTGTTTGCTGAGGCCACTGTTACTTGCTTAGACAATAGAAACAAATAAGTTCACTTTTAAATTAAACTGAAATACAATACCAACTCTAGCCTTAGAGTTTGAGATAACGAAAAACTAGAAAATTTGTCATAGAAATTTGTGAGCATATATAGAGTTAACTAAAACAATTAGCACAAGTAAGAATTAACTGAAATAGTAAAAATTTATGGTATGAGGACATTTTTGCATCAAAGACGAATTAACTGAAATAGTAAAAATTTATGGTATGAGGACATTTTTGCATCAAAGATTGACACAAAGTACAATTGTTACCCCAAAAGATTTTTAACAATAAAAATTTCACCCATCATTTTATCACAAAAATAATTTGATGTTAACAATATACAATTATCCCAAATAACTATTTTTATCAAGGAAAAAATTATGCTTCAAGTAAAAAATGGAGTTTTAAAGTTTTTCATATCTATTACCTGTATAAAAGTGTGGATGTTTTTTACAAATTTTGAATTGCCTAATATATCCTTATTAAATATAATTATTTAAGGTCATAATAGTAATTTAGTAATTAATAATTTTAATAAATTGTAATTTAGTACTTTTGCATTGTATGGACTCTTCCAAATCCATCTACACTATATAATCTTAATCTAATTAAGAGTCTTGCACACAAAGATTATTAATTCATACAGATCTACGTAATTCCATTTTTCCATATATGTGTACCATTATAGTTAAATAAAGATAGTTGACGTAAACAATATCTTCATTTATTAATTACAAACATGTTTGGAGATCAAAATTTAAAGTACAATCAATATGGTGAGTGATTTGTCTTGATAGAAAACTCATATAATTTTATTTTTTAAAGTTATAGTTATTTTGAAATGAAGGCAATAATTAATATAGTTTATTTTTAAAATTTCCTCAATTTTTTCATATGTACATTTAAATCTCATTAATCATTTTATCAAAATAAATGATATGTAAGTAGTATATTGATACATTAATTAAAGACATTTGAAAATGACAGATTAAAGCATGATAATATGGTAAATGATATATTCTACAATATGAATTAAAATATTGTACAATGGAATCAATATGGTAAATGATCTATTATGCAATATGAATTAAAATATTGTACAATTGAATGTTTCTTATAAATTTTGAATTGCCTAATATATCCTTATTAAATATTATTATTTAAGGTCATAATAGTAATTTAGTAATTAATAATTTTAATAATTGTCATTTAGTACTTTTGTATTGTATGGACTCTTCCAAATCCATCTATATCAAATATTCTTGCACAACAAAAACTATTAATTCATCAACAGAAACCATTTAGGAGCAAATCAATCTACTTAATTATTGATATTTGAAAACCCAATTGATTCTTCCAATACTAATAAGAATTCTATTCATCATTATTATTAAAGTTGTGTGCATGTAATAGGTTAATGATAAAGTGTATTTTTAATTAATGTCCTATAATAACTTTTTTTGTAAAGTGATGGTAATTAGATCAATTACCAAAAAAATATTATGCTGCTATTTCATATTTTTAAGCATGGAGTACATTGTTTTTATATTTATTTAAGGATAAGATACATATTTAATGTCTTTTATAGTAAAACTATTACATATAAAATTATATTAAGTTAAAAAATATCGATGTATCATTATTTTTTTTAGGAAATTATAATTAAATTTTAAATTCACTTCAATGAAATGAGAAATTTTGGGTTTTAATACAATAACATGTGGCAGATCAATAATTTTTTGTTTCTTTTCTTCCTAAAACCTACGATTACTTTTGTCTTGCACTCTATCAATCAATGTTGGAAGATTTGAGATCTGAAGAATCAAACACAATTCTTGTATTGTCAAGTGAAGAGGATGAAGAAAATTCTGCAACATCTTTGTTTCTATCAAGTTATAAAAATAGTAAATGAAGGCAATTAACATTAATTTGCTTCAATTCACTCTGTTTGTTGACTTTCCAGTGCATGTTTATTTCTGATTTTATTGTTTCAATTCGATTAAGTACATTGCTCACTGTTATACAAAAATTATGTCTAAGGTATTAGTAATATATTTTATAGGTATTACACATGTTTCCTATATGGTATTACAAAAATTTATGCTTCAATGATATGTAATTTTTGGAAAATATTTCTGAGGTATTACAGAATTATTCTATAAGTCTTACATAAATGAAATACAAGTATTATATATATGAACTAATGGTATTAGATATAAATTCTGCAGTATTACAGAATTATATATTTTCAAATGCATATACTAATTATATGTTAGTCATATTTTAGTCATATGTATTGAAATTACTAGTTGAACAATAATGTTTTTAAGCTTACACAACATTTTCAGAACTAGATATACAAAAATAGATATACATGTGATATATACAATGTACTCAGAATGACATGTATTAAATATTTGTTCTGTAGGTATTAGTATTATATTCTATAGGTATTACACATGTTCCCTATATGGTATTACAGAAATTTATGCTTTCATGATATGTAATTTTTGAAAAATATTTCTGAGGTATTTTATAAGTGTTACATAAATGAACTACAAGTATTATATATATGAAAAATGTTAGTCATATAATGTTTTTAAGCTTACATACCATTTTCAGAACTAAATATTCAGAAATAGATATACATGTGATATATACAATGTACTCAGAATGACAGGTATTGAACATTTGTTCAGTATATACTAGAAATCTTCTCTACAAGTATATCATGTATGAACTAATGGTATTAGATATATATCCATAGGTATTACATTTTACACATACTTGAACTCCATGTATATAATACATTTATGCTATTATAAAAATACTTTACATCTACTAGTTATATGTTCTAAAAGTATTACAAAATTAAAGGTTTGAGTATATGAAATTAGAATTGTGGTATTATATATTTATTCTATAGGTATTATAAAACTGCTCTAATGGTATTACAATACTTCTCTTCCAGATGTCATGCCTGATGAAATTTATGTACTTGGATTAACAACAAATACAAATATTGAAGGTAATACACTCTGATTTTAACTGATTATGCTTTATATTGTTATGAAAATACTTTAACATATTAATTTTATGATTGTTGATTTTAATTCAGAACTTGAGTTTTGATTTGTCATAGTACTTTTCAAAATATTTTGCAGTTAATATATATTTGTTCTATAGGTATTACATATCTGTTCTAAAAGGTATATAATATTCTTTTTGTAGATGATATAAATAGCTCTTTAATTGGACTAACAAGACAGACAATTGATGAGATGTATGAACTTTATCGAAAGCATGCTTGTGCATTAGGATTTTCTATTTGTAGATCAACTACAAGATACTCTTCAGATGATAAACATATAGAGGTAGGAAAGAAGTTTGTATGCTCTTGTCAAGGACTAAAGAAACAGATAATTGGTTCAATGAAAAATAGAAAAAAAAATTCAATCACAAAAACAAACTGTAATGCTCTGATGAGGGTGAAGATGAATGATGAAGGCTCGTTCACAGTTGTAGACCATGTAGTATTACATAATCATCCATTAACAAGATCAGATCTCAATCATCTTCATCATTCGGAAAGAAAGATAGACAAGGTAAAAGGCAAGGCAATCGAGCACATGGTGAATTCAGGATTATCAACAACAAATTCTTATAGATACATGGTAAACAATGCTGGTGGTGAGGAAGTACTTGGGCATACGAAGATGGATCATATTAACTTTGTTAATCGAATTAAGATGGAAGCAATAGAACCTAGGGATGCACAAAATTTGATTGACATGATACAAGAAGAACAAGCAAACGAAGATGACTTTTTCTATAGAGTTCAGCTAGATGACGAAGGGAGACTGAGTAATAGTTTTTTAAGGGACTCCATTATGAAAGAAGATTATCAGATCTATGGGGATGTCATGGTATTTGATACAACCTACAGAACTAACAAATATAACCTCATTTATTTGCCATTTGTTGGTATTAACAACCATCGAAGGAATGTCATGTTTGGTTGTACATTTTTGGCCGATGTAAAAATAGAAACATTTGAGTGGCTTTTCAAGGTATTTAAGAAGTCAATGACATGGAAATGTCCTGTAACTATTTTCACAGACCAAGATAAAGCTATTGCAAATGCAATACAAAAGGTATTCTCTGTTCATGTTTATATAGTACCTTTACTTCTAATTACTGATACATATATATAGTGTGTGGAATACCTGTAATATAAATGAACTAACACCCCAAGGCCATGGTACACTTATAAGTTCAATTAGTAAGATCTGAAACTTGATTATAGTTCCACTAAGTTAAATTCCATTCTACTAGTACTCATAATCATGCCAAATCCAATACAAATGGTATTCTCTGTTCATGCTTATATAATACCTTTACTGCTGATTACTGATACCTATATATAGTGTATGGAATACCTGTAATGTAAATGAACAACACCCCAAAGCCATGGTACACTTATAAGTTCAATTAGCAAGATCTGAAACTTGATTCTAGTGCCATTAAGTTAAATTCCATTCTACTACTACTTATAATCATGGCAAATGCAATACAAATGATATTCTCTATTCATGGTTATATAGTACCTTTACTACTAATTACTGATACCTATATATAGTCTATAGAATACCTGTAATGTGACTTATTGATACCTTAAGCATCATAATGCAGGTATTCCCTCAAACAAGACATCATCTTTGTCTGTGGCATCTGCACCAGAATGCAATTAGTAGATTTGTAGAGCTAAAGTCAGATAGGGCATTCAAAGAAACATTCAATAAGTGTTTATCAGGTTGTGTAGATGAGAATGAGTTTGAAATCTGTTGGAAAACTATGATAACACAGTATGGTTTGGAGAACCATTCATGGTTTACAAGACTCTATGGATTAAAAGAAAAATGGTGTATAACATTAAATAAGGACTTCTTCTCAGTTGGAATGCTATCATCTCAAAGAAGTGAAAGTACAAATTTTGTCATTGGGTTTAATGTGAAAAAAACAAGCTTGATTGATTTTTACAGAATTTTCAAGGAGACAATGAAAAATTGGAGATTGAAGGAGCATTATGATGAATTTCAGTCAACAAGAACAAATCCTGAATCCACATTACCAATGACGGGTATGTTAAAACATGTTTCAAATGTCTACACTTTGCATGTTTTCAGAGATTTTGAAGATGAATTCATAAAATGCATTTCAAGTACTTCAACAGTGTCAATGATTGAGAACAGCACAATGGTTTATCATGTTTCATCACATGATGATAAAGGTCCTATGCATCGTGTCATATATGATTTTCAGCTGAATTTGATAACATGTACATGTAAAATATTTGAGGAATATGGTATGTTGTGTTACCATTGTCTAAGAATATTACATGTAAATTCTGTACAAAGTATACCAGATACTTATGTATAAAAGAGATGGACTAAACTTGCTAAATCGGATGTTTGGGACAAATTTAAAAGTTTGACAATGACATCAGAAAAGGTAAGTGATAGTATTCCTTGGCGACATGATATGACACGAAAGTATTACAACCTTGTGTTGAAATGTCAAGGAAACGAGGAAGCAAGAAGAATTCTTGAAGAAAGTTATAAAAGAGATCTTCTTGCAATCGACAATTTGATATCTCCACCAGTTTCTACAATTCAATCTGAAACATCAACACAATCAAATGTTGTTCTTGATCCAGTTCATTTGGTTACAAAAGGATGAAGACAAAGGATTAAAGGTCATTTTGAAAAGAATAAGAAGAGCAAAGATTCTACTTCAAATTCAACATTAACAAAGGAGTTTGGCTCAAAGACATCTATTGTTAGATTGTTTTAATTTGATTCTGACATTGTATATCTAGAATACTATTGATATAAAGTTTAAAGTTATTGTTTAAAGTTTCTGAGGTATTACTGAATTATTCTATAAGTGTTACATAAATGAACTACAGGTATTATATATATGAACTAATGATATTAGATATAAACTCCGCATGTATTACATGATTATATACTTGAATTGCATCTACTAATTATATGTTCTATAAATATTACAATAATGTTTTTAAGTTTACACACCATTTTTTGAAAATATAGATAGGTATTAAACATTTGGTCTATAAGTATTATAAAAACATATTGCAGGTATTATATTTATGAACTAATGGTATTATATATAGACTCTGTAGGTATTATAGAATAGCATACTTGAACTGCATGTATATAATACTTTTATGTTATTATAAAATTACTTGACATCTACTAGTTATATGTTCTAAAAGTATTACAAAAGAAATTAGAATTGTGGTATTATATATTTATTGTATAGGTATTATAAAACTACTCTAATGGCATTACAATACTTCTCTTCCATATATAATACCTATAAGCTTTTTATATGATACCTAAAAAAGACTTGTGAGTTACATGCAATATCATACGTAAAAAGATCATACGCAATTTCTACAATGATTTTACCTTATATATAAATTTATTACCTTAAACAATTATTGAATGGTATTGACCTGAGATAACCATGCCTAATACTTAAAATGAGTTTCTATAATACCTGAAATAAACATATATAATACCTATAATAAACTGATGTAATACCTATATAGGTAAAACATAGTACCTTTAATAGTTCCAAAACTGTGTATCCAATATAATGATGTATATATCATTAAACAACAAATTGTTATCATCCCCAAATGACCAAACAAATAAACTATATAACATTCTTATCATCCCTATAATACCAAACATATAACATTGTTATGAAGCCCCTATAATAGAACATATAAACTAAAAAATGTTGTCAATATCCAATCGCTATTACATCAGTTTGTAGCTCTCTTTGTACGAGCCTTGTATGTCTTTTGAACTGCACTTATTTTCTTCTTCAAAACTGCTTTCTTTCCTGCTTCATTCTTCTTATCTTCAGCTAACTTCAACCTCAAGCTAGGCATTTTCTGATAAAACTCAAATACTTTTTCCAATATATTGTTCTTAACCTCATTAACATTAGATAATACAATTGAAACACAAAATTCAACTCTGATAACTTATCTTATACCAGCCTGAAAATATGAAAAACAAAAAAAAAATGATCAACACAAAATAATATAAAAAATACAATATAGTAATTGAAAATATCTTTCTTAAGTCAGGAGAAGAATAAACAACACCATCAAAATGCTTAAGGTGATTCATTATGTATACACCACAATCCAAATCCTCATTTGATGTTTGCCAGTTGAAATCCATGTTGAGTCTTCAGTGCTTAGATTTTGATGAGACAAACCAAGTATGTAATAGGAAGTTGAGTACCCCATTTCTCGAAATGTTTAAAGTGAAAAACATAGACTAAGTTTGAGTCTTGTTATGGAAGCTGGAAAATGGAGGAACACATACATACAATGCTGCATTGAAATTTCAGAATGACGCTGCTGCAAGAAAGCAGATACAACAACACTACAAGAAGGTAGTTACAGCATAGCAGCAAAGCATGAAGGAACAACATGCAACATCGCTGCAAGAAAGAGTTACAGGAATACTGCAAGCAGACCCAGGATACAGCGCGAAGCTTACAACTCAAACACCCAAACAGCGCTGATGACAAAGAGAATGAGTATCCTGCATCCGAGGAAGGATAAATGCAGTACGAGGGAGAGAGCCGTTCTAGAGAAGATCAAAGTTGCAGACACGGAGCCTATACTAAGACGCCACGTGGACTGATGCACCTGCAGATAGCTGTGAGCCGCAACCACCGCATTAAATGCTCCAAAAGCATATGTCAAGTTGCATTAAATGCGAGCCATGACTTTGATCAGAAGATCTAAAAATTCAAAATGGGAAGATATCTCCTTCAACTGATATCTTCTCTACAAGTATAAATAGAGGATGAGCAGAACTGGAACAACTACTGAACAACTGAAAAACTGAACTACTGAACTTTTAAAGATCTGAAAAATTGGGAACAACCAAGTCAAAAAATCCAGTACGAAAGAGTTTCAAGCATTCAAGTTACTCTCAGTTTCAGTCACTCAACCTCAGAGGAGCAGAGCAAGTTCGAAGCAGAAAAGATCCTTTGGAGGATTCAGAAGCTCACTTCATCGCACCAGTTGAAGAACAAACATATACTTTCAACCTTGTTGCCTGTGTGCGTAGGTTGTTTTAGGTGTCGAACAGTTGATAGGAGGAATCCTTGTTGTTCGTATAGTTGTCTAGGAGCTAGGCAACTTCCCTGTGTGGCAGTGTGGAACCCTGTGTGGGTTAGCCTTTAGGATTTGCAGTGTTGTGTGATCTCTGGATCCTAGTTGGCAGGCCTTTAGAGTTTGCAGTGTTGTGTGATCTCTGGACTCTAGTTGGCGTTTGCTTTGTAAGTTGATAGGTTGTGAGGAAGAGTCTTGTAATTCAATCTTGCTTAACAAAGTTCCTGCTCGAGGAAGCAGTAGAGTGGATGTAGAAGGCTTACACCACCTTCGAACCACTATAAGGGATAAGTGTTTTATTGCTTTCTTACCTATGCTTTATTGTTCATATCTTTATCTGTCTTGTGCATAAAACATCTTGAAAATGATCATGTTTGAACCAGCCAATCTTGTGCCTTAACAGAGTTTATATTTCCGTTGCGCTTAAAACTCAAAGTTACAGCGAGCAGCACTGCATCCTAGTGCAGCAAGCAGTAATTGACTGGCGCTGCAAGTTCTAGTAGCTTGCAGAACAGTTGTTTAAAAGATTTTCAAAATTGACCGAGGTTCATTCACCCCCCCTCTGACCCTCGGACACCACTTGGGACCCAACAATCCATATTCTCAAATCCATACTCTGCCATCTCTACTACCTTTTCATGATTTTGTTCGGCTAATTAAGAATTTCAACATTTCAGTTCTCTGAACATCATTCAAAAACAAATTTGTTTTATTAAAATCAGAAGCAAATTTGTTTTATTAAAATCAGAAATAGATATACATGTGACTTATGCAATGTACTTAGTTAATACCTTAAGGTTACAACACTGATACCTTAAAGGTATATGCTTGATACTTAATCATTAAAAATAAATATCTTAAATAAAATTACCAATATTTCAACAGCTTTAAAAAATTCATCATCCCCATCTTCATACTTTCTGTTATCTAGATATTGGAACTTCTTATCAATCGTATTAAAGACAACAACAACATAATGATTTCGATAAACAAATGAGATGAAAATCTGCAATTACCACCAATATAAACTAATATTAAAAATGTATAAGCAACTACAATATAATTATCATATCAATTACTAAAACATATTACCATTTCAACGGATTTCAAAAGATTACTCCTGTTGGAAGCTAACCACAATTTCCAACTATATCTCATTCCTCTTGCATTCTCTTCGGAAGTACCAATATTCATAATCATTCTATTCAAGGAATCCTAAAAAAAATAAAACATTAAATAAACCACAACATCCAGTGAACAAATAAATATTACCAAGTAGAAATTATTTATAACTTACACTGTGCTCCATGTTCATTACAAAATGACTTCTTTTCTGCTCATCCACACATCATTATTCAACATCAGAGACCATGCAGTGATAACACTAGCATAAATCATGATGTTTGGATATAATGATATCATGTCTTCCCTTGGAACAAAGTGAAGATAACCTTTTCGAAAAAGATCTTCTCTGTTAAAAAAAGAAAAATAAAAAAATAAATGATACTACAAAGTTATTCATGTCATATCTTAGGTATATATATGAATACATTAAAGTTTCACATGTGATACCTTAAGGCTTCATATGTAATACCTTGCAGATATATATATGATACTTTAAAGTTTCACATATGATACCTTCAAGGTATATAAATGGAACCTTCAATGTATATATGCAACATTTTAAACTTACACATATGATAACTTAAATCACACAGCTTAAACTTACGAATTGTGGTCAGGTGTCTTCTTATCATAGAAACAGAAGTCAACAATTTCTCTATGACATTGGTCCATCTCTTTCAAAAACTTTTTAGAATGAATAAAAAAATTTAAAACATATCCTACTTCATCTTGTATTTTCCAAAAGTCACAACCATCATTCTCCACAATCTTCTTACCCTTGAACCAACAGATAGGGCAGCATCAACCAACTCCTCCCTTGAAGGAATGTCTTTGTCGGATAAATTTACTTTATCAACTTCATCATCTTGATCATGTGAAGTAAAAATTTCTTCACATACAGGGGGATCAGGAGTTAACAGCTCAAATGATGGCATTTCTGATGCTAATTTCTTCATCATTTTGAAATTTTCCACCACTTCATCGATATATTTGTGTAGCTTCTCATCAGAATTTTTTTTCCGAGAATCAATCATCTCTAGTGTTTTGCTAGCATTGGATTTATTCAAAAATTTATCCTTCATATTCAGCATCTTCACCATGTGGTAATTTGAAACAATCGAAATATCTCTCTTATAACAAAGAAAAACTTCATGTAATTCCTGTAAAAACACAAAAAAACTTCATGTAATTCCTGTAAAAATATATCAGACAGTTATAATATACATGATACTTTAAAATCACATATATGATACTTAAAACATATGTATTAGATGCCTGAAAAGAATACAGTTGATACCTTAAAAGATGTTTCATGAATACCACACAGATATCACATGTATGCATTGAAGAAAATGTAATACTTTAAGTATATAATATCATGCTTACATCTTTTGCCATTTTCTTTATTTCTTGATCATCGGGCTCTCCTGTCGGGATAACAAATTTGATGTATTTTCATACTTCAGCAACCTTCTTGGGATTCTCCTCAGACATTTCAACGTCTTCTTCAATTTCTTCATCAGCATATTTCCCTACCCTCTCTCCACCAACTTTACCCATCCTTGATAGTGGGTAAACATTCACAACAAGCTCACCATCTCCATAAATGCCAGCATCAACCTTCTTCGAACATCTCTTTGCTAATTTCTCATAAGAGCAGTGCTTTATAAGAGGCAATTTCCTGGGCTCTTCAACTCCTTACCATATCACTCTTTGCAAATATAAAATTTGCAGCAAAATTACACAACCACTTACATTCTTCAAGTTATTTTCCTTAAATGCCCTAACTAACTCATACAGTCTATCTAAAATAAATGAGCACCAATCTAACCTAGGAATCATATTAACATCAGCAATAGACTTCACAACAGTCATACTTACAAGTCTATTTGAAGAAGGTGTCAAAAAAGAACACATGGCATACAATACAAACAATCTCTTACAATCATCCCCACCATTAACCAATTTTTTAAATACATCCACCAACACCTTAAAAGGAACTCTAGGAGCAATTTCATACTCCTCACTAAGCCTTATCACAGAGAGGAGAAGCTTCATCACTCTTAGTAAAGGTTTGTACAGTACAACCTTCATTCCTAGGTATCATGAATACGTCGTAAACATCATCAGCTGTAACAGAAAAATGACAAAATTTATCTACATTAATCATCCTACCCGAATTGTTAAAATTTTTAACCAACCAATTCAACATCCTCATATTACACTTGGTTATTTTCAAATATAATAGACCCCCAAAACCTATACTCTTGACATCATCCTTTTGTTTCTTAGTCAAAGACTGAACTAGTTCAGCAAGACCGTTTGGTCTACATTGAGTGATAAAAGTACTACAAATAAAGAAATAAAAAAACATATATTAAAACACTAACATAAATATATCTTATACATAACAGACATGTCAGATATAAATCTGATAAAAATATGATTCAGGTATTAGTAATATATTCTATAGGTATTACACAATTACATATATGGTATTACAGAATCTTATGTTTCAATTACACTTGAACTGGTGGTATTAAAATTATTTGTTCTATAGGTGTTAGAAAATTTATCTACAAGTATTTTATGTATAAACTAATGGTATTATATATACAATCCACATATGTTACATAATTACATACCTTAATTGCATGTATATAATACCTTTATGCTATTATAAAAACACTTCAAATCTACTACTTATATGTTTTAAAAGTACTACAAAATTAAAAGTTTGAATAAATGAATTTATAATTATTGTGTTATATATTTATTATATAGGTATTACAAAACTGCTCTAATAGTATTACAATATTATTCTTCCAGATGTCATGTCTGAGGACATTGATGTACTTGGATTAACAACAAATACAAATATTGAAGGTAATACAATCTGATTTTAACTGATTAACTAATCAGGTATTAGTAATATATTCTATAGGTATAACACACAAAAAATAAAGATACCATATATCTGTCAATTTCAGTCTAATTATATAAACATACATTTGAGAATCCACCCCAACATCAACACATTCATCACCCTCATGCTTCTTAATTGCTTTCTTTTGACCTCTTGTACGACTACAAAACAATTATACTGAAATTATTCACTTAAAAAAAATCAAAAGATTTAAGATTATAAACTTAAATACCTAGCAACAACAAATGAATTTTGTTCATCACTAATAGAAACAACTTGCTTTTCAATTCAAACCAGAAAAAACAAAAAACAAAAATATTAGTATGTTATTACTTCAATATATATATGATACCTTAACTGCATATATATAATACCTCAAACATGTTTATATGATACCTTCAGCTAATATATATGATATCTTAAATTAATATACATGATACCTTAAAGGTTTCAATCTGATACCTTGAAAAAAATACTAATATGTGCATGACATACCTGTCAGCAACTTCCACCACCTTTTCCTTCTGCTTTATCTTCTTTCCAGCAACTAATTCTTTTTTCATTTCAACCAAAATCTCATCCTTACTTCTTCTTTACTTCCTAGTTTTATCCATGATCACCATAGCCTTCCTCTTTCCTCCAGCATAATTACTTTTCTCCATAATACTAACACAACAAAATCAAATTACAACACAATATTATGAATGATTTCATTACTTCTTCAACATCAACAAAAACACACACATTACAAATAGAACCATAAAAACAAATAAAAACACACATAACAGCTAAAACTCAACAAAATGAAACATGCAAAACAACAAACTAATCATAAACTCACAGTAAAATAAGTATTCATGAAAAAAAACTAAGAAAAGAAACAAACAATTACAGAAAACAAAAACCCTAGAAAACAAAAACACACATATAAAAAACACGAAAAATCAAGTACACAACAAAACGAAAACAAAAATAACAACATTACAACACCTAAAAACACAATCTATAAAAAAAACGACCATAAAACCAACAAAACTTACCACTATCGATTCGAAGCGATATTCTCCAAAACTTCTTCGAAAATAGAGATAATGTCGAACACCTTAAGAATATAAGAAGAAAACCACTGAAGAAACTGAAATCAACCAACAAAATCGTGTAGAAAACCGATGAAACCTGTGAAGAGAAAACCAAAGAGACGAACAACGAAAATTAAAAAAAAAAACTATATATATACCGACCCATATTCTTCCCGGGTCGGGTTGGGACGGGGCGGGGGCACGGATCCTAGGATCCGTGCCCCTGGGGCATAGAATTTTTTGTGTTGATTAAAATATTTAACCTTGAAATTATTGTTATGTTTGAATTGAAATCGATGCTAACATGTCTATTAATGAATGAATAAAAAAAGTTAAAAGCACTAGCAGATTATCAATTCAAAATAAATAAAAAATTATCCAAATTAAAAATAGCATTTTAGTTGATTAATTAATCAGAACTTAAGTTTGTTAATCCGGAAAAGCTAATCATATTATTATTCAAAACAGGAAAACCCATATCTATGACATAAAGATATGGCTATACATATTAGTATGTAGTAGTATAGGACCATCTAATACATGAGATTAAAAAAATTAGTAAAATTGATAAAAATTAAATATTATATTTATATATAAAAATATATATACTAGGGATATCATGGAATATGTAACGCCTAATTGAGTATTGAATATAACATGCATAATCTGACTAATATATTTTTCTGATTGTTAAAATATATGTTGCATTTGTAAGGAAACATAAATAATTCTTTACTTATTATTTTGAAAAAAATATATGTTGTTATGCCATTATATTAAGTGAGCTTATAACATATGTGTGTGTACTTACAATACCATTTCTCAAAGGACAAAGAATATTAATCTGTATATCTAATACTATTTAATTTTATAAATACATTATATTAATTTTGTTTCTTATATATATATCATATAAAATTATTTATCACTTACAAAATTATATTTTATTTGATTTTTTATCATATAAAATTAGAAAATAAATTTCAACTAATATTAATAAATTAAATGAGTTTATAAATATATTTGTATGTATGAGGAAAAATATTAATTCATATTTTATCACATAAAATTAGCAAATAAGTTTCAACTAATTTTAAAAAATTTAATGATCTTATAAAAACATATGCATATAAACGAGGAACAATATTAATTCATTTTTTATCCTTCATTAAAAACACATATAATATCAAATAAATTTCAACTAATTTTAATAAATTAAATATATGTACGAGGAACAATATTAATGTATCTTATCTTTCATAAAAAACACAAAATTAGTAAATGAGTTCCAACTAATTTTAGTAAATTTAATGAGTTTATAAATGTATGTGTATGTAGTTATAATAACATTCCTCAAAGGACAATGAATATTAATTTGTTTCTTATCCTTCATCAAATTATATTAGTTTGTTTATAGATACTTGGATTGTTCTACTTTCCAACTTCACCAAATTATATTAGTTTATTCATAAATATTTGATTGTTCTACTTTCCACCACTAAATTATATTAGTTTATTCATAAATTCTTGATTGGTCTTCTTTGGTGTAGTTTTTATATTTTTAGTAATCACATAATTATGCTTATTGAGTCAGAAGTACATAGATAAAGAAGAAATGTGGCATAAAAGAAAATATACAAATTTTAATACTATTCAAAAACAAGAATATATTGATAAAAACAAGAAAAACAAGCCAACGTCCCAAAGGAACGATGAGTTTTATGGATTTGCATTCCATTTTGTCTTAATTAGTTTTTAAATTCACAATTAGGCCTTCATTAAGTGATACCACATGAAAATTTTTGTTTTTTAGTTTTCCATTCAATAAATTTTTTGCATGTTAATTAGGTTTCTCTTTTATTTATGAAAGAGATTAGGCTTCTCTTTTTGTGTATTTGCTGATAATAATGAATTCTCTAAAGTTTGGTGAATGAATTCTCAAAATGTGAAGTTTATATTGATCTATATGTGTTGCTTTATGTTGAGCATTGATGTTTAGATTGTATTATTCTTTACTAATTTTTTATAATATTTTTTTCAGTATCTTAAAATTTTCAATTCATGATTCTATTTCTAAAATACACTAATTAAAAGAATTGTTTGATTGCATTTATTGTGGTGCTTTGAGATTTGAATACGAACCATCTATATTTTATTGTGATATATGAGAAATTAGTCTGCACCAAACTTCCTACAGATACAGAAAATTCTCTAGAACTATTTGAATTAGTAAAAAGACATGATTCATGACTGTGTTGTGATAAAAATCCAAAAAATTCATGCATGTCCAAAGAAAAATGTAAATATCACTCACATGAACATATTGTAAAATCACCCTTCACGACAAAGATGAATATACCATTTACAAAAGAAGAAAAACAAGCATTGATGTTAATGTACGTAATGCACAACTCGACAATCAATAAATAGTACCATGCAATTCATATCTTTTATCTAGATGTAATTGTCATATCAATGTCGAGATATGTTCCAAAGTGCCAGCTGTGAAGTATTTGTACAAATATATTTACAAAAAGTCATGACTGAGTGGCAATTAACATGACCCAAAAACATAATAAAGATACAATTGATGAAATAAAACAATTCCAAAATGCTCGATGACTGTAACGCCCCAAAATCTTTCAGTTAAAATATCAGAGTTTTTCATTTTTGGGCGTTAAGAGAGAAAGGGGAAAGAGACGTACATGATATTAAAAAGAAAGAATAAGGAAAGGACAAGGTGTGTTACACTCACAACATCGGTTACAACCGATAAAATAGAATTTTAAAACCTTACGCAGCGGAAAAACCATCAGAATCCTTTACAAAGAAAGAGAAATACAATTTTCTTTTACAAACAGATAACATATCTTTAAAAAGATAAAATCGGAAGATGGACACAGCTGATAGGGCACCCCTCTCTCTACGCGTCAAAGTTCTCTTCTTCTCATGTAGTGTGAGTACAGAATAAGGGGTGAGTGCGTTGAATACACTCGTGGGGATACTTTCCAAGTTCAAACATTCAATCATATAAAAGTTCGGCAAATAAATACATCACATAATGACACGTAGCTTAGAAATGGACCGAAGTCCCTTCGTAGCACAGTTATGGACTGAAGTCCCTTCGTAGAATCACCATCGTAAAATCAACACAGTATATAAACACAACACGTAGAGTTCAACAATTTATCGGTCACGTAGACAATTATCGATCACAAAGACAAATATCGGTCACGCAGACAATTATCGGTCACGCAGACAAATATCGATCACAAAGATGATTATCGGTCACGCAGACAATTATCGATCACAAAGATAATTATCGGTCACAAAGACGATTATCAGTCACGCAGACAAATATAGGTCACAAAGACAATTATCAGTCATGCAGACAAATATCGGTCACAAAGACAATTCATATCGTACAATATCATAGCAAAATCATCAATTATGGAAAACAATAAACATGTTGAGTTTAGAAGTTACCCCCACATAACACATAGGATTCAATCATTTCGTATCATTTAAGAATCGTTTCACTAATCATAGATTCACGTAGCATCACAATTGAGGTTCATTTCATAAAGTACGGGTTCACATATCACGCGTTCGTCTATCATCAATCATGCATTTATTAACAGAAACTTAAAGCTTAAGGTTTAGAATGTACCCCCACCTCGTATAGTGGTTACCACGTGAGTAGCTAGAACAGTAAGTCTGATAATCCAACACCTCAAAGCTTAGTCCATGTAACGCCCCGAAATCTTTTCGTCAAAATATCAGAGTTTTTCATTTTTGGGCGTTAAGAAAGAAAGGGGAAAAAGACGTACATGATATATAAAAGAAAGAAAATGAGGAGACAAGAAAAGAACATCGGTTTCAACCGATAAAAAGAAGTTTGAAACCTTACGCAGCGGAAAAAACATCAGGATCTTTTACAAAGATGAGAAATACAAATAACATTTTACAAAACGTGGAACATCATTTTACAACGAACAACATATCTTTAAAAAGATAAAACCGGAAGATGGACACAGCTGATAGGGCACCCCTCTCTCTACGCGTCAAGGTTCTCTTCTTCTCCTGTAGTGTGAGTACAGAATAAGGGGTGAGTGCGTTGAATACACTCGTGGGGATACTTTCCAAGTTCAAACATTCAATCATATAAAAGTTCGGTAAATAAATACATCACATAATGACACGTAGCTTAGAAATAGACCGAAGTCCCTTCGTAACACAGTTATGGACCAAAGTCCCTTCGTAGCATCACCATCGTAAAATAAACACAGAATATATCACAGCACGTAGAGTTCAACAATTTATCGGTCACACAGACAATTATCGGTCACAAAGACGATTATCGGTCACGCAGACAAATATCGGTCACACAGACGATTATCGGTCACACAGACAATTATCGGTCACAAAGATGATTATCGGTCACGCAGACGATTATCGGTCACACAGACGATTATCGGTCACACAGACAATTATCGGTCACAAAGACGATTATCGGTCACACAGACGATTATCGGTCACACAGACAATTATTGGTCACAAAAATGATTCATAACATACAATATCATAACAAAATCATCAATTATGGAAAACAATAAACATGTTGAGTTTAGAAGTTACCCCCACACACGACATATAATCACAACATTTAGTATTTCTCAATCATGCTTGGAATAGGGAAAACTGTAACCAAATAAAGGTTTAGAATGTACCCCCACCTCGTTCGGTGGTTACCACGTGAACAACGAGTATCGGCGGATCAGATTTCCCAAGCGAGTACCAAAGGATCCGATATCACAAGGCTCAACTCAATAAGTAGCCTACACAAGTTATGACGTTCCTTAGATCCCAAATAAAGTATAATTAAAGCTATACACGTTCCCAGCGAAAGTACGATCGTTAACTATGCGGCGGATCGAGAGATCTAAAGATTGGAGTCCAAAAAATGAGAGGGTCAGATCTGCCCAATTGGCTGAGAAGATAGGAATTGAAATAAGGATCGCAACGCAAAAAGAATGAGCTCAATCGGAGTTCAAACGAGCTCGAACGGAGCATTTTAAGTTTAGGGGTAAAACGGTAATTTTGGTCAAAGGGTTGACTTTGACCGGGCCCACGACCCTCGGTCAATGACGTCTCGTCGGCGATGACTCGAAACGGATGAACAACGGAAAGAAAACGAGGTTCGGATCGAAAACACGGCGTCGGGTGCGCATGGGCGCGCACGGTGCGCGCGGCTTCCCGACACCCGACGGCTGCCGAGTTTTCTCGGCAGCTGCTGCACCCGGCGCACACCTGGTCGAGTTTTCTCGGCCAGGACCTTCCCAGCTTTCCCGACGGTGGCCTGCTCGAGCAGGCCACTCACCGGCGTCGCCCGGCGCGGCGGCGCCGCCTCCAGCCGCCACCACCTACCTCGCCGGATACCTCGCACCGCCGGCTACCACCTCCGGCCGTCCATTGCCGGATTCCGGCATGAATAGTTCCCGGAAACTTCGCCGCAAAACCCTTCGAAGTCACATTTTCCAAAATTCCAACTTCAACCAAAACTCCGGCCGGCGACTTCCCGTCGCCGGCGACCACTCCCAGTACCTCCGCCGCCGACTCCCCGTAGCCGGCAACCCATTCCAACCAAGCCCAACCACCAACCTAGCCTATACATACATGCATGCTTTAACACACACACACATATAACCATAGCTTGGCCGGCGGCCACCCGCCGCCGGCCACCACCACCAGCTCACTCTCTAAACTCCGACCGGCGACCCCAGTCGCCGGCAATCACCTCTCCAGCCCCCTACCCCAGCAGCTTCACTCACACACACACACGTACAAAACAAACACACACACACATGCTCATCCTTGGCCGGCGGCCACCTGCCGCCGGCCACCACTCCGCCACCGTCGCCGGCGCATCACAGGCGCCGGCCTCCAAGTTCCACACGGCGGCGCCACCCGGCGCCGCCCCAACAGCATGCAAACACACTCACACACTAACACACCTACAAAAACACACACAAGCCCGATCCACATACATACACCACTGTTCCGGCCATGCGCCGCCACTCACGGCGGCGCCTCCACTCCGGTAGCTCCCCACCACTCTCCGGTGGCCTCGCTGGCCACTGTTCCGGCAAGAAAACGAGGAGAGAGAAAGAACTCAGAGAAGAGAGAAAGGGTGACGGGGTTAGGGTTTAGGGGCTGTTTTTCGCCGTTTTCCGGCGAACGAAAACTCGGATTTGAAATCCGAGACCTATCCTAGATTCGTCTCGTCGAGACGAACGTCGTGTGCGAAAATCGTCCGATTCCGACAACGTTGAATTTTCCGGCCACCGGCCGGCGGCGGCGCCGGCGGTGGCCTGCCGGAGACAGAATATCGGAAATTAAAAGACGAGAAAGAAGGACTTACGTGTTTTCGTCGGGTTCGGCTCGATCGAAGAAACGGTGATTTTCGAGTCGAAACCACCTCTATTTATAGATTTTTCCGAAGTTACTATTCACCGAAAATATCCGGATCACTATTCATCAGTTGATTTTTCAACGTTACTATTCACGTAAATATCTTCGTTTCCATTCTCCGTAAATATCTTCCGATTTTCCGAAACTTCCGGTTTTGCCCCTTCCGTCGTCATTCGAGCTACGGGTCTCCGATTGACCCCTAGTTCGTTTCTATCTTCTCGTCTTTCCAAGACGCATCTTATGGTATGAAAATATTCTATATACCATGTCCATGAAAATTATCCATCCAAGTCACGCGTTAAACACGTATCTGAAACGCACATAATAAATTAAACAGTTCAAAAATACGCACATAGTTATTAAGTCATGCGTTAAAATATTTAATTAATAAATTATGCTCATTTTGATCCGGGGCGCTACATCCCTTACCCCTTAAAATAATTTCGTCCTCGAAATTGTACGCGTACTTAGGAACATCGAAACGAGATACTCTGTCAAACCTCTCATCCTCTTATCTCCGTGTTGCTTCTTTCTTTCCATTTCTCGTCGAGGAACTTGCAGGTTTTGATTACTTAGCTAAGCTCGATGATCAGAACTTTCGTCGGTCCTGAGCTTTTCCAATTCTTTCTCGATCCTTCCTGACCGATCCACAGTTCTGGTTCTCATTCTTCTCATTTTCGAAAAGTACCGGGGCTCCCCAAGGCGACACGCTTGGTCCGATGGAACCTTTGTCCAACAGTTCTGGTAATAGAACCTTCAGTTCTTGTAATTCCTTCGGTGTCATCCGATATGGAGCTCTTGACACCGGTGCCGATCTTAGGAACGAGATCGATCTCGAAGGTCACTTGTCGATTCGGTGGAGGACCAGGTATACCCTTTGGAATTACGTCCATGTATTCCTTTATCACCGGCACCTTTCCGATAGAAGTCGATCCTTGCTCAGGGTTCACCATGTTGACCAACCAAGCTTCGCAATTTCCTTTGCTAAGCATCTGGGTTGTCTTCATGTTCGAGATAATTCTTAAGTCAACCTTAACTCATACCCCATGAAAGGTGTGCTCCAACTTTCTCGGTGTTTGGAAGATAATTCCTCTTGCACAACACTTGTTTACCACGTGATTGGGCTCTAGTCAGTCCATTCCCAGGATTATGTCAAAAATCCTTCATCTCTAAAGCATGAAGATCAGTTAGAAGAATCTTATATTCCAAAGCGATCTTTAGGTGTCGGTACAGGTGTTTCGCTCGTATCATTTTTCCCGATGGAATACTAACTTCTAAAGTTTTAGCGATTACCAAAACATTCTCATGTTTCAACAAATCCGGTGTCACAACAAACTATAGGTGAGGAGAAATAAAACACGAATCACGAGAAAAGAAAATAAACATGGATCCCATCGAATAGAAAAAGACAAACTGGTATCCTTTATATATATATAGGCAAAAGATGGTAGCTCATACATCCTACAAAAGGATCATGCACACTATTACAGGGTACGAGCCATTACATATCCTTCTACTAATATGTACTAAAGGTTCCTCGTTCGTAACCTATCTTTCGGCAGCCTCTGTATGATTGACAGGGGAAGCTCGGGCCTTGCCTGCTCCTGACCCTGGATTCTGTACCGTTGTTGTGTTACTGAACTTCGGACATCTGATGGCGACATGTCCTGGTTCTCTACATCTAAAGCAAATCTGGGTCCCTAAAAGGCATGATCCTGCATGAGCCTTTCCACACTTGGCACATGAGTTTCTTAGCTTAGGAGCAGAGAGAAGCGGATCATTATCAGTCCTTGGAATTTTATTTTGATCAAAGCTTTGACTTGGCTCGATCCACTTCCTTTTTCCAAGTATCTCATCACCCTTCTCGGGTGGTAACACATCCAAGTGCAGACGAGAGGAGATCTCTTGGGCTCTTTCCAAGACATTGGCATAGGTCCTGTCTCCTTGACCTGCCAAAATTGAGCTGATCTCCGAGCGAAGACCCTTTTCAAAACGTCGGGCCCTCTTGGCATCAGTGTCCACCAAGTGAGTAGCGTATCTGCTCAGTTGGTTAAACCTCCACTCGTACTCTCCTACCGTCGAGCTCCCTTGTTGGAGATGTAGAAACTCTGTTTCTTTTTTATCTTTGTAGGATTGAGGTATGAAGTGCTGAGTCACCACTTCCTTAAAATCCTCCCATGTCAGCTCCTCTCTTTGAGCTGGCACTAGGGTCCGCTCATACGAGTCCCACCAATGACTCGCTTCTTCGGTGAGCTGGAAGATTGCACAGGAGACCTTCTGCTCCTGTGTACATGTCAAGTGTCCAAATAACCGATCGAGTGACCTTAGCCACTCTTCGACGTCAGCTGATTCATCTTTTCCATTGAACATCGGTGGATTATAACGCCGAAACTGTTCGTATATCAAATTCGGATCGGACCTTGTTGGCGGAGGTGTGGTTCGAGTCACCTCGAAGTGTTGTGCCAGTCCTCTAAGGACGGTCACTAAATCCATTCTTGTATCATCCACATTTGGTTCTGGTGAATTTACATTTTGTTCTGGTGGATTCACTGTTGGCGGAGCATCCACATTTGGTTCTGGTGGATTCACTGTTGGCGGAGCATCCACATTTGGTTCTGGTGGATTTACAGTTGGCGGATTCGCAGTTGGTGGCTGGACCTTTCGTGGTCGACCTCGAGGCATAATTCTAAAGACAAACAACGAGAACTAACCCTTATACTTTACCCCATATAACCCAAAAATCTTTAACATCAGATAAAATCAATAATTGGTACTACAGTACCCGTAAACATTACTCCATAAATCATATCATAATCTCAATAGATTTTCCGTCATCCATTTATCATCGTAGCATAACATGATCATGTTGGATAGCACATACCCAACGTGTATAGACTAATCAGATAAATCACAATCTCAACAAAACATCATAAAATACATCACAGACATCCACTCATGGTTTCCTATAGACCTCGAGTTTCAAAACCAACCTTACGTATCACAACCACGAACCGGAAAACACACCAACTAGCTCACCCTGTTGTAAACAAAGGCCAATGGTAATCTCAACTGTCAGTCACATAATCTCTACTAATGCAATCAACCATTTACGACACAAGCTCACGTTGCTGCAGTCAACGGCCCTTGTGGTTACCCACATGAGCTCACGCAGTTACAGTCAGCGGCCTTTGTGGCGGTGGACAAAAGCAGTGTGTCAATTGTAGTGACATCAAGATGGTTTTTAAATGATCTTTTTATCGTGGTTGTAATGACGTCAAGAAGGTTTTGAAAGACCTTTTCCATCATGAAACTATATCCTTAACACTTCCTCAAACGTTTACCGATCTTTATCAGATAAGCCAGATAACACATAGCAGATGAACATTCCTGGTTAGGGTGAGACACGCGTAGAGAGAGGATGGTGCTTATCTGTTTCTTTTCGAAAAGATCTTCTCGTTTTAAAACACGTTTTTCTCGTTTGAAACACGTTTGAAAATAAAAACCAGCTTGAGCAAAGTCCTACAAAGGGTAGAACTAGGCTCTGATACCATCTGTAACGCCCCGAAATCTTTTCGTCAAAATATCAGAGTTCTTCATTTTTGGGCGTTAAGAAAGAAAGGGGAAAAAGACGTACATGATATATAAAAGAAAGAAAATGAGGAGATAAGAAAAGAACATCGGTTTCAACCGATAAAAAGAAGTTTGAAACCTTACGCAGCGGAAAAAACATCAGGATCTTTTACAAAGATGAGAAATACAAATAACATTTTACAAAACGTGGAACATCATTTTACAACGAACAACATATCTTTAAAAAGATAAAACCGGAAGATGGACACAGCTGATAGGGCACCCCTCTCTCTACGCGTCAAGGTTCTCTTCTTCTCCTGTAGTGTGAGTACAGAATAAGGGGTGAGTGCGTTGAATACACTCGTGGGGATACTTTCCAAGTTCAAACATTCAATCATATAAAAGTTCGGTAAATAAATACATCACATAATGACACGTAGCTTAGAAATAGACCGAAGTCCCTTCGTAACACAGTTATGGACCAAAGTCCCTTCGTAGCATCACCATCGTAAAATAAACACAGAATATATCACAGCACGTAGAGTTCAACAATTTATCGGTCACAAAGACGATTATCGGTCACGCAGACAAATATCGGTCACACAGACGATTATCGGTCACACAGACAATTATCGGTCACAAAGACGATTATCGGTCACGCAGACGATTATCGGTCACACAGACGATTATCGGTCACACAGACAATTATCGGTCACAAAGACGATTATCGGTCACACAGACGATTATCGGTCACACAGACAATTATTGGTCACAAAAACGATTCATAACATACAATATCATAACAAAATCATCAATTATGGAAAACAATAAACATGTTGAGTTTAGAAGTTACCCCCACACACGACATATAATCACAACATTTAGTATTTCTCAATCATGCTTGGAATAGGGAAAACTGTAACCAAATAAAGGTTTAGAATGTACCCCCACCTCGTTCGGTGGTTACCACGTGAACAACGAGTATCGGCGGATCAGATTTCCCAAGCGAGTACCAAAGGATCCGATATCACAAGGCTCAACTCAATAAGTAGCCTACACAAGTTATGACGTTCCTTAGATCCCAAATAAAGTATAATTAAAGCTATAAACGTTCCCAGCGAAAGTACGATCGTTAACTATGCGGCGGATCGAGAGATCTAAAGATTGGAGTCCAAGAAATGAGAGGGTCAGATCTGCCCAATTGGCTGAGAAGATAGGAATTGAAATAAGGATCGCAACGCAAAAAGAATGAGCTCAATCGGAGTTCAAACGAGCTCGAACGGAGCATTTTAATTTTAGGGGTAAAACGGTAATTTTGGTCAAAGGGTTGACTTTGACCGGGCCCACGACCCTCGGTCAATGACGTCTCGTCGGCGATGACTCGAAACGGATGAACAACGGAAAGAAAACGAGGTTCGGATCGAAAACACGGCGTCGGGTGCGCGTCGGCACCCGACGGGTGCGCATGGGCGCGCACGGTGCGCGCGGCTTCCCGACACCCGACGGCTGCCGAGTTTTCTCGGCAGCTGCTGCACCCGGCGCACACCTGGTCGAGTTTTCTCGGCCAGGACCTTCCCAGCTTTCCCGACGGTGGCCTGCTCGAGCAGGCCACTCACCGGCGTCGCCCGGCGCGGCGGCGCCGCCTCCAGCCGCCACCACCTACCTCGCCGGATACCTCGCACCGCCGGCTACCACCTCCGGCCGTCCATTGCCGGATTCCGGCATGAATAGTTCCCGGAAACTTCGCCGCAAAACCCTTCGAAGTCACATTTTCCAAAATTCCAACTTCAACCAAAACTCCGGCCGGCGACTTCCCGTCGCCGGCGACCACTCCCAGTACCTCCGCCGCCGACTCCCCATCGCCGGCACCCCATTCCAGCCAAGCCCAACCACCAACCTAGCCTATACATACATGCATGCTTTAACACACACACACACATAACCATAGCTTGGCCGGCGGCCACCCGCCGCCGGCCACCACCACCAGCTCACTCTCTAAACTCCGACCGGCGACCCCAGTCGCCGGCAATCACCTCTCCAGCCCCCTACCCCAGCAGCTTCACTCACACACACACACACGTACAAAACAAACACACACACACATGCTCATCCTTGGCCGGCGGCCACCTGCCGCTGGCCACCACTCCGCCACCGTCGCCGGCGCATCACAGGCGCCGGCCTCCAAGTTCCACACGGCGGCGCCACCCGGCGCCGCCCCAACAGCATGCAAACACACTCACACACTAACACACCTACAAAAACACACACAAGCCCGATCCACATACATACACCACTGTTCCGGCCATGCGCCGCCACTCACGGGGGCGCCTCCACTCCGGTAGCTCCCCACCACTCTCCGGTGGCCTCGCTGGCCACTGTTCCGGCAAGAAAACGAGGAGAGAGAAAGAACTCAGAGAAGAGAGAAAGGGTGACGGGGTTAGGGTTTAGGGGCTGTTTTTCGCCGTTTTCCGGCGAACGAAAACTCGGATTTGAAATCCGAGACCTATCCTAGATTCGTCTCGTCGAGACGAACGTCGTGTGCGAAAATCGTCCGATTCCGACAACGTTGAATTTTCCGGCCACCGGCCGGCGGCGCCGCCGCCAGACAGAATATCGGAAATTAAAAGACGAGAAAGAAGGACTTACGTGTTTTCGTCGGGTTCGGCTCGATCGAAGAAACGGTGATTTTCGAGTCGAAACCACCTCTATTTATAGATTTTTCCGAAGTTACTATTCACCGAAAATATCCGGATCACTATTCATCAGTTGATTTTTCAACGTTACTATTCACGTAAATATCTTCGTTTCCATTCTCCGTAAATATCTTCCGATTTTCCGAAACTTCCGGTTTTGCCCCTTCCGTCGTCATTCGAGCTACGGGTCTCCGATTGACCCCTAGTTCGTTTCTATCTTCTCGTCTTTCCAAGACGCATCTTATGGTATGAAAATATTCTATATACCATGTCCATGAAAATTATCCGTCCAAGTCACGCGTTAAACACGTATCTGAAACGCACATAATAAATTAAACAGTTCAAAAATACGCACATAGTTATTAAGTCATGCGTTAAAATATTTAATTAATAAATTATGCTCATTTTGATCCGGGGCGCTACAGTCCAACAAGTAGCCTACACATTTACGGTGTTTCTTAGATCCTTAAAAACGTATAAATAAAGCTGTAAAAGTCTCCGGCGGAGAAATGATCGTTTAAACGCGCGACGGATTGAGGGATCTCAAAATTGGAATTTTGGAGAAAAGGCTGAAAGTCAAGTCTAAAGGGCTAAGATGATAGGAAATGAAATAAGGATCACAACGCAAAAAGAATGAGCTCAATCGGAGTTAAAACGAGCTCAAACGAAGCGTTTTAAGATTTGGGATTCCGGTTGACGCGCCCGCGCGCCCGCGCGAACAGGCTACCTAAACGGGCTTCCAGCTGCCGCCGACCGGCGAAACACCGGTCGCCGACCACATCCCCGGATTTCCCCCACTTCAGGCTACCAACTCCGACCAACGGCGACCACGACGGAGCCGCCTAACTCCGCAAAAACACCTGCAAAGACAGCCCGTCGCCCAGTTTCCGACGGTGGCCTGCTCGACCAGGCCACTTCCCGGCGCTACCTGGCGCGACGGCAGCGCCTCCTGCCGCCACCACCTACCTCGCCGGATACCTTGCACCGCCGGCTACCACCTACGGCCGTCCATCGCCGGATTCCGGCATGAATAGTGCCTGAAAATTACGCCGCAAACCCTTTGATACACAGTTTTTCCAAAAATTCAACACCAATCCAAAACTTCGGCCGGTGACTTCCCGTCGCCGGCGACCACCCTCCTGGCCTCCGGACACCGGCCGGCGACTCCCCAGTCGCTGGCAACTACCCAACTCCGGCCAACACACATACACAGCCATATATATATATATATATACACAACTCACGCTTACACACACACACGGTTACATCCACACACACCAACCCACTGCCTTGGCCGGCGGCCACCTGCCGCCGGCCACCACCCCAGTCGCCGGAAACCCTGGCCGGCGACCTCCAGTCGCCGGCCACCACCTGCAACCGCGCATGCACACATAAACAACCACACACACACACACTTCCAGCTTGGCCGGCGGCCACCTGCCGCCCGCCACCACCACCTGAGTCCTCGCCGGCGACCTCCCGTCGCCGGCCCACCGGTCACACACGGCGGCGCCACCCGGCGCCGCCCACAGCAGCTCCTCACACTCACACACACTCAAACACCTTCAAACACACACACTCATGCACGACACATACATATATGCTACTGTTCCGGCCCGGCGCCGAAACCCACGGCGGCGCCACCACTCCGGCAGCTCCCCACCACTCTCAGGTGGCCTCGCCGGCCACTGTTCCGGCAAGAAATGGTAGAGAGAGAAAGAGAAACGAAGAGAGAGAAAGGGTGGTGAGGGTTAGGGTTTGCGGCTGTTTTTCGCCGTTTTCCGGCGAACGAGAAATCGGATTTGAAATCCGAGACCTATCCTAGATTCGTCTCGTCGAGACGAACGTCGTGTGCGAAAATCGTCCGATTCCGACAACTTTGAATTTTCTGGCCACCGGCCGGCGATGGCCCGCCGGAGACAGAAACTCAGAAAAAGAGAGAGGAGAGAGGGACTTACTCATTTTCGTCGCTTTCGGCTCGTTCGGAAAAATGGTGAAAAATGAATTGGAGGAGTCTCTATTTATAGAAATCCGGAAAGTTACTATTCACCGAAAATATCTCAGTCACTATTCATCGATTGACTTTTCCGAGTTACTATTCACATAAATATCTTCGTTTCCATTCTCCGTAAATATCTTCCGATTTTCCGGATCTTCGGTTTTTTTACCCTTTTCGTCGTCGTTCGAGCTACGGGTCTCCGATTGACCCCTAGTTCGTTTCTATCTTTTCGTCTTTCCAAGACGCATCTTATGGTATGAAAATATTCTATATACCATGTCCACAAAAATTATCCGTCCAAGTCACGCGTTAAACACGTATATGAAACGCACGTAATAAATTAAACAGTTAAATCATACGCACATAATTATTAAATCATAGGTTAAAATATTTAATTAATTAATTATGCTCATTTTGATCCGAGGCGCTACAATGACTCTCTACTCAAGAAGCAATGTGGAGAATTTTTGAATTCAATTTATATGAAATATTTTCAATAGTTATGAACTTCCAATTACATCTACCCAACCAACAAAGTGTAACTTATTGAGCAAATCAATATTCAGAAAATGTTTTGACATGAGACTATACCTGAGTATTGCAATGTGTAGTATAAGTGAATAATATTACATATGGTATAAATAAAGAAAATGTTGGAAGCCAAGAAAGAAATGGGAATTTTTTTGTTTTTTTAGATTAGTTTTTTTTTCAGATTTATATAATATTAAACTTCTTTTTTAAAAATCACAATATGAACATATTTCTATATTTTATTATAATTTTTTAATGTCTGCATAAAAATGATTATAATATCAATTACTATTTCTAAAAAAGTTATATCCATATTATGTAACAATATTTTTTTCATTTCCTTAAACAATAACAACATCAAAATTCGTCCTTCACGTGCAACACACGTGCTCTTTACTAGTATATATATATATATACACACACACTTGTATTTCATGGGCAAGCTAGTGTTTCACTGGAGTGCAGCGTGCTGGGCATTCACTACTGGGCTTTCTTCACAAACATTGGATCATCTACTGTGATTTGTTGATCCAATGTGTACCATTTACTCACGTTTTCGACCTGAAACTAGTCATCGCTTTGTTCTTTGGCCTTGTTTATCCTTCATCTCCAAAATTGCTCCAAAATCACTAGATAAATCAAGAAAATATACAGTTGGCACAGAGTGATGATACGTAGAAAAATGCTCCAAAATCACTAGATAAATCAAGAAAATATACAGTTGGCACAGAGTGATGATACGTAGAAAAATATCAAGTGCAAACATATAAAATGCATTAGAACTACATTTTAAACCAATTAAAATATGCATATTTTTCTAGCTATCAATCCATATGCACGTGGTTTTATTTTTATATTGTTCATTGTTTTATGTTTAGGTCTTTCATTAATTTTTGAAGTATCGCTTTTGTTTTTTGCATATTATTGTTTTCGACATATTCAATAGCTTATGAATGAATAATTTATAGTAAAAGTACTCTAATAATTCTATTTCATCATTATACATATAATATTTATTATTTTAGTTGATGTCTCTTGAAACCAAAAGTTCAAAGTTGTGTACTAGTCAAATCTTAGCTTACATTATTCTTTCCATGGCACTGAAATTCTTTATATCTTATTTTTTGTTGCTTTTGTAGTCTAACATCATCATCACTAGAAATTTGAATTTCGTAATCATCTTTATTGTCTTCTTTGTTGTTTTGTGAGAAAATATCAGATTTCATCTCTGAAATTCAAAGTAGTACTCTTTTAAGTATTCAAAATTTAAGGGTTAGTATCCGAAAGTACCACATCCTTATAAGTTGTACTCTTAAATATTCAAAATTCACCAAATTTGGTCCAAATTTGATGACTTTTGAATACTTAGTGGACTACTTATAATGAAGTGATATTTTGGGGTACTAACCCTTGAGATAAGGTCTAACTCCAAGGACGCAACAAACTACTAAATATAGTAATCAAAATAAGATTTGTTTTTAGTCTTTTGAATTGAAAGATACCATAAAGAACTTGAAATTTGTAGTAGCAAATCTATTATTGAATTGTTGATTTTTGGATTGATATGAATTGGAAATCCATCAGTTTAGATTCTGAACTAATTATTGAGTGAATTATGATGAAGTTTAAATACACTCTGATTTGGAGAAAAAATCATTTTTGGTCATACCTAGATGCGGTGTCCGATTTTTGGTCATGTTAATTTTCGATTAACAATTTTAGTCATATAATTGAAATTTTTGTTCAATTTTAGTCATTTTTCTGCCGAAATATGTATTTTTTGGTCAATTTGACACACACTCGGCCCCAATTCCATGCTTTTGGTCAATTAACGGTTACATGACTGTTTTTTTCATATAGCTTCTTTGACATCTTCAGAGCTTTGATCTTGTTGCCTCTCATACTTATGTATTCTTTAACTAGGGACTAGGGGTCAATCTCATATACTTGTGATGGCAAAAACTTGTGTCCCCCCACTACAAGAAAAAAGGGCTACGACAAGTGTTTTTAACCCTTGTCGTAGCCATATTCAAACCGTTGTCGTAGCTGGTGTTGTCGTAGACTCTGAAAAAATCCGCTTATAGACAACGGTTTTTAACCGTTGTCGTAGCCATATAAAAACCGTTGTCGTAGATCGTAGTGTTGAAAAAAACCGTTGTCGTAGCCATATAATAACCGTTGTCATAGATCGTAATATCTAAAAAATTGTTGTCGTAGTGTCTATGACAACGGTTAATAACCGTTGTCATAGCCATATTAATAAATTAAATGATATTTTGCCACATCATCTCACACGTCATCCTAGGGATGACACGTCATCATAAGGATGACATCATCAGTGAAATCATCATGATCAATATTATGCATTGTGTGAGATTCGAACCCGGGTGGCCCGGTGGTACTCTAACCACTAGACCATTGATGCCTCATATGATAATGTCTTGCATATTTTTCTTTTATAATATATTTTTGATATTTTTCAATTTTCTATTATTACATATTTTTTTGTTAACTTTAAAGTACCATTACTTATTAATATAAGTAATTGATTTCCAATTTTGATATATTAATATATATATAAATAATTGAATGATTAATGACTATATTAATAATAATTAATATATTTTGCAAATTAATATATGTATATTAATAATTAATATATTTTTCAAATTATATTTATAATTAATATATTTATAAAATTAATAATCTGTAGTACATATTTTCTAAAATTTCTTTATAATGAAATAAAATTTAATTCTCAAAATTAGTTTATTTCATTAATTTAATTCAACAATATATAGCATTTCTTTGTTAACTTTTATAAAGTACCATTACTTATTAATATAAGTAATTGATTTCCAATTTTGATAGATTAATATATATATATATAATTGGAAGATTAATGACTATAATAATAATAATTAATATAATTTTCAAATTATATATATAATGAATATATTTATAAAATTAATATATTTTTCAAATTAATATATGTATATTAATAATGCATATATTTTTCAAATTATATATATAATTAATATATTTATAAAATCAATATATTTTTCAAATTATATTTACAATTAATAAATTTATATAATTAATGTATTTTTCAAATAATATATTTATAAAATTAATAATTTGTTGTAAATATTTTTTAAATTTTATTTATAATGAAATAAAATTTAATTCTCAAAATTAGTTTATTTCATTAATTTAATTCAACAATATATAGCATATATTTCTTCTTTCATTAATTTAAAAATATATATATTTTAATATTTGATTTTTTTTAAAATTAATTAAATTAGTCTATGACAACGCTTTTACGATGCTACGACAACATTAGAAAACAACCCTTGTCTTAATTACCTACAACAACACATCTACGACAACGACAAGTTAAAACCGTTGTCTATGAGAGAATTTTTCGGGCTACGACAACGGTAGGTTGAAAACCGTTGTCTATGAGAGAATTTTTTGGGCTACGACAACGGTTTCGACAACGGTTGCTAAAAAACCCTTGTCTATGAGAGAAGTTTTTGAGCTACGACAACGGTTTTATCTACGACAACGGAATTTTAGACTACGACAATGGTTTTTAGCAAAAACACATGTCGTAGGGGTGTTGTCTATGAGAGAATTTCTTGTAGTGCCCGAGCAGTGGTGGACCCAGGTTTTCAACTCAAGGGGTCCAAGTTTACTAATAAAAATAAATATAGTAATTCTAAACTAAGAGATTACATTTATCACGATATCAATAAAGTTTTTATATTAAATTATATTCCCTCCATTCAAAATAAGTGACGTCATTTTGGAGTTTTTGTTAGGAACATAAAAATTGGACAGATATATCTTTTACTAATCAATTCCTTAAAAGAAATATTAATAAGGATAATTTGGAAATAAAATTGCATAAAAGTCTATAAAGACACTTAATTTCAAAAAAAAATTAAACTTTAGAACGATAGTTATTTTGAAACGGAGTAAGTATTACATTATAACATTACATATACAATTTAAGGGACAATATATCAACAATCATGAAGAAGAAGAAAAAAAGCAAGAAATTGATATAAAGATAACAACACTTTACCTTGAAATTAGATGGAGAAATAATTGTGAGATGAGAAAATTAAGGTTTATAACATGTGAAAAAAGAATGAGAAAATTATGATTGAGGAAAAGAAGAAGACACACACTCACACCGTCAAGACTCTTCTTTAATTGATACTATTTATATTTTTTTTGCAATTTTTTAATTAAAATAATAAAATTACCATATTACCCCTACTATTTTGGCAAAATTTCAGGGGGCCCAGTGCCCCCTCTGGCCCTAGTGCAGCTCTGCCTTTGTCCCCAAGATACAGATCTATACGGATCTTAGATCCGTGCCCCCAGTCCTACCTAATGTGTGGGTCGCTCCCACACGCACTACGCACGGTCATACCATAGTTTGTGTGCACCGCGCGCGCACCTTATTGTATTCTATGAAGGAAGGTATTATGTTTATACTCTTGAGGTATCACACATTTATTCTTAAAGTATTAGTGCAGAAACAATGTTGTTTTCTTTTTTTTCCTTTTTTTTTTTCTCTATACTTCTTCTTC
The DNA here is from genome assembly GCA_954870855.1 of Scutellaria minor. NCBI lineage: Eukaryota > Viridiplantae > Streptophyta > Magnoliopsida > Lamiales > Lamiaceae > Scutellaria > Scutellaria minor. The sequence continues at coordinate 16,183,038 of OX940729.1, read as the reverse complement.
TTAATCTATTTTCTTATCCATTTATTATTCTTCTTATTTTTTTTGTACATTCTTCTTCTTCTTCTTCTTCTTCTTCTTCTTCTTCTTTTTCTTCTTATTCTTCTTATTTTTATATTTACCTTTAATGCATCACATATTTTTAATAACATTTAGTTAACATAAGTATTAATGATTATGCTACAAGGTAGTATATACTTACTCTAAAGTTATTACAATTGAGATGATCAGTTAGATAATTAATTATGCAAAAGTGTTTTTGTTACATGTAATACATGAAGATATTAATTGAATGCACCTTTACGTATACCTCACATAAATACCTTTAAAGTTTTATATACATACCTTTAAGGTATAAATGTTTATACTGTAAGGTATTACATATGTACACGTTTAATATATTACATATTTACCTTTAAGGTATTAAAATGTATAGTATAAGGTATTACATATTTACCTTTAAGGTATTAATGTTTATAGTATAAAATATTGCATATGCACTTTTAATGTATTATATATTTACCTTTAAGGTATTAATGTTTATAGTATAAGGTATTACACACGCGCATATTTAAGGTATTATATATTTACCTTTAAGGTAATAATGTTTATAGTATTATGTTATTACATATTTACCTTTGAGGTATTAATGCATATAATATAAGGTAACATATAACATATTTACTCTTAAGGTATTAGTTGTTTATTCAGTGAAAGATATTAGTTGCATACTCTTAAGGTATCACTTGCATACTTTTAGGTATCACTTGTATACTGTAAAGTGAGTTTGAAATCTTAAAATTTCAAATACATGATTTTTATCATCTTCTTTCCCAAAATTTCTGCAAATTCTAGCAATATAATCTAACAATGTCAATAGTATTGGGGTACTCAAATTTGTGGTATAAAGATGAAAACAACATCACAATTAGCAACTGCAAATTAGAGAGAGAGGGGGACAGAGAGAGAGAGATGGCTCTAGAAGTTGTCTCTTTTTTCTAAACTTCCCACTATATTTCCAACTAATTCGAAATCCACCCCCAAAACTACATGAAAAGCTCTGACACATCTTCAAGCTCCCACAACCCATTATCAACAAAATCAAAGGGGAAATTTTCATCGGATTTTATCTCGACAGTGTTGTAATCTGTGTTTTGAAATCCAAACTCGTCATCAAAAGTTTTGAGAACATGCCTGATGACTGAGTTTATGTCGTTGTCTTCTTCGGTGTGGTGGTGATGGGCCTGCTCCACCACCGTGGACGGTGACGATTCAAAGTCGAGGGTGACGATTGTTCACTAATTTCTTTTAGCTACTCCCGTAAGTGTACGGTGTAGGGTGTAGAAGTGGTGAGCAAGGTCGATCCCACAGAGACGGACTATCTAGGCAATAACTAACTACTCAAATTCAGTTTTCAACTTTATCTAGGAAAATCAAATCACCCCGATCGCAGATTAATTCAATAGAAAAGTAACTACGCAGATAAATTCACTCAAGAATAACAGATATCTAAGACAGGTTCTAGGACATGCTTTTATCTAATTCTCATCAAAAAATCACTTTAATCAATTCAAGTTCATTAATCAATCATCCTATATGAGCAATCACATATGTCGAATTAACAGCTCTCCTGAGTCAGTTAACCGGTTGATTATTATGCCACCAGAGGTATCCCTACTCAATCTGATTGAAACATAACAACTCCCAAAAGCACCTAAGATTGATTTCTCATCACATAAATTTCTTAATCTCCTGATCTAAGTCATTTTATGTATCATGTGTTTATTCTTCCATAATTAAATTTCATCTCCTGAATTTTGATCTAATTACTAAAACATGTTCAATTACTGGCCACATAACCAAACAAGCAATCAACACATAAACACACAAATAGGATAAATGATCATGAACATTGAATTGAAATTAAAGATCCATCAAGATTCAATCAGATTACTAACAAGCCCTGGAAACCCTAGAAAATTAGCTAGACATGATTATAAACAAACTCATAAACAAGATTGAAAATATCATATCTACTAATATTCAACAAAAGAAGAAAAGATAAGAAAACTCTATTAGACGATCTCACGATTCCTCGATCTCTTGAATTCTTCTTCAAATCCTCTCGATGCTTCTCATACTCTCGTGTTTCTCTCTATGAATTTCTCTCTCCCTCTCTCTGAATTTTTTCTCTCTTTGACCCATATTGAGTATTTATATGGCTTTGGGAATCTTCCAAGTGAAGTAAAAGGTGAAAACACTCCAAGAAAACCAAAACTGTACGAGTTCCTGTTCACCCGGGAATGGTCGTGCCCCACAGCACGGTCGACCGTGCCCTCCCAAGAGGTTATTGGCATTTTCACGAAGTTGACCGTGCCCCACAGCACGGTCGTGCCCCGTCACTGCACAATGGCGCACGGTCGTGCTACACCAACTCTTCCACGTGATCTTGTATTTCACTTCTATTCTTCCTCGTTTTTCCGTGATTTCTTCCTTGATCATCAATTACACTTGAAACTTGCACTTTTCTCATCAAAATCATGAAACTAAGCACAAACACATCAAATGCAACTTATACAAAATAATATCAGAAATCACCATAAAAACGTATTTAAACATATTCAAATGAATACATAAACATACGCAAAAATATGTGAAAAACGACACTTTTTAACGATAAAGGAGGAGGGTTCTTGTTGTAGAAGAAGAAACGGAGAAGAGTAGAGCAATGGAGGAAGAAAAATAAAAGAAAGAGGAGAAGAAAGGGAGAAAAGCGGAGAAGAAGAAATAAAAGAAGGTGAGAAAAGCGGAGAAAAAAAACAGTGTGAAGAATGAGAAAATTAGAGAGAAAAAAAAAGAAAATATATATATAATAATTGGATGAAGCGGGTCAGGTTGGGGGTATGGATCTTAATCCGTGCCATAGGAGCATAAGAGAGCTCCTCAACTAGGAAAATAATACAAAAATAATTGACACTTCTGAAAAAAAATTGACACATATAAACGTAAATCAGGTGAATGTGTATCACTCGTTGGAAATTGATAGGAAAATATAAATTCTGGAGAAAAAATGATTGAAATTGGATAAAATTTTCAAATATATGACTAAAATTGATAATCATAAATTAATAGGACTAAAATCGGACACTGCCTCTAGAACATGACTAAATATGAATTTTCCCATCTGATTTGTATAAATTTAATGTACATTCATTTAAAGTCACTCATCTAAACACACCGGAAGGTCGATATGAAGTAGTTTAATGTGTCCTGGGAAGAGATGATCGAGTTGATATCTGGGGTGTATGTAAACGACATAACACTAGTTATTTAATAAAACCATACTTGGGTCACACCAATACCTGAAAGTTTCGTTTTTATTTCTACATATAATACATTTTTATTTCTACATTTTCTTAGAAGTATTTCCTAATTAGATATTTCTACGAAAAGAAGATAAATAAAAACACTTTTTTAGACCGATGTAACATCCATCTTTACTGGAATTGTTTTATTTTGATGCCTCATTTTTCATTAAGCAAACACAAAATGTGTTTTCACATTTTCACATACAGGATCAAATATAATAGTCATTAATAATTAAAAAGTTGTTTAGAGATATAGTTTGATGACAAACGAAATGATTTGCAATCATGTTGGGGGTTAGCTAGTTGGTGGCAACTTAGAGGGATCCTTTTGTTATCACTAAACTAGTAAAATATAAGTTTAGAATTGAGTTTTAAAAATAAGTAATTAAAAAAAATTAAAAGCTGATAAAAGGAAAGAAAATGTATACCTTTAGAAAATATACTAGACTATATATTAATGGCAAAAACTCATGTGAAACCGTCGCACCGTCGACCGTTGCACATGTGCAACCGTTGCACTTATAGCACAAAAAGACATTTAGAGCTGTAAAGGCATACTTGAATTGTCACGCCCCGGTTTCTTTTCATAAAATATCAGAGTTTATTCTTGTGGGCATGAAGAAAGAAGGAGGTTAAGACGTGCATGATATAAAACAGAAACAAGATAAGAGACGAGCACCAGAAAAAAAAATGAGATAAGGGACGAACTCATACACAGAAAAGGGGTAGGAGACGAGGAAGAATATAGCAAGGGACGAACAGAATCATTTCATACAATCAATCGGATTCAACCTCTTCGAGGTATATCCATGAAGTCGGACAATCTCTTCGAGGTATATCCGTGCCAATTTATCCAGTCCAAAAGTCATCTTGATTAGCAAGAAGTGGGCAGACTTTGTTAATCTGTCAACTATCACCCACACAACATGGTTTCCTCGTCTGGTACTCGGCAAACCAACCACAAAATCCATGGTTATGTGTTCCCACTTCCACTCCGATATCTCCAAAGGAGTTAGCATCCCTGTCGGTCGTTGATGTTCTGCTTTCACTTGTTGATAAGTGAGACACCTCTTAACATACCATCTTATGTTTTTCTTCATGTTTCTCCACCAAAAATTATTCTTTAAATCCCGGTACATCTTTGTACCCCCGAGATGTGCAGATATTGGTATGTAGTGTGCCTCTCTGAGAATCTCTTCTCTTAATCTCTCATCCTTGGGCATACACAATCTTCCTCTGAAAGTGAGAGCTCTATCAGATGCTAAAGAAAAATCTTCAGTTTTTCCATTGTCCACATGGGCTTTCATCTTTATTAGAAAACCATCTTTCTTCTGTGCTTCAATAATTTGATCACGCAGGGTGGGCTTCACAAGTAGTGCTGTCATCCTAGCTTTAATGTTGTTTGGAGGTGTGATTATCTCCAGCCTTAGCTTTGATATTTCCTCAATCAATTGATGCTGATTGGTGATCATAGATGTCACCATCCCTTTTCCTTTTCGACTAAGGGCATCCGCCACCACATTTGCTTTTCCTGGATGGTAGTGGATCGTAAGATCGTAATCTTTTACTAATTCCAACCATCTTCGTTGTCTCATGTTGAGCTCCTTCTGTTCAAAGAAATACTTCAAACTTTTATGGTCCGTATAGATCTCACATTTTCCACCGTAGAGATAATGTCTCCATATCTTGAGAGCATGAACCACCGCTGCTAGCTCTAAGTTATGAGTTGGATAGTTTTGTTCGTGAATCTTCAATTGGCGTGATGCGTATGCCACCACTTTCCCTTCTTGCATCAAGACACACCCCAAACCTTGTTTGGATGCGTCACTGTAAATCACGAACTCTTTGGTTGCGTCTGGAACTATCAAGACTGGTGCCTCCGTCAGTCTCTTCTTTAGTTCCCGAAAACTGCGCTCGCATTGCCCACTCCATTGAAACTTCGTGTCCTTCCTGGTTAAACGGGTTATAGGAGCAGCAATCTTTGAGAATCCTTCTATGAATCTTCAGTAATAGCCAGCTAAACCAATAAAACTTTGTACTTTCTTGACATTGGTTGGGGTCTCCCATTTGCTGACCGCTTCCACTTTTTCAGGATCTACTTCAATTCCTTGGGATGAGACAATGTGGCCAAGGAAACCTACTTTGTCCATCCAAAACTCGCACTTCTTGTATTTTGCATAGAGCTTCTCTTTACGCAAAACTTCTAATGTGATTCTGAGATGTTGTTCATGGTGCATTCTATCACATGAATAGATAAGAATGTCATCAATGAACACTATGACAAAGAGATCAAGATAGGAATGGAAGATACGATTCATCAAATTCATAAAGACAGCTGGAGCGTTGCTGAGACCAAATGGCATCACTACAAACTCGTAATGGCCATATCTTGTCCTAAATGCTGTCTTGGGTATATCGGTGTCCTTGACTTTCATCTGGTGATATCCAGATCTTAAGTCAATCTTTGAAAATACACTGGCATCTCATAACTGATCGAAAAGATCTTCAATTCGAGGTAGTGGATACTTATTCTTTATGGTTCGTTTATTCAGCTCTCGATAATCTATACACATTCGAAAACTGTCATTCTTCTTTTTCACAAATAACACTGGAGTTCCCCAAGGCGACATGCTTGGTCTAATGAAGCCTTTGTCCAATAGCTCTTGTAATTGGACCTTGAATTCTTGTAACTCTTTCGATGCCATCCGATATGGGGCTTTTGATATTGGCGTTGATCCAGGTACAAGATCAATCTCAAAAGCTACCTGTCTATCGGGCGGAGGGCCGGGTAGATCTTCCGGGAAGACATCCAAAAATTCCTTTATTACCGGTATCTCCTCGATAAGTTTCCTGTCTCGTTCCAAATTTACCATGTTAACCAACCAGGCTTCGCAATTCCATTTGCTAAGCATCTCGGTTGTTTTCATGGCTATGATAAATCTCGAGTCTCTTCTAACTCGGGTTCCGTGGAACGTAAACTCTGGTTTCCCAGGTGCTTGAAAGTCAATCTCTCTAGCACGGCATCTGATTACTGCATGGTTGGACTCTAACCAGTCCATTCCTAGAATTACATCACAATCTTTCATTTCCAAGGCATGGAGATCCGCCAGAAGAATCCTATCCTCGAAAGCAATCTTAAGGTGATGGTATAAATTTTTTATGGTGATCGTCTTTCCCGAAGATATTTTAACTTCTAGGGTTCGAGCGACTATCCTACCGTCCTCATGCTTTAGTAGTTTACAAAAGTTGGTAGATATAAAAGAATGTGTCGCTCCAATATCAAAAAGGATGAGAGCAGGTATATTACATACTGATAACATACCTGTCATCGTCTCAGCTTCCTCATCGGCTTCTGAGCAGGTGAGAGCAAAGGCTCATGCTTTGCCTGCCACTGGTCTAGAATTCGGGGCTGTAGCTAGCAAATTCTTTATCTTCCAGCAGTTAACCGCAATGTGCCCCGGTGCCCCACAGGTGAAGCAATTCCGGGTTTCTTGCTGGCATTGTCCCACATGTACCTTTTAACACCTAGGGCACGAGTTTCCAATTCTAGGAGTGGGAAGAAGAGAAGCATTGTTTACCCTAGCGTTAACTGTTCTTGGAAACTTATTTTGGGCTGAATTCTGGTTTGGCCCCGTCCACGACCTCTTTAGAGGTACTGGGAAGGCTTTCTTAGGGAGTATCACATCCAAGCCTAACCGGGAGGCAATCCCTTGTGCCCTTTCAAGAACGGTTGCATACGTCATTTCCCCTTGCGCTGCCAGTATAGATCCAATTTCTGAACGAAGCCCTTTTTCAAACCTTTGGGTCTTCTTAATATCAGTATCCACCATATGTGGAGCATATCGGCTTAAATGATTGAATTGTTGCTCATACTCTCCTACTGTCAGACTCCCTTGTCGGAGATGTAAAAATTTTGTTTCCTTCTTGTCCCTGTATGATTGAGGAATGAAATGGCGAGAAACTACCCTCTTGAATTCTTCCCAATTCATTTTTTCCCTCCGAGCGGGTAGCAAGGTTCGCTCGTACGAGTCCCACCAATGACTCGCCTCCTCGGTAAGCTGAAAAATTGCACAGGAGACCTTCTGCTCCTGAGTACATGTCAGGTGCCTAAATAAATGGTCGAGTGCTCTCAACCACTCTTCCGCCTCAGTAGGTTCTCCTTTTCCATTAAACATCGGCGGGTTAAATCGCCGAAATTGTTCATATATGAGGTTAGGGTTTGGTCTAGCTGGTTGGGGGTTAGCTTGATTTTCTTCAAAATGTCGGGCCAGTCCTCTCAGTACCGAAGCTATATTCCTACATTCATGTTTTCTCCTCTTTCTGGCTGATTAGTCATTTGTGGTTGTTCCTTTCGAGGTCTTCCTCTAGACATGTTTCTATTAAATTACACACATATATATATCTTCATGATTCACAACAAGATATAAATAAAGTAAGTAAACACAATATGCAAGGGGAGATATAAACGTGTATCCCACGACCCAAAAAGGATTACACAGATGTATATATATATCTATACACTATGATAGCCTTTATATCATGTCAAAAGGATTATGTACACTATCTACATGATAATAGAAGCTATCGTTTACATATCACAAGATGTATCTTTCCTAGTCTATATACACAAAACATCAACCACTCTCCTAACACCTATGCATCAGCAGCCGGAGGTGCCTGTGGTGCCCTATCCATCTGTCACCAGCCCCTGGATCATTTATCTCAAGGTCCTCCTCTGGATCCTCCTCAGGATCATCCTCCTCAGACTCCGAGCTACTACTCGATGGATCATAAGGACTCGGCTTAGGGATAGTAGGAAGACCATGTCGTCCCCATAATTCTAACATTTTTCTTGTTACATTTCCAAAATTTATGACCGGTGTAAGCTCTGCTAACGAGTACACTAACTCATCACGATACACTTGTCGTGCTCTAGGCTCCCACTCCAGTGGCATGGTGTGAATCAAATGTAAGCAAGCTTGCACCCCACTAATCCTACCCCCTACTCCCTCTATCTTTCTCCAACAATGTACAACTTGGCCACATACTCCCCAACTGACCCGTCCCCCATGACTCGGCTCTCGAAAAAGCATCGTCTAAGTCTCTCCTCTCGGGTTTCTAAGGGATGTGGTACCCACATTCTAGCTGTAAATCTTATCTTATTCATCTGTCAAGTGAAAATTACATAAAATTCTATCAACCTATATCCATAATCCACCTCCTCAAAATCTCAGCAATTTACATCATACTGATACACTTCTTTGATCAAATTTCCATTATCAGAGAGATACACCTATGGAGAGATGATGGTGCTTATCCATTCTTTTTCCAAAACAATTTCACATTTCAAAAACACATTCTTTTCATTTCAAAATAATTCAGAGCTAAACACAGCTCTGATACCACCTGTCACGCCGCAGTTTCTTTTCATAAAATATCAGAGTTTATCCTTGTGGGCGTGAAGAAAGAAGGAGGTTAAGACGTGCATGATATAAAACAGAAACAAGATAAGAGACGAGCACCAGAAAAAAAATAAGATAAGGGACGAACTCATACACAGAAAAGGGGTAGGAGATGAGGAAAAATATAGCAAGGGACGAACAGAATCATTTCATACAATCAATCGGATTCAACCGATTACCAAACACTCGCAGCGGAAATAACATCAGGATCACCATTATTCACATCATGTACAGAATCATACTACACCACACAAGAGTTTACAAAATCTCTGTTTAACTGTTGGGTGGAAACCATTTCAACATATAAAAACCAGATAAGACAGCGTCTGTAGCGCCCCCGATCAAAACGAGCATAATTGATTAATTAAATATTTAACACATGACTTAATAAGTATGTGCGTTTAATTTGACTGTTTAATTTATTACGTGCGTTTCAGACACGTGTTTAATGCACGCTTTAGATGAGTAATTTTCTTGGACATGGTATATAAAATATTTCTATACCATTAGATGTGTATCGAGAAGACGAGAAGATAGAAACGAAATAGAGGTCGATCGGAGACTTGTAGCTCGAACGGCGATGAAAAGGACAAATCACGGAGTTTCGGAAAAGAAAATCGGAAGATATTTCCGGTGAATAGTAAACGGAGAATTTTCAACTGATGAACAGTGAAATGGGATATTTTGGATGAATAGTGATTCGGATATTTTCGATGAATAGTAACTTTTCGGATTTCTATAAATAGGGGCTCCTCCGATTCAATTATCACCATTTTACCGAACGAGCCAAAAACGATGAAAACCTGTGAGTCTCTCTCTCCTCTCTCTCTCTTTTCGGTTTTTTACCTCCGGCGCACCGCCGCCGGAGCTGCCGCCGCCGGAAAATCCAATGTTGTTGGTTTCGGCCGATTTTCACACACGACGTAGCTCTTGTAGAGACGAGTCTAGGATAGCTTCTGGATTTTAATTCTGATTTCTCATTCGCCGGTAAACGGCATGCACGGGTGTGCGCTGGGCACGCACGTCGGGAGCGAACGACGGGTACCAGGCGCGTACGGCGCCGGGTCCGTGCATGCCGACGCGCACGCAACGCAGTGTTTTTGATACAAACTTTGTTTTTTCCGCCGATCATCTTTTTCGAGTCATCGCCGACGAGACGCCATTGACCAAGGGTCGTGGGCCCGGTCAAAGTCAACCCTTTGACCAAAATTACCATTTTACCCCTAAACCTAAAATTCTCCGTTTGAGCTCGTTTTAACTGTCACGCCCCGAAACTTAACCATATTTTATTGCAAAAGATTAATAAATTTAGGAAAAACATTTTTAAGTTATCAGAGTATCTCCGACAGGCGTGCAGGAAAGAAGAAAAAAAAAAGAAAAAAAGAAAAGAGAAACGAAGATGATATATATATATATCAAACTTTGAAAGTTAACTATATACAGCAGCGGATTCTATAAAGAAAAACGTGTTTAAACCAAAATGAAAACGTAAGCATACGTTGTTCTGAAACAGTTATCAAACATCATAACAAAATATCGAAATAACGAAAGAAGTCTTTAGCAGACAGGGCACATCTCTCCCTTCAACTTCTCCCAACAAAATCATCACCTGTACGAACACGTAGACGGGGTGAGTGCATAGAAATACACCCCGTGGAGGTAAATTCATAAATTAACATAAAACTTTAAATCAGATAAGCAGTTAATCACAGCAATTATAATGCACATCACGTAAATGATGTGGGCGCAGGTATATCCCGCCTTACCCCACCACCTTATCCTCCTGGTGATTATTTGGTCAGGGGGACTTCACCAATCCTCCGTTTTCCTGTTAGGACTTAATCCCAACATGTCTTCCCAAAGACCGTGCACATGAACACATATCTTAATCCCAACAAAGGATTTAACTCACAGCACGTAAACAAAGCACTTATAACGGACAAGTATAACAGTTAATAGCATGATGTTATTATCGACCATATTTCATACTCAAAGTCTCAAATCGTAAATCATATAACATTTATCATCATATCATAACTTATCGAAAACCCTAGCATGCGACTATACAGGATAAACGTAAAGTTAAACGTTAATTCAGAAATTACCCCCACCTCAGCCTGGGCGGTGCGATTAACACGTTCTTTTCCTTTTAGTTCGATGATGAGTTCGATGCGTTTGGGCCTACAAACACACAACGTAAAATTATTAGATTATGTAATTATTTAAGCATTTATAATTAAATGCTCGAAAGAAACGACGAATTGAAAACAGAACATAACTCGACCCTACTAGGTCCAAAAATATAGAGGATTCAAAAAGGAAGGTTTAGAGACGAGAACAGATTAAAACAGATAAGAAACGAAGCTAAACGAAGCATTATAGGGTTTGGAGGGTCTGAGGGGTAAAACTGTAATTACAGATAACGTTTGGGGTCGAAACGAGGTTCCAGGAATCTGGAGGGGTCGAATAGCAATATCGGAAAGTCTTGGGGTGAACATCCAAGTCTTGAGAAGTTTTGGGGGTGGAAATATAATTTCCAAAACTTCAAGGACCAAAATGTAGATGCTAGAAGGTTAAGGACCAAATTGAAAATCAACACAACTTTGAGGAATTGCAAAGAAGCCCCTAGAGAATATCTAATTCTCAAAACCCACCCCAACCCCCAAACCACCCCTGCTCCCGCCACCTCCACTGCCAAACCCAGATTCCGGCGCCGGCGGCCCCTGCCGCCGGCGAACCTTGCCCCAACATACTCCTCATCGCCGGCGCACCGAGCGCCGGCCTTCTTCCGACCACGGCGGCGCTTAGAAAGCCGCCGCCAAACACCACCTCACCACCACCCAAAACATCCAAACACAGCCCCATCTCAACTCCAACACCAACCATCGCCGGCGCTCCTTGCGCCGGCCAATTATCCCCACGGTGGCACTGCATGCGCCGCCTCCACCGCCGGTCCAGAGGGAAAAAAAGAGAGAGAGAGCTGCGCGAGAGAGAGATGATCGGGGAGAGAGAGAGAGTGAGGTGAGGAGAGAGAAAGTGACATGCAGAAACTTTGACCGGCCACCACCGGAGCTTGGCCGGTCCGATCAACGATCCGAGCCCAGAATTGAGACGGGCTCGGCGAGAACTTCACTTTAGGCTCAAGAATCGCCTCGATCGGTGGCCGGATGGCCGAGAATGAAGAGAGAAAAAATGAGGGTTTTCTAGAGAGAGAAAGCCGTGTCTTCTCCGGCGAATTGCCGGCGAACGCGGTGGCGGATGATGATTCCGAGCCCGGGGTTGGAACGGGCTCGGCAAGGGCTTCAAGATGGTATAGGTTTCGATACATATCGGTCGGAAAGAAAATTCCGACGACGGTGGTCGCCGGCGGCGGTGGCGGCACTCCGGCCAGCCGGTCGCCGGAAAACTTAGAGAGAAGGAGGAGCTTGACATTTATTACCTTATGTTAAACTTACTGTATGGTTTTTACTTAAGTTAGAAATTGAGTTATATACTTTGCTTAATTAAATCATTAAACTTATTATAATCTTAAACTTTATATTAAACTTTCTTATGATATTAATTAATTTGGGATATCAAACGAACTCCGATTTGATCCATTCTTTTTGCGTTTTGTTCGATTTTTTGTTCTCGTTCATCTCGTACAACTTATGAATTATTTTGTCGACTTTGTATTTTTACGAAATAAATCTCCCAAACGTTAAACTTAATTAAACTATGCTTATAATTAAATTTTCTGAAATGCACGTAAAATAAATCAAATAATTAGGGGTTTAGATAGTTAATTATCAAATTATGCATCGGTAAAATCCTAGTCGTCACATTAACTCCGATTGAGCTTATTCTTTTTCCGTCGTGACCCAAAATTCATTCTCTATCACTTCAGTCATATGGATTGTTTATCCACTCTCGTTTCTTCAACTCCAATCTTTAGAGCTCTCGATCCATCGTGCTTTTAACAGCTGTTTCTCCACTGGAACCTCTTATGGTTTTATTTATGCTTTATTAAGGATCTAAGAATACTGTAACGTATATAGGCTATCAGTTTGATTGAACATCGAGATATGGGATTTGAGACACAAGGTTCGAGACACGAGATTTGAGATGCGGGTTTTGAGACACGAGATCTGAGACACGGGATCTTTAGTACTCGCTACTCACGTGGTAACCACCGAACGAGATGGGGGTAACTTCTAAACTCAATATGTTACTGTTTTCCATATTTGATAATTGAACTCTATATGCTATGATTATATGCTGTGATTATTATATTCATGCATACCTTGAGAGTATAGTAAACACGGATCATGTATACGTTATGATACGATGAACGAGAACGGATGTCCTAAATCATGATAGGGATGGACTGGTGGCCCGTAAAAAGCACCATACTTAAGAATACAACGGGTATAGTCGAGTGCTCTTAGAGCCATGTGATTTACATTGTGTGCTATGCATTTTATATGCTGTGACTACTTGTCGAACTACTATATGTTGGATTTGTTGTGCTCACCTAATAACTGATAAAAGTTGGAAAATATCCCCACGAGTGTATTCAACGCACTCACCCCTTAATCTGTACTCATACTACAAGAGACGAAGAGAATCTTGATGCGTAGAGAGAGGGGTGCCCTATCAGCTGTTTCCATCTTCCGGTTTTATCTTTTAAAGTTGTTACTCGATTGTAAAAGAAAACTGTATTTCTCATCTTTGTAAAAGATCCTGATGTTTTCTACTGCGTAAGGTTTCAAACTCCATTTTATCGGTTGTATCCGATGTTTTAAGTGTATCTCTTCTTATCCTCTCTTTTTTCTTTCTTTTATATATCATGTTCGCCTTTTTCCCCCTTTCTTTCTTCACGCCCAAAAAGAAAAACTCTGATATTTTTAACGAAAGATTTTGGGGCGTGACAGCGTCATCTCTCCCTCTAAAGTTCAACAGGCTCATCAACACCTGTAACGTGAGTTACAGAATAGGGGTGAGTGCGTTGAATACACTCGTGGAAGTAACATTCACATCTTATGACACGCAACGAAAATATAGAGCCGACGGAAATTAAAGGCATTTTCCAGCACGTTGCCACAACACATAAAATGCAAGCAGATATTAGAAATGGTAAGGGAAGGATAGGTGCGGGATCAGCCCGTCTTACCCTATAAATGGTTTCAATACCGTAAGTGCATTTCAAGAGCCTCACTACACCTCCTCAGAGTAATAGAAAGTGGGGGGTAAGGGAACGAATGCATGTCTGAGCGGACCGCAGCCCTTTTCTTAATATGAGTCTACACAACAACTAAATTCATAGCACATAGTACTCCGCAGTTCATGTTTAGGGAAAGCAGTAAACAGATAAAGATTAGAAGTTACCCCCACCTTAATCTGTTGTTTGAATAACAAGTTTTAAATTTATCTTCAAGTACAATCCACCTGGTAACCTACACAAGTTACAATGGTTTCTTAGATCTTAATAAACGTAACTAAAGTTGTAAGTGACACCGAGAAAGTAATGATCGTTTACAGGACACAACGGGCCGAGGAACCAGAAAATTGGGGTTTAAGAAACAAGGATGGAAATTCAGTTCCACAAGTTCATATGATAGAGAATGAAATAAGGATCACAGTGCAAAAAGTATGAGCTCAATCGGAGTTGAAACGAGCTCAAACGGTGAATTCTAAGTTTGAGGGGTATTTTTGTAATTTTGGTCAAAGGGTTGACTTTGACCGGCCCCACGACCCTCGGTCAATGACATCTCGTCAAAAATGACTCGATGTTGATGTATGGTGGAAAAAACGGGGTTCGGATTGAAAATACGATGTCGCCTGCGTCGGGGCACGCGAGCACCGGCGGTCTCGACGGCTGCCGAGTTTTCTTGGCAGCCGGTACTCGGCTCTCGGTAGCTGCCGAGTTTTCTCGGCAGCGGGCGTGTCCCGCTCGGCGGCTGCTGAGTTTTCTCGGCCACCTGGCTCCCGTCGCCCGCCCAGCGCGCGCACACTCGGCCCCCCGGCGCCCAGCCCCGCGCGCACACCCGGCCCCCGACGCCCAGCCCCGCGCGCACACCCGGCCCCGACGCGCACATCCCGTCCCCGACGCGTACACCGTAACCCGGTGCTCGCCCACCATCGCATACCCGGCACTCGGCACACCACCACCAGCTCAACTCCGGCTCCGGCGACGGCGGTGGCGGCTCCGGCGGCGGCGCTCCGGCGACATTTTCCGGTGAGAAAAAAAAAGTAAAGAAAGAGAGAAGAGAAAGAGAAACTTACTTGTTGCGTCGCTTTCGTCGTTGGTGGAAAAATGAAAACTTTTAAATGAAGGGCCCCCTATTTATAGATATCAAAAGTTACCTTTTTACCATGGTAACTTTATTTTACCATCTATTAAAATATTATTTTTCTTTTTACCTTTTTACCCCCTTGTTTTACCTAATCTTTGTATTTTTACTCTTTTCTTTGTCATTTGAGCTACAGGTCTCCGATTGACCCCCCGTTCGTTTCTATCTTCCCCTTTTTCCATCGCGCACCTCATGGTAAACTTATATTCTATGTTCCACATCTAAAGCTT
This sequence comes from Scutellaria minor, assembly GCA_954870855.1. NCBI lineage: Eukaryota > Viridiplantae > Streptophyta > Magnoliopsida > Lamiales > Lamiaceae > Scutellaria > Scutellaria minor. The sequence goes on along the minus strand of OX940729.1, from coordinate 16,167,649 downwards.
ATAACCATCTAAATTATACTTTATTCATTTTTCTGAAATGCACGTAATTAAGTAAACAATCAAGAATTAATGCACATAAAATTCTTCAATTATGGGTTTAATATTTAATTAACCAATTATGCTTTTGGTCCGGGGTACTACATGAATAACTCACACTTATACTGTAAAAAACATACTTATAAAACACATACTTATACATATAAAAGACATACTTGAATCATGTCGCATGTGAGATAGTCTCACAAGAGACCAACTATATATTAATTATGTCATGATTACATATTTTTTCTTTTAAGATGGTGGCTGCGTAGAATAAATTGATGTTGTGCCCTTAAATTAAATTGCCCTTAAATAAAATGATGTTATTATAATTCCTTAAGATTTCTCAATCCCTAAATTTTAAAATCGGGTTTTTCTCAAACCCACTACTTTTTCTAAACATAGAACTTTCATTTGAGAATTATAGACAAGTCAAGGATTACAAAAAACAAAATGACAAATACCTAATGGACAGGGGAAAATGACAGCATTTAATTTATTGATATGAAAAATAAATCAACAATAAGAGCAGCCACTTAGAAAAATGAATATTGATGAATAAGAGCAGTTTGACAACAGCATTTACATAACTTAAACCTACTCAAAATGAAAATTGAATAAGCTGAAGAAATTGGGACATGGATTTCCAGCCAGAACCATCATTGTTCTTATAATGTTGTTCTTAAAGGTGAATACAAGATTTAATAGTGGGGTGGTCTGAAAAGTTAACGCTTCGACACAATCAAATTTATACATAACAAAATATTTCGATGTTCACTTAAGTTGTGCCCTACGAAAAATACGATGAAGACTTAAATTTAAGTTTTTGCAAGATTATAACCAAATGAAAATAGAAATTTGATAACTAACTACTAATTCAAAGTAATGTGTCAAATATAATTTTTTACAACTTAAATTAAATGAAGTGGTGCAAATAGTTGTATGTTGATTTAATAACTAATTAATTAAATAAATTATTTAATTGAATTCAAAGTTCAAACCAAATCTTAATTGAATAACTAACTAAAATACTACTGAATTAAAAAGGTATAACAAATAAAGATTATATTATCCATACATATTTCAAGACACGAATATATGGAAGTCTATATTATTTAAACATATATAAATCATAAAAATATTAAATGAATTTAAAAATAAAAAAACATCACCTTTAATAACATGGTGTGAGATTTCAAAAAACTCACATCTAAAATTTTAAGTTGATCTCTGTTGTTGATGAATATTCTCTTTATCTTCCAATATTTATATTTTATATTTGGAAAAGAAAAAAAAAGGATATGAATATAATTTATAAGGATTTTAAATTTAGATACATGTTTTCCTATTTAGTGAACTAGTGTAATTTTTGAACTAAGCTTACTTTAAATATAACTTTAGACCTCTATATGTAAAAGACAATATCTTGGGCTTGCACTGGGCTGGAGCCCAGTGCTGCCCCCACATAGAACCGCCCCTGGTTGTTCTAGCAGTGTTGAACCATAAATACCCAACAATTTTAACGAAGATGCCTTGCGCAACAAGTTATAAGTGTTAGATATATACTATAAGCCTAGCTTTTGTATGAACTTTTATTTTGAAATGAGAATCATTTTGGTCAAATGTTTGCATTTTATATTTGTTATATATGTTAATGCAATTGTCCAAATTAATTTATATTGTAGATAATATGGTGTGTGGTGCCACACAGAAGATCATGTTATCAGTTCCTTATAAATTATAAACACTAGCTCACAACCAAGATGGATTTGGATGAAGCGTTGGAACAGTTGTAGTGTAATTTGGTATTAGTCTGTCTTGACTATAAAGTTACACTAGTACACTTTGTGTGTATTGAGTAGGACCATTTGAGGTTGTTCGACTTGTACTTGTTAGGATGTATACTATAAGCCTAGCTTTTGTATGAACATTTTTTTTTGATATGAGAATCATTTTGGTCAATGTTTGCATTTTATATTTGCTATATATATGTTAATGCAATTGCCCACATTAATCTATATTGTAGATAACATGGTGTGTGGTGCCACACAGAAGATCATGCTATCAGTTCCTTATGATTATAAATAGTAGCTCACAACCAAGATGGATTTGGACAAACCATTGGAACGGTTGTAGTGTAATTTGGTATTAGTACATTTTGTATGTATTGAGCAGGACCATTTGAGGTTGTTCAATTTATACTGACTATATAAAAGAACAAGACCTCTGTTATTATGGATGTGCGTCTTCTTAATCCCTATATAATAACGGGCACATGTACTCAGTGTTTGTTTCTTTAATTAGCCAATGGGTGAGATTTATTCATAAATCAATAAGCTCGGTGAATTGGGAGATAGCATTGTTTATATGGTGTGTTGTTGATTATAGAAGAAATCTGTGTCCTAATTATTTAGGATGATGATGTCCCCTTGAGGAGCTCATAAGGATTATCATGTAAACCCTGTAGGTGGATTTAATTCGGCATGATAATAAAGATGAGTGGTGCTACTCTTGGAATTAGATATAAATTAATTAAGTTGTCAGTAACTTATTTAATTTATGGACATTCGATATCTTAAACACGGGAAAATAAACGTACACATAATAAGAAGGAGCCCATATTGTAATATGGGATTGGGGTGGTAGTTCAATTATAACTCCTTAGTGGACCGAGTTATAATTGATTGGCTTAAGTTGGGTGTTCGGGCCGAACACAGAATACCTAAGCCCATCAGGAGGCGCAACCCTGATTCCTCCTCTAGGTCCCTGTTGTAGCCTATAAATACCCTAATTATCAGCGTCTCCCTTAAGACACTCTCAATCTCACGCACACTTTAAGATACAGAACTGTGTGATAGAGGAGAGGGACGAGATCGCTGAATCCTTGGAAGATCATCGCCCACACGACGTCCAAGGAGAGAGTAAGGAATACATCAGAAGATCGAGAGGTCTATACTTCGATCTGTTTATCTACAAAGGTATGATTTCTTTCCACTGCGCGTATCTTTTGGATCCCGAGTCCGATTGCATAGGGCCGGCGATCCGTCGGTTCCAACAATTGGTATCAGAGCTGAGTTTTTCTGAATCTATGCGATTGGATCGGTTATTTCTTTTATAATCTTGTGTTGTTCATGCGTTATATATATGGCTGGTTAGTAGTAGTGCATGCGATAGGATAACTCTGTGGTTGCATGTGTCCTTGATCCAACTATTATGGCTTGTATGTATGTGATGTATGTTTTAAACCCTCGGACCTGTCGAGGTTATTTTGTTTTGGGTTAGTGTATGATTGTAATAGTTTTAACACAACGGTTTGTTGTGTAAGATTTTGGTTCCTTTTCGATCTAGAACCTGTATAAGATTGATGTGTTCGATTTCGATTCTGTATAGGATTGATCTGTTCGATCTAGAATCTGTATAGGGTTGATCGATGTAATCTGTTCGAGATAGATTGTATATAGGTATGGTATGTGTAATCTGATCGGTCGAGATTCCTGTTCGATCGAGGATTGGCCTTCGGAGGCGCGGCCGATAAAGATTGGCGTTTGGAGGCTCGGCTAAACCCTAGATCTATCGAGAAATTTTTCTAACGGTCGATCCCCGTATGACGGCAAACATTCAAGAACATGGCTATATAACGAGGCCATAATAGTTGGAATTTATGTTTTCCATATTTATTGTTTTTATATGTGTTGTTCTTTTAAGCATGCTTTTATGTGTTTCATATCATATGCATGTTAAAATCCCTCATGTTAAATAACTAAGTGGGAGAGGGATTATTTTGAATAAGTCCCATAGCCTCCATTACTAGTTTGTAAGTGATGCATTTGAACTTATACGTTGGCTTTGAGTGCCTTTTTCCACATCGGATGAGTTTGATTGCGGATCACTAGATCAAACTTCCTCTATGGATAATTATAGGAAATTATTTAGGAGTGTGTAATCTTCTCCATCTGAAGAGACACAATCCTAGGTGATGGACTTAGTATTAAGTAATGGTATACACTTAGGTGCATATGATAGTATCCTCCCCATCGGAGTAAGTGTTGTTATTTGTATGGTTGAAGTTAAACCAACTATTAATTTTATTTGTCATTCTGGTTGACAAAATAATGAAATTAATGGGTAAAACCTCCTCTTACAAATGTTTGAATTAGTATACGTCCACCCTATCGTGGCATGCGAAATTCACGGTGATTTGAGGTGTTGGTGAATTTAATTATATTGTTTGAGGGAAACAATATTGTTTTAAATTCTTATGTTTTGACCTATGTGTTTATTTACGTGATTCTCAGGATTTATCTATGGCTTTCAATCCTCTTGCTGTTATACTTAAAGAAAACAAACTTACTGGCCCTAATTATATTGATTGGAAATGGAACCTGAACATTATTTTGACTGCTGAAGAGTACAAGTTTGTACTCTCTGAGGTCTGTCCTAAAAATCCTAATGATAACTCTAGTGAAGAGGAGAGAGAGGCTTATAGGAAGTGGATCAAGGCAGATGAGATGGCGCGGTGTTACATTTTGACTTCTATGTCAAATGTGCTGCAACATCAGCATCAGGCCATGACTATTGCCTATGATATGATGCTCAATCTCAAGGAACTCTTCGGACACCAGAGTCGGGCTGCCAGGCAGGAGGCCATGAGAAACTTAATGACGACCACCATGCTTGAGGGGACACCCGTAAGGGATCATGTCCTCAAGATGATGGTTCATTTGAATGAGATGGAGGTCCTTGGAGCTAAAATCGACGGGGAAACCCAGGTCGATATCGTTCTCCAAACGTTGCCTAAGAGTTTTGAGCAATTCCGCCTGAACTACAACATGAACAAGAGGTTGTATTCGATGGCAGAACTTCTGACAGAACTCCAAGCGGCAGAAGGGATACTTCGTCAAACTTCTCAAGCTTACATTGCTGAAAATGCTTCTTCTTCTAAGCTGAAAGGCGAAATGAAGAAGAAGAAGAAGCAAGCTGGTTCGGCAAAGAAAGCGGGTAAGCTGGGCCACAAGGTGGCGTGAAAAAGCCAAAGGGCAAGTGCTTCTCATGCAAGCAACCTGGATATTGGAAGGTAGATTGTCCCTGTAAAAAGGAGAACAATGGAGGTACATCTTATTTACTAGTTATAGAAACATGTTTAGCGGTGTTATCTACCGGTACCTGGTGTGTAGATACGGGAGCCACTGATCATGTCTGCAATTCATTGCAGGGGTTCCAGGAAACCAGGAGACTAAGTAAGGATGAGATTACCATCTACATGAGCAACGCTACGAAAGTGGCGGCTGTTGCAGTGGGAGATGTTTATTTATCTTTTGATAGGAATAAAATTTTGGTTTTGAGGAATTGTCTTTACGTACCTTGTTTTAGAAAGAACTTGATTTCGGTTTCTAAATTGTTTTTGGATGGATATTCTGTTTCTTTTGATGACAAAGTTGTTGTCAAGAAAAATAGGGTTGTTATTTGTCCTGGTACGTTGGTTGGCAATTTATATACTCTTAATCCAATAACTCCTACGATGCAACAAATGGAAATTAATAATACATCTTCTAACTCAAATAAGAGAAAAGAACCTTCAAAAATGAACCAAACATATCGTTGGCATCTAAGGTTGGGTCATATTAACCTGAGTAGGATTCAAAGGTTGATAGCCGATGGACCTTTGAGTTCATTGGAAGTGGAAAACTATCCGACCTGCGAGTCTTGCTTGGAAGGAAAGATGACCAAGAGGCCCTTTAAAGCCAAGGGGTATAGAGCCAAAGAAGGTTGGAATTGGTTCATTCTGATTTGTGTGGTCCTATGACTATTTAGGCAAGAGGTGGTTTCGAATATTTTATCTCTTTTATAGACGATTTTTCGAGATATGGGTATATTTATTTGATGTGCCGCAAGTCTGAGTGCTTTGATAAATTCAAAGAGTACAAGGCTGATGTGGAGAAACGTCATGGTAAATGTATCAAAACACTACGATCTGATCGTGGTGGTGAGTACCTCTTAGGAGAGTTTAGGAATTACTTGTCAGAGGCTGGGATTCAATCCCAATTATCTGCACCTGGTACACCCCAATAGAACGGTGTGACAGAATGAAGGAATAGGACTCTCATGAAAATGGTTAGATCGATGATGAGTTATTCGGAATTACCGAATTCATTTTGGGGATATGCCTTGGAAACAACGGCATACATTCTGAACTTGGTACCTTCTAAGACAGTACCCTCTACTCCCACAGAATTGTGGAATGGGCGTAAGCCTAGTCTGAAACACATTCGGATTTGGGGTAGTCCAGCACATGTGTTGAAGGGAGACGCTGATAAGTTGGAATCTCGTACGGATGTTCGCCTATTTGTGGGCTATCTTAGAGGAACAAAAGGTGGTTTATTTTATAGTCCTAAAGATCAGAAGGTCATTGTTAGCACAAATACCCGATTCTTAGAAGATGACTATGTAATGAACCACAAGCCCATGAGTAAAATTGTTCTGGAGGAAATCAGAGGGGAAAATCCTACCTTAGTACCAACGGTAGAAGATGAGATACCACAAGAGTCTGCAACGAGCGTCACTAATGATACACTATTAACATAAGTGCCTCGTCGTAGTGGGAGGGTTGTGAGACAACCTGATAGATTCATGTTTTTGGGAGAGTCTTCGGACTTAGTACCTGGTGAACATCAATCTGATCCTTAGACCTATGACGAAGCACTCCAAGATAAAGATGTAAAATCTTGGCAAAAAGCTATGAAATCTGAGATAGAATCTATGGATTCTAATCAAGTCTGGGAGCTTGTAGAATCACCAAATGGTGTAAAAGCCATTAGATGTAAGTGGGTCTACAAAAGGAAAAGAGGATCAGACGGGAAAGTGGAAACTTTTAAAGCAAGACTTGTTGCGAAGGGGTACACTAAAAAAGAAGGGATCGATTATGAGGAAACCTTTTCGCCGGTAGCCATGCTTAAGTCTATCCGGATTCTTTTGTCTATTGCTGCTCATATGAATTATGAGGTTTGGCAAATGGATGTCAAGACAGCTTTCCTTAACGGAAGTCTTGAAGAAATCATCTATATGAAGCAACCAGAAGGATTCATTGCAAAGAGCAAAGAGCATCTTGTGTGTAAGCTTAATCGGTCCATTTATGGACTGAAACAAGCTTCGAGATCTTGGAACATCCGTTTTGATGAGGTAATCCAGTCTTTTGGATTCATTCAATGTCCGGATGAGTCTTGTGTATACAAAAAGAGTGACAGAAACATGGTGGTATTTCTTGTACTATACGTAGATGACATCTTGATCATTGGCAACAATGTCAAAGTGTTCTCAGACGTAAAGGTATGGTTGTCCAAGCAGTTTGATATGAAGGACTTGGGAAAAGTTGGACACATTCTTGGGATCAAAGTTATAAGGGATCGCAAGAAAAGAATGTTGTGCTTATCTCAAGCTTCGTACATTGATACTATCCTAGCTCGTTTTAGCATGCAAAACTCCAAGAAAGGTTTTCTACCTTTTCGACACGGAGTACCTTTATCTAAGGAGATGTGTCCTAAGACATCAAAAGAGATAGAGGAAATGAAGGCAGTTCCTTATGCTTCGGCTGTAGGAAGCCTAATATATGCGATGCTATATACGAGACTGGATATCTACTTTGCCATGGGCATGGTTAGCAGATATCAAAGTAACCCAGAACAAGGACATTGGACTGCGGTAAAGCATATTTTAAAGTACCTGAAAAGGACTAGAAATTATATGCTAGTTTACCAGGCAGATGATTTGCTTCCTGTTGGTTATACGGATTCTGATTTCCAATCGGATAGGGACAACAGTAAATCTACCTCGGGTTATGTGTTTACCTTAGGAGGTGGAGCCATAGTATGGAGGAGTGTTAAGCAGAAATGCGTTTCGGACTCCACCATGGAAGCTGAGTATGTGGTAGCCTCTGAGGTAGCCAAAGAAGCTGTATGGCTTAGGAACTTCTTGATGGACTTAGAGGTGATTCCTAGTTTGCCCAAAGCTATCACAATTCATTATGATAATAGTGGTGCAGTAGCAAACTCGAAGGAACCACGAGCCCATAAAGCAAGTAAACACATTGAGCGCAAGTACCACCTGATATGAGACATCGTAAAACGAGGAGAAGTTGTTGTCGCCAAAATCGCATTAGCAGATAACCTAGCAGATCCTTTTACAAAGGCGCTTCCAGCGAAAGCTTTTGATGGGCATGTTGAAGGGATGAGAATCAGATGTATGGCAACACTTTTGGCAGCATAGTCTTTTAGTATAAGTGGGAGATTGTTAGGATGTATACTATAAGCCTAGTTTTTGTATGAACATTTTTTTTTTGATATGAGAATCATTTTGGTCAATGTTTGCATTTTATATTTGCTATATATATGTTAATGCAATTGTCCAGATTAATCTATATTGTAGATAACATGGTATGTGGTGTCACACAGAAGATCATGCTATCAGTTCATTATAATTATAAATAGTAGCTCACAACCAAGATGGATTTGGACAAACCATTGGAACGGTTGTAGTGTAATTTGGTATAGTATGTCTTGACTATAAAGTTACACTAGTACATTTTGTATGTATTGAGCAGGACCATTTGAGGTTGTTCGATTTATACTGACTATATAAAAGAACAAGACCTCTATTATTATGGATGTGCGTCTTCTTAATCCCTATATAATAACGGGCACATGTACTCAGTGTTTGTTTCTTTAATTAGCCAATGGCTGAGATTTATTCATAAATCAATAAGCTCGGTGAATTGGGAGATAGCATTGTTTATATGGTGTGTTGTTGATTATAGAAGAAATCTGTGTCCTAATTATTTAGGATGATGATATCCCCTTGAGGAGCTCATAAGGATTATCATGTAAACCCTGCAGGTGGATTTAATCCGGCATGATAATAAAGATGAGTGGTGCTACTCTTGGAATTAGATATAAATTAATTAAGTTGTCAGTAACTTATTTAATTTATGGACATTCGATATCTTAAACACAGGGAAATAAACGTACACATAATAAGAAGGAGCCTATATTATAATATGGGATTTGGGTGGTAGTTCAATTATAACTCCTTAGTGGACCGAGTTATAATTGATTGGCTTAAGTTGGGTGTTCGGGCCGAACACAGTACATCTAAGCCCATCAGGAGGCACAACCCTGATTCCTCCTCTAGGTCCCTGTTGTAGCCTATAAATACCCTAATTATCAGTGCCTCCCTTAAAACACTCTCAATCTCACAAACACTTTAAGATACATAACCGTGTGATAGAGGAGAGGGACAAGATCGCTGAATCCTTGGAAGATCGACGCCCACACGACGTCCAAGGAGAGGGTAAGAAATACATCAAAAGATCGAGAGGTCTATATTTCGATCTATTTGTCTACAAAGGTATGATTTCTTTCTGCTGCGCATACCTTCTGGATCCCAAGTCCGATTGCATATGGCCGGCGATCCGTCGGTTCCAACAGTACTGACTATATAAAAGAACAAGACCTCTGTTATTATGGATGTGCGTCCTCTTAATCCGTATATAATAACAGGCACGTGTACTCAGTGTTTGTTTCTTTAATTTGCCAATGGGTGAGATTTATTCATAAATCAATAAGTTTAGTGAATTTGGAGATGGTGTTGTTTACATGGTGTGTTGTTGATTATAAAAGGAATGTGTGTCCTAATTATTTAGGATGATGATGTCCCTTGAGAAGCTCATAAGGATTATCATGTAAACCCTGCAGGTGGATTTAGTCCGGTATGATAATAAAGTTGAGAGGTACTACTCTTGGAATTAGATGTAAATTAATTAAGTTGTCAGTGACTTATTTAATTAACGGACATTCGATGTCTTAAACACAAGGAGATAAACGTGCTCATAATAAGAATGAGCCCATATTGTACTATGGGATTGGAGCGGTAGTTCAATTATAACTCTTTAGTGGACCGAGTTATTTTTTATCGACTTAAGCGGTGTGTTCGGGCCGAACACGGGATACTTAAGCCCATCAGGAGGCCCAACCCTAATTCCTCCTCTAGGTCCCAGTTGTATTCTATATATAACCCTTATATCAGCCAGCCTCAAAAACTTAATCTTACGCATGCATTAAAAGCAAGATCGCGAGAAAGAGAAAGGAGGCGAGACGGCTGAAACTCTTTTGAGGATTGTCGCCCACACGACGTCCAAGGAAAGGGCAAGAAATATAGCAGAAGATCGAGAGGTCTGATCCCTTTTCATCTTCATCTGTCTCCGAGGAAAGGTATGACTAGCCATCTCTTCCGCTGCGCGTTGTCATATTCATCATGGACCCCGATTCTGATTGCGCAGGGCTGGCGATCTGTCGGTTCCTTCAATAAGCACTGCTATTTGATCTCCAAAGCATTAATGTTATGGCTGCAGTTTATTCTTCTTCGCTCGTTATGTCCTCTTACTCTTTCCAGTCCATGTCACATCTTCATTTTGTTGTTGTTATTTGCAGGGATTCTCGTCCCACTTGCAATCCTTTGAATATTTCATTCATCAAGCCAATTTTTCAAGGGGTGGCAATGATGATAGGTGCTTAGCCTTCATAACTATAAATTCTTAGAATTGTCAAGTTTGGAGGGGGTTGAAGAGAATCTATTACATTGATCCATTCTCACAAATGATAATTCTTCATTTTCATCCATATCATCCTCAAATCTTATTACTAGTTCTTGAATGTCTATCTTATTCCTCAATTCTGCTTCTCGTCTACCCTCAATCACTTGTTCCAATTCTTCATTAGCTAATATGATATTCAACATTAGAGAGCCACTCAAATGGGTTAACTTCTTCAATAATCCAAACTTGCTCCAACCACTTTCTCCACAAAGTGTGTGAGGGCAAGTTAATTGGCCTACTCCTTCAGGAATTTTATGCAGATTTCCACAATCCCTGATATCCAAGGTTTGTAATTCATGCAAACTGTATATGCTCTCTAGCAACTCTTTCGCTCAATATGAGGTGTTCCAAGCTAATCAAATTCCAGATTTTCCTTGGCAACTCCTTCAGAGGCTCGTTATCCCTCTCAAGTCTCAAGTCAAGGTGTCTTAAGTTAATCAAACTTCTGATTTCCTTTGGCAATTCCTTCAGAGACACATTACCGCTCAAGTCAAGGTGTTTCAAGTCAATCAATTTTCTAATTTCATTGGGTAATTGTAACAACAAATTTGTGTATTTAAATAAATAATTTCAAATCGAGTGCACAAATTGAATTTATTTATGAATCATATACATTTAAGCATTTTTCTATGAATAGTTATAAACAATTCTATAACCATTATGCTATGATGTTTGCTCGCATTATAAAATCATTTGATTGATTTGTTTGAAAATATTGCATAACTAGCAAAATTATGCAACATGCAACCTGTAGAAACTCATAATACATATAATACTCTTTTTCATAAGAAATATATAATTTGTAGATGTGGTTATATGATATGTGCATATCATGCAAGTCAAACTTGTCTATACAAGGAAATTTCTAAGAAAACAGTTTTTATAGATATGTATTGAAGATTTTTAGTTTCATAGAGAAAGAAAGAGAGAGGAGATTGGTAATTTAATTTTGCGCAAATTCGGATCAAAGATCCGAGCAATCCTAGTCAATCCAACCTGGATCCTCGAATTTTGATTTTTTTTTTGGTTTTATGTGTTGACCTTTATGTTAAAAATGTGTAACATTTATGTTGTAGCGCCCCGGATCAAAACGAACATAATTAATTAATTAAATATTTTAACCTATGATTTAATAATTTTGTGTGTATGATTTAACTGTTTAATTTAATTTGTGCGTTTCAGATAAGTGTTTAATGCACGTATTAAGACGATAATTTTTATTAGACATGGAACATAGGATATTTTTATACCATTAGATGCGTAATAGAAAAACGAGAAGATAGAAATGAACTAGGGGTTAATCGGAGACCCGTAGCTCGAACGACGACGGAAAGGGCAAAACCGGAAATTTCGGAAAAATTGGAAGATATTTATGGAGAATGGAAACGAAGATAGTTACGTGAATAGTAACTCGGAAAAGTCAATCGATTAATAGTAACGAAGATATTTTCGATGAATAGTAACTTTCCGGATTTCTATAAATAGAAGTGATTTCGATTCAAAAATCACCGTTTCTTCGATCGAGCCGAACCCAACAAAAACACGTAAGTCCTTCTTTCTCGTCTTTTAATTTCGGATATTCTGTTTTCCGGCACGCTGCCGCCGGCGCCATCGCCGGCCGGTCGTCGGAAAATTTCAACGTTGTCGGAATCGGACGATTTTCGCACACGATGTTCGTCTCGACAAGATGAATCTAGAATAGGTCTCAGATTTCAATTCGATTTCTCGTTTGCCGGAAAATGGCGAAAAACAGCTGCAAAACCTAAACCCTAACCCTTGATCAACCCCTTCTCTCTCTACTGATTTTCTCTCTCCACCGCGCCGGAGAAGCTGCCGAAGGTTGCCGGAGGTGAGGGCGACAAGCTGGAGGGCCGGCGCCGGAGATGGACCGTAGCTATATATATATGTATGCATGCATGTGTGTGTGTTGTGTGGTGTATGAGTGTGTGTTATTGTGCATGCTGTTGGTGGTGGCGCCGGGGGGCACCACCGTGGGGAAAGGAACGGCCGGCGATAGGAGGTCGCCGGTGAGGTGGAGGAGGAGGTGGCTGGTGGCCGCCGGCCAAGGCTTGGCAGTGGGTGTGTGTACGTAAACACACCTTCCGATGTGTGTGTATGCTACTGTGCGCATGTGTTTTGGGTGGCGGCTGGTGGTGGCCGGTGACTGGGGGGCCGCCGGCCAAGGTCACGGTGATGGGTGGTGGTCGCCGGCGGCAGGTGGCCGCCGGCCGGAATTGGAAATCAGTGTGTGTGTGTGTGTAATACGTATGAGTGTGTGTGTTATGCAAGTAGGTGTATAGTGTCACGCCCCGAAATCTTTTAGTATTTTATCAGAGTTTTATCGTTGGGCGTGAAGAGAGAAATAGCAAGAGACGCATACACAACAGAAAGAATAAGCAAGAGACGACAGAAGAAAGAGGTAAGAGACGAAATGATTCCTTCACTTAACAACAATCGGCCTCTGCCGATAGCAATCAGTCTCACTACTGATAATGTACATCATACGCAGCGGAAATAACATCAGGATCTCTCGTTCACAGAATACTCAGAATATAATTACAAAACGTGAATAAACTTATAACATATTGTTTTGAAAATGTTGTGCAACACACCCTAAAAATCACAGGTTCAAAAGCGGCACCACCTCTCTCCATCTAGGGTTCATCATGCTCAACAGCTCCTGTAGTGTGAGTACAGATTAAGGGGGTGAGTGCGTGGAATACACTCGTGGGGAATGAAATCCGGCTCTTTTAACAATCAACAGATATCAAATACAGGAATGGTAACATTCAATCATATTATCACAGCACATAAAATGCATAGCATGTATTTCGCAACCCAACTCAGGTGCGGGTATCTCCCGTCTTATCCCTACAAAGCTCAGGTGCAGGTATTACCTGACTTACCCCTACAAAACTCAGGTACGGGAATCACCCAACCCTACAGAAACTCAGGTACGGGTATCACCCGACCCTACTCAATCTCAGGTACGGGTATCACCCGACCCTACGGAATCTCAGGTACAGGCATCACCTGACCCTACACAATATCTCAGGTACGGGTATCTCCCGACCCTACGGAATCTCAGGTACGGCATCTCTCCCGACCCTACATATGGATGAATGTGGACCCACGTCCTTTCACAGTATATCATGATCATGTATTCAAAGCATATAATCACAGCATTTAGTATTCCGCCAATCATGCATTAAATAGGGAAAACTGTAAACAGATAAAGAGATAGAAATTACCCCCACCTCGTATAGTGGTTACCACGTGAATGAGTACCGACGGATCAGATTTCACAAGCGAGTACCAAAGGATCCGATATCACAAGGCTCAACTCAACAAGTAGCCTACACAAGTTATGACGTTCCTTAGATCCTTAATAAATTATAATTAAAGCTGTAAAAGACTCCGGTAGAGAAACGGTCGTTAAAAACGCGACGGATCGATCGATCTAATGATTGGAATTTTGGAGACAAGGCTGAAATTCAAATCTAAAGGTCTGAGATGATAGGAAATGAAATAAGGATCGCAACGCAAAAAGAATGAGCCCAATCGGAGTTGAAACGAGCTCAAACGGAGCATTTTAAGTTAAGGGGTAAAATGGTAATTTTGGTCAAAGGGTTGACTTTGACCGGGCCCACGACCCTCGGTCAATGACGTCTCGTCAGCGATGACTCGATACGGATGAACGACGGAAAGAAAACGAGATTCGGATCGAAAACACGGCGTCGGGTGCGCGTCGGCACCCGACGGGCGCGCACGGTGCGCGCCGGCACCCGGCACCCGACGGCTGCCGAGTTTTCTCGGCAGCTAGGCGCGACCCAACCCGGCTGGTCGAGTTTTCTCGGCCAGCCTCTGCCCAGGTTACCCGACGGTGGCCTGCTCGAGCAGGCCACTTCCCGGCGTCGCCCGGCGCGGCGGCGCCGCCTCCAGCCACCACCACCTACCTCGCCGGATACCTCGCACCGCCGGCTACCACCTCCGGCCGTCCATCTCCGGATTCCGGCATGAATAGTGCCCGGAAATTACGCCGTAAAACCCTTCGATACCCTGTTTTTCCCAGATTTTCAACCCCAACCAAAACTCCGGCCGGCGACCTCCCGTCGCCGGCGACCACTCCCAGCCCCTCCGCCGGCGACTCCCCGTCGCCGGAAACCTTTCCCGGCCAAGCCAACACCCTAACACATCCATATACACTCACGCATGAAACACACACACACACACGTTCAATCACACACATACTTTCCAGCCTTGGCCGGCGGCCACCTGCCGTCGGCCACCACCACCCGCCACCGGAGACACTGGCCGGCGACGCCCCAGTCGCCGGCCGCCACCTGCCGCCGTGCAACAACCACAACAGTGGCATCTACACACACATGCGCATGCTAGCAAACACACACACACACACACTGACTTCCCTCCGGCCGGCGGCCTCCAGCCGCCGGCAACCCACCAAACCACCTCGCCGGCGACCTCCCGTCGCCGGCCCACCGATCACACACGGCGGCGCCACCCGGTGTCGCCCCCACAGCGAGCCACACAACACACACACACTGATACACCACCATTCACACACACATGCACGTTTCATGCATATATAACACTGTTCGTCTCCGGCACCGCCACCCACGGCGGCGCCGGCCCTCCAGCAGTCCCAGGTCGTCCTCCGGTGGTTTCTCCAGCGAGAGAGAGTGAGAGAGAGAGAAAAAACAGAGGAGAGAGAAGGTGATCAAGGGTTAGGGTTTAGGGTTTAAGAGGCTGTTTTTCGCCGTTTTCCGGCGAACGAGAAATCGGATTTGAAATCCGAGACCTATCCTAAATTCGTCTCGTCGAGACGAACGTCGTGTGCGAAAATCGTCCGATTCCGACAACGTTGAAATTTTCCGGCGACCGGCCGGCGGCGGCGCAGCCGCGCCGGCGGCGGCGCCGGTGGTGGCGCCGCCGACCAAAAAACAGAAAACGAAGAGAGAAAGAGAGAGAGAGAACTTACGAGTTTTCGGCGCGTTCGGCTCGTTCGGAAAAACGGTGAAAAATGAATCGGAGGAGCCTCTATTTATAGAAGTTGGAAAACACTATTCACGTGAAAATATCTCATCACTATTCATCGGTTGAATTTTCCACGCTACTATTCACCAAAATATCTTCCGGTTTTCCGAAACCTCGTGTTTCGCCCTTTTCATCGCCGGTTGAGCTACGGGTCTCCGATTGACCCCTAGTTCGTTTCTATCTTCTCATTTTCTCGATACGTATCTACTGGTAGAAAATTACCCTATGTTCCACGTCTAATAAAAATTATCGATATAAACCTCGCATTAAAACACGTATCTGAAACGCACGAAATAAATTAAACAATTAAATCATACGCACAAAATTATTAAATCATAAGTTAAAATATTTAATTAATCAATTATGCTCATTTTGATCCGGGGCGCTACATATAGGCTATGTAAATGGCTGGGGTTGGTCAGAAAAGGTTACCGGCGACGGGGAGTCGCCGGTGGAAGAGCTGGGAGTGGTCGCCGGCGACCGAAGTCGCCGGCCAGAGCTTTAGGATATGTGTTGGATTTTCGAAAAAACTGGGCTTCGAAGGATTTTGTGGCATAATTTCCAGGCACTATTCATACCAGAATCCGGCGATGGACGGCAAGAGGTGGTAGCCTGCGGTGCGAGGTATCCGACGAGGGAGGTGGTGGTGGTTGGAGGCGGCGCCGCCGTGCCGGGCGATGCCGGGAAGTGGCCTGCTCGAGCAGGCCACCGTCGGGTAACCTGGGCAAGGGCTGGCCGAAAAAACTTGACCAGCCGGGTTGAGCTGTGCGCAACTGCCGAAAAAACTAAACAGCCGTCGAGTGCCGAGCGCGCCCGTCGCGTACCGACGCGCACGCGACGCCGTTTTTCCGATCCGAATCCCATTTTTTCCGCCATTCATCTTTTTCGAGTCGTCGCCGATGAGACGTCGTTGATCGGTGTCCGTGGCCCGGTCAAAGTCAACCCTTTGACCAAAATTACTATTTTACCCCTAAACCTAAAATGCTCCGTTTGAGCTCATTTTAACTCCGATTGAGCTTATTTTTTTTGCGTTGCGATCCTTATTCGAATTCCTATCATCTCAGCCCTTTAGATTGAACTTTCAGCCATGTCTCCAAAATTCCAAACTTTAGATCGTACAATCCATCGTGTCGTTAACGAACGCTATTCCGTCGGAACCCTTTACAGCTTTATTTATACTGTATTTAAGATCTAAGAAACACCGTAACTGTGTAGGCTATCTATTGGACTGAGCTTTAAGTTGAGCTTCGAGGTTTCGGGGTTATCAGACTTACTGTTCTAGCTACTCACGTGGTAACCACTATACGAGGTAGGGGTACATTCTAATCTCTTATTTGTTTACTGTTTTCCCTTTTATATGTATGATTGAGGAATACTAAGTGCTGTGTTTATATTTGTTGTGCCATGATATAACTATGAAAGGACAGAGGTCCTCTGATCATGCATTCTGTTTGTCCCCTGCTATTTTCTACTACTCTGTGGAGGTGTCGTGAGCCTCTTGAAATGCACTAACGGTGAGATATCGTTATAGGATAAGACGGGGGAATCCCGCACCTATTCGTCCCTTGCCATTTCTAATATTTGTTTTGCATTTTAATTGCTGTGACGACGTGGCTGTAGGTTAGCTTTTCGGTATTTATTTTCTGTCTTGAGTCTTGTGAGGTGGAT
This sequence comes from Scutellaria minor, assembly GCA_954870855.1. Lineage (NCBI taxonomy): Eukaryota > Viridiplantae > Streptophyta > Magnoliopsida > Lamiales > Lamiaceae > Scutellaria > Scutellaria minor. The sequence continues at coordinate 16,150,245 of OX940729.1, read as the reverse complement.
GTTATTTCCCACGAGTGTATTCCACGCACTCACCCCCTTAATCTGTACTCACACTATAGGAGCTGATGAGCATGATGAACCCTAGATGGAAAGAGGCGGTGCCGCTTTTGAACTTGTGATTTTTAGAGTGTGTCGCACAAACATTTTCAAAACAATATGTTATAAGTTTATTCACGTTCTGTAATTATATTCTGAGTATTCTGTGAATGAGAGATCCTGATGTTATTTCCGCTGCGTATGATGTATATTATCAGTAGTGAAACTGATTGCTATCGGCAGAGGCCGATTGTTGTTAAGTGAAAGAATCACTTTGTCTCTTACCTTTTTCTTCTATCATCTCTTACTTTTTTTCTTTCTGTTGTGTATACGTCTCTTGTTATTTCTCTCTTCACGCCCAACGGTAAAACTCTGATAAAATACGAAAAGATTTTTGGGCGTGACAGATGGTATCAGAGCAGTTCTAATGTTGAGAACTTACTCGAACTGGTTTTAAAAATGGGAAAAACGTGATTTCGAAAGTGTGATTTTGAAACGAGAAAGGTTTTTGGAATGGGTTTTAAAGTGAGGAAGATGTGATTTGAAAACGTGAAAAGTGTTTTGAAAAGACACCGATAGGCACCATCCTCTCTCCATAGGTGACTTTTCCTGAACATAGGACTTGCTTAAGTAAGTGTTTATCTGATGTGCGTTACTTTATTGATATGAAATAAACTGTTAAGACTGATGGAATGTTAAGGAATACTGTTTCACGGTGAAATAATCTATTAAAATCCTCTTGACGTCATTACAATCACAATGAAAAGATTTTGTGAAAACCTCTTGAGGTCACTATAATTGACACACTGCTCTGAGCCACCGCCACAAAGCCACTGACTACAGCAGCGTGAGCTCGTGTGCGAGTATGGCAGTTTGCAAGAGTTGATATCGTGTGACTAAAGGTTGAAACTACCATGGACCCTTGTTTATAACAGGGTGTACTAATGAGTGAGTTTTCCCAGTCCGTGGTTGTAATGCGTAAGGTTGGATTTGATAGTTGAAGACTATAAAAACCCTTTGAGGATGTCAATAATTTGAATTATAATGTTTTGCGTATGATAATTGTTCTGATTTGATTGTGCGTGTTGTGTATACGCTAGTGTTTGTTGGGCTACGCGGGGTAGATTATAAGGGTTGGTTTCTATATGTCATTTTTAGAACGTTATATCACGAGATTGGCCACATAAAGACTAACCGACAAAGGACAAAATGCCTAAAACACGATATGAATGTCGTGAGAAAAGACTTGGTGACCGCACTAAGAAGCTTGACCCGATGATTTGAAACTACACAAGCTACACCACCACCATTGTTAAGGAACGATGCGAGCTCAATCCTTGAACAGTTCCGACGCTTCGATCCACCGACCTTTGACGAAATAGGAGAACCGATTAAAGTGGATGAGTGGTTAAAGTCGTTGGATCGACTCTTTGGACTTTTAGCATGCACAGAAGAGCAGAAGATCTTTTGTGTTGTGTTACAACTCACTGAAGATGCCAACCACTGGTGGAAGAGATACGAAAGGACTATGGCACCAGAACATAGGAGAGCCATGTCTTGGGGAGTCTTCAAAGAGGTGTTGAGACAGGATTTTCTGCCTCAGTCATATCATGACCAAAAAGAGGAAGAGTTTATACATCTTCGTCAAGGCACCACTTCCGTGGAAGAATACGAGCAAAGATTTAACAGACTGAGTAGGTATGCGTCCCATCTGGTAAACACAAATGCCAATAAGGTCAGGTGCTTTGAGAATGGTCTCCGTTTGGAGATCAGCTCCGTTCTGGCTGGCCAGGGTGAAATGCCTTATGCCACAGTTGTCGAGAGAGCTAAAGAGATCGCTTCTTGTCACCACTTAGACGTGGCTCCACCCAAGAGAGCGGAAATAGTGACAGGAAAAAGAAAATTGACTGGTCCTAGCCAAGACTTCGACCAGTCTAAGTTCCTACGGGTTAACAATACTCTACTCTTCCCCACTCCCAGGCCAGGAAATCCATGTACCAGATGTGGAGGGAATCATGTGGGACCGTGTTCGCAAGGAATTCGAAAATGCTACAGATGTAGAGAACCTGGACATGTCATGAGAAACTGTCAATAGTTTAGGAATCCGGTGGCTACATCACCAAGGCCAAGGAACTCCTGTCCCAAGTGTGGGAAGATGCACGTGGGGCCCTTCCTCCAAGAGACTCAAAACTGCTTCAAATGCGGGGAGCCAGGCCACAAGGCATACAGCTGCCAGAAACCCCGAAATTCAGGAGTTTCCGTCTCAAGATCGAGGCCAGGAGCAGGCCAGATGTGAGTTTTTGCCTTCGCTCGCTCAAAGGCTACCGGAGATAGATTACAAACGACGAACTTTTAGTATTCTATATGTATATATAGAGTAGTTTTTACATCATAGATAGTGTACATACATCTTTGGATGGTGTAAGGCTACCCTTAATAGGCTTCTATGTATAAACGCGTATGTACGTTCTCGCTTATTTTATATAATATACGTTTATGCCTTTTTACATATATCGCGTTAATCTACCTACGTGTAGTAAGTATCGTGTTATTCCAACGACTCATATATATACATATATCGTATTAGAGATATGTCGAGAGGAAGATCCCGCAAAGAGCAACCCCAGCCGGCCAACCAGCCGGAGCGAGAAGAGACAGCCAATGTTGGGGATTTGGTAACTATGCTACGAGGATTAGCACAGCACTTTGAAACAAATCGGGCCATCCCTCAACCAGCTAGAGCTGACCCGAACTTGATCTACGAACAGTTCCGACAGTTCAACCCCCCGACTTTTAATGGAAAAGGGGAGCCGACGGACGCGGAAGAGTGGCTAAGATCACTTGACCAATTGTTTGGGCACCTGACGTGCTCTAAGGAATAGATGGTTAGCTGTGCCATCTTCCAGCTCACAGATGAAGCGAGTCACTGGTGGGACTCGTACGAGCGAACGCTGACGCCTGCTCAAAGGGAGCAAATGTCGTGGGAAGAGTTCAAGGAGGTGGTTATTCACCATTTCATCTCTCAGTCCTACCGGGACACGATTGAGACGGAGTTCCTTCATCTCAAACAAGGGAGCTCGACTGTAGGGGAGTATGAGCAGCGGTTCAATCATTTGAGCCGGTACGCCCCACATCTGGTGAATACTGATCTCAAAAAGGCCCGAAGATTTGAGAGGGGCCTTCGTAAGGAGATTAGTTCGATCCTAGCTGGGCAGGGAGAGATGACATATGCAAGTGTCATCGAGAGAGCCCAGGAGATCGCCTCCCGAATGGGTTTGGATGCGGCACCCCTCGACCAAGTTCTCCCTACTTCTGGGAAAAGAAAGTGGAACGGTTCGAGTCAAGAGGTTGCCCCCTATAAGTTTCCAAGGGCAGACAATGCTCCACTCCTTCCCACTCCCAGAGCAAGTAATGCTCCACTCCTCCTTGCTCCTCGACCTACGAACCTGTGCCTAAGATGCAGGAAGGTACATACAAGACCATGTCAGTCTGAAGCACGAAACTGTTACACTTGCAGAGCGCCAGGGCATATAGCGGTTCATTGTCCGAGGTCTTGGAACTTGAGGCCGGTAGCGGGCAGAGCATGGGCTTACGCCCTTAATTGCCCAGGAGCTGCAGAGGGAGTTGAGGGATGATGCGAGATACGCTATCAATAACCGATGTACCTATTTACAACCTGTCTGATGCTGGAATGAAACACACATGCATATCTGTTATTTTCTGTAATTGCTGAAGCATGAGGACGGTAGGATAGTCGCTCGGGCTATAAAAGTTTTTATCCCCTCGGGAAAGATGGAAATGATAGAACACCTACACCGTCACCTTAGGATTGCTTTCAAAGACAGAATCCTTCTAGTTGATCTTCACGCTTTAGAGATGAAAGAATTTTGACACGATCTTGGGATGGACCGGCTAGAGTTCAATCACGCGATAATCAAATACCGTGCAAGGAAGACTGTCTTTCAAAGCATCTGGAGAACCGGAGTTCATCTTCTGTGAGACCCAGATAAAGTTAACTCAAGGAATATTTTGGACCTAAAGGCAACCGAGATGCTTAGCAAAAAGAACTGCGAAGCTTGGTTGGTCAACATAGGAAAACCCAAGCAAGCATCAACTTCTACCGAGAAGATGCCGGTGATGAAGGAATGCATGGACGTTTTTACTGAGGATTTATCTAGCTTTTCACCGGATCGACAAGTGACATTCGAGATTAATCTCGTCTCTTCAACTCTCTCTCTCTCTTTCTCACTCTCCATCTCTCTCTCTTTTCTTTATCTCTACCGAAATTTATTTACATTCGCTGACGAAGGAATACGACTTACCAGTACCAACTATTCCACGTCCTACTCTGCAAGTGAACGGTGAAGATAAAAAGTATATAGGATGATTAATACAACGAATAGTACAACGAGTTGAAGAAGAAGAGAAACGAGAAATAAAAGTGAGATTTGAATAGGAAAGTTCGAGGAAGAATTGGAAAAGCTCAGGATCGACGAAAGTTCTGAACATCGAGCTTAGCCAGATAATCAAGGAACTTGCAAGCTTGAGCCAGATAATCAAGGAACTTGCAAGCCTGAGAAAGTTCCTTGACGAGAAATGGAAAGACAGAAGCAACACAGATACACGATAATGAGCTTTGAAACAAAGTATCCAGTTCCGCAGCTTTTAGTAAGCGTTTAGTTACGAGTCGTTCTTAGTGCGCGTTCAAGCGCCCCAGATCAAAACGAACATAAGTAATTAATTAAACATTTTAACCTATGATTTAATAATTTTGTGCGTATGATTTAACTGTTTAATTTAATTTGTGCGTTTCAGATAAGTGTTTAATGCACGTTTTAAGATGATAATTTTTATTAGACGTGGAACATAGGATATTTTTATACCATTAGATGCGTAATAGAAAAACGAGAAGATAGAAATGAACTAGGGGTTAATCAGAGACCCGTAGCTCGAACGGCGATGGAAAGGGCAAAACCGGAAATTTCAGAAAAATCGGAAGATATTTACGGAGAATGGAAACGAAGATATTTATGTGAATAGTAACTCGGAAAAGTCAACCGATGAATAGTAATAGAGATATTTTCGATGAATAGTAACTTTCCGGATTTCTATAAATAGAAGTGATTTCGATTCAAAAATCACCGTTTCTTCGATCGAGCCAAACCCGATGGAAACACTTAAGTCCTTCTTTCTCGTCTTTTAATTTTGGATATTCTGTTTTCCGGCGCCGTCGCCGGCCGGTCGTCGGAAAATTACAATGTTGTCGGAATCAGACAATTTTCACGCACGATGTTCGTCTCGACGAGACGAATCTAGAATAGGTCTCGGATTTCAAATCCGATTTCTCATTCGCTGGAAAACGGTGAAAAACAGCCGCAAAACCCAAACCCTAACCCTTGATCAACCCCTTCTCTCTCTACTGATTTTCTCTCTCCACCGCGCCGAAGAAGCTGCAGAAGGTTGCCGGAGGTGAGGGCGACAAGGGCCGGCGCCGCCGTGGGTGGCGGCGCCGGAGATGGACAGTAGCTATATATATATGCATGCATGCATGTGTGTGTTGTGTGGTGTATGAGTGTGTGTTGTTGTGCATGCTGTTGGTGTTGGCGCCGGGGGGCGCCGCCGTTGGGGAAGGAACGGCCGGCGACAGGAGGTCACCGGCGAGGTAGAGGAGGAGGCGGCTGGTGGCCGCCGGCCAAGGCTTGGCAGTGGGTGTGTGTGTGTAAACACACCTTGCGATGTGTGTGTGTATGCTACTGTGCGCGTGTGTTTTGGGCGGCGGCTGGTAGTGGCCGGCGACTGGGGGCCGCCGGCCAAGGTCACGGTGATGGGTGGTGGTCGCCGGCGGCAGGTGGCCACCGGCCGGAACTGGAAATCAGTGTGTGTGTGTAATACGTATGAGTGTGTGTGTTATGCAAGTAGGTGTATAGGCTATGTACATGGCTGGGGTTGGTCGGAAAAGGTTGCCGGCGACGGGGAGTCGCCGACGGAGGAGCTGGGAGTGGTCGCCGGCGGAGCTTTTGGATATGTATTGGATTTTCGAAAAAATTGGGCTTCGAAGGATTTTGTGGCATAATTTCCAGGCACTATTCATACCAGAATCCGGCGATGGACGACCGGAGGTGGTAGCTGGCGGTGCGAGGTATCGGGTGAGGTAGGTGGTGGTGGTTGGAGGCAGCGCCGCCGCGCCGGGCGACGCCGGGAAGTGGCCTGCTCGAGCAGGCCACCGTCGGGTAACCTGGGCAAGGGCTGGCCGAGAAAACTCGACCAGCCAGGTTGAGCTGTGCGCAACTGCCGAGAAAACTCGGCAGCCGTCGGGTGCCAAGCGCGCCCGTCGCGTGCCGACGCGCACGTGACGCCGTTTTTCCGATCCGAATCCCGTTTTTTCCGCCATTCATCTTTTTCGAGTCGTCGCCGACGAGACGTCATTGATCGGGGTCCGTGGGCCTGGTCAAAGTCAACCCTTTGACCAAAATTACCATTTTACCCCTAAACCTAAAATGCTCCGTTTGAGCTCATTTTAACTCCGATTGAGCTCATTCTTTTTGCGTTGCGATCCTTATTCGAATTCCTATCATCTCAGCCCTTTAGATTGAACTTTCAGCCATGTCTTCAAAATTCCAAACTTTAGATCGTACAATTCGTCGTGTCGTTAACGAACGCTATTCCTTCGGAACCCTTTACAGCTTTATTTATACTGTATTTAAGATCTAAGAAACACCGTAACTGTGTAGGCTACCTATTGGACTGAGCTTTGAGTTGAGCTTTGACGTTTTGGGGTTATCAGACTTACTGTTCTAGCTACTCACGTGGTAACCACTATACGAGGTGGGGGTACATTCTAATCTCTTATCTGTTTACTGTTTTCCCTATTATATGCATGATTGAGGAATACTAAGTGTTGTGTTTATATTTGTTGTGCCATGATATATCTATGAAAGGACAGAGGTCCTCTGATCATGCATTTTGTTCGTCCCCTGCTATTTTCTACTACTCTATGAAGGTGTCGTGAGCCTCTTGAAATGCACTAACGATAAGATATCATTATAGGATAAGATGGGGGAATCCCGCACCTATTCGTCCCTTGCCATTTCTAATATCTGCTTTGCATTTTAATTGTTGTGACGACGTGGCTGTAGGTTAGCTTTTCGGTATTTATTTTCTGTCTTGAGTCTTGTGAGGTGGATGTTATTTCCCACGAGTGTATTCCACGCACTCACCCCCTTAATCTGTACTCACACTACAGGAGCTGATGAGCATGATGAACCCTAGATGGAGAGAGACGGTGCCGCTTTTGAACTTGTGATTTTTAGAGTGTGTCGCACAAACATTTTCAAAACAATATGTTATAAGTTTATTCACGTTCTGTAATTATATTCTGAATATTCTGTGAATGAGAGATCCTGATGTTATTTCCACTGCGTATGATGTATATTATCAGTAGTGAAACTGATTGCTATCGGTAGAGGCCGATTGTTGTTAAGTGAAAAAATCACTTCGTCTCTTACCTCTTTCTTCTGTCGTCTTTTACTTTTTTTCTTTCTGTTGTGTATGTGTCTCTTGTTATTTCTCTCTTCACGCCCAATGGTAAAACTCTGATAAAAATACGAAAAGATTTTGGGACGTGACATATGTTATATATAGGTATGACCTTTATGTACTAATGTTATCACCTTTATGTATTGTAACTTAGAAAAAAAAGATGAATTTCAACACTTTTTTGGATCAACATATCTTTATGTGATATTACTCATACATTTTAATTATGTTAGCTGCACCTTGATATTACACGTAAAGGTATGACTATGTTAATGTAAAGGTATAAGTAATATCACATAAATGTATGAGTAATATCACATCTATATATATATAATAACAATTATCCCTATAAATAGAAATATTAAAAATTTCCCACCCATTTCCACCTCCCAAAAGTAGAAAGACAATATTTATTATTTCATAGTTTATAATTAAAAAATATTGTATTAAACATGATTTATATATATGGTAATGATATCACCTATGATATTGACAAAATCTTAAAGATTATAATCTATATATGACATATGAATATTAATATGATCTCATTTAATAAATGTTTAATTATTGCTATGATCAATATTAAAAATATATTTGTTAAATAAATTAAAATAATATAATGATCGAATTTAAAGAAATTTAAATTACCAAAATAAAAAAACTATCAAAAATTATGTCCAATATTGTACCCCACACACATATATAAATTTTTTATATTATATATATAGAGAGAGGGAGAGGGAGAGAGAGATTTGTAAAAAAAGTGGAAAAAAGAAAAGAAATCTAAATTTAAGTTGACTTACTATAATTTTATCCATGTGCAAAAATGTGATCCACATCATTTTATGATTTTCATTATACATGTAATTATAAATATATATATATATATGATTTTTTTTGTTATGTGGTCTTGGTTTATTATTCATCTACAAATACATGTCAACTACAAATTTGTACGTCATCAATTTTTCGCTAGCCTTTTCAAGATAAAGAGTCATTTTGGTTTTCATTACAATAACCATTATTTGGACGATTATAACTCATGTTTTTAATGTTGTCAGTGGTATTGATGTCTTTCAAAATTTTGTTGGAACTAAAAATTTGTTTCTTTAGATCACATGACATTCTCGCATATAGAAATAAATAAAAAAAGATGTTTATAGTTATAAAAATGTCTTCAAAGACAAGATGTAATTTTGCAATATTGTTTTATTCAAATCTTTAATATATATATATATATATCACCTCAATAAATATATAATAATCAAGTTACTTAGCATAACTAATAGAACAACATAAATTAACTATTTCTATTTACCATATTCGAAATAAGTATTGAAAAACTATAATAAAAAACACATATTTTTTATTTGACAAGTATGTCGTTTATAATACTCAAGTATAATATGTCTTCCATATAACTATACTAATCTAATTTCCACTTTCTAAAGTTGAAATACAAATATTGATTATTTTATAATTTATAAATTATAAATATTGGATTTTGCATAATTTATGTATATAGCCATAATATGAAAATCATTTTGTATATACATGAAAATTGAGAAAGAAAAAAAAACATTATCATATTTGATATGTGATAAATTTAGCTTGATTTGTGTATATATGATAATAATATCAAGCTAAAAGTTCATGAAAGTTGTGAATAACAATATATATGTACCTTAATCTAAATCATTTTTTATATCCATAAAAATTTAGCAAACAAATATATCATTTTTATGTAAGAATAATCCTCCATGATTAAAAACCAATAAATCTGAAATTTCATTATTATGATAGCATGAAGTTCATCATTATATGAATAATGATAAAATATTTTTCTTTCTGTTGTTTTATAATTTCATTATTTTAGATTTATCAGATTTTAAAATGTTTATCATCTAACGTGATTTTTCTAAGAGTTGAATTTTGATTTTAAGGCATCTAGAAAAAAAATTATATAAATGTTTTTTATGGTATCTTGAATTTAGAAATTTTATTTTCAACTAATATATAATAATATCATTGTTTTTACGTTCATTATGATTAAATTATTAAACATATATTTGCATAAGTGTTTTTTTAGGTCAATTGTGATAAACAATTAGTAAAGTAGCCAAACAACGTATGATGAAAATAAGAAATATTTAAAATTGGTAAATTATATGGGTAGTCGATTAAATTAAAATAACTTACAAGAACTATATTGATTTTCATGATCAACATTTTTATATCAAAATATTATTAACACTTGAAATTTATTTGATGCATCACACGGGTACCAAATGAGGTTGAAATATTATTGAAACTTAATTATAACATACAATAATATCATCATTTTACACTCTTTATATTGAATAAGTTATGAGCATATATTTGCATATTTTTTTTCCATACTAATTGTGAAAAAAAAACAATTAGTTCTAAAGTAGCAGATAAGATAATGTATGATGAAAATAAAAAATATTTAAAATTCGTATATTATATGGGTAGTAGATTAAATTAAAATAATTTTGAATAACTATATTATTTTTCATGATCAACATCAAAAAACTACCGACACTTGAAATTTATTTGCTCATACATCACACGGGTACCAAATGAGATTGAAATATTATCAAGAACTTGATTTTTTTTTTATAAATTAACATTTTCACATGAAACTCGAAATATTTAAATCTTATGATCGTGCGTAGAACGGGTAATAAATTAGATTGAGATCCTCCCAAAAAAATTATTAGTTTTCATATTCAACATTTTCATATTTATATATATAAATTGTAAAATTTATGTACCATGCATCGCACGGGACTTATACTAGTTAAGATTTATATGTATAAATTGTGCTGAAATTCATCCTTTTTTTTTCTAAGTTTGAATACATAAAGGTCATATTCTAATTTAACATAAATGTCACACTCATACAACATAAAGATCAACACCTGAAGTGAAAAAAAAAAAGAAATAAATGAAGATATGTGAATCCGGTTGACCTGCGCGCGACCTGGATTGAACCCGCACCAGGTGCACACCAAACTTACTCTTAATTTTGAAGGAGAGGGAGGAACCTTGCAGTTTTTTTTTTTTTTTTTTTTCTAAATCAAATTTCATTACCTAGAAAATTCTTTACAATCCCAAACTAAAGATCACAAGTACTACTTGGTTGAAAGTTCCAAACATAGGAATTAATTAGAGTGCAAATGAGAATTCTTTGCTAACACATGGACAATCTCATTAACCGTTATGAAATCATGAATTAGTTTTTTAAATTAGAATTTGTGAAATTACATATTTATCCAATTTTGTTATTATTATATATGTATAGATATCTTTTCTAAATTTTCGTGGAAAAAAAATAAATATTTCTAAATACTCAACCTAATTTATTTATTTATTTTATTTTTTTGTGTTGGGGAGTAGGTAATGGGCTAAATTCAATTTTGACAACTAATTTTGACTCGTCAACCATAAATTTTAGAGAAGATTAACAAAAATGGCTAATATTCCTGTACTATTGATCATGAAATTACTTAATAAAATTTAATGATAATATGTTCTATCTTTGACGAATTTCGCTTTAATTCCTTCAGGTACAGGGTCTGTGATCCACTATTAACTTTACATTTTCTCTGCATTTTCTGATAGTTGGTGCCAGTGGCGCAAGGCAGGACCTTATGTTAGGCAAACGCAAAAAAAAAAAAAAATACAAGTCGAACGACGCAGACCCCTCCAAGAGAGATATATATATATATATATATATATATATATATATTATTTTTATTACACTATATAAGTATGGATGTTTCGTCCATATTGAATTAAATTAAATTAGAATCCTAATTAAAGAAAACTCTTTATTAGGGATAGTAATGTAATTTAATATTTATTTTATTTTTCTATTTGATTATAAAAAGTAAGAGTTCTTTACATTTTAAACTCTTCTTGAAAAATATATATGTTTTGATTATTTTTCTTTTATAATCTTGTACATTTTGAATTTTAAACTAAAATTAGTATTATATTAATATATATTTAAAGAGTTTTTCAATGATATATTATAAGTAAATTTAAAAAAACAATTATAACAAAAAAAACTATAAATTTAATATTTTTATTAAAGTATGTTATTATTAGAAATTATGTTCTTATGCTATTTTTTCAAAATCTTATTTGTTTCTTTAAATATAATATAGTGACCTTCTTAGCCCATACAAATCACAATTTCTTTCTTAGAGTCCATACAAATCATAATTCTTCATATAATTTGATTGAAGTCTTAATTAAAGAAAACTCTCCATATCTAATTTAATTAAAATCCTAATTATTTTAGAAATTAATTAGATTACTATTTGAATAATATCAATCTATACGTAAATCAATATACATCCATTTTTTTAAATTAAGAAATAAGAAATCCTCTAAATCATTATGTTTTTGTGTATAAGGAAGTTGATAAATTTTCCCAATATATAGATGATTAAACTTATAATTCGAGTGAGTAATTATAAGCTTTATTCTAAAAAAATAAAATGCAATTGTTATTTCACTTTAACCTTTTATCATTATATTTTAGTACTTGTAATTTTCTAGAAAACATTATTCATCCCTCAAAAGTGAGTTTCACGTGCACACATTTCTTGTTGTTTTTCCCAACTATGGCTACATGTCAGGATTCAAATGAAAACCAGTTTCCTGACTATAAAACCAAAACCCAAACTAAAATTCAATACCAACAAAACTTTTCATGCACTTTCTTCCAATAACAAACTAATTAATTTCAAAAATGAACCAAAAAGAAAATAATAATAATAATAATAATAAGACCCTCAATGATCTGTAAGCATGAAATATAACACTCACATATCTTAATATCTTTTCCCAAGAATAATGGCAATGATAATTGAGACAAAAGCCACACCTAAAATGAACTTATAGTTCAAGGCTGGAGATGTCTCAACAACATGAATCTTGGTGTCTGATGGCAATGCTTGAGATGAAGAAGTTGCCTCTGACTTTTTCTTGCTCTTTCTTTTGGAAGTAGTGGATGATAATTCGAGGTAGCACCTCCAATGTCCGACATGATAGTTCAAATATACAAGATTCACTTAAAAAAATCATTTCTTGTGACGACAAATTTAGTGACAATCAAAATATTGTCACTAAAGATACATATATAGTGATAAATATTACTTTTGTCACAAAATAACATAAGTTGTGATCACTGGTGATAATTTTTCATGTTGTCACTAATTTTCATCACAAAAAATTTAGCGCCAAATCAAATAGTTTACCGCCAAATTTCTTTGTCACTAATGCAAAGTTATATAGTGACAACAATTTCAATCGTCACTAATTATCCAATACTCTTTTTAGTGTCAACCTATGATTGTCACTATAAAATTGATAGCACCAGAATATAGCACACTAAAAAAATTATTATATTTATGAGGAATGAATAAAATTTTCTCGAGTAATAAAATATTACTTTGCATAATTTGCAAGATAATTATTATTTTATTTTTATTCTATATTAAATTATTGTCACTAAATCTATTTTCAAAAGTTACAATATTATAGGTCAAAAATTGAAATAAAAGAAATACATGTAGAATATTATTACATAAAGCACTAGTGGTCTAGTGGTTGGAATACAACCATGTCACTCGGGTTCGAATCCCAGACAACGCGCAATATTTGACATGACGACGTGGCAGCAACGCACAACGTGGCATGATGATGTTGCCTACATGGCATGATGACGTCAGTAATTTGACGACGTCATAAATGTGGCATGATGACGTGGCAGCAACGCACAACGTGGCATGATGATGTTGCCTACATGGCATGATGACGTCAGTAATTTGACGACGTCATAAATGTGACTAAAGCATTGGGTTATAGTGACAATAAATATATGTGACTATAATATAAGGTTTTAGTGGCATTCATATATGTGACTATAATATAAGGTTTTAGTGACAAAATATGAATGTAACTAAAGTGATTGCTATAGTGACAACTATTCATTTTCATGACTAATCTTATAGTCACAAGCTAGCGACGACCTAAAAAATTGTTACAATTTGGTTTTAGTGACAATATTTAAAGTTTAGTGACAAAAAATCTTGTCACTAAAAACAAAGTTTTTTGTAGTGATTTAATGTTTTGTTATCTTTGGTGATAGAGCTTAAGATTTTCTAAGATAGTTTACTCTATTTCATTATATAATGTTATGATACACCAAAATCAGGCAACATGACTTTGATAGTTATATCTAATTTCATTAGAAGTGTCACGCCCCAAAATCTTTTCATGTTTTATCAGAGTTTCACATGGGCGTGAAGAAAGAATAAGCAAGGGATGAATATCATAAACAGAAAGAAATTAGCAAGGGACAACAGAAGAAAGAGGTAAGGGACGAAATGAATCTCTCACTTATCAAAAATCGACCTCTGTCGATTACAATCGGTCTCACTACCGATATTTTACAACATATGCAGCGGAATTATTCATCAGGATCTCTCATCCATATATGCATCAGAATATTACAAAACATAATTTGTTTAAAACATTGTTTAAGAAATGTTTAAGAGACATCGTCTCATTACAACAAAATCGGAAACAACACTTCCTCTCTCCCACTAGGGTTCCTCATGCTCATCATCGCCTGTAGTGTGAGTACAGATTAAGGGGTGAGTGCGTGGATTACACTCGTGGGGATATAAATCCACCTCATAAGATTCATAATAGAATTAAATACCGAAAAGCTAACCTACAGTCACGTTGTCACAACACATAATTTGCAAAGCAGATATTAGAAATGGCAAGGGACGAGTAGGTGCAGGATTCCCCCGTCTTACCCTAATAAACTCTCTCATATACCGCTAGTACATTTCAAGAGGCTCACCACACCTCCACCAGAGTAGTACAAAATAGTAGGGGACGAACAGAGTGGACCTCGGTCCTTTCACAGTTATATATGGCACAGCAAGTATAAACACAACACTTAGTATTCCTCATTCATGCATTTATTAGGGAAAACGGTAAACAGAAGAAGGGTTAGAAATTACCCCCACCTCGTTCGGTGGTTTTCCGCGTGAGTAGCTAGTATCAAGGATCAAATATCCCAAGAGCAAACCAACAGTAATCTAAGCTCGATCCAATCAAGTAACTCAAACTTAAATGAACAAATCGCCTACACAAGTTACGGTATACTTAGTTCCTTATTAATTATAATTAAAACGATAAACATTTTAAGCGACGAGAAGAGAGACCTAAAGATTAGATAAGGAACGAGCTCGTTCGGAGTTGATACGAGTTCAACGACGTATATGAAGTGGAAGGGTATATAGGTAAAAAACCAGAAAAGGTTCAAATCATGACGTCACGTGCACACCCGTCACTCGACGTGGCTAACGACGTATGCCCAGCACCCGGCGCCCGTTCCCGGTGCGCCAACTCAGCACACGATCATGCCCTTCTGGCACGACCGTGCGCTACCCTCCAGTAGCTCCTGCCAGCTCGCACACGACCGTGCCTCCTCGCACATGACCGTGCGCCAGCTTCCAGTGGATCCTGCTGGCTCATACACGACCGTGCTCCCTTAGCACGACTGTGCGCCGGCCTCCAGTGAACTCTGTCGGCTGGGGCACGACCGCGCGCCAGCGGCCTGTGCGCCCAGCAGCCTCCTCCGGTTGCCCAGCTTCTTCTCCGGCAGCCTCGTTGCTGCCCGGCGCCCCCGACAACATCGTTCCAATCTACCCGTTCCAACCTACTACATCTCCGATTCTAAACCACTCTTCCCCAACCCCATCTCACACATACAAACACATATACATATGCAAACAGACACATCCCCAAAAACACTTGGCCGGCGACCGAAGGTCACCGAAAACCCATTGTCTCAACTCGCCGGCGCATCACCAGCATCGGTCATCACTTTCCTCATGGCGGCACCACCTGTGCCGCCCTCAACAGAGATCATACTCAAACACACACACACGCAAACATGCATATATCATAATAACCAAATCAATATAACTCCGGCACCACCCCACACGGCGGCGCCGTCCCTCCAACAACTCACCCTCACCTCCGGGAAAACCTCCGACAACATCTCTAGCTTCAAGAATGGAGAAAAGGAGAGAAAACCGAGGAGAGAGAAAAGGTGGCTAGGGTTAGAGTTTTGAAATGGTTTTTCGCCGTTTTCCGGCGAACGACAAATCGGAATAAAAATCCGAGACCTATTCTAGACTCATCTCGTCATAATCTACGTTGTGTGCGAAAATCGGCCAAAACCGACAACTTTGAAATTTTCCGGCGAATTTCGGCGGCGCTGGCGGTGGCGCACCGGAGGCCGAAAAAGAAAAAAGAGAGAAGAGAGACTTACGTGTTGTTCGTCGCTTTTTGGCTCGTTGGAAGAAAAGGTGAAAAATGAACTGAAAAGAGCCTCTATTTATAGATTTCGGAAGTTACTATTCACCGATAAAAATCTCATTTACTATTCACCATAAATATCTCCTGATATTTCCGAAACCTCGTGTTTTATCCTTTTCATCGTCGTTTGAGCTACGGGTCGCCGATTGACCCCTAGTTTGTTTCTATGTTCTCGTTTTTCTAACACGCGTCTAGTGATATAAAAATATCCTATATTCCAAGTCTAGGTAAATTATCCATCTCATACATATACTTAACACTTATCTAAAATGCACGTATTTAAACAGTTAAAACATACGCACATATATGTTAATTCCTGAGTTTAAATATTTAATTAATAATTTATGTTTCGTTTTGGTCAGGGGTGCTACATCCCTTACCCCTTAAAATAATTTCGTCCTCGAAATTAAACACGTACGCACGAAGAAAGATGAACGTGTACCTATGAACGGTAAGTTGGGGTACTTCCTCATGATTTCGTCCTCCAATTCCCAAGTTGTTTCCTCCCTTCCGTGACAGCTCCACTGGATCTTTACTATATTCATATCCTGATTTCTTAGTTGTCGTTGCTTTCTATCCAAGATGGCTATCGGGACTTCTTCATACGTCAGATCCTTTTCCAGTTCTATGCCTTTTTGTTCGATTACATGTTGTGGATCGAATATGTACTTCCGTAGCATAGAAACGTGGAATACATTGTGAACTCCAGCGAGGTTCGGAGGTAAAGCTAAACGATACGTGACTTCTCCAACACGATCTAGAATTTCGAACGGTCCCACGTATCTCGGCTTCAGTTTCCCCCTCTTTCCAAAATGATGAACTCCTTTATTAGGAGATATCTTGAGAAAAACTTCATCTCCCACTTCAAATTCCAGTTCCCTCCGTCTCTTGTCCGCATACGCTTTCTGTCGATCTTGGGCTACTTGTATCCTTTCCCGAATCTTCTTTATTACTCCGACCGTCTGCTCCACTAATTCGGGTCCCAAAATTTTCTTTTCGCCCACTTCATCCCAACATATAGGTGATCGATACTTTCTTCCGTATAGGGCTTCATAAGGCGTCATACCAATGATCGTTTGGTAGCTGTTGTTGTAGGCAAATTCTACTAAGCACATATGATCTTCCCAGTTTCCAGGAAAATCCAAAACACAAGCCCTCAACATATCCTCCAAGACTTGTATGGTCATTTCCGATTGTCCGTCAGTCTGTGGGTGGAAAGTTATACTGAAAGACAACTTGGTTCCTAACTCCTTTTGCAAACTTTGCCAAAATCTTGAGGTGAACCGTGGATCTCTATCAGATACGATAGAAACTGGTACGCCGTGCAATCGAACTATCTTCTCGAGATATATTCGTGCTAACTTACCTAGTCCGAAAGTCATCTTAATTGGTAAGAAATGGGTAGACTTTGTTAGTCTATCAACAATTACCCATACGGCGTGGTTTCCTCATTTGGTTGTCGGCAAACCAACCACGAAATCCATGGCTATGTGTTCCCACTTCCACTCCGGAATCTCCAAAGGAGTTAGCATTCCAGCCGGTCGTTGATAATCTGCTTTCACTTGTTGGCAGATGAGACACCTCTTGACAAACATCCCTATACTTCTCTTCATATTCCTCCACCAAAAGCTCACCCTTAGGTCTCGATACATCTTTGTACCTCCGGGGTGTGCAGACATTGGCGTGCAATGCGCCTCTTTGAGAATTTCTTCTCTTAGTTCTTCGTTCTTAGGCACGCACACTCTTTCTCTGAAGATCAGAGCTCCGTCTGTAGCCAAAGTGAAACCTTTGGCTTTTCCACTATCCATAAGGGCTTTCATTTTCATTAGAAAGTTATCCCTTTTCTGAACTTCCACAATTCGGTCACGCAACGTGGGTTTTACGAACAATGCTGCCATCCTAGATTCGATGCTAATCGGAGACGAGACTACCTCCAGGTTTAGCTTTGACATTTCTTCGATCAGTTGGCACTGATTGGTGATCATCATCGTCACTACTCCCTTCCCTTTTCAGCTAAGGATGTCAGCTACCACATTCATCTTTCCAGGATGGTAATGGATCGTAATATCGTAATCCTTCACCAACTCTAGCCATCTTCTTTGCCTCATATTGAGCTCTTTTTGCTCAAAGAAGTACTTCAGGCTTTTGTGGTCGGTGTAGATTTCACACTTTACGTCGTAAAGATAATGTCTCCAGATCTTGAGGGCGTGTACCACAGATGCTAGTTCCAGATCATGAGTCGGATAGTTTTGTTTGTGAATCTTCAGCTGGTGTGATACATACGCCACTACTTTTCCTTCCTGCATCAATACGCACCCCAAACCTTGTTTGGATGCATCACTATATATCACGAACTCCTTAGATACATCTAGAACTATCAAGACTGGTGCTTCTGTCAGCCTTTTCTTCAGTTCCTGGAAACTACGTTCGCATTGCTCACTCCATTGGAACTTCACATCCTTTCGTGTTAAATGAGTCATTGGAGTAGCAATCTTCAAAAATCCTTCTATGAATCTTCGGTAGTATCCAGCTAGGCCGATGAAACTCCGAACTTCCTTCATATTCATTGGAGTTTCCCACTTGCTGACAGTTGCCATCTTTTCAGGATATACTTTGATCTCTCGTGATGAAATGATGTGGCCTAGAAAACCCACTTTGTCCATCCAGAACTCGCACTTCTTGAATTTGGCGTAGAGTTTCTCCTTCCTTAGTACTTCTAATGCGATTCTGAGATGTTGTTCATGGTGCACTCTGTCGCACGAATAGATGAGGATATCATCTATGAACACTATGATAAAGAGATCTAGATAAGGATGGAAAACGCGATTCATTAAATCCATGAAGACAGCCGGAACATTACTTAGTCCAAATGGCATCACTACAAACTCATAGTGTCCATATCTCGTTCTGAATGATGTCTTGGATATATCAACGTCTTTGACTTTCATCTGGTGATATCCAGATCTTAAGTCAATCTTTGAGAACACACTAGCACCTCTTAATTGATCGAAGAGATCTTCAATCCGAGGCAGTGGATACTTGTTCTTTATTGTTCTCTTGTTCAGCTCTCGGTAATCGATACACATTCGAAAACTGCCATCCTTCTTCTTCACGAACAGCACAGGTGCTTCCTAATAAAGCCCTTGTCCAGTAATTCTTGTAGTTGGACCTTCAATTCCTGCAACTCCTTCGGTGCTATTCGATAAAGAGCCTTAGACACCGGTGCTGATCCTGGGACGAGATCTATCTTGAAGGTCACTTATCGATCCGGTGGAGGACCAGGTAAATCTTCTGGAAATACATCCGTGAATTCCTTTATCACCGGTACTTTCTCGATAGTGGTTGATTCATTCTTGGTGTTTACCATGTTGACCAACCAAGCTTCACAATCTCATTTGCTAAGCATCTGGGTTGCTTTCATGGCCGAGACAATCCTTGAGTCGACTTTAACTCGCGTCCCGTGGAATGTAAACTCCGACTCTCTCAATCCTTGGAAGATTATCTCTCTCTCGTGGCACTTGATTATTGCGTAGTTGGACTCTAGCCAGTCCATCCCTAAGATGATATCGAAATCCTTTATCTCCAAAGCGTGGAGATCAGCTAGAAAGGTCTTATCTTCAAATGCAATCTTAAGATGACGGTAAAGGTGTTTTGTCATTACCGTCTTCCCCGAGGGAATACTAACTTCTAATGTTTGAGCGACTATCCTACCGTCAACATGCTTCAACAGTTTACAGAAGTTGACAGATATGAAGGAGTGCGTCGCTCCAGTATCAAATAAGATGAAAGCAGGTATATCAGATACTGATAACATACCTGTCATCGTCTCTGCTCCCTCAGTGGCTTCTGGATGAGTAAGAGCGAAGGCCCTCGCTTTACCTGCCACCGGCCTCGTGTTCGGCCCTGTAGCCGGCGCATTCCTCGCTTTCCAGCAATTATCTGCTATATGCCCCGGCGCCCCACAATTAAAATAATTCTGTGTCTCTCGCTGACACGGTCCCGTGTGTACCCTTCTACATCTAGGGCACGGATTTCCAGGTCGAGGTACAGGAAGCAGTGGGGCGTTGCTTGCCCTCGGAAACTTGTTCGGGGCAAAGCTCTGGCTTGGGCCAATCCATTTCCTCTTAGCAGGAACAGGGAAAACCCTCTTAATAGGTGCAACATTCAAACCCATTCGGGAAGCGATCTCATGGGCTCTTCTGATGACACTTGCATACGTCATCACTTCCTGCCCAGCTAAGATCGTGCCGATCTCCGGGCGAAGGCCCTTCTCGAATCTTCGAGCCTTCTTCAGATCAATGTCCACCAGATGTGGGGCATACTGGCTCAAATGGTTGAACCGTCGTTTGTACTCCCCAACAGTAGAACTCCCTTGTTTAAGGTGAATGAACTTTATCTCCTTCTGATCCTGGTATGACTGAGGAATGAAGTGACTAGACACTACTTCTTTGAAATCCTCCCAAGTCATTGTCTCCCTTTCAGAAAACAGTAGGGTTCTCTCATACGAGTCCCACCAATGACCCGTTTCTTCCGTGAGTTGAAAGATAGCACAACTGACCATCTATTCCTTTGAGCACGTTAGATACCCAAACAGTCAGTCGAGTGACCTTAGCCACTCTTCCACTTCATTCGGTTCTCTCTTTCCGCTAAAAGTCGGCAGATTGAATTGCCGAAAATGCTCGTAAATTGAATTCGGGTCCTTCCTCACTGACTGGGGAACGGTTTGGTTAACTTCAAGGTGTTGTGCTAACCCTCATAGCACTATAACCAAATCCCCTATGTTGGTGTTCTCATCACGTTCCGGTTGATCGACCGGTTGTTGTGGCTCCTTTTGAGGTCTACCTCTCGACATAAGTCTGTTACGATTTGTATATACTTATAAGTCGTTGGGTTTATTAACAATACTATAGATATAAAAGATAACACATTACTCATGATAAGACCTAAACGCAAACTTCATAAGATAAACAAGAAGATATGCGTGCATATATGTATAGTAGCATCAAAAAGAGTAGTACTACACCATAACAAAAGATGTATGTACACTATCTACGATGTAAAAACTACCCCATACTTATACATATAGATTATCGTATCACGTGTAGTATAATATATACATATATCAAGTCTACTCAAAATATCTAATCTACATCAGCGGGAGGTGGCGGAGACTCTTGTCCCTCCTGAGGATCATTAACCTCTATGACATCCTCCTCGGGATCCTCCTCTGGATCCTCCTCCGACTCCGAGCTACTGCTGGAAGGATCGTAAGGTGATGGCTCTGGAGCAATTGGTAGGCCATGTCGACCCTAGAGCTCAAGCATCTGTCGCACTACGTTGCCAAAATTAGCAATAGGCACCAGATTCACGGATAAGAACACTAGCTCGTCTCTAAGAACCAAACGAGCTCTCACCACCCAATCCTGTGATAGGGTGTAGATCATGTGCTGACAAGCCTGCGCTCCGCTGATCATGCTCCTCATACCCCCAATCTCTCTCCAACAGTGAAAGAGTCTAGATATATGCTCCCACACTGATCTATCGTCTGTCACCCTACTTTCATAGAAGTGACGTCGAAGTCGATGTTCTCTAGTCTCAAAAATAAGGGCTCTCCCTCTCCCCCTTCCGGCTATATACACCCTATTTATCTGACAAGTTTATATTACATAAGTTCTCAACTTCATGTATCCATACTCACAACGCCCCTTCCGAGCCCAACAGTTCAAAATGAAATAACACTCGACATGTAAACACTCATGTTACACGCATCTTATAAACAAGAAAGGTCACCTATGGAGAGAGGATAGTACTTATCTATATCTTTTCAAAAACCATTTCACGTTTAAAGATCACGTCTTTAAAATCACATTTTTCCCATTTTAAAACCAACTCGAGCCAGTTCTCAACGTTAGAATTGCTCTGATACCATCTGTCACGCCCCAAAATCTTTTCATGTTTTATCAGAGTTTCACATGGGCGTGAAGAAAGAATAAGCAAGGGACGAATATCATAAACAGAAAGAAATTAGCAAGGGACAACAGAAGAAAGATGTAAGGGACGAAGTGAATCTCTCACTTATCAAAAATCGATCTCTATCGATTACAATCGGTCTCACTACCGATATTTTACAACATATGTAGCGGAATTATTCATCAGGATCTCTCATCCATATATGCATCAGAATATTACAAAACATAATCTGCTTAAAACATTGTTTAAGAAATGTTTAAGAGACATCGTCTCATTACAACAAAACCGGAA
The DNA here is from genome assembly GCA_954870855.1 of Scutellaria minor. Taxonomy (NCBI): domain Eukaryota; kingdom Viridiplantae; phylum Streptophyta; class Magnoliopsida; order Lamiales; family Lamiaceae; genus Scutellaria; species Scutellaria minor. The sequence goes on along the minus strand of OX940729.1, from coordinate 16,127,973 downwards.
ACAACACTTTCTCTCTCCCACTAGGGTTCCTCATGCTCATCATCGCTTGTAGTGTGAGTACAGATTAAGGGGTGAGTGCATGGAATACACTCGTGGGGATATAAATCCACCTCATAAGATTCATGATAGAATTAAATACCGAAAAGCTAACCTACAGTCATGTTGTCACAACACATAATTTGCAAAGCAGATATTAGAAATGACAAGAGACGAGTAGGTGCAGGATTCTCCCGTCTTACCCTAATAAACGGTCTTATATACCACTAGTACATTTCAAGAGGCTCACCACACCTCCACCAGAGTAGTACAAAATAGCAGGGGACGAACAGAGTGGACCTCGGTCCTTTCACAGTTATATATGGCATAACAAGTATAAACACAGCAATTAGTATTCCTCATTCATGCGTTTATTGGGGAAAACGGTAAACAGAAGAAGGGTTAGAAATTACCCCCACCTCGTTCGGTGGTTTTCCGCGTGAGTAGCTAGTATCAAGGATCAAATATCCCAAGCGCAAACCAACAGTAATCCTAGCTCGATCCAATCAAGTAACTCAAACTTAAATCAACAAATCACCTACACAAGTTACGGTATACTTAGTTCCTTATTAATTATAATTAAAGCGATAAACATTTTACGCGATGAGATGAGAGACCTAAAGATTGGATAAGAAACGAGCTCGTTCGGAGTTGATACGAGTTCAACGATGTATATGAAGTGGAAGGGTATATAGGTAAGGAACAAGAAAAGGTTCAAATCATGACGTCACGTGCACACCCGTCACTCGACGTGGCTCACGACGTATGCCCAGCACCCGGCGCCCGTTCCCGATGCTCCCACTCAGCGCACGACCGTGCCCTCCTGGCACGACCGTGCGCTACCCTCCAGTAGCTCCTGCCAGCTCGCGCACGACCGTGCCTCCTCGCGCACGACCGTGCGCCAGCTTCTAGTGGATCCTGCTGGCTCGCGCACGACTGTGCTCCCTTAGCACGACCGTGCGCCGGCCTCCAGTGAACTATGTCGGTTGGGGCACGACTGTGCCCTACGGCATGACCGTGCGCCAGCGGCCTGCGCGCCCAGCAGCCTCCTCCGGTTGCCCAGCTTCTTCTCTGACAGCCTCATTGCTGCCCGGTGCCCCCATCAACATCGTTCCAATCTACCCATTCCAACCTACTACATCTCCGATTCTAAACCACTCTTCCCCAACCCCATCTCACACATACAAACACATATACATATACAAACACACACATCCCCAAAAACACTTGGCCGGCGACCGAAGGTCGCCGAAAACCCATTGTCTCAACTCGCCGACGCATCACCAGCACCGGTCATCACTTTCCTCATGGTGGCACCACCTGTGCTGCCCTCAACAGAGATCACACTGAAACACACACACACGCAAACATGCATATAATATAATAACCAAATCAATATAACTCCGGCACCACCCCACACGGCGGCGCCGTCCCTCCAACAACTCACCCTCACCTCCGGGAAAACCTCCGACAGCATCTCCGGCTTCAAGAATGGAGGAAAGGAGAGAAAACTGAGGAGAGAGAAAAGGTGGCTAAGGTTAGGGTTTTGAAATGGTTTTTCGCCGTTTTCCGGCGAACAACAAATCGGAATAAAAATCTGAGACCTATTCTAGACTCATCTCGTCATAATCTACGTTGTGTGCGAAAATTGACCGAAACCGACAACTTTGAAATTTTCCGGCGAACTTCGGCGGCGGCACCACCGCGCCGGCAGTGGCGCGCCGGAGGCCGAAAAAGAAAAGAGAGAGAAGAGAGACTTACGTGTTGTTCGTCGCTTTTTGGCTCGTTCGAAGAAAAGGTGAAAAATGAACTGAAAGGAGCCTCTATTTATAGATTTCGGAAGTTACTATTCACCGGTAAAAATCTCATTTACTATTCACCGTAAATATCTCCCGATATTTCCGAAACCTCGTGTTTTATCCTTTTCATCGTCGTTTGAGCTACAGGTCTCCGATTGACCCCTAGTTTGTTTCTATGTTCTCGTTTTTCTAACACGCATCTAATGATATAAAAATATCCTATATTCCAAGTCTAGGTAAATTATCTATCTCATACATATACTTCACACTTATCTGAAACGCACTTATTTAAACATTTAAAACATACGCACACATATGTTAATTCCTGAGTTTAAATATTTAATTAATAATTTATGTTTCGTTTTGGTCTAGGGTGCTACAAGAAGTTTATTAGGATACTAATTTAATATGAACACTGTGTGTGTGTATATATCATTGACGATAGTGGTTTGTTTTCAAATATGTTTAATATTTTTGTGATCAGTGTGAAATTCATGAAGATTATACAGCAAGAGTTCGAACAGATTAAGACGAGTAATTAAAGATTGAAGTTTTGAATTTGAAATCGTGGGTTGTTGTAACAGGTATGTATGATTCTTTTTTGGCCAAATAGCAAAAAAAAATCCAAAGCTTTTTAGGTTTTTGCTATTTTAGTCAATCCTTTAATTTTTGTCAATTCAGCTATAATTTAAACATTTAGTTTTTATTTTAGCCAAATTTAGATTTGAGTCAAAATTAAATGACATGAAACATATGTGGTGGACACATAAGTCATTTGACCTAACTTCACATGCCTATTCGACAACATCATGCTTTCATCTTCATCTTGTCCCTCTTTCATTTCCTCTTCTTCCCAACGCATCTTTTTTTTTTTAAAACCACTTTTTTTTTAAACTGTAAAATAAACATTAATTAATATCTAAATTTACAAGAGAAACTTAACAAATCAATACACACACATGGCTTGCGGCTGTGATTCCACTCCACCGTCTTGAACTATGTCTTCGTAGCTAGCGAGCCCAATATCTCATTGAGGGAATTTTTGTATACTGAAACAATTGCCTATTGAAAGCTCTAAATCCAATGCATCGACACTATTTTCTTCCTCCTAAGGCGGCAGACGGCGGAGGAGGAGGTTGCGATTCCTCCATTATGCTGCCTTTGTGGTTGATATCATGTATTGATGGTGAGTATTAACCCAATCATCTATTGTAGGAAAAGAGAAATTTTTTAGCATTTTGGTGGATTCAATCATTGAAATAATGTCATTTTTCTTTTTACGGTGGTGCAGAGAGTTTATGAAGTCATCAAATTTTGGTCTGCTTTGTTGTTGTTGAAGAAAAATGGTGATATGAAAGAAAAGAGAGAAATGAAGGTTGAAGAAGAAAGAAGTAAAGAGAGAGTTTATGAAGTCACCAAATTTTGGTCTGCTTTGTTGGTGTTGAAGGAAAATGGTGATATGAAAGAAAAGATAGAAATGAAGGTTGAAGAAAGAGGAAGTAAAGAGGAAAAAAGGAAAATGAGCATGACGTGGTCAAATGGTTATGTGAAGTGGTGTCAAATTGCTTATGTGTCCATTACATATGTTCCATGTCATTTAATTTTGACTTAAAATTAAATTTGGCTAAAATGACAACTAAATGTTTAAATTATGGATGAATTGAAAAATATTAAAGGATTGGTTAAAATAGAAAAAACCCGAAAAGCCTTGGATTTTTTGGCTATTTGGCCTTCTTTTTTAAAATATTTGAAATTGCCTAGATTTAACAATATAGTAAATAATAGGTAGTATGAAATTACCCTTCAATGTAGCTAATGCATTTTCATCATTGATGTTCTTTTCTCTCGTAGTACTTGGAGAAGCATTACATAATAAATTAGCCTTAGTTGTGACATTATTCAAAAATATTTGAAAATTCAAAATATGAAACAAAATCTTATTTTTGTGAATATTTAATTACCTCTTTGTTTTGAAATATAGTCAAAGAAAAGTGATGATGTCAATTGTTGAAATGAGTGGAATTGATATCAATCCTAAAATTGGTGACAACCTAAGATCTATTTTCATTCTTTGTTAGAATTAAATTTTTTTATCTTTTTATTTTATATTCATTTATTATTTTTAACTTTCTTGGATTTAAATTGTAGATCAAACATTTTTTATTTACTTTAATTTGGTTGTGTTTTCATTTTATAATTAATTTTTCTTGAATGATTGTATGTTTGAACAGCTGACGCCAAATATAAATGGCGTCAAAGGAAATTTGTTGGACAAAAGAGAAGATATGCAAATCTTAAAGAACTATGAAGAAAATGTTTTGCAGAATCATGAAAAGAGAGAAGCAACATGTAATTTACAAGTTCAAGCGAATCTGAGTAACTTCGAAGGTATACTTTTTTTAATATTCTTTAAACTTTGTATTAAAGTACATCTTTCATTTAAAATTGAAAATTGTATTATAATATATTTATCTAATTATAAATTTTAATGTTAGAAGAACATAAACTAAAAAAAATACAAAGTTGCATTCATTGTGGAGCAACAAAATTTGAGTATGAGTCTCCCACATTTTGTTGTGATAATGGAAAGTTAAACTTGTAGCTTCAGAAGTTCCAGAGAAATTGTACGAACTATACACTTCTCAGTTGGAAGAGTCTATTGATTTTCAAAAAATATATACGGTCATACAATTCCATATTCTCATTCACTTCATTTGGAGTAAAATTGGATAAAGAGATTGTTTCGGCACGACGAGGAGTTTACACTTTTCGAGTACAAAGAATGATTTATCACAATCTCCCAAGTTTAAGTCTTAATGGAAACAAACCAGCTAATTTTCAGTTATATTTTTTTGATACTGAAAATGAAATTGAGAATATATTGTGCCTTAATTCACATGTATGAGAAGGAATTGTACGGAATCTTATTGAAATACTATAGGAGAATCCATATGTCAAAATCTTTAGAAGACTAACAGAGTACTCTTCTTTAGATGATGTGGAACTTTGTATCACAAAAAATGTGAGATTAGATCAGCGAGTTTATAATGTTCCAACAACAGATCAAGTTGCAAGTGTTTAGATTGAGGGAAATAATGATAATGTAGGGTTTGAACGAGATATTATTATTAGTGCTCATTCCGAGAACTAATATAGAATACACAAAAACTCATGTGAGACCGTCTCTGACCGCACTGTTGCCGACAAGATAAAATTAAATTTATTTCTCCACTCAAACCACTACAAAGATGTAGAAGTGATAAATAAAGGTCGATCCCACGGAGAGCAGGCAAAACTAATTATTTTATATTTAGAGTTCAATCAAGAAAACATGGGGGTTTTTGGATTTAAAAATTTAGAGAAAACATCAAGAATAAAACAAGCAATTAAACTGGAACTCAATCATTTAAGAAAGCACTCGATTCTCAGTTCTGTTTCCACCCTCACTCAACTATGTAAAATTGATTGTAACAATATTATCTTATTTCCTCATGAATTGCTAACCCTAAATAACAAGTATCACAAGTTATTCGAATTTTCCCTTAAGTTTATCTAATCAATATACGATCGTTAATTAGACCTAATCGTTGGACAACCTAATAAATTAGATTTAATGCAACGACAACTTTGGGATCAAGAAAAATAGGTTAGTCTAAGCAACTAATACGTACGACGATTCATTTAACTTAGGTTGTGTTATCCCTAGCAATGCTTGACCACTAGTTCACTACTACGAATCAAGAATAACAATAATTACGGATTGCAATCTCAATTCTAGCAATTGACATGTGCAAATTCAATAAAGTTGATCAGGCTAAATCAAAGTCGAGTTAATTTTAAAATACGTCCTGTAACTTATACCCAGTTCCATCCATAGTCCTTTAACTTTTTACTTTATCAATTTTAGTCCTTTAACTTTTTAATTGCTCAATTTTGGTCCTATCTGGTCGAAATTTAAATTTTTCGCTGGAAATTGCACGTGCATAACACGTGAGTCCTTCAAATTAAGGATTTTTCAAATCATTTTCCCCAATTTGAAGGACCAAAATTGATAAAGTACAAAGATAAAGGACCAAAATTGATAAAGTAAAAAGTTAAAGGACCAAATTGAGCAATTAAAAAGTTAAAGGACTAAAATAGATAAAGTAAAAAAATAAAGGACTACAGATGGAACTGGGTATAAGTTACAGGACGTATTTTGCAATTAACTCAATCAAAGTCACACAAATTATAAACTTTCATCACAGAATAACACAATCAATTCAAGATGTTGGGTCCCAAGTGGTGTCCGAGGTTCAGAGGGGGTTGAATGAACCTTGATCGATTTTGAAAATCTTTTAAACAAACTGTTCTGCAAGCTACTAGAACTTGCAGCGTCAGTCAGTTACTGCTTGCAACACTAGGATGCAGTGCTGCTCACTGTAACTTTGAGTTTTAAGCGCAGCGGAAAAATAAACTCTTTTAAGGCACAAGGCTGGCTGGTTCAAACATGATCGTTTTCAAGATGTTTTATGCTTATGACAGATAAAGATATGAAAGATAAAATGCAGAAAGGAAAAAAATAAAACACTTATGGCTTATAGTGGTTCGAAGGTGGTGTAAGCCTTCTACGTCCACTCTACTGCTACCTCGAGCAGGAACTTTGTTAAGCAAGATTGATTTACAGGACCCTTCCTAACAATCTATCAACTTACAAAGCAAACGCCAACTAGAGTCCAGAGATCACACATCACTGCAAACTCTAAAGGCCCGTCAACTAGAGTCCAGAGATCACACATCACTGCAAACTCTAAAGGCTAACCCACACAGGGTTCCACACTCCCACACAGGAAAGCTGCCTAGTACCTAGATAACTATACGAACAGCAAGGATCCCTCATATCAACTGTTCGACACCTAAAAAAACCTACGCACACAGGCAACAAGGTTGAAAGTATATGTTTGTTCTTCAACTGGTGTGATGAAGTGAGCTTCTGAATCCTCCAAAGGATCTTTTCTGCTTTGAACCTGCTCTACTCCTCTGAGGTTGAGTGACTGAAACTGAGCGTAACTTGAATGCTTGAGAACTCTTTCGTACTGGATTTTTTTGACTCAGTTGTTCCCAATTTTTCAGATCTTTAAAAGTTCAGTAGTTCAGTTTTTCAGTTGTTCAGTAGTTGTTCCAGTTCTGCTCATCCTCTATTTATACTTGTAGAGAAGATATCCGTTGAAGGAGATATCTTCCCATTTTGAATTCTTAGATCTTCTGATCAAAGGCATGGCTCGCATTTAATGCGACTTGACATATGCTTTTGGAGCATTTAATCCGGTGATTGCGGCTCACAGCTATCTGCAGGCGCGTCAGTCCACGTGGCATCTTGGTATTGGCTCCGTGTCTGCAACTTTGATCTTCTCTCAAACGGCTCTTTCCCTTGTACTGCATTTATTCTTCCTCGGATGCAGGATACTCATTCTCTTTGTCATTAGCGTTGTTTGGGTGTTTGAGCTGTAAGCTTCGCGCTGTATCCTGGGTCTGCTTGTAGTATTCCTGTAACTTTTTCTTGCAGCGATGCTGCATGTCGTTCCTTCATGCTTTGCTGCTATGCTGTAACCAAGGACAAAAATATCGGTATCGGTGGATATATCGGTACCTTGATTTTACGGATATATCGACGAATATATCGATATCGGTGGATATATCGGTTTTTGCGCAAAAAATTGAAAAATTTTGAAAAAAAATTGAAAAATATATCTAGTACTTTATATAATATTATAAGTAACATTAATACATATATTGAACTTAAATTTCAAATAAAAAGTTATGTTTACAACAAATTTAGAGATAAACTATTATATAAACATTGTCTCTTATAATAACATTTTCGCCACTGGTTATGATAACATGACAAATTTTGAATTCAAATACATATTTCATTGTTTAACACACTAGCCATGATAATTTATGATAGGAACCTAAATTCAAATACTTTACTAAATATAAGTTTACTAATTATTTAATTAAAACTATTAGTTGAATTCAAATACGTATTTCATTGTTTAACACACTAGCCTAATTAATTTATATGAGGAACCTAAATTCAAATACTTTACTAAATATAAGTTTACTAATTATTTAATTAAAACTATTAGTTGAATTCAAATATGTATTTCATTGTTTAACACACTAGCCTAATTAATTTATATGAGGAACCTAAATTCAAATAATTTACTAAATATAAGTTTACTAATTAATTAATTAAAAATATAGTTGAATTCAAATATGTATTTCATTGTTTAACACACTAGCCTAATTAATTTACCATTAAAAAAAAATCAAAAAAAAAAAAAAAATTCCACCGACAACCGATAAATTGGCGATATATCACCGATTTATCGGCGATATTTTGCCAAATTTGTGCATAACTTGACCGATATCGATATATCGGCGATATATCACCGATATTTTGCCAAAAAAATTCGTCCGTGCATATCGATATCGGTTGCCAATTTTTCGCGATAAATCGACGATATATCGCCGATTTATCGCGATATTTTCATCCTTGGCTGTAACTGCCTTCTTGCAGCGTTGCTGTTTCTGCTTTCTTGCAGCAGCGTCATTCAGAAAATTTTAATGCAGCAATGTATGCATGTGTTCCTCCATTTTCCAGCTTCCATAACAAGACTCAAACTTAGTCTATGTTTTTCACTTTAAACATTGTGAAAAATGGGGTACTCAAAATTCCTATTACATATTTGGTTTGTCTCATCAAAATCTAAGCACTGAAGACTCAACACAAGAGAATAAATTAGAGAATATGTTACTGTAATCAATCAAAGCATAAAAGAGGTTTTGGGTTTCAACTTCCCTTTGAACCAAGCGAAAGTATTCTAGCTTTGCATATCGGCTTCAAAAACTCCCAAAATAAAAGATGGAAAACCTTGTTCTTGCCTCCAAAATCTATCTATATTTCCTCTTGACAAATCTTCCTAAAATACGTCTAAAATAGGTCTCCATATATCCTGGTCTTGACCTACAGTCTTGGGTCGAAACTTTACCTCCAAGAAATTCTAAATAGTTTGAGCGAAGTGGCCCAACACGGGCATGTCAGTCAACACAAGAGCAGCTTGTGTCAATGTACTTTTTAGCGTTTTCAGCTTCGAAATCCAGCAACTTTATTCCTTGTTCTCCTATGCTTCACTCCAACACTTGCACTTAGGATTCATCCTTGGAACAACTCCATTAAGCCCCTAAAATACACAAAAATAAGGAATCGAAGAGATCTACCAAGAAGAATTAATAAGTAGGAAAATATAACAAAATAGCATGAATATGCAACTAAAACCAAACACCTAAACACATAAGAAGGTGTAACTTTCCTACTTATCAGTCCCATGAATCTCCTTTCATGAGACGGATCCATGACCCGTGACTTTTAAGGCCTCAAATCCATAACCAGCCTAATCTAACTTTGCAGTCCAAATCCACTAATTTACATAGTCCAAATAATATAAAATCTCACCACAGCCAACCGCATATTATAACCTAGAATTGTGTGGTACGTCGCACTGTTGCACAAAAATTCCTATTGCACTCCACACATAATCTAGGTTGTACTGTTGCACAAGAATTCAGCTTGTTGCACTCCACACCACATAAAAAAAATTCTTTCTTTTTTTATGTGGTCAATTTCTATCTTTTCCTTTTTGAGTAAATGATGGTGTTAGCATGCAATGAATAATTCAGTGTACTAATGTAGAAATTTAGCATCTAATTAAGCCACACAAGTGATCATCCTATTTAGATGGATTTTCGATGTTTTGAGAAAAATATTTTTGGTGGAAATTTGAAAATAAGGTTGAGATTATACACAAAAACTCATGTGCAACATTGTACCATACAACAGATTTGCACAACTCATACTTATAAAAAAAACACAAACTTATAGCTATAAAACACATACTTATTATAGTTCATATTTGTACTTGTAAAACACATACTTATAACTGAAACACACATACTTATAGCTTTAAAACACATACTTAATAGTTATGTTGCTATATAAGTATTTTATATAAATATGTGTATTTGTTTTACAGTTATAAATATATGTTTCACAATCATAAGTATGTGTTTTATTATTAATAGTTCTGTTGTCATATAAGTATGTGTTTTATAGCTATAAGTATGCATTTTACAACTATAAGTATGTGTTTTATTATTAATAGTTATAAGTAAGTGTTTTATATATGTATATGTTTTACAACTATAAGTACGCATTTTACAGCTCTAAATATGTGATTTTTTATTTTTAATAGTTATATTGTTGTGTAAGAAAATGTTTTATATAAGTATATGTTTTATAGATATATGTATGTGTTTTATAGTTATAAGTTATGAGTTTTATATAAGTTGTGTTTTATTAGCAACAAGGAAATATTCTCAGCTTGGTACTTTTTTTAAGTTGTCCCTTTGGTGTATGTTTGATATACTAAAAAATATCTTATTTAAAAAGAACAGTTCTTTTTTCACAATCAAGGGATGAAAGACTTGCTCCTTTTTTTCTCACAATTCTCAAATTTTACATATTACATTAAAAATTGTGTCAATAAACTGCAGCATCTCGATCATAAACTGAAGAACAAGACTCCAACAGATTACAATAAAGAATCATAAACAAATACAATTAGTAGTAGCACAACTTGCATTAATTTAAAATAACCAAGTGATCCTCAAAGACATTAATATCATCAAAAATTGTAAAAAAAAATATCAATGTCATAAACAATGACGTCATTGAGAAACTTCTTGTCCACAAGGCCACCAAAAATGTGTTAGGATGTATACTATAAGCCTAGCTTTTGTATGAACATCTTTGATGGAATGAGAATCACCTTGGTCATATGTTTGCATTTTATATATGTTATATATGTTTATGCAATGTCCAATTAATTTATATTATAGATAACTTGGTGTGTGGTGCCACACAGAAGATCATGTTATCAGTTTCTTATAAATTATAAATAGTAGCTCACAACCAAGATGGATTTGGACAAATCATCGGAATGGTTGTAGTGTAGTTTGGTATTAGTCTGTCTTGACTATAAAACTACACTAGTACACTTTGTGTGTATTGAGCAGGACCATTTGAGGTTGTTCGTTTTATACTGACTATATAATAGAACAAGACCTCTGTTATTATGGATGTACGTTCTCTTAATCCCTATATAATAACAGCCACATATACACAATATTTGTTTCTTTAATTTGCCAATGAGTGAGATTTATTTATTAAATCAATAAACTCGGTGAATTGGGAAACAGTATTGTCTATATGGTGTACTGTTGATTATAGAAGGAATCTGTGTCCTAATTATTTAGGATGATGATGTCCCCTTGAGGAGCTCATAAGGATTATCATGTAAATCCTGCAGGTGGATTTAATCCGACATGATAATAAAGTTGAGTGGTACTACTCTTGGAATTAGATGTTAATTAATTAAGTTGTCAGTACCTTATTTAATTAACGGACATTCGATATCTTAAACACAGGGAGATAAACGTGCACATAATAAGAAGGAGCCCATATTAAATATGGGATTAGGACGGTAGTTCAATATTAATTCTTTAGTGGACTGAATTATTATTGATGGACTTAAGTTTTGTGTTCGTGCCGAACACAGGATACTTAAGCCCATCAGGAGGCCCAACCCAATTCCTCCTCTAGGTCTCTGGTGTAGCCTATATATAGCCCTTTTCATCAGCGCCTCAAAAACACAGATCACAAAAACACGTGATAGTGAGAGAGGGCAGAACTGAGTTTTCTCGAAGGATCGTTGGCCACGCAACGTTCGAGAAAGGCTGTAGGAATACATCAGAAGATCAAAGAGGTCTACAAAGGTATGATTTCTTTCCGCTGCGTATTATCTTTGGATCCCGATTCTGATAGCATAGAGTCGGCGATCCGTCGGTTCCAACAAAATGATGATCTTTGACTTCCCAATGTTCACAGCGGTGTGTCCATTGCAATTTATGGGAGGGAAATCAAGATTTACTAATCAGTAAAACTTAGAAGAAAACATAAAATTGTAATAGAAGTTAATACTTATCCTAGAGTTAGATAATAGAAGCAGTAGCTTGGACCCAACAATGGGTCTTCATTTTCTCTCTCCCTCACCACATAATTTATCACCCCCCACTTATGCAGGTGTGACGGTGCGACTGGGGCTTTTTGGCATCATATTTTCTCTCCCTCTCTTATGTGATGGTACGACTGTGGAAACGTCATGTTGTGTGGATTGGATTGTTGTGGACCTGGGCTGCTATTGTTGTGGGTTGGGTTGGGTATGAATTACGAATTTGGGTTGTGGGTCAAATAGATCCATCTCATGGAAGGGGATCCGTGAGACGGTCTTACAAGAGACCAACTCTATAGAATAATGCATTACTTGGATGTTATGACCCTTTACAATACCCTTTTTTATTTCCAAGAGGTGAAACATGATGACACCAAAATATTAATAAGGTTCACATACAAGAAGAACATGTGCATGAAACAGGATGACACCGAAATAATGTGTAAATCATATAAAATTTACACATACGTGTAGACTTGATTAAAGGTTTCCTCACAACTCATATTGTTATGAAGAACACTTAGACTTCATGGTTTGAAGCATATAAAAAAATCTTCATTTTGGACTCTTTAATCATTTTTATTATTGGTATTAGAATGTTGGTGGTATGGACGACACATTGATTCCAATATGGGTCCCCGCAAATCATCAAAATGCATATCGGTCTTGTAAGACAACTATCTTGCAAAATATTCTAGCAATTTGTGATTTTAATTTAATATTCATTTACGTATACTCGGGATGGGAGGGAAGTGCTAGTGATGCACACGTGTTGTTGGATGCCATCCGGAAGGATGCAAATTTTCTGTGGCCGCCTGAAGGTAAAATTAAATATTTCCATATTAATCATTCTTACATTTAATATGCATTACATTGTCTTTTTAATATGTGAATGTATAAATCTCTTTTAGGAAAGTACTATTTGGTTGATGAAGGATGGCTGAACTACGGTTGTTTCCTTACCCCTTATAGACAAACACGTTATCACCTAAAGGAGTTCAACACCATAGGTATACAAGCACGCACACCTGATGAACTATCCAATCATCGTCATTTTCGATTGAGAAATTCGATTGAAAGGTGCTATGGAGTTTTGAAGAGTAGATTCTTGATATTGCGGAGGGGTATGCCGAGTTATAAAATATCAAATCAAGTGAGCATTGTCATTGCATATTGTGTAGTGCACAATTTCATTAGAAGGTTCGACCTAAATGATGAACTATTCAACAAAAATTCACAATATTATTAAGAGGATGCTGAATCTTTTTCAGCAAGGTGTAACCTCGGACAACCCGAAATTCAAGTTCAAGCTGAGTTCAGAGATACAATTGTAAATACTATGTGGCAGAATCATGAGACTTGATTTGTATAACAACAATATACTTGTTGATTCCAATCTTTGTTTGAGGACATTAATTATGATATATGTTATCTACTGTACCTTTCATAATTCATAGCTTTAATTTTGTAGAAAATTTGTCCCTTTAGTATGGTTGAATTTTGTTTAAATTTCTTATGTTATATTTCATGACATGTATTAACTCTTTTTAATTTTTTTCTTTCATGGATAGTAATAATTAGACTTTTTTTTGCATGCAACTAACTTATATGTATATTTATTTATCTGTATATATGTATTTACAAAATAAAAATTTATAATATATATATATATAGCCGTGTGACATAGGTACATTGAAATTTAAATATGGACATGCATCAAATATATATACGGCTAGCTTTATGAAACATGCATTTAATATATATATATATATATATATATATATTAATACATCAATTTATATTTATGAATATATACATATAAAGTGTATATATATTATAATATTATATATATATGCACACATGTTATTTGATATAAATAAACATGTGTACCAATTCATGGAAAAAGATACATAAAACTTTTGAAATTGAAAGTGACATCTTTCTTTGAAAAATTAAAAAATACTTCAATTATCAACTTTTTACATGATTTCCAATGTGACTGTGATAATTTAACTATAATCATACTCTATAAAATCCCAACAAAAACACAAAATTATCAAAATCCACCTTTCCAAATCCTCTCAAATCTCAAATCTAGACTTGCAAAATTCACCCATGCCCCAGTCCAAACATAGCCTTAAAGACTTGGTTCTTCTATATTTATGAGATCTAAATTATTTTATTTGTTCTTTTATTTCTTCACTATTCATAAATCTTTTGTGTTTGATGAAATTTATTGTTATGGTTGTAATGATAGGATCAATTGTTCAATTGTCAAGACAATATTCCAATGAGAACATTAAATATGTAATTGTTTAGTTGTTCTAATGATTCTGGCGAATAATATAGTTGGTTACAAATATGATTTTCAATTTATGTTATGGAGATATATGATTTAGTTTAAATGTACCTACACATGTGTTTGTTGACTAGAATCGGTGGTGTCTCTAAATCCAAATGTTACTAATGAATTAAATTCTAAGAATGTATCTTGAATTATTTGTTGGCAAGAGAAATAATATGTGGTTGTATTGTAACACCCCGTTTCTTTTTAAAAGTAATTTCGACTAAGGCAATACTTACATACAAGATTCATCCATTTAAAAATGATAAAAATAAATAAAATCAATAATAATTATGAATTACACGTTTCTAAAATTTATGAAAATAAAACGTTTTATAAATTCTTCTGCAACCTTCAAAATATCGGCTCTCAGCATCCACCGCTCGTGCACCACACTCTAAACTCTTTGCACTGAAAAACATTTTAACATAGAGGGGTGAGTGTTTGAAATACACTCAACGGAGGTAACCTTATAAGATTACAGCAAAACACATATTCGAATAATTGAATTTATATCCTAACAATCAATTTTCCAAAAGAAAGAAGCCTTGCACATGAATTAGGGGTTTAAACAAACCCCTCTCGGGTCTTTAAGCCTTTCGTATTCTGGATTATTTAAGTTCAGCATAATTCAAAGTCTTAAATTCTGACATATTTCGGAGTCTTTTAGTCCGATGTAGTTAGACCTCAATAACCTCAACATTCAAATCAATAGATGAACCTTTACAATCATCACATGATGTCGCACTCGTAATCATATAGGTACACACCTTCATACATCACTGTTGCAATCCCATTTAGAAATTCACAATAAAACATTCATATTAAATTCAATAGCATATAAAAAATTTCACACATAAGAAAGCACATTGTTCATAAACACATAATTACAAGAAATTACCTCCACCTTGGAATTTCTTGAGCGTCTATTTGTAAGTTGTTGAGCAAGCCTAAATAGTTCATCTTTCCTTGTCTCCTACATCGAACATTAAGAAAGTCTTAGTACATTATCTAACTATAAGTTTGTAATCTAAAGCCACTAGAAATAAAAATACAACCATTATGATTTTCTTTGATCATGAGAGAGATTGAAACGACTTTCCGATGGCGATGTAGTTTAAAAAATAAAAGAAACAGTTTTAAAATAAATATAGAATTTCGATAATTTTTATAATAAAATGTGTTTATTAAATCATTAGAGGATCGTAATTAGGCTCAAATTATCTTTGAAAAACTTAAAGTTAGTTCTAGGAAAACTAATTATAAAATTATGACTTAAATTAGACATTTGTAAGACTTGAAATTAGTTAAAGAAGACTAATGATGAATTTGAAACTTAAATTAAATTTTGGAAGGTTTGAATTTGATTCTAGAAAAGTTAAATATAAAAGTAAGGCTTACATTAGATATTAGGAGACTTTAAAATCATTTTAGAAAAGTAAAATAGGAAACTAGGGTTTAATTGAATCAAATAATTAAGGTTTAATTTGAATTAAAAAAAAGGACTTGGTTGTAAAATCGGGAAAGCTAATTTTGACCAATGGGGTCAAATTGAAATATTTAGAAGTTGATTTGGACCTCAAGGGCTAAATTTAAAAAAGGTTATACTTATTTTTGGGGTCCTGAGATCATTTTGAAAAATATGAGAGGCTAAACTATAATTTTCAGAAAGTTAATATTGGCATATGGGTCCCTAAGCTTTATCCAATTTTCAATAGAAAACCCTCACCCCTGCTCGGACGGCAGCAACAGAGAGAAAGGAGAGAGAGACAACGCGAGGAGCAACAAAGAAGATGGGAGAAAGAAAGAGGGATGAACCACCCCTTCACCGGCTATGCATGGCACGACAGCAAAATGAGATACAGAGCCTGATTTGCCTAGGTGGAGGGAATAGAGGTAGAGTTAGAGAGAGAAAGAAATGGGTTTGTGAGCATTTGGTTAATGAAACACACATTGCTCAGAGTTGTTCTTATTTGATATCTCCTTTTAATATAAATATATTCTAGGATATGTAAGATCAATGCACCCCTGCTATCTTTAATTGTTGGGATAAATACGTGTGTTTCATGATAGCTAGCCACCACCTTGTCAAACTTTGAAGGTAATATTTCTCTTTCTTGTATTTTTATTTTTATTTTTATGTTATGATTATTATATCATGCTACTAATATTATTATTGTGATATATTTTGTGTCATGTACTATTATATATATTATACTGTATGCGTGCATGTGTGTATATTTATATAATATATTTTATATTTACTTTTTCTTTATGTTTTATATTTAATTTATACTATTCTTGATTAAATAATTTACATCATCATCTAAGTCTCGTATTAATTATGAAAATTTTCGTTACATTTTATATAGTTTGAATTTTAATTTGGTGTGTTATATGTATTCTGATTGTCAAATAAGTAAGAAGAGATAAGTTGTTAGGTTACATCAATAACGATAATGAATTTAATGTTGAATGTGAGGAACCACTATTGCATCGATGATCAAATATATGAATCATGTTGGGAATTTTCCCAGCATCCTGCCTTGGGTCGGAGCTTAAATTGGCGCTAGGCGCGGCTCTTCCAGATTCGAAACCGTGAGCGCAAAGCTACATAAGTATAAGACATTAAAGTTGCGCCCTATGCCCACATGATATCCTTTTGGTGTAGCGGTAAGCGCTTGATGGTCCAACACTTGGTATCAGAGCAGGTCACGGGTTCGAATCCCCTCGGGAGCACTTTGCAGTGGGAGCTGCCAGGGCCTTGAAATAGAGGATGCTGACGCACAGGTCAGGTTGCTGGGTGGTCGGGACCTGAGAAAGGTGAACGGACCTGGAACCAAGTTGCTGAGATGGCGGGGACCTGAGGAAGGTAAACGGACCTTGGAACTGAAGATGCTGGTCTGGGCAAGTAAGCTAACCTGAGGTTGCTGAAGCAGGTTGCTGAGGAGTAAACTGCTGAATTCAAGGTTACTGGAGTGGAGAGGCTGGCAGGTGCTGAGAGGGGATTGTTAGGAATTTTCCCAGCATCCTGCCTTGGGTCGGAGCTAAAATTGGCGCTAAGTGCGACTCTTCCAACATTAAAGTTGAACCCTATGCCCACAAGATACCCTTTTGGTGAATTCAAGGTTACTGGAGTGGAGAGGCTGGCAGGTGCTGAGAGGGGATTGTTAGGAATTTTTCCAGCATCCTGCCTTAGGTCGGAGCTAAAATTGGCGCTAAGTGCGACTCTTCCAACATTAAAGTTGCACCCTATGCCCACAGGATATCCTTTTAGTGTAGCGGTAAGCGCTTGATGGTCCAACAAATCATTTCTAAGATTGCCCTAATAGAATGGGTATGTGTAATTTTAAACGGGATTAAAATAAGTTTGAGAAAAAAAATCTCATTAGGATACAAATAGAGTTTGGGTAGATACTCTTAGATACCCTCTACCCATACTTGTTTATATAATAGGGTGTGGGTAGCGGGTACCCATGAATACGTGCCCATTAAAGCCCCATACATATATAGTTGTATAATACTCCCTCCGTCCCGCTCAGATTTGCACACTTTCCGTTTTCGTCCGTCCCAATCAAATTTGCACACTCCAAAAATGGCAAATAAAATTTACAAAATTGCCCTTTACTATTCAACATTAACACTACAAAAACAGTTTTTTCTTAACCTCCGTGCCCAAAAGTAGCTTTTTCTTAACCTCCGTGCCCGTCCTTACATGCAAATTTGAGCGGGACAAAGGGAGTATGTGTTATGTAGGAATCGAATCCTAATCCTTTTAATAAAAAAAAAAAGAGCACTTACCCTAAAACTATCTATAACAAAACATTCACTAAAAAAATGTAAATATATAAATATGATTAGTTTAATTAAATTTCAAAATAGACAAAATACTTGCTTCAAATACCGATTTAAAATATCCATTTAGATTCAAATAAAAAAATATGTATACGTGGTAATGGGAATCTTGCATAAATCCACTTTTACAATTTCTAGAACCCTTAATGTGGTCATTCATTCATTCCAGAAATATTTTAAACAGCAGAAGAAAATATTTTACTTTATCGTTGCATAGCTAAAGTTGTACAACTTTGCAAACTAAACTTTTCAAAACACTTCAAAATAATATCTTCTTTACAACCAAAATAATATGACATCTCTTTCACCTCCATTCCGGGTGGCTGCAACCTGTAAAATAAAATCATTTAAGGAGGTGAGTGTATAAAGACACTCAGTGGAGTTGGTTTCATGGATATACAGAACATAAAAGAGTATAGACATATAAATTCTTAAGCACATATATGTGGTTCTTTAGCCACTTTGGTAACATGTGGTTCTTTAGTCACTTTGGTAACATGTGGTTCTTTAGCGACTTTGGTGCAGTTCTTTAGCCGCTTTGTAATATGTGGTTCTTTAGCCAGTTTGATAACATTTCATTTACATCACGTAGTAAAGCACATAATATAACGTTCATCGATTTAATACATACGTTCATGACATGTAGCCACATTGCTTTGTATCAAAATTATAACACCCCAAAATAATTAGGGATGATTATTAAGTTGCTTCAACCTAAGCACTAAATATTCTAAAGTCCTAGGCTAAGTGTGACATGTTGTAAAAGTTCATGACACCTAGCACACTATTTTTCTTTCACTTCACCATATGAAGACAACACATCTAAGCTACATTATGAATCATCAAGCCTAATGTGTGGGAGTAAGTTGGTGTGTAATAAGAATTGGGAAGAGGAAATAAAAAGTCAACACACCCTTTTCTCTCTCCCTCTCTCTCTCTATCTTTCTCTCACTCTCTCAATATTTCCCTCTCTCACGTATTCTCTCCCTCTCTCTCTCTCTCTTTCTCTCAATTCAAGCTCCACCGCCGGCCATCTTCGTCGTCGGAGAAACTCGACTGTTGTCGTCCATTTTCGACAAATAACCGGTGCAGATCGTAGCTTTCGATGAGCCCGTCATGGGTACGGGCTCGGTTAGGCCTCCGGTGCCACCATCGCCGTTTATGGACAACGTAAAAAGGAGATGCCAATTAAGGACCCTGCTAGTCCCCTGAACCTATAGTTGTTTTTCCGAGCCGCCGCTTATAAGAGGTGGGGGTAAATTCCTGTATTACGTATATGTTTCTTTGATTAGTTAATGTGAAATTATATGTTTTACATGAAACGTATAAGTTTGTTTAATGAAGGTTGCATTGTATGTGTTACTACGAAGTGCGAATGAATGTGAGTTATATGAAATGTGAATCAATGTGTTTACAAAAATGTTTACCAAGGCGGCTAAGAACCACACCAAGACGGCTAAGAACCGTACCAAGACTGCTAAGAACCGTACCAAGATGGCTAAGAACCACAATAATGTTTCCACGGCAGCTCAGAACCGTATTTTTCAAAGGGGGCTCAGAACCACATTTATGTGCTATTGGATGAAATGTTTATGTTTTCCTTAGTGTTATTAGTTGCTCACAAGTCCCACCCCACTGAGTGTTTTTATGCACTCACCCCCCTGATTTTAATTATCATGAAAAGGTGAATTGTGTACGTAACGTCTTAGTTAAAAATTTCCCTTATACAAAAGAAACGAGGCATTACAAAAATTCATTTGGAAACTTAAACGTGAAAAACAAGAAAATTACCCCCACCTCAGATAAGTAGCGGCTCGGAAAAATGGCTACGGGTTCAGTGATCTAGCGAGGTCCTTCATCTACATGTCCTACAAGACACACAAAACTTGTCTTAGCCGCTAATAGAACTATCATAACTCGAATAGAACTTAATTCGATAATGTTCTTAAGTAGGGGTCACTGAAACAAGTCCGACTCTTGCAATTAGGGCTTATTTAGCCCAAAAGGTCAAAACTAAGGTTTCGATTTCAATATACGTTTCATTCCGAGTTCATAACTTTTTTTTCTCAAATTCTGGGTGTAAACTGCAATATTAGCAAGTCCAGGTGCTCAAGTTTAACTTTATAAATTCCAGGGGTCTTGCATGCAAATTTTAGAAAGTCAAGGGTTTAAATTCTAATTTCTTATACATAACATAAAAGAGTATAGACATAAATTCTTAAGCACATATATGTGGTTCTTTAGCCACTTTGATGTGGTTCTTTAATCGCTTTGGTAACATGCGGTTCTTTAGCCACTATGGTGCGGTTCTTTAGCCGATTTGTGGCTAAAGAACTACATATTACAAAGCGGCCAAAGAACCGCACCAAAGTGGCTAAAGAACCACATGTTACTAATGTGACTAAAGAACCACATGTTACCAAAGCGGTTAAAGAACCGCATCAAAGTGGTTAAAGAACCACATATATGTGCTTAAAAATTTATATGTCTATACTCTTTTATGTTCTGTATATTCATGAAACCAACCACATATATGTGCTTATGAATTTATATGTCTATACTCTTTTATGTTCTGAATATTCATGAAACCAACCCCATTGAGTTGCGACAAAACCTTAAATAATTTTATTTTACAGGTTGCAGCCGCCCAAAAAGGAGGTGAAAGAGATGTCATATTATTTTGGTTGTAAAGTATTTTGGTCTTTTGAAAAGCTTAGTTTGCAACGTTGTACAACTTTAGCTATGCAATGATAAAGTAAAATATTTTCTTCCGCTGTTAAAAATTTACGTTTTATAAAACAGGGATGTTTGAGATGATTTATCTTATAACACAACGGTCGTTCCCTTCATTCTACTATGCTGACCCTTGCCCGGACCGGCTTTTTAGCTAAAGTGGCTAAAGAACCACATGTTACCAAAGCAGCTAAAAAACCGCATCAAACTGGCTAAAGAACCATCACTACTAGAATTTCGCTGAACAACACTGGAAAGTCAACGCTTTTTGTTGTCTTTGAACATTTTACAACGCTTTTTGTGAAAAGTGTTGTCTTTTTGTGAAAAAAGCGCTAAAAGACAACGCTTTTCACAAGGTGTTGTCTTTCAGCGCTTTTTTCGCTAATAGACAACGGTTTTTTGCAACGCTTTTTTATGTGTTGTCTTTCAGCTTTTATTTCACTGATAGACAACACTTTTTTGCAACGCTTTTTTAAAAAATGTTGTCTTTATGCAACCCTTTTATGCAACGCTCTTTATGTGTTCTCTTTCAGTGGATTTTTTAACTAAAAGACAACCCTTTTATGTGTTGTCTTTCAAAAGCGTTTTCTTTATTAAAAAAAAATTAATTAAATTAATTGTTTTTTAGTTAAATTATATTTGAAAATTTTAATTATTTTTTGATGTTATCTTATATTAGAATATTATTTAAAAAATCATAATATTATTTAAATAATAATAATAGAAATTCTGAAAAACTATATTTTAAATTTTAAATTATTATTTAATTAAATATAAAAATATATTAAAATTAGAAATTTTATTTACAAATAACATAAATCATATTAAATATCTAACAATTAACAAATTAAGAAAAAAAATTCTTGTTATTTAAGATTAAAAATTCTAATTATAACTTTTTTACTAATATTTCTATTTTTTTTAAAGAATTTTAAAGATTTTATTAATTATTTTACTTTTCATCATTTAATCGATATTTTTTTTTGATATTTAGAGATAATTTTCCAACAAATATCTATCATGCTAAATTTTTTAATTGTTGGTTTATAAATATTTCAAAATACTATAAAAAATTAATAACTATAATAAATAATTTATTTGTTATTATGAAAGTTTATGTCATTAATTAATACTGTAAACATAAGTTCCTATTATTATTATTATTATTATTATTATTAAACATAGGTTTTAGTACGTAATTGAAGATAAGTTATGATTTTTGAAATATTTATTTTGAACTTATTATATTTACTTAATAAGTATTGTAAATTTTATTTGTTAAATTTAAAATTTGAAAATTAATTTTAATAATTTCATAATAAGATTATTGTTGCGTTATTTTAACATTTTCTTTTCTAGATTTCTTATGTGTATTTAGATAATTAAAAATATTTTTCTAATTATTTAAAAGAAATTTCAAATTTTATATATTATATTAAAAAAAAAAATTAATTTTTTTTTACTTTTCAATTTCTAAAAACAATTTTTTTTGTCTTTATTTGATTTTTAGATATTTAATTAATATAATTTATGTGTTTTTATCAATTTTCCCTATTTTAGGTATTTAATATAATATATGGGGTATTTTTACCAATTTTTCCTATTTTAGGTATTGAATAAATCTATGTACGTAAAAATATATGTATTTAATTGAGTCACATTTTATATCAAAATTGGAAATCAATGAATTATATTAATAAGTATTAATGGTACTTTATAAAAATTAACAAAAAAATATGTGATAATAGAAAAGTGGAAATTATCAAAAATTGATATAAAAGAAATGTATGCAAAATATTATTACTTAGAGCACCACTAGTCTAGTGGTGAGAGTACCTCCATGGCACTCAAGTTCAATTCTCAACCAATGCATAATATTGTTGTTGATGACGTGTCATGCTGACGTGTCGCCTCTACGATGACGTTAGTGTCCTATTTAATAGTTTGTTAAAAAAAACAACACTTTTCTGCAACGATTTTTATGCGTTGTCGTATCGAAAAAAGACAATGTTTTTTAGTGCGTTGTCTATCAGCGCCCACCAAACAACACTTTTCTGCAACGGTTTTTATGCGTTGTCGTATCGGAAAAAGACAACGCTTTTTAGTGCGTTGTCTATCAGCGCCCACCTACGACAACGATGGATACGACAACGCTTTTTTTTTCTGAAGTCCGTTGTCTTTCAGCGAAATTCTAGTAGTGTATATGTGCTTAAGAATTTATATGTCTATACTCTTTTATGTTCTGTATATCCATGAAACCAACCCCACTGAGTGTCTTTATGCACTCAACCCCTTAAATGATTTTATTTTACAGGTTGCAGCCACTCGGAAGGGAGGTGAAAAAGATGTCATATTATTTTGGTTGTAAAGAAGTTATTATTTTGAAGTCTTTTGAAAGCTTAGTTTGCAAAGTTGTACAACTTTAGCTATGCAACGATAAAGTAAAATATTTTCTTCCGATGTTTAAAATTTACATTTTATAAAATAAGGATGTTTAAGATGATTTATCTTATTTACAAATTTAAATTTGTTTCTGGAAGCCTATGTCTAAACAAATTGTTAGACGCCCATCTTGAGTCTTCCATTTACATGAATATTTGACTCCTCACATTCTTTTCTAGATTTTTTTATAATAATTTGAACAATTTAGAATTTGCAAATTACTCTCAACAAAACATAGGGTGACAGTTTTATTTAAGCCTTATTACCAACATATATATCATACATATTTTGATCCAAATTTATAAATAGAAAATTCTTACAAACATCAGACGGATGACGAAAACTAGCTGAATCATGAGCTATATCGTCAAATCAGCAATCACCCGATTAAGAAAGAGAGACTGAAGGCACGGACCGAGACAAGGAACGCCAAAAAGAGCCATATGATTGCCAAGGACCTTAAGGCTCTTGCGGCCACCGGTTTATTGGCGAGACACATCGCGCTGAAGGCAAAGGAAAAGGCAAACATGGTGAACACCACAAATTCATGATGAGCAATCCCCTCGAAGATGCTCGCCGGAACTGTCCCGTCCTTGCTGATCAGCGGCAGCAACGACAAAAAAAATGTTGCACTCGATGTTATCAGAACAATAAGTGGTGAAATCCTGTCTTTCTGTGTTATTGCATTACTTGCTTCGTATAGAAACTTTAGTTTGTTCTTGATTAATGATATGGATTCACGGTTAAACCTCGGACCCAACATTGTGCTCATGATGGAGAAGTAATAGTAAGAGGACAATAAGACACTGTGGTTTTTTCTATATATATTTGGTGTGGATCAATACCGGGAGAAGATATATACAATATACAATGAAGATCCATTTTAACAAGCAATGCGTAAACCAATGGGGTGAAAGTCAATGCCACCATTTTAAGCAATGCGTGAACCAATGGGTGAAAGTCATTAATGAAGCCGGATATGTGATTGACTTTAATTTATATTTATACATGTAAGGCTAAGGCAAAAGGCCAAAGTACTTATTCAGATTAACAAGGGGCAAATTAAGGCCAAAGTCTACATTGAAAGTAATAAAAAGTCTTTAATACTCAAATTATAACCAAATAATTTTTTGGCCAAATTGATTTAAAAATCTTTAATGACTCATTCCAACATACATAAATAAACGACCCACCCACGTACACTGATACATACACATGTGACATGACCATTACAAACAAACAGATGTACACACGCAACCCATACAGGTCATATACACCAAACGATGTGTCAGCAATCAGCGGCGGATTTAGAAGGTTACAAGGGGTACAACTGTATCCCCAAATTGAAAAAAAAAATTATATATATATTTACATAATTCCTATAATACCCTTAGTTAACATAATAATTACAAAAATACCATTACATTTAAATTAAAAGCAATTGAAAAGTGAAACTCCCATTTTCAATCTTGGCAATCCTCCCAATTATTTGAGGATTTTTTTTTTAATTTATTTACTTATTTTATCTTCATATTTATATGTATTCTTATTTATTATATGATGTATATTATTATTTAGTGAATTTGATGTTGTTTTTATTCATAATTTAGGCTTTGTGTTTTTCATGTTTATGAATGAAATTTATTGATTTTATGACAAATGTGTTGTTATTTTTACATGGGTTGTAATTGTAATTGTTAATTTACTATAGAATTGATTTTATTCTTATTATTTACTATCAATTTTATTAGGATGAAGAATACTCCTAAATCAAAGAAAATAAAGACAATGGAAAAACAACCCGATCTTTGACAATTAATGTTTAAGAAAACAAAATCTCAAGGGGATTCTTATTCTTTGCAAATTTCTGATGATGATGTCATAGATCGTTTCCAAAAAATGAAGAGTCGAAGAACCAAATTGTAGCTTATTACTTGAATCTTTTGTAATATCTTATGTATTTGATTATCTTAGTAGTAAGACTTTATATATGAAACAATGTTTATGCGTAATTTTTTTTTCTATTATCTATTATTTACTTGTTCGTACCCCCAATTTAAAATTTCTGGATACGCCACTGTCAGCAATACTTTGTATTATATATATTTACACATTTATGTCAATGAGATCCGTTCATACTTTTGTTAAAGATTTTTTTTTTTTAACTAGGAAATGTGTTTTGTTATAATTTGGCTATTAAAAATATTTTGTTGTCTTTTATTTTATCTATGAAGATCTTTTGTTATCTTATTTGACTAATATTAGTAGCCAATTTCAATAATGACAATAATATTGTTTCTCCAATTAAAGAAATATTTATGTACCTCAATTTTTGTAATTAGTTATGTTTTAGCTTATGAACTTTTAATCAAATCAGGTAAAGGGTCCTTCCTTTCAGTTTGTAGTTACCTAAATCTTATACATGAAGCCATGAAAATGTGTAAGTGGAGTTTAAAGGTCGGACCTAACATTATTTGACGTAAGTCAAAATTTTAAGACGGATTCCTAATCTTTTTATTTCCATGGTACAAACTCAAAGAAAAATTAATATAAACAATTTGAAGCATTTATAAGATTCAAGATATTAATTTATATTATCGTAGAAAAAAAACACACGAACAAATTCAAATATAAAAGTTACGCATGAAACAATTTACTGATTTCGTTTGCTTAGATTTGTCTTGCGACGCTCAATACTTAGAGGGTGTTTTGCTAAGCTTATTTTTAGAGCCTGTAAGTTCTTCCATTTTATAAGATATTTTTAGAGCTTATACGATGTAAAATTTAAGTTGGAAATAAGTTGTTGAAGTGTTTAGATAAATAAGATGGTGAAACTTATAAGATATTAGTAATAACATTTGCGTAATTTCAATGATCAAAGTTGAAGACATTTTAAAAAATAAGCTCTTACTTTAGAAATAAGTTGGGATTCACTAACTTTTTTAAAAAGAGCTTATAAACTCCTTACATCTTATAAGCTCCTAAAATAAGATCTTATTTTTAAAACTTAGCCAAACACTTTTGAGAAATTTATAAGCTCTATAAACTCTTTTAAGGAACTTATAAGCTCACACAAACACCCTCTTATTCACAACTCTTTCCACATCATGGTCTCGAGGACACGAGTTTATTTCGAAATGAATTTATTAATTGCACTATTAGTTTCAAAGTTGAAAAATCACTCATATTGCGTACCAAAGAATTAATTTAAAATACTTTGGGGTTAAGTGCAGGTGGTGAAAACTATCCCGTTTCATATAAGATAAAAATGTAATATTCTTGCACATAATGTGATGATTATTATAAAATATAAAATGAAACATAACATAATATCTAATTATATAAATGACATAGCCAATTGATGCTGATTTAGTTTATGCATACTTTTTCTTTACAGGTTTTACTTTTCCCCCCTATATTGACGTATATATTAATATTTCATTTCCTTGACAGAGATAAGCTACCGAGTAAATTCGAAAAATTACAATATTTAATTAGCCACGTAGGTAAAGCGTTCTTCAGGATTCACTACAATAAAAAACGAAAATAACTATGAAAATTTTTGTCACAAACATTTAAATTTTCGTCACAAAACCCATTTAGCAATGAAAAATTTTCGTCACTAACATCATAGCTATATGGACGTGACAAACTTAGTTTGCGACCTTTTTTTGTACAGTCGCAAAATTAGTGACGGAATAATAATAAAGAAAATCGTCACGAATTCTCAATATGTGATTTTTCTTAACAATTGCCATGAAAATGTTGGCGGTGAAATTTTTTCCATTTTGTTGCCAAATTAGCGGTTGAAGTGTCCACTTTCATTGCAAAAATAACGGCTAAATTTTAAATGTTGTCGCAATGTAGATGCACAACCACAACTTATCGATTACTTCTCTAGTTTCGTTGCAAACTTAAAGACACACAAAATTTTGCACCTGACATTAGAAAGTTAGAAACGAATTATTTGAAAATTTTCATTGCAAACTTAGATACAAATTTGCTTGATTTCATAGCAAAATTACAACTTAACAATGAATTCAAGAAATTTCATAGAATACTTAGCATCACACATGTGGCTAGTTTTACTCACAACTTAGTGTCATATTTCTGTAATTCCGTTGCAAAATTAGTGACAAACTGCTTTGTTTTGTCGCTAAATTACTCATTAGCCACGAATTCTTAAAATTTTCATAGCAAAATTAGCGACAAATTATTTGATTTCGTTGTAAATTTACAACTTAGTAATGAATTCTGGAAATTTCATAACAAACTTAGCATCACATGTGGCTAGTTTTAGTCACAACTTAAGAGACATATTTGTGTAATTTCGTTGCAAAGTTAGCGACAAACTACTTTGTTTTGTCGTTAAATTACTCTTTAGCCACAAATTTTAAAATTTTCGTAGCAAAATTAGCGGCAAACTTATTCGTTTTGTAGCTAAATTGTAATTTAGCCACGAATTTGAAATTTTCATCGCAAAATTTGCGACAAATTGATTAATTTTGTAGTTATATTACAATTTATAACTAATTCATTTTTCCCACATTTTTTTGGAATATTCTTATACCTAAAACATTCACAAACAAGCTGCAAAATAATATTTTGAAATCTCAATGAAAAATCTCCAATTTGCAACAAAAACTCAAAATTCAAATATTTTTGAGTTGTTATTAATAATATTACATTCAACACCCTCATAAGTTCTAAAAATAACTTCTAATAAAGAACGAATCTTCCTTGATTAATCATCAATCTAAAAAAAATGGTACAACATTAGAAAATTTCAGCAAAAAACAACCATATCCTTAAATCAGTGATGCGTTGTTATTTGTACATATTTTAGCATCTTAATTACCCGTGATTTTAGTTCATTTATGTTTAATTAATAGATTTTATTATTCTTATTGTAGGAATGAAATTTGGTGGGTTTTGAAGTAAAATTGGGTTTAAAAGCTAGATTTTGCACTTTAATTCTAAAGTTGGGTTCAGAAGGACCTTGTGGAGATTTTATCAATTTTATTAGGAGTAAGAGAGAGAGTATTATAAATACTCGATATTTCAATACGTGATAGATAGACATATCACGTACATTCTCTTTCTTGAAAAGGCGCCATCATCAGCACCGTTTTCTGCTCTTGTTTTTCTGTTTTCTTAGTTCGTATCAGAGTTTTTTGCTCTTGGTTTTCTATTTTTTAGTTTGTTTCTCTGATTTAAGGGTCGTTTTAATTCGATTAATATCACTGAGTCTTTTTGCTTAAATTAATTTTTTGTTTTATTTCAAGTATCTGTTAATTCATGATTTTATTCCATAAAGTGAACTATAGTTTGGATTGATCTGACAATTTGATTTGAATTATATTTTACTATTGTTATCCATGAGTTCTCTTTTATATATTGCTGGAATGTATAATTGTTGAATAATTGGTACTTAGTAGCAATATGTTGATTATGCTTTTGTTGGAATTATGTAATTGCCTAATTGAATTAACGAGACAAACTGAAACTATAGACTTAATAATTTCAACTTCTGAGTTATTCGGTTCTAGGTATCTAGTTAGGTTTAACTGTTTCACAAGAGATTAATGCAATTGTTAATTAATTTGGAGTGCACGCCAATTAGTTGATAATTAGTTTTGATTGAACACTTCATTTGATCAATTAAATTAGAAAAACAAATGCCTTTTTTTATGGTGTCCATGATTAATTTAAAGTTAAATATTTGAATGTGCAACATAATATTTATAGTTTATGATCAGTGATGCAATTGAATATCGACATCCATAAATCAGAGTTTGGTAAGATTAATTCTTATCTCCTATTTATTTTCATTGTTAGTTAATTTCCTAATTTAGTTTAGTTTAGTTTTAGGATAATTAGTTTAGATAATTCAAATCCCCCTTTGTTCGTTTTCTCTTTCGAAAGAATTCAGCCCCATCCCCTGAAGAACGACGACTTTGCTCACCGTTATACTCATTTATATATTTTGTAGTAGGTAAATTATTTTTGTTGGTTTGACACCCATCAATCAGCAATCACTCGATTAAGAAAGAGAGAGACTGAAGGCATGAATCAAGACAAGAAAGGCCAAAGACAGCCATATGATTGCCGAGGACCTTAAAGCTCTTGCAGCCACCGGTTTATTGGTGAGACACATGGCGCTGAAGGCAAAGGAAAATGCAAACATGGTGGACACCAAAAATGCACGATCAACAGTCCCCTTGGAGATGCTCGCTGGAACTGTCCCGTGCTTACGGATCAGCCGCTTGAAAGACAGAAAAGCTGTTGCACTGGATGTTATCAGAACAATTAGTGGTGAAATCTTGTCTTTCTGTGTTTCTGCATTTCTTGTTTCGTATAGAGGGTTTGGATTGATGTTGTTTAATTCGTGTATTGCTGTTTTGTTTGAATATTTGACTGCAAGATGAAACCAACCAAGCATCATTGTGCAGATGGAGAAGTAATTATATGATGATAGTGTGGATTATAGCGCTAGCTCACATGATAATATATGGTGTGGATCAAAGTCAGAAGTGAAGATAAAATATATAATGAAGATCTACTTTTACAAGAAATACCTGAGCCAATGGGATGAAAGTCACTGACACAAAACTGGATATATAATTGACTTTAATTTAGTTTCACACATATATAAGCTAATAACAGAGCCAAAGGCTAAGGCAAAATGCCAAGGTAGTTATTCAGATTAACAAGGGGGCAAAGTAAGGCCAAAGTAGACATTGAGAGTAATAAAAAGACTTTAATAGTCAACCTATATATACATGACTCTTACAGACAACAGATCCACACACGCAACCCATACAACTCATACACCAAACGATTTATGTCAACCATACTTTGTATTATGTACACATTTATGTTTGATTTGATCAGTTCATACTTTTGTAAAAGATTTTCCGTGCAAAAGTCCACTTCTTTTTTACTAGAAAATGTGTTTTCTTATAATTAATGTGGCTGTTAAAAATCTTTTCTTGTCTTTTATTATTTATTTATTTATTTGTATAGGAGGAAGATATGTTGATATCTTATGGCATATGTCATGTGAATGACATATCCAACTGATGATTAGTGCTGCTTATAATTCTTTATAGGCTTTACCTTTTTTTTCTTTATGAACCCAAAATCGTTTTGATCGTGCAGGGAAATAATCTTTGGGACAAATAATTACCTACAACAACGAGCTGATGGCGGAGATTGATGCCACGACCTTCTCCAATGAAAAAGTTGAACATGAGTTATGCATAAACACGCATGATCAAAACCAAACCGCACATGAAATCTACCTGGTTGTGCTCTGGAGAAAATTCATGAGCCTTGCAAGGAGTTTAAGATTTGATAATGAGGCGGTGGGGATCATTGGTGGGATATTTTTAGCAGTGGCGGGACAGGCTGTTGTTGGGGTGATGGTTAATGCATTAACCAATTCCACGTCTTCTTCTTCCTCCTCCTTGTCATGGGCTGGGGCCTTTCTGGTGGTTGTTATGGTCTTAGGCTTCAGTGTTATCCTGGCAGGTATCGCTCTGCGTAGAAGCAGACCACGACTGTCGAATATTATAACTAAAATAGGAGCTATATTTACAGCTTCTGGGATCATAGTTTCACTAGGGTTGCACCTTCCTCCGGTTTTGGCCTGGACTGTCGGGCCAGTGACTTTTCTGATTATGGCACTCGCCGTCGTATTCTCCTGACTGATCTTCATTCCACCATGCATCTTGTGTTTAGCATCTTCATTTTTTTATATTTTGTCTTTCCCTTTTTGTTCGTTGCTCTTCAAATTAATCATGTATACCATGAATAAATTATACAGAGAAGATGATATTCATGGGATCATATTTTCTGGCAAATTCTACATGTAATTAAATTTTAATTTGCTGTATTTTGGATCGTGGAGAAGCTGAAGGAGATGTCCTTTAATAAGATGTCAATATAATAAATAGTTAAGGATTTTAATTAATGAAGATTATTAATTCAGTTATTTTAGGTGGTTGTAGTGTTTAGCTAGAAACCAACTACGATCTGCATTCCAATTGTTGGGCTTGCTACTAATAATAACTGGGTCCTACGAGGGTTACACACGTTAAGTTCGAACTAGATCAATAAGCCCGTTGAATATAAGTTGTGGGCCTAATATGATTAGGATACGTGTTGGGCCTAATGTGATTAGGCATAGGTTATGGACTTTTGCTTTTTATTTGGTATAAATAGATGAGCCTAAACCTAATTTGACATATGAAAAATAATTCTCCATACACAGAAAAGAAAATACGTTTCCCCGCTCACTGTATAGGAAACGTGGTTTCTTCAGAAAGAAAAAAAGTTTTCTCTGCGTTCTAGCAAACACTTTGGAGGAGGTCTAGAAAGAGCTTGTGTGTCTCAAGTAGAGGAATTACATTTGTAATTCTTGATCTTCGTCATCAAAGGACACACATCAAGAGGTAAATCGTTATTTAAATTGTGCATGAGATCCTTGTCTGTTTTGATGCTTGAGAAAATTGTTTTCTACTATTCTGTTGCGTAGCATCAAAATCCTACAGTGGTATCAGAGCCTCTTGCACAAATTAATAATGATTGTTTTTATCATATTTCAATTTGATGTATGTTCTTCATGATTTTAATTCAAAATATGAGATTGATATGTGGATTAAAGTTGTTTAATTAGAATTTGATTCTGATTAGTTGGATCTTAATTTGATGTATTTGACATAACAAAACACTAAAAATCGCTTGGGAATATGATGTTGCCTAGAATCTGTTATTTTATATATATTTGATATATGATTTCTAGGATTTAGCGTGTGTGGAGTGAGCAAAATTAGTGGGGGTTGTGGGTTCGACCCCTTATCCACACGAATTTTCCTTATTTTCCCATGAATTGCTTAACTCATTTAGATAAGATTTTCTGGTTGATTCTTCAACAACTGATCGTGTAGCCGGGTTGGTTGGATTGTGTGTGTTTTGCGCTGGCCACCCGAGTTCGAATCTTAACCATAGCGTGGATATCCCAATTGTTGTGGATTTTTTGTTTAAAGATAAATTACACGATATTATATCTAGTAGACTGTATTGGTCAAGTGGTTGAAGTTGTTGCTTGAATCTCGGGATCGAATCCCATGTTTCTTGGAAAAATTATTTAATTTTACGAAAATAAGGGAGGGTCAGTTAAATGTTAATTGTTACTTTTGGGTCGTAGAGCAAGGTGGAGCCAAATTGGTAACAGTTGCCTCTTTTTCACGCGTGTTCGATTCCATCAGGCCTCATTTATTTTGAATAAGTGTTGGGTTGAGGATTTTGCTTGATAGGCCTTTGCCTGCTGGCCCTTTGGGCCCATCTGATGGGCTATGGTATGCTGAGCCGACCCTTGGGCTTCTGCTCTATGGGTCTGGCTAGGCTGCAACTATTGGGCCTCCATATCTTTGGGTCTGGACTTATTTTGAATAAAATTTGGGTCATAATAAATATTTTGATTCAATTACAATTTTGATAAATAATTTCCACATTAAATCTAGTTGAATTAAATTGAATTATGAAGTTTATTCTGTCTATTAATTTGATTAATAGATTCTTGTCGTTTATTTAATGTAAATGAATGTATGTTTAATATTTGATATTGTGTATGCATTCCTATAATTCTTAATATATGATGTTTTGAATGAATGTATGCTTATTATTCTTTATATGTGATATTTAGAATGAATGTTGTGATCAAAGTATGGCTCATATATAATTTTATGTAGTTGTAGAGTTTTGAATACGCTTTGCGTATCGATCATTGTAAATGTTTTTTTTATCATTTTAGTTATTGCAATTAGAATAAAAATCTTGTAAGCATTGATTGGATGATCAAGGATGGAGATCCATGACGGTTCAAGACGGAGCAACTGAAGATTTGATCTTTTGTATGTACATATATATAGGGGCCATACTAAGATCACATTTATTTTATGCATTTTATTATGCATCGTATGTTTATATATGTTTATGGTTTATGTTTTGAGTTCGCTATATAAACCTGCATAATAATTCATAAGTCCCTAAAGAAATATTGAGTAATATGCTTTTCCAAATATATGCCTATGAAGCCCTTGATAATTTATGATAGGTTATGCCTAAGCAAAGTGTCATTTTTTATCTTGGGATAATACGGGTAAATTCATTGAAGGGATTTACATGTATGATTTGGTTAAACTCAACGAAGTTATCAAAAGACAAAGTTTTGGACTTCGAAGCAAAAGGATATGATTTAACATGAGATGTTAACATATCGACCAAGAATTATAAATGTTATAATTAGTAAAAGAGTTTACTTACCTTGATCACTTAGTTTTGGGGAAGGGCCCAAGTCTGCTCAAAATTTTTGTGAAATTGGATCTTGGAAACACTTTATTCAACTAGGGAGTATTTGTATGAATATAGTGTGCATAGCCTGTTTTAAATTTGTTTAAATTTTGAGCTATTTTCTTTTATACATGATTGAATGGTGTATTTTTCTTTCATATGTAGATAAATGACTAACAACAACAACACAGTTTTCAATCTCCGTTCAATCCTTGAGAAGGATAAGTTGAACGGAAATAACTTCCTCGATTGGGAGAGAAACTTGAGAATTGTTCTCAGGTCTGAAAACAGAGAGGATGTCCTTGACACCCCAATCCCAAAACTTAGTGACACCTCAACAGTTGGGGATAGACTTAAGGAAAAAGCTATTCATGAAAGGTCTGTGACTGTCACATGTCTTATGTTGGCAACCATGGAAACAAGCCTCCAGAAGAGGTTTGTGGATATGGATGCCTACACCATCATTCAACAACTGAAAAACATGTTCTAGTTACAATCAAGGATGGAGAGGTATGAGACCTCTAAGGTAATTCTCGAGAGTCGTCTTGAGAAAGGTAAACCAGTTGGTTTGCATGTCTTCAAAATGATTGGTCTTTTTGAAAACATGACAAGACTTGGATTTCCTTATAATCAAGAGTTGGCTACAAATATCATTCTTCACTCTCTTCATGATGAGTACAACCAATTCAGGTTAAACTACAATATGAATGGTATTGATAAAACCTTAGAAGAGCTTCTTGGAATGCTCAAGACAGCTGAGCAGAACATTGGGACCCTAACACCAAAGAAGGATGTTCTAATGGTTAATAAGGGAAAAAAGTTCAAGAAAAAGGGCGCTGACAAGAATAAGCAAGGGAAAAAGGGTGAAAACAAGAAAGTTGTTGAACCTAAACCTAAACCCAAAGGTGCTTATTCTGATACAGAGTGTTTCCATTGCCATGGCAAGGGCCATTGGAAGAGAAATTGGCCTAAGTACTTGGAGGATAAGAAGAATGGAAATATAGTTTCCAATTCAGGTATATTTGTTATTGAAATAAATTTAGCAAATTCAGCAGACTCTTCTTCTTGGGTATTTGATACCGGATGTAGTTCTCATATTATTGCGAATATGCAGGGACTAAGAAGAGTTAGAAGACTGGAAAAAGGAGAGGTAGACCTACGCGTTGGAAATGGAGCAAAAGTTGTCGCTTTAGCTGTAGGGTCTTATAGTCTATCTCTACCCTCTGGTTTAGTTTTAGAGTTGAATAATTGTTATTACATTCCCTCTATTACTAGAAACATTATTTTAGCTTCCGTTTTGGACACTGAAGGGTTTTCATTCATTATTAAGAATAAATGTTGTTCTATTTATAAGGATGAATTGTTTTATGCCAGTGCTAACTTAATGAATGGTCTCTATATATTTGATTTAGATAACCATGTCTATAACATAAATACTAAAAAGCATAAATCAAATTATTCAAATCCCACTTACCTTTGGCATTGTCATTTAGGCCATATTAACTTGAAACGCATACATAAGATGTAAAAGGAAGGTCTTCTGCAATCATTTGATTTTGAATCATATGATGTATGTGAATCTTGTTTAAAAGGAAAAATGACGAAATCCCCTTTTACTGGAAAAAGAGAAAGAACTAGTGAACTATTGGAACTAATACATACTGATGTATGTGGACCAATGAGTTCAAAAGTCAGGGGTAATTTTAGCTACTTCATAACATTCACTGATGATTTAAGTAGATATGGGTATATTTACTTGATGAGGCACAAATCTGAATCGTTTGAAAAGTTCAAACAATTTCAAAATGAAGTAGAGAATCAACTTGGCAAGAAAATTTAAACATTATGATTTGATCGTGGTGGTGAATATTTGAGTCAAGAATTTGATAATCATCTTAAAAATTGTGGAATTCTTTCACAATTAACTCCACCAGGAACACCCCAATGGAATGGTGTGTCCGAAAGGAGAAATCGAACATTGTTAGACATGGTTCGATCTATGATGAGTAATGCTAATCTTCCATTATCCTTTTGGGGATATGCTCTCGAAACTGCTACTTTTACACTAAACAAAACTCCGTCAAAAGCTGTAGAAAAGACACCATATGAGATATGGAGTGGAAAAGTTCCAAAGTTATCTTTTCTAAAAGTTTGGGGATGTGAAGCTTATGTAAAACGTTTACTTTCTGATAAGCTTGCACCAAAATCAGACAAATGTTTCTTTATGGATTATCCAAAAGAAACAAGGGGCTATTACTTCTATAACCAAACATAGAACAAAGTGTTTGTTGCTTGAGATAGTGTCTTCTTGGAAAAAGAGTTTATTTCAAAGACGACAAGTGGGAGTAATGTACTTCTCGAAGAAATTCGTGAAGAGCAACAAATGGATGAAATTCAACCTCCATTAGAGGTGGAGACCTTTATGTTTAATGACATGTTAGACGTGTCAGATATGGCATCCCATGTGCAAGAGGTAGATGAACGTGAACTTATAATCCCGACAGGGGTATTGAATGATGTCCCACTAGAATTAGATACACAAGAAAGTTCACAACTTGTTGTGAATATTTCTCATGTTGTTTTAGCCCCTCGTAGAACTGATAGGCCTAGATCTAGACCAAAGAGATTTGTGGATTTTCTTTTAACAGAAAACCATGAAGTCTTAATTTTGGAAGATGAGGAACCTAACAACTACAAGGAAGCTATGACGAGTCCAGACTCTGATAAATGGCTAGAAGCCATGAAATCTGAAATGGAGTCCATGTCTGAAAATCAGGTTTGGAACTTGGTTGATTTGCCAGATGGGGTAACACCCATAGGATGCAAATGGGTTTTCACGTTGAAAACAGACAAGGAAGGAAACGTGAGTGTTTTCAAAGCTAGATTGGTGGCTAAAGGATATAAACAAATTCATGGTATAGACTATGATGAGACCTTTTCACCAGTTGCTATGCTTAAATCCATTCGGATACTCCTAGCAATTGCAGCTTATTATGATTATGAGATTTGGCAAATGGATGTCAAAACTGCCTTCCTTAATGGAAATTTGGAAGAGGTTGTGTATATGACACAACCGAAAGGTTTTGTAGATTCTAAAAATGCTGGGAAAGTATGTAAACTTCAAAAATCCATTTATGGATTGAAGCAAGCATCTCGGAGTTGGAATCTTCGTTTTAATGAGGCAATCAAACAGTTTGGTTTTCTCAGAAATGAAGAAGAGTCCTGTGTTTACAAGAAAGTTAGTGGGAGTAGTGTGGCCTTCTTGATCCTATATGTAGATGACATACTGCTCATTGGAAATGACATTCTAATGCTTAACTCTGTAAAGATTTGGCTAGGGAAATGTTTTTCAATGAAGGATCTTGGAGATGCAGAGTACATTTTGGGCATCAAGATCTATAGAGATAGATCTAAAAGGATGATTGGACTAAGTCAGGAAACTTATATTGATAAAATTCTTGAAAGGTTCAATATGAAAGACTCTAAGAGAGGATTTCTACCCATGTCACATGGTATAATGCTTAGCAAGAATCAGTGTCCTTCAAAACCTGATGAGCAAAAACGCGTGAGTAAGATCCCTTATGCCTCAGCAATAGGATCTATCATATATGCCATGATTTGTACTCGTCCAGACATCTCATATGCTTTGAGCATGTGTAACAGATTCCAATCGAATCCAGGTGAAGCACACTGGATTGCGGCTAAGAACATCCTCAAGTACTTGAGAAGAACTAAGGATTGTTTCTTAGTATATGGAGGTGAGAATGAACTTGTTGTTGAAGGTTATGTTGATGCAAGCTTCCAAACGGATAGAGATGATTTTCGGTCCCAATCCGGTTTCATCTTCTGTCTTAATGGAGGAGCAGTGAGCTGGAAAAGTTCAAAGCAAAGTACTGTTGCAGATTCTACAACTGAAGCAGAATACCTTGCAGCTTCAGAAGCAACAAAGGAAAGAGTTTGGATTAAAAAGTTCATTACCGAACTTGGTGTGGTTCCTAACATAGACAATGGTGTAAATCTTTATTGTGATAATAATGGAGCCATTGCCCAAGCTAAGGAACCTAGATCACACCAGAAGTCCAAACACATTATGAGGAAGTTTCACGTGATACGAGATATTATTGAGAGAAAAGATGTGAAAATTTGTAAAATTCATACGGATGACAATGTTGCAGATCCATTGACTAAGCCACTACCTCAACCCAAGCATGAAGGTCATACTAGGGCTATAGGGATTAAGCGTTCTAGAGATTGGTTTTAAATCATGTAATTTTCTAATTTTATGAAACTTGTTCATAGACTTGAGAAAAATGATATGTTTGTTTTGAAATAGATTTTCAATGTTGATTCATTATTTTGTTGAATTAATATGTCCAAAATAATTTATAATTTCAAATAGGATTGTCAAATATGTGATTTGATGAATGGAATCCTATCATGCGAACTTGAAGTTATATTTATCATTGTCCCTGGTCTAAGTCATTAAATTGGACAATAGTGACTTATGAAGACTAGTTTGTAAGTTGGTTGATAGCGCAGTTTCATGGGCTATAGAGACATTTGATGTCTAATCAATTACATAGATATTTGTTGGAGAACAGATATTGGATTAACCCGAATAAAATTCTGTAAAAACGTCATAGAATTTTTAGTAACTATTAAATAAGTTCCTAAACCATGAGTATTTATTTCTTATATAAGGATTGGATATTCTTGATTTCGTCAAACGTCGTGCCGTAAAAGGAGGCTATAAAGTCGAGAATCAGAATTGACATGAATTGTGTGGAGAAGTGTGGGTGTACAAGAATGGGATTCTCTTCCTATTTAATAGGAGTGTTGTCTTCGGCCTCTTGACAAATGAAAACTGAAATGCATGGCCATGCTCAAATGGATTAAGAGTTAATCATTTGTTTTGACAGTTTAAATTTGGAATTCAAGAAAAAGTCTGAATAAGATAGAATGACGAACTATCTTACATGATGTTCAGATTAAGACATTAAAATGACAAGGGAATTTATTATTGCACACTTGTTAAGGACAAGTGGGAGATTGAAGGAGATGTCCTTTAATAAGATGTCAATATAATAAATAGTTAAGGATTTTAATTAATGAAGATTATTAATTCAGTTATTTTAGGTGGTCGTAGTGTTTAGCTAGAAACCAACTACGATTTGCATTCCAATTGTTGGGCTTGCTACTAATAATAACTAGGTCCTACGAGGGTTACACACGTTAAGTTTGAACTAGATTAATAAGCCCGTTGAATATAAGTTGTGGGCCTAATATGATTAGGATACGTGTTGGGCCTAATGTGATTAGACATAGGTTATGGGCTTTTGCTCTTTATTTGGTATAAATAGATGAGCCTAAACCTAATTTGACATATGAAAAATAATTCTCCATACACAGAAAAGAAAATACGTTTCCCCAACTCACTGTATAGGAAACGTGGTTCCTTCAGAAAGAAAAAAAGTTTTCTCAAAAAAGTTTTCTCTGCGTTCTAGCAAACGCTTTGGAGGAGGTCTAGAAAGAGCTTGTGTGTCTCGAGTAGAGAAATTACATTTGTAATTCTTGATCTTCGTCATCAAAGGACACACATCAAGAGATAAATCGTTATTTAAATTGTGCATGAGATCCTCATCTGTTTTGATGCTTGAGAAAATTGTTTTCTACTATTCCACTGCGTAGCATCAAAATCCTACAAAAGCTACATTTTATATAGCTTATGTACTTGTTTTTTGTCAAACTGGGATTTGAAAGGAAAGGAACGTTATTAAGTTTACCATTAAGTTATTTAAATTTTATTTGTTTTTGGTTAGTTTAGTATCATAAATTGATGATCCTGTTCAGTATTTCTTTGAAACAATATCTATTGGGTAAAAATCATCCTCCATCTCAAAACTTTGTTCTCTTACATGAATGGTTGTTATAATTATCACATTTTTCAATTTAATCTTATAAATTCAAAAACTTGCTTGATTTTGATTCAATTTTGACTGGAAATTTGATACCTATCGGACAATATGAGTTGCACAGCGTGACATAAATTTGGCACTTTCCAACGACTTAAAAATGATGCGGTGAGGCGTGGCTTTTTCCATTGGTTGAACATTTTAAAAAAGAGTTTATTACATTTTTTCCCAGTAAATTAGGGGTTGGGTCTGGCAATTTCGGACTTTAAGTTTTCGGGCTAGCAATTACGACTTTAAATTTTCGGCCTTCACGAATTTTACCCAATTTCAATCTGAATCGCTCAATTGGCCCGAAATTGCACGTGATCATCGCATGTGAGCTCACTAATTCATATTTTTTGGGCATATTTCACTGACATGACATTAATTTATCACTTGTTGCATTTACTTGTACACATGGACGTCCATTTTGACTTGAAATGGTTGATGTGAATTAAAAAAAACAATAAAAAAATATTAAAATATAGGGATTTTATTGATTTAGGACTCGAAAGATAAGTTAACTATCAATGCGGGTTATGAAAGATAAATCTTATTAATCCAAAGTTTCAAAGATTGTAAACTATCAAATTAAGATTTCAAAATAAAACACAAATTAACATTTTTTTCTCTTCCCCTAAGCGACAGACTGCCAAATCATGTTGATGTGTCAATTAAAAAATGAAAATAAAAATAAAAATTAAATTGTAAAACTTATTTGATAGTTGATAAAATATCCAATATTATCATGCCAATATTTGTTAGATATATTTTATTGGACAAACAATATCTCCAAATATCGATATAATATTATATTGAAATCATGTTGATGTTTCAATTAAAAAATAAAAATAAAAATTAAAGTGTAAAACTTATCTAATATTTGATAAAAAAATATCCAATATTATCATGCAAATAGTTGTTCAACATATTTTATTAGACAACAATATCTCCAAATATCAATATTAATATTATATTGGATACAATATCGCAAAATATATATCGATATTGATTGCGACTATTGATATATGTTCTTGGACAAAAATAATATCCAAAATGTCATATATTATATTGGATACAATATTGCAAAATATTCATATTGATGGTAAACTATCCATATATATTAGTTGACAAAAATCAGAGATTTGATTTTTATAATATAATAATAAAAAAGAGATATAAAACAGTAAATTTTGTATTCAATTAGATATTTTTTCAAATAACATAAGTAATAAAATAACGATTTAAAGTTTTACACTCTAATTTTTATTTTTATTTTTCAATTGACACATGATTTGTCATCTTTCAAGTATTGATAGTTGGCAAAAAATTATATCCCCAGGGGCACGGATCTACACAGATCTTAGATCCGTGCCCCCAACCGCGCGTCCACACCATAGCTGGTGTGCGCCGTGCGCACACCTGATTTACTCTTCAAGTATCACCTGATTACTCTTCAGATATCACATATGATTTACTCTTCAAGTATCACTTGATTTACTCTTCAGATATCACATATGATTTACTTTTCAGATATCACATATCTGTTGGGAAAGGGTGCCAAAATAAATGACACCGGCACAGTGGAACAGTAGAAGCAGAAATTCCTTTCCCACTAGCTGGATTAAATAATGGGAACTAAACCAAGAATTCCAAAAAATAGCGAGATAAATATGACATAAGAATTTTAAGTGGAAAACCCAAATCAGGAAAAACCATGGGTGGACCTTAGTTCGAAAATCTCCACTATGACTATAGCAGGCTTACAAAAATTCTCCCTAGATAGTATAGGGGTACAATCTCTCAAGAGGATATCTCTCGGAATGCAAAAATATCTCAAGCATTTAAACTTGGAATAACTAGAAAAAAAGACACTTTCTTTTGAAGAGATAGAAAAATACTATCTATTTTTCTCAATTTTTTCTTCACTCAAAGACTCTATTTTTCACTTTGTATCTCTCAAATCTCTCAATAGATTGAGGAATGTTTGATGCTTGGATGATGAAATGAATTGATGGGCCCTCTATTTATAGATACAACTGGTGAGCCTACTAATTTTTCTTCCTCTCTTTTTCTTTCTTCATTTTGCGGCGCCTGACATTGGGTTGCTAAACTTCTCTTTTTCAACATACAAAAAAGTTGCTTGCATACCAACCTTTCTTTGTTCAACAAATTCAGCCCTTTGTCCACATGGGAAGGACTTTTCCACCAACAATTCTCCCACTCCACCCCATGTAGGGGGATCGATTAAACCTATTTTGCTCCTATAAGTTTCAAACTTATCTCTCGGTAAAAACTTTGCCAGCATGTCTGCACCATTTTCATCAGTGTGAACTTTGTCAAGCTGCATCAGCTTCTCATCGAGCACATCTCGAATCCAATGGTATCTCACATCAATGTGTTTTGATCTTGAATGGAATGTAGAATTCTTACTCAAGTGGATCGCGTTCTGATTGTCACAGTAGAGCGTATACTTATCCTGCTTCAAGTCTAACTCCTCCAGAAATTTCTTCAACCACAACATTTCCTTGTAGGCTTCAGTCACTGCAATGTACTTTGCCTCTATTGTGGATAATGCCACGCATTTTTGAAGTTTCGATTGCCAAGAGATAGCTCCCCCAGCAAATCTCATTAGGTATCCCAAAGTGGATTTCTTGGAATCAACGTCCCCAGTCATATCTGTATCTGTATAGCCATCTAACATTGTTTGATCATCACCAAAACTCAGACAAAATTTAGTAGTACCTCTCAAGTACCGAAATATCCATTTCACTGCTGACCAGTGATCTTTGCCTGGGTTAGATAGAAAATGGCTAACAAAACCAACTGCATGAGCAATATCAGGATGAGTACATACCATAGCATACATTAAACTGCCAACTGTAGAAGCATATGGTACCTTTTGCATCTCCTCTTTTTCTTTCTCACTTGTGGGACACTGCGTTGAGCTGAGTTTGAAATGACCCGCAAGTGGAGTACTGACTGGCTTTGACTTGCTCATGTTGAATCTCTCAAGAACTTTCTCAATGTACTTTTCTTGAGATAGCCACAACTTCTTGCTTTTCCTATTTCTCGAGATTTTCATCCCAAGGATCTGCTTGGTCGGTCCTAAGTGTTTCATCGCAAAAGACTTGCTTAGTTCTTTCTCCAGCTTATCAATCTCGTTGGCATCATGACCTATAATCAACATGTCATCGATATATAACAATAATATGATGAAATTACTATCACCAAATTTCTTGAAGAACACACAATGATCTAAACTGGTTCTTCTGTAGTC
This sequence comes from Scutellaria minor, assembly GCA_954870855.1. Taxonomy (NCBI): domain Eukaryota; kingdom Viridiplantae; phylum Streptophyta; class Magnoliopsida; order Lamiales; family Lamiaceae; genus Scutellaria; species Scutellaria minor. The sequence goes on along the minus strand of OX940729.1, from coordinate 16,085,065 downwards.
ATGGTCTGACATAAATGAGTCGAACTTCTTGTACCATTGCCTTGGAGCTTGCTTGAGGCCGTACAAGCTTTTCTTCAACCTGCAAACAAGGTTTTTTTTGCCTTTAACCTTGAATCCCTCTGGTTACTCTATATAGATTTCTTTATTTAGATCTCCATGAAGAAATGCAGTTTTCACATCAAGTTGCTCAATCTCCAGTTCTATGCTTGCAGCAATTCTGAGAACAACTTTGATTGATGACATCTTCACCACTGGTGAGAAAATCTCATCAAAATCAACACCCTTTTTCTGACTGAAACCCTTTACAACCAGTCTTGCTTTATATCTTGGTTGTAAGCTCTGATCTTCAGTCTTCAACTTGTACACCCATTTGTTTTTTAGGGTTCTCTTGCCTTTAGGGAGCTTCACCAAGTCGTAGGTGTGATTTTCTTGAAGGGATTTCATCTTGTCCGTCATGGCCTCCAACCATTTCTCCTTTTGGTTGTGTGTTATGGCCTCCATAAAAATCTCTGGTTCTCCCCCATCAGTGAACATTACATACTCATGTGGGCCGTATCTGGTAGAAGGTTGTCTTTCTCGTATGGACCTTCCAACCTCTGTTTCTGGTGCTGGAACTGGAGCATCATTAGCTTCACCAATGTCAGTTGGATTGTCAGGCTGCTCCTGGGCATCTCCCCCATGACTCTGAACGGAGGGTGAAAAAATTGGATTCATGTCATCAGGCACATATGAATCAGACTTTGACTTTTCGGCTTGCTTGGCATCTTCAACAGTCTGATCCTCCAAGAATACAACATCTCTGTTTCTGATAATTTTTCTGTTGACTGAGTCCCACAACCGGTATCCAAACTCTTCGTGACCATACCCCAAAAAGATGCATGGCTTGGTTTTGTCATCAAGTTTGGATCGTTCATCTTTTGGAATGTGAACGAACGTCCTGTAGCCAAACACTCTCAAGTGTTTGTAGGAGATATCTTTTCCTGTCCGAACTCTATCTAGAATGTTGCCACCCAAAGGAGTTGATGGAGATAGGTTGATCAGATTAACTGCAGTCCTCATTGCTTCACCCCAAAAGGATTTAGGCAATTTGGAGTGTGATAGCATACACTTGATTATTTCACAAATTATCCTGTTCATCCGTTCCGCCACGCCATTGTGCTGGGGAATCTTTGGGACGCTCTTTTGAAGTCTGATACCATGGTCCCTACAGTGTTGCTCAAATAGACCTTCGTATTCACCATCATTATCTGCACAAACGCACTTCAGCTTCCTTCCGATTTCTCTTTCTACCTGTGCTTGGAAATTCTTAAAGATTTTCAGAGTTTGATCTTTAGATTTCAAAGCAAAGCACCAGACTTTTCTAGAGAAATCATCAATAAATGTGACAAAATATATTACATCACCAAGAGTTTTTATCTTTCATGTAGCATAAATCAGTATGCGCTAGATCTAGAGGATGGGATCTTATATATGGAGAAATACTTTTGAATGCAACTTTATGTTGTTTTCCGGCTAAACAATCAACACAAGTTTGTAAGTGCATATTTGATACCTTAGGGAGCAGTTTCCTTCTAGCCAACAGCTCCAGACCTTTCTGGCTTAAGTGCCCGAGCTCCTATGCCACAGCTCAATGGAGGAATTTTTGACAACTGCATTTACCCCTCCACTAGATAATCTGGCTTGCGTCAGGTAAAGAGAATTATGCTTCTTTCCCTTAGCAACAATAAGAGATCCTCTGGTAAGCTTCCATTTTCTTTCACCAAAGTGGCTGGCATACCCATCATCATTGAGCTTGCCGATGGAAATAATATTGAGTCGGATGTCAAGAATGTGTCTGACATCTTTCAGCAAGAGCTTACATCCTGCATCAGTGTTCAAGATGATACTCCCTATGCCAGCGACCTCTGCTACACCATGATTGGCCATTCTGACATTGCCAAAGCTACCACTAGTGTACGATGTGAACATATCACGATGTGGAATGATATGATATGAAGCCCCCGAATCAATGATCTAGTCTGTCTCCTGGCATGATGAACTGATACAAGCATCATCACAGACGATGACAACATCACCGTCAACTGTAACGACAATAGTGTCTTTGTCATCTTTCTGATTTTCATTATTTTCATTCTTTTGATCTCTCTTCTTCTTTCTACAGTCTTTTTCGTAGTGGTTTGGACCACATCAATAGTGGCATTTGAAATCTCTCTTGGATTTCGACTTTCCCCTAGATTTGTCTCTCCTGTTTTGAGAAACTCTGTTTCGGTTTCTGTCTTGTCTGTCGGCATTTTCTGCTACCAAAGCCTTTGTCTCAGAAGAATGCTCTTGCTCTTTTCTTCTAGATTCTTCATTGAGAAGACAATCTTTGACCATTTGCAAGGTTAGCGCTCCGTCAGGAGTAGAGTTGCTTATCGACACAACAAGTGTGTCCTAACTATCTGGCAACGAATTGAGCAGCAACAAGGCCACCACTTCATCATCAAGAGCGATTTTCATAGTGGTGGATTGATTTATGAGACCTTGGTAAGCATTCAAGTGCTCTGTCATGTTGGTACGCTTCTTGTACCAAAGCCGCACAATCTTCCTGATAACAGAAGCTTTGTTTAAGGCATTTTTCCTCTCAAACATGGCTTCTATCTTCTTCCATAGAACATCGGCACTTTTCTCATTAGAAAAATGATGGAAAATACTATGCTCCAAGAAACGCCGGATAAATCCCACAGTTTTTCTAGGACTTTCCATTCACTCGCTTCCATATCTTTTGGTTTGACAACATCACCTTGTAAGGGCAAATAAAGATCCTTGCAGTAGAGAAGATCCAACATGCTTGGTTTCCAGATGGCGTAGTTGGATCCGTTCAATTTGAACATCCCACCAAGAGATGTCGACTCCTCCATTTTTAACCTGCGAACTTAATGTGGTCAGAGTGGTGGCTCTGATACCACTTGTTGGGAAAAGGTGTCAAAATAAATGACACCAGCACAGCGGAATAGCGGAAGCAGAAATTCCTTTCCCACTAGCTGGATTAAATAATGGGAACCAAACCAAGAATTCCGAAAAATAGCGAGATAAATATGACACAAGAATTTTACGTGGAAAACCCAAATCGGGAAAAACCACGGGTGGACCTTAGTCTGAAAATCTCCACTATAACTATAGTAGGCTTACAAAAATTCTCCCTAGATAGTATAGGGGTACAATCTCTCAAGAGGATATCTCTCGGAATGCAAAAATATCTAAAGTATTTAAACTTGGAATAACTAGAAAAAAAGACACTCTCTTTTGAGGAGATAGAAAAATACTATCTATTTTTCCCATTTTTTTCTTCACTCAAAGACTATTTTTCACTCTGTATCTCTCAAATCTCTCAATAGATTGAGGAATGTTTGATGCTTGGATGATGAAATGAATTGATGGCCCCCTCTATTTATAGATACAACTGGTGAGCCTACTAATTTTTCTTCCCCTCCTTTTCTTTTCTTCATTTTGCGGCGCCTGACATTGGGTTGCTAAACTTCTCTTTTTCAACATACAAAAAAGTTGCTTGCATACCAACCTTTCTTTGTTCAACAAATTCGGCCCTTTGTCTACATGGGGAGGACTTTTCCACCAACAATATCTACCCTTAAGGTATTGAATACTTATTTTTCAGGTATTACATATTTAGTTTAAAGATACTACATATATGAATACTTACTTTTCAGCTATTACATATTTAGTTTAAAGATACTACATATATTTAAGGTATTATAGTGTAATTCTTAAAGTACTAGTTTTATTCTCTTAAGGTAACTTTAAAATCTTACATTTAAAATGCGATTTTCATCATCTTCTTTCCTAATATCATTTACATCCATTGTAAATTATTTCATATTTTAAAATAATTGATTTTTCTATGTTTAAGATCATTGAAATACACTTGAATTATCCAATTCCCCCTCTTCTTCATCAACAATTCTCCAACCAACAACCTAAATTAAATACATTTTTCATTAATTAATCATTTATATTCAATTAATCATTTTAAACCCCTATTTCTTCATCGTTCCTCACCCATAAACCCATCCCTATTTAGAACAGTGAGGAGGAAAATATGAGAGTAAGAGAGAAAGGGGATTTGGTTGGTAAGGAAGAGGAACTAGACGACGTTGCCGACAGTTCCGAGGAGGGAGCAATGAGAAGGACAAGCCAGAGGGGGAGGTGGGCGGCGGCCACGCCGGAGATCCAGCCGAGGAGCTTGCCGACGTCGGAGGTGGAGGCGAGGTTGTTGAGTTGTAGCTGGGATATTGAGAAGATTGTCTTGAGTTGAGATGATGATCCATGGGAGAACTTGCTAATCAAAGCTAAGGATTTCTAGAGAAAGAGAATGAAAAATTGGGTATTTTAGAGAGAGAAATAGAGAGAGAACGAGAGAGCCTAGAGAAAATGGGAAAACAGGATATTCATAGCTTAGGTTTTAATATATATATATATGGCAGGTCGGAATTGGTCGAGGGCACGGATCCTAGCTAGGGGTACAAGAGTGCTGCCCTTGATAGTTAACTTATCTTTCGGGACCTCGATCAATAAAATCCCTAAAATATATTAAAAGAAAAGTAAAGATATATTAAAAATAAATATTACAATACAAGAAAAACTGAGATACATTAAAAAAATACAATAAAAGAAAAGAAGAATACAAAGAAGAATACTTCACATCCTCCTTTTCATCCTCCTGCCGCCGACCTCCAATACTCATTTATCCTTCCGCCGCTAACCGTCGACCACCTTCACTACCGTAACAGCCATAAAATCACTCTTTTCTTCAACTCAAAACCCAACAACTTCTCCCACTTCTGAATCCTCAAATCCTATTTTTCCAACAACTCAAAACTTATCCCACCAAATAAAATCTCAAGATGTGGTCTCGTTTTTTAAGTTTCGTAAGCTCCTCTCTTTCATTGTTGAGGAGGCCCTTCTGTTTTGAACAATTAACTTCCTTCCCCATGAGCTATTTTCCAACTTGCCCTTCAAATCAGCAGCTTCCACAAGAGCCTTGTTTTGGTCGATGACAACAAGCTTGCCATAGTCCTTTCTAACTTGCCCTTCATATCAGCAGATTCCACAAGAACCCTGATTTGGTCGATGACAACAAGCTTGCCATAGTCCTTTCCATAATTGACGAGGGTCACCCTCCCGATCTCAATGTACCTCTTGTACGATATATTCAGTGGCGATCTGTGTGAGGAAGAGAGACGGAGTGTGTGGGGACTAAGGTTCTTGAATTTAGGGATTTTGTTTAGTGTAATTTATTGTTTGTTTAATTTTCTATTTTTATTTATTTATTTTTCTATTTTAATTATGTAATTACCTTTTTTTTTGGGTTAATTTCAGATTTCACACCCGAAAATAGATCTTATTTCAAGTTTGGTATCCATAAGTCACACCTCATTATAAGTAGTCCACAAGTTATGCAAATTTAATCACATTTCTTCCTTGTTGTCTAAAAACCTTCAACTCTGATGGAAGTTAACTACCAAAGTCGATTTGGAGGTAAAATGCTCTAATTTATTCCCAAAAAAACCCACGCTAACATTCAATTCATGTTTTTGGCCAAGAAACATTAATTTCTAAAACATTTCACTCTTTTTTGTTTGATTCTTCTCCATTCACCTTCAAATTTTGTATAAGAATGTCGAAGAACAGTGTTTCATCCTTAAATTCGAGCATGCTTTGAACGAGATTTCATAATAGAATTATATACTGCAAATGTGGAATTGAGTTATCCTTGAAAACAACTTGGTCAAAAGAAAATCCAAAAAAAAGATATTGATGTTGCCCAAAATATGGGGTAAGCATAATCTTGTTATGTTCTTAAATTTTCAATTTTGCAAGCTTACTTTTTTTGTGATTTTGTAATAGAAAAATGGATATTGTGGAGTATTCAAGTGGCTTGATGATGAAATATGTGTTAGGTCCAAAAACATCATCCCTGGTTTGTTAAAAAAATATGACTGACATGAAGATGAAATAAATGAGGGGAAGGTTTCAGAGATGAAGTTAGAAGCAGAGTTGAGGATGGTCAAGAGCAAGGAAAGAAAATTGGTGGTTGAAGTCTCAACATTGGAAAAAAAACTGAAAGCAATGGAGAATAAGTACAAAATTGCAGTAAAATTCCTTGTAATTGTCATTATTGTAATGTATCTAATGACAAAGGGATATTTAATGTAATTGTTATGAATATTAGGGGCTTATTTATTTTGATTGAATCTTCAAATTGTATCTCTTGTTTTTTCAAGAATGTATTCACTATTTTTAATGTAATTGACCCCATTTTTCACAATTTTAATGATGTATATCCCATAAGTGATAATAAGCGGACTAATACACATAAAAAAACGACATACATTTAGGCATTTAAAGGGACATACATTGTCTTCAATTAGGAAATAAAATACTAATACATTGTTCCAAATTTCACATAAATCACAATGCAAAAAACAGAACACATTATTTCAAATGACTAACATTGTTTCAAATAGATCATAATAAAACTCATTAAGTTTTGTAAAACTTCAAGGTTGGTTCCCACTATCACCTTCTCTTTTCTTCTCACCGGTCTTTCCTTTTGATGGTCCTCTTCTTTTTCTCTTATGAATACTTTTTTTTCTATTTTTTTTCACAATTACTGGACTGCTCATACCTAATGATTGAAGACCCTATATAAATAAAGATATCAGTCAAGAACTCACAATCACAGTATATAGTCTAGTAAAATGATCAGCAATAACTCATATTCATTATCTGATTTGTATTTGTATTGCCTTGTATGTTTATTGTCATCTTGGACTTGGAAGCCACCTTCTTTTATTGGTCTATCAAATAACACAAACACAATGTTAATAGCATAAAAAGTTAGCATAAATAGCACTAGAGAACAATTGTAGAAGTAAATACTAGTTTCTGAGGAATTTGTTCATTGTTATTTTGTTCAAGTTCAGGTTGGCTAGAATAAACATTCTGTTGAGATGATTGTTCCACTGACATCTCTAGTTCATGTTGAGTTGAATAGTTGATATCTCTTTCATTCTGCTCTACAGATTTTTCGCCAATTGAATTCCTTTGTTGTTTCTTGTTAACTTATTAAGAAAATTTAATAATAAGTCAGCACATGGTTGTCGAGTGGTAAAAATTCACTAATAATACATACTTTTGACTTTTGCAATCTTGTTGTAAGTCATCATATGGTTGCTGAGGGAGAATGTGTATAGTACATGGGAAAGCTCAATTGGAAAGTTGCATTCAAACACACGAGGGAAATGATTTTAAAATAATTAAGTATATATTTTGGGTATTCAAACCATGCGTTGAAGGTTTTCGACATTGTCGTAAGATTATCAGTGTTGATGGAACTCATTCGTACACTAAATACAAACATAAGTTGTTGATTGCTAATGCGATGGATGTTAATCAACATCTTCTCCCTTTGGTTTATGCTATTATTCATGAAGAAATGACAAGCTCTTGGAAATGGTTCTTGAAACGATTGTCAAAATATGGTGTATATGGAATTAAGGGGATGTGTCTCATTTTTTATCAACACTCCGGTCTTCTTGAAGTAGTGAAGTATACCCCTGATTCCATAGCCCCTCGTGGTTCATCATTTTTTAAGACATGTTTGCTTGAACTTTAACAAAGCTTTAAAAATGTGAAGTGGAAGGACAAGTGTTGGGAGACAGGATCAGCCCGAACGATTAGACAGTTCGACATAGTGATGGGGCAAATTAAGATTTTAAATGAAAAAACACATGTCTATCTGGAGAAGATTGACACCTCAAAATAAACTCTTGCTCATGATAGAGGATGGAGAAGCCGAATAATGACAACAAATTTTTATAAGTGTATGAATGGGGTGTTGAAATGTGCTAGACGACTCCCAACTTGTGCAATTGTGAAAGTAACATTTTTTTGATGAGCAAAATACTTTTTCAACCAACTAGCATTAGATCGTACTATGTAATAAAAAAACCAACCATGGCCTGAGAAAATATATAAGAATTATGATCGATGGCAAAAAGAAGGATTGCATATGTTTGTCAACATGATTGATTATTCCGAGCAATCAACTTCAGTGGTCGCATTTGTGTCTGGTTTATCGAATAGATTCACATATGTGGTGAAGTTATCTGAGAGAGAATGCACATGTGGTAATGGAAAGGAAATGAGATTCCATGTTCACATGTAATGCAAACTTGTCGACATTATGGAGTGGACCCTATTGTCTACATGAACTCATATTGTAGTACATCTTCATATATTAACACTTACAGTGAGAAATTTCAACCTTTGCTAGATGAATACTATTAGAACAAACTATCTTTCATATTGTGGCATAATTCAGAATTGCGAGTAAAGAAGAGTAGTGGATGATGTAAGGGTACTAGAATTCCAAATGAAATGGATTGGCTAGAAACACGTGTTAGAGAACAATCTGCTTGTGAAGAACAAGATGCAAGCTGACCAGGATCATCTACTCATCATATATGATCTTTATCTTTTAGGTTTAGCAGTAACTTTATTGTAATTCAGTGAGCATGTATTTTAGATTCTAGTTCTAACTCTAATTACTTTGTAATTCAAAAACCAATCATGCATGAAAATTTTATCTTGGATTTTTTTCACGTCATAATTGCGTGGTTTCAAATTTTATTATGTCCATTAATGATCTTTTTAAACCTAGCGATTTACATTTTTTTAGCATGCTTATATTTTCTTATTCTAATAGTGATCTAACCTAATTTTGATTGCTCATGTAAAATGGATCATTTTGGTGAGTATGGTCCTATTGATGAAAGGATCTTGACTAAACAAGTTTTATTTATGATAAGACTTTTGAGATAATAATTTAACGATAAAATGTTGTCGCAAAATGTTGCAACAAAAATTATGAATGTTTTCCCGATTAACAATACTATGTTGTTGTTAATGTTTTAGTTGTAGCATTAGCTTATTTATTTTAATATGCTGGTTTTTAAAATATATGATGAACTAAGAAACTGTTTATCAAATTGATGAACATGGATCGAAGTTCAGAAATCTTCGTTGGTCAACTCATATGGAAATAAATGAAAATCTTCTTATTGACTCTATTTAGTAATTTTAATTGGATGATACATAATGCTTGCAATTTGCAAAGTAACTAAATATTATTACTTAATTGAAAAAAAAAAGATTGATAGAATGAGTAGTGGGGATCAACTTAAGTGGCAGGTAGGTAGGCTATATAAAGTGTTGGTTAATGACATTCAATAATGGACAAACTGTTAGGATGTATACTATAAGTCTAGCTTTTGTATGAACATCCTTTATGGAATAAGAATCATTTTGGTCATATGTTTGCATTTTATATTTGTTATATATGTTTATGCAATGTCCAATTAATTTATATTATAGATAACTTGGTGTGTGGTGCCACACAGAAGATCATGTTATCAGTTTCTTATAAATTATAAATAGTAGCTCACAACCAAGATGGATTTGGACAAATCATCGGAATGGTTGTAGTGTAGTTTGGTATTAGTCTGTCTTGACTATAAAACTACACTAGTACACTTTGTGTGTATTGAGCAGGACCATTTGAGGTTGTTCGTTTTATACTGACTATATAATAGAACAAGACCTCTGTTATTATGGATGTACATCTTCTTAATCCCTATATAATAACGGCACATATGCTCAGTGTTTATTTCTTTAATTTGCCAATGGGTGAGATTTATTCATAAATCAATAAGCTCGGTGAGTTGGGAGATAGCATTGTTTATATGGTGTGCTGTTGATTGTAGAAGGAATCTGTGTCCTAATTATTTAGGATGATAATGTCCCCTTGAGGAACTCATAAGGATTATCATGTAAACCCTGCAGGTGGATTTAATCCGACATGATAATAAGGATGAGTGGTACTACTCTTGGAATTAGATGTAAATTAATTAAGTTGTCAGTAACTTATTTAATTTACGGACATTCGATATCTTAAACACGGGGAAATAAATGTACACATAATAAGAAGGAGCCCATATTAAATATAGGATTGGGACGGTAGTTCAATAATAAATTCTCTAGTGGACTGAATTATTATTGATGGGCTTAAGTTATGTGTTCGGGCCGAACACAGGATACTTAAGCCCATCAGGAGGCCCAACCCAATTCCTCCTCTAGGTCCCTGGTGTAGCCTATATATAGCTCTTTTCATCAGCGCCTCTCAGAACACAGAACACAGATCACAGAAAACACGTGATAAGTGAGAGAGAGCAGAACTGATTTTTCTCGAAGGATCGTTGGCCACGCAACGTTCGAGAAGGGCTCAGAGGAATACATCAGAAGATCAAAGAGGTCTACAAGGGTATGATTTCTTTCCGCTGTGTTTTATCCTTGGATCCCGATTTTGATAGCATAGAGCCGGCGATCCGTCGGTTCCAACACAAACATGTCAAACAAAACAAGGACAAACAAGAAACATAAAAAGTGACTTATAATAGATTCATATTCTATTACAAGAACACAACAAGTCTTGCTAAGGAAATGCCATATTTTTTTAAAACAAGATACATCCAGGGTAGTATTCATTGGTCCGTGTGTATTGTTTCCCAACAATAAAATAATTTTGTCTCTAGAGAAGTAGTACCATAATCTCGAGAGCTTCGACAAACTTCTAGTGCTTGAGAATTGAGCTTGATGCAAGGATGGAAAATAATGCAAGGATATTCAATTTCGTGTTTCAAAATGATGCATGATGACCCTTATATATAGGTCTCCAATATGGGGGGTTACACCTGAAATTGATGAGAATTTACTGGCAAAAAATAGGTCTTTTAATGCAAGTTAATGACCCATTCAAAATAAGAAACGGTAAAAAAACAGTCATGGCACTGCATTCTACAACACGTTACTGCACTCGGTGTGCTGTAGTAAGTTCACATTATTGCACCCGCTATAGTAAGTCGGGTGCAGGCGCGCAGCAACCCGTCGCTGCATTCTGGGTGCGGGCGCGCACAATAACCTGTCGCTGCATTCTGCACCAATTGTAAGCTGGGCGCGCAGCAACCCGTTGCTGCATTCTGGATGCGGGCGCGGGACAACCCATCCCCATTCAACTTTTGCCCAAAAAGATAAACTCGAGCCCTATCCGTCCAAGTTCAACCCAACATCCAACCAAAGATCAAGGCCCACGATCGAGGTCGGGTCAGGTCGAGCCGTGCTGAGCCATGCGCACATGTGTGTTGCACAAGCATACTACTCTAATAGTATACTAATTACTAAGTCTCTTCTCATGACTTAACTTATACTTGCATTTTCAAGGTTTATTTTCCTATGTGGGATAGTTAAGCATTCCTCCCACATTCAAAATTTTTCATTCTCATTTCAATTGGCCAACTTTGATGCTTAATTTCTCAGTCACCAAATATTTGTTTTAAGCGATTTAAAATGCCTCGATTATCTACTCCAAACGTAGATTAATCTTTTGGTATCCAATCCTTAAAAAAGATTAACTTTTAGCCAGTTAACTATTGGTCAAAGTGGTGTCACCCACCACTTTTAACAACCAATTTTTCAACAATCTCCCACATGAGTGGAAATCAATGTGTGAATGCAGACTCAAAGCTCAATCCTCAAGAGACCTCGTTGCATAAGGATAAGTGACTTTTGACTTTGAACCTTCCATAGCTCACGTCGTCAGGTACACCGATGACTTAGTGGACATGATGTCTTGAACCACTCTACCTTCGTGTACACCAAGTCAACAATGTTTGCACAACAAAGCCTCAAGCACCTTTGTTCTCACATTTTTATCTTTATCAGTGATAGACACGTCTTTGGTTCATAAGTGTTCATTAGAAGCGGCCACAACTTCTCACTTACATAGGTGATATCCGTACGAGTATCCTACCATACTCAACCTTCTCGAGGTGATTTGCAATCATTAAAAGTCATATGACTTAACCTCACCATGTTTATCGGTATAACACTTGATTTGCTCTCTAGGGAAGGGTTTTACATTTTTCAAGTATTCTCAACTAACTTTCTTGGTTTAGTTTTCCCATTGAACCATGCTCTTGGGATCTCCAATCCACATGGTTGGGTATCCACTTAGAAAGTTTTCAAGTCGTGGACTTTAATCTCATTCCCCTTAGCAACTTATTCATTTGATTTTGATTTAATCATTTCGTCAAATGATTGGTCAAATTGTCTTTAGACTTTACATAGTCGATTGACATTATGTCGGTTGAGATCAATTATCTCATGGTATTATATTGACGACGTATATGTCTCAACTTATCATTGTACATGTTATTCATCGTCTTACTTATGGTAGCTTGACAATCACAATGTACCATCACGGTTAGAACCAGCTTACTCCAACATAGAATATCCTTAAGAAAATTATGAAGACACTCGACCTCTTCTCCCATCTTATCCAAAGCTATTATAGGGCTAGGATCCAGAGTACATAAAGCAATCTAACCAACTATTACACTGAGTATAGAAGGATACAAATTAAAAGAGAAAAAGAACAGTAAAATTAAAAGGAACTGAATCACCAGAAACTTGGAGTCGAACACAACGATCTGTGTTCGAAGGTGATAGGCTCAGTCCCCACACAAAGCCAAGTTCACACATAGTGAGAGACCACCCAAATACCAGCGGTAGCACCAAGCCGGACACACAGCAGGAAACAGGAACCCAACCAGAGATCGCAAGAAGCTCCTTGAATCTCACAGAGAGATGAACATATAGGTTAATGTTTAAGGCTAGAAACTCTCAAGTATTTTTCGTCTCTCACAATGCTCCGATTCCCCCATCTTATAGTACCAGGATATGGTGAGGATATGAAAATCAGAGCAGTCAACGGCGAGATCGTCGGGATACAGAATCAGGATAGAGAAGAGAGAAGAAAAGGGCATCGCGGATGGGAGAGAGAAAGAGATAGGGTTTGGTCTGAGAGAGGCGCAGGGAAAGCACATATATGTTGGAACCGATGGATCGCCGACTCTATGCAATTAATTAATCGGGTTCCATGCTAGATATAACAAACGCAGCGGAATAAAAGAGTTATACCTTTTGATCAATCTAGAAGAAAACGGGCCAAAGATTGATCTTTCGTAACCCTAGACCTCTTTGATCTTCTGATGTATTCCTACAGCCTTTCTCAAACGTTGCATGGCGAACGATCCTTCGAGAAATCTCAGTTCTGCTCTCTCTCTCACTATCACATGTTTTCTGTGATCTGTGTGTGTGAGGCGCTGATGGAAAATGGCTATATATAGGCTACACCAAGGACCTAGAGGAGGAATTGGGTTGGGCCTCCTGATGGGCTTAAGTATCCTGTGTTCGGCCCGAACACATAACTTAAACCCATCAATAATAATTCAGTCCACTAAAGAATTATTATTGAACTACCGTCCCAATCCCATATTTAATATGGGCTCCTTCTTATTACGTGCACGTTTATCGCCCTGTGTTTAAGATATCGAATGTCCGTTAATTAAATAAGTTACTGACAACTTAATTAATTAACATCTAATTCCAAGAGTAGTACCACTCAACTTTATTATCATGTCGGATTAAATCCACCTGCAGGGTTTACATGATAATCCTTATGAGCTCCTCAAGGGGACATCATCATCCTATTAGGACACAGATTCCTTCTATAATCAACAGTACACCATATAGACAATACTGTTTCCCAATTCACCGAGTTTATTGATTTAATAAATAAATTTCACTCATTGGCAAATTAAAGAAACAAATATTGTGTATACGTGGCTGTTATTATATAGGGATTAAGAGAACGCACATCCATAATAACAGAGGTCTTGTTCTATTATATAGTCAGTATAAAACGAACAACCTCAAATGGTCCTGCTCAATACACACAAAGTGTACTAGTGTAGTTTTATAGTCAAGACAGACTAATACCAAACTACACTACAATCATTCCGATGATTTGTCCAAATCCATCTTGGTTGTGAGCTACTATTTATAATTTATAAGAAACTGATAACATGATCTTCTGTGTGGCACCACACACCAAGTTATCTATAATATAAATTAATTGGACATTGCATAAACATATATAACAAATATAAAATGCAAACATATGACCAAAGTGATTCTCATTCCATAAAAGATGTTCATACAAAAGCTAGGCTTATAGTATACATCCTAACAATATATATATGATAAATGAAGGGCCGAGATCAAACAAGTTTGAATGAACGGGTCAAAGACATAAATCTGCTCAAACAACTCACAGCATATGCAATATCAAGTCTAGTGCTCACCATAAGATACATAACAGATCCAATAGCAATAGTATAAGACACAGAGGACATATAAGATATTTCAAGATCAGTCTTGGGAGACTGATCTCTACTTAGCAAGAAGTGAGCAGCAAGTGGCACAGATACAGGCTTAGCATCAAGCATAGAGAATTTTTCAAGTACTTTCTGCACATACTGATATTGTTTAAGAAGCAAAGAGCCAGATTTTCTATCTCTGGAGATGTCCATACCTAAGATCCTTTTAGCATCACCAAGAAGCTTCATATCAAAGTTATCACTTAATCACTTAGATACATGATCAATAACACTTACAGATGGACTAGCCAAGAGCATATCATCAACATAAATCACTAAGAACACAGGATTTTGATCATCTTCTTTAAAATATATGAAGAGCTTCTTTTAAAATACAGAGATAACATGCAGGCATCAAATTTCTTATTTCATTGTTTGGAGATTGTTTAAGACCATATAAAGATTTCTTTAACAGACAAACATAATCAGGACATCTCTTGTCCACAAAACCTTCAGGTTGTTTCATGTATATTTGTTTGTCAAGGTCTCCATGTAAGAAAGCAGTTTTAACATCCATTTGTTTTAATTCCCAATTATGATGAACAATTAAGGCAAGCAAGGTTCTCACAGTAGTAAACTTAACAACAGGAGCAAAAATTTCACTGTAATCAACACCTTCTTTTTATGTGAAACCTTTAGCAACTAATTTTTCCTTATATCTTACTGAATCAGTTTCATGCTTGATTTTGAACAGCCATTTACAATCAACAAGAGAGCACTTAGCAAGTTTGGGCACAAGAGTCCAAGTATTGTTAACATGTAAAAAGATCTCACTGGATCTTACCAAGAGTAAAGAGATAGGGATAAGCCAAGATACCTGACTGCACCAAGCAACTCTCCGGATCGCCCCCACACAGTACTCTGATACCATTGTAGGGCTAGGATCCAGAGTACATAGAGCAATCTAACCAACTATTACACTGAGTATAGAAGGATACAAACCAAAAGAGAAAAAGAACAGTAAAATTAAAAGGAACTGAATCACCAGAAACTTGGAGCCGAACACAACGGTATGTGTTCGAAGGCGATAGACTCAGTCCCCATATAAAGCCAAGTTCACACACAGTGAGAGACCACCTAAATACTAGCTGTAGCATCAAGCCGGATACACAGCAGGAAACAGGAACCCAACTAGAGATCTCAGGAAGCTCCTTGAATCTCACAGAGAGATGAACACACAGGTTAATGTTTAAGGCTATAAAACTCTCAAGTATTTTTCGTCTCTCACAATGCTCTGATTCCCCCATCTTATAGTACCAGGATATGGTGAAGATATGAAAATCAGAGCAGCCAACGACGAGATCGCCGGGATACAGAATCAGGGTAAAGAAGGGAGAATGAAAGGGCACCGTGGATGGGAGAGAGAGAGATAGGGTTTGGTCTGAGAGAGGCGCAGGGAAAGCACATATATATATGATAAATGAAGGGCCGAGATCAAACAAGTTTGAATGAACGGGTCAGATCAAAGAGCTAGCTAAAGGAAGATGAGTCTGGGCCTGGGCTAGGGAGACCAGCCTGTTGCTATTGCTTTGGGCTGCCAGAGTGGTAGCCCAAAACAGGCCCACATAACAACAACTATAAACTCGAATTCCATAGTGGAACAAGCTATGTACGTTTGTTTCATGGACATCCATGACACAGCTTTATCACTTATAGTGAAAATATATTCATTTGTGGTAAATGAATCATTCGTGTTCGAAATCCAATTTATATTACTATACCCTTGAAGCACGGTAGGGTATCTCGAGTAATACAAACTATAGTCAAGAGTATACTTCAAATATCTCAAGACTCTCACGAGAGCTTTCCAATGTTTGTTACTTGGATTACTCGTGAATCTACTCAACTTGTTCATGGAGCATGCAAGGTCGGGCCTCGTACAATTTGTTATGTATATTAGACTTCCTATATCCCTTGCGTATTTAACTTGAGCTACATGTTCACCTCCATTTTTACTCAAGTGTATGTTGAGCTCTAAAGGTGTTTTGACAATTGGATCGTCATAAATATTGAATTTCCTTAGTACTTTCTCAACGTAGTGTGATTGTATTAGTGTTATTCCTTCAAACATTCTTGGAATTTTGATTCTAAGAATCACGTTTGCCACACCCATATCTTTCATGTCGGAGTTTCATTTCAACTATGACTTCATGGTCGCTACCCATGATTAACATGTCATCTATGTAAAGACACACAATGACATAAGTCTCGGGTGTGCTCTTGATGTAGACACATTTGTCACACTTGTTGATCTTGAAGCTATTCGACAATATAGTGTTATCAAATTTAACATGCCATTGTTTCGGTGCTTGCTTAAGTCCATACACGAACCGAACAAGTTTACACACCTTATTTTCTTTTCTAGGTGCTACGAACCCTTTGGGTTGATCCATATAGATCTCTTCTTCTAGCTCACCATTTAGGATTTAATTTTTACATTTATTTGGTGAACTTCAAGATTGTGCAAAGCAACAATCGCTAGAAGCACACTTATCGACGTGATTCTCGTCGCAGGTGAATACGTGTTGAATAAGTCATCTCTTTCTCTTTGTTTAAAGCCTTTGGCTACTAAACGAGCTTTATATTTGTTTATGCTTCCATCAACCTTATATTTTCTTTTTAAAATCCATTTGTATCTTAAGGGCTTACAACCGGGAGGAAGATCAACTAACTCCCACGTGTTATTTTGCATGATGAAATCTTTATCTTTAAAATGACTTTCCCCCACAGGTTCTGTGGTAACACCGAGCTAATAAACATGACATTCATCATCTTCTTTAGAGTATGATTTTTTCATTCGATCACGCTATTTGATTGAGGCGAGTAGGGAGCCGTCGTTTAATGTATTATGCCACTTTATGAACACAACTCCTCAATGGTGTCATATACTCTCCATCTTCATCACTTCTTATAGCTTTGATCTTGCTATTTAATTGATTCTCTACCTCATTCTTGTAATTCTTGAAAGCTTCTATAGCTTCGTCTTTACTTTTCAAGAGGTAGACATAAAAATACTTTGTGCAATCATTCTTAAAATACTTTTTCCCACCTCTAGTTTGCACAAACTTCAAATCACACACATCGGTATGAATTAATTCTAGAGGTTTTGTACTCCTTTCAACATTATGAAAAGGTAGCTTAGCCATTTTGGCTTCAACCCTTCAACACACATTTCACATTTCTTTTGTGTGTTAATTTCATCAACTTTTAGCAAGTCAAAGGTTACTAACCTTTTTTATAGCATTTAGATTTACATGTCCTAATCTATTATGTCATAAATCACAACACTCAACAATATAAAAGGAAGTTGTTGCATTTTCATTATTCATTTTAGGTACAACTTGGCGCTTGACCATTACATTTATTTCAAATAGGCAATTGGCCAAATAACCTCTACCCAAAAATACACCATGCTTCGTAAGAATGAATTTTTCAGCCTCGATGACGAGCTTGAAGTTATGGTTTACAAGTAATGAACCACTAACTAGGTTTTTACGGATGTCTAGGACATGCAGCACATCTTTCAACATGAGCAATTTACCCGGAGTGAGCTTTAGAACCACATTTCCTACTCCAACCACATCAGATGAAGTTTGGTTGCCCATGTGGAGCTTTCTTCTACTCAAGGCCTTATAGGAGGAAAAGACTTCCCTATTCGAGCAAACATGACAAGTGGCTCTCGTGTCCACGAACCATTCTCTTGGGTTATGCACCTTGTTGGCTTCAAACACCACGACACAATGATCATTGTCATTCAAGTCTTTCTTTTACTCGATCGAGTTTGCTAGTTTTTCTATGTTTTTCTTAGGCTTCCTACACTCTTTAGCCATGTGGTTAGACTTACCACAATTATAACAATTGCAATTGAATCTTTTCACCGGTTTCTTCTCCTTCTCGCTATGATTGGGGTTAGGACGCTCTCTTTTGTTGCCCTCCAATAGGTTGGCTTTAGCATCCATTGGCAAACCGAGGCCTAGGATCAGCCTTTTTATTATCCTCCTTGATTCAAAGCTTGACAATAAACTCCTCGAGTTAACGAAAGTTTTAAAGATTATAATTGCTGGACGTGTTGAGCAAAAAGGCATATCTCAACGGATTGCCCGGAAAACCAAAAAAAAGGTCTTAGATAGTTCG
The DNA here is from genome assembly GCA_954870855.1 of Scutellaria minor. Lineage (NCBI taxonomy): Eukaryota > Viridiplantae > Streptophyta > Magnoliopsida > Lamiales > Lamiaceae > Scutellaria > Scutellaria minor. Next base: position 16,066,535 of record OX940729.1, on the reverse strand, counting down.
AAGCAACACCAGAATTCGAAGAAGTTGTTTATTACCAAGATCTTATACAAGTGTATCAATTTAAGGATTTACCCTCAAATGAAAGCATCTACGAAGAAGAGATCTATTCGGATGATGAAAGTGAATCCACATCGGAATCAGAATAAAGAAGAAATTCTTCAATCGACAAGAGAGGATATGTCATGTTTCCTCTCTCACACAATAGTTTCTCATAAGACTCTTATGAGGATTATAAAGGAAGATCCAAAGCTTCAGATTTACGATGGTTTTACCATTGGAGCTATAGAAAAGGCCTTGGATAAGTTTGGATTTCGTAACATAAAACACCAAATTATCCATAGGGTTACTACTGAAGAATTCGCCATTCCAATTGAGTTCACTGGTAACCTGACGAGATATAGTTGATCCCTTACCGAGAAATTCAGGAGATCAAAAGCAAGGTTAAAAGAGAAGTTATGAATACACTCTCATGGATTCACATCGGAGCCATAAGAGTTGTTATTAAAGCAACATTCAAGGAAAAAATTGATTCGCCACTTAATCTTGCAATATTTGACAAGCGAATCTCAAGGATTCATGCCTTGGAGCAGTCACAAGAAACTTGTATGCAGGAAAATTGGCATTCAATGTCTATTTTCGAATTGCATACAACCTAGGAGATCGAGACTTCAATAGAGTCTTAACCCTTCATCAAGATTTCAAAAGAGATGATTAGATGAAAGAAGGGAATAAACCTTACTCAATCACCTACAAGATTTCCTATGCTTTCTCGAATACACATCATTCAGATGTATTCTTGAGAAAGGAATTTATCGAAGTCCCAAAACTCTTTGAGGATTTGGGATTCATGCCTTGGAGCAGTCACAAGACACTTGTATGCAGGGAAATTGGCATTCAATGTCTATCTTCGAATTGCATACAACCTAGGAGATCGAGACTTCAATAGAGTCTTAACCCTTCATCAAGATTTCAAAAGAGATGATTAGATGAAAGAAGGGAATAGACCTTACTCAATCACCTACAAGATTTCCTATGCTTTCTCGAATACACATCATTCAGATGTATTCTTGAGAAAGGAATTTATCGAAGTCCCAAAACTCTTTGAGGATTTCGCCAGGGTAGTTCTACCAGAGATTATCGAGTCTCCAACTATAAAGAAGATCGATATGAAAATTCAAGATCAACATGTCTTGAACAAGAGCCAAAGCCTCAGAATGGAGACAAAGAAGATGTTCTTCCAACAAGATAGACTGATAAGTAGCAGTCGTTGGGAAGAAAGAAAGCCAAGTACAGTTCAGCGAATCCCAGGTGTATTCAAAACACGAGGAAAGCTAAAATGTCCAGAATGATGGAGAGAAGTTGAAATAATATTCGACATCACCCAAAAGGATAAAATCTTTCATTGTGATATTCTATATTATCTCCAACAACCGATAGTCGGAAGATATCAAGAAAGCCTAAAGATGGGTGAAATTGAGCTGACTATCATGGGAGTTGCAGGAAGAATCCTAAAACAATTAATACTGGGAATCGACTTCCTTGAGGATCATAAGCCTTAGGAAAGACTACAAGACGGAATGGAATTTACAGTGGCTGAGAAAAGATATAGAATTAGATGACCACTAGTCCATTCTTCATATATATTTCTATCAGAATGATATATGCTGAATACAAGGCTGAATACTTCGTTGCCTATGTTGATTCAGGAGCAGGGATATGTACTGCAAAACAAGGGGTTTTTCTTAAAGAATTTGGGGAAGATCTACCAGCCATTGCAGGATGAGATTTCTCCAAAAGGATTCTTATCCTTAATCGAGGAATCAAACAAGAAGAAATCATGATCGGAAGCACAGGCAGTACCCCATGGTACAAAGTAAAGACGTCGCCAATCTATTTCTATGATACATGAGCAGATGTTTTGCTAGGAAATAATTTCCTACAAACATTTAAGCAATTTACACAAGAGAATGAGACAAGAAGACTTATTTTCACAATATTATGTGATCATAAGGTAATTGTCCAAAGACTGCGGGAAGCATTTTTCAGAAAAATGCCGATTAATTTTCACAGCAAGCGTGGTGATGAAGCCAAACTTCGACATCCAAAAATGATGGATAAAAGAAGATTTGGTGATGCATTATTATGCTATCAATAATTTGGATCGAAATAGAAAGATACAAAAAAATGGGATAATAATTTATATTCATTTAGAATACAAGGAGAAGAACGAGTACCTCCAGAAGCTATTGTAGAATTACTGATGAGCCTATTGGGGAAAACACCAAGCGATATTACCATTGAGGAACAAATATCAATGGAGGATATCAAGAAGAGAATCCAAGGGAATTACAACGAAAATCCTTTGGCATGGTGGGACCAGAACGAGCTCAAAGCATCCTTGAAGGTTAAACCAGGAAAAGAACGTGAGTTCGTAAGACTCAAACCGATCCTTATGAATCAAAATGATCGTGAGGATATGCAGAAGATACTTAAGGAACATCTGGACCTTAAGTTGATTTCACCAGGAGTTTTTCCATACAACAACCCAAGTTTCCTGATGAGGAATTATGGAGAAATCAAAAGAGGTAAACCTAGACTTGTTGTTAATTACAAAGGGATTAATAACATTCTGGAGTTTGATGGATATTATATCCCGAGTAGAGAACACTTGGTTAAATGTATTAAAGGTGCCAAGATATTCTCAAATTTCGATTGCAAGTTTGAATTCTACCAAATTAAGATAGAGGAAGAAAGTAAGAAGTTCACAGCTTTCTCCACACCACAAGGTCACTATGTCTGGAATGTTATGCCTATGGGATTGGCAAATGCACCCCAGATATATTAGAAAAAGATGGATATTCTCTTCAAAAATTATTTCAACTACATGTTCGTATACATCGATGACATTCTCATCGCATCAAAGAATATGAAGGAGCATCTCAAACATTTGGAAATTTTCTTAGATGTTTGCCATAAGGAAGGATTAGTGTTTTCTGAAAAAAAATGCAGTAATTGCTACAAGACAGATTGAATTTCTCGAAATAGAAATCGATGAATTTGGAATCATTCTACAAAGATATATTATAGAAAAGATACAGAGATTTCCAGATGATCTCAGAGACAAGAAACAACTTCAAAGTTTTCTTAGAGTTGTTAATTTCGCTGGAATGTTCATCAACAATCTGGCGCATCACTGGAAAGTGTTCAGCCCATTACTCAAGAAAGATGTAATATTCAAATGGGAAGACGAACATCGTGAAGGAATTAAGCAACTTAAGAAAGTCTATAGCAAGCTTCCGAAACTTATTATTCCTCAAGATGAGGACGAACTGGTTCTATATACAGATGCTAGTGATTATTGGTGGGCAGCAGTTCTTATGAAAGCCACACCAAATGGAGAAGAGTCATGCAGATATTGCAGCGGTCTGTTTACAGACGGAGAAGCAAATCGATGACATATCAATGAGAAAGAATTCTTCGCAGTCAGAAAGGCTTTTAAGAAATGGTCTCTATTCCTACTGGCTAAGAAGTTTATTCTAAAAATTGATAATTCGAGTGTCAAGGTTTTTCTGAAAAATAAAATTGAATCTAAACCAGAAAAGGCTAGATTACTTAGATGGCAGACTGAATGCCATTATTATGATTATGATATTGTCATTGTAAAATCTCATGAAAATGTTCTTGCAAATTTTTTGACATGAGATGGAAGGACGCGTTGCTGACGAGATCCTTAAACGAGTAAGACATCTCAGGGAAAACCTAGAGAGTCTAAAACGAGAATTTGGAACGTTATGTCTCAATGCCGAAGTCGCTGGACGACTTCAACGAGCTGATCAGAAATCCATTTCTGATCTAATACGAGCTTGTGAATACGCTCAAGGACAATTGTTCTCAGCGTTGCAAGGGCCTCTTCTCTAGGCTGCATCTCCTACGGTGCAAAAAGGAGAAATTCGAGAATGAGACTCTGACCCGGAGGTTATGGATTCAAATACCATAATTATGAGTGTTACAGGTGATGCATTTCTTGAGGATTTACAAAATGTAATGAATGTTGAAAAGTAAAGAAATCCCAACTGAATTCCAAAATATAATTTTATATTTTATAAACACCTTCAAATTTGATTATTTAAATTATACAATTGTCATTACTAATATCTTATAAGCTCCATCATCTTTTTATCAAAACACTTCGACAATTTATATTTAAACTAAAATCAAACATCTTATAAATTCTAAAAGTATTTTTATAAAATCTTCCAAATAAACTTAACCAAATACCCTCATAATTAATATATATATATATATGTATGTATATATATAAACTTGTAATTTGAGCCTGAACTAATGGACCAGCTTGAATAACCCGTCAATAAGGCTTGGTTAGACTTTCCAAATAGTCCCGAAAAAAAATCGAACCTATTTTATTTGGTCTATGTGGCCCAATGGGTCAAATGGGTTCGGACCAGCATGATGGGCCATCAGATTTTTATTTTGCCCTATGCAATTTAATTTGGTTGTAGGCTTGCAGTGCCAGCTTGTTACTAGGGATAGTTGGATAAGCCCAAAGGTGATTATTGAACAAGAAATTGCCAAACACTTGGAAATCAATCACATAGCTTCAAGCAGGCCAATTAGTGGATTCTCCATTGCTGATTTTGGGTGCTCAACTGGCCACAATTCTTTTTTAGCCATAGACTTTATCATTGAATCTATCAGGCAAAAGCATGAATACTCACTAGGCCTCATCGAAACCCTAGAACTTCAATATTTAAAAAAAATCAGAAAAAAAAAACTTATATTTCGTCCTTGACCCGCAATGTAGTCCTACGAGAGGTCGTACCCAACACAGACTTCTATCGTGTTATCACCAGCAAAGACCGTTAGTTGCACGAACTGTGTATCCGATGTGGTGCACAGTCAGACTTATCTTGCAGACCTCGATGGCCTCGGCCTACATCTCGTCCACGAGGAACTCAACAGCCTCTACCAATCATCTATCGGATAATATAATAACAAAATTGAATCAAATAATTAACGAAAATTCGACAACAATTTGATGCATGCATTAATTTTCAAAACACGATGCAATTCCTAACAATTCCACCATTAATCTAACTAAACGAACTAAAAGTAGACATTTCAAAAAATTGAACTAAACAAACTACAATCAATATGACAATTCCACAATTAACCTAATTTTGCATATCATTAACAACTAATTATAAACTAATTATAAATATCCTCAATTAACTAAACTAAAAACTAACAACTAAATTAACAATATAGCAAATTATAAACTAACATTATAACTAAATTAAACTAACCTTTATGTTAAACTAAACTAACCAAATATGTTCATATAATTTTCATATAATTTCCATAAATTAACATTATAGCAAATTAAGTCCTAATTTTTCATATCATTAACAACTAATTATAAAGTAATTTTAAACTAACTAAATTAGTTAATTAAACTAAGTTAGTTAAACTAATTAAACTATTAAGCTAACCCAACTAATTAAATTCGTAAAATTCAATTTAATTAAAAAAATGGAAAAAAATTACTTTGACAAATTCAATTTAATTCAACAAATAAAACCTAAAATTAAACTAAATAATTCAATTTAATTAAACTAACTAAACCTAAAACAACCTAATCTAAACTAATAAACAACAATTCTAAAATAATTAAATATACACCTATATATAAACTATATTATAATTAACCAATAAATTATAATAATTGAACCAACCTATATAATAAACCTACATCAACTGAATTATAATTAACCAATACATATATATCAAACCTAAACATAATATAACATAATTCAACTAATTACTATAACAAATTCATCTGCATCAGATATCAAACACAACTACATTGTCATCTACATCATCTAAGAAATTCAACTAAATCACCAAATTAACAAATTAAGCAACAAATTAACTAAAATAAAATAAAAAAAGGAAAAGGGGCTAACCCTTTTTTCCAGCAGACTGACAACAGCGGAGTAGCGACGACAACAATGAGAGACAAGGGTGGGCAAGGGGAGGGGAGCCGACGACTGGCAGCCCAATTGAACAATTCATCAAATTGAAATTGGGCAAAATTTTCAAATATCGGAAAATTAAAGTTCTAAATTGCTAGCCTGAAAATTTAGAATCTTAAATTTCCTGACAACCCAAGTTATAGGGAAATTAAGATAATAAACTCCAAACGGAATATTCCATTCAAGAGAATCAACCAACTCAAGGGATTTTGTAGTGAATCAAATTTTGGAAGAATCATACATTCGAGGGAATTTTTCACAACAAATTGAAAATTACAAACAGATATCATGAGTTAAAGAAGTCGATCAATATCTTCACCTCTTTGTTGGTAATCATTTATTTTGAAGAAAAGGGATTTAAATTCAGTTATCTCTACTCAGTAATCTTATAATGAATATTATTATTATGTTTTTCATGATTATGTGTAGCTAAATCTTTTATATGAGATTTTAGTTAGACTTTCCTCACATAATGTTTTGATGGTATCAATGATTAATATAGTTAAAAGATAATTTCATATATATTAGTCTTGAATATTTTTCTTTCATTGTGTATAATTGTTTTTAATTAATAAATTATGGAAACTGAAAAAATGAGACAATAAATACAAGAAAATTTGAGTGGTCCAAGTTGGAGCCTATTCTGTTATAAATTTGTCCAAGAAAAAAGGGAAGGAAACGGAAGGTTCTGGCCAAATTCTACCACTATGTCTCATCTATTTTTGGTTTTGCTGTTTGGATATTAAATGAGTTTTTGAATTTTGATAACTCATGTATAAATGTTGTTATTTTCAGCGGAGATGGAAAACATCACTTATAATATGATTTTCATCACTTATAATATAATGGAAAACATCACTTATTACATTAAAACACCACTTTGTCATATAATATTACGTGATTTTCATTTCTCCAGTAAAAATAATTGTTTTAATTTCGGGCAATAGGAATTACGCGGGCTTATTACATTTTAAAATGGGCCCGGCAATCCGCACCTCATATATTCTAAACACACCCCATTTTTTATTTATTTTTATTTAAAAAATTCAAGAAAAAATAAAAAGACAATTTTACCCTTATGTGTTCAACCATTGTTCGAACACACTATAACGTGTTCGACTCCTGGTCGAACACACTATAGAGTGTTCGACTCCTGGTGATCGAACACACTATAGTGTGTTCGACCAATGGTTGAACACACCTCTTTGTGTTCGACAAACCAGGGTCGAACGGGTCCTCAGATTTGTTGTTATTTTTTCATTTTTTTTACACGATTTCACACGATTATTATATATTTTGTAACTCATAAAATGATATTTTTAAAGGGATTCAAGGTTTGAGGAATGAAAAGGAAAAAAAAATAAAAAAAGAGAAAAAAAAGAGAGGCAGGAGACGGGAAGGAGAGGAATTCAATTTCAGTTTTTTTTTTTAATTAGAAAGGGTAAATTTGTCATTTTGCCTTTTTTTAAATTTTTTAAATAAAAACTGGGGTATGTTTAGAATATATGGGGTGCGGATAGCTGCCCCTTTAAAATATAGAGGCCGGCGGCCTATTGAATTGGAACGAAACAATTTTAGGTGCATAGACTTATAGTTAACTCATATATGTGCAATAATTTCGATCTCGATCCTCTAGAATTTTTTTGATCTTAATTTTATACTTAAATATATTTCCAAAAAGTAGTATAACTGAATTACTTACAAAATTATTATATGCTACACTATAAAATATAGTTATCTACAAACAACATATTGGAGGAACAATCCTCCAATAATGGACAGGAACTATATCCCAATTCACATGCAATGATTAATGTTGGACATAGGACTCTTAGTTATGTCCACAGTAAAGTACTAATTTATTTTCAATTTTGTTTCTACATAAATATATAAAACTACATAGTACTAAATTATTTTTATTGTTTCACTCCACATATATAATTGTAAATGTAAATAGAAATGTTTTTGATTTTATATTCTTGCTACAATGTATATTATTTCTTATAAAAAAATTAGTTTTTTAGTCGATATATTATCAACCTAAATGAGAGTTTTATTTTATAAACAAAAAATTTCATATCCTTCGAAATTATATTGAATATTACTAAAGCTATATTTAAAGGCTAATAATTTATTATTAAAATCAAGGTATAGTACATGGTTTATAAGGGCCTAAGGCCCTGATTTTATGTTTATTTTAATTTATTTTCAATTTTTGCCCATCTAGTGATACATACATCGATTTTTAATTCCTTGAATACAACTAAAATTTTCAATTTAAAATGTCTTACATGAGTGTTACCATGGATTGTAGCACTTTATACCCTATGTGTTATATTAAAACATCAATTGTCATAAAATATTAGAGGGAATAGCTCTCTGTACCCAAAACCTTATATGGAAAAGCAAAAATACCACCACCAAGATAATATTGACAAAAATACCACAAATCTAAACAAAAAATTTTTTGAACCTTTTGAACCCTTTGAACCCACATTTAATTCATTTAATTCTTACTACTTCCAAACACTTTTTACTAATTCCAATCTATTTAAAAATTTCCAATTTAATTAATAAATTCCATTCCAAATATTGATCAGATCTCGGAGCACCTTTATAGATCATTTTTTCTCCGAAATAAGTATATAGGTTGGAATACTTTCCTCGTGCCGATACTGTTTAAAAAGCAGTGGTCTGGAATGAGTAACAATGCCACGTACGAATTTCTTCGGAAAAGGACTCTAAAAGGGTTTTAACGTAAACATAAAAGGATCATGAAAATGGTATCAGAGCCTAGGTTTATTAAGAACTTTTACGTTATATTTATTATGTAATTAACTTTGGTGAGGAGAATTTCTCGCGAAATATGGATCTGGACAATTGTCCAAGATGTTTACCATACAGGAGATATCGTCAGATTTTGACGATGTATAAACAAGAACATCTCGACAAGATAATATATTGGGAAGACCAATATGTCGAATGAGATAATGCAGGAGCCTGTAGGGAAGCCCTGAGGCAATGCAATATACAAGCAGCATATCATTTGGATTACCTCCAGGTTAATCAAATGTTATACGCTGAACTGATGAACTTGCAAGAAGAAGCCCATCAGAATCATGGCTCCTAAAGGAGACCCAGAGTGGAACGAGATTCTTCCAGATACATCTAAGCTCTCCCAAGATCTTAGAGAAATCCAGAAGACGGTGCAGAATTATGGCAATCACCATAATCATCTACCAACACAAGTCCATCAGATCCAGAACCAGATGGAGATGATGATAAAATATCAGAAGGAGACCATTGAAATCCTTCATGATATGCAAACGCCCTCAGATGAAAGCATCTATGAAGAAGAGATCTATTCGGATGATGGAAGTGAATCCACATCAGAATCAGAGTGAAGAAGAAATTCTTCAAACAATAAGAGAGGATATGTCGGGATTCCTCTCTCACACAACAGTCTCTCATAAAACTCTAATGAAGATTATGAGAGAAGATCCAAAACTTCAAATTTACGATGGTTTTACCATCGGAGCCATGGAGAAAGCATTGGATAAATTGGGGATTCGTAATAGAAGATACCAAATTATCCATAGAGTTACTACTGGAGAATTTTCCATTCCAATGGAATTCACTAGTAACTCGATCGAGATGCAGTTGATCCCTTACCAAGAAGTTAAGGAGATCAGAAGCAAAGTAAAAAGAGAAGTTGCAAATACACTCTCATGGATTCACATCGGAGCCATAAGAGTTATTATTAAAGCAACCTTCAAAGAAGGAATTGATTCGCCACTCAATCTTGCTATATTTGACAAGCGAATCTCGCATCTCAAGGAATCATGCCTTGGAGCAATCACAGGAAATTTGTGTGCAGGAAAATTAGCATTCAATGTCTATCCAAGAATTACATACAATTTGGGAGATCGAGACTTCAACAAAGTCTTAACTCTTCATCAAGATTTCAAAAGAAATGATTTGATGAAAGAGAGGAATAGACCTTACTCGATCACGTACAAGATTTCCTATGCTCTATCGAATTCACATCATTCAGATGTATTCTTGAGAAAGGAATTTATTGAAATTCCAAGGATCTTTGAGGACTTTGCAAGAGTGGTTCTACCGGATCTTATTGAGTCTCCAACAATAAAGGAGATAGATATGAAGATCCAAGATCAACCTGTCTTCAACAAGAGTCAGAGCCTCAGAATGGAGACAAGAAGAATGTCTTTCCAACATGACAGACTAATGAGTAACAGTCGTTGGGAAGAAAGGAGGCCTAGTACAATTCAGCGAATCCCAGGTGTATTCAAAACACAAGGAGAGCTGAAATGTCCAGAAGGTTGGAGAGAAGTGGAAGTAATCTTCGACATCACTCAAAAGGATAATATTTTTTCTTGTGATGTTTTATATTATCTCCAACAACCGATAGTCGGAAAATATCAAGGAAGCCTGAAGATGGGCGAAATGGAATTGATTATTTCCGGAGTTGCAGGGAGAATCCCAGAACAATTAGTACTGGGTATCGACTTTCTTGAGGAGCATAAGCCTTGGGAAAGATTACAAGATGGAATGGAGTTTACAGTGTCTGATAAACGATATAGAATCAGATGACCACTAGCCCATTCTCCATATACATTTCTATCGGAATGATATATGGTGAGTACAAGGCTGAGTATTTCGCAGCTTATGTTGACTCAGGAGCAGGGATTTGCACTGCAAAACAAGGGGTCTTTCCTAAAGAGTTTGGAGAAGATCTACCAGCCATTGTAGGACAAGATTTCTCTAAAAGGATTCTTATCCTTAACCAATGAATCAAACAAACAGAGATCATGATCGGAGGCGCTGGCAGTACCCCATGGTACAAAGTAAAGACGCCACCAATTTATTTCCATGATACAGGAGCCGATGTTTTGCTAGGAAACAATTTCCTACAAACATTCAAACGTTTTACACAGGAAAATGAGAAAAGAAGGCTTATTTTCATAACATTGTGTGATTATAAGATTATTGTCCAGCGACTGCGGGAGGCATTCTACAGAAAAATGCCTATTCATTTTCGCAGCAAGCGTGGTGATGAATCCAAACTTCGACATCCAAAGATGGCGGATAAAAGAATATTTGGTGATGCCTTATTATCCTTTCGACAATTTGGTTCGAAACAAAAAGATACCAAAAGATGGGATAATACTTTGTATTCATTCAGAATACAAGGAGAAGAACGAGTTTCACCAAAGGCTATTGCAGAATTGCGAAAAGCCATATTGGAGAATCCACAAAGTGATATTACCCTGGAAGAACAAATATCACTGGAGGATTTCAAGAAAAAGATCCAGAGGAATTATAATGAAGATCCTTTGGCATGGTGGGATAGGAACGAGCTCAAAGCATCTTTAAAGGTTAAACCTGGAAAGGAACACGAGTTCGTGAGACTCAAACCAATCCTTATGAATCAGAATGATCGTGAGGATATGCAGAAGATACTTAAGGAACATCTGGACCTTAAGTTGATATCACCAGGAGTTTCTCCATATAGCAGCCCGGGATTCCTTGTGAGGAATCATGGAAAAATCAAAAGAGGTAAACCTAGACTTGTTATTAATTACAAAGGGATTAATAATATTCTGGAGTTTGATGGATACTATATCCCGAGTAGAGAACACTTGGTTAATTATATCCAAGGGGCCAAGATATTCTCTAAGTTCGATTGCAAGTCTGGTTTCTACCAGATTAAGATGGAGGAAGAAAGTAAGAAGTTTACAACTTTCTGCACACCACAGGGACACTATGTCTGGAATGTTATGTCTATGGGTTTGACAAATGCACCCCAGATATATCAGAGAAAGATGGATAATCTATTTAAGGATTATTTCAACTTCATGTTCGTATACATCGATGACATTCTCATCGCATCAAAGAATATGAAGGAGCATCTTAAACATTTGGAAATCTTTTCCGATGTTTGTCACAAGGAAGAATTAGTGCTTTCGGAAAAGAAGACAGTAATTGCTACGAGACAGATTGAATTTCTCAGAATTGAAATCGATGAGTCTGAGATCATTCTACAAAATCATATTATAAAAAAGATACAAGGATTTCCAGATAATCTCATAGACAAGAAACAACTTCAGAGTTTTCTTGGAGTCGTTAATTTTGCTGGAATGTTCATCAACAATCTAGCATTTCACAGGAAGGTGTCCAGCCCATTATTAAAAAAGGATGTGGTATTCAAATGGGAATATGAACATTGAGAAGGGATAAAACAACTGAAGGAAGTTTGTAAACAGCTTCCAAAGCTTGCTATACCTCAAAACGAGGATGAACTGGTTCTTTACACAGATGCCAGTGATCATTGGTGGACAACGATTCTCATGAAAGCCACACCAAATGAAGAAGTGTCATGCAGATATTGCAGTGGTCTATTTACAGAAAGAGAAGCAATCTGATGGCATATCAACGAGAAAGAATTCTTCGCAGTCAGAAAGACTTTTAAGAAATGGCCTCGTTTTCTACTGGCTAAGAAGTTTACTTTAAAAATTGACAATTCAAGTGTCAAGGCTTTTCTGAAAAATAAAATAGAATCAAAACCAGAAAAGGCTAGATTACTTAGATGACAAGCTGAATGCCAATATTATGATTATGATATTGTCATTGTGAAATCTCATGAAAATGTTCTTGCAGATTTCTTAACACGAGATGGAAGGACGCGTTGCTGACGAGGTCCTTAAATGAGTAAGACATCTCAGGGAAAACCTGGAGAGTCTTGAACGAGAATTTGGGATGTTATGTCTCAATGCCGAAGTCGCTGAACGGCTTCAACGAGTTGATCAGGAATCCATTTCTGATCTAATACGAGCATGCCAAAACGCTCAGGGACATTTGTTCCAAGCGTTGCATAAGCCTATCCTCCAGGCTGCATCTCTTACGGTGCAAAAATGAGAGATTAGAGATCGGGACTCTAACCCGAAGGCTATGGATTCAAATATCATGCCTACGAGTGTTATGAGTGATCCATTCCTTGAGGATGTACAACCTGTAACGAATGTTGAAACTCCAGTGTCACAGCCCGAGTCTTCAAGTCAACCCAGCGTCTCTAGGGTTAAAGAGACAGAGTTGAACCTGAGGCCGCAGACAAGCAAGACAAAGGTTCAAGCTCACACTGACGAGTTTAATATTTCCCCTATGCAGGTATACCAGCGTCAATGGGAGAAATTGATTACAAGAAAAGGTATCAACCCGGAAAAAACCGTAGTTGATATCTCAGGGAAATATCCCAGAGTTTGGATGAAACCGAACAGTCATCCAAACGAGGTACAAGAATGGTATAACTTTGGAGCCCTTGCTTCAATCTATACCACATCACCAGGATTCCCAGAAATCTCGAAGTTACCGAGATGGATAGGAGAAGCGGTTCACGAAACTTGGACAACTAATCCCCATTTGTCTAGGGGTGATATTTTGGAGCTCTACTTCATCAGTACAACCCCAGAACCGGCCAAGAAAGGCTCTTACGAAGCCTTTCACTTTATCAAGCTAAGAAGACCGGACGGTAATGCCTTGAAAAACATAAAGGCAGCCTCGCCGGAAGAAAGTCCGATACTAGTAGGAGCCTTCTCAGAAGATGACGTTTCTACAAGGCGAGCATGGGGACTTTGGGTTTGTCTTACGGAAATGGACAAAGTCAAATACCCTTTTAAGTTTTTCCAGAATTCAGTGAATGGATCGTTCCTACTGAATTCAATGACAGGATCTACCACAGGATTTGCTGAAGAACTCTTCGAAACAAAGAGAAGAAATTTGTGGGAAAACAAGATTCCGGGAAGCAAAGAAACTTACCGGAAGTTCTGTAATATGGCACATGTGGGAAGATGGATTGATCGGATCTGTCAAGCATGCCCAGAACAGAAAGAACCCGAGTTTGGGAAAGGATTCCGACCCAAACCCGACCGACAGGCACATAGGTCTAACAAAGAATAGGGCCCAGCACAGAAGAGACGTTATCCCCGGGGACCACGACAACCAAATTTTTAAAGATTTCCCGACAAAATAAAATGGGATAGGCCACGAGAAAGTGACTCTCCAACCACTATCACATGGTAGGCTGAGTCAAAAGTTAATGATTCCCCGACAGACCTAACATGGGCTGAGTCACGGGGCATTAATAGGAAGAGCACCAACCAAGCTGAAAGGGACTCTCCAACTACTGTCATATGGGAGCACTAATGGAGTAGGCTAGCTGGTGTTCAAATAAGATTTGGAATCCGTACTTCAAGCCCGGATTCATGCCTATATATAGCAGGAGTTGAAGGAAGTTGAGGACATCAAACATCCTCCTTAGTTTTCTTACAATAAAATCTTTTGTAATAATTTTGAGTGTTCAAAGTTTTATGTGTTTCGAGTGTAAGCCCTCATATATGAGAGACTAAACCAGTATTCTACTCCCAAAAGGAGATTACATATGTATTAAATATTTCGTTTAAAGTTCTTAATAAAATAAAAGCTTTTGCTTTCAACATGTGTTCTTAGTTTGGTTAGTTCGTCCCCTGGAAGGAATACCTTGTACACATGGTGTAGGAAACGAACCAAGGTTGTGCTGTACAGTTGCTAAAGGAGCTGGATAACTTGCAGATCATCTTCCCTGAGGGTTGAAGTTGGACAGTGAGGAGCTGTTCGTAAAACGATCTGGGGGCAGTGATTTTCCAGCTGGTGGCTTTGCAAACCATCACACCCGGTGCTGTTGCGGTCGAAGAAAGGTATGAATTTTAGGGGATAGATTAATTTTACGGAAGCATGTTGGACCTGATTTTGATCAGTTTACGTTTTATCCAGATATAATTACTATTTGGAGTGGAAAAAGTAAATTAGCTTGGGAATTAATGCATAAGGACAAATCCTTGGAATTTGGTAAAGAGTAATAAATGAGTAATGATTGATTTGTGGTAGAAAAAGATGTTTTATTAGAAATGTGGTATTTTTGTCAAAGTTATATTTGAAGTGGTAGTATTGTTCTTGATTTTTGGTATTGTGGTAAGATAAGCTATTAACCCTAAAATATTATATGATTTTCATTTCTCTAATAAAATAATTCTTTTAATTTCGTGGTCAATTGGAATTAGGCGGGCTAATCATGCAAGTTGTGTGATCTAGAAACAAATTTGCTTATTTCATTTTAAAATAAAGAGGCCTATTGGTATAAGTGTCCATTCGGTCTGAAAAACCAAAACCGAATCGGGGTCAACAATTTTCGAAAATTGTTGATCTGGTTTCGATTCCAAATCGAAACCATGAATCATGGTTCGATGGTTCAATTTCGGTTCGGGCATATTTCAAACCGTCTATCCGGCGGTTTAATCAGCGGTTCCAAATCGACAGTTCGAACTTGCTGTTTAACCGCTAGTATATCTATTTAAAAAAAATTATATTTTATATAAATAGTATTATGTATTTATGTTATTTTACTCTTTAATTTTAAGTTGTATTGATTATTATTATTAATTTATATTATAAGTTGTAATTTTTTTAGGTTTATGGTTTGTGTTTGGTTGTATTCAAATAGTAATTTCTAATTTTTGAACTTGTAACTTATAAGTTGCAATGTAGTATTATTGTAACTTGTAAATGTAAGTTCTATTTTTTAATTTAGATCAAATTATTTACTCAAAAAAAAATTGTTATTTTATAATATATGAATAATTGTAATAATTATATGCAAATTTAATTTTAAATTTTTTAAAAAAATTGAATTTTTTTTAAAAATTAAAAAAAAAACAAATCGTCCAAACCGGAGGTTTACGAAGCGAAACCAAAAACGGAATCCCCATGATTCAGTTTCGATTTGGTCCTCCACGGTTTCGAACCGAACCGACAGTTCAAACGACTCCACGGTTTCGAACCGAACCGACAGTTCGATCCGTTTGAACACTCTACTTGTTGTATCGAAACAACTTTATGTGCATAGACTTATGGTTAACTTTGGTGCAATAATTTTGATCTCTATCATCTAGAATATTTTGATGTTAATTTTATACTGAAATAAATGACCTTGTTATATTCTTCAAAAAGTAATTAACTGAATTGCTCATAAAATTATATTATGCCACACTTAAATAGTTATATATCCCCTTACAAATATACATCCCATTACCTGCAGCCTTACAAATATACATCCCATTTCCTGCAGCCTGCAAACCTGCAGCCTTATAAATATACATCCCATTTCCTGCAGCCTGCAAATTACATATTGGAGGGACACTAGCACAAGCTTTTGAAGTTATTGAAAAGATGGCTTCCATAATTAATGTATATGAACTAGCAAGTAAGATTATGTGTTTCATACTGAAATTTCATCTCGTGTTTTAAAATAATCACCACATACCAAATTTAAAAGGGTGTGGCTATCCGCACCCTACTATTTTACTAAACACACCCACTTCAAGTGTTACTGTTCACATCACATGTGAACAGTAACACTTGAAGTGGGGTGTGTTTAGTACTTCTTGGGGGTGCGGATAGCCGCACCCAATTTAAAAATGACATTACTATTTTATACATAACATGAATAAAAAACAATGGAACACAAAACGAAACACGAAATTGAAATTGATGAACTACGTACCCTTATATCACAATTCCCACAAATGTTGGAGATGAGCCTCTTAGTTATGTCCAAAATAAAGTATATACTATTTTATTTTCAATTTTAATTATAAATAAGTATAATTGTTTACTAAACTATTTTTCTAATATTATTTCAGTCCACATGTATAATTGTATTTATAAATAGTAAATTAGTTGTTTAGTTTATATTCCTGCCACACATAAATATTATTTGTATAAAATAATAGTTTTTCAGTCGACATATTATCAAATAAATGAGAATTTTATTCACGGTTTTTGTTATAAACGGAAATTTTTATACCCTTCGAAATTATATTGAATATTATTAAAGTTATATATATATATATATATATATATATATATATACACTTTAAAGGCTAATAATTTATTATTAAAAGCAAGGTATACTCCATGCATGGCTCATAACGGCCTGCTCTTATTTTTATTTTTATTTGTTTAAAAACCTTGAATTCAATTAAAATAAAAGACAAAATGAAGAAAGTTTAGGGGTTATTTTAATCATCCTAACTCATAGATCGTACATTTAGTGACACATAGATAGAATTTTAATTCCTACGATACAACTAAAATATTCAATATAGAATGTCTTACATGAGTAATACTGGAATTCACGTTAGCAATTATATTTGAATCTAATTTCTAATTAAAATCATACTAATTAAAATAGAAAAAAAAAATTAAATCTAAAGAATCTGTAAAAAGTCCCGTAAAATCAGCATCAATCTTATATGATAAATAAAGGAATCGTGAATTGATTGAGTTCAGAATCCAAATTAATGGACAGTGCCCAAATTAATGATTGTTCAATCTCTCTCACTCTGGTTACAGCTCGACAATTGCAATAATCTAGGTAGTTACAGTTAACTTTGTTGCAATAATTTAGATCTCAATCTTCTATTATATTTATTAATTGTTAATGTTATCTTATATTTGATTGCTTTTAATATACTACATATTAAATATGTCTTATGTATATCTATAGTATGCTGTGGTTATTATAAAATACATACTGAACTAAATGATATTATATTCCCTGAAAAGTACGTATCAGAATTGCTTATAAAATTATTATACGCCTCTATAAATAGTTATCCCCGTACACATACATATCTCATCAGCGGCTAATTAAACTCAAGCAAACAAGCATTTTGAAGTGATTTAAAAGATGGCTTCCATAATTAATGGATATGAACAACCCCTCTATCCCATGAATGTTGGAGATGGACCTCTTAGTTATGTCCAAAATTCCTCATATCAGGTATCAATTTCAGATGTTTTTTTTTCATCAATTCGAACCTCTTTAATAAATAAATTAGTTTTCATCCTATAATTTAAGTTTTATCAACTTTTTACCATCAATTTTCCGTATTAATATTTTGGCCCGTTAACTATAATTATTTTTGCAATTTTGATCTAATTTTGTTTTGAATGATAATTTCTATTCACTTGGACGCCGCAAACTGAAAGTTCACTTCAGCAATTCCAGCGTCCACGTAGGTAAAAATTGAAAAGAAAAAAAAAAGAATAGTTAGAAGATCAAATTTGGAAAATGTAAAATTGATGGTAAAAAAATGGATAAGATCAATGTTATAGGACGAAAGTGGTAATTTTCTCATTGAAATGTCATCTAAAAATGGAGATAACATTTGTGAAAATCTTGTATTTTCAGAGAGGGGTATTAGATATTGCAAAGGCGATTATTGAAGAAGAAATTGCCGAAAAATTAGAAATGAAGCACATAGCTTCAAGCAGGCCAATTAGTGGATTCTCCATTGCTGATTTTGGGTGCTCAACTGGCCACAATTCTTTTCCAGCCATAGACATTATCATTAAAGCAATCAGGAAAAAACATTGTTGACGTTAGATTTTGTATGGCACAAAATCTTAGCCTAACACAAAAAAGTCAGTCCGGTTCGGGCGAATTGGGTCGAACAAATAATATGAAAAATCGAGCAAAGTAAGAGAAAGACTGTGCCTGGTGCCTACTCGGGCAAATTTGCTAGGCTCGTTCTGGTCGGTCAGTTTTGGCCGGCCAGAACGTTTTTTATATAAGAATTGAGAGTAAAAGCTCTCTAATTACAATAAATTTTTTATCTGGAATTCGATCCCTTTGAATGATAATTGAGACCCTATTTATAGGCTAGACCCGAGATATGAAACTTGGAAAGTAAGAAATAAATCCCTTGATTTTAGGGTACAGATAAGGAAAAAACGGGTTCAATCCTATCTAAATCGGATACGATTTGGTTCCGGATTTCTTTCATTTTTAAGAAGTCTTCCACTCTTTACTGCTCATCCAGATCTTGCCACCCGGATGTTGTGGTCGGACCCTCCTGTTCTGGTCTGCAATACTGATCAACCTGTCCTCCAGGACCGCTGATCTTCTGCTCGGGTAATTCATTATGATCGGTCCGACCATCTTGGACGCAACATTGGCTCGGTTCGACCCTAGGTTCTTCCTCGCCCGGGAAATTGGTCTGGTCGGACGAGCAGGGGATCAACACTAGCCCCTTGGGTCGTGATGAGAGACCCACTCTGATCGGGATTTGACTCCTCCAGATGGTCTGCTCGTCCAACTCAACGATTTGTTAAAGCGCCACTTTCTCCCGCCAAGCGAGGACACGTGTCGTCATCTGCATGCCTGGAAGTTGAAGAGTCGCGATGGTCTTCCATAAATAGAGGAGGGACTAAGTCATTTTTCCACCTTCGTTTTCTGCGAACTCCGGATCCTTGCTATTTTTTTCTCTCGATTCCGAGCAATAACTACCGTCCTAAAATTCCCGCGCAAGAATTCCCGTGCTTTTCGCCCTTTAAGGTATATATTTTGTCTTTTCTAAATTATGGCTTCAAGTTCCAGTGAATCGATTCAGGATTACGACCAGGGGGCCAACCCTGGTTCCGAGCCATCGTATTCATGGACGTCCAGCTCGTCCGACTCCTCCTCATCCGACCCAGATGAAGCACCTGCCGGCCAGTTGGTTAATATTCCCTCTGCCGAGCGTGCCGACCCGAGCTAACCGGTACGCTGCTCCGGCGAAGTCAGTACGTCGGGGCGTGGCGACTATGTTATCCCTGAAGGAGTCCCGATCCGAGACACAATTATGAGGCCTTCCGCTCGGCAAAGCGCCCCCAGCCGAGACTCTGAGGCCTTCGACTGCCCAGCCTACGTCACCACCGCAGAGCTGCTTAAATGGCGCGTACTCTTCTCGATTCCGGAGAATGTGTTGCTGACCCTTCCTCACCCCATGGATCGGATGGATCAGCCGCCAGCCGGGCACGTCGCTATCAGCGTCCGAGCTCTCGAGGCTGGACTGCGCTTCCCCCTTGCTCCCACTCTTGCTGGATACCTTGAGCATTGGGGAATTGCGTCGGGTCAGCTTCATCCCAACGGCTGGTCATCACTCATTGGTCTGGTGGTGATGTTCTGGCGTTTCGGCCTCGGAGTGCCGAGCCCTTACGAGGTGGCGTGGATGTTCAGACTGAAGCTGGCTCCTGGTCTGAAGAACCACTTCTACTACGCATCGATATGGAAGTACCGACCAGTGTTAGTGTGGTGCTTGTCTTCGTCAATTAAGGATTGGCGCGGCAAATGGTTCTGGGTCGACGGGGCCTGGGCGGACGAAGCTGCTCGGGCTAAATGCCCCACCCAATTTGGCGATGCCCAGGGTATTTACCGTCCCTTTTTACTGATCTGCTGACGTCCCCTCTGATCTTTTAACTTTTCTTTGTCCTGCAGAGACTCCACCTAGGAACCTGGTGATCAGCGACTCTTTCTCGCAGAAGATTCGTTATCTGCGCGACTTCTCCCCTGCTGACCAGAGGCACTACAAGGTGTTGCTAGCCGAGGAGAATCTCCTAGCTGCCGGCTTGATTTCGCCGTTCCGCATCTCCCCCAGTCCAGTGCAAGGTTTGTACATCTTTGACCTGGTCGGGTCATATTACGTTGTTTGACTTCCATACATCTTGTGACTAATCGGATTCTTTTGATTTTTCAGTTTCTCTTCCCGGCCAGGGCATTGCTTTGAGAATGGATCCTGCCGAACGCCTACGCCAGCGCTCGCAGCGTGCCTCAGCCCCTGCTAGGGGGGCTCAAACCGCCTCTCGGGGGCGTGGCTCCGGCCGCCCCGCGCAGTCCCGGAAAGCCCCGACCAGGCGACCGTCGAGCTCCGAACAAGGGGCAAGCAAGAGGGCTCGCCTCGAGGAGAGAGGACCCTCCAGAGTTGGCGGGTCGGTCCCCCAACCACAACCTGCCTCTGGCCAAGAATCAAACTTGGCCGGGTCCGTCAGCGTCACCGGCTGGGATCCTCAGCGGGTGATGGGGACCGAGGACTGGTTGGGGAGGAGGCCCCATTTTCAAATCAGCTTCAGCCGAGCCCGCACCCCCGACGCCGAATCTGATCTTCCGGATGGGTAGGGGAGACAATGGAAGCACCCGCTCGGGCTTGGACCCAGGAGCTGGAGGGCTATGCCCAACAGATGTCTGGCGTCGACCTCGACTACTGCTCAGCCATCCTGCTTGCCCAGGCTTCTGTCTTTGCCTGGAAGGCCCAAACCTCCCATCATGCTGCTCGGGCGAGGTATGAGCGGCGAAGGGACGAGCTGCAGAAGGTCCGGGCCGACCTTGCCAAGGTCAGGGATGAGGAGGTCACCCTGACCACTAAGCTGGCCTCGTCCAAAGATGAGCTCGCCGTGGTGACCCGAGCCGTGGAAATCGACAGACAACGGGTGGCTGATCTGACGATGGAGGTGACTCGGCTTCGGGCCAATCTGGAGGAGGCTCAGGCTGCTCGGCCGGATGTGATGGCGGTTTGCCAGGAGTTCAAGATGTCAGCAGAATACAAGTACGAGAGTATTCTCACCTATGTCTTGTCCTTCATGGACAATATCCAGACCAACCGAGCTGCCGGTGTGGATGACAGGCCGTTGATGTCTGCTCTGGCTGCTTTCCTAGAGAAGCAACCCCTTCCGACCTATCATCTTCGGATGATGGAGGAGCTGCCGGAATACCTGCCTCCGGGGTCGGAGCACCTCCTCAGGCCGGCTCCTCCTATCGACTTTATGTCGATGCCCACCCCTTTGGAGGAGGTCAGCATGGAGGTCGGAGAGGGCAGCAGCAACGGTGGGGGCGACGGCGCTGCGGGTGGTTCGGGCGGAGCAGCAGCAAATGCGGAGGCGGCGCCAGTGCCAGCCGTGGCAGGTGGTGACGAAGTGATTGAAGTTACTGACCAGTAGCTTCTATCCTTCGTTGCACCTCATTCCTGTGCTCGGGGTTTCCTTCTGTCCTTCATTGCACCTCTTATCAGAGACATCAACCCTTTTGTTCGAGGCATCGAACCTGGTGCTCGGCTTTTGTTTAGTTCAAGTCTTTCATATTTTTGTTTTTCGGCTTTCTGCCCTTTGTAAGAGGTTCCGGCCTCTAAACCGGATTATTCTTTGTAAATGAAAACTTATTTTTGATCGTAACTTTATGTATCTTCTGTTCAGCTCATACGTTTTACCGTATAGTTGTTCAACCTGTGTATTATTCTTGAAGGACCTATGGGTCGGCGAGTCTTTGATACTTTGACTTAAGTCTCGGAGCTCCAGGTCAGAATTCTGGTTATTCACGTGAGCTCGATTTGAACCGAAGCCCTGATTTTAGTTTCAGAGCCCGAGCTTTATTGAATGAACTCGGATTGAGTCGGAGCCCTTATACAGATTCAGAACTCGAGCTCGACGGACAAGCTTGGATTGAGCCGGAGCCCTATTCAGATTCAGAACCCGAGCTCTGTGGGAGAGCTCGGATTGAGTCGGAGCCCTTATTCAGATTCAGAACCCGAGCTCTGCGGAAGAGCTCGGATTGAGCCGGAGCCCTAATTCAGATTCAGAACCCGAGCTCGATGAACGAACTCGGATTGAGCCGGAGCCCTTATTCAGATTCAGAACCCGAGCTCTGCGGAAGAGCTCGGATTGAGCTGGAGCCCTAATTCAGATTCAGAACCCGAGCTCGATAAACGAATTCGAATTGAGCCGGAGCCCTAATTCAGATTCAGAACCCGAGCTCGATGAACGAACTCAGATTGAGCTGGAGCCCTTATTCAAATTCAGAACCCGAGCTCTGCGGAAGAGCTCGGATTGAGTCGGAGCCCTAATTCAGATTCAGAACCCGAGCTCGATAAACGAACTCGGATTGAGCCGGAGCTCGATAAACGAACTCGGATTGAGCCGGAGCCCTTATTCAGATTCAGAACCCGAGCTCTGTGGAAGAGCTCAGATTGAGCCGGAGCCCTAATTCAGATTCAGAACCCGAGCTCGATAAACGAACTCGGATTGAGCCGGAGCCCTAATTCAGATTCAGAACCCGAGCTCGATAAACGAACTCGGATTGAGCTGGAGCCCTTATTCAGATTCAGAACTCGAGCTCTATGGAAGAGCTCGGATTGAGCCGGAGCCCTAATTCAGATTTAGAACCCGAGCTCGATGAACGAACTCGGATTGAGCCGGAGCCCTAATTGACAACATTGGTTAAAAATGAACTACTTGTTTATTCAAATGAAGAAATTGTGGAAGAATAGTAAAATTTACAAGGAAAATTCCTAATACTATTGGTAATATTTCTTCAAGTGCTCGGCGTTCCAAGGCTTAAACAACTTCTTCCCGCTTAGGTTGGCTATTTTATATGCGCCTCTGGTCAGCACTCAGATTATCTGATATGGCCCTTCCCAATTTGGTCCGAGTGGTCCCGAATTGAGCTCCTTAGTGTGTTGAAGTACTTTTTTGAGGACCAGATCTCCGACCTCGAATTTCCTAGCTTTAACTCTGGAGTTGTAATATCTTTCACTTCTTTGTTTGTAGATCGAATTCTTGAGCTCGAATTCCTGTCTTTTTTCCTCTAACAGGTCAAGACTGATCAGCATAGCAACTTCGTTGTTCTGCTCTTCGAAGTTCTGAGTCCTCCAAGTCGGGACGCCGACCTCAACTGGAATGACGGCTTCCGATCCAAAAGCCAAGAAAAAGGGAGTCTCGCCAGTTGAAGTTCTGGTCGTTGTTCTATAAGACCAGAGGACCCCCGGTAATTCGTCTGCCCAGGACCCCTTCAGATTTTTGAGTTTTGCCCTCAAAGTACGTTTGATGATCTTGTTTATTGCTTCCACCTGGCCGTTGCCCTGAGGGTGATATGGGGTGGAAAGCAACTTTTTGATGCCAAGATTCCTACAGAACTCGTTGAAGCCCGCCGAGTCGAACTGGCGGCCATTGTCAGAGACCAAAGAGTGTGGAATGCCAAATCGGCATATGATAGACTTCCAAACGAAATCGGTGATCTTTGGTTCGGTTACTTTGACGAGCGGCTCGGCCTCTGCCCATTTTGTAAAATAATCAACGGCGACCACTGCAAACTTCACTCCTCCTTTGCCCGTTGGTAGGGGTCCGATCAGGTCGATTCCCCATTTTGCGAATGGCCAGGGTGCCATTACTAAGTTCAGCTCTTCTACCGAGGATTTTGCCGGAGGTGCGCATTTTTGACATCTTTCGCATCTCCTTGCGAAGTTGATCGCGTCCTTTTTTAGGCTCGGCCAGAAATATCCCTGCCTCATGATTTTGAAGGCCAAAGCTTGTCCACAGGTGTGATTCCCGCAAATTCCTTCATGAACTTCTCTCAGGGCATAATCAGCTTCTTGCTCGTCTAAGCATCGTAACAAAGGTAGGGAAAAACCCCTTTTGTACAGAATTCCTCCTTGCAGTGTGTAGCGGGCAGACCGTATCCTCAACCTTCGAGCCTCGATCTGATCATCGGGCTCCTTCCCCCTTTCAAGTATTGGATGATCGGGGTCATCCAATTTCTGCTGTGCTCGGTAGCATATATCGTCTTTTGGTTAAGGACCGAGCTCTCGATCATCCCGATATTTACTGACCCGATGTCCTCCGCCCCGTCACTTGTTGCGAGTCAAGCTAAGACATCAGCTTGGGTATTCTTGGTTCTTGGGATTTGTTCGGCTCGTATCCTCTTAAAGTCTGCCAGGGCCAGTTCTACCGATCTTAAGTACCTCGTCATCTTATCATCTCTTGCGGCATATTCCCCCGAAACTTGATTGACGACTAGTAGTAAATCGCTGAATACTTCCAGATCGTCTGCTCCGAATTGTTTGGCCATTTCTAATCCGGCCAGCAAAGCCTCGTATTCTGCTTCGTTGTTTGTTGCTGGGAACTTGAATCTTAGGGCCAAGCAGAAATATTTATTTGTGGGGCTTATGAGCACGATTCCCGCTCCGGCTGCTGCATGTGTTGACGATCCGTCAACAAACATTTTCCAGGGCCTCTCAATTTTTTCCTCCTCAAGTACGATTGTAGGAGTGAATTCAGCAATGAAATCTGCTTGGGCCTGCCCTTTGATTGCTGTTCTTGGGGAGTAATGGATGTCATATTGCCCGAGCTCGATGGACCATTTCAATAATCATCCTGATGAATCAGGTCAGGCGAGGACCTGTTTCAAGGGAAAGTTCGTTAATACCTCGATTTGATGGGCCAGAAAGTATGGTCTTAATTTCCTGGCCGAAATGACCAGAGCATATGCGAGTTTCTCCATGGCCGGATATCTGAGCTTGGCATCATGGAGAGATTGGCTAACATAATACACCGGCTGCTAGGCTATTTTTCCTGCTCGTACCAAGACTGCGCTAATCGCATAGGACGATACTGCTAGGTAGAGTTGCAATTTTTCTCCGGTCTCGGGTTTCGCGAGCACAGGGGCCTCCGTAAGGGCTTTCTTCAGCTCTTCCAATGTCTTTTCACATTCACTATTCCACTCAAATTTTCCCTCTTTCTTGATCAGGTTGAAAAACGGTTTACATTTGTCAGTCGACCTTGATATGAATCTGTTCAACGCGGCGACCCTTCCTGTTAAGCTCTGCACATCTTTCACTCTTCTCGAAGGTGTTAGCTTTATTATTGCGTCAATCTTCTCGGGGTTAGCTTCGATTCCTCGCTGGCTAACCATATACCCCAAAAAATTTCCCGAGCTTACTCCGAACGAGCATTTCTTCGGATTGAGCTTCATCCTGTATTTCCTCAGTATGTCAAACATTTCTGCTAGGTCGGCCACATGGTCCTCCAGTTTCTTTGATTTCACCAGCATATCGTCTATGTATACCTCCATGGTTTTTCCAATCTGAGCTGCGAACATCTTATTGACCAACCTTTGGTAAGTAGCCCCGGCATTCTTCAGGCCAAAGGGCATCATTTTGTAACAATACTGGGCTCGATCGGTAACGAACGTGGTGTGACATTGGTCATGCTCTGCCATCGGAATTTGATGATAACCCGAGTAGGCATCCATAAAGCTCATGACTTCATGTCCTGCCGTCATATCGACTAGCTGATCAATATTCGGCAAGGGAAAACAATCCTTGGGGCAAGCTTTATTTAGGTCGGTGAAGTCCACACACAATCTCCATGACCCGTTGGACTTTTTTACCAGAACTGGGTTGGCAACCCAGACTGCATACTCACATTCCCGTATGAAACCATTTCCGAGCAACTTCTGGACCTCTAGTTCCAATCCCTCGTACCTGTTCGGGCTGAGCCTCCGCCTTTTTTGTACTACCGATTTGGCAGTGGGATCGATATTCAGATGATGTCATGCATCTTCTGGTCGGATGCCTTCCATGTCTTCATAACACCAGGCGAAGACGTCGGTGTTCTTGGCTAGGAAAGCTACGAGTGATCTTCCCTAAATGGCTCTCTTAAATTTCTGCCAATCTTGAGCTCCAGCTCGGGTCTGTTCCCATCCAGTCGGACCAAATCCTGTTCTTCCATCGAAGTGGCCCTTTTTTTTGGTCTTTCCATCCTAGGATCCAAGGTCTCCCAAGCAACATCCTGGTCGGCCATCTCTTCATCTGATTTCTGGTTGGCTGCCCCAGAGTTTATGTTGACCTCCGGTGTGCTGGGCGGCCCTTTCTTCTCTTCTTTATCGAGCTTCGGCTCGGATTCGGGGTCTAGCTCAATAAGTTCTGGACCGTCCTCTAGCCCCGAGCCAGGAATCTGATCCCTCATTCCTGCCAGCTCATTTTCTTCCGTTTGTTCAATCACATTGAGTTCTCTTGGCTTTAAACCCGACTCACATTCCCGAGCTGCCGTTTGATTACCTCGAATTACATACACATCGTCCCCGACCGGGAACTTGATTGTCAAGTGATGAATTGATATGACTGCTCTTATTTTTGCCAAGAGTGGTCGTCCCCAGATTGCGTTGTATACCGAGTTCACATCCACTATCTTGAACTCGGTTGTAGTGTGAACAGTCTTTTCTCCAGCTCCGAACACGACCTTTAGCTCACACGTCCCTATCGTTCGTGTTATCTGGCCTCCGAAACCCTGGATCGAATCCGAACAGGGTTGTAGATCGGATTCACGAAGTCCCATCCTCTTAAAGGTGTTTAGATAAATGATGTTGGCGTAGCTCCCTATATCCATCAAAACTCTATGGACCATCGTAAGACCGATATTCAATGATACGACCAGGGCGTCGATGTGAGGCTGCACTCTGCCCTCTAGTCATGCTCGGTGAACGTTATGGGTTTGTGGATCGGTTCTGTCCTCGGTGGGTTACACCGCTGGTATCCGTTTCTGGCCTCCTTGATTTGTTTCCTTCTCATCCTCTTGGACAATCTCTGCTCGCCGTAGTTATTATTAACTAGTGTATGGACTTCTCGGATTGCTCCCAACTGAGGTGGTGGGGGTGGTTGTTGTGGCCTCTGCTCAGGATTTTTAACATACTCTTTAAGGTGACCTCGATCAATCAACCTCATGAGCTCAATCAGAAGAGCTTTGCACCTATCTGTATCATGACCCGGAGCTTTATGGTATTGGCAGTATCTGTTTTGATTTAAGCGAGCAGGATCGGCTTTCATTGGCCTCGGGACGGGCAGTATATTCTGGCCCTGAAGCTCGGTAAGTACCTGAGCGGGACTTACAGTTAAGATCCGTCGGACCCGATCTAATTCCTCGCTTTGGTAGACCTTAAACTCGCCCGGGGGCTTGAAGGGTGTATTCTTCCTTTTCTCCTTTCTCCTGGCTTGTTCTCTCTTCTGGTATCGCCTCCTCGGCACCGATATATCTCTCGGCTCGGCTCAGGAAATCATGATATGTCTTGGGGCCTTGTTCATGGACATTCCACCAGAACCTCGTTTTTAGGCGGAGGCCGACCATGATCGCCATTAGCACAGCGTCATCAGAAATGTGTTCTATTTCTAGAACGAGCTTGTTGAACCTGTCCATGTAGGACCTTAGGGACTCGTCTTTTCCCTGCTTGATATTTACCAGTCTTTCTTTTGGGGTGGACCTTGTTTTTGATCCCATGAATTGCGTGAGAAATAGATCAGTCAGCTCTTCCCATCCTCTGATCGAAAAATCTGGTAATGATCGAAACCATCTTTGAGCTCGGTCGCCGAGCGTTAAAGGAAAGGCTTTACACATGAGCTCCTCGGATATGCCCTGAAGCTCCATCCACGAGGTATATTTATCCACGTGTGAATTCGGATCGGTTTCTCCATTGTAAAGACCAATCGGTGGTACTTTAAATTTTGTGGGAGTGATCTGGTTTGAGATCTGATCTACGAAAGGTGAGGCCTCCTTTCGCCTCTTCTCTTGTTCAATCCTTGGCTTTTTTGCTTCAATCTCAGCCAGCCTTTGTTTGAGCCTCTGTTCTTCCTCTTCCTAATCAACTGAGTAGTCACTACGTGTCCTCTTCTCCTCCCGTCAATATTCGTTCCCGAAGTCCAGCTGCTTCATCGATTTTCTGGCTTCACAAGCTGAGGACGGGCCGAGTCGGTCAAATACGCTCCAAGTTTTAGTTTGAGCTGCCGATCGGGTCGGGCAGATCTGGGTTCCTGACCGACTTTCCTCAAGTACCGCTCTTGCCGATCGTCGTTCAGTCATTATATTCTTTCCCTTATCCTTCCTTTTATTCTTAGGCTCGTCTGAGGATTGGGTATCCTCAAGATCGTGAATCACCTTGTTCTTCTCCCTAGCCTCTGCTTCCTTCAGCCTGTCGTTGAGCTGAGACATCATGGCTTTTATTTCTTCGGAAGTCATCTCGATCCCTCTAGGCTCGACTGCTAATGGGATGCCCAGTGGGATCCTTCCATGTGGTGTGTTAGTCACTACTCCCAGGGCATCGTGTGGCAGGTGCTGACCTGATCCGCTGGGAACCAGGTTTTGAGTTCGGGGGTCAGGCGAGTCCCTCACTTCTTCGCAATTTTTAAGTATGTTGGTTGTCATGGAGCTGTGTTAGTTATCTCGCCCCCTCCTTCTAGCGCCAAATGTTGATGTCAGATTTTGTATGACACAAAATCTTAGCCTAACACAAAAAAGTCAGCCCGGTTTGGGCGAATTAGGTCGAACAAATAATATGAAAAATCGAGCAAAGTAAGAGAAAGACTGTGCCCGGTGCCTACTCGGGCAAATTTGCTAGGCTCGTTCTGGTCGGTCAGTTTTGGCCGACCAGAACGTTTTTTATATAAGAGTTGAGAGTAAAAGCTCTCTAATTACAATAAATTTTTTATCTGGAATTCGATCCCTTTGAATGATAATTGAGGCCTTATTTATAGGCTAGACCCGAGATATGAAACTTGGAAAGTAAGAAATAAATCCCTTGATTTTAGGGTACAGATAAGGAAAAAACGGGTTCAATCCTATCTAAATCGGATACGATTTGGTTCTGGATTTCTTTCCTTTTTAAGAAGTCTTCCACTCTTTACTGCTCATTCGGATCTTGCCACCCGGATGCTGTGGTTGGACCCTCCTGTTCTGGTCGGCAATACTGATCAACCTGTCCTCCAGGACTGCTGATCTTCTGCTCGGGTAATTCGTTATGATCGGTCCGACCATCTTGGACGCAACATTGGCTCGGTTCGACCCTAGGTTCTTCCTCGCCCGGGAAACTGGTCTGGTCAGACGAGCAGGGGATCAACAAGCATGAATCCTCACTAGGCCTCATCGAAACCCTAGAATTTCACGTGTTCTTCAACGACGTTCTGACCAATGATTTCAACACCCTATTCAGTTCACTTCCACCCCACCGGAAATACCATGCAGCCGCGGTGCCAAGTGATTTCCACCGCCGTCTCCTACCAGAATCGTCCCTTCACTTCGCTTACTCGTCTTGGTCTCTCCATTGGCTGTCAGAGGTGCCAAAGGCTGTGGCTGACAAGGATTCTCCAGCTTGGAACAAAGGGCAAATTCTTTATTCAAAAGACAGAAGGGAAGTTTGCGAAGCATATTCGAAGCAGTTTGTGAATGATATGAAGTGTTTCTTGAAATTCAGAGCCATAGAAATGGTGGATGGAGGGTTGATGGCCCTTGTAGTGCCTGGAGTGCCAGCCTTATGGGATCCTGAAACTCAATACACTATATTCATATGGCCACCTCTTGGGATCTTGTCTCATAGACATGGTCAAAAAGGTAGGTACCACAACATTTAAATATTTTTTTCATTTTTATGGATATTACACCTGATAAATTATAGAAGGTTAAAATCATTTTTCGTCTCTTAACTATGGTATCTTTTGATTTTGGTTTCATAATTATCGTGATTTTCAATTTAATTCCATAATTTAAGAATTTATCAGATTTCAGTTCAATTAACTCTAATTGGGGATTTTTGGTAACCCAGAAGTGACGCAACTACATGTGTCAAATTCTTATTGATTAACATGTGTCGTCACGTCACTTTTAAGTCATCAAAAAAATTCCAATTTGAGGGTCTTGTGCATTGCATGCACGTGCATTTTCTACGAAATTCAAAATTTCTAGCAAAAATTATATTGAAATCAGACATATTCATAAATTGCAGGACTAAATTTAAAAATGCAACACTTGTGAAACCAAAATTGAAAGACACTATAATTATGAGACAAAAAATGATTTTATTTTGAATTATATAGGATCTGGGCACCCGAGTTTCATTCTTGCATGTTGCGGGATGGAAATTTTAAAAATGGAAAAGATAAATTTAATTGTATAGCAAAATTATTACTATTAATAATTTTTTTTCTTTTTCTTTAATTTATTTTTCGATTTGAAAATATTTTCACGTAAGAATCCTCTGAACTGACTACTTTTGATTTGCACCATATAAAACAGTGTGTTTTTATTAAGATGATTTTATTAGGATAGAACTGTATAGTTTAATTTTTGGCTTCATTAGGATGGTAATGAGTAAAATGTTTAAATAATTTATGGATTAAAGCTAAAAAAATGTGATGGCAGGGGAGAATAAGTGAAGCAGAAATAGACTCATTCAACCTCCCATACTACTTTACCACTCCAGAAGAGTTAGTGGTCATATTGGAAGGGAACCACAGCTTCAGCATTGAACGAATGGAGATTCTAAACAACCCTGGGAAATATAACGTACGCGACGCCATTGCCCGTACGACATTCCAAAGGGCAGTTCATGAAGGATTGCTCACCAATCACTTTGGAAGAGAAATCATTGATGAATTGTTCGAGCTTTATACGAAGAAAGTTGCAGCTTCACCCATTTTTCTAGACCCTAACAACGATAAATCCATAATGATTTGTGTAGTCCTCAAACTCAAAAAGGATGAGCACCATAACATTAATAATGGATGCTTAATTTGACAGATGAGATCTTCTATTCTAAACTATTCATGAGAATCATGATGATCAAACTCATTCTTGATTCTTAATTTTAGTACGTTGTACAATGGAATTCAGATGTGTATTACTTCGTTTCTATTATGTATTGGTGTCCTTTTTGCCTTATTTGTCACATTAAAAATGGTTGGAGTTGTATTGATATTTTACTTATTATGGTTTATTGACGAAAATGTTGATTTGTTTACATTATTATTCGCTAAGATTATGTTTGGATAGAGTGATTTAAAATTCATGATATGAAATCCACTAAAATTGTTCAAAAATTCGTTCAAAATGAAAGTGGTTGATTTCAAATCCTCAGTTATCCAAACACCATCAATTGATTTGTTTCCATAAATTTCCAATTCCTTCATCCAAACACAACCTAAAAGTTTTTTAGTCTCCCTATGTATGGTTAGTCTGTCAAATTTTTATTGTTTTTGGGTAATTGATCACCAAAACTTTGTTGGTATAGTTGGCATTTGTTCTTCCCTACTAAACAGGAGGTTGAAGCAATATATGTTTCAAAATTAGACAGAAATTTCATATTCAATCCATTTCAATTAGGAAATGGTGGTCAGCCTAATCCATTTATATTATCGAAAGAACTTGTCAAACATATTTAAATTTTGAATACTTTGCTTGATTAAGTTGTTCCATATTATATAGTAAATTGGAATTCGTAAAAATATTGGATATGTCTCCTTAAAATTGTTTTCATATTAACTAATAGAGTTATGGAAAAGAACAGGCTCGGATTAGTTAGGTACGTATCATAATTTATTAAGGATCACAGTTAGGAGAAAATAGATATACTAATAAATTAACTATATTCTTAACTTTATTCTTAATTGTGATCATATAATGGTTCACACACATTCTTAATTAACCATTAAGAATTGTTAATTAAAAATATGTCTATTTTCTTAGACCATATGATTTAGATTTCTATTTTGTTTCTTTATATTAAGGATTCCTCTCTCTCTCTCATATATATATATATACATATATATATATATAGTTAAATGTAAAAATTAATCAATCTAAAGTATTGATTTTTTCACTTTGCAACCTATTTTTTTTTATCCAATTACAACCTCTAATTTAGTGTGTTTTTATAAATTTCAAAACTTGATATTGCAATATGATTGAAAAAAAAAACTAAATTTAGGTTGCAAAATTTTAAATCACGTACGAATCAAGTGATCTCCATTTTTCCAAAAAAAAAAAGAAGAAAATTGTCGAAAAAATCATTTAGTTTGTATTTTGATAAACTTCAAAACTTCAACATTGTAATTGGATGGAAAAAAAAAAGGTTTTCAATTGTAAAGTGGAAAAGAAAAGGCATATTTTATAGGTTAATTTTTGCATTTAATTCATAAAATATATATATATATATATATATTTAATTTATGATATTTCACATTACACAATATTCAAACTAACAATAAAATTTTAGACGATGTTTCTTTTTACCACAATAGAAAGATGAATTTACTGCTTAAAAAAGTATACTTGAGTTTCTTGAAATATCCAAAACTTCGACCATAGTCATAATATTTTCACCACATTCCCAATAGATAAATTCAACATCACAAATGGAAATTATTTCTTTTAGAATCGGTTTACATAACATTAGAGAAACTTTCTTCAATAAAAAAAAAAATAAAAAAAAAACTCTATAACCCCACTATTGTGAAACTAACAACAAAAGCTAAAAATATGCACTACAAAAGACCTTAAATCATTTCGCAAAACTGCTAAAAACAACACAAAAACAAAATAATCCAATAACATGGGGTGGATGCTAAGAAAAAAAAGACCAACAGGACAAATATTAAACCAATGTGGAATCCTAATAGAAAGAGCAAACGGAAAACAAGCCCTTTACAAAAATTGTGCCTTCAAGAAACAAAAATGAGACTTATTATACTTTTTGAAGGGAACATATGCAAAATGACTAACAAAACAATTAAAACAACAAATTTTCTCCTACAAACAACTAACTTTTTACATTTTTAGGACAAAGAACAAAAGAAAATAAAATCAATAATAAAGAATGTTTTAAGAAAAAAGAGAATATATTTTCAGACATATGAATAGAATAACAAATACTTATGAAAAAGAACTACATATGAAATGCAAATCAGACGCTCTGTGACACACGGATCTAGATCTAGTTAGACAGAAATTTCCTATTCAATCCATTCCATTTAGGAAATGGTGGTCAGCCTAAGTTCACTATTATCGATTGAACTGGTAATAACATGTTCAAACAAACTAAATAAAAAACTAGTCAAACACATTTAACTTTTGCATACTTTGCTTGATTAAGTTGTTCCATATTATAGTAAAATGGATTCTGCAAAAATATTGGAATTTTCTTCTTAAAGTTGTTTTCATAGTGTATTTAGGTTAATTAATAGAGTTACTGAAAAGAACCGGCTGGGATAAGTTAGGTATAATAATTTATTAAGGATCACAGTTAGGAGATAATAGATATACTAATTAATACTTTGAATAAATTCTAGGAATGAGAATAGTGAATAATACATGATCATCGAAATAATAAATTGAGTTTATTATTATTTTTCCCTCTAAGTTAGGGAGTCTGACAATTTAGGACGCCATAAATGAAAATCGGAAGCCACATTAGCCAAGATAGCCCGAGGAACCCAAATAAGCGACCTCACGTGCAAAACACATGCAATTTCAGCCCAAATTAACGGTTCGGCTGAAATTGGGCAAAATTCGCAAAGTCCGAATACTTAATGTCCTAAATTGCAGGCTTGAAAAATTAAAGTTCTAAATTGCCAGACCCCCAACTTACAGAGAAAAAAAAACCTCTAATAAATTTTAATTATAATTATCTCCATTGGAAAAAAAGTATTTGTATGTTTTTGTTTTACACTAATCATATATAAAAGTTAGTATTAAAGGTAATGTAATCTGATTAATAAATTATCTAATATGTTGCATAGGTAAAGAAACATAAATAATTTTTTTTTTAAATACATATTACTATGTCTACCATATTATTAAAGCCTTTTACTATTTTTTTCTTAATTATTTTTTCTTTTGTATCATTATTAAAAATTTCACTTCAGATATATAAGTATCCAACAATATCCCACATTTAAAGTTATTTTTTTTTACTTAATTTTGGTAATAATGGGAAAGAAAATTCTTATTGAGTTTCTCTTTTCGGTCATATGTACGTCCCTTTTTCTTTTTCTTTCTTTTTAATTACTATTATTATAATAGATTGGCAAAGAGAGAGAGAGGTATTGAGAGAGAATATCCATAATAGAGTGGCAGAGAGAGGAAAGATATGTTTGTATATACATGCATCCACCGCCTCCCTCAAGCTTACAAGGTAAGATTCGCTCTTTTTATTTTTAATTACTATTATTTTAATTATCATCATGTTATTATTATTATTGTTAATGTTGTTGCCAACCTTCATCTTATATATGCCACTTATGAAAGTATATATATATATATATATTATAATAATATTTAACAAACTTTATACATATGTTTATGTACCCACTTTAGTAATATATATAAATATATTGTTATATTAACTAAACTTTATTTATATTAACATACTTGCACGGTATTTTATATATATATATATTATGTATATATATATTATAATATTATCTATACCTATATATAAAGTCAAATTTTAATTTCAGATGTTACACTTGCTGAGTGTATTATGCTAGTTTAAAAGTACTTACCTTATGTGGCTTGTTTGGAGATGATGTGTGGGTCTACCTGTTTGCTTGCAGCAATCTGTGTGGAAGCTGAGCATAGTAGATGTTCTCGTTGATCTAGTGTTTGTTAGGAGAATTCTGTAAATCAAACCTTACTTTAATGAAGTTCCTTCTTATAAAAGAGTAGAGTGGATATAGAGGTATTACACCACACTTGAACCACAATAAGACATTGTGTGTTTATTTATCTTATATTGTTGTATCTTTACATTTCTATCTGCTGTTTTACATATCTTATTATACAACATAAAATCTCTTGTTAAAATCTCATATCTGCAAAAGGCTTTCCAAATGACCTCATAGGCATAAAACTTATTTCCGCGGCACGAACTCTTAGGTACAATAGACTACACTCTTCAATAGTATTGTAAGCTGAAACTACATACAACGTTGTAAGCTCAATAATATAGATTTTTTAAAATCTATTTTATTTTTGAAGAGTCGAAAGATTTTAGAAAATATATAAAGGTTCATTTACCCTCCTATGAACCTCTGTGCCACTTGGAACAAACATATATACACTATATATATAGATGCTTCTGTTTATATCTTAATCCTTCGGTTTCCTATTTATTAATGATCCATATTTTTTTGTTATTTCATGTCCTTTAGTTGTTGATTATTTAAATTATTGACTTTTTTGTTAGTATTTGTTTTAATTAGCAACACTACAAACTTCTTCAATTCTTTGTAAGTATTTGAATTGTCAATTCTTCAATTCTCCATCGCATATTTAACCTTTTCTTATCCTGATGTTTTTCTAGTTTTTCATTATACCAGGTGTTTGTAGTTCTAAAATCACTAAAGAAGAACAATGAAATACATTTGTTACAAAACACTTTGCGGTAATCTAGTTATTAACATATATGGAATCCTAAAGTGAGGTAACTTTTAGTGCTTTGAAATTTTGTAAGCTTGCACTTTAGTTAGTATTAGTTAATGATTGAGAATTGTAATCTAAAGCTAAATATGGATCATTTTACTTGAAATCAATTGTATGTGTGGTTGCATCACATATAAAATGTAATATGCATGAATTGATTGTGTCTTGGAGAAAAATTCTTGTTCAGGTATGTAATCTTCTACCTAAATTTATCTACAAATTTATTTAAAGCTTTTAATACCATTCTTAAATGTGTTACTATGGTGTTTGCTAGATTTTCGTGTATATATAAAATGAGATATTTGGGATTATATAGCAAAAACTTCTTAGGTGTTGTTTATATTGTTATATATTAGACTCCAAAAATTGTTTATTTTGTTGCTCAAAACATAGTATATCTTAAAAATAAATGTTTAGACATGTTTAGGTGTTAATGAGTTAAAATATCATATGTTATAAGCTAAAATATCGTATGTTATGAGTTGGATTAGGACAAGATAAGTTAACCACGAAGTAAGAATTGATCTATTCATCAACCATAAAAATGGGTCTTTTAATGCAAGTTAATGCCCCGTTCAAAAATAAAACACGGTCAAAAAATGCTCACGGAGCTGCAACACAGTTTTCAATTTTTTGGACAGGTTACTGCACTTTTCAGAAATTCTATATCTATGGGTGTTTTCGAGCCGAAAAATCACCATTTTTACGAACAAGGCTAAATCATGGAAAACACGTAAGCCTCTCTCTCCTCCCTCTTCTCTCTCTCTCTTCTGTTTTCTTAGTCTCCGGTGCGCCGCCGCCACGCCGCCATCGGTGCCAGAAAATGATTTTTATCGGTTTCAACTGATTTTCGCTCAGAACGTAGGTCTCATCAAGACGAGTCTAGGATAGGTTTCAGATTTCAATTCCGATGTCTCATTCACCGAAAAACGGCAAAACACCACCGAAAACCCTAACCCTAGGTTTTCTCCACCTTTTCTCTCTCCTCTATTCTCTCTCTCTCTCTCTCTCGCCAGAGCTACTGCCGGAGTAGCTACTGTGTGTGTGGGTGTGCGGGTAGAGGGGCGGCGCCGGTGCTGAATAGTGGTGGTTTGTGTTTGTGTGTGTGGTGTTGTGTGTTGATCGTGTGTGTGTGTGTATGTTGTTGGGGGCGGCGCTGTGCAGCGCCGCCGTGGTTACTGTTGGGGGTGGGCGGTGACGGGTATTCGCCAGCCAAGGCTGTGTCAGTTGGGTGTGTTTATATATGCATGTGTGTGTGCGTTTGGGGTTTTGGGGAGGGGTACTGTTCATGTCGGGATATGGCCGGAGAAGGTGGTGGCCGGAGCTGGGGTTGCTGGCGGACCAGGTGGGGACGGTGCCACCGTAGTAGGTGGTTGCTGGAAGGACAACAGGGCGCTGGGTGCAGGTGGAGCGCGTGCTGGGCGCGGGCCTGCCGGGAGCTGCCAAGGCTTGCCGAGTGTGGCTGAGGGGCACCGGGTGCCGGCACATGCATCCTGCTGAGACCTACCGAAGGATGCCGGGAAGCGCTGGCGTGCGAGCTGTCGAGGCTGCCGAGAAACATGGGCACTAGTGACCACGCTGTCGAGGGGCGCCGAGTGCGTTGGGCGCGCGCGCTCGATGTCATGTGACGAGTGCGCATGCGGTGCCGTGTGACGAGTGCGCATGCGGTGCCGTGTTTGTGATATGAATCTTGTTTTTTTTCCATCGTACGTTACAATAGAGTCGTCGGCGATGAGATGTCATTGACCGGGAGTCGGGGGTCCCGGTCAAAGCCAACCTTTTTACTAAAATTACTAAAATACCCCTCAATCTTAAAACGCTCCATTTGAGCTCGTTTCAACTCCAATCGAGCTCATTCTTTTTTCGTTGCGACCCAAATCATTTCCGCTTTCATATTAGTTTGTCAGACTGTGCTTTGTGATACTTGATATTTGTTACTCGGTAACTCATGTGGTAACCACCGAACAAGGTGGGGTAATTTCTAAATCTTTATCTGTTTACAGTTTTCCCTATTTAATGTATGATTGTGGAATACTAAATACTGTGATTATATGCTATGATTATGTGTCATGTTATACTGTGAAAGGACTGAGATCCACATTGCATATTCGGAGGGACTTATGGTCTGTAAAAAACCTGTCTCTTACCCCCTCTACTACCTGGAAGGTTTGGTGGTCCTGTAAATGCACCAGCGGTATTTAAGACCGTTTTTATGGGGTAAGATGGGAAAATCCCGCACCTAAAGGATGAGTTACGAGATACGTGCTATGCATTTTACGTGTTGTGACTAAGTGTCGACTTTGTGTATTTCTGTTTCATTTATTTACCGCGTGTTATAAGATGCGGAGTTTATCCCCACGAGTGTATTCCACACACTCACCCTCTATTCTGTAATTTACGTTACAGGAGATGATGAGCATGATGAGCCCTAGAGAGAAGGATGGTGCCCTATCTGGATATTTTTATTTTAAGTCTTTTATCAAGCATCAAGTAAACAATATTTTTATAATTCACGTTTTGTAAGTATAACTTCATTTTTACTATGGATGATGGATCCTGAAGGTTTATTTTCCGCTGCTAAAGTTTTAATGAATCGGTTATATCCAATGGTTGGTATGTTATATATCTGATCATTTCCTACCTCATTCTTCTCATAACTGTCTCTTACCTCATTCTTCTATTTAACAAACGTCTTTTACCCTTTCTTCTTGCACGCCCACAAGTAAAACTCTGATAATTTTTAAGTGTGAAAAATGGGGCGTGATAGTCTGGTATCAGAGCAATGTTCTATCATTTTCGAACTTGGTCAAACCTATTTTATAAAGAGAAAACGAGAAAAATGTGTTTTTAAACGTGAAAACCTTTTCGAAAAGAAATGGATAAACACCATCCTCTCTCTATAGATATCTCTCCCTGATCATAAGACTTGAGAAAAAGAGTGTTTATCTGTTATATGTTATCTTGGTTGCATGATATAAACCGTTAAGGTTTGAAGGGGTGTTACAGATATAGATTTACGATAAAAAATTCTTATAACTTATACATGACAAATGAATAGGATTAGATTTATCGTTAGGATGTGAGTACAACCACTAGAGGCACGTGAGGAGAGACTCAGACGATGATTCTTTGAGAGTAGAGTGACAGGAGACGTGTCGGTCGGTGAGCATGTTGCTAGGTTGTTGCAGTGCTGGAGAGAGATGGGGGGCACTAGGGGTAGGATTAGTGGTGTCCAGGCCTGTTTACACATGATCCATACTCTGCCTAACAAGTGGGAGGTTAGGGCCCGTCTAGTTTACTGGGATGAGCTTGTATATTCGTCGGTAGATCACATACTCGTCGTCGACTTCGGGAACGTGGCTAGACAAATGTTGGATTTGTGGGGCCGATATAGCATTCCGACTGCCCCTAAGCCGGGACCTTACGATCTATCCAGCAGCAGCTCTAAGGCTGAGGACGATGATCTTGAGGAAGATCCCGAAGAGGACCTTGAGGAGGTTGACCTAGAGGCAGGTGACCCTAGGGATAGGGCACCGGGACTACAGGGGCCTCCGCCGCTTCTAGCCGCAGTCGTGTAGAGGCTAGGGAGATGACTTTTATGTTATGTATGTATATGTTACAAATGATATATCTTTCTATATGTATATGGTAGCTTTTATTTCGTAGTTAGTGTATATAATCCTTTTGTTATGATGTAAGGGCTACCCCTATTTTGCATATATGTATATATTATGCACGTGTAATTCTTTTTCTATCTTATGGAATACACGTTTATATCTCTTCACGCGTGTCGCCTTTATTTTCTTTATCTATAATATTATTGTGGAATCTTAATAACATATACATATATATTGTTACAAAATTATGTCTAGAGGGCAACCTCAAAGGGAACAACCACCAATGGCTGATTAGCCTGAACGAGAGGAAAACGCGAATGTAGGAGATTTAGTATCGGTACTAAGGGGGTTGGCACAACACTTCGAGGTAACTCGAGCCATACCACCGCCAACAAGATTTGATCCAAACTTAATATATGAATAGTTCAGGTGATTTAATCCGCCGACGTTCGATGGGAAAGACGAACCTGTTGATGCGGAAGAGTGGCTAAGGTCACTCGACTGATTATTTGGACACCTAACATGTACCAAGGAGCAGGAGATCTCTTGTGCGATCTTTCAGCTCACCGATGAAGCAAGTCATTGGTAGGACTCGTATGAGCGGACCCTGTTGCCAACTCAAAGAGAGGAGATGACTTAGGAGGATTTCAAGGAAGTGGTCGCTCATCACTTCGTACCTTAATCCTACCGAGATAAAAAGGAAACAAAGCTTCTACATCTCCATCAAGGGATCTCGACGGTAGGAGAATACGGGTGGAGGTTCAATAATCTGAGCAGATACGCCACACACTTGGTGGGGACCGATACTAAGAAGGTTCGATGATTCGAAAGGAACCTTCGTCCAGAGATTGGATCAATTTTGGCTGGGTAGGGGACGATGACTTATGCAAGTGTTATCGAGAGAGCACAGGAGATTGCCTCTTGTTTGCATATAGATGTTGTGCTTCCCAAGAAAGTTTTTCCGACTCCTGTCAAGAGGAAGTGGACTGGCCTGAGCTAGGGTTTTGCCCAGAAAAAATTTCCAAGGGCAAGCCATGCTCCACTTCTTCCAACTCCCAAACCTGGAAACCCGTGTGCTAGGTGTGGAAGAATGCACTCGAGACCACGCCAGCAAGGAACACATAACTGCTACTCATGTGGAGCACTGGTGTCACGCCCTGAAAACATAACATAGATTACTATAAAAATTTAACAAAAGTTAAAAAAAACATTTTAAAATTATCAGAGTATCCCCAACAGGCGTGCAGGAAAGAAGAAAAGAGAGAAAAAGGAGGGAGAAACGAAATAGAAATATCAAACTATATAAGTTAAAGGTTTGTAGCAGCGGAGGGTATATATATATGTTTTAACAAAAGAAAAACGTAAATGTTGTTCCAAAATAGTTCAAAATAAACATCTTTACAAAACATCACTAATAGACATGGCACATCTCTCCCTTCATCTCCTCCAACTAAAGTCATCACTTGTATCGAACACATAAGTGGGGTGAGTGCATATAAATACACCCCATGGAGATAAATCCGTAAACTAACACAAAACTTTAAATCAGATAACAATTAAACACAACAAGTACAATGCACAACACATATATAACGTGGGTGCATGTATATCCCGCCTTACCCCACCACCTTATCCACCGGGTGATTATTTGGTAAGGGGGACTTCACCAATCCTCCATATTCCTG
Source organism: Scutellaria minor (assembly GCA_954870855.1). NCBI lineage: Eukaryota > Viridiplantae > Streptophyta > Magnoliopsida > Lamiales > Lamiaceae > Scutellaria > Scutellaria minor. The sequence goes on along the minus strand of OX940729.1, from coordinate 16,025,240 downwards.
TTAGGATTTAATCCCAATCTGTCTTCTCAAAGACCATGCATCATGAACACATATCCTTATCCTTTCCGAAACAACACATTTATATTACAGCACGTAAGTCAAGGCACATAAACACAAACATGTACAATATTAATAGCATGCTGATATCATCAATTCTCATCTCATGCTCATAATCTCATATCATAAATCATATAACATTCATCATCATATCATGGCTTATCGAAAATCCTAGCATGTGACTATACAATATAACATGTAAAGTTTAATGTTAATTCAGAAGTTACCCCCACCTCAGCCTGGGTGGGGCGACTTTCACATTCTTATCCTTTTAGTTCTGAGATGTGTTCGGAGTGTTTTGGCCTAGAAACATACAACGTAAATTATTAGGTTATTTAGATTAATTAAGTGTTTATAATTAAATTCTCGAAATAAAGAAAGCGAAAAGAAAACCAACTAGGTCAAGAGAGATAGAGATTCAATAAGGAAGCTTTAGAAATGAGAACGGGTTAAAATGGGTAAGAAATGAAGCCGAATGAAGCATATTAGGGTTTTGGGGGTAAAACTGTAATTACAGAGAAGTTTTGGGGTCAAAGAGTAGTTTCAGGAAATCTGGGGGTTGAAATGTAAAATCAAAAAGTCTTGGGGATGAAAATCGAAGACTTGAGAAGTTCTGAGGTGAAAAAAAATAATTTCCAGAAGTTATAAGACCAAACTGCACAAAACAAAAGATGGGGGACCAAAATGAGAATAAACATAAAACTTAGGCATTGCAATCTAGTCCCTGGGATTAAGGAATTTGCAAGGAGACCCCTGTCTCCTCACCCCCATCCCCCCGTCTGTTCCTCTCGCCACCGTCACCTGCAACACACCGCCGACAACTTCACGAGACCACCACTACTCGCCGGCGCTCCTCGTGCCGGCCACCTCTGATCACGACGGCATCGGAAACGCCGCCCAAAACATCATCAAAACACAGCCACCTCGCATACACACACACTGTCATACTTTCCCGACGGCTGCTATCACCGACGCTTCTTGCGCCGGCTATATACACACACGGCGGTGCTGCATGCGCCGCCCTGATCACCCAATCAGAGAGAGAGAGCAAGTGAGCGAGAAACAGAGAGTTCGAAGAGAGAGAAAAAGAAGAGAGGAGAGAGAAAACTAAAGTTGCAGAAACTTTGACCGATGCATGCCGGAGAACGAGCCGGCCGATCGATGATCCAAGCCGAAATTGTGACGGGCTTGGCGAGAACTTCGATTTAGGCTCAAGAATCGCCCCGATCGGTGGTCGGAAACGAAGAGAGAGAAAGTAATGGGTTTCTAGAGAGTGAAAGCCGAAACTTCTCCGGCCAATTACCGGCGAATGTGGCGGCGGATGGCGATTCCGAGCCCGAAGTTGGAACGGGCTCAGTGAGAGCCTTAAGATGGTATAAGTTTCGATAGGTTTCGGTCGGAAGAAAAATTCGGCGACGGTGGGTCACCGGCCGGCTGCCGGAAAACAAGAGAGAAGGAGGAGGAGAAAAACATAAATTACCTTAGGTTAAAATTATATCATATACTTTTACCTTAGAAAGATACACTATTTATATCATAGGTTAATCATGTCATTAACTATTTTATAATCTTAAACTTTATATTAAACATCCTTATGATATTAATTAATTTGAGATAACATTTGAACTACGATTCGATTCATTCTTTCGGCGTTTTGTTTGATTTTACGATCTCGTCAATCTTGTCCCGCATATGAATTATTTTATCGACTTTTCTTTTTATGAAATTTTTTCAAAAATATAGAACTTAGATTGAAGCATACACATAATTAATTTTTCTGAAACGCACATATAATAAATCAAGTAATTAAGGTTTAATTATTTAGTTGTCAAATTATGCATCGATAAGTCTTGATCGTCATATCCCTTACCCCTTAAAAGAATTTCGTCCTCGAAATTCAGAAATGTACCTATGAACGGAAGATCTGGGAACTTCAACAAAATCACGTCTTCATACTCCCATGTTGCTTCTTCCACTCCGTGGCGACGCCATTGGACCTTTACTAGAGCCATCTCCCGGTTTCTCAATGTACAAATCTTTCGATCTAGGATAACCACTGGAACTTCTTCGTATGATAGATCATCCCTAATCTCGAGGTTGTTCTGGTCGACCACATGGCTCGGATCGAAAACATATCTTCTCAACATCGATACATGAAATACATTATGTACTCCTGCAAGATTAGGCAGTAGTGTTAAGCGATAGGCAACGTTTCCGACTCGCTCCAGAATCTCGAATGGTCCCACATATCTTGGCCTTAGTTTTCCCTTTTTTCCGAATCGATATATTCCTTTTGTTAGGATGTATACTATAAGTCTAGCTTTTGTATGAACATCCTTTATGGAATAAGAATCTTTTTGGTCATATGTTTGCATTTTATATTTGTTATATATGTTTATGCAATGTCCAATTAATTTATATTATAGATAACTTGGTGTGTGGTGCCACACAGAAGATCATGTTATCAGTTTCTTATAAATTATAAATAGTAGCTCACAACCAAGATGGATTTGGACAAATCATCGGAATGGTTGTAGTGTAGTTTGGTATTAGTCTGTCTTGACTATAAAACTACACTAGTACACTTTGTGTGTATTGAGCAGGACCATTTGAGGTTGTTCGTTTTATACTGACTATATAATAGAACAAGACCTCTGTTATTATGGATGTACATCTTCTTAATCCCTATATAATAACGGGCACGTATGCTCAGTGTTTATTTCTTTAATTTGCCAATGGGTGAGATTTATTCATAAATCAATAAGCTCGGTGAGTTGGGAGATAGCATTGTTTATATGGTGTGCTGTTGATTGTAGAAGGAATCTGTGTCCTAATTATTTAGGATGATAATGTCCCCTTGAGGAACTCATAAGGATTATCATGTAAACCCTGCAGGTGGATTTAATCCGACATGATAATAAGGATGAGTGGTACTACTCTTGGAATTAGATGTAAATTAATTAAGTTGTCAGTAACTTATTTAATTTACGGACATTCGATATCTTAAACACGGGGAAATAAATGTACACATAATAAGAAGGAGCCCATATTAAATATGGGATTGGGACGGTAGTTCAATAATAATTCTCTAGTGGACTGAATTATTATTGATGGGCTTAAGTTATGTGTTCGGGCCGAACACAGGATACTTAAGCCCATCAGGAGGCCCAACCCAATTCCTCCTCTAGGTCCCTGGTGTAGCCTATATATAACTCTTTTCATCAGCGCCTCTTAGAACACAGAACACAGATCACAGATCACAGAAAACACGTGATAAGTGAGAGAGAGCAGAACTGATTTTTCTCGAAGGATCGTTGGCCACGCAACGTTCGAGAAGGGCTCAGAGGAATACATCAGAAGATCAAAGAGGTCTACAAGGGTATGATTTCTTTCCGCTGCGTTTTATCCTTGGATCCCGATTCTGATAGCATAGAGCCGACGATCCGTCGGTTCTAACACCTTTTGTAGGGGATACCTTTAGAAAAACTTTTACTCCTACTTCGAATTGTAACTCTCTACGCTTCCTATCCGCGTAAGCCTTCTGCCAGTCTTGAGCTGCTTTGATTCATTCATGGATCCTCCTGATTACTTCGACTGTTTGCTCCACCAAGTCAGTTCCTAGCACCTTCTTTTCACCAACTTCATCCCAACATAATGTAGATCGACATTTTCTTCCGTATAAGGCTTCGTATGGTGCCATGCCGATTGTTGATTGATAGCTGGTGTTATATGCAAATCCACTAAGCAAATGTGTTCTTTCCAGCTCCCGTGCAAGTCTATGGTGCAGGCTCTCAACATATCTTCTAGAATTTGAATCGTCCTCTCTGTCTATCCGTCTGTTTGAGGATGAAATGCAGTGCTAAAAGCTAGTCGAGTCCCTAGCTTTCCCTGAAGTCTTTGTTGGAACCGACGGATCGCCGGCCCTATGCTATCGGAATCGGGATCCAAAGATAAATCGCAGCGGAAAGAAATCATACCCTTGTAGACCTCTTGATCTTCTGATGTATTCCTCTGAGCCCTTCTCGAACGTTGCGTGGCCAACGATCCTTCGAGAAAAATCAGTTCCGCTCTCTCTCACTTATCACGTGTTTTCTGTGATCTGTGTTCTGTGTTATGAGAGGCGCTGATGAAAGGAGCTATATATAGGCTACACCAGGGACCTAGAGGAGGAATTGGGTTGGGCCTCCTGATGGGCTTTAGTATCCTGCGTTCGGCCCGAACACATAACTGAAGCCCATCAATAATAATTCAGTCCACTAGAGAATTATTATTGAACTACCATCCCAATCCCATATTTAATATGGGCTCCTTATTATGTGTACATTTATTTCCCCGTGTTTAAGATATCGAATGTCCGTAAATTAAATAAGTTACTGACAACTTAAATAATTTACATCTAATTCCAAGAGTAGTACCACTCATCCTTATTATCATGTCGGATTAAATCCACCTGCAGGGTTTACATGATAATCCTTATGAGCTCCTCAAGGGGACATTATCATCCTAAATAATTAGGACACGGATTCCTTCTATAATCAACAGAACACCATATAAACAATGCTATCTCCCAACTCACCGAGTTTATTGATTTATGAATAAATCTCACCCATTGGCAAATTAAAGAAATAAACATTGAGCATACGTGCCCGTTATTATATAGGGATTAAGAAGATGTACATCCATAATAACAGAGGTCTTGTTCTATTATATAGTCAGTATAAAACGAACAACCTCAAATGGTCCTGCTCAATACACACAAAGTGTACTAGTGTAGTTTTATAGTCAAGACAGACTAATACCAAACTACACTACAACCATTCCGATGATTTGTCCAAATCCATCTTGGTTGTGAGCTACTATTTATAATTTATAAGAAACTGATAACATGATCTTCTGTGTGGCACCACACACCAAGTTATCTATAATATAAATTAATTGGACATTGCATAAACATATATAACAAATATAAAATGCAAACATATGACCAATGTGATTCTCATTCCATAAACGATGTTCATACAAAAAACTAGGCTTATAGTATACATCCTAACAATCTCCCACTTATACTAAAAGACTATGCTTCTATAAGCGTCGCCACACATCTAATTCCCATCCCTTCAACATGCCCATCAAAAGCTTTCGCTGGGAGGGCCTTTGTGAAAGGATCTGCTAGGTTATCTGCTGATGCAATTTTGGCGACAACAACTTCTCCTCGCTTTACGATGTCTCGTATCAGGTGGTACTTGCGCTCAATGTGTTTACTTGCTTTATGGGCTCGTGGTTCCTTCGAGTTTGCCACTGCACCACTGTTATCACAATAAATTGTGATAGCTTTGGGCAAACCAGGAATCACTTCTAAGTCCATCAAGAAGTTCCTGAGCCATACAGCTTCTTTGGCTGCCTCAGAGGCTGCCACATACTCAGCTTCCATGGTGGAGTCTGAAACGCATTTCTGCTTAACACTCCTCCATATAATGGCTCCACCTCCTAAGGTAAACACATAACCCGAGGTAGATTTACTGTTGTCCCTATCCGACTGGAAATCAGAATCTGTGTAACCCACAGGAAGCACATCATCTGCTTGGTAAACCAGCATATAATTTCTAGTCCTTTTCAGGTACTTTAAAATATGCTTTACCGCAGTCCAATGTCCTTGTCCTGGGTTACTTTGATATCTGCTAACCATGCCCACGGCAAAACAGATATCTGGCCTCGTACATAGCATTGCATACATTAGGCTTCCTACGGCCGAAGCATAAGGAACTGCCTTCATGTCCTCTATCTCCTTTGGTGTCTTAGGACACATCTCCTTAGATAAAGGTACTCCATGTCGAAAAGGTAGAAAACCTTTCTTGGAGTTTTGCATGCTAAAACGAGCTAGAATGGTATCAATGTACGAAGCTTGAGATAAGCATAACATTCTTTTCTTGCGATCTCTTATCACTTTGATCCCAAGAATATGTCCTACTTCTCCCAAGTCCTTCATATCAAACTGCTTGGACAGCCATACCCTTACGTCTGACAACACCTTGACATTGTTGCCAATGAGCAAGATGTCATCTACGTATAGTACAAGAAATACCACCACGTTTCCATCACTCTTCTTGTATACACATGACTCATCCGGACATTGAATGAATCCATAAGACTGGATTACCTCATCAAAACGGATGTTCCAAGATCTCGAAGCTTGTTTCAATCCATAAATGGACCGATTAAGCTTACACACAAGATGCTCTTTGCCCTTTGCAACGAACCCTTCTGGTTGCTTCATATAGATGTTTTCTTCAAGACTACCGTTAAGGAAAGCAGTCTTGACATCCATTTGCCAAACCTCATAATTCATATGAGCAGCAATAGACAAAAGAATCCGGATAGACTTAAGCATGGCTACCGGCGAAAAGGTTTCCTCATAATCGATTCCTTCTTTTTGAGTGTACCCCTTCGCAACAAGCCTTGCTTTGAAAGTTTCTACTTTCCCGTCTGATCCTCTTTTTCTTTTGTAGACCCACTTACATCCAATGGCTTTTACACCATTTGGTGGTTCTACTAGCTCCCAGACTTGATTAGAATCCATAGATTCTAATTCAGAATTCATAGCTTTTTGCCAAGATACTGCATCTTTATCTTGGAGTGCTTCGTCATAGGTCCAAGGATCAGATTCATGTTCACCAGATACCAAGTCCGAAGACTCTCCCAAAAACATGAATCTATCAGGCTGTCTAACAACCCTCCCACTACGACGAGGCACTTGTGGTAATTGTGTATCATTAGTGACACATGGTGCAGACCCCTGTGGTATCTCATCTTGTACTAGTGGTACTAAGGTAGGGATTTCCCCTCTGATTTCCTCTAGAACAATTTTACTCGTGGGCTTGTGGTTCATTACATAGTCCTCTTCTAAGAATCGGGCATTTGTGCTAACAATGACCTTCTGATCCTTAGGACTATAAAATAAACCACCTTTCGTTCCTCTAGGATAGCCCACAAACAGCCGAACATCCGTACGAGATTCCAACTTATCAGCATCTCCCTTCAGCACATGTGCTGGACTACCCCAAATCCGAATGTGTTTAAGACTAGGCTTACGCCCATTCCACAATTCTGTGGGAGTAGAGGGTACTGTCTTAGAAGGTACCAAGTTTAGAATATACGCTGCCGTTTCCAGGGCATATCCCCAAAACGAATTCGGTAATTCCGAATAACTCATCATCGATCTAACCATTTCCATGAGAGTTCTATTCCTTCGTTCTGCCACACCGTTCTGTTGGGGTGTACCAGGTGCAGACAATTGGGATTGAATCCCAGCCTCTGATAAGTAATTCCTAAACTCTCCTAAGAGGTACTCGCCACCACGATCAGATCGTAGTGTTTTGATACATTTACCATGACGCTTCTCCACATCAGCCTTGTACTCTTTGAATTTATCAAAGCACTCAGACTTGCGGCGCATCAAATAAATATACCCATATCTCGAAAAATCGTCTATAAATGAGACAAAATATTCGAAACCACCTCTTGCCTGGATAGTCATAGGACCACACAAATCAGAATGAACCAATTCCAACACTTCTTTGGCTCTATACCCCTTGGCTTTAAAAGGCCTCTTGGTCATTTTTCCTTCCAAGCAGGACTCGCAGGTCGGATAGTTTTCCACTTCCAATGAACTCAAAGGTCCATCGGCTATCAACCTTTGAATCCTACTCAAGTTAATGTGACCTAGTCTTAGATGCCAAAGATATGTTTGGTTCATTTTAGAAGGTTCTTTTCTCTTATTTGAGTTAGAAGATGTATTATTAATTTCCAGTTGTTGCATCGTAGGAGTTATTGGATTAAGAGTATATAAATTGCCAACCAACGTACCAGAACAGACAATAACCCTATTTTTCTTGACAACCACTTTGCCATCAAAAGAAACAGAATATCCATCCAAAAATAACTTAGAAACCGAAATCAAGTTCTTTCTAAAAGAAGGTACGTAAAGACAATTCCTCAAAACCAAAGTCTTGTTCCTATCAAAAGATAAATAAACATCTCCCACTGCAACTGCCGCCACTTTCGTAGCGTTGCCCATGTAGATGGTAATCTCGCCCTCACTAAGTCGCCTGGTTTCCTGGAACCCCTGCAAAGAATTGCAGACATGATCAGTGGCTCCCGTATCTACACACCAGGTACCGGTAGATAACACCGCTAAACATGTTTCAGTAATTAGTGAGTAAGATTTACCTTCTTTGTTCTCCTTTTTCTTGGGACAATCTACCTTCCAATGTCCAGGCTGCTTGCATGAGAAGCACTTGCCCTTCGGCTTTTTCACGCCACCTTGTGGCCCAGCCTTTTGAGGTCCATTCGCTTTGTTTGCCGAAGGATTCTGTTTCTTTTTCTTCTTTCCACCTTTCGGCTTAGAATTAGAAACATTTTCAGCAACGTAAGCTTGAGCACTTTGACGAAATAGTCCTTCTGCCGATTTGAGTTCTGTCAGAAGTTCCGCCAAGGAATACATCCTTTTGTTCATATTATAATTAAGGCGGAACTGCTCAAAACTCTTAGGCAGTGTTTGGAGCACGATATCGACCTGGGTTTCCCCATCGATTTCAGCTCCAAGGACTTCCATCTCATTCAAATGAGCCATCATCTTAAGGACGTGATCACTCACAGGTGTCCCTTCAGACATGGTGGTCGTCATTAAGTTTCTCATTGCCTCCTGTCTGGCAGCCCGACTCTGGTGTCCGAAGAGTTCTCTAAGATTGTGCATCATATCATAGGCAGTGGGCATGGCCTGATGCTGATGTTGCAGTACATTTGACATGGAAGCCAAAATGTAACACCGCGCCATCTCATCTGCCTTAACCCACTTTCTATAATGCGCTTTCTCCTCTTCAGTAGAGTTTTCATCAGGCATGTCAGGACAGTGCTCATGGAGTACAAACTTGTACTCCTCAGCAGTTAGGACAATATCCAGGTTTCTTTTCCAGTCAATATAATTAGGACCAGTAAGTTTGTTTTCTTTGAGTATAACAGCAAGTGGATTGAAAGACATAATGAAATCCTGAGAATCATATAAATAAATAAATAAATACACAGGTCATAACATATAGAATTTAAAGCCTATATTGTTCCCTCAAACAATATAATTAAATTCACCAACACCTCAAAAACACCGTGAACTTCGCATGCCACGATAGTGTGGACGTATGCTAATTCAAACATTTGTAAGAGGAGGTTTTACCCATTAATTTCATTATCTTGTCAAACAAAATAAAATTAATAGTTGGTTTAGCTTCAGCCATGCAAACAACAGCACTTACTCCGATGGGAAGGATACTATCATATGCACCTAAGTGTGTACCATTTCTTAATACTAAGTCCATTATCTAGGATTGTATCTCTTCAGATGGAGAAGATCATACGCTCCTAAATAATTTTCTATAATTATCCTTAGAGGAAGTTTGATCCAGTGATCCGCAATCAAACTCATCCGATGTGGAAGAAGGCACTCAAAGCCAACGTGTAAGTTTAAATGCATCACTTACAAACCAGTAATGGAGGCTATGGGATTTATTCAAAATAAATCCCTCTCCCACTTAGTTATTTAAATGAGGGATTTTAGCATGCAATAACATATAACATTCAAAAGCATGCTTGATAAAACAACAAACAAATAGAAAGGCAATAAATACGGAATAATATAAATCCAACTATTATGGCCACTTCGATTGAATGTTTGCCTGCTAAACGGGGATCGACCTGCCCGGTCAGGTCGCGGGGATCGACCTGCCCGGTCAGGTCGCGGGGTGCGGGGCAGCGCCCCGTTAGAAAAAATTAGGGTTTAAAACCGTAATCAGCACCAACATCCAGCGAACAGAATCAGCGCCAAATCCAGCGATTGTTGCGCAAATCCAGCAGGTTGTTGCACAGAATCAGCGCCAATCTACTGATCTGATCGATCAGCCCCATCGAGCAATCTGTTCCAGCGCCTAGCAATCTTGATCGAACAGCCCCTTCGAACGCCAATCCTAGTTCGAATAGAAGTCTCGATCGAACAGGAATCCTATACAGAATCTAGTTCGAACATCTACCAATCCTATACAGAATCTAGTTCGAACATCTACCAAACCCTATACAGAATCTAGTACGATCAGAATACACCATATGAGATCGAACAAAATTACATCGAGAACAAATCAAGAATATGTAAAACCTAACACGACAAACCGCCGTGTTTTTACTATTACAATCATGCAACCAACCCAAAATAAAAACCTCGACAGGTCCGAGGGTTTAGATCATACATTAAACATACATACAGACCATAATAGTTGGATATATAGGTAACCTGCAAAACCGAGTTATCCTATGCAATCCTACTATCATACAATCTGAATATAAAACGTATGAAAAAGCATAAGATCGTAATATATAACCGATCCAATTACATAGAACCAGAAACCGTGGCTCTGATACCAATTGTTGGAACCGACGGATCGCCGGCCCTATGCTATCGGAATCGGGATCCAAAGATAAATCGCAGCGGAAAGAAATCATACCCTTGTAGACCTCTTGATCTTCTGATGTATTCCTCTGAGCCCTTCTCGAACGTTGCGTGGCCAACGATCCTTCGAGAAAAATCAGTTCCGCTCTCTCTCACTTATCACGTGTTTTCTGTGATCTGTGTTCTGTGTTATGAGAGGCGCTGATGAAAGGAGCTATATATAGGCTACACCAGGGACCTAGAGGAGGAATTGGGTTGGGCCTCCTGATGGGCTTTAGTATCCTGCGTTCGGCCCGAACACATAACTGAAGCCCATCAATAATAATTCAGTCCACTAGAGAATTATTATTGAACTACCATCCCAATCCCATATTTAATATGGGCTCCTTATTATGTGTACATTTATTTCCCCGTGTTTAAGATATCGAATGTCCGTAAATTAAATAAGTTACTGACAACTTAAATAATTTACATCTAATTCCAAGAGTAGTACCACTCATCCTTATTATCATGTCGGATTAAATCCACCTGCAGGGTTTACATGATAATCCTTATGAGCTCCTCAAGGGGACATTATCATCCTAAATAATTAGGACACGGATTCCTTCTATAATCAACAGAACACCATATAAACAATGCTATCTCCCAACTCACCGAGTTTATTGATTTATGAATAAATCTCACCCATTGGCAAATTAAAGAAATAAACATTGAGCATACGTGCCCGTTATTATATAGGGATTAAGAAGATGTACATCCATAATAACAGAGGTCTTGTTCTATTATATAGTCAGTATAAAACGAACAACCTCAAATGGTCCTGCTCAATACACACAAAGTGTACTAGTGTAGTTTTATAGTCAAGACAGACTAATACCAAACTACACTACAACCATTCCGATGATTTGTCCAAATCCATCTTGGTTGTGAGCTACTATTTATAATTTATAAGAAACTGATAACATGATCTTCTGTGTGGCACCACACACCAAGTTATCTATAATATAAATTAATTGGACATTGCATAAACATATATAACAAATATAAAATGCAAACATATGACCAATGTGATTCTCATTCCATAAACGATGTTCATACAAAAAACTAGGCTTATAGTATACATCCTAACAGTCTTTGCCAAAATCTAGATGTAAATCATGGATCTCTATCAGAAATGATAGATACTGGTACCCCATGTAGTTTGAAAATTTCCTCGAGATAAATCTGAGCTAGCTTGTCCATTCCGTATGTCATTTTGACTGGTAAGAAATGAGCGGACTTAGTCAGCCTGTCCACAATCACCCAGATGGCGTGGTTTCCGTGTTTAGTTCTCGGCAATCTGATAACAAAATCCATAGCGACATGTTCCCATTTCCATTCGGGTATTTCCAATAGAGTCAGAAGTCCCGCCGATCGTTGGTGTTCGACCTTCACTTGTTGACATGTCAAACATTGTTTTACAAACAATCCGATGCTAGACTTCATGTTATTCCACCAGAAGTTTTTCTTCAAGTCTTTGTACATTTTTGTACCTTCGGGATGTGCTGATAGAGACGAGCAGCGAGCTTCTTCTAAGATCTCCTTTCGTAATTCCTTGTCCTCTGGTACGCATAGTCTACCCTTAAAAGTTAAAGCTCCATCTGGTGCCAGGATAAATCCTTCTTCCTTTCCAGTATCCATGCGAGTTTTTTTTTTCAGGAACTCATCCTTTCCTTGAGCTTCGATTATACGTTCGCGAAGTTTGGGTTTCAGAAACAGTGTTGAGAATGTAGCCTAGGTGCTATTTGGTGGTGTGACTATTTCCAAGTTTAGCTTCGCCATATCTTTGATTAGTGAATCTTGAATTGTAATCATTCTAGCTATAGATCTCTTTCCTTTTCTGCTTAGTGCATCAGCTACCACATTTGCTTTTCCTGGATGATATTGAATCATACAATCGTAATCTTTGACCAACTCTAACCATCTTCCTTGCCTCATATTAAGTTCCTTTTGTTTGAAGAAGTACTTCAAGCTTTTATGATCGGTGTAGATTTCACAACGTCCGCCATAGAGGTAATGTCTCCATATCTTGAGTGCATGAACGACTGCGGCTAATTCCAGATCATGTGTCGGATAGTTCTGCTCACGGGGCTTCAATTGTCTTGATGCGTAGGCCACTACTTTTCCTTCTTGCATTAGAACACAACCTAAACCTTGTTTAGAAGCGTCGCTGTAAATCACAAAGTCCTTCGTTGCGTCTGGAATGGTCAGAACTGGTGCCTCCATCAATCTTTGCTTTAATTCTTGGAAACTACGTTCACATTGTTCTGTCCACTGATACTTTACACTCTTTCGAGTTAAGCGAGTCATTGGAATAACAATCTTCGAAAATCCTTGGATGAATCTGCGGTAGTATCCAGCTAATCCCAGAAAACTTTGTACTTTATTAACATTTGTCGGTGCTTTCCAGTTGCTGACGGCTGTTACTTTTTCTGGATCCACCTCAATCCCCTTTGAAGTTATTATATGTCCAAGGAAGGCCACTTTCTCCAACCAAAATTCATATTTCTTGAATTTAATGTAGAGTTTCTCCTGACACAAGGTTTCTAATACAATCCCGAGATGTTGTTCATGCTGAAGTTTGTCACGAGAATAAACTAGAATGTCATCTATGAAGACTATGACAAAGCGATCGAGATAAGGATGAAAAACACGTTTCATCAAATCCATGAAGACGGCGGGTGCATTGCTGAGTTCGAAAGGCATGACCACGAATTCATAGTGTCCGTATCTCATTTTGAAAGCCATTTTCGGTACATCTACCTCTTTTACTTTGACTTGATGGTATCCCAATCTGAGGTCAATCTTTGAAAATACACTGGTACCCCTTAGTTGATCGAAAAGATCTTCAATTCTGGGCAGAGGATACTTATTCTTGATGGTACGTTTGTTAAGCTCCCTATAGTCAATACACATCCGAAAACTTCCATCCTTCTTTTTCACGAACAGCACTGGAGCTCCCCAAGGTGACACGCTCGGTCGGATGAAACCCTTATCTAAAAGTTCTTGGAGTTGGATCTTTAGGTCCTATAACTCCTTTGGCGCTATTCTATATGGTATTTTTGACACTAGAGTAGAATCTGGAATGAGGTCGATCTCGAAAGCAATCTGCCGATCCGGTGGAGGTCCTGGTAAATCGTCTGGAAAAACATCAGCGTACTCCCTTACGATAGGTACTTCCTCAATAAGGTTCGTCTCTCGTTCAGGACTCATGACATTCACCATCCAAGCCTTACATTCGTCATTCTTGAGAATTTTGATCGTTTTCATTGCTGATATAACTTTCGGGTTGCTTTCGACCAGAGTCCCGGAAAACGTGAATTCTTCGCCATCTGAGGTTTGTAGAGTAATCTCTTTTGCACGACATCTAATCACCGCATGATTGGTCTTTAACCAATCCATTCCTAGAATGACATCAAAATCTCTCATATCCAGTGCATGTAGATTGGCGAGCAGGATTCTGTTTCCAAAGGTGATCCCTAGACCTCGGTATGAATGTTTTGTTTTTATCACCTTTCCAGAGGGAATGCTAACGTCTAAGGTTTCAACGACTATCCTACCGTTCTCATGCTTTACCAGATCACAGAACTTGGTAGATATAAAGGAATGACATGCTCCAGTATCGAACAAAATCAAAGCAGATACACTATACACTGACAACATACCTGTCATTGTTTCTGGTCCTTCAGCCGCCTCTGTTCTAGTGAGAGCGAATGCTCTTGTTGGTCCGGTCCCGAATCTGGATCTTGGTACAATATTTGTTCTTTTAGGCTTCGAGCAAGAGTTTGCTTTATGGCCCGGTTCTCTACAATTGAAGCAATTTGGGCAAGAGCTCGCGATATGGCCTGGTCTTCCACATTTGTAACAAGTCGGAGGCGTCTTCATGCAAGGTCCTACATGAATCCTTCCACAGTTATAACAGGCGTTTCTTGGGTTAGGGTTTTGAAGGAGAGAAACACTATTCGGTGATTGCGGTCAATTCTAAGTAAAGTTCCGATTAGGACCCGTCCACTTTCACTTTCCAAGTCTCGTTTCTACCTTCCTAGGAGGCGCGGTATCTAAGTATAATCTTGAGGAGATCTCCTAAGCTCGTTCTACAACCACTGAGTATGACGTTATGCCTTGCCCAGTAAGTATGGAGCTAATCTCAGGACGAAGGCCTCTCTCAAATTGCCGTGCTTTTTTAATATCAAAATCTACTAGGTGAGGTGCATATCTGCTCAACTGGTTAAAACTCCTTTCGTACTCTCCTACAGGCGAAGTCCCCTATCATAGATGCAAAAACTCAGTTTCTTTTTGGTCTTTGTATGATTGCGGCCTGAAACTTTGAGTAACTCTTTCTTTATGGTCTCAGTTCTTCCACTTGCTCCCGCGTCAGAGTTCTGGCGTGTGATTCCCACCAGTGACTGGCTTCTTCTACAAGTTGAAAGATAGCGCAAGAGACTTTCTATGTTTCAGTACACGACAGATATCTGAACAAGCGATCTAACACCCTCAACCATTCTTCTACTTCGGCTGGACCTCCTTTCCCTGAGAAGGTCGAAGGGTTAAAATGTCGAAACTGTTCTACCACTTAATTGACATCACTTCTATTAGATGTCCCTGGAGCTGCTTGAGTTGTATGGAAATGTTGAGCTAGACCCCACATTACTGATAAGAGATCTTCCATAGTGTTGTTCGTGTTCGTTGATGGTAGATCCGCCATTGGTGCTGGACTCTTTCTGGGTCTTCCACGGGACATATATATCTAGTAAGAAACATGGTACAAACGTAACACACAAGGCACCAAGTAGAAGTCTTCGAGGAATATGATAAATTCCATACATTCACTGTAGAGGAAGAAAGGTGTAACACTCCCAAACTTTACTAATTCGAAATACTTTTAAGAAACACATGTATGAGAATGTTAGATGCTTGACTTAACTTGAAAACGCAGCCAGCCATTAAAGAAGGTCCCCAATATTTAATTTTTGCAAGAGAACTTCATAATACTTGAAAGGAACTTTGTCGATTGAAATATATCATCATTTATACATGGAATCCAAAATATCTATTTACAACAAAAGACCCTCAACGGTTTAATTGTCCAAAACATAAGTAACTGAACATAAGCTTCAAAAGTTCATCTTGAGCATGGCATATGAACAAACTGACTGGCCATTTAGGAGACCAATTATCACTGCACATCATTACCTGCATTACAAAACTTTTTAATGAGCAATAAGCTCAGTAAGTTGAAACTTTGCACACAACCACGTATAATGAATCATATCATGCAATATGCTTTTCCATACTCATTTATTCTGAAAACATTCTTGTAGGGTACCTGGAAGGCTGGTACTCAATCAATATCAGTAGGCCGTACAAGCGTTTCATTAAGATTGGCCAATCATCATATCATGATATCTACTCTCTGTTAGTTAAGCACTATCATTAGTACTCAACCAACATCAGCAGACCGTACACATTGTGTCTACTCTCCGATAGCTCAACTATCATCTGTAGACCGTATAGTCATGTTGCCTACTCTCAATCAATCAAGTACCATACTTCCTCTTTCAAAACATCTTTTATATGCATCATGTATCACGTTAATCTCACATACCATTCAATCGTAGACATAGAACAATCATTCACATATCATTTAAATTACATGAATATCAATTAGTTCTTACAATGCAGCAAATAAAAGCTTCAACTTACCTCGAATCCAAAGCAAGTACAATAGTGGAAGTGTTTGGCCCTTGGGGAAGATACGATGTACTTATAAACCTAAAAAGATCAAGCATGCATATACATACCTTTAAATGCTCATTCAATGAAGAGACACTATCATTCAATTAAACACATCAAAACCTATAATTCATCTTAATATCATTCCTTAATTCAATAAATTAAGAACACTAATAGGGCAGCCCCTAACTTTGCAATAATAAAACTCACATGAACCGAACTAATTATGTTCTTGCATAACTTAACCTAAATAACCACTTGAGTTACCTATCCTCTAATTCTTCAAGCATACTTCCAATCATTATAACAATATCCAGCATCAATAGAATCAGCCACAACTTATCAGATTCACAAGTTTAATTAAACTACTTCAATTAACTTAGTTATCTTCAATTCATCTTCATAATACTACATATAAAATCAGATCATGTAATCATCATATGAACATAATTTTAAGCATAAAACACAGAGATAGGATCAGACCTAGCAATTAAGCTCAAGGATGCAACGTTTTCACCAAAAGAGTCACCAACTAGCTTCAATTCATCTCATATGCAACCTCCATGATAAATTTCAGTTTTTTGTGTGGTATTTGGGGTTCTAAGGTTGAAGAAAGGAAGAGGAGAAGAGGCTGGTCGTTTTTGAGTCTCATGTGAACAAAAGAAAGCATAAAATGAGCATAAAATGACATTTCCTACCATATTTGACCATGCTAAAGGCAACCACTTGCTTTGTCCTAATTGGCTGAACTAGTATAGGTGTTAAATGTGTCCTATGCCACGTTTTTAGCCTTAGGAAAATGTTAGTGTTGAAGGAAAGATCAAAATAATCTAGTGCAACACATTCAAAGTGCTTTTGGTGCACCCTAGTCAACTAACCAATCAAATTGCAGCATTTTACTTACTTTAGAATTATAAATAAATGAAATGAAATTCACAAATTAGAAGTGTAATCAAGTTAATCTAGGAATGTCATTTTTGAGATATTATGCATTTAGCGTATTTATAACCGTTTTCAGCACATCTATCTTCTCTTCCCAAGCCAAACCTTTCCACTGTAAAAGAAGAAGCACTAAACAGAGTATATTAGACTATAGAGTTGGAATGCCATAATGATATCATGCATAGATAAAGTAATCATGACTAATTAGATCATAAAATAGGCAGACTTGAGAATTCAGCGCATTTCGTGATAAGATGCTTAGATAGATTGAAAGCTAATGAATGCATTTCGATGTAAGATGCATGTGATTAGAGAATTGGGCGTTACAATCCTCCCCCTTTATAAAATTTCATCCTCGAAATTGGGCTTACTGAAAAGTTCTGGATGCTTGTTTTGCATTTCTTGCTCTCTCTCCCACGTTGCTTCTTCCATCGTGTGATTTCTCCACAAAACTTTAACAAGTGAGATCTTTTTGTTTCTCAACTCTTTTTCCTTTCGATCGAGAATTTGTACTGGTTTTTCTTCGTAAGTGAGGTCAGAGGTTAACTGCAACTCCTTATAGCTCAAAACATGAGATGGATTCGAAATATATTTTCTCAACATAGATACGTGGAATACATCATGGGCAGCAGATAATGATGGAGGTAAGGCGACTCTGTAAGCTCTATCACCCACTCTTTCAAGAATTTCAAACGGACCAATGTACCTTGGGCTTAGTTTTCCCTTTTTACCAAACCTCATAATCCCTTTCAATGGTGCCACTTTCAAGAATACAAGATCATCAATGGAAAAGTCTAAATCCTTTATTCGTTTATCTGCATAACTTTTCTGTCTACTCTGTGCAGTTTTCATCCTTTGTCGTATCTTCTCTACTAATTTTGCAGTTTGTTGCACCATCTCTGGACCAAGCAAACTTCGTTCCCCTACCTCATCCCAGTGTACTGGAGATCTACACTTCCTTCCATATAGTGCTTCATAAGGTGCCATGCCAATTCTAGCTTGGTAACTGTTGTTGTAAGTGAACTCTACCAATGGAAGTTTTGAATCCCAACTTCCCTCAAAGTCTAGAATGCAAGCTCTCAGCATATCCTCCAATATTTGAATTACTCTTTCCGACTGTCCATCAGTTTGTGGATAAAACGCTATACTGAATGTAAGCTTAGTACCCATTGCACTATGCAAACTCTTTCAAAATGTAGATGTGAATTTGGGATCCCTATCTGAAACTATAGAAACAGGTATCCCATGTAATCTGACTATCTTCCTGATATAGATTTCAGCATATTGATTCATGTTGTATGTAGACTTTACGGTAAGAAAATGAGCTGATTTTGTTAGTCTGTTAACAACCACCCAGATTGAGTTATACCATTTTTGAGTTCTTGGTAATCCAAGCACAAAGTCCATTGTGATATGCTCCCATTTCCATTCAGGTATGAGCAATGGTTGCAATAAACCTGCTGGTCTTTGATGCTCAATTTTAACCTGTTGACAAGTTAGGCATTCTGCTACAAATTTGGCGACATCCTTCTTCATGTTAGGCCACCAGTAGTGTAGTTGTAAATCTTTATACATCTTAGTACTACCTGGATGTACTGAGTAGGGAGTGGCATGAGCTTCTTTCAAAATGTCCTCTTTTATGGACCTATCCAATGGAACACATAGACGCCCTTTATAATGAATGACCCCATCACCATTAACAGAAAATTCTAACCTTTTGTCTGTATCAACTTCTCTTTTCAATTTGCATAGATAGTCATCTATCTTCTGACCCTCCTTGATTCTATCTTGAAGAACCGGTTTCAATGTTAAGGTCAATAGTGAGCAAACCTTACTTTTCGGCACGATTTCAAGCTCTAATTTCTACAAATCAAGTAGTATAGGCTTCTGTATAGCGAAAAGAGAGGATGAAGATTTTCGACTCAAGGCATCTGCAACAACATTAGCTTTTCCTGGATGATAGTTGATCACGCAATCATAATCCTTTACAAGTTCTAGCCACCTTCGTTGCCTCATGTTTAGTTCTTTCTGTGTAAAGAAGTACTTCAAACTCTTATGATCTGTATATATCTCACATTTCTCACCATATAAGTAGTGTCTCCAAATCTTCAAGGTAAAAACAACAGCAGCAAGTTACAAGTCATGAGTTGGGTAGTTCTTCTCATATTCTTTCAATTGCCTTGAAGCATATGCAATCACCTTTCCATTCTGTATTAAAACACAACCCAGACCATTCTTTGAAGCATCACTGTATACTACAAATCCTCCAGTAGTAGATGGAATGGCAAGAATAGGAGCTGTGGTCAACTTATGTTTCAGCTCTTGAAAACTGTTTTCACAAGCATCGGTCCACTGAAATTTCACATTCTTCCTTGTTAATGTTATCAAGGGTGTAGCTATCTTTGAAAATCCTTGCACAAATCTTCTATAATAGCCTGCTAGCCCCAAGAAACTCCTAACTTCCGACACACTAGTTGGCGTTAGCCACTTAGTGATGGCCTCTATCTTTGCTGGATCAACAGTAATCCCATCCTTAGAAACCACATGTCCTAGGAACACCACTTTTTCAATCCAAAATTCACACTTCTTAAATTTGGCAAATAACTGTTTCTCCTTCAGTATTTGTAACACCACTCTCAAGTGTTCTCTATGTTCTTCCTTATCACGGGAGTAGATTAGAATGTCATCAATGAAGACAATCACAAATTTATCAAGATATTCTTGGAATACACGATTCATTAGATCCATAAAAGCTGCCGGAGCATTCGTCAAACCAAATGGCATCACAAGAAATTCATAATGTCCGTACCTGGTCCTTATTGCGGTCTTGGAAATGTCATCTTCCCTTATCTTCAATTGATGGTATCCAGAACGCAAATCAATCTTGGAAAATATTGAGGCTCCCTGAAGTTGATCAAACAAATCATCTATTCTTGGAAGTGGATATTTGTTCTTGATTGTGACTTTGTTCAACTCTCTATAATCAATACACAATCGTAGAGTACCTTCCTTCTTTTTCACAAATAACACCGGTGCACCCCATGTGGAATAACTTGGGCGAATGAAACCTTTGTTTAGCAAATCTTGTAGCTGAATCTTTAACTCTTTTAACTCTAATGGTGTCATTCGATATGGCTGTTTTGATATAGGTGTAGTTCCCAGTACAACATCAATAACAAACTCAATCTCATGATCTGGTGGTAATCCAGGCAAATCATTTGGGAATACTTCAAGATAATCACGAACTATCTCTACATCTTCTGGCTTCAATTGCGATTCTACTGATACATCCATAGTACTCACCAAGTACCCAGTACAACCCTTGTTTAACATCTTTTGAGCTTTCAAAGCAGTGATAATGGGTATGCAATATGTAGAAGACTTACCAATAAACACAAACTGTTCTTCTCCAGATGGTTGGAAAATAACCATTTTCTTATTGCAATCAATAGTAGCATGATACCTTGTAAGCCAATCCATACCCAGAATAACATCGAAGTGTGGTATAGGTAGAACAATAAGGTTTGCATGAAGTATATTAACACCGATTTGGATAGTACTACCTCTTAATAGTTTGTTGGTCTCTAGTTCTTTCCCAGATGGAATCAACACACTGTACCTTTCTTTTAAAGTCTCCGGTGAAATGCCCAATTTTCTTACAAATGCATTTGATGCAAATGAATGTGTAGATCCTGAATCTATCAATGCAACTGCGGGAATTCCACAAACGAAAATAGTACCTGAAACTACAGAGGGGTCTACGTCCGCCTGTTGTTGATTCATTGCGAACATCCTGCCTTGAACTCTTCTCTATGGTTTAGTACAATATTTTGCAATGTGTCCAGTCTCATGATAATTGAAGCAACGACCCGTACCTTTAAAGCACTGACCAAAATGGTTCTTCCCACAATTTGCACATTTAGGTATCTCAGCAGCATTAGATGTCTGCCCTACTTTTTGACGTTTTTCATTTTCTTGCCCTGGCTTTTGCTCTACATTCCTCCACTGATTTGTATTTCTTTGAGTGAATACTTGTCTTCTTTGTTGTCTAGATTTGTCAATCTCTTTCTCATCAAGGTCTGCCATCAAAGCCTTATCCACTATTTCTCTGAACTCAGTAGCTGAAGACATTCGAACATCTCTTCTTATTTCTGGATTAAGGCCTCTGAGAAAGTGGTCAATCTTCTCATTATTATCTCTAGCAATGTATGACACATATTTGCAGCTAGCTTCAAACTTGCGAACATATTCACACACAGACATTCCTCCTTGTCTCAACTCCAAAAACTCTTTTACCTTAAGTGATCGTGCATCTCTGGTAAAATATTTGTCAAAGAAAATGGTTTTGAATCTTTCCCATGTCAACTCTTCCATATTGATAGCAAGTTTAGCTCCTTCCCACCAGGTTCTAGCATCCTTCTTTAATAGAAAAATTGCACAAATCACTTTCTCTCCATCATCAATATGCATGTAGTCAAAGATAATTTCCAATGATTTCACCCATTCTTCTGCCACTAAAGGATCAAGTCCGCCATCAAAATCAGAGGGGTTCATCTTCCGGAATCTTTCATAAACAGTTGGTACAATATTTGGTCTATTTGGTGGTGGAGGTTGATGGTTTAGTTCCTGTGCTCTTTTTTGCATATCCAACAGTTGTTGTATCTGTTCACCATGTGTTCTAGTTTGTTGCTGAATCAAATCGGTCAAGTTATCAACAAGATGACTAGACTCATTGTCTGTTCTTCCCTTTCTTTTCGATGCCATGTTTCTTATGCAATGCCCAATCTCTTATGATATATATGTAAAACAATGAATGTTTAATGATGCAGACATAAAGCATGATCAACATACATGATATATGCAATACAATACTCATCATGAATAAGCAAATAAATAGAAACCGAGTCTCCCAGGCCGCCGAGTACGTTCATATGCCATTCTTTTATCTTTATGGACAATTAAACTATTGCTTTGATACCAAACTGTAACACTCCCAAACTTTACTAATTCGAAATACTTTTAAGAAACACATGTATGAGAATGTTAGATGCTTGACTTAACTTGAAAACGCAGCCAGCCATTAAAGAAGGTCCCCAATATTTAATTTTTGCAAGAGAACTTCATAATACTTGAAAGGAACTTTGTCGATTGAAATATATCATCGTTTATACATGGAATCCAAAATATCTATTTACAACAAAAGACCCTCAACGGTTTAATTGTCCAAAAGATAAGTAACTGAACATAAGCTTCAAAAGTTCATCTCGAGCATGGCATATGAACAAACTGACTGGCCATTTAGGAGACCAATTATCACTGCACATCATTACCTGCATTACAAAACTTTTTAATGAGCAATAAGCTCAGTAAGTTGAAACTTTGCACACAACCACGTATAATGAATCATATCATGCAATATGCTTTTCCATACTCATTTATTCTGAAAACATTCTTGTAGGGTACCTGGAAGGCTGGTACTCAATCAATATCAGTAGGCCGTACAAGCGTTTCATTAAGATTGGCCAATCATCATATCATGATATCTACTCTCTGTTAGTTAAGCACTATCATTAGTACTCAACCAACATCAGCAGACCGTACACATTGTGTCTACTCTCCGATAGCTCAACTATCATCTGTAGACCGTATAGTCATGTTGCCTACTCTCAATCAATCAAGTACCATACTTCCTCTTTCAAAACATCTTTTATATGCATCATGTATAACGTTAATCTCACATACCATTCAATCGTAGACATAGAACAATCATTCACATATCATTCAAATTACATGAATATCAATTAGTTCTTGCAATGCAGCAAATAAAAGCTTCAACTTCCCTCGAATCCAAAGCAAGTACAATAGTGGAAGTGTTTGGCCCTTAGGGAAGATACGATGTGCTTATAAACCTAAAAAGATCAAGCATGCATATACATACCTTTAAATGCTCATTCAATGAAGAGACACTATCATACAATTAAACACATCAAAACCTATAATTCATCTTAATATCATTCCTTAATTCAATAAATTAAGAACACTAATAGGGCAGCCCCTAACTTTGCAATAATAAAACTCACATGAACCGAACTAATTATGTTCTTGCATAACTTAACCTAAATAACCACTTGAGTTACCTATCCTCTAATTCTTCAAGCATACTTCCAATCATTATAACAATATCCAGCATCAATAGAATCAGCCACAACTTATCAGATTCACAAGTTTAATTAAACTACTTCAACTAACTTAGTTATCTTCAATTCATCTTCATAATACTACATATAAAATCAGATCATGTAATCATCATATGAACATAATTTTAAGCATAAAACACAGAGATAGGATCAGACCTAGCAATTAAGCTCAAGGATGCAACGTTTTCACCAAAAGAGTCACCAACTAGCTTCAATTCATCTCATATGCAACCTCCATGATAAATTTCAGTTTTTTGTGTGGTATTTGGGGTTCTAAGGTTGAAGAAAGGAAGAGGAGAAGAGGCTGGTCGTTTTTGAGTCTCATGTGAACAAAAGAAAGCATAAAATGAGCATAAAATGACATTTCCTACCATATTTGACCATGCTAAAGGCAACCACTTGCTTTGTCCTAATTGGCTGAACTAGTATAGGTGTTAAATGTGTCCTATGCCACGTTTTTAGCCTTAGGAAAAGGTTAGTGTTGAAGGAAAGATCAAAATAATCTAGTGCAACACATTCAAAGTGCTTTTGGTGCACCCTAGTCAACTAACCAATCAAATTGCAGCATTTTACTTACTTTAGAATTATAAATAAATGAAATGAAATTCACAAATTAGAAGTGTAATCAAGTTAATCTAGGAATGTCGTTTTTGAGATATTATGCATTTAGCGTATTTATAACCGTTTTCAGCACATCTATCTTCTCTTCCCAAGCCAAACCTTTCCACTGTAAAAGAAGAAGCACTAAACAGAGTATATTAGACTATAGAGTTGGAATGCCATAATGATATCATGCATAGATAAAGTAATCATGACTAATTAGATCATAAAATAGGCATACTTGAGAATTCAGCGCATTTCGTGATAAGATGCTTAGATAGATTGAATGCTCATGAATGCATTTCGATGTAAGATGCATGTGATTAGAGAATTGGGCGTTACAAAAGGAATTAAAAACATCATTGGAAAACGAAGAAAAGGAAGACATGTGAGTTGTAGAAATAAGATAAAGGTAGATAACAACATAAGAGATAGATATAAAAGTAGTCCAAAACCATACAACAAAGTTAAAAACTAAAAGTGTTACGGCGCAATCTTACATTATCACAACAAACATGGTTCAAATGCTTCGAATAGAACAGATGGGAAGGAAAGGAAAGGAAGCTAGATTAGCTATACAACAATCCCCGCGGCTCCGGCAGTTGGGGGCGGTGGGGGTGGCCCCCTAAATTGATGATGTGGAGAGCTCGACACTTCTTCCAATCTTCTTCTGGTTCTTCCTCTTCTTCGCTGCTTGGAGGGTCGAATGGTCTTGATGGGGGCATCGTTGGTTGTCCTTCACGTACCCACGTATCCAGTAGTGTATCGATAAAGTGAGTAAAGGAGATAATTAGCCGTCCTGTCCAAATGTCGTAAACTACCTCATTCTGATGTACTCTGCGGGCAACTTCAGTCCACTCTCCCGGTAGCATATCTATCACATGCTCGCTAGCATTGGTCTCGAAAATTCCTCCACGAGTCATCCTCTAGAGAGTAATCAGGCGTGCTAAGAACATACCAACTGACTCTCCTGGCTCCATCCTGGCCTCATAGAATGCCATCCAAACTTGGACTGGAATTGCTCGTCCACCTATGCTTTTAATGGTTGTAAGTTTTGTTCTTGCCCTCTGTGTCGTCACAACGTAACTACCCGACTATACGTAAGTAATTTAAAAGGAAAGAATAAAATAGAAACTCCCAACTACGTCACACAAACATAAGTATAAACACAACATAAACAAACAATACTCATAACATCCAATCTTAGGGAGGAAGAGCTGTGCGGAGAGAGAGAGGTACTTGTCCCTATCTTCAAAACATACGGAAAAACAAAATAAAAAGAAATGAACAAGGTCTTAAAGGGCAGGACCTTGCTCTGATACCATAATTGTCACACCCCAAAAACTTAACGTAGATTACTATAAATATTGAACAAAAGTAAAAAAAAAATTTTAAAATTATCAGAGTATCCCCAACAGGCGTGCAGGAAAGAAGAAATGAGAGAAAAATGAGGGAGAAATGAAGCAGAAATATCAAACTATATAAGTTAAAAGTTTTTAGCAGCGGAGGGTATATATATATATATATGTTTTAACAAAAGGGAAACGTAAATGTTGTTCCAAAATAGTTCAAAATAAACATCTTTACAAAACATCACTAATAGACAGGACACATCTCTCCCTTCATCTCCTCCCACTAAAGTCATCACCTGTATCGAACACATAAGCGGGGTGAGTGCATATAAATACACCCCGTGGAGATAAATCCGTAAACTAACACAAAACCTTAAATCAGATAACAGTTAAACACAGCAAGTACAATGCATAACACATATATGACATGGGCATAGGTATATCCCGCCTTACCCCACCACCTTATCCACCGGGTGATTATTTGGTAAGGGGGACTTTACTAATCCTCCATTTTCCTGTTAGCACTTAATCCCAACCTGTCTTCTCAAAGACCATGCATCATGAACACATATCCTTATCATTTCCGAAACAACACATTTATATCACAACATGTAAGTCAAGGTACATAAACACAAACATGTACAATATTAATAGCATGCTGATATCATCAATTCTCATCTCATGCTCATAATCTCATATCATAAATCATATAACATCCATCATCATATCATGGCTTATAGAAAATCCTAGCATGCGAGTATATAATATAACATGTAAATTTTAATATTAATTCAGAAGTTACCTCCACCCCAGCCTGGGCGGTGCGAATTTCACGTTCTTATCCTTTTAGTTCTGAGATATGTTCGGAGCATTTGGGCCTACAAACATACAACGTAAATTATAAGGTTATTTAGATTAATTAAGCATTTATAATTAAATTCTCGAAATAAAGAAAGCGGAAAGAAAACCAACTAGGTCAAGAGAGATAGAGAATTCAATAAGGAAGCTTTAGAAATGAGAATGGGTTAAAACGGGTAAGAAACGAAGTCGAATGAAACATATTAGGGTTTTGGGGTAAAACTGTAATTACATAGAAGTTTTGGGATCAAAGAGTAGTTTTAGGAAATTTGGGGGTCGAAATGTAAAATCAGAAAGTCTTGGGGGTGAAAATCGATGACTTGAGAAGTTCTTAGGTGAAAAAAAATAATTTCCAGAAGTTTTAGGACTAAACTGCACAAAACAAAAGATGGGGGACCAAAATGAGAATAAACATAAAACTTAGGCTTTGCAATCTAGTCCCTGGGATTATGGAATTTGCAAGGAGACCCCTGTCTCCTCACCCCCCATCCCCCCATCTGTTCCCCTCGCCACCGCCACCTGCAACACACTGTTGGCGACACCACATCGTCAGCGACTTCACGAGACCACCACCACTCGTCGACGCTCCTCGCGTCGGCCACCTTCGATCACGACAGCATCGGAAACGCCGCCCAAAACATCATCCAAACACAACCACCTCGCATACACACACACTGTCATACTTTCCCGACGGCTGCTGTCACCGGTGCCACTCGCACACATCACCTGCGCTTCTTACACCAGCTATACAAACACATGGCGGCGATGCATGCACCACCCCGATCACCCAGCTAGAGAGAGAGAGTAATAGAACGAGAAAGAGAGATTTCGAAGAGAGACAGAGAGAAGAGGAGAGAGAAAACTAAAGTTACAGAAACTTTGACTGATGCATGCTGGAAAATGAGCTGACCGATCGACAATCCGAGCCCGGAATCATGATGGGCTCGGTGAGAACCTTGATTTAGGCTCAAGAATCGCCCTGATCGGTGGTCGGATGGTCGGAAATGAAGAGAGAGAAAGTAATGGGTTTTTAGAGAGAGAAAGCCGAAACTTCTCCAGCTAATTACTGGCGAATGTGGCGGCGGATGGCGATTCCGAGCCTGGAGTTGGAAGATGGTATAAGTTTTGATAGATTTCGGTCGGAAGAAAAATCCGGCGACGGTGGGTCGCCGACGACGCTCCGGCCGGCCACCAGAAAACGAGAGAGAAGGAGGAGAAAAACATAAATTACCTTAGGTTTAAATTATATTATATGTTTTTACCTTAGGACGATACACTATTTATATCATAGGTTAATTATGTCATTAACTATTTTATAATCTTAAACTTTATATTAAACATCCTTATGATATTAATTAATTTGAGATATCATTCGAACTTCGATTCGTTTCATTCTTTCGGCGTTTTGTTCAATTTTTCGTTCTTGTCAATCTTGTCCCACATACAAATTATTTTATTGACTTTTCTTTTTATGAAAAATTTTGAAGAAAATAGAACTTAGATTGAAGCATACACATAATTACTTTTTCTGAAACGCACATATAATAAATCAAGTAATTAAGGTTTAATTATTTAGTTTTCAAATTATGCATCGATAAGTCCTAATCGTCACAACTGGGGCATATAGCGGCAAATTGTTGGAAGTCGAAGAACTCGCCAGCTACAACCCCAAACTCGAGGTCGGCAGAGCACGGGCTTTCGCTCTTACTCACCCAGAAGTTGCTGAAGGGTCAGAAATATGACAGGTATGTTAATAGTATGTGATATACCTGCCCTCATCTTAGTTGACACTGGAGCGACATGCTTCTTTGTCTCTGTGAATTTCTGTAACTTGCTGAAGCATGAAGACGGTAGGATAGTCGCTAAAACCTTAGAGGTTAGTATTCCGTCAGGGAAGACAGTGAGGACAAAACACCTATACCATCACCTAAGGATCACTTTTGAAGATAAGATTCTTCTAGCTGATCTTCACGCTTTGGAGATGAAGGATTTCGATATAATCCTAGGGATGGATTGGCTGGAGTCCAAACACACAGTGATCAAGTGTCGTGCAAGGGGGATTGTGTTTCAAACACCTGGAGAATCAGAGTTCACCTTCCATGGGACGTGAGTTAAAGTTGACTCGATGATTATATCTATCATGAAGGTAGGCTTGGTTGGTCAACATGGTGAATCCCAAGCAAGGATCGGCTTCTATCGAGAATGTGCCGGTGATAAAGGAATATATGGACATCTTTCCAGAGGATTTACCTGGTTCTCCGCTAGATCGACAAGTGACTTTCGAGATTGGTCTCGTACTAGGATCAGCATCAGGGTCGAAAGCTCCATATCGGATGGCACCGAAGGAATTACAAGAACTGAAGGTCCAACTACAAGAACTTCTGGACAAAGGTTTCATCAGACCAAGCATGTCGCCTTGGAAAGCTCCAGTACTTTTTGTGAAGAAGAAAGATGGTAGCTTTCGAATGTGTATTGATTATCGAGAGCTGAACAAGTGAACCATAAAGAACAAGTATCCACTGCATCGAATTGAAGATCTTTTTGATCAATTAAGAGGTGCCAGTGTGTTCTCGAAGATTGACTTAAGATCTGGATATCATCAGATGAAATACAAAGATGCGGATATATGTAAGACAACATTCAAGACGAGATATGGCCACTACGAGTTTGTAGTAATGCCATTTGGACTTAGCAATGCTCCAGCTGTCTTTATGGACTTAGCATAGAAGGATTTTTGAAGATTGCCACTCCTATGACTCGTTTGACTAGGAAGGACGTAAAGTTTCAATGGATTGAGCAATGCGAGTGTAGCTTCCAAGAACTAAAGAAGAGATTGACAGAAGCGCCAGTCTTAACCATTTCGGATGTAACGAAGGAGTTTGTGATCTACAGCGATGCATCCAAACAAGGTTTGTGGTATGTTCTGATGCAGCAATGGAAGGTCGTAGCTTACGCATCACGACAATTGAAGATTCACGAACAGAACTATCCAACGCATGATCTGGAGCTGGCAGCTATCATACACGCTCTTAAGATATGGAGACATTATCTTTATGGCGTGAAGTGTGAGATCTACACCGACCATAAGAGCTTGAAATATTTCTTCAAATAGAAGGAGCTCAATATGAGACAAAGAAGATGGCTAGAGTTGGTAAAGGATTACGATATTACGATCCACTACCATCCTGGAAAAACAAACGTGGTGGTCGATGCTCTTAGCAAAGAGGAAAGGGGATGGTGACATCTATGATCACCAATCAGCACCAACTAGTCGAAGAGATGTCAAGGCTGAATCTAGAGATAGTCACGTCTCCGAACAACATCGAAGCTAGGATGACAGCGTTATTCGTGAAACCTACACTTCATGAACAAATTGTTGAGGATCAAATAAAGGATAACTTTCTAACGAAGATGAAAGCTCGCATGGACAAAGGAAGAGCTGAAGGTTTCTCTTTAGCAACAGATGGAGCTCTTATCTTCAGGGGAAGAATGTGCGTGCCAAAAGACGAGGGATTGAGAGAAGAAATCCTTGAAGAGGCACATTGCACGCTGATGTCTGCACACCCTAGGGGTACAAAGATGTATCGAAATTTAAAGGAAAATTTCTGGTGGAGGAACATGAAGGGAAGCATTGGACTGTTCGTAAAGAAATGTTTAGTTTGCCAACAAGTGAAAGTTGAACATCAACGACCAGCTGGGATGCTAACTCCATTGGAAATACCAGAATGGAAATAAGAGCATATTGTCATGGATTTTGTAGTTGGTCTACTAAAGACCAAACGAGGAAATCATGTCGTATGAGTGATCGTTGATAGATTAACGAAGTCTACCTATTTCTTACCAATCAAGATGACTTTCGGACTAGATAAGTTAGCACGCATATATCTCGAAGAGATTATCCGATTTCATGGCATACCGGTTTCTATCGTGTCGGATAGAGATTCTCGTTTTACATCCAGATTCTGACAAAGTCTACAAAAGGAGTTAGAGATCAAACTAGCCTTCAGTATGGCTTTTAACCCTCAAACGGACGGGCAGTCAGAGAGGACAATACAAATCCTGGAAGATATGTTAAGGGCATGCGTTTTGGATTTTCCCGGGAGTAGGGAGGACCACTTGTGCTTGGTGGAGTTTGCCTACAACAATAGTTACCAATCGATAATTGGTATGACACCTTATGAGGCTCTCTATGGAAGGAAATGTCGCTCTCCTATCTACTGGGACGAAGTAGGCGAAAAGAAAATGTTGGGACCCGAATTGGTGGATCAGACAGTCGAAGTAATGAAGAAAATTCAGCAAAGAATATGAGTGGTACAAGATCGACAAAAGGCGTATGTAGATAAAAGATGAAGAGAGCTGAGATTCGTAGTGGGAGATAAAGTTTTTCTGAGTACACAACGTTTTTCATGTATCTATGCTATGAAAATACATATTCGATCCGAACCACAAAATCGAACAAGAAGACATAGAATTTGAGAAAGATCTCACTTATGAAGAAGTCCCAATAGCTATCTTGGATAGAAAGAATCGTCGGCTAAGAAATCGAGAGATGGCCATAGTGAAAGTTCAATAGAGTCGTCATAGGAAAGAAGAGGTGACATGGGAATTAGAAGATGAAATCCTGAAAAGGTATCCCGACTTACCATTTCTAGGTACACATCTAATTTCGAGGACGAAATTCTTTTAAGGGGTAAGGGATGTAGCGCCTAGGACAAAAATGAAGCATAATTAGTTAATTAAATATTAAACCCTTAATTGAATTATTTTATTATGTGCATTAACCCTTGACTGTTTAATTTAATTACGTGCGTTTCAGATAAATGATAAATGCATATTTTAGATAGAAGTATAATTTATTCACGAAACATAGATTCTATTTTTACCATAAGATGCGTAATGGAAAAACAGGAAGATAGAAATGAATTAGAGGTCAATCGGAGACTCGTAGCTCAAATGGCGAAGAAAGGGTAAAATACGAAGATTTGGAGAAATGAGAGATATTTTCGGTGAATAGTAACCCAAGATTTTTATGATGAATAGTGATTTTCGAAAGTCTATATATATGACTGTTTTCGAACCGAAAAATCACCGTTTTTCCGAATGTGGTAAAATCACGAAAAACACGTCTTTCTCTTCTCCCTCTTCTCTCTCTCTCCTTTATTTTCTAAGTCTCCGCCACGCCGTCGCTGGTGCTGGAAAATCCTTTTTATCAATTTCAACCTATTTTCACACAGAACGTAGGTCTTGTCGAGACGAGTCTAGGATAGGTCTCAAATTTCAATTCCGATGTCTCGTTCGCTGGAAAACGATAAAATACCGCCAGAAAACCCTAACCCTAGATTTTCTCCACCTTTTCTCTCTCATTTGTTTTCTCTCTTTTTTTCTCTCTCGTCGGAGCTGCTGCCGGAGTAGCTACTATGTGTGTGTATGCTGGTAGAGGGGCGGCGCCGACATTTAACAGTGGTGGCTTGTGTTTGTGTGTGTGGTGTTGTGTCTTGATTGTGTGTGTGTATGCATGTTGGGGGCTGCACTGTGCAGCACCACCGTGGTTACTGTTGGGCGGTGCTGGTGATGCGTCGGCGAGGTCTGGTTGGGGGTGGCCGGCGACGGATGGTCGCCGGCCAAGGCTGTGTTAGTTGGGTGTGTTTATATATACATATGTGTGTGTGTGTTTGGGGTTTTGGAGAGGGATACTGTTCATGCCAGGGGATAGCCGGAGAAGATGGTTGCCGGAGCTGGGGTCACCGGCGGACCAGGTGGGGGTGGCGCCGCTGCAGAAGGTGGTTGCTGGAAGGACAGCAGGGCGCTGGGCGCAGGCCTACCGGGAGCTGCCAAGGCCTGCCGAGTATGGCCGAGGGGCATCGGGTGCTAGCACGCGCATCCTACCGAGACCACCGAGACCTACCGAACGATGCCGGGTAACGTTAGTGCGCGAGCTACCAAGGCTGCCAAGAAATGTGGGCACTGGCGCCTACGCTGCAGAGGGGCGCCGGGTACGCTAAGCGCACGCAACACCGTGTGACGGGTGCGTGCGCGGTGCCGAGTTTAATCTCATTTTTTCCATCATATGTTATCATTGAGTTGTCAGCGATGAGATGTCGTCGACCAGGAGTCGGGAGTCCCGGTCAAAGTCAACATTTTTACCAAAATTACCAAAATACCCCTCAATCTTAAAATGCTCTGTTTGAGCTCGTTTCAACTCCGATCGAGCTCATTCTTTTTTTGTTGTGACCCAAATATTTTCCTCTTTCATATTAGTTTGGTGAACTGATCCTCCACTCTCGTTTCCTCAACCTCAATCTTTAGATCTTCCGATTCGTCTCATCTTTATCGATTGTATCTTTTCCGATATCGTCTATACCTTTATTTATGCGTATTGAGGATCTAAGAAACATTATAATTTGCGTAGGCTATCAGTCAGATCGTGCTTTGTGATACTTGATATTTGTTACTCAGCAACTCACGTGGTAACCACCGAACAAGATGGGGGTAATCTCTAAATCTTTATCTATTTACAGTTTTCCCTATTTAATGCATGATTGTGGAATACTAAATGTTGTGATTATATGCTATGATTATGTGTCATGTTATACGGTGAAAGGATTGAGGTCCACATTGCATATTTGGAGGGACTTATGGTCCGTAAAAAACCTGTCTCTTACCCCCTCTACTACCTAGATGGTTTGGTGGTCCTGTAAATACACCAGCGGTATTTAAGACCGTTTTTATGGGGTAAGATGGGAAAATCCCGCACCTAAAGGATGAGTCATGAGATACGTGCTATGTATTTTACGTGCTGTGACTAAGTGCCAACTTTGTGTATTTCTGTTTCATTTATCTGTCGGATGTTATAGGATGTGAAGTTTATCCCCATAAGTATATTTCACGCACTCACCCCCTATTCTATAATTCACGTTACAGGATATGACGAACATGATGAACCCTAGAGAGAGAGATGGTGCCCTATCTGGACATTTTTATTTTAAGTCTTTTATCAAGCAACAATTAAACAATATTTTTATAATTCATGTTTTGTAAGTATAACTTCATTTTTACTATGGATGATGGATCCTGAAGGTTTATTTTCCGCTGCTAATGTTTTAATGAATCTGTTATATCCGATGATTGATATGTTATATATCTGATTGTTTCCTACCTCATTCTTCTCATAACTGTCTCCTACCTCCTTCTGTTTAACAAACATCTTTTACCCTTTCTTCTTGCACGCCCGAAAGTAAAACTCTGATAATTTTTAAGTGTGAAAAATGGGGCATGACAAAAACAGGTTACTGCTTCCTGCTACAGTATTCTATAGCAAGCACCAACAACAACCTGCGGGTTTCTCCTATTTAGTTGATTCTCTACCTCATTCTTGTAATTCTTGAAAGCTTCTATAGCTTCATCTTTACTTTTCAATAGGTAGACATAACAATACTTTGTGTAATCATCTATAAAAGTAATGAAATACTTTTTCCCACCTCTAGTTTTGTGAAAACTTCAAATCACATGCACACGTCGATGTGAATTAATTCTAGAGGTTTTGTGCTCCTTTCAACATTATGAAAAGGTAACTTAGCCATTTTGGCTTCAACACACACTTCACATTTATTTTATGTGTTAATTTCATCGACTTTTAGCAAGTCCAAGGTTACTAACCTTTTTATAGCATTTAGATTTACATGTCCTAATCTATTATGCCATAAATCACAACACTCAACAATATAAGATGAAGTAGTTGCATTCTCATTAATCTTTTTGGGTACAACTTGGCGCTTGGCCATTACATTTATTTTAAATAGGCCATTGGCCAAATAACCTCTACCCAAAAACACACCATGCTTCATAAGAATAAATTTTACAGACTCAAAAATAAGCTTGAAGCTATGGTTTACAAGTAAAGACCCACTACCCAGTTTCTTGCGGATGTTCGGGACATGCAGCACATCCTTCAACGTGAGCTCCTTATCCGAAGTGAGCTTTAGAACCATGTTCCCTGCTCCAACCACCTCGGATGAAGCTTGATTGCCCATGTGGAGCTTTCTTCCACTCATGGCTTTGTAGGAGGAAAAGACCTCTCTATCCGAGCACACATGGCAAGTGGCTCCCATGTCCACGAACCATTCTCTTGGGTTATCCACCATGTTGGCTTCAAACATCACAATACAAAGATCATTGTCATCCATGTCTTTCTTGAGCTCGGCCATATTAGCTTTCTTGCCTTTATTTTTCTTAGGCAGCCTACAATCTTTGGCCATGTGGTTAGGCTTACCACAATTATAGCAATTGTCGTTGAATCTCTTCATCGACTTATTTCCCTTTCGTTTTGATTGGGGTTAGGGTGCTTTCTTTTATTGCCCTCTAATAGGTTGGTCTTAGCATCCATTGGCATATGAGGCCTAGGATCCATCTTCCTATTGTCCTCTTCGATTCGGAGCTTGCCAATCAAGTCCTCAAGGGTCATCTCCTTTTATTTGTGCTTCAAGTAATTCTTGAAGTCCCTCCAACTAGGTGGGAGCTTCTCGATCACACAAGCAACAGTGAAAGGCTCGGGCAAATTCATGCCATCGGCTTGAACCTCGTGCACAACCAATTGAAAGTCTTGCACTTAGTCCATCACGGGATGTGAGTCCACCATTTGATACTCCAAGAACCGAGCCACCACTAATTTCTTCACCCCGACATCCTCAGTCTTGTGCTTCTTTTCAAGAGCATCCCATAGCTCTTTGGCTATCTTGCAGCCCGTGTACACACTATACAGTGAGTTGTTCATCCCATTAAGGATATAGTTCTTGCATAGGAAGTCACTATGCAACCAAGCATCAAGCATCGTACGCGCTTCAAAATTCATGTCATTTTCAGCTATAGTTAGAGGATCCTGCTTCAGGTACAAGGTAACTCCAACAGTAGTCAGGTAGAACAACATCTTCTGTTGTCACCTCTTGAAATTCTCACCCGTAAACCTCTCGGGCTTCTCAGCAGTAGGCAGAATTGCAGGATGAATTGTTGTACTCAAGGTTGCAGCAGCAGCAGACGTGGAAGATGCAGCAACAACAGGTGTAGTTGTTGTATTGGTGGTAACAGAAGGTGGAACTCCATTTCTATCACGAGTAGTAGAAGAAGGTATAGTAGGAGAATTGTTTCTGCCATTGTTTGACATGATATCTCATCTTAAGATTGTTACAAAGTAGTATAATTATACTGGACAAGTCAAATAAAAATGAAAACAGGAAGCAATAAAAACAAAAAACTGCAAGTCGAGTTGAGGATTCCCTCTATCCTTAAGACGAGATACGCCTAGGGTAGTGCTCACTGGTCGTGCGTATCATCTCTCAAAGATAAAATGACTTCATCTCTGGAGTAGTAGCACTACAAACTTGAGAGCTCCGATGAACTTTAGTACTTTGAGAATTGAGTTGATGCAAGATGAAAAATGATACAATGTTTCGATTTCAATGTCGTATAAAAAATGATGCATGAACCCCTATATATAGGTCTCCATCATGGGGGGTACACCTCAAAATGATAAGAATTTACTGCCTAAAAATGGGTCTTTTAATGCAAGTTAACATCCCATTCAAAAATAAAAAAACGGTCAAAAAATGCTCACGGAGCTGCAACACAGTTTTCAGCATTCTGGACAGGTTACTGTATTTTTCAGCTTCCTGCTATTGTAAAACAGGTTTCTGTTATAGTAAAAATAGGGAGTAAGTCTCTTGTGAGACCGTCTTATAAAATTTTAATACATTACGTGAGACGGGTCAACCCACAACCCAATTATCCACCACCCAAACCCTACAATTCACATGTTATTTGTGGGTGATGGGGCTCCGTCTCATGGAAACAGAAACTATCCATGAGACCGTCTCACATGAGTTTTTGTGAAAAATAGGTTACTGCTTCCTGCTATAGTAAAACAGGTTTCTGCTACAGTATTCTGCAGCAAGCACCAACAACAACCTGACCCGGCGCAGCAACCTGGCTCCTGGCACATCAACTTGGCGTGTCAACAACCTGACCCGGCACAACAAGCACTAACAACATGTTTCCCGGCGTGCAACTTTTACCCAAAAATATAAACACGGTCGGGTAAAACCCGAGCTCCATCCGCCCAATGTCCAATTGCCAAGGACCAAGGCCCACGATCGAGGTCGGGTGGGGTCCGGACCGGGCCGTACCATGCCAAGCTGAGCCGCACGCGCGTGTGTCTTACACATCATACTATTCCAATAGTATACTAATTACTAAGTCTCTTCACATGGGTTTTCTTAAACTTGCATTTCCAAGATCTTTTTTCCTATGTGGGATGGTAAAATAGTTCCTCCCACATTCAAGTCCTTCCATTCTCATTTCAAGTAGTCAACTTTGTTGTTTAATTTCTCACTCACCAAAAATTAGTTTTGAGTGATTCAAAGTGCCTCGATTATCTACTCCAAATGTGGATTAATCTTTTAACATCCAATCCTTAGAAGGATTAATTCTTAGCCACTTAAATATTGGTCAAAGTGGTGCCACCCACCACTTTCAACAACCAATTTTCCAACAGAAATATGGTGACACATGTTTACATTTATATATGTGTGAATAAAACATTTCACCCATACATAATTGTACTTTTACCCACACTTTAATATGTGGGCAAAATTCAAATTTCTTGTAGTGAGTGGAAACTATCAAATCAAGATTCTAAAATTCAACATCATCAACGTTTATTTATTAGGTATGATCTCATTCTTTTCCAGTAGTTCGCATGGTTGTTGCTCTGTCATCAATATTTATTTATTAGGCATTATCTCATTCTTTTCCAATAATTGGCGTGGCTATTGTTCTGTCATGAACCATAACTTCATTACCGTCTTTACCATCAAGATCCACCATAAGCATTCTCAAGCTGATCCAAAATTCGATCTTCCTCAAAACTTAACCAATATATGTTGTTTACATAAAACACTCATCTCCTCAAGCCATAGCAAAGTTCCAAATCAATTTATCAAACTCACCTCAATTTAAGCTCGATTTGAGTGAAAATCGAACATAATTTTTAAATGAAAACCCTGTTTCTTCATGACTCAATTTTGCATGCATTTCTTTAAATTGGTTGAAGGATTTTTGTCCCTAAAATACTAGCATATTGCTATATAATTAAATTTCATCAATATCGTGAACCCACCACCGAAATCTTATGTGCATAAGCATTAGTTTTTATTTTAAGGTGAAATATACATCCATTTCTTATGGACTTTGCATATTTTATCCATTCACTAACCTTATAGTTTTTTATTTTCTCTTGTATAAATTATAATATACTTTTATTAAAATAAATAATAAGCCATGAACTTGAAATTTTTGGAAAAATATTTAGATAGACAAAGGATAAATTAATCATTAGTATATACAAATAATTTTAATATATTATGTGCGAGTGAAGAAGCATTCAACCCTTGCCAAATAAAAGATGCATTTTCCATAAAAGAAATATAAAATTTGAATGTCAGGAGAAACATCTTAATAAAATCATTTTTGAAATGTGTGCACATCCCAATACATTATTTGCATGTGATGTATTTATATTCATTTAATTTCCTGTTTGTCATAATCTAGTGTGTCTATATATATATATATTGTATAACCATTACTGTTGATGACATATTTTTTATTGTTAATATTTATAACTTTTTTCTATCCAGAAATACATCATACTTACTTTTAAATGAGTTTATTGAATACTGTTATCTTTATTGATTAGTTTGATTCACTAAAGCTTCATTGCTTAGAAAATGTACAAGAAATCTCTCTCTATCTATCTCTCTAACATTTTAGAAAAAATTATAGATTTTTTAACTTTCAATTGGACTTCAAGCACTTACCACTATACAAAAAGATATTGTTGGTCGCAGGGCACATCTTTTATTCCATGTACCAATAACAGTCAATATCAATATACTTTTACATACTGCATGTGAGTTAAGAAGCATTTAACTTTTGCCAAACAAAGATATTGTCTACAACGAATACAAAGTTTGCACATGTCTGGAGGGGCATCTTGACAAAATCATTTGTGAAATCGTTGCATGATATATGGAAAATATGTGCAATTTTGTGGTGATTAATGTGAGATTTTATGATCGTTTATTTAATTAAATGCACTATTTTCCTACATATATGTGCATTGTCTCCAAGTACTTCATATATTATTTTCTTGAGTATTTTAGGGATTTTTTGAGAATTTTTTAGTCAAGGAAAATGAATGGAACGAGATGTGAAGTTAATTGGGTCATTATTTATTCAAGAGACCAATGGAAGATTGAATGAAGAAAAGAAGTGGGCTTAATTGAATAATAAAGGAAAAAAGGGCTTTGGGCCAAAAGTTGAAGGAAGGAATGGAAAATGCCCACTCTACTAGAAGAGGGCAAATTCACGCCTCCAACCATTCATTATATTATATATGTAACTTTTCCTCCAAGGAAAGAGGACTTATCTTCTCCAATTTTTGTATACTGTTCATGCGAGGACTCTTGAACCCGTATATCTAATTGTTTTCTAATTAATCTCGTATTCCCTTCTCGATGTTTGATTGGAATTGATTATGTTATTTGTGCATAATGTTTTCAATTATTATTACTTGATTTAGCCTGATCACCTAGGTTAAGTGTTTGATAATTGATTATTAGAATCTTAAATCATCGTTGTGGTTTAATTTTCATAAAGTAGTAAACTAAAGGTCGTGCATCTTTAGGGTAACATAATCCTAGATTATCGAATTACACGTGTTTATTCGGAGTCTAGTTCATCTTAAAGTCTTGGTGATTAATGCATTTAAATGAATTAAAACTAGCGAGCGTATCCTAGGTTGTTCAATTAAATAGGGTTAATTAACGAGCATATCCTAATTTAACTAATCTTAAGAGACGATTTGGTTTAACAGAGTTTGTTGTTAGACTGGGGGTGATAATTCTATGATAATTTGAGAGAGGGTAATACATTGATTAGGGAATAATTTGTCACACCCCGGTTTCTCCCATACAAAAATATCAGAGTTTTAATTAAAAATAGAGGCGTGCAAAAGAAGAAGGAGACAAGGGACGATCAGAAGAAGAAGATAGAAGACATCAAAATTTTTCTCATAACATATCGGACACTGCCGACTTCATATAATACAAATGTCGGACACAGCCGATTCTCAAAACATCAGCACAGCGGATTAACATCAACAGGATCCAACGTCATCAAAGATTACAGGAATTATATATACATTACAAAAGATTGTGATCATTGTTTCTTGATACTTCGTAAAATACATTTTATGAAAATCCCAAAAGTGGCACCATCTCTCTCTCTACTGCTCTACTGTTCGTCATCTCCTGTAGTGTGAGTATAGATTAAGGGGTCAGTGCATGGAATATACTGGTGGAGATAAACTCTGCATCTTATAACACTCGACAAAGATGTATATATAGTAATTCGAGAGTTCACAACAAAGAGGCACGTTGTCACGGCACGTAAAATTCACAGTAGGCATTAGAAATGGTAAGGGACGAATAAGTGCGGGTGTTCCCCATCTTATCCTATAGAAACGGTCTCATTACCGTTGGTGCATCTTCAGGATCACCGAAACCTCAAGAGTAGTAGAAAAGGGTGGGGACGAATGCATGATCAGAGGTGGACCGCAGCCCATGCACAATATAAATATGACACAACACTTATAGTACACAGCATTTAGCATTTCTCAAACGACCATCAAAATAGGGAAAACAGTAAACAGATTAAGAATTAGAAAATACCCCCACCTCGATAAGAGGTTATCACGTGATCTGACAAGATAAAGAGTCAAGCCTAATGCGTATGATCCAACCGATAGCCTACAAAAAGTACCGTGATATCTTAGATCCTCATAAAATTAAAAGACATATAAGGAAGACTCGAAGATTCAGGATATCGAGAAGAGTGTGAAAGGTAAACTTGGTAAAAAGGGTTGACTCGACCAAGACCCCTGGCTCCCGACACAAGAATGGAAACAAACGACTCGAACCGACCCGCGAAAACACTCGCCGGTGCGCCCATGACGCACTCGGCAAAACCAGGTAAAACCATTCGATTCTGAGACAGTTGACTTTTTCGGCTACCGGCGGCGGCGGCGGTCGCCGGAAAAAGAAAAAGAAGAATGAGAGAAACTTACGTGTGTTTCGATTATGAGCTCGTGTGATTATTCATCTTAAAAACGTCCTATATATACTC
Organism: Scutellaria minor; assembly: GCA_954870855.1. NCBI lineage: Eukaryota > Viridiplantae > Streptophyta > Magnoliopsida > Lamiales > Lamiaceae > Scutellaria > Scutellaria minor. Next base: position 15,984,741 of record OX940729.1, on the reverse strand, counting down.
CTCCAAAAAAGGCCACTATTCATGTTAAATATCTCATATTCTACTCTTCGCATACATCTCGTATACGTCGTATTCTTCGTTCCACTGTTTTCTTCACTACTCAAGCTACGAAACTCCGACTGACCTCTAGTTTGTTTCTATTTTCTCATTTTTCCGTTACACATCTCATAATATAAAAATCTTCTAGGTTCCATGTCTAAAAATTACGTCCTTCTAAACCGGCGTCAAACACATATTTGTAACGCACATAAATAATTTAAACACCCAAAATTAACACACATAGAATTATTTCAATTACGGGTTTAATTATTTAATTATCCAATTATGCTTCGTTTTGTCCTGGGCGCTACATCCCTTACCCCTTAAAAGAATTTCGTCCTCGAAATTATATGCGTACCTAAGAAAGGCAAATCGGGATATTTCGTCCGAATATGATCTTCTAGTTCCCACGTGGCTTCTTCTTTCCCATGACGACTCCACTGAACCTTAACTATGGACACCTCTCGATTCTTCATAAGTCAAATTCTCCCATTCCACGTCTTCTTGTTCGATAATGTGACTTGGGTCGAAAATGTACTTCCTTAACATAGATACATGGAAGACATTGTGTACTCCGATGAGGTTCGGAGGTAAAGCTAATCGATATGCGACCTCTCCAACTCGTTCCAAAATCTCAAAGGGTCCTATATATCTCGGTTTGAGCTTTCCTTTCTGTCCGAAACGACGAACTCCTTTAGTGGGTGACACCCTCAGAAAAACTTTGTCTCCCACCTCGAATTTCAACTCTCGTCGTCTCTTATCTGAGTACGTTTTTTGTCGGTCTTGTGCTATCTTCATTCTTTCCCGGATTCTACTTATAACCTCGACTGTCTGTTCCACCAATTCGGGTCCCAACACCTTCTTTTCGCCTACTTCGTCCCAACAAATAGGAGAGCGACATTTCCTTCCATAAAGAGCTTCATACGGCGTCTTCCCAATTGTGGATTGGTAACTGTTGTTGTAAGCGAATTCTACTAAGCACAAGTGTTCTTCCCAAGTCCCTTGAAGATCCAAAACACAAGCCCTTAACATATATTCCAGAATCTGTATTGTTCTTTCTGACTGTTCGTCTGTTTGTGGATGAAAAGTTGTACTGAAAGCTAACCTGGTTCCCAACTCCTTCTGCAAACTCTGCCAGAATCTGGATGTAAATCGAGGATCTCTATCTGACACTATAGAAACTGGTACACCATGCAATCGGACAATCTCTTCAAGATAAATCCGAGCCAACTTATCTAACCCGAAAGTCATCTTAATCGGTAGAAAGTGTGCAGACTTTGTTAATCTATCCACAATGACCCATACTGCATGGTTCCCTCGCTTGGTTCTTGGCAGACCAACTACAAAATCCATAGCTATATGCTCCCATTTCCATTCCGGAATTTCCAACGGAATTAACAATCCAGCTGGTCGTTGATGTTCAGCTTTTACTTGTTGACATACCAGACATTTCTTTACGAACAGTCCGATGCTTCTTTTCATATTCTCCCACCAAAAGTTTTCCCTCAAATCTCGGTACATTTTCGTACCTCCAGGATGTGCTGTCAAAGGTGTGCAATGAGCTTCTTCAAGGATTTCCTCTATTAGTTTCTCATCCTTTGGCACACATATTCTTCCCCTGAAAACAAGAGCTCCATCCATTGCAAAGGAGAAGCCCTCTGTTTTTCCACTGTCCATGCGAGCTTTCATCTTTGTTAAGAAGTCATCTTTCTTTTGAGCTTCAATAATTTGTTCACGAAGTGTGGGTTTCACAGTCAAAGTTGCCATCAAGGCTTCGATGCTATTCGGAGGTGATATCATTTCCAGATTCAACCTTGCCATTTCTTCGACTAAATGACGTTGGTTGGTGATCATAGACGTCATAATCCCTTTTTCCTTTTCTACTAAGTGCATCGGCCACCACATTCGCCTTACCAGAGTGATAATGGATCGTAACGTCATAATCCTTCACCAACTCTAACCATCTTCTTTGTCTCATGTTTAGCTCCTTCTGTTCGAAGAAATATTTCAGGCTTTTATGATCGGTGTATATCTCGCACTTCACGCCATACAGATAATGTCTCCAAATTTTAAGAGCGTGAATAACCGCAGCCAATTCCAGATCATGTGTCAAATAGTTATGTTCGTTAGCTTTCAATTGTCGGGATGCATAAGCCACCACTTTTCCTTGCTGCATCAAAACGCACCCCAAACCTTGTTTAGACGCATCACTATAAATCACAAACTTCTTTGTTACATCCGAAACTGTCAAGATTGGTGCTTCTGTCAGTTTCTTCTTTAGCTCTTGAAAACTTTGCTCGCATTGTTCCGTCCATTGGAACTTTATACCCTTTCGCGTCAAACGAGTCATCGGAGCAGCAATCTGCGAAAATCCGTTTATGAACCTTCGATAGTACCCCGCCATACCAATAAAACTTCGTACTTTCTTGACATTGGTTGGAGTTTCCCATTTGCTGACAGCTGCAACTTTGTCGGGGTCTACCTCGATCCCTTGTGATGAAACGATATGACCAAGAAAACCTATCTTATCCATCCAGAACTCGCATTTCTTGAATTTGGCAAAGAGTTTTTCTTTCCGTAGAACTTCCAGCGCAATCCTAAGATGTTGCTCATGTTGCGTCTTATCACATGAATAGATGAAAATATCGTCGATAAACACGATAATGAATTGATCGAGGTATGCATGGAAAACACGATTCATCAGGTCCATGAAGACAGCTGGTGCATTGCTAAGTCCAAATGGCATTACTACGAACTCGTAGTGGCCATATCTGGTCCTGAATGCTGTCTTAGACATATCAGCATCTTTAACCTTCACTTGATGATATCCGGACCTTAAATTGATCTTCGAGAATACGCTAGCACCTCTTAACTGATCAAAAAGATCATCGATTCGAGGTAGTGGGTATTTGTTCTTGATAGTTCTCTTGTTCAGCTCCCTGTAATCAATACACATCCGGAAGCTTCCGTCTTTCTTCTTTACAAATAGCACTGGTGCTCCCCAAGGAGACACGCTTGGTCTAATAAAACCCTTGTCCAGAAGTTCTTGTAGTTTCACCTTCAATTCTTGTAATTCTTTTGGTGCCATTCGGTAAGGAGCTTTCGATACTGGTGTTGATCCTGGTACAAGATCAATCCCAAAGGTCACCTAACGATCTGGTGGAGGACCAGGTAAATCTTCGGGAAATACGTCTATAAATTCTCTTACCACCGGTACATCCTCAATGGAACTCATCTCTTGTTCTAGACTCCCCATACTGACCAACCAAGCTTCGCAATCTCCTTTGCTAAGCATTTGGGTTGCCTTCATAACCGATATAATCCTCGTATCTACTTTAACTCGTGTCCCATAAAAAGTGAACTCGGGTTCTCCCGGTGTTTGAAAAATTATCTCTCTTGTACGGCACTTGATCACTGCATGATTCAACTCAAGCCAGTCCATTCCGAGGATAATATCGAAATCCTTCATCTCCAATGCATGAAGATCAGCCAGAAGGATCCTATTCTCAAAGGCAATACGTAAGTGACGATACATGTGTTTCGTCTTTACTGTCTTTCCCGACGGAATACTAACCTCTAGGGTTTTGGCATATACCCTACTATCCTGAAACTTCAACAGCTTACAGAAATCAACAGAGATAAACGAGTGGGTTGCTCCCGTATCAAATAAAATGAGAGCAGGTATATCACATACTGTTAACATACCTGTCATTGTCTCCGACCCTTCCGCAGCCTCCGGGCGAGTAAGAGCAAAAGCCCGAGCTCTGCCGGCTACCGGCCTCGAACTTGTGGGTGCAGTCACTGGGCCCTTCAGATTCCTATAATTCGACGCGATATGCCCCGGCTCTCCACATGAGTAGCAGTTCCGTGTTTCTGGTTGACATGGCCCCATGTGTACCCTTCGGCATCTGGAACACGGATTCCCAAGTCGAGGAGTGGGAAGAAGTTGAGCGTTGTTCTCTCTCGGAAACTTGTTTTGGGTAACGCCTTGACTCGGCCCTGTCCACTTTCTTTTCATCGGCGTCGGAGCAAATCTCTTTGGAGGCACCACATCCAATCGCAGTCGGGAGGCAATTTCTTGAGCTCTCTCAACTATACTAGAATAAGTCATAATTCCCTGTCCGGCCAGAATCGATCCAATCTCCAGGCGTAGACCCTTTTCGAATCTCCGGGCCTTTTTGGCATCAGTGTCGACCAGATGAGTGGCATATCTGCTTAGATAATTAAATTTCCGTTCGTATTCCCCTACCGTCATAGTTTCTTGACGTAGATGTAAAAATTCTGTCTCCTTTCTATCTCGGTAAGACTGCGGTATAAAATGATGAGTAACTACTTCTTTAAAGTCCTCCCACGTCATCTCTTCCCTTTGCTGCGGCAACATCGTCCTTTCATAGGATTCCCACCAATGGCTTGCCTCTTCCGTGAGCTGAAAAATCGCACACGAAATCTTTTGTTCCTTAGTACACGCCAAATGCCCAAACAGTCGATCTAGCGATCTCAACCACTCCTCTGCCTCTGAGGGTTCGTCTTTTCCACTGAACGTCGGCGGATTAAAACGCCGAAATTGTTCGAATATTAGATTCGGATCAGGCTTAGCTGGTGGTGGTGCGGCTCGTGTAACCTCAAAATGTTGTGCTAATCCTCTTAGCACCGACACTAGATCCCCCACGCTTGGATCTGCTTCCCGTTCCGGCTGATCTGCTATGGGTGTTTATTCTTTCTGGGGTCGTCCTCTAGACATAGCTCTGTCGTTTAGGTTTCAAAATAAATATATAATAAGTAAAGAAAAATAAATACGGCAGGCGTGAAGAGATACGAACGCAGATTCCATAATATAGGAAGGAGACACACGTACTTTAAATGTACATAGAAGCAAAATATGGGTAGCCTTTACCCCACACCAAAAAGGTTTATATACACTTAATAGCTAACGACTACCACATACTTATATAAGAGTTTCATCATTCCTGGTTTATATACACAAAACAACGTTCGTCCTCCTATCATCTATGCCTCAGCAGCTGGAGGTGACGGAGGTCCTTGCAGGCCCGATGCCACATCCCTCGAGTCCTCTACATCCGGATTATCCTCTTCAGGATCTTCTTCCGGTTCCTCCTCCTCAGGATCCTCTTCAGGTTCCTCCTCCAAATCATCTTCCTCATCCTCCGAGCTGTCACTAGAAGGGTCATAAGGTCCAGGCTCGGGGGTAGTCGGATAGCTATGACGGCCCCACAATTCTAACATATTCCTCGCCACTCTTCCGAAATCTACAACCGGTGTGTTATCCACAGCTGAATACACCACCTCGTCTCGGAAAACGAGACGTGCCCTAGCCCTCCATGCATCCGGTAAGGTGTGAATCATATGTGTGCAAGCCTGCATATTAGGGATACTACCCCCTGTACCCCCTGCCTCTCTCCAACAATGAAACAATCTAGATATATGCTCACCAACAGATACATTCCCCAACACTCGGCTTTCAAAGAAACGTCGTCTTAGTCGTACCTCATGCGTCTCTACCGGCGGAACACGCATTCTAGCGGTACGTCTAAATCTAGCCATCTGTCAAGTATAAGTTACATGAGTTGCTTTGTTTCATATGAAACTTTATCCGTATCATCTGTTCGAACCACAACAATATATATATCAGGTAAGCAAGATGTCATATAAGCAAGATAACACGAATCAAGCACACATTCTTCATATAAAATTACGTGACTTAAGGAGAGACACACCTAGAGAGAGAGTGGTGCTTATACTTTTCGTTAGAAAAGATTTTTAAACATCTTCAACACATTTTATCTCGTTTTCTCTTTATCAAGCCAAACCAAGAAAAGTCCTACAAAGGGTAGAACATTTGCTCTGATACCATATTGTCACGCCCCGGTTTCTCCCATACAAAAATATCAGAGTTTTAATTAAAAACAGAGGCGCGCAAAAGAAGAAGGAGACAAGGGACGATTAGAAGAAGAAGATAGAAGACATCAAAATCTTTCTCATAACATATCGGACACTGCCGACTTCATATAATACAAACGTCGGACACAGCCGATTCTCAAAACATCAGCACAGCGGATTAACATCAACAGGATCCAACGTCATCAGAGATTACAGGAATTATATATACATTACAAAAGATTGTGATCATTGTTTCTTGATACTTCGTAAAATACATTTTATGAAAATCCCAAAAGTGGCACCATCTCTCTCTCTACTGCTCTACTGTTCGTCATCTCCTGTAGTGTGAGTACAGATTAAGGGGTCAGTGCATGGAATACACTGGTGGAGATAAACTCTGCATCTTATAACACTCGACAAAGATGTATATATAGTAATTCGAGAGTTCACAACAAAGAGGCACGTTGTCACGGCACGTAAAATTCACAGCAGACATTAGAAATGGTAAGGGACGAATAGGTGCGGGTGTTCCCCATTTTATCCTATAGAAACGGTCTAATTACCGTTGGTGCATCTTCAGGATCACCGAAACCTCAAGAGTAGTAGAAAAGGGTGGGGACGAATGCATGATCAGAGGTGGACCGCAGCCCATGCACAATATAAATATGACACATCACTTATAGTACACAGCATTTAGCATTTCTCAAACGACCATCAAAATAGGGAAAACAGTAAACAGATTAAGAATTAGAAAATACCCCCACCTCGATAAGAGGTTATCACGTGATCTGACAAGATAAAGAGTCAGGCCTAATGCGTATGATCCAACCGATAGCCTACAAAAAGTACCGTGATATCTTAGATCCTCATAAAATTAAAAGACGGATAAGGAAGACTCGAAGATTCAGGATATCGAGAAGAGTGTGAAAGGTAAACTTGGTAAAAAGGGTTGACTCGACCAAGACCCCTGACTCCACTCGACCGTGCCCCATCTTCCAGTGGCTACACACGGTCACTCACTCCTGGTGCACGGTCGTGCCCCATAGCACGGTCGTGCCCCAGCGCACGGTCCTGCGCGGACCAGCTTACACAGCAGCGCCGCCTTCACCATCTTTTTCCTCTAGCTTTGGCCGGCGACTCCCGTCGCCGGCAACCCCTCTACCACCATAACCGGCAACCTCCAACATCACACAACACAACAACCCAAGCAAGAACAACACACACACCAAACCCAAGCTTTTCCACCCCAAAACCATACAAACCCAACTCCGGCCACACCGCCCCTCCGGCGGCTCCACCACCTCCAACTCATGACCAAACACCCCGGAATGGTTATCTACCACCCCGGAAAAGAAGACAAGAGAGAGAAAACAAGAAACGAGGAGAGAGAAAAGGTGATGGACTCAAACAAGGTTTTTTTTTCCGATGGTTGACCGGCGATTTGCCGGCGATCCGACCGTCGGAACGGAGAAATAAGACCGTCACTAGACTCGCCTCGACAAGAGCTACGATCTATGCGAAAACCATTCTATTCTGAGACAGTTGACTTTTCTGGCCACCGGCGGCGGCGGCGGCCGTCGCCGGAAAAAAAAAAAAAAGAAGGAGAGAAACTTACGTGTGTTTCGATTATGAGCTCGTGTGATTATTCATCTTAAAAATGTCCTATATATACTCCTCCAAAAAAGGCCACTATTAATGTTAAATATCTCGTATTCTACTCTTCGCATACATCTCGTATACGTCGTATTCTTCGTTCCACTGTTTTCTTCACTACTCAAGCTACGAAACTCCGATTGACCTCTAGTTCGTTTCTATTTTCTCGTTTTTCCATTACGCATCTCATAATATAAAAATCTTCTAGGTTCCATGTCTAAAAATTACGTCCTAAACCGACGTCAAACACATATCTGTAACGCACATAAATAATGTAAACACCCAAAATTAACACACATAATTATTTCAATTACGGGTTTAATTATTTAATTATCCAATTATGCTTCGTTTTGTCCTGGGCGCTATATAATTTATATCGGGGGATAATTGAACTATTAACTAGAATATCTGCATCTATTGATTATTTGTTTAATTTGCTTTCTAAGTTTATTTTATTCAATTTAGTAATAGTTAATCAATCTCAAACCCCCCTCCAAAATTTGTTAATTTGACTGAATTGAAAATAGGTGGCATAGTTAGTCATCACTCCTCGTGGGATCGACTCTTACTTGCTCTAGCTACTAGTTGGTTAGGTTAGGAAAGAAATTAATAATTTTATTATGTTACGACGTGCGGTTAAATTTTGGCGCTGTTGCCGGGGAGTGGTTTGAATTTTTTTTTGTGTCATCTTGTTTCTTTTCTTGTTTTTCTTATTTAAAAAAAATTCAAAATTCAAAAAAAAAAAATTGTTGTTCAATTTGTGCATCTTTTCTGCTCTGTTTCAACCCTGTTTTGCTTGGTTCTCTTTTCTGTCTCTCCTGCTGATCTGCTCTGTTTTGCTTTTTTTTTCACACTGACAGTCCCAGTGTGACTTTCATCTTCCAGTGTCAACATTCTACACATTGCTTCAGCGAAAATTTCTGGAATCTTTCTTACTAAAATTTGAATTTTCTCACTTGAATTTCACGATTTCAGGTTATGGATGCATACTCGATCTCATGGTAACAAGGTTTTGGAATACCATGAAATAACTCGAAGGGATCGAATCTTAAGGCGACAAGCTAAGCGGACCTTGGAATTTTCACTTTCTTCTTCCGAATCCGACTTTAATGAATCTGAACACGGGGATGAAGCAATGGTAGAGAAACGAACACTATGGGAGCTAGTGAATCCTGCACTTACTCAATAACCTCTTTGCATCATATTTTCTGATCTCAATGAAGATACTAACTTTGAGCTTAAATCTGGATTAATTCACTTACTTTCTTCTTTTTATGGACATGCAGGCAAGGATCCTCACAAGCATCTGAAGGAGTTCCATGGTGTATGTTCGAGTATGAAGCCAAAGTCTGTGATGGAGGAACAAATCAGACTTCGGGCATTTCCTTTCTCTCTGAAGGATTCGACACAAGATTGGTTGTATTACCTTTCCTCAGGTTCCATCAAAACATGGAATGAAATGGAACAACTTTTCTTGGAGAAGTATTTCCCTACATCTCGAGGGGCAAACATTTGGAGAGACATATGTGGAGCTCGACAAATGCATGAGAAGACATTGTATGAATATTGGGAGCGTTTTAAAAAATTAGAAGCAAGCTACCCTCATCATCAGATCTCTGAACAACTTTTGATTCAATATTTCTATGAGGGGCTATCCTCGATGGACCGAAACATAATTGATGCAGCAAGTGGAGGGGCACTAATGAATAAGACGCATTCAGCAACAAGAGCTCTAATCTCGGATATGGTTACTAATTCACAACAATTTAGCACTCGGGATTCTTCAATACGAACCGTGAAAGAGGTAAGTGAGTCTACTTGTGAGGATAGACTAATGGAATTAACTTTTTTGGTTTGTCAAGTTGTTGCAGGTGTTTTCCAGGTGAAGTCATATCGTCTTTTCAATACCACTAACCACACCACAGATTCGTGTTGAGTTCTGCTTGACAAAATCGAGGCTCGTGCTAATGTTGTGGGAAGTGGAAACTACCAAGAAAGGAAGTATAACCCTTACTCTAACACATACAATCCGAGTTGGAGGGATCATCCAAATTTAAGGTGGGGAAATCAGCAAGGTAATTACAATGGAGAGAATAACAAGCCTCCACAACTTTTGAGAAACTCTACTACCAAAGAGGAAATTCTAATCACCAAGGGCAATCATCTGGACACAATTCCAATCCATTATTAGAAGATATACTGAAGACGTTGACTTCTAACATATGCATGGTGTAGTTCCAAAAAGATACTCAATCGAGTATTAGAAATCTTGAGATGCAAATGAGCCAATTAGCGACAGTCGTGAGTCGATTGGAAGCCTAAAATAGAGGAAAATTGTCATCTCAACCAGAGATAAATCTAAGGAATGTTAGTGCAGTAACCTTGAGGAGTGGGAAGCAGTTGGAAGAGCCCAAAAAACCTGAGAAAAATCAGGAAAATGATGAGGAAGAAAAACCTACTGAATAGGTCGACACTGGATTACTCAATGTCGAACCATCATCCAGTGTGAAAACTTAAAAATCTGCAAAGGTAAAACCCAATTTTTCCCCTAATATCCAAGCTAATATGGTTCTCTTTCCTTCTAGGTTAGCGAGGGCAGTAAAGGAAGATAAAAAGAAACAGCTACTCGATGTTTTTCAGAAGGTCGAGATCAATATCCCTTTGATTGATGCAATCAAACAAGTTCCAAGATATGCGAAATTCCTCAAAGACTTGTGCACAAACAAGCAAAAACTTAAGGGTGATGAGAAAGTTTTGATGGGAGAAAACGTGTCTGTAATTTTTCAAAATAAGCTTCCTCAAAAGTGAAAGGATCCAAGTATGTTTGTCATCCCATGCCGCATTAGAGATGTTAGAATTGAGTGTGCCATGCTAGATCTAGGAGCTTCAATTAATGTTATGCCACATTTTATCTATGCATTTATAAATTTAGGGCCATTGAAAGATACACATGTTATCATTCAATTAGTCGATCGTAGTACCTCATACCCTGATGGGGTTATTAAGGATGTTCTTGTTGAGGTTAATGAACTTTTTTCCCTGTGGATTTTTTGTGTTGGATATGAATGACGACCCATCGATTTCAGCACCTATTTTGTTGGGGAGGCCATTTTTTAACACCTCTCAAACAAAAATAGATGTTCGTGAGGGAACCCTCACGATGGAATTCGATGGACAGATAATTAAGTTCAATATTTTTGATGCCATGAAGTATGTTGATGATGAGAATGTTGTTTTTGCTTTGAGTATTATTGACCTTCTTGAGGAAGTTTTTGAGATAAATTTCAAGGATAATTTGGAACTCGTGTTGACTGAGAATTTGAGGGAGGACAGAGGTCAAACTGCTGCACATGGAAGCCTGGATATAATCAAAATCGTGGTTGCACTTCAATCACAACCTTTCTTGCCACCGAGGTATGATCTACTCATCGTTAGTCTACCCGAGTCTCACCGAAAAGTTCTTTCATCTATTTTGCAGGCACCGGAACTTGAATTGAAGTCATTCCCAAACCATTTGAAGTACGTCTATCTAGGAAAGCAAGCCACATTGCCTGTGATAATTTCAGCAAAATTAGGCTCTACTCAAAAAAAAGCTTTACTTCACGTTCTGAAGGAATACAAGGAGGCCATTGGATGGACAATTGCAGTTATTAAGGGAATTAGTTCAGCCTTGTGCATACATCGGATTCTTCTTGAAGATGATGCCAAACCCACTCAAGAGGCGCAAAGGAGATTAAATCCCCAAATGATGGAGGTAGTCAAGAATGAAGTGTTGAAACTCCTAGATGTGGGAATCATCTACCCAATTTCTGACAGTCGATGGGTAAGTCCTACGCAAGTTGTGCCCAAGAAATCTAGAGTTACAGTAGTCGAAAATAATGAAGATGAGCTGGTTTCTACTTGAGTACAAACTGGGTGGAGGGTTTGTATCGATTACCGTAAGTTGAATTCCATGACTCGAAAGGACCATTTCCCTCTACTTTTCATTAACCAAATGCTTGAACAACTAGTTGGACACTCTCATTATTGTTTTCTAGATGGTTTCTCAGGATATTTTCAGGTTGTCATAGCACCTGAGGATCAGGAGAAAACCATATTGACCTGCCAATTCAGCATGTTTGCTTATCGACGAATGCCCATTAGTCTCTGCAATGCTCTAGCCACTTTTCAGAGGTGTATGGTAAGCATATTTTCCGAATATGTGGGTAATATAATTGAAGTCTTTATGGATGATTTTAGTGTTTATGGCAATTCATTTGAAGATTGTTTGAAGGGTATGGAATTAATTTTAAAATGATGTGTAGAAACTAACCTTGTCTTGAATTGGGAAAAATATCATTTTATGGTTGAGCAATGCATAGTTCTGGGTCACATTGTTTCTTTGAAAGGCATTGAAGTTGATAAAGCTAAGATATACCTTATTTCGGCATTATCTTGCCCTACGAATGTGCAAGAAGTGTGTTCTTTTCTTGGTTATGCAGGTTTTTATCGAAGATTTATCAAGGATTTCTCCAAGATATTAGCTCCAATTTGCAAGTTGCTGTAAAATGATGTGAAGTTTTTGTTTGATGATGAGTACAAGGCCGCTTTTGATATACTGAAAGAGCGATCGATAACACCACCAATCATCCAACCCCCGGACTGGGAATACCATTTGAAATAATGTGTGATGTCTCAGATTACGCCGTTGGAGCTGTTCAGGACAAAGAGTGTGAAAGGCCACCCATGTGATCTATTATGCATCGAAAACTTTGAATTCAGCATAAGCAAACTACACCACTACTGAAAAATAACTTTTAGCTGTAGATTTTTCTTTGGAAAGTATCGATCTTATTTATTAGGAACTAAAGTGATTGTATTTTCTAATCATGCAGCTTTAAATTTCCTACTCACCAAGAAGGAAGCCAAGCCTAGACTTATTCTATGGATTTTACTTCTCCAGGAGTTTGATCTAGAGATTAAAGATAAAAAAGGGTTTAAAAATTCCGTGACAGATCACCTCAGTCGGCTGGTACATCCAGAAAGTGGTCCTACACTCACTGAAAGCTTTCCAAACGAATAGCTATTAGTCACATCGTCGCACTGGCAGATGCAGATAACATTGGATCATCCAGTGTCAAATTCTAACTCTGAATCATGGCATGCTGATATTGTGAATTTTCTTGTCGCTAATTTTTTTCCCACAGGTATGACAAAGGCTTGATGAGACAAACTGAGAAGTGATGCCAAGTATTATATCTGGGATGAACCGTATGTGTGGAAACATTGGTCGGACCAAGTGATACGACGGTGCATTCCCAATTCTGAATTTCATTTCATACTGGAGTTTTGCCATACATGTAGCACCCCGGATAAAATATGAATCATAATTGATTAATTAAATAATTAAACCCATAATTTAATAATTATGTGTTTGATCTTAACTGTTTAATTAATTTCATGCGTTTCAGATACGTGTTTAACGTAAGTTTTGGATGGATATATTTTATAGACATGGAACATAGATTTTTATCACACCATTAGATGTGTAACGGAAAAACAAGGAGATAGAAACGAACTAGAGGTCAATCAGAGACTTGTAGCTCAAATTACGAAGAAAAGAGCCAAATATGAAGGTTAGGTAAAACAATGGGGTAAAATCCTGATAAACGGTAAAACGAAAAAAATAATATTTTAATGAATGGTAAATTAAATTTACTTGGTAAATAGTAACTTTGAAAATCTATAAATAGGGGCTCAGTCAATTCAAAATTTTCATTCGGCCGACGCAAACGAAAGCGACGCGAACAAGTAAGTTTCTCTCTCCTCTCTTTCTTTACTTTTTCCGCCGCCGTCAGAGCCACTATCGGCCGGCAGTTGTGCTGGTGGTGGTGCGCCGGGTGCCGGGTGTGCAATGGTGGGCGAGCGTCGGGTGCTGGGGTTTGCGTCGGGGACGGGATATGTGCGTTGGGGTGTGCGTCAGGGACGGGATGCACGTGCAAGGCTGGGCACCGGGGGCCGAGTGTGCACGTGGGGCTGGGCGCTAGGGGTCTGGTGTGCGCGCAAGTGCGCACGGGCGATGGGCGACAGGAGACGGGCGCTGGCACGGGCATGGGCGGCGGGAACGTCGGGTGCCGGGTGGCCGAGAAAACTCGGCAGCCGCCGAGTGGGGCGCGCCCGCTGCCGAGATGGGGATTTAAGCTGCCGAGAAAACTCGGCAGCCGCCAAGACCGCCGGGTTTTTTTCCCCGGTGCCAGGTGCGTGCGTGCCCTGACGTACATGCCGCCGTGTTTTTGATCCGAACCCCGTTTTTTCCAGCATACATCAACATCGAGTCGTCGTTGACGAGATGTCATTGACCGAGGGTCGTGGGCCCGGGCAAAGTCAACCCTTTTAACCAAAGTTACCAAAATACCCCTAAACTTAAAATGCCCCGTTTGAGCTCGTTTCAATTCCGATTGAGCTCATTCTTTTTTCGTCGTGACCCAAATTCCATCCTCTATCATCTCAGCCTCTAAAACTGATCATCATCTCTCATTTCTTTGATCCCAATCTTTAGGTCTCTTGATTCGTTGCGGCTTTTATGATTATTCTTTCATCGAGATCTTTTATGAAAAATATCCCTACGAGTGTATTCAACGCACTCACACCCTATTCTGTACTCACACTACAGAAGATGAAGAGAATCATGATGCGTAGAGAGAGGGGTGCCTTATCAGCTGTGTCTTTTTTCCGGTTTCGTCTTTTAAAAATTATGTTGAAACGATGTTCCATGTTTTTGTAAGATTAAACTGTTCTTCTTCTTTGAAAAGGATCCTGATGTTTTTCCGCTGCTATGTTTTCTCCCGGCCTTGTGCCGAAGGATTTTTATCATCATGTAAAGTTTACTTCCGCTGCGTAAGGTTTCAAACTCTTTTTATCGGTTGTATCCGATGTTTCAAGTGTACCACTTCTTATCCTCTCATTTTTCTTTCTATTTTATATCATGTACGCCTTCTTCACCTTTCTTTCTTCACGCCCAAAAATGAAAAACTCTGATATTTGTAACGAAAGATTTTGGGGCGTGACAGATGGTATCAAAGCTTAGTTCTACCCTTCGTAGGGCCTTGCTCAAACTTGATTTGAAAAGAGAAAATGAGAAAAACGTGTTTTAAAATGTGAAAATATTTTCAGAAAGAAATGGATAAGCTCCACCACTCTATACTCTTCTCTCTCTAAACACAGACTTAATAAAATGAATGTTGATCTGTACCATGTACCTGTTAATTGTTTAAATTGTTGTTATTTATACTGTTGAGTTACGTGGGGTAGATAATAAGGGTTAGTTTTCACATGTTGTCTTAAAAACTATGTCGAGAGGAAGACCACGAAGAGAACAAACCCCGATGGCTGATCAGCCCGAAAAAAATGAAAATACGAATGTTGATGACCTCGTATTTGTTTTGAGGGGTCTTGCACAACATTTCAAGGTAACTTGAGCCAACCCATAGCCAGCAAGATCAGATCCTAATCTCATCTATGAGCAGTTCCGATGATTTAATCCACCGACTTTTGACGGGAAAGGGGAGCCAACCGACGCGGAAGAGTGGCTAAGGTCACTTGATCGATTGTTTGGGCACCTACAAATGGTCAGCTGTGCCATCTTCCAGCTCACTGGTGAGGTGAGTCACTGGTGGGACTCATACGAGCGAACTCTGTTGCCCGCTCAAAGAGAGGGGATGACGTGGGAGGAGTTTAAGGAAGTGGTTTCTCATCACTTCATACCTCAATCCTACCAGGATAAAAAGGAAACAGAGTTCTTACATCTCCATCAAGGGATCTCTACGGTGGGAGAGTACGAGAGGAGGTTCAATCATCTGAGCAGATACGCCACTCACTTAGTGGCACCGATAAAAAGAAGGCCCGACGTTTTGAAAAGGGTCTTCGCTCGGAGATCAGTTCAATTTTGGCAGGGCAGGGGACAATGACCTATGCCAACGTCCTAGAGAGAGCCCAAGAGATCTCCTCTCGTCTGCGCTTGGATGTTTTACCACCCAAGGAGGTTGATGAGATAACCGGAAAAGAGGAGTGGGTCGGTCCGAGTCAGAGCGTTAGTCTAAACAAGTTTCCCAGGACTATTAAAGCTCCGCTTCTCTCCACTCCCAGGCCGGAAGAACCATGTGCCAGATGTGGAAGAAATCATGTGGGATTATGTTCGTAAGGGACTCGGAACTGCTACAGATGTAGAGAACCAGGACACATCGCATTAAACTGTCAGAATTTTGGAAATTCAGTAGTTGCAAACCGAGGCCGAGGTCAGGGGGAACTCGGAAGTGCTACGGTGTGGAGAACCGGGACACATTGTGGTTAACTATCGGAGTTTCGGAAACCCAGTAGCGGCAACACCAAGGTCAAGGCTAGGGGTAGGTGGGGCTCGGGCCTACGCTCTCACTCGCTCAGAGACTGCCGAGAGATAGATTACGAACGATGTACCTTTAGTATTATATATGTAGATAGATATGTAGTGGCTCTGACCTTATAGTAGTGTACATGATCCTTTTGTATGATGTACGAGCTGCACACCTTTTTGCCTATATATATACTCCATACCTGTTCGCCTTTGGCTATTCTATGGAATCTCCATGGAAAGATGATATTCTAGTAGGATATCTAATTTCGAGGACAAAATTCTTTTAAGGGGTAAGGGATGTAGCATTCCGGATCAAAAATGAAACATAATTGATTAATTAAATAATTAAATCCATAATTTAATAATTATGTGTTTTGATCTTAACTGTTTAATTAATTTCGTGCATTTCAGATACGTGTTTAACGTAAGTTTTGGATGGATATATTTTATAGACATGAAACATAGAATTTTGTCACACCATTAGATGTATAATGGAAAAACGAGGAGATAGAAATGAACTAGAGGTCAATCAGAGACCTGTAGCTCAAATGGCGAAGAAAAGAGCCAAATACGAAGGTTAGGTAAAACAAGGGGGTAAAATTCTGATGAACGGTAAAAAGGAAAAATAATATTTTAATAAATGGTAAATTAAATTTACTTGGTAAATAGTAACTTTGAAAATCTATAAATAGGGGCTCAATCAATTCAAAATTTTCATTCGGCCGATGCAAACGAAAGCGACGCGAACAAGTAAGTTTCTTTCTCTTCTCTCTTTCTTTACTTTTTCCACCGCCACCGTCGCTGGAGCCGTCGTCGGCCGACAGTTGTGCTAGTGGTGGTACATCGGGTATCGGGTGTACGATGGTGGGCAAGCGTCGGGTGTCGGGATTTGCGTCGGGGATGGGATGTGTGCGTTGGGGTGTGCGTCGAGGACGGGATGCGCGCACAGGGCTGGGCACCGAGGGCCAGGTGTGCACGCGGGGCTGGGCGCCGGGGGCCGGGTGTGCACACAGGAACGCGCAGGCGATGAGCGACGGTAGACGGGCGCTAGGCGCAGGCGCGGGCGACGGGAGTGTTAGGTTCCGGGTGGCCGAGAAAACTCGGCAGCCGCCGAGTGGGCGCGCCAGCTGCCGAGAAAACTCGGCAGAATTTAATTTAATTTAATTCTGGCACTCGTTTGGTAAATCCGCAAAGTTGAGCTATTTTACAGTTAATTTTGAAATTTCGGGAAGGAATATTCCCGGAATATTCCACCGGCGGTGACTTCTGGCGACCGTTTAGTAAAAAAACAAAGTTGAGCTATTTTACAGTGAACTTTGAAAGTTCGGGTAATAAAGTGGAAAAGTGACCATAGTTTGGCTTCTATTATGTAATTTACCCATATATATATATATGATAAAGTAAATACAATGCAGTAAGTAAATCAAAGCATATAACCACACAAGGTTTATAGTGGTTCGAAGGTGGTGTAAACCTTCTACGTCCACTCTACCCCTTCACATAAGGAGGATCTTTGTTAGGTCAGTTCGAATTACAAGCCTCACTTTACAAACTTCTTCCTAACAAACTACGCCTACTAGAATCTCAGACTCTAGTTCGAGACCACAACCCACAAAGGGTTCTCAATCCCACAAAGGGCAAGTAGTTTATTTCTAAACTACACACTTAGCAAGGATCTAATCCTCTCAACTAAGTTACACCATAAAAAACCTAGCGCACACAGCATAATGGTTAAGAAAATAAAAGGTTCTTCAACTGGTACGAAGCAGTCTTGATCTTTGAAGGTCTATAAACTGTTGTAGACTGCTCCTGGAAGGTTGAGTGACTGAGCTTGATATGAGCTTTTTAGAGAATGAAAGGCTTGAGAGTTTATTGTAGTGTGTTTCAAAGCTTCAGTAATCTTTATGGTCACCCCATCCTTCTATTTATAGATCTTTGGAAAATGCCCGTTGAAGACAGGCATTGTTCCTGTTCCTGTTCAAATTTGATCTTCAATATCTTTGCATTTAATGCGATTGACAACTTGAGAATATAGGGCATGTCCTATTTTCCTCCACATTAATGGCGTCACTCCCTGGTTGCAGACCTTTGTAGAGCCGCAGGTCCAGGTGACAACTTTTCATTGGCTTGGCTCAAACTTCTGTCTAACGAGTCTTTGTCAGCAACCTTCCTCGTACTACATTCAATATACATTCCTTGTATAGTGATTAATGTGCTGAGCTGAAGTTGTCAGCTTGCTGCTTTCTACTTTAATGTTTGTGAATCTTAGATGTCAGCTTCCTGTAGTGACATCTATTTGTCAGCATCCTGACTTGAGTAGCTTCCTCTGTTTTGACAGTTGTTTAGCTTTCTTCATGACTTCCTGATCTTCTAATTGCTTGATCCTTCTTTGAATACGAGTGATCTTTGAAATTTTGTTTCAAGCATTTATCCTCCTTTTTTTTATTCTCTTTTTTTTCTTTTTTTTTAAAGACCTATCTTTATGTTTACATGAAGATATGATCATAGGTCTATGTTCTCAATAAAACAGATGGGGATGGGTACTCTAACTTTCTATCTAAGGTTACATTGTCTCATCAAAACCTATGTAGAAATCTCTCAACAATTTCCCCCTTTTTTATGATGACAATACCCAAAAAAAATAAGATCAGGTAGCTTTCTAAATGAAAGAAAAATCTCATGTTTACAGAGTGAAGATACAACTTGTTGTATAACAGAATTCTAAAATTGAGAAAATAGAATATCTTTAACAAAAAATGTTATATCAGAAATGAGTTGTAAACATGCTTTCTCCATCTTCTTGATCCTTAAAACAACTTCTTTTAAATCTGATTGTCTTCTGAGCTTCTTTGTTGATGTTGTTTTGTCATTCTTTCATACTTCATTCCTCTCCACCAGTTCGAGATAGAATCCTGATATGACTTTTCAAATTGCTTGGCTGTATTAGGAATCTAAATCCATCTCAACCAAAAGTCTTCACAGTAGAAGAGTTGATCTCTCCTCTTGACTCTTTCAATCAGCTTTTCTTATCATGGCAACTTCCCTTCTCTCGCCAGATACTGATACTCCTTCAGTGCTTTTTCGCATGAGAGGTATTTTTTTAAGTA
This sequence comes from Scutellaria minor, assembly GCA_954870855.1. NCBI lineage: Eukaryota > Viridiplantae > Streptophyta > Magnoliopsida > Lamiales > Lamiaceae > Scutellaria > Scutellaria minor. The sequence goes on along the minus strand of OX940729.1, from coordinate 15,965,676 downwards.
GCCAGATTTGCATAGATCTCTGAAGTATCTCATGTAGGCTGATATTTTGATGTTGCAAATCTCCTCAAATTTAGGATTCCTATCCTGTGGTAGAGTGATCGCTTCAAAGATTTCCATGTTGTTAGGATGTATACTATAAGCCTAGATTTTTGTATGAACATCGTTTATGGAATGAGAATCACATTGGTCATATGTTTGCATTTTATATTTGTTATATATGTTTATGCAATGTCCAATTAATTTATATTATAGATAACTTGGTGTGTGGTGCCACACAGAAGATCATGTTATCAGTTTCTTATAAATTATAAATAGTAGCTCACAACCAAGATGGATTTGGACAAATCATCGGAATGGTTGTAGTGTAGTTTGGTATTAGTCTGTCTTGACTATAAAACTACACTAGTACACTTTGTGTGTATTGAGCAGGACCATTTGAGGTTGTTCGTTTTATACTGACTATATAATAGAACAAGACCTCTGTTATTATGGATGTACATCTTCTTAATCCCTATATAATAACGGGCACGTATGCTCAATGTTTATTTCTTTAATTTGCCAATGGGTGAGATTTATTCATAAATCAATAAACTCGGTGAGTTGGGAGATAGCATTGTTTATATGGTGTTCTGTTGATTATAGAAGGAATCCGTGTCCTAATTATTTAGGATGATAATGTCCCCTTGAGGAGCTCATAAGGATTATCATGTAAACCCTGCAGGTGGATTTAATCCGACATGATAATAAGGATGAGTGGTACTACTCTTGGAATTAGATGTAAATTATTTAAGTTGTCAGTAACTTATTTAATTTACGGACATTCGATATCTTAAACACGGGGAAATAAATGTACACATAATAAGGAGCCCATATTAAATATGGGATTGGGATGGTAGTTCAATAATAATTCTCTAGTGGACTGAATTATTATTGATGGGCTTCAGTTATGTGTTCGGGCCGAACGCAGGATACTAAAGCCCATCAGGAGGCCCAACCCAATTCCTCCTCTAGGTCCCTGGTGTAGCCTATATATAGCTCTTTTCATCAGCGCCTCTCATAAAAAATAGAACACAGATCACAGAAAACACGTGATAAGTGAGAGAGAGCGGAACTGATTTTTCTCGAAGGATCGTTGGCCACGCAACGTTCGAGAAGGGCTCAGAGGAATACATCAGAAGATCAAGAGGTCTACAAGGGTATGATTTCTTTCCGCTGCGATTTATCTTTGGATCCCGATTCCGATAGCATAGGGCCGGCGATCCGTCGGTTCCAACAATTGGTATCAGAGCCACGGTTTCTGGTTCTATGTAATTGGATCGGTTATATATTACGATCTTATGCTTTTTCATACGTTTTATATTCAGATTGTATGATAGTAGGATTGCATAGGATAACTCGGTTTTGCAGGTTACCTATATATCCAACTATTATGGTCTGTATGTATGTTTAATGTATGATCTAAACCCTCGGACCTGTCGAGGTTTTTATTTTGGGTTGGTTGCATGATTGTAATAGTAAAAACACGGCGGTTTGTCGTGTTAGGTTTTACATATTCTTGATTTGTTCTCGATGTATTTTTGTTCGATCTCATATGGTGTATTCTGATCGTACTAGATTCTGTATAGGGTTTGGTAGATGTTCGAACTAGATTCTGTATAGGATTGGTAGATGTTCGAACTAGATTCTGTATAGGATTCCTGTTCGATCGAGACTTCTATTCGAACTAGGATTGGCGTTCGAAGGGGCTGTTCGATCAAGATTGCTAGGCGCTGGAACAGATTGCTCGATGGGGCTGATCGATCAGATCAGTAGATTGGCGCTGATTCTGTGCAACAACCTGCTGGATTTGCGCAACAATCGCTGGATTTGGCGCTGATTCTGTTCGCTGGATGTTGGTGCTGATTAGGGTTTTAAACCCTAATTTTTTCTAACGGGGCGCTGCCCCGCACCCCGCGACCTGACCGGGCAGGTCGATCCCCGCGACCTGACCGGGCAGGTCGATCCCCGTTTAGCAGGCAAACATTCAATCGAAGTGGCCATAATAGTTGGATTTATATTATTCCGTATTTATTGCCTTTCTATTTGTTTGTTGTTTTATCAAGCATGCTTTTGAATGTTATATGTTATTGCATGCTAAAATCCCTCATTTAAATAACTAAGTGGGAGAGGGATTTATTTTGAATAAATCCCATAGCCTCCATTACTGGTTTGTAAGTGATGCATTTAAACTTACACGTTGGCTTTGAGTGCCTTCTTCCACATCGGATGAGTTTGATTGCGGATCACTGGATCAAACTTCCTCTAAGGATAATTATAGAAAATTATTTAGGAGCGTATGATCTTCTCCATCTGAAGAGATACAATCCTAGATAATGGACTTAGTATTAAGAAATGGTACACACTTAGGTGCATATGATAGTATCCTTCCCATCGGAGTAAGTGCTGTTGTTTGCATGGCTGAAGCTAAACCAACTATTAATTTTATTTTGTTTGACAAGATAATGAAATTAATGGGTAAAACCTCCTCTTACAAATGTTTGAATTAGCATACGTCCACACTATCGTGGCATGCGAAGTTCACGGTGTTTTGAGGTGTTGGTGAATTTAATTATATTGTTTGAGGGAACAATATAGGCTTTAAATTCTATATGTTATGACCTGTGTATTTATTTATTTATTTATTTATATGATTCTCAGGATTTCATTATGTCTTTCAATCCACTTGCTGTTATACTCAAAGAAAACAAACTTACTGGTCCTAATTATATTGACTGGAAAAGAAACCTGGATATTGTCCTAACTGCTGAGGAGTACAAGTTTGTACTCCATGAGCACTGTCCTGACATGCCTGATGAAAACTCTACTGAAGAGGAGAAAGCGCATTATAGAAAGTGGGTTAAGGCAGATGAGATGGCGCGGTGTTACATTTTGGCTTCCATGTCAAATGTACTGCAACATCAGCATCAGGCCATGCCCACTGCCTATGATATAATGCACAATCTTAGAGAACTCTTCGGACACCAGAGTCGGGCTGCCAGACAGGAGGCAATGAGAAACTTAATGACGACCACCATGTCTGAAGGGACACCTGTGAGTGATCACGTCCTTAAGATGATGGCTCATTTGAATGAGATGGAAGTCCTTGGAGCTGAAATCGATGGGGAAACCCAGGTCGATATCGTGCTCCAAACACTGCCTAAGAGTTTTGAGCAGTTCCGCCTTAATTATAATATGAACAAAAGGATGTATTCCTTGGCGGAACTTCTGACAGAACTCAAATCGGCAGAAGGACTATTTCGTCAAAGTGCTCAAGCTTACGTTGCTGAAAATGTTTCTAATTCTAAGCCGAAAGGTGGAAAGAAGAAAAAGAAACAGAATCCTTCGGCAAACAAAGCGAATGGACCTCAAAAGGCTGGGCCACAAGGTGGCGTGAAAAAGCCGAAGGGCAAGTGCTTCTCATGCAAGCAGCCTGGACATTGGAAGGTAGATTGTCCCAAGAAAAAGGAGAACAAAGAAGGTAAATCTTACTCACTAATTACTGAAACATGTTTAGCGGTGTTATCTACCGGTACCTGGTGTGTAGATACGGGAGCCACTGATCATGTCTGCAATTCTTTGCAGGGGTTCCAGGAAACCAGGCGACTTAGTGAGGGCGAGATTACCATCTACATGGGCAACGCTACGAAAGTGGCGGCAGTTGCAGTGGGAGATGTTTATTTATCTTTTGATAGGAACAAGACTTTGGTTTTGAGGAATTGTCTTTACGTACCTTCTTTTAGAAAGAACTTGATTTCGGTTTCTAAGTTATTTTTGGATGGATATTCTGTTTCTTTTGATGACAAAGTGGTTGTCAAGAAAAATAGGGTTATTGTCTGTTCTGGTACGTTGGTTGGCAATTTATATACTCTTAATCCAATAACTCCTACGATGCAACAACTGGAAATTAATAATACATCTTCTAACTCAAATAAGAGAAAAGAACCTTCTAAAATGAACCAAACATATCTTTGGCATCTAAGACTAGGTCACATTAACTTGAGTAGGATTCAAAGGTTGATAGCCGATGGACCTTTGAGTTCATTGGAAGTGGAAAACTATCCGACCTGCGAGTCCTGCTTGGAAGGAAAAATGACCAAGAGGCCTTTTAAAGCCCGGGGGTATAGAGCCAAAGAAGTGTTGGAATTGGTTCATTCTGATTTGTGTGGTCCTATGACTATCCAGGCAAGAGGTGGTTTCGAATATTTTGTCTCATTTATAGACGATTTTTCGAGATATGGGTATATTTATTTGATGCGCCGCAAGTCTGAGTGCTTTGATAAATTCAAAGAGTACAAGGCTGATGTGGAGAAGCGTCATGGTAAATGTATCAAAACACTACGATCTGATCGTGGTGGCGAGTACCTCTTAGGAGAGTTTAGGAATTACTTATCAGAGGCTGGGATTCAATCCCAATTGTCTGCACCTGGTACACCCCAACAGAACGGTGTGGCAGAACGAAGGAATAGAACTCTCATGGAAATGGTTAGATCGATGATGAGTTATTCGGAATTACCGAATTCGTTTTGGGGATATGCCCTGGAAACGGCAGCGTATATTCTAAACTTGGTACCTTCTAAGACAGTACCCTCTACTCCCACAGAATTGTGGAATGGGCGTAAGCCTAGTCTTAAACACATTCGGATTTGGGGTAGTCCAGCACATGTGCTGAAGGGAGATGCTGATAAGTTGGAATCTCGTACGGATGTTCGGCTGTTTGTGGGCTATCCTAGAGGAACGAAAGGTGGTTTATTTTATAGTCCTAAGGATCAGAAGGTCATTGTTAGCACAAATGCCCGATTCTTAGAAGAGGACTATGTAATGAACCACAAGCCCACGAGTAAAATTGTTCTAGAGGAAATCAGAGGGGAAATCCCTACCTTAGTACCACTAGTACAAGATGAGATACCACAGGGGTCTGCACCATGTGTCACTAATGATACACAATTACCACAAGTGCCTCGTCGTAGTGGGAGGGTTGTTAGACAGCCTGATAGATTCATGTTTTTGGGAGAGTCTTCGGACTTGGTATCTGGTGAACATGAATCTGATCCTTGGACCTATGACGAAGCACTCCAAGATAAAGATGCAGAATCTTGGCAAAAAGCTATGAATTCTGAATTAGAATCTATGGATTCTAATCAAGTCTGGGAGCTAGTAGAACCACCAAATGGTGTAAAAGCCATTGGATGTAAGTGGGTCTACAAAAGGAAAAGAGGATCAGACGGGAAAGTAGAAACTTTCAAAGCAAGGCTTGTTGCGAAGGGGTACACTCAAAAAGAAGGAATCGATTATGAGGAAACCTTTTCGCCGGTAGCCATGCTTAAGTCTATCCGGATTCTTTTGTCTATTGCTGCTCATATGAATTATGAGGTTTGGCAAATGGATGTCAAGACTGCTTTCCTTAACGGTAGTCTTGAAGAAAACATCTATATGAAGCAACCAGAAGGGTTCGTTGCAAAGGGCAAAGAGCATCTTGTGTGTAAGCTTAATCGGTCCATTTATGGATTGAAACAAGCTTCGAGATCTTGGAACATCCGTTTTGATGAGGTAATCCAGTCTTATGGATTCATTCAATGTCCGGATGAGTCATGTGTATACAAGAAGAGTGATGGAAACGTGGTGGTATTTCTTGTACTATACGTAGATGACATCTTGCTCATTGGCAACAATGTCAAGGTGTTGTCAGACGTAAGGGTATGGCTGTCCAAGCAGTTTGATATGAAGGACTTGGGAGAAGTAGGACATATTCTTGGGATCAAAGTGATAAGAGATCGCAAGAAAAGAATGTTATGCTTATCTCAAGCTTCGTACATTGATACCATTCTAGCTCGTTTTAGCATGCAAAACTCCAAGAAAGGTTTTCTACCTTTTCGACATGGAGTACCTTTATCTAAGGAGATGTGTCCTAAGACACCAAAGGAGATAGAGGACATGAAGGCAGTTCCTTATGCTTCGGCCGTAGGAAGCCTAATGTATGCAATGCTATGTACGAGGCCAGATATCTGTTTTGCCGTGGGCATGGTTAGCAGATATCAAAGTAACCCAGGACAAGGACATTGGACTGCGGTAAAGCATATTTTAAAGTACCTGAAAAGGACTAGAAATTATATGCTGGTTTACCAAGCAGATGATGTGCTTCCTGTGGGTTACACAGATTCTGATTTCCAGTCGGATAGGGACAACAGTAAATCTACCTCGGGTTATGTGTTTACCTTAGGAGGTGGAGCCATTATATGGAGGAGTGTTAAGCAGAAATGCGTTTCAGACTCCACCATGGAAGCTGAGTATGTGGCAGCCTCTGAGGCAGCCAAAGAAGCTGTATGGCTCAGGAACTTCTTGATGGACTTAGAAGTGATTCCTGGTTTGCCCAAAGCTATCACAATTTATTGTGATAACAGTGGTGCAGTGGCAAACTCGAAGGAACCACGAGCCCATAAAGCAAGTAAACACATTGAGCGCAAGTACCACCTGATACGAGACATCGTAAAGCGAGGAGAAGTTGTTGTCGCCAAAATTGCATCAGCAGATAACCTAGCAGATCCTTTCACAAAGGCCCTCCCAGCGAAAGCTTTTGATGGGCATGTTGAAGGGATGGGAATTAGATGTGTGGCGGCGCTTATAGAAGCATAGTCTTTTAGTATAAGTGGGAGATTGTTAGGATGTATACTATAAGCCTAGATTTTTGTATGAACATCGTTTATGGAATGAGAATCACATTGGTCATATGTTTGCATTTTATATTTGTTATATATGTTTATGCAATGTCCAATTAATTTATATTATAGATAACTTGGTGTGTGGTGCCACACAGAAGATCATGTTATCAGTTTCTTATAAATTATAAATAGTAGCTCACAACCAAGATGGATTTGGACAAATCATCGGAATGGTTGTAGTGTAGTTTGGTATTAGTCTGTCTTGACTATAAAACTACACTAGTACACTTTGTGTGTATTGAGCAGGACCATTTGAGGTTGTTCGTTTTATACTGACTATATAATAGAACAAGACCTCTGTTATTATGGATGTACATCTTCTTAATCCCTATATAATAACGGGCACGTATGCTCAATGTTTATTTCTTTAATTTGCCAATGGGTGAGATTTATTCATAAATCAATAAACTCGGTGAGTTGGGAGATAGCATTGTTTATATGGTGTTCTGTTGATTATAGAAGGAATCCGTGTCCTAATTATTTAGGATGATAATGTCCCCTTGAGGAGCTCATAAGGATTATCATGTAAACCCTGCAGGTGGATTTAATCCGACATGATAATAAGGATGAGTGGTACTACTCTTGGAATTAGATGTAAATTATTTAAGTTGTCAGTAACTTATTTAATTTACGGACATTCGATATCTTAAACACGGGGAAATAAATGTACACATAATAAGGAGCCCATATTAAATATGGGATTGGGATGGTAGTTCAATAATAATTCTCTAGTGGACTGAATTATTATTGATGGGCTTCAGTTATGTGTTCGGGCCGAACGCAGGATACTAAAGCCCATCAGGAGGCCCAACCCAATTCCTCCTCTAGGTCCCTGGTGTAGCCTATATATAGCTCTTTTCATCAGCGCCTCTCATAAAAAAACAGAACACAGATCACAGAAAACACGTGATAAGTGAGAGAGAGCGGAACTGATTTTTCTCGAAGGATCGTTGGCCACGCAACGTTCGAGAAGGGCTCAGAGGAATACATCAGAAGATCAAGAGGTCTACAAGGGTATGATTTCTTTCCGCTGCAATTTATCTTTGGATCCCGATTCCGATAGCATAGGGCCGGCGATCCGTCGGTTCCAACACATGTCTCAGAAGACAGGGTCAATGATGTTTTCTGGTTTCTGATCAAGTAGGACAGAAATTTTAGTTGGAACTTTGTCACCAGTAAAATTTGGAGCTTCCTAATTTGGATAGGAGTGTCTCTCAGTAGTGTAGACTCTATTTACAATAACTCCTAGCCTTGAAATCCAGTTAGATTCCAGCTCTCTTCGATCAGCAGAAACTCTATACACAGCAACCTGTTGCTGTCTTCCGTCTTTTATCTCCTTCAGTTTGTTGTTTTTGTGTTCTGTCTTATTATAGGAGCAGCAACTTGAGTTGTTGCAGTTCTGCCTGCTGCTTGTCTGGCAATATTCCCAGTATCTGTATTTTCATCATCATCATTCTTTTTACTCTTTTTCGAACCAACATCCTGACCAGTTTCAGAGTCAAATCTTTTTCGCTTGCTTCTTTTGATTAAAGAAATCTGATCCTCATCTTCATCTTCTTCAACAATTTCCCTTGTTGTAGATTCAATAATTTCATCATCAGGCTCCTGCTGCTTCATTTTCCCTTGTTGTAGATTCAATAATTTCATTATTCTCAATTGTCCCTTGTGGATCTTCAGCAGAGGCTATCTCAACAGTAACATTGGGATCAACATTATGCTCATCAGGAACTTGAGTTTCCTCAGCAACCTATTCAGTGATAGTGATTGCTTCCTAGAAACTGACCATTATCTGTGTCCCATCTTCAACTGTTGCTTCCCCAGCAACTTCAACTACTTGAGATGATGCAGTTGTAGTTGCCTCAGCAACCTCCTCAGTTGTGTCATCAGCAACCTGACTAATTTTAGAAATGTGTACATTGTCAGTGATTGCTTCAACAATTGGTGCTTCAATCGTTGCTTCTCCTCCAGCAACTTGTTCCTTATTCCCATAATCTCTTCCAGCATTTTCCCCCTCAATTTTTACATTTCTTTCTGCATCTGCTTGAGGGTCTATATCAGCTTGTTGTGTTGACTCGATAGAATCCTTTATTCTTTTAAGAATGTCAATCTTCTTCCATCTAACTATTCTTTCTCCTGAGCTGATCACAGGTTCCATTTCGACATAAGTTTCTTCAACATCTTCAGAATTTGCAACTCGGGCTTCCATAGCGGGGTTAGTATCATGTTCCTCTTGGTCTCCAGAGATTCCTGCACAACATTGTCATCAGGAACATAGGTTGTTTGAGCAGCAACTTGTTCGATGTTTTCTGACGGAGGATCCTGATATAGCAGAGTTAGCAATGGCTCATCATCAAGGATTGCAGCTTTCTCAGGAACAGTTTCCTCTTCTGTTCTGATGACCAAGGCGTCAGATGGAATAATGAGTTCTTCTTCAAGATTAGAATCCTGCAATCTGAGGGTTGATTTCTTTTTCTTGGGGATTGAAGCAGCTTTCTTTGTTTTCCTCTTCTTCGAGGGAGCAACCTCTTTTTGCTTGTACTTTGTAGGTGAAACAGCTTTCTTCTAAGCTCCAACTTTCTTCACACCTGGGTACCAACCTAGTGCATAAGCTTATACTTCTTTCTAGAGGAATGTTCTTGAAATAGAGGATTGAGGAAATAACAATTCCAAATCCTCATCCTGATGAAGTTTTGGTAGTTTTCTCCCAAATTCTCTGAAATACAATTCCTGCCCAATTTACTTCTACTTCTCTGATCACAACAATCATCATCCTGAATCTCGTTGTTGTACATTTATCAAAACTTCCACATCTACCCTCAACAATGTGGACTAAGATGTCATGTAGAAGCTCATATGCAGGTTTAAACTTTTTTTCCCAAAGTTTCCAGTGGAGGTTTGTTCCACGGAATCCAGTTTGAATTGATTCCAACTTTTCTCTAAATGTTCTAACCCATAGGTAGCAAGATCAGAATATGTCGTTCCAGAATTGGAAATGCCAAAAGTTCCTGTAATGTCCTCAGTGGTTAGGGTTTGGTATTCTTCATTATCTTCACTCATCTTGAAGGTGATCATTTTTCCATCTTTGGACAGAGTGGCAAACGCATAGAATTTCTCGACTGATAAGATGGAGTACCTTGTGTAGGTTGTTGTCAACAGTCCATCGAGTTTCCTGTTGATGATGTGATCCCAGATGCAGATGAGAAGAGCTGTGTAGCGCCTCGGACCAAAAACGAAGCATAATTGAATATTAAATATTAAAATCTTAATTAAATTATTATGTGCGTTAATCTTGAATGTTTAATTTAATTATTGCGTTTTAAATACGTGTTTAATGCCTATTTTAGATGGGTATATTTTCTAGTCATGGACTATAGATTATAATTATACCATTAGATGCGTAATGGAAAAACGAGAAGATAGAAATGAACTAGAGGTCAATCAGAGACCTGTAGCTCAAATGATGAAGAAAAGGGTAAAACATGAAGATTCAAAAAACCGAAAGATATTTACGATGAATAGTAACCCAAGATTTTTATATGAATAGTGACCCAAGATTTTTACAGTGAACAATAACTTAGATTTTTTTGGTGAATAGTGATTTTCGAAAAATCTATAAATAGGGGCGTTTTCGATTCAAAAAAAATCATTTTTCCGAACGAGCCTAAAGCGACGAAAACTCGTAAGCCTCTCTCTCCTCCCTCATCTCTCTCACTTTACTGCTTTTTGACCTCCGGCACGACACCGCCGCTGCCGATGGCCGGAAAATTTAACTTTCTTGGTTTTGACCGATTTTCACACAGATTGTAAGCCTCGTCAAAATGAGTCTAGGATAGGTCTCGAATTTTGATTCCAATATCTCGTTCGTCAGAAAACAGCAAAACACCGTCTCCAAACCCGAAACCCTAGTTTTGTCACCCTTTCTCTCTCCTCTGATCTCTCTCTCTCTCTCCTTCTTGCCGGAGCAGTCACCAGAGAAGCTACTGGAGATATTGGTGAGTTGCCGGAGGGGCGGCGCCGCCACCCACGGCGGCGGTGGGGCCGAACAGTGGTTATGTGTGTGTGTATATCTATGGTGTTGTGTGTGTTGATGTGTGCGTATGTGTGAATGTTGTTGGAGGACGGCACTTGTGGTACCGTCGTGGGTTAGTGTTGGCCGGTGCTGGTGATGCGCCGACGGGGTCAGGTGGTGGTGGTCGGCGGCAGGTGGCTACCGGCCAAGGGCTATTTTTGGGTATGTTTATATATGCAAGGGTGTGTGTGTTAGGGTTTGGGAAGGGTTTTCTGGAAAGGGCACTGTTCACGCCAGAGGTAAGCCGTAGACGGTGGCGGCCGGAGCTGGGGTCGCCGGCGAACAAGGTGGGGTCGGCACCGGGCAGCGCCGCCGTGGTTGGAAGCTGTTATGCAGGCTACTGGGCATGCAGGCTGCTGGGCGCGATGCCGGGAGACGCCTGGTGTTGGGCGTGTACTGGTCACATGTCGGGAGACGGGAAGCGCGTGCGCGGGTCGTCAGGAGATGGGTACGCATGCGATGCCGTGTTTGTGATACGAATCTCATTTTTTTCCATCGTATGTTATCAATGAGTCGTCAGCGACGAGATATCGTCGACCGGGAGTCGGGGGTCCCGGTCAAAGTCAACCTTTTTTTACCAAATCCGATTGAGCTCATTCTTTTTCTATTGTGATTCAAATCTTCCCCTCTTTTATGTCAACATACTGAACTGATCTTTCCCTCTTGTTCCTTCAACCTCAGTCTTTAGGTCTTCCGTTCTATCTCATCTCTATCGATTGTATCTTCTCCGAGATCGTTTATACCTTTATTTATAAGTATTAAGGATCTAAGAAATGTTGTAACTTGTGTAGGCTATCAGTTGGATTGAGCTTTGAGATACTCGCTACTCACGTGGTAACCACCGAACAAGGTGGCGGTAACTTCTAAACTCTATTTGTTTATTGTTTTCCCTATCTGATGTATGAACTGTTGAATCTTATATGAGATGATTATATGTTATGAATATTGTGTTTATATTACGATAGTGTGATAAGGATGAGTCATGGGCTGGGTGTCCATTGGGCTATGTGTCCATAAATTAAAGATGGGTTGTATGTCCATTGGGTTGTGTATCCATTAGTGAGTCATGGGATGTGTGTTCATTGGGCTGTGTGTCCATTAGGGGGTCATGGGCTGAGTGTCCATTAGGCTGGGTGTCCTTTCGGCTGTGTGTCCATTAGTAAGTTATGGGCTGAGTGTCATTTGGGCTGCGTGTCCATTAGTAAGTCATGCCTTTTATGAGCTATGTTTTTTTGCTGAACTTTTATATATTTGAATTGTTATAACTACTTGATAACTATTAAGAAATGGAAAGTATCCCCATGAGTGTATTCAACACTCACCCCTATTTTCTACTCACACTACAGGAGATGAAAAGAATCATGATGCGTAGAGAGATGGATGTCTTGTCAGCTGTGTTCTTTTTCCGGTTTTGTCTTTTAAAACAACGTTGATCGTTTGTAAAATTGAAACTGTTCATCTTTTTTGTAAAGGATCTGTTGGAATCGATGGATCGCCGGTCCTATGCAATCGGAATCGGGTTCCATAAAGATATGCACAGCGGAAGAAAACATACCTTTCTCAAAGATGAACAGATCGTAGTTTAGACCTCTCGATCTTCTACCGTATTCCTATCCTTTTCCCTTGGACGTCGTGTGGGCGACGATCTTCCAAAGTCTCAACTATCTCACCTCCTATCACTCTCTCTCGTGATTCTGTGTATTTGATGTAGACATGAGTTTCTAGTGATTCTAGGAGGCGTGAGTAAGGGATTATTTATAGGCTACAGCAGGGACCTAGAGGAGGAATTAGGGTTGGGCCTCCTGATGGGCTTAGGTGTCCTGTGTTCAGCCCGAACACCCAACTCAAGCCTATCAATTATAACTCGGTCCACTAAAGAATTATAATTGAACTACCGCTCTAATCTCATATTACAATATGGGCTCCTTTATTATGTGCATGTTTATTTCCCCGCATTTAAGATATCGAATGTCCGTAAATTAAATAAGTTACTGACAACTTAATTAATTTACATCTAATTCCAAGAGTAGTACCACTCATCTTTATTATCATGTCAGATTAAATCCACTTGCAGGGTTTATATGATAATCCTTATGAGCTCCTTAAGGGGACATCATCATCCTAAATAATTAGGACACGAATTCCTTCTATAATCAACAGCACACCATATAAACAGTGTTATCTCCCAATTCACCAAGCCTATTGATTTTTAAATAAATCTCACTCATTGGCAAATTAAAGAAATAAACACTGAGTACACGTGCCTGTTATTATATAGGGATTAAGAAGACGTACATCCATAATAACAGAGGTCTTGTTCTTTTATATAGTCAGTACAAATCGAACAACCTCAAATGGTCCTGCTCAATACATACAAAATGTACTAGTGTAACTTTATAGTCAAGACAGACTAATACCAAATTACACTACAACTGTTCCAATGGTTTGTCCAAATCCATCTTAGTTGTGAGCCACTATTTATAATCCATGAGGAACTGATAGCATGATCTTCTGTGTGACACCACACACTATGTTATCTACAATATAGACTAATCTGGACAATAGCATTAACATATATAACAAATATAAAATGCAAACATTTGATCATAATGAATCTCATATCATTAAGATGTTCATACAAAAGCTAGGCTTATAGTATACATCCTAATAGGATCCTGATGTATATTTCCACTGCGTAAGGTTTCAAACTCTTTGAATCGGTTGCATCCGATGTTTCATATGTATAGCCTCTTAGCTCCTTCTATTTTATATCATGTATGTCTTTTTCTCCTTCTTTCTTCACGCCCAAAAAGAAAACTCTGATAATTTTTAAGTGTGAAAAATGGGGTGTGACAGATGGTATCAGAGCAAAATTTCCTACCTTTTGTAGGGCTCTGCTCAAACTTGTTTTTCTTTTTAAACATGTTTTAAATGTGAAAATCTTTTCAAAAAGAAACGAATAAGCACCACCACTCTCTATACGCATCTCTCTCTAACTACAGAACTTAATAAAATGAATGTTGGTCTGCACAATGTATTTGCTAATTGTTAAATTGAGGTTATTTATATTGTTGAGTTACATGGGGTAGATGATAAAGGATAGTTTTCGCATGCTGTCTTAAGAACTATGTCAAGAAGACGACCCCGAAGAGAACAACCACCAATGGCTAATCAGCCGGAAAGAGATAAAAACGCAGACATAGGAGATCTAGTATCTATACTAAGGGGACTGGCATAACACTTCAAGGTGACTTAAGCCACATCCCCGCCAGCAAGATCCGATCCGAACTTTATATACGAATAGTTCCGGTGTTTCAATCTATCGACGTTCGATGGAAATGATGAACCAGCCAATGTGGAAGAGTGGCTAAGGTCACTCGATCGATTATTCGGACACTTAACATGTACCAAGGAGTAGAAGATTTCCTATGTGATCTTCCAGCTCACTGAAAAAGCGAGTCATTGGTAGGACTCGTATGAGAGGACCCTATTGCCAACTCAAAGAGAGGAGATGACATGGGAGGATTTCACGGAAGTGATCACGCAACACTTCATACCACAATTCTATCGCGATCAAAAGGAAATGAAGTTCTTACATCTCCATCAAGGAATCACATCAGTAGGGGAGTATGAAAGGAAATTTAACCAGTTGAGCAGATATGCAACTCACTTAGTTGACACAGAGGTCAAAAAGGCCCGATGTTTTGAGAAGGGTCTTCGTCTAGAAATTAGGTCGATTCTGGCAGGATAGGGGACAATGGCTTATGCCAACATCATAGAGAGAGCCCAAGAGATCTCTTCTCATCTGCGCTTGGACGTTTTACCACCCAAGGAGGTTGATGAGATAACCGGAAAAAGGAAGTGGACTGGTTCGAGTCAGAGCTTTAGTCCAGACAAGTTTCCCAGGACTATTAATACTTTACTACTCCCCACTCCCAGGCCTGGAAATCCATGTGCCAGATGTGGAAGGAATCATGTGGGACCGTGTCCGCAAGGAATTCGGAAATGCTACAGATGTGGAGAACTAGGACACATTGCGTTAAACTGTCAGAAGATTGGAAATTTAGTAGCTACAACACCGAGGCCGAGGCCAGGGGGAATTTGGAAATGCTACAAATGTGGAGAACTGGGACACATCGCATTAAACTGTCAGAAGTTTGGAAACTCAGAGGCTGCCGAGAGATAGATTACGGATGATGAACTATTAGTATTATACGTGTAGATAGATAGGTAGTGGCATCTACCTTGTAGTAGTGTACATGATCCTTTTGTACGATGTACAAGTTGCCCACATTTTGCTTATATATATATATATACTATACCAGTTCATCTTTTGCTATTCGATGGAATCCATGTTTACTTCTCCCCTCGCGTTTCGTGTTTTATTCTTCACCTATAGTATTATTGTGACACTGGATCTATTGAAACATGAGAACGATTAGGTAGTCGTTAAAACTTTAGAAGTTAGTATTCCGTCGGGAAGAACGATACGAACGAAACACCTTTGTCTAAGTCTAAGAATCGTGCTTGGGAGTAGAGTTCTTTTAGCCGACCTGCATGCGTTAGAGATGAAGGACTTTCAAGTGATTACGGAAATGGGACACATTGTCATGGATTTCATGGTTGGTCTGTCGAGGACCAAACGAGAAAACCACGTCGTATGGGTGATCGTTGATAGATTAAAGAAGTCTACCCATTTCTTACCAATCAAGATGACATTCGGACTCGATATGTTAGCATGAATATATCTCAAAGAGATTATCCGATTGCATGGCGTAACGGTTTCTATCGTGTCGGATAGAGATCCTTGTTTTACCTCCCGATTTTGGCAAAGTCTGCAAAAGGAGTTGGGGACCAAACTAGCCTTCAGTACGGCTTTCCACTCTCAAATGGACGGGCAGTCAGAAAGGACAATACAAATCTTGGAAAACATGTTGAGGGTATGTGTCTTGGATTTTTCCAGAAGCTGGGAAGACCACTTGTGCTTAGTGGAGTTTGCCTACAACAACAATTACCAATCGACAATTGGTATGGCTCCTTATGAGGCACTCTACGGAAGAAAATACCGTTCTCCTATCTGTTGGGACAAAGTAGGCGAAAAGAAAATGCTGGGACCCGAATTGGTAGATCAGACAGTCGAAGTAATAAAGAAAATTCAGGAAAGAATACGAGTGGCATAAGATCGACAAAAGGCGTATGCAGACAAAAGATTAAGGGAGCAGAAATTTGTAGGGGAGACAAAGTTTTTCTGAAGGTGTCACCCACTAAAGAAGTTCATTGTTTCGGGAAGAGAGAAAAGCTGAGGCCGAGATATGTAGGACCGTTCGAGATCTTAGATCGAGTTAGGGAGGTCGCGTACCGTCTAGCTCTACCACCGAACTTCGCTGGAGTACACAACATTTTTCATATAACTATGCTACGACAATACATTTTCGATTCGAACCACATAATCGAACAAGAAGGCATAGAACTTGAGAAAGATCTAACCTAGGAAGAAGTTCCGGTAGCCATCTTGGATAGAAAGAACCGGCAACTAAGAAATTGGGAGATGGCTATAATGAAGGTTCAATGGAGCCGTCGTGGAAAAGAAGAAGCGACTTGGGAACTAGAAGACGAGATCCTGAAGAAGTATCCTAACTTACCTTTTCTAGGTACACGTTTAATTTCAAGAATGAAATTCTTTTAAAGGGTAAGGGATGTAGCGTCCCGAACCAAAAATGAAGCATAATTGAATATTAAATATTAAACCCTTAATTAAATTATTATGTGCGTTAATCTTGAGTATTTAATTTAATTACATATGTTTTAGATACGTGTTTAATGTCTGTTTTAGATGGATGTATTTTCTAGTCGCGGAACATAGATTATAATTATACCATTAGATGCGTAATGGAAAAATGAGAAGATAGAAACAAACTAGAGGTCAATCGGAGACCCGTAGCTCAAATGGCGAAGAAAAGGGCAAAATACGAAGATTCGGAAAACCAAAAGATATTTACGGTGAATAATAACCCAAGATTTTTACATGAATAGTGACCCAAGATTTTTACAGTGAACATAACCTAGATTTTTTTGGTGAATAGTGATTTTCGAAAAATCTATACATAGGGGCATTTTCGATTCAAAAATCACCATTTTTCCGAACGAGTCTAAAGCGACGAAAACTCGTAAGTCTCTCTCTCCTCCCTCCTTTCTCTTTCTTTACTACTTTCTGACCTCCGGCGCACCGCCGCCACCGCCGATGGCCAGAAAATTCAACTTTCTCGGTTTTGACCAATTTTCGTACAGATCGTAAGCCTCATCAAGACGAGTCTAGGAGGTCTCGAATTTCGATTTCAATATCTCGTTCGCTGGAAAATGGTAAAACACCGCCTCCAAACCCTAAACCCTAGTTTTGTCACCCTTTCTCTCTCCTCTGATTTCTTTGTCTCTCTCTCTCCTTCTCACCGGAGCAGTCACCAGAGAAGCCACTGGAGGTGTGGGTGAGCTGCCGGTAGGGCGGCGGTGGGGCCGGACAGTGGTTGTGCGTGTGTGTGTATATGTATGGTGTTGTGTGTGTGTGCATGCTGTTGGAGGGCGGCGCCACGTGGGTTACTGTTGGTCGGCGCTGGTGATGCACCGACAGGGTCAAGTGGTGGTAGCCGGCGGTAGGTGGCCTAGGGCTGTGTTTGGGTATGTTTATATATGCAAGGGTGTGTGTGTTGGGGTTTGGGGAGGGTTTTCTGGAAATGGCACAGTTCACGCCGGTGGTAGGCCGGAGACGGTGGCGGCCGAAGTTGGGGTCGCTGGCGGACCAGGGGGGCCGGCGCCGAGCGGCGCCACCATGGCTGGAAGCTGCTGTGCAGGCTGCTAGGCACGACGCCGGGTCGACGCTCGACATGCTGGGCGCGCAGGCTGCTTGGCACGATGTCGGGTCGACGCTCCGCGCGCTGGGGGCGCGCTGTGCGCGTGCTGGGAGATGGGTACATGCATGGTGTCGTGTTTACGATACGAATCTCGTTTTTTTCTATCGTACGTTATCAACGAGTCATCGGCTACAAGATGTCGTAGACCGGGAGTCGGGGGTCCCGGTCAAAGTCAACCTTTTTTTACCAAAATTATCAAAATACCCCTCAATCTTAAAATGCTCCGTTTGAGCTCGTTTCAACTCCGATTGAGCTCATTCTTTTTCTGTTGTGATCCAAATCTTCTCCTCTTTCATGTCAGCATACTGAAATGATCTTTCCCTCTTGTTCCTTCAATCTCGATCTTTAGGTCTTCCATTCCGTCTCGTCTCTATCGATCATATCTTCTTCGAGATTGTCTATACCTTTATTTATACGTATTAAGGATCTAAGAAATTTTGTAACTTGTATAGGCTATCAGTTGGATTGAGCTTAGAGATACTCATTATTTGATACTCGCTACTAACATGGTAACCACCGAACAAGGTGGGGGTAACTTCTAAACTCTATCTGTTTATAGTTTTCCCTATCTGATGTATGAACTGTTGAATCTTATATGAGGTAATTATATGCTACGAATATTGTGTTTATATTACGATAGTGTGATAGGGATGAGTCATCGGCTGGGTGTCCATTGGGTTGTGTGTCCATAAATTAGGGATAGGTTGTGTGTCCATTAGTGAGTCATGGGTTATATGTTCATTGGGTTGTGTGTCCATTAGGGGGTCATGGGCTGAGTGTCCTTTGGGCTGTGTGTCCATTAGTGAGTCATGGGCTGAGTGTCCTTTGGGCTGCGTGTCCATTAGTGAGTCATGCCTTTTATGAGTTATGTCTTTTTGCCGAACTTTTATATGTTTGAATTGTTATAACTACTTGATAACTATTAAGACATGGAAAGTATCCCCATGAGTGTATTCAACGCACGCACCCCTATTCTGTACTCACACTACAGGAGATGAAGAGAATCATGATATGTAGAGAGAGGGGTGTCTTATCAGTTGTGTCCTTTTTCCGATTTTATCTTTTAAAAACTATGTTGATCATTTTGTAAAAGGTTTACTGTTCTTCTTATATGAAATAGATCCTGATGTTTTTCTACTGCTATGTTTACATGTTTTATTTCGGCTAGACGCCGAGGTTTTGTATATGTAAAATCATCTGTTATCTTTTCCAAAGGTTTCTGTTTAATATCATGTACGTTTTCTTCCCCCTTCTTTCTTCACACCCAAAAAGAAAACTATGATAAATTTTAAGTAAAGAAAACGGGGCGTGACAAGCTTGTTAGGATGTATACTATAAGCCTAGTTTTTTGTATGAACATCGTTTATGGAATGAGAATCACATTGGTCATATGTTTGCATTTTATATTTGTTATATATGTTTATGCAATGTCCAATTAATTTATATTATAGATAACTTGGTGTGTGGTGCCACACAGAAGATCATGTTATCAGTTTCTTATAAATTATAAATAGTAGCTCACAACCAAGATGGATTTGGACAAATCATCGGAATGGTTGTAGTGTAGTTTGGTATTAGTCTGTCTTGACTATAAAACTACACTAGTACACTTTGTGTGTATTGAGCAGGACCATTTGAGGTTGTTCGTTTTATACTGACTATATAATAGAACAAGACCTCTGTTATTATGGATGTACATCTTCTTAATCCCTATATAATAACGGGCACGTATGCTCAATGTTTATTTCTTTAATTTGCCAATGGGTGAGATTTATTCATAAATCAATAAACTCGGTGAGTTGGGAGATAGCATTGTTTATATGGTGTTCTGTTGATTATAGAAGGAATCCGTGTCCTAATTATTTAGGATGATAATGTCCCCTTGAGGAGCTCATAAGGATTATCATGTAAACCCTGCAGGTGGATTTAATCCGACATGATAATAAGGATGAGTGGTACTACTCTTGGAATTAGATGTAAATTATTTAAGTTGTCAGTAACTTATTTAATTTACGGACATTCGATATCTTAAACACGGGGAAATAAATGTACACATAATAAGGAGCCCATATTAAATATGGGATTGGGATGGTAGTTCAATAATAATTCTCTAGTGGACTGAATTATTATTGATGGGCTTCAGTTATGTGTTCGGGCCGAACGCAGGATACTAAAGCCCATCAGGAGGCCCAACCCAATTCCTCCTCTAGGTCCCTGGTGTAGCCTATATATAGCTCTTTTCATCAGCGCCTCTCAAAAAATACAGAACTCAGATCACAGAAAACACGTGATAAGTGAGAGAGAGCGGAACTGATTTTTCTCGAAGGATCGTTGGCCACGCAACGTTCGAGAAGGGCTCAGAGGAATACATCAGAAGATCAAGAGGTCTACAAGGGTATGATTTCTTTCCGCTGCGATTTATCTTTGGATCCCGATTCCGATAGCATAGGGCCGGCGATCCGTCGGTTCCAACAATTGGTATCAGAGCCACGGTTTCTGGTTCTATGTAATTGGATCGGTTATATATTACGATCTTATGCTTTTTCATACGTTTTATATTCAGATTGTATGATAGTAGGATTGCATAGGATAACTCGGTTTTGCAGGTTACCTATATATCCAACTATTATGGTCTGTATGTATGTTTAATGTATGATCTAAACCCTCGGACCTGTCGAGGTTTTTATTTTGGGTTGGTTGCATGATTGTAATAGTAAAAACACGGCGGTTTGTCGTGTTAGGTTTTACATATTCTTGATTTGTTCTCGATGTAATTTTGTTCGATCTCATATGGTGTATTCTGATCGTACTAGATTCTGTATAGGGTTTGGTAGATGTTCGAACTAGATTCTGTATAGGATTGGTAGATGTTCGAACTAGATTCTGTATAGGATTCCTGTTCGATCGAGACTTCTATTCGAACTAGGATTGGCGTTCGAAGGGGCTGTTCGATCAAGATTGCTAGGCGCTGGAACAGATTGCTCGATGGGGCTGATCGATCAGATCAGTAGATTGGCGCTGATTCTGTGCAACAACCTGCTGGATTTGCGCAACAATCGCTGGATTTGGCGCTGATTCTGTTCGCTGGATGTTGGTGCTGATTAGGGTTTTAAACCCTAATTTTTTCTAACGGGGCGCTGCCCCGCACCCCGCGACCTGACCGGGCAGGTCGATCCCCGCGACCTGACCGGGCAGGTCGATCCCCGTTTAGCAGGCAAACATTCAATCGAAGTGGCCATAATAGTTGGATTTATATTATTCCGTATTTATTGCCTTTCTATTTGTTTGTTGTTTTATCAAGCATGCTTTTGAATGTTATATGTTATTGCATGCTAAAATCCCTCATTTAAATAACTAAGTGGGAGAGGGATTTATTTTGAATAAATCCCATAGCCTCCATTACTGGTTTGTAAGTGATGCATTTAAACTTACACGTTGGCTTTGAGTGCCTTCTTCCACATCGGATGAGTTTGATTGCGGATCACTGGATCAAACTTCCTCTAAGGATAATTATAGAAAATTATTTAGGAGCGTATGATCTTCTCCATCTGAAGAGATACAATCCTAGATAATGGACTTAGTATTAAGAAATGGTACACACTTAGGTGCATATGATAGTATCCTTCCCATCGGAGTAAGTGCTGTTGTTTGCATGGCTGAAGCTAAACCAACTATTAATTTTATTTTGTTTGACAAGATAATGAAATTAATGGGTAAAACCTCCTCTTACAAATGTTTGAATTAGCATACGTCCACACTATCGTGGCATGCGAAGTTCACGGTGTTTTTGAGGTGTTGGTGAATTTAATTATATTGTTTGAGGGAACAATATAGGCTTTAAATTCTATATGTTATGACCTGTGTATTTATTTATTTATTTATATGATTCTCAGGATTTCATTATGTCTTTCAATCCACTTGCTGTTATACTCAAAGAAAACAAACTTACTGGTCCTAATTATATTGACTGGAAAAGAAACCTGGATATTGTCCTAACTGCTGAGGAGTACAAGTTTGTACTCCATGAGCACTGTCCTGACATGCCTGATGAAAACTCTACTGAAGAGGAGAAAGCGCATTATAGAAAGTGGGTTAAGGCAGATGAGATGGCGCGGTGTTACATTTTGGCTTCCATGTCAAATGTACTGCAACATCAGCATCAGGCCATGCCCACTGCCTATGATATGATGCACAATCTTAGAGAACTCTTCGGACACCAGAGTCGGGCTGCCAGACAGGAGGCAATGAGAAACTTAATGACGACCACCATGTCTGAAGGGACACCTGTGAGTGATCACGTCCTTAAGATGATGGCTCATTTGAATGAGATGGAAGTCCTTGGAGCTGAAATCGATGGGGAAACCCAGGTCGATATCGTGCTCCAAACACTGCCTAAGAGTTTTGAGCAGTTCCGCCTTAATTATAATATGAACAAAAGGATGTATTCCTTGGCGGAACTTCTGACAGAACTCAAATCGGCAGAAGGACTATTTCGTCAAAGTGCTCAAGCTTACGTTGCTGAAAATGTTTCTAATTCTAAGCCGAAAGGTGGAAAG
The DNA here is from genome assembly GCA_954870855.1 of Scutellaria minor. Classification (NCBI taxonomy): domain Eukaryota; kingdom Viridiplantae; phylum Streptophyta; class Magnoliopsida; order Lamiales; family Lamiaceae; genus Scutellaria; species Scutellaria minor. The sequence continues at coordinate 15,943,391 of OX940729.1, read as the reverse complement.
AAGAAAAAGAAACAGAATCCTTCGGCAAACAAAGTGAATGGACCTCAAAAGGCTGGGCCACAAGGTGGCGTGAAAAAGCCGAAGGGCAAGTGCTTCTCATGCAAGCAGCCTGGACATTGGAAGGTAGATTGTCCCAAGAAAAAGGAGAACAAAGAAGGTAAATCTTACTCACTAATTACTGAAACATGTTTAGCGGTGTTATCTACCGGTACCTGGTGTGTAGATACGGGAGCCACTGATCATGTCTGCAATTCTTTGCAGGGGTTCCAGGAAACCAGGCGACTTAGTGAGGGCGAGATTACCATCTACATGGGCAACGCTACGAAAGTGGCGGCAGTTGCAGTGGGAGATGTTTATTTATCTTTTGATAGGAACAAGACTTTGGTTTTGAGGAATTGTCTTTACGTACCTTCTTTTAGAAAGAACTTGATTTCGGTTTCTAAGTTATTTTTGGATGGATATTCTGTTTCTTTTGATGACAAAGTGGTTGTCAAGAAAAATAGGGTTATTGTCTGTTTTGGTACGTTGGTTGGCAATTTATATACTCTTAATCCAATAACTCCTACGATGCAACAACTGGAAATTAATAATACATCTTCTAACTCAAATAAGAGAAAAGAACCTTCTAAAATGAACCAAACATATCTTTGGCATCTAAGACTAGGTCACATTAACTTGAGTAGGATTCAAAGGTTGATAGCCGATGGACCTTTGAGTTCATTGGAAGTGGAAAACTATCCGACCTGCGAGTCCTGCTTGGAAGGAAAAATGACCAAGAGGCCTTTTAAAGCCAAGGGGTATAGAGCCAAAGAAGTGTTGGAATTGGTTCATTCTGATTTGTGTGGTCCTATGACTATCCAGGCAAGAGGTGGTTTCGAATATTTTGTCTCATTTATAGACGATTTTTCGAGATATGGGTATATTTATTTGATGCGCCGCAAGTCTGAGTGCTTTGATAAATTCAAAGAGTACAAGGCTGATGTGGAGAAGCGTCATGGTAAATGTATCAAAACACTACGATCTGATCGTGGTGGCGAGTACCTCTTAGGAGAGTTTAGGAATTACTTATCAGAGGCTGGGATTCAATCCCAATTGTCTGCACCTGGTACACCCCAACAGAACGGTGTGGCAGAACGAAGGAATAGAACTCTCATGGAAATGGTTAGATCGATGATGAGTTATTCGGAATTACCGAATTCGTTTTGGGGATATGCCCTGGAAACGGCAGCGTATATTCTAAACTTGGTACCTTCTAAGACAGTACCCTCTACTCCCACAGAATTGTGGAATGGGCGTAAGCCTAGTCTTAAACACATTCGGATTTGGGGTAGTCCAGCACATGTGCTGAAGGGAGATGCTGATAAGTTGGAATCTCGTACGGATGTTCGGCTGTTTGTGGGCTATCCTAGAGGAACGAAAGGTGGTTTATTTTATAGTCCTAAGGATCAGAAGGTCATTGTTAGCACAAATGCCCGATTCTTAGAAGAGGACTATGTAATGAACCACAAGCCCACGAGTAAAATTGTTCTAGAGGAAATCAGAGGGGAAATCCCTACCTTAGTACCACTAGTACAAGATGAGATACCACAGGGGTCTGCACCATGTGTCACTAATGATACACAATTACCACAAGTGCCTCGTCGTAGTGGGAGGGTTGTTAGACAGCCTGATAGATTCATGTTTTTGGGAGAGTCTTCGGACTTGGTATCTGGTGAACATGAATCTGATCCTTGGACCTATGACGAAGCACTCCAAGATAAAGATGCAGAATCTTGGCAAAAAGCTATGAATTCTGAATTAGAATCTATGGATTCTAATCAAGTCTGGGAGCTAGTAGAACCACCAAATGGTGTAAAAGCCATTGGATGTAAGTGGGTCTACAAAAGAAAAAGAGGATCAGACGGGAAAGTAGAAACTTTCAAAGCAAGGCTTGTTGCGAAGGGGTACACTCAAAAAGAAGGAATCGATTATGAGGAAACCTTTTCGCCGGTAGCCATGCTTAAGTCTATCCGGATTCTTTTGTCTATTGCTGCTCATATGAATTATGAGGTTTGGCAAATGGATGTCAAGACTGCTTTCCTTAACGGTAGTCTTGAAGAAAACATCTATATGAAGCAACCAGAAGGGTTCGTTGCAAAGGGCAAAGAGCATCTTGTGTGTAAGCTTAATCGGTCCATTTATGGATTGAAACAAGCTTCGAGATCTTGGAACATCCGTTTTGATGAGGTAATCCAGTCTTATGGATTCATTCAATGTCCGGATGAGTCATGTGTATACAAGAAGAGTGATGGAAACGTGGTGGTATTTCTTGTACTATATGTAGATGACATCTTGCTCATTGGCAACAATGTCAAGGTGTTGTCAGACGTAAGGGTATGGCTGTCCAAGCATTTTGATATGAAGGACTTGGGAGAAGTAGGACATATTCTTGGGATCAAAGTGATAAGAGATCGCAAGAAAAGAATGTTATGCTTATCTCAAGCTTCGTACATTGATACCATTTTAGCTCGTTTTAGCATGCAAAACTCCAAGAAAGGTTTTCTACCTTTTCGACATGGAGTACCTTTATCTAAGGAGATGTGTCCTAAGACACCAAAGGAGATAGAGGACATGAAGGCAGTTCCTTATGCTTCGGCCGTAGGAAGCCTAATGTATGCAATGCTATGTACGAGGCCAGATATCTGTTTTGCCGTGGGCATGGTTAGCATATATCAAAGTAACCCAGGACAAGGACATTGGACTGCGGTAAAGCATATTTTAAAGTACCTGAAAAGGACTAGAAATTATATGCTGGTTTACCAAGCAGATGATGTGCTTCCTGTGGGTTACACAGATTCTGATTTCCAGTCGGATAGGGACAACAGTAAATCTACCTCGGGTTATGTGTTTACCTTAGGAGGTGGAGCCATTATATGGAGGAGTGTTAAGCAGAAATGCGTTTCAGACTCCACCATGGAAGCTGAGTATGTGGCAGCCTCTGAGGCAGCCAAAGAAGCTGTATGGCTCAGGAACTTCTTGATGGACTTAGAAGTGATTCCTGGTTTGCCCAAAGCTATCACAATTTATTGTGATAACAGTGGTGCAGTGGCAAACTCGAAGGAACCACGAGCCCATAAAGCAAGTAAACACATTGAGCGCAAGTACCACCTGATACGAGACATCGTAAAGCGAGGAGAAGTTGTTGTCGCCAAAATTGCATCAGCAGATAACCTAGCAGATCCTTTCACAAAGGCCCTCCCAGCGAAAGCTTTTGATGGGCATGTTGAAGGGATGGGAATTAGATGTGTGGCGGCGCTTATAGAAGCATAGTCTTTTAGTATAAGTGGGAGATTGTTAGGATGTATACTATAAGCCTAGTTTTTTGTATGAACATCGTTTATGGAATGAGAATCACATTGGTCATATGTTTGCATTTTATATTTGTTATATATGTTTATGCAATGTCCAATTAATTTATATTATAGATAACTTGGTGTGTGGTGCCACACAGAAGATCATGTTATCAGTTTCTTATAAATTATAAATAGTAGCTCACAACCAAGATGGATTTGGACAAATCATCGGAATGGTTGTAGTGTAGTTTGGTATTAGTCTGTCTTGACTATAAAACTACACTAGTACACTTTGTGTGTATTGAGCAGGACCATTTGAGGTTGTTCGTTTTATACTGACTATATAATAGAACAAGACCTCTGTTATTATGGATGTACATCTTCTTAATCCCTATATAATAACGGGCACGTATGCTCAATGTTTATTTCTTTAATTTGCCAATGGGTGAGATTTATTCATAAATCAATAAACTCGGTGAGTTGGGAGATAGCATTGTTTATATGGTGTTCTGTTGATTATAGAAGGAATCCGTGTCCTAATTATTTAGGATGATAATGTCCCCTTGAGGAGCTCATAAGGATTATCATGTAAACCCTGCAGGTGGATTTAATCCGACATGATAATAAGGATGAGTGGTACTACTCTTGGAATTAGATGTAAATTATTTAAGTTGTCAGTAACTTATTTAATTTACGGACATTCGATATCTTAAACACGGGGAAATAAATGTACACATAATAAGGAGCCCATATTAAATATGGGATTGGGATGGTAGTTCAATAATAATTCTCTAGTGGACTGAATTATTATTGATGGGCTTCAGTTATGTGTTCGGGCCGAACGCAGGATACTAAAGCCCATCAGGAGGCCCAACCCAATTCCTCCTCTAGGTCCCTGGTGTAGCCTATATATAGCTCTTTTCATCAGCGCCTCTCAAAAAATACAGAACTCAGATCACAGAAAACACGTGATAAGTGAGAGAGAGCGGAACTGATTTTTCTCGAAGGATCGTTGGCCACGCAACGTTCGAGAAGGGCTCAGAGGAATACATCAGAAGATCAAGAGGTCTACAAGGGTATGATTTCTTTCCGCTGCGATTTATCTTTGGATCCCGATTCCGATAGCATAGGGCCGGCGATCCGTCGGTTCCAACAAAGCTCTATCTACGTAAGGAGACTTGTCTCCCAAAAGTGCGACATCATCCACTAGCCATCCTTCAATCACTTTGGTTTCTCTTACTTTTGCCATATAAGATTTTTGATGAGTTTTGAGAGATTGATTTGTGAAGCGTTTGTGTTGCAGAGAGAGGATTTGAGGTTTGAGAGAGAGTGTGTGATGAGAATGTAGAAAGGCTCAATTGTTTTTGGCAGTTTGGTAGGTTTTTCTTGTTTTGAAACTGATCAACGGATAAGATTGAGAATTTTAAGAGACGATTCTTATCAGCGGTTGAGATTTGAATTATAGAGTGGCAGATCTGTAATTTCTGAGATTGTGTCAGAAGGAAAACTGCGTTTTTTCTCTCTTTCCTGAAAAGGTAATGTTTGTATTTAATACAGTTGCCACAATGTTACTCTTCAATCGTTGTTGTAAGGTTATTGTTGATGATACAAGGTTGTAAGTCATATAAATATTGATCATTAAATACTTTCCGCAGCAACCTCTTTCAGTAACTTGTTTTCTTGTAGCTTGCTGTTTGAGACTGCATATTGTTGTAGGATTCTGTACTTATGAGGATCAGTATCCTGTCACAGTATGCTAAAGATCATAGAGAGTTGCTTTTAATGCCAGTAAGTTGCCTCTTACTTTAAGAGTTCTTTTTTTCCTTAATTATCAGAGCTCGATAATTCCCAACTCAGATCTTAGCATAGAAAATCTTGATTCACATAGTGGTTTTGTGAAGATGTCTGTAAGTTAAAGGTCAGTATGTACTTTTTCTAATGTAATGTCCTTCTTTTCCACATGATCTCTGATGAAGTGATGTCTCACATCAATGTGCTTCGTTCTTGAGTGGAAAACAGGATTGTGAGTGATGGTAATTGCACTGTGTTGTCATATAGGATGGGAGTTTCCTTTTCTGTTATGCCATAGTCCTTCAATTGTTGTTGTATCCATATGATTTATGCACAGCAGCTTCCTGCAGCTACATACTCAGCTTCAGCTTTTGACATTGCAATAGATGTTTACTTTCTACATAACCAAGAGACAAGTCTCTGTCCAAGAAACTGATAGGTTCTACTCGTACTCTTTCTATCTATCTTGCAACCTGCGTAATCAGAGTTAGAGTATCATTTGAGATTGAATCCTCCTTCCTTAGGATACCATAAACCAACATCTTGAGTCCCTTTTAGATATTTGATAATCTTTTTTTACTGCTACAAGATGTGATTCTTTAGGAGCTGTTTGAAATCTTGCACACACTCCAACTGCAAAAATTATGTTTGGTCTGCTTGCTGTGAGATATAGCAGGGATCCAATAAGTCTTCTGTAATTGGTAACTTCCACATCTTTTCCATCCTCATCTTTATCTATTCTGATAGATGTGGCCATAGTTATACTTATTGATGATCCACTCTCCATACTAAACTTCTTTATCAATTCCTTGGTGTACTTGGCTTGATTGATGAAAGTTCCATTTTGAAGTTGTTTCACTTGCAAACCAAGGAAGAAACTTAGTTCTCTCATCATGCTCATTTCAAAATTATTTTTCATAAGTGAGGAGAACTTGGAACAAAGATATTTATTTGTTGATCCAAAAATGATGTCATCAACATAGATCTGTACAAGCAGTATGTTGTTCTTATCCAGTATTCTGAAGAGAGTCTTGTCCATTGTTCCTTTCTGAAATCCATTATCCAAAAGATATAGGGACAGTGTATCGTACCATGCTTTAGGTGCTTGTTTCAGTCCATATAGAGCTTTCTTCAGTCTGAGTACTCTATCTTTTCCCTATTCTTCAAAACCGGGTGGCTGTTCCACATAAAATTCCTCTGAAAAAAGTCCATTCAGGAATGTGCTCTTCATATACATCTGATAAACTTTGAAGTTGTTATGAGCAGCATAGGCCAGAAATATCCTTATTGCTTCAAGTCTTGCAACAGGAGCAAAGGTCTCATCAAAATCTATTCCTTCTTGCTGGCAGTATCCTTTTGTAACCAATCTTGCTTTGTTTCTAATTACAGTACCAGATTCGTCTAGCTTGTTTTTGAACACCCATTTGGTTCCAATGACTCTTTGATGGTCAAGCCTTGGAACTAGCTTCCATACTTGGTTCCTTTCAAAACCATTCAGTTATTCTTGTATTGTCTGAATCCAATTACTGTCCTCAAGTGCTTCTTAAATACTCTTAGGTTCTACTTGTGAGATGAAGCAAGTGAATAGTTATTCTTGAGGTCTTGATCTCCTAGTTCTCACTCTTTCGTTTATGTCTCCAATCACAAGTTCTCTTGGATGATTCCTGAGCCATGTTCTATCAGGTTCATAAGTGAATGTAGGTTGCTGATCAGTAGTTTGTCGTTCAGCAACATTCTGTACTTGATTACTATTTATCTGTTGATTCTTGTTTGCTTGCTGATCATCATTCATTGTTACTGCATTTCCCGGTGTAGTAAGTTGTGTACTGCTTGTTGTAGTTTTTTCAGCAGATACTGGAATTCCATCAACGTATCTTACTGTCTGGTCTTCGATCTTTATTTTGGATATGTCTTCTCTTAGTTTCTCCAGATCAGCAGTATTGCAGTGTGGTTCATCGAATACTACGTGAACTAATTCTTCAACAATCAAGCTTCTTTTATTGAAGATCTTGAAGGCCTTGCTTGCTGAGGAGTATCCAAAAAATACTCCTTCATCAGATTTCTTATCAAAGGTCTTTAGGTATTCATTTCCATTGTTCAGAATGTAGCACCTATATCCAAAGATGTGAAAGTATGAGATATTAGGTGTTTTCCCATACCATACTTAATAGGGAGTCTTATCATGTTCTTTGTTGATCAGACATTTGTTCTGAGTATAGCATGATGGCTGGTTGCTTCAGCCCAAAATCTCTTAGGTATTCCAGCATCAGCAATCATTGTTCTAGCAGCTTCCTTCAAACTCCTGTTTCTTCTTTCTGCAACACCATTCTGTTGTGGAGTCCTTGCTGCAGAGTATCCATGACAAATTTCATTCTCTGAACAATACTTCTTAATAAACTTGTTTGTGAATTCAGTTCCTCTGTCAGATCTTATCTTTACAATGCTCAAGCTTTTCTCATTCTGCACTTTCTTCATGAATTCTGGAAGTCTGGCTTAGGTTTCAGATTTCTTGGCCAAGAAGATGGTCCAAGTGAATCTTGAGTAGTCATCCACTACTACAAAGGAATACTTCTTCCCACTCACACTAGTAGGTTCCACTGGTCCAAATAAATCCATATGTAGAAGGTCCAGTATCCTAATCGAGGATCTTTGAACTTTGTCTTTGAATGAGCTTCGTACTTGCTTTCCTTTTTGATAGGGTCCACAAACACTTTCTTTCTTGTAAGCAACATCTGGTAGTCATCTAACTAGATTCTTCCTTGTTAGCTTGTTGATTGTTTTGAAGTTCAGGTGACTCATCCTCTTATGCCATAACCAGCTTAGCTCCAGGGTGCTCTTTGCAATGAAGCAGGTTGGTTGTAATGTTGAGTTCCAATCAGCAAGGTAGATATTGTCTCTCCTAGTTCTAGCAAGTTTAACCTCATTTGTTTTGGTATCTCTAATCAGACACTTGTTGAGATTGAACTCCACTGAACATCCTTTGTTATAAAATTGTCTGATACTCAAGAGGTTATATTTTAGTCCTTTGACATATGAAACATCACTGATACTTGTTTTGCCCTTGATCAAGCTTCTTGTACCCTTTGTGTGTCTTTTGGAGTTATCGCCAAACACTATCTTGGGACCTTTATATGGTTGGAAGTTTCTCAATCCAGATTTATTGCCAGTTATATGTCTAGAGCAGTCACTATCAATGTACCATTCATCACTACTGCTTTCTGGTTACCAGTCAAGTCGGTTTTTCACCTAACTTGCTCTGATACCACTTGTTGGTCATGAAAGTCCTAAGTGGTCAAAGGTTCAGAGGGGGGATGAATGAACCTCTATCGATTTTTGCAAACTCTTGAAAACTTTCTGTAAGGCAGGTTCTTAACCTAGAGGGAATGCAACAACCTGATACAGATTAGTAACCTGGCAGAATGCTTAATCAGGTTTCTGACCTGTTTATACAGTACGTAGAGGAAAACTTGATAACGTTCTTTTGGAAAATAGTTTTCTTTTACAATAATGCTCTTGATGTCAAACCTTTTATGCATGATTCTTATGATGTAAACTGCAAGATATATATGATAAAGTAAATGCAATGCAGTAAGTAAATCATATAACCACACAAGGTTTATAGTGGTTCGAAGGTGGTGTAAGCCTTCTACGTCCACTCTACCCCTTCACACAAGGAGGATCTTTGTTAGGTCAATTGGAATTACAAGTCTTGCTTTACAAACATCTTCCTACAAACTACGCCTATTAGAATCCCAGACTCTAGTTCGAGACCACAACCCACAAAGGGTTCTCAATCCCACAAAGGGCAAGTACCATATTTTTAGACTACATACTTAGCAAGGATCTAATCTTCTCAACTAAGTTACACCATAAACAACCTAGTGCACACAGCACAGTGGTTAAGAAAATAAAAGGTTCTTCAATTGGTGCAAAACAGTCTTGATCTTTAAATGTCTATAAACTATTGTAGACTGCTCCTGGAAGGTTGAGTGACTGAGCTTGATATGAGCTTTTTAGAGAATGAAAGACTTGAGAGTTTATTGCAGTGTGTTTCAAAGCTTCAGTAGTCTTTATGGTCACTCCATCCTTCTATTTATAGATCTTTGGAAAATTCCCGTTGAAGAGAGGTATTGTTCCTGATCCTGTTCAAATTTGATCTTCAATATCTTTGCATTTAATGCGATTGACAACTTGAGAATATAGGGCATGTCCTATTTTCCTCCACATTAATGGCGCCACTTCCTAGTTGCAGACCTTTTGTAGAGCCGCAGGTCCAGGTGGTAACTTTTCATTGGCTTGGCTCAAACTTCTGTCTAACGAGTCTTTGTCAGCAATCTTCCTCGTACTACATTCAATATACATTCCTTGTATAGTGATTAATATGCTGAGCTGAAGTTGTCAGCTTGCTGCTTTCTACTTTAATGTTTGTGAATCTTAGATATCAGCTTCCTGATGTGAATCAGTTTCCTGTTGTAACTCAGCTTCCTGTCGTGACATCTGTTCGTCAGCATCCTGACTTGAGTAGCTTCCTCTGTTTTGACAGTTGTTTAGCTTTCTTCATGACTTCCTGATCTTCTGATTGCTTAATCCTTCTTTGAATATGAGTGATCTTTGAAATTCTGTTTCAAGCATTTATCCCCCCTTTTTTTATTCTCTTTTTTTTCTTTTCTTTTTTTAAAGACCTATTTTTATGTTTACATGAAGATATGATCATAGGTCTATGTTCTCAATAAAACACGTGGGGATGGGTACTCTAACTTTCTATCCAAAGTTACATTGTCTCATCAAAACCTATGTAAAAATCTCTCAACAAGGACTTTTTTTTATCATTGATGTATTCTCTCATGGTACAGTAGCAATTCAAAGTTTGCAAACAGAAGAACACTAAAGGTTAATGGGCATCGACTAAAACCATATTTCAAAAGATTTCAAAAAAATTGAAGTTTAGAGAGACATACTTGAGTACCCACCTCGCAATTAAAAGGGAAGTTTTGTCGAGCCAACGACGTTAAACAAGAGCACATTGTAGGAGGCAACCCACATTCTTTTGTTTTTCTCATTATTTTGTGTTGTTTGGGATTTCGTAGGTATAGTTCTTTTGTGTTTTCAAAAAAATAAAAAATACAAATAATAATAATTTTTTTGCTTATGGATACTAAGTTCATTATTGGGAAAAAATCCATCGAGTTGTCGTATTTCATTGTTGGGGGAAGTTGGTTATGGATACTAAGTTTTTAGGTTTCAATTCAACATTTATTTATATGTAGGGACTTAATTTGCTTTATTTTGAATGTAGGTGTGTGTATTTGTAATTTTCCATTTATTGTCCTAAATCAGCCACAGAGTCAGCAGACATGTGAGAGTTAGGAATCTGAATGAAAGTGTGCCCCGAACATTATCAGCGGTACTCGGATCTCCGGGACAGAAAGGTACACTCTTTCATTTTTCTTGATGACTCTATTTTGAGGGAATTGGGCTTGTACGATGAAGTTATGGCGTTTATTGAATTTATGCGATAGGGGAAAGTGATGACTAGTAACTGGCCGGTTTATGAGGATTTAGTTTATGAGTTTTATAGCTCTCTTACGAGCAACAAATTGGTGAAGAATATGATTTCTTTTCAATTAGGTGGGCGAAGTTATGAATGGGGTTTGGAGGACTTTACTATGGTTTTTGGGATGAATATTGAGGATAATCAGGAGATGTTGGATGCTACCACATGTTGGGAATTAATCACCCATAATTTTGGACCCTTTAAAACATGAAAAAGCAAGGCCAGCGAGATTCATAACCCATCACTTCGTTATCTTCAGCACATCATAGCATACACAATTACTGGTCGCTACTCGAACAGGACTGTGCCGAAGATATTTGAGCTCAAGATGATTCATGCTATGTTATATGGGCAGTATGTGACGACCATACACGACTTTGTTGATCATTTTCTAAGGGTCATACGCACTAAGGAGCCATTTGTGTTGGGTGGATATGTGACGACTATTGTAGAGGCCCTCAAGATTGATTTGGAGGACCGTATTTCGATTGCTCCTGGCCGACTTGACAAGGCATTGTTGATTAAGATAGGAGTTTTAATTCGGTGTGACGGTAACCTTTCGTGGCATGTGTCTGACTCCGAGACCCTAGCATTGTCGAACCCCACTTTCACATCTTTAAGGATGAACCGTAATGTTTCTATATCCTATACAGACTTTCTGCAGATACTAGCCCATCGACTGTCGTTCGACCTTCCACCACTAGTCTATAACCCCGGTTCCTCCTCTCGTCTGGAGCAGTGGGTGACTCAGTTGGAACACGAATAAGAGGAACTACATGAATAGGTCGCATAGTTAGAGGGGCAATTGCAACATCGATGATGTGCTCGTTTATCCCATCGATGACATGGTGATTTCTATTCCACACTTTTTATTATTACTCTCATTTCTTCGCATATAAAATGTTTTGTCTTGTCTGTATCTTTTGTTGTGTTTTGATGATGAGTTGCTTGAGGACAAGCAAGATTTAAGTGTGGGGGGATGGAGAGTTGCTGCATATTTGATAAAGTATGGAGTAGATCACATACCTTGCATGTAGATTGCATTTAGGTTCATGTAGTTGCATGTAGCTTTTTTTTTTCTTAGTTAGATTACATGTTTACTTGATTTAGCATGTTTAATTATGTTTGCATTTGCATATAAAAAAATTGAAATGAAAAAAATATAAAAAAAATGTTGAGTAAGAGAGCTTGCAATGATGATTCGAGAGTTGTTTATTTTCGATTATTTGGGAATTCTATGATGTGTTGTGAAATGTGTTGTTGAGCTTTGCTTTGTGTTGGTTAAAATTTGTTGAATGTCGTCTTGGGAAATTGCTGCTAGGAAGGATAGTATTGGTTTGAAAAATTAATCTATGACTTTGAGTTGATTTACTTTATCTACTTGTGTCTTACGATGTGCTTTTTAATTCCTTGATGGAAGTAGTTTAGATTGAAATTTGTGAAAGTTGGATCACTTTTGATGAACCCCCTTGGTTGAAAAAAATTTTGATGTTGTTGGAGATAAAGGCGTTGAGTTGAAAAAAAATTGAGAAGAGAAAAGATGATGGGGTGTGGAATCAGCTGCCTGTTCTTAGGGGTCCAAAGACTTGAAAGTAAAAATGCGAATAAAATTTGTAGTAATTCATGAACTAACCTAAGAATGGTGTGTAGCTACCAACCCCATCCAATAAAATAAAAGACGAAGAATCATCGTCTATGTGAAAAAAATAAAAAATAAAAAAAATAGAAAGAGAAGACAGAAAAAAAAAAAGAAAAAAAGGAGAAAATGGGGGTGATTCATGGTGTGTGAAATCTTAACGAGTTCTAATTTAAATGAAGGATATCGTAAAAGGAGTTGAAGTATGTTGATTGATATAAGCGATAGAGTGAGTTGATGAATTGTCTATGAGAAGTTTGATTTCTAATGCCCTTCCAAAATTTGTGATTTCTTAAGATTGTGCATTGAGTCCAACATGTTTTCGTGTCTTATTCCCGACATGGATTCGAGTTCCCATGAGTGTTGGTGAGGATCTGAGCAAGTGATGATCTCTTATTTTGATTCCCTATGTGCTTTAATTCTTGTGTTGCTTGAGGACAAACAATAGTTTAAGTGTGGGGGAATTTGATATGTGGAAAATATGTGCAATTTTGTGGTGATTATTGTGAGATTTTATGATCGTTTATTTGATTGAATGCACTATTTTCCTATATATATATGTGAATTGTGTCTCCAAGTACTTTATATATTATTTTCTTGATTATTTTAGGGATTTTTGGAGAATTTTTTAGTCAAGGAAAATGAATGGAACGAGACGTGAAGTTAATTGGGTCATTATTTATTCAAGAGATCAATGGAAGATTGAATGAAGGAAAGAAGTGGACTTAATTGAAGAATAAAGGAAAAAGGGCTTTGGGCCAAGAGTTGAAGGAAGGAATGGAAAAAGCCCACTCCACTAGAAGAGGGCAAATTCACGCCTCCAACTATTCATCATATTATATATGTGACTTTTCCTCCAAGGAAAGAGGACTTCTCTTCTCCAATTTATGTATACTGTTCACGTGAGAAATCTTAGAGAGATAGAGAGAGTTTTAGGGAGAAGAACAATTTTTACTTTTCTAGGTTAATTTGGATAGATTTGAAAACAACTTTTATGGATTCGATTTCGAGGATGCTCGGCTAATTTCTCAATTCCGGTTAGCAAGGATGTTTGAACCCATATATCTAATTGTTTTTTAATTAATCCCGTATTCCCTTCTCGATGTTTGATTGGAATTGACTATGTTATCTGTGCATAATGTTTTCAATTATTATTGTTTGATTTAGCCTATTCACCTAGGTTAAGTGTTTGATAATTGATTGCTAGAATCTTAAATCATAGTTGTGGTTTAATTTTCATAAAGTGATAAACTAGAGGTCGTGCATCTCTAGGGTAACATAATCCTAGATTATCAAATTGCACGTGTTTATTTAGAGTCTAGTTCATCTTATCGTCTTGGTGATTGATGCATTTGAATGAATTAAATCTAACGAGCGTATTCTGGGTTGTTCAATTAAATAGGGTTAATTAGTGAGCATATCCTAATTTAACTAATCTTAAGAGGTGATTCGGTTTAACAGAGTTTGTTGTTAGAATAGGGGTGATAATTCCATGATAATCTGAGAGAGGGTAATATATTGATTAGGGAATAATTTGTATCGGGGGATAATGGAACTGTTAACTGAAATATCTACATCTATTGATTATTTGTTTAATTTGCCTTCTAGGTTTATTTTATTCAATTTAGTAATAGTTAATCAATCTCAAAACCCCCCTTATAATTTGTTAATTTGATTGAATTGAATATAGGTGGCATAGTTAATCATCACTCCTCATGGGATCGACTTTTACTTACCCTAGCTACTAGTTGGTTAGGTTAGGAAAGAAATTAATAATTTTATCGCGTTACGCCGCGTGGTCATTACACATGTCTACTATGATCTTTGCATGTGATATATAATCTATAATGTCCCACGACCTCCACTTATACATCTCCTATATAGACAACCCTCCATTGAAACACTTGTATGAGTGATAGTACCAGAATATAACCACCGGTTGTCTCTAGGTACTAACACTAAATTAACCTCACAACAGATCAAAATAACATTAACATCTTAATTTTTTTGCATATCTAGCCTAATATTTGGTACAATCTTTTTCATTATGTCTAGGTTTCTCAAAGAATAATTAATTTTGATTTTAAGTATTGTTTGTTGTTTCTTGCATTCAAGACTATTATATGTTGCAGCTTTCTCAACAAACTTTTTTTTCATGTTCTTTCATTTATCTTTGGAGTTAGTGGTAGCTAAGCTATCTAAAATCTTTCTTGCTTCAACCATTCTTCTTCAATGTATACTTTTATCTAATTATCCTGCAATGTTAGTCATTGTCAGCATGCATTTGTAAGTATCTTTGTTATAGGATCTTATTTGTTGTAAGTTTGGTCTTGTTATAACTTCATTTTCTTGCATCTTCTTGCACTAACTTACAGTAGTCGTATCCTAGCACATGTAGCAAGGTCTTCAACTTGCAGCTTCTGTACTTGTCTTTATTGTTTCTTCAACCTTAATAGTCTAATAGACTCAAAGACCTATCTACCCCACATAAATAGTATGAAAAATGGGGGGTAGTATTTGCCATAAATAGTATGAAAAATGGGGGTAGTATTGTAATGGGGGTAGTATTGTAATGGAGACATAAATAGTATTTGCCACCTATCTACCCCATTACACTTGTATATTTTGTCTCATCAAAAAAGAAATCTAAAACCAACAATTTAATGAATTAAAGAGAATGATTAGTGGCAAATACTACTGTCAGTGAAGATGAAACATGTTAGGAAATTAATGTTTAAATTTTGATTAGACAATACACGAATCTAATAGAAAATTAGAGTATTTCATTTTTCACATTGTTTAAGTGAAATTAGATTACTAGTTTTTGAGTCTATAAAACTTGTAGGTTACTTCAGGAGAGCTCCAAGTACACTTGCTACAAACAGACTAAGGTTGCAGGGATTGAATGTTGCATGCTGAATGCTGAAAAAATAAGATAACAAGCAACATGCAAACATGATAACAACCATATACAAGAAAGACTAATATCAATCCAAGGTTTGGTCACTTCAATGTATAAAAAACAAGCCAGTAGAGACAAACTAAAGGATGGAGTACAGAGATCCAATGAATAATGAACACCTGGCTTGATAGACTATATAAAAACTACAACCTAGTACATACAATTTTTATAAACTTGTAGTGTAAGATAAGAAACCTTAAATGCGCCCTATAAGACATTTAATGCAAGTCTTACAACAAGTAAAATAATTCAAATGCTAAGGTTTGTTCCTCCTTCAACGGGCATAAATCTACACCTATAAATAGAAGAAGAGAAGACTGAGACAACTACTAAAACTACAACTATCTAAATTACAAGCAAAAAATTCTCAAGTGTACAAAGCATTCTCAAAAGAAAACAAGTTTCAATCACTCAATCTCAAGAAGTAGCCAAGAATTTGATCAAAGATTCAGAAATAACAAGGCTACTTCCAACATCAATTGAAGAACCCCATTATATACTTTAACCTATTTTATGTGTGCTTGGTTGTAATGTCCTCAGTTGATAGGAAGTCTCTTCCTTACTAAGTGTTATATTGTAAAAGAGTCTTGGCAATAACCCTATGTGGATTGTTAAGATCCTGTGTTGGTCAGCCTTTGGAACTTACAGTAACCTATGTAGAAACTAAGTTCTAGTAGGTGTTGTTTTGTTAAGTTTAGAGTTTCTTAGGGAGTCCTGTAATTCAAACATTTTTGACGAAGTTCCTTCTTGAGAAAGAGTAAAGTGAATGTAGAAGGATTACATATTTTCTTCAAGATTTTAAGGGCTTTTGTTGGATTGTTTAAGGAGAAAAACCGAGCTCGCTCCCAACTCACTCGATGCATATGAATGAAAGTAAAAAGATAAGTTTAAATGGATTAAAACGGTATTAGGTTACTGCCAAGAGAGGCAGTGGGTGGGTGGGTGTAAACACACCTCACGCTATGTGTGTATGTGTGCTACGTGTGCGTGTGTGTGAGCGTGGACGGCGGTGGTGGTGGCCGGCGACTGGGGGTCGCCGGCCAAGGTCTGAGTGGACGGTGGTGGTCACCGGCGGCAGGTGGCCGCCGGCCAAGGAGAGGGGTGTGTGTGTGTGTGTTTGAGCATGAAAGGGTGTGTATATGCGTGTGTATGTATAGGCTGTGTGTGTGTGTTTGGTTGGTCGGAAAAGGTTGCTGATGACGAGGGTTCACCGGTGGAGGTGTTGGGAGTCGTCACCGGCCGGAGTTTTGGTTGGAGTTGGATTTTTTTGAAAAATCAGTGTATCGAAGGATTTTGCGGCGTATTTTTCAGGCACTATTCATGCCAGAATCCAGCGATGGACGGCCGAAGGTGGTAGCCGGCGGTGCAACGTATCCGGCGAGGTAGGTGGTGGCGGCAAGGGGCGCCGCCGCCGCGCCGGGCGACGCCGGGAAGGTGGCATGTTGATCAGCCACCATCGGCCAATCTGGGAAGGGTGCTGGCCGAGAAAACTCGGCCAGCTTGAACACGCCATGCATGGCTGCCGAGAAAACTCGGCAGCCGCCGAGCTACTGAGAAAACTCGGCAGCTGCCGAGACGGGTGCCGAGCTATCGAGAAAACTCGGCAGCTGCCGAGCCGCCGCGCGCCCGTCGCATGCCGACGCGTACGCGACGCCGTTTTTCCGATCCGAACTCCATTTTTTCCGCCGTTCGTCTTTTTCGAGTTATCGCCGACGAGACGTCGTTGACCCGGGTCCGAGGGCCCGGTCAAAGTCAACCCTTTGACCAAAAATTACCATTTTACCCCTAAACCTAAAATGCTCCGTTTGAGCTCGTTTTAACTCCGATTGAGCTCATTCTTTTTGCGTTGTGATCCTTATTCCAATTCCTATCATCTCGGCCCTTTAGATTGAACTTTCAGCCTTGTTTCCAAAATTCCAATCTTAAGATCGTTAGATTCGTCGTGTAGTTGATGAATGTTTTTCCGCCGGAACCCTTTACAGCTTTACTTATAATGTATTTAAGATCTAAGCAACACCGTAACTGTGTAGGCTATTTGTTGGACTGAGGTTTGAGTTGAGCTTTGAGTTGAGCTGTGAAGTTTCGGGGTTATCAGACTTATCGTTCTAGCTACTCACGTGGTTACCACTATACGAGGTGGGGGTACATTCTAATCTCTTATTTGTTTACTGCTTTCCCTATATATGCATGATTGAGGAATACTAAGTGCTGTGTTTATACTTGTTGTGCCATGATATAACTGTGAAAGGACAGAGGTCCTCTGATCATGCATTTTGTTCGTCCCCTGCTATTTTTCTACTACTCTATGGAGGTGTCGTGAGCCTCTTGAAATGCACTAACGGTGAGATACCGTTATAGGATAAGACGGGGGAATCCCGCACCTATTCGTCCCTTGCCATTTCTAATATATGTTTTGCATTTTAATTGCTGTGATGACGTGGTTGTAGGTTAGCTTTTCGGTAATTATTTTTTGTCTTGAGTCTTATGAGGCGGATGTTATTTCCCACGAGTGTATTCCACGCACTCACCCCCTTAATCTGTACTCACACTACAGGAGCTGATGAGCATGATGAACCCTAGATGGAGAGAGGCAGTGCCACTTATGAACTTGTGATTTTTAGAGTGTGTCGCACAAACATTTTTAAAACAATATGTTATAAGTTTATTCATGTTTTGTAATTATATTCTGAGTATTCTGTGAATGAAAGATCCTGATGTTATTTCCGCTGCGTATGATGTATATTATCAGTAGTGAAACTGATTGCTATCGGCAGAGGCCGATTGTTGTTAAGTGAAAGAATCACTTCGTCTCTTATCTCTTTCTTCTGTCGTCTCTTACTTATTTCTTTCTGTTGTGTATACGTCTCTTGTTATTTCTCTCTTCACACCCAATGGTAAAACTCTGATAAAATACGAAAAGATTTTGGGGTGTGACAAAAGATGTTCTTTGGAATTTGGTTGGGAATTTTCAGCTTATAATATTCACTTGAATGTATAAAATGTTTGTTTCTAAGCTGGAATTCAACTCTATTCCCTACTTCTCTGTTCTGTAACTTTATGAAACATTTAGAAATATAATTGTAACACCCGAGATGAAATGATGCATAATTGACTAATTAAATAATTTAACCATAATTGTGTGATTTAATTATTTTGTGCGTTTCAAATTAATCGAAATAATGCGTAAAATAATTTATCGTATGTTTGATTTAAAAATTATCGAAAATTTAAATGAATCAAAATAATGGAATTTATGTTTGAGTGCGATCGCGATCGAAAAATGAAGAAAAAGAAACTAGAATCGGGCAAAACGGAGGTCCGAGGCCCGAATTAGGCCCAAGCTCATATCATCAATCTAAACCATGTTAATTAAAAGTCATTTTTTTTCACACCTATGATCACACTTGTGATAATTTTAACCAAGGTAAAAATTGGAGCTCCTTCTTCCCCTCTTTGTCTCTATTTTCCGGCGGCCGGAGCGCCGTCGCATCGCCACCGTGCCGGAGGTGGCGCCGCAGCTTGTTTTCGCCCGTTTTTGTACCAAACGTAGCTCTCACTAAGCCCGTTCCAATTCCGGGCTCGGGTCTCCCCTCCGCCGCCATCACCGTCGGAAATTAGCCGGCAAATGTGCGGTTTCATCTTTCTCTCCTCCCTCTTTTTCTCTCTCTTCCTCTCCACCTTGTTTCTTCTCCGATCAGGTCAATCTACACATGCATTTAAAGCCCTCGCCGAACCCGTCATAAATTCGGGCTCGGATCATCGATTGAACTTCTCCTCCTCCGGCAACCGCCGGTCAAAGTTCCTATTTTCTCACTCTCTCTCTCCTCTCTCGCGCTCTCTCTCTCTCCCTCTATCTCTCCAAGTCTTGTCGTCGCCGCTGATGGTGTTGTGTGTGTGAGAGGGATTGGGGTGCTGTCGTGGAAGGCGGCACTGTGCATATGGTCACCGACGAAGCTCGCCGGCAAAAGTGTATGTGTTGTGCGTGAGTGGGTGTGTGTTGGTGGCGGCGTGTACCGGGGTGGCCGGTGCGAGATGCGCCGGCCAGTGTGCGTGGGTAGTGTGTGTTCGCCGGCGACGAGGTGTCGCCAGCGATGTGTTTCCGGCAAGGACAGTGGTGGGGGTGGGTGTTTTAGGGGCAGGGGCTTGGTTGTGAATTTGATAAGTTTAGGGACCTTTTCGCAAACCCTAAAAAGTTTAGGGTTCTTTCAATTCAGTCCCTCAACTTTCATTTTGCGTGATTTAGTCCTCCAACTTTTGGAAACTATATTTTCACCCCTAGAAGTTTTCAAGTCTTTGTTTTTCACCCCCAAGACTTTCGTATATTATATTTCGACCCCCAGAATTCCAGAAACTTCACTTTGACCCCAAAACTTCTCTGTAATTACAGTTTTACCCCTAGTCAAAGTCAACCTTTACTAGAAATTATGTTTTTACCCCTAAACCCTAAAATGCTACATTTTTAACTCATTTCTCATCCGTTTAAGCTCATTCTTTCGCCTATAAAACCGTAATCGAACCCTTTTCATTATGTAATCAAGTTCTTAGCTTTTGAATCGCTTTTCTTTCCATCATTGTTTTCTTTCCGAGAGAGAGTTCTTTAAATATTAAAATAAGATACGATCATCATAAGAAAATAATAGATTACGTTTGCATGTGTAGGCTATCACGATTAGGAGCATACGTGTTTTAAAGCTTGCATCACACAAAGAGAAACACCACTTAATTAGGTGGGGGTAACTTCTAAACTTAAACAACTTTTACGTTTTTGTACTTAATATTCCTTGATATGTTGATAAACTACTTATATGTGAATCAATGTTAATATATACAATGGTATGCTATGTATTGTTGAACATTACATGTCTTAGATTATGTGTTGTATTTAAAATGATCATGCATCCGATAATATATATCATACGAGGACAAAAGTTCATGTTCATCACGGAGGGACTCATGGTCTGTAAAAAACATCACCGAGGGATTGGTGGTCCGTAAAATGCACCACGGTATAAAAACTGTTCCAACTGTCTCCTATCCCCTTTCTTCTATAACAACTGTATCCTACCCCATTTCTTCATGCATATGGGGTAAGACGGGAAATTCCCTCCTGTACCTAAGGGTACGGGGTAAGACGGGAAACACCCTCCCGTACCTAAGGAATGTTATGTGTTATGCATTGTTATGTGTTGTGATTACTTGATATGCTGATAATTGTTTACGTAACTTAAATGTTTATAACTCTGAAAATGGAAATTACTCCCACGAGCATATTCAAATGCACTCACCCCTATCTGTACTCACACTATAGAAAACGATGAAAAGTAAGACACGCAGCAAGGGAGGTGCCGTATCCAGTGACACTTTTGTTTTAATTACTTTTGAATGTCGGACATGCTTTAAAAAATTTTATGTTTGTAAAACTGTTTGTATTTTATGATGGATCCTGTTTTGCTCCGCTGTTAAGTTAAAATGCTATCTTCCGGCAATGTGCCGATGTTTTGGAAAAATGTAAAAAAATCGTATGCTTTAACTGTTTTCCGTTATTTCTAATTTGTAGTTTAGGCCTTTGTTGTCTTTGATCTGGTTGACGTTCTTAAAAGATTTTCTGTTCACTCGCTGATTTTATTTTAAAAGTATGTCTCTTTCTTTATTTCTTCCTGCACGCCCACATGTAAACTCAGATATTTTAAAGTATAAAAATGGGGCGTGATAATAATTAAGCTAAATCCTTTTAGCATGTTGTAATATATGAAGTCAGGAAAATTTATGTTAAATTTTAGAATATTTGGAATTAAATTTAATTTACTATGATTTTTCAAACATTGTCCTATTATGTGACATATTTACCCTATTTTTAGGTCTGATTAAAATCCTTCTTTAGAATTGTATACTTAGACTTCAAATCTTATATTATATTGTATTACAGGTTCTTATAGACACTTAGAAATTTACCATGTAATTTTTGGAGTCTTGTATGATTTATGATGAGTTTTACAAGAAAGTTTGTTTTCAGCATACACTATGTCCTGTTTTCTGTCAAATTAGGAAATTCATAACTAATTATATGAACGTTATTTTTAGTTGACATATTTATATATTTTACTTCAACATATTATCTGACATCTTTGAAAACAATAAAGAGTTTTCATAAATTCTATAATTTTTGGTAGATTTTTCAATACAGACTGATTTTGAGCTGAAATTCAAGTGAAAATCTTGTTTAGGATTCTATTTTTATTTATTTATATCCGCTTTGAAAATTTGTAAATTTTCAGAAGACGATAAGTGACACTAATATGTGATCATGTAAATATTTTTGTGATTTTAGGAATTACCTATGAATTATAAAAATTGTTGTGACTTTATGTGTCATTTTATGCTTAAAATTGCTAGTTTAAGTGCTTAACAATTATGTAATAAGTATGATGATGCATTCTACATTTAAATCTCACTTAAATGATTTATGAATGATATGATAATTTTTAGAATTTCATATATGAATTAAGTATGTATTGAATAAAGTATGATGAATAATATGTTTGAATAATGTGTATAAAATCTTGTTAATATATGTCTTTAGAGTGATCTATTTGCTTTAAGTTATTGAATAACTATGCTTTAAGTTAAGATAACCTAGATATAAATACAAACGAGTATGTTATATAATATAATAGACTAAATAGTTAAATGTGTCGAGCATAGTTTGAGACAGTCGTTGAATCTAGAAGCAATCCTCGCACAATCAACTTACAAGTTGGTAACTTCTACTCTCTACTGTGTGTTGATAATTGAATTGATAAGTTATGGATGAAAATCTATGGTTGAAGCCCGTAGCTATAACTAGTATGTAACTTCCATACTAGGCGACGACCATAAGGGTGAGAGTGTCTGGTCTATGAAAGCAAGGTCTAGTGGGCGAGCGACTCTCATATTCATTTATGTTATAGTATGGTCCAGGGTGAGCGTACCCGAAGGACATGTAGTATATACTTAATAATTTAATTACTTCAAAGTATTAGATGATAAAGTTATCCCACTTGGATTCCTCTCCGGAGGTGTCTCATGATGTTGTTTTTTATATTTTTCAGGCTCGGTAAATGATGACGTGGATGTGTAACAGGCTGGGTTGACTTCTCACTGTTCCTTTAGAGTTGTTATACTAGAATAATGTTTCCTTTTGAGAATTATCTTATGTTTAAATATGTATAGTATGATAAACAATGGGCCTAGACTTATATCCTGTTATAATATATATGCTTTGTTAGGTTAATTCATGTAGGTTTTTGGTTCGAACATTTTACCTAGATATGTGGGTGTGGCACGAGTGGACACGGTTTATAGTTGGATATATATGTATATATGTTATGTTTTTAAACAAGAAAAAATATAGCTCTCGTGTCTTCATTTTAGTCTTCCACTGTATATTAGAAAGTAATTATGATATCTTCAATTTCTTAGTAAGGGTTAACGACCTATTTCCAATTAAAGGGCTTTGGGCGTCACATTTTATCTATCATTTTGTATAAAATATCTTGTGAAAGACTCATTTTTAAAAGGCTTTTCAGAGGAACCTATCCATCATAAAAGGTTTATTTCTGCTGCAAGAACTCTGTTAGTTATAATTATAGCACTGCTCAATAGTGTTGTAAGCTAAACTACATTTTATGTTGTAAGCTAAATTACAAGGGAACATTCAGCAAAGTTAAAACATGCAAAACTGCAAAAGAAATCTAGGATAAGCTAGAACAAATATGTGAAAGAACCAAGCTCACGAAGGACAATAAGATATCCACTACTACACAATTATTTGAGTTGTTCAAAATGAAGCCTGATGAAACATTGAAGCAGTTAGATCTGAGGTTCACATCCATAATAAATTAATTGGAAGCTCTAGGCAAACACTACACTCAAAAAGAGAAAAATATGAAAGTGCTGAGAGTATTGCCAGTAGAATGGGATAGCAAAACATTTATCATGAGAGTATTCATGGACCTGCAGTCCATGAGAACCTTTGACTTGTTCTCTAACCTCAAAACATTCAAGTTCGACATTAACAAAAGTAAGAAGGAGGTTAAGGAGACAAGTACTAAGGTTACAACACTCACTGCAAGATCCTCTAAGGATATAACTACTGCACGTAGCAGCAAACAACCTGAGCTTTCTATAAAAGGATACAAAAGAAGATATAACTTTGCTTCTAAAGAAATTCAAGAAGTTCATGAAGAACAACAAAAGTAAAAGTTTCAAAAAGAAATCTCCAACACCATAGGTATCTTCTAACTGACAGTCAAATACAGTTTCCTCTAATCTATACTTCAACTGTAAGAAAACCAGGCCACAATGCTAGAAACTGTCCACATCCTAAAATACACAAGTATCCTAAAGATGAGAGGAAGCAAATGGGAAAAACGGGAGGAATGACAAATAGAAGCTAAGAGCACTTTTTGGAGAAATAAAAGTTGTCAAAGCTTCTCTGACAGTGACAGTACAACATCTAAAGAATAAATATTGATTTGCTTGATGACCAAAGAATGTGAAGATAATGAGGTAATTTATCAACCTCAAGCTGATATAGGTGATGAAAAGTTGAACATGATCCAAGCCTTTAGGCAGACCATGAGTGACTTTGAGCAGATAAACTCATCTCATGAGGAACTTAGCAAATAAAACTTAATACTCAAGAGTGAGCATGTTGCACTTAAGGAAGAACTATGAGATTATGATTATGATAGTGTAGTATGTGACAACCTCAAAGTAGAGGTAGCTAAGCTCAAGTTATTGGTTACTAAGCTAGAAACCTCCATTGATTATAGAGTATTAATTGGGTTGTAGCTACTGTGTTTCATGTCATATAATATTTTAAAGGTCTCTTGTGAATCATATATTTTATAAAATTAAAAATTAATATTTATTATCATGAAAGATTAATGCACTTCTAAACTTAATTTGTGTAAGAAATAAAAAAATGACTACCTAGCATATTCAAGCTATTTAGATTTAAGGCTACTAGGAAATTAAGTTTCAAATTTAAAATTGGATTCTGATATATTTTAGTAATGTGAAAACAGAAAAGTCCTATAATAGTGGACTTCAATATATCTGTGTACAAAAAAAAAGAAAAAAAAGTAAAAAGCACTTTGAAAAATATATTATATAGATTACGATATTTGAAATTTAGAGGTCGCTCGTATTAAATTATTCATTGTTTAGAGTAAATTTATATTTTTTGTTATTGCAGAATTTTCATGATTAATTTTTTCTTTACATATTATGTATTTGTATCACTGTTTTCTACAATTTTCAATATTCGGTTAAAGTACATTATATATGCATTTCAAATAGAGTTTCATTACACTTTCCCCCTACTTTAAAGTACATGAATTGATGTTTTATCTGCAAATAGTGTTTAAATTGCCAATAAAAACTGATATTTATAAAATGTTACTCTAAACAATCAAATGTAAATTTTCAGATGAAAACTATGAAAATTACCAAACTACTAATTTTTCTAAAAAAAACTAAAGATTAAGAAATAATAACCAAATATTGAAAATTGTAGAAAACAGTGAAACAAATACATAATATGTAAAGAAAAAATTAATCATGAAAATTCTGCAGTAACAAAAAATATAAATTTACTCTAAACAATGAATAATTTAAGACGAGCAACCTCTAAATTTCGAATATCATAATCTATATAATATATTTTTCAAAGTGCTTTTTACTTTTTTTCTATTTTTATATTGAAGTCCACTATTATAGGACTTTTCTGTTTTCACATTACTAAAATATATAGAAATCCAATTTTAAATTTCAAACTTAATTTCTTAGTGGCCTTAATCTAAATAGCATGAATATGCTAGGTAGTCATTTTTTTTATTTCTTACACAAATTAAGTTTAGAAGTGTATTAATCTATCATGATAATAAATATTAAATTTTAATTTCATAAAATATATGATTCACAAGAGACCTCTAACGAATTATATGACATGAAACACAGTAACTACAACCCAATTAATACTCTATACTACAACAAACCATCACGTGATGCATAAGCTTATTTGTTGTTGACCAGATATCCAAATGAGGTTTCAGGTGTAGGCTACAATGGCAAACCCTTTCAAAATACAACACGCACATTCAAAGCTTCAATGTTTTTTCAGGCTAAAGTACCTCTATCCAAAGAGTTGTGCAACATCTCAAAGAGAGATGAATTACTAAATGACCCAAGCATAGCTGATAAGGGAAAGAAACTTTTGTATGTAACCACATGAAGTTAGTCTAAAAGAAGTCAAAACATGTAGCAGAATCAATCTGTTGTTGCAACATCATAGGTTACATCAAAAGAACTTCAACCCCACTATTACCAAGACCTACATGTCTAAATCTAAAAGAGCTTATAATCCAAGTATAGTGTAGGTAGCACAAGGAAAGTCCCTACACACCTTGAGCACAAGCAATATGCAACCAAAACTACTTACAGAAAGAGAATCAAATATGCTTACAGCAAACCAGTTGTTGTTAATCAAGTATGGGTTCCTAAAATAACTAAACCCAAATAACACGTACTTGTATGGGTACTTAAATCTGTTTAAACTGTACACAGGAACAATTATCGGGAAGAAGTAGTGAAGTATGATACATTGATAGTTGGTGCTCAAGACACATAACTAGTAATAGGAAAGCCTTGAAAGACTTCCAACCGTGCAAAGACCCTAAGGTGGTATTTGAAGATGATTTTAAAGGAAGCACCAATGGTACATGAAGCTTTATCAAAAGAAATACATCCATTAGTGAAGTATCCTATGTGAAAGGATTAAAATACAATCTCTAAGTATTAGTCATTTATGTGATGAAGGATGTTCCGTAGAATTCAACCTCAATAAGTGTTTGATCAAGGATAACAAAACCAATGAAGTAAAATAAGAAAAGAAAATATCTACCTAGCAGATTGGAGTTCAACAACACAACCAACATACTTTATTTCTAAGAGTTCACAAGGTTATGGCACAAAATGATGAGTTATCTAAACTTTAAAACTATAAACAATCTACCAAGGAAAGATCTAGTAAGAGAACTTCCAAACTTAGCCTTAAAAAATGAGAGTGCATGCGAAGCATGTTAGAAAGGAAAACAAGTCAGAAGTTCATTCAAATATAAAGTTCAAATTTCATCATACAAAATCATAGATCTTCTACATATAGACCTTTTGGTCCAGTCGAACCTGTTAGTATCGGTGGTAAAAAGTATTCTCTAGTAGTTGTGGATGACTACTCAAGATTTACATAGACAATCTTCTCAGCCAAATAGTCAGAAACTAAGAATACACTACCAGATTTCATGAAGAAGATACAAAATGAGAAAAGCCTAAGTATTGTAAAGATTAGATTTGACAAAGGAACAGAGTTCACAAACAAGTTGATAGAGAAATATTGCTCAGAGAATGGAATCTATCATGAATGTTCAGTCGTAAAAACACTCCAGCAGAATGGTATTGCTGAAAGAAGAAATAGAACTCTCAATGAAACAGCAAAGACAATGATTACAGAAGTAGTTATACTTAAAAAGACTTTGGGCTGAAGCAACCAATACAACATGTTATCCCAAACTAGATACTTAATCAACAAGGATTATGATAAGACCCTCAATAAACTTTGGTATGATATACCTCAAACATAGCTTATCTATACATCTTTGGATGCATATGCAACATTCTAAACAATGGAAAAAGAGCACTTGAAGACTCTCGATGCCAAATCAGATGAAATGAGTATTTTTAGGATACTCTTCAATAAGCAAAGCCTTTATAATCTTTAATAAAAAAACTTTAGTGGTTGAAGAATCAATAGATGTAGTATTTGATGAACCACATTGTGATACAATTGATCTTGAGAAGCTAAGAGAAGATATATCACAGCTAAAAATAAAGAATATCATTGTTCCATATATTGAAGATGTGCAAAGTAGAGGATACAAGAAAACTTGTGCTTAAGGATACAACTGTCTAGGCTACAGCACAACAACCTGACATGATACAACAAGTAACAGATTATTAAGAACTCACATATGTCTTTGAACTAGATAAGACATGGCTAAGAAATCATCCAATGAAACTCATCATAGGAGATTCCAATGTTGGAATACGAACAAGAAGATCAAGACCTGATAAAGTTATGTTTGTTTTATATCACAAGTAAAACCAAAATGTATTGAAGAAGCACTGGAAGATAGAAATTAGATTCAAGTCATGCTAGAAGAGTTGAATGGATTTGAAATGAATCAAGTATGAAAGTTGGTTCCTAGATCTGACCATCAAAAAATCATTTGAACAAAGTGGGTATTCAAGAACAAGCTAGATGAATTTGAACTTATTGTAAGAAACAAAACAAGGTTAGTTGCTAAAGGATATTGTCAGGAAAAAGAAATTGATTTTGATGAGACTTTTGCACCAGTAGAAAGACTTGAAGCAATCAGAATCTTTCTAGTCTATGTTGCACATAAGAATTTCAATGTTTATCAAATGGATGTAAATATTATATTTCTAAATGGGTTGTTATCATAAGAAGTATATGTAGAACAACCTCTGGCTATCAACCTAAAAAGAAAGTGTAGGTTACAGAAAGCTTTATATGGACTAAAGCAAGCACCAAGAGCATGGTATGATATTCTAACCTTATACCTTTTAGAGAATGGATTTCAGAAGAGGACAGTAGATAAGACTCTTTTCATAATCCAAGATGAGGACAATATTCTTTTGGTACAAATTTATGTTAATGACATCATCTTTAAATCAACCAACAAACAACACTATGAAAAAATCTCAGACCTCATGTAGAAAACATTTGAGATGAGCATGATTAGAGAATTAAGTTTCTTCTTAGGATTGCAAGTAAAACAACTTGACAATGAGTTTTCATAAATCAAGTGAAGTATACCAAAGAGCTAATCAAGAAGTTTGGAATGGATAATAGAGCAGCAATAAGCATCCATATGGCTACATCTATCAGTCTTAATAAGGATGAAAATGGTTAAGATCGATGTGGACATCACCAAATATAAAAGACTAATTGGGTCTCTGTTATATCTTAAGCAAGTAAACTAGACATTATGCTTGCAGTTGGAGTATGAACAAGATTTCAAGCTGCAGCAAATGAGTCACATCTTACAGTAGTCAAAAGGATTATAAAGTATCTTAAAGGAACTCAAGATGTTGGACTTTGGTATCCAAAAGGAGATTTCAGTCTAAAAGGCTATTCAAACTTAGATTTTGCTGGATGTAAAATTGACAAGAATGTACAAGTGGAACATGTCAAATCACTACAAGAAAAAGGCCTTTTTACAACGGTTTTTACCCGTTGTCGAAATTTCGCTATTTAAAAACACACTAAAAGCATTGTCTTCTTCGGATACGACAATGCATAAAAAACCATTGCACGAAAGTATTGTCTTTTTTTAAATATTTTTTAATTAAATAGTAAATAGGATGCTGACGTCATCATCAGCATGCCACATCATCAAAGTGATGACACGTCATCATGCCACGTCGACATAGTGCAGACACATCATCATAGCAAATATTACGCGTTATCTAGGATTCGAACCCGAGTGACAAGGTGGTACTCCAACCACTAGACCACTAGTGCTTTATGTAACAATATTCTACATGCATTTCTTTTATTTCAATTTTTGATATTTTTCAATTTTCTATTATCACATATTTTTTGTTAATTTTTATTATTTGTATTTTTAATATATTTTAAAAGGTTATATGTATATATATATATATATATATATAATTGGAAGATTAATGACTAATTAATATGTTTAGTAATATTTAATCTAATTTCATTTTAAGACAATTATAAAATATACTAGTGCATATTTTTAATATATTTTATGAAAATATTATTTTTTAAAATTATGAGTTTTTTCATATAAGATAATATTAATGCAAATAATATAAGATAACATCATAAAATAATTAAACTTTTCAAATTTAATTTAATTAAAAAACAATTAATATTATCAAATATTTTTTTGTTAATTTTTATTATTTGTATTTTTTATATATTTTAAAAGGTTAAATATATATATATATATATATATATATAATTGGAAGATTAATGACTAATTAATATGTTTAGTAATGTTTAATCTAATTTCATTTTAAGACAATTATAAAATATATTAGTACATATTTTTAATATATTTTATGAAAATACTATTTTTTAAAATTATGAGTTTGTTCATATAAGATAATATTAATGTAAATATTATAAGATAACATCATAAAATAATTAAACTTTTCAAATTTAATTTAATTAAAAAACAATTAATATTATGAAAAGGTATACAACAACCCTATGTAAAAATCATTGCAAAAAAGGGTTGTCTTTTAAAAAAAATGCGCTATACGACAACCCTATGTAAAAAGCATTGTCTTTCTTGAAAAAAGGGTTGTCTTTAAGCGATTTTTAAAAAAAGACAACGTTTTTCAGAAAAAAGGGTTGTTAGTTCAAAAAGACAACACAAATTCATAAAAAAGGTTGTCTTTGAGGGGTTGTTAAAGGCCATTTTTCTTGTAGTGAATCCTTGGAAATAGATTAGTATCATGGTTCTGCAAGAAATAAACCTCGATCGCTACATCTACAACAAAAGCAGAACATGTTGCAGGAAGTTGTTGTGCATAGATCTGTTGGATACAACAATAGTTAAGGGATTATGGTATTGAAGAAAATGAGACATCTATCTTTTATGACAACACCAGTGCAATAACTATCACATAATTTTGTATTTCATTTAAGGACAAAGAATATTGATATCAGACATCATATTATAAAGGATCATGTAGAGAATATTGGCATAACACTAAAGAAAGTGCATACTGATCTATAGCTTGTAGATATATTCACAAAACCCTTGTGTGAATCAAGGTTTTCCATGTTGGGAAAAGAATTGGGAATTATCAAGTTATGATAAGAAACATCAAGATAAAAAGATCTGACGGTTTAAGTACGATGTTTTAATCTCAACTATTTATATCTATTTTGCCATAATAATGATAAAACTCATTTACCTTCTTCAATCAATGATGTAACGCCTAAGAAAAACGACGCATAATTTGATGATTTAAATAATTCAACTTTAAGTATGTGATTTAGTTTTTGTGCGTTTCAGATTAATCGATTTAATGCGCGAAATAATTTATCGTATGTTGCTTATAATAATCGTATAATTTCACGATTTAATTTATCAAAAACGTAATTGATTCGGAGAACTTGGGTAATTTAATCGAAAACATAAAGGAAATGAAAATGCATAACTTATGTCATGAGAATGATCGTGATCGAAAGACGAAGAAAATGAAACGAGAATCGGGCCGATCGGAGTTACGAGGCCCAAGATAGGCCCATTTAAAATTGATCAAAGGTAGATAAAACACCAAGGCTTGAGAGGAATTACCACACTTGGGCTAATTTCACACTAAGGTAAAAAAATTGGACTTACTCTTTCTCCCTCTTCCCCTGTTTTTCCGGCGGCCGGCGGCCGGAGCGCCGCCGCATCGCCGCCGTGCCGGAGGCGGCGCCACCACCGGCGCCGCCGCATCCCCTTCCCGTTTTGTTCGAACCATACATCGAATCGAAGCCCTCGCCGAGCCCGTTCCGTTTCTAGGCTCGGATTTCCCCTCCTCCGCCGGAGCCGCCGCGAATCGGCCAAAAACCGCCGGCAAAACCCTCTCCCTCCACCCCACTTTCTCTCTCTTCGATCTCCCCCGTTTCTTCTTCGATCGAGCCGATCTATACATGCAATGGAAGCTCTCATCGAGCTCTTCACGATTCCGGCCTCGGATCGTTGATCGGCCGGCTGGATCTCCGGCAATCGCCGCCTGAAAATCGCTGTCTTTCCTCTCTCTCCCTCTCACTCGCGAACTCTCTCTCTCTCTCCCCGATCTCTCCTCCTCGCCGCTGCATGTTGTCGCCGGAGGTGTGTGTGTGCGTGGTGGTTGGGGGCGCTGCTGTGGGGGCGGCGCCGTGCTTGGTGTCGCCGGCGATGCTCGCCGGCGAAGTGTTTGGTGTGTGTGTGTGTTGCGTTTTCTGTGCGTCTGTGCGTGTGTCTTGGGGCGGCGCTTCCAGCGCCGCCGTGTGCTGAGGTGGCCGGCGCGAGGAGCGCCGGCATGTGGTGGTGGTGATGGGTGGTGGCCGGCGGCGTGGTGCCGCCGGCGGAGCTTCGAAGTGGCGGCGATGGCGGTTTGCAGGCGGGGGGGGAATTTGGAAGGGGAGGGGTCCCTTTGCAATTTTCAAAACCCCAGGGACCCCTCTGCAAAATCCGGGATTTTTCACTTTAGTCCCCCAACTCTTCCTCCTTCCAGTTTAGTCCTCGAACTTTTGAAAATCCCAATTCCACCCCCAAAACTTTCCAACCTTTTAACTTTCACCCCCAAGACTTCTGGATATTTCATTTTGACCCCAGAATTTCCAGAAATCCTACTTTGACCCCAGAACTTCTCCATAATTACTTTTTCACCCCGGGTCAAAGTCAACCCTAGCCAGAAATTACGAAACTGCCCCTAGACCCTAAAACGCACCGTTTTCACTCGTTTCTCGTCCGTTTAAGTCCATTCTTTCGCCTATAGAACCGTAATCAAACCCTCTTCGATACAAGATCAAGTTCAAGCCTTTTTGAATCGCTTTCCTTTCGATCATCGTTTTTCTTTCCGGGAGAGTACTTAATTTAATAAAGCGAAATGCTTTTAAAACGAAGCTAATAAGTCACTTTTGCTTGTTGTAGGCTATCGCGAGTAGGGGCGTGCTTATTTATTTGAGAGCTTACTTTACACGAAGTCAAACACCACCAGTCAGGTGGGGGTAACTTCTGAATTAAACGGCTTTATGTTCTGTTTTTAATTATGTTTCATATGCTATGATATGTTAATACGTTTCCAATGCTAGTCTGTCTGTAATTGCATGCTATGAACTGTTTGGATATATGTGCCTTGGGATTACGTGCTATGATTATATGTGATCATCATGTTATGGTTAATGTCATACGTGGATAAAGGTCCACCCTCATCACGGAGGGACCCATGGTCCGTAAAAATCTCACGGAAGGTGTAGTGAGCCGTAAAATATACTAACGATATTGAAATCGTATCCGGCTAAGACGGGGAATACCCGCACCGAAGAGTTTATGTGTGCAATGCATTCTTAAGTGTTGTGAATTACGTGATGTGTTATTTATCGTTCGTATACCTAATCTGTTAAATAATCTTGAAAACGGAAACTACTCCCACGAGTGTATTCAAATGCACTCATCCCTATCTGTACTCACCCTACAGGAAACAACGAAAACTAAATTATGCGGCGAGAGGGGTGCCGTATCCAGATTTCTGCTGTCTATATATATTTTGAACTTCGAACCGAGTTTCTAAACTTTTGTAATATGTTTTGTAAATCAGTTGTTTTTCGTAATGGATCCTGTTTATCTTTCCGCTGTTAGTTTAAACTACTTTCTTCCGGCAATGTGCCGATGCTTTTGGAAAACTGTAACAGAATTATGTACTTGAACTGATTTTCTGCTGTCATTCTTTTGTATTAGTTTTGAACCGTTATTTGTCTATCTTATCTTTAGTTTTCAAAGAAAGTATGCTTCTTTTATTTTTTTTTCCTTCTTTCTCTGCACGCCCAATGACAACTCTGATATATTTTAATTAAAACGAAAACGGGGCGTGACAAATGATCATTTTAAACATATTTCATAAATCCTTGAGGCAAAGCTTTCTCTCAAAAACCTCTTACTTTATATCTTCCGAAAGCCTTCAAACCTCTCTAATGGCTGCTAGACAAACCACTGTTGTTGAAGGACGTCTGATCAAAATCTCATTTATTCTCTCTTCTTCAAGCATCTACAATCAAGATACAGCCGAAGAGATTCTGGACTGCCACCAGGATTCAAAGATTACTTCAGTTTACTCTAGCTTCTTCTCACAACCTATTACTCTAGTTTCTTCAACGATTTCTTCTCATGACCTATTACTCTAGTTTCTCAGTGTCGTTTTTACAAAGGTTCTATGATTTTGCCAAAGCCTCCAATGACAATAAAAGTATAAACTTTTGAATGGAAAGAGATTATGATAAGGAATACAACCTAACGGCAAAGGTCATTGCAGAAACCTTTAGTATCTCCATTGAAGGTATGACTCTTTCTCAACTTCTTTCTTATGGAGATGGATTTACTGAAGAGATGTGAAGAATGTTTGCTTGAAAAGAAGATGTTGAAAGAGAAAATAAAAGTTTTCTCAAGAAGGACTTCAAGTCAGAACATGATCTTCTTCATGACATTTGTGCTTACACCATTGAAGAGAAGTTTGGTAGTTATAACAAGTGTACATGCTAGATATTTAAAATCATAAATGATATCATAAAAAAGGAAAAGGTTAACTGGAGAAGGTGTATCCTGAAGAGGATATGGGAAGAAGTTGATTAACCTACTATTAGGAGAGGATATGGAATCACTATATGTTCCATCCTCTGTAAGATGGGCATTGGCTTGATAGATATAGTATTTATCTAGGTTGGCAAGTTTTTTGGTGAGAAGAAAAAATGCAAGAAGATGAAGAAAGACGTAGAGGTTGTAGTAGTTGAAGTGGAGAAGAGAAAAAAGAGTCTACTATAAACTCGGTCATAACTGTAAAACCCCACTCTCCATTACCTACTATAAGTAGTGATGTTGTAAGTTCATCTAACAATGCTACAATTTTAGCTCACAACAGCAAGAAAGTTGAGAAGAAGAAGAAAATGTGACTTTTTCAAGGCTGAGAAACATGAGAAAAACACTCCCAGATGAGAAGAAAGATGACCAGAAGTCCAAGGATCTTGAGGATCCCAACTCTGATGAAGATGACATCTCTATCATCAGAAGAGCTAAGAAGGAAGTTACTCATGTCTTTGAGCCAGAAAACATATTTGTGTCTAGGAGAACGAAGAGAGGAAAACTGATCAGGATAATAAAAAAGAAGAAATAAAATACATCTAAGCAACTTGCAGTGGTGAAAAAATCAATGAAGCCAGTTTTTCAAGAGGATAGAAGTTGATCAGCTCTTTCAGTTAGAAGATCTTGACAAATACCTGAAGTTTACACCAAGGAGACCATGAATGCAATGGAGAAGAAGTACAACCTATGGAGGATAATGAGATTGTTAAAAAGTACTGAGCTGAAGAAGTAGAAAAATTGGACTAAAATTCAAGAAGTTTTCTATTGGGTTGAAACCAGATAAATCCTACCCACACTATAACCTCAGTTTATCGACTTCATTCGATAAAAAAAGCTGGAAACAATCTCCTTGGAGCTGGAGTGCTTGAGATACAAAAGAGATAGGGAGCAAGTGCTGAAAAAAAAAGATGGACTATCTTATTGGATTGGTTGTTGCAAGAGAAAAAGTCATCATTAAAGAATGCACAATTGAACAACCAATGATAGCAGTAGGGGATAATGTACATATATCTTGTCCCTGCTACAGAGGCTATAAGGACATGTAATGATGTCTAATTTACTAAAGAGAAAAGAGCACATGGGAGATAAATCATCTAATGAGGCGATGTTACAGGTTTCTTTGAAAGTAAGTAAATGAGATACAAGGATGCGGACATCTCTTAGTTTACAGCTTCAAGATGGAGAAGACACATCTAATATGCATAAATCTGATTCGCCAGAATTTGATGCAATTATTGTTGGATTCATTCTAGTAGTCACCATGGATTCCATGGATAAGGAAGAACAATTGTTTAACTATGGAGATTCCCCTGTGCATGATCAAAACATATCAGCCCTGCTGATTCTGAGGGGGAACCATCTACTAGGAAGCTAGAAGAACAACAAGAAATTGCTGATGAAGCAACCACAGAGGAAGTTGCAGAGGTTGGACTCCTTGTATTGGCACAAGTTGCAGTGCAGACTACTGCAAGAATGGAAGATGCATAAAAAAATGAAAGAGCAGATACAGAACTTCTTGGACAGTTAGAGCAAATGGTATCATCTACCTACACCACTACAAGACACCTAGAAGTTCTTGAAGCTACACCATGAGTTGCTGAACATGAGGAAGTTGCTAAAGGACAACTAGAGTCATCTCCCATGGAGATTGATGTTGTTGGGCCGGCCATTGAAATGGTGTCCATATCGAAGACCTCAAGTGGATAGGTTGTTGAGACAGCATCCATTGAGGATGTTCCTAAGAAGACCCCTAGAGAGTCGGCTATTAAGATAATACTCTTAGAGAATTTGAAGAAGAAATAAGTAGGCATGCAACTAGAGAAATCTTATTTGGAGATTGATGTTGCATTTAAAACTGATGAAATCTCTACCATCAATATATTCATCGAGAATAATCTACAAAATCAGGATACAGCTGATGCAAGGATTGAGCTGATGAAAATGATACAACACCTGAGAATACAGAAGAATTCAACACTATTAGGAAAGCCAAATACAAGAACTTATAGTTTTTTTTATCCTACGGGCCTAGGAGGATGAAATGATGGATATTGTTTTACAACAATCACAACGGGCTTTGGTACCATATGTACAATTGTCTGAAGTCATTCCTCGTAAAAAAAAGCTTTGAAACTATTCTATTCGCATCATATGAAGCTTCAATTCAAAACATTATCACCATAATACATGCCTTAGTACGGGCTCTATAGGATCATGAAGTCAACTTGGCTAATAATATGAACCATAGTGATTCATCACACACGAAGGCCATGAAAAAGCTTAGAGAATATATGGAAGAAAATCCTAAAAAGGTGCAACACTAGTTGGAAGATGAGTGGAATGCTCAAGTTTTGAATAGAAAAAAGAACTGAAAGAAAAGCCATAAGTTCTGTTGATGAAACTGCCAAAACTTAAAGGTTGTTACTAACACTCTGGCCACCCAATCTATTATTCTAGATTTCCTAAAGAAAGGATCTTCCAAACAAGAACAACAAACACAAAGTATAGATAACAAGTTGAGCAATTTAGAGCTCATTATTAGTGAACTATGATATCTCTTTATGGAATCTCTCAAGCAACCTGTCAAGGGCAAAAGGCCAGCTTTGGCAAAAACAGCACATGTTCTATCTGACAAGGCCCCAGTTGATGATGACAAAAAATGGAAGATAAACAAAGGAAAGATGACAAGTTGGATACTGCAGTCATGGACATATTAG
Source organism: Scutellaria minor (assembly GCA_954870855.1). Taxonomy (NCBI): domain Eukaryota; kingdom Viridiplantae; phylum Streptophyta; class Magnoliopsida; order Lamiales; family Lamiaceae; genus Scutellaria; species Scutellaria minor. Next base: position 15,906,908 of record OX940729.1, on the reverse strand, counting down.
CATCTTTGAGTGAAAAAGAAGAAAATGATGATGATGAGCTACTGACGACCTGAAAACACAAGAGTTCTGCATCTACAACTGGTCATAGTCCCCCTGTAAAAAGGAAGAAAGACAATAAGGATGAATGTGGTGCTGGTGGTGTTACATCTATGTCAGCAAACAGTACTGTATCCAAGAGCTGCAAGAAATGATAAAACAGCTCCACATGTTCAACAAGCAAAAAGGACCACTAAAAGACAGGAACAACAAAGAAATAAACCTTTAAGCAGAGCTGCTTCTGAAAAGTTATACAATAAGAAGAAAGTTGTTGAAAGAGCTAAAATACAGAGAAAGAAAAGAGAAGAAGAAGTCTGAATTCAGAGGTTTGGAATGATTGGAGGGAAGAAAACTGAGATGATGAGGAAGCTTGATGATGCCCTCTATTAATTTCCACCACAAGATATCGTCTACATTGATCCAAACAATATTTCAACTAAAGTATCCGCGCTACTGGATCAAAAACCTCTAAAAGAAAATCATGTTTGGGATATGGATATTTTCAATAAAGTGACTGTGCCAAGAGATAGAAACCCATCCTTCCAGCAAATCACATTCTTCAAAAGATTAGAGTACTTGAGATATTTGATATTTCAGATATATCTATCAAAAGGGCATGTTCAAGAAATTCGATACCTGTTTGTCTGTCCTAGAGAAATATGAAGAATTAGCAGGAGATGACAGACTTGACACGTAAAAGGACCTTATCAATAGAGATGACAGTCTTCGGGCACGATCGTGCCCCACTGCACGGTCGATTGTGCCCAGCTGGACGTACTTCGAAGTTGATAGCACATGGTTGTGTATAGTCGTACGACCCAATTGTGTACTGTGAACGGTTGTGCACCATCACACAACACCATTTTGATTGTATTTTCTTTGTTTCTTCCTCGTTTTCTTGTGATTTCTTTCTTGATAATCAATTACACTTGACACTTATACTTTTTCTCACTAAAAATATGAACTTAAGCACAAACCCATCAAATGCAACTAATTCAATAAAACTACATAAATCACCATTAAAACATACCTAGACATACTTAAATGAATACACAAACGTAGGTAAAAATATATGAATAATGGCACTTATCACCAATAAGGCTTGAATCATCATTGAAATTGGATAATTGAAGGACACAACCTCTTTGTTGGAAATTCAAGAGTTCCTACCTATATGTTGGATCACCTTCTCTCAATTTTCTATGAATTAACAATCATTGTATTTAGTCCAACATGTAACAAATAGAAGAGAAAAATATTAATAAGTATATAATAGGATTGAGTCACCCACATTACAAATATATTCATAGACATGTTTTTATTGACAAATATTTTCAAATTAAAAAGTTCATCGAATATATTCTTTCATACGATAATATAAGGGGATGAAGTATTCTAAAAGACCAAAATATAACATATACAAACATAGATTGTTTCTTTCGATGCTAACTTACCACTTGCCAATGAGGCTTGAATTATCCTTGAATCATCCTTGAAATAACACAATTGAAGGACATGACTCTATGTAAGAAATTTAAGTTTTCTCTCATAGTGTGTTAATGTTGCATCGTTTTCTATTATGAACCAACTCATAAATTCATAGAAGAAGCTAATCCTAAACACCATGGATAGAATGATTGCCTAAAGTCATTCTGTAAATAAGAATTCTATAGTGAACTAACTCAAAAATTCATAAAAGAAGCTAATCCTAAACACAATGGATAGAACTGAATGCTTAAAGTCATTCTGTAAATAAGATTACAAATTGCATCCCCAAGTTCTGAATAATTGTAAAGAAACGAGACTTTCTATACCCTTGAAATTCAATCTATATTTTTGAAAAATATATAAAAAATAATATTATGAACATACCAGTCATCACTTCATCATTAGACTCATTCCCCAAGTGGTCCTGCCACCGCGCCTCTGATCCTCAACTTCCTTTAAGCTATTTCCTTGCTACTACTCTTTATTTCTCTTTTCTCACTCTCTCTCTCAATTAAGGAGGGATCTTCATTTATTTAAGCCGTTTTTTTTCTTGCAGTTACATATTAGAAGAGTAAAAGTGTTTTCCTTAGGCTTTTTTTATCAATGACATTCTCCAAATGGCATAGCAAGAGACAAAGAACTTTAGTAATAAAAAAATAAAAAATTTATGAGTGTCATGACATTGGTTGCTAAGTGACTGATGTCACAACCTTGCAAATCCCCTTCATTTTTGTCCACTTCTAACACATGTAATAGATTTGATTGATACATATGTCATCCACTCCCTGTTTGATTGATATTAGATTTTGTTGATATTGAAAATAATGTTTATTGAAAAATTATCAAAATTCAAAAATATTTCTCTGCAAATAAAGTCCATCCAATATTGACATATTTTGAAACACAGTAAAAAATTGTCTATGTTCTCACATCTCCCTTGGATAGTCTATTAGATAGATAACAATGAAAATGTATTATATGGCTATAATTATTCGCTTTATTACATCTTTCGTGTTGAGGGGTCTAATCAGCCATAAGATTGTCCAAACGAAGGTTTTGAATTAGTGAAGTTTGCTCGAATTTTTTTTTTTCGATTTCGTATTCCAATCATTGTAATTTTAATTAGTTATAGTGTTTTATGTTATTTTAAGTGTATGGTAAAAAAAATTCCTTATTATAATTGCGAAATTAAAATACCAAATATTTTTATATCTATTGCTTACATGTCTTTTAAATATAATAAAAAAAAGCTTCCAAAATAATATACAATTATTAAATAATGAGAAAAAGTATTTGGTTGGGTTAGGTTGAGTTGGTGTTACTAATAAAGTATAAAAAAATTGGAATTGGGTTGGGTTGTAGGTTGTGTATGTAGATGAAAGAGAAATGAATACTTTATTAAGAGGTTGAATTTGGTTGGTGTCATTGATAAACCTAGTCTTAGAAAGCTTTGAAGAGTGCCCCATGTTAGCACTTGGAGAGTGTAAACTCTCCTTTTATACATATATAGATTCTAGATGAGACGATATCGAAATGATAATTTGTACCAATAAAAATGTTTTGTGGCTCGTATTGGAGTTGCTAGTCACAATACAAAAAAACATGATAATACCTTTAATGCATCTTTTGGTACCAAGAACGTACCATCTCAATTGGATATAGAAAGAATAAATCTTACACAAGCATTAGTAATAGTATCCAGTTAGTTTGTATTGTTATAAATGTCTACCGTGGACACCTTTTAATATATATATCGATGATGTATAATGATCTCATTCCTTAAAATTATGAAAAGTCAAATTAATATATATATATATATATATATATATATTAGATTTCTAACACATGAACGGTGGACACATATTAATGTGTGCATGGTGGGTAGGGTAACATGACTGATATTGAGTCCTTGATGTAGAAATTTTCATTTTTCTTCTTTTTTTTTCTTCTAAAGGGTTGTTATATAAATAAATTCTATTTTATTTGTAATTCATAGGGTGTGATACTCTCCATTTATTTCTCACTTGTGTGTGTGTATATATATATACCGATAATTCTATGTAGATGAATGAAAAAACATAGAGATGGCAAAACAATTTGAATGTGATTGGAGAATCCTCATCTCAATTATGTCAATAAGACGACGATAGGTTTGAATCCTTACCCTTAACATTATCACTTCAATCCGTCTATATACATATATACATTAATTACCATGTATATATTGAAAAAAAGTTAATTAGTTTTTAAAAAATATTAATTTAGCACTCAATGTAAAGAGTTTAATTAATATATATAATATTTTGATAAATGTATATACGGTAGATTTAATAAAGTAAAAATATATAAAATGGGGTTATTCCTCCCACCCCACCCTTGATTCACTCCACCCCGCCGCTACCAAAACCACACGGGCGAGACGAGGATGAGACTTTCAAAATTAGTTATGTCTCACTAACTTTCTAAAAAAGATAGGATTGTGAAAGTTTTAAGAACTGATTCTGCTCATGGGTATTATGTTGATCATTTCAAGGAATTATATTATAATAAAAATGTTATCATTCGACAATTAACTAATCATTATACACCTCAACAAAATGAAATTGAACAAAAAAATAGAACAAATGTTGGAAATGATACGTTCTATGATTGCATACCAATCTCTTTTTGAAGGGCTGATATTTGCATCCTATATTTAAAATATAGAAAAACCTAATAATTCTTGCATATTCAAAGGAAAATGCAAATATATATCTTTACTAATATAATAGTAGGAAAGTAGATAAATTTTATAGAACCGACGCTTTAATTCCCACTAAAAAATGTCATGTCATAAAAACAATTAAAAAATGAAAAATATAACTTTTTTAGCAAGCTATTTGCATGCTATTAATAATTCTTCTTTACTAAGACATTTGATGATCCAAATATTAAGTGCAAATAACACTAACAAAAATAATTAACATTATAATTGTTATTTTTATTGGTAATTTTGTATTTTTTTTATTTGTTGATGGGTGGATATTTTAAAAATAAAATTTTGATTCTTAAATAAACATTTTTATTTATTTTATTTTTATATTTACTTAAATAATATTTTTTAAAAATATACTCAATTTTTTTACATAATTTCCACTATAATAATAATTCTTCTTTATTATTATTATCCTTCTATTATAAACTATAATATTGTTGAATTTGTATGTTGTTTGTATTTTGATTTGTAATATTATTAAACACAATAATTTAAAATCACACACATTGAATTTTAAAATATATGAATTTCTATTAATATAAATACTGAAAAAATTATATATATTTCAAATTTCAAATTAAGATAATAAACTATTACATTATGTTACCAAAATTATATAACTATCAAATATTATTTGATAATTCCTACAACGCATGAAAATATTACTATTATTTGATAAGTCGTCCAACGCATGAAAGTAGGGGTGCCCACGGTTTGGAAAAAACCGGAATCGGTCGATCCGAAACCGGCGGTTAATGGTTCCCCGAACCGTTGACCCGATTCCGATTACAAACTGAAACCGTGAACTAGTTTCAACCGGTTCGATTTCGGTTAAGGGTATTAGAAATTGGAAACCGGACCGCTGATTTCCGGAATTTTATTTTATTTTTTTAAAAAATCGAGGAATCAACACGTGTCTGCCTAGCTTCGGCGAAAAGTAGTCGTTGTCGCCGGAGTCCAGCAAAAACTAGTCGTTGTTACCGGAACCGGCGATTTGAAATCGCCGATTCGAGTGCAATTTTTTTTAATTTGAAATCGCTCGACCGTTGCAGATCAACGATCGAGATTTCATGACTGTTGGAAACGGCGGTTCGAACCGGCCGGATATTTTTATTTTTTTTTCCAGACTTTTCTATAAATACTCCCTCCCCCATTCATTTTCTCATACCATTCCAACACTTCTCTCTCAATTCTCTCTCGATTCTTAAGTTTTGATTCAATTTTTTGCTTAATTTCAATTTCAATTCTATTCTATTTACTTTTTCTCGATCGAAAATATCTCAAAGAGGTTTTTCTTCCGCCGGTTCTTCTCGAAGAGGGAAGGAGCCTATGCCACCACCAAACGATGTTCAACTCGATTAAATTATCGATCAATATACTCCTCACTCTCATTGGAGTGAGGAGGAAGCTCTCGGACCTAATACCGTCGCCGTCTTTGCTGAGCAAGAAGAGGAAGAAGGGGTGGCGAGAAGGCCAACTCAAGAGAATGACGCACATAGCCGATCTGCTTCGACACTTCGAAGTGATATTTTCTCCGTACATTTTAAAAAGGAGAAAGTATCAAATTCGAATGTGGACTACATGGTGATGTACAACTACTGTGGAAAGAGATACAAATTCAAACACAGAGGGGGCTACGGAACGTTCAGCAACCACGTGATAAAGAAACATCCGGACAAGATGGGTAATGACCGCTCTCAAAGCCATCTTCCTCGACAAAATACCGGTTCCAGTTTGGGAACCGATGGTAACGACCCTTCTTTCCTTTTTAAATTTAGTCAATTAAATCATAGGAGAGGAGTAGCCGAATTGATTGTTAAAAAACATATTCTTTTTCAATTTCCAACCGACGATGATTTTGAAGAATATACTAGTCAATATTTACAACCCGTTAGTAGAAAAATATCTAGGAATACCATTACACGTGACATAGAAAAAATTGTGGGCGAATATAAATTTGCTTTAATTCAAGAATTAAAAAATTTAACACAACGAGTATCAATTTGTTGTGATGTGTGGAAAGATCCTTACGGAAACCATGATTATTTAGGAGTAACATGTCATTGGATAGATGATGCATGACATATGCAAAAATGATTAATTGTCTATGCCGAATTTGATGAAAAACATAGTTCCGTAGCAATTGCTAGAAAAATAATAAAAATTGTTAATGAATATGATATAGTTACAAAAAAAATTTGATTGGTTTTGATAATGTCGCTCCTAACACCACTAGTATGCCTCCAATAAATGGTAAACTTTTTCATATTCGTTGTGTACCCCATTGTTTGAATTTATGTGTACAAGATGGTCTAACTGTTTTGCGTGATCAAATTAAACCTATTAAGGATGCAATTCATGAAATTGCTAAATCAATGGTATGACATAAAAAATGGGCCCGATTTTGTAAAAATAATGGAATGGAAGTTAAGAAATTTGTGTTGGATCTAAAACATAGATGGAATTCAACATATTATATGCTTCAAGATTCTTATAATTATAAAGAAATATTAATTCAATTTTATCAAGAAAACCCACATGAGTATGTATATTTGTATAACAACTCTTGAGATGCATGTATTAATTTAATTTAACTATTAAATTTTTTTTAAGAAGCCACTAGAAAATTAAGTGACACTTATTATCCTACTTCTCCATTAGCCTTAGATCATTGTGTCAAAATTGCTTTAATTTTGAATGAATATTCTATATGTTCTATTTTAGGTGATACTATTATAGTCATTAAAGCAAAATGGTTAAAATAATTTTTCGAACTTCCCGATTTATTTTTAATAGCTAAATTATTAGATCCTAGGATTAGAGAAGATGGCCTAACTGAATTATTACGAATGTATTATAGTGTTTTGTTCCCCAATTTTGTGTTATCCGAATATGATGCATTTGACTATGTTCCAAATTATATAGAAGTTGTAGGTAGAGGTAGAACAACTTTGACCGAATTATTTAAAGAATATAAAACTGCATTAGGGGATGATTGTAGGGATAATTTAGGTGCTCAAAATGTAGGCGGTAGTAGTAGTTCTTCATAAAATCCATATAATGTTAGTGGTCTTAATGCATTTTATGATTTTTATGATAACCGAACACAAAAACGAGCTAGGGAGTCTAATCCCACGGTAGAATTAGATACATATTTAAGTTGTACATTTGAATTTATTTCTTTTGAAAACTCTATGGATCTCTTGAAGTGATGGTCAAAAAGGACTAGCACTTATCCTATTTTAAGTAGTATTGCAAGGGAGATTTTTACAAGTCCTGCCTCCAACGTCTCAGTCGAGTGTGTCTTCTCCAAAGGACGACATATGTTGAATCCAAAAAGGGCAAGATTGACCGTAGAGAATGTCTAAAATATTACTCTACTTGAAGATTGGGTTCGAGCCAAGAAACGTCAACATCTAGATTTGTCGGCCTTAGATGATGATGGCCCCGATGAGTATGACTACGATTCCAACACATCCTCCTCCACCGGGACCAACTTTGAAGGGTAAGCGAGGTAAGAGAACTACGTGAGTTTTGATTCCCTAATTCAATTTAGGGATACGTAGGCAATTTCATTTTAAGTTTGATATTCACTTTCAAACTTAGGATGAAACTCAAACTCAAAACTCTTTCATTTTTTTCCCTCACTTAATTGTAATGAGCAAAGAATGTTGTGTAGTAAATGGTGTGTCTCAAAGAAAGGAGGAGATAATAAGATGTGTCTTAGATGCACGTCTTATTATGTCCTCCTTTCTTTAAGACACATCATCTACCACACAACATTCTTTGCTCATTACAATTAAGAGAAGTAAGAACTACGTGAGCTTTGATTCTGTAGTTCAATATAGAGATACGTAAGGCAATTTCATTCTACGTTTGAAAGTGACTTTCAAACTTAGAATGAAACTCAAACTCTTTCAATTTTTTTTTTCCTCTTTCAATTTGTAATTTGTAAGTTGTAATTTTTTTTTTTAATTGTTTGTAAGTTGTAATTTTTTTTAAATTCAAACTTAGAAGTTTTTTGTTTGTAAGTTGTAATTTTTTTTAATTCAAACTTAGAAATTTGATGTTTGTACTTTGTAAGTTGTAAATTTTTGGATATTTATACAAAGTTGTTTATTTTTTAACATAGATACATTGTTTTATATTGTCAAGTATGATTGAAATTTTTTGAGTCAAACAATAAAAAAAAATAAAAAAAAAATACAAAAACCGGAAAACCGGCCGGTTCAAACCGAAACCGGCGGTTCCACCGCCGGTTACAAATCGGAACCGGAACCGAACATACCCCGGTTCGGTTCCGGTTAGCCCCCAGTTTGTTCCGAACCGGCGGTTCGGTTAAACTAAGCACCCCTACATGAAAGTATTGCTAGTAAGAAAAATAAAGCACAACATTGTCTCCAAAGATTTCTATTACGTATGCAAATTGAAATATCTCTCAATCCTCGTAACATCTAATAAAACATGAATAGTTTTGATAAATAAAAAAAAGAAGTACCAAATTTAGATTATGTATGTGAAGAAATGTATTGATTTCTCTTTTTGTAATACTCAAATCAGATCTGACAAAACATTTTGAGGGCCTGACAAAACAAGAAAGAAAAACTAACAATGATAAAAACATAGAGGTTGGTGGGCCTGAGAAATGGATTTGAAGAGAGTGGGCTTTTGGGCAGAGAGGTCCAAGGTTATATTTTTGGCGGGAAATACAATGCAATCCATTCTCTCTCTCTCTTCCGCGTACCCACCAAGTTTCTTCTCTCACATCACACCTCTTCATTTCCTTGTCAAAAAATAAAATAAAAACTCACTCCCCTTTTCCCCGCCCTTCTAGATCCTACGCCATAGTCACCCTGTCCATTGCTTGTAAGTTCCTCTCTCTCTCTCTCTCGTGTTTATATATGTGTATATAGTATGCGTATGGAAGCGTTGATTCTTTCCATTTGTTTGTATTATGTGTCTGTAACATTGTCTCGATGTGGATAGTGAAAATTGTAAAGCTTTTCTTTCTCATGTGTTGCCTTTTGCATTTAGTTATTCCGATTGACGCATCTTATTTTTTCCTGTTACTTTATAGGTTTGTGTTGCAATGACGGTATTAAGGTCCAGGAAAATTTTATCTAACGTCGCGCCTAAACCGTCACAGCCGTTGGCGCCTGAAAATGCGGTTGCTGAACCAGTGACACCATCCAAAACCTCTGAATGCTTAAATGCATCATTGGACGGTACTAGCCCTAGTTCGAATTCCCCGACTCAAAATTTTCGGCGTCTTGAAGTAGGGTTTGCTTCTGGGGACGGCTCTGTCATGGTTTCTGAAGGTGGGATTGTGCGAAGACTCAGTGCTCGGTTGGCCAAAAAAGGGGGTAGAAGCGATTACATGGAAAATGTTGACGTTGTGAGAACAAAAAGGAAGAAAGTTGAAGGAACTTTTTCAAATGGTGAATCTGGTGCGAGGAATTTGGGGAGACAGGTTTCTGATCTCAAATTGGGGGTTCCAAAATCTGGTGAGATTCCTGATCCGATTGTGATTCAACCGATTTTGCAGGATGTGGGAGTGAAGACCAGAAAGAGAGTGAACATAGAAGAGAAAGGAAAAGCGAAACTGGGAGTCATGGGTTCACCCTCTATTGTCATGAACACGACGAAGCTTGAAGTGGAGAATGTAAATGTTGGTGTTCTAAATCAAGGTGTAATGGATTTAACAAAATGTGGAAATTCAGAAGAGGTAGTCAAAGATGAAGGTGGTATTGTAATTGAGACTGGTGTGAAGACTAGAATGAGACTGAGCATAGAAGAAAAGGAGAAAATGAAACTGGGGGTCAGGGGTTCACCCTCTACTGTCATGAACACAACGGAGCTTGAAGTAGAGGATGTAAATGTTGGTGATCTAAAACAAGGTGTTATCAATTCTACAAAATGTGGAAATTCAAAAGAGGTAGTCAAAGATGAAGGTGGTATTGTGATTGAGACTGGTGTGAAGACTAGAAGGAGACTGAGCATAGAGGAAAAGGAGAAAATGAAACTGGGAGTTGGGGCTTCGTCCTCTAGTGGCATTAATGCAGTGGAGCTTGAAGAAGAAAATGTTGGAAGTACTATTTCAGGTGCTGACCACTCAGAAACTAGTGAAGCATTACAGGATAGAGTTCAAGTGAGAGATATCAATGTGAATGTGGATGTTACAAGAAGTGCTTACATGGAACGTTTTCGAACTTTTGCCAAGCGAAATGCATCTCGATTTGCTCATTTTTCGGCACAAGATGAACTGGGAAACCATTCTCAAGATGTTGCTGGCCGAGAAATTCCAGCGCCCATATCAGAGAGTGGAATAGAAGATTGGCCAGGTCCCTTTTCTACTGCCATGAGAATTATTAAGGATCGTGAAGGTAGTAGGCTTGGAGAGCGGCATAGTGCTTCTACTGATAAAAGTAAGGCTGTTGAACTAAAGTGGATTCTTAAAAACGAAGAGTCACGCAGACGCCAGAAGCAAGTTCCCTCATTGATAGAGCTGTGTTTGTCAGTTCTTTCCAAGAATGCGGATGCAGTCACTTCTCTTGACTTTGTACCAGATGTACTGAGACACAATATATGCTGGTATCTGTGTAATAGTCGGAGAATGAATGTTGATTTCCTTAAATTGATATTACAAGGTACTCCGACAGAGATACGCTTACAGGATTGTTCTTGGTTATCTGAGGAAATATTCACCAAGACGTTTGAAGGTTTCAATGCCAGCAAGTTGACGGTGCGATTATTTATCTAAGAAAAATTTGCATATTTTCATATTCGAATAATGAGATTTGATTCAGATAAAGATAAAGGTTCAATCTGAACGGGTGGCAAGTTGTTGCTGTTTGATTATATTAAATACCTGTTCATTTTGATTTGATGTTAAAGACATAACCTTTCAGTTCATCTAACATTGACCTTACATGTCTATATTTAATATTTAGTGACAGCTTCATGTTGACCTGATGCTGTATTTTTTTCTTATAAACAGGTGTTTCAATTTGATCAGTGTGGAGGTTGTATGCCAGACTATAATATATATTCTTGCCTGGCTCGTTCACCAAATAGTCTTCCTGCTTTGACTATGATATCATTGAAGGGTGCATATAGTCTTTCAGATAATGGACTACGTATGCTTGTTTCAGCTGCGCCTTCTCTCAAATCTATTGATGTCAGTCAGTGTCCCTTGCTTACATCTGAGGGAATCTGCTCTCTGGCCAGCTCGCAGAGATTAGATATAAGGGAATTATACTTAGATAATTGTCATGGAATAGATGCTATGCTTATTCTCCCAGCACTGAAAAAGCTAGAGAACTTGGAAGTTTTATCAGTGGCTGGAATTCAGACAGTTTGCGATGAGTTTGTTTGTGAATTCATCTCTGCACATGGATGCAGAATGAAGGAGCTTGTATTAGCAGATTGCAAGTCAGTGCCTGATAATGAGATTGATATTGTTCAGAAATTTTTAAAATTTCCAAATAATTAGTTAATGTTTTGATCTATTTGCAGGGAGTTGACAGATTCTTCTTTAGAAGTCATTGGTAATACTTGTTCAGATATACGATCAATAGACCTTACGAATGTGTGCAAATTGACAGATATCTCCATGGGTCATCTTGCAAATGGTTGCAAAGCAATTGATATGCTAAAATTTTGTCGTAATACTTTCAGGTATCCCCACTTGTTAAATTCAAGTATATTTTACTCTGATGTAAAGTTAGCTACGATTCTATAGTTTAATGTGATGAGTATAGAGACTCGATACCCGACTCCTTGCTTGTTTGACTATTCTGATACTCTGGGTCAGTTCTGTGCTCTTGATTTTCCTAATTTGGGAGGGCATACATTAATTTCTTTTGGTTGTATTTTTCTTTGAAAAAAATTAGACTTTGGCTTTTAGTTAATTAAGCCTTGGCTTATCTGCTGTATTTTTGCATTTCATACAACTAAGAATCATAGTCAATCTTTTCATAATTAAGCTTTAGCAATGAAACATTACCGACCTAAAGAATCATGTGATTGAAAAAATATATGTTTAGAATGTTGTGAAAGTGAAAGAGACACACTAAGGAAAACAGCACAGGAGGATTGTGAAGTCTGTTCCTCTGCTTTTTTTTTTCCCTTAAATTGTTGTGTTGTTTATTGCTTATATCCGGTTGAAGTATCGGGGGCATGATTCTTATTCCTGAGAATCGAAATTTGACATCTGATGTTTCCTTTTTTGATGTTCTGACAGTGATGAAGCTATTGCCGCATATCTTGATATTCGTGGAGCATCTCTGAAAGATCTGACACTTAATAATGTTATCCAGGTAAAATTTGTTAGTTAATTCTATATAAAAGTCCTACTCATACTGGTAATGGAATGTGCTTTCACATTGGGGGGTTTAGTAAATGACATGTTTTACCTGTGACAAAAACATTAAAACATTGACACTCGATCTTTGCAATTATCAACCTCATGATGTATACAAGTTGATAAATACATCTTGAGGGCTTAATTAAAAATTTACTATTTCAGATTGAAGGGATTGATGCACAGTGTTTGCATAGGGTAGGAATCCTATTTATTATCACAGTGTTTGCACAAACAATATCTACTCTTGATGTTGGACTGCTGCTTAATTACTTGAATAAGAAATGGATTAGGCACAGAACAGTTGACTTCAATGTTTCAAAAATCACTTGGCGCGAGATTGGCTTGATGGTTGATTAGTGCCTCGGTGGTGCCTTTGGCTGCACAATTGTTTTTTGGTTAAGTTTGTTTGCTTGTAGTCCAGTCTGTCCAGCCCCTCTACTAAATTGGTTTATAGGAGAGGTCTTTTAGTTTCCACAGCTGCTAAGCCGAACCACTATGGTCTAAGATTTATGTCAAAGTTTTATACTAAACCCTATATTCGCCACTCCAGCTGTCTCATGCAATTACGCGTCTCTCTCCCCCCCCCTCCCTCTTCCTCTCTCTCAAACATATGCACGCATAGGCTCTCACTCTCTTTAAAAGTTTAATATATCTCCTTCGTGTAATTGGTGAAGCAACTGAGCACTACGAGGAGATGGTTGAGTTCATGAAAAAGATAGTTGGTTTGTTGACAGCAATGACTAAACTTTGGTGAAATGATAGCAGCATCGACAGCATCAAGATGAAGATCGAGTGAGATTCAATATCTAGAGGATGAGATGAAGTTTCGCCCTTTAGTGTTATTTTTTGTCCGGATTTCATTTAATAGCCTAGGCCAGTGATTAAAAAAGCGAAAAGCGCCCTGAGGCGCCAAACCTGTTGTACTACCTAGGCGCGAGGCGAGGCGCCCGCCTCACAGAAGCGAGGCGCCCAAACTAAAAAAATACACATATATACTATATAACATTTCATAATACGAAAACATAACAATATTAATGCCCCAAACTCCAAACATAATAATAGCATGAAAATATAAAAATATCCAAAAAATCCAATATCCAAACTTCAAACATAATAATAAACTGCAGGTGCTGGACGCTGCTGCCGGTCGCCGGTGATCGTCACCGGTCGCCGGTGGTGGTCGCCGGTGGTGGAACTTAGAAGGAGGGAGAGAAGAGAGATAGTGGAGGGAGGGAGAGGAGAAGGGAGGCTGCAGTTTTGTAACTAGGGTTTAGAAATTTTTTGAGCTTTTTATGTATTTTAATTAAAAAAAAAAAAAAAAAGGAAAAGAGAAGCAATTTAAAAAAAGTGCCGCTTTTTAGCTCCTCGACAAAGGCATGAGGCGCCCGAGGCGCGCGCCTAGGCGCCGCTTTTCTCACACCCGCTTCGCCTCGGTGTACCGAGGCGCTAAACTACCTAATCGCATCGCCTCGCGCCTAGGCGCACTTTTTAAATCACTGGCCTAGGCTCCTAGTCAGCACCTCATCTTCCCTAGGCTGTGCCTCTTGGCGGGGTAGTGCCTAACATGTCTGGATAGGAGTAATTTGAGGCGGAGAGTACCTGCCTAGCACGTAGGCTACGTGTTCCCTTGAGGGCCACTTACTTTAATTTTTGCATCACTGTTAAGGTTATTAATTAATATGAAAGCCCATAGGATGATTAACCCCAATTCACTACTTAAATTGACATGTGTGGCTGCTGCACTCTCTCTCTAGAACATCAGTGGATTGCTGCTGCTTTTGCTTTGATCACCTTCTTCTAGCTCCATCTCTTGCGGGTTTTTTCTAAGAATAGCTGCTACTGTTTATGAAATATAATGGGAATCAATGTTTTGCTATTTAATACTTGTTAACAATGTTTTTTCAAATTCTCTTTTGTTTGTTTATATCTTCCTTTTAAGGACAGATGAGGTACATTCTACACATTTTTGTGTGTATTGTAGGTATATTCAGAATTTTACATTTAGGAGCACAACTTGGTAGCCTTTGCGCTTTTGGTGCGCCTAGCACTCAAGCCTATTGAACAATCTTTATCTTATTTGAAGCTTGTCTGCAAAAACAATAATATTAATTGTTAGAAAGGACAGTAGTTAAAAAGAGATGGTGCTTTGTTCTTCCTCAACCAGTTTGATGGTTTGTGGGCTGCCATAGATATCCTTTAGCTGATTGTCTGTATGATTTTTCTTGACATTGTGATAATGGTAGAATTCTATATACTGACTGGCCGATAAACATCAAATGAAAAGAAGGTATAGCAATTCGTAAGGGCATGCCTGCTTTATTGGTTGGGCAGGTTATATTTACAATTAATGATTTACGATTTTGGTGGTTGCGTACTTGTATTTCTCAGTTATCTGTCATAATCAGTTTTTTTTTTTGTTTTTCTTGTTAACAGCTGTGTGATGTGTTTCAGGTTTCAAATCATACTGCTCTTTCTCTAGCAAGAAACTGTGGAAATTTAAGGAGCTTGGATTTATCTTGGTGTCGCAAATTAACCAATGAAGCACTGGGATTGATTGTTGACTCTTGTATGCTTCTGAAAGTGCTCAAATTGTTTGGGTGTACACAGGTATTTGATAATCAACTGGCAGTATTTTTTGCAATTTCAGTTATGCCTACATATTTTTCTGTATGTATGTACATATATGTTTTGGCAGCTGCATTACTATAAATATTTTCTGTCCTTTTGAGCCTCTACAGCAACATCCAGCTGGATGTTCTTGCCTTTTTATTTGTTTGGGTTCTGATATTTCATCCTTTTTCTAAGGGGTTTTTGGGCATCTTGAAACAAAATCTATTTAAGATAGATAAGAAAGCGAATAATTCCATTCCCTATTATTTGATACACACATTCATCTATTTCAAATATGTTCATAGTTTTGGTTTTAGTCATGTATCTCATTTTGAATTGAGAACCATTAAGATGATGTGGATTTTATTTTTATTGTTTATGCCATTTGTTTTCCCTGTGTTCGATGTCCAGCTTTGGATCTCCCTATGTGGGAATCAACCTGCATCTAATTGATTAACAACCAACTGGTCTCTACCAAAGGCTGCATGCTAACTTATGACTGTTCAACCTATTGAACTTCAGGCTTAAGGAAACTCCTAATTTCCCTTTCTGGCGCATACATGCATAAATATATGTTTTCCTATAAATATCTTTTTTCCTATAAAACAGGAGAATAGCAAAAGTGTTGGGGGCCTGAATGGTTTTTTGTTTAGAGTAATTTCTGTATAACAGTGTAATATTTGAAAACTTTGTGGTGTTGAGGCTCATTTTGAATATTTAATTTGAGAATAGTAATTTATTGTGATAATTAATGGTGGGGTGGGTTCCATCAGAATATATATATATATATATATATATATATATATGTTTACATATGTAGAAATAAATATATCAAGTAGCTTAGCTGCTAGTGATTGGCCCCAGTGATATATAATTTGTATATATGAATGATAGAAATAGTGACTGAGAATTGATAAATTAGGTTCCAACCCCAGTGATATTTATTTTGTATATATGAATTATAGAAATAATGTCTGAGAATTGATAAATTAGGTTATGTGTCAAAAATGGAAATTATAGGTTTGAGTTGTGTTTTTTTGTAGGACAAGGGGAAGATACAAATCATAAAATTGATGTTTCATTTAAAATACATCTAACAAACATAATATCTAGTTTGATTTTTGGAATAGTACAAGTGCAAATAGTAGATCTGGAAATGGGACCAAATGAGGTCTTAATGCTGGATCCAGATCCTCTGCTGTGTAAAAAACCCTACACTTAGACCATAGACCCATATGGTTATATGGTTGAGCAAATGAAAATAATAATTAAAAACAAAAACAAAAACAAGGTAAAAAAGACCCATACGGATATATGGTTGAGCAAATGAAAAAAAAAAATTAAAAACAAAAAAAAAACAAGGTAAAAACTCTTAATGCTAGGCTCTGACAGAATCAAGCTGTAGCATCATTCTGCTATATATGTTTTTTTTGTTAAATCATTATGTTCCTGTTTCGCTTATAACGTTTACTTTCTTCCAGTTATAGACGAGTTGAATATTTAACTTGATAGCTTAGTTCGAATAGTCTAGTTTAGCAATCGTGCAATTTTGATTTTTGTTAGAAACTCCCAAGACATTTCAAATTTCTGTGGGATAATTCTTTCAATTGTCGATCTTTCTTGATCATCTAATTTATGAAAATGGCGATTGTTTTACAGGTTACAGATGTTCTTGTTGATGGCCATTCAAATCCACAAGTGAAACTTGTAGGCTTGAAGATGACTCCAATGCTTAAAGATGTTGATGTTCCTGATTTTCTTCAAGGTCCACTGCGATACTCATCCACCGTATCTGCTTGAATTAATACAAAATGACAGCTGGATTCAAACATCGTGTTCTACTTAGGTCAGTTTTGCATCTTTATCTGTTCAATGTTTTCACTGGAAGCAGATAAGATATGGACTAGGTAGAATGGTTTTTGCTTGTGGCTATATTACCTGTTTATACTTTAGATATATGTATGTATTTTGATCATGTGAAGCTCCCATTTTGTTACTGGTTAAAATTAACAGTTGCTTCTTTTGGGATTTCCTTGCTATATTTTTGTTGTAGATGTGGAATCCAGGGGTGACTACCCTGGTGCATCAACTATGTTTTTATGATAGGGATATATAAATGAAGGTCTCCTGATTCTATTGTTTAAATTCTTCTACTTATTTTGGTGTTTGGTTGCTAACTAATTGATCTATTATAATCACAACATGTCTAGATTATACTAAGCCAGCCAAACTAAGTTTAATAATGAAAATATTGGCCGACTAAGGTTAATGCAAGTTGGGTGGCTATTACTTTTGGTATTCTTCAAATATTATTTCAATTTAGAGGAGTCTTTCCATTGACTACTAAAAAATAGAGGAGAATGACTGGATAAGTATTAAGGTGTGCATAATATCTTTCTATTACATAAAATTTACAATTGTTAGATCGGTTAAACAGGCCGTCTCATCCCACCAAAATAAGATATATAAATTATGACAAAACGTTGGATGACAAAGATAACTTTTTTTTACCTTTTTTATTTTTCCTCTTTTTCTCTCGATCAAATTTTCAAGTCAATTTATTTCCTTTGGTCAAGACTAATGTTTGTGGAATCCAGACTAATGTTTGTGGAATCAGAATGGATTGACTGATTCGATCGAGAACCAACCATTGATCTAGTTTGGGGAAGAAACAAAAATCAGGAATCCAGTTCAATAGATCGGGTTGAACCAGCAAAAATCTGGTTCGGGTTGAAATCGATAAAATTGAAAAACCTTATAATATTAATTTGAGAGTTGGTTTGTTGTGACTGTCTCACATGCAACATGATTCAAATATGTTTTTTACAGGTATAAGTATGTGTTTTTCAGCTATAAGTATGTATTTTATAAGGATTTTTTTACAGTATAAATATGAGTTATTCAAGTATGTCTTTTACAACTATAAGTATGTCTTTTTGTACTATAAGTGCAACCGTCGTACGGTGCAACGATTGCACATGAGTTTTTGCCTTAATTTAAAAACAAAAAGGAAAAATTTCTGAAATGGTTAATTTGCAGCATGCTTTGGATATGGAAAAGAAAATTTATACTGCATTTATTATCTTCTTATTAATTTTAATAGTTAGTACAAAATATAATATATATTATAGAATAATGTTGTCATGAACCTTGTAGTTCAAGTGGTATCTCACCTAGTATCTGACCTTTATAGAGGTATAAATTATATGCAATTTTTCTTGTCTTTATTGTTTTCCTCTCTTCCACCCCTCCAAACTCATTAAAAAAAGTTGTTCCACCATATATCTGATTCCAGAAACATTGATGGAGAGACATCTCACTAAAATGCCTAGAATAAATACCTAATATCAAATCATTTGTAAGATTAATTTACTAGACATTTTCTTTAGTTATTTTTTCAGGTTAAAGGGTTTTTATGTTTTGTAATCATCTTATGACTCTATATGACTGCTATCTTGAACTATTTCCTAGGGCTGCTATTAATATCTGCTGCAGCTATAAATGATTTTCCTCTTTTAACAAAATTAATTATCGAATGTTTTTTCTCCAAATTTGGATTAGTACTTGATTATCAATGGCTTTTGATTAGTATCATAGACGAATATCAAGTAGTTAATATTTTTTTATTTTTTTCCTACATGTCTGCCCCACAATTGCCCACTTTTTTTCTTCTTGAGCGGCGGCTTCTCTTCTACCTCTTTTGTCTTCTTCCTTGTATTTCTTCATCTCTTCTTCTCCTCCCCTTTCTCCATCTTCTTCTTTGTATCACAATTTATGTATATCGATTTCTTTTCTTATATTAATGAAGATTATCATTTCTTATTCTCCTCCCCTCTCTACATAAAATGAAGAAGATTATTAATTAAAAAAAATGATAAATAAAGGATAAAAACTAGTTTTATTATTTTACTGAAATATATTAGTTTCGTCACATAATTATATTAATTGTATTACATAAAGATATGAGTTATATCATATCAAAATATTAATTGATCATTTTTATAAATGTATTAACTCACTTTATTGAAATATAACACAATGATATTACTTATATCACATAAAATCATATAACATAAATGTATCACTACAATTACTTAAAGATATTGTCAAATTTTAATGAAAAATTATTTTATTATTTTACTGATATATATTAGTTGTATCACATGTTACATAAATGTATTAACACATTTACTTAAATATATAACCTCGTTTTCTTGAAATATAACATATGAATATTACTTGTATCACATAAAACTATTATCAAATAACATACATACATTATGATATTTATTTAAAGGTATTACATTATTTTACTTAAAAATTAATTTATTATTTACTAAAAGCTGTTAATTGTATCACATAAAAATATTTATTGTATTACAAAAGTATATAGTTGTGTCTAGTGGTGCTCACGGTTTCGAAACCACCGATTTCAGTTTTCAAACCGACAGTTCGGCGAACCGCTAGGGGTCAAACCAGAACCGAACCATGGGGGTCTCGGTTTCGGTTCCGGTTCAATCAGAACCGGTGGTTCTGTTTCGGTTTTTGTTCGTTTTTGTCTTTTTTTTTTTTTTGAATTTTTTGTAAATAATTGTTTAATAGTTCATAATTTTAGTCTTTAGATTTCTTATAAAATTTTTAAGACTTTTAACAAAGTAAAATGAGTGAAAATTAATAAAATAAAATCAATTCAAAAATTACAATAAAGCATTAGAAATTTAGAAATACAAGTACAACATTTGTTCAAAATCATATATTACAACTCAATATATTACAATCATGAATGTTGAATCATACTACACTATTGAAGACTTGAAGTTAAAATATTACAACTTTTTCATCTTTGTATAAAATAAATTGAAGAAGAGGAAAAAAAAAATTGAAAGAGCTTGGGTTTCATTCTAAGATTGAAAGTGTAACTTCCAAACTTAGAATGAAATTGCCTACGTATCCTTGTCAAAACGAAGAAATCAAAGCTCACGTAGTTCTCTAACTCACCTAAACTTACCTTCATTCATTGATTCTGGCGGAGGACGTATTTGAATCGTATCCATACGTGTCATCTCCATCGTCGTCTAAATACGAGAGATCGAGATGTTGTTGACGGTTGTTTGTTCTCACCCAATCTTCAAGGAGAGTAATATTTTGTACATTCTCTTTCGTCATCTTGGATCTTTTTGGATTCAACATGTGTCCTCCTTTGTTAAAAGCATGTTGGACCGCAACGGTTGAGGCAGGACTTGCAAAAATTTCCTTAACAATAGTCGTTAGAATAGGATAAATGGTGGTCCTTCTTGACCACCACTTCAATAAATCTATAGAATTTTCAAATATAATTTGTTCAAATGTGGCACCTAAATAATTATCTAATTCTTGACAAGGGTTACTACCTCTAGCTCGTTTTTGTGTTCTAACACCATAAAAATTGTAAATTTTACTAAGTGTTGGAGCCTTTTGAAAACTAGATGATTGTGTCGATTGACTACTACCTCCTACATTTTGATCACTTATATCATTACTAGAATCACCTAACATTTGTTTATATTTTTTAAACAAATCGTATAAATTTCTCTTAGTTCTACCTACAACTTCACTAGGGATAGGAATATAATCACAACAATCATAATCATTTAATATCATATTTGGGAACAATGCATTATAATATATATTTAGCAATTCTTCTAAGTCATCTTCTCTAATCCTAGGATCTAATAACTTAACACATAAATATATATTGGGTATTTCATGAAAATATTTTAACCATTTAGTTTTCATTACTAAGCATGTGCTAGCTGAAATATCACATGTTGAATATTCATTTAAAATAAGAGCAATTTTCACACAATGATCTATTGCTATAGGAAAAGTAGGATAATAACAACCACTTAATTTTCTAGTTGCCTCTTCAAAAAATTTTAAAAGTTGAATTAAATTAAGACATGTATCCCATGAATTTTCAAATAAAACAACTTTATCATGTGGATTTTCTAAATAAAATTCACAAAGCAATTGTCAATACTCATAAGAATCTTAAAACATGTAATAAGTTGAATTCCAACGATGTTGCACATCGAATATAAATTTTTTAACTTCCAAACCATTTTTCTTACAAAACCTAGCCCATTTTTTATGATAGGCCGTAGAGCTAGCAATTTCATAAATTACATTTTTAATAGGTTTAATATTATCTTTTAATGATTATAATCCATCTTGAACACATAAATTTAAACAATGACACATACAACGAATATGAAAAAAATTTCCTCCAATCGGAGGTCGACAAAAATCAATCAAGGTAAACTAGCCGTATTACCACTAGCATTATCAAATCCTATGAAAAATATTTTTCTTAATATACCAAAATCATTTAAAACATGTCTTATTTTTTGTGCAATATGTATAACCGAATGTGTTTCATCAAAATCAATATAAGCAATTAAAAGTTTTTTAATATTTCATGCATCATCTTTCCAATGACAAGTAATACCCATATAATCATGTATTTTATATGGATCCTTCCAAATATCACTACATATAAAAAAAATTTGTTTTAAAATTTTAAAGTCTTCAATTAATTTAAATTTATATTCTCCTTTCATTTTTTCTATATCCCTAGTAACGGTGTTTCTAGATATTTTTCTACTTGCCGGTTGTAAATAAGTGCTAGTGTATTTTTCGAAAGCATCATTACAAGGAAAATTAAATGGCGATTAAGGCGATTAATTCAACTACGCCTCTCCTAGCATTTAATTGACTAAATTTAAAAGTTAGATCATCCATACCTCCACCTTGAGAAGAACCGGTAAATCCCCAGAGTTGCGTTTGTCCTCGATCGATGCCCACCTTGTCGGGATGCTTTTTCAACACATGGTTGTTAATGTCCCGTAGCCTCCTCCATGCTTGAACTTGTACATCTTCGCACAATGGTTGCACATCACTATGTAGTTGGTGTTGCTATTCGACACTTTCTCCTTAAAATGAAAGGAGAAAATGTTGCTCCAAAGGGTAGAAGGTTGTCGAGGAGTAGTGGTTCGTGTTGTGTTGCCACTCTCTTGTGTTTCTCTCGGCACCTTTTCTTCTTCGGCAAAGGCGGCGACGGTGTTACGGTCTAACGTCACCTTCAAATCATCTTGATTATATTGATACGACTCAATATAATCAAGATCATCATCGTCGTGGAAAGATTGTGGTAGCGGCATTGGCATCTGACTCTTTCCCTTTCCAAGAGATGAACTGGCGGATGAGGAACCTCTTCGAGACATTTTTTTTAGAGAGAGATTGAAGAACAAATTGAAGAACAAAAAAAAAAAAAGTATCACTAGAAATTGATCAAAGATGGAAATTGTGAGTTTGAGAGAGTTGAATTGAGAGAGAGATTGAATCAAGATTGGTGTGAAAAATACAAATAGAATGGGGGTATTTATAGATTTCATTGAACATTCAAAAAATAATAATAATAAAAAATAAATGACCGGCCGGTTCGAACCGTCGATTCGGAACCGGTTGAACCGGTGGTTCGGATGATCTTGGTCGTAGATCATCAATGGTCGTGTCACGACCGTTGATTTTAAAAATCATCATGAACCGCTGGTTTGGTTTGCAACGGCTACTTTGATAATCAACGACTAGTTAATCTGAGCCGTTGATCATCAACGGCTCTTTAATCTCAGCCGTACACGTGTCAATGCATCAATTTTTTTTTAAAATTATATGAAAACCGGCGGTTTGGAAAATCACGAACCGGAACTGAACCACGGAACCCCGGTTCCTGATTTTGGTTCGAACCGGAACCGTTGACCGACAGTTCCGAACCGGTCCAGTTCCGGTTTTTGGAACCGGTTGAGCTTCTCTAGTTGTGTCACATAAATGTATTATTTTATTTTATTGAATTATAACATAAAAGTATTACTTGCATTAATAAAACCGTATTACTTGCATAACTAATTTTTTTTATTTATATAACAAAAAAATATTACTTGTTTGAGAGAACACGAACATGCACAAGAGAATATAGATGCGGATAGACAGACGTCTGGTAACATGTGAGTGTACATGAGATCACGTGAAAATGGATCTCGAATCAAATTGCACGAATCTAGATCCACAAACCAGTTTTACAGTCCACCAATTTGAACTAGCACTATTTTGAGGAGGTTCCTATGCATCCTCTTGCAAATTCTTTTTTTCAAGATCCAATAATTAGTTATTTGAAAAGTTTCATGAAAAGTGAATATTTGGATTATTACCCAACTCTTTTCTTTTCCTTTTGGTGGGAAAAGAAATTAGTCTGAAAGCAGGAAAATGTTGTATTTATGACAAGGAAGAAGTGGTGTCACTAATTAAAACCAACCCACCATGTCGCCAAAGTGCTTAATGAACTGAACTGAATTCTCCATGTCAATTTAGTTTTTTTATCTTATATTTTATTATTTTTAATTCACGTCATGTAAAAATTAATGATGTCATCTTTATATTAAGCTTGTGATGGATATTTTAAAACATCAAATGAAACATTAAAGTGAAATAGAGGATCTTGTTTGTGCTTAATTTACATATACGATGAAGAAAGAGACTTTCCAAACGGGAGAAACACGTTTACATGTAGAGCCCAAGAGAAGGAAAAAATGATCAATTCTAGTCTATGATTACGCCTAATATATCCACAATAATGAATTGGAAATCTGTTGTTTTTTGTGCAAGACTCAAGACGACTTTTGTTTTAGGACAAGAAATCGCTCTCTGTGTTTCCATTAATTTCCATTATCAATCTAGGAAGAGGATGTAGTTTTCTCTTTCTCCCTTTCTTTTGTTTTTAGTAATTGGTTGTAAGGGTTTTTCTTTTTTAACCAATTATGATCTAGTTGTTATAATTTACAAACATTTGGATATTATATTATTTCATATAGAATAAATATGAAGACATGGAATTTCAATAGAGTTGACTTGTCTTAATTTGTCTGTTTTCCTATCAATTCCCTAACCCATCAGTACGTCTAAAGCTTATACACCTGTTCGGCCCATTAGATAAAATGGTTGACACGGCCAAAATTTCCAACCATACATATTATTGCTTCAATTACGGGACAACATTTCAAAGACTAGACGGTGGAAATTAAATCAAACTGTACTTTGTCCCAATTTTTTTTTTTTTTTTTCACTCTTGAATCAGCTCCTAAAATGACAATAAAGAAAATTGTTAAAAAAACTTATATAATATTTAGGGTTAATTTCAATTTTGATCTTATATCCCACTTTCCATTTTTTACTATCAAATATCTGTTTTCCAATTTTGGTCATCTAAATTTTAAATTTTTCTAATTTGAATTCAATTTTGATCGGAATTTTCCAAATTGCCGCCGTGACCGCTGGAAATCGAAGAGGGCGAAGAACAAAATCCGACATCTTTTTGGGAACGAAAGAATTCTAGTTGCTTCCAAGCCCACCTCCTTGTTGTCATTGTTTGATCACTCAAGACTCTACTATAGCTATAGGCATCTAGAAGAAAGACAGGATTTCAAGCAAGCATGCATTCAACATCCTGACTAGTAAGCATCTCTTATCTATATTTTCGAGTGTCTTAACAGAATAAGATAAAAGAGAACACATCACTCATCCTCAGAATTTCCGAAGGCCATATCAACTATTTTGAAAATTCCCCAAAATTGAACTAAATTGAAAACAATTAAAACATATAAGATCAAAATTGAAATTATCCCTAATAGTTATTGAACATGTTTTATTATCCATTTTTTAAGAAGAAATATTGAGTGAAAACAATTCCTTAAAAAATATGAATTATATCTACATTGTCCAATAAAAAAACTGAAGTATCCTTAATAATTCAATTCTCACATTCAAACAAAGTGTCATATAAGAACAAAGTTGCTCGAGCTCTAGACTTGTCCGAAGCTTCACAACTTGGAGACAAACTTGTGGCGTTCTTGATATTAAAAAATGTAGGCGGAATTTATTAAGAGCTTATTAATCTTTGAAGAAAATATAAATAATTTATTTATTTTAAAGAGTGAGTATAAATATTTTTCCCTATCGTGAAAAGTGGATACAAATCTAAAAGTTTCTTTAGTTTTTTTGCACTCACTCATTAGGTTAATTCATGGCTCATGGTTTAGGTTTAGAGTCAAGGGCTCATAGTTCATGTTCCCGGGTTAGAGCCAGTCTAGACTTCATGATAATATATGATTTATATTTAATTTATTAAAAATTGAAACACAAAAAAATAAAAGAGATGATCTGGTCTAGAAATTCATCAAGTCCAACAGCCCACCTAATACGTTCACCATTTACTAATTCATAAATATGGGTTGCAATTCGGTCTTTCCCTTAAACCTAACAGACTTGCAGCTTCGTCTTCATTATTTTTCTTCAATTCATCCTCTATTTAAACTCCATTTCATCTCACTTCTAACAATTAATCTTTGAAATCATCCAAAACCAACATTCTTGATTATTCGAGGATATCTGCTATATTTTCATCTCAAATGGATTACCACTTCTTCTACTTGTTGATCATCTTTGGAGCAATATGTGCAGTGATGTGTCAAGGTATGCAAACCATTAGTGGTTGAAATTAATTTCCTAGAAGAGATTATAATATATCTTCCTTTATTTTTCCTTTTTTTTATTATGGGTGGTCATCAAGTCCTAATATATATAGTGATGCAATAAAATATTTAATAACAAATTACATGAGCCATATATATGCAGAAAGCAGCGCCATGGGAGTGTGCAACGGACGTTTAGGTAACAATTTACCATCGGAACAAGATGTGGTGAAGTTGTATGAATCCAACGGAATCAGAAAAATGCGAATCTACGGTCCAGATCAAGCAACACTTTCGGCCCTTAAAGGAACCAACATCGAACTCATCCTCGACGTCCCCAACAAAGACCTAGAATCCCTGCAATCCGAATCCACCGCAACCTCATGGGTCCAAACAAACATAAGGCCACACTTTCCAGGCACCAAAATACGGTACATAGCCGTTGGAAACGAAGTGGACCCCGCAAAACCGGAGCATTCACGTTATGTCTCTTCAGTCCTCCCAGCCATGCAAAGCCTCTACAAAGCACTCACAGTGTTTGGCTTACAAAACCAAATCAAGATTTCAACGGCCACATATTCAGCCCTCTTGAAGGACACTTATCCGCCATCGGATTCGAGCTTCAACGACAGGTCTTTCATGGAGCCCATTATTCGTTTCCTAGCACAAACTCGAGCTCCACTTCTAGCAAACATATACCCTTACTTTGCGTACATTGCAAGCCCCGATAAAGACATACCACTTTCATATGCTTTGTTCACTGCTCCTGGAGTTGTAGTGCAAGACGGGCCCTACGGATATCAAAACCTTTTCGATGCCATGGTTGATGGGATGTATTATGCTATGGAGAAAGCCGGGGGGCGAGACGTTGAGCTCATTGTTTCGGAGAGTGGATGGCCATCTGCCAATGGAGTTGGAGCAACCATGGCAAATGCCAACACTTATTACACTAACTTGATTAATAATGTGGTTAAAGGGACCCCAAAAAAGATGGGAAAGCCGATTGAGACTTACTTGTTCGCCATGTTTGATGAGAACCAGAAGCCTGGAGATAAGACTGAGCAACATTTTGGTCTGTTTTATCCGGATAAAAAGCCAAAATACAATAATATAAGGTTTAACTAGGCAGTGAAGCAAGAAAAGCTTGAGAAGCATACATATGGCAATATTTGAATTTTGTTTTAATTGTCCCAGGCAATAATGTAGTTTGGGAAAGAGGAAGTTGGGAATGAA
Source organism: Scutellaria minor (assembly GCA_954870855.1). Lineage (NCBI taxonomy): Eukaryota > Viridiplantae > Streptophyta > Magnoliopsida > Lamiales > Lamiaceae > Scutellaria > Scutellaria minor. The sequence goes on along the minus strand of OX940729.1, from coordinate 15,879,859 downwards.
AATAAATGTTTTGTTTTGGTGTTTGTAATGTTTAATGTATTTAAGACCGTGTTGGCAATAAAGTCTGGAAAATTTGTTTTTATTGCAAAAAAAAATCATTATTTTTTTTTAAATTGTAAATTTATCCTCACTTTTTAATAATTGTAAAAAAAATCATGAACTTTTTTCGATGTTGTAATTTAGATCGGGATATATTTATTTTTGCTCCTACCCTAGAGACCTCTTACTTTGGTTCTATTAATTTTCGATTATCAATATTAATCTTATAATTCAAATATTTGTCCGATTTCAATACATTTTGACCGGAATTTGTATTTTTCCTGTCAATTTTCAGCGAGTGAAATATAGGTGGTGCAAATGTTGATGATGAATTAGCAGATGGAGGATCTTCAATCGTGACGTCATTCTTCATCTTCATCTTCATCTCTTCATTAATTGAATTCATTTCATCAGCTACTACTCTCATCTACCATTTAATCTGAACCGGAAAATGCAAATTTCGACGAAAAAGGACTTAAGTCGGATAAATTTTTCAATTACAAGACTAAAATTGATAATCGGAAATTAATAGGACCAAAATCGGACGTCTCTAGGGCAGAATAAAAAATGAATTTATCCCATTTATGCAACATTTATATTTAATTTTCAACGATCGGAGTTCACGTGTCCGACAAACATGCTACATCACATGCCATGTCAAATGACATGTCATTCCCAAAAAAAAAATAAAAAAAATTGCAAAATAAAATCACCACATTTCCAAAATTGCAATTCAATCCTAACATTTTTATATAATTAGCAAAAAAAGCCACAACGTTCATTCATTGTTGCAATTCGAATTTATTATTTAGTGTCTAAGTTCATGTGTCCAAATAAATTTTAATGTGAGGTTAAATATTTGAATACTTGAATAAAGAACAAGGATACAATTTTTTTAAGATATACGATTTATCTATCGGTAAATTAAAGAACGATGTTTAAATTAAAATATACTTGAAACGACATTGTTTTGATGTAAATAAATTATTTTTTAAGATTGTGTGGCTTATGTGACTTTTCACTTGAAAATTTATTTGGACACATGAACTTAGACACCAAAGAATAAACTTGAATTGCAACAATTATGGCTTTTCTTGCTAATTATATAAAAACTTAGGATTAAATTGCAATTTTGGAAATGTGTTGATTTTATTTTGCAATTTGATCTTTCAGTTTGTTTTTGTTGGGAATAACGTGGTATTTGACATGACATGTGATGTGACATGTTTGTCAGACACGTGAACTCCGATCACTTGAAAATATAAATGTGGTCTAAATTGCAATAGTGAATAAAAATCATGAATTTCTTTTGTAATTATTGAAAAGTGGGGATAAATCTGCAATTGTTTTAAAAATGATGATTTTTTTTTTGCAGTTACGCCTTTATTTTTTGGTAAACCATGTATAGTTGATATTAATTATCTGAAAAAGGAAAATAGAAAAAGAAAAAAAAAATAAAGGCCATTGGGCAAATTAATCACTTTTAGAAATAGGAGAAATTTGCGAAAGAAAACCACAACTACTATATATCTATTACCTATATAAAAGTGTGGATGTTTCTTACAAATTTTGAATTACCTAATATATTCTTATTAAATATTGTTATTTAAGGTCATAATAATAATTTTGTAATTAATAATTTTAATAAATTGTAATTTAGTACTTAATTTTGCATTGTATGGACTCTTCCAAATCCATCTACAATATATAATCCTAATCTAATTAAGAGTCTTGCACACAAAGACTATTAATTCATACAAATCTACGTAAGACTATTAATTCATACAAATCTACGTAATTCCATTTTTCCATATATGTGTACCATTATAGTTAAATAAAGATAATTGACGTAAACAATATCTTCACTTATTAATTACAAACATGTTTGGAGATCAAAATTTAAAGTACGATCAATATGGTGAGTGATTTGTCTTGATAGAAAACTCATAATATTCTTTTTTAAAGTTGTAGTTATTTTGAATGAAGGCAATAATTAATATAGATAATTTTTAAAATTTCCTCCAGTTTTTCATATGTACATTTAAATCTCATTAATTATTTTATCAAAATTGTTGATACGTAAGTAATTTATTGATACATTAATTAAAGACATGTGAAAATGATAAATTAAAGCATGATAATATGGTAAATGATCTATTTTGTAATATGAATTAAAATATTGTACAATTGAATCAATATGGTAAATGAACTATTTTGCAATATGAATTAAAAATTGTATAATTGAATGCTTCTTATAAATTTTGAATTGCCTATATCCTTATTAAATATTATTATTTAAGGTCATAATAATAATTTAGTAATTAATAATTTTAATAATTGTCATTTAGTACTTTTGTATTGTATGGACTCTTCCAAATCCATCTACACTAAATAATCTTGCACAACAAAGACTGTTAATTCATCAATAGAAACCATTTAGGAGCAAATCAATCAACTTAATTATTGATATTTGAAAAACCAATTGATTCTTCCAATAATACTAATAAGAATTCTATTCATCATTATTATTAAAGTTGTGTGCATGTAATAAGTTAATAATAAAATGTATTTTAATTAATGTCCTATAATAACTTTTTGTAAAGTGATGGCAATTAGATTACCCAAAAAATATTATGCTGTTATTTCATATTTTTAAGTTTGGAGTACGTCGTTTTTATATTTATTTAAGGATATGATACATATTTAATGTTTTTTATTAGTAAAATTATTACATATAAAATTATATTAAGTTAAAAAATAATCGATGTATCATTTTTTTTTTTGAGGAAACTATAATTAAATTTTAAATTCACTTCAATGAAATGAGAAATTTTGGGTTTTACTACAATTACATGTGACAGATTAATTATAGTATCAACTCATGCAAAATATAATCTATTCACAGACATGAAGCTAGAAGAATTGTTTAGGTAAATAAATTGGCATTGTGAAGAGTATTGAAAGACTTAGCAGTTGACTTAAGATCTTTCTTTGTCACGCCCCGTTTTCGTACTGAAAATATCAGAGTTTTCTTTGTGGGCGTGCAAGAAGAAAGGGAAAGAGACGTACATTTTAAAACAGAAATCTTGGAAACAGATAACATAAGATTTTACACGTTTAATACCTTTGGCACATAGTCGAGAGAAAACATAGAAAATATAGCAGCGGAAAATCATCAGGATCCTTAACATAGAAGAACAGTTTAACTTTTACAAACAATGTTTAAAGGACAAAATCAGAAAGACAAAAAGGGAAAAAGGACACAATTGATATGACACCCCTCTCGCTACGCTTCTCCACTTTCATTATTTCCTGTAGCGTGAATACACGTGGGGTGAGTGCATTGAATACACTCGTGGGAGTAATTTCCATGTTTTAACATTTATTTAATAGTTAATCAAATCAAAAATATATGAGTTCACAGCACGTAAAATGTATAACACATAATTACAAATAGGTGCAGGTATTTCCCGTCTTACCCTACACACGGTTTTTATACAAGTTTTCTTAGATTTTTTTTTTCACATTTATACAATATTAAACCTCTTTTTTAAAAATTGCAGCATGAATAACATATTTCTATGTTTTATTAAAAAAATTTAATGTCTGCATAAAAAATTATAATATCAATTACTATTTCTATAAAAGTTATATCCATATTATGTAACAATATTTTTTTCCTTCTTTTAAACAATATCAACAACAAAATTCGTCCTTCACGTGCAACGCACGTGCTCTTTACTAGTCCCTCCGAAGCATACAATACTATTTTTATACCATTGGTGCTTTTTACGAACCACCTGTCCCTCCGAAGCATATAATATGGTTTTTATATCGTTGGTGCTTTTTATGGACCACCAGTCCCTCTGAGGCATATAATACGGTTTTTATACCGTTGGTACTTTTTACAGACCACCAATCCCTCCGAGGCATAAATATGGACCTTAGTCCTTTCATAGTATAATACTATGAACACAATATTCATAATATATAATCACGACACATAGGGTTCCAATTCATATATCAAATACGAAAAATAATAAATATATAGAGATTAGAAGTTACCCCCACCTTGTTTGGTGGTAATCACGTGTAAAAACAAAGTATCAAGTTTTTAGAGTGGTTGTTCCGATTGAGAGCCTACACGTGTAAATAAGTTTCTTAGTTTCGTTATTACATTAATTACGTATACATTAATTATATAAACTCTCTCAAACGTATACATTAATTATATAAACTCTCTCAAAGAAGAAATTGATAGGGAAAACGAGACGAAATGAAACAAAACGAAACGAAAGCTTTAGCGATCAAGGATGGAGAAACGAGTGTGGAAGGTTAAACATGTGATCATAGGGTGAAAGGGGAAAGATTAGAATTTGAACGGAAGAAAAACAGGCTTAAACGAAGGAAAAAAACTAGCTCAAACGGAGTGTTTAAAGGTGTAGGGGTGTTTTCGTAATTTATCGAAAAAGGGTTGACTTTGACCGAGACCCCCGACTCCCGGCCGTTGACTTCACGTCGTCGGCGACACGACACACACACACACGATGCGGACTGACGCACAAACACACACGCCGGTGCGCACACAGCACGCCCCATCGTTGCCCGGAGTGCACACAGCACTCCCCCGACACTTGCGCGTGCGCGCACATCACCTGGCGCATGCACCGCGCACGCGCAACCCAGCCCCGACGCCTGTCAGCACGCACACACTCCAGCCCCGGCACGACACAGCGCGCCTATCTTCCCCAACCAGCAACGCCGGTGACTTCACACACTGACCACCACCACCACCAACTCAGCACTACCGATACCCCCTGCACCGGCCACCAACGAGCACGACGGCGCAGCACAGCGCCGCTCATAACACAGCCACACACGCACTTGCACACACACACACAACAGCAGCCACGACACCGTCGCTAATGGCGGCGCCACCCCACATACACACACCCAGACGAATGGCGACAGACAAGGGATGGTTTCCGGCAAGGCAGAGAGGGAGAATGAGAGAAAGAGAGAGAACATCGGGAAGAGAGAAAGAGGAGAGAGAAATAAGGTTTTCCAATGATTGACCGACCGTTATCCGATGAAGAAAATGTCGGAATACAAAATCGAGTCCGGATCTGGAACGGGCTAGTCGAAATCTATAAGTGGTGTGAAGATCGGCCAAAACGGGAGAGGTAGCAGCGACACGACGGCGGTGTGGCGGCTGCCGCTGGAAAATAGAGAAGAGAGAAGAGAGAGAGACGAGAATAATCTCTCGTTTAAGATTCGTTTCCTACTATATATAGATATTTTTTTCAAAATATCTTTACTTTTTCAAAATATCTCTACTTTTTCAAAATATCTCTACTTTTTACAAAATATTTCACTTTTTACAAAATATCTTACTTTTTACTTTTTGATAAAAAATATCTCTTTTTCGATTCTTCGTATTCTTCGTGTTTTTTGCCATGAACCCTTAACGAGCCATCTTTTAACATTTTAACATGCGGTTTTCAACTACGATACCTTTATTAAATATAATCTATGCTTTTCTATTAAAATATACACTAGATAAATTAATCATGCATTATTTCATTTTTCTAAAACGCACATAATTAAATCAAACAATTAGGGGTTTAATTATTTAATTAGCCAGTTATGCATTGTTTTGTCCTAGGCGTTACATTCTTTTCTACATTCCACAATTTGCAATTTGATTAAAAAAATTGACCTTGAAAATATTATTCTGTTTGAATTGAAATCGATGCTAACATTTCTATTAATGAATGAATAAAAAAAATTTAAAAGCCCTAACAGATTATCAATTCAAAATAAATAAAAAATTATCCAAATTAAAAATAGCATTTTAGTTGATTAATTAATCAAAACTTAAGTTTGTTAATCCGGAAAAGCTAATCATATTATTATTCGAAACAGGAAAACCCATATCTATGATGTAAAAATGTGGCTATATATATTAGTATGTAGTAGTTTAGGACCATCTAATACATGAGATTACAAAAATTAGTAAATTTGATAAAAATCAAATATTATATTTATATACGAAAAAAAATATATTTGGGATATCATGGAATACGTATCGTCTAATTTAGTATTAAATATAACATAATCTGACTAATATATTTTTCTGATTGTTAAAACTATAATTTATCACTTACAAAATTATATTTTATCTGATTTTTTATCACGTAAAGTTAGAAAATAAATTTCAACTAATCTTAATAAATTAAATGAGTTTATAAACATATGTGTGTGTATGATGAAAAATATTAATTCATTTTTTATCCTTCATATTTTATCACTTAAATTTTTTATATTTTATCTGATTTTATATCATATAAAATTAGCAAATAAGTTTCAACTAATTTTCAAAAATTTAATGATCTTATAAAAATATATGTGTATGTATGAGGAACAATATTAATTCATTTTTTATCCTTCATAAAAAACACATATAATATCAAATAAGTTTCAACTAATTTTAATAAATTAAATATACGTATGAGGAACAATATTAATTTATATCTTTTTCTTCATAAAAAATACAAAATCAGTAAATAAGTTCCAACTAATTTTAACAAATTTAATGAGCTTATAAACTTATGTGTATGTACTTATAATAGCATTCCTCAAAGGACAATGAATATTAATTTTTTTCTTATCCTTCATCAAATTATATTAGTTTCTTAATAGATACTTAGATTGTTCTGCTTTCCAACTTAACCAAATTATATTATTTTATTTATAAATACTTGATTGTTCTACTTTCCACCGTCACTAAATTATATTAGTTTATTCATAAATTCTTGATTGGTCTTCTTTGGTGTAGTTTTTATATTTTTAGTATTCACATAATTATGCTTATTAAGTTAGAAGTATATAGATAAAGGAGAAATGTGGCATAAAAGAAAATATTCAAATTTGAGTACTATTCAAAAACAAGAATATATTGATAAAAAGAAGAAAAAAGCCTACATCCCAAAGGAACATTGAGTTTTATGGATTTGCATTTCATTTCATGTCTTAATTAGCTTTTAAATTCACAATTTGGCCTTTATTAAGTGATACCACGTGGAGATTTTGTTTTTTAGTTTTCCATTCAACAAATTTTTTGTATGTTAATTAGGTTTCTCTTTTATTTATGAAAGGGATTAGGCTTCTCTTTCTGTGTATTTGCTAATAATAATGATGTAAAGTTTGGTGAATGAATTCTCAAAATGTGAACTTTATGTTGATCTATAAGTGTTGCTTTATGTTGAGCATTGATGTCTTGATTGTATTATTCTTTACTAATTTTTCATAATATTTTTTTCATTATCTTACAATTTTCAATTCATGAATCTATTTCTAAAATACACTAATTAAAAGAAGTGTCTGATTGCATTTATCATGGTGCTTTGAGATTTGAATACAAGCCATTTATATTTTAATGTGATATATGAGAAATTAGTTTGCACTAAACTTCCTACAGATACAGAAAAATTTCTAGAACTATATGAATTAGTAAAAATACATGATTCATGGCTGTGTTGTGATAAAAATCTTAAAAATTCATGTATGTCCAAAGAAAAATGTAAATATCACTCCCACAAACATAATGTGAAATTGTAGCACCCCGGACCAAAAACGAAGCATAATTTATTAATTAAATATTTAAACTCAGGATTTAATATATATGTGCGTATGTTTTAACTGTTTAAATACGTGCGTTTTAGATAAGTGTTTAATGCATGTATGAGAAGGATAATTTACCTAGATGTGGGATATAGGATATTCTTATATCTATTGATGCGTAATGAAAAAATAAGAAGATAGAAACGAACTAGGGGTCAATCGGAGACCCGTAGCTCAAACGGCGATGAAAAGAACAAAACACGAGGTTTCGAAAAATCGAAAGATATTTACGGTGAATAGTAAACGAGATATTTATCGGTGAATAGTAACTTTCGAAATCTATAAATAGAGGCTCTTTCAGTTCATTTTTCACCCTTTCTTCGAACGAACCAAAAGCGACGAAAACATGTAAGTCTCTCTTCTCTCTCTCATTTCTGTTTCGGCCTCTGGCACGCACCGCCGGCGGGTGGTGCTGCCACCGGCGATCGCCGGAAAATTTTAAAGTTGTCGGTTTTGGCCAATTTTTTCACACAACGTAGGTTTTGACGAGATGAGTCTAGAATAGGTCTCGAATTTCAATTCTGATTTCTCGTTCGCCGGAAAATGATGAAAAACCATCTCAAAACCTTAAACCCTAACCCTAGCCAACTTTTCTCTCTCCTCGGTTTTCTCTCTTTTTCTTCATCCTTCATACCAGAGAAGTTGTCGGAGGTCCTCTCGGAGGTGAGGGTAAGTTGTTGGAGGGACGACATCGCCGTGGGTGGTGGCGTCGGAGCTATATTGGGTTGGGAAGGTATTATGTATATATGTGTGTGCGTTTGTGTGTGTGCGTGTGTGATCTCTGTTGGGGGCGGCACAGGTGGTGCCGCCATGGGAAAAGTGATAGTCGGCGTTGGTGATGCGCCAACGAGTCTTGATGATGGGTTGCCGGCGACTGGAGGTCGCTGGCCAAGTGTTTTAGGGTGTGTGTGTGTTGTATATATATGCATGTTTGTGTGAGTTTTGAGGTTGGGAAGGGTTTGTTCTCACATCGTAGTTCGTTGGGGGTAACCGGAGATGGAGGGGGTTGGAACGGGGTTGCTGGTGAGTTGTGGAGGTGGTGGCCGGTGATGGGAGGTCGTCGGTAAAAAGCTGTGTTTGCAAGTGCACGGTCGCGCACAGACGTGCACGATCGCATGCGCACCGGAAGGAGCTACTGGACGATCGTGCATGGTCGTGCGCGGTGGGTACGGTCGTGCACGGGAGTGAATGACCGTGCGCGGTAGGGCAGACGCCGGGAAATACCCCTCAATCTTAAAACGCTCCATTCGAGCTCGTTTCAACTCCGATTGAGCTCATTCTTTTTTTGTTGCGACCCGAATCTCACCCTCTTTCATATCAGCCTATTGTAGGGTCGGGTGATGTCCGCACCTGAGTTTCCGTATGGTCGGGTGATGCCCGCACCTGAGTTTCCATAGGGTCGGGTGATACCCGTACCTGAGATTTAGTAGGGTCGGGTGATACCCATACCTGAGTTTTGGTAGGGTCGGGTGATACCCGTACCTGAGTTTTTATAGGGGTAAGTCAGGTAATACCTGCACCTGAGTTTTGTAGGGGTAAGACGGGGGATACCCGCACCTGAGTTGGGTTGCGAAATAGATGCTATGCATTTTATGTGCTGTGATAACATGACTGAATGTTACCATTCTAGTATATTATATCTGTTGACTGTTATAAGAGGCGGATTTCATCCCCACGAGTGTATTCCACGCACTCACCCTCTATTCTGTAATTCACGTTACAGGAGATGTTGAGCATGAGGAACCCTAGATGGAGAGAGGTGGTGCTATCTCTGGGTTTATATGTCTAGTTGGTGTGACACAAACTTTCCCAAAACAATGTTATATTTAAATCACGTTTGTGATAATATTTTGATACATGTGATGGATGTGAGATCCTGATGGTTTATTCTGCTACTTTATATGTTGTATATATCGGTATTGAGGCCGAATATTTGTCGGTACTGAGACCGACTATTGATATGTGAATGATCCATATCATCCCTTACCTCTTTCTTCTGTCGCCTCTTACTCCTTCTTTCTGTTTGTGATTTGTGTCCTTTGCTATTTGTTTCTTCACGCCCGTGCGAAAACTCTGATATTTTACAAAAGAAAATGGGGCGTGACAGAAATTTCCCTTCACGACAAAGATGAATATCTCATTTACAAAAGAAGAAAAAACAGGCATTGATGTTAATGTACATAATGCACAACTTGACAATCAATGAATAGTACCATGCAATTCATATCTTTTATTTAGATGTAATTCTCATATCAATGTCAAGATATGTTCCAAAGTGACAACTGTGAATTATTTATACAAATATATCTACAAAAGGTTATGACCGAGTGACAATTAACATGATCCAAAAACATAATAAAGATACAATTGATGAAATAAAATAATTCCAAAATGCTCAGTGACTCTCTAGTCAAGAAGTAATGTGGACAATTTTTAAATTCAATTTATATGAAATATCTTCACCAATTATCAACTTGCAATTAATTTATTAGACAAATTAATATTCAGAAAATGTTTGACATGAGACCATACCTGCGTATTGCAATGTGTATAGTATAAGTGAATAAGATTACATATGGTACAAACAAAGAAAATGTTGGAAGCCAAAAACGAAATTGGAATTTTTTTGTTTTTTTAGATTAGTTTTAGTTTTTTTTTTATCACATTTATATAATATTAAACTTCTTTTTAAAAAATTGCAACATGAACAACATATTTTTATTTTTTATTATAATTTTTTAATGTCTGCATAGAAATATGATTATTGTAGCGCCCCGAACCAAAATCAAAATATAATTGATTAATTAAACCCTTAATTGAATTATTATGTGTGTTATTTTTTACTATTTAATTTAATTACATGCGTTTCAGATACGTGTTTAATGCAAGACTTAGATGAAAATATTTTCTAGACATGGAACATATGATTTTATTATACCATTAGATGCGCAATGGAAAAACGAGAAGATAGAAACGAACTAGGGGTCAATCGGAGATCCGTAGCTCAAACGACGATGAAAAGGGCAAAACACGAAGTTTCGGAAAACCAAAAGATATTTCCGGTGAATAGTAACCCGAGATTTTTTCACCATGAACAGTAACCAAGATATTTTGGATGAATAGTGTTTTAAAAAAATCTATAAATAGGGGTGTTTTCGATTCAAAAATCACCATTTTTCCGAACGAGGCGAAATCGACGAAAACATGTAAGTCTCTCTCTCATCCCTTCTCTCTTTCGATTTTCTGTTTTCTAACCATCGACGACGCCGCCACGCCGCCATCGGTGGCTGGAAAAATTCAACTTCATCGATTTCGGCCAATTTTCGCACAGAACGTAGGTCTCATCGAGACGAGTCTGGGATATGTTTCAGATTTTAATTCCAATGTCTCGTTCGTTGGGAAACGGCAAAAACGTCGCCGGAAAACCCTAATCCATGTTTTTCAACCCTTTCTCTCTCCTCATTTCTCTCTCTCTCTCTCTCTCTCCCTTCCTTCACCGGAATGGTGGCTGACCTTCCCGGGATGTCGGACTATCAGTTGGGGGTGGTGACGGCGGCGCCGGGGCCGGAAGTGGTGGTGGAAAGTGGTTGTGTGTGTGTAGGTTGATGTGTGTGTGTTTTTACGTGATAGTGTGTGTAGCACCCCGGACCAAAACGAAACATAATTTATTAATTAAATATTTAAACTCAGAATTTAATATATAAGTGCATATGTTTTAACTGTTTAAATATGTGCGTTTCAGATAAGTGTCTAACACCCGTATGAGAAGGATAATTTACCTAGACGTGGGATATAGGATATTTTTATATCACTAGATGCGTAATAGAAAAACGAGAGGATAGAAACGAACTAGAGGTTAATCGGGGATCTGTAGCTTAAACGGCAATGAAGAGAACAAAACACGAGGTTTCGGAAATATCAGAAGATATTTACCAAGATATTTACCGAGATATTTACGTGAATACTAATTTAGAAAAGTCAACTGGTGAATAGTAACGGAGATATTTTGGATGAATAGTAATTTCCGGATTTCTATAAATAGGGGTAGTTTCGATTCGAAAATCACCGTTTCTTCGATCGAGCTGAACCCGACGAAAACACGTAAGTCCTTCTTTCTCGTCTTTTAATTTCCGTCTTTCTGTTTCCGGCGCGCCGCCGCCGCCGGTTGGTGGCCGGAAAATTTCAACGTTGTCAGAATTGGACGATTTTCGCACACGATGTTCGTCTCGACGAGACGAATATAGAATAGGTCTCGGATTTCAAATCCGATTTCTCGTTCGCCGGAAAACGGCGAAAAATAGCCTTGAAACCCTAACCTTAACCCTTGATCACCCTTTCTCTCTCCTCTGTTATTTCTCTCTCCACCGCGCCGGAGAAGCTGTCGGAGGTCGCCGGAGGTCGTGGCCAGACGCTGGAGTGCTGGCGCCGCCGTGGGTGGCGGTGCCGGAGATGAACAGTGGGTGAATATATATGTATGCATGCATGTGTGTGTGTTTCATGGTGTGTTGGTGTGTGTTGATGTGCATGTTGTTGGAGGCGGCGCCGGGGGTGCCGCCGTGAGGAAATAAACGGCCGACGATGGGAGGTCGCCGGCGAGATGGTTTTGTGGGTCGCCGGCGGCTGGTGGCCGCCGGCCAGAGAGATAATAGTGTGTGTGTTAATCGCTTGTGTGTGTGTGTTGAAGCATGCATGTATATAAGGCTATGTTGGTGTGTTGTGGTGGCCGGAATGGGTTGCCGGCGATGGGGAGTCACCGGCGGAGGTACTGGGAGTGGTCGCCGGTGACGGGAAGTCGCCGGCCGGAGTTTTGGTTGAAGTTGGAATTTTGGAAAAATGTGACTTCGAAGGGTTTTGCGGCGAAGTTTCCAGGCACTATTCATGGCCGGAATCCGGCGATGGACGGCCGGAGGTGGTAGCCGGCGGTGCGAGGTATCCGGCGAGGTGGGTGGTGGTGGCTGGAAGGTGGCGCGTTGAACAGCCACCGTCGGGAAAATCTGGGCAAGGCTGGCCGAGAAAACTCGACTAGCCGTCGAGCCATGCACCCGCTGCCGAGAAATCTTGGCAGCTGCCGAGACGGGATACGACGCTGCAGAGAAAACTCGGCAGCTGCCGAGCCATACGCCTAGCCGCCGGGTTTTTCCTCCCGGCGCCGGGTTCGCGCGTGCCGACGCGCTCGCGACGCCGTGTTTTCGATCCGAACCCCGTTTTCTCCACCGTTCGTCTTTTTCGAGTTATCGCCGACGAGACGACGTTGACCCAGGTCCGTGGGCCCGGTCAAAGTCAAACCTTTGACCAAAATTACTATTTTACCGCTAAACTTAAAATGCTTCGTTTGAGCTCGTTTTAACTCCGATTGAGCTCATTCTTTTGCGTTGCGATCCTTATTTCATTTCCTATCTTCTCAGCCACTTGGGCAGATCTGACCCTCTCGTTTCTTGGATCCCAATCTTTAGATCTCTCGATCCGCCGCATAGTTAACGATCGTACTTTCGCCGGGAACGTTTATAGCTTTATTTATACGTTATTTAGGATATAAGGAACGTCATAAATTGTGTAGGATACTTGTTGAGTTGAGCTTTGTGATATCGGATCCTTTGGTACTCGCTTGGGAAATCTGATCCGCTGATACTCGTTGTTCACGTGGTTACCACTATACGAGGTGGGGGTAACTTCTAACTCTTAATGTGTTTACAGCTTTCCCTATTATGAAACATGAATGAGGAATACTAAATGCTGTGAATATACTTGCTGTGCCATATTATATACTGTGAAAGAACTTCGGTTCACATTGCATGTTCGGAGAGTCCTACGGGACTGTAAAAAATCGTCTCCCTCCCTTCTACTACTCTATTGAGGTTTGGTGGTCCTCATGAAGCACACCAGCGGTATTGAGACCGTTTTATAGGGTAAGATGGGGGAATCCCACACCTATCCTTCTTACCATTTCTAATATCTGCTATGCATATTATTTGCTATGATTTTGTGATTGTAGTTTATCTTCCGATATTTATATCTGTCGAATGTTATAAGATGCGGACTTTATCCTCACGAGTGTATTCCACGCACTCACCCCTTAATCTGTACTCACACTACAGGCGATGATGAATAAGAGGAACCCTAGATGGAGAGAGAGATGGTGCTATCTTTTGTATTCGCATGATTAGACGATGTAACGCAAACACTTTTCAAACAATGTTTTAAACAACTTATGTTTTGTAATATGTTGATATATATAAGGATGTGAGATCCTGAAGATATTTCCACTGCGTATGACGTTTATATCGGTAGTGAGACCGATTGTCTTCGGCAGAGGTCGATTGTTGTGTATATTTTATCGGTAGTGAGACCGAACGTTATCGGCCGAGACCGTTGTTGATATGTGAAAGATTCACATCGTCCCTCTTCTCTTTCTTCTGTCGTCTATAATCCCCTTCTTCTGTCGTCTCTTTCTCCTTCTTTGTTAAGATCCTGATGTTTTTCCGCTGCGTAAGGTTTCAAAACTCCATTTTATCGGTTGTATCCGATGTTCCAAGTGTACCACTCCTTGTCCTTTCCTTATTCTTTCTTTTATATATCATGTACGCCTTTTTCCCCTTTCTTTCTTCACGCCCAACGGTAAAACTCTGATAAAATATGAAAAGAAAATAGGGCGTGACAGTGTGTGTGTTTTTGGGTTGTTGGTTGCCGGTGATGGGAGGTCGCCGACCGGAGTTGAGTGTTGGGGCGGTGCCTCGTTGCGCCGCCGTGTCAGGTGGTGTCGCCGGCGATGGGAGATCACCGGCCATGGCCGGAATTGGGGGGGGGAGAATGCGGTTGAGAGGGCGCGCCGGCGCCGGGAGCTGGGCGCGCCAGCGCCGGGTAACCGTCCCTCAATCTTAAAACACCCCGTTTGAGCTCGTTTCAACTCCGATTGAGCTCATTCTTTTTGCGTTGCGACCCAAATATTTTCCTCTATCTTATCAGATTGTTGGATTTAACTTCCACTCTTGTTTCTTCATCCTCGATCTTTAGATCTTCCGTTCCGTCTCATTTTTACCGATCGTTTCAACTCCGATCGAGCTCATTCTTTTTCCGTTACGATCCAAATCTCCCCCTCTTTCATGTCAGTATACTGAACTGACCTTTCCCTCTTATTTCTTCAACCTCAATCTTTAGATCTTCCGATCCGTCTCGTCTTTATCGATCATATCTTCTTCGAAATCTTTTATAACTTTAATTATACATATTAAGGATCTAAGAAACGCTGTAACTTATGTAGGCTACCTGTTGGATTAAGCTTTGAGATACTCGATATTTGATACTTGCTACTCACGTGGTAACCACCGAACAAGGTGGGGGTAACTTCTAAACTCAATATGTTTATTGTTTTCCATATTTGATATTTGAACTATTGAACTCTATGTGCTGTGATTATATGTTGTGATTACTATGTACATGCATACATTATGAATACGATAAATGTGGATGGATGTCCAAGATATATTAGGGATGGATTGGTGGCCCGTAAAAAGCACCATACGTTAGGGATGGACTGGTGGCCCGTAAAAAGCACCGAATATAGTTGAGTGCTCTTAGAGCCGTGTGTTCTTAAAATTATTTGTTATGCATTTTATATGCTGTGACTAGTTGCCAAACTTGTATATGTTAGATTTGTTATACCTACCTAATAACTGTTAAAAACATGGAAAATATCCCCACGAGTGTATTCAATGCACTCACCCCTATTCTGTACTCATACTACAGGAGACGACTCATGTTACAGGAGATGACGAGCATGTTGAGCTTTAGAGAGAGAGAGATGGTGCCCTATCTAGATATTTTTATATTCTGTCTTTTGTCACATAAACTTCGTTAATGTAAGTATAACTTCGTTAATCCTATGGATGATGGATCCTGATGTTTTTCTGCTTCAATGTTTTATTTCGGCTAGATGTCAAGGTTTTGTTTATGTAAAAAAAAATGTATGTTTTCTGTTTCCAAAGGTTTCTATTTAATATCATGCATGTCTTTTCCCCTTCTTTCTTCACGCTCGCAAAGAAAACTCTGATATTTTTTTTATGTATGAAAACGGGGCGTGATAGATGGTATTAGAGCAATGTTCTATCATTTTCAAACTTGCTCAAGCTTGTTTTATAAAGTGAAAACGAGAAAAAAATAACATGTTTTTAAACGAGAAAAATCTTTTCGAAAAGAAATGGATAAGCACCATCCTCTCGCTATACATGTCTCTCCCTAATCATGAGTGTTTATCTGCTAGGTGTTTTCTCGTTTATCTGATATAAACCATTAAGGTTTGAAGAGGTGTTAAGGATATAGTTTCACGATAAAAAGATTTTTTTTTAAAAAACCTCTTAATGTCACTACAATCGACACACTGCTCTGAGCCACCGCCACAAAGCAGCTGATTACAGTAGTGTGAGCTCGTGTGTGAGTATGGCCGTTCGCAGGAGTTGATGTTGTGTGACTGATAGTTGAAACTACCATGGGCCCTTGTTTATAACAAGGTGTGCTAATGAGTGGTTTTACCCAGTTCGTGGTTGGGATACATAAGGTTGGTTTTGATACTTGAGCTCTATAGGGAACCATGTGTGGAGGTTAGTGATGTGGTTTATGATGTTTTGTTTATGTTGTATCTTTCTGGTTGGTATATGCAAGTTTGGTATACGATAACCCACATGACAATGTTATGCAATCATGATAAATGAATGACAAAGAATCTTTTGAGATTATTATATGATATATGGAGTAATGTTTACCGGAACCACGGTACCTATTTTTGTTTATCTGTTGTTATATTATGTTGTTAGGTTATGTGGGGTAGATTATAAGGGTTAGTTTTCGTGTGTTGTCTTTAGAATTATGCCTCGAGGTCGACCACGAAGGAACCAGCCACCAACTGCAAATCCGCCAACTGTAAATCCACCAGAACAAAATGTGGATGCTACAATACTTTGAGGTGACTTGAACCACACCCCCGCCAATAAGATCCGATCCGAATTTGATATACGAACAGTTTCGGTGTTTCAATCCACTAAAGTTTAATGGAAAAGGTGAATCAGCTAACGCCGAGGAGTGGCTAAGGTCACTGGATTGTTTATTTGGACATCTAACCTGCATGAAAGAACAAAAGATCTCATGCGCGGTGTTCCAACTCATGGAGGAAGTGAGTCATTGATGGGACTCGTATGAGAGGACCCTATTGCCAACTCAAAGAGAGGAGATGACATGGGAGGATTTCAAGGAGGTGGTTGCTCATCATTTTATACCTCATCCTACAAAGATAAAAACAAAACTGAGTTTCTACATCTCCATCAAGAGAGCTCGACGGTAGGAGAGTACGAGCGGAGGTTTAACCATCTGAGCAGATACGCCACTCACTTGGTGGACACTGATATCAAGAGAGCCTGACATTTTGAAAAGGGTCTTCGCTCAGAGATAGTTCAATTTTGGCAGGTCAGGGAAACATGACCTATGCCAACATCGTGGAGAAAGCTCAAGAGATCTCCTCTCATCTGCACTTGGACGTGTTACCGTCCGAGAAGGTTGATGAGATACCTGGAAAGAGGAAGTGGATTGAGCCGAGTCAAAGCTTCGATCAAAACAAATTTCCAAGGACTAACAATATTCCACTTCTCTCTACTCCTAGACCAGAGAACTCATGTTCCAAGTGTGAAAAGTCGCATGCGGGACCCTGCCTCCATAGAACCCAAAATTGCTATAAGTGTGGAGAACCTGGACATATAGCGCGCGAATGTCAGATGTTTAAGAATCCAATAAATGCAGCACAAAGGCCAAGGCCAGGAACAGGCCAGGCTTAAGCATTTGCCCTTACTTGCTCAGAGGCTGCCAAGAGATAGGTTACAGACAATGAACTCCTAGTATTATATATATAGATAGATATGTAGTGGCTCTCACCTTGTAATTATGTACATGATCCTTTTTTAGGATGTATGAGCTACCCATCTTTTGCTTATATATACATAAAGGATACCAGTTTGTCTTTTACTATTCGATGGAATCCACGTTTACTTCTTTCCTCGCGATTCGTGTTTATTTTTCTTCACCTATGGTATGGTTATAACACCAGATCTGTTGAAGTATGAGAACGATAAGATAGATGCTAAAACTTTAGAAGATAGTATTCCATCGGGAAGAACGATATGAATGAAATACCTTTGTCTAGGTCTAAAGATCGCGCTTGGGAGTAGAATTCTTTTAGCCGATCTGTATGCGTTAGAGATGAAGGACTTTGATGTGATTATGGAAATGGATTGGCTTAAGGCAAAAATCACACAGTGAACAAGTGCCGTGCAAAAGAGATTGTCTTTCAAATACCTGGAGAACCGGAGTTCACCTTTCATGGGACCCGAGTAAAGTTGACTCAAGGATTATCTCGGCCATGAAGACAACCCAGATGCTTAGCAAAAGAAACTGCGAAGCTTGGTTGGTCAACATGGTGAACTCCGAGCAAGGATCGACTTCTATCGAGAAGGTGTCGGTGATAAAGGAATACATGGACGTATTTCCAGAGGATTTACCTGGCCCTCCACCGGATCGACAGGTGACCTTCAAGATTGATCTCATCTCAGGATCAACACCGGTGTCGAAAGCTCCATATCGGATGGCACCGAAGGAATTACAAGAACTGAAGGTCTAGTTACAAGAACTTTTGGACAAAAGGCTTCGTTAAATCGAGCGTGTCGTCATGAGGAGCTCCAGTGCTTTTTGTGAAGAAGAAAGATGGGAGCTTTCAGATGTGTATTGATTACTGAGAGTTGAACAAGCGGACCATAAAGAACAAGTATCCACTGCCTCGAATTGAAGATCTTTTTGATCAATTAAGAGGTGCTAGTGTGTTCTTGAAGATTGACTTAAGGTCTGGATATCACCAGATGAAGGTCAAAGATGCGGATATATCTAAGACAACATTCAGGACGAGATATGGCCACTACGAGTTTGTAGTAATGCCATTTGGACTTAGCAACGCTCCAGATGTCTTTATGGACTTGATGAATTGCATCTTCCATCCATATCATGATCTTTTCATCATCGTGTTCATTGACGATATCCTCATCAATTCATGCGATAGAACGCACCACGAATAGCATCTCAAGAACGCGTTTGAAATTCTGTGAAAGGAGTTACGCATGCAGCGAATCCTCTTGATGGGATGCGCCAACTTTTCCCCTGTCTCTTCAACTCTCTCTTTCTCTCTCTCTCTTTTTCTTACCTTTATCGAAAACGTACTTATTTTCTTTGACTGAGGAATACGACTCTCTAGCGCCAACTACTCCTCACCCTACTTCGCAAGTAAAATGGTGAAAATAAGAAATATATAGGATGATTATTACAACAATCAGTACTATGAGTTAAAGAAGAAGAATGAGAAACAGAAGTGTGATCCGGTTAGGAACGTTCGAGAAAGAATTGGAGAAGCTCAGGACTGACAAAAGTTCTAAACATTGAGCTTAGCCAAATAATCGAAGCCTACAAGTTCCTTGATGAGAAATGGAAAGAACGAAACGACACGGGAATAAGAGAATGAGATTCTGGCAAAGTAGCCAATCATGTCGTTTCTAAGTACACATCTAATTTCGAGGACGAAATTCTTTTAAGGAGTAATGGATGTAGCACCCCGGACTAAAAGCGAAATATAATTGATTAATTAAATATTAAACCCTTAATTGAATTATTATGTGCGTTATTTTTTACTATTTAATTTAATTACGTGCGTTTCAGATACGTGTTTAAGCAAGATTTAGATGGAAATATTTTCTAGACATGGAACATAGGATTTTATTATACCATTAGATGCGCAATGGAAAAATGAGAAGATAGAAATGAACTAGGGGTCAATCGGAGACCCGTAGCTCAAACGGCGACGAAAAGGGCAAAACACGAAGTTTCGGAAAACTGAAAGATATTTCCGGTGAATAGTAACCCGAGATTTTTACACCATGAACAGTAACCAAGATATTTTGGATGAATAGTGTTTTTCAAATATCTATAAATAGGGGTGTTTTCGATTCAAAAATCACCGTTTTTCCAAACGAGGCGAAATCGACAAAAACACGTAAGTCTCTTTCTCCTCCCTTCTCTCTTTCGATTTTCTATTTTCTGACCACCGTCGCCAGCACCAGTGCCGGTGGCCGGAAAAATTCAACTTTATTGGTTTTGGCCGATTTTCGCACAGAACGTGGTCTCGTCGAGACGAGTCTAGGATAGATTTTGGATTTCAATTCCGATGTCTCGTTCACCGGGAAACGGCAAAAATGTCGCCAGAAAACCCTAATTCATATTTTTCAACCCTTTCTCTCTCCTCATCTCTCTCTCCCCTCCTTCGCCGGAGTGGTGGCTGACCTTCCCGGGATGTCGGTCTATTAGTTGGGGGTGGTGGCGCCGCCATGGACGGCGGCACCGGGGCCGGAAGTGGTGGTGGAAAGTGGTTGTGTGTGTGTGTAGGCTGATGTGTGTGTGTTTTTACGTGATAGTGTGTGTGTTTTTGGGCTGTTGGTTGCCGGCGATGGGAGGTCGCTGACCGGAGTTGAGTGTTGGGGTGGCGCCTCGTTGCGCCGCTGTGTCAGGTGGTGTCGCCGACGATGGGAGATCGCCGGCCATGGCCGGAATTTGGGGGGGGAGAAAAAGGTTGAGAGGCTGGGCTGGCGCCGGGAGCTGGGCGCGCTGGGTGCGCGCACCAGGAGGACGCAGGGCGCGCTCGGCGCTCCGGCGCCGGGTAACCGTCCTTCAATCTTAAAACGCTCCGTTTGAGCTCGTTTCAACTCCGATTGAGCTCATTCTTTTTGCGTTGCGACCCAAATCTTTTCCTCTATCTTATCAGATTGTTGGATTTAACTTCCACTCTTGTTTCTTCATTCTCGATCTTTAGATCTTCCGTTCCGTCTCATTTTTACCGATCGCTTCAACTCCGATCGATCTCATTCTTTTTCCGTTGTGATCCAAATCTCCCCCCCTTTCATGTCAGTATACTGAACTAACATTTTCCTCTTGTTTCTTCAACCTCAATCTTTAGATCTTCCAATCCGTCTCGTCTTTATCGATCGTATCTTCTCCGAAATCTTTTATAGCTTTAATTATACATATTAAGGATCTAAGAAACGCTGTAACTTATGTAGGCTACCTGTTGGATTGAGCTTTGAGATACTCGATATTTGATATTCGCTACTCACGTGGTAACCACCGAACAAGTGGGGGTAACTTCTAAACTCAATATGTTTATTGTTTTCCATATTTGATATTTAAACTGTTGAACTCTACGTGCTGTGATTATATGCTGTGATTACTATGTACATGCATACATTATGAATACAATAAATGTGGACGGATGTCCAAGATACGTTAGGGATGGACTGGTGGCCCGTAAAAAGCACCATACGTTAGGGATGGACTGGTGACCCGTAAAAAGCATCGAGTATAGTTGAGTGCTCTTAGAGCCGTGTGTTCTTAAAATTATGTGTTATGCATTTTATATGCTGTGATTACTTGCCAAACTTGTATATGTTGAATTTGTTATACCTACCTAATAACTGTTAAAAACATGAAAAGTATCCCCACGAGTGTATTCAACACACTCACCCCTTTTCTTGTACTCACACTACAGGAGACGACTCATGTTACAGGAGACGACGAGCATGTTGAGCTTTAGAGAGAGAGAGATGGTGCCCTATCTGGATATTTTTATATTCTGTCTTTTGTCACATAATAATTATAAAATTCTCGTTTTGTAAGTATAACTTCGTTAATCCTATGGATGATGGATCCTGATGTTTTTCCACTGCAATGTTTTATTTCAGCTAGATGTCAAGGTTTTGTTTATGTAAAAAAAAACATATGTTTTCTGTTTCCAAAGGTTTCTATTTTATATCATGCACGTCTTTTCCCCTTCTTTCTTCACGCCTGCAAATAAAACTCTGATATTTTTTTATGTACGAAAACGGGGTGTGACAATTATAATATCAATTACTATTTCTAAAAAATGTATATCCATATTACGTAACAATATTTTTTTTCTTTTTCTTAAACAATAACAACAAAATTTGTCCTTCACGTGCAACACACGTTCTCTTTACTAGTTTAAATAAAAGAGCTCAATAGATTGCTAGAAGTAAGCAAACAACATAAAATCGAAAAAAAAACTCATAAAAATGAAACAATAAATATACTTGGCTAGAATCTATCTAGCTAGAAAAATTAAAAAAATATATTAATGATAATCTACTTATAATGAAATCACCATTTTAGCATTTTTAGCTCTAAAATTCCCTCAAAAAAAACATGCAATTACATTCCCTTCTATTCCTCACAAGTCCACCGACAAATTTAATTATTTCCCTTCCAAATATCTATTCCAAGTCTCTTTGACAAAAATAGCTTTTGCAACTTGAATATTATTACTATCTAAATCTTGAAAACACATTAGCTACAAATTTTAAATCAAAAGTACGTAATTTTCTTTTTGATGTATTTGTTATTGATTATTTTAAACAAGAGGCTTTGAAATTTAATTAAAACTTATTTTATTTAACAAAATTATAATTCTGTGTTGTTACTATCATTTTTACAAAATTTTTAAATATATTTCTATGAAGTTGGAAATTACAAATATATATATATATAAAGAATAATAGTAAATATACAAAAGGTAATATCGCATCTTGTGGGAATTATATAGACATTATTTGTTATATGAGAATGATAACAATAGAAAACACGATAAGAAGAATGTGACGATGATAGGATGGAAAAAAAAATTACTATATGCTCAAATAATCTCATATATACAAATTGTTTAGCAACAACGAAGAATATTAAACATTCAATTGATAAGGATTGAAATGTTTCTTTCTATAATGATAAAAGAAAATAACGTAATGTTCATAATTAACAATTATACAAATTAAAATAAAATAAAAATTTTATATTGTGAGTTAGAGAGACAAACTTTTGGGGTTGATTTCATGATTTTTTGCCACTTGTTGTTCTTTAGTATCTTATTGAAGTGTATTTAAATTACTTAACATCTGATTATTATAAGTTAATGATTTTTCAGTTTAATATAGGTATCATAACAACAATAATTTATTAAGAAAAATATCATGTGTAGTTAAGTATGCATATAATTCAATGTGAAATTCAAATATACTGAAAATATTGTTTTGGAAATCGTCAAAAAAATGTAATTTTTTTATTGTATTCGATTAAAAAAATTCTAGTTTCTCTATTCCTAAAAATTAAAATATTAAAAAAATAAAAGAATAATAGGTATCGAAATTCTAAAACGAAAGATTATAATTCTAATTTGGCCACTAACTATATCTTTGCTTGTTTGATCGTCTTTTCTGTCTTAATCTTCTTTCTTCGTGGTTTTTTTAATAAATATTTGATTGTATTATCCTCCTCATCGCTGGATAATTCACAATTAAATTTATCTACCTCGAAGCAGTGTTTGTAACAATCCCCTGTAAAAATATGAAACAATGTCTATGTAAGAATTTTAATATACATTGCTAAAAAATCATCTTTGTTGTTTTTTTATTTGTTAAGTCCATAGAAATGTAGTGATTATATCATACTTTTTTATTCATATTCTTCATCTCCACTCTCAGTTTCAAACTCATTACATGTAGGTAGAGGTGTCAAAATTTCTGAAGAGTTTGCCAATAATTCTATAAGTTTGTCTTTTCCTGATTACAAAAGTGAAAAATTAGTATAACAACAAAAATACTTTAGACTTTTACTTAAATAAAAAGAAAAATACTAAACTACAAAAAAGAGATTTGTTATGTACCTTCTCTAAAGATTTGTTTGTAAACAATATTTTTGGTTCTCGTAATTTCTCTTTTCTCCCCCATGTTTGGATTTATCAACATTTTGGTGGATGCCATATTAGTCCCTCTCGAAAGAGTTACATACAAGTCCATGAGAAAATATAGATTTGGACAAGTAGACATAAACATTAGGGATTGTTCGTCCTTGAGCTTTGTTGGTTGTCATAGTGAAACATAGCCTAACGGGAAATTGTTTATGCCTAAATTGGAATGGATATCCTTCACTATCTGCTGGTGATAGGGTTATTCTGGGAATCAATACATGTTTTCCAGTATATTGTCCAAAAACGATTTCAGCATCAATTATATTATTTCTAAAATTTCTGCAAACCATTCTTCTGCCATTACAAAGACCATTTGAAGGATTCAAATTCCTTAAAAGAATTATTGGGCAATTTCTCTTCAACACCAATTTATGAGGAGGTAAATTATTTGGAGTCAAAGAATTTAAAAGTTTATCTCCATAATGTTTATCTGTTTCATAACTATTAAAAGTTTTTGGATTTTCTGGGAATATGGATATCAGCCTATCATCCAACTTATCAACTTGTTCATTTTTTTCAGATAATATGGCTCGCTGTGTCATGTATTTTGTTGATTTTGTATTCTTTTGTAAGTCCAGGAAAATAGCAATGATGAGTCGTTGTATAAAATCTTCTTTATTATCATACTTAATGATCATTTCTTTTGGAATTGAGATATTTCCTTCCTCATCTGTTGGTTCTTCTCTGTTACTAATTCATAGCAAGATTTCCCTGAAATTAGGATCTTTTACAGCCCTCATGTTTTTAGATAATGGTATTTTCCGCATTCTTGGCGACAAATATGATTCGACCATGCTAGTAGAAATTGACTGTAAAATTGTTGCCCTTGGGACAACAGGTAAAACTTGTGTAAAATCTCCTCCAAAATTATCACTTTTCCGCCGAAATCTTTATCATTTCTAATAACATCCTTTAGTTGTATCCACAATTTCAATTGCCATTGTTTTGCCATTGGAGTTTCATCCCATAAAATCAAATTTTCTTTACACAATAATTATGCGGCTTCTCTTTGTTTGGAAATGGAACATTTATTGATTTCATCTACATTTACTGGTATTTTGAAATGTGGATGTGTTGTTCTTCCTCCTGACATCAATGTTGCGGCTACTCCAGATGTGGCAGTTGCAATAGCTATTTGATTTGTTGATCTAAGATGTGCTAACAACGGACGGTATAAAAATGTGTTGCTAGTTCCCCCTGGTCCATCAATGAAGAAAACTCCTTCATTTCCTTTTTGATCTTCAGTAAGAATTTGAACAATCAAATCTTCTCGTAATTCTCTTCCACATTCTCCTTCTATATTGTCAATTTCCATAGAATTGTTTGGAAGATCATATAAGTTTATACTTTTTTCCATACTGTAACGTCCCGTTTTTATTTTAAAGGTAATTTTTGACTAAGGCGTTACTTACATACATAATTCCCCCTATCAAGAATAATAAACAATTAAATAAAATCAAGAATAATTATGAAATACATATTTTTCCAAAATTTATGAATTTAAAACTCTTTAAATAAATTATGCTGCAATCTTTAGAATATCGGCTACCAGCATCCACCGCTTGCGTACCATGCTCTAAACTTTTTGTGCTGAAAGATTTTAACATAGAGGGATGAGTGTTTAAAGTACACTCAGTGGGGATCCTGAAACAACACAGAATAATTTCCAATAAATAAATCGTAACAAACAAACATGTGAAACCATCACTTTGCAATCATAATCGAATAGGTGTTGGTTTTAACCTGACTCATCATAGATACAAATACACATAACTATAGCAATCAAACAATACATACAGATTGTGAGAATTAACCCGACATAGCATCGGTCATAAAACTTAGTAATCTCGAAAACTAGTTAATCATGGAAACTCGTTAGTCTCAAAAACTCGTTAGTCATGTAAACTTGTTAGTCTCGGAAACTCATTAGTCATGGAAACCCATTAGTCTTGGAAACTCGTTAGTCATGGAAACTCGTTAATCTTGGAAATTCGTTAGTCATGGATATTGCTAAGCATTAACCCGTGGTAACGGAAATTGCAGGGCATAACCCGATGTAGTATTAGTCACGAAAATTGTGGGGTATTAACCCAATGTAGTATTGGTCAAAGAAATTTTGGGGCTTTAACCCGATATAATATTGGTTCACATAGACTTCGATCATACAAACCAATAAATAAGAATTCACAAGTAGTCATGTAGTTCCAATCGATTAATAAGGTAAACAATCATCTCCATATGTCATCGATTACATTCGCATTTAGAAATTCCCATTTAAAATATTCATCTTTAATCTCGAGCATGACTGCATATAAGTAGACAATTGTATTTAAGTTCAATAGCATGTATCAATGATCACACATTTAAAATTGCAAATAACTTGTAAGCACATAATTACGAACATTTACCTCATCTTAGGAGAAGCTGTGACATTTGTTCATATGTTGTCGTGTACAACCTAAATAGTTCATCTTTCCTTTTTTCCTTCACCGACACCGCCTATAGCGGTGCCCATCCACAATCGCGTTGAACGAGAGAGAGAAGAGAGGGAGGTCCGATGAGGCAGAGAGAAAGGAAAGGGAGAGAGAGCGCACTCCATTATGGAGGACCAGCAAACACTAAAATATAAAGAAGGGGAGAGAGAATGAATGGCGGGAGAAAGAAGAGGTAGGAGAGGTAAGGGATGATGGAGGGGTAGTGTGAGAGGATGGTGAATGAAAAAATAAAGAAGGAGAAATAGGTGTATATATCTATCCACCACCGCCACTACATATCTTCCAAGGTAAGATTCAAATTTTATTATAATTATAATTATTATTTATTATATTATTATCTATTAAGATTATGTTGATTGTTTTCCACTTACACGCATAAACATATATGTATATTTATATATTAATGTTTATATTTATATATTAATATTAATCAACTTTATAATTACATGTATATATATGTATATTTATATGTATAAACACGCTACTGTAGCAAAAATTAATGTGGAGATTAATTCTTCTCACACATATTTATAAATACATATTGTATTCATGTGTGCAAAAAGTATAAACGGGGCGTTACAGTATGGAAAATCCGACATATCATAATTATGGAAAACATAATTGAACTTTACGGCATTGTATTCTATCGCAGAATACAACACTGAATGCAAAACAGTAAGCTAGGCGAGATTGTTGTTTAGCTTACTGTATCAGAGTTCTGTATGCAGCGGAAGTAAACTTGATAGAGTTTCTTTTGAAAAACATTTTCTCAAATATGCGTTTTACCAAACTGGAACGCACAATGATAAGATCTAAAATGCAACACAGATATGCAACACAGATATGGTAAGAACTGAAAGGAGATACAGAGAGCTTATAGTGGTTCGAAGGTGGTGTAACCCTTCTACATCTACTCTACTCCTACTTCAAGGTGGAACTTCGTTAAGTAAAATTGAATTACAAGACTCGTCCTAACAATTTATCACGCAAACAAGGTTTTCACCTACAAGGATTCAGCTTCCACACATGTTGCTCAAATCCACAGGCTGACCCACACATGATCCTACTAACTTAGACAGAGTTACTGCATTAACTACTTAAGACAATCACTCAACAAGGATCTAAATCTTATCAACTGAAGACACCACTAAAACAACCTAAGCACACAACACAAAAGTTAAAAATATATAAGTTTTTCTTCAACTGGTGCTTGAAGCAGCTTTGATAACTCTAGAGCTTGAAGACTTGAAGGCTTGATTGCTTCACTAGGAGGTTGAGTGACTGAAAATTAGAGAGTAAGATGCTTGTATACTTGCTCTTTTGAGAGTGAACTTTGAGTATTAGTATTTCAGTCATTTCTTCAGTCAACTCTTTCTCAATTTATAGATGTAAGAAATGTTTCCGTTGAAGATAAACACACTTCACTTGAATTTAAATTCCCTTTGACGTCCTTGATCTTGCATTCAATGTATTTGAAAATCTGGGAATGAATTTCTTATCTTATTCTGCAGCTCATTTAATGCGACTATTCTGTGCATCAGGGTTGTTGCAGTATGTCGGACCACATGTCGGTGGGACACTGGTTATTCGTACAGTTCGATTAATTATCTTTATTGGTTATTTTTGAGAAGATGTATTTTCATATAGCAGTGATCTTCTTCATATAACATTGTTGTACATGACATTCTCTTCCAGCTTTCAGTTTTGGAACTGTAGTGAAACTTTTGTTCGCATTACTGTATTCCTGCTTGCTGCTATATATCCGACAGCTATAAGGAACCTTTTTCTTACTGATTTCCAAGTTTCTCCATTCTTCAACTTAGATTTTTAAGACTAAAAAACTAATCTAAATTTCCACTTAAACAACATGGAAAAATGAGGTACTCTAAATTCCTATTACAATACTGTTTTGTCTCATCAAAATCTAAACATAAATTTCCTAATAATTTTTCCTTTTTTGATGATGATAAAACCTTTACATAATATAGTTCATTGCGAGAATACAGAGTGTCATGCAACATATCTCTTTTATACATTATGATTACATGGAATAAGGATTTTCATGTATTGATTCAAATGAGCTAGCATCCTATCGAACATCTCATATATTTAAGCAGATATATCTAGCATGTTGTCCTATATAGAATAGAAAACAACATGAAGTGCATAGAGTGTGAATATGTTCCAGCTTCAGTAACTTGAGTATATCAGAAAGTAGAGTTTATAAGTTACAAGGAGTAATTTACAGATAAGTTTTACGGATAAGAGCAATAATCTGTTGATCTCGTGCATACTCCTTCAAGATTCTCTTCGCCCAAAAAGCTTTATTCTTACAGTATCATCTTCTAGTGGCTTTCTCTTCTCATATATGGTTTCCTTCCACCACTTGATAATTGATTCTTAGTATGTTTCTTCAAACTTCTTGATATCAGGAACTTGAATCCATCTAAGCCAGAATTCTTCACAAAATGATATTTGTGCTCCTTCCTTGATCTTCTTAATAAGCTCATTTTCATTTTCCAGCTCTCCATCTCTTGCTAGTTGTTCATACTTTTTCAATGCGACTAGGCACGTAATATATCTTACAAAAATATTCAGCTGATAGAGGTGTCTGAAATACCTCAAGTATTCTGATCTTTTGTAGAGACTTATCTCTTCGAACGTGGGATTTTTGTGTTTTGGAAAAATTATTTTATCAAAAATCTTCAAATTCCAAGCATAACTTTCTTTCAGGGCCTTTAATCCAGCATCATAGACACTTCAGTAGATACGTGGTCCTGATCAAAGTAGGGAACATCTTGAGGAGGGTACTGGTATAGGGCTTCATCAACTTTCTTTGCAAGCTCCAATTTTCTCTCTCTTATTATACCAAGTCTAGACATCCAGTCTTTCCTGTCTCTTATTCTTTTCTTTTCAGCTTCATTCAGCTGTCTCCACTTCTTTTCATCAAGCCTTCTGACTACAACAACACTTAAAGGTTTGCTCTTTTGGGTAGGTTGCTGATGTTGTCTGTTGCTTTGTTGTTGCTCTCTACTGCTCCTTTTCTGAGCTGGTACAACTCTTTTTCTTTCTGCATCATCATCATTTTCCAACTCATTCATAACATCTTCTACTGCAACATCTATCTTCTTGTCCGTTGATCATTTCTTACTTTTCCCTTTTTTATCATCATCAACTAGGTAAGCTAGAGAGATGCTGATTCTTGCTCAGTAGGGACGAATTGAGAAAAAGTGTGGTACATGATTGTTCTCATTTCTCCAACAAAAAATTCAAGATTGCTAATCCTATCATTTGTGCTTTGAGAAGTAAGAGCTTGAGTTAATGCGCTTTCCTGCAGAGAATTGAGTACTAAATTTTGTATAGCAGAGGTGCTTTTAATCTCATCAACTGACTTGTTCCTTGTTTCACTTGCAGTTTGGCTTGCTCTTTCAACTCTCTATCGCTCATGATGTTGTGCATTTCATTCAACATTGAGCCTTGTTTGTATTCTAGAGGGAAGCTCAGCTAGCTTTCTTCTCAGATTTTCCATTGATGAAGAATGATATTTATCTCTCACGTTGATGCTGTTGGCCATATTAACTTCATGAGGCTGCAATGCACAAACCAACCCATGTACAACATCAATAATTCCTTGGAGGGATTGCTATTGAGCATCAATAAGAGTCAAGTGGTCATCTCTGGTTACTTCTACGACAACATGTTCGTATGAAACTAGAGCTTGACTCGTATCCTGAGATTGCTTCTGTACTGCTTCCGCCAAATACTGCTCCATATTTTTTCTGATCCTTTCTGCTGACTGTATTTTGTGAAATGGTGAGTTAGCTCCAGGGGAAGGACTATCACTTTAAGATCCTCATCATCATCATCAGAAGAGTCTCCTTCATCGTCTTCAGGATCTTGTGTAGGAGCGGCTATTAGGACTCATTTTCCTCCTCGAGGTACAACATCATCTCTTTTTTACCCTTCCAAATCCTCCATGAGCACTGCCTCAGCAATAGTTGCGCTCGAGGTCTTCGTTGGAGATGCTATCTCAACAACAATCTCAGTAGTGTCTCTCTAATATATCAGATCCTCCAGCTGTATCACTATAACTTCTCTTATTTCGATAACTCTGGTGTCAACATTGAGAATTTCCAAGTTCTGAGCATCAGTGTATATGCATTCAATGATGTGCTGGAATTCCACCAAGAATTGGTCATCTTCTGACATTTTAGATTCAGTTTTGATGATATGGATGACTTTTTCTTTAATAGCAGCGATGATTGCAGTATCAGAATCTGCTGCATTCTGGTCCATATCAGCATTATGTACTGCTAGTGAAGCCAGTATAGAAAGTCCTGCCTCAGCAATTTCCTTCATGATCGCATCATCGGCAATTTCTTCATTCAGGCTTGCTAGGACTCCTTTGATCTTCTCAGCAGCTTCCCCCTCAGATATATTTTCCATGTATTTTGGGGAATTTTCTGTAACGCCTAAGAAAAACGACGCATAATTTGATGATTTAAATAATTCAACTTTAAGTATGTGATTTAATTTTTGTGCGTTTCAGATTAATCGATTTAATGCGCGAAATAATTTATCGTATGTTGCTTATAATAATCGTATAATTTCACGATTTAATTTATCAAAAACGTAATTGATTCGGAGAACTTGTGTAATTTAATCGAAAACATAAATGAAATGAAAATGCATAAATTATGTCATGAGAATGATCGTGATCGAGAGACGAAGCATATGAAACGAGAATCGGGCCGATCGGAGTTACGAGGGCCAAGATAGGCCCATTTTAAAATTGGACAAAGTTGATAAAACACCTAAGGTTGAGAGGATTTACCACACTTGGGCTAATTTCACACTAAGGTAAAAAAATTGGACTTACTCTCTCTCCCTCTTCCCCTGTTTTTCCGGCGGCCGGCGGCCGGAGCGCCGCCGCGTCGCCGCCGTGCCGGAGGCGGCGCCACCACCGGCGCCGCCGCATCCCCTTCCCGTTTTGTTTGAACCACACATCGAATCGAAGCCCTCGCCGAGCCCGTTCCATTTCCGGGCTCGGATTTCCCCTCCTCCGCTGGAGCCGCCGCGAATCGGCCAAAAACAGCCGGCGAAACCCTCTCCCTCCACCCCTCCTTCTCTCTCTTCGATCTCCTCCGTCTCTTCTCCGATCGAGCCGATCTACACATGCATTCAAAGCTCTCATCGAGCTCTTCACGAATCCGGCCTCGGATCGATGATCGGTCGGCTGGATCTCCGGCAATCGCCGCCTGAAGATCGCTGCTTTCCATCTCTCTCTCTCTCTCTCGCGCAAACTCTCTCTCTCTCTCTCCCCGATCTCTCCTCCTCGCCGCTGCATGTTGTCGCCGGAGGTGTGTGTGTGCGTGGTGGTTGGGGGCGCTGCCGTGGGGGCGGCGCCGTGCTTGGTGTCGCCGGCGATGCTTGCCGGCGAAGTGTTTGGTGTGTGTGTGTGTTGCGTCTTCTGTG
This sequence comes from Scutellaria minor, assembly GCA_954870855.1. NCBI lineage: Eukaryota > Viridiplantae > Streptophyta > Magnoliopsida > Lamiales > Lamiaceae > Scutellaria > Scutellaria minor. Next base: position 15,848,278 of record OX940729.1, on the reverse strand, counting down.
CGTGTATGCGTGTGTCTTGGGGCGGCGCTTCCACCGCCGCTGTGTGCTGAGGTGGCCGGCGCGAGGAGCGCCGGCGTGTGGTGGTGGTGATGTGTGGTGGCCGGCGGCGTGGTGCCACCGGCGGAGCTTCGAAGCGGCGACGATGGCGGTTTGCAGGCGGGGGGGAGGTTTGGAAGGGGAGGGGTCCCTTTACAATTTTCAAAACCCCAGGGACCCCTCTGCAAAATCCGGGATTTTTCACTTTAGTCCCCCAACTCTTCCTCCTTCCAGTTTAGTCCTCGAACTTCTGGAAATCCCAATTCCACCCCCAAAACTTTCCAACCTTATCACTTTCACCCCCAAGACTTCTGGATATTTCTTTTGACCCCAGAATTTCCAGAAATCCTACTTTGACCCCAGAACTTCTCCATAATTACTTTTTCACCCCGGGTCAAAGTCAACCCTAGCCAGAAATTACGAAACTGCCCCTAGACCCTAAAACGCACCGTTTTCACTCGTTTCTCGTCCGTTTAAGTCCATTCTTTCGCCTATAGAACCGTAATCAAACCCTCTTCGATACAAGATCAAGTTCAAGCCTTTTTGAATCGCTTTCCTTTCGATCATCATTTTTCTTTCCGGGAGAGTACTTAATTTAATAAAGCGAAATGCTTTTAAAACGAAGCTAACAAGTCACTTTTGCTTGTTGTAGGCTATCGCGAGTAGGGGCGTGCTTATTTATTTGAGAGCTTACTTTACACGAAGTCAAACACCACCAGTCAGGTGGGAGTTGTTAGGATGTATACTATAAGCCTTGTTTTTTGTATGAACATCGTTTATGGAATGAGAATCACATTGGTCATATGTTTGCATTTTATATTTGTTATATATGTTTATGCAATGTCCAATTAATTTATATTATAGATAACTTGGTGTGTGGTGCCACACAGAAGATCATGTTATCAGTTTCTTATAAATTATAAATAGTAGCTCACAACCAAGATGGATTTGGACAAATCATCGGAATGGTTGTAGTGTAGTTTGGTATTAGTCTGTCTTGACTATAAAACTACACTAGTACACTTTGTGTGTATTGAGCAGGACCATTTGAGGTTGTTCGTTTTATACTGACTATATAATAGAACAAGACCTCTGTTATTATGGATGTACATCTTCTTAATCCCTATATAATAACGGGCACGTATGCTCAATGTTTATTTCTTTAATTTGCCAATGGGTGAGATTTATTCATAAATCAATAAACTCGGTGAGTTGGGAGATAGCATTGTTTATATGGTGTTCTGTTGATTATAGAAGGAATCCGTGTCCTAATTATTTAGGATGATAATGTCCCCTTGAGGAGCTCATAAGGATTATCATGTAAACCCTGCAGGTGGATTTAATCCGACATGATAATAAGGATGAGTGGTACTACTCTTGGAATTAGATGTAAATTATTTAAGTTGTCAGTAACTTATTTAATTTACGGACATTCGATATCTTAAACACGGGGAAATAAATGTACACATAATAAGGAGCCCATATTAAATATGGGATTGGGATGGTAGTTCAATAATAATTCTCTAGTGGACTGAATTATTATTGATGGGCTTCAGTTATGTGTTCGGGCCGAACGCAGGATACTAAAGCCCATCAGGAGGCCCAACCCAATTCCTCCTCTAGGTCCCTGGTGTAGCCTATATATAGCTCTTTTCATCAGCGCCTCTCATAACACAGAACTCAGATCACAGAAAACACGTGATAAGTGAGAGAGAGCGGAACTGATTTTTCTCGAAGGATCGTTGGCCACGCAACGTTCGAGAAGGGCTCAGAGGAATACATCAGAAGATCAAGAGGTCTACAAGGGTATGATTTCTTTCCGCTGCGATTTATCTTTGGATCCCGATTCCGATAGCATAGGGCCGGCGATCCGTCGGTTCCAACAGGAGTAACTTCTGAATTTAACGGTTTTATGTTTCTGTTTTTAATTATGTTTTATATGCTATGATATGTTAATACGTTTCCAATGCTAGCCTGTCTGTAATTGCATGCTATGAACTGTTTGGATATATGTGCCTTGGGATTATGTGCTGTGATATTATGTGATCATCATGTTATGGTTAATGTTATACGTAGACAAAAAGTCCACCCTCATCACGGAGGGACCCACGGTCCGTAACAAAACTCACGGAGGGTGTAGTGAGCCGTAAAATATACTAACGATATAGACATCGTATCCGGCTAAGACGGGGATTACCCGCACCGAAGAGTTTATGTGTGCAATGCATTCTTAAGTGCTGTGAATTACGTGATGTGTTATTTATCGCTTGTATACTTATTCTGTTAATAATCTTGAAAACGGAAACTACTCCCACGAGTGTATTCAAAGGCACTCACCCCTATCTGTACTCACCCTACAGGGAACAATGAAAATTAAGATATGCTGCGAGAGGGGTGCCGTATCCTGTTTTCTGCTGTCTTCATGTATTTTGAACTTCAAACCAAGTTTCTAAACTTTTGTAATACGTTTTGTAAAACTGTTGTAATTCGTGTTGGATCCTGTTTAATTTCCGTTGTTAGTTTAAACTGCTTCCTTCCGGCAATGAGCCGATGTTTTGGAAAAACTGTAATGAATTTATATGTTCAAGCTACCTTTACGGATTTATTTTGAATGTTAGTTTTAAACGTCGTATACATAATCTTTTCGTAATCTTTTAAAGGATGTCTTTTATTTAACTTAAAAAGCATACATCTTCCTCTCTTCTTTTATTTTCCCTTCTTTCTCTGCACGCCCAAAGGTAACTCTGATATATTTTTAATTAAAATGAAAATGGGGCGTGACATTTTCATAATCCACAAGCTCCTGTTCATCAGTCTCCATTATCTCAAGACTAACAATGGGCGACAAGTTATTGTCATGTTGTGGAAGGATGGTGAGCCTTGAGCTTCTACTCCACTTCTTCATTCGCCTAGTTGCAGCTTACGAGGAGTCTACCTAGGTGGTTTAACAGTATTTGTTTGCAGCTCTAGCTACAGTATTCTCTTGTTGGCTTCTTCCACATTGAGATATGTCATCTAAATTTTGGTAATCTCCGATTTCGTCGGGCTCCCTACAATCTCGGCATTGGGGTTCATCAATGTGTTGTCCATCCCTCCTATCTTCGATCGTTCACCCTCTGTACTACCAAAAAGATTTTTTTATTTGGCAGCTCTATGCTTCCTCAGAATTTCCTTATTTTCAATAATTTCTTATAGCTTTACTTCTCTATAGGATTCAGCAAATCCTGGTTATAGTAAAGGTAGAATTTTATCAGATTGAGCCTAGTCAAGGACTATTGTCTCTATTATGAGAAAGTCCTTCCAAGCCAGTGGCTCTTCTCCTCTGGACTGATGCATCCTCCTCCAATGTTGGTAGAGATTGAAGAAATTTTTATTAATACACTCAGCAGAATGAGAAAGAAGGGAATGCGCTAAGTCTGAATCAATATCATTGATGGTCTTCTCATACTCGATCCAGGCTCCTATCTGGGTGATTAGCTCTTCAATTGTATCTCTCACCACCAATGCTTGCTTCTTTTTCATTCTTTTCTTGAGCTTTCTGTCTCTCAGCTCTTTTTTCCTCTGCTCAAGCCTTTACTTCTTTATTTTTTTCATATCTCTGTGGCTCAGTAAGATGAGGTGCTTCACTTAAGGTACTGGCACAAGGGCCATACTATCATCAACATCTCTAGATGTAGAGTCCTCATCTTTCTGTTGTTCTTTCTCTTCCAAAGCTTCTACATCTATTGTATTTAGATGTAAATCTATTTTCCTCCTTGGTATCCTCATAAAAAGCATATCATCATCATCGGAAGAGGAGGATGAAGGCTCACTAACTTCCTTCTCAATATCGGTACTGTAACCTGTTGTTGTATTGTCACGTCCCGTTTTCTTTTCATAAAATATCAAAGTTTTCCCACGGGCGTGAAGAAAGAAAAGATAAGGGACACATTTTTTTTATGAGTTCCCTGGTCTAGGAGTAGGGAGAAGTGGAATATTGTTAGCCCTTGGAAGTTTATTTTGATTGTAGCTTTGGCTCGACTCGATCCACTTCCTCTTTCCAAGTATCCTATCATCCTTTTCGGGTGGTAACACGTCCAAGTGCAGTCGGGAGGAGATCTCTTGGGCTCTCTCCATGATCACAACATAAGACATTTCACCATGTCCCGCCAGAATGGAGCCGATCTCCCTACGAAGACCCTTCTCAAAGTGTCGGGCTTTCTTGACATTCTGTCCACCAGATGGGGTGCGTACTTACTTAATAGGTTGAATCTCTTCACGTATACTTCTACGGAGGCGATCCCTTGACGAATATGTATGAAATCTACTTTCTTTAGGTTATGGTACGACTGAGGTAGGAATTCCTGTCTAACCACCTCTTTGAAGACTCCCCATGACATAGCATTCCTAAATTCTGGTGACATAGTCCTTTCATATGATTCTCACCAGTAACAGGTTCCTTCGGTGAGTTGTAATACGATACAGGAGATTTTCTGCCCTTCTGTGCATGCTAAATGTTCAAAGAGTCGATCAGCAACCTTAGCCATTCTTCGGCTTCAATCGGTTCCCCCATTCCATTGAAGATCGGTGGATCGAAACGTCGGAACTATTCAATAACTAGATTTGCAGTGTTCATTGACGATGGTGACGGCGCGACTTGAGTGATCTCCAAATATCGAGCCATGTCCCTCTGTTCGGGCACCGCCACCAAATCTCTTCTCGTAGTATTTACGTCGTGTTCAGACAGATTTTTCATCAACGGCTTATCCTTTTGTGGTCGACCCCGTGGCATATCGTTCTATAGACGACATTCAAAACTAACCCTTATAATATACCCCATGTAACCCCAACAATCTATAACAACAGATAAACTAATAACAAATATCATAGTACCAAGAAACGCTACTTCATAAATCATATAATAACCTTAATAGATCTTCTGTTATCCGTTTATTATATATGATAACGTATACAAAACTCGCACAATCAAACTAAAGAAAATGTATCATACGCAAAACATTATAATTCACGTTACTGACATCCTCAAAGAGTTTTCATAGTCCTCAAGTATCAAAACCGACCATACGCATTACAATCATGGACTGGGAAAACTCACTCATTAGTACACCCTGTTATAAACAAGGGTTCATGGTAGTTTCAACTTTTAGTCACACAAGACCAACTTCCGCGTACAGCCATACTCGCACATGAGCTCACGCTGCTGCAGTCAGCGGCTTTGTGGCGGTGGCTCAGAGAAGTGTGTCGATTGTAGTGACATCAAGAGGTTTTCACAAAATCCTTTTATCGTGATTGTAGTGACGTCAAGAGGGTTTTAACAGATTGTTTCATCGTGAAACAGTATCCTTAACACCCCATCAGTTCTAAACAGTTTATATCATATCAACAAAGTAATGCACATCAGGTAAATACTCACTTAAGCAAGTCCTATGTTCAGAGAGAGTCACCTATGGAGAGAGGATGGTGCCTATCTGTATATTTTCAAAAACCTTTTCACGTTTTCAAATCACACTTTTCCCATTTTAAAACCAGTTTGAGCAAGTTCAAAATCAGTAGAACATTGCTCTGATACCATCTGTCACGCCTCGTTTTCTTTTCATAAAATATCAGAGTTTTCTCACGGGCGTGAAGAAAGAAAAGATAAGGGACACATTTTTTTTATACACAGCAAGAAGTAGTAGGAGACGATAGAAGAAAGAGGTAAGAGACGATATGAGTCATTCATATATCAATAATCGGCCTCTACCGATAGCAATCGGTCTCAATACCGATAAAATTCAATATTCGCAGTGGAACAACTCATCAGGATCTCACATCCGTTTCATGTATTCAAATATTACAAAACATGAATTTCTTAAAACATTGTTTGAAAACGTTGTGTGAAACCAACTTAACAAAATAGGCCCAGATATGACACCTCTTCTCTCCTTCTAGGGTTCCTCAAGCCCATCAGTTCCTGTAGTGTGAGTACAGATTAAGGGGTGAGTGCGTTGAATACACTCGTGGGGATAAAATCCGCCTCTTATAACATGCGATATATATAAATACCGGAAAATAATCTACAGTCACGTTGTCACAGCACGTAAAATGTACAACAGATATTAGAAATGGTGAGGGATGAATAGGTGCGGGTATTCCCCCATCTTACCCTATAAAATGGTCTCAATACTGCTGGTGCACTTCAAGAGGACCACCAAACCTCAATAGAGTAGTAGAAGGGAGAAATGGAACAAATGCATGATCAGAGTCGGACCTCTGTCCTTTCACAGTGTAAAGTATGGCACAACAACTAATTTCACAGCACGTAGTATTCCGTAGTTCATGCTTTTACTAGGAAAATAGTAAACAGATAAAGATTTAAAAGTTACCCCCACCTTATTCGGTGGTTACCACGTGAGTAGCAAGGACCAAAGATCTGATAACTCAGAGCTCGAGTAGTGAGTACCAAAAGTCTGATAACTCAACGCTCAATCCAACAAGTAGTCTACATAAGTTTTAACGTTTCTTAGATCCTTAATAATGTATAATTAAAGCTATAAATGTTTTCGGCGTAAAAACGATCATTTAAGACGCGTCGGATCGAGAGACCTAAAGATTGGAGTTGAAGAAATGAGGATGGATAATCAATCCATATGGCTGAGATGATAGAGAATGAAATTTGGGTCAGACGAAAAAAGAATGAGCTTAATCGGAGTTAAAACGAGCTCAAACGGAGTAATTTAAGTTTAGGGATATTTTGATAATTTTGGTCAAAGGGTTGACTTTGACCGGGCCCACGACCCTCGGTCAACGACATCTCGTCGGTGATGACTCGATATTGATGTATGGTGGAGAAAACGGGGTTTGGATCGAAAACACGGTGTCACGTGCGACGGGGCACGCACGTACCCGGCGCTAGGTGGAAAAACCCGGCGGCTCCTGACATTTCTCGGCAACGGGACATGGTGCTCGGCAGGTGGCCGAGTTTTCTTGGCAGCGGGCAACACAATGCTCGACAGCTGTCAAGTTTTCTCGGCAGTCTCATCTCCCGTCGCCTGCGCCTGCGCGCGCCCGTCTCCCGTCACCCGCGTCCGGCGCGCGCGCTACCCGGCGCTATGTCCCAGCACGCACCTGCGCGCACCCCGGCCCCCAGCGTCCAGCCCCACGCGCGCATCCCGTCCAGCCCCGTACGCGCATCCCGTTCCCGATGCACACCCCGACGCGCGCATCCCATCCCCGACGCACACACCGGTACTCGACGCTCGCCCACCATCGCACACCGGCACTCGGCGCACCACCACCAGCACCACTGCCAGCCGGCAGCAGCTCCGGCGACGACGGCGGCGATGGTGACGTCGGCGGCGGCGGCGGCGGAAAAGTAAAGAAAGAGAGAAGAGAGAGAAACTTACTTGTTCACGTTGCTTTCGTTTTCGTCGGCCGAATGAAAATTTTGAATTGACTGAGCCCCTATTTATAGATTTTCAAAGTTACTATTTACCAAGTAAATTTTAATTACCATTCATTAAAATATTATTTTTCCGTTTTACCGTTCATCCGGATTTTACCCTCTCGTTTTACCTAGCCTTCGTATTTGGCTCTTTTCTTCACCATTTGAGCTATGGGTCTCCGATTGACCCCTAGTTTGTTTCTATTTTCTCGTTTTTTCGATACACATCTCATGGTATAAAAATATTCTATATTCTAAGTCTAAGAAAATTATCGATCTAAATCGTGCATGAAACATATTTCTGAAACGCACATAGACAATTAAGAATTAACATATATAAAATATTTTAATTAGGGATTTAGTTATTTAATTACCCAATTATGCTTTGTTTTTGGTCCGGGGTGTTACATGTATCCTGTTCGGAATCACTTGTTGCAATACTACTTACTGCAGCAAGTCGTTTTCTCTTTGGTTGTTGTGGACTCTTCACAACCTTCTTTCTAAAGATCCCTTTTCTTCACTCCTAAGTACCATCCAGGGGGGATAGATGTTGTCTCCTCTACTTCAATTCTCATTTTGCAGAGGATGGAGGTTATGGTCAAGTCAAAGCTTCTCCTTAGGGTTTTATTGGCAGTTTCCTCCCAGATTCTCCTTAGAATGAATCTGCTCCAGTTGACTGGTACTCCCTTGATGATGACGGTCATGATTATGAAACGGAGATCAGTGCACTTATCAAAACTTCCACATCTCCTTTCTATGGAGTATGCAAGACGTCATGAAGAAACTCATACTCCGACTTCAATTTCTTCTTCTTATAACTCTTTTACGAGACCGGTAATAGAATCCTGCTTGAACAGATTCCATATATCATATGTGTACTCCGTTCCATATCTCTCGAGCTTTGACCGAGGTAGCCATTTCACAGAAATATCAAACGTGGATGCAATATCTTTTGACGTTAGAGTGTGTTCTTCTCCTTCTGCATCCATCTTGAAGATGATGCTCTTATTGTCCTCAAAGAGCCTAGCGAAAGCATAGAATCTATGAACGACATATTTGGTGGTTAGAATACTAGATATATTGCTTGTCTCCAAACATTCTCATACTTTGGAGATGGTATCTATGTCAAAGATGTTTTTCTCAGTGATCCAATGCTTCTGGGTTGACGAGACATCCTTCAAGAACATTAGTTTCTCTTCCAATGACCATGGATGATTTGGTTAGATTTGTTGGTGGCGAGATTTTGGAGTTTATTAAAATAGATGAGCGATTTTTGCTTGAAGAAGGGTTAGAGGTTGAATGAAAAAAATGATGATCAGTTTCAATTCAAATATGTGAACCAAGCACAATATCTTTATTTTCTATAAAATCTCTTATGAAGTGATGCCTCACATCTATGTGCTTCGTCCTTAAGTGAAAAATAGGGTTGAGTGTTATAGTTATTGCACTTGTATTATCACAGAGAATGGGAGTTTCCTTTTCTGTAATCCCATAGTCCTTAAGCTGTTGTTGTATCCATAGAATCTGAGCACAACAGCTTCCTATGACGATATATTCTGTTTCTGTTGTTGAAGTTGCTATGGACATTTGTTTCTTGTATAACTAAGAAACCAGTCTTTCTCCAAGAAATTGACAAGTACAACTAGTATTTTTTCTGTCAACTTTGCATCCTACAAAATCAGAATCCGAATATCCCTTTAGGCTGAAACCTCCTTTCTTGGGATACCATAAGCCTGACATCTTGAGTTCCTTTCAGATACATTATGATTCTTTTTACAGCTGTAAAATGTGATTCTTTTGGAACTGTTTGGAATCTCGTACATACAGCTACTGCAAACATAATATCTAGTCTGCTTGTTGTAAGATACAACAAGGAGCCAATTAATCTCCTATATCTTGTGATATCCACATCCTTCCCATTTTCACCCTTGTCAAGACTGATTGACATAGCCATAAAAATGCTCACTGTTGATCTATTTTCCATTCCAAACTTCTTGATCAACTCTTTGGTATATTTAACTTGATTGATGAAAATACCATTGTCCAGTTGCTTAACTTGCAAACTAAGAAAGAAACTTAATTGTTCCATAATGTTCATTTCAAACTTTTTTTGCATGAGGTTTGAAATTTTTTCACAAAGATCTTTATTTGTGGATCCGAAGATGATGTCATCCACATAGATTTATACGAGCAGAATACTATCACCATCCTGTATTTTGAAAAGAATTTTATCCATAGTTTCTTTCTAAAATCTATTCTCTAATAAATATAAGGACAATGTATCATACCAAGCTCTTGACGCTTGCTTCAATCCATACAGAGCTTTCTGTAGTCTGAAAACTTTCTCTTCAAGCAGATCCTAAAATCCTGGAGGTTGTTCCACATATATTTCTTCAGATATGAGACAATTTAAGAATTCACTTCTGACATCCATCTGATATACATTTAAATTTTTGTATGCAGCATAGGCTAGAAAAATTCTGATAGCTTCAAGTCTTGCTACTAGTGCGAATGTATCATCAAAATCAATTCCTTCTTCCTGACAATATCCCTTTGCAACTAATCTTGTCTTGTTTCTGACAACAACACCAGATTCATCCAACTTATTCTTGAATACCCACTTTGTTCCAATTACACCTTGATGATCAGATCTAGGATCCAACTTCCATACATGACTTCTTTCAAATCCTTTTAGCTCTTCTTGCATAGCTTGTATCCAATTGATGTCTTCAAGCACTTCTTCAATGGTTTTGGGTTCTATTTATAACATGAAGCATGTAAACATAGCTTCATGTGGTCTTGATCTTCTTGTTCTTACTCCAACATTAGGGTTTCCAATGATGAGTTCTCTTGGATGGTTCAAAAGTGTATGAGTATTGATAGCCTGTAGATTGTTGATCAACTTTATCGTGTTGAGTTCTACCAGGTTGTTGAGTTCTCTTGGATGGTTCCTGAGCCATGTTCTATCTGGTTTAAAAGTGTATGAGTGTTGATAGCTTGTAGATTGTTGATCAGCTTTATCGCCTTGTTGTGTTGTAACTGGTTTTGCTGTATTTCCAGATGTAGAAACTCGATCCTGTGTTGTTTTTAGCTATAATTTCAGCAGACAGTAGGACTCTTTCAATGTACTTAACTCGATGATCCTTGATCCATACATGTGGTGTTTGCATTAAAGATCTTCAGATGTTATTTTCTATTGTTCAAGATGTAACATATACATCTAAAAATATGTAGATATGAAATGATTTGTGTATAGCCATACCAAACCTCATAAGGTGTTTTGTCATGATCTTTGTTGATTAGGCATATATATTGTATTTGTTGCTTCAACTCAAAATCTTATAGGTATAAGAACTTTGTAAAAATTGTTCTTGCTGCTTCCTTCAGGATTATGTTCTTTCTTTCTACAACTCCATTATATTGGGATGTTCTAGATGCAGAGTATTTATGATTGTTCTATTTTTTTAACAGTACTTCTCAATGAATTTATTCGTGAATTTTGTTCCTCTGTCAGATCGCATCTTCACAATGCTTAAACTCTTCTCATTCTGAACTCTCTTCATAAATTCAGGTAGCCTGTTTTGAGTTTCTGATTTTTTGGCTCGAAAGATTATCTGAGTAAATCTAGAGTAGTCATCCATAACTACTAGGGAATGCTTCTTCCCACTTACAATTACAAGCTCAACTGGTCCGAAAAGATCCATGTGATGTAGATCCAGAATTTTATGGGATGATCTTTGTACTTTCTCCTTAAATAAGCTTCTAACTTGTTTTTATTTCTGGTATGCTCCACAAACATTTTCTTTTTTGAAGGTTACATCTGGTAAGCCTCTGACTAAATTCTTTTTTGCTAGTTTGTTAATGGTTTTGAAGTTCAAGTGACTCATACTTTTGTGCAATAGCCAGCTTAATTCAGGTGTACTATTTATAATGAAGGAGGTTGGTTGCACTTTTGAACTCCAATTAGCAAGATAGATGTTTCTTCTTCTGGTTCCAGTAAGCTTCACCTCATTAAACTTGCTATCTCTAATCAGACACTTGTTGAGGTTGAATCCCACCGAGCATCCTTTATCACAAAATTGACTAATGCTCAGAAGGTTATACTTCAATCTTTTTACATATAACACATTATTGATACATGCATTGCCTTTGATCACGCTTCTTGTACCCTTGGTGCTCCCTTTTGAGTAATCTCCAAAACTATCTTTGGGACTTTACATGGTTGGAAATCTTTCAAGGTTTCTCTATTGTCAGTTATGGGTCATGAGCAACCACTATCAATATATCATACATCATTGCTGCTTCCTGGTAACTATTCCTACATGCAATTTAGGCAGATTACACCCATATAAGTACAGGTCCTTTGGGGTTAGTTTTATTTGGAATTCATACTTGCTTAAAGATAATTACTTTTTCATGAGCTTTGGTGATTCTTTTCCTATAAGCAATCTTTGCAGAATGCTGTTTGTGAACAGTGTGTATGTTTGCCTTCACTTCTAGAGTGAAGTCTTCTCTTATACTTTCCTGGAGTATAGGATCCTTTGGATTTAAACATATAGGTTTTAGTATAAGATGGATAGAAAGTCTATTTTGCTGTAACTTGTGAGATTGTTGCATTCTTACTTTGGTTGCAGCATTTTGACTCTGTTGCATCCTGTGAGTCTGTGCAGTCTTACTTTCTATAGTTTCCATCAAGGGTTTCTTTCCCTTATCAGCTGAGCTTAGTTTGTTCAAGGTTTCCTTTGGTTGAAAGAGCTCTTTAGAGAAGGCTACTCTTTCCTGAACAAACTTTTCAATTTCAATTGTTCTTGATGTATTCTGAGAGCTTTCAGCAATGTATCCTAGACCATTTCCTTTATAGGCATTTTGGGTCTCAATGATACAATTTTGTGTCATCCTAGCTGATCTGTTGTATATATCAATTGTATTTTGCAGACTTGCTTTCTCAAATTCTAGCTTAGTGACTAGCAGTTTGAACTTAGAGACTTCTGCTCTGAGATTATTATATTCTGTACTGTAGTACTCAAGATTTGAGAGTTTCTCTTTCAGTGCAGATTGCTCACTCTTGAGCATCAGATTTTCTTTTTTTAGTTTCTCATGGGCTGAGTTTATTTGCTCAAAGTCACTCATGATCTGTCTAAAAGACTTAATCATGTTAAGCTTTTCTCTACCAGAATCATCAAAGGATTGAGAGGTTACCTCATTATCTTCATCTTCATAATCTTTTACCATAAGACACACAATACTTCTTCATCAGAATTGGAGCTATCACTGTTGTTTTCTGATGAGCTTTGTTCCTTTGGCTCTTCTTTGGTTGAGCTTGTTTTTTTCAGTACTTCAGCTTCACTAAAAAGTGCTCTTAGTTTTTGTTTTTCATCTTTCCTCTTTTATCTCCTTTGTTTTCTTTCTTCCTCAGGATATTTGTGCAGTTGAGGATAAAAAATGTTTCTTGAATAGTGTTCTGGTTTTCTTCTGTTGTAACAAAGGTTAGAAGAAACTACATTGGATTGTGATTCTTGATTTACCTGTTGACTAGAGGGTTTCTTCCTGAAATCTTTCCATCTTTTGTTGGTTTTCAAAAACTTCTTGAATTTCTTCAAAAGTATTGTCATTTCTTTTTCTGCATCTTCTGCATGCAATTCTTTCTACTTGCAGTTACAGTGTCTTTGGATCTTGCTATAAGTGCAGTGACTTTGGTGTTTGATTCTTCAATCTCTATCTTTCTTCTGTTGATGTCGAACTCGAATGGTTTGAGATTTGAGAATAAATAAAATATACTCATTGTCTTCAAATTCATTGATACTCTCATGGTTATCGTTTTGTTATCCCATTCAACAGGCAATGCCCTAAGTACTTTGAGATTTTTCTCCTTCTGGCTGTAGTGTTTTCCTAGAGACTCTAGCTCATTCACAATGGATGTGAATCTTAAGTTCAATTTTTCCAATGATTTTTCAGGCTTAATTTTGAACAGCTCAAACAACTGAGTTGCAGTGGATATCTTGTTATCCTTTACCAGCTCAGTTCCTTCACAAATTTGTTCTAGCTTGTCCCAAAATTTCTTGGCAGTTTTGTATGTTTTTACTTTGCTGAAAGTTCATTTGTCCAACGTGAGAAATAATGCATTCTTGGCAATATTGTCTACGTTGGCCTTCTTTCTATCTTCAGCAATGTATTCATGTCTTGGCTTGATCAGGTATTCAGCAAGTGGTAGAGCTCTTTTGTAATCAGGTATATCAGCTCTAGCTGCTACATGTAATGGTCGTGCAAGATAAAGTCTAGGGCCTGCTCTTTCAGCACCTTCATCGATTATTGCTCCTTGCATTACTGTTTCTACTTCAGCAACTACTACAACTACTGTATGTGTTGCAACTGCCTCGGCTTCGGCTCTATCTCTTTCTCTCTGTTCTCTTCCAAGAGCTGGATTAAGCTTAGTGATGTCTGGTGGTCCTTCAATGATAACGTACCACATCTCATCATGCATAATAGAGAGATGTGTCTGCATTATGATCTTCGAATTGTCATATTCTTCTATAGAAAATATGGGTAGATTGTGATGTGAGAGGTCCATGTTTATACTAAAGAATGAGTTTAGAGAAGAAGCAAATGAAAATAATTTTCACAACAGAAATGGGTGGATCTGGGTAGGTGACAAGACAAGTTGGTTTTTAACCCAACTTGCTCTGATACCTCTATCTATTTTTCTTTTCAAACTTGTTTGAACTTTTTGGCATTCTATTCTATCACAGAATACAATACTGAATACAGTATAGTAAGCTGAGCGAGATTGCTCTTCAACTTACTATATCAGATTTTTGTATGCAACAAAAGTAAACTTAATACAGTTTCTTTTGAAAAATGTTTTCTCAAATATGATTTTTGCCAAACTTGAATGCAAAATGACAAGATTTAAGATGCAACATAGATATGGTAAGAACTGAAAAGAAACACATAGGGCTTATAGTGATTCGAAGGTGGTGTAACCCTTCTACATCCACTATACTCCTATTTCGAGGAGGAACTTCATTAAGTAAGATTGAATTACAAGACTCGTCCTATCAATCTATCACCCAAACAAGGTTTTCACCTACAAGGATTCAGCTTCCACACAGGTTGCTTGAATTCACAGGCTGACCCACACAAGATCCTACTAACTCACACAGAGTTATTATCTTAACTACTTAAGACAAACACTCAGCAAGGATCAAAATCCTATCAACTGAAGCACCACTAAAACAACTTAAGCACACAACACAAAGGTTAAAAATATATAAGTTTTTCTTCAAATGGTGCTTGAAGCAGCCTTGATAACTCTGGAGCTTGAAAACTCAAAGGCTTGACTAGATCACAAAGAGGTTGAGTGACTGAAAATTAGAGAGTAAGATGTTTAAGTACTTGCTCTTTTGAGAGTGAATTTTGAGTATCAGTATTTCAGTCATTTCTTCAGTCAACTCTTTCTCGATTTATAGATGTAAGAAATGTGTCCGTTAAAGATAGACACACTTTACTTGAATTTGAATGTCTCTGAAAATCTAGGAATGAATTCCTTGTCTTATTCTGTAGCTCATTTAATGTGACTGTTGTGTGCTTCAGGGTTGTTGCAATTTGTTGGTCCACGTGTCGGCGAGATACTAGTTCTTTATACAGTTCAATATCTTGTCTTTACTGGTTATATTTGACAAGATGTATTTTCGTATAATAATGATCTTCCTCGTACAACATTGTTGTGCATGACTGTTTCTTCCTACTTTAAGTTCTGGAATGTTGTGCCAACTTACTGCAAACTGAAACTGCAGTGAAACTTCTTGTTTGTCTCACTGTATTCCTGCTTGCTGCTTGCTATACCTGTTGCTTACTGTATGCAGTATCCGATAAGATTTTTCTGTTGTATCCGACTGCTATAAGAAACCTTTTTTTTACTGATTTCCGAGTTTCTCCATTTTTCAACTTAGATTTTTAAGACTCGATAACTAATCTAAGTTTCCACTTAAACAAGATGAAAAAATGGGGTACTCTAAATTCCTATTACCATATTGTTTTGTCTCATCAAAATCTAAACATAAATTTCCTAACAAAGCTCTTTACCCAATTTCTCTCCAAATGAAGTGAATGAGAATATGAAATTTTATGAACGTATGTTTTTTCAAAAATCAATAGACTCTTTTGACTGATAGTTCTTTTATTTCCGTGAAACTTCTGAAGGTGCAAGTTTAACTTTTCCATTATCATAACAAAAGGTGGGTGGCTCATACTCAAATCCCGTTGCTCTATAGTGAATGCAACTTGACTTTTTTTTTTAAGTTTATGTTCTTCTAACATTAAAATTCATAATAAGATAAATATATTAAAATACAATTCTCAATTTTAAATGAAAGATGTACTTTAATTCGAAGTTTAAAGAATATACCTTTAGAGTTACTTAGATTCCATTTTACTTGTAAATTACATGTTGCTTGTCTCTTTTCACGATTTTGCAAAACATGTTCTATATAGTTTTTTTTCTTAACATCATTACGATTTGCATATCTTCTATTTTGTCCAGCAAATTTTTTTGACACCATTTATATTTGGCGTCGGTTGTTTAAAAATTCAATCATTCAAAAGAGAATTAAATTTAAAATGAAAATGCAACCAAATAAAAGTAATACAATCATTCAAAAAAAAGAATTAAATACAAAATGAAAACACAACCTAATAAATGTAATACAATATAAATAGATAAATAAGCAAATACACGACATTGCACTTAAAAAAATAGGAGAATCATCTGGTATTGGAGTATAGGACAGTTAAAAACTTCTCCAAATCTCAAGGACAACAAAGTCAAATTAACACAAAATTATTGCTACAAAGAGAAACGTTTCGTGAAGCAAGTAATATGATTATAATCACACAGAAAAGATTAGAATTATTTTATAAAAGCCAAATTTAAAAGGGAGCATTAATTAGGGAAAAGTCATATTACTCTTCAATGCTAAGTCGGTCTGCATAGCCGACTCATAAGATGCCGCTAATCCTTTTTTTGTGTGAATTTTATCACACTATACATTCATACAAGTTAATATCACTTATTGGTTTTTAGCTAATTTTGGACAATATATTTGATCATAAAAGAAAAAAAACTATAAAAGAGAACAAAAGAATCCTACATACATGTTACCACAACTCACGATTTAAAACTCCAATCTTTACGATTTAAAACTTCAATCTTTAATTACTCATCTTAATCTACTCGTACTCTTGCCAAAGGTACTTACTCCAATTTTTAATTTCTTGTTAGCACACATATATTGTTATATCTAGTTGCATATATAATACAATCTTTAATTACCCGTTGTAATCCAATTAACTTCTAATTAAATTAGATATAGAGAGTTTTCTTCATTTAGAACTTTAATTAAATTATATGAAGACTAATTAAATTAGATATAGAGAGTTTTCTTTAATTAGGACTTTATCAAATTATATGAAGAATTGTGATTTGTATGGACTCTAAGAAAGGAATTATGATTTGTATGGACTCTAAAAAGGTTAAAATTGACATTATGAAAAAGAGACGAAACATCCATACTTATATAGTGTAAAAATAGATAGATATATATTTAATAGAAATTTTTAAATTCAAATATCAAATTCAATTTAAAATTTGATTGTGATGGACTGTAAAATTTTAAACCACCAAATTATTAAGTATGACTCATCAGGATCATCTAAGATTAGCTGATACCTTTTCTTATGTTGATACGTATCTTTATTAATTATCTTTTATTATTATTGTTAGTCTTTAATTTATGTTGAGTCTTTTAATTAGTCTAGATTAAATAAATTGCCCATGGGTCTTATAACTTGGGGCTTAAGTTAGGGTTTAAGTTTGAGTCTATTTAAGTATGAGTCTCATTAGAGTTAGGGTCATCCTTTGATCATTAGTGTTGGGCAACTTTGGTTGTGGCAGGGATTTATTCCCTGTGATCTCGTTTTGAAGATTTATCTATATATTTCCGTTAACCCTATCGTCTTCACTGTTTTGAAGATTTATCTATATATATTTCCATTAACCCTATCGTCTTCACTCTATCATATGCAGTTTGGAAATTCATATCTTGTAAATCTTTTGAAATTTTTGTATATCTTAAATGTATCTATTTATAGCACTGTAAAGCCCCAATGTAAAATCAATGTATCTTAATACATAAATCTTCCTCTCTATATGGTATCAAGTGGGGTTTGGATCCAATACCTACACACATAAACTCCATTAATCCTTGTTCTTCGATCACCATGTCAACTAGAACCAATTCCTTTGACACCACTGTAATCATCATCTCCAGATTAAGTTGTGCACAAGAACTATCCCTTCTTCGTGGGCACAATATCTTGGGCTTCTCTCCACTTCAAGGAACTCCATGATCTGATGTTCGAATCCCAAGAGAAGCACCTTCTTACCACTGCTAAGCTGCACAATCTGATGGAAATCGAAAATACTATGGACATCGATCTTATTCGAGCTTTACTCGTGGTTCACGCTCCTCTCAGAATCAGTAGCTTGTACATACAAGGGCTTCTCATAACCTCTACATTCACTCAGAATATGATTACACAAATAAGGTACACATTGATGATGGAACTGGACTCCCCATTACTCATACTGGTAATTCTATTTTACGGTTTCCATCTCACTCGTTTGTCTTACTGATGTGCTTTGTGTTACGTCTGCAATACAAATTTTGTTACATCTTGAATGATATTGAGCCATCTACACTCAATAGGCTCTTTCATATCCTCTTTGGCGATCTGTCATAGCAAAGAATTTACAGCTCTTCAACTTCATGGCATGTGGGATTTGGTTCCTCCTCCATCACGAGCTAGTGTCATCGGTTGTAAATAGGTTTTCCATATCAAACAAAAACTGGATGGGTTAATCAATTAGTACAAGACTCGTCTTGTTGTAAAAGTCTTCCATCAACATTCCGATATAGGTTTTCATGAGACATTTAGTCCTTTTATCAAGTCGGTTATCTTTCAAACTGACCTTTCCTTAACACTTCAATTCAACTGGTCTCTCCGACAACTCGATGTGGGTAATGTCTTCTTGCATGGCCAGTTAGATGTTCATGTCTAATGAGCCAATCACTGGGGTTCAAAGATACATCTTTTTCTTTGTATGTGTGTTTACTTCATAGCATACTTTATGGTCTTTGCCAAGCCCCACGAGGTTAGTTAAATGTCATGAACTCAGCTTTGGTTTCCTTTGGCTTTATGCAATCTCAAGTTGATACTCATTATTCACTTTGCATAAGGATTCTCTTCGGCTTTAAGTCCTTGTGTACATTGATGATATGGTTATCACGGGGTCTTTTGATGATCAGATTAAGATACCTACTCGACATCTCAAGGCTATATTTTTTATGAAGGATCTTGGTCATCTATCCTACTTTCTAGGTATTTAGGTTACCCGTTGCAAGGAAGGTTTGTTTCTATCTTAACTCAAGTACACAGTCGACTTATTGCTCCATCACAAAATAGATGGTGTGAAAGCTCTTTTCACACTCATGTCGTCAAGACTGTTTTGTCTCCAGTATAGTGGATCCCACTAAATATCAAAGTGCTATTGGAAGACTTCAATACTTAACTATCTGTCACGCCCCAAAATCTTTTCATAAAATATCAGAGTTTTTCCTTATGGGCGTGAAGAAAAAAAAGGAAAAGACGTGCATGAAATAAAATAGAAACCTTTGGTGAAAAAAAAACATATAATTTTTTTATATAAAAATCCCCGGCATCTAGCCGAAATAAAACATTTAAAACATAGCAGCGGAACATCATCAGGATCCATAAAGAAAATGAGAAGAGTTTATCTTTTACAAACGTGAATTATTAAAACAACGTTTCAACGTTAAGCTTTGAAAAGAAATCAAGAGGAGAAAGCTTGATATGGCACCATCCTCTCTACGCACATTGACTCTCGTAATTTTCTATAGTGTGAGTACAGATAAGGGGGTGAGTGCGTTGAATAAACTCGTGGAGATACTTTCCTTGTTCAAACAATTATTATGTAGTTACACAAATCAATCGTATATAAATGTTCGACAAATGAACACATCACATATAAGGCATAGCATGTAATCGTTTCCTTAACGGACGACCTAGCCATTTCTCATCCTATTCCCAGCTAGCGGTGTATTTACGGACCACCCTGTCCCTTCCTAGCGGTGTATTTACGGACCACCCTGTCCATTCCTAGCGGTGTATTTACGGACCACCCTGTCCATTCCTAGTGGTGTATTTACGGACCACCCTGTCCATTCCTAGTGGTGTATTTACGGACCACCCAGTCCATAACTATAGGTGTATTTATGGACCACCCAGTCCATATCTATCGGTGTATTTACGGACCACCCAGTCCATACCTATCGGTGTATTTACGGACCACCCTATCCATCTCTAACGGTGTGTTTACGGACCACCATGTCCATTCCCCAGATAACACAATACACTCACAATATACATAGTAAATAGGGTTCAACAATAAGATTCAACATTTCATATATCAATAGGGAAAACAGTAAACACATAGAGTTTAGAAGTTACCCCCACCTCGTTCGGTGGTTACCACGTGAGTAGCGAGTACCACAGATCTCATGTCTCAGAGCTCATGTCTCAAATCTCGCATCTAAATGTTCAATCCAATTGATAGCCTATATACGTTATGGTGTTCTTAGATCCTTAATAAAGTATAATTAAAGCTATAAACAATTCCGGAGAAAAGACAATCGTTAAAGGCGCGACGGATTGGAAGATCTAAAGATTGAGTTTGAAGAAACAAAGGTAAAATTCAGTCCAATAGGCTGATATGAAAGAGGGAGAGATTTGGGTCTCAACAAAAAAAGAATGAGCTCAATCAGAGTTGAAACGAGCTCGAACGGAGCGTTTTAAGATTGAGGGTATTTCCCGACGTCTGTCCTACTGCGCACAGTCATTCACTCTCGTGCACAACCGTGCCCACTGCGCACGATCGTGCGTGATCATCCAGTAGCTCCTCCCGGCGCACACGTGACCGTGCACGCCCATGCACGACTATGCACCTACAATTACAGCTTTTTACCGGCGACCTCCCATCGCCGGCCACCATCTCCATGACTCATCGACAACCCCGTTCCAATCTCCTCCATCTCCGGTTACTCCCAACGAACTCCGGTGTGAGAACAAACCCTTCCCAACCTCAAAACTCACACAAACATGCATATATATACATCACACACACATCCTAAAACACTTTGCCGGCGACCTCCAGTCACCGGCAACCCATCATCAAGACTCGTCGGCGCATCACCAACACCAACTATCACTTTTCCCATGGCGGCACCACCTGTGCCACCCCCAATAGAGATCACACACGCACACATACAGACGTACACACATATATGCATAACACATTCCCAACCCGTTATAGCTCCGACGCCACCCCCCACGGTGGCACCGTCTCTCCAACAACTTACCCTCACCTCCACGAGGACCTCCGGCAACAGCTCTAGCAAGAAGGTGGAAGAAAAAAAAAGAAAACCGAGGAGAGAGAAAAGTTGGCTAGGGTTAGGGTTTAGGGTTTAGGGTTTTGAGATAGTTTTTTACTATTTTCCAGCGAACGAGAAATCAGAATTGAAATCCGAGACCTGTTCTAAACTCATCTCGTCGAGACCTACATCGTGTGTGAAAATCGGCCGAAATCGACAACTTTGAAATTTTCCGGTGACTGACGGCGGTGGCACCACCGCGCCGGCAGCGGTGGTGCGCCGGAGGCCAAAACCAAAAAGTGAGAGAAGAGAGAAAGACTTACTTGTATACGTCGTTTTTGGCTCGTTCGAAGAAAGGGTGAAAAATGAATTGAAAGAGCCTCCTATTTATAGATTTCGAAAGTTACTATTCACCAAAATATCTCATTTTACTATTCACCGTAAATATCTTCTGATATTTTCGAAACCTCATGGTTTGCCCTTTCTATCACCGTTCGAGCTACGAGTCTCAGATTGACCCCTAGTTTGTTTCTATCTTCTTATTTTTCCATTACGCATCAATTGATATTAGAATATCCTATATCCCATGTCTAGGCAAATTATCCATCTCATACATGCATTAAACACTTATCTGAAACGCACGTAAATCAATTAAACAGATAAATCATACTCACATATATATTAAGTCATGTGTTAAATATTTAATTAATCAATTATGTTTGTTTTTGATCCGGGGCGCTACACTATCACTTGACCAGACATTGCATTTACGGTCAACAAGCTTGCTCAACATATGTCTTACCCCAATGCTTCATATTGGGTGGTCGTTAAACACCTCCATCGATACCTTAAAGGCTCCCTCCATCATGGCCTTCTTCTCCGTCGTGCTTCCTCATTGACCATTACCTCCTACTCAAACTCAAATTTTGGAGGTTCTTTATTTGATGGCAAATTAACATCTACTTAAATTATTTTTGTTTGTTACAATCTCATCTCTTGGTGCTTGAGGAAACAAATGGGGGTTGCACGTTACTCAACCAAGGTGGAGTACCGTGCTCTTGCTACCGATGCCTCTAAGATTTGTTGGTTGCTTCATCTATGTAGTGAGTTGCACATTCATTTTTCATTTGACGTCTAAATTCTTTTGTGATAACATGGACGCTACACGTCTGGTGTTGAATCCAGTACAACATTCAAGAATGAAGAATATTGCCCTCTTTTATGTAATACCCTGAATTAGAATTAAGATATGATTTGAATATTTCATATAATCAAGTGATTTGGGTTAATAGAATTATATTTTATTCAATTGAGATTTAGTTAGAAAGCTCGATATTATTTTAACAATGGGGTTTATCATTAAATATTTTTGTAATGACTAAAAAAATCAATTAATAATTTTTCAGACATAAAAAATAATAAATCAGATACAGTTAGAATCTTTTCGGATATAACTAAGAGGTGTCAATACCTAAATTAACAAAATTACTCATCACATGGAAGGACACATGTCTTCAAGGTTGGACACATCATATTCCAACAAACAGTTTTAAATTATTTTCCTAAAAATATAAAAAGATGTATAATGAATAAAAAACTGCATTTCATATGTGATTTTAAGTAATTTGTGTGTTTATTTTAAATTCTAAACAATCTTCATCACCTTCCTATTATTTTTAGCAGTCGTGGGCCGGTGATCACCGTAAAATCTCAAACTTCTTTCAAATTTTACCAAACTTTGCAAAGTAAACTTTTTATCACCCATTATCACGTTCCCTAAATAAGTGTCAGATAAACTACACTCTAAACACTTCAGAAAATAGAAAACCCAATGCCCTCTTTACCGGAATCCAACATCGTTGGTCACCAAGCTCCCAAAATCAATTTTCACTTATTTCTCAACCAAATGTTATCATTGGAGGGTTCGAGTTAATTCCAAATTGGTGCAAAAATAGAAAAAAACAAATACCCAATATCCCCAATATACCAAACGACGTTGTCTATACAAGAATAGGCAGAATAAATCAAGAGGTTCAGCCATCCATTACCTGGGGTCCGAATGGAGCGCGATCGACCTGAATTGAATGGGTAATTTCCGTTATGGAAGAAGAGCGAGGATTCCACGTTAGTATGAGGGGACCATGTGTCAGACTCCTTCACGATGTAAGCAAATTGTGCCAGAAGACAGAGAAAACGGTTAGTGTAGAGTGTGAAGAAAATGATGGAAAGAGAAGAGAAAGACTAAGCAAAAACAAGTAATTCTTCTTCTCTGAATATTCTTTCCTTCTTCCTCCTGAATTCTTTCTGATATTTCTCTCCCATTTCTACAGGTAGCTAGCATCCATAGAGTGTATTTCCATTTATCCAATTTTCCCTAAGAGATATTCTCCTCATTCCATTAGTTGTTAATTTCATTCACCAATTTTATTCATTTTCCCTTAAAATCTTATATCAATATAATACATATTGTTGGCTAAGTTTTTCTACTATTTTATTCATTATAAACAATTACTATTTTGGTGGGACATAATATTTGGTATCCAGAGCAGTTGTTCCTCAGAGCGCTGATAGGAAAAAATGGCAGATGGAACAAAGATGAAGGAGACACAGAGATTAGAGACACTAATCAATGATAAGAAAGGCCATAGAGCTATTATGCAAGATCAACTACAGATTCTCAGTGAAACACAAGATCAGATGCAGAATGCCATGATTTCCTTACAAGTATCTCAAGAAGGAGTCAATTCTACAATAAGAAGGCACTAGTTCTGCAGATGCAAGAAATCTCAAATCAACTACAAGCTCTTAGCAAGGGAAATCAAGTTAATGATGGTATTTTACCATCACATACGAGAAGCCAAAACAGTCACGGTAGAAGTGTGTTACAAGGGTCTGGTTCTGCTCAAGGGATGGGAGGTCCTAACTATCCAAATGGTAGGGAGAGCAACAATACTTATACACTTGTTCAGAAAATTGAGTTTCCAAAATTTGATGAAACAAAACCCAGGGTATGATTGAGGAAATGCAACAGATATTTCCATAATATTACAATTATTACTGAAGATTGTAAGGTGAGGAAATGCAACAGATATTTCCATAATATTACAATTATTACTGAAGATTGTAAGGTGCTCTATACTACTATGCACCTAGAAGGAAAAGTTGAGTTATGGTACCATGGTTATGTTGAGAAAAGAGGGGAAATTAACTGGAAACAATTTGCTGAGGCTATTCTCAACAAATTTGATTATATAGATCCTGAATTGGTTGTTGGTGAGTTCCATAATCTGAAACAAACAGAGACTGTGGCTGAATTGGTAGAAAAATTTGAGGAGCTGAAATCATACCTTCAGCTCTATAGGAAGGAATTATCTGAGCAATATTTCATCTCTAGTTTTATAAACAAACTCAGGGATGATATCAAAGGGTCCATCCTTATTGTCAAACCAAAGAGCTTTGAAGAAGCAGTATCTATGGCTAGGAAATAGGAGTTCACAGCTAATGCCATTATTAAGAGATATAAGCAAACCCTGAAGACCAATTTCAATCAGATTCCAGGGAAATCTAGACTCCTTCACGACGTGCATAAGTTGTGCCAAAAGATAAAGAAAACGGTTAGTGCAGAGTGTGAAGAAAATGATGGAAAGAGAAGAGGAAGACTAAGCAAAAACAAGTAATTTTTCTTCTTCTCTTCACTAAATATTCTTTCCTTCTTCCTCCTGAATTCTTTCTGATATTTCTCTCCCATTTCTACAGGTAGCTAGCATTCGTAGAGTGTGTTTCTATTTATCCAGTTTTCCCTAAGAGATATTCTCCTCATTACATTAGTTGTTAATTTCCTTCACCAATTTTAGTCAGTTTTCCTTAAAATCTTATATCAATATAATACATATTGTTGGCTGAGTTTTTCTACTGTATTATTCATTATAAATAATTACTATTTTGGTGGGACATAACACCAAAATGCAAGAAATTTGTACCAAAATGACTTTCTACTCAAGCCCAAATATTTTTCCTTATCAATTTACAGAAACTTGTTCATTTCCATGCCAAAATCGATCGAAATTCGATTGCTTTTTACAAAGAAAACTCTTTTTCCCGATTTCTTGTTCTAGCTCACAATTTCGTGAATTAATTGATGGGTTTTAAACCTAATGATATCAGTTTTCATAACCTATTTTCATTTGTGAATTTTATGCATGTTAAAGCCTTCAATTTTGTATTCTACTTTTCGAATTTACGATTTTGAAGGAGAGATGTGTTGTCAACTGATTTCAACCAATTAATGGTTGAAATCGAACGGACATGACTCCAATGTAGGTTGGTAGCTCCCAAGCTCCAACCAATGACCACCTTGTTGGAATTGAGGATTTTGTTCTCTCAGGGTTTGATTTTGAAGAGTTGGGTTCCAATTTTGAAAATTTGATTTTCTTAGGGGTTTTACTTGTAAATTTTTGAAACATACATAATTTACCCATTTTCCCTTACACTCTTTAAAGTTTGTAGTTTGTCGCAAATATTTAAACAACTATTTTATTCATTTATTTCCTTATTTTAAAGTCATAAAAATAATATTGTCTTATGATTAATTTGATATTATACACATGCATATGTATATATATTAATTTGAACTCTTTTATATAATTTCAAAATATTAGATACAGTTATATTTCACATAAGGAAGGATTTTAATTATTTATATTATGAAATATTTTACAATAATTCACATATTGAATTTCAATTATGGATATTTTATGAATTTTTTTGAAATAATTTAGAGAAAGCTAAATTTGGTAATACCTTTAAGAAAATAAATCATAATTAATAATATGTTAAGTAGTACACTAAAATAAAACACTTGCTTTTGTAGGAGAAGACAAACCTTCGAGCGAGGAGTTACTGCAACCTTAAGAACTCTTTTAAACTTTCCTCCTATTCAAGGTGGGATAATTTATTTTTACGTGCTTAAGTCAAATTACATACTTATGTGTGTTTATTTATCATTTAAGTTTATGCTATGTCATGAATTCTTGGGTGAAATACTCATGTAAAGTTACATGAAATTTTATGAATTTCTATGATTTATGAATATATATAATAATGTAATATGTTTGTTATCTCACTGAGTGTTTTATTGAAAACACATGTTTGCTTTAAAATATTACTTTTCAGATGTTGCTTTTGGAGGTAATGAGTCGAAGTCGGAATAATGAGAATTAACAATTTGCAACGATTTGTGTAGTTTTGTTAACCTTGGGAGAAATGGTTTTGTTGTTTTGGGGAAAAACTCAAAGACTTGTTTTGTGCTACTTAATTCATTTTGCAGTCAAATATCAACTTCTGCTCTTGTATTTAATATTTTTCCACTACAACAAATGTTTTGTCGTTTAAGTATATTTCCTTGTTATCTGATAAGATTTATTTTGATTATTTATTTAAAAAAATGGCGAGTTTTGCACTATCTTCTTTTTTTTTATATATGGAATGTTAGTGACATCCTGACTTGAAAATAGTTTTTGTTTTCAAGTTGGGACCTTACAATCTACATTTTGTTCGTGACCTAGCATCTAAAGGTTGTTTGGTTGTTTTATATGTCAACACTTTAGATCAGTTAACCGATCTTCTTACCAAATCTCTTGCTCGACTACGTTTTCAAGAATTGCGCTCTAAAATCTATGCTGCTAATGGAATGTCGATTTTGCAAGGGCGTACTAACGATGACTCATTAGGATCATCCAAGATTAGATGATACCTTTTCTTAAGGAGTTAATTGACTAACTATCTTTGGAAATTCATATCTTTTATATCTTTTACAAATTTTGTGTATCTCAAAATGTATCTATTTATACTGTAAAGCCCCAATGTAAAAGCAATTTATCTTAATACAAAAATCTTCTTCTCTATACAAATAATTATATCAGGAGTTGATTTCTTGTAAAACCGTCTCATATGCGATGAGATGCAACTATCTTTTACAGATATAAGTATGCGTTTTTCAATTATAAGTATGTATTTTATAAGTATATAATTTTTTACAGTATAAGCATGAGAGTTATTCAAGTATATCTTTAATAGTTATAAGTAAATATTTTTCTGCTATAAGTGCAACTGTCGCACGATGCAACGGTTGCACATGAGTTTTTATGTTATATCAGAGCTAGTTAATTCAATATCACTACAAATAATTACACACATATTCAAATTTTCAAAAATAATAACACAATACATATATATATATAATAAGAAATTTTAAATTAAGATACCAAATTGAATTCCAATATCACAAAATCGATGAAAATAATTAGTTACTTTTTTTCAAAATTGTAATTATATCAAAATTATTGTGATGAAAATAAAAAGGATGTAAGAGGTAAATAGGTGGAACAAAAAATACTATTTTGAGGATTATCCTTGTATTATATGTAGACAGATGGATATATATTAGATTATGATTATAGAGATTTAGATATATTCACGTTTCATTATAAATTTAAGGGTTAATTTCAATTTTGGTCTTGTATATAAGACATTTTCCATTTTTTGACAATTAAATATTTGTTTTCCAATTTTGATCCTTTATGTTTTGATTTTTTTCAATTTCAGTCCTTTTTTATCAAAATTTTCAAAATTGCTGATGTGGCTATTGGAATTTGGATGTCCCGTCAAATTTTCCAACGACCACGTTTGCATTTTCAATGGCCACATCAACTTTAAAAATTCCGACAAAAAAAGATTGAAAATAAAAAAAAATTAAAGCATAAAAGACCAAAATTGAAAAACGAATACTTGGTTATCAAAAAATAAAAAATGTCTTACATAGAGGATCAAAATTGAAATTATTCCTAAATTTAATTATAATGTATTAATTGTTTAACACTACTTGATAGATAATTATAAAATCACAAAAGATACTTGATAGATATATATAGTAAACTAAACATTAAACATACTACAGGTATTTTTAAAATAGATCTAACAGATAAGTCTTGTATATTAAATTGTATTTTTAATAGCAATTGTTTTAATTAATAAAATAATATTTATTTGATCAACAATTTAAACTACTGATATATTTAAGTTGAACTCTTACTAACATATGATTTTGTTAAGTTGAACACTTACTAATGTTGAACATGAATTGTTTTAAATAAGTGGATTTCGAAAAAAAACATACAAAATAAATTAATTCAAACATGGAAAGGAAGAAACATATAACTCAAAATAACTAATATAAAAAATATAAAAAAAGCATAGAATTAGAACATCAAAAGACACATCTTCCTTCAAAATCAAAATTCAAAATTTATCAACAAGTATATCTGTGTATGTAAGTAGGTGTAGCTTTGATTTTTTACAAATATTTATATGCACCAGGTGCACAGGTCGGGAATTGTGCAACTAGGCAGATCTGATCCGGCGATGCATTTCACACATTCCATGCACACCATATGCCCACACGCGCGTCCAGTTTCGCGCTCAAATTCTAGCTCGCACGTCTGACCTTTCTGTTACGTTTGTCTAACATTTAAATTATTTTTGCATAATCTTTATGTTATGTTCGCATAACATTTATGTTCTATTCGCATAACCTTTTATGTTATTTACACTGAAAAAAGTCTAAGTAATGTCACTTAAAAGTTATGAAATCTGTACATAAAGGTTATACGCGTATAACATAAAAGTTACATAACTTTTATGATATTTATACTGAAAAAAGTCTGATTAATATCACTTAAAGGTTATAAAATCTGTACATAAAGGTTATACTCGTATAACGTAAAAGTTACATAACTTTTATGTCATTTATACTGAAAAGAGTCTAAGTAATATCACTTAAAGGTTATAATATATGTACATAAAAGTTATACTAATATAACATGTCAAGCCCATATTTCTAATATAGCTAGACATGTAATAAATTTTCATATTAAAACATCTGTAGGTGAGTGTGTGACCTTTTTTTTTCTTTTAAAACATAAATAACTTTTCTTGCACATGAAAACCCGATAAGGCTATAACACGTTTCATAGCGTGTACCATAAAGTCAAGCCACACTCACTTCTATATCTTAAATATTGATATACATCAGAGGATCAAATAGAAGAAGTCCAAGTACTTTATCAAAATCTTGTTTAAAGCAAAATAAGCCCATAGCATAGCCCCACAGGTCGTCATCCATGTACACCATCTCCAAACCCGTAGGAACTCAACAACACGATCCGTAAGTCTATAAGCTTATAAATAGCAGACTCACCTACAATACATGAACTATATGAGCTAAAAAGCTCAGTAAGCAGAAATTATGCACATAACATGAATAATATGAAATGATGTCAATGATGCATGCTAATGAATGAAAACATTTATATTATGACCATTTTCCTTCATTAGGTCTTTGATCACCATCTACTAGGCACCGGATGGAGCTCAATATAATATCATTCATCATAGTCATATCCATGTCTCACATGTCACCGACTAAGCATATAGTATTGGTAGCCATATCCATGTCTCACATGCCACTGGTTGAACAAATCAAGTCATATACATATCTCACATGCCACCGGCTACCCATATAATATATCGTAAGCTTGATTACATGTCTCGGTGCACTAGTAGTGGTCAATAAAATATTTTTCATCTTGAAATCATGTCTTGCATGTAGAATGCAATAACTTTCATCATTTACGTATACATGTGTTAATTCATACGAGTTAATTAATCAAGTATATAAATTAATTCAAGGCACAACTAATTAATCATTTTCTTGCAACAGTGAACCTAAATTAATTAAGTTGCATTTCTCAAATTATAAAATCATTAGATTAAAGAGTAGATCCTTGAATTATATAAATACACATCTTAATAATTATCATGTAATTTAACTTTTATCAATTAGAATAAGGAATATTCATTTAATATTGGTATGTAATGAACCTTATAAATAAACATAATCTTAAGTACAATTTGAATTCCATTAGTATATGAAACGTAAATGTGTACGTAATATGTAAAAACTAAGACTATAATAATCATAAACCCCATTTTTTTTCTTTATCCACATGATTAACACTTAGTAAACAGTGATAAAGATTAATAAATAAATTATTATTATTATTATTAAATTTAATAACCCTTAATTCATTCATCGTCTTATATACAACAACTAATTACCCTAACTCAATTGAATATATATATATATATATATTAACTTAGCATGTGTTTATCATTCTGATTAGCCATATTCATTAACAAATTATATATTATATTAATTAATGAACTTACAATTCTCGAATAGTTCATTTCATCTCTACTATTAATCAAGATTTTAATATTTAATTATATATGTATGCATAACCATATTTGTCACGCCCCGAAACTTAACCATAGATTATTATAAAAGATTAATAAATTAGGAAAAATATTTTTAAAATTATCAGAGTATCTCCGACAGGCGTGCAGGAAAGAAGAAAAGAAAAGGGGAAAACGAAGATGATATATATATAAAACTATAAAAGTTACAGACTTTTAGCAGCGGACTGCAAGAACACATGTTTAAACAAAAGAGAAACGTAAGAGTATGTTGTTCCAAAACAGTTTAACAAAACATCATTACAAAATATCTTTAATAGACAGGGCACATCTCTCCCTTCAACTCCTCCCATTAAAGTCATCACCTGTATCGAACACATAAATGGGGTGAGTGCATATAAATACACCCCGTGGAGATAAAATCGTATAATTAAGTTCATAAATTAATTAACAAATAAGTTAAACAATCACAAATCAAAAACAACAGTTAACTACAACACACACATGAATACACAACAGGCAATTCGGTACATTAACGGACGACCCAGTCCAGAGATGCGGGTACAGCCCGTCTCATTCTCTCAATATAGGATTTTATCCCATCGGTACCTTTATGGACGACCCAATCCTTACATTATACCGGTACCTTAAGGGACGACTCAGTCCATTCGTAACATATTAAAATTACCCAACAAGCTCATATGATCACAGCAATTAACCACGACATATACTTCACAAGGCATTTCATCTGAAGGTCATATTATCATCATGCGTTCGTATAACATAACAAATATGATTCATTTCACAGCACGTAGACAAAGCACATATAATGGACATGTATAACAATTAAAAGCATGTTGATATCATCAATCACATTTCATGCTCATAATATCAAATCGCATATCATATAACGTTCATCATCATATCATAATTTATCGAAAACCCTAGCATGCGACTATACAGGATAAACTTAAAGTTAAACGTTAATTCAGAAATTACCCCCACCTCAGCCTGGGCGGTGCGATTATCACGTTCTTATCCTTTTAGTTTTGAGATGGATTCGAAGCGTTTGGGCCTACAAACACACAACGTAAATTATTAGGTTATATACTTATTAATTAAGCGTTTATAATTCAATGCTCGGAAGAAACAATGAATTGAAAACAGAACAGAACTCGACCCGACTAGGTCTAGAAATATAGAGGATTCAAAAAGGAAGCTTTAGAGACGGGAACGGATTAAAACGGATAAAAAACGAAGCTAAACGAAGCATTTTAGGGTTTGGAGGGTTTGAGGGGTAAAACCGTAATTACAGATAAAGTTTGGGGTCGAAAGGAAGTTTCTGGAATCTGGAAGGGGTCGAAATGCAATATATAAAAGTCTTGGGGAGGAAAGTCAAAGTCTTGAGAAGTTTTGGGGCAAGAAAACAAAGAGTTGGAAACCTCTGGGGGTGAAAATATAATTCCCCAAAAGCTTTAGGACCAAACTGCACTTAACAAAAGTTTGGTGGACCAAAA
The DNA here is from genome assembly GCA_954870855.1 of Scutellaria minor. NCBI lineage: Eukaryota > Viridiplantae > Streptophyta > Magnoliopsida > Lamiales > Lamiaceae > Scutellaria > Scutellaria minor. The sequence continues at coordinate 15,816,485 of OX940729.1, read as the reverse complement.
TGAGATTAAGCACAAAACTAAAGAATTGCAAAAAGGTCCCTGGAATAAGTCAAATTCCCAAATTCCTCCCCACCCCCAAACCACCACTGCCCGTCGCCACCACCGCCATTGCAAGCCACCGCCGGCGACACCGTGTCGCCGGCCACCCTCCCGGACCACCACCACACGCCGGCGCACCGAGCGCCGGCCTCCTCCAGTCACGGCGGCGTCGGAAACGCCGCCCCAAACACCACCATCCATCACAGCCACTGCATGCATATATATATACACCTTTCCGGCGGCCACTGCCGCCGGCTCTACCTTCATCCATCGCCGGCGCTCCTTGCGCCGGCTATACACGCACACGGCGGCGCTGTATGCGCCGCCCCCAGCTTCTGACCGGAGTGAGATGAGAGAGATAGCAGGAGAGAGGGAGAGAAGATCGAAGAGAGAGAAAGAGAGGAGAGGAGAGAGAAATTCCATTTTGCAGAAACTTTGACCGGCCACCACCGGAGATTGGCCGGTCCGATCAACGATCCGAGCCCAGAATTGAGACGGGCTCGGCGAGAACTTCAAATTAGACTCAAGATTCGTCCCGATCGGTGACCGGATGGCCGAGAACGAAGAGAGAGAAAGTAGAGGGTTTTTAGAGAGAGAAACCGAATCTTCTCCGGCGATTTGCCGGCGAACGCGGCGGCGGATGACAATTCCGAGCCCGGGGTTGGAACGGGCTCGGCGAGTGCTTCAAGATGGTGTAGGTTACGATACATTTCGGTTCGATGAAAATTCCGGCCACGGTGGTCGCCGGTGGCGGAGACGGCGGCGCTCCGGCCGGCCGCCGGAGAAGAAGAGAGAAGGAGGAGAGTTATAACATATTCTTACCTTGGGTTAAATTTTAGGATATGAGTTTTACTTAGGATTATACACATAATACACCTTAGGTTAATTAAGTCATTAATCATAATATAATCTTAAACTTTATATTAAACTTTCTTATGATATTAATTAATTTGGGATATCAAACGAACTCCGATTTGATCCATTCTTTTTACATTTTGTTCGATTTTTCGTTCTCGTTCATCTCGTCCCACTTATGAATTATTTTATCGACTTTGTATTTTTACGAAATACATCTCTCAAACGTTAAACTTAATTAAAGCATACTTATAATTAAATTTTCTGAAACGCACGCAAAATAAATCAAATAATTAGGGGTTTAGATATTTAATTATCAAATTATGCATCGGTAAATCCTAGTTGTCACAATATTGAATTTAGAATTTGTAAAATCTTGGTGACCAAATAAATTATCATAACTTCTTTTAATAAATCATGTATATATATATATATGCATCCTGTTATTAAACTTTCTTTTAGAAAATATATATATATATAAAACTAATGAAAACTTAATCCACTAATTAATTTATAAACAACTGTGGCATCCTCTTAATTCAATAAAACCATTTAAAACTATCCACAAAGTAATACGATGTTGACTTTGATTGACTGAAATGAATTAATACTATAAAAAACTAAGAAGTAGTACCTGTTATCGCTCTTGCCTCTTTCCTCTTTCTACATTCTTTTCTTTTAATTTTCTTGTTATCTTTTTTTTTCTCATTTTATTACATGTAGTATCAGTCATTGTTTAGAAAATGTACACACATCCAATTACCTTTAACTCTAAGTATGAGTCATCATCTTATATTTATCTCATTATTAATTTATCATATTTTCTTTATTAGTACGGTACTATATATGGTTCTCACTTTAGTTACATACATAAATATATACATCTTTTGCCCTTACATGCACATATTAGAACTTACATTTTCATAAATATATAATTTCCCTCTTAAAAATATTATTTCCAATAAACGAACGTTAGATATAAAAAAATATTTAGATCTAGTTTTTTTCATACCTAATGTATTCTTTAGTACATAAGTTAGGACTTTCAATTATTAATAATAACAAACAAACCCAAGATTTAGCAAGTTCATATAAATAATAAATAAAATGAACACATTACAATGATATCCATATAAACTCTAATATCACATAAACAACATGTAATAATTCATAAAATGCATGAATGCATGAACTATATTAGTCAATGCGTCATGACGGGCTCGGGTCTCACATCCCCCCCTCATTATAAAAATTTAATCCTCGAAATTTAATCTACCTGAAAATTTCTAGATATTTAGACTGCACATCGTCCTCTCTTTCCCAAGTGGCTTCTTCTATTAAACGGTTTCTCTATAATACTTTGACCAATGAGATTTTCTTATTTCTGAGTTCTTTTTCCTCTTGTAGCAAAATTTTCATGGGTCTTCATAACTCAAATTTGTCTTTATTTCAGCTGGTTCACTTTTCATAACATGAGATGGGTTCGCCATATATTTTCTTAGCATTGAGACGTGAAATACATTATGGATTTGAAACATTGGTGTTGGCAAGTCAAGTTTATAGGCAACTTCACCAATTTTCTCTATGATAGAAAATGGGTCAATGTCCTCGGACTAAACTTCTCTTTCTTACCAAATCGCATTATTCCTTTCATTGGAGCAACTTTCAAGAACACTTATCACCCAATGAAAATTTCAATGCTCTTCTTCTTTTATCTGCATAACTTTTATGTCGACTTTGAGCAGTTTTCATCATTTCCTGAATTTGTTCTACCATTTCTGTCATCTCTCGGATCATGTCGGGGCCTAAAAGGTTTCTTTCACCAACCTCATCCCAATGCACTGGAGATCGAAATTTTCTTCCATATAGTGCTTCATAAGAAGCCATTCCGATTGTGGACTGAAAACTATTGTTGTATGAGAATTCAATCAAAGGCAAATATTTACTCCACTGAGCCTGAAAATCAAACACACAAGCTCGAAGTATATCCTCTAAAGTTTGTATTGTTCTTTCTGATTGTCCATCAAATTGTGGATAATATCTCGTACTGAAGGATAACTGAGTTCCCAATGCTTTATGTAAGCTCTTTCAAAACATGGATAAAAATTTCGAGTCTCTATCAGAAATAATAGATAGTGACACACCATGAAGTCTGACAATATCCTATATGTATATTTGAGCGTATCTATCCATAGAAAAAGTAGAGCAAATAGAAAAAAAGTGAGCAAATTTAGTCAATCGGTCCACAATAACCCAGATTGTTTCATGACCTTTAACTGTTTTTGGCAATCTTGTTACAAAATTCATAGTAATTCTCTCCCACTTCCATTTTGGAATAAATAAGGGATGCAAAGTTCCTGCTGGTCTTTGATGTTCTTTTTTTATCTATTGACAAGTATATCGCCTAGGACAAAATGACGCATAATTGGTTAATTAAATAATTAAACCATTAATTGTTTGATTTAATTATGTGCGTTTCAGAAAAATGATAAAATGCATGATTAATTAATTGGTTGTATAATTAAATGAAGAAGCATAGGTTATATTTTATCAAAAGGTTCGTAATCGAAAATCGAAAAGATAGAAACAAAAATGAAGCCAATCGGATACCCGTAGCTCAAAACATGAAGAATACTAAGAGTCAAAAAAGAGATATTTTCGATCAAAAAGTAAAAATCAAGATATTTTGTAAAAAGTTGAGATATTTTAAAAAAGTAAAGATATTTTAAAAATGTGTATATATAATACGAAACTAATCGTAAAAAGTAATAACTCAAACGAAAAGTCGAAAAGTAAGATATTTTTCTTCTCTCTCTTCTCTTTCTTTTGATTTTTCCGGCAGCCACCGCGCCACCACCGGCGCCGGTGCCGGCACCAGAATCTTTTTCTCGGCTTCGGCCGATTTTCATACAGCTTATAGGTTTTGCCGAGCCCGTTCCAGATCCGGGCTCAATTTTGCATTCCAACATCTCGTTCGCCGGGAAATGGCCAGTCAAACTCCAGTAAATCCTCTTTTTCTCTCTCTCTCCCTCGCTGGAAACCTGGCTGGAGCTCTCCCCTCGGTCGCTGTGTGGGTGTGTGTCGTGTTGGGCGGCGGCACCGGGCTGTTGTACAGTGTGTGTGTGTTGTATGTGCGTGTGTGTGGCTGTGTGGTGGGTGGTGTTGTGCTACGCTGCCGTGCTCGCTGGTGGCCGGCGTGCGGTGTCGCGTCGGGGGTCAGGGTGGTGGCCGATGACGGGTGGTTGCCGGCCAAGGTTGGGTTTTATTGTGGTGTGTGGTGGAGCAAACGCTGGGCACGCATCAGGGCCGCTGGGCGAGCGTGGAGGTGCGGTGTACGCGTCAGGTGGTGTGCATGCGCTCGTTTTCAGGCACCGGGTGATGTGTGTGCGTGCGCGCGAGTGACGGGGGCGCACGGTGTGCACGCTGGGCACATCGAGGGGCGCCGGGCGCACTATGTGCGCATCGACGAGCGTGTTTGTGTGCGTCAGTCTATGTCGTGTGTGTGCGTGGTGTCGTCGGTGATGTGAAGTTATTGGTCGGGAGTCGGGGGTACCGGTCAAAGTCAACCCTTTTCTGATAATTACAAAAATGCTCATACATCTTTAAACGCTCCGTTTGAGCTCATTTTTCCTCCGATTAAGCCCATTTTTCTTTCATTCAAACTTTAATCTTTCCCTTTTCAACCTATGATCACATGTTTAACCTTCTACACTCGTTTCTTCATCCTTATTTTCTAAAGCTTTTATTTTGTTTTGTTTCATCTCGTTTTTCTATCGTTTTTTCTTCGAGAGAGTTTATATAATTAATGTATATGTAATTAATGTAATATGGATCTAAGAAACCTCTTTACATGTGTAGGCTCTCAATCAGAACAAACGCCTTAAAACTTGATACTTTGACTTACACGAGGTTTACCACCGAACAAGGTGGGGGTAACTTCTAATCTCTATATGTTTATTGTTTTCTGTATTTGATATATGAATTGTTGAATCCTATGTGCCGTGATTATATGTTGTGAATAATGTGTTCATTCTATTATACTGTGAAAGGACTAAGGTCCACATTCATATCACGGAGGGACTAATGGTCCGTAAAAACTATCACGGATGGATTGGTGGTCCGTAAAATGCACCAACTTATTTATACCGTTTTGTAGGACAAGACGGTTTTCACCCGCACCTATTGGAATTTAAGTATTATGCATTCTACGTGTTGTGTCTAATTGTCGAACTCATATTATGTTTGATTTGTTTAACTGCTTAATACATGTTAAAAATACAGAGAGTTTACCCATGAGTGTATTCAACGCACTCACCCCCATCTATAATCACATTACAGAAGATGACGAGAATCAAGATGTATAGAGAGGATAGTGTCGTATCAAGATTTCTCTTTTTACTTTATTTCACGTTTTGTAAAATTATATCATATTTTTCTTTTGATGGATCCTGTATGAGTATATTTCTGTTGCTCAAGGTTTCAAACTCTTTGTTTCAGCTGTTGCCGATATTTCATATATGTAAATCTTTCTATCATCTTCTACCTTCTTCAGTTTTAAACTGTATGTCTCTTTCCCCTTTCTTCTTGCACGCCCACAAGAAAACGTACTCTGATATTTTTAACTATAAAAACAGGATGTGATAGTATGGTATCAAAGCAACGTTCTACCATTTTTGAACTTTGCTTAAACTCATTTTTCTTTTTAAAAAGTGTTTTAAAACATAAAAATCTTTTCAAAAAGAAAAGAATAAGCACCAGTCTCTATACGCTTCTCTCCCTAATCACAGAACTTAATAAAAAAAATGTTATCTGTATCATGTCTTCTTGTTTATCTGATTTAAATTTTAAGCTTAAGGGAATATTGTAGAAGTGGTTTCATTACGAAACTTACATAAAGTTTGTACATGACAGATGGCTAGGGTTAGATATACCGCTAGAAAAAGGGTACAGCAGCTAGAGACACGAGAGATGAGGCTTAGACATCATTTTAACGATAGTCGAGTGACGGGGGACATGTTTGTAGGTGAGCATGTCTCTAGACTGTATCACTGTTGGAGTGAGCTTGGGGGTATATGGGGTATCATTATTAGTGTTTAGGCTTGCCTACATCTAATAGAGACCCTGCCCAACGAGTGGGCACTTAGAGCACGCCTCGTTTATAGGGACGAGATAGTGTATTCGATATAAGATGGTACTCCTATTATCGACTTTGGGAGAGTTGCTAAACACTTCCTAGATCTGTGGGGCCGTCATGGCCTTCCGACTACCCCGGAGCAAGGACCTTATGATCTGTCTAGTGACAGCTCAGAGACTGAGGATGATGATTCCGATGAGAAGGATCTTGAGGAGGATCCCAAGGAGGATGACCTTAAGGAGGGTGATCCAAGAGACTTGGCACCAGGATTACAGGGGCCCCCATCACCTCCGGTTGCGGCCGTCTAGATATTAGGATAATGGACATATATTTTATGTAGATAGTTTACGGATGATGAACTTTTATATTATATACATATGTGGTGGCTTTTATCATGTAGTTAGTGTATATAATCCTTTTGTATGATGTATGAGCTGCCCATTTTTGCTTGTATATATATATTACCAGGTTGCTTTTTGCTGCAATGGAATCCACGTTTACTTCTTTTCTCACGTTTCGTGCTTATTTTCTTTACCTATAGTGTTGTTGTAGCACCTGATAGATGGAACTTTATATATATATATATATATATCGTAACAGAAATATATCTTGAGGCCGACCACGAAAAGACCAGCCGCCAATGGGAAACCCACTAGAACATGATCCGGATGCTATGATGACAGAGTTAGTGACCGTCCTTAAAGGATTGGTTCAATATTTCAAGGTCACACACGCTGCACCACCACCAGTGAGGAACGACGCAAACTAAATCTTTGAACAATTCAGGCGTTTCAATCCGCTGATGTTGAACGAAATAAGCGAACCAACTAATGTTGAGGAGTGTCTAAGGTCACTTGATCATTTATTTAGACACCTAACCTGCACAAAAGAATAAAAGATTTCATGTACGGTTTTTCAACTCATCGAAGAGGCCAGTCACTAGTGGGATTCTTATGAGAGGACCTTGTTACCGGACCAGAGGGAGGATATGACATGGAAAACCTTTAAGGAAGTGATCACATAACACTTCATACCACAATCATATCGTGACCGAAAGAAAATGGAGTTCTTACATCTCCATCAAGAAGTCACGTCGGTGGGGGAGTATGAGTGGAGGTTTAATCAATTGAGTAGATATGCGATTCACTTGGTTGACACCAACGTCCAGTAGGCCCGATGTTTTGAGAGGGGTCTTCACCCGGAAATCAGCTCAATTCTGGCAGGTCAAGGAACCATGCCCTATGCCAACGTCGTAGAGAGAGTCCAAGAGATTTCCTCTCATCTATGCTTGGACGTTTTACCATCCAAGAAGGTTATTATGATGCCTGGAAAAAGAAAGTGAATGGGTCCGAGCCAGAGTTTTAATCAAAACAAATTTCCAAGGGCTAACAATGTTCTACTTCTCCCCATTCCCAGGCCTAGAAACCCATGTACCAGATGTGGAAATATTCATGTGGGACCATGTCAGCAAGGAACTAAGAACTGCTACCGGTGTGGAGAACCAAGACATATGCAATTAACTGTCAGAAGTTAAGAAATCCAGCAGCTACAACACCGAGGTTGAGGCCAGGAATAGATAGGGCTCGAGCTTTTGCTCTCACTCACACGGAGGTTGCTGAGGGGTTAGAGACTATGATAGGTATGTTAACCATATGCGATATACCTGCTCTCATCTTGTTTGATATCGGAGCAACCCACTCTTTCATTTCTGTCAATTTGTGTAATCTGTTGAAGCATGAGAATGGTAGGATAGTCACTGAAATCCTAAAAGTTAGTATTCCATCGGGAAAAATGGTAAAAATGAAACACCTTTACCGTGATCTAAAAATCACTTTTGGGAATAGAATCCTTTTAACCGATTTACACGCACTGGAGATGAAGGATTTTGATGTGATACTAGAGATGGATTGGCTTGAGTTAAATCACGCGGTGATCAAATGCCACATAAGAGAGATCGTATTTCAAATACATGGAGAACCAGAGTTCACATTTCATAGGACACGAGTTAAAGTCAACCCAAGGATTGTATCGGTTATGAAAGCAACCAAAATGCTTAGTAAAGGAAATTGTGAAGCCTGGTTGGTGAACATGGTGAATCTCGAACAAGAAACGAATCCCATTGAGAATGTGCCTGTGATAAGGGAATACATGGACGTCTTTCCAGATGATTTACCCGGCCCTCTACCAGATCGGCAGGTTACTTTTGAAATTGATCTTATACCAGGATCAACATCGGTGTCGAAAGCTCCGTATAGGATGGCACCGAATGAGCTATAAGAACTGAAGGTTCAATTACAATAACTTTTGGACAAGGGTTTCATTCGTCCAAGTGTGTCACCCTGGGGAGCTCCAATACTCTTTGTAAAGAAGGATGAAAGCTTTTAGATGTGCATCGACTATCGAGAGCTGAATAAGCGAACCATAAAAAACAAGTATCCTCTACCTCGAATTGAAGATCTTTTTTATCAGTTGAGAGGTGCAAGTGTGTTTTTAAAGATCGATTTAAGGTCTGGATACCAACAAGTGAAAGTCAAGGATGTTGATATATCTAAAACAGCCTTCAGAATGAGGTGGCCACTACGAGTTTGTAGTAATGTCATTTGGACTCAACAATGCACCAACTGTTTTTATGGATCTGATGAATCACGTCTTCCATCCATACCTCGATCTTTTTGTCATTGTGTTTATCGATGACATTCTCATCTACTCATGTGATAGGACGGACCATGAACAGCATCTTCGGATTTCACTAGAGATTTTGTGTAAAGAGAAGCTTTATGTAAAATTTAAGAAGTGTGAGTTCTGGATGGACAAAGTAGTCTTTCTTGGCCATATTGTTTCATCGCAAGGGATTGAAGTAGACCCTGGCAAAGTGGAAGCTGTCAGCAATTGGGAAGCTCCGACGAATGTTAAGGAAGTGTGAAGTTTCATTGGCTTAGCCAGATATTACCGAAGATTCATAGAAGGGTTTTCAAAGATTGCCACTCCCATGACCCGTTTGACACGAAAAGACGTAAAGTTTCAATGGACTGAGCAATACGAGCGTAGCTTTCAAGAATTGAAGAAGAGGTTGACAGAGGCACTAGTTCTAACTATTCCAAACATAACAAAAGAGTTCATGATTTTTAGCGATGCATCTAAACAAGGTTTAGGGTGTGTTCTAATGTAGCAAGGGAAAGTAGTAGCCTATGCATCAAGGTAGCTGAAGACTCACGAGCAGAATTATCCAACACACAATCTAGAGCTGGCCGCTGTCATACACGCTCTTAAGATTTGGAGACATTATCTCTACGATGGAAAGTGTGAGATCTACACTGACCACAAGAGCCTGAAGTATTTGTTCGAACAAATAGAGCTCAACATGAGACAGAGAAGATGGTTGGAGTTGGTGAAAGATTATGATTGTACGATTCTCTATCATCCCGGAAAAACGAACGTGGTTGTTGATGCTCTTAGCAGAAAAGAAAAGGGAACTGTAATGTCCTTGATCACCAACCAGAACCAACTAATTGAAGAATTATCAAGGTTAAATTTAGAGGTAGTCTCACCTCCAAGCAGCATCAAAGCTAGAGTGGTAGTTTTATTCGTGAAGCCCACTCTTCGTGAACAAATAGTTGAAGCTCAAGGAAAAGATAATTTTCTATCAAAGATAAAGGCTCGAATAGATAATGGAAAGGCGTAAGGTTTCACTTTCGCGACAGATTGAGCCCTTATCTTCAGGGGAAGACTGTGCGTGCCAAAGGATGAGGCATTGAGAGAATCAATTCTGGAAAAAGCACATTACACATCTTTATTAGCACATCCTGGAGGTACGAAGATGTACAGGGATTTGAAGGAAATCTTTCGGTGAAAAAATATGAAAGGAAGCATTGGACTTTTCGTTAAGAAATGTCTAATTTGCCAATAGGTGAAAGCTAAACATCAACGACCCGCTGGAATATTAACTCCGTTGGAGATACCTGAATGGAAATGAGAGCACATTGTCATGGATTTCATTGTCGGATTGCCTAGAACCAAGCGAGGAAATCACGCTATATGGGTGATTGTAGATAGATTGACCAAGTCAGCCCATTTCTTGCTGATCAAGATGACTTTTAGATTGGATTGGATAGGTTAGCTGGAATCTATCTAGAAGAGATCCTCAGATTGCATGGAGTACCGGTTTCTATCTTATCGGATAGAGATCCCCGTTTCACATCTAGATTCTGGCAGAGCTTACAAAAAAAGCTAGGTACCAAGCTAGCTTTCAGCACTGTTTTCCACCCTCAAACCGATGAACAATCAGAAAGAACTATACAGATCTTGGAAGATATGTTAAGAGCTTGCGTTTTGGATCTTCACAGAAGTTGAGAGATCATCTATGCCTAGTGGATTTTACTTATAATAACAGTTATCAATCGACAATCGGAATGGCACTGTATGAAGCTCTCTATGGAAGAAAGTGTCGTTCTCTTATATGTTGGGATGAGGTGGGTGAAAAGAAAATTTTGGGACCCGAATTAGTGGAACAGACAGTGGAAGTGATAAAGAAGATTCGAGAAAGAATCAGAATAGCTCAGGATCAATAAAAATCTTATGCTGATAAAAGATGAAAAGAGCTAAAGTTCGAGGTAGGAGACAAGGTTTTCCTAAAAGTGTCGTCCACTAAAGGGGTTTATCGTTTCGGAAAAAGAGAAAAGTTGAGACCAAGGTATGTAGGACCTTTCGAAATCTTAGAGCGGATTAGAGATGTTGGGATATTTCAGTTGTTATATTGATGAGACAAAAACAGTTTGCTTAAGGATGTCAGTACCTAAGTTTCCATACTGATTGACATGGTCTTAAGTTAAAAGATCATGTAACGGTTTTCCAAGTGTTAAGACAAAACCAACTTTAGAAGATATAGGAAGATATCTTCTAAGAGTCAGCAAGCTGTAGAAAACAGCAAGCTAAAGAGAGTATCTGCTCGGAGCAGATAGGATGCTGCAAGAAGAAGACAGCAAGCTGTAGGAAACAGCATGCTGGAAGCTGCACAGGGGAAGCAGAAAGCTACAAGCAGGATGCTGCCAGCAGACAACAGGAAACAGCAAGTTGTAGGAGGCAGCAAGCTAAATGAAGCAGCAAGCCAAAGGCAGCAAGAAGCAGCACCAGGAAGATCATGCAGTGTGAAGAGGAGCAAAGCTAACTGACATCAAGCCGTTGCATGAACTTCAGCTATGGACCCATACCGACTTGACAAGTCTGTAAGAATGTCAGAGGGGTCCAGAAGTAAATGTTGGGCGCATTAAATGCACATGTCAGAAACATTTAATGCGACCATAGAAGAAGATCTTGGAAATCAAAGCTTGAATTCAAAATGGAGAAGTATCTTCCTTCAACGGATACTTTCTTCTAACGGATACATTCTCAAGATCTATAAATAGAATGTGTGGCTGACTGAAGACAGAGCTGGACAGAGTCGAGTGGAAACTCAGATATATTCCAAAGTTTCTCAAGCTTATCCATGTTCAACCACTCAACCTTCAAGGATCAGTCTACCTCAGCAATGGAGCCTTCATGTTCAAGGCTGATCCAAGCTCACATCAGTTGAAGAACCTTTTTTATCTTTTAACCATTTGTGTTGTGTGCGCTAGGTTGTTTTAGGTGTACTTAGTTGAGAGGATAGTATCCTTGCTAAGTGTGTAGTCTAGAAGTAGGCTACTTGCCCTTTGTGGGATTGTACCCTTTGTGGGTTGTGGCCTTCGACTAGAATCTGGGATTCTAGTAGGCGTAGCTTGTTAGGAAGAAGTTTGCAAAATGAGGCTTGTAATTCGAACTAACCTAACGAAGTTCCTCCTTGTGAAGGAGTAGATTGGACGTAGAAGGCTTACACCACCTTCGAACCACTATAAACCCTTGTGTGTTTATTGTTTTGATATATCTGCTACATTGCATTCTATCTATATTTATCTTGTTGAGCATTTCATAAGCATCCTGCATAAAGTGTTTTGAAAAGATCATACTTGCAAAGAAAACTGTTTTTCTAAAAGAAACCCTATCGTTGTTTATTCTGCTGCATACTGAGAAAGCTGGGTCAGAAACCTGAATCAGCATTCTGCCAGGTTTTTGATTAAGTCAGGTTGTTGTTTCTTTTAAGAATCAGGAACATGTATCTCTGATAGATTTTAAAGATCGAAAAATCGATAGAGGTTCATTCACCCCCCATCTGAACCTCTGACCACTTGGGACCATCAAGAGAAGTCGCTTATCATCTAGCCTTGCCGTCGGACTTCACCGGTATACACAACATCTTCCATGTATCCATGATGTGAAAGTATGTTTTCGATCCAAGTCATGTGATCAACCCAGAAAGCATAGAGATCAACGAGGATTTGACTTATGAAGAGAAGCTGGTGGCTATCCTGAACAGAAAAACTCGCAAATTGAGAAATCGAGATATGACTCTAGTGAAAGTCCAATGGAGTCGCCATGGAAAGGAAGAAGCAACATGGGAACAAGAAGACGAGATATTGATAAAATATCCTGATTTGCCATTTTTAGGTACGCATCTAAATTTCGAGGACGAAATTTTTGTTAAGGGGGAAGGGATGTAACGCCTAGGACAAAACGACGCATAATTGGTTAATTAAATAATTAAACCCTTAATTGTTTGATTTAATTATGTGTGTTTCAGAAAAACGATAAAATGCATGATTAATTAATTTGTTGTATAATTAAATCAAGAAGCATAGGTTATATTTTATCAAAAAGTTCATAATCAAAAATTGAAAAGATAGAAATGAAAACTAGGCCAATCGGATACCCGTAGCTCAAAACACGAAGAATACGAAGAATCGAAAAAGAGATATTTTCGATCAAAAAGTAAAAAACAAGATATTTTGTAAAAAGTTGAGATATTTTGTAAAAAATAAGATATTTTGAAAAAGTAAAGAAATTTTGAAAATGTGTATATATAATACGAAACGAATCGTAAAAAGGAATAATTCAAACGAAAAGTAAGATATTTTTCTTCTCTCTCTTTTCTTCGGCTGCCGTCGCCGCCGTCGGAATCTTTTTCTCGACTTTGGCCTATTTTCGCACAACTTATAGGTTTCGTCGAGCCCTTTCCAAATCCAGACTCGGTTTTAAATTTCGACATCTCGTTCACCGAGAAACAGCCTGTCAAACTCCGACAAACCCTTTTTTTCTCTCTTCTCTTCTCTCTCTCTCCTTCTCTCTCTCTCTCCCTCACCGGAAACCTGGCCAGAGCTCTCTCTTCGGTCGCCGTGTGGGTGTGTGTCGTGTTGGGGGAGTAGCGCCGCCGTGGGTGGCGGTGTCGGGCTGTTGTGCAGTGTGTGTGTGTTGTATGTGTGTGTGGTTGTGTAGTGGACGGTGCTTTGCAGTGCCGCCGTGCTCGCTGGTGGCCGGCGCGCGGTGTCGCGCCGACAAGTTGGGGGTCGGGGTGGTGGCCAGCGATGGGTGGTCGCCAGCCTAGGCTGGGTTTTGTTGTGGTGTGTGGTGGAGCAGACGCTGGGCGTGCATCGGGGCCGCTAGGCTAGCGCGTGCGGTTGTTGCTGATGTTTCGTTTATGTAAATCTTTCTATCGTCTTCTACCTTCTTCAATTTTAAATTGTATGTTTCTTTCCCCTTTCTTCTTACACGCCCACAAGAAAACTCTGATATTTTTAACTATGAAAACGGGGCGTGACAATAAGTTAGAGGCGTGACAATAAGTTAAGCATTGCTCCACATACTTGGCGATATCTCTTTTCATACCTGGCCACCAATAATACTGTTTCAAATCCCTATACATTTTAGTAGCTCCTGGATGAACTGAGTATGGTGTTGTGTGTGCCTCTATCATGAATTCTTCCCGAATATGATCTACATTTGGCATACATAATCAACCATTAAATCGAAAAACACCATCACCTGACAGTTGAAAATTAGGCAATACTCTTGAAGTGATGTCTTTCTCTATACCAGCTAAATATTTATCAATCTTTTGTCTTTGTTGGATCCTATCAATTAAAGTGGGTTGAAAAGTCAAAGATGCTAGTTTCACCTCCACCAATTCCTGCTGAACAATTTCAATGTTCATTTTCTGTAGATCTATTAATACTTGATTCTGCATCAAATTCATAGTTGTCATGGTTTGTGTTGATTTTTACTCAGTGCATCAACAACAACATTAACTTTACCAGGATGATAATTGATGACATAATCATAGTCCTTCACAAGTTCTAGTCATTTTCTTTGTCTCATATTTAGCTTTTTTTGGGTGAAGAAATACTTCAAGCTTTTGTGGTCAGTGTAAATTTCACATCGTTCTCCATAGAGATAATGTCTCCAGATTTTTAGTGCAAATACAACTGCAACCAACTCCAAATCATGGGTAGGGTAGTTCTTTTCATACTCCTTCAATTGATACATATGCAATCACCTTACCACTTTGCATCAGTACACAACCCAACCCATTATTTGAAGCATCACTATAGACTATGAAACCTCCAGTACTTGATGGAATAGAAAGAGTAGGTGCTAATGTTAATTGTTCCTTAAGTTCTTGAAAACTCTTTTCACAAGCCTTTGTCCATTTGAAGGTTACGCTCTTCCTTGTCAACTGTGTCAATAGAGAAGCAATCTTAGAGAATCCTTCTATATATCTACGGTGGTATCCTACAAATCTACGGTAGTATCTTGAAGAATCCTGTATGTATATTTTACATAAAACAGATGTAAAGCTCTAAGCACAATCAATCAATGTTTTACATAATTATGACTAAAAGTAGGAAACAATCATTCCTATGTATGTTATTAATTATAAAAAAAATAGCTTTGTATGTTACTATTATTGTAAGTAGGATTTACAAGGATTAAGATGAAAATAATGATTTAGATTAATACTCTTAATCAATTGAATGTCACAACAGAAAAAACAAAATCAAAATCAATTAAATATTGTACAACATCAAGAGTTTAAATAAAAAAAGGCAAACAAAATATAAAGTCTAACAAATACAATATACTTATGGAAGAAATTAAATAAAGAAAAGTCCAACAAAATCCACCACAAGAGTTCGACCCAAATAAAATATTCACGTGAGAAGTAAAAAATTAACATAGTAAATAAAAAGGATTGATTGCAATAACCACACCATACTATGAACTATTTTGCATATAAATCATTGATCTTTTTTTATGGCACCAATATATATAAATGAGCTGCACTCTTGTATCTCGAGAGCACGGATTTATGATCTGTGCCCCCATATGTCTGACCCGACCCACTGGAGAGGTATATATATATTTTTTCTTTTTTTTCTTTTCTTCTACACCTAGTATCCCACCTCCCCCTCATTCTCTCTTCGCACCCCAGTGCCCCTCTTCTAATTTCTTCATCTCATTTCTTCTTCTTCTTCCTTCTCCTCCTTACGTCATCTTCTTCTCTATTTTTTTTTCTTTATTCGAATCATGATTTGTGTTAGTGATTTTTTCTTCTTTTTCTCTTTTTTTCTCTTTCCTTTTTCTTTCAAATATGAATTATGATTTCGCGAAAAAGGATAAGTTGTTTGAGGGCCATATGCCAGTTATGATGGATGAAGACGAGGAGAATATGGGGAGGAGCATGGCAGTTCTCGATGGTCGGGGGTAGAGGATGATAAGGAGATTGGTATGTGAAAGATGTTAGAATGGATGGTGGATTGGAGATTAATGATATGTTTCTTGATGGAGTTTTGGATAAATTTGGATCGATTGAGGATTAATTTTGAAGATGTGTTGAATTCGATGAATTTTGTGGATAATTTAGGTTGTGGAATGGAGGGGTTCTTTAACTGCGATGGATAAGGGGAAGAAGATTAATGTATATGTATATGAATATTTTACATTCTTTGTTTTGCTAATAAATGACACTCACTTCTTGTTGGAGTTATGATGTGTTGTTCTTTAATTACATTGATGTTAATAGCTCTGTTTTCTTGAAGAGATTGTTGATTCAATTTCATGAACTTAGTTGCAAAAAATTCGAGGAAGAAGATGATGAAAATTCGCATTTAAAATTTTAAGATTTTAAATTTACAGTCTATAGTACACTAATACCTTATGGGTACATATGTAATACCTTATACTACAGTCATTAATTGATGCAGCGGGCAAAACAACGAACAGAAATAATTTTCTATCAGGTGATACTCAAAACAAGAATAACCACAAGATAGGAATAAGAGAGAATTGCACCTTGACACTACGTGTACTAAGTGATTCACTCGAGGGGAAAAGCCCTAACTTTTATTCAATATCCACCAAAAAACTCCAAAAGTGTCCGCAAAGTTTAAATACTGGAAATTCACAGAGCTAAGGGCATTAGTAAAAGCCCATAAACAGTTTCAAGGCAATTTATTAAATAAAGTCCAACACATAATTAAATAATAAAGCAAGTAGAGCTAATTAAACCCCTTCAGTCGTGACTTGTGTGATGCAAGAGGGTCAAATTTCTCCAAGAACAAAAGTGCAGCTTCATCTCCATCATTAATACCTTAAAGGTAAATATGTATTACCTTAAATTTATGCATACGTAATACCTTATACTATAAGCATTAACACCTTCCATTAATACCTTAAAGGTAAATATGTAATACTGTAAAGGTGTATATGTAATACCATATACAATAAGCATTAATACATTAAAGGTGCATATGTAATACCTTATATTATAAGTATTAATACCTTAAAGGTAAATATGTAATATCTTAAATGTGCAACTGATACCTTAAGAGTGTATAATTGATACCTTAAGAGCATACAAATAATACCTTCACTGAATGAGCAACTGATACCTTAAGAATATACAACTGATACCTTAAGAGTGTACAACTGATACCTTAAGAGCATACAATTAATACCTTCAATATACTTTAAGAATGTACAACTGATATTTTAAAAGTATACAACGGATACCTTCGTTGGATCAACTATATATGTATTCAAGTGGTGCACGATGCACACCAGCTTCGGTGTGGCCGCACGTGGGGGCGCGTGGGCGTCACGGAGGCGGTCCACACATCGGATCGGGTTGGGGGCACGGATCTTAGACCGTGTCCCTAGTGCACAAAAGATTTTGCCCATATAAATTACACAATTTTGACATTTAAACCATCAAATTAATTTTTCGGCCACTCTTCACCAGATTTTAACACATGACTTGCACATGACATCATGTTTGCAGCCCCACCAAACTATCAATGATTTTGCATATAAACCACCAAATGTTATATTCTTTTAGCACCAATATATATAAACTATATGGATTTGACATTTAAACCATCAAATTAACTCATTTTTCCAACCACTTTTCACTGAGTTTTTGGCACGTGACTTGCGTGTGACATCGAATTGTATTGTCACTGGAATAACTCATAATGATGGTGAAACGGTGTTTATAAATCTCATAAAAATTTAAGAAAAAGCCTACAATAGTTAGGCAACATATCATCTTTTCCTCGAACATCTCACATCATTTTGAACAACCAAATATAAATTTCAAATTGCATAATTTATGAGGTTTTACATGAGATAATAGTAGTAATAAATCACCGGTATTGCAAGCTTTGTCTCTTTTTTCTTCAAGCCCTAATCCAAAAATGAAATCCCTTAAATATGTCGAGAAAATACGACGACTCAGTTATTTCGAAAATAAAACATCATTCACATGCCAAAATTCGATTAAAAATTACCAGAAAATGAGTTTGGCGGTTTAAGTGTCAAACTCATATACTATATATATATCGGTGCCAAAAAAAATAGTTCGGTGGTTTATTTGCAAAATCGACGATAGTTTATGGGATTGCTGCAACTAACTTGATGATGTTACACGCAAGTCACGTGTCAAAATACAGTAAAAATGGTTGGAAAATTAGTCTGGTGATTCATATCTCAAACTCGTATAGTTTATATTATATATATATATATATATATATATAAATCGATGGTTTTATCCAAAATCATTCGTAGTTTGGTGTGGTTGCTACAATTAATCCTTAATAAAATTGATATAATGATACACCAGTGTGCTAGAACTACCCAAAAAAAATTCATTAGATCAGAGTTCTGGTACCAAACAATTATGATGCGAAAACACCCAAAAAAAATTCATTAGATCACAGTCCTCGTCCCAAACAATTATGATGCGAAAACACCTCAACATCGTACCATACCAATTTCTTTGTTCAATCACCGAAGTTTAATTTTAAATATTCCCAAAATTCAATATGACTATGGAAGAGAGCAAGTCTTATGTCAAACCATTTTACGGATCATGTTGCGTGAGATAGATCAACCTATAATCCACATTACACAATTTACATGTAAATTAATGAAAATGGGTTAGAATTGTGGGTAAAAATGATTCGTCTCACAGAAACTATCCGTGAAACCGTCTCACTCAAGTTTTTTTTTTTATTTGAAGGATATTTATGTAGACTCTTAATGAATATAATTTTTTTTTATCAAAATCTTAAATTACATGAATAACGTAAATATCTGCCAAAAGGTTTTAAAAGGATAAGCATATCACAAAATGATAGTATATCATATTACAAACTCTTCAAAATATTATAATAAAACAATAGTGAGTTCTCATTTTTTATATTTTGATAAATTCTTTTACCTTAGAAAAAGATTATTTCATGGATTTAACAAATCAACTCATCATAGGAGTTTTTTTAAATTGATTTGTTTGTGTAATAGGGTTCTATCTCGTGAAATTATATGTGACACTAAAATGTAACATACTTCAATTGTATAAATAGAAAACTATTATTATCAAGTCTTCTAAAATAAGTTAAACATACTTCCTTTTGAAATAAAATATCTGAAACATCTCATAAATATAAGGGGAAATGGCCGAGACTATCACCAAACATATAATGTAAATTCCTTTATATCACTTGATATAAATTTTAGTCCCTTTCTACCAAAAAAAATACACGTCACTAGATGTGAAGTGATGGTTGTCAGTTTCACAAGACTCAAAATTGACGATTGACTCACTTAAACATACAATTTTCGTGTAACCCTTATGTTTCATAGGGTTACACGAAAATTAATCAATTTTTCATGTAAAAAATAATAACTATTTTTTGGGCTTACACGAAAATTAAATTTTTGTGTAACCTTATAATTTATAGGGTTACACGAAAATTAATTAATTTTGCGTAAGCTCCAAAAAATAAAAAATAAAATTTTTTATTTTTTACACAAAAATTGATCAATTTTCGTGTAACTCTATGAAACATAAGTGTTACACGAAAATTGTGTATGACGGTGAATGCACCATTATTTTTGATTGAACGTGGGACAGGTGACCCCATATATGTTTCATCAAATGGAATAAAGTAGGGATATTTTTTACTTTTACTATAAATTATGGTATTTTGAGCACTTTCTTATATTGAATAGTAGATAAGGACCAATTCACATTAAATGTGGTAGTTTCGGCGCCGGACTCTAATATAAAGTATTTGAATTTTGTAAAAGACATGGGCTCATTGCCATTATTCAAAATGGAAATTAACAAAACAAAGTAAAGAAAAGGGCAAACAGAGATTCATGAGTTAGTAATTTATTTAGGTACATCCCTTGAGATGATACTATTCAAATGGTGCCGTGTCAGCACCATGTGATTTTTGTATGGCCCTTAAAAACCCACAAAATGAGACAGAAGAGTCCTCTAAAGTTGCCTTTAGTGACTACTATATATATACCTTTTTTTCTCACTTTTTCCACTTTATTATCTCATTTTTTTTTTTTTTTGGAGGGGGGGGGGGGGGGGGGGTGTTACGGGTTGCCCCTGAATTGCAACCTTTTCTTCCTTATGGTAATGATTGACCTGATTATACAAAGAGTGACAACATTGATTATAGGTATAAACAATGCAAAAACTATCAAAGGTAAATTTCCATTGTATCAAAGTAAATGATGCTAGTACTAGCCTTGCTTTGTTTGTGATCATGCTATATAGTACAGTCCATAGTGGTCCAGCACACAACTACAGAGAGAGAGAGAGAGGGAGAGAGGGGGGGTACACAGAATTACCAAAGAGATACCCCACCCCACAATTCACTTCATCTGTCCTTTACCTATGCATTATAATACATTCTTGCAATATGTGTTCATCATGACAATAATCTTGAGAAAAATCTGCCTTACAGGTCATTTCTGCTGTTGCTCATATGGTTTCTCTATACACAGCTACAGATCTCTTCCTACTTGTATATGCTTCTACTCGTACCTTCTGCATCATGAATATTATATTAAGGCAAACAACAAAACAAGAATCTAACAAACAAATAATTATGGAATCCAGATCCTCTACACTTCCATTACGAGAATTTCTTGTGAATTTGGTATGGATAAGAACACATAAAGTAGAACTAATTGGGTTCCACAGTTTCCATTGGGTGTATCACATCTACCGCCCCTGAAGTTTGGTCAACTTTTACCAAACATAAACAGATGATGAAATAATATGATATCAATATGAAATGATTGAGTTCGAACTAAATTACTCTTAGGATACATCATATATAGCATGAGTGTTTTTGTTTTTTCAAAGTCAAGGGGTCTGGTAGTAATTTCCACAAACCTAAGGTTTGTTTTGTAATTTGATTAAGCGTTGAGAGTGGTAGATGTAATTCATCCAATTCCATTTTCATCCACTTCTCTTCTCACTCTCTCCAAAACTCACACAAAGGAAATGTAGAGGATCCACATGGAGTAATTGTTACACTCAGAACAATGTTCTAAGAACTGTGCTCTTACCATGCTATGCTAATCACTGCTTCACTACCCATGATAAGTTATAACACCTACATTTCAGTGGCTTTTAGCCCACAAAGACAGATGGAAATCACTCACATCTCCAAATTGAAATTCTTTATAAGGTGAAGAAATAGCAGAGTATAACTATATACCTTTTTCATTTGAGACTGACATAGAGACACCATGCCAATGGGGGAAGTACTATCTAAGCACAGGCGAATTGTTAGAGAATGTAGTGGTTAGAGGATTATCGGCTTCACGGGAGAATATAGATTGAGGTTCTGCAGCTGATTTTGTAGGAGACGAGAAAAGGTTATCAGGTAGGACATGCTCCAAACTGCTTTCATGTCAAACACCAAAACATGATCAGAAACAATTTTGAACGAGGATTCTCCTAAAGCATAGCCCAATACAAAGTCTGGGAAAGCTTTTTGGTACCTTTCAAGGAGGTAAGAGTCATCATCATTGTCATTTACATGCTGGTGATTGTTGCAACTATAAACATTGTTTTTAGTGGACGATTCAGTTCCTTCCAGCACCAACTTCTCATTGTCAGCTGCAAGAGCTGAAGATTTAGATGCATCTTCGCCATTATCAAACTCTGCAATAATATGAGATATTAAACAGAAAGAATTCCAAGATGAGCCACAGATACCATATACAATAGTATGTCTCTTCATGTATTTAAGGAATATAAGCACACATGATGATGCATTTAAAATTACTAGGCTGACCTTGCAAAACATCTCGATTACCAGCATCAGAAGAAGCAATGACATTTTCACCCATTAGGAACAGAGACCGTCTTGGGGAGGGAATTGAGACACCAGCTGGAAGGCTTGGCAGAAAACGATGATTTTGCTGCTGATATTTCAGGTCCATCAGTTGTAAATTCGACATCCTTCGTCCTTGAAGTTCAATGGCATGCTGTAATTCTCCCTCCTGCTCCAACTTTTTTCTGAGCATGATCTCTTGTGTATTTAATAACATTCTAGATCCTGAACGAATAAGAAAGAGAGATTCAGCTTATACACTTAATCATTCATGAGTAAACGAACAACAAGTCATGTATGCTCACCAATGGGGGGGTCAAAAAGTTCATTGGAATCAACTCCAGAAGGGTTTAACAGGGATGAATATTCCCCCCTCTCCAAGTGTTGATGCTGTTGCTGCAACTGTTTCCTAAAATAATTCATTTAACAAAGGAAAATTATTAGCAAAAGAAAATCAGGCAAAGATCAGCAAAAGAGAGAAGAGTGCCTAGAGAGAGAATAGTACTTGTCTGGGATTTTTCCTTTCTCCTTGTATGGCTTTACAAGCACTCGAGAATCACATACATAATGAGGGTTCCCTTTTGCCAAAATGAGTTTTACAGTGTCTGGGTAGACAAATGTGACAAACCCAAACATTCGCTTTTGTTGATAAGGAATCCTAACATCTTGCACTGGCCCAAACATACTTCAAATCATAAAAAAAAAATGCATCATCAATTCAACATACACATTATCCTAGCAATTTCTAGCATTGGAGTTTTATTTTTGAGTCACTTACCTAAAGTAACTGGAAACATCCTCTTCCTTGAATGTACTGTCAGCCGGAAACGTCAAGTAAATTTGCCTCGAGCTTGAAGCAAGAGCAGCACCAAGTCCCATTGGTGAAAACTCATTCCTAGGACCACACCTGTTAAATTTATGGATTTCATTGCCCATTATTAATTCCAAACCAGCCTATCTAAAAATCAATCTCATTAATTCATATGATACCCAATTTGGGTCCTCTGTTGTGCACAGCAACTGCAAGTGCAGTGTAAGGACCAACGACAACGCAATGTGCTCGTGTTGTGTATAGTAAAGCATCAAAATCCATAAGATATTGCATACAAACAAGTTCCACCCAACACCTAAAGATGCTGATCAACAGCCGGAATCAATTTCTAGTACCAATTTAAAAGGCTAAATTACTCAATTCTAAAATGTTACACTATTTTCACTACTGCTATCACAGTGTCGGAACACAATGTGGCACAAAACGAGAGAGGGTCCAAACCAAAATCAAGAGCAAAATAGGAACAAAGAAACTTCTCATCAAATCACTATCAACCACTTAATTTAAAAGACAAATAATAGCACGCATGCTGAATGCCACGAGATACCAAGAACATAATTACTTATCAAAAAGGTCCAACTTCTAAAAACAGAAAATATTCATAAAAGGTAAAAGCATGCTAAATCACAAAAGAATTAATCACCTTTGATTGTCATTCACAAAGTTGATGCTCTTATTATTATTATAAGAAAAAGGATGGTGACCTCCTGAAGCTAAAACAGCGAATCTCTGCTGCTGAAGGGCCTTCATTCTCAAAACATCATCAAACCCTGAAGCCTTCGTGCTTGGGGACCCTACCTCAATAACCTCATCACCACCAATCTCACTGTGGGAGAACTTGCAAGCACTCCCATTCTTGCAAAACCCTTTCGCAAAGTACATGCAAGGCCTAAATCCAAATCCACCTCCTTCTTCAATATTCGATAGAAAAGCAGCATCATTCACTGAACAACTCCTCCGGTGAAATGGGTGAGGGTGAGGCGACCGAATGCTGTTCCCATCCTCACCGTAGGGTGAAATCAGAGAGTCACTCCGCCCACTCGGACTCATTATCGGATCCACCACCGAACCACCACCACCACCCAAAAACTCGTCGCCGAAATCATTAATGCCACCGCCATTCGAGCCATTGAGCACAGAGGCGTAAGAAATTGGCCGCGGACTACTCCTTGGAAAAGAAGCAGGCGAAGAAGGGTTGCTAAAATGGAACTCATTACTAGGTATCAAAATCCGCGGCGAACTTTGGGGGAAAAAACTGTTTGCCCTAGGGGAATTCGAAGGGGGCGCGAAATGGGCCTTCGCTTGGTTCATATAAGATAGCAGAAGAGCATCAGGGCCAAACGCTAACCTTATCATCTCCTTGTCTCCTGTGTCTTGTATCAGTATATATCCCATGATTTTGGAAGCGTTTTCCGGATCCAAGCTTTGGATCCGAGACATCACTATCTTCATAGCTTCATACGCATCCATGGAGGCGCTTTTTCCGATACAACTCTCAACTTGTGTTCACTGTGGTTGATATCAACAAGTAAAATTCCATGAGAGAGGAGAGAGAGAAATGGGAAAGAGTAGGGTTTTAAGTATAGACTGGAGAAGAGTGAGTGCACATCTTAGAGAGAGAGAGAGAGAGACTGAGTGTTTAATTTGGGGAATTATTAGAAAAGATAATGATGAGTTGGAGCTTATATATAGCTAATCATTGCATAGATAGAGAGAGATACCTTATACTAATATGTTTCTTTTTCTTTTCTTATTTTGGTGCATTATTTCTGAATCTCATTAAGAAATGAAAATGGGAGTTGATTGGTGCAAACGGTCAAAGTGTCGTCGTTTCGGGTTGGAGGTGGCGGCGGTGGCCGGAGTTTGGGTGGCGGACACAAGTGCAATTAGTTCATTTCAAAAAGTTGGAACCCACAACTCCTTTCTTTGTGGCTCCCTAAGTTTGCAGCAGCTTTGGAAATAGTAAATAACACTTTTTCTTTTTTCTATTTTTTATTTTATGATCCAATTTCAGGTTTATAATTATTCCTGAATAATTTTGAGATAACAACATCAGCTATAATATAAATCATATAATGTGTCCGAATAATCTCGTTTTAAGGTTGGTCTATATATATTTGCTTTCCTAAAATTGGGCCAACCGGTATAAATAACGATGTATTATCCCAGAAATAAAAGAGCATATTTGTTCTCCTTAAATTCGAACTCACACTTCTAATTTGGGACTCATAAAATTCAAATTCACATTGCGAATCTTCAGTATGACTAGCACTCGCTGCACTCCCCTCCTTTGGTGATTTTTTTTTAGTATAACTCGGTGTTTAATTAATTTAAAAATAACAATTGAATTCATTGAAATTGTTATCATATTTTAAGATAACATTTTAATTATTCTAAATTGTTATCATGTAAATGGAAAATATATCTGATCCGATTATAAAGTTTGAGTCCTAATTTTTTTAATTTAATTTGATCCGTTAAAATTACTATCATGTAAAATATACAGGGTGATTCTAAATGCACCTCACAATTTTCCTTACACACTTCAATTATGAGTTGCATTTAGAATCACCCAAATATATATTATTTGATTTTAAGATTGAAATGAGAAATAATTTTTAGTCTCCAGATTCGAACTCGGATAGGCAAATAACTCATTTTCTATTTCATTTGTTTTTCTTCTTTTCCTCATCATTCTTTATTACAATAATAAATTATATGTGTATATATTAATGTGAGAGGGGTTGTTTTTATCCAATTGGACAAAAAACACAGTGAAAAGAGTGACCCCACCCAAGAACTGCTGTCTTTTTTTTCCCTTCTCTGAGAACAGTACACTCACTCGTGAATCTCATTTTCACAGTGGAAAAAGGTGTACAATTCTCTATTATAAAATGTTAACATTTTCTATATTAAAAAAAGAATATTAAATTAAAAGCGAGGGCCCATTTTCCACCTATATTCTGCACTTAATGGCATTCATGTTTTCTCCGATTTTCGGCCCATACCACTAGGCTTACGAAGGATTTGGATAAATGGGAGATTTGAAAACTTCAAAAGGGAGCTTGAAATAAATGTTAAAATCTATTTCATCTATTTCAAAATAAATATTGTTTTAATTTTCTAACACAAGTTAAAATTAATCTACCACTATTTATATATAATTATAGTATGAATTTATTTCTCTTCCCTCTTAATAATTTTAACATATTTAATTTAATTAATTGAGTAAATGAAGGTATTTTTGGTAGATTATATAGATAAATGTTTCTTAAAATCCTATAATGACACTTATTTTGGTATAACTTTTTATTGCTTTAACAATATTTATTTTGGGATGAACGAAATATCAAATTTAGGGGTGACAATTTTGACCCGCTCCCGCGCTCCGTGGGTACCCGACCTGGCTCGAGACATTTGAAGCGGGTCAGACCAGCCCCGTTCTAGAAATGTGGCAGGGTGGGCCCGACCCATGTGTGGGACTGGACGAGTCTGGATCTTTCTCATGCCCCGCTGTGTATTATATATATATATATAAGAGATACATATATTTAGAAAAATAAATGTAGGTTAATCATTTTAATTTTATCTTATTTGAGATGTGTTCATTATAATTAAAGATGTGATTATACTAATAAATTAAAATTATATCATAATAAATCTCATAAGATAAAATTAAAATGATTATAATTAACTTATTTTTGTATTTCTAAATATATGTATCAATGTATGAAATTTTTGAAATACATTAATGTTAGTCCCAAATGGTCAGAGATTTAGACAGGGTGAATGAACCTCTATCAAATTTTGCATTTTAAAACTATTCTGTAAGCAGGTTGCTGATTCTACAAAGAATACAGCAACTCTCTCGATTCAGTAAGCTAGCAGAATGCTAATTCATCTTACTGTCTCGGTGTATCACAGTATGCAGCGGAAATCTAAGATAGAGTTTCTTTTTGAAAAACGATTTTCTATCATAAGTATGATTTTATCAGAATCCTTTTAACAGTATGCTTAAGATATATGCAGCGAGATAGATATAAAATATATGCAGCAAGTAAATAAAGCAGTAAACACACAAAAGGTTTATAGTGGTTCGAAGGTGGTGTAATCCTTCTACGTCCACTCTTCTCCTTCACAAAGGAAGAACTCCACTAGGTTAGTTTGTTTTATAAGACACAACTTTACAAACCTCTTCCTAAAGAGTTATACTTACTAGAATCAGAAAGATCCCTAGGCCACTTCCCATACAGGGTTCAAAACTCATACAGAGTTACAAGCATTACACAAAGACAAACACTTAGTGAGGATCAATATCCTTCCAACTAAGGATACCTACTAAAACAACCTAGCACACAGCAAATGGTTAAAATTATATGGTCTTCAACTGTTGCTTTCAAAGTCAGTCTTAAGAACTTGATAATTCTGAATCTTTTGGCTTGGCTACTTCTTGAAGGTTGAGTGACTGAACTGTCGAAAACTTGTATTTGCTTGAAGGTTTGATAGCTTAGAATATTTGTAGTAAGTTCAGTAGTCTTCTTGGTGACTTCCACCTTCTATTTATACTTGTAGAAATATGTCCGTTGAAGAGAGACATATTCCATGTAGCAATTCGAAACTTGATCTCCATGATCTTTTGCATTTAATGTGCCTGGAAGAACTAGGAAATAAGGCATGTCCTACTCTGACTTGCATTAATGACGTCATCCCTCGGCAACAGTGTTTTTACAGGTCCTCAGTCCAGACAACATCACCTCATTGGTCAGTTGCTAACTTCCATCTACCGGTAACATTGATCAAGCAGAAACCTCGTACCACATTCAATAAGACCTCGTACTGCAATAAATAAAGTTAAGTAACTTACAGCTTACTGCTCAGGTTGTAGTTACTGCTTACTGTCTTGCGCCAGTTTCCTGATATGCGTTTGCTTCCTAATTCAAAACAACTTCTTGTTCCTGAATCCTGCAGTCAGCTTTCAGTCCTCTTTACAGCTTTCTATATGATGCTTACTAACACAACTTGCTGATACATCTTGCTGACTTTCCTTGCTGAGAACCAACATCCATAAATCCTTTATTGTCAGCTTTCTGCTATTATTAGTAACTACTGTTCACTAATTTCTTTTAGCTACTTCCGCAAGTGTACGGTGTAGAGTGTAGAAGTGGTGAGCAAGGTCGATCCCACAGAGACTAATTATCTAGGCCCTAACTAAGTACTCAAATTCAGTTCTCAGTTTTATCTAAGGAAAACGAATCACACCGATCGCAGATTAATTTACTAGAAAACTAACTATGCAGATAAATTCACTTAAGAATAACAGATAATCTAAGACAGGTTCTAGGACATGCTTTCATCTAATTCTCATCAAAACATCACTTTAACCAATTCAAGTTCATTAATCAATCATCCTATATGAGCAATCACATATATCGAATTAACAGTTCTTCCGAGTCAGTTAACCGATTGATTATTATGCCACCAGAGGTATCCCTACTCAATCTGATAGAAACATAACAACTCCCAAAAGCACCTAAGATTGATTTCCCATCACATAAATTCCTTAATCTCCCGATCTAAGTCTTTTTATATATCATGTGTTTATTCTTCCATAATTAAATCTCATCTCTCGAATTTTGATCTAATTACTAAAACATGCTCAATTACCGACCGAATAATCAAACAATCAATCAAATCATAAACACACAAATAGGAGAAACAATCATGAACATTGAATTGAAATTAAAGATCCATCAAGATTCGAATTAAACTACTAACACGCCCTGGAAACCCTAGGAAATTAGCTAGACATGATTATAAACAAACTCATAAACAAGATTGAAAATATCATATCAACTAAAATCTAACAAGAGAGGAAAGATTAAAAACTCTAAATAACGACGATCTCTCGATTCCTCCATCTCTTGAATCCTTCTTCAATTCCTTTCGTTGTTTCTCAGACTCTCGTGTGTTCTCCATATCAATCTCTCTCTCCTCGTTGTTGAGTATATATCTCTCATTGAGGGAGTCTTCCAAGTGAAGTAAACGATAAAGATAATCAAAGAAAACAAGATCTTATCGAGCTCCTACGCACCTGGGCACGGTCGTGCTATCCGGCACGGTCAACCGTGCCCTGGCCATACACCACTGATTCTCGCACGGCTGTGACTATGCTGTGGGGCACGGTCATGCTCCACACTTGCACGCTCACTGTAGGCTGGAGCACAGTCGTGCTGCATAGCACGACCGGACCGTGCGCCACCAATATTCCTCACGATCTCGTATTACACTTCGATACTTCCTTGTTTTTCCGTGATTCCTTCCTTGATCATCAATTACACTCGAAACTTTGCACTTTTCTCATTAAAATCATGAAACTAAGCACAAACACGTCAAATGCAACTTATACAATAAAATATCATAAATAACCATAAAAATGTATCTAAACATATCCACATGAATACATAAACATACGTAAAAATACGTGAAAAACGACACTTATCAAATTCCCCAAACTTGAACTGTTGCTCGTCCTCGAGCAACATCAAATACTCAAAAGACACTTCTAAGAGACTAAGCAAGCAACTAGAAGAAACACGAATCATGAATTTAAGTATCACAAACTATAGAACACATACACCTAATTGATATCAAAAATTCATTCAAACTTTTAATAAATACTCCAAACAATTCATAACCATGTACTTTCAAGGAGTAATGAACCTCACAAGGTAATAGTGTATCACTCACGCTCAAAAGTGTTTAGAAATAGGACGTGTATACGCTCAAAATGAATAATCAAGTAAAACCTACCATAAGCTTGCAAATCGTCTCACTTCTCCACCACGTGTGTACATGTGAATATTACGAATCAAAAAGGACTTTATTTGGACGCAATGAGGCTTTTTGGACAGGATAGGAAATTTTTTGGGATAAGTGTGACTAATCAAATAGATATTTGAAGCTCCTTCACATATCGTAATTCCAATCATACTTCATGAGGTCTTTTCAAATGACCACTTTTCCCAAAACATGAGTCCCAGAGATATGTCAAAAATTAATTATCAATTGAGTTCCAGAAAAGGCACAACTCAAAACATATCAAAATAGGCACAACTCATGCAAAAATCTTCCTTCCGACAATCACCTCTACACTCCAAGTATATATTATTTTTCTTTTTCATCACACTTGGGTTTTTTTTTTATCTTTTTTTTTTTTTTAATATTCTCCTCCAAATGCTCTCTCCAAATCCACACATACTTCCCATGATATTTCTTCACCCATCGCTTCGTAATCGAGCTTCAAAATCATAAATAGGTAGGCTCAAAATAAAAGATACGGTAATTTACCCAACTATTCGGCTAACCAACGAATAAGGCTTAGAGGCTCAACAGGGCTAACTAAGGAGATATATCGAATTTGGTAAGAATTTATTTGGCTAAGTGACTTATCAAAGCAAAGATGGCCTTATATCATTTTCAAAAATTCACACGTACTTGTAGTCTCGAAGGAGATACCATAGCAAGTTCTAGAGGTCTATACAAGACAATCGTTACTCAAACAAACAAGAAAATAAGATTTGGTGTAATATCAAGTCAAGGCTCAAATCTCACAAGCTTATTATCATACTCCTCAAAACTACACAATTATTGCATGCTCAAATATATTCACCAAAAATTCAAAACAAACTTTCAACTTCAATCAAGCAATATATCCCTACGTTTATTTTACTCAAATCATATTTCATATAACTTCAAGGATTCATTTCATATAACTTAATCACAAGATCATCTAACATCCTAAAAAAAATAAAAACGTATAACACAATTATGCACATGATAAGATCAGGTTTTTTTTTTTTACCGTTGTTCTTCAAGTTACATCCCCCCAAACGTACAGTCGACAACTCCAGAGGCGATAAAAAACAGGGAAAGACAAAACGAAGAAGAAAAAAAAAACAAAGAAAAAAAAAACAAAGAAAAGAAAAAAAACCTAATCATCAGCCGGTGGTGGCGGATAAACGTGTCCCATAGAAATCCTCCAGTGATCCATGCGCGCCATAAACTCCGTCATTGTCGTCCGGTAGTCCCAGAACTCGCCACGCAGCTCGGTTAAACCAGTCTCCAACACCTCCAGCCGAGAGTCGTACTGAGGCGCGTACTAATGTTGATGTTGTGCTGGCTCAGGAGGCGGGGGAATATAATCATCCATCTGCTGCGGCACCGTATAATCCTAGTCCGCCCCCTGCTCATACGCGTCCTCCTCCTCGATCGCCTCCTGAATCTCGTCTGGCATATCCAGAGGAGCTGGTACATATGACCACCCTCGGAAATGGCTACGTGCTCCGGCGTATCCAATGACCAGTTACGTCGATCCGGCTCGCCATCGTAAGCACTAAGCTCCCCAACAGTTGTGAGATGAGGATTCGGCAACGGGAATCTTGCGGTGCCATTCTGCTGAAAGAAGTAACCATGGCCAGCCGGATCCGGGCTTATAAAGTGTTGGTAAACCAACACCTGCATGTCAATGGTGGTCGAGCCCGGCACATGGGACACATTGTCCAAGGCCATGCCGAAGCAATGTTCTGGATGGTGGAGCACGACCGTGCTGAATAGCACGGTCGACCGTACCCGGCCATCTCGATTCTGGATGTTGGGGCACGATCGTGCCTAGTGGCGCACGACCGGGCTCCGAGAATTTCTTTTTTTTTTAACTACAACTAGACTAATTGGGTTGTCTCCCAAGTAGCGCTAAGTTTAACGTCTTCAGCCAGACGAGATGAAAGCGTACCATTCATGGATCGTTTAAGTAATAAACGCACCTTGCCGTCTCTTTTGTTCCATTTCCATAGTACAACTTGATTCGTTGTGCATTGATGGGGAATGTGTGACCATCTTTAGCCAATAGCTCTACGTAGCCCGAATCAAACACCTTCTTAACCCAAAAGGGACCCGACCATTGTGACTTCAATTTTCCGGGGAACAATCGGAGTCTCGAATTGAACAGCAATACCGGATCGCCTGGCTTGAATGTCCTCTTTTGAATCATCTTGTCGTGGAAATGTTTGGTCCGTTCTTTGTAGATTCGAGCGTTTTCATAGGCATCATTGCGGAACTCATCCATCTCCAATAGATTATGTACTTGATCCGAACTCGCCCGTACGTAATCCAAATTTAGTGCTCTTGTATCAAAAAATGCTTTGTGTTCCAATTCCACCGGGAGATGACACGACTTACCAAAAAGAAGTTGGTAAGGAGACATACCGATTGGTGTTTTGAATGTCGTCCGATATGCCCATAGAGAGTCATCCAAGTGAAACGACCAATCTTTTCGATTTACGCTCACCGTTTTCTCCAAGATCGTTTTTATCTCCCGATTCGACACCTCGGCTAATCCATTGGCTTGAGGATGATACGCCAAAGTCATTTTGTGCTTCACTCCGTATTTCTCCAACAACCAAGCAAAAATTTTGTTATGGAAGTGCTTTCCCCCATCGTTAATGATTGCCTTGGGTGTCCCAAAACAATTGAAGATATTTTTCTTCACGAATTGGAGAACTACCTTAGCATCATTGGTTTTGGTGGGAACAGCCTCTATCCACTTAGACACATAATCAACAGCTAGTAAGATATAATTGTAACCATTAGATGGGGGAAAAGGCCCCATGAAATCAATACCCCACACATCGAAAATTTCCACTTCCAATATGTTTGTTAGAGGCATCTCATGTCTTCTTGATATTGTCCACATCCTTTGACATCTATCACAACCTGCCACAAAGTTATAGCAATCTTTAAATAAAGTTGGCCAATAAAAACCTGATTGAAGCACTTTGATGGCCGTCTTCTTTCCACTGTGATGTCCTTCTACTGGTGACGAGTGACACATCTCCATTATGTCATCCCACTCTTCTAGCAGGACGCATCTCCGAATCATCGAATCTGCACATCTCCTAAACAAGTACGGGTTATCCCATATATAAAAATTAACATCATGAAGAAATTTCTTTCTTTGATACCCATTTATATCTGGTGGGAGGACCCCCTTTGCCAAGTAGTTCACGATATCTGCGTACCACGGTACTGGAGTATCATTTATCGCTAGTATGCATTCATCTGGAAATTTTTCCTTGATCTTGACGCTTTGATCAACCTCGTCGTTCTCTAGTCTTGACAAATGGTCGGCTACCACATTCTCGCATCTCTTGCGGTCTTTAATTTCCAGATCAAATTCCTGCAAAAGTAAAACCCAACGTATTAAACGTGGTTTAGCATCTTTTTTATCAAAAAGATAACGAATTGCTGCATGATCAGTATAAACAATTGTTTTTGTGCCGATCAAATAAGGATGAAATTTGTCGAACGCGAAGACGACTGCCAACATCTCTTTTTCCGTTGTGGTGTAGTTTTGTTGTGCCTCATCCAACGTTCGACTGGCATAGTATATTGGCCTCAATAATTTGTCTCGTTTTTGTCTAAGCATAGCTCCCACAGCGTAATCACTCGCATCACACATTAGCTCAAATGGTTGTGACCAATCCGGGGTTACCAAAATTGGTGAACTTGTCAATGCTTTCTTCAATGTTTCGAATGCTAAGTGACACTCCTCATCGAACTTGAATTCGACATCTTTCTCCAGCAGTCGGCTCAATGGCTTGGTGATCTTTGAAAAGTCTTTAATGAACCTCCGATAGAAACCTGCATGCCCTAGGAAACTTCGGATTGATTTTTCTATTTTTGGTGGTGGCAATCTTTCAATCGCCACGATTTTTGCTCTATCTACTTCAAGTCCTGCAGACGAAACGCGGTGACCTAATACGATTCCATCTTGTACCATGAAATGACATTTTTCCAAATTAAGAACCAAATTGGTCTCCCTACATCGCTGCAAAACTCGAGATAGGTTAGCTAAACACACATCAAATGACGTTCCAAAAACTGAAAAATCGTCCATAAACACTTCCATCATATTTTCTATCAAATCATGAAAAATTGCCATCATGCATCGTTGGAAAGTGGCTGGGGCATTACATAATCCAAATGGCATCCTCCGGAATGCGAAGGTACCATATGGACATGTAAAAGTTGTTTTCTCTTGATCCTCTGGAGCAATCGCAATCTGCTTGTATCCGGAATACCCATCGAGAAAACAATAATAATCATATCCAGCCAACCGATCCAACATTTGATCAATAAAAGGGAGATGGAAATGATC
Organism: Scutellaria minor; assembly: GCA_954870855.1. Taxonomy (NCBI): domain Eukaryota; kingdom Viridiplantae; phylum Streptophyta; class Magnoliopsida; order Lamiales; family Lamiaceae; genus Scutellaria; species Scutellaria minor. Next base: position 15,782,862 of record OX940729.1, on the reverse strand, counting down.
TTTTCGGGTGGCGGTATTCAATTTTCTATAATCGATGCACACCCACCACCCTGTTACCATTCGAGTGGCTATAAGCTCCTCATCATCGTTCTTGACCACCGTCATTCCTCTTTTCTTTGGTACCACTTGTACCGAACTTACCCAATTACTGTCGGAGATGGGGTATACGATTCCAGCATCCAGCCATTTTAAGACTTCTTTCTTCACCACATCCTGCATAATTGGGTTAAGTCTCCGTTGGTTTTGGATTGAAGGTTTATAAGTATCCTCCATTCTTATTTTATGCATAACAATGGACGGACTTATTCCCTTCAAATTCGAAATTGACCAACCCAGAGCTCGCTTGTGTTCTCTCAATACCCGTAAAAATTTCTCTAATTGAATTGAGCTTAAAGACGAGGAAATGATTACCGAATTAGCTTTATTGCTACCTAAAAATGCATATTGGAGATGATCCGGAAGATGCTTCAACTCTGGAATGATAGTGGGCTTTTCCACGTCCGAAACACCTTCATTGGGGTCGAGCACGGTCGTGCTCAACCTGTATACACGCCATCGGCCCGGACACGGTCGACCGTGCCGTACGGCACGGTCGTGCCCCGTTGTCCTATTTCACCTTTCCGCCGGGCACGGTCTGACCGTGCTCCACAGCACGGTCGTGCCCGGTTTGATCCCCCTTACACTGTCTCTCGTTTTCTCTGTTCTTTTTCTTTCCATGGCTCTTCTTCCTTGGTATCTCCTGTAACGCATCCAAACAATAAACGTAGTCAATAACATCATCATTTTCAAAATTAAGATTTTTCACTTGAGTTTGCAAGGATGTCGTCAAACAAAATTCTAACGAATCCTTTGTCAAGATGCGCTCCACTTGATCCACCACACAAATATCCTCAACTCCAATAAAGCTACAATTCTCCTCTTCATCATGGAATCTCATGGCCTTGTAGATGTTGAACAGAATATGTTCGTCATTCACTCGCAAGGCCAGCTCTCATTTTTTAACGTCAATCAATGCTCGTCCCGTGGCTAGGAACGGTCTTCCTAAAATAGAGGCACAACATGATCTTCCTCCATGTCGAGAATGACGAAGTCTACTGGGAAGATGAACCGATCAACCTTCACTAGCACATCCTCGATGATTCCCTTGGGGTATGTTATCGATCTATCTGCCAATTGTAGTGTGATTGTAGAAGGCTTTACATCACCAAGACCAAGCTTTTTAAAGATGGATAATGGCATCAAGTTTATACTCGCCCCGAGATCACACAAAGCCTTGTCAAAACTTGATTCTCCAATGACCCACGGTATTGTGAAGCTCCCTGGGTCCTTCAGCTTTTGTGGCAGCTTTTGTTGTAGGATTGCACTACACTCCTCCGTGAGATTCACTCTCTCATAGTCCGCTATCTTTTTCTTCTTTGACATTACATCCTTCAAGAATTTCGCATAGTTCGGCATCTGTTCCAAAGCATCTGCAAAAGGAATGTTAATGTGAATTTTCTTGAAAATTTCCAAAAATTTAGCGAATTGAGCATCTAGCCTTTTCTTTTGAAAATATTGAGGAAATGGAAGTGAAGAATTTGTAAATGGAGGTGAAGGGTTAGAATTAGATTTTGGCTTCTCAGCCCCTTTTTTGTTTGCCATCGTCTTCCTTTTTCTCCACCACTTCTTCCTCCGTCCTCTCGTTTTCATCTTCTTCTGCCACCGGCATGCTTGGCCCTTCGTATTCCATTCCACTATGCAATTGAATTGCCTTACACTACTCCCTTGGGTTTATTTCAGTGGTGCTTGGATATTGTCCCTTCTTGTGTTGATTTCCCATGTTTTCGGCCATCTGCCCCACTTGTAACTCTAAGGCTTTCATCAGTGTATCAAATCGTTCCTCAATCCTTGTGAATCTATCGCATGATTCATTCACAAATGCTCCTACCAAATCTTCTAGTGCTGGTTTCTTTGGTTCGTTGATAACTTCATTCGTAACAGAAAATCCCGGAGGGGGTTGCAGAACGTTCTTATTATTTGCATAAGAGAACTTTTCATGATTTGGCCCTCCGTGCTTATACTGATACATTCCCCTACTTCGGAAGTTTTGGTTGTTGTAATTCTGCCCATTCATATAGTTGACGTCCTCTACTTCTTCTTGTTGGGTAAAATCACCTCCTCGACTCCCTATACTTCCTATGTTTTGGGATTGATCCGTAGCTAGCGCAAATACTTGATTTGTGAGAGCAGCTATTTATGAGGATATAATAAATAACTGATCTTGACTTTGAATTTCCGCCACTTTCCTATATGTGTTTCTTTCAGACGGCCATTGGTAGCTGTTTGTTGCCATCTCCTCCAAAATGTATATCGCATCATCCGGACTCTTTGCTAACAAAGCTCCTCCTGCTGCCGCATCTATCATGGCTCTCGTTGATCCAAACAGTCCGTTATAGAAGAAACAGACCTGTTGATCTTCGGGAAATCCATGCTAAGGACACCTCCTCAACATATCTCTAAATCTTTCCCAAGCTTCGCCTAAAGACTCCCCATCACATTGCTTGAACTGTGTAATCTCACTCTTCAACTTCAACGTCTTACTCGGTGGAAAGTACTTAAATAAGAACTTACTACTTAATCCCTCCCACGTAGTAATCGAGCCTGGAGGGAGTGAGTTGAACCACAGCTTCGCTTTGTCTCTTAAGGAGAAAGAAAACAATCGAAGTCTTATGACATCGTCAGAAACGCCATTCAACTTGATCGTATCGCAGACTTCAAGAAACTGCGCCAGATGCGCATTGGGATCATCTAAAGGGCCATCCCCAAACTGATTCTGCTGAACCATATTGATCAGAGCCGGTTTCAACTCGAAATTGTTTGCTTGAATAGGTGGTCGCACAACCCCCCTTCCATTTTGTTTTGGTTGAAAGTAGTCTCTGATGGCTCGTTGAGCAACAACTGGCGGTACTTGGTTCACTCCTCCATCGATATCTTGATTGTTGAGTACTCGCTCGTTTGGATTATCGTCAGCCATCTGAGTTTGAGCAAACAGTTGCCTTCGTGTTCTACTACATCTGCACGTTGCTTCAATCTCCGAATCAAGTGCAATCAAATTCGCCTTTTTAGAACGAGTGTTCATGCACAATCTGAAAGCACCTAAAAAGCAAGTATCAAATACTCTCTATAAAATCTAAAGAATTAAAACAAATAAAACAAACAAAACCTAGACTAAAATTAAAACAAAATTCGAATATTAGTAATCCTAAACTTAAGTCCCCGACAATGGCACCAAAAACTTATTCACTAATTTCTTTTAGCTACTTCCGCAAGTGTACGGTGTAGAGTGTAGAAGGGTGAGCAAGGTCGATCCCACAGAGACTAATTATCTAAGCCCTAACTAAGTACTCAAATTCAGTTCTCAATTTTATCTAAGGAAAACGAATCACACCGATCGCAGATTAATTTACTAGAAAACTAACTATGCAGATAAATTCACTCAAGAATAACAGATAATCTAAGACAGTTTCTAGGATATGCTTTCATCTAATTCTCATCAAAACATCACTTTAACCAATTCAAGTTCATTAATCAATCATCCTATATGAGCAATCACATATATCGAATTAATAGCTCTTCCGAGTCAGTTAACCGGTTGATTATTATGCCACCAGAGGTATCCCTACTCAATCTGATAGAAACATAACAACTCCCAAAAGCACCTAAGATTGATTTTCCATCACATAAATTCCTTAATCTCCCGATCTAAGTCTTTTTATGTATCATGTGTTTATTCTTCCATAATTAAATCTCATCTCTCGAATTTTGATCTAATTACTAAAACATGCTCAATTACCGGCCGAATAATCAAACAATCAATCAAATCATACACACAAATAGGAGAAACAATCATGAACATTGAATTGAAATTAAAGATCCATCAAGATTCGAATTAAACTACTAACACGCCCTAGAAACCCTAGGAAATTAGCTAGACATGATTATAAAAAAACTCATAAACAAGATTGAAAATATCATATCAACTAAAATCTAACAAGAGGGGAAAGATTAAAAACTCTAAATAACGACGATCTCTCGATTCCTCCATCTCTTGAATCCTTTTTCAATTCCTTTCGTTGTTTCTCAGACTCTCGTGTGTTCTCCGTATCAATCTCTCTCTCCTCATTGTTGAGTATATATCTCTCGTTGAGGGAGTCTTTCAAGTGAAGTAAACGATAAAGATAATCGAAAAAAATAAGATCTTATCGAGCTCCTGCGCACCCGGGTACGGTCGTACTATCCGGCACGGTCGACCGTGCCCTGGCCATACACCACTGATTCTCGCACGGCTGTGACCGTGCTGTGGGGCACGGTTGTGCTCCACACTTGCACGCTCACTGTAGGCTGGCGCACGGTCGTGTTGCATAGCACGACCGGACCGTGCACCACCAATATTCCTCACGATCTCGTATTACACTTCGATACTTCCTCATTTTTCCGTGATTCCTTCCTTGATCATCAATTACACTCGAAACTTTGCACTTTTCTTATTAAAATCATGAAACTAAGCACAAACACGTCAAATGCAACTTATACAATAAAATATCATAAATCACCCTAAAAATGTATCTAAACATATCCACATGAATACATAAACATACGCAAAAATACGTGAAAAATGACACTTATCAACTACCTTCATTTTGATCTTTTACAACTAAAGCAAAATGCAACTCCAGAAAGATAAACTTGTCAAGCTACAAACCACTTAAACAATGTGGAAAAATGGGGTACTCTAACTTCTATACAAGAATACTTGTCTCATCAAAACTAACCAGAAATATCCAACAATTTCCCTCTTTTTGATGATGATAAAACCCATACTAAGCAGCATATACAAATATACATCTATAGAAGTATTTCGTATAAGTGTAGTACAATGTAAGCTAACATCAGTAATTACAAGCTTACAGCTTCATAAGTAAAATGAAGAAAATAAAGAATAAATAAAATTCTTTACAGGAAGTGCTTACTCAACTATATTTGTGATAAAACGCAGTAAGCTCCACTTCCTCAAGTTTGTCACCAAACAGTTTTCTCTTCACAAAATCATGTCCTGAGCCAGCTTGCGCCTGTTTGACAACTTCTTCATACTTAGTTCCCTTCCACTAGTTCAGAATAGATTCCTGATATGATTTCTCCAGCTTCTCATAAATCTCAGGAACCTGTATCCATCGTAATCAGAAATCCTGACAGAAATGAATCTGTTCTCCTTTCTTTACCTTATCCAGCATGATTAACTGGATGTCCAGCTTGCCTTCTCTAGCCATCTCTTCAAACTTCATCAACGCTTTCTCGCAGGATGGAAAATTTCGAAAGTAATCATACCTGCATAGATTTCTGAAGTATCTCAAATATTCAGATCTTTTGAATAAAGTGATCTCTTCGAAGGTGGGGTTTTTGTTCTTCGGCAAATAAACCTGATCGAAGATTTTGAGGTCCTAAGCCATGTTTACCCTTTTAGGTTTCTGATCCAGCAACACAGATACTTCTGCAGAAACCAGGTCTCTATCAAAACATGGAGCTTCTTGAGGTGGAAAAGAATGTAAGGCTGAATCTATCTTTTCATCGACGTGAGATTTTTCAGCTCCAACTTTTCCAAATCTCGACATCTAGTCAGCATGTTTTCTCCTTCTCTCCTCATCTGCTTCCTTCAACTATTTCCATCTTTCTTTACTCAATCTTGGACCTGCAGCAATGGCCATATATGGTTTGACATTGGGATCCTGACCTGTTTACTGCAATCCTCTTTGTTGTCTTCCTCTATCTCGACTAGTTTACTGCCTGTAAGGTCTCTGACGAGTTGGTGCAGCAGCAACTTTGGTTCCTTGCAGTGTTGCAGTACTGCTTACTACTTGAGAAACAGTATCCCCAACACCTACATTATCATCATCATCATTTTTTCTTTTTCGCTAAATGCTCTAACCATGTCCAGAATCAGATCACTTACGCTTTCTGCTGATGTTGGTCAGAGGAACTTCATCATCTTCATCATCTTCTTCATCGATTTCTCTTACTGAGAGGAACTTCGTCATCTTTATCATCATCCTCATCGATTTCTCTTGTTGTGGCATCCACTACTGCAGCATCTAGAACCGGATCTGCTTGCTGCTTGTTTTTCCCCTTTTTGGCATCATCAAACTTATCAGCACCGGGGGCAGCAGCTTCAATGGGCATCTGTTGAGGAAAGGCTTGAACAAGGATGACTCGTATCTCTCCCACAAATAGCTCTAGATTCAGTATCCTGTCGTTCACACTCCGAACATTGAGAGCTTGTGTGGTGATACTTTCTTGCATATTATCAAGGACCATACCTTGTGCAGCCTGACTACTCTGCATCTCATCAACTGAGCTTTTGACTGCATCGACATAATTCTTAAGCTCACTCAGAGTTGTATCTTTAACTTCAGATGCAGCTTGTTGTGACCGTTCAAATCTCATCCTCTCACGGTGTTGAGCATTCATCTCTTCATTCAGCTTCATCTGTATTCTGGAAGGGATTTCAGACAACTCCTTCCTCAACTCTTTCATGGATGAAGAGTGTGTTCTTTCTCTCATTTAGATGCATGTTGCCATGTTCATGTCATGCATTTGCATGGCTCGTATCAGCCTTAAACAAGTTTTTAAATTTTTTCTTCAAAATGTAAACTTTCTTGCTACAAGCTGCAAATTACTTGAACTTACAGCACAACTTGGAGTAGCACAACTCTTTTAAAAACTCAAACCTACATAAAGACACCTATAGTTACACAGTCTCCACATAGGTAGCTCAACTAATTTAGATATAGACCCACATAGAGGTGTTCAAATGGTTCGAACCGCCGGTTCTGGTTTGAAATCGTCGGTTCGGAAAATCACGGAGGGCCAAACCGAAACCGAACCATCGAAATTTTGGTTTCGGTTCCGATTTATAAATTGTTGGTTCTGGTTCAAATCGTCGGTTTAGACGGTTTGTTTTCTTTTTCTTTTTTAATTTTTTTAATTTTTTTTAATTTTTTAAAAATTAATTTTGCATATAAATATTACAATTATTCATATATTACAAAATAATAATGTTTTTTGAGTAAATAATTTGATATAAATTAAAAAATAGAACTCACATTCACAAGTTACAACAATACTATATTAAAACTTATAAGTTACAATTTAAAAAATTAGAAATTACAATTTAAATACAACTAAATACAAACCATAAACCTAAAAAAATTACAACTTATAATAAAAATTAATAGTAATAATCAATACAACTAAAAATTAAAGAGTAAAATAACATAAATACACAATATTATTTATATAAAATATAAACTAAAAAAAATAGATAAACCGACGGTTTAATCATCGGTTCAAACCATCGGTTAAATCACCGATTTACGGTTCAAAATATACTCGAACCGAAACAGAACCATCCAACGATGGTTTGTGGTTTCAGTTTGGAACCGAAACCGAGTCAACGGTTTTCAGAACCGTTGACCCCGGTTCAGTTCCAATTTTTCAAACCGGATGAACACCTCTAGACCCACACAGGATCTACACAATTCACACATGATTACTGTAGCTCTCGTCTACAATCCACAGAGAGTTGGTACACTTAGTAAGAAACCCGATTTCTTTAACCAATGACTTCTAAAACAACCTCGTAGAAAAATTAAGGATATATTATGGTTCTTCAACTTTGAAGCAACCATTCGAGTTGAAGGTTCAGCTTCTTCTGTAAGCTTGCTTCTTGAGGTTGAGTGACTGAAACTTAAACTTTGAAGCATACTTGAAAGATTTCTTAGCACTAAAAAACTTGTAAATGTAGATAGTTTCAGTAGTTTCTCAGGTGCACTATTCATTTATTTATAACTTCAAATTTACCAATTGAAGAGAAGTAAAAAAGTTATTCCACTCTGCTCAGGTCTGTACTGGAGCATTTGATGTAATCAAAATGTTTGCAACTATTATAGTGAAGGTTTTCTACTTTATTGCAAGAGATTGTAGGTGTGGTGCTCTGATCCCTATTATTTGAAAATATGTCACCAACCCTTACTTACTAACTAAAGTATTCTATAATTTAAATTCATGAGTTACTTCTATTATACATCGAAAAATGTACTAAAATGAAAACATGAGTAATATTTTTTTTTTAAAATGACATAAAATAATTGTGTGTGTCTTAACATATTTATGTCTAACTCTTTTCTCACCCACATTTCTAGGTCAAACCTTCTGTCAGGACCACACTTACTCAACCGAGCATAGAATGAATTTTAAATATAACACAATTTGAAAACCTGTTTTATATATATATATATATATATATAATTTTTTTTAAATATAACATTATCTCATACCCAACAATACCCAGTTCATATTCATATAAAAGAAGTTTCAACAAATCAGCAACTTTCGAATAATTTTCATGTTAACCCATTAGTACGTATCATATTACATAATACAGAACATGTCCAAACGAGACTTAATATCTAAAAGCAAAAGTAGCATAAACCACAATCATGCCCAATAGGTCTTCATCTATGCACTCGAGTGCTCAAAACCCTACAAGAGCTCCACAGCTTGCCCGGTATGTCCATGATGTTATACATCATCATGGTTACCTACAAAGCATAAATTACGTGGATAAATCTCAGTAAGCAGAAATTTTGCATGATAGTATGGTTCTTGTTGGTCCCAAGTGGTCAGAGGTTCAAAGGGGGGTGAATAAACCTCTATCAGATTTTATGTTTTAAAACTTTTCTGTAAGTAGGTTACTGAATTCTAGAGAAAATACAACAACACTCTCGATTCAGTAAGCTGGCAGTATGCTTGATCAGCTTACTATCTCGATTTTTACAGTATGCAGCGGAAAATTAAGATAAAGTTTCTTTTGGAAAACAATTTTCTTTTACCAAGTATGATTTTATCAGAAACTTTTTTAGCAGAATGAGCAGGATATAAGAGATATGCAACAAGTGAAAGCAAGAAACACATAAGGGTTTATAGTGGTTCGAAGGTGGTGTAATCTTTTTACATTCACTCTTCTCCTTTACACAGGAGGAACTCCACTAGGTCAGATTAATTTACAAGTCTTGACTTTACAATCCTCTTCCTAATGAGCCAATACCTACTAGAATCAGTAAGATTCCTAGGCTAATCCCACATAGGGTACAAATACTCACACAGAGTAAAAAACCTTAAACAAAGTAAAGCTAAACACTTAGTAAGGATCTAAATCCTTCCCACTAAGGACACCAACTAAAACAACCTAGCACACAACAAATAGGTTAAAAGTATATGTTCTTCAACTGGTGCGATTGAAGACAACCTTAAGATCTTTGTAAGTTCGAAATCTTGGGCTCAACTACTTCGTGAAGGTTGAGTGACTGAACTGTTAGCAAACTTATGTTTTGCTTGAGAATTCTGATCGCTAGAAAATATCTTGTATATTCAGTAGTCTTCTTGAGTCATCCTCACCTTCTATTTATATCTGTAGAAATATATTCATTGAAGAGGGACATAGTTCTTGTAGAAATTCAAATACTGATCTCTTTTGATTTTCACATTAAATGTGTTTGGAGAAACTGGGAAATAGGGCATGTCCTACTTTGCGCCACATTAATGGCGCCACTTCTTGGCAACAGTGCTTTTATAGGTTCGCGGTCCAGATGACATCACCTTATTGGTCAAGTGCTAACTTCCATCTACCGGATACTTTGATAATGCAGAAACCTCGTATTGCATTTACTCATTTCTCGTACTGCAATAAATAAGCGAGATAAACTTACTACTTCCTACTCAGGTTGTAGTAGTTGTTTTTTGTTCTACACCAGCTTTCTGTTTTGCATCTGCTTATTGATTCTGTAACAGCTTCCTGTTTCTAAATCCTGCTTGCTGATTCCACAATAGCTTCCTTCCACAACAACTTCTTATTTCTAAATCCTGCTGAGAGCCTCAAGTTCTCCTTATTGATATTTGTATGCTGCTTATTAATCTAACTTACTGATTATGCTTACTTCTTCTGCTTAATAATTCTCTTTACTGAATATCAGCATCCGATACTTCATTACTTGCAGAATCCTACTGCAATCAAAAACTTCTATCTTTTTTATTTTTACAACTTTTCAAAAATTCATCTTAGAAAGTAAACTTATCAAAGCTACAATCCACTTAAACAATGTGGAAAAATGGGGTACTTTAACTTTCTATACAAAGTTATTTGTCACATCAAAACCTAATAGAAATATCCCAACAATTTCCCCCTTTTTGATGATGACAAAACCCATTACAAAGCAGCATATACAGAAGTACATAATTATAACTAATTTGTACAAGTAAAGTACAAAGTGAGCTAACTTCAGAAAAAAAAACATAGCTCATAGACTTCATAAAAAAATGAATGAATAAAAGAATAAAGAAATTCTTTACAAGGAAGTGCTTACTAAACTTGTCTTCTAAGAAATTGCAGTAAGTTGTCGCTTTCTCAGGTTTCTGTTCCTCCAAACAATCTTCTTTTTACACAGTCATTTCCAGAATTGGTTTCAGGTTGCTTTACACACAACTCATACTTTATTCTTTTCCACCAATTCAAAATGAACTCTTGATAGGATTCTTCTAGCTTCTTCTTAATATCAGGAACTTGAATCCAACGAAGCTAGTAATCTTGACAAAAAGAAATCTACTCTCCTTTCTTCATCCTTTCCAACAATGTTTGCTGAATATCCAACTCTTCATTTCTTGCCAGCTTCTCAAACTTTATTAAGGCCTTAAGACATGTTGGATAATTCACAAAACAGTCATACCTGCATAGATGTCTAAAATACCTTAAGTATTCAGTTCTCTTAAAAAGTATAATCTCCTCGAAAGTTGGGTTCCTGTTCTTTAGCAAGGATCTATGTTCAAATATCTTGAAATCCCAAGCCATATTCATTTTTTCAGGTTTCTGATCCAATAGTATGGAGACTTCGGCGCCAGAGGTTAAGTCCTTATTAAAATAAGGAACATCCTATGGTGGGAACGAGATCAGATCTGAATCCACTATCTTCGCAAGCTCAAGTTTCTCCACTCCAATCTTTCCTAGCCTTGACATCCATTCTTCTTTTTCCATTCTCCTTCTTTCTTCGGCTTCTTTCAGTTCTCTCCACCTATTCTCATCTAGCCTTCTACCTGCAGCAATACCCATATAAGGTTTAGCATTCTAACCTGTTTGCTACGATTTTTATCTGTTTTGCTGTGTTTGCTGTCTGGAACTCCTTGGTCGAGTTGTTGCAGTTGAAATGATTACTTCTTACTAAGCTAGAGTGTTGTTTATTAATTGAGAGACAGTATCCCCAACACCTGCACCTTCTTCTCCTTCATCATTTTTCATCTTCTTTGGTTGGATGTTATAACCATGTCCTGAATCAGACCTTTTGCTCTTACTGATGACCAATGGAAGGTCATCATCATCATCAGCATCCTCATCTAATTCCTTCACAGTTTCCTCCACCACAACATCAAACTTCTTATATGTTTGTTTCTTACTTTCCCACTTTTTGGCATTGTCAACTAGAGCAGCATGTGGAGAAGTTGTTTTTGTGGGCACATATTGAGGATAAGCCTGATGCAGAATAGCTCGCATCTCACCAACAAATAACTTTAAATTTGAAATCATGTCATTTGTGCTTTGAACAACATGAGCTTGTGTTTTAGCGTTATCTTATAGGGAGTTGAGCACCAGATTCTGCACAGTTTGATTGTCTCTGATCTTATCAACTAATCTGGTTTGAGCTACAAGGTTGTTTTTTATCTCATCGATTGATCTGTCTCTTATCTCAAATGAACCTTGTTTTGCATGCTCAACTTTCTTTCACTCACGGTACTGAGCGTTCTACTCATCATTCATCCTTCACTGAATCCTGGAAGGAAGTTCAGACAACACCTTCCTCAATTCTTCCATTGAAGATGAGTGTAACTTTTCACTTATATGAATGCCAGTTGTCATATTCATCTCATAGGTTTACATGGCTTGAACAAGGCCTTGAATGGTATCCATAATCCCTTGAAGGGATTGTTCCTGGGAGTCAGAAATGGTCTCAACCCTAGCTATACTTAGTTCTGCATCCTCTTAAGTGTAGAGAACCATAACCTGACTCGTATCAGTGTTCTGTTGCTGAGCAGTATCATTAGCATACTACTGGAATTTTTTTTCTCATGGCTTTTTCCGATTCTTTAACTTTGGCTGGTGATCTATATGGACTGTCACCTTCTGGATTGTCATCATTATCACTTGATGAGTAATCTCCATCATCAGGATTTGGCTTAGGAGCAGCAATAAGAACTCTTTTACCTCCTTGAGGCACTTCCTCCTTATCAGCATTCCCTTTATTATCCTCTGCCAGTACTGTCTCAACAGTAGCTGCGCCCAAGGTCTTCTCAAGAGAAGCTATCTCAACAGTATTCTCATCAACAACAACATCCTCAATAACCTTAATTGCTTTAGCAACTTGGTGGTAGCATTTAAGATTTCAAGATTTTGAGCATTCAGATAAGTTTGCTCAATCAATTGTTGTAACTCCACCAGTAGGAGATCATCTTCTGTTCCTTTGGCTTTAGTATCAACAATCTCTATAAGGATGACAACATCAACAACTATTGCATCCTGTTGCTCAATAGCATCTGCTGTTTCTGTTGTTCTTTAGCATTTTGTACTGTTACAGTAGCCAGTACAGAGAGTCTTGCCTCTGTAACTTCCTCCATGGTTGCTTCATCGGAAAATCCCTGATTTAAATCTTTCAAGACTTCTTGAATTTTTGGTGATGATTTCCCTTCAGATGATAAAACATGATATACTGGAGAACTTGTATAATCAACCAACTGTTGCTCATTGGTTTCCATCACATTTAAACTCATGATGGGGGACAGTGCTGCCAAATTCCTGTATGTTGGAGAATCATTGCCTTCAGCAGCAGTACTGGTTCATTCTCCTGCTTGCAGTATCATGGGTGGTTGTCTGATTAGTTCTGATCTGCTTGTCTCCAATCCTAGCTGTAGCATTTTATGGTTAGCTTCCTCAAGATCGAGGTTAGCTAACTGAGCTTCAGTAAGCTATAGTTCTGACAGGGTCTTAACAGTCTCAGTATTGGGGATCATCAATATATTGTCTTTCCCAGACTTCATCGACTGCTCACCCTCTGGCTCCTCAAAGGTAGACATACATTTGGCTTTCCTGTGCTTCTTCAATTTTTAGTTCTTTTCAATGATCTGAGCAACCATGTCATTAAAGCAAGTTTCAATAAATTCTTCTTGGAAGAGAGGTAGAAGACTGTCAGCATCACTAGTGAAATCTACAATCCAAGTGAGAACAATATCCTCCACTATAACCCAGTCTTCCCACCTCAGCAAATCTCTTACTCCGGAGAGTCTCATCAATCTCCAGCAATCATAAACAGTGGAGAATCTCCTGCATATCGAATCAGCAGTTTCTATAAGAACTTCCTGCTCCGCGTCTGGATTGATATCTTCGATGGACCTCTCAACATTGATCAGCATTTCAACTTCTTTGAGAGCTTTCTTCAGTCCCATTGACACCTTTTGCTTCTTTGCATGCTTTCGGGGTTTGCTTATGCGTCTTCCCTTGCTCTCATTTGCAAGCAACTTCTTCCTCCTCCTCATCTTTCTCATCTCTGGTCAGCATCCTGAATTTCAACTTCCTGATCTACATCAAATCTTTGATCAGGGATAGGATATGCTTGGACTAATATATCTGGGTTAGAATCTCCCAGAGCAGCATCCTTAATTACTTTTTAACAACTATCACTATTGTCATCATCAGAATCTTCTAGAGTAACAAACTTAGGAGATTCTACCACATTAGGCTCATCTAGCCCCACTTGTGCTTGCCCAGGAGCAGTATTCTCAAGAGCTGGTGCTTGTTCATCTCCAACCATATTGAGATTCTTCAATGGATTCTTCTTCAATGGAGCTCTCTTGAGATCATTCTTCATCGGTCTCCTGGCAGACATATCACTATCATCATCCTCATCGCCAGAAGAAGCTGAGTTAGCAGCTCCTCGTGCAGCATTACTGCTGCGGTGTGTTGTATCATCTGAGTCAGTTTCTGTAATCTTGCATTTTGCAGCAACCTTCTTCTTTGGTTGCTGAGTCTTCTCTTCAGACATCTTCTTTGTGTACCCCTTCTTCACTCCTAGGTACCAACTAGGGACGACTGGCACTGGTCCTTCTACTAAAATTAACTTTTTACAGAGAATGAAGGTGATGGTAATCCCAAAGCTCTTCCTTATTGTCTTCTTGGAGGCCTCTTCCCAAATCCTTCGAAAGAGGAATTGTACCCAGTTGACTACTTATTCCTTAACAATCACAGTTATTAACCGAATTCGTAGATTGGTGTACTTGTCAAAGCTTCCACATCTACCTTTAATGGTGTATGCACAGATGTCATGAGGAAACTCATACTTAGACTTGAGTTTCTTCTTCTTAAAGCTCTTCGTCAGACACTCCAAAACAGAATCCTGTTTGAAAAGGTTCCAGCTTTCCTCCAAGTAACCTGAACTATAACTTTCCAGGTCAGAGAACTTTATACCTTCGTGGGAGGTGTCGAAGGTGGAGGTAATGTCGCTAGCCGTCAAAGTGTACTTCTCTTCTTCATCAGGGTCTATCTTGAAGAGGATCATCTTCGAGTCCTTAGACAACTCGACATATGCAGAAAACATCTCTACAGCCTGGGCAGAGAACCCGCTGTAGGTGGTGGTGAATAGTCCAGAAATCTTGCTCTTGCAAACATGATCCCAGACTTTTGAAATGATGTCCCTATCAAACGGTGAGTCATAACCGAGCAACACTTCGGTGTTAACAAGCCTTCACTCCAGAACCTTGGTTTGTCTTCCGGCAGCCATTGATGAGTTTGAAGGATTTGTATACTTAGAGAGAAAATAGAGAGTTCTTGAATGCAAATAGTCAGTTTTCACTTCTCGAAAATGATAAGAATGAAATGTAGAGTAGAGAGGGAATGATGATCGGTTTTTAATTCAAACAAGTGTTTGAATCTGATCAACGATTCAGATTAAATGACGTGTGAGAGATGCATATGATCTGACGGTCAAGATAAAAAGACTGAGGGGCAAATCCGTAATATTCTTGATTAGATGTGTTAGAGGATAAACCACATCTTTTCGACTTCTCTGAAAAAACGGTTTTATATTAAATACGGACGCCAAAGTGTCATTTAAAATGATTAGTGATAAGGTTACTGTTCCTGATACAAGGTTGCAGAACTTCTTAAATGTTTTCTCTAATAAATGCTATTTTCTTCCTACAGTAACCTGTTGGTCATTGTACTCTGTTTGCTGCTGTATTCTGAAACAGAATACTGTTAACTAAATGTTGTTCAACTGTATTCTGAAATACTGAATATCCTAATGCTGAAATCTGAAATATTGCATATTTTCCCCCTTACTTCCTACTTTCCTTACTGAGAGTAACCTTTTTCCACACTTCATAGCTTGATGATCCCAAGCTCATTTCTTAACATAGAAAACCTTGATTCACAAAGAGGTTTTGTAAATATATCTGCTAACTGCACATCAGTATGCACTTTTTCAAGTACAATATCTTTCTTTTCCACATGAACTCTAATGAAATGATGTCTCACATCAATGTATTTTGTTCTTGAGTGAAAAATAGGATTGTATGTTATAGCAATGACACTGGTATTATCACACAAAATATGAGTCTTCTTTTCTGTTATCCCATAATCCTTAAGTTGTTGTTGTATCCACAGGATTTGAGCACAACAACTTCCTACTGCCACATACTCTACTTCAGCAGTTGACATTGCTATGGATGTTTGTTTCTTGCAGAACCAAGAAACTAACATTTCAACTAGAAATTGACAAGTAATACTAGCACTCTTTTTGTCAATTTTACATCCTACAAAGTCTGAATCTGAGTATCCTTTGAGGCTGAATCCTCATTCCTTAGGATACCATAAGCCAACATCTTGAGTACCCTTCAGATACTTGATAATCTTTTTTACTGCTGCAAGATATGACTCATTCGGTGCTGTTTGGAATCTTACACATACTCCAACTGCAAACACTATATCCGGTCTGCTTGCTGTAAGGTATAGTAGGGATCGAATAAGCCTTCTGTATTTTGTAATCTCCATATCCTTTCCACTTTCATCATTTTCAAGACTGATTGATGTGGCCATTGGTATGCTTACCGAAGATCCATTCTCTATTCCAAACTTCTTGATCAGTTCCTTGGTGTACTTAACTTGATTTATAAAAATCTCATTGTCTAACTATTTCACTTGTAGACCAAGAAAGAAACTTAATTCTCCCATCATGCTCATCTTAAACTTTTTCTGCATGAGGGTTGAGAATTTTTCACATAAATCTTTGTTAGTGGATCCAAAAATAATGTCATCCACATATATCTGCACAAGCAGTATACTGTCTTAGTCCTGTATTCTGAAAAGAGTTTTGTCCACTATCCCTTTCTGAAAGTCATTCTTCAAGAGATATAGGGACAGAATATCATACCAAGCTCTAGGTGATTGCTTTAAACCATATAAAACTTTTTCTAATCTGAATACCTTATCTTCTGCTTGTTCTTCGAAACCCGGTAGCTGCTCCACACATACTTCTTCAGATAGGAGTTCATTCAGAAATGCACTCTTCACATCCATCTGATATACATTGAAATTCTTATAGGCAACATAGGCTAGAAATATCCTTATTGCTTCAAGCCCAGCAACAGGAGCGAAGGTTTCATCAAAATCTATACCTTCTTTTTGGCAGTACCCTTTAACCACTAGCCTGCTTTATTTATGACCACAATATCGGTTTCATCTAGCTTGTTCTTAAACAGTCACTTTATTCCAATAACTCCTTGGTGATCAGGCCTTGGAAGCAATCTCCATACATGATTCCTTTCAAATCCATTCAGTTCTTCTTGCATGACCTAAATCCAGTTACTATCTTCAAGAGCTTATTCTACACTCTTGGGTTTAACTTGAGATATGAAGCATGTGAACAATGATTCTTATGGTCTTGATCTTCTTGTTCTAACACATTCATTAATATCCCTAATAACAAGCTCTCTTGGGTGATTCCTGAGCTATGTCCTATCAGGCTCAAAGCTGTAAGCTGGTTGCTGAGTAGTAACCTGTTGATCAGTAGTATTCTCACTACGGTTACTGTTGGACTGCAATATCCTATCTGCTTGCTGTGTAGTATCCTGTGTTACTGTATTCCCGGATGCAGTAACCTGTATACTATTTTCAACAACCACTTCAGCAGGTACTGGAACTCCATCAATATATCTTACTGTATGATCATTGATGTTCATCTGAGATACATCTTTCTTCAACTTGTCCAACTCAACAGTATCATAGTGTGGTTCATCAAATACCACATGTATTGATTCTTCTACAACCAAGCTTCTCTTGTTGAAGATCCTGAATGCTTTGCTTAATGATGAGTATCCTAGAAATACTCATTCATCAGATTTTTCATCAAAGGTCTTCAAGTGCTCTTTTTCATTGTTCAGAATGTAACATCTGCATCTAAAGATGTGTAGATATGAAATGTTTGGTGTAATCCTATGCCAAACTTCATAAGGAGTCTTATCATGATACTTGTTGATTAAGCATCTATTCTGAGTATAGCATATTGTGCTAGTTGCTTCAGCCCAAAATTTCTTTGGTATCCCAGCATCCGCAGTCATAGTCTTGCTGCTTCTTTCAAGGTTCGGTTTCTTCTTTCTGCAACTCTATTCTACTGTGGAGTTCTTGCTGCAGAATACTCATGATAGATCCCATTTTCTGAAAAGTGCTTTTCTATGAATCTATTTATGAATTATGTTCCTTTGTTAGATCTTATCTTCATAATGCTTAAGCTCTTATCATTATGTATCCTCTTCACGAAGTCTGACAGCTTGTTTTGAGTTTCTGATTTCTTGGCCAGAAAGATAGTCCAAATAAATCTTGAGTAATCATCCACGATCACAATGGAATACTTTTTTCCACTTACACTAACAAGCTCAACTGGATCGAAAAGATCCATATGTAGGAGATCTAGAATCCTGTGAGAAGATCTCTGTACTTTCTCTTTGAAAGAGCTTTTTACTTGTTTGTCTTTCTAATAGGCTCCACAAACATTCTCTTTCTTGTAAGCAACATATGGTAAACCTCTCACCAGGTTCTTCCTTGCTAGTTTGTTGATAGTTTTGAAGTTCAGGTGGCTCATTCTCTTATGTCGTAGCCAGGTCAGTTCTGGAGTGCTCTTAGCAATAAAGTATGTTGGCTGCACTATTGAACTCCAATCAGCAAGATAGATATTATCTCTTCTGGTTCCAGTAAGCTTCACCTCATTCGTCTTGTTGTCTCTGATTAGATATTTGTTGAGGTTGAACTCCACTGAACATCCTTTGTCACAAAATTGACTAATACTCAGGAGGTTGTACTTTAGCCCTTTGACATATGAAACATCACTGATACTTGCATTGCCTCTGATTAAACTTCATGTACCCTTAGTGCTTCCTTTGGAGTCATCTTCGAAGATAACCTTAGGGCCTTTGCATGGCTGGAAGTCCCTTAATCCTGTTTTGTTGCCAGTCATATATCGCGAGCAACCACTATCGATATACCATACATCTCCACTGCTTCTTAGCAACTATGCCTGTAAGTAAATCAGGTAAATTTAGGTACCCATCACTACAAGAATTTTGCTGATAGACAACGCATGAAAGACAATGCTTTTTGTTGTCTTTCTGCATTTTACAACGCTTTTTATAAAAAAGGTTGTCTTTTTGTGAAAAATGTATTGAAAGACAACGCTTTTAAGAAAAAAGACAACATTTTTCACAAGGTGTTGTCTTTCAGCGCATTTTTATGCTAATAGATGACACTTTTGTGCAACGCTTTGTTATGTGTTGTCTTTCAGCGCTTTTTTTGCAATGGTTTTTTTGTGGGTTGTCTTTGAGCTACTATTTTCGCTAATAGACAACCCTTTGTGCAACGCTTTTCATGGGGTTGTCAAATATATAGTGAAAAAATAATAAAAAAGGTAGAGTTCAATTAAGAGTCGAACTCTAGACCTTTCAGATTATATGTAACCACTTTGCCATTTAACTTTCATTAGTTTTATTAACCCACATTTGTATTGTAATTAATTTTGAATTAAGAAACTACCCCTAAAATATTACTCTCACCCTTTTACACTTGGTTAAAACATAATTATTTTCCCCCAATTTCTAACCCTAGGCATATCTGAGCGGTGGTCGGCGAACGAGCAGAGGTCGATGTATTCGACTCCCGATCGAAGCTGACGCCCAAACACATAAATATTATTCCATCCACTAGGTTAGTTTATCACCGTTGTTACTTGTTTTTGCATCTTTGAATTTGTGTGTGAAGATTTTTGGTTTCAGATTTTTGCGTTTGAATTTATGTTGTGTTTGAATTTTTAGTACGGATTTATCGGTGTAAATTTGATGTTGTTCTGAATTTTTTTCTATTAGAAGTAGATTTTTAGGTGTAGAAATGTCTCACAGATAGTAATGTAGTTGTTGATTGTTCTTTCGAATTTGAGTCAATTTATTCTTTTGGGGAAATTTCGATGGGTCTTGGAATCCAATCAATGGGTATTTTCTGGCTGCTTGGGATTTCATGCCCTAGAAGTGGGGAAAGTTAAATATAGTATTTGATTATGCCAATTAATATGCATCTGATTGGCTTCATTTTTCACAATTTCGAAGGTTCTGTCAATTCTTTAATCTGATGTTTGTGGATTAACTTGCCTTCACTTGAATTTATGTATATTGATGTTTGTGTTCTTGTTTATTCTCTTAGTTTTTCCTTCGCCCATTCATGCTAGTGGAAAGAGTGTAGTATTTGATGATTTCTATATATTCTACTGACTATAAGGTTCTATTGTTTGGTATAAGATTTTCTGTTAATGTCTCTTTAAACTTTCATTTTTTTTCAAAATGAATCATCTCACCATAACAATGTAATCTACCGGCTAATATTATCGGTATACAAGTAAATTAAAAACGTTTCATGAAGTAAAAATTAGTAGAAAATTAGACCAAAATAATGATGCTGATTATATATTTCTACAAACTTAATCTACTTTGTAATTGCGAGATGATTCTGCTTTCTTGGTCTTTTCAAGGAACACCAATTTGCTGAAAGTACA
The DNA here is from genome assembly GCA_954870855.1 of Scutellaria minor. Lineage (NCBI taxonomy): Eukaryota > Viridiplantae > Streptophyta > Magnoliopsida > Lamiales > Lamiaceae > Scutellaria > Scutellaria minor. The sequence goes on along the minus strand of OX940729.1, from coordinate 15,762,646 downwards.
CAAAGGGGAGAGAGAATCTTGCTGGAAAGATGATTGAATTGCAGGCTACATAAATGCTCATCATAAAAGGAAGATTAGATATTTAGTCATCTTAGTGTATAAGCTTTCTTGAAGGTATCAAACTGAATAGGGAGAAAAAGGGCTAATTCAAAGTGTAAAATTTTGGTAATTTTACCGTTTTGGTAACTTGAGATGGACAAGGAATGGATGTTGAAGGATAGACTCTCAGATGAATACAAGGCTGGGGTTGAGTCTTTTATGCATTTTGCAATTCAAAATATAGATAATGTCAATGCAATGTCTTGTCCATGTTCAGATTGTGGTAATCTTAGGAAATAGAAACATGTTATTGTTAGGTTGCATTTGTTAACTAAGAGAATTGATAAAACATATCATACATGGATGTGGCATGGAGAGAGATGTAAGTCAGGAATGTCAATATATGCTGGTGATCAGTTTAGGGGAAATGAATATAATTTTGGAAAAGAAGAACCTATTGACATGGTACATGCTGGATATGAATACACTGATTAAAATCCATATGAATTTGGTAAATTGCTTGAGGATGCAGAGAAACCTTTATATGTTGTTTATTCAAATTTCACAAAGTTGTCTGCCATTGTGAAATTGTACAACTTAAAGGCAAAATTTGGTTGGAGTGATAAAAGTTTTACTGAACTCCTTAGTTTAGTTAGGCAAATGCTTCCTCCCCAAAATTATTTCCTTCATCTTTGTATGATGCAAAGAAAACCTTGGTTGCATTGGGGATGGATTATGAAAAAATTCATGTATGTTCAATTGACTGTGTCCTGTATCATAAGGAGTACAAAGACCTTACTAATTGTCCTAATTGTGGTATTTCAAGATGGAAAGTAGGAAAAAATTCCAAGATTTGTGAAGGAATTCCAACAAAGGTCCTTTGGTACTTCCCACCTATTCCAAGGTTTCGACGGATGTTTCGAAATAAGAAGATATCTAAGAACTTGACTTGGTATGCTGGTAATCGAGTTGTTGATGGTTATTTGCGTCACCCAGCTGATGCACCATCTTGGAAAGTAATGGACCATAATTGGCCTGAATTTGCTTTCGAGTCAAGAAATCTCAGATTGGCTCTATCTACAGATGAGATCAACCCTTATAGTATGATGACTTCTACGTACAGTTGTTGGCCAATAATGTTGATCATATATAATCTTCCTCCATGGTTGTGTATGAAACAGAAATTTATGATGCTCACTATGTTAATTGGTGGTCCTAAACAGCCGAGGAACAACATTGATGTTTATTTGTCACCCTTAATTGAGGACTTAAAACTCCTATGGGAAGTAGGTATTCAAACTTATGATAGTTTTTTAGATGAAAGCTTCCTACTTAGAGTTGTGTTGTTGTGGACCATCAATGACTTTCCAGCTTATGGAAACTTATCAGGCTGTACTATAAAAGGATATCATGCGTGTCCTATTTGTGGTGATAAAACTTACGCAAAAAGGCTGAAACATGGTAGGAAAATGTCGTATATGGGTCATAGAAGGTGGCTCCGTGCTAGTCATCCTTATCGAAAACAAAAGAAGTCATTTGATGGTAATCAAGAGTTGGACCCCGCCCCAATACCATTGAGTGGTCGTGATGGTTTTAAGAGAGTAGCAGAAATCCAATGTACATGGGGTAAAAAGAGTTGTAAAAATCCGTCAAAGCTCAATGAAGATAAGCCATGTTGGAAGAAGAAATCTATTTTTTTAACTCGAGTATTGGCAACACTTACATGCGAGACATGTTCTGGATGTGATGCATATTGAGAAAAATGTGTGTGAAAGTCTAGTCGGTACATTACTTAACACTCCAGGTAAGACGAAAGATGGAATAGCAGCTAGACTAGATCTTGTGGATATGAAAGTTAGAACAGAGTTGGCACCGAAGGTGGGTGACAAAAAAAACTTTCTTGCCACCAGCTTGTTACACACTAAGTAAAAAAGAGAAAAGAAAGGTTTGTAACTCTTTGATGGGAATGAAGGTCCCTACGGGTTACTCGTCTAATGTTAGAAATTTGGTATCAATGAATGATTTGAAGCTTGTTGGCCTGAAGTCACATGATTGCCACACTTTAATGCAACAATTGCTTCTAGTGGCTATACGTGGTGTTTTGCCTGATAATGTGAGACATGCAATCACTCGATTGTGCTTCTTTTTTAATGTGATATGTAGCAAAGTTACAGATGTCTCAAAGTTGGACGAATTTCAAAAGGAGATTGTGACAATCTCGTGTTTACTTGAAAAGTATTTCTCTCACTCATTCTTTGATATCATGGTTCACCTAATTGTTCATCTTGTGCGAGAGGTGAAATTATATGGACCAATCTGGTACAGATGGATGTATCCATTTGAGAGATACATGAAGGTCTTAAAAGGTTATGTGTGAAATCATAATCGGCCTGAAGGGTGTATAGTTGAATGTTATATTGCCGAGGAGGCTATGGAATTTTGTTCAAACTACCTTTCTAGTGTTCACACAATTGGAATCCCATCAAAAGATCAACAAGTTAACATGACTAGGCCATTATCAGCTGCTAGAGCGATCCAAGCTAGTCCTGATGATTTGAGACAAGCTCATCTCTATGTTTTGACAAATGACATTGAGATTGACCCGTATATAAGGTTATCTCGCTAACTCATTAAACCTTATATGTTATTAATCTCATAGTGATCTAATTTAACTTTTTTAGTCAACATATGGCTCACATAAAGGTAACTTTTGGAAGAAAGTTGGAGAAACAACTCTTGGATAAACATAACAAGACGTTTCATCATAGGATACACAATCGAGCAAGTATTATAACTCTAACCTATCGTATTGAAGTTTATAATTTTAATTAAAACATTCATTACGATATGTTGAATTATAGGTTGCAAATGAAATTAATCAGTCCAATGGTCAAGTATCAGAAAACTTAAAGTTGATTGCAAGTGGTCCCGAAAAAGATGTGTTGAAGTACTCTAGTTACTTGATTGATGGAGTTACCTATCATACGAGGGAACATGATAGTATACGAGCTGTTCAAAACTCAGGAGTCAGTTTAGTTGCAAAAATCATGCAAGTGGCTAGTGTAAAGGACAAAAATCCAGTAGTGATGGACATGGTTTATTATGGATTTATTGAAGAGATATGGGAACTTGATTACCATAATTTTCGCATTCCAATGTTCAAATGTAATTGGGTTGCACACAATAATGGAATTAAAATAGATGATCTTGGTTGCACAACAGTAAACCTCAATAGAATTGGATTCAAATCCGATCGGTTTATATTGGGTAGTCAAGCTAAACAAGTCTTCTACATTGAAGACCCTCGAGATCCTGCATGGCATGTTGTACTTTCAACCCCTAGTAGAGAGTATTTTGATCATATCAATGGTAATGATTTAGAAGAATGTAACATCCACCATCAATGTTTTACAATGGGGATGCCCCCATTAGAAGTTGATGGTATAGATGAGAACGAAACATCATGTGTGCGTGAAGATTGTGATGGGATTTGGATAGATAATTGCACTTCCTAGTTCTTTAATTAACTTTTTGGTATATATGCTGAACTTATTACTTTTCTCTTATGATATTCTACTTATTTCTTAAATATTTGCCAACTAACCTACTCTTCTTTTATTTTGCAGCTTCGAATCATGGTGTCTTGTACAAGGGCTTCAGCAAAAGAAGATGAGATAATTGAGAAGGATAACATTAAACTGCTGAAGGATAAAAAGGTAGTTAGTTCAAATGAAGTTGATGATGATATGGGAAGTGAGGTGATGAGGGCAGTTCTATGTCTAAAGGGAAGAGTACACGCATATAAAGAACATCGAGGGGTTCTACTCATATGCATGCTCTTACGATACAAAAAGCTCAATGTTTCAAAAAAAAAGTCTTGTTCAATAGCAAAGGTCAGCCCATTGGGCCAAATGGTGCTGAAATGCAGAGTTACAATGGAGTGTTAGCTCGGGAAAAGGTGAAAATAACAATTGATGATTGGAGGAAGGTGCCGACTGATGTCAAGGACTCGATATGGGAATCTGTTAATATGAGTGTGCTTCTTTTATTTTGTTTTTTAGTTAAATGTAGAGTATTTTGCTTATATTGGGTTCTAATTGTTGGTATTTTATAGTTGTTGTTTGATGTTCCTCCTGCATGGAAGAAGAGGTGTTTGTCTTCAGCTAACCAAAAGTGGCGTCAATACAAGATAAGACTCATGAATAAATATGTTTTAGCAGAATACATGAGCCTGCAAAGTTGAATACTGCACCCTTTAATTCTGGAATTGACAAAGTTGATTGGAGTAATTTTGTGATCAATCGCTTATCAGAAGATTCCAAGGTAAGATTCAACTAAAGATGCTTAATTGATATTTCTCATCATTGGTGCCATATGATTGTTAATCTATTGATGTAGACAAAGAGTGAGGAACAAAAGAAACGACGAAGTCAATTGCAATATCCTCATAAGCTTTCTTGTAAAGGATATGCACGTTTGGCTGAAGAGATTGTAAGTCTTTGATTTTTTATTATTTATTTATTGTATCATCATTCTCGTATTTAATGATCATTTTATATAATACGTTATTGATTGTAGGCTGATGAATTGGGCAATGATGATGAAAAACAGAGCTATTTTATGGATTAAAGCACGATTGCCTAAAGAAGGGGAAATACAAGAAGAGAGTTTAAACGAAACAATTACGAAGATTGTGAGTTTGTTTATTCTTAATTATTTTAAAAGCTAACACTCTCTCTCTTACTTACCCATCTCATTTATTGTTATGTTGTTACTAATTTACTTCGAAGGACGAGTACATACAACAAAAAAAGGAGGGTAAGTTCAGCATTTCTAGAAAAAATGATGGCATCCTTGCTAAAACTCTTAACTCACAAGGACACACTGGACGTTTGAGGGGGACCGGAGGTCATGTCACTCCCTCGACTTACTATCATGTTTCATGTAGTAATATGGTGGATAAAGATTTACTTTTAAAAGAGCAAAAAAAGATAAATTCAGAACTCGATGCACGAGTAAAAAAACTAGAAGCAATGATCTTGAAGAATGCACCTACACATGAAGTTGGTAGAGAAGAGAAGGACCGTTGTTCAGTTAAAATCTCAAGTCCCTATGTTATGGAGGGGGAGAGAGACAGAGATGATAAACCAGAAATTCAGAAGAACTTGTTTCAAAATGAAGAATCGGATGATGATCTCAAAATTGTTGATGATAATTGGCCATCAAAGGTAAAAATTTATATCATGCTATACAAATAATATTTCTGTAAATATATATGAATTATCTATATAATCTAATCTACATTGTAGGGTGAACCAGTCACATTAACATTGGAATCACAAGCAAGCTTAGGGCACAATCATCAAAGTGGGTGGAGCTAATCAGATTTTTCATGGTAATCTTTTACCTGAAAATTGCATGAGTGTGTTCATTGATCAAGCAGTAGATCATGATGCCCCTTTGCCAATTCCTAGAGAATGTATAGTATTGGTGAGGCGGTAGGATCTCATATTGTTTGGCCATCGCATTTGATAAAACCCAAAGTGAAGGTAATACTTTTATACATCATCTTATATGAAATTAATTTTTTATTAGCTACGTAAATATAACATGTCTACTTACACATCATGCTAATACAATTTTTAGAAACCTGGAAAGAAGAAACGCGTGCACAAAGACTTGCCTACTGTTGATCTATCAAGTGTGCCAAAGTCATTACATATGTTATACTATTATACGAAGCTTGTTATTCAGAATGGAGGCAATGTACAAATAGAGTTTGTTCATGAAGTATTTGGCCGTGAGTTCAACATCTTTGTTAACATTGAAGATATGGTTCCATTCTGTCAGTTGGAGCCAATCTCATACGTATGTGTGGTTGTTTATATGTGGTAAGTATTCCGGTCTATAATTATTACTATTATTATTATTACATTTAACATTGTGGTTTTTTCCATTTTAAAAATGATGGTTAGACATCTCTACAAAAGGTTGGTAAAAGAAAACAAGCTTCAAAATTTCAGATTTGTGGATCCATATGAAATAGGACATTTGCCATCAACAAAAGGTGATCAAGATTATAAAGAGAATGAGATGGAACAAAGGGCCTATGCTCTAGCAAAAAGGTTGAGTGGTACATTACCTAGCTAATTAGTTTTGGTACCTTGTAATATAGGGTAAGTTATGATTTCCTTTCTTGTACTCCATATTATGATAACTTGACGTTTTGCTCACACTATTTGTGTTAATTATTAATTCCATAGATTCCATTGGATTCTAACTGTCATCAATCCCCACAAGGAAACTGTTCATTTGTTGGACCCTCTTTATCATCGCTTCCATGATCAAACTTGGAAAAAAATTGTTGATTTGTAAGTTTCAATTTAATAAGTTTAATATATTTTTTTTCGTTTATTGTTATGTCGCATGTACGATGATTAATAATTTATTTTGTTATGAAGGGCCTTGAGAATGTTCAATATAGAAATTTGAAAGAATGGAAAAAAAAACAACCTACATGGGAGGTAGTCAAGGTATGTATGGTGAAGATGTGAATAATACGTTGATACTCATGTATATATTTATTTTATCATCACCAAGGTAAGTTGATACTTATATATTGTAATGTAGGCTCCTTTGCAACCAGATACCAAATAATGCGATTTTTTTATGTTGTGGTACATGAGACAACTTGTAGATAAGGGGGCAACTGCAGACATGGTTTCATTGCGTTCAATTGTGAGTAATTATTTCCTATTTAATGATGTTAAGTTTTTCCGTTTGGATGCCATAAGTTTTTTCGTTTAATGGTCTTACTTTCATTTGAATACTTCGATATTATGCTTATAATGCTGGGATTTGGTGGTTATTTCCTGTTGTTCCTTTTGTTAAGGGCCTTATTTTTGTGAATTGTAGTTTGCATTTTATGATATGCGTTCCTGAGTTGACTGTTACTGGATTTTATATGTAAATTAGAAGTTGTTATATCCTATAGGGTTGTTGTGTTGGTGGCTGTAAATGAAGATGGTTTTAAGTACTGGGCATGTTGATTCCAGATTATCCTCTTGAATGCCTTTTTGATGAGATAATTTTGTATAATTATGCTTTTTCATAATGAAATTGACATTTCTATATATTCTTTTTTCAAAGTTTACGCATCTTAAGTGCACTAGAGATGAGATTGATGAAGTTCATGTTGAATGGGCTAAATGCGTTCAAGAACATATCAATGGGTAGAACAAGGTGACTATTATATTTTAATTTGCATAGCTTTCTTTTGAATATATATACATATTTAATATGATCACGTTATGAGTTTTAGATGTCCATGTTAACTTTGTGCTTACAATTGATAGATTGTGGGGACGTAGCTAGGGAGTACATGTGAAGTTGGCTTGTGATGCTGTTTTTGTAAAGGTAGTGATGTTATTCAAACAAATACGATCATTTTGTTATTGTTGGAGTTTAAATTTATAGACGTAACATTTTATGTGCTGGAGTGTTATGATATTTCCTATTTTTGGGAGGATTTATGAATTATATGTTCGATATTGACGATGTTTATATGTTCCTCTAATGCAATTTTTAGTTTATATAATTATTAAGAATTATTATATTATTATAGGATAGCAAATATATGAAATGTTGTAAAAAATATGTAAACAAAAAAGACAACACAAAAAAGGGTTGTCATAAGGAAATGACTACACCCTAAAAACGACAACCCTAAAAAAGTGTTGCATAAATGTAATACAAAAGAGACAACGGTTAGTGTTGCATATATTCGTGTTGTTATTGAGAAAGACAACGCTTTTTAAGCGTTGCATATATAGTTGCTAAATCCGAAAATACAACACTTTTCTGCAACGATTTTATGCGTTGTCGTATCTGGGAAAGACAACGCTTTTTAGTGCGTTGTCTATCAGCGCCCATTTAAGACAACGCTGGATACAACAACGTTTTTTTTTAGAAGGACAACGGACTTTGTCCGTTGTCTATCAGCGAAATTCTTGTAGTGCATATAAGTACGGGTCCTGGGGGGTTCTTTGGACCCACACCTGCTTAATGATAATTATTTTGTCATTAGTCTTAGTTGTTCTCTTCCTGTAAGTATGCTTTGTAGGATACTATTTGTGAACTGTGTATGCTGGAGATTTCTAGGTGTTATCTTTCTTGTCTGAGGAAGGTATTCCCTTATACCTTTTCAGAGTATGGACTCCTTTGGATTTAAGCAAGTATGCTTTGGTATAGTAGGGGTAGAACTTTTGTTGTAACCTGGAGAACTGCTGCATTCTCCTCCTACTTGCAGTATACTAATTGTGTTGCTTTCTGAGTGTTCTTGCAGACTTACTGTATGTGGTTCGTAGCATGGGCTTTTTACCCTTATCCGCTGTACTAGCTTTGTTCATGCTTTCATTAGTTGGAAGGAGTTCCTGAGTATAGGATACTCGGGCCTGAACAAACTTTCCAGCATTGGATGTGCTTGTTGTCTTTTGAGAGCTTCCTGTACAATATCCGAGACCATTTCCTCTGTAGGCATTTTGGGTCTCCAGGATACATTCTTGTGCTTTCCTAGATGATTTGCTATACACATCAATTGTGTTTTGCAAGCTCATTTTCTTAACTTTTAACTTAGTGACTAGCAGCTTGAACTTAGAAACCTCCGCTCAGAGATTGTTGCATTATGTACTATAGTACTCAAGGTTAGAAATATTTTCCTTCAGTACAGTATGCTCACTCTTGAGCATCAGGTTTTCTTCCTTCAGTTCCTTATGAGCTGAGTTTATCTGCTCAAAGTCACTCATGATTTGTCTAAATCACTGGATCATGTTCAGCTTTTCAGAACTGAAAACTTCGTGGGATTGAGAAGTTACCTCATCATCATCTTCTTCTTCACAGTCTTTGGCCATAAGGCACAATAATGCTTCCTCATCAGAGGTAGAGCTATCTCTATCACTCTCGGATGAACAGTTGTCCTTGGCTTCTTCCTCTTCGGTGTTGTTTGTTGCTTTCTGAGCTTCAACTTCACTTGGAAGAGCCCAGAGTTTCTACTTCTCATACTTCCTCCTGTCTTTCCTCTGCTTTCTCTCATCCTCAGTATACTTATGTACTTGAGGGTGTGGGTAGTTTCTGGCGAAATGTCTAAGTTTCCTACAATTATAACACAAGTCAGAGGAACTAGTATTTGACTATGATGTCTGTCTCACCTGGGGGCTTCCGTCTGAAGTTAGAGGCTTCTTTTTGAAGTCATTTTCTTTCTTGTTCGTCTTAAGAAACTTCTTGAACTTCTTAAGGAGGAACGTCATTTCTTCCTTAGCATCTTCAGCAAGTACTTCTTTTTGTTTATCTTTCTGCTTACTGCTGCTTGCAGTAGTTGTATCCTTGATTCTTGCTGTAAGTGTTTTTACTTTGACACTCAACTCTTTAGCATCTTTCTCATTTCATCTATATCGAATTTAAATATTTTGAGATCTGAGAATAGATCAAAGGTGCTCATCACATTGAGATCAAGTGAGACTCTTATTACGGTCACTTTGCTGTTCCAGTCCAAGGGTAGCACTCTCAACACCTTAGTGTTCTTTTCTTTCTGGGAGTAGAACTTCCCCAGAGATTCCAACTCGCTGACAATATCGGTGAATCTTAGGTCAAGTTATTCTAGCGACTCTCCAGGTTTCATCTTAAACTGCTCGTATAGTTATGTAGCCTTTGACACTCTATTATCTTAGGCAAGCTTGTTGCCCTCACATATCAACTCTAGTTTGTCCTATATTTTCTTAGCTGTCTTACAGCTTTTTACCTTGATGAATGTTCATTTATCCAGTGTCAGGAATAATGCGTTCTTGGCCACATTAGGTTGGTCCTTTTTCTTTCATCAGCTATATACTCATGTCTTGGCTTGACCAAGAACTCAGCTGGTGGAGGCGCTTTTCTGTAATCTATTGTTGTTCCACGTGGGGCGGGTTGGGGTCTCCTCGGAGCCCTTTCAATATCGTCGTCGCTTGTTGTTGCACCCTCGATTTCTTCAGTTGTTGCTGCAGGTTTTGCCTCATCTCTCGCATGTGTGCGGAGCCCTCTCCCAAAGATAGGGTTTGGCTTAGTGATTACTGATGACCCTTTTGTAATCACGTACCACATCTCATCATGCATGGCTGATAGGTTGATAGGTGTCAACCATGCAAAAATTTAATACCTATTACCAAATAAATGAGTATAGAGTAAGTAGGGGTCGAATCGTCAGGGAATGATAGATTTATTTCTTTCGAGACTCTTAAAAGGGGGGTTTTGAATTTATTAAACCAAAACTAATAAACTAAGGTATAAACTAACAATGAGAGCAAGAATAAAAATTAACAAAGATGAAAAGGGTTTTAAATCAATGTGAGAAAGCTCTAGTTAAAGAAATTATTTCCACATTGATTCACTAGATTGATCGTTGATGCAAAGATGATTCAACAATTCATAAATAAATTGGTTTTGGTGATCGACAACCGCCTAACCACCAATCTCTTCTTTCTGTATTGATAATTAAGAGAAGCTCGTTAATTACTACTCTAATCAAAAGACAACCCTAGAGACGCTCATAGGATTTAGAGTTTTGCCAGCATTAAGAATTAAATAGACCCAATTACTAATCACAAACACACAAGTGTGACTCGTTTCAATTAGATTATTCATTCTTAGGCACAAAATAGATTGCTTGTAAGGCAATAAAATTATCATTTGCGCTACTCTATCAAAACCAACAAATAATTACGGATTTGTTGTTTCAATTAACAATAGATTATACTAGGACTATCAACACTGGCCAGATATTCAATAAACCATAATCTAATCATGAACATAAACATACAAAGAATAAATAAATACTTACGAATGATCAAATTAATACGAACAAATAAATCTCACAATCATAGAATCAAGGCTTCAATAACCCTTTAACTAGAAGTAGGAATTTAGCACATACTCATAATTAAGAACATAAAATTAAGAGAGAAAAGATTGAATACCGTAAAAAATAAGAAGTAGTCTTGTGAAGAAGTAGAGCAAGCCCAAAATTCTTCAGCCCCTCTGCGGCTTTTTACGTGAATCAAAAAATTAGGTCTCCAAGAATTATTTTATCTCTCTTATATATGGAGCGAGAATCCTAAATTATCTAAAATAGGAATATACAAAATATCCAAAAATGATTAATTGAATCCCATAAGGAAAATAAGTAAGAGTTCTATGGGAATAAGGAAACTAAAATCCCATCTCTTAATTATAGGTGCAACAATCTCCAACTTTTTCCAAAAGTGAAAATCCCGCTGGAATCCTCGTGCCCACGCTCTAAGTCAGCTGTAAGTTTGAAATTGGTTCCATTTTCATCTCATTTCTCCACTAACCTTACTCATAAGCCCTAGGACATCAAAACACATAAAAACAACACAATTAGTGCAATATACGCTCTAAAAATCATGCAAATCAATAATGAAAAACATGCAATTACACAACCTATCAAACTCCCCCACACTAAAACGATGTTTGTCCTCAAGCATTAAACACCACAAAAGACACAACCTAACAAAACATGGTACGAGCTTTAAATTTACTAAGCATTGCATTTTCTATCGTTAACCAAAATACAACTATGAGTGTGCACAACCATACTACACTGGTCTGTGGACTTCAAACACATGAATGTACATTCTCACCAAATGAATATATAGCTCACTAATGCTCTCGTGAACGCTCAACACTCGGGCTAACATATGAAAGATCACACTCAAGTCATTCATACTAGCCTTGTACGGTACATGTCATATCACCCAGTATGTAGAATCTATGGGTAAATTCGGTGTAACGTGGCTAGGGGTAAGGTAGGATATGGTTTACGTAAAACTTCCAACGACGACTCAAAATGACACAACAGACTCATAATCACACCAAAGCATATCTCAACATAAATGCTCAATGATAGCTTACTCACAACTTCTAAACACCATAGTACTCGATCATAATATAAGAGGCCTAACATGATGAAAAGGCCATAAAAATGGGTCCAAAGTGCACATCCAAGTCGATTACATAATGCCAAATAATAATAAAAAATCCCATATTCTTCTTCCTTTATTTTTTTTTCTTTTGTTTTTTTTAAGAGATGAAGGGGTTACAACCTTGCAACTATGGATGAAAAATCCTAAACAGAAGGATAATCAAAATACCCATTACGACTAACATAACAATAAAAAAAATACAACTCACGACCTAGTGATAACTCCAAAAATATATGATAGAGAATCATACTAAAGACTCACGACATGACTCACAAGGACAATAAAACATGTTGGAAGCTCACGTTATCCTTGATTGAGTTCAAAATGAAGAAGACTATAGAAAGAAGGGGTTTTTATTGACTTGTAATGTGCTAAATTATGAAGAAAAAGGCTTTTAAGGCTCAAATTTGACACACTAGTGGTAATGTCATTGGTAGGATATGAGACATGGGAATATGTATGTGGGGTTTGCTCCTAATACCCGTTAAGTAAATTCTATTGTCGTTCATAAAAGTGTTTAACACTTTACTGACATAGAGACCAGAAAAGAATGTCAAACTAGATATGCAGACACTCAATTTTTTTTTATTTAGGCTCGGACCTCTCTGAATTAAGGTAGGTGCTCATCATACATTCAAGGTAGTCCATTCACCAAACTAACCAAGTCACTCTCGTGACTACCAACACACAGATAGTTACACCCTAGTTATCAACATCAATTCAATACTCAGTTAATTCTAGCTTGTACCGAAACATGCAAACACGCCCAAAAGACAACATCAAAATACAAAGACACATAAAACAGTATGCAAACATGCAAACAAATGAAAATAAATTACACAAATACGACTCCAAACAAAAACATCATGCAAAAGATCCCCACACACTTAGAACAAGCATTGTCCTCAATGCAAAAGAGAAAACGATAAAAATAAAGATGCAAGAATGAAAAGAAAATAAACTTTCCTGAACACAAAAAGGGCAGAGAGTAAGGAAACGAGGACTGGGAGGGCCACTCTAGTTGAGTAAGACGGTGGTGCACATCTTCCAATTTGAGCGCCACACCTGACTGATTCATGAGTACCTCGTGTAACAGAGTCTCCATATTTTGGATTTCGGGTGTGGTCGTGGCTGAGTGGAGGTTGACGGTTTGTGTCTTTGCCATTTTGGTGGCAGTGTGACTGGAGATGGTGTAGAAGTAGACGGTAAATCGGGCTCATCTCTTAGGCGGCTAGTATGAGGTTGCCGATGGGGTGGGGGTTTCCGATTAGTATTGGTCCTAGCCGTAAGCAGCCATGCCGATGAGTTCGTCGGAGAGTGGTACACAAGTGCTGGCGTCAGACTGTGATATTATTGTGGAAGAAAAGGAATTGGGGAGGAGGATTGATAGGGAGAGAGAAAGAGTTGGGAGAATTTGGGGGGTTTAGGGTTTATTATGATTATTTTTTAATTTATAATTTATAATATTTTATTTTATTAAAATAAAATAAAATAAATAAAGAAAATAACAAATCTCAAAGGGGATGAAGGCAGATATGAATGATGGTTTGTGCATGGGCACGCCCTGTTTTCAGTGAAGGATTGACTGTTTGGAGAAAGTGGTTCAAATATGCACAAAAGTTTTCACATGGGCACGCCCTGTTTTGAGTACACAACTGACTTGCTTCCTTAGAATATTCAAATTTTTTACATGAAATTTCCGTGGGCACACCCCAAAATAGTTCCATATCGGCTATTGACTCCCAACCGATTCGAAAAGCCTAGAAAATAACAACCAAAAAATATCAAAAATTACTACAACTAAGCAATAAATTTATAAAATTGAAGAAAACATAAATAAGCATTGGGTTTCCTCCCAACAAGCGCATTTCTTTAACGTCTTTGGCCAGACATCCTTCTTGCTTCAAATTTATTCATAAACGGGCCATGCTAAATGAACTTCCTCAATTGTACACACGTCAGTAAGTTTAAAGAATGGCTTCAAATGATGACTATTAACTTTAAATTTTTTGTTAATTTTCTAAACTTTGTATATCAATAACTTCTTGAGGAGATACACTTACTACTATGTAAGGACCCGTCCATCTAGACTTTAACTTACCCAGCATGAAATTCAATCTTAAATTGAAAAGAAGCACCTTTTGGCCTACCGTGAATTGTTTACGGTGAAAAAGCTTATCATGAAGAAGCTTTATTCTCTCCTTATAGAGTCGTGAATTGTCATAGGATTTCAATCGCATTTCTTCCAACTCTTGGAGTTGTAATTTCCTCTCATTCCCGGATTCTTTTGTGTCCAAGTTACATTGTTTCACTATCCAAAAAGTACGATGTTCAATTTCAACTGGCAAATGACACAACTTACCATAAACCAACCGATATGGAGACATCTCGATCGGAGTTTTGTATGCCGTTCAATATGCCCAGAGAGCATCATCTAAGCGCATACTCCAATCTTTGCGATTCGGGTTAACAGTTTTCTCTAAAATACTTTTGATTTCTCGATTTGAGACCTCCACTTGCCCATTGGTTTGCGGGTGATAAGTGGTAGCAACTCGGTGGTGAATTACATATTTTCTCATCAAGGCTTCCACCGTGCGGTTGTAGAAGTGCGTGCCTTGATCATTGATAATTGCTCGAGGCACTCCAAACCTACTAAAGATATTAGCTTTGAGAAAACCTAAAACCACCTTAGAATCATTAGTTCGGGTAACTTTCGCTTCTACCCACTTCGAGACATAATCAACATCAAGCAAGATATATAAACACCCAAAAGAGTTAGAGAAAGGTCCCATGAAATCCATACCCCACACATCAAAAACTTCATAGAATAATATAGGTATTTGAGGCATTTCATCTCTAGATGATATATTTCCAACCCTTTAACAATTTTCACAACTCTTACAAAATAAATAAGCATCTTTAAAAAGAGTCTCCCAGTAAAATCTACTATCCAACACCTTGCTAGCAGTTCTCTTTGGACCAAAATGTCCACCACACGCGTAGCTATGACAGTAAGTAAGAATGGAATGAATTTCATCATTAGGCACACATCTACGAATAATTTGATCGGATCCAATTTTCCACAAATATGGTTCATCCCAAATAAAGTACTTAGAGTCATTTTTTATCTTATTTCTTTTTGCAGTACTCAAACCATGTGGTAGATTTTCAGTGACTAAGAAATTCACTATATCAGCAAACCATGGTTCCTTACCTCCCTTACCTTGCAGCGCCAACAGTTGTTCATTGGGGAACGCCTTAGAAATGGGTAGTCGTTCCTCCTCACGTACAAGTCTACTCAAATGGTCCACTACGGAGTTGTCAGCTCCTTTTCGATCTTTGATCTCCCAATTGAATTCTTGTAAGAGAAGAATCCAACGAATAAGCCTTGGCTTTGACTCTTTCTTTGTAAGGAGATACTTGAGAGTTGCATGATCAGAATAAACAATAATTTTAGATCTCAATAAATATGATCTAAATTTCTCAAATGTAAAATCAATAGCTAAAAGCTCATTCTCGGTGGTGGCATAATTGCATTGAACTGCGTTTAATATCTTGGAGGCATAATAAATGACATTTTGATTCTTTCCATCTCGTTGTCCCAAAACAGCTCCTACTACATAGTTGCTTGCATCACACATCAACTCAAAAGGTAAACTTCAATTGGGAGGTTGAATTATTGGTACAGTAGTGAGTTGTTCTTTCAAGTTCTTAAATGTCTTCTTGCACGCCTCACCAAACTTGAAGGTGACATTATGTTGCAACAACCTTGACAATGGTTGTATAATCTTTGAAAAATCCTTGATAAATCTTCTGTAAAAACCTGCATGATCAAGAAAACTACGAATCTCTCTAACATTAATGGGATACGACAATTTTGCAATCAAATCAACCTTTCCCTTATCAACCTCAATTCCCTTAGATGAAACTACATAACCTAAAACTATCCCCTAGTTAACCATAAGATTGACACTTCTCGTAGTTAAGAACAAGATTAGTGTCGATGCACCATTTCAAAACCTTGGTTAAATTATCCAAACATTGATTAAAAAAATCACCATAAACTGAGAAATCATCCATGAATATTTCAATGCAATTCTCAATCAAGTCAGAAAATATGCTCATCATGCAGCGTTGAAAATTACCAGTAGCGTTACATAAACCAAAAGACATACGACGATAAGCAAAGGTACCAAAAAGACATGTAAAGGTTGTTTTCTCTTGGTCTTCTTGAGCTACAACAATTTGGTAATAACCGGAATAACCATCTAAGAAATAGAAGAATGGTTTACCGGCTAACCTCTCAAGCATCTCATCAATGAATGGAAGTGGAAAGTGATCTTTTCTTATAGCGGCATTTAACTTACGATAGTCTATGCACATCCTCCACCCAGTTTGCAGCCTCATAGGAATCAATTCATTCTTTTCATTTTTTATCAATTGAAAGCCACTTTTCTTAAGGACTACGTGAACTGGACTTACCCAAGAGCTATCAGATATAGGATAAATAATTCCTAGCTCTAGCAACTTTAAAATCTCTTTCATAACCACTTCCTTCAAGATAAGATTTAATTTATGTTGAGGATCTCTTACCGATTTGGAATCTGGTTCGAGTAAGATTCGGCGCATGCATAGAGAAGGGCTTATTCCCTTGATATCCACTAAAGTCCATCCTATTGTTGTCTTGTATTCTTTTAGAACCCACAATAAGCTCTCTTCTTGACCTTCTGTCAATTCTTTAGCAATGATCACCGGTAGTGTTTCATTCTCTCCCAAATATACATATTTCAGATGTTCTGGTAGGACCTTCAATTCAAGTTTAGGTGCCTGCACAACAGAAGGGAGAATTCTCTCAGAATTAATAGGCAATGACAATTTAGGAGTTGTATACCTGAGAGACATTTCTTTGGTGGAATAAAGTGTCATTATTTCATCTCGAACATCTTCATTGCCTTCGGTTTGAGCCTCTTTATCTATCAAATTGTTCTTAAGAACAAAATCCAACTGGTCACTCATCAAATTATACTCAAAATTAGTTTCGACCAAGAAATCCAAAATACTAACAAGAAAAACAGATTCATTATCATTTGGGTACTTCACAACATCAAAAATGTTAAAAAAGACAACTTCCCCATCAAATTCAAAAGTTAAGGTACCCTTATCCACATCAATTTTTGTTCTAATTGTTTTCATGAATAGCCTCCCTAACAAAATTAGTGCAAAATTAGAAGAACGTGCATCATCCATATCAATGATATAAAAATCCATAGGAAAAATAACTCATTCACTTTCACGAGCACGTCTTCAATCATTCCCTCAGGATATGCGTTAGACCTATCAGCTAGTTGGATTATCACATTTGTCAGTCTTAAGGGTCCTAACTTCAATTCCTCATAAATTAACAAAAGCATGACATTAATTGATGCACCTAAATCCAGCATGGTCTTTTCTATTCTCTTACCGCCAATAACACAAGGTACAGTGAACATACTACTGGTATTTATTTAGTCATTCAGATAGTGACTAGCGTTAGGCGGAGAACTCTTGTTCATTGGAGCACCGGAGTGCGGAGGTTGTTCCTATCATTGAAGTCAGAGTGTGGGACTGGGCCTTCCGAATGAGAAAGAAAAAAGTGCAACATTTCCCTTGGTTTTTCTCCTTATTCTTAATTTAGAATTCATTTCATTCTTTTTTTATTACACTTTTGGGGCAATTTTCTTTGAATGATAGCAGAGACATTCTCTCCTACTAAAATATTTTCGTTGGTTCTTAGCTTCATCTTCTTGGTGCATAATTCTTTAAGGAATTTGGCATACCTTGGCACTTGTTTGATTGCATCCAAAAGAGGGATCAATTTTACGGAAAGTATCCAACATCTCTTTTTCATCCTCCTCTTTCTTTGCTAGCACTAATCTACTAGGAAAAGGAGCAGCAACCATATTAGAAGTGTTAGATGAAGAATGAGATGGTTTTACCTTTATTTATTTTTCAGAATTTTCTTTCAGTTCCTCCACTCCATTTTTCTCTTTGTTGAGCATCATTGGCGATGTAGGTCTATCCTCAACTTCTTTTCCACTCCTCAATACTATAGCACTTGCATTCTCCCTTGGGTTAATCACCGTTTGTGATGGTAATTTTCCAGTATTTTGCGCTTCCACTTTACTGAGAGAAGTGGCCAATTGGCTAACTTGGTTTCCCAGGTTCTGAATGTTGGCTCTTGTCTTCTGTTGAAATTGCTAAAATTGTTGAACATTGGCCCTTATATCTTGTTAAAATTGCTGAGTACTGGTAGCTAAGCTCTTCACAATATCTTCTAAGGATATACTTGAACTCGATGGCTGTGCAGGTCCTGGTGGTTTACTGTAGCTTTGTTGTGGGAATCCTTGTTGTTCTTCATGATTTATGTAGCTAAAATTCGGATAATCCCTCCACCCAGGGTTATAGGTGTTAGAAAATGGATCATATCTGCATTGAGGTTACCCAGGAAATCCTCCAATTGCATTAGCTTGTTGCGTTGGGTCTTCTTGTAAGGTTGGACACATATCTGTAGGATGTCCAGGAATCGAGCATATACCGCAAGCTTTAACTTATTGTGCTTGACCTACCACCAATTTCTCCACAAGTGTAGTTAACACATCCAACCTTTGATCAAGGGGACTAGCGTTTACTTCATTGAATTGTCATGGGTAATTGTCTTGTCTGACTCTGAATTGTTGCGCATTAACAACCATGCTAGAAATAAGAGCTCTTGCTTGTTCAGGTGTCTTGTTCACCAAAGCTCCTCCACTTGCTGCATCCACTATGCTCCTATCAAAATTGGAGAGGCCCTCATAAAAATATTGCAATAGTAATTGCTCTTGAATTCGATGATCAGGACAACTAGCGCATAACTGTTTGAATCTCTCCCAATATTCGTATAAGGTTTCACCATGCAGCTGCTTGATTCCACATATATCTTTTTTGATACTTGTTGCTTGAGAAGCTGGGAAGAATTTCTCCAAAAATTGTTGCTTCATTCCATGATGCTTCTAAAGGGTAAATAGTAGAGCCAATCCTTAGCTTTGTCAGCTAAAGAGAATGGAAAGACTCGCAATGATATCTGTTACTCCTTGTGGCTTCATACCAATGTAGACAACATGGAATTCCATCAGATGCTTGTAGGGGCCTTCTCCGGCAAGACCACGAAAAATAGGCAACAAGTGAATGAGACCAGACTTCAACTCAAAAGCAGTATCAGTGGTAGGGAATGTGATGCAAAGTGGTTGTTGAGTGACATCAGGACTGGCTAAGTCCTTGAGAGTTCTTTGTGCTTTAGCTGCCATCATCCCTTCGTTCTCATTTAATGATTCCTCCAAGGTAGAATCAATCTTTGTCTCAGATTCACTTAGATCCAAAGCCACATTCAATCCAAGGGATGATGATGATGCTTGCTCACGACGTAGCTTTGCTTCTTTTCTCAATCTCTTTATTGTCTTCTCAATTTTTGGAATAAACATGAGTTCACCTGTATGAGAAGAGAGCGGCATAAAAGAAAAACAAAAAAAATAAAAATAAAAAGAAACTCGAATAAAATAAATCTAGCAACCATTCCCTGGAAACGGCACCATTTGATGGGTGTCAACCATGCAAAAATTTAATCACCTACTACCAAATAAATGAGTATAGAGTAAGTAGGGGTCGAATGTTGGAACCGACGGATCGCCGGCCCTATGCTATCGGAATCGGGATCCAAAGATAAATCGCAGCGGAAAGAAATCATACCCTTGTAGACCTCTTGATCTTCTGATGTATTCCTCTGAGCCCTTCTCGAACGTTGCGTGGCCAACGATCCTTCGAGAAAAATCAGTTCCGCTCTCTCTCACTTATCACGTGTTTTCTGTGATCTGAGTTCTGTGTTCTGAGAGGCGCTGATGAAAAGAGCTATATATAGGCTACACCAGGGACCTAGAGGAGGAATTGGGTTGGGCCTCCTGATGGGCTTTAGTATCCTGCGTTCGGCCCGAACACATAACTGAAGCCCATCAATAATAATTCAGTCCACTAGAGAATTATTATTGAACTACCATCCCAATCCCATATTTAATATGGGCTCCTTATTATGTGTACATTTATTTCCCCGTGTTTAAGATATCGAATGTCCGTAAATTAAATAAGTTACTGACAACTTAAATAATTTACATCTAATTCCAAGAGTAGTACCACTCATCCTTATTATCATGTCGGATTAAATCCACCTGCAGGGTTTACATGATAATCCTTATGAGCTCCTCAAGGGGACATTATCATCCTAAATAATTAGGACACGGATTCCTTCTATAATCAACAGAACACCATATAAACAATGCTATCTCCCAACTCACCGAGTTTATTGATTTATGAATAAATCTCACCCATTGGCAAATTAAAGAAATAAACATTGAGCATACGTGCCCGTTATTATATAGGGATTAAGAAGATGTACATCCATAATAACAGAGGTCTTGTTCTATTATATAGTCAGTATAAAACGAATAACCTCAAATGGTCCTGCTCAATACACACAAAGTGTACTAGTGTAGTTTTATAGTCAAGACAGACTAATACCAAACTACACTACAACCATTCCGATGATTTGTCCAAATCCATCTTGGTTGTGAGCTACTATTTATAATTTATAAGAAACTGATAACATGATCTTCTGTGTGGCACCACACACCAAGTTATCTATAATATAAATTAATTGGACATTGCATAAACATATATAACAAATATAAAATGCAAACATATGACCAATGTGATTCTCATTCCATAAACGATGTTCATACAAAAAACAAGGCTTATAGTATACATCCTAACAATCTCCCACTTATACTAAAAGACTATGCTTCTATAAGCGCCGCCACACATCTAATTCCCATCCCTTCAACATGCCCATGAAAAGCTTTCGCTGGGAGGGCCTTTGTGAAAGGATCTGCTAGGTTATCTGCTGATGCAATTTTGGCGACAACAACTTCTCCTCGCTTTACGATGTCTCGTATCAGGTGGTACTTGCGCTCAATGTGTTTACTTGCTTTATGGGCTCGTGGTTCCTTCGAGTTTGCCACTGCACCACTGTTATCACAATAAATTGTGATAGCTTTGGGCAAACCAGGAATCACTTCTAAGTCCATCAAGAAGTTCCTGAGCCATACAGCTTCTTTGGCTGCCTCAGAGGCTGCCACATACTCAGCTTCCATGGTGGAGTCTGAAACGCATTTCTGCTTAACACTCCTCCATATAATGGCTCCACCTCCTAAGGTAAACACATAACCCGAGGTAGATTTACTGTTGTCCCTATCCGACTGGAAATCAGAATCTGTGTAACCCACAGGAAGCACATCATCTGCTTGGTAAACCAGCATATAATTTCTAGTCCTTTTCAGGTACTTTAAAATATGCTTTACCGCAGTCCAATGTCCTTGTCCTGGGTTACTTTGATATCTGCTAACCATGCCCACGGCAAAACAGATATCTGGCCTCGTACATAGCATTGCATACATTAGGCTTCCTACGGCCGAAGCATAAGGAACTGCCTTCATGTCCTCTATCTCCTTTGGTGTCTTAGGACACATCTCCTTAGATAAAGGTACTCCATGTCGAAAAGGTAGAAAACCTTTCTTGGAGTTTTGCATGCTAAAACGAGCTAGAATGGTATCAATGTACGAAGCTTGAGATAAGCATAACATTCTTTTCTTGCGATCTCTTATCACTTTGATCCCAAGAATATGTCCTACTTCTCCCAAGTCCTTCATATCAAACTGCTTGGACAGCCATACCCTTACGTCTGACAACACCTTGACATTGTTGCCAATGAGCAAGATGTCATCTACGTATAGTACAAGAAATACCACCACGTTTCCATCACTTTTCTTGTATACACATGACTCATCCGGACATTGAATGAATCCATAAGACTGGATTACCTCATCAAAACGGATGTTCCAAGATCTCGAAGCTTGTTTCAATCCATAAATGGACCGATTAAGCTTACACACAAGATGCTCTTTGCCCTTTGCAACGAACCCTTCTGGTTGCTTCATATAGATGTTTTCTTCAAGACTACCGTTAAGGAAAGCAGTCTTGACATCCATTTGCCAAACCTCATAATTCATATGAGCAGCAATAGACAAAAGAATCCGGATAGACTTAAGCATGGCTACCGGCGAAAAGGTTTCCTCATAATCGATTCCTTCTTTTTGAGTGTACCCCTTCGCAACAAGCCTTGCTTTGAAAGTTTCTACTTTCCCGTCTGATCCTCTTTTTCTTTTGTAGACCCACTTACATCCAATGGCTTTTACACCATTTGGTGGTTCTACTAGCTCCCAGACTTGATTAGAATCCATAGATTCTAATTCAGAATTCATAGCTTTTTGCCAAGATTCTGCATCTTTATCTTGGAGTGCTTCGTCATAGGTCCAAGGATCAGATTCATGTTCACCAGATACCAAGTCCGAAGACTCTCCCAAAAACATGAATCTATCAGGCTGTCTAACAACCCTCCCACTACGACGAGGCACTTGTGGTAATTGTGTATCATTAGTGACACATGGTGCAGACCCCTGTGGTATCTCATCTTGTACTAGTGGTACTAAGGTAGGGATTTCCCCTCTGATTTCCTCTAGAACAATTTTACTCGTGGGCTTGTGGTTCATTACATAGTCCTCTTCTAAGAATCGGGCATTTGTGCTAACAATGACCTTCTGATCCTTAGGACTATAAAATAAACCACCTTTCGTTCCTCTAGGATAGCCCACAAACAGCCGAACATCCGTACGAGATTCCAACTTATCAGCATCTCCCTTCAGCACATGTGCTGGACTACCCCAAATCCGAATGTGTTTAAGACTAGGCTTACGCCCATTCCACAATTCTGTGGGAGTAGAGGGTACTGTCTTAGAAGGTACCAAGTTTAGAATATACGCTGCCGTTTCCAGGGCATATCCCCAAAACGAATTCGGTAATTCCGAATAACTCATCATCGATCTAACCATTTCCATGAGAGTTCTATTCCTTCGTTCTGCCACACCGTTCTGTTGGGGTGTACCAGGTGCAGACAATTGGGATTGAATCCCAGCCTCTGATAAGTAATTCCTAAACTCTCCTAAGAGGTACTCGCCACCACGATCAGATCGTAGTGTTTTGATACATTTACCATGACGCTTCTCCACATCAGCCTTGTACTCTTTGAATTTATCAAAGCACTCAGACTTGCGGCGCATCAAATAAATATACCCATATCTCGAAAAATCGTCTATAAATGAGACAAAATATTCGAAACCACCTCTTGCCTGGATAGTCATAGGACCACACAAATCAGAATGAACCAATTCCAACACTTCTTTGGCTCTATACCCCTTGGCTTTAAAAGGCCTCTTGGTCATTTTTCCTTCCAAGCAGGACTCGCAGGTCGGATAGTTTTCCACTTCCAATGAACTCAAAGGTCCATCGGCTATCAACCTTTGAATCCTACTCAAGTTAATGTGACCTAGTCTTAGATGCCAAAGATATGTTTGGTTCATTTTAGAAGGTTCTTTTCTCTTATTTGAGTTAGAAGATGTATTATTAATTTCCAGTTGTTGCATCGTAGGAGTTATTGGATTAAGAGTATATAAATTGCCAACCAACGTACCAGAACAGACAATAACCCTATTTTTCTTGACAACCACTTTGTCATCAAAAGAAACAGAATATCCATCCAAAAATAACTTAGAAACCGAAATCAAGTTCTTTCTAAAAGAAGGTACGTAAAGACAATTCCTCAAAACCAAAGTCTTGTTCCTATCAAAAGATAAATAAACATCTCCCACTGCAACTGCCGCCACTTTCGTAGCGTTGCCCATGTAGATGGTAATCTCGCCCTCACTAAGTCGCCTGGTTTCCTGGAACCCCTGCAAAGAATTGCAGACATGATCAGTGGCTCCCGTATCTACACACCAGGTACCGGTAGATAACACCGCTAAACATGTTTCAGTAATTAGTGAGTAAGATTTACCTTCTTTGTTCTCCTTTTTCTTGGGACAATCTACCTTCCAATGTCCAGGCTGCTTGCATGAGAAGCACTTGCCCTTCGGCTTTTTCACGCCACCTTGTGGCCCAGCCTTTTGAGGTCCATTCGCTTTGTTTGCCGAAGGATTCTGTTTCTTTTTCTTCTTTCCACCTTTCGGCTTAGAATTAGAAACATTTTCAGCAACGTAAGCTTGAGCACTTTGACGAAATAGTCCTTCTGCCGATTTGAGTTCTGTCAGAAGTTCCGCCAAGGAATACATCCTTTTGTTCATATTATAATTAAGGCGGAACTGCTCAAAACTCTTAGGCAGTGTTTGGAGCACGATATCGACCTGGGTTTCCCCATCGATTTCAGCTCCAAGGACTTCCATCTCATTCAAATGAGCCATCATCTTAAGGACGTGATCACTCACAGGTGTCCCTTCAGACATGGTGGTCGTCATTAAGTTTCTCATTGCCTCCTGTCTGGCAGCCCGACTCTGGTGTCCGAAGAGTTCTCTAAGATTGTGCATCATATCATAGGCAGTGGGCATGGCCTGATGCTGATGTTGCAGTACATTTGACATGGAAGCCAAAATGTAACACCGCGCCATCTCATCTGCCTTAACCCACTTTCTATAATGCGCTTTCTCCTCTTCAGTAGAGTTTTCATCAGGCATGTCAGGACAGTGCTCATGGAGTACAAACTTGTACTCCTCAGCAGTTAGGACAATATCCAGGTTTCTTTTCCAGTCAATATAATTAGGACCAGTAAGTTTGTTTTCTTTGAGTATAACAGCAAGTGGATTGAAAGACATAATGAAATCCTGAGAATCATATAAATAAATAAATAAATACACAGGTCATAACATATAGAATTTAAAGCCTATATTGTTCCCTCAAACAATATAATTAAATTCACCAACACCTCAAAAACACCGTGAACTTCGCATGCCACGATAGTGTGGACGTATGCTAATTCAAACATTTGTAAGAGGAGGTTTTACCCATTAATTTCATTATCTTGTCAAACAAAATAAAATTAATAGTTGGTTTAGCTTCAGCCATGCAAACAACAGCACTTACTCCGATGGGAAGGATACTATCATATGCACCTAAGTGTGTACCATTTCTTAATACTAAGTCCATTATCTAGGATTGTATCTCTTCAGATGGAGAAGATCATACGCTCCTAAATAATTTTCTATAATTATCCTTAGAGGAAGTTTGATCCAGTGATCCGCAATCAAACTCATCCGATGTGGAAGAAGGCACTCAAAGCCAACGTGTAAGTTTAAATGCATCACTTACAAACCAGTAATGGAGGCTATGGGATTTATTCAAAATAAATCCCTCTCCCACTTAGTTATTTAAATGAGGGATTTTAGCATGCAATAACATATAACATTCAAAAGCATGCTTGATAAAACAACAAACAAATAGAAAGGCAATAAATACGGAATAATATAAATCCAACTATTATGGCCACTTCGATTGAATGTTTGCCTGCTAAACGGGGATCGACCTGCCCGGTCAGGTCGCGGGGATCGACCTGCCCGGTCAGGTCGCGGGGTGCGGGGCAGCGCCCCGTTAGAAAAAATTAGGGTTTAAAACCCTAATCAGCACCAACATCCAGCGAACAGAATCAGCGCCAAATCCAGCGATTGTTGCGCAAATCCAGCAGGTTGTTGCACAGAATCAGCGCCAATCTACTGATCTGATCGATCAGCCCCATCGAGCAATCTGTTCCAGCGCCTAGCAATCTTGATCGAACAGCCCCTTCGAACGCCAATCCTAGTTCGAATAGAAGTCTCGATCGAACAGGAATCCTATACAGAATCTAGTTCGAACATCTACCAATCCTATACAGAATCTAGTTCGAACATCTACCAAACCCTATGCAGAATCCTTGTAGGATCAGAATACACCATATGAGATCGAACAAAATTACATCGAGAACAAATCAAGAATATGTAAAACCTAACACGACAAACCGCCGTGTTTTTACTATTACAATCATGCAACCAACCCAAAATAAAAACCTCGACAGGTCCGAGGGTTTAGATCATACATTAAACATACATACAGACCATAATAGTTGGATATATAGGTAACCTGCAAAACCGAGTTATCCTATGCAATCCTACTATCATACAATCTGAATATAAAACGTATGAAAAAGCATAAGATCGTAATATATAACCGATCCAATTACATAGAACCAGAAACCGTGGCTCTGATACCAATTGTTGGAACCGACGGATCGCCGGCCCTATGCTATCGGAATCGGGATCCAAAGATAAATCGCAGCGGAAAGAAATCATACCCTTGTAGACCTCTTGATCTTCTGATGTATTCCTCTGAGCCCTTCTCGAACGTTGCGTGGCCAACGATCCTTCGAGAAAAATCAGTTCCGCTCTCTCTCACTTATCACGTGTTTTCTGTGATCTGAGTTCTGTGTTCTGAGAGGCGCTGATGAAAAGAGCTATATATAGGCTACACCAGGGACCTAGAGGAGGAATTGGGTTGGGCCTCCTGATGGGCTTTAGTATCCTGCGTTCGGCCCGAACACATAACTGAAGCCCATCAATAATAATTCAGTCCACTAGAGAATTATTATTGAACTACCATCCCAATCCCATATTTAATATGGGCTCCTTATTATGTGTACATTTATTTCCCCGTGTTTAAGATATCGAATGTCCGTAAATTAAATAAGTTACTGACAACTTAAATAATTTACATCTAATTCCAAGAGTAGTACCACTCATCCTTATTATCATGTCGGATTAAATCCACCTGCAGGGTTTACATGATAATCCTTATGAGCTCCTCAAGGGGACATTATCATCCTAAATAATTAGGACACGGATTCCTTCTATAATCAACAGAACACCATATAAACAATGCTATCTCCCAACTCACCGAGTTTATTGATTTATGAATAAATCTCACCCATTGGCAAATTAAAGAAATAAACATTGAGCATACGTGCCCGTTATTATATAGGGATTAAGAAGATGTACATCCATAATAACAGAGGTCTTGTTCTATTATATAGTCAGTATAAAACGAATAACCTCAAATGGTCCTGCTCAATACACACAAAGTGTACTAGTGTAGTTTTATAGTCAAGACAGACTAATACCAAACTACACTACAACCATTCCGATGATTTGTCCAAATCCATCTTGGTTGTGAGCTACTATTTATAATTTATAAGAAACTGATAACATGATCTTCTGTGTGGCACCACACACCAAGTTATCTATAATATAAATTAATTGGACATTGCATAAACATATATAACAAATATAAAATGCAAACATATGACCAATGTGATTCTCATTCCATAAACGATGTTCATACAAAAAACAAGGCTTATAGTATACATCCTAACATCGAATCCTCAGGGAACGATAGATTTATTTCTTTCGAGACTCTTAAAAGGAGGGGTTCTGAATTTATTAAACCAAAACTAATAAACTAGGGTATAAACTAACAATGAGAGCAAGAATAAAAATTAACAAAGATGAAAAGGGTTTTAAATCAATATGAGAAGGCTCTAGTTAAAGAAATTATTTTCACCTTGATTCACTCGATTGATCATTGATGCAAAGATGATTCAACAATTCATAAATAAATTGGTTTTGGTGATCGACAACCACCTAACCACCAATCTCTTCTTACTGTATTGATAATTAAGAGAAGCTCGTTAATTACTACTCTAATCAAAAGACAACCCTAGAGACGCTCGTAGGATTTAGAGTTTTGACAGCATTAAGAATTAAAGAGACCCAATTACTAATCACAAATACCCAAGCGTAGCTCGTTTCAATTAGATTATTTATTCTCAGGCACAAAATAGATTGCTTGTGAGGTAATAAAATTATCCCTTGCGCTACTCTATCAAAACCAACAAACAATTACAGATTTGTTGTTTCAATTAGTAATAGATTATACTAGGACTATCAAACACTGGCCAGATATTCAATAAACCCTAATCTAATCATGAACATGAACATACAGAGAATAAATAAATACTTACGAACGATCGAATTAATACGAACAAATAAATCTCACAATCATAGAATCAAGGCTTCAATAACCCTTTAACTAGAAGTAGAAATTTAGCACATACTCATAATTAAGAACACAAAATTAAAAGAGAAAAGATTGAATACCATAAAAAATAAGAAGTAGTCTTGTGAAGAAGTAGAGCAAGCCCAAAATTCTCCAGCCCCTTTGCGACTTTTTACGTGAATAAAAAAATTAGGTCTCTAAGAATTATTTTATCTCTCTTATATATGGAGAGAGAATCCTAAATTATCTAAAATAGGAAAATACAAAATATCCAGAAATGACGAATTGAATTCGATAAGGAAAATAAGTAAGAGTTCTGTGGGAATAAGGAAACTAAAATCTCATTTCTTAATTATAGGAATAGCCAGTGATTAAAAAAAAGAAAGTGCCTCGAGGCACCAAACCTGTTGTACTGCCTAGGCGCGAGGTGTGAGGCAAGGCGCACCCTCACCGAAGCGAGATGCCTAAACTAAAAAAAACACATATATACTATATAACATTTCATAATACGAAAACATAACAATATTAATGCCTCAAACTCCAAACATAATAATAGCATGAAAATATAAAAATATCCAAAAGATCTAATATCCAAACTTCAAACATAATAATAGCATGAAAGATCCAAACATAATAATAGCATACACACTACTAACTAATCATCATTAATACTTAAGTCAATTTGTGCATCATCCTCTAATACATATTCATCAACATTTTGTTCCTCTTCCTCATCCGACTCCCCTCCAAAATCTCCCCATTCATCTTCCTCCTCATCCACAAGTCCTAAAGAACTAGGCCTAGAAGATGATGATGCTTTAGAAGTCTTTGAAGTTGTTGTCCTTCTACTATATGTCTTTCTCGTGCTCCTAATAGGTTCCTCAACTCCTGCAGCTTCTGCAACATCATACCACCTCAAATCATCATCATCATCATCATCAAACACACGTTCTTCATCCGGAATCCCCACCAACCATTCAGTACTCTCATCAATCTCTGACAAGACAATTGGATCAATTATATTTCACATCAAGTAACGACGTTGCAGTGTTCTATTGTACTTGACAAATACCAAATCATTCAGCCTTTTTGTGATCCATCTTGCATCTTTTCTTAGTATGGATTTGTAGTAAGTTAATAAAATAATCTATTGTCAATATAAATTATAACAAATTAATAACATTTTACAAATATCAATAACTTACATGCTCAAATACACTCCAGTTTTGCTCACATCCCAAGGAGCTACATGTGAGACTTAGGATCTTGATAGCAAACTTCATCAAGTCGGGAGTTTCAGAACCAAATGCTGCCCACCAATCAGCTGCCAACAACATATTAATTAGATTTCAAAAATAATATTATGATAAATGATAAGTTATTGAAACTTTATTACCTGGTGCCCTCGTAGTCCTTAGCCATAGGCATCCCAAAAAGTTCATCGACTTTCCTATACTTGTCCAATTCAATGCAAATTTGATCTTGCATATCAGTACTTGGAACCAATCTTTGGATGCAGTCATACAAGCCTCTATAGATCGTAGAATTACCAAGACAAGAATCGGGATCTTTGTAAAAGAACTCAGGGTTCAAAAAGTACCCAGTTGCATGCAAATGTTGGTGCAACTGAACATTCCATCTCTTATCGATGATCTCGAACACCTCCTTATACTTGCTCTCATTGTCTTGAAAAGTATTTGCTATATTCTGTTTTTCTCTATCCATCGCCTCATAAATATAACCCATTGTTGGTTTTGCCTCACCATCAACTATTCGAAGGACATGAACTAGAGGAGAAGTAAATCGAAGAGCAAGATGTACATTGCACCAAAATGAAGACATCATCATAATTTCAACTACCTTTTTACCTTATGCCTCTTTTACCCATTTGCTTCTAGTCCAATCATCAGATACAAACATTTTCCTCAAGTTTGCCTTCTGAAGATGAAAGCTTTATAGTGTCAAGAAGGTTGTTGCAAAGCAAGTTTTGGCAGGTTTGAGTAACTCCTTTTTTTTTGTGAAGTACCTCATCAAATTCAACAAAGTTAGCCGGTTATAAATGTACCCATGCACTCGAATAGCTCTCTCCCACATCCTCTTAAGATGAGGTATCTTGAAAATGTCCTCCAACATTAAATCTAGACAATGGGCAGCACAAGGACTCCAGAATAAATGTGGCCTCTTTTGTTTCAAATATTTTCCAGCCAACTTATTTGTTGCAGCGCTATCTATAACTACCTGAACAACATTGGCTTCTCCAAGTTCCTCAACCTTTTGATCAAGCAACTCAAATAGTTTCATTGCATCTTTTGCATAGCTTGAAGCGTCAATCAACTCAATGAAGAGGCTACCACGAGGACAATTAACTAAAAAAGTTGATCAAGGTTCTTCCTTTTCGATCCGTCCACCCATCACACATCAATGTACATCCATTAGTTTCTCTTGCTACAATGTGATCTCACATCATTTTGTGGACATGTGATTTCTCATCTTTAAGAAGAGGAACTCGTACTTGATAATACAAGGGTGGTGGCAAATCTGGTCCATAATCCCCAATAG
Organism: Scutellaria minor; assembly: GCA_954870855.1. NCBI lineage: Eukaryota > Viridiplantae > Streptophyta > Magnoliopsida > Lamiales > Lamiaceae > Scutellaria > Scutellaria minor. The sequence continues at coordinate 15,731,930 of OX940729.1, read as the reverse complement.
CTTGCACCATAGGTGCAAAACTAGGATTTTGGACTACAACCAAAGGGATGCCCATATCATACAAGAATCTTGCTATCTTTTGATAAGCTCATTTTACCAACTCCTTTTTACTGGGATTGTTCTCATCAATCTTTGGTTGTTTTCCCATTTTGTTTCGCATTTCTACAACCGTTTCTGCATCAGGAGTGTAGTAGCAATCGATAGCCCCTTTTATCTTGGGCTTCCTAATAATAGGTTGCTTGTCCTTGCTTGTTTGAGAATGTATATAGCTAGAAGAAGAATCTTGATTGCTTAGCAACGGTTGTGAGTTGTCATCAATATCAATTTCATAATCTTCGTCGCCAACCATCTCATCAATATCAATAACCTTGTTCATTTGCTCCTTCGCCTCTTTCTTCTTATTAATAAATTCTTGAATCTCCTACCTAACTGGTTGAGGACACTTTAAACATGTATCAACATTTCTAAATCCTCCAGCAAGATGTTGTTTTAACCGATATGCACCTCCTTTAACTACTTTTGCACAAAAATTGCATTTAAATGCAAATATATTGGTCACATCTCGTATGGCATACTTCCATGCAGGATCTTTTCTATTGTCATTCGTCTCACTCGACATCTCTACAAAAAATTATATTGAAAAATACTAAAATTACAAAAAAATAAAATTTTCAGATTTTTAGAATTAAAATTTCAGATTAGGGTTTAGAATTAAATTTTCAGATTAGGCATTAGGGTTTAAAGTTCCAAAGAATCCAAACAAAAAAAAAGAATTCTGACCTAACTGTCACCGCTGCCGGAAGCTGCCACCGGTGATTGCCGGTGGTGGTCGCCGGTGGTGGAGGGAAAGAAGAGAGGAGAAGAGAAGAGATGGAGAGGAGAAGAGAGGGAGGCTGTTTTTTGTGTGTTAGGGTTTAGGTTTTTACTTCATTTTATGTCATTTAATTAAAAAAATAGAAAAATTGTAATAAAAAAAATGCACTTTTTCAGCACCTTAACAAAGGCGTGAGGCGCCCGTCTAGGCGCCGCTTTGTTGAAGTCTGTCTCACCTCGGTGTACCGAGGCGTACAAGGCCCCTACCGTCTTGCCTCGCGCGTTCCTAAGCGTGCGCCTAGGCGCGTCTTTTTAACCACTGGGAGTAGCAATCTCCAACTTTTTCCAAAAGTGAAAATCTCACTCGAATCCTCGTGTCCACGCTCTAAGTCAGCTGTAAGTCTGAAATTGATTCCATTTTCATCTCATTTCTCCACTAACCTTACTCATAAGCCCTATGACATCAAAACACATAAAAATAACATAATTAGTGCAATATACGCTCTAAAAATCATGCAAATCAATAATGAAAAACATGCAATTACACAACCTATCATAGGTATGCTTCCATGCGTATTCTCCTATCATCGTATTTCTCTATGAAAAATATTGGGAGTTTGTGATAAGAGAAATCCATGCTTATGCTAAAATATGAGTTTTGGTCTTGAAAAAGAAAACCGATTTTTCCAACATAAATGGTTAGATTTGGGCATGTTAGGATGTATACTATAAGCCTTGTTTTTTGTATGAACATCGTTTATGGAATGAGAATCACATTGGTCATATGTTTGCATTTTATATTTGTTATATATGTTTATGCAATGTCCAATTAATTTATATTATAGATAACTTGGTGTGTGGTGCCACACAGAAGATCATGTTATCAGTTTCTTATAAATTATAAATAGTAGCTCACAACCAAGATGGATTTGGACAAATCATCGGAATGGTTGTAGTGTAGTTTGGTATTAGTCTGTCTTGACTATAAAACTACACTAGTACACTTTGTGTGTATTGAGCAGGACCATTTGAGGTTGTTCGTTTTATACTGACTATATAATAGAACAAGACCTCTGTTATTATGGATGTACATCTTCTTAATCCCTATATAATAACGGGCACGTATGCTCAATGTTTATTTCTTTAATTTGCCAATGGGTGAGATTTATTCATAAATCAATAAACTCGGTGAGTTGGGAGATAGCATTGTTTATATGGTGTTCTGTTGATTATAGAAGGAATCCGTGTCCTAATTATTTAGGATGATAATGTCCCCTTGAGGAGCTCATAAGGATTATCATGTAAACCCTGCAGGTGGATTTAATCCGACATGATAATAAGGATGAGTGGTACTACTCTTGGAATTAGATGTAAATTATTTAAGTTGTCAGTAACTTATTTAATTTACGGACATTCGATATCTTAAACACGGGGAAATAAATGTACACATAATAAGGAGCCCATATTAAATATGGGATTGGGATGGTAGTTCAATAATAATTCTCTAGTGGACTGAATTATTATTGATGGGCTTCAGTTATGTGTTCGGGCCGAACGCAGGATACTAAAGCCCATCAGGAGGCCCAACCCAATTCCTCCTCTAGGTCCCTGGTGTAGCCTATATATAGCTCTTTTCATCAGCGCCTCTCATAACACAGAACTCAGATCACAGAAAACACGTGATAAGTGAGAGAGAGCGGAACTGATTTTTCTCGAAGGATCGTTGGCCACGCAACGTTCGAGAAGGGCTCAGAGGAATACATCAGAAGATCAAGAGGTCTACAAGGGTATGATTTCTTTCCGCTGCGATTTATCTTTGGATCCCGATTCCGATAGCATAGGGCCGGCGATCCGTCGGTTCCAACAGGGCAGGTTGGTGGCGATGCAGGAGCTGTGCAGGTGTGTGTATGTGTATGTGCGTGCATGGTGTGTGTGTGCGCTGCTGTTTGTGGCAGCACTGTGTAGCGCCGCCGTGGTGGTGGTGGCCGGTGCTGGTAGCGGCCGGCGTTGGTAGCGCTGATGAGTCGGGGGTAGGGGTGGTGTCGACGATGGGTGGTCGTCGGGCGCTGTGTGCGCGTCGGGTAGTGCCGAGCGCGCCGTGTGCGTGCCGATGTACGTGTGTGTACGTCAGTCCATGTCGTGTGTATGTGTTGTGTCGCCGATGATGGAATGTCGTCGACCGGGAGTCGGGGATCTCGATCAAAGTCAACTCTTTTATAAAAATTACAAAAATGCCCCTATACCTTAAAATGTTTCGTTTGAGCTCGTTTTAACTCCGATTAATCTCATTCTTCTTCCGTTCAAACCCTAATCTTTTCCTTTTCATCCTAAGATCATATGTTTAACCATCCACACTTGTTTCTTCATCTTTGATCTATAAATCTTTCGTTTCATCTCGTTTTTCCCTATCGCTTCTTTTTCGAGAGAATTTTTATAATTAATATATACGTAATTAACATAATATGGATCTAAGAAACCTTTATACATGTGTAGGCTTACAATCAGATCAATTTTGCGTTTTCAAAGGGGGAGTGAATGAACCTTTATTAGATTTTGCGTTTTCAAAATTTTCTGTATGTTACTGAATTTTAGAGAGAATACAGCAACACTCTCGATTCAGTAAGCTGGTAGTATGCTTGATCAGCTTACTGTGTCGGTTTTTACAGTATGTAGCGCAAACTTAAGATAAAGTTTCTTTTGGAAAATAATTTTCTTTTACCAAGTATGATTTTATCAGACACCTTTTTAGCAGAATAAGCAGGATATAAGAGATATACATCAAGTGAAAACGAGAAACACATAAAAGTTTATAGTGGTTTGAAGGTGGTGTAATCCTTCTACGTCTACTCTTCTCTTTTACACAGGAGGAACTCCACTAGGTCAGATTGATTTACAAGTCTTGACTTTACAATCCTCTTCCTAACGAGCCAACACCTACTAGAATCAGTAAGATTCCTAGGTTAATCCCACACAGGGTACAAATACTCACACAGAGTAAAAAACCTTAAACAAAGTAAAGCTAAACACTAGTAGAATCTAAATCATTCCCACTAAGAACACCAATTAAAACAACCTAGCACACAACAAATAGATTAAAACTATATGTTCTTCAACTGGTGTGATCAAAGACAGCCTTAAGATCTTTGTAAGTTCAAAATCTTGGGCTCGACTGCTGCCTAAAGGTTGAGTGACTGAACTGTTAACAAACTTGTGTTTTGCTTGAGAATTCTGATCGCTAGAAAATATCTTGTATGTTTAGTAGTCTTCTTGAGTCACCCTCGTCTTCTATTTATATCTGTAGAAATATATTCGTTGAAGAGAGACATAGTCTTTGTAGAAATTCAAATATTGATCTCTTTTGATCTTCACATTAAATGCACCTGGAGAAACTGGAAAATAGGGCATGTCCTACTCTGCACCACATTAATGGCGCCACTCCTTGGCAACAGTGTTTTTACAGGTCCGCGGTCCAAATGGCATCACCTTATTAGTCAGGTACTAACTTCCATCTACCGGATACTTTGATAATGCGGAAACCTCGTACTTCATTCACTCCTTCCTCGTACTACAATAAATAAGTGAGATAAACTTACTGCTTCCTGCTCAGGTTGCAGTAGTTGTTTTCTGTTCTGCGCCAGGTTTCTGTTCTGCATCTGCTTACTGATTCTGTAAGAGCTTCCTGTTTCTGAATCCTCTTGTTGATTCCACAACAATTTCCTGTTTCTGAATCCTACTAAAAGCCTACAGTTCTCCTTACTGATATTTGTATGTTGCTTACTGATCCACCTTGTTGATTCTGCTTACACATTCTGCTTACTGAAAATCAGCATCCGATACTCCACTACTTGCAGAATCCGGTTGCGATTAGAAACTTCTATCTTTCTGATTTTTACAACTCTTCAAAAATACATCTCAGAAAGTACACTTATGAAAGCTACAATTCACTTAAACAATGTGGAAAAATGGGGTACTCTAACTTCCTATACAAAGTTATTTGTCTCATCAAAACCTAACAAAAATATCCTAACAATTCTTTACAGCTCATTCTCATGAATCCACTTCTCGAATCACATATTTCATTTCTAATCTCCCACTCAAACACTCAACTAGTTCATTTCTAAAATATTTTGTGCACACAACACCAACTCCGTGCACACAACACCAATTTCGTGCACACAACACCAATTTCATGCACACAGTACCAACCTCATGCACACAACACCAATTTCATGTACACAGCACAAACCTCGTGCACACAACACCAACCTCGTGCACATAGGACTAATTTCATTTGATAGAACTCACAACTTAACTCACAATGACCTTTCAACTCTCAAATTCATTTCATAACAATTATTAAACTCGCGGGTTCATTTATTTCACGATAGCCACTGAACAACAAATCAAATCTCGTAAAACACATAGTATTCAGGTATCATCAATCTACACAATTAATTCACAAAATACTATTTTATGCTTTGTAATTGTAATAAATTTCTACTTACCTGAATCTCCAAAGATTTGATTGTATGACTTTTTAATTCACCTTTTGAACTTTTTTGATACGAAATCTGATAATACTTCTCCAATTAAATACTAAAAGTTAAGCTCAATTATTTTCTATACATTTTCCTCATTTTGCCGATTAAACGAGTGTTTAAGAAATTATGTGGAGAGGTTCTTCTGCGTACAAACAAATTGGCAATATATATATATATATCACCGTCTTTTCGATGGCTTTCCTCGAAAGCTTCCTTTATTTTTATTTTATTTTATTATTATTGTTATATTATTATTATTATTATTATTATTATTATAACATTATGCTTTGAAAGATCATTCACACATCACTAACACACATATCTTATGTTAATATTAATGAAAGTTATCATATATATACATACTCGGCATATGCTCATATATATTATAATATTAGGAAACTTCTTTTCTATATATATAAATATATACACATACAACTATCATATTTTATATATATATATCATATGGTATACATGCATATATTTATATAAATAAATTTTAAATTTATTTTTCTTCCATAATTTATACTTAATTTATATTATTACTAATCTAATAATTTACATTGTGAACTCAAACCTCATTTAAGTCTCAACCAATTATGATGGGGTTTTCTCAACATCAATTATGTAAAAGCATATAAATAATTCAATATTTAAAAGTTAACTATAATAATGCAAGATCACAAGTAGTGCGTAAATAATAAGAGATGCATATGATGCATGAAGTATATTGGTCAATAAGTAGTGAAAAGCTCGGGTATATATCACACCTTCAAACATACATATATATATGAATAACAACAACAAAACAAAGCATATTATATCAGACATAAGTCTAGGGCCAATATCTATCACACATTATATATTCGAAACACATTATATTATTCCTCAAAAGTAAATTCTAATCTAGAACTGGATCTCAACAAGGGTACACAGTGAGAAGTTAGTCCAACCCACTATATGGCTACATCATCATCTACCAGACCTGAAAATATTAAAGGTAATATTATATGACACCTCCGAAGAGAAACCCTGTGGGATAACTGTACTGCACATACTAAAATACTAAAATAAGTAGAGAGTGGGATTCGTTCATCCACCAGACCTTACTTTTATTAATCAGACACTCTCATCTTTGTGATTGTCGTCCGGTAGGGAAGCTACATATATATATTATAGCTATAGGGCTTCTAGTCGTAGATTTTCATACATAACTTACTAATTCGATTATTCATACATAGTACAAAGTCGAAATTACCCACATGTAAGTTGAGTCAATTTGACTCCGTGAGGATAGTTACGGGTTTAAAGAGATCAAAGTCATCAATAATAGAATCTATTGAAAATTCTCGAGCTATCTCTTTCTCGATACAAGTGATCAAGTAAGTCGAAAGAAAATCATCTTCCATTTTGTTTCGAAATCGTGTCTTCACAATCTTCATAGCAGAAAATGTTCGTTCTGTTGTTGTTGTTGATACATAAAGAGTTAGCTCAAGATGAATAATTCTATCAATAAGAGAATAAACTATAGACTTTGTTGTCTCTGCCAGCATTTGACACAACTCTGCAATTGTTGACACATTTTGCAACTTTTGAGTAAATGCTCCAATTGAATTTTCAAATGCTCTTTTTCCTGTGCTGTAAAATCATCTGGATAGCACATATTCACAAACTTGCATATGTTTTCAACTTGAAAAGATTTATAATCATCTCGTGTATCCAAAGCGGAGCTAAGAACAAGTAACTCCACTATAGCATACTTAAAACGAAAATTCATTTATTGGAACAATAAATCCACAACAGAGATGAATATATCAACACAATAGTGATGCTCAACTATTGGGTTATCTCTTTGATCGCAAGATCAAGGAAAAAAAATTCACGAAATTTCACCGAAATTTCGGTAAAATCAAGTTACCGAAATAGAAACGGGGATTATAAAAATTTTGTTCATGTTTCATCAAAATTTTGCCAAAATTACAGTAAATTTTGATTTCAATTTCGATGAAATCATAGTAGAAAATATTTGAAAATATCAAAATTTCGATGAAATTTCGGTAAATTTCATTTTGATTTCGGTTTCTGTTAAATTTTAGTAAAATTTTTACCCTAAATAATTATAATAGAATTTTATAATGAGTTACACCAATTTTTAAGGAAAAAAATATATTTTGTACCAAAATAATATTATAATTGTAACATGTATAATACTATCAAATAATTTCATGATTACATTCAAAACCAATCTAATGGCATGAGTTGGTACTAATATAGTCTAAATCAAGATGACTTGCCAACTTATTCATTTGAACCTCATAGAAGTTCATTTTGGTATTAATAACAATGTATTCAATTATTTTGAATTTCTCATGTTATTATATCAAACAACATTTATATGATAGTTAATTCTCATATTTGTTGTAAATGTGTCATTTTGTCTGAAATTTTAAGTTGAATGTATGTATTAATATTAGTTAGAATATTATGTACAATACCATATCTAAATTCCTAATTTTTTAGTAAGCTCCCATCATTTTTCTAAATTCTACCGAAATTTCCATAAAATCAAAATACCGAAATTTCCATAAAATCAAAATACCGAAATTTCCATAAAATCAAAATACCGAAATTTCCACCGAAACCGAATTTTTCTACTTGGGCGAGAGCGACCTCGAACTGGTTTGTATTGATAATTGAAATCTGGAATATCTACATCATGTTTTTCTCAAAATAGTTTCACTTTCTCAAGTAAGGAATCCACCCACATTCTTTATATTTTTGGAGAATTGTTTTTGTTGGTGACACAAATTGCATTGCATTGAGTATATCTTGAGATTTACTCTGCAAAGCTTGACATAAATCATCAGTAATTCCAAGCACATCAATCATAAAATACATGATAAATATAAACTCAAAAGATATCATCACATCATACACTCCATTAGCTTTACTTCTTTGAGTTAGATTCCAAAATTTAATGATGTCTCATAGTACAACACAAACCGAATCAAACATCCTCACCAAACTACGGAGATAAGTTAAATGAGAGCCCGAGTATCTATCGGATGCTGAAGAGTGCCAATTTGATTATTCCCTTTGCCAGACTCAATTTCACCGGAATTAATCAATTCTATGATGTTTGATGTCTCAATGTCTCGTAATTGATCATGTCTTTTGCTTGAACAAACAACCAAATTGATAATAGTTATCAAATATGAAAAAAATCGATTAACATGGATAGCCTCTTTGGATGTAGTAACTAGAGTTAATTGAAGTCGATGAGCTAGACAATGAACATAATATGCAAATAGACACTTTTTAGCAAATAAAGCTTGCAACCCCTTCCATTCCCCTCATATATTACTTGCACTATCATACCATTGACCTTGAATATCCTTCACATTAAGATAATAACGTGAAAGGACCTTAGAAATTATTTTCTCCAAAGTTAATGATGTTGTCTCCTTTGCATGAACTATATCAATGAATCTTCACGTATGAAACATTTTCTGTTAATAAATCTCAATACAATTGCCATTTCCTCTTTTTTCGACTCATCATCAGCTATATCTACTATTATGTAAAATTTTGAATCATCAATCTCTTCTCGAATATAACTTTGGATTTTTGTTGCCAAGATAGAGAGAATCTCCTTTTGAGCAGTTGGACAAACATATGATGCATTTTTAGTGGCATTCTATAAGACAACCACTCTTACTTCCTCATTATAAGATGATAAGAGCTTCATTAGTTCAAGAAAATTACATTGATTTCTTGATTCCTTAGTTTCATCCCGCCCCCTAAAGGCACAACCTTGAAATATGAGTCACATGACAACATCTATAGACACCTTTAGTTGTAGTTGATTTCTTACAACTTGTTGTAAAGTTTGTTTCTCATAACCCTCTCGATATGTTGCAAAGAATTTTCAAGATCAAGATAATATTTTATTGTTTTCTTTTGTAGAGAATTTGCATATGTGCCCACATGAGTAACAAAAGGGCATTGAAATCTTTCATTAACTTTTTTTCATGATTGGAACCCTTCAACTGTAAAACTAATTCCATGACAACTATGGTTTATTGAAAAAAAAAACAAGGTAAACAAAAGGTCGCATCCTTGCTTGGTGAAAATTCAAGCCAATTCGGGAATAATTTGTACTGAGATGTAAGAAACCGACTCCCATTCTTATTAACATACTCTGGAGATTTTGGAGGGATGAGTTGATATGGCCAGAACATGATGTAAGCTGACGAACTTCATCCTGTTGATTAGGGAGATACTCCCAAATTGATTTTTGAAGTCCCAGATCACGCTCTAAAAAAGATATGTCAAAGACTTTGTTGTCAAATCTAGGAGCTTTACATAAGCGCTAACACATTTGGGAAGAATTATTAGGTATTTTGACACTTACATTAGGAGTAGAAGATTACACAATTTGAGAGTCATTAATTTCAGGACATCTTTTCTTGAAAAATGAATCAATCTTTTTGTTGGTCATGATATTATAACATGAGAATATGAGATCCTAAAATAGTGAAATAACATAAGAATTAAAACACAACACTTTTCAATAGACATATATATATTAATATATTACAACGTATAAACTAAATTAGTATTATAATTTAAGAAACAAAAAATAATTAGTGTACTGAGCAGTGAGCAACAAGCAAGACTCGTGATCATTAATATTTAATAAAATTATACAAACACTCAGAATGAAGAATTCATCCTCGACTAATGCCATTATTTATTCTAATTAATTAATTACGCAAAGTGCAAACACTTAATGATTATTGATAAGAACACTTCACATTACTCATACTGACTGTCATACATGATATAAGGTTCAAACTTTGAATTTTCAAGGCTCTATTTTAATTTTTCTCTGTCTTCTGCTGAATTCCGAAACATGCAATTTATTTTCTAAATTTTTATAAGATATTAATTGGCAAACTAAAAACTCTTTGCCTTATGCTACACATCAGAAAATTGGGGACGAAAATAAGGAACTCATCATTCATGATCATCTATAATTAGAATAATACAATTTATTGGTCCTAAGTGACACAGAAGTTCAGAAAGGCGTGAATGAACCTCTATCTATTTTTTAAATTTTTTTGAATTTGATGTACTGTATCCTATAACAGAATATAATACAGAATGCGGTACATCTTACTAAGCTAGAATGCAACGCAACTTATTGTACCAGAGTTCTTAATGCAGCGAAAACAAACTTTGATAGAGTTTGTTTTTTAAAACCTTTTCAGAAATATGAGTTTTAGCAAGACTTAGAATGCAGTATGATGCGATGTAAGATGCAACATGATATATCAATAGAAATGCTAAAACAGAAAGATATACACACAAAGGCTTATAGTAGTTTGAAGGTGGTGTAATCCTTCTAAGTTCATTCTACTCATTCTCTAAAAAGAGACTTCATTAAGCAAGTTTGATTTATATTACTCGACCTTACAAACTATCAACCTAACAAGTTAACATTGACTAAGATCTAGCTTCCACACAGGTTACTCAGATCTTAAATGCAGACTCACACAGGTTCCTAGAACTCACACAGAGGTATTGCCTTAAACTCCTAAAGGTTAAACACTCAGTAATGATCAAAATCCTATCAACTGAGGACACCTCTAAAACAACCTAAGCACACAACACAGAGGTTAAAAGTATATATGAGTTTCTTTAACCGGTGCTTGAAGCAGTTTTGATAGATCTTTAGACTCAAATACTTCTAAGGCTTGACTGTTTCTCTTAGAGGTTGAGTGACTGAAAACTTTGTAAGATGAATGATTGAGAGAGTGGAGCTTGTTTTTGCTTGAGAGTGAGTGATCAGTTTTTCAGTGGTTTTTTCAGTTAATTCTTTCTCTATTTATATGTGAAAAAATATGTCCATTGAAGAGAGACATACTTCTTTGAATTTGAATCCTCTTCAAGTGTTGATGAGCTCACATTAATTGTCTTTGAATGATTATATTTAATTTTTCTTGTCTTGTACTCCAGGTTATTTAATACGAATGTACTAGGTTGTAGTCTTGTCGCAGTTTGTCAGACTACATATTGATTGGTTACTGGTTCTCGGTACTGCTTTCATTAGTAGTAGACTAGTTGAGACTTGATTGATCCTTGAACTTCAATTGATCTTCCTCGTATTGATCCTCAGACTTCATTTGATGTGTGTGTTTATCAAATTATTTTATTTGTCCTTATTTGACTTAGGATGCAGTACTTGTTTTCTGCAACCTTTGCAGTAATGCAGCTTTCTATTAGTTTGCTGTATTTGTCCTGCTTACCATTTTGCTGCATTATTCTGCTTACAGTATCCAAATATTGTTTTCCTCTGTTGTATTCAGTAGCAACTTTCTTTGATGCTTGCAATATCTTCTTCTTTGATCACTCGACTACTAAATTACAAAATCCTCACATTCTTCAACTTGACTTTTCGACTCAAAACTAATCTAAGTTTTACTTAAACAGTCTAAAAAATAGGGTACTCTAATTTCCTATTACAATGTTGTTTTGTCTCATCAAAATCAAAACATGAATTTCCTAACATAATTTGTAATTCAAATAAAATATGAATTCAAAATTCTTAACTCACCTTTTGACTAGAAATTCTAAAAATTTGTTGAATTTTACTTGAATGATGGATGGGCACACAATGATTTTTGAATTGAGAATTGAAATTTGAGAAATTGAATTTGACAAGTTGCCATAATCTCTTCTCTTCTCTCTTTTCCCACTTTTTTATAGATGGACTTTAAAGTTATAACTTATAAGCTTTAAAATTAAATTGGACTTTATAGTTTTTGGGCTAAAATTGTGTCTTATAAGTTGTAAATAAATTTAGTAAGAATTTACTAAAATCGAATAAAATATGCTTTAACAAATTTTCGACCTATTCACAATTTACTTTATTTTTATCACAATTCTATTTTACTATCATTACAGAAATCTTATTTTTAATAATAATTTGAGGGGCGAACTCTTATAAATTGTGCGCCCCTAAATCCGTCACTGATATTAGACATAATTAGCTTTACAGTACATAAGAGTGTAATAGTCATTTATAATCATTTGGTCATTTAAGGTAAGTAAAGCACGTTGAAGCAATAAATTTAACTAACTATATTTTATACACTTTATTCAATATATATTACACATACTTCATTTAAAAGGTACTTGAATCATATGTGACTTTTTATATGCTCATTCATTACTTAACTATTTAGTCTAGATTAAGATATAAAATAAATCATTCTATTTAAAATATAATTTTTACGTACTTAAACTAGTAATTTTAGGTACAGGTGCCTAGACGGTTGGAACCGTCGGTTTCTATTAGGATATTATTATTTAGATTTAGATGAGATAAAACACCAATGTAATAGGAAAATAGAGTACCTCATTCTTCACAATGTTTAAGTGAATTTAGATTAGGTTTTAAGTCTAGATTTTAGGGTGAATAATAGATGAGTTCAAGATTCAGTAACTTAAGGTTTGAAGTAAAGAAATATTGCAAGCAGTAAAAAGTCAAGTTCTGCAGAAGCAGTAAGTTACTAAAGAAGCAGTAAGTATAGTTACTACAGGTAGAAAGTTACAATAGAAGAACAACAAGTTGTATTACTGCCAGATAGAAAGAATATGTTGCAGGAAGAAAGTATTGTATCCTGACAAGATCATAAGATAGGAAGAATGAAGTGATATATTACTCACTCCAATGCAGTATGAGGAAGATCAACAAAATTCCGAGATTCAATCACTCCATCAAGTCAAAGCTAGGTAGTAGAAACAAAGTGATTAAAAAGTACCAAGAACCAGTAACCAGTGGATATGTGACCTGACACACTACTGAAACCTGCAACCTGCAATCTAGTACAAGCCGTATTTAATGCCCTAAAGTGCAAAACAAGAAATATTTAATGCAACCTTCAGAGATAATTAACGCGAGTTCTACACATGAAGAAGATTCAAATTCAAATGTGTTGTGCCTCTCTTCAACGGAATAATACTCCAACTATAAATAGAAGAAGTATTGACTGAAATAACAACTGAAACATCTTACATTGGAAGTGCAAGCAAGAAGCTCTCAAGTTTCATTTCCAAAGCATTCATTTCCAAGTTTCAGTCACTCAACCTCTAAGGAAGCAGTCAAGCCTTAAGTTTGAGCTCAAGATTCTCAAGGCTGCTTCAAGCACCAGTTGAAGAAACCTCATATACATTTAACCTCTGTGATGTGTGCTTAGGTTGTTTAGGTGTTCTCATTTGATAGAAAATTATTCTTTGCTGAGTGTTTAACCTTAGGAGAAAAACATTAACTTTGTGTGAGTTTTTGTAAGATCCTTAGGTCAGCCTTTAGGACTTTAGCAACCTATGTAGAAGCTAAGTCTTAATAGATGTAACTTGTTAGGTTGATAGTTGTAAGGTCTTGTCTTGTAAAATAACTTACTTAACGAAGTTTTTCCTTGGAGAATGAGTAGAACGGACGTAGAAGGATTACACCACATTCGAACCACTATAAGTCTTATGTATTGTTTTTGTTTTAGCATTTCTAATATCTTATCTTGTTGCATTTATATCTCTGATCATACTATATAAAAGTTTTGCTAAAACTCATATTCATAAAGGTTTTCAAAAGAAACTCTATCTTTAAAGTTTAAGTTTCCGTTGCAAAGAACTCTTAGTTTCAGCAAGTAGTATTGTATCCTTGTGCTGTAAGTTGAGACAATAACTTGCGCTGTAAACTGTCTAGGTTATAGTGCAGCATGTTCGAAAGTTTTTCAAAATTGATAGGGTTCACTCACCCCTCTCTAACATCAGTGTCACTTGGGACCAACAGTTTCGATTCTGAATTGATGGTTTTGGCCAAACTAGAACTGAACTATGAGGATTCTAGTTTCAGTTTCGGTTCAAAACCGCCGGCTTGGGCGGTTTCTGTTTTTAATTAAAATTTTAAAATTAAATTTGCATATAAATATTACGATAAATTATACATTACAAAATAAAAAAATTGAGTTAATAATTTGATATAAATTAAAAATTATAACTTATATTTACAAGTTACAACAATAAAACATTGCAAATAAAAATTAAAAATAATAATCAATGCAACTTAAAATCAAAGAATAGAATAACATAATAAATTTTTTATATGATATAAAATAAAAAAATAGATAAATCAATAGTTTAACATCCAGTTCTCGATTTGAAACTGTCCGAAGTGAAATTGAATTGTATAACCATGATTCAGGGTTCGGTTCTGGTTCAATTCTAGTTTTAACGAATCAGTTGGGCTCCCATGATTTTAGGCCTGAAATGGCATAACAGTCACAATAATTTTAATAATTCATAGACAATTCCTAAAATAATGAAACTATTTATACAACCATATAATATCTTTAAGACTACATACTGAAAATACATAATTTTGTACAATGTTTATAAATAATTAAAAATAATTTCTCAAACTAGTTTTTCATTTCAATTTCAGCTAAAAAGCAGTCTATAATGAAAATTCATCAAACCTTACAAGATTTATGAAAGATTTTTTAAATTTTTACAGAATCCTCATAACATAATAACTTATATCGTATAAAATATCAACTATAAATAACATTCACATAATTAGTTATCAATTTTAGAAGTTCACAGGAAACATGGAACAATATATGTTGAAAACATGAGGATCCCTTTTAAAACTTGACATAAATCGTACAAGACTTCAAAATTTGCATGGTAAATTTTTATATCCCTAATAGACAGTACTACAACATAGTAAAAGATCACATATTATTTCGAAGGTTATAAATGAGGGGAATGATTTTATTCAAATAAAAAATAAAGTATTTGTATCTTAGAACAACACCTTGTTAGAAAAGTCATAGTGAATCGAATTTAAGTTCAAATCTTCTAACATTTTACTCACATGTTTTTGTCTTCATGTATGTGATCGAATGTGTTAAAAAGATTTAGTCTAACTCATCTTCTACAAACTTACAAAAATTCCACAATTGACCTGTAAATATAAAACTCCAACACATGAACTAGTTTGCATATTCAAGAAAATTATAAACAAAAAATATGCAACCTAATGTCAAATAATATCTTTGGACTTTTTAGCCTATACTACGAATTTATAGTACTAACGTCTAAAATTCATATTGCAATTAAAATATGATCCTAAGTTTGTGTTTTTTAATGTAATTAACCAAAAATAATAAAAATACAATTTATTATTTTTTAGTGAGGTGATTTAGCAAATTTCCGAAAACACAGGGATATTTATGTAATTAAGCCAAATAGATAACTAGCAGGTTGCAAAATCGTGAGAGCCCAAAACCTCTTTGTTTCTCTTAAGTTAGAGTAGTTCGATTATCGAAAAACCCTTCCTTCTACCCCCAATCCCTAAACCTAGGAATATCTCCCATGGCGAACGCTGAAGCGGAGGCGGTTGATTTCGAGCCTGAGGAGGATGATCTCATGGACGAGGACCTCGGCGACGGTTCTCCCAGTCGCACTGCAGCCGCCATCCCTCGCCTGAAGTCCGCCATCACTGGTGGTGATTCCACAGCGGCCCCAAAGAAGACTAAGGGCCGCGGTTTCCGAGACGAGGCTGCTGCTGAAGCTGACCGCAATGCTCGAATGGCTGCCCGCTTCGACTCCCTCGAATCTGAAGGTGGCCCTGGCCCCGAACGATGTCAGTATCCAAAACCCTAACCTTGTTTATCTATATTTGCTTCTCATTTGAATTTTTTGCACATGAGTTTTATCTGGTACCCAACTCTTATTCAATTTGCCTAGGTTTTGAGTTCCTAATCTTTGTGCGAGTATTATTAAATAGTTGTTACATCTAAAAATAGAAAGATCTATTTTTTGTACGAAGTTATTTTGTTATACTATTCAGTATATGATTAGTATCTTAAAAGATAAATCCGTAAACTTCATAATGAGTTCTTGGTGTAATAAATTGTTTCTGTAGATGTTCAGTTCGAAATTTGTAATATGTCACTACAGATATAATTAATAGGATAGAAGTGGAGATGTAAATTCTAACTGTTATTGTACTTGTGTAGCTATTGAAGGATGGATTATTCTAGTTACTGGTGTTCATGAAGAGGCCCAAGAGGATGATCTGCAAAATGCATTTGGGGAATTTGGAGAGATAAAGAATTTACACTTGAATCTAGATCGTCGCACAGGATTTGTCAAGGTAAAGAATCTGGTTATTTGGACCATGTTATTATTTGTTCTCAAAGTGACCTTTTATGGTCTAATTACATTTAACAAAGGTGGAATGAACATCTACTGTCACCTTATATTGGGGCCAAATATTAAATTTATATGCTCTGCCACATTTGAGTTAATATTTTCTTCCCTTACAATCTGCTTGTAGAACAAAGTAGAATTAGGACATTTGCTTCACTTGATTGCATTTTATATTATGGATTATAAATCTGTAATATATATTTTCCATGTGTATTGGGGAATGTGGGGAAGAAATATCGTTTGTGTAACATTGTTACTTAAGTGAATTGTTGGGAAGGAAGGCAGGGTGCAATATCATTGATCTGCAGGAAAAAACCTTCGCTCAAGATTTTGTTTCATGTGTGTTTTGGTTTATGTTGTGGATTAATGCCATAATCTGTGTATAAACTTTTGCTGCACCAAAAACTGTACTAGAGGCATATGTTCTCTCATTTTGGGATCTATTGTAGGTGATATTGTGAAATAACTTATCCACATAAGCTTGTTATTCCTGTGATTTCACATAATGGAGCTATGGACTTGACTAGCCAAACATTTTCAGTCCTATAAGAACCATAGTGAGTAGCTTAGACTGAAACTCAAAAAAGGAAACCCTATAGCAGTATTTTCTGAGAAAGAACTAATTGGTTCTTGTTTCATTTTCAGCTTCACAACTCTTTACTTTCCTGAAAATTATCAAGTTATTTTTCTTAGTGTGCTAGCCACATCTTGCTCTGAGATGCTCATCAATTGCGTTGTACTATGCTATGCTATTTTCTAGGGTTATGCACTAATTGAATTTGAGAAGTTTGAAGAGGCACAAAGAGCTATCAGTGAAATGGATGGTACTGAACTGCTCACCCAGACCATAAATGTTGACTGGGCATTCAGCAAAGGTCCATTCAGAAGGAGGAACATGAGGAGGAGGTACACTTTCCCAAATTTTGTGTTACGGAAACATTAGTATCCTCTCATTGTAAATGTTCAAACTCAATTTTACGGTTCTTATTACCATTATTCACAGCTAGGAATATAGAACTAGGTAGCAATGTTATTGAATATCATTTCGGCCCCCATATTTATAGAAGATATGAGCAAAGGATCCATGATTCTGCTCTGAGGTTTAAAAAAAAATTATATTGAAAATTTTGTTTTTGAAAATGAACAATTTAGGGGACATTAATTTGGGGAGTCTTAGGGAGATAATAATGGCAATCAATGTTACAAAGCATAGCCTTGCAAAATATTTCTTGAATGATTATTTCATCATTAAATGAAAACGTAAAACCTGTATCTTTACCATCCCTCTCTTTTGTAATGTGTAATATGGCTGACTTCATGTAATCTTGTACGTTTATGAAATCATGACCACCTTGATGGTCGTCTAATGGATGAATGAAGCTCTTTTATTAGCTTGCTAATGATTTTGAATTATCTTGTTGAACGGGAAGTTGGAAGGACCATCATCATGATAATAACCTCTAATTGAGAAGTTGAGATTAGACAGCTTTCCACTTATCTCTTGTCTAGATATTTTCTGCTTGTTTCTGTTATGTGTTTTTCTTTTTCTTTTTGGTTTAATTTTTTCAACTTATATGCAGATCACCTCGTGGTCCTCGTTCCAGGAGTCCAAGGAGGAGATTCTGATAGTGGTGACATGTGCGAGTTTTTGAGGCTTCGGTTTAGGGTGAAGATACTAATGTAACTCTTGGTAATTGTTAACAATATGTATGATTGTTGTTTTTTATGAGATTTTTTTTCATCCGCTTCTTTTCCTTCATACCGACACTTGTGAGGGTACTTGGGTATTGCCATTCAATTATGTGTTGCTGCTCATCCGTAGTCTAGAACTCTAGTTGCACCTTTTGATGTGTGTTTATTTGTGATTACAAAACATCAATGTTGATTTCTTTACGCCAGCCTTTTCGCTTGCCTTGTCATTCATCTTACTTATATATCTGGTATGCTAATTTGTTTTCAATTGACTTAAACTTAAAGATGAATAACCTTTATTTGTTTCTTATTTTCTTTAAATTGGGAACATCAAACAGTGAAAAAGTAACAGAACTCCTGTTCTAAACTGTGCAAGTTTACCTCTGCAATCTCATGAAGAAAAGAATTAGGAAATGATAATCATTTTTCTATGTTTACAAGCTGTACATCTGTATATATATATATATATATGAATGTCCAAAAAATGTCACTGCTAAGTGACAATTTCTTTACTTGGTGTATCTTTTGTTCCTAGTGTAACTGAAATCCTATGTTATTTGTCAGTTTTTGTTCTGTATTTGTACATGTGTTTAGTTATGATGGCAATGAGGTCCAAAAATAAGCCATACATAAGCTTGTTGGAGTACCAATAGTACGTGACCATATCCAGTTTTTGTCCTCCATGCGCCTCATTTCTCCCAACTGCTATCAATTATTCTCATTAGCCTCCAAATATTTTTGTGGAATTATTTGATTTACAAATTCTCCAGCCTATCAAGTGTGTAAGTGTGTGTGGTGTATAATTTAGTAGTTAAGTTGAAAACAGAAATGAGTAGAAATTGATTGTTTAGCTTACTCGGCCATCTTGTAACTCAAATATGACAGTATCTTCAGTAAATGGAATTGGTCTTGTAGATGATACCTACCCACAAAATGTTGAAGATAAGCAAATATCTTGAAAAGAAAATATAAAAAGGAAAGAAAAAGAAAAGTCAAGTGAACCTTGGGGTTGCAGTGTTTGTCTATGCATTCACTATTTCCACCTTCAACTTGTCCCACACAAGGGAATCCATAATCTCTCCACTTCCATTCCCCATCATCCAAATACCTAAGATACACATTTCCGTCTGATCCTATCAGAAACAACTGAGTTCCTTCAAAGCAAGGTCCCGGTGCGCCAACGAGGCTCACCTTAGTATGAGGTGGTCCGTGTTCTATCCAGTTCCATCCGTCCATCGGACTCCATTGGTACTCGACTAATCCACCATCATTGGAGTGCATGAAAAGAGACCCCCTCATTGATGCTACTCTCATGGTGGTTCCCGGGGATGCTGATAGAACCAAGTGTTGGGATTGATAGTGTTGATGCCACACTTGTGTAACCTTGTTGTATTGGTAGAGGCGTCCGTTCACCCCGATCACAAACACTATGTTTTCCCGGAATCCTTCCTGATCAACTATACTTGCTACTTTGACCCCTGTAGGGTTCTTGCAGTCTTTCCATTTGAACTTTCTCAGTGCTACCTGCACAACAGTTCAGACATTTTTGTTATTTGACTACAAGGAGATGTCTGATTCGACACTCAAAGTCCTCGATTCAGAGTCCAAGTTACCTATTTGATTGTGTTTGGATGGAGAGATTTTAGGGAGGATTTGAAATTCATAGTAGTAAATTCATTGGTAGTGTTTGGATTGATATGAATTTGAAATCTGTCACTTTCATTTTGAACTAATTTTTTAGCAATACGGGTGGATTTTGAATCCACTCTGATATGAGTGGATTTGAAATCCATTCACTTAAAACCGTGAATTCAAATCCCTTAATCCAAACACAACCTTTAAGTTCCTGAAAACCACATCCCCTAAGCCAATCATTTCCTTTGATAAAAGTTATCTATATATGCGTTGGAACTTTACTCACAGAGAATTGTAGTAATCTTCCAGTTGTGCTAATAAAGAAAATAGCATCTTCTGGCTTAGCTCTGAGAGACTGTCCTATAATACCATCCCACGGTGGACCGGCGATCACCTGTCTACCCTTCCTCATTGCAGTACAGTTGATCCATGCTAGATCACTACTGCTTCTCTCCCTAATAAGCACACTACCATTCTCATCAACAACAAACAAGCTCCCATTGTAGTTTCCAAGAGCACCTTGAATCCCCGTTGAATGTTCGTGCCTTAGCCAAAACCAAGCATTCTCAGTGTTCAAGTATTCAAACATCATATCACTATCCGTTATCATGAAAAACGAGTTTCCCTCTTGCATGAGGCGGAGGCGAAAGAATTTTCTGTCTAGTTTATTTGGGACAACGTTGTCTTGTCCTGAACCAGACAAGCTACCATCCGGTGACAAGTAACTGTGTTGTGTTCTTCTGTCTTTTCTCCAGATTGAGGGTGCTTTTTCATTGGTTTCTTCTTTAGTGCCCAAGATGCAATTGGAGGGTCCGTGTTCTTGGGTGCAATATTCAGCATTCCAACCTTCACTCTCTGGAGCATCCAACAACGACCAAACGTATTTAAGCAATGCTTTTTTCCTGCTATTGGTTGGAGCATTAGGCCCTAAAGATTCCCCACCATGGCCTGATAAGTGGATCTCTGCAAGCCTACCATCATCCAATGGAAATATCATTCTCCCATGCTGTAGTTGAAGTGCTGCTATGCCTCTTGCAGCTTTTGCATCTCGAGGATGCTTATGATTCACCCACTTCTCTTCAACATCTTCCCCTTTAGAGAGAGAGAGAGAGAGATAGAGAGGACATACAGATTTTAGTTCACTAAGTTCAATCACAAGCTGAAGACTAGCTAATGAAGAGTTTCTATACCGGGGTACTTTTGAATGGGATACTCGAAAACGGATCCATAAGCGCTTGTTACAAACAAGGCGTTCAAATTATCATCTTGAAAAGGGCATGTGATGGAGCTTATTTGATGGCCTTTTGGATTTCCATGAACCACCCATTTCCACTTCCTTTGGTGTAGCCGCCGTTCAATCAACTCTCCCCCCTGTTTGGATATAAGATTAGGTAAGGAACGAAGGTGTTCACACTATTCCATGTCTGACTCATCAAAAAACAAATTCTTGATATGAATTTTTACTTTAGTTAAGAGGAAGACAGAGACTGAATGAGGTCCAACTAGTCCATGTAAAGTGCAGGCCCCGAATAACGCTAAGGAAGTATCCTTTTTCGATCCTTCTCTATGTATATGCTTCTTCCATGGAGGCTTTGAGCTCTGATCATACTCATAAAGATTTCCTGCACCACTGTGATATAACTTGAACTCCAAATTCACAGAAATACAAGCATTTTATTGCTATCATTCATAGCAGGCTAGGACAGTGAAGTGTATACACAGATGAGAGGATGATAATTTGAATAGCTCACCTAACAATTAGGAGAAGCCCTGATCTAATTATAGTCCCATCACTTACTACTGCAACATTTGCTCCAGGGGGCCTTCCATGATTTTCCCATCTAACCACATAATTTAGATTGCCAAATGAATTCTCGCTATCAAAAAATTGTAGGTTGTGTTTGGATCAAATGTGAATTCATAATCCATCACTTTCATTCCCAAATGTTGAATCCAAACACAACCTTATTGGTAGAATTTTGATTAAAAATGTCACCTTGGAGGATCAACCCCAACAAGTTCCAAAAGTAGGCCATTTTTTGTGCAGAAATATATTCTCCTGAGTGTAAAACACAGCAATATGATTGAGCAGAGACTCAAAGTGGCATCCATATATACTACTTCAAGATTTATATCAAAAGAAAATGAATTATACTTCAAGACTCACTCCATGTCATTTGAAACAAGTCCAGAAGAAAGTTGAACTGTTTCATTTTCAAGATCTGGCATGAATTCAACCCATATTGGCTGTGCCTCTTCACTCAGCTGCATCTATACTTATAACCATATAATCAATCAAATTATGCCAATCTTTTACAATAATTAACAAGAATAATCTTACCTGATACAATAGGCCCTTTTCAGATAGAGCAAGGATGGTTAGATTGAGTATGAATACAGAAACTGCATATCCTGCAGAGACAGGCAAATCATGGGGTGCAATCACCCACTGCAATCCATTCCAAAACCTCTCGTAAATCGACCCGCTTTCGCCTGTTATCCAAATGGATGTTTCAGACATTCTTGTTAAGGACACTCTCTTTCTAACTGGAAGAACTTTCTCCTCTCTCTCTAAGATGTCCCTTTCTTCAGAAACAACATCCACTTGTGCTTTCTTGTTTGATGATTCTTGAATTGAATTCACTACTGTGCAGTTGCTGTTGATGCAGGAAATTAGATTATAAGGTAATTCCACCTCAACCCATGTGTTGGATAGGTGATTGAATTCCCAGAATCTCTTGCTTTTCTGCTCAAATTTCTGATCAACATATTGGTGAGGCATATAGCAAGAATCACAGTCACAAAGAATTGAATTAGCTGATGATAGAATTATGTAGAGGAGGATTGTTGGGAAGATGATAGACATTTTCATGAAGTTGTTTGTGTGTTGATCATATGGGGCAGAGCAGAAAATGACTAAACTAGAAAACAATAACAAGGACAGTCAAAGTACATAGCTGAAATTTGGCAAAAAACCCTTCCAAGGGGAATCAAAACCACTCACAAAGACTTAATGAGAAGTGTGTGTATGTGTTTGTTGAGAGAGAGAGAGAGGTGAGAACCTGAGATGGTCCATGACTCTATATATATGTGTATTATATGTATATATTTAGGAGTTAGGACGGTTAATACCTGATACAGGTTTTTAGAGTGCAACTTCTTCATTTTGTCAACTCTTATAGGTAATAATATAATAAAAGTTGTTGGAGGGGTTTGGTTTAACTGCTGTCAAATTAATTTTTCTTAACTATGTAGTATCCGAAGTATTAACTACTAATGTCATTTAATATTTATAATCTACTACATGAGTTGATTATTTTAAAATAGACGATAAATCATAATTTTCATTTTATATTTGTCTCAAGATGTAGTCTACTTACTCAAATAATTGACATTTATCCTTTTAATTTCCTATAATGTCCCTAGTCAGGTGAATGGAAAACAATTTCTCATTAGTGGTAGTATTGCAACTAAGGAGGGCAATTTAGGAATATTCTGGTGTAGATTTTAGGTTTCCAATATTATTAATAAAGATTTTCTAATCCTTGTAAGAAAAAAAGAAAGGAACCTACGTTTAAGGAAAAAATTACTCACATGTCCATTATGTGTATATCTTAAACGCCCACCATGTGACATTTAAATTATATTATTTAAAATAAATATTTATATTAAATTTGTGATACATCAGTTGCTATAGACATATTAATATATGCTTTCGGTGAGTAGATGAACAAACCTAGAATATTATTAGTAAATATTTTTTTTAATCCTCATGAGAAAAAGAAACAAATCTATGCTTTTAGGATGGAGGAAGTATTACTTATTTAATTCTTGATGTGATTATTTTATTTTACACTATCAACTACTGTTAATTCAAAAGGGCCACTACAACTATATTTCATGTTTTTAAAGGAGGTTTAAATGCTTTTTATCACCTAATAGTGATGGCTATTTGAAGCCACAATTAATCCAGTACTTTAGTTTACATAATAAATGAGAAAGGCAGAGAAAGGTTACCCTTATTTTTGGTAAAGATTAGCTTGAAAGAAATTGTAACCAATATAAAGAGAGATCAAGAATTAGGTTCACTTTTCATGACCCCACTTAAGATGATATTCCTCAAATTGATGTAATAGAACAAATATCTTTTAAGCCCTGTTTGATTTATATTTGTCTGTGCTTCGCTACTTGATCAGTCATCAATCATCATCTAGACTTTGTTTGGATTGGGATTTTCTATAATCACAATCCCGTTTTAAAAATTCTATAACTCTAGAAAATGATAAAATGCCCACCGTGGACAACTCTTAATATGCCCATCGATGACGTGTAATGATCTCATCTCCTTATTATATAAAAAGTAAAATTAATAGGTATTCTAGATTTTTCATACATCAGTCATTGACACATCTTAATGTGCCCACGTTAGGTAGAGTAGCAGAGCTGATAACTCTATTTATCTTTTGTATTTTTCTACAATTTTCTCACAACATCTATCTTTTCAAAATAAAATAATACAATAAAATCTACTTTTTCTACAACTCCTAATATGATGATAGTGACATCTTAACTATAATCATATCCTATAAAATTGCAAAAGAAACAAAAGATTGTCAAACTCTACATTTTTCAAAGTCCACTTAAATTCAAAATTCATACTCATAAAATTCATTTAGATCCCAATCCAAACATGCCCCTAGGTACATATAATATCAGTTGAATGATATATAATAAATTTGCAAGATTTGAAATGAATGATAATTTAAAGATAAAATCTAGAGTAATAACTTGATAACTCTAATAACTCAATCTTCTTAATTTTGATCCGATTATTTGTCAAGGATGAAGATCAACTTGACCTAAACTTGGCAGTGGTGCAGGGCTAGGGGACATCTCCATCCTTGCGGGGATCCTTGTCCAGAATTTATATTTATATATTTTTAGTTAATTTTTTAAAAAGAAAAAAAAGTTAATATCTTATAATGTTTCAATATTTTTGTGATGAAGTTTAAATATGTTATTTTATAATCTAGATATAACAACTTCTTATACAAATAACATTCTAAATAGTTAATAAAATTTTATAATATATATATATATATTTATATTCCTGGGGAACACGACTAAGAATATGATCCCCGCCATGTAGATGAGTAGGGGTGAGCAAAAATTGGTAAAAATTGAAGAATAGAAACGAACCAGACCAAAATTAGCATTTTGGTTTGGTTTTTGGATAATAAAATTCAGTTTCGATTTTTGAAAATTTTGGATTTCAATTTTCGATTCGATTTTCATGTTTGAAAATCGAAATATCAAAAACCAAATCGAAGTTTTTTTAATAATTTTTAAATATATCTATTACTTATATAAAAGTGTGGACGTTTCTTACAAAATATGGATTGCCGAATATATCCCTATCAAAGATTATTATTTAAGATTATAATAGTAATTTGAGTTTTCATATTTAAATAATTTTATATTATCCTAGTTAATTCAAAATCTTATAGAATCATATTATAATTAGAACTCTAATATAAAAGTGTTGCATTATTATTTCTTTCCTTAATTTGAATTGATCTCCACGTACAACACACGTGATCTAAAACTCGTATATATATTTCTTCATTTATGCAAATACAAAATCAAAACACTTGTTTTCCTCACTGAGTAACATTCTCATCTGAGTCATCTCAGTTGGTATCTAACACTCAACAATGGGCAGACCTGTGGAACAAATGAAAACAAACAAATAAATTAGGAAATGTGACTTATAACGTAACCTAATCTATTACAATAATGTAACAATGACAAGTTGAGTTGAGGAAGCCCTATTTCGTTAAGACAAGATACGCCTAGGGTAGTGCTAATTGGATCGTGCGTATCGTCTCCAAAAGATAAAATGACTTCATCTCCAAAGATAGCAGCACCGCAAATCTTGAGAGCTCTAGTGAACTTTAGGTGTTAGAGAACTGAGTTTGATGTAAGTGGAAAAACTATGCAAGTTTGCGTATGGCGTGTGGTATCAAGTGTGTCAAAATAATGCATGACAACCCCTATATATAGGTCTCCAACATGGGGGTTACACCTGAGAATTGATGGGAATTTACTGCCCAATAGCGGGTCTTTTTTAATGCAAGAAAACGGCTCATTAAAAAAACTAAATGCTAACAAAAAATACTTGCTGCAACTTGGTGCTGCATCCTCAGCCCCTGACCTCGGTGCTGCATCTCGGGTCTCGATGCTGCATTCTCAACACACGGCGTTGCATGCAACAAACTATCCATGGCACTGCATCCTCAACACCCAGCGGTGTATGCAACAACCCGTCATCGGTGTTGTATTGTATCAACCCATCACCCGATGCTGCATTACAACAACATATCACCCTCCTCGGCCCAAAAAGATAAAGCGGGTCGGGTAAAACCCAGGTCCCATCCACCCAAGTCTAGCCCATAGTCCAATTGCCAAGGACCAAGACCTACGACCAAGCTCGGGTCTGATTTGGGACTAGGCGGTGTCGTGACGAGCCAAGCCCCGCATGCGTGTGTTGCACAAGCATACCACTCAAAGAGTGTATTAATTACAAAGCCTTTTCCCATGACTTTATTTATACTAGAATTTTCAAGGTCCATCTTCCTATGTGAGATAGTTAAACTCTCTTCCCACACTCAAGATCTTTACATTTCCCATTTCAAGTGGCCATCTTCAACAATTAATTTTTCACTCATAAAAAATTGGTCTTGAGCGATTCAACATGCCTCGATTATCTACTCCAATCGTAAATTAATTTTTTGGAATCCAAATGAGAGGATCAACTTATAACCACTTAACTAATGGTCGAAGTGGTGCTACCCACAAATTTTATTAACAAATTTTCCAACAATTCCCCCACATGAATATAGATGCATAGCTTAGTTCTCAAGAGACCGTGTTATATAGCATTCAATATAATCCTCATACTACATTGAATAAGATAGTTCGACTTACAGTTTACTGCTCAGGTTGCAGTGCTTTCTTACTATAGTTGCCAGCTTCCTGATCTGCATTAGCTTCCTAATTTTGAACAGCTTCCTATTCCACAATCCTATAGACAGCTTCCTGATTCTGAACAACTTGTCACGCCCCAAAATCTTTTGGTATTTTATCAGAGTTTTCATATGGGCGTGAAGAAAGAAATAGCAAGGGACACATTTTACTATCAGAAATAATAAGTAAGAGACGCCAAAAGAAAGAGGTAAGGGATGATATGGATCATTCACATATCAACAGTCGGTCTCACTACCGATAATATTCGGTCTCAATACCGATATATACATCATAATAAAGCAGCGGAATTAAACATTAAGATCTCACATTCACAGTATACTCAGAAATAATTACAAAACGTGAATAAACTTAAAATATTATTTTGAAAATGTTCGTGTGGGACCACATCCTAAAACACAGGTTCAGAAACAACACCGACTCTCTCCGACTAGGGTTCAACATGCTCACCAGCTCCTGTAGTGTGAGTACAGATTAAGGGGGTGAGTGCGTGGAATACACTCGTGGGGATAAAGTCTGCATCTTATAACGTTCAACATGCATATATAGATTAACAATATATAACAATCGGCACAAAGTCATAACAAGTAAAATGCATAGCAGATATTAGAAATGGTAAGAAGGATAGGTGCGGGAATAGCCCGTCTTACCCTATAAAACGGTCTCAATGCCGCTGGTGCATTTCATGAGGACCACCAAACCTCAATAGAGTAGTGGAAGGGAGGGAGACGATTTTTTACAGTCCCGTAGGACTCTTCGAACATGCAATGTGAACCGAAGTTCTTTCACAGTATATAGTATGGCACAACACGTATATTCAAAGCATTTAGTATTCCTCATTCATGCTTCATAATAGGAAAAATTGTAAACACATTAAGATTTAGAAGTTACCCCCACCTTGTTCGGTGGTTACCACGTGAGTAGCGAGTACTAAGGATCTCGTGTCTCGGATCTCATGTCCCAATGTTCAATCCAACTGATAGCCTACATACGTTACGACGTTCTTAGAACCTTAATAATGTATAATTAAAGCTATAAACATTTTAGAGAAAGTACGATCGTTAACTACACGACGGATCGAGAGATCTAAAAATTGGGATCGAAGAAATGAGAAAGGAAGATCATCAAAGTGGCTGAAAAGATAGGAAATGAAATTTGGGTCACGACGGAAAAAGAATGAGCTCAATCGGAGTTAAAACGAGCTCAAACGGAGCATTTTAGGTTTAGGGGTATTTTGGTAATTTTGGTCAAAGGGTTGACTTTGACCGGGCCCACGACCCTCGGTCAATGACGTCTCATCGGCGATGACTCGAAAAAGATGATCGGCGGTAAAAACAGAGTTCAGATCGAAAACACGGCGTCGCGTGCGCGTCGACACACGCGGACCTAGCGCAAGGTGAAAAACCCGGTGGCTCCCGGTGGTTCCTCGGCAGCTCGGGTACGTGGCTCGGCAGCTTCTCGGCATGGGCCGAGATTTCTCGGCAGGCGGCGTGCATCTCGGCAGCCTGCGCGCATGGGTTGAGTTTTCTCGGCCAGGTCACCCGGCACTCGACCAGCTGTTGAGTTTTCTCGGCAGCTCCTCTCTCGGCGCTCCCGGTGCCGGGCCTGACCAACTCGCCACCTTGGCGGCGCCACCCGGCACAGTGGCGCCGCCCTCCACCGCCGCCACCTAGTTCGCCGGATTCCATGCACTGTCGGCTACCACTTCCGGCCATCCCTCGCCGGATTCCGGCGGTGAATAGTGTTCGAAACTTCGCCGCAAAACCCTTCGAAGTCACATTTTTCCAAAACCCAACCCCAACCCCAAACTCCGGCCAGCGACTTCCGGTAGCCGGCGACAACCCCCTCACCTCCGGACACTGGCCGGCGACTTCCCAGTCGCCGAAAACCCCCCAACTCCAGCCACCACCACACATACACATATATATACGTACATGCACACTTTCATACACACACACACTCTTCACGAACTTGGCCGACTGTCACCTGCCACCGGCCACCTTTCCCAGGCCCTCGCCGACGACCTCCCATCACCGGCCCACCGATCACACACGGCGGAGCCGCCCCCAACAGCAAGCTCAACACACACACACACACACTCAAACACCACCACTACACACACCATGCACATATCTATACATACACACACTGTCCATCTCCGACGCCGCCACCCACGGCGGCGCCGGCCCTTTAGCAGCCCCAGATTGTCCTCCGGCGATCTCCGGCAACAGCTCTGGCGTGGTGGAGAGAGAAAAACGAAGAGAGAGAGAAAAGGTGGTGGAAAGGGTTAGGGTTAGGGTTAGGGTTTAAGAGGCTGTTTTTTGCCGTTTTCCGACGAACGAGAAGTCGGAATTAAATTCCGAGACCTATCCTAGATTCGTCTCGTTGAGACGAACGTTGTGTACGAAAATCGACCAAAACTGACAACTTTGAATTTTCCGGCCACTGGCCGGCGGTGGCGCCGCCGACCAGAAAACTGAAAACGAGAGAGAGAAGGGAGGAGAGAGAGACTTATAAGTTTTCGGCGCGTTCGGCTCGTTCGGAAAAATGGTGAAAAATGAATTGGGGAAGACCCTATTTATAGAATTTCCAAAAGTTACTATTCATCCAAAATATCTTGGGTTACTATTCACGGGTTGACTTTTCCCACATTACTATTCACCGGAAATATCTTCCGATTTTTCGACCGAAACTTCGGGTTTTGCCCTTTTCGTCGCCGTTTGAGCTATAGGTCTTCGATTGACCTCTAGTTCATTTCTATCTTCTCGTTTTCTCGATACACATCTAATGATATAAAAATATCCTATGTTCCACGTCTAATAAAATTATCGATATAAAATGTGCATTAAACACTTATCTGAAACACACGTAATTAATTAAACAGTCAAAACATACGCACATAGTTATAAGTCATGCGTTAATATATTTAATTAATAAATTATGTTTCGTTTTGGTCTAGGGAGCTACATCTCTTACCCCTTAAAATAATTTCGTCCTCGAAATTGAACGCGCACTAAGAACGGTGAACTAAGTACTTCGTCAAAACTCTCGTTCTCTCATTTCCTTGTTGCTTCTTTCTTTCCATTTCTTGTCAAGGAACTTACTCAGGCTTGCAAGTTCCTTGATTATTTGACTAAGCTCGATGCTCTGAACTTTTGTTGGTCCTGAGCTACGTCAATCCCTTCTCGTTTTCATCATTTTACTTGCGGAGTAGGGTGTGGAGTAGAAGGCGCTGAAAAGTCGTATTCCCAGTCACCGAAAATCAGTACGTTCTCGATATGGATAAAGGAAAGAGAGGGAGAAAGAGAGATAGAGTTGATGAGACGGGGAGAAAATATGTCGCATCCAGCAGGAAGAATCAGCGACATGCATATCTCCTTTCACAGAATTCCAACACGTTCCTGAGTTGCTGTTCCTGGTGTATTCTGTCGCACATTGATGATAAGATCAAGTTACGGATAGAAGACGCGATTCGTCAAGTCCGTAAAGACAGCTGGAGCGTTGCTCAGACCAAATGGCATTACTACAAACTCGTAGTGGCCATATCTCGTCCTGAGTGCTGTCTTTGATGAATTTGCAACTTTGACTTTCATCTGGTGAGATCCAGACCTTAAGTCAACCTTCGAGAACACACTAACACCTCTTAATTGATCAAAAAGATCTTAAATTTGAGGTAGTGGATACTTGTTCTCTAGGGTTCGCTTGTTCGTCCATTGGTGATCCACACGCTTGAAAGCTTCCATCTTTTTTCTCTTCCCAAAGAATACTGAAGTTTCCCAAGGCGACATGCTCGGTCTAATGGAGCCTTTGTCCAACAGTTATGTTAGATGGACATTCAGTTCTTGCAATTCTTTCAGTGTCATCCGCTATGAAGCTTCCGACACCGGTGCTAGTCCTGGGACAAGATCAATCTCGAAGACCTCCTGTCGATCCGGTGGAAGACCAGGTAAATCCTCAGGAAAACGTCCATGAATCCCTTTATCACCGGTACCTTCTTGATAATAGTTGATTCCTTCTCAGAGTTCACCATGTTGACCAACCAAGCTTCATAATTTCCTTTGCTAAGCATCTCGGTTGCCTTCATGTCCAAAATATTCCTTGAGTCGTCTTTGTTTGGGGTCCCATGAAAGGTGAACTCCGGTTCTTCAGGTGCTTGAAAGATGATCTCCTTCGCACGACACTTGATTTCCACGTGATTGGACTCTAGCCAGTCCATCCCCAATATTGTATCAAAATCCTTCATCTCCAATGCTTGAGAATTAGCTAGAAGGATCTTATCTCCAAAAGCTATCTTAAGATGACGGTATAGGTGTTTTGTCCCTTCCGTCGTTATGCTGTCATCGCCTCAGCTCCCTCGATGGCTCCTGGGCAAGTAAGAGCGAATGCTCGCTCTCTGCCTGCCACCGGCCTCGAGTGCGAGGTTGTAGCTGGCATGTCCCTCGCTCTCCGGCAGTTGCCCGCTATATGCCCCGGTGTCCCACAGGTGAAGCAGTTCCGTGTTTCTAGCTGACACGGTCTTGAGTGTACTATCCTGCATCTAGGGCACGGGTTTCCAGGTCGGGGAGTGGGAAGAAGTGGAGCGTTGCTTGCCCTCGGAATTTTGTTCTGGACAAAATCCTAACTCGGGCCAATCCACTTTCTCTTGACAGGAGCAGGGAAGACTTTCTGAAGGGGTGCTGCATCCAAACCCATTCGAGAGGTGATTTCCTAGGCTCTCTCGATGACACTTGCATATGTCATCGTCCCCTGCCCAGCCAGAATCGAGCTGATCTCTGAGCGAAGGCCCTTCTCAAATCTTCGGGCCTTTTTGGTTGTCGGTATCCATCAAATGTGGAGCATACCAGCTTAGATGATTAAATCACCGCTTATAGTCTCCCACAAATGAGCTTCCCTGTCGGAGATGAAGGAACTCTGTCTTCTTCTTGTCCTGGTACGATTGAGGGATGAAGTGGTGAGTAACCACTTCCTTAAACTCATTTCACGTCATCCCCTCTCTTTGAACGGGTAGCAGAGTCCTTTTGTACGAGTCCTACCAGTGACTTGCTTCATTAGTCAACTGGAAGATCGCACAGCTGACCATCTGCCCTTGAGAGCAAGTCAGGTGCCCAAACAGTCGGTCGAGTGACCTTAACCACTCTTCCACCTCCGTTGGTTCTCCCTTCCCATCGAACGTTGGCGGGTCAAATCACCAGGACTGTTCGTAAATGAGATTCGGGTCAGTTCTAGCTGGATGTAGGGCGGCTCTGGTTACTTCGAAGTGTTGTGCTAACGCTCGTAGCACTGTAACCAAATCCCCTACATTGACGACTTATTCTTTCGCGGTCATTCTCGTGGCATATCGTTCTACAGCCGACCTAAAAAAAGCTAACCCTTATACTCTACCCCACGTAACCCAACAATCTATAGTAATAGGTAACTAAATAGCCAAAATCATGGTACCAATAAACACTATACCATAAATCATATAATAACCTTAATAGTCTTTCCATTATCCATGTATGATAGCGTATACACAACTCGCACAATCAAACCAGAGAAAATGTATCATACGCAAAACATTATAAATCACATTACTAACATCCTCAAAGAGTTTTTATAGCCCTCAATTATCAAAACTGACCTTACGCATTACAACCACGGATTGGGAGAACTCACTCATTAGTACACCTTGTTATAAACAAGGGTCCATGGTAGTTTCAACTTTTAGTCACACGATATCAACTCCTGTAAACGGCCATACTCGCACACGAGCTCACGCTGCTGCAGTCAGCGGCTTTATGGCGATGGCTCAGAGCAGTGTGTCGAATATAGTGACTTCAAGAGGTTTTCACAAAATCTTTTCATCGTGATTGTAATGACGTCAAGAGGGTTTTAACAGATTGTTTCACCATGAAACAGTTTCATTAACACCCCATCAGTCCCAAACAGTTTATATCGTATCAACAAAGTAACGCACATCAGGTAAACACTTACTCAAGCAAGTCCTATGTTCAGTGAAAGTTACCTATGGAAAGAGGATGGTGTCTATCTGTGTATTTTCAAAAACCCGACCACATTTTAAAATCACACTTTTGAAATCACATTTTTCCTACTTTTCAAACCAACTCGAGCAAGTTCTCAATGTTAGAACTGCTCTGATACCATCTGTCACGCCCCAAAATCTTTTGGTATTTTATCAGAGTTTTCATATGGGTGTGAAGAAAGAAATAGCAAGGGACACATTTTACTATCAGAAAGAATAAGTAAGAGACGCCAGAAGAAAGAGGTAAGGGATGATATAGATCATTCACATATCAACAGTCGGTCTCACTACCGACAATATTCGGACTCAATACCGATATATACACCATAATAAAACAACAAAATTAAACATCAGGATCTCACATTCACAGTATACTCAGAAATAATTACAAAACGTGAATAAACTTAAAATATTATTTTGAAAATGTTCGTGTGGGACCACATCCTAAAACACATGTTCAGAAACAGCACCGACTCTCTCCGACTAAGGTTCAACATACTCACCAGCTCCTGTAGTGTGAGTACAGATTACGGGGGTGAGTGCATGGAATACACTCGTGGGGATAAAGTCTACATCTTATAACGTTCAACATGTATATATAGATTAATAATATATAACAATCGGCACAAAGTCATAGCAAGTAAAATGCATGACAGATATTAGAAATGGTAAGGATAGGTGCGGGAATAGCCCTATTAGACGGATCGAGAGATCTAAAAATCGGGGTCGAAGAAATGAGAAAGAAAGATCAGTCTAAGTGGCTGAAAAGATAGGAAATGAAATTTGGGTCACGATGGAAAAAGAATGAGCTCAATCGGAGTTAAAATGAGCTCAAACGGAGCATTTTAGGTTTAGGGGTATTTTGGTAATTTTGGTCAAAGGGTTGACTTTGATCGGGCCCACGACCCTCGGTCAACGATGTCTCGTCGGCGATGACTCAAAAAAGACGATCGGCAGAAAAAATGGGATTCGGATCGAAAACACGGTGTCGCGTGCGCGTCGGCACGCGCGGACCTGGCGCCGGGTGAAAAACCCGGTAGCTCCAGATGGAATCTCGGCAGCTCGGGTGCGTGGCTCGGCGGCTTCTCGGCATGGGCCGAGATTTCTCGACAGGCGGCGTGTGTCTTGGCAGCCTGCATGCATGGGTCGAGTTTTCTCGGTCATGTCACCCGGCACTCGACCAGTTGCCGAGTTTTCTGGGCAGCTCCTCTCCCGGCGCTCCCAGTGCTGGGCTTGACCAACTCGCCACCTTCCCGGCAACACCCGGCGTGGTGGCCCCGCCCTCCGCCGCCGCCACCTAGTTCGCCGAATTCCATGCACTGTCGGCTACCACCTCCGGCCATTCCTCGCCGAATTCCGACGGTGAATAGTGTTCGAAACTTTGCCGCAAAACCCTTCAAAGTCACATTTTTCCAAAACCTAACCCCAACCCCAAACTCCGGCCGGCAACTTCCGATCGCCGGCGACCACCCCTTGACCTTCGGACACTGGCCGGCGACTTCCCAGTCACCGGAAACCCCCGAACTCCGGCCACAAACACACATACACATATATATATATACATACACACACACTTTCATACACACACACACTCTTCACGGACTTGGCCGGCGGTCACCTGCCGCCGACCACCTTCCCCAGGCCCTCACCGGTGACCTCCCGTCGCCGGCCCACCAATCACACACGGCGGCGCCACCCGGCGCCCACCTCAACAGCAAGCTTAACACACACACACACACTCAAACACCACCACTACACACACACATGCACATATCTATACATACACACACTGTCCATCTCTGGCGCTGCCACCCACTGCGGCGCCGGCCCTCCAACAGTCCTAGGTTGTCCTCCGGCGATCTCCGGCAGCAGCTCCGATGCGGTGGAGAGAGAAAAACGAAAAGAGAGAGAAGGTGGTGGAAAGGGTTAGGGTAAGGGTTTAAGAGGCTGTTTTTTGCCGTTTTCCGGTGAACGAGAAGTCGGAATTAAATTCCGAGACCTATTCTAGATTCGTCTTGTCGAGACGAACGTCGTGTGTGAAAATCGGCCGAAACCGACAACTTTGAATTTTCCGGCCACTGAAAACGAGAGAGAGAAGGGAGGAGAGAGAGACTTATGAGTTTTCAGCGCATTCAGCTTGTTTGGAAAAACGGTGAAAAATGAATTGGGGAAGACCCTATTTATAGAATTTCCAAAAGTTACTATTCATCCAAAATATCTTGGGTTACTATTCACGGGTTGACTTTTCCCACATTACTATTCACCAGAAATATCTTCCGGTTTTTCGACCAAAATTTCGGGTTTTGCCCTTTTCGTCGTTGTTCGAGCTACAAGTCTCCGATTGACCTCTAGTTCATTTCTATCTTCTCATTTTCTCGATACGCATCTAATGATATAAAAATATCCTATGTTCCATGTCTAATAAAATTATCGATCTAAAACGTGCATTAAACACTTATCTGAAACGCACGTAATTAATTAAACAGTCAAAACATACGCACATAGTTATTAAGTCATGCGTTAAAATATTTAATTAATAAATTATGTTTTGTTTTGGTCCGGGGCGCTACACAGCTTCCTGTTCCAAAATTTTGCAGACAGCTTTCAGTCTTCCGGTCAGCTTTCCGTTTCATCTGCTTACTGATCATTGTTCCTTTTTCAATTTCCTGATTCTTTGAAGCCTTCTTATGGTCCAGAAACCTGCTTATGAACAACTTTCTCTATCTTTCTGATATTTACAACTTAGCAAATATATCTAAGAAATATAAACTTGTCAAACTATAGTCCACTTATAAAACATGGAAAAGGGGATACTCTAAAGTCTTGTCTAAAAGATCACATTGTCTCATCAAAACCTAAACGGTAATATCCCAACAATTTTTGATGTTGAGTTCCAAATAATCATTCATTTTAAGTAATAATTATAACACTTACAGTTTTTGTAATCTTATTATGTATTAAAACATTAAAAAATATATTATATTCAAAGAGGAAAAAAAACACAATCTATATAATAATAATAATTTATTAAATTAATATTATTAATATTAATATTATTATGATTATTATTGAATTAATTTGTTCAATATATAAATCAAAATGTACGTTATATTTTTCTAATTGCTGTGTAGTAAATCATGCTATAGTACATGAACCAATTGTATAAGACCATGATTTGTTTCTTTTTCCTATTTTTGAAAACCACATGTAATTTTTTTTTATTAATTATTCAAATGCATAAATATATTTTTTACAACAAATATCTAGGTAATATAAAACTCTAAAACTACAATTTGTAAAAATCAAAACACATAATCCTATGAGACTTATACTAATTAATAAAATAATAATAATAACAAAATATAAAGTCCGCATATATGCCACCCCACCTAATAAAATGTATAGATAATTGTGATCGAAAAAAATTAATTTAGAATTCAAAGTAAAAAAAGTGCATATATAATATAAGTTGAAAAATTATATTAACACAATTCTATACTTATAAAAAAATATGATCAATTTGCAATAAATTGTTAAAGGGAAAAAGGTCAAAATCAGGCAAATTTAGCTGGATATTATTTTCATTCATGAACAGTGGAAATTTTTCAAATTGGATTGGACAAACTTGTCATTTTGAACTCAAATTTTAGACATTATTTGGATGAAAATAGTCATTTTCTTTTTCAATCCAAGCAATAATCTAGAACAAAACTAAACAATGGAATAGGATTTTGGATATCACAATTTCTTTTACATTATATCAAACACTGAATTAATTGTATGGATATGTTTTGCACCAAAGAAAAACACACTCACTCTCACTAAATCAATTATTCATAGATACCAAACGAAAGTATTTCTGTGACTTCATGAACTTAATTTACAATTCATTTTTAAAAGTTAGGAAAGACGGGAAATACTAGAAAATAATTGGGCTGGATTAAGGTTCGAAATTTGATAATTCTAATCAACATTCTTGTAATTAAGATGAGAGACACTACATCAGTTATAAAGCTCGTACTCTGAACTTGGTGTACTAATGATCTTGAATCGAAAAGTGTATATAAGATGGACACAATTTTCTTTTGGAATTATTTGTTTTTGTACATTTAATATTTATTATCTCAAGTAAAGTACAATAACTATAAGTGATGGAAGATCCAAAACACGTCATGGGAATAGCCACTTTCATGGTGATTCCTCTACCTTTCTTTGTCGACAAAATACGTGACTACTTTGGACATATAAGAAAAAATAAAAAAATTAAATGACTAGCTCCCTACTACTTTTATATAAAATTGCTATCATATGAATTTAGAAATCCAAATGAAAACAAGAATGGAAATTGGGTCCCTATAGTCATTACGATTACCTGATACATGTAACAAGCACTTATGGATCCATTGGTTCTCAAAAAAAGAGAAAATTAATATTAAAGAAAAATCTTGTGGACCCCTGGAATCTTGACATCCACGTGACGACGTTTGATGAAAGTTAGAATCTTGATTTAATAATAATGATGATGGTTGTGGTTTTGAAAACACTCCCATATTTTAAAATTTCTTTTTATAGGTTGAATGGTACAAGGAGACGGAATTATTGACTTTGTGCACTAGCGATTTGTTTATTATGACTAGTGATGAAACTTAATAAACACAATTTTTTTTAACCGAAACCAAATCAATTTTTATTAAGAGTAATGGCACGGATATATCCCGATCCG
Organism: Scutellaria minor; assembly: GCA_954870855.1. Lineage (NCBI taxonomy): Eukaryota > Viridiplantae > Streptophyta > Magnoliopsida > Lamiales > Lamiaceae > Scutellaria > Scutellaria minor. The sequence goes on along the minus strand of OX940729.1, from coordinate 15,694,180 downwards.
GCCGCCTTATTCGAATCCGTATATAAATGTAGACTAAGAGCATCTGCAACAGTCTTTACTACTCTAATGCAGGATCTAAATAGTGCAGAAACAATGTTTTATTTCTAGTAATCTGCACTAAATTTTACATAAAAAAAAGGAATATTTTATATTATTTTTAATTAATAATTTATTTAATCATATTTTTAAAATTTTGTTATAATTGGATAACATATTTACACATGTAAACATTATTTAATATAGTTTCAACTTTTTGTATTTTAAATTTAATAAATAAAAATTAATATCATTAATTGATTGAAACTCAATGTAAAATGAAAACAAAAACAATAACTTATTTTTATTGAAATGTAAATAGATGTTACATAGTGATCATTTCTAATTTTCTATATTATAATACTCTTCCTTCAAATGATCAATTAGTGTATTTTGAAGTGCAAAATGAGCATCTGAATCTCTAATTTGTCTAAATCGACTAAGAAAATTTTGAAAGTGAGTAAGTTCATTCTCAGCAAATTCGATGTCGGGGGTGGCACTTCCAAACTTTCTTCAATTGGAGCATTAAGATCTCGTTCATCCTCTATTATCATATTATGCATTATTATGCATGCAGTCATGATATCTTGCAAATCACTTTTCAACCAAAAACGTGTTGGATTCGCCACAATTGCAAATCTGCTTTGAAGAACTCCAAATGCATGTTCCACATCTTTTCTACATGCTTCTTGTTTTTTCGCAAAATATTATTTTTTGGGACCACTTGGTGAATTGATAGTTTGCACAAGAGTTGCCCATTTGGGATAAATATTATCAGCTAAATAATATCTCATATTGTATTCCTTTCCTTGAATGACATAATGTGCTGGAGGAATGTGTTGGAGGAGCAACGCCTGTAACAAGGTTAGAGAAAAGATGTGATGTCTCCAACACATTAATGTCATTGTTGGATCCTGACATCCCAAAATATGCATGCCATATCCACAGATCATAATCAACTACAACTTCAAGAATAATTGTTGGAGATCCATTTCGCCCGACATATTGTCCTGCCCAAGCTGTTGGACAATTTTTCCACTTCCAGTGCATTCAATCAAGACTACCTAACATTCCTGGAAAGCCACGTTGCTTACCGATATAAAGTAGTCTAACAACATCATTAGGAGTGGATGATCTCAGATATTGCTCTCTATATATCTCCACAATAGCACGATAGAATCTCTTAACGCATTCAAGTGCCATAGACTCTCTAATTTTGATGTATTCATCAATTGCATCTGCTGGAACTGCATATGCTAGTTGTCGAAATACAGTTATTACTTTTTGGAGTGTAGACGAACCAAGTTTTCCACCTGTATTTCTTCGCTGCACAAAGTAATGATCATGATTAGAAACATCACCAACAATACAAATAAATAAATTTCAGGACATTCGAAATCATCGACGAAATTGTACTTCATTGAATGTTGGATTTTCAGAGAAGTAGTCATTGAAGAGGTTTTGTGCTGCTCCTCCTCGATCACGATAAATTATTCTACGGCCTGGAACTGAGCCTCCACTCATAGAATTGAAATTTTGAAGCCTAAGAAATTCTTCCATCCTTCGATTGTTGTTGTATATTTATCGGATGATTACTTTTTGCTCCATATCGTAACTAGCCATCCGTCGGTGAAACTCTTCATTAGATGAACTTGAAGAATCCATTTATCGATTGTGAGACTAGTAGGATAGAAAAATAATGGATTTGAAAATAAATGTTTAATCAATAGGAAAATGAGGTAGAAGATAATGAGTCTATCCATTCTAGCATATGTCATTATACAACCAATAATAATTGAATAAATAAAGCACAATCCATGTGCTTTCAATTATAACCATTGATAACTCACTCAATTTTTAAATCTCAACCCTTCAAAAACAATCCATGTGCTTTCAATTGTAGTCGTTGATAACTCACTCGATCTTTAAATCTCCCCCTTAAAAAACAATCCATGTGCTTTCAATTGTAGTCGTTGATAACTCACTCAATCTTTAAATCTCAACCCTTAAAAAATAATCCATGTGCTTTCAATTGTAGCCGTTGATAACTCACTCAATCTTTAAATCTCAACCCTTCAAAAACAATCCATGTGCTTTCAATTGTAGCTGTTGATAACTCACTCAATCTTTAAATCTCAATCCGTCAAAAAAAAGTCGAAAAAGTAAAGACTTTAAGAAACATAATCCACGTGCTTTCAATTGTAGCCGTTAATAACTCACTCAATCTTTGAATCTCAACCCTTCAAAAATAAGTTGAAAAAGCAAAGACTTTAACAAAGCACAATCCACATGTATTCAATTATAATCGTTGATAACTCATTCAATCTTTTCATCTCAACCCTTCAAAAAAAGTGAAGATATATATCAATCCTTTTCTTTTAATCCTATCAATTAGATTCTTGTGATATTTTATATCAGATCTTCTATAAATAGTGAAGATATACCACACATTCTAAAGCACACATCTCTCAAATCTCTTCATTTACATTATATTCATTTTCTCTCTAAAATGTCGAAGCCATGCAGTACTAATTATACAAATGCTGAAGATCAACATCTTTACGGTGTCTATCTTGAAATTTCACAAGATCCAATCGTTGGTATAAACCAATCCAGAGATCAATTTTGGAAATGCGTTATAGAGAAGTTCAATTTTGATGTGCCAAGTTCTAACATTAATGGGCGTAACCAAAGATCAATACAATGTCGTATGCAAATAATTCTCAAAGATACCAGAAAGTTCTATGGTTGTTTGTGTCAGGTTGAGTATATGAATCCAAGCAGTGCAAATGAGCTCAATATCGTAAGTAATTTTCTATATATTTTACTATTTTCTGTGCCATAAATATTTTCTCATTAAATTTCAATATTGTTTGCAGATATGACGAGCAAACAAGTTGTTTCTGCAACAAAAAAGTAATAAAGAAATATTTAAATTCGACCATGTGTGGTCTATTTTGAAAGAATATGTGCAGGCTGAAAACACAAGCGGAGTTCCAGCTTCATTTCCACAGAAAGTTGTTAATGAGTCTCCTATTTCTCTTGACCTTTCTGCATCTTCATTTTCAATCGATTTAAGCGATGAAAATATAAGTGGTGGTTCTTCATCACAACGGCCACAAGGGGTAAAATAGTCCAAATTTATAAGAAAACAAAGTGAAGATATGTCTGTTTTTTAAATGCTATGAAAGAGGAAAATGAGAAATTACGAGAATTAATATCAACTTCGGCCACAAATAGAGAGCGTGATATTAAGGTGCAAAGGCAAAAGGTTACAAATAGAGAGCGCGAAATTGAGGTGCAAAGACAAAAATTTGCACAAAAAGAAATGATTAGAGAAGATAACATACTACTCATCGATTTGGACACAATTTTTGATCCCGTAAAATGTAAGTACTTCCAAGAACAACAACAAATAATTATGTAGAAGTGGACTCAATCTCAAGTACCAAAACCCACTAATATGTTTGATATGTTTGGACAATTTTCAGATTTTAGAGGGTCTGGGTCTGGGGCTGGTCTCTCGGATTATTAGGTTTATTGCTATTTTCAGTAATTTTATGTTTTGTTTTCATGTATTTTAATTAGTTTTCAGTTATTTTATATTTTATTGTCATGTATTTCAATATATTTTAATTGTATTTTAGAAATTTTATGTAATTATTTCCTTATTCTCATATTTTTATATTGAAAAATGACCCCTGTTATTATCAACAACGTCGTTAAAATTACCACCCATATTATTTTATATTTTTATATTATCATCCATATTGAAAAATTAACACTTATATTACTTAAAATTATTATAAAATTAACAACCATTTAAAAAATATATAAATTAGCATATAGTTATTAAATTAAGCCCACTTTCCATTACATTATTATTAAGAAGTGGCCCAAAACTTGAGAGGAAAAAAAAAAGTAGCGCAGAAAACTTGGCGTTAGAATTAACGCTCAAAATTACTAATCTTCACAATAGCGCATGAGGTGGCACATTCTTGGAAGCAGAAAAGTAGCGGTTGGCGCTAGAGAGGCGCACTACCGCGGATGCTCTAAGTCTCCTAAATAATTAGTGCATAGATCTTAAATTCATACATTCGGGTCGGTTCAGATTTGATTGTTCCGCATTTTTTCTCATATTTTTTCTTTATTTTTTTTACCCTGACCTTTATGCTACATTAGTCATACTTTTATATTATATCAGTCATATTTTTATATTATATTAGTCATATCTTTATGTAAAAAATACTTTAACTTAAAAAAAAACCAATTTCGGCATAATTTGTATATATATACCTTTATGTAATTTTACTTATATCTTTATGTGATATTACTTATATATTTATATCAACATAGTCATACATTTACATAATATATATAAAGGTACAACTAACATAACTAAAATGTATGATTAGCATAACCAAAAGGTATGACTATCATAATTAAAATGTATGAAATATATTAATATATGTCTAAAACAATGTTAAGGTACAACTAACATTACTAAAGGTATGACTAACATAACTAAAAGATATTACTAACACTACATAAATGTATGACTAACATTATATAAAGGTATGACACCTGAAAACGAGTTTGTGCGAGTTTGTACGCGAATACCTTGACGCATGGTAGTGCGTCAGAGCCGGAACGACCCGAGTGCGTGGATCTAAGATCCATGCACTAGGTGCATAAAAGTTTTTGTCATAAATATGTATACAAAACACCCATTTTGGAGCCATATTGAAAAATAAAAAAAACACTTTCTCTCTAACTAGTTGTTACTCCTTCTCTCTATCATTTCCCTTTTCCTTGAAACCTTTACGCCACCTTAAAAAAATAGTCATTTTTAAGATGAAGTTAAGAAGGAAGATTATTACAGGACAAGAAGAGAGATTAAGCTCAAATTATAGTTTTTTTCCGAGCAAGGTTAAAAAAATTCATAGTAGGTGTATTCATGACATATTTTTGGCTAATCCTCATCAGTCTTCTTCTTTAGGACCATGATTATGTTCTCAATATTGAGTTTCATTTAAGAACTGAAGGTGATTTCCCTAGAAATATGATGAGTTTTGTTGAATATCTTGTTCTATGAGATTGATCATCAAAAATATCTTATTTAGAGTGTTGATTAATTGTGCAAATAACAAATGTTGAAATAAGCTTTGTATGTTTAGTTTTTTTGCCTAAACTCTTTGCATGTATGATTTAGGGGTGATTCCGTACAAATGTGATGACTTTTATTGATCAACTTGTTCTATGTGGTTGATTGTAAGAAAATATGCCGCTTTAGATGTTAATTGTACAAATAAATATTGAAATAAACTTTGAATGTTTGTGTAGCACACCGGATCAAAAATGAAGCATAATCTATTAATTAAATATTTAAACACATGATTTAATAATTATGTGCGTATATTTTGACTGTTTAATTTAATTACGTGCGTTTCAGATACGTGTTTAATGCATGTTTTAGATGGATATTTTTTCCTAGACATGAAACGTAGAATATTTTTATACCATTAGGGGTCAATCGGAGACCCGTAGAATATTTTATGCGTATTGGAAAAACGAGAAGATAGAAACGAACTAGGGGTCAATCGAAAACCCGTAGCTCAAACGACGACGAAAAGGGCAAAACTCGAAGTTTTGGAAAACCGAAAGATATTTACGATGAATAGTAATGAAGATTTTTACGGTGAATAGTGATAAAGACTTTTTCAACCATGAACAGTAATCTTGAGATTTTTTACGTGAATAGTGTTTTTTCGGGATTTCCATAAATATGAGCGTTTTTGATTCAAAAATCACCGTTTTTCTAAACGAGCCGAAAACGACCAAAACTTGTAAGTCTCTCTCTCCTCTCTCACTTTTTTCCATTTTCTGTCTCAGGCGTGCCGCCACCGCCGCCACGCCACCAGTGGCCGGAAAATTTCAAAGTTGTCGGTTTCGGCTGATTTTCGCACACAACGTAGGTCTCGACGAGATGAATCAAGGATAGGTCTCGAATTTCAATTCCGATTTCTTATTTGCCGGAAAACAGTGAAAAACGTTCTCCAAACCTTAAACCCTAGTTTCTACCACTTTTTATCTCTCTTCCTGTTTTCTCCCTCATTCTCGCCGGAGCTGTTACCGGAGCGACGCTTGGTGGTCTGGGGGTGACAAAGGAGGGGAGGCGCCGTCGTGGGTGGCGGCGTCGGAGCAACAGGTTGTGTGTGTGAGTGTATATCGCATGTGTGTGTGTTTAGTGTGTGTTGTGTTTGCATGTTGTTGAGGGCGGCGTAGGTGGCGCTGCCGTGTGGGCACAGTGGGCCGGCGCTGGTGATGCACCGGTGAGGTCTGGGTGGTGGTGGCCGGCGGTAGGTGGCCGCCGGCCAAGTTGTGTATTTATGCGTGTGTGTATATATATATGCATGTGTGTGTATGGTTTTTGTGTGTGTGTGTGTGTGCGCGGCTGGTAGATGGTGGCCGACGACTTCCAGTCTCTGGCCAGTGTTTCAGGTGGCTGGGAAGGGTCGCCGGAAGTCGCCGGCCGGAGCATGGGAAGGAAGGGGGAAGGTTTATGTACATAGGGTGTGTTTTTATTTTCTGGGCACTGTTCACGGCCGGATTCCGGCGAGAGATGGCAGGAGAAAGTGGTCGGCAGTGCTGGCTCGCCGGCGGACAAGGTGGGTGCTGGGTGGCGCCGCTGCGGTTGGTGGTGATGGGAAGTGCAGCAGGCGCTAGGCGCGCCGAGGCCGTCGAGGTTTGCCGACCCGCTGCTGAGAAACCTCAGCCGCTGCCGAGGAAACCTGCCGAAGCTGCCGAGAAATGCCGAGCCTGTCCGAGGATGTGCTGCCGAGCTGCCGAGAAACCTCAGCCGCTACCGAGGAACACCTGTCGAGGTTGCCGAGTTTTTCACCCGATGCCGGGTGCGTGCGCGCACGCGCCCCGTCAGGTGACGGGTACGCATGCGATGCCGTGTTTTCGATCCGAATCTCATTTCTTCCATCGTACATTATCATCGAGTCGTCGCTAATGAGATGTCATTGACCGGGGGTCATGGGTCCCAGTTAAAGTCAACCCTTTGACTAAAATTGCCAAAATACCCCTAAACTTAAAATGCTCCGTTTGAGCTTGTTTCAACTTCGATTGAGCTCATTCTTTTTCCGTCGTGACCCAAATTTCATCCTCTACCATCCCAGCCTTATAAACTGATTATCCACTCTCGTTTCTTCAACTCCAATCTTTAGATCTCTTGATCCATCGCGTCTTTAACGATCATTTTTCCTCCGGAATCTTTTATAGCTTTATTTATAATTATTAAGAATCTAAGAAACACCGTAACCTATATAGGCTACCAGTTGGATTGAGTGTTGAGATATTTGACTTTTGGTACTTGTTACTCACATGAAAACCACCAAACAAGGTGGGGGTAATTTCTAACTCTTAATCTGTTTACAGTTTTCCCTATTTTGAGGCATGATTGAGAAACACTAAATGCTGTGATTATATGCTATGTATATGTGTTCATGTTATACTGTGAAAGGACTTCGATTCACATTGCATGTTTGGAGGGTCTTATAGACCGTAAAAAAACTGTCTCTTATCTCTTCTACCGCCTGAAAGGTCTGGCGGTCCTGTAAATGCGCTAGCGGTATTGAGACCGTTTTGGGGGATAAAATGGGAAATTCCCGCACCTCATGGATGAGTTATGAGATACGTGTCTTGCATTTTATGTGCTGTGACAACGTGACTGAATGTTACATTTCCGGTATTTTTATATCTGTAACTGTTATAAGAGGTGGATTTCATCTCCACGAGTGTATTCCACGCACTCACCCCCTATTCTGTAATTCACGTTACAGGAGATGACGAGTATGATGAACCCTAGAGGGAGAGATGAGGTGCTATATTTGGGCTTGTATATTTAAGTTGACGTCTCATAAACATTTTCAAACAATGTTTTAATTATTTCACATTTTGTAACAGATAATTCTGTATATGTTGGATAATGGATCCTAATGGTTTTATTCCGCTGCTATGATATGATATGATTATCGGTTGAAATCGATTGTTGATATAAGAATGATTCACATCGTCTCCTACCTCATTCTTCTGTCGTCTCCTACTTCTTTCTTCTATTTATGAAAAATGTCTCTTACCATTTATTTCTTCACGCCCGTGAGAAAAACTCTGATATTTTTATGAAAGAAAACGGGGCGTGACATTTGAGTATCTTGTGTAAGCTCTTTTCATGTGTGATAAATTGAGCTAAAATCAATTTCTTGAGGTTGATGGAGTTATAAAGTCGAATTTACATTTTAATGTATGAAATATGTGGGTTTAATCAAATTCTGCAAACTCTATTAATTATGTGTTTGTTTGTTGATTTTTTTGAAATATTTATACTTGGAGTTTTTCAAAAAAAATTTAGTGTGTTGTTATACATGAAGTTTTGAGTCTATTGCTAAGAGTTGGTAAATTTTTAAGTAGTGTATGAATTATAGTTTTTTTTTTCAAAAATAGTCCAGTTTGGGATTAAAAATTCAGCGGTTTTAAACCTTAGAAAATATTTTAATAAAATCAATCAATCATAATTTTTTGAAGCTGCTTTAGTATGCTTAAATACATGATGATGTTGAAGCTTAAATTATTAATTTCAGAAAGTTTCCATCAACTATATGATTTATGGTAATTTTTAGAAGAAAGTGTGATTTTAGTGTACTTCGGAGAAAAATTTGGCTATAGCTAATTATTTATTAAAACTTGTGTGATTTGAATTTACTCGTACTTTTGTAGCATGGTTAACTAAGGGTTATTATGTGAATTTTTAATTATTTTCATGAATTTTATAGATGATTGTTTGAATTATGAAAATGTTTTGCTAAAGAGTGTCTTTTCTACATACAAATTACTAGTTTTGAGATATATGTTTAATTTATCTATTATTAAATGTGAAATTTAACCATATATTGAAATTGATCTCAAATAATGAAATATGAGGTTATATGTGAAGTGAGGAATCATTTTAGTTTATAAATATGAATGAGAGTTTTATGAGTTCATGCATGTCTTAAGGAATGCTTTAAAATTCCATAAACTTATTTATTTATTTTCTTATGATATAAATATGTGACATGTATGATAAGCAAGTTAGGTTAGATAATTATGATATGATTAGAAATGTCATGCCCCATTTTCTTTCATAAAAATATCAGAATTTTGCTTTGGGCGTAAGAGGAAATAGTAAGAGACATCTTTCACAAACAGAAGAAGGAGATAGGAGACGATAGAAGAATGAGATAAGGGACGATGTGAATCATTCACATTTCAACAATCGGTCTTAATATCGATATCTCAACACACTTATCAGAAGAAGTAAGTAGGGGACGACAGAAGAAATCAGTAGGAGACGACAAAATCACATCAACATCAACTGTCGGATTCAACGGACTAACATAAACATTTGCAGTGGAAAATATCATCAGGATCTCACATCCAATACATATATCAAATTATTACAAAACGTGATTTAATTAAAACATTGTTTGAAAATGTTTGTGAAACATCAACCTAAATATACAAATCCAGAAATAACACCTCATCTCTCATTCTAGGGTTCGTCATGCTCATCACTTCCTGTAACGTGAATTACAGAATAGGGGGTGAGTGCGTGGAATACACTTGTGGGGATGAAATCCGACTCTTATAACAGTTCACAGATATAATATACCAGAAATGTAACACTCAGTCACGATGTCACAGTATAACATGAGCACGTAATCATAACATAAGACCACATCATTTAGTATTTCTCAATCATGCTTCCATATAGGGAAAACCGTAAACAAATAAAGAGTTAGAAATTACCCCCACCTTATTCGGTGGTTACCATGTGAGTAGCAAGTATCAAAGATCTGATAACCCAAGGCTCAATCCAACAAATAGCCTACACAAGTTATGATATTTCTTAGATCCTTAATAATGTATAATTAAAGCTATAAATGTTTCCGAAGGAAAAACGATCGTTAAAGACGCGACGGATCGAGAGATCTAAAGATTGGAGTTGAAGAAATGAGGACGAAAGTTCAGTCCAATTAGCTAAGTTGATAGAGAATGAAATTTGGATCACGATGGAAAAAGAATGAGCTCAATCGGAGTTAAAACGAGCTCAAACAGAGCATTTTAAGTGACGGGGCGCGTGCGTGCGGGCGCCACCCAGCGCCCTCGGCAGCGGGTCAACAAACCTCGGTGGTCTTGGCAGCTTCACTCGGTAGTGGGTCAACTTTTCTCGGCAGCTGCTGAGTTTTCTCGGCAGCGAGTCAGCACATCCTCGGCAGCAGCCGAGGTTTCTCGACAGGCGCCCACCCGGTGCGCGCAGCGTCGCGCCCAGCGCTCCCGACGTCGACCTTACTCGACTGCCCCTCTTCCCGGCGCCACCAGCTGCGACGACACCGCTTTGTGCCACCGCCACCTCGTCCTCTGGCGAGCCTGCACCGCCGGCTACCACCTCCGACCATCCCTCGCCGGATTCCGGCATGAACAGTGCCGGAAAATCCACTGCAAACACCCTTCGTCACACACATACGCAAAACCAACCCTAATCTTTCCAGCTCCGACCGGTGACTTCTTGTCACCGGCGACCCTTCCCCGGACCTCCTGGCACACCGGCCGGTGACTTCCCATCACCGGCAACCACCCAGCAGTCGCGCATACACACATACAACCATACACACACACGTATGAAAATACACACATACACATCAACCACAACCTGGGCGGCGACCACTAGCCACCGGCCACCACCACCAGGCCTCGCCGGTGCATCACCAACACCGGCTCACTGTTCCCACACGGCGGCGCCACCTGCGCCACCCCTAATCAGCGAACACACATGTACACACACTAACACACACTCAAAACATACACGCGCATGCAATATACATATATACATAGCCTGTTCAGCTCCGGCACCGCCACCCACGGTGCCGCCGACCCTCCAGCAACATCCCATCACCATCGGAGGACCTCTAGCAGCAGCTCCGACGAGTAGGTGGCAGAAAACAGGAAGAGAGAGAAGTAGCCCGTGTGGGAAGTAGCTTAGGAATCTTACTAATTCTAGCACGTATAACTCGTTAGGAAGAGGTTTGTAAAGTTGAGACTTGTAAAACAAACTGACCTAGTGGAGTTCCTTCTGTGTGAAGGAGAAGAGTGGACATAGAAGGATTACACCACCTTCGAACCACTATAAACCTTTGTGTGTTTATCACTATACTTACTTGCTGCATACATCATATATATATCTTGCTCATATATATGTATGTAATTTTCAGCTCTAAGTATGTGATTTTTATCTCGCGATATGGGGCACGATCCGACCGTGTGCGACAATATAGCGCATGTGTAGCGCATGGTATGGGGCATGGTCGATAGTGTGCCGCACAAGTATGTGATTTTTAGCTCTATGTATGTCTTTTAGGGCTATAAATATATGCTTTTTTATGTTGTGGCATACGATCGACTGTGTCCCAGGACATGACTGTGCGCGGTCCCGTCGCACCGTACAACGGGTGTACAAGAGACCAACTCTTACTTCATTTATTAGTCTTAGAAATTTAATTATCAAGCAAACATAATCATAAAGTAAATACTAGCTTATGGTGATTTATAATATATATTCTCAAAACAGGTTTCAAGATCTCAAAATTCAATGCTAATTATAAATCCTTATAGTTAACAAAGAATTAAATTTATCAAACAATTAATTAAGTACAAAATCAATCAAATACCTTAATCAAATATCTCATGTGACGAAAAGAATAAATTACTTATATTAGATTTTTATGATCTTACCTTCACTTATTTTCCGTCAGATATCTTCTGTCTTCTCTTATTCTTTCTTTTTTTTTTTCCTCTGTTTTTTTTCTTTTAAGCTTTGGGGGAGTAAATATCTTATAAATATTAATCTTCCACCACCTTATCAGTTCTTATTATGTATAATTTAAGTATTTGTTATCTATCCAAAAGGTAGCTCATATATTGTGTTTTACGTGTATGCATATTAGCCATATTAATTCTCATTGCAATCATACACATTTGTTTTGCATATATATATATATATACTTCTTGTATATATATAATTATTTATGTGGACAAAATGACGCATTTTGCTAATTAAATAATTAAACCTCTAATTTTTTGATTTAATTATGTGCATTTCAGAAAAACGATAAAATGCATGTTTAATTAATCGGTTGTATAATTAAATCAAGAAGAATAAGTTATGTTTTATCATAAGTTTTGTAATCAAATAATGAAAAGATAGGAACGAATTTGAGGTCAATCGGAGACCCGTAGCTCAAATCACGAAGAATATGACGAATACGAAGAATCGGAAACGAGATATTTTCGATGAATAGTAAAAGAAGAAGAAGATATTTTCGATGAATAGTACGATATTTTGAAAAAGTGTATATATAATACGAAACAAATCGTAAAAAGTAATAATTCGAATGAAAAGACAAAAAGTAAGATATTTTTCTCTCGGCTCTCTCTCCTGTCTCTTTTGGTTTTCCGGCCGCCGTCGTCGCGCTGCCGCCGGTGCCGAAATTTTTTTCTCAGTTTATGCCAATTTTAACACCAATCGTAGCCCTCGTCGAGTCCATTCCAAATCCGGGCTTGGATCGTCGAGCCACCGCCATCTCCGCCGGAAATCGGCCGGTAAAGGCGCGACATTTTCTCTCTCTTCCTCTCCACCTCATCTCTTCTCCATTTTGGGCCGATTCTTACCTCAAATTGAAGCTCTCGCCGAGCCCGTCATGAATCCGGGCTTGGATTTCCGATCGACCTTCTCCTCCTCCGACAATTGCCGGTCAAAGTTCCGGCGAACTCTTCTCTCTCTCCTCTCTTTCCTCTTTCTCTCTCCCCGTTCCTTACTCTCTTCTTCTTCTATCTCTATCCCTCTGTTTCTGCTGGTCGTGTGTGTGAGTTGGAGGGCGGCGTCGTGAGCGGCGGCACCGTGCTGTGTCGTGTCGGGAGCAACGCTCGTAGCACCGTCGTGGCTATGTATCTGTGTGTGTATGGTGTTCTATGTGTGTGTTTTTGGTTGTGTATTGGGGGTGTTTGGGTGGTGTTTGGTTGTTGCCGGGATGTGAAGTTACCGGCCGGGATTGGGGGCGGCGTTGGAAGCACCGCCGTGTTCTGCTGCTGCTGCTGTTGGTTACACGTTTGCCGGGTGTAGATGCGCGAGCACGCGCGGGGCGCCGGGGGACGGGTGATGGGTGCGCGTTGTGTGCACGTCGGGGGACGCCGGAAACACTGGTGTGCGTTGCGCACGTCGGGGGCGCCGGTACATGTCGTGTGTGTGCGTTTTGTCGCCGGCGACAGAATGTCGTCGGCCGGAAGTCGGGGGTCTCAATAAAAGTCAACTCTTTTCTGAAAATGCCCCTATACCTTAAAACACTCCATTTGAGCTCGTTTTAACTCCGATTAATCCCGTTTTTTTTCCATTCAAACCCTAATCCTTTCCTTTTCATCTTAAGATCACATGTTTGACCTTCTACACTCGTTTCTTCATCCTTGATGTCTAAAGCTTTCATTTCATTTTGTTCCATTTCATTTTCCCTATTGTTTCTTCTTCGAGATAGATTTTTATAATTTATATATATACATAATTATCGTAATATGAGATCTAAGAGAACCCTCATTTACATGTGTAGGCTATCGAAATTAGAAAAGATCTTAAAGCTTAGCATTCAACATATCACGAGGGATAACCACCGAAAAAGGTGGGGATAACTTCTAATCCCTAATAATTATACGTTTTTGTATTTAACGCACAATGATGATAAATGAACGCATGCTTTTGAACTTGAGATAAAATAAATTGTTGAACCTGATGTGTTGTGATTATATGCTATGATCAATGTGTTCATGCATGCTTTATGATGATGTTATGAAGAGACGAAAGTCCACATTCATGTAAAGAGACAAAGGTCTGTATTCATGCAAAAAGGACAAAGGTCTACTTTTACATTACAGGGAACTCAGGTCCGTAATATAAGTCGGGGAGTACCTGCACTTGAGGTCAACGAGAAGTACCCGCCCTTGCTGTAAATATGAGCGCTGGACTGTGTGTCTGTTATTGAACTATTTATGTGATATGCATTATATGTGCTATGTCTAATTGTCGAACTTATACATATTTGAATTGTTTAACTGCATAATAACTTTAAAATACGGAAATTACTCCCATGAGTGTATTCTACGCACTCACCCCATGTGTATTCACGCTACAGGGAATAATGAAAGAGGAGAAGCGTAGCGAGAGGGGTGTTATATCAACTGTGTCCTTTTTCCCTTTCTGTCTTTCTGGTTTTGCCCTCTAAACATCGTTTGTAAAAGTTAAACTATACTTCTTTTCTTTTATGGATCCTGTATAATTCTGCTGAAGTGTTTTGAATATTTTATTTCAGCTAGATGCCGAGGATTTGTATATGTAAAATCGTATGCCTCGTTATTTCTGAAGTTTTCTGTTTCAAACGTTGTATCGTATCTTTAAATTGTTTCAAAAGTTTTTATTTTATATCATGTACGTCTCTTTTCCTTTCTTCTTGCACGCCCATAATAAAAACTCTGACATTTTTATGTATGAAAATGGGGTGTGACATATTTCTCCTATTCAAATGAAATTTCCTTAATTTAGATTTAATGTCCTTAACTACTAGTATTAGAAGAAGACCAAAAATTAAATATTTAAAAGTCAAGTCAAGTAGTTCATGATCTCTAAGTAAACTCAAGAAACACATAAACAAGGTGAGTTCATAAAATGTATGAATGCATGAACCATATTGGTTAGTGGGTATCGAGAGGCTCGGGTCTTACAATTACATTGTTGAGTATGATGACATCATGACTTGACACATTCGGGTGGAGTACCAAGTCGACAAACCTTGGAGCCAGGCTTTAGACCTTGGAGTTTTACAAGTTATTCGGACATTAGAAATGACATATTTAACATATTGGTAAATCTATTTAGTGTAACTGTTTATAAATGTTATCTACTAAAATTTCTCATATCTTTTGTTGCTATATTTAAACGTTTTAAGATCTAAAAGACAATAAAATATGTGTAGCTGGTTGCACGGACTCCTCCCTAGAAGTATATATATGTTTTAACATATGTTAATATATATAAATATGTTCATGCATAATGCGTTTTGAAAACTACTAATGGTGGTAAAATTTTCATATGTTTAAAATATGATACGGTTTTGACTTACAAATATTGGTAAGACACAAGTTAGATACTTGCATGGTTAAATTTTATAGTTTACAAAAAAATACTCGTATTTTTATAATGAAGTCTTCCACTGAATTTTTCTATGAAATCATTTTAAAATATTATTATTTTAATTTACAAATAATTTGAGAATAGCAAGTAAAAGTGATGGCTCAATCCTCAGAAGTTGGGTTGGGACATCATAATATATATATATATATATATAATAATTAAAGAAATTGTAACCAAAAAGTTCATTTGATTCAAATAAATACAATTTGTACAATTTTTTTGTATATTTATTTTATAAACAAAATTTTGTTGTGATAAATTTTTGACATTGCCTAATGGGACAACTTCTTCATTTTATCTCGTTCTCTTTACCAAATTACTCAAGTTGTCTACATGGAAAGCTCTGTCAAAATCTAATTATTAAACGTTTTCAAAAGATGCAGTCAAGATTGTCAGCAATACCACAGAAAATATGTTGACGCAATTCCAAGCATCCAAGGACATGGCTCTTATGAACAAAGAAATTGTTTTGGAGGAATCATTATCACCTTTTAAATACAAATCAAGACGACAAACACTTAAGGGTATGTTTGGTTCGTTAGTTGGGTTGTTTAAGGTTTACACTATTCATGTTAATTGAGTAAATATTTGACATGTTTGGTTTGAATGTTTATTGTTGGGTTTGATTTAATTGGTTTGAGTGTTATGATATTTGTTGTAATGGGTAAAAATGTTAAAACTATGTCTGGATCAAGTTTTTTGTGAGTTTATTCTAACTTGACCAAAATGCCCTCAAAGATATATGGTGTTATATTTTATATTAAATTCCACATTTCAATGAGAATTTTTTTAATATATTATATTAACATTGCATTTTAAACTACAAATTTTAGAATGAAAGATCCATCATTCTTGAATTCTCATTCAATGGCTTCGAACTTTTCCAGATCCAAAATTCTTATTCAACAACTTCAAAATTCAATGGCTTTTGTCACCAAGGAAATTATTATTCAGAAATTCGCCTCCAAAATCACCATCTCCACCACTATTACTTAATATTGTTAATCTAAAAACCACAATTCCACCATAGTCAAGAACTCTACACAAATATCTCAAATATATCCTATGAGTACCGACTTCGACCAAATCTCGTGGCATGGTTATAAGAATAAAAAACATTAAGAGCAGAATTCAACTTTACCTATGAATAGTGTGAATAAGTTGGTCTTTCACAACCCTTCTTTCTTGTGGCTAAATTAAGGTTTAATAAACCACCTAAAATTGGGTGGTTTACTTAGGGCATCTCCAATGCCCTACTCAAATTGTGACTCAAACCCAAATTTAGAGAAAATGAGCCTCCAATCCAACCACAAATCACTACTCAGATTTGCTACTTTGAACAGTAAGTGGCAAATTTGCCACTTATTGTTCACAACTCAAATATTTTTTTTTGTTTTTGATTTTCTTTTATAATAATTTTCACTTATTTGATATTAATACACACATATACTATATAATATTTTACTATGTAGATGCTTATTACGAACTTTGAGATATCTTGATCGAATACTTTTGAAAAATAGTGTAATTATTAAATATAAGCACAAATTATAACTAATAGAAATATAATTGGAATATCATACAATATTTAATACAAATTATAATGAAAGTTACTAAAACACATAAGCATTACAACATGTTAAATTTAAACTAATATTACACGTCATGCTAAATTTACTAGAACAAAAACATAAACGAAATGCATTTAAACTCCATATATAATATGGATTTTAGTAGTCCGGTAGACCACTTCCAGACCCTCCAATATCATTAAAATATTCTCCATAAGTATTGGAGAAATTTTCAGGTTGAGATTGATTCATAATTTTGAGTTCTCATTCTGCCATCATGAACGTCTAACCGGATCAGAAATGTCCTCCAAATTAATGCTCATTATTTTATCTACCCTTTTTTGTATTTTATCTGCCCTGTTTCGTTTCAGCTCTTCTAAAATAAGATCTTGACGTGCGTTTGATTCAGCCATTAAATCCTGATGCTTTTTATTTGCTTCTTCCATGGATTCCATAACACGAGATGAATCTTCTCCATTTTTCCTTTTTAGTTTAGCCTTTTTCACTCTCTCGGGTCACATTTGCAATGATGGACAACTATCATTTTCATCACTCAAGTTTATATTGAATTGAGTTATTCCTGGAGAAAAGAGAGCAGAAGAATCTGACATTGATGCTTCTGATTGTGATGAAAAATTAATGCGTCTCTGACTATGATTATTTCCTGAATCCATAAATTTTTTTATAGTATTGAACACATGATCAAACTTAAATCCCTTCTTATACTTTGGATCTTGCATCAGCAAGATCTTTGCTCTACACATCTGCATAATTTAGAATATGAAAGTTCATACTGAATGTTTTTCTTCTGGACTTTACATAAATAAATAAAATAAGAACATCAACTTACAATATTTTCATTTGAAGCTCCACTTGTTGGATTTGTGCCACACATCCATTCAACTTTGAGACTGCACTTTTGATAACAGTAACACGATCACGTAAAGACTTTATGTTTCGACATTCAGTGACATTGTTTGGTTGTGTAGAATTGTATTTGGTTTCTACACGTGACCAAAAAATATTTCCAGATTGATTTGCACCTACAATTGGATCTTAGGAGACATCAATAAACACATCACAAAGATGTATATCTTCATCAATAGAATAAGAGGCTTTTCGGAAGGCCATTGTAGAATCGATAAGTTAGAAATGAGATTTGAGAAACAAATGAATTCAAAAGATGTAGTTACGTCAAGTGTGAATTTTTGGTGGAAATGAATGGTCATTTTATAGATGGGATAGTTCTTATTCTCATTTGTGTAAAACAACATCAACGGTTGAGATCAAAAGATTAAAACGATTATCAACGGCTACGAATGAAGACACTTGGATTGTGCTTTTCTACACACTCACCACTTTCCAAATGATATGAACGGTTGAGATCAAAAGATTAAAATTATTATCAACGGCTACGAATGAAGGCACTTGGATTGTGTTTTTCTACACACTCACCACTTTCCAAATGATATGAATGGTTGAGATCAAAAGATTAAAATTATTATCAACGGCTACGAATGAAGGCACTTGGATTGTGCTTTACATGAACAATTATATAATGAACATTGTTTGCAATCATTCATCACTTCATTTCCTCACCAAGTCTTATCTTTTTACTTTGTTATTTCTCACTTCATTTACTTTTCAAAGATGAATCCCAATTTTGCAAGTCCTTCTCATTTATTTTCTTCTTCTTCTTCTGATGATAATGAAGATCAGTATGAGTCGATGATACTCGATCTTCATAAGTAAAATCAAATGATTTGTGAAAGAGCAATGACTAATAACAGGGTCCTTTGTGAGTGGCTAACAAATTCAAATGTTGAGCCTTCTCATGGAGGCTCGATTGTTGGGCATAGAATAGTACATCGTGATCGAGAAAGTACAGCTAAAAATCTTTTTAATGATTATTTTGCTGAAAATCCAACATATAATGAATCGATGTTTCGTCATCAGTTTCGCATGTCTCAAAGTTTATTTCTTTGAATTCATGATGCTGTTATGAATCATGATCGTTATTTCAGACAAAAAAGAGATGCGGTTGGTAAACTTGGTTTGTCTACACTTCAAAAGGTTACAGCAGCATTTCGAGTTCTAGCATATGTAGTTGCAACCGATGCAACTGATGAATATATAAAAATTGGAGAGTCTACTGCAATTGAATGTGTAAAATGATTTTGTCGTGCTATTGTGGAGATATTTTCAAAGAAATATTTAAGATCGCCGACTGTCGATGATATTGCTAGGCTACTTCTTATAGGTGAGCAACGTGGGTTTCCTGAAATATTAGGTAGCCTTGATTGTATGCATTGGACGTGGAAAAATTATCCTACAGTGTGGGCTCGACAATATGCAGGCCGTAGTGGTTCTCCAACCATCATTCTTGAAGTTGTTGTTGATTACGATCTTTGGATATGACATGCATATTTTGGTATGCCAGGATCTAATAATGATATCAATGTGTTGGAGAGGTCTCATCTTTTTTCAAATCTTGCTAGAGGTATTACTCCTACTGCACATTATGTTATCCAAGGAGAAAAATACAATACGGGGTATTATCTAGCAGATGGTATATACCTCAAATGGTCGACTCTTGTGTAAACTATTCGTCATCCATATGGTCCAAAGAAAAGACATTTTGCAACCATACAAGAAGCTTGCAGAAAAGATGTGCAACGTGCATTTGGAGTTCTTCAGAGTCGATTTGCAATTGTAGCAAATCCTGCTCGCTTTTGGATGACAAATGACTTGCAAGACATAATCACTGCATGCATTATAATGCATAATATGATAATCGAGGATTGTCATGCCCTATTTTTCTTACACAAAATTTATCAGAGTTTTCTTTGTGGGCGTGAAGAGAGAAAGGGGAAAAAGATGTGCATGAAATAAAATAGAAGGAAAAAAAGAAGAGGATAAGAAGTGGTACACTTGAAACATCGGATGCAACCGATAAAATATAGTTTGAAACCTTACGCAGCGGAAAAACATCAGGATCCATCATTCATAAGTTTAATGAAGTTATACTTACAAAATGAGAATTTTATAATCGTTATGTATCAAAAGACGGAATATAAAAATATCCAGATAGGGCACCACCTCTCTCTCTAAAGCTCAACATGCTCGTCATCTCCTGTAACATGAATACATGTGGGAGTGAGTGCGTTGAATACACTCGTGGGGATACTTTCCATGTTTTTAACAGTTATTAGGTAGGTATAACAAATCAAACATATATAAGTTTGGCAAATAGACACAACATATAAAATGCATAGCACGTTATTTTAAGAACATACGGCTCTAAGAGCACTCAACTATAACTCGGTGCTTTTTACGGGCCACCAGTCCATCCCTAATGTATTTTGGACATCCGTCCTCATTTATCATATCCATAATGTATGCATGTACATAGTAATCACAGCATATAATCACAACACATAAGGTTCAACAATTTATTTAATATCATGTTCATAAGCATGTGTTTATTTATCATCATTATACGTTAACTACAGAAACGTAAAGTTATTAGGGTTTAGAAGTTACCCCCACCTTGTTCGATGGTTACCACGTGAGTAGTGAGTATCAAATATCAAGTATCACAAAGCACGATCCAACTGATAGCCTACATAAGTTACAATGTTTCATAGATCCTTAATGTGTATAAATAAAGGTATAAACGATATCGGAGAAGATACGATCGATAAAGACGAGATGAAACGAGCTCGAACAGAGCGTACCATCTTATTAATGATCTTACCATCATTAATAAGATCTAAATATTGAGATTGAAGAAACGAGAGGGAAAGCTCAATCCAGTAGGCTGATATGAAAGAGGGTAAGATTTGGGTCGCAACAAAAAAAGCATGAGCTCAATCGGAGTTGAAACGAGCTCGAACAGAGCGTTTTAAGATTGAGGGGCATTTTGGTAATTTGGTCAAAGGGTTGACTTTGACCGGGACCCACGACTCCCGATCAACGTCATCTCGTTGGTGCTGACTCGATAATAATGTATAATGGAAAATATGGGATTCGTATCGAAAACACGGCGTTGCGTGCGCGCTTTTCCCGTCTCCAACCGCACGCCCAGCACCTGGCACCCGGCATCGTGCATTTTTCTCGGCAGCTTCGGCCTACGTTTCTCGGCAGGTGCACGCGCCAGCGTCCGGCATGCACGCCCGGCACCCATCGCGCCTCGATAGCTCCCGTCAGGTCCGCGCCCAACGCGCGCTCGTTACCCGGTATCTCCCGACATGCGCGTCCAGCTCGCCCAGTGCCTCCCGGCATCGCGCCTAGCGCGCCTGCTCGCCTGGGAAAGCTACTGCCGCGGCGGCACCGCCCACCTCCGGCTCGCCGGCGACACCACCTTCTCCAGCCATCCCGCCGGCGGCATGAACAGTACCCCCCAAAACAACAACAAACACACACCCTATGCATGCAAACACACCCACCCTCTCTTCCTAACTCTGGCCGGCGACTTCCTGTAGCCGGCGACACTTCCAGGACCTCTGGCAGGCGACCTCCCGTCACCGACGACCACTAACACCAACCAACAGCTCCCAACAATAGCAAACACACACACACACAGTTTACATACACACATATATATACACACACAAATAGCAGCAACCTCACGATCGACGATCTTCTATCGCCGGCAACCACCACCAACCCCGCACACACACACCCAGCCACCTCCCCATGCTCCAGTTTCCGGCGAGGGGGAAGAAAGAGGGCTGACGGGGAGAGAGAAGAGGGAGGGAGGAGAGAGAAAGATTTGGCTGGATCTTGGACCAGTGATTGTCGGAAGATGAGAGATCTGTTCGGAAATCCGAGCCTGGATTCGTGACGGGCTCGACGAGAGCTTCAACTTAGGGTAGGAGTTTACCCAAAATGGAGAAGAAACGAGGTGGAGAGGAAGAGAGAGAAAAAGGGTTTTTTGGTGATGTTTTGCCATTTTTCGGTGAACGAGACATCGGAATTGAAATCCGAGACCTATCCTAGACGCATCTCGATGAGGCCTACATTTTTTGTGAAAATCGGCCGAAACCGATAAAGTTGAATTTTCCGGCTACCGACGGCGGCGTGCCGGAGGTAAGAAAACAGTAAAGCGGTAGAGAGGAGGGAGAAGAGAGAGACTTACGTGTTTTCGTCGATTTTGCCTCGTTCAGAAAAATGGTGATTTTTTAATCGAAAATGCCCCTATATATGATTTTCTGAAAAACACTATTTATTGAAAAAATCTTTGTTACTATTCATGGTAAAAATCTTGGGTCACTATTCATGTAAAATTCTTAGGTTACTATTCATCGGAAATATCTTTCGGTTTTCCGAATCTTTGTATTTTGCCCTTTTCTTCGCCATTTGAGTTACGGGTCTCTGATTGATTTCTAATTCATTTCTATCTTCTCGTTTTTCCATTACGCATCTTATGGTATAATTATAATCTATGTTCCACGACAAAAAAAATATTTCCATCTAAAACATGCATTTATCAATTATCTGAAGCGCATGTAATTAAATTAAACAGTCAAGGATTAACACACATAAATAAAATAATTCAATTGAGGGTTTAATTATTTAATTAACCAATTATGCTTCGTTTTTGTCCCGGGGCGCTATAAGGCCTTCGATTGTAGAAACGAGAGATATGACAACTCCAGAGGTAGAAATGATAAGTAAAGAAAACTCTAGATTTCAAGATTTTCTTCGTCGACATAGAGAAATCAGAGATGCAGATGCTAATTACAAACTTCAAAATGCATTGATCGAACATCTTTAGGAGAAATGGTCTAATTCGGAATGTTAGTGATAATCATTATATAATTTATATTTTTCTGTCATTATGTAATTTATTTGCATTGTGTTGTATGACTAGATTTTTTCTTTAGTGTCATGCCCCGAAATTTAACCATATTTTATTATAAAAGTTAAACAAATTGGGAAAAACATTTTAAATTATCAGAGTATTAACGACAGGCGTGCAGGATAGAAGAAAAAGAAAGGAAGGAGAAACGAAGGAGATATATATATATCAAACTAATTAAGTTAACAAATTACAGCAGCGGATTTTAAAATACGTGTTCAAACCATATAAAAACATAAGTGTACGTTGTTCCGACAGTTTATCAAAATATTATAACAACAAAAGATCTTTATCAGACAGGGCACATCTCTCCCTTCAACTCCTCCCATCAAAGTCATTACCTGTATCAAACACATAAGCGGGGTGAGTGCATAGAAATACACCCCGTGGAGACAAGTTCGTAAATTAACATAAAACTTCAACTCAGATAAGCAGTTAAACACAAGTACAATGCACAACACATAAATGACGTGGGCACAGGTATATCCCGTCTTACCCCACCACCTTATCCTCCGGGTGATTATTTGGTCAGGGGGACTTTACCAATCCTCCATATTCCTGTTAGGACTTAATCCCAACTTGCCTTCTCCAAAGACCATGCATCATGAACACATATCCTTATCATTATCCCAACAACAGATCTAATTCATAGCATGTAAGACATAGCACATAAGTACGGGCATGTATAGCAATTAATAGCATGCTGATACCATCAATCATATTTCATGCTCGTAATCTCATATCACATATCATATAATGTTCATCATCATATCATAGCTTATCGAAAACCCTAGCATGCGACTATACAGGATAAACGTAAAGTTAAACGTTAATTCAGAAATTACCCCCACCTCAGCCTGGGTGGTGCGATTATCACGTTCTTTTCCTTTTAGTTCTGAAATGGGTTCGAAGCGTTTGGGCCTACAAACACACAACGTAAATTATTAGGTTATATAATTAATTAAGCATTTATAATTAAATGCTCGGAAGAAACAACGAATGGAAAAAGAACATAACCCGACCCGACTAGGTCCAGAAATATAGAGGATTCAAAAAGAAAGCTTTAGAAACAAGAATGAGTTAAAACGGGCGTGAAACAAAGTTAAACGGAGTGTTTTTGGGTTTTGGGGATAAAATGAAGTTTCTGGAATCTGGGAGGGGTCGAAATGCAATTTCAGAAAGTCTTGGGGGTGAAAATCCAAGTCTTGAGAAGTTTTTGGGGCAAAACAGAAATTCCTAGAAGTTTTAGGATCAAATCGCACAAAATAAGAGATGGAGGACCAAAATGAGAATAAGCAGAAATTAAAGAAATTGCAAGGAGGTCCCTGGAATAAGTCAAATTCCCAAATTCCACCCCACCCCCAAACCCCCCACTATCCGTCACCACCACCGCCACTGCAAGCCACCGCCGGCGACACCGTGTCGCCGGCCACCTCCCTGGTCCACCACCATACATCGGCGCATCGAGCACCGGCCTCCTCCGGTCACGGCGGCGTCGAAAATGCCGCCCCAAACACCACCACACACCACAGCCAACATGCATGCATACATACTCTTTCCCGGCCGCCATTGCCGCCGGCTCCACACTCCCACGTCACCGGCGCTCCTTGCGCCGGCTATACACCTACACGGCGGCACAGCATGCGCCACCTCCGACCATCCTTACCAGGCGAGAGAGAGATGAGAGGGAGAAGAGAGACGAGAGAGAGAGGATCGAAGAGAGAGAGAGAGCAAGAGAGTCGAGAGAGAAAACAAATCTGTAAAAATTTTGACCGGTCGTTGCTGGAAATCGGCAGGTCCGATCAACGATCCGAGCTCGGAATTGAGATGGGCTCGGTGAGAACTTCGATTTAGATTCAAGATTTGCCCCGATCGGTGGCCAGATGGCCGAGAACGAAGAGAGAGAAAAAATGGGTTTCTAGAGAGAGAAAACCGTATCTTCTCCGGCGAATTACCCACGAACGCGGCGACGGATGCCGATTCCGAGCCCGGGGTTGGAACGGGCTCGGCGAGAGCTTCAAGATAGTGTAGGTTTCGATATGTTTCGGTCGGAAGAAAATTCCAACGACGATGGTCGCCGGCGGCGGCGACAGCGGCGCTCCGGCCGGCCGGCCGGCCGGCCGGCCGTCGGAAAAACAAGAGAGAAGGAGGAGCATATTCATGACATAGTTACCTTAGGTTAAAAAAATTAACTTATGCTTTTACCATTTGTGGATTCAAGGCTTTATACATTAGTTTAATTATAGCATTAAACATATTATAATCTTAAACTTTATATTAAACATTATTATGATATTAATTAATTTGGGATATCAAACGAACTCCGATTTGAGTCATTCTCTTGGCGTGTTGTTCGATTTTTTGTTCTCGTTTATCTCATCCCACTTATGAATTATATTATCGACTTTGCCTTTTTATGAAATAAATCTCCCAAACGTTAAACTTAAATTAAAGCATACTTATAATTAAATATTCTAAAACGCACGTAAAATAAATCAAATAATTAGGGGTTTAAATATTTAGTTATCAAATTATGCATCCATAAATTCTAGTCGTCACATTTAGTATATTACTATGTATTTGTGAATTTTATAATATAAGTTTGGTATTTTTAATAAGATTTATAGTTTGTAAATATTTATTTATAATTGAAATCAGTTAAGTTAATTTTTTTTTATGAACTTAAATACACAAATATGTGATATTAAAGAAAAAAAATTAAAAATATTGTAAGAGAATATTCCAATTTGAGTTTGAAGGGTTGGAGATGGTGGCAAATTTGGTGGCAAAAACAAGATTTGAGTCCAAATTTGAGTTTGTGGGTTGGAGATGGTCTTAACCAACCATAAACCCAAATTCCTCCTTTTTTGATTGGGCCCATCATCAACCTGGGATTTTCAACTAACAAATCAAGCAAATGTTAAAAGTGGTTAAATACCTTAACTCACCTAAACATCCTAACCGAACAAGTCCTAAATGGTTTTACATCATCTACTCCCCTCTCGACATCAAACTAGCCATACATAACCCTTGTAATGACTACAAGTGCTACAACCTTGAAAGAACAAATAGCCAATCTTATGAAAGCTACTGAGGGCTTTAGCAAACATGTTCAAAATTAAGATGGTGATGTCAGCACATGTCATACAACATATGACCAAATTGAGAAACATAATGAATGTAAAGTATCTGCAAAAAAAGTGGGTAGGAAAAATCACCGATAATAGAGGTAAAAATTTCATCTGATGGATTTATTGTAACACCAAAAATTAAACTTTGATTATATAAAATATAACGAGAATTTTCTATTGTCATGACCACATTTCAAATATAGCTAGAAATGTAATAGATTTTCATATTAAAAGACCTGTAAGTAAGTGTGTGATTTTGTTTTAAAACATAATAATAGAAATAACTTTTCTTGTACATGAAATCCCAGTAAGACTATAATACATTTCGTAGCGTGTACCATAAAGTCAAACCACACCTACTTCTATATTTTACATGTTTATATACCTCAGAAGATCAAACAGAAGAAGTCCAAGTACTTTATCAAAATATTGTTTAAAGCAAAATAAGACCATAGCATAGCCCAACAGGTTGTCATCTATGTACACCATCTTCGGACCCGAAGGAACTCAACAACATGATCAGTAAGTCCGTGAGCTTATACATCAGCAAGTTCACCTACAATGCATGAACTATATGAGCTAAAAAGCTCAGTAAGCAGAAATTATGCACACAACATTAATAATACAGAATGATATTAATGATGCGTGTTAATGAATGAAAACATTTATTTCAAAATCATTTTCCTTTATTGGGCCCTTGATCACCATCTACTAAGCACCGGATAGAGCTCAATATAACATCATTCATCGTAGCCATATCCATGTCTCACATGCCACCGACTAAATGAATCAAGCCATATTCATGTCTCACATGCCACCGGCTATCCATATAATATATCGTAAGCATGATTACATGCCTTGATGCACTAGTAGTGGTCAATAAAATACTTTTTATCTTGAAATCATGTCTTGCATGTAGAATGTAATAACTTCCATCATTTACGTATGCACGTGTTGATGCTCGTGATTGATATTCATAATGCATCACATATATTTTCCCATAGCATTATGCAACCACGTCAATTCTCAAGGATACATGAAATCACGTAATATCACTTAAACAATATATAACATGAAGTACTACCTTCATGCATTGTCGTTGTAAATAAATTTCTACTTACCTGAAAATCAAATGATTTTGGTTGCATAAGCTTCAAATTTTCCTCTAGAACTCTCTTGATATTTTATTTCTCTCGGTGATGCTCTGTTTTCTATTATCTTGTTTTCTTAAGTTACCCGCACTTTGTTCGGTGGTAACCCTCGTGAAGCTCGATTCTCTAAATCCTAAGTTCGTTCCTTCACCTCAATCAAGTGGTATCTTGGGAAAATGACTACGTTTCAGGGAACTAGTGGGGTCTTTCGTCTGTATTTCCAGGGGTCGATGGAAAAAGATCTGTAGAAAGAACTTTTAAATGTAAAGAAAGATAACTCGTATCGTTTGCAAAAACGAGTGTTGGTAACAGATGATAGCTTATAAGGGAAAAGAAAACTAGAGTTCTAAATATAGCATTTGAAAGTTTGACTTTTGTGGCAAAGAAAGAAAGTTTAACTTGCAAGGAAAAATTAAACTTGCAAAGAAGAATTAAACTTGCAAACTTGCAAAGAAAATTAATCAAGCTTGCAAAGAACATTAAACCTGCAAACTTGAGTAAACTTGCAAAGAAAATAGTTAAGCTTGCAAAGAACATTAATCTTGCAAGGGAAACAAATCTTGCAAAGTAGAATTAATCTTGCAAAATCAACCCATCTTGCAAAGTAAACTAATCTTGCAAAATAAACCCCTTGCACAAATTAATAATTAAATTTGTAAAGAATACCCTTTGCACACTTAATTAAACTTGTAAAGCAAACTCTTTCACACTTAGCCCAAACCTGCTGCCACTGCAGTGTCACTCTTGGCCTCGGCATGCCGTATACCCTTTAAACAGACTCATTTCAAGACGATACTTGGTGGGAACATTCTCAACTCATTGAAGAACACCCCATATGAACAGTTCTTGGAAATATTTTTGTTTAGAACTTTTGCACCGCAACTATTTCCAATTCAGATGCAGAAACATAGCTTCAACTTCATAAAATTCCTCCTCGGTCCTCCGACTTCGGATGGCCACCAAACTTGGTGAAGACCTTCCCCATACTCTCTAGTATTTTTCATAATAACAGGTTTCGATCCCATCTTCGTAAGTGCCTCAAATGACATGTTGAGCGCTGCTTGCGCACACAACAGCAAAACAGGACAGCAGGCCCCCGGCGCTGGTCTGCACGTGCACGCGCTCTCGTTGCTGCCCAGCACCTACCACCGTCCCCCGGCGATAGCCAAAACTTCACACGCAAAACACAGCAGCAGCAGGGCAACCGGACAACAACAACACAACAACAGCAGGGCAGAAACACACACATCAGGGCAGAGAGCGAGAAAGTGAGAGAGAAGGCTGGAGAGAGAGAGGGAGTATCCGAGAGAAAGAGAGGGATGGTGATGGAGAAGCTGAGTGTTGATTCTACTTTTTCTTTCATTATTCTTCATTTCCCTTTTCACTTGACCAAGATGAGTCATAAGTTATGCGTTGTCTATTTATGGTGAGGAGAGAGAGTGTTGAGTCATATAGCTTGCCTGGAGAGAGAGATGATAGCCCCCTTTTTTTTTTCTTGCATGCGTGTGATTTGCACCTCAATTTGGTAATTACTTGTGTGTAATTAGCTAATAATTAAATTATTAAAACATTACCTCTTAATTAATTTATAGGGTGTTATATCTATAGTTAAAATAAAACTTAAATAATAACAATGTAAATTATTTAATTAACGGTAGTATCAATTAATTATAAAATAATATAAAATGCATTATATATAAATAAACACTCACACATACATATATATGGATATATAATAGTACATGTGTAATATCCCAAATTTCAAATTAAATTCCTTTTATGAGTTATAGATTTTTATTTTTATTTCTATCATAACATCATACTGATTTATAGCGAAGTAGTTACGTGGGGTGTTTAGAATTCTTAAATAATTAGTGAATTTATAACTCTATTAGACTAGTGATATGATTTTAGAATTTAAATCAATTAATGGGGATAAGGCCAATAAGTTAAATAGTTGAGAAACACTAGGAGTCCACGTGCTTTTAAACTCTTAAAGGATAAGAAATCTCAATCCTAGATGAATAAATATAGACTAAAACCTACAAAATAAAAACGTAATTAAAAAGACAAGAAAGAGAAAAGAAAAATAGAAGAGAAAATATCCGTTTTTTTCAAAAGAAAAGTCAGTAAATTGAAATAGTAGTTGAGAAATTTTAGGATCCACTACCTACAAATAATGGGGGATCTAAACCTTAGATATCTAAGTATTAGGTTAAAAATATAATAGTAAAATCTTCATGAAGCTTGAAGCCTGAGTCACCGTCTGCAGGTAATTACCTCTGGTGATTAATTCTCTTGTCGTATCAATATTATGATTTATGATTGGAAGGTTTTTTTTATGTAGATCCTTCCTTAATTAGTTGATGAATACGATTTAATTATACAGCAAACATGACAGTTATCATTATTATTATTAGTGGTTTGCATGAATTCATGTGAGGAGCCACCTTTGATGGGCTTTGAATTTGGACAGATCCAGCGGGCCTTAAATTAGTCATCTTGAAGTAATTAGGAAAAGGAAGTCGAGTAATGACCTTATCATAATTAATTAAGATTTTGTTCTTAAGCTTCGGTACATTTCTGGTGTTGGGCATGAGTTTCAATTGGGTTGATTATTATATGAATTGTTTAGTATAATTAATTTCCTTCTTCTTAATTCCCTATATATGATATATATATTTATGATAGCAATGTTGCTGGATGATTAAAATTAAATAGTAATAAAAGAAAAAAAATATACTGTTGATAAAATAAAAGGAAACTTAAAGATAAATTAATAAGTTGCTTACTGGAATTTCAACTTAGATTAGTGATATTATATTACCAATAATTAAAGAGACCTCTGGTTTGAATTAAGGTAAAATAGATTCTCATGTAACCTAATATTAAGTATTGAATCTTTGCTTAATTAATCATAATTGAATTATTTTAGTTATTGGCCACAGTTTAAGCACATGAGAATCAACTGGGAAAATAGGATTAAAATGCTGTTGGAATGATTAGTTAATTCGTCTCTATAAAATTGAGATTTAATTTATGGAATTCGACAAGGTACTATATAATGGTTAATTACTAGGGCAAATATTATTACGTTAATTAAATTTTCAATACTTATTTAGGAACTTCTTTAATCTGTTTGTTGAGTATATTAAATAATATATCAATTGGTTAGTTGTCTTAATTAGATTAATCTGAATTGTTATTGTTGCTGGCCTAGTTTTTTATGGTCCCAAGTGGTCAGAGGTTCAGAGGGGGTGAATAAACCTCTATCAATTTTTCGATCTATAAAATCTATCAGAGATACAGGTTCCTGATTCTTAAAAGAAACAACAACCTGACTTGATCAGAAACCTGGCAGAATGAGTAGTTTTGTTTTTAATTGTTAATATTGATGCAAAATTTATGTGAATGCGTATTTGTGTTTAAGTGAAATTGTTTAAATGATTTGCTAAGTTAAGTTCTTTGAGTTTGATTTATGTTATTCTATGAATGTGAAGAGATTATTTGCTAAGTGATGTGCTTTCATGTATTTTATATCAAGTACAAGATGCTAGTTAATCTTGTTTTATGAAAAGTGAGAAGAATATTTTGAGATAGTATTTATGTATATAAAGTTATATTTTATATATTTTTAAGAGATTGGTACCGGACTCCTAGACTGCCCACGAGAAGAAGTTAAGGGCTCCTAGACTGCCCTATTAGTTATTAGTTGCTCCATTTGGATTTGGTAGCTAGCTACCCCGGATTCTTCGAAGTTGCGCGCATTGTTACTATGTCTGGGCCCATAGTATATTATTTTCAAGTATAAGAGTATATTATTGTTTTTTATTAGTGATGTTCTTGTTTGCTATTAAGTTGCAAAGAAACATGTTTTGTGAGATAGATGATGTACTTGCTAAGCATTTTTGCTTATAGTATTACCTCATACTGCGGATAAAGACAAAGATAAGATGTGATGCAGGAGGCAGCAGTGCTAAAGCGTGATTGGTGGTGACGGCCTCGGAATTGGTTTAAGATTTTTTTTAAGAGCTTTCTAAGTTGCATGCAAAGTAAACTTTATTTTGAGTTCTTTTGACGTGAAGTTTTACACAAACAATTTAATTCTTTTTGCATGATTTAGACCGTTTCAAAACTCTGATATGTTTTTTAACAAAATTATTTCCGTTGTTTAAAAAAAAAATTACAATGATAGTTTGAAAGTTAAGCATAATTTAGTATAAGTAATTACTCTACTAGAAGGGGTATTACAACATGACATATAAAATATATCATAATAATAATATTACTAACATGATATGAAAAAAAAAGAAGAGAAAAGATGAAAGAAATCTTACCTCAAGGCGGTGGCTAGTCATCATGTTTATACGCACGTAATTATCCCACAAATTAGAGATAGCAGGAGGTGTATTGATCTTACATATCACAGAATATATTAAATAGTTTGGAGATATCAAATAAGAACAACTCTAAGCAATATATGATTCATTAACAAAATGCCTTTATTGTAACTAAAACCCATTCTCTCTCTAGGTTGCTCTCTCTCGTCTCTACCTTTGTTCTTCGTATACACAACAACACTTCATCTCTCTTCATCATATATTCTCATCATCTGTACTAATTAGTGGAATTAATTTTCTCCCATTAAGAGCTTTGGAAAGAGCTTCTTCATCCAAGTGTAATAGGCAAAAAACTTGAAGAAGGGCAAAATCAAACTATTCCTTAGGTGAGTCTTTGAGGTGAAGAAACGAACTTAGGATTTAGAAAATCGAGCTTCACGAGGGTTACCACCGAACAAGATGGGGATAATTCCTTCAACTTATGTGCTTATAAATTACGTGTCCTTTAAATACACTATCTTTATTATATGCTACTGAACGTAAATGTGAGTGTCCATTATAATCTATTGTAATTTATTTGAGATAATTATGTTTACCTTGCTAAGCGATTGAAACTATTTGATTATGTGTGAATGTTATTTATCATGTTAAGTTGGGTTAAGTCCCGTGCCAAAGAGGGTCTCTTCGGAGACCCAGTCAAAGGGTCTCTTCAGAAACCAAGCCAAAGAGTTATGTGTATTGTCTGAATGCTATGATTATGTACACCTTGATAAATTACAAAGGATATGCTACGAGCTTATCAATGCAAATGTGACGAACAATATGATTAAATGTGTTATTGATTGCGATGTGAATAATGTGTATTAAAGTGTGAAGTGAATACGTGTGCATGCGCATGCAAGCTACAACGGCTCAGAACCGCAACTATGTTAAGACGGGTTATTCCCGCACTACGGTGGCTCAAAATCACAACTACGGCGGTTCAGAACCGCAACTGTGTTAAAACTGGTTAATTCCCACACTACGGTGGCTTAGAACCACAAAAATGTTTTCCAAGGCTGCTCAGACCCACAACTATGTGCTTGATAAATTCTATGTCTTTGTTTCCTTTTATGTCTTAATTGCCCACAAGTCCAACCCCATTGAGTGTCTTTATGCACTCACTCCTTTATGTTAAAATATTTTCAGTTTAAGGGATTCGTGAGCGTAGTACACGAATGGTGGATGCTGGTAGCTGATATTTTAAAGATTGCAGGAGAACATGTTTTATTTCATGGATTTTAGAAGTTTGTACTTCAGAATTATTTCTGATTTTAATTACCTTTATTGTTATAAAATGGGTGAATTTTGTAAGTAACGTCTTAGCTAAAAATTTCCTTTATAGAAAAAAAACGGGGCGTTACATTTATTCATGTAAGTCAACTAAAGGAGTTTGTCATGGGAACTATCTAGGACAAGCTAGATGGGGCTCCAAATCATTAATGATTTATGCTAAAATATACACTTCAAAAACCGATAGCTTGAGGATGCCATTGGGATATCAACCTCCAAGTTTCAACATTTTGATGGAAAAAACAACAAAAAAACATGTGACTCACTTTGTGAACACTTATAAAATGTTAGAACTTATGGAGATCATATGGTGAAACAATTCATTTGTTCCTTGAAAGAAATGTCTTTGATTGATATATCGATTTGAAGGCGGATTCAATCGACAATTGGGAGAAGTTACAACAAGAATTTAACTACTTTTATAGCACCCACCATACAGTAAGCATGTCTAAATCTATAAACTCACATCAATGAAATACGAACCTATCATTGACTTCATCAATTGTTGGAGGATCTTAAGTTTGAACTGTAAGGGCGTACTATCGGAGAGTTCAATGATCGATTGAAGTAGAAAGTCAAATTCCAATGATAAAATTCCAAAGAAGTTTTGTGTTTTTTTTTTGTTGAATTTTTTATTCCAACGGTAATTCCAATGGATTTAAGGCCGCTGGAAAAGTGGCCGTTGGAATTTCAAAATTCCAGTTGAATTTCTAATGGAAAAAATTCCAACGTAAATTCCAACACAATTTCCAACGAAAAATGTCTGTTGGAATTTATCCAATGGTATTCCAATGATTGTTTTCCATTGGAATTTTTAGGGGAATAAAAAAATTCTAACAATTATTGGAATTTTTTCCAACAACATTTCATACTACATGTTATTATTAGACATGTAATTGGAATTTCTTCTAGGGAATTTAAGAATTCCAATGGAGTTAACCGTTATAATATTTTAAAATTCAAATTTTATAGCTTAACAAAGACACTAATTAAAATAACACAAACATACAACAAAATACAAAATATAAAATCTTGTTAATCACGTATCTAACAACT
Source organism: Scutellaria minor (assembly GCA_954870855.1). Lineage (NCBI taxonomy): Eukaryota > Viridiplantae > Streptophyta > Magnoliopsida > Lamiales > Lamiaceae > Scutellaria > Scutellaria minor. The sequence goes on along the minus strand of OX940729.1, from coordinate 15,660,366 downwards.
TCAAATTGAAAACACATCCAAAATAATGTCATAACACAAATAATAAGTCCTAAAAATCATCACTATCAATAATAGTTGTCATCCTTCACTATTCTCATCACATGAAAAACATAAGTATAGAAATTGTTCGCAATCCAAATCTATAAAACATGTTTCTCGTATTCTTCCCACCACTAGCCTCGTAAAACACAATAAAATCATCAATCTCAACTTCATCTACACCTTCAGATAGTCTACTTGCCTTCAACTTCTTGTACTTATTCTGCATATAATTTCAAATAAGTACTAAAGATAAGATTTTGTGAGCGTAGAAACAAAATAAAAGTTGTATGCACATGTATCAAACTAATATCCACTACCTAAAAATTCAACTATTATGCTATAGAAATACTTGCATAGATTCCCATTCAGCTCTGGATTTAGCCATTTGCCAATTTCTTTATTATAAATGTGAAATCAATTAAATTCAAACAAAATGCATAATACTTAAGTGGATATTATAGACTAAAAAGAGCATCACATGTTACCTATAAGGTTTGTGCAAGATTCCAGTTAACTATGCAGGATCATGGAGAAAGGTTCCAACATAAAGAGAGCAAGATTGTAGAATCATTTAGTAAATCATAAGTCAAACAAAAGTGAAACAAACCGATGAACATAAAAGTGCAAACTATTAATTAATGAGTTAAACATGTTAAACATTACTTTCTGTAAATAGCTGAAAAGTATCAATATGTAACTTTAAAAAAGAACATTTTATGATTTCAAGACTAGAAGTGTGATTCTTTTTACATGCATACTTGAACTAAAAATGTATGTTTGATGTTGTAGCGCCCCCAGACCAAAAACGAAGTATAATTGATTAATTAAATATTAAACCCTTAATTGAATTATTATGTGCGTTATTTTTTGACTGTTTAATTTAATTACGTGCGTTTCAAATACGTGTTTAATGTAAGATTTAGATGGAAATATTTTCTAGACATGGAACATAGGATTTTATTATAACATTAGATGCACAATGGAAAAACGAGAAGATAGAAATGAACTAGGGGTCAATCGGAGACCCGTAGCTCAAACGGCGACGAAAAGGGCAAAACATGAAGTTTCGGAAAAACCGAAAGATATTTCCGGTGAATAGTAACCCAAGATTTTTTCACTATGAACAGTAACCAAGATATTTTGAATGAATAGTGTTTTTCGAAAATCTATATATAGGGGTGTTTTCGATTCAAAAATCACCATTTTTTTCCGAACGAGGCAAAATCGATGAAAACACGTAAGTCTCTCTCTCCTCCCTTCTCTCTTTCGATTTTCTGTTTTCTGACCACCGGAGCCGCCACCGCACTGCCGTCAGTGGCCAGAAAAATTCAACTTTATCGGTTTCGGCCAATTTTCACACAGAACGTAGGTCTCGTCAAGACGAGTCTAGGATAGGTTTCGGATTTCAATTCCGATGTCTCGTTCGCCGGGAAACGGCAAAAATGTCATTGGAAAACCTTAATCCATGTTTTTCAACCCTTTCTCTCTCCTCGGTTCTCTCTCTCTCTCTCTCCTCCTTTGCCGGAGTGGTGGCTGACCTTCTTGGGATGTCGGACTATCAGTTGGGGATGGTGGCACTGCCATGGGCGGCGGCGCCGGGGCCGAAAGTGGTGGTGGAAAGTGGTTGTGTGTGTGTAGGCTGGTGTGTGTGTTTTTACGTGATAGTGTGTGTGTTTTTGGGCTGTTGGTTGTCGGCGATGGGAGGTCGCCATCTAGAGTTGAGTGTTGGGGCAGCGCCTCGTTGCGCTGCTGTGTCAGGTGGTGTCGCCGGTGATGGGAGGTCACCGGCTATGGTCGGAATTTGGGGGGGGAGAAAATGGTTGAGAGGCTGGCTGGTGCCGGGAGCTGGGCGCACTGGGCATGTGCGCCGGGAGGGCGCTGGGCGTGCCGGCACCGGGTAACCGTCTCTCAATCTTAAAACACTCCGTTTGAGCTCATTTCAACTCCAATTGAGCTCATTCTTTTTGCGTTGCGATCCAAATATTTTCTTCTATCTTATCAGACTGTTGGATTTAACTTCCACTCTCATTTCTTCATCCTCGATCTTTAGATCTTCCGTTCCGTCTCATTTTTACCGATCGTTTCAACTCCGATTGAGCTCATTCCTTTTCCGTTGCGATCCAAATCTCCCCCTCTTTCATGTCAATATACTGAATTGACCTTTCCCTCTTGTTTCTTCAACCTCAAACTTTAGGTCTTCCGTTCCGACTCGTCTCTATCGATCGTATTTTCACTGATATTGTCTATACCTTTATTTTCACTGATAGTTGTTACTTGACAACTCACGTGGTAACCACCGAACGAGGTGGGGGTAACTTCTAAACCCTAACACTTATGTTTCCATTATTAAATGCATGAATGACAATTACATGTTATGTGAAACTTCTGTTTATGAAACGAATCTTAATCTTTATGCTATATGAATATAAGAATTATGAAATGTTGAGTTTCATGTGCCGTGCTTACATGTGGTGGATTATATGGATATACATGCATGTCATTTCTAAACTATGAAGGGACTACGGTCCATATCTATACTACGAAGGGACTATGGTCCATATCTATACTACGAAGGGACTACGGTCCAATATTATACTACGAAGGGACTACGGTCCATAACTATTCTACGAAGGGACTACGGTCCATTTCTATGCTACGTGTCCCTATGTTAGGTGTTATGCATTCTACGCACTGTCTTTAATTTTTGTAATTGTAAGTATTCAAAAGACTTAACTGTTTAATGAATGTTAAAATATGAAATTACTCCCACGAGTGTATTCAACGCACTCACCCATATTCTGTACTCACACTACAGAAGACGAATCATGTTATAGGAGATGATGAGCATGTTGAGCTTTAGAGAGAGAGATGGTGCCCTATCTGGATATTTTTTATATTCTGTCTTTTGTCACATAACGATTATAAAATTCTCGTTTTGTAAGTATAACTTCGTTAATCCTATGGATAATGAATCCTGATGTTTTTCTGCTGCAATGTTTTATTTCGGCTAGATGTCGAGGTTTTGTTTATGTAAAAATCGTATGTGTTCTGTTTCCAAAGGTTTCTATTTTATATTATGCACGTCTTTTCCCCTTCTTTCTCACGCCCGCAAAGAAAACTCTGATAAATTTTAAGAACGAAAACGGGGCGTGACAGATGTTGTTTTTTAAGATTCAAGAGAAGTTTCAAAGTTTTTTTATAAGATTCCTTTTATAAGTTGTTAACAGTTAGACAAATAGGTAAACTTTTAGATTAAAATGTGAAATAAAATGTACATTGAAGCCAAAGTCTAGAGAAAGAAAAAGAAAAGTGTATTTTCTATTGAGCACTCACTGTGCCACCAAATTCAATAGTGATCTAGTATGGACGAGGCCTCACTTCATAAATTTTCATGTAATCTGGTAAACAAGTGAAAGAATAGTGGTGGTTTTTCTTAAGTAAACAATCAGTTGTGACAACGGTTAGAGTGTTATGCAAGACATGTTATTTATTACAAATTAGTGTTAAACAAGAGCAAATATCAAAGATGTAATGACCTTTTAATATGGAATCCAACTAAAACCATGTCAAGTAATTTTAATGAAATTAGGGAAGAACATGAAGTCTTATTAATGTAATTAAAAAGATATAATGAGAAGTCTAAAATTCCAAAAGTATATACCAGCATGCCACATTGTCTTATTACTAGTATTACTATCAGTTTCCAAGTCTCAAAGCAGTCTTACCAAATATTTAACATCTTGCAATATCAAGGTGTAATGTTTGCACCTCTATTCTGGTCATACAATGGAATTGTGGTTGTTATTGATACACCAAGTAGGTAAGGAAAACTGGAAGAGAAAGGGAAAGCCAAATCTGCAGTTTTAGAAAAAAAAATTCAAAATTGTCAATAATTAATCCTCAAAGGTACATGCACAAGAACAAATGACCCGACGAATTTTCTTAAAAATAAGAAAAGCTACTAATAAAAATGCATTGAACTTAGCTAACAACCACCACAAAGTTAATTCGATAATTTGTAAAATTATGTCCATTGCTAAAAATTGGAAAACATTTTTTTTATATCACAACCAAACTCCATTTGATAAGCCAACCGTTAATGAATAGGAAGAACTCTTAGTTCCTGAAATTTTCTCTTGCAAGAAAATAACAATCTCTGATAAACTATTGATTTCCCTTTTTAATTTTTTTGCCTTAAAATTATGGTGATAATGGAAGTTCATGCCTTTTTCATTTTTCCATTTTATGCGATAGTTTTTTATTAGGTAAAAACTGGTTATCACAAGCTTTCTTCACATCTCCTCAACAATTATACAAAGTACTCTTCTGTTTAAAATTATGATTCTGGAAAAAATACTCGGTACTATCTAGTATGTCTAAAAGCACATCACATCTTAACAAATTCAATTGTAGTAATACAAATTTAAGATATTACGTGTATAACTCATATAACAATTTCAGTTAAGTTTGAAGCATCGGAAAAAAAAAAGATAGTTGTATACATATATATATCAATTGATATACTAGAGCTAAGACGATCAAGAATGTCACCTGTTTACAATGCACATTAAAGTCTTCGATTTTGTTCAAGGGGATAGTCTGATACTCAGAAACAAACTCATCTGTAGGCTTGTAACCTTCATGATATGTTCTTAAAGCACCAATATCCACTTTTCCAGCAAACATGGTCCTTGTTGGATCAATGACAACAACTAGAGGACTTCTGATATTGCTGGTTAAGCATTTGAGTTGAAATATCTATACAAAAAGCCAGCATCCATAACTACAATGTGAATGGCACCACCGAACTACATTCTCTAATCGATCCATCTTAATCCAAAAGCAAAGTGAGAAAAATATTAAGACAAAAAACATACACACACCAAGAAGAATAGATTCTGAGCTAAAATTATATACATCATTAATTATCACCAACAAGATTGAAACATCATAAAAACTAAGAAAATGAAATCACCATAAAATTTGTAATGCCAAGACAAATTAGTTTTCTTTCAAGAAACTGTGTTATACTTACAGTAATTGATTAGTTTCCTTAAAGATAGCGTAAAGTAAACCTCACATTTGGAAAAATCATAAAAAGCATACTTTTGAAATAATGTTAGATTATCACTCTCAATCATGGCACAATAACTACATATTCATTAATAAACCTCTACAAAAAAATCCTATCCATAATAGAATGCACAAAAATCATCATATAAGGTTAACTGTTAACTAATAGAATAAAATATCTAAAATTTGGATATACAGAACTATTCCATCAAAATTTCTGAAATATGTGAAGATTATATAACAAATATAGAAAAATGATGCTTTTTAGGTTATATGAGAAACTGTATAAGCAAATAAAATGTAATCAATTAACTGCACATGCTTATTTGGTGGCAAATGAACACTAAGACATTGAGTGAAGAAAGTAACAAATTAACAATGTTCATGTTGCTTAGAGAGGAATGAGAGCTTCGACAAACCTGATTCACAACATCTTTGATCAATAATTACTCTCGAGCACTTCTAAATACACTTGTTGAAGCCCTTCTACACCGGCAAGGAGCGAAATGAGTGTCGACGTACAAAGAAAGATGATGAGGAGTTTCAATAGCTGAATATCAATCTGAGAGAAAGATAGAAGCCCTAACTTTTTTTAGAGGGCAAGTAGATCTGGGGAGAAAGAGATAGAAACCCTAACATTTTTTAGGATAAGTAAATGGGTAAGTAAATATGAGGAGTAGACTTCCAACTGTGACTGACAATAGGACATATTGTTGGAAAAAAAAGAAAAAAAGAAAAAAACTGATTCCAATGGCAATTGATTATTGGAACTTTTCATTGGAAATTTTTATGTAACTCTCCAATGGTATTATGTTGTTGGATTTATCATTGGACTCATTCCAACAGTATAAAGTTGTTGGAATTATTGTTGGAAATATCAATTCCATTGATTTTTCCAATGGTAGCTTCCAACAGTTCTTGAAAGTTCTTGGAATTTCTATTGGATAATTCTAACGGTGACAAAAGGCGTTGGAAAATCTATTGGAATTTAAAAAATTCCAACTGAAAAATAAACTATTGGAATTTAGTTGTTTTCTTGTAGTGAGAATCTGCAATATATCCTTCAAGTGATTCAACAAACATCCTTCAAAGAATTGGCAAGTAAAGCCCACAACATGGAATTAAGCATTACTGCAAGTGAGATTTAAGAGTCACCATTTACGGGTTCCATAATAAAAAACCAAGAGGGGGTAAATCTTTAGTCAATTCTCCCACTAAGAAATCAATGACAGTAAATGCAAGACCTATTAAGTTCCAAACTATTAGAAATGATAAAGTTGAGCAAAAGAAAAATACCACTCAAGACTTGAGGCAAGAAAGTCGACTCTAAAAGAAATACAAGCAAAACAATATCATTTTCTCGACTCTGACGTTCAAGTGATCTTTGATAATTTTCTCAAAGACAAGTTGATTGAATTGCTAGAAATGAAGCAACCTAAAAAGTTGGGAGAAATAATGATAAAAAATAATGTTCATGCCATCGATTAGTAAGACATGTAATTCAAGAATGCTTTGTTTCTAAAGACAAAGTGATGTAGTTACCCTGAGAGGAAAAGATCATGCTATAAGAAGATAGTGCAATGACAAGATGATGAACTTCACCAAGATGAAGTGGATGACTATATCATCGATGATGAGTGCATCTCTGCAATAATCTTTACTAATGATGATTTGTAGCTTAGAATAGATTTCTGTAATAGGCAAATTGTTCATGACAATATATACTCACAAGCAAAATGTAAACACAATACTCATTGATGGAGGTTTTGTGGTCAATATTACACCCTTGCAAATAATGAAAGAATTGAAAATTTCTATAGAAGAGCTCATGAGCAACCGACTAATGATCTAAGAATTCAATCAAGAAGGATTGAGGGCTCTTGGAACAATAAGACGTGATTTGCTGATGATTGACATGACTTCAACAACATTATTTCATGTTATAGACTCTAAGACTTCATACAGTATGTTCCTTGGCTAATCTTGGTTACATGAAAATGCAGTAATGTCTTCCACTTAGCATCAATGTTTGAAATTTCTCAAAAGATGACATTGTAAACATAGTTGTTGCTGATGATAAACCATTCATTGAGATAAAATCACATTTTGCTGACGCCAAGTATTACTTTGAGGATACAAAGATGGTCAAAGTTAAAAAGTAGGTCTTACATGAGACCGTAAAAAGTAGGTCTTATGTGATACGGTATCACGTAAGACCTTATGTAAAATGGAGTTTATATGGATCAATACAAGCGGGTCAATTGTTTCAACATGGTCAAATCGGTATCTCACAAAACTATATCAAGCTCCATCTTATGTTAGATCTTATGTGAGATAATCTCATATAAGATTTTTACAAAGTTAAAAGCCACTTTAAATAAGGAGTTAAAAAATAACCAGGTGAAATGGGTGAAAATGAGTATAAAAGGGAAAATAATAACAGGGAAATGAGTGAAAAAATAATAAAAAGGAAAATATCATCAACAAAAGATACTTTTAACAAAGATGAAAGAAAACTTTGGTGAGTTTTTGTATTTAACAGACTTGGCCCAATCAAGAGAGGTAAAAGATAGGTTATCAAAAGGTAAATTTCTCTCTCAACTCATAAGAAAAATGGCAAATTGTCACGCCCTGTTTTCTTTCATAAATTATCAGAGTTTTTCTCATGGGCGTGAAGAAATAAATAGTAAGAGACACATTTTTCATAAATAGAAGAAGTAGTAGGAGATGACAGAAGAATAATGTAGGAGGCGATGTGAAACATTCACATATCAACAATCAGATTCAACCGATAATCTCAACATTCACAACGGAAAAATATCATCAGGATCTCATATCCGAAACATATACAGAATTATTACAAAACGTGAATTAATTAAAACATTATTTGGAAATGTTTGTGTGACATCAGCTTAAAAATACAAGTCCAGATATGGCATCTCTTCTCTCCATCTAGGGTTCATCATGCTCATAATCTCCTGTAACGTGAATTACAAAATAGGGGGTGAGTGCGTGGAATACACTCGTGGGGATGAAATTTGCCTCTTATAACAGTCAATATATATAAAATACCGGAAGACAACGGAAAAATATCATCAGGATCTCATATCCGAAACATATACAGAATTATTACAAAACGTGAATTAATTAAAACATTGTTTGGAAATGTTTGTGTGACATCAGCTTAAAAATACAAGTCCAGATATGGCATCTCCTCTCTCCATCTAGGGTTCATCATGCTCATAATCTCCTGTAACATGAATTACAAAATAGGGGGTGAGTGCGTGGAATACACTCGTGGGGATGAAATCCGCCTCTTATAACAGTCAACATATATAAAATACCGGAAGAGGTAACATTCAGCCACATTGTCACAACACATAAAATGCAAGACACGTTTCTCGTAACTCATCCATGGGGTGCGGGAATTTCCCATCTTATCCCCTAAAACGGTCTCAATACCGCTAGCGCATTTAGAGGACTGCCAGACCTTTCAGGTGGTAGAAGAGGTAGGAGACAGTTTTTTTACGGTCCATAAGACCCTCCGAACATGCAATGTGAAGTCCTTTCACAGTATATCATGAACACATAATCATAGCATTTAGTATTCCTCATTCATGCTTCATAATAGGGAAAACTGTAAACAGATAAAGAGATAGAAATTACCCCCAACTTGTTCGGTGGTTTCCACGTGAGTAGCAAGTACCAAAGATCAGATAACTCAAGGCTCAATCCAACAAGTAGCCTACACAATTACGGTGTTTCTTGGATCCTTAATAATTATAAATAAAGCTATAAAAGATTTCGGAGGAAAAACAATCGTTAAAGACGCGACGAATCGAAAGACCTAAAGATTGGAGTTGAAGAAATGAGAGTGGATAATCAGTGTATAAGGCTGAAAAGATAGAGAATGAAATTTGGGTCACGACGGAAAAAGAATGAGCTCAATCAGAGTTGAAATGATCTCGAACGGAGCATTTTGAGTTTAGGGGTATTTTGGTAATTTTGGTCAAAGGGTTGACTTTGGCCGGGCCCACGAACCCCGGTCAACGACATCTCATCGACGACGACTCGATGATGATATACGATGGAAAAAAAATGGGACTCGGATCGAAAACACGACGTCGCGTACGCACCTGTCACCCGACGGGACACGCGCATGCGCGCGCACCTGACGTTGGGTGGATTTATCGGCAGCTCGGCAGGCCTTGGCAGCGCGTCTCAGCAGCTGCTGAGTTTTCTCAGGCCCCGGCGCCACCACCTACGGTGGTGCCATCCCCCGGCATCTCCACCACACAACCAGCAGCTTCTCCGGTAACTGCTCCGGCGAGAGGAAGAGGAGAGAGAGAAATCAGAAAAGAGAGAAAGGTTGACAAAAGTTAGGGTTTAGGGTTTGGAGGGGGTTTTTCACCGTTTACCGGCAAACGAGAAATCGGAATTGAATTCCGAGACCTATCCTAGATTCATCTCGTCGAGACCTACATTGTGTGCGAAAATTGGCCGAAACCAACAACGTTGAAATTTTCCGGCCACCGGCAGCGACGGCGGCGTGCCGGAGGCAGAATATCGGAAAGAGAGAGAGAAGAGAGAGATACTTACAAGGTTTTGTCGTTTTCGGCTCGTTCGGAAAAATGGTGATTTTTGAATCGAAAACGCCCCTATTTATAGAAATCCCAAAAACACTATTCACGAGAAAAATCTAAAGTTACTGTTCACGGGTCAAAGTCCGAGTTACTATTCACGTAAAAATCTTTGTTACTATTCACAGTAATATCTTTCGGTTTTCCGAAACTTCGTGTTTTGCCCTTTTTGTCGTCGTTTGAGCTACGAGTCTTCGATTGACCCCTAGTTCGTTTCTATCTTCTCGTTTTTCCCTAATTCCTTTTGCAAGCTTTGCCAGAATCTGGAGGTGAACCGTGGATCTCTATCCGATACGATAGAAACTGATACGCCTTGTAATCGGACTATCTCCTCGAGATATATTCGTGCCAACTTGTCCAGTCCGAAAGTCATCTTGATTGGCAAGAAATGGGTAGATTTCGTTAATCTATCAATGATTACCCATACGACGTGATTTTCTCGTCTGGTTGTCGGCAGACCAACCACGAAATCCACGACTATGTGTTCCCACTTCCATTTCGATATCTCCAAAGTGGTTAGCATCCCAGCTGGTCGTTGATGCTCCGCTTTCACTTGTTGACAGATGAGACACCCTTGACAAACAGCCCTATGCTTCTCTTCATGTTTCTCCACCAAAAAATTCACCCTTAAGTCTCGGTACATCTTTGTTCCGTCAGGGTGTGCAGACATTGGTGTGCAATGCGCCTCTTTAAGAATTTCTTCTCTTATTTCTTCATCCTTAGGCACGCACATTCTTCCTCTAAAGATCAGAGCTCCATCTGTAGCCAAAGAAAAACTTTCGGCTCTTCCCTCATCCATAAGAGCTTTCTTCTTCATTAGGAAATTATCCCTCTTCTGGGCTTCCACAATTCGGTCACGCAGCGTGGGGTTTATAAATAATGCTGCCATCCTAGATTCAATGCTGATCGGAGAGGTGACTATTTCCAGACTTAGCTTTGACATCTCCTCCATCAGTTGGTGCTGATTGGTGATCATAGACGTCACCACTCCCTTTCCCTTCCTGCTAAGGGCGTCAGCTACCACATTCGCTTTTCCAGGATGGTAGTGGATCGTAATATCATAATCCTTCACCAACTCTAACCATCTTCTTTGTCTCATATTGAGCTCCTTTTGGTCAAAGAAGTATTTCAGGCTCTTATGGTCAGTGTAGATTTCGCACTTCATGCCATAGAGGTAGTGTCTCCATATCTTGAGGGTGTGTACCATAGCTGTTAGTTCCTGATCATGCGTTGGGTAGTTCTGTTCGTGGATCTTCAACTGGCGTGATGCATACGCCACTACATTTCCTTCTTGTATCAAAACACACCCCAAACCTTGTTTGGATGCATCACTGTAGATCACGAACTCATTAGTTACGTCTGGAACTATTAAGACTGGTGTTTCTGTCAGTCTTTTCTTTAGTTCCTGGAAACTACGCTCACTTTGCTCACTCTATTGGAACTTCACATCCTTTCTTGTCAAGCGTGTCATTGGAGTGAGAATCTTCGAAAATCCCTGTATGAATCTTCGGTAGTATCCAGCCAGGCCGATGAAACTTCGAACTTCCTTTACGTTTGTTGGAGTTTCCCACTTACTGACAGCTTCCACCTTTTTAGGATCTACTTCAATCCCTTATGAAGAGACGATGTGGCCCAGGAAACCCACTTTGTCCATCCAGAATTCACACTTCTTGAATTTTGCGTAAAGCTTCTCCTTCCGTAAAACTTCTAGTGCAATTTTGAGATATTGTTCATGGTGCGCTCTATCGCATGAATAGATGAGGATGTCATCTATGAACACGATGACAAAGAGATCAAGATAAGGATGGAAGATTCGATTTATCAAGTCCATGAAGACAGCTGGAGCATTACTCAGTCCGAATGGCATTACTACAAACTCGTAGTGGCCATATCTCGTTCTGAATGTCGTCTTTGATATATCTGCGTCTTTGACTTTCATCTGGTGATATCCAGACCTTACGTCAATCTTTGAGAACACACTGGCACCTCTTAATTGATCAAAGAGATCTTCAATCCGAGGCAGTGGATACTTGTTCTTTATTGTTTTCTTGTTCAGTTCTCAGTAATCGATACACATCTGAAAGTTGCCATCCTTTTTCTTCACAAACAACACTGGTGCTCCCCAGGACGACACACTTGGTCTGATGAAACCTTTGTCTAATGGTTCCTGTAATTGGACCTTCAGTTCCTGCAATTCTTTCGGTGCCATCCGATAAGGAGCCTTTGACACCGGCGCTGATCCTGGAACAAGATCTATCTCGAAGGTCACCTGTCGATTCGGTGAAGGACCAGGTAAATCCTCTAGAAATATGTTCATGAATTCCTTTATCACCGGCACCTTCTTGATAGTAGTCGATTCCTTCTCGGAGTTCACCATGTTAACCAACCAAGCTTCGCAATCTCCTTTGCTAAGCATCTGGGTTGCTTTCATGGCCGAGATAATCCTTGAGTCGACTTTAACTCGCGTCCCATGGAATGTGAACTCCGGCTCTCCTAGTGCTTGAAAGATGATCTCCCTCGCACGACACTTGATTACCGCGTGATTGGTCTCTAGCCAGTCCATTCCCAAGATTATATCAAAATCCTTCATCTCCAAAGCGTGGAGATCAGCTGAAGGATCTTATCTTCAAAAGAAATCGTAAGGTAACGGTATAGGTGTTTTGTCCTTACTATTTTTCCTGAAGGAATGCTAACTTCTAAGGTTTAACCGACTATCCTACCGTTCTCATGCTTCAGCAATTTACAGAAGTTGACAGATATGAAGGAGTGTGTCGCTCCAATACCAAAAAGGATGAGAGCAGGTATATTAAATACTGATAACATACCTGTCATTGTCTCAGCTCCCTTAGCGGCTTCTAGACGAGTAAGAGTGAACGCTTGCACTCTGCCTGCCACCGACCTCGAGTTCGGGGCTGTAGCCGGTGTATTCCTTGCCCTCCAGCAGTTGGCCGCTATATGCCCCGGTGTCCCATAAGTGAAACAGTTTCGTGTTTCTTACTGACACGGTCCCGTGTGTACCTTCCTGCATCTAGGGCACTGGTTCCCAGGTCGGGGAGTAGGAAGGAGTGGAGCATTGCTGGCCCTCGGAAATTTATTCAGGGTAAAGCTCTGGCTCGGGCCAGTCCACTTCCTTTTTATAGGAGCAGGAAAGACTTTCTTGAGAGGTGCAACATCCAAACCCATCCGAGAGACGATCTCCTAAGCTCTCTCGATGACACTTGCATATGTTATCATCCCATACCAGCCAGAATCGAGCTGATCTCTGAGCGAAGGCCCTTCTCAAATCTTCGAGCCTTTTTGAGGTCGGTATCCACCAAATGTGAGACATACCGACTCAAATGATTGAACCGCCGCTCATAATTTCCCACAGTTGAGCTTCCCTGTCAGAGATGAAGGAACTCTGTTTTCTTTCTGTCTTGGTAGGATTGAGGGATGAAGTGATGGGAAACCATTTCTTTGAACTCTTCCCATGACATCCCCTCTCTTTGAGTAGGTAGCAGAGTTCGCTCGTACAAGTCCCACCAATGACTCGCTTCGTCAATGAGCTGGAAGATCGCACAGCTGAACATCTGTTCGTTGGAGCATGTCAGGTACCCAAATAATCGGTCGAGTGACCTTAGCCACTCTTCCGTGTCAGTTGGCTCCCCCTTTCCATCGAAAGTCGGTAGGTTAAATCGCCGGAACTATTCATAAATGAGATTCGGGTCGGTTCTTGCTGGTTGTGGGGCTACTCGATTTACTTCAAAGTGTTGTGCTAATCCTCTTAGCACCGTAACCAAATCCCTTACATTTGCATTTTCTTCTTGTTTCAGCTGATTAGCGATTGTGGTTGCTCCTTTCGAGGTCTTCCTCTCGACATGATTCTATTACGATATATATATATATATGTATAAGTCATTGAGATTAAACAATAATACTATAAATATAGATATTAACGTGATACACGTGATGAGGTATAAACATTTACTTCATAAGATAAACGAGCAACTATACGTTCATAACATACATAGCAGCATAATAAGGGTAGCTCTACACCATAACAAAAGGTGTATGTACACTATCTATGACATAAAAACTACCCTATACATATACATATAGAATAAAATATCATTTGTATCATAATATATACATATCATCAAAGTTTCCAAGGTCGTCTACACTACTGTTGCGGGAGGCGGTGGAGGCCCCGGTAACCCTAGTGTCCCGTCCCTAGGGTCATCCATCCCCGGGTCGTCCTCCTCGAGATCCTCCTCAGGATCGTCCTCCAACTCGGAGCTGCTGCTGGATGGATCATAAGGTCCAGGCTCCGGAGTAGTCGGAAGGCCATGTCAGCCCCATAGCTCCAGCATCTACCTCGCCATGTTCTCGAAGTCAGCGATGGGCACGTGATCTACTGATGAGAATACTAACTCGTCTCGATGGACTAGGCGAGCCCTAACCTCCCACTCCCGTGGTAAAGTGTGGATCATGTGCAGACATGCCTGAACGCCACTGATCCTGCCTCCTGTACCTCCTATCTCTCTCCAGCAGTGTAAAAGTTGAGCGACATGCTCACCCACCGATATATCACCCGTCACCCTACTCTCGTAAAAACGGCATCGAAGCTGCTCCTCTCGCGTCTCTATAATAGGAAAACCTTTTCAAAAACCTTTTCACATTTTGGAAACACATTTTTCTTGTTTTAAAACCAGTTCGAGCAAGTTCATAAGGTTAGAACATTGCTCTGATACCACACTATCACGCCCCGTTTTCTTTCATAAATTATCAGAGTTTTTCTCACGGGCGTGAAAAAAGAAATAGTAACAGACACATTTTTCATAAACAGAAGAAGTTGTAGGAGACGATAGAAGAATGAGGTAGGAGGCGATGTGAAATATTCACATATCAACATTCGGATTCAACCGATAATCTCAACATTCGCAGTGGAAAAATATCATTAGGATCTCATATCCAAAACATATACAGAATTATTACAAAACATGAATTAATTAAAACATTGTTTGGAAATGTTTATGTGACATCAGCTTAAATATACAAGTCCAGATATGACATCTCCTCTCTCCATCTAAGGTTCATCATGCTCATCATCTCCTGTAACATGAATTACAGAATAGGGGGTGAGTGCGTGGAATACACTCGTGGGGATGAAATCTGCCTCTTATAACAGTCAACATATATAAAATACCGGAAGAGGTAACATTCAGTCACATTATCACAGCACATAAAATGCAAGACACGTTTCTCGTAACTCATCCATGGG
Source organism: Scutellaria minor (assembly GCA_954870855.1). NCBI lineage: Eukaryota > Viridiplantae > Streptophyta > Magnoliopsida > Lamiales > Lamiaceae > Scutellaria > Scutellaria minor. The sequence goes on along the minus strand of OX940729.1, from coordinate 15,645,351 downwards.
GTGCGGGAATTTCCCATCTTATCCCCTAAAACGGTCTCAATACCGCTAGCGCATTTACAGGACCGCCAGACCTTTCAGGTGGTAGAAGTGATAGGAGATAGTTTTTTTATGGTCCATAAGACCCTCCGAACATGCAATGTGAACCGAAGTCCTTTCACAGTATATCATGAACACATAATCATAACATATAATCATAGCATTTAGTATTCCTCATTCATGCTTTATAATAGGGAAAACTGTAATCAGATAAAGAGATAGAAATTACCTCCACCTTGTTTGGTGGTTTCCACGTGAGTAGCAAGTACAAAGATCAGATAACTCAAGATTCAATCCAACAAGTAGCCTACATAATTACGGTGTTTCTTAGATCCTTAATAATTATAAATAAAGCCATAAAAGATTCCGGAGGAAAAACGATCGTTAAAGACGCGACGGATCGAAAGACCTAAAGATTGGAGTTGAAGAAATGAGAGTGGATAATCAGTGTATAAGGCTGAGAAGATAGAGAATGAAATTTGGGTCACGACGGAAAAAGAATGAGCTCAATCGGAGTTGAAACGAGCTCGAACGGAGCATTTTAAGTTTAGGGGTATTTTGGTAATTTTGGTCAAAGGGTTGACTTTGACCGGGCCCACGAACCCCGGTCAACGACATCTCATCGACGACGACTTAATGATGACGTACAACGGAAAAAAAATGGGACTCGGATCGAAAATACGACGTCACGTGCGTACCTGTTACCGGACGGGGCACGCGCATGCATGCGCGCATCCGGTGTCGGGTGGATTTCTCGGCAACTCAATAGGCCTTGGCAGCGCATCTCGGCTCTCGGCAGTTCGGCAGTGTTTCTCAATAGCTGCCAAGTTTTCTCGGTAACTCGGCGCCCAGCACCCCCAGGTCATCCGACGTCGGCCCTGCTCGTCAGCTGCACTTCCCGGTGCCACTTGCTGCGGCGCCGTCGCCCAACACCGCCGTCATCTTGTTCACCGGCAATCCTGCACCACCGGCAACCACCTTCGGCCATCTCTCGCTGGTTTCCGACCGTGAACAGTGCCGGAAACAGCCCCAAAAAACCTTCATCCTCACGCTCCCTACCTATCTTTCCCTCACTGCCCAACTCCGGCCGACGACTTCTAGTCGCCTGTGACCCTTCCCAGACCCCCGGCCGGCAACCTCCCGTCGCCGGTGACCATCCCCAGCCATCCCAACTCACACACAACATATATTACACACACGCATAAGAACATACACACACATAACCAGCCTTGGCCGACGGCTACCTGCCGCCGGCCACCACCACCCTGACCTCGCTGGCGCATCACCAGCGTCGGCCCAACAGTAGCTCACGGCGGCGCCACCAGCGCCGCCCCCAACAGCCAACAACACGCGCACATATGCTCAACACACATACATGCATGATCACACACACTCACACAGATTCAGCCCCGGTGCCGCCATCCCCCGGCGTCTCCACCACACCACCAGCAGCTTCTCAGGTGACTGCTCCAGCAAGAGGAGGAGGAGAGAGAGAGAAATCAAAACAGAGAGAAAGGTTGACAAAAGTTAGGGTTTAGGGTTTGGAGAGGGTTTTTCGCCGTTTTTCAGTGAACAAGAAATCAAAATTGAATTTCGTGACCTATCCTAGATTCATCTCGTCGAGACCTACATTGTGTGCGAAAATCGGCCGAAACCAACAACGTTGAGATTTTCCGGTTACCGGCTGCGGCGCCAGCGGCAGCGCGCCGGAGGCAGAATATCGAAAAGAGAGAGAAGACAAAGAGACTTACAAGTTTTTGTCGCTTTCGGCTTGTTCGGAATAACGGTGATTTTTGAATCGAAAACACCCTTATTTATAGAAATCCCAAAAATACTATTCACGAGAAAAATCTAAAGTTACTGTTCATGGGTCAAAGTCCGAGTTACTATTCACATAAAAATCTTCGTTACTATTCACCGTAATATCTTTCGGTTTTCCGAAACTTCATGTTTTGCCCTTTTCGTCTCCGTTTGAGCTACGGGTTTCCGATTGACCCCTAGTTCATTTCTATCTTCTCGTTTTTCCAATACGCATCTAATGGTATATAAATATTCTATGTTCCATGTCTAGAAAAAATATCCATCTAACTCATGCATTAAACACGTATTTGAAACGCACGTAATTAAATTAAACAGTTAAAAATTACGCACATAATTATTAAATCATGGGTTTAAATATTTAATTAGTAAATTATGCGTCGTTTTTGGTCCGGGGTGCTACACAAATGGCTCAGAGATTGTGAATCCTGATTCTATCTTTTAAAGACAACGATTTTACAACTGATTTTATCTATTATTTCATAAGAAAGGGTAAAGGATAAAATATGTTATCTTTTTCCTAACCACTAACAATTCATCATTTTTGTCTACTTTCTGCCTATTATTAACAATTTATATTACCTATAATCCATTGCATATTAAATATATTTTCAATTAATATTAAGCAAATTAAATGTGTATACTCTACATTTTTACTTAATGTACGAAATATGTAATAAATTGAATACTTTCAAGTATCTAAGGTGCATACTATTGTCATATACTTCAAAACCTACTTGACATACTAACTAGCTTATACTTTAGAAACTACATGTTAGACAAACTAGTTGATATATACTTCAAAACCTACAATTTAAAAAAAGTAAGCATTTGTAAATAGTCACTTGGAATCCTTCAATTTCTTAAAATCTTCAAGAATTACACCTGCATTATTGAAAACATATCATTATATTAGTAGATGAATAATCGAAAAAAATTAAATAATTATATTAGTAGATGAATCATCAATAAGAATTGTAGTTAATATAATGAGATGAAAGTGTCCACAATGGAACAAAAATGACTCTTATCAGCAAATTGAAAACTTATGACAACTAGAAATTAATTCACTTGTTTCGGAAGAATAAAAACCTCAAGTATACAACAATCACATGAATGATAAATTAAACTTTATCCATAATATTACATAAGAGACTAGGATTCAACTTCGAACCTATTACTTTAGTAATAAATCACTTGGAACTAAATGCTCATCCAACTTTAGAAAGAAAATAAACCTACGTTCCCAGCTAGAAAATGAATATGAGCGAATTAATGAATTTAATAATGGTTTGAGCAAGTTTGATAAGTTAAAGTCAATGAAAACAAACAAAATCAAGGATAATACCTATATAGAACATCATCATGATTAAAACTATACGAGAAACTATAATTTGCACACAATAGAAAATAGTTGGAAAAGATCAATCACTATAGTCTAGTTTAGAACCCTACTGCAAAATTGAAATAGTGACAATACATTTTGCATATATGACTGCAATTAATCACATCAATGCATCACATTTCCAAGAAAAGATGGGACCATACATATATCATAAAACCAAATTTTAAATAAAAAAGTCACACAACTTTGTTTAGCCTAACAAATTCATTCTTATAAAATACATATGAAGTTCTGACGTTATCCATTATATATATACTTGCATACATTTCGCTTACTCAAATCACACTTTATCAATTTCTTCTTGAGTGTATTTTTTTGTGTGAACTATGAACAACCATAAGTAAAGTCATCCATATAAGAAAAAGAGATAATTTGAAATGGTCTCTGAAATAAGGAAAATGTTAGAACATTATACTATTGATTGTAGTGAAAGACTAATCAAAGGTTTAAACTTTTTAAATTATTTCTCTCATTGAAGTCAATACATATCAACCACATTACACCAATCAGGTTAGTGAAAACCCTATGTTAGAAAAGAAAATGTAACGAAAAGTAGATATCATGAATGAAGACATACTTTTAGTAGTTTCCATGCTGGATTCTTGTTTACCTCTCGTTTGCTTGCTCAAATAAAAAATTATTATTACCCTACATACATGAATATAAGTTTTGATGAATTAGTAGATTAAATATTTCATAAGTATCTATGATCTTACATATTTACAACATATTTCCAATCGAGATCCTGGATGCAGAACAAGAGAATTCAAGATATAAACAATCTCATTTGATCAATGATAGTAAGAATTCATTGTTCACCAGCATGTTACAATAATGATGTGCATTAGAATAATCAAATTGTAGATCATAAATTACAAATATATTCATAATTCTCTAGCTTACCCTATATTGCAAGACACTAGGACCAGTTGATTAACTTTAGCATGACACAACCTAATTGCTAACACACATGTTTTTATGTCCATACATTATGTCTAGGGAACTCACTTGAATACGTGGTAGAGCATGTGGATTTATAAATAAAAATTAAATCAACTACACTAGGACCCCTAGTTTGTTTTGTCTTTTCAATTTTCAATAAAGATACCTAACATTCCAAAATAAAAAATAAGTAATGTTGTTAGGATAATAAATTAATGAAATCAACTACAATTATCAGATTTTAGGTAAATTGAAGGGATTTACAAAATGTACACAACTATGTATATACAAATCTCGGGGATAATCCATAAACTTGTGTGATATTTTCTGTGTAAACATTAACCTACATGATCCTCATCAAGGACAACAGAATAAAGAGGTATTGATATGGTGTTCTTATACCTTGTAAAACATGGTTTCCATATCCATACAACAAATGCAATGATTTTGGAGCTTTTGATTCACCTTTTTTCTTGAGCATAACACTCTTTTTCTTTGAAAGTTACTAGTTTAAGAAAATTATACACGTCACTTACAACATGATTGGTATGATTGAATGGAATTACATGACAATGGAATGAACTCAAAAATGGAATGGTGATGGGAAAAGAATGGAAAACATAAAATAAATAATGATAATAGTCAAAATTAATAAAAAAAATGTTAATTTCCTTGAAGACAGGAATACATAATACCATGGGGGTAGGAAGGAATGGTCATTCCCTCATCCATGGTAATAACAATTCCTATAAGAATCACCATTCCTACTTATAAAACACACCAATCAAAAAAATATGAATGAAGGTAAGAATGATGATTCCATTCTCACCCCATTCCATCATACCAATATACCTCATTTTGCGGCAATATTAACTCTCTTTTGGCCAAGTCACATGACTTCTTATAGCGTTACCAATTATCATTCTCACCTTTTATTGGAATTGGCAAATGAGTTGGTTTCATCACCACACCATCAATGAAGACTTGCATGTTACCCTTAGGAACTATAGTAGTATATAATTGTTCTATATTGATAGAAATAATTATTCCATATGCCACGACATCTATGGATGACTTTAATATCAAAGTAACTAGTTTCGCCTATTATAAAAATATTTGTAGGACTAAATTGTATAAAATCATTACTTTAATTATTAATATTAATACAAGTTGTTAAACTTACATGTAAATGCTCATCTAGAGGTGTTCAATCGGTTCGAATAACTGATTGCGGTTTGAAAAATCATGGAGGGGCAAATCAGAACCAAACATTGGGGATTTCTGTTTTGTTTCCAGTTTGTAAATCGTTGGTTCCAATTCAAATACTGGTTCTTCCGTTTCATTGTAAATTATATTTGAATATAAATATTACAATTATTCTTATATTAAAAAATAACAATTTTGTTTGAGGTAATAATTTGATACAAATTAAATATTAGAACTCACATTTACATGTTATAACTTCAAAAAATTAGAAATTATAATTTAAATACAATGAAATACAAACCATAAACTTAAAAAAATTACAACTTATAATACAAATCTATACTTATATAATAATAAGAAAGTTTGGAAAAAATGGTAATTTTAATATAAAAGTTGGGTAAATTTGTAATTTTACAATATGTTTAGAAAATTGATTCATCTGTATATAAAATGAGTTTGTCTAAAAGAAATTGTTTCCAAGTGGTTACTCCGAGAATATCCAAAATCAATTTTCTCTATTTCTCTCTTTCCCACTGTCCTGACCTCTGTTTTTCCACTTTTAATTACTTTTCTCTCCCTTCAATAGTTTATTGAAATATGAAAAATAGTTTCAATACACAAAAAATATATAACTGAAGGACAAATTCAAAGAAAATCGTCAGATGAAGAACGACGACGATGTAAATGAGGATCACAACTTTTCAAGATAGTTTTTTCCAGGTCCACCAAAGTCATGTGATACTAATAGCTTGCTTCATAGTGATGTAATTTTATATATTTATTTTTATTTACTTATTAAGTTTGCTTTATATCATGGTTTTAGACAAAAAACAACAAAACACATGTAAAATTCTCTCTAATATTTCTCCATTTAAAGGAGAACTATTTTTTTGCAACAATCCTCTCGTGTTCCTTCTTCACAAGGTAAGTGTTTCCATCTTAATTTAGTACCCTCTCTTTAATCTCTAAATTTCTATTGTGTTTTTGTTCAAACTTATGTTGAACGCCACTTCAATTTCTTTTTTGTTGATTGAAAGTTACATGTTACCTTCTTTGATCCATATTGACCTCTAACTTTTTGGATAAAAATTGAAAAAGGGCTGCATGATGGCTTTTCTTGGTTTTAATTTGTGAAGTAACAATTTTGTCTACCACATGTGTGATAAAATATTTGTTTAAATATGTTTTTACATTTTGCATATCAATTTTTGGCCTCTAATTGTAGCATTCTTTCAACTTCCACTTTTGTATGTTTCTATTTTAATAAAAAGTTTCTCAAGTAATTGATTATTATTTTGTAATCTTTTCATACAAAAATATTGTATTTTTGCACATTTTATTTTATAATACATCGTAACAATTTGAGATAAACTATAATAAACTGTTTCAAAAAAAAATTATAATAAACATTATTTAAATACAATCAATTGTGGCATGTTTCCCACAATTTATTTCAAATGTTTAAAATCTCTGGCTGCTTGGGGCTTATGCTAAGTGCATTTTAATCCATTGTATTTTTTCTGGAAAATTGTGGAAAATGACATAGTTTTTTTTCTCATAAGTCTGCTCTTTTTTGACCTTGGTGCGTGCTCTTATTGGCCTTTGCAACATTATTATACACTGTTAATATTAATATTTTTTATTATTGTATCTATTTTTTAATAAGACCATGTTAAAGATAAGATTGGTTGAAAGTTAATTTCCTTCATAGGTTGGGAATCTTCTTGTTGTGTTTTTATAGTGAAGAGTAGATTGATTTGCCTTTGCAAGGGTGTGTTTTCCTGGATAAATTGCACAGTTTGTTGCTAAATTGAAATGACTCTTTATAAATCGTTTCTTCAAAAATTGAGTGTCATACATGGAATTAGATTTCTAGGTTAAAACGTAAAATTTGGGAATTGAAAGTGTTAGAAAATTTATGCTTAGATTTTGATGAGACAGTTTTGCACTCTAAGTAAAAAAAAGACAGAAAGAATGAATTGACAAACATACACATCAATACAGTACAAGGAAGATCAGTGTCGTCCAAGGAAATGTGTCTTCAAAACTAACTAGTAGAGACAAACTGATCAAAATAGTTCCGAGATCCAGTAACCCATCGACATGTGGCCTAATAAATTGTGACAAAACTGCAACCTAGTATAACCACATTAAATAACCTGAAGTACGACACAAGGAAAATAAAATATGATCCTTCAGAGGCAATTAATGTGAGCTTAAGAACACTTGAAGATGATTTAAATTCAAAGACGTATGTCTCTCTTCAATGAATATATTTCTTCACCTATAAATAAAAGCACAGTTGGGAAACTGATCACTCGCTCCTGAGCAAGAATAAACCTTCAAACTCTCAAACATTCAACTCACAAAGTTTTCAGTCACTCAACCTCTAAGAGAAACAATCAAGCCTTAGAAGAATTTGAATCTAAGATGCATCAAGGCTGCTTCAAGCACTAGTTGAAGAACCTCATATAGTTTTAACCTTTGTGCTGTCTCCTCAGTTGATAAGATTTAGATCCTTGCTGAGTGTTTAGCCTTAAGAGTTCAAGGTAATAACTTTATGTGAGTTTTTAGGATCCTATGTGATCAACCTTTGAGATTCGAGCAACTTATGTAGAAGCTGAATCTTAGTAGGTGAAAACTTGGTAGGTTTATAGTTGGAAGGGTCAAAGTCTTGTAAACTAACTTGCTTAACAAGTTCCTCCTCAGAGATGGAGTAGAGTGGATGTAGAAGGTGTTGGTCCGAAGTGACATAGAGGTTCGATTGGGGGGATGAATGAACCTTTATCGATTTTTCAAATTTTTTCGAACTTACAGTACTGTATCCTGTAACAGAATACAACACAAAATCCAATACAACTTACTAGGCGTACAACTTACTATACCAGAGTTCTTATACAATGGAAACTTAAACTTTGATAGAGTTTCTTTTGAAAAGCTTTTTAGAAATATGAGTTTTAGCTAAACTTGAATGTTGTATGATGTGATGTAAAATATAGCAAGATATAACAACAGAAATGCTAAAACAGAAAAAATAAACACACAAGGCTTATAGTGGTTCGAAGGTGGTGTAATCCTTCTATGTCCACTATACTCCTCTTCTGAGGAGGTACTTCGTTAAACAAGTTTGTTTTATAGGACTTGATCCTACAAACTATCAACCTAACAAGTTACACCTACTAAGATTTAGCTTCAACATAGGTTTCTTGAATCCAATCGGCTGATCTACACATGATCCTACAACTCTCACAGAGATATTGTCTTAAACTCCTAAGGCTAAATACTCAGCAAGTATCTAAATCCTTTCAACTGAGGACACCACTAAAACAACATAAGCATACAACACAAGGGTTAAAAGTATATATGTTTTTTCAATTAGTACTTGAAGCAGCCTTGATGGATCTTGAGTGCAGATCTTCTAAGGCTTCTTCTCTTTGAGATTGAGTGACTAAAACCTTTTAGCTTTGGATGCTTGAGAGTTTGAGAGCTTGTTCTTGTTTTAGAGTGTGATTAGTAGTTGCTTCAGTCAACTCTTCCTCTATTTATAGGTGAAGAAATATGTCTGTTGAAGAGAGATATACCTCTTTAAATTTGAATCCTCTTCAAGTGTTCTTGAGCACATTAATTGCTTTTGAAAGATATTATTTTATTTTACTTGTCTTGCACTCCAGGCTATTTAATGTCGTTGTATTAGGTTGTAGGTTTTTCGCAGTCTGTCAGTCCACGTGTCAACTAGTAACAGACTTGATACTGCATTGATCAGTTTGTCTCTACTAGCTAGTTTTGATATGATGTTTTCTTAGACGACACTGATCTTCCTCGTACTGCATCAAAGAGTGTGTTTGTTAATTTATTTTTTATATATTTCTTTAACTTAGAGTGCAGTTTTGCAACCTCTACAGTGATGTAATTTTATGTCAGCTTGCTATATTCATTTTGCTTGCAGTGCTGCTGTATTGATCTGCTTACAGTATTAAGGTACTATTTTCTTCTACTGCATTCGGTAATGACTTTTCTTGTTGCTTTGCAGAATCTTCTTCTTTGATCAATTGGCTACTAAATTACAAAATTCTCCATTGTTCAACTTGTCTTCTCGACTCAAAACTAATCTTTCACTTAAACAATATGAAAAATAGGGTACTCTAAATTCCTATTACAATGCTATTATGTCTCATCAAAATCTAAACATAAATTTTCTACCATTTTCCCTATTTTTAATGATAACAAAACCTTTACATTATGTAGTTCATTGTGAATTTTTAGAGTAATATAATATTATTGACTTTTCATACTTTTTATGTAGATAATTACAGAGTACAATAAGTTTTCAAGGGAGCTTATCTATAATCTAATTATGCTAGCAGCCTATCTTTGATACTTAGTAGCACATACATAAGCAAGTATCTCTAACATGCTTTCCTATAGCAGAAAGTAAATCACACAAAGTTCACAAGTTGTGAACTTGTTTCATCCAACAGTAACTTGATTATATCAGAAAGTTATCATTATAAGTTATAAAAGTTTAGAAAATAAATATAGCTTATAGATCGATTACAAGAAGAGATGCGGTAAGCTGTTTGTCTAAACTTCACTTTTCCAAGGTTACTAAGGTCCGAACAACTTCTTTTTCACTGAATCATCTTCAGGTACTCTCCTTCTTCCACCTTTGGTTCCCTTCTAATAGTTAATGATGGATTCCTAATATGATTGCTCCAACTGCATCTTTATCTTTGGTATTTGAATGTATCTTAGCCAAAAATCTTCGTAGAAGGATATATCTTTTCCTATCTTCACATCTGCAATCAGATGTTTCTGTACTTCTATCTCATCTGCTCTAGCTAGATCTTCATACTTCACAAGGGCGTTTCCGTAGGTTTTGTTGCTCATGAAATAATTCTCTTCACATTAATATTTGAAGTATTTCAGATATTTCAATCTCTTGAAAAGGATAATTTCTTTGAATGTAGGGTTTCTATTCTTAGGCACCTTCACCTTATCAAATAGCTTCAAATCCCAGCATATGCTATCTTTCAGGGGTCTTAGTCCATCAGCACTAAAGCTTCTACAGGAAGAATATCTGGATCAAAGCATAGAAACTCCTGTGGTGGGAACTGGTTTAGAGAATCATCCACCTTCTTTATAAGCTCTATTCTAAGTGGTGCAACAACACCTAATCTTGAGCAAGATGCATGTGTGTTAGCTTTTTTTGCAGCATTGAAGCGATATGTGTGTTGTTTATTTCATTCCCCTTACATGTATTCTTGAAGTTTCTTCGGAATATCAGTAATGACTTCATGTAGCTTGGACAACTTGTCTATATGAGCTTGTCATTGGTGGTAGAGTTGAATACCTAATCTTGAAAGGCTCTTCCCAAGGCCTATAATACTGCTGCAATACTCTACAGGGATTGTTCATGGGAAAGAGTAGAGAGCTCTTCAATATATTTTCTTTTAGGAATAACAACGTTCCATGTATTTGTATCATCATAGGTCCATCTAATGGCTCATCTTCATCAACGTTAAGTGCAGCCAACAAATCTTCTTTAGATTTGGGTACAACAAAGCTAGATGGATTTGTTGTATCATGAGTAGATGCTGAAACCTGTGTAATAGAGTCGGATTCAGAAGCATGAAAATTTTCTTTCTACAATAGCTCTACCTGCTCAACACATTCATCCATCTTTCATTTCTCTTCTAATTAAATCCTGCACAAGTCGTGTCTCAACAACGACGTTGCCCGAGGTCTTTAGAGAGGATGTTGTCTCAACAACAATCCTTGTATCTTCAGCTTCTTCACTTCTTGCAGTTAGGGCTGCAGACTAAAATCTCAAGGTTCCTAGCAATTGTGCATGTAAAAATAATATCTTGTTCGATTTTTACATATAACGCTACATCAGATTCTGTTGTATCCAAAGTGATCACAACATGCTGAACTACTATCTGAGCCAGTGGTTGCATCATCGACAATCTCTTTCTATAGACTTGTGAGAACTCCATTGATCTTATTAGATGGTTCCCCCTCAGATACATCTTGGTGAAGAACAGGGGAATCACCATAATCCAGCAACTGACTATCCTTCTCCATCTACTCGAGGTTGCAGATTGGTGAAAGATCAGCTAGCATTGCATCAAATGTTGTTGATTCTGAATGCTTAATACCAGAAGTATCTTCTTCGCATAGCAAATTTTTTTGAGTTTGCAAGCTCTCTACTCTTCTCTGCTTACTTACAGTCCCATCTGCAGCATGACTTCATTTGCTTCCTCGGTGTCCATGTGTCCCAACTGCTGTTTTGCCATGCGTAACTCTTCTGCATTCCAGAGAAACACATGCTTGTGAGATCTTGCTAATTCTCCACTAATCATATCAACATGTTTCTCAAAAGTTTTTTTTTCAAGGATTTATCCCTTGAGAGTCTGATACTCTTTGATTTCAGCAATTCTTATAGCTCTAATGGAGTCTGGGAAGTCTAGGGTTAGCATCAGCTAGATCTTTAAAGATTTAGCCCGTAACTGAACTTTCTACTTGATATCAACAAACTTCTTCGCTTTCAGCAATAGTTCTACCTAGGATAGCCTCATTGTCCTCCAAAGTTTATACTCATGTTCCATTTCCTCAAAAATATCTTATGTTGTGCATTCGAAGAATTTATGAGAGATGTGATCATCAGGTAACTGAGTAAAATCTATGCATAAGATGTGATCATCTTGCAAAAGTTCTATGTTTTTGCAAGATAATATGATGATACCAAAAGCATCATCTTCAAGATGGAGGAAGATGGTATTGGAAACATGATATCAAGCCTACTTGCAGTAAGATATAATAGGAAACATGATATCAAGCCTACTTGCAGTAAGATATAATAGGGATCCAATCAATCTCCTGTATTTGGTAATTTCCATATTCTTTCCATTCTCATCTTTGTCTAGACTGATTGATGTTGCTATATGAATGCTTACTATTGATCCATTCTCCATTCCAAACTTCTTTATCAACTCCATGGTATATTTGACTTTATTGATGAAGATACTATCATCAAGTTGCTTAACTTGATGTCCTAGAAAGAAACTTATTTATCCCATCATGCTCATCTCAAACTTTTTTTGCATGAGGTTGAAAATTTTCACAAAGATTTTTATTTATGGATCCAAAAATGATATCATTCATATAGATTTGTACTAGGAGAATAATGTCCCCATCCTGTATTCTGAATAAGATCTTATCTATTGTCCCTTTCTGAAATCCATTCTTTAATAAATATAAGGACAATGTATCATATCATGCTCTTGGTGCTTACTTCAAGCTATATAGAGCTTTCTATAATATGAGTACTTTCTCTTCAGGTTGATATTTAAATCCACAAGGTTGTTCCACATAATCTTCTTCAGATAAGAGATCATATAGAAATGCACTTTTAACAACCATCTGATATACACTGAAATTTTTATGTGCAACATATGCTAAGAAAATTCTGATTGCTTCAAGCCATGCTACTGGTGCAAAGGTCTCATCAAAATCAATTTCTTCTTCCTAACAATATCCCTTAGCAACTAATCTTACTTTGTTTCTAACAACAACTCCAGATTTATCTAGCTTGTTCTTGAATACCCATTTTGTTCTAATTACTTCTTGATGATCGGGTTTGGGAACTCACTTCCATACTTGATTTCTTTCAAATCCATTCAGCTCTTTCGGCATAGCTTTGATCCAATTACTATCTTCTAATACGTCTTCAGTGGTTTTGGGTTCAACTTGTGATATGAAGCATGCAACCATAGCTTCATGTGGTCTTGATCCTCTAGTCCTAACTCCAACATTGGGATCTCCAATGATGAGTTCTCTAGCACTACACGAATTTCTCTCATAGACAACACCCCTACGACGTGTTTTTGCTAAAAACCCTTGTCGTAGCCTAAAATTCTGTTGTCGTAGATAAAACCGTTGTCGTAGCTCAAAAACTTCTCTCATAGACAAGGGTTTTTTAGCAACCGTTGTCGAAACCGTTGTTGTAGCCCGAAAAATTCTCTCATAGACAACGGTTGTGGAACCTACCGTTGTCGTAGCCTGAAAAATTCTCTCATAGACAACGGTTTTAACTTGCCGTTGTCGTAGATGTGTTGTCGTAGGTAATTAAGACAAGGGTTGTTTTCTAACGTTGTCGTACGTAGCATCGTAAAAGCGTTGTCATAGACTAATTTAATTTTTATGAAAAAAAAGCCAAATATTAAAAAATATATATTTTTAATATATATGAAAGAAGAAATATATGCTATATATTGTTGAATTAAATTAATGAAATAAACGAATTTTGAGAATTAAATTTTATTTCATTATAAAGAAATTTTAGAAAATTTGTACAACAGATTATAAACCAAAAATTCATTATTTTGAAAATTAAACCAAAATGCTGATTAAGTAATTAAAAAATAATGAAACACAAATAAAAGATAGATTATTTAAAACTAATAATTATAAATAGAATAAAAATGAGAATTATGAAAATAAATTAATTAGTATATATATAAAAAGAGTTTCTAATATTAATATATATATTTTCTAATATTAATGTATATATATATACAAAACTGAAGGTTTAACAAGGCCATATATATATAAGATATTAATATAATATATATATGATTAATATAATATATATATATATTATATATATATTATTAATAACTTAAAAGGACTTATAATATATTAATTAGAAGCTGCATATGGTTTTTTTTTTTAATCATTACATAAATTTCCAAAAGTAAAATTTAAATTAAACACCATCAATACACAAATAAAATTAAAGTTTAGAAATAAGTAGGGGGAAAATGAAAAGGAGAATCAAAACCTAATCCCTAAAAACAGAGAAGTATTGGGGAAGATATCGTCTTCGTCTGGAAGAGTTCCACTTTCTTGTTCTTCTGCGACAGATTCATCTTCGACAACAACACTAGTTTCAGGCGATGTAACAGAACATGGGCGGAGTGTGGAGGAGGAGAATTGGGGAATAGTGATTGTATAATTAGAGAAGAGAAGTTGTTTCGGAAACGACGCTGGTTTGGAGAGAGGAAAGAGGGAAAATGTGGTGGTAGTGCAGCTGCTTGTTACGGTGGTTGCAGCCATACTCACTCACTCACTCACAGGTTCGCCGCCGATACCTCTCTCTCTCTCTCTCGAAATAGAGGACTGGAGTCACTAAGTCATTGGACAGAGAAGTCGCCATTTTCGAAGTTGAAAATCAATTTGAGCTCGCCGCCGTCGCTGCAGGTTTGCCGCTGATACCTCTCTCTCTTTCTCTCAGCAGTCAGAACAATTTAAATCCACGTGACAGTGCCCTAATTTGATGATATCAAATTTTACTGTTAATATCTTATGCAATTTAGACGAATGCAATCTGATTTCTATTTTTTTGGAAGTTTTGCTTTGTGGATTTTATTCATTGTTTTTTTGGGGAACTTTTGGAGTTAATATTATTGTGTTTATTGTTTTACCAAAAAGGGTTGATCTATGCCAATTTGGGTTTATGGTCGAAGATTTCGATACTCGTGGATACATTGATGCTTGATTCCTTGATGACCAAGAATTTTATGCAGTTGATTTCTGAGCCACCCTCGTATTAATCCAAAAATTGATGTTTGTAATTTTCTTGCTTTCTCTTTCGAGTAGTCACTCCGGTTCACTAGTTGCTTGGCTGCAGTAGATATCTGAATCGCAATATTAAAGTTCTTCTGTAGCGGCTCCGTTTTCTTATTTATAAATATTTCTATGACAGAAGGCTATTTTTCTTTAATTAACTTTCGTGGTCTGATATCAGACATCAGTGCTTGGTTTCTCTTGGAGATCTGGTGAAAAGTCTCTGAAAGCAGTTTTTTGGAGTGATTTGATCGTGCCAAACCAATTGACTGTATATGCAAATTTGTATCGCTCAAACCAAAGATCACTCAGGTAATCGATGATTTCTAGTTGAGAAAAATATTCATCTATAGCTTAATTGTTTTTGTTAATTTCATGATTCATCCTACTGTGGAACTCACCAAGTCTGTCTCCTGACTCTAATTTCAGTTTGACACATTTCAAATTTTCCTTGCTTTATTATGAACGTGTTGTTAGGATGTATACTATAAGCCTAGCTTTTATATGAACATCTTTTATGGAATGAGAATCACTTTGGTCATATGTTTGCATTTTATATTTGTTATATATGTTTATGCAATGTCCGATTAATTTATATTATAGATAGCATGGTGTGTGGTGCCACACAGAAGATCATGTTATCAGTTTCTTATAAATTATAAATAGTAGCTCACAACCAAGATGGATTTGGACAAATCATCGGAATGGTTATAGTGTAGTCTGGTATTAGTCTGTCTTGACTATAAAACTACACTAGTGCACTTTGTGTGTATTGAGCAGGACCATTTGAGTTTGTTCGTTTTATACTGACTATATAATAGAACAAGACCTCTGTTATTATGGATGTACATCTTCTTAATCCCTATATAATAACGGGCACGTATGCTCAGTGTTTATTTCTTTAATTTGCCAATGGGTGAGATTTATTCATAAATCAATAAGCTCGGTGAGTTGGGAGATAGCATTGTTTATATGGTGTGCTGTTGATTATAGAAGGAATCCGTGTCCTAATTATTTAGGATGATAATGTCCCCTTGAGGAGCTCATAAGGATTATCATGTAAACCCTGCAGGTGGATTTAATCCGACATGATAATAAGGATGAGTGGTACTACTCTTGGAATTAGATGTAAATTAATTAAGTTGTCAGTAACTTATTTAATTTACGGACATTCGATATCTTAAATACGGGGAAATAAATGTACACATAATAAGAAGGAGCCCATATTATATATGGGATTGGGACGGTAGTTCAATAATAATTCTCTAGTGGACTGAATTATTATTGATGGGCTTAAGTTATGTGTTCGGGCCGAACACAGGATACTTAAGCCCATCAGGAGGCCCAACCCAATTCCTTCTCTAGGTCCCTGGTGTAGCCTATATATAGCTCTTTTAATCAACGCCTCCCTGAGATTTTCTCACGCTCAATCTCACGCAAAAACACACAGAACCGTGAGGCTAGAGAGAGAGGGACGAGATCGCTGTTTTCTTGGAAGATCGTCGCCCACACGACGTCCGAGGAAAGGGCTGGGGAATACATCAGAAGATCAAGAGGTCTACAAGGGTATGATTTCTCTTTCCACTGCGTACTTTTATGGATCCCGATTTTGATAGCATAGAGCCGGCGATCCGTCGGTTCCAACACGTGTCTGATGTGACAATGATACATTAATTTTACGTACTTGCAGGCTGATCAGAAGCTTCATGTCTGTAAAAAATGTGGAGCATTCTTAAGTGTTTATGACAGGTAATGTTTTTGTTGATCTTCTGAGTAATATATCGATGTTCCTAGAATAAGGATGACAATATAGTTATTAGAGTTTCGGGTACTTCATTGTTTGACCTGGCAAGTGTGATCAGATAGAGAATTTTCTGAAAAAAACAAGAAAATAAATATTTTTAATGTTTGCAGAGATGAGAAAGTGTCAGTAATTAAAATCCCCTTTTTGTTACTGCTTCTTGGTGATCATGATTTCCCACATCAGACCACAACCATATGTGCAAATTCCACATCATCTCTCTCTCTCTCAATAATTGAAGAAGATATGAGACAGCTCATGATCCTTTGAAATTCCATATACCCTTGAAAATGTGATTAAAGTGGATATTTAGTGTGATGTATTTTAGGTTTGTTCAAAGCTAATGACACAAATGAAGATTATACAAGTTCTTAGTTTAGATATGATGATTTAGGTAGATTAGATCGAGGAGGACACCCCCTAGATGGACCCTCCCGTCCATCCTTCACATGTTGCCCACTAACATCCACATCTCAACCATTTAATGATCTGGGCTCCTCCAAACTTAATTGATTACAAATTTATTTATTTAATTTCAATATTCATATATATTAATCACACATTGTTTCATTTTATCTAAGTTTTCCTATTTGGCCCACAAGGGCCGATATACATCATTTCAATTTTATCTAACTAAATTCTTTGGATATCTGTCAGCAAGACCTATTAATCTCCATGTGTCATCATCTTTACTTTGAATTCTTTTTCATTCGAGGTTAAGTTGAAAAGATGAGACATAATTACGACCCTCATATTTAGTACTGATGTATATGCACATTTTATCTTTATAGAGATCATACAAGTCATTGAAATCATGTCTGTAAAGTGGATATAACTGTTCCATGGGACACCAATATTATACCTCCTTGTCACCAGCAGGCTTTTGGGCCCAGTTTTACGAGGATAACATTTGCATCTAAAGAATATGCGTTATTTTCTGTTTTAATTCTATAGATCATGTCATTGCAGACAATTTATCAGGCTACTGTATTACAATTGATTATATTAATCGAGCTTGTTATTACAAAAGTGTTTGTGTATTTGGTTTTCAGTGATTGCCGTTTAGCTGATCATTTTGGTGGAAAGCTCCATTTAGGGTACATGCTAATTCGAGAAACTTTAGCTGAGCTTCAGGTATGAATGTATAGTCTGCTGTACTTATTCAGTTATCTCTCTTCTTTGGAATCAATAAGATTTTTTGCTTGTTAAGGCAAAAGTGCTTCTACATCTACAGGCACAATCTATTAATTTTATGTCTATATCTTGAGTTGTGGTATACTTTTTTTTTCTGATTTTTCTTGGTGTGTGCAAGTTTATCACCAATTTAATTCTGTAGATCATGCCATTGCAGATAATTTATCAGGCTATTGTATTACAATTGATTATATTAATCGAGCTTGTTATTACAAAAGTGTTTGTGTATTTGGTTTTCAGTGATCGTCGTTTAGCTGATCATTTTGGTGGAAAGCTCCATTTAGGGTACATGCTAATTCGAGAAACTTTAGCTGAACTTCAGGTATGAATGCATAGTCTGTTGTACTTATTCAGTTATCTCTCTTCTTTGGAATCAGTAAGATTTTTTGCTTGTTAAGGCAAAAGTGCTTCTACATCTACAGGCACAATCTATTAATTTTATGTCTATATCTTGCAAGTGGTATACTTTTTTTTCTGATATTTCTTGGTGTGTGCAAGTTAATCACCAATTTTTTTGCACTTGAGCTGGTGACATCTGTTTGTTAAAAAGATTGCTCATTCTTTCAATACCTAACTAGGACCTCTGAATATTTTGGTTCAGGTGCCGCTATAATCTTTCAATTTTTTTTATAGAGATTCTCAGTTTACTTGTCCTCTGTTAGTTTTTCTTATCCTAGCAGAAGTGTCATTTACATACTTCAGTTTTGACTAATGATCAAATCCTTTTCTCTGCAACATATATGGGATTTGAGGAAGCAATAAGGTAAGTTATTGCTGCAAGTATTTGTTAGTTAGAGTTTAATGGTACATTATTTGGAGCCTCTCTCAAGTAGAATTAGAAACTAATAAGATGAAAGTTGATTAGATCTATCTTGAAAGAAAAAAGGACTAAAAAGTAGTGGTAGGAAATGGGATAAAAATTGATTAGATAATGAATAGGAATGTATATTATATTATACTTTGTCAAGATGTTGTGTAGTCAGTGGTGTTTTGGTCTTCCCAGAGGACAAAAAGGTGTCCAGCTGCTTCCACAAAGAATTTTTTATTTTTTTGTTACATGTGCTTTATTTTTAGATATGGTGCTTGATTAGTGCAGTCGCTGATACATCTCTCTCTTTCTCTATTTCTAATACAAACCATTTTGATCTTACCTGTTTATAGTCAGAGAACTAATATACTATGTGATTTTTATTTTTTTTAAATCCATACAGCTTCAGAAACATTTGAGTTTGAAAGATCACCCATACCACAAGTTCAGTACAGGTTGGCAATTATCATTTGCTATTCTCATGTT
Source organism: Scutellaria minor (assembly GCA_954870855.1). Taxonomy (NCBI): domain Eukaryota; kingdom Viridiplantae; phylum Streptophyta; class Magnoliopsida; order Lamiales; family Lamiaceae; genus Scutellaria; species Scutellaria minor. The sequence continues at coordinate 15,626,028 of OX940729.1, read as the reverse complement.
AATTATTTTCCCATTATTAAGATCTGTTCAACAGTTATGTCTAGGATAGATAGATATTGTTATGTCTTTATATTCTCAAATGACACTCGTGCGCTAGCGAAGCTTATGTTGCTAATGTCGTGACTCTCTTATGCTGCTCAGCTTCTGGGAGGGCTACTGGGGCCGTCCCTCTTTCACTGATCTGTTGATGAAGACTGATTTATATCTGACTGATATCTAATAAATGTAGAAACTAATCATAAGCCTTGTCTAGTGAATTTGGTGTTTGTTTTGGTGTGGATTGCATAGTCCTGTTTATTATAAGAGATAGTTTCATATCTGACTTTATCGTGCAATCCATACAAATTTCACCTTAATAAGATATCGCATAAAACTATCTCACCTACTCTTAATAAAAATAGACTTGAGAATTGTATGTTTTTCTTATAATGGACAACTTGTGTGAATTGCTGGCTATAGAAAGCTGGTGGTTTGCAATGATTTTAGTTTGAGATATATTTGTATTATTTACTGCCGTTAATTATCTAGTAAATCAATAGAAACACAGCTCATTCTAGAAAATAGTTTAAATTGTTATGAAGCAGATTACTTGTAGATAATGAACTATCAGATACCAGTGTTTCACTACTACTTTACATAATTAAAATCACAGACTCTATTATCTGTTACTCCTTAAATTTTCTTCCATGAATGTTCAGAGTGGGCTCAACAAGAAATAATGTTAGCTTCACATGGATGGATGATAATCCCTTGTTGACTTGCTCTATATAAAAAAAACCAGCATTTTAGATAAATTGGTGTCGCTATGTTTTTCTTCATATTTCATAACCTATTCTCGAAAAGAGAATTCGTATCAACAGCTGAAACAATCCTAAAGTTTTCCCATATTCGTGAGGTGTAGGAGCAAAACTGCAAAACTACCGATCTTGAGATTGGAATCTTACTGATTTGTTGTGCATTTTATCATCGCTAGTGCGCTGAATCTGATCCTGGTTTTGGCCAGCAACCAAGGTTAGTAAGGTTTAATATAAGGTGTGTCCTTCTAGCATAAATACTTCGTTGAAGTGTCTTTATTCATTGCTTGCTTTTTTGGTGATCTCGAGTTCTTATTGCACTTGCATAAATAGTTTTAATTATTTACTTTTCGGTATTGGGTTTTGTTCTGATGTCATTCAATGGACATCAGAGTCATTAAACAAAATGTTCTGTTTGTTACAACTTATTTTAAAACTGATATAGATCATTATAAGCTTTTGCCAAGGATAGATAATGGACAAATCATGGATGTCCAAGGATAGATTATCACGTGAGTATAAAGATGGAGTAGATTCTTTCATTCAATTTGCTTTGGAGAATGTAGCAAATAGGGATCTAATGTCATGTCCATGCTCAGCATGTGGAAATCTTATGAGGGAAAAAATAGATCTTGTAAGGCTGCATTTGTTGAGTAATGGTATGGATTTAACATACCATACATGGATATGGCACGGAGAAAGATCTACTTATTAAAAAAAAGAATTCGATCAATCTGATGATGGTGAGCATGATTTTATCTCTGAAGACCCAATTGAAATGGTACACGCTGCATATGAAGAAATAGACAATCCAAAAGAATTCATAGAATTACTTGAGGATGCAGAGAAACCATTATACCCTGATTGTGTTAAATTCACAAAGTTATCCGCCATTGTGAAACTATACAACTTGAAGGCCAAATATGGTTGGAGTGATAGCAGTTTTAATAACCTTCTTGTATTGATGAAAGATATGCTACCAGACTATAACCAATTGCCTTCATCAATATACGATACAAAGAAGAGTTTAGCAGCTTTGGGAATGGATTACGACAAAATCCATGCATGTCCTAATGATTGTATCTTGTATCGGAAGGAGTACGAGATATCTAATAGTTGCCTGACTTGTGGAGCCTCGAGATGGAAAATTGGCAGGAATTCCACTAAGAAGAACGGAATTCCTGCAAAGGTCTTATGGTATTTTCCACCTATTCCGCGATTTCAGAGAATGTTTCGAAATAAGGAAGTTTCAAAGGACTTAACTTGGTATGCTGAAAAGAGGGTCAGTGATGGTTATCTACGCCACCCAGCCGATTCTCCCTCTTAGAAGGTTGTGGACCATAGATGGCCGGAGTTTACTTCTGATGCGAGGAATCTTAGATTAGCCTTGTCAGCGGATGGGATCAATCTTTATAGTTTGATGACCTCTACTTATAGTTGTTGGTCAGTTCTACTAATCACCTACAACCTTCCTCCTTGGATGTGTTTGAAACGGAAGTTCATGATGCTCACTTTGTTGATTGCTGGTCCTAAACAGCCTGGGAATGATATTGATGTCTACTTAGCTCTTTTAATTGATGACTTAGAGCAATTATGGTCCGTAGGCGTTCGAACATATGATGTTTTTCGAGATGAAACATTCCTACTTAGAGCTGTCTTGCTTTGGACAATAAATGATTTCCCTGCTTACGGAAACTTATCAGGATGCAAGGTGAAAGGATATCATGCATGTCCTCTATGTGGTGAAAACACGTATGCAAAATACTTGAAGTATAGTCGGAAGATGTCATTCACAGGTCATAGAAGGTTTCTCCCTAGAAGTCATCCTTACAGAAGACAGAAGAAAGCATTTGATGGAACACAAGAGTTCAAAATTGCACCCAAACACATTTCTGGCCGTGATGTTTTAAAAAGAGTTTCATCAATAAAATACAACTGGGGGAAGATGAGTAGAAATTCTCAAGCTGATGAGGGTGGAGACCAATCGATTTAGAAGAAGAAGTCCATTTTCTTTCAACTTGAGTATTGGGAACATCTACATGTTTGGCACATCCTCGACGTAATGCACATTGAGAAGAATATATGCGAAAGTCTCATCGGCACATTACTCGACATCCCAAGAAAAACAAAGGATGGTGTAGCATCAAGACGAGACCTTTTGGAGATGAAGATGAGGACTGAGTTGGCCCCGATTGTTGGAGAAAAGAAGACGTTTTTACCTCCTGCATGTTATACATTAAGTAGGAATGAGAGAAGAAAAGTTTGTGAATCTTTATCACGAATGAAAGTCCCAACTAATTATTCATCGAACGTCAGCTTGTTGGTCTCACTCAAGGATTTGAAACTTGTTGGACTTAAGTCACATGACTGTCACACCTTAATGCAACAATTACTCCCCATCGCAATTCGTGGTGTCTTACCAGATAATGTCAGATATGTTGGAACCGATGGATCGCCGGCTCTATGCTATCAGAATCGGGATCCAAGGATAAAACGCAGCGGAAAGAAATCATACCCTTGTAGACCTCTTTGATCTTCTGATGTATTCCTCTGAGCCCTTCTCGAACGTTGCGTGGCCAACGATCCTTCGAGAAAAATAAGTTCTGCTCTCTCTCACTTATCACGTGTTTTCTGTGATCTGTGTTCTGTGTTCTGAGAGGCGCTGATGAAAAGAGCTATATATAGGCTATACCAGGGACCTAGAGGAGGAATTGGGTTGGGCCTCCTGATGGGCTTAAGTATCCTGTGTTCGGCCCGAACACATAACTTAAGCCCATCAATAATAATTCAGTCCACTAGAGAATTATTATTGAACTACCGTCCCAATCCCATATTTAATATGGGCTCCTTCTTATTATGTGTACATTTATTTCCCCGTGTTTAAGATATCGAATGTCCGTAAATTAAATAAGTTACTGACAACTTAATTAATTTACATCTAATTCCAAGAGTAGTACCACTCATCCTTATTATCATGTCGGATTAAATCCACCTGCAGGGTTTACATGATAATCCTTATGAGTTCCTCAAGGGGACAATATCATCCTAAATAATTAGGACACAGATTCCTTCTACAATCAACAGCACACCATATAAACAATGCTATCTCCCAACTCACCGAGCTTATTGATTTATGAATAAATCTCACCCATTGGCAAATTAAAGAAATAAACACTGAGCATACGTGCCCGTTATTATATAGGGATTAAGAAGATGTACATCCATAATAACAGAGGTCTTGTTCTATTATATAGTCAGTATAAAACGAACAACCTCAAATGGTCCTGCTCAATACACACAAAGTGTACTAGTGTAGTTTTATAGTCAAGACAGACTAATACCAAACTACACTACAACCATTCCGATGATTTGTCCAAATCCATCTTGGTTGTGAGCTACTATTTATAATTTATAAGAAACTGATAACATGATCTTCTATGTGGCACCACACACCAAGTTATCTATAATATAAATTAATTGGACATTGCATAAACATATATAACAAATATAAAATGCAAACATATGACCAATGTGATTCTCATTCCATAAACGATGTTCATACAAAAAGCTAGGCTTATAGTATACATTCTAACAAGATATGCTATCACCAGATTGTGTTTCTTTTTCAACATTGTGTGTGGTAAAGTGATAGATGTGTCAAAGCTAGATGAGATTCAATGGGAGATTGTAACGACATTGTGTTTGCTAGAGAAATACTTTCCTCCATCGTTCTTTGATATCATGGTGTATTTGACTGTTCACCTAGTACGATAAGTCAAACTTTGTGGACCAGTATGGTATAGATGGATGTATCCATTTGAAAGATACATGCGAGTCTTGAAGGGTTTTGTGAGAAACCGAAGTCGACCTGAAGGGTGTATTACTAAATGTTATATCGCTGAAGAGGTCGTGGAATTTTGCTCAACATACTTGTCAAATATGTAAACATGTGGCATCCCAGCAACTCATCACCAGGTCCAACCTACAAGACCTCTATCAAGTGCACAAGTGGTATATGTCTGTGAAGAGGAGTTGCTACAGGCTCATCGTCATGTACTCGCTAATGATGTTGATATTGATCCTTATATTGAGTAAGTCATCAAAACTCACATATAATTAATTAGATTATTCGTGGTCTGATAAATAATTCCATTGTGATGTATTTAGTGAGCACATGACCTGCTTGAAGACGACATCACATACAAAGGCCAAGTCCGCAAAATGGTTGCAAGACCAACATAATAAATTGTTTACTGGTTGGTTGCGTGATTGAGTAAGTGTAAGATCGTATTTATTCTAGTATTAATGTGAAGTAGACACTTATATTGGAAATTTATCATTTCATTGTAATAGGTTGTAAAAAAAAAGAATTGCAGCACTGAAGACATATCTGAAAGGGTGAAATGGATAGCAGAGGGACCTAACAATCATGTGTTCAAGTATCATAATTACTTAGTTGATGGGGTTACTTTCTACACAAAAGCTTGTGATAATGCACGAACGGTTCAGAACTCTGGAGTAAGCTTAGTTGCAAAGACCATACAACTTGCTAGTACGAAAGATAAAAAACCAGTTGTGTCTGACATGGTGTTCTATGGGGTTATTGAAGAGATATGGGAAATTGACTACAACAAGCACCAAATCCCACTGTTCAAATGTAAATGGTGTGACAGTAAAAGTGGCATCAGGATATATGACCTTGGATTCACATTGGTAAATCTCAATAAAATTGGATTAAAAAACGACTCCTTTATTTTGGCAAGTCAAGCAAGACAAGTTTTTTATATTGAAGACCCTATGGATCACAAGTGGTCCATTGTGCTTGCAACACCTACTAGGGAGTACTTTGAATACACAGTTGGTGATGAATTTGATGATTCGGTAATCCAACACCCTTGTTTCACTAAAGAGTTGTCTACTAAGGATGACGATCTGTCAGATGATGATGACCCATCATGTGTTCGTGTTGATTGTGACGGGACTTGGATTGACCATGCAAACAATTAAATATCTTTGGTATTATCTATTTTTTTCCTTAAATACGAACTGCATCTTTACATATAATTGTTATTAGATATGTTGAGTATTAAAGTGTTAGTGTTATATCATTTTCCTTAGGTTTATATAAACTGCATTGTTTAATAGATTATGACCTGTTCTTAATTGCTTATTTTGTACATTGCAGATTTCTTACATCAATGACTACACGGAGTAAAAAAACACTATTTCTCGAGGTACAAGAGAAAGGCAAAGAAGGGGTGGTTGATAAGATTGCTGATGAGTTGCATATGAAAGACAAAGAAAGGTTGGTTGATGAGATTGATGATGAAGTTGAAGCAGATACATTAACATCAAACACCCAATCTACAAAATCACTAAGAGGACGAATGGTGATGCATTGTCTGTCAATGCAAAGGGTTCAAGGTTTAAAAAAACAGGTCGAATTTAATGATTTGGGGCAGCCAGTTGGAGAGATTGCATCTCAAATGCAAAGTTATATTGGGGTTTTAGCCAGGGAAAAAGTGAAAATTATTTACGATAGTTGGAAACATGTTCCAAATGATGTGAAAGAACTTATTTGGGAGTCTGTAAATGTAAGTAATAATGTGATCTTACTGTTTAGTTTCATGCAATTGTCTGTTGTTATCTTATTTTTTAATGTGATCTTTAATATTCCATAGTTGTCCTTCAATGTGGACCCAAAATGGAAATGAGGATGTCTTAATTCAGCCAACAGCAAATGGCGTCAATTTAAGACCAAACTTACGAATGAGTTTGTATATGGAAGGCTAGAGTCGCCTGATTTGAACACGCCACCGCCTGCATATCCTTGTATTGAAGAAATAGATTGGAGTACTTTTGTGATCAACCGCTTATCTGATAACTTCAAGGTAACATGTGTATTTCATATTTATGTATTTAATTTTGTCTAAGTTTTAAAACAATACAAGCTAATTGTTAAATGTTTGCATGTGCTCTCTAGAAATTGAGGGAACAACAACAAGAACGAAGAGCTCAATGTGAATATCTCTATCGTTTATCTCGAAAGGGTTATGCACAGTTTGCAAAGGATCATGTAAGTAACTCTAAATTAAATGTTATTAGTATATATTTATAACAATATAATCCACATATTTGATCAGAAATTTGTAATTAATTATGTATGTAGCCTGAGATGTTGTGTGAAGATGAAGAAATAAATCAGGCTATACTTTGGGTTGAAGGACGAAAGACCAAAAAAGGGGTACATGAAGGAGAGAAGCTTAAAGAAAAAAGTTATGAAGATTGTAAGCTATGTTACCTTTTTTTTTATTTCATTTGTAGCTTGGCATCTTATCTACTTATCATATTAATCAGCTCATTCGATATTTACATACTAGGATGAGTTTATTACCCAGAAAAAGACAGGAAATTTGAAAATAGAGGGACATAAATCCACCCTACTGGCAAATGCACTTGGCTTAGAAGAACACCAAGGGCGTTTGAGAGGTGTTGGAGGTCATATCACTAAGACAGCTTATTACAAAGTTCCAAGGGGAAAGAAGTCAAAGAAGGATAATATATATGACATCCAACAACGTGAGTTGAGTGAAGAAAGAAAGAAAAATGCCGAACGGGATGAACGCATTGCAAGATTGGAAGCTGCTTTACAGAAATATACTGCACATGATGCTGTCACAGATGAGAAGGGTAGTTGCTCGGTGAAGTACAAGCCTTCTTCAACTGAACCGAAGGGTATTGAACGTGAAAAAACTCCCATTCCATTTGAGTTAGTGGATGTCATGGTGAACTTTTAGACGCTGATGATGTGCAGCTGATTGATGAGAATGCGGCAGTACAGGTATCACATGTTTATGCTTTTCGTCATTGTTGTTAAATGATAGTAGTTGGTTGTAATGAATTTTTTTTATGTTATATTATCAAGGGAAAACTTATAGCATTAAGTTTGGGGTCGGGCACCGACATTGCTGCATATGGCACTATTGTGAAAGCTTATGGTCCAAACGAGCTTATTCATGGAATCCCATTGCCTGAAAAGTGCATGCGTGTTTCTATTGATGAAGCAATTGATGAAAATGCTACTTTGCCCATCCCAACAGCAGAGTGTGAGAGCATTGGTGATGCAGTAGGATCTCATGTCGCGTGGCCAGTGCATCTTCTCAAGTTACGAGACGAGGTAAGTACTTCAATAGTTAGTATATAATAATATGAACTTGTTTGACGATTCTAATGTGTGAAATTGCAATATTTAGAAACCGAAAAAGAAAAAGAAGCTTGAAAAGAGTAAGCTTGTGATGGATTTCTTGACCATACCAGCACCATTATGAATGGTGTATTGTTATTGCAAGGCTTCTCTCGAATGTGAGGGTTGCTTCATGATAAGTCTTGATGAGGGTGTTTTTGGAAAAGAGCGCACCCTTTATGTGCATTTCGAGGATGTTGAAGCTTTTTGCAAGTTGCAGTCAATTCGTATATGTGTATTGCTGTCTACATATGGTAAATTTATATTGAAATATTTGTAATCTAATATAATTATTTTATCTTGGATGGTTGCTGTATATTACAATCATATTTCTTAATCTATAGGCATTTATACAACAAGATTGGGAGCTCAAGCATGCTGCAGAGATTCAAATTTGTTGATCCATATAACATTGGTCATATTCCATACACGAGAAAAGATAAGAAAACTCTCAGCGATGGAATGGAGCAAAGAGCGCGTCATTTGGCAAATGGGCTGAACGGTACCTTGGTCAATCAACTTGTTTTGGTTCCATGTAATGTGGGGTAAGGAATATTTTGAAGTCATTTAAATTGAGATGATCATTAAATTTAGTTGAACATTATATGCATTCTGTCTTGTGTTTGTGTATGTATGTAGTGCACATTGGATCCTTACTGTTATCGATCCTCACAAGGAGGAAGTTGGAATGTTGGATCCACTTTACAATGGTATTCGTGATGGAGTTTGGAAACAAGTTGTTGAGTTGTAAGTTTTGGTTTGTTTAATTTCTTTATTTTTTTGTTTTTCTATATGATTCTTTAACTGAATTATGCCAATCATATCACTTGTGAAGGGCCTTAAAGATGTTTAGTGCGGAGAACGGGTGCAAAGGAAGAAAAAAACCTACATGAATAGTAGTTAAGGTCTGTAATTAAATCATAAGTAAAGATTTTTAATAAGTTTAAGTCATTAACAATTGGATTCAAATATATGTAGGGTCCTAAACAATCGGACGCATTCCAATGTGGTTATTATGTGATGAAGTACATGAAGCAAGTAGTTGAGTGTGATACTACACTGGAGATTCATTCCCTACACACCCTGGTAATGTGAATCATATCTTTAAATGTTATATTTGAATCTTATCATGGTATATTTATATTAAATGTTTTTCACAGTTTACTGGAGACAACTACACTGACATGGATATTAATGAAGTGCGTAAGGAGTGGGCGGAACGTGTACAAGAACATATATATGACTTTTAGGTAATGAACGAGATATATTTGTTTTTGAGTTGGTTGTTGATTGGTATTTTTTGACTTCGGATGAATTATGTGTCAAACACTTGAGTTAGGTTGCTTTGAATAGATGTTGGTGATGAATGCTATTATACTTGTTGGTGTTGAACTTGAAATGTATGTTTTAGGCCGGCTTTTGGTGAATTGTGTTTCGATGGTTTTAAGTTGATGATTTGATTGAAATTTCCTGTGCTCCAATCCATTGAGGTTTTCTATGCTACATAAGGCCTGTTGGGGTTAGAGAAATTGACTTTATTGGTTAAGTTTTAAGTGGAAGTAAGGTCCTTGGTAAGTGTTTTTGCTGCTTGCATGTTAATCGATTTGGAAGATGTGTTTCAATTAATTAATTGTGGTATCCTCAACTTGTTATTGATGGCATTTGATTTTTGTACGGTTATTCGAGATATACAAATAAAATGTGGAATTTATTTGTTGCAGGATCATCATGTTTGGTTGGTGGTGGGAGTAATTGATCGATTTTTGTTGTGGTACAAGTCGATGGATATCTAGTTTCAAGTGTTGTGTTTGATTACTTTGATAAATACTTTGTTGCTTGAATATTTGTGTTGTAAGATAATATTTTAATTTATTGTAATTTATATTTTGGGGATTCAATGTTAATATTGTTTTATTTTTAGTATTATTTAATTTTAATAATTTAATTTCACTATTTATTAAGCAAATTTAAAAAAAAAAACTCTACGACAACGGTTTTTAAATTAACAAAAAATTGTTGTCCTTGCTAGCTACCACAACAGTTGTAAACGATACAACAACACAACGGTTGGAAAAAAAGGTTAAAAACCGTTGTTGTAGAGTCTACGACAACGGTTATTACATAGAAACACATGGGTTTTGAACCGATGTCGTTGTACGAAATGACAACGGTTAAAAACCGTTGTCGTAGTTTCTATGACAATGCTTATTAAACAGAAACAACTAGGGTTTTGAACCGTTGTCGTTGTACTTTACGACAACGGTTATTAACTGATGTCGTAAACTCTATGACATCGGTTTTTAACAACACTACGTTCTACGACAACGGTTATTATATGGCTACGACAACGGTTTACAACCAATCTACGACACGATTTTTAACCGTTGTCGTAGACACTACGACAACGGTTTTTAATATATTACGATCTACGACAACGGTTATTATATGGCTATGACAACGGTTTTTTTCAACTCTACGGTCAACGACAACGGTTTTTATATGGCTATGACAACGGTTTAAAACCGTTGTCGTAGAGTCTACGACAACGGTTAAAAACCGTTGTCTATGAGCGGATTTTTTCAGGGTCTACGACAACACCAGCTACGACAAGGGTTTTAATATGGCTATGACAAGGGTTAAAAACACTTGTCGTAGCCCTTTTTTCTTGTAGTGTAGGGTGATTTCTGAGCTATGTTCTATCTAGTTCAAAGACATATGTGGGTTGATGATCTCTTGCTTGTAGTTCTGGTTTTGTTTGCTGAATTCTATCATATTGCTGTATTTTGCTAAGTTGCTGTGCTATAACATGCGCTCCTGTATTTTCTAGTGCAATATCTTCTGTATAGTTTATAGCAGTGACTTTAGTAGAAATAAAGACTTCTTCAATATACTTAACACAATGATCTTTAATTTCCATATGTGATAGATTTTCTTTCATCTTGTCAAGTTCAACTGTATCACATTGTGGTTCATCAAACATAACATGTACTGATTCTTCAACTACAAAGGTTCTTTTGTTGAAGATTCTGAAAGTCTTGCTTACTGATGAGTATCCTAGAAATACTCCTTTATCTGATTTGGCATCAAAGGTCTTAAGGTGCTCTTTCCATTGTTCAGAATGTAGCATCTGCATCCAAAGATAGATAGATACACAATGTTTGGTGCATAGCCATACCAAACTTCATAAGGGATCTTGTCATGATCTTTGTTGATTAAGCATCTATTTTGGGTATAGCATGCTGTATTGGTAGCTTCAGCCTAAAATCTCCTGGGAATAACAGCTTTTGTAATCATTATTCTTGTTACTTCTTTGAGAGTTATGTTACTTCTTTCTGCAACTCCATTCAGTTGGGGTGTTCTTATTGTAGAGTACTCATCACATATTTCATTATCTGAGCAATACTTCTCAATGTTTATTTTTGTGAATTCTATTTCTGGGTCAGATCTTATCCTCACAATGCTGAAACTTTTCTCATTTAGTATATTTTCGTGAAACCAGGTAACCTGTTCTGAGTTTCTGATTTTTTTGCCAAAACGATTGTCCAAATGAATCTTGAGTAGTCATCTACAACTACTATAGAATACTTCTTCCCACATACACTTACAGGCTCAACTGGTCCAAAGAGATCCATATGCAGTAGGTCCAAAATCCTGTAGGATGAACTTTGTACTTTATCTTTAAATGAGCTTCTGACTTGTTTTGTTTTCTGACATGCTCCACAAATACTTTCCTTCTTGAAAGCTACATCTAATAGTCCTCTCACAAGAACTTTTCTTGTTAGTTTATTGATGGTTTTGAAGTTCAAATGACTCATCCTTTTGTATCAAAACTAACTCAATTTAGGTATACTCTTTGCAATAAAGTATGTTGGCTGCACTATTGAACTCCAATCTATAAGGTACATGTTTCTTCTTCTAGTTTTAGAAAGCTTCACCTTATTGGACTTATTATCCCTGATCAAACACTTGTTTAGGTTGAACTCCACAGAGCATTATTTGTCATAAAACTGACTAATGCTCAGAATGTTGTACTTTAGTTCTTTCGTATAGGACACAATATTGATGGATGCATTGTCTTTAACTAAGCTTCATGTACTTTTGATGCTTCCTTTTGAGTCATCTCCAAACACCACCTTAGGTCATTTACATGGTTGGAAGTCTTTTAAGGCTTATTTATTGCCAGTCATATGTCTTGAGCAGCCACTGTCAATATACCATACATCATTACTGCTTCTTGGAAATTATTCCTACATACAGTTGAGATAGATTTAGGTACCCATATAAGTACGGGTCCTTTGGGGTTAGTTAATTTTGGAATCCAAATTTGCTTCATAGCAATTGGTTTACCATGAGCATTGGTAGTTCTCTTTCTATAAACAGTTCTTGCAAGATGCTGCTTGTGAATAGTGTGACTTTCATTTTGTTACCTCCACTCCAAGAATGTGGTCTTCTCTTATACCTCCCTGAAGTATAGACTTCTTTAGATTTAGACACTTAGGTCTTGTTATAAAAGTAGTAGAAGTTTTTTTTCTGTAGCTTGTGAGTCTGTGCAAACTTACTTCCTACAGTTTCCAGTTTCCAGCAAGAGTTTCTTTCCCTTATCAGTTTTCGTAGGTTTGTTCAAGACTAATTTTTGATTGGTTAATTCTCTTGAATAGTCCACATTAGCTTGAACAAACTTTGAAACTTTTGATGTACTTGTTGTATTCTAAGAAGTTTCAGCACTATATCCTAGACCATTTCCTTTATAGACATATTGGGTCTCCATGATACATTATTATATATTCCTTGTAGACGTATTGTATACATTAATTGTATCTCATAGAGTTTCCTTCTAAGTTTCTTGCTTAGTGACAACAGTTTGAGCTTAGAGACTTTTGTTTTGAGATTGTTGCATTCTGCATTATAATACTCATTATCTAAAAGTTTGTCTTTCAATATAGTTTGCTCACTCTTGAGCATCAAATTCTCCTATTTTAACTCCTCATGAGTTGAGTTTATTTGCTCAAAGTCACTCATGATCTGACTAAAAGATTGGATCATGTTTAGTTTTACTCTATCAGAATCAACAAAGGATTGAGAGGATATCTCATCATCATCTTCACATTCACAGTCTTTGGCCATCTGATATAACAATGCTTATTCATCAGAGGTAGAGTTGTCACTGTCACTCTCAGATGAGCTTTGTTCTCTTGTTTTTTTATTGGATGAGCTTGCTATCTTCTTGGCTTCTGCTTCTCCAAGAACTGCTCTCAACTTTTACTTCTCTTCTCTCATAATTTCTCTTTTATGTTTCTTTTCCTCTCAAGGTACTTGTGTATTAGAGGATAAGGGTAATTTTTTGCATAGTGGCCTGGTTTTCTATAGTGGAGGTAGAAGGTTTCTTCTTGAAATCCTTTTCTCTTTTGTTAGTCTTTGGAGACTTCTTGAATTTCTTTAAGAGTAGTGTCATTTCTTCCTTAGCATATTCTGCATGCAGCTCTTTCTTATTGCTATTGCTTGTAGCTGTTGTATCCTTCGATCTTAGTATAAGTGCTTGATCAAGTACTCTGTTGGAGGTGATGCTCTTCTAAAGTTAGATACTCCTATTTTTGCTGATGCAGGTGTTGCTTGTGCAGCAAGAGGTCTTGGGCAATTACTCAGCTCTCTCATTGATTATAGCTTCTTCTATTATTGCTTCCACCTCAGCAATTATTGTTACTGTTGCATGTACTGCAGTTGCTTCAGCTCCAGCTCTTTCTCTTTCTCTCTGTTATCTTCTAAGAGTATGATTGAGCTTTGTGATGACTGGTGGTCCTTCAATGATGACATACCACATCTTATCATACATTACAGAAGTGTGCCTGCATTCTAATCTTCTAGTCGTCATATTCTTCTATGGAAAATATTGGTTGCTTGTGATATGATAGATCTATGGTATTCTAAAATATGAGGCCTTTTAGAAAGATAAAATGGTTTGCACAATAGAAATAGGTGGATCTGAGTAGGTGACCAGACAAGTTGGCTTTTAACCCAATTTTTCATATATCACATCATACTACATTTAAGTTTTGCTAAAACACATTTTTCAGAAAAGGTTTTCAAAAGAAACTCTAACAAAAGTTTAAGTTTTCGCTATATAAAAACTCTAGTATAGTTGGCTGCGTTGCATTCTAGCTCAGTAAGTTATACTGCAATCTATGTTGTATTCTACTATAGGATATAGTGCTACAAATTCGATAAAGTTTGAAAACTTGATAGAGGTTCATTCACCCCCCTCTGAATCTTTGTGCCACTTGGGACCAACAAGTGGTATTAGAGCAAGTTGAGTTAAAAACCAACTTTTCTAGTCATCTTCCCAGATCCACCTGTTTCTGTTGTGAAAACCTTTTTCTGTTTTCTTTAAAGTCTCATACTTTAGCACATTATGGATCTAACACATCATAAACTACCCATGTTTTACATAGAAAAATAAGACTACTAGAAGATTAGAATGCAGATACATCTATCAATAATGTATGATGGGATGTGGTATGTCATGATGGGATTTGGTATGCATAAGCACTACATGCAACAACATGAAGAGGAGTACCTAACTACAGGAGAACACCATCTCCTGCAGAATACTTGATAAAACTAAGATATGAGTACACTGCTGCAGATAGGAAAAGAGCCAACTTAGACATTATTGCCAAGAATGTACTATTCATCACATTAGATAAATGCACATTCAGTAAGATAAAGACATGCACAACTGCCATGAAATTTTGGATAAGCTCGAGCAGATATGTGAAAAAACTAGACTCGTGAAAGATAACAAGATATTTACTACGACACAGTTGTTCAAGCTTTTTAAAATGAAGCTTGAAGAATCATTGGAACAGCAGGACTTGAGGTTCACTTTAATTGCAAACAAGTTAGAAGCACCGGGAAAACACTATAGTCAGAAAGAGAAAAATATTAAAGTGCTTAGAGTATTACCTGCTAAGTGGGACAACAAGACCACAACTATAAGAGTATCCATGGATCTGAAGATAATGAGTACCTTTGACTTATTCTCAAACCTCAAAGTATTCAATTTTGACATTAATAGAAGGAAAATAAAAGCTGAAGAATTAAGCACCAAGATCACTTCAGTTACTGCAAGATCCCAGGATACAACAGCTGCAAGCTGTATCAAGCAAAACGAGGTGTATGCAGAAGATGCTGAAGAAGAAATGACTCAACTTTTGAAGAAAATTAAGAAGTTTCTGAAAAACAACAAAAGAGGAAATGATTTTAAGAAGAAACCTCCTACCCCATGGGTAAACCCTAGCCAATAGTCAAATATAATTTCCTCTGATATGTGTTACAACTACAGGAAACCAGGCCATTATGCAAGAAATTGCCCCTATCCTCTAGTACATAAGAACCCTAAAGAGGAAATGAAACAAAGAAGAGAAAATAGAAGAGATGAGAAGCAAAAACTAAGAGCTCTTCTTGGAGAAGCAAAAGCCAAGAAAGCAGCAAGCTCATCCAAATAAGAAACAAGAGACCAAAGCTCATCTGAGAGCAACAATGACAATTCTACCTCTCATAAAGAAGCATTACCATGCCTGATATCCAAGGACTGTGAAGATGGAGATGGTCATGAGATATCCTCTTAATCTCTTATTGGTTCTGATATAGATAAGCTGAACATATTTCAGTCCTTTAGATAGTTCATGGGTGACTTTGAGCAGATAAACTCAACTCATGAGGAGCTCAAAAAGAAGAATCTGATGCTCAAGCGTGAGCAAACTGCACTGAAAGACAAGCTCTCAGATTATGAGTATTATAGTGTAAAATGCAATAATCTCTGAACAAAAGTCTCTAAGCTCAAGGTGCTGGTCACTAAGCTAGAAATTGAGAAGATAAGTCTGCAAAAAACAATTGATGTATATGACAAATCTACAAGAAAAATATAAGAATGTATCATTGAGACCCAAAATGCCCATGGAGGAAATGGTCTAGGATATAATGCTGAAACTTCTTAGTATACAACAAGTATATCCAAAGCTTCAAAGTTTGATCCAACTAATGTGGGCTATTCAAGAGAGTTAAGCAAAGAAAATATAATCTTGAACAAACCTACCAAAGATGATAAGGGAAAGAATCCTTTGTTGGAATTTGTAGGAAGTAAGACTCATAAGAATCATTCTGTAGTAATCAGAGTCAGAATGCAGCAACCTCATAAGTTAAAACAAAAGAACTTCAACTCTTTTCATACCAAGACTCATATGTCTAAACCTAAAGGAGTTCATACTCCAGGAAGATATTAGAAAAGACCACAATCTAGTAATGGAGGTAACATAAGGAAAGGTCTTTCACATACTGTTCACAAACAACATCCTGCAAGGACTGCTTATAGGAAGAGAACCATCAATGCTCATGGCAAACCAATTGTTGTGAAAAAAATGTGGATTCCAAAATGAACTAACCCCAAAAGACCCGTACTTGTATGGGTACCTAAATCTATCTGAATTGTATGCAGGAACAGTGGCCAGAAAGTAACAGTAATGTATGGTATATTGATAGTGGCTGCTCAAGATACATGACTAGCAACAAGAAAGCCTTGAAGGACTTTCAACCATGTAAAGGTCCTAAGACAGTATTTGAAGATGATTTAAAAGGGAAAAACAATGGTACAAGAAGCCTAGTCAAAGACAACTCATTCATTAATGAAATGTCTTATGTTAAGGAACTAAAATACAACCTTCTAAGTAGTCAGTTATATGACAAATAATACTCTAGAATTCAACCTCAAAAAATGTCTGATCAAGGATAAGAAGTCCAATGAGGTTAAGCTTACTGGAACCAGAAGAGGAAATATCTACTAGCTGATTGGAGTTCAACAGTACAACCAACATGCTTTATTGCAAAAAGTTCACCTAAATTAAGCTTGTTATGGCACAAAAGTATAAGTCATATGAACTTCAAGTCCATCAACAAGCGAGCAAGAGAAGGCTTAGTAAGAGGTATACCAGATGTATCCTTCAAAAAGAAAAGTATTTATGGAGCATGTTAGAAAGGAAAACAAGTCAGAAGCTCATTCAAAAATAAAGTACAGTGATCATTTCACAGAATTTTAGATCTACTTCACGTGGATCTCTTCGGACTAGTTGAGCTTATAAGTGTAAGTGGATGACTACTCAAGATTCACATGGACAATCTTCCGTGCCAAAAAATTAAAAACTCAAAATAGGCTACCAGATGTCATGAAAAGAATACAGAATGAGAAAATTCAAAGTATTGTGAAGATAAGATCTGATCGAGAAACATAATTCACAAACAAGTTTATTGAGAAGTATTGTTAAGAGAATGAGATTTATCATGAGTATACTACAGCAAGAACACCTCAGCATAATGGTGTTGTAGAAAGAAGAAGCAAAACCCTCAAACAAGGAGCAAGAACAATGATTACAAAAGCTATTATTCTTAAAAGATTTTAGGCTGAAGTTATCAATACAACATGTTATACCCAAAATAGATGCTTAATCAACAAAGATCATGACAAGACCTCGTATGAAGTTTGGTATGGAAATGTACCAAACAATGCCTATCTTCACATCTTTGGCAGATGCTACATCCTGAATAATTAAAAAGAGCACTTAAAGACCTTTGATGCCAAATCAGATGAAAGAGTATTTCTAGGATTCTCATCAGTAAGCAAGACCTTCAGATTCCACAAAAGAACCCTTAAAGCAGAATAATCAATACATGTTGTGTTTGATGAACCACACTATGATACAACT
This sequence comes from Scutellaria minor, assembly GCA_954870855.1. Lineage (NCBI taxonomy): Eukaryota > Viridiplantae > Streptophyta > Magnoliopsida > Lamiales > Lamiaceae > Scutellaria > Scutellaria minor. The sequence continues at coordinate 15,608,239 of OX940729.1, read as the reverse complement.
GAGTTTGACAAGATGAAAGAAGATCTATCATAGATGAAAGTCAAAGATCACCAAGTTAAATATATTGAAGGAATTCATATCCCTGTTGATATCACTACAGAAGACAGTACATAGGATGTTGCACCAGACAATACAGAAGCATATGTTATAGGACAACAATCTAACTGAATACAACATCAAGACAAAATTCAACAATTTCAACCAGAACAACAAACAACAGATCATCATTGGAGACCCTAAAGTCGGAGTTAGAACAAAAAGGTCAAGACCTTATAAAGCTATGTTTTCCAGCTTCATATCACAAGTTGAACCTAAAAATATTGAAGAAGCTCTAGAAGAAAATAATTGGAATCAAGCCATATAGGAAAAACTGAATGTATTTGAAAGAAATCAAGTATGGAAGCTGGTTCCCAGACTTATCTATGAAGGAATAATAAAAGAAATCAGGTGTTCAAGAATAAGCTAGATGAGTTCATAGTTGTTGTCAGAAACAAAGCAATGTTAGTTGCTAAGTGATATTGTCAGGAAAAGAGAATCGATTTTGATGAGACTTTTACACTTATAGCAAGACTAAAAGCCATCAGAATTTTTCTAGCCTATATTGCACATAAGAACTTCAGTGTATATCAATTGGATGTTAAAAGTGTATTTTTTAATGGTCTTTTATCAAAAGAAGTAAAAATTCTCAACTCTAATACAGAAAAAGTTTGAGATGAGCATGATGGGGAACTAAGTTTTTTTCTAGGACTCCAAGTTAAACAACTTGCAACGGCATCTTCATAAATCAAGTCAAATATACCAAGGAGCTGTTAAAGAAGTTTGGGATGGAGAATGGATCAGCAGTAAGCATTCTTATGGCGACACCAATCAGCCTTGACAAAGATGAGAGTCGAAAGGATATGGAAATTACAAAATACAAGAGATTGATTAGATCTTTGTTGTATCTTACTGCAAGTAGGCTTGATATAATGTTTACAGTTGGTGTGTGTGCAAGATTTAAAACAACCCAAAATAAGTAACATCTTACAATAGTAAAGAGAATCATTAAATATCTCAAAGGGACATAAGATGTTGGGCTATGGTATCCTAAAGAATAAGGATTCAGTCTGCAAGGGTATTCAGATTCAGATTTTGCTGGATATAAAATTAACCAAAAAAGTACAAGTGGTACCTGTCAATTTCTTGGAGAAAGATTAGTGTCATGATTCTGCAAGAAGCAAACATCAATAACAACATCAACAGTAGAAGTCGAATAGTTGCTGCAGGAAGCCGTTGTGCACAGATGTTTTGGATACAACAACTTAAGGATTATGGAATAATTGAGAATCAAACACCTAATTTATGTGAAAACATAAGTGATATTGCTATCACACACAATCCAGTATGTCACTCTAGAACAAAGCACATTGATGCGAGACATCATTTTATAAGAGATCATGTTGAAAAGAAAGATATTGTTTTGGAGAAAGTTCATACAGCTATGCAGTTGGTAGATATATTCTCAAAACTCTTACGTGAATCAAAATTTTCTATGCTTACGAATAAACTTGGGATTATAAAGTTATAAATAAGATAAGAGAACTCATTTATTTGGAATTGAGAGGGAATGTTGCATCTATACAAGGATACATCAAAACGAAAAACATAAAAAAAGAAAATTGTAGGAAAGCTTAGATACTATAGTAAGCAAGGTTACATCATCAAATTACAACAACTTGGTACAACATTTATAATAAAAAGTATTTATTACCTCATTTGAGCGGCAAAATGATTCATCGCATTTAATGTGAAATCCATTTTTTTCAGAAGTGCCATAGTCGCGTTTTTTAAACCCCTAAGTTTCAGATTTTACAAAAACACCCATTCATCTTTTTATATAACCATCATATTTCATACCCTTTGAATGATCATTTAATTTCAACCGTTGATCATGGGATAGTTCATATTTGAATATAAACTATTCATCATCCATCCCAATCAACCACCTCTCTCATTTCAAACCTCCCCAAAGTAGAAACCTCACTCTAACCCTAATCTCTCTCACAACAAACCATTTCCGATCTCAAGCCTTCAAACATGGTAGCAAGACAAATAGTAGTTTTGGAAGGCTATCTCATGAACTCATCATCTATCTTCTCCAATTCAAGCATATTCGATCAAGAGAAAATTCAAAGAGTCTGGTCTTGTGTTCAAGACAAAAAACTCTCAGGTCTTCTGATGACGTGTATGCAGGATTATCTGAAACATCAGTGCAAAATTTATATGCTTTTGCGAGCCTATCTATTGACACTGAAAACATCATCTTCAAGATGGAAGAAGATCGTAAGGAATACATTGTGACATCTCAAATCATCTCTGAGACCTTCAACATTTCTGAAAAGTTCTAAAGCCATCTTTGTTGGAGATGTATTGCAATGAACATGATGAGAAAATGTGGCATTTATTCAAGTTTGAGGAGACAATCAGTTCTGTGCAAAAAAGCATTGCAAAGAAGCTTTTCAAACTAGAGGATTAGTTCTTATATGACATTTGTGCATATTTAGTCGAAGATAGATGAACTAGCTTCGACAAAAGCACCTAGCTGCGATTCAGATTAATAACAGCCATAACGAAAAAAGAAAAAGTGAACTTGAGCAGATTCATTTTGCGAAGGATTTAGGCAAAAACTGCGAAAAATACAAAGCGAATAAGCTTTGGAATCACAATCTCTTCAATTCTATCTAAGTTAGGGATTCTACTAATTAATGTGGTTTCCATTTCTGTTCGAAAATTTCTTAGAAAGAAGAAAAAATGGAAGGCCGTAAGAAAGCAATGAGAGAAGAAAATAGCTACGGATGCAGTAACAAAGCTAAATAAGAAATCTTCCATACCCGTGACTAGAGCACAAAAAGTTGCTATCTCCACTGCAAGCAGTGAATCAGAAGATTCTGATGATGCACTGATTGTTGCAGTACTAAATAAGAAAAGTAGAGCTCCAGCCAAGCATTAGAACCCCTCACTAGTCAAAGTTACTGACAGCTCAAGTTCAGAGGAGGAGGAAGTCTCGTTTGTTCGAAAACCAAAAAAGATAATAGTTACAAAAGTTGTCACTTCTTAGTAAGAACCTTTGGTGGAAGAACCAAAAGAAGCTGAACCCACCATACTGCAACCTAAAGCCAGGATAGACGTTGTTGCAACTAAAGGTACCATGATAGAAGAAGCACAAGATAATAATGGTGTTTGTGATGAAGAGTACCTAGTAGAAGAACCAATGGATTCAAGCTCACTAGTGCATTCTTCTGAATAGAAGAAAGTACAACAACCTCTAGCCAACAAGGAGGCTGAAGACAAGAAAGCTGATGATGCAAATCATGCAGCTGATACAACAATAAAACCAAAAATTCCTCTAGAAGGGGATCTATGAATATTTGTCACCCCTGCTGGCTTATATGTAGATTTTACACAGCTACTTGACGATCACATCTCTCATGAATTTTTTGATCGCTCTATAGAAGATATTAAGGAGATGAAGCAAGGATATCACATCTGGAGATCGATGAGGTTGTCCATAACAAAAGAACTACTAAAATGGAATGAATTTGTAGACATGGAACAAAGAATCCACCTACGAGCTAAATCCTCAAGCATCTGGTTGATGTTGGATCTTGATTTCCCAGACTCCATAAGAACAACATGAATCACTGAAATCAAAGAATACCAAACTCTTGGAGACAAATTGCTGAATTAAAGAAGTCTTTGAGAAGCATGCTATTATGTGCAGTAAGATTCAACAAGGTCTCATAAGCATGTGTTTCCTTGGAATGTAGAAGAGCTAAGAATGACGAATAGCAGCTGGGACACATGGACACCGAGAAAGTAAATTAAGTTATGTTACAGATGGAACTACAAGCTATTAGAGTGGAGAATTTATAAACTTAAAAGAATTTACTACCCGGAGAGGGTACTTATGGTGTCAAGCATTCAGAATCCACAACATTCGATGCAATGCTAGCTTATCTTTCACCAATCTGCAACCCAGATTGGATGGAGATGGATGATCAGTTGCTGGATTTTGGTGATTCCCCTGTTCTTCATAAAGCTTTATCTGAGAGGGAACCATCATATAAGATTAAAGGAATCTTTGCCAACCTACAGAAAGAAATCACCAATGATGTAACCACGAAAGAAGTTTCTAAGGCATGACTTCATATACTGGCTCAGTTAGTAGTACAACATGTTGTGATCACTCAAGATACAGTAAAATCCTATGTAGTAATATGTGTAGAAAATGAACAAGATATTGTTTCTACATGCACAACTGCTATGAACCATGAGATTCTGGAAACTACAGCCCTGACTACAAGAAGTGAAGAAGTTGAAAGATGAAGGATTGATGTTGAGACAGCATCCTCTCCAAAGATACTATTGAGACAGGACTTGTGGAGGATTTAGAAGGGAAACAAAAGGAGAATGAAGGAGTAATTCATAAAAAGGAATTACAGAAAGAAAATCTTAATACATCTGCTACAACAATTCAGGATACAGTAGAACTCTCCAGCTCTATTGCACCCAGATCTAAAGAAGCATTGTTGCACTTTAAGATGATGAAGATGAGTCATCAGATGAACCTGATGATGAAATAAATACAAGAAAGATTGTTATTCCTGAAAGAAGATAGTTGAAGAATTTTCAGCCCTTTCTCACGAAAAATCTATGTAGAGCATTGCAGCAGCAGTACAGACCTTGGGAAGAGCCTTTCAGGATAATGTATTCCATTCTGCCACAATGACAAGTCTCATGCTAATGAGTTGACTAAGCTATATGAAGTCACTGCTAAGGGGAACAAAATAAGCATCATACTTAACGCTAACACTACAAAGAAAACCGAAATAACTACAATAACTTAAGCTACTGTACAACAAACCACCAATGATACTCTGACAACACATTCACTTGTGCTTAACAATCTGCGAGAACATGTTGTTGATCAAGATCGCAGAGCTCAAAGTACAAATGAAAGACTAGCGAATCTGGAGCTAATAGTTGGAGAGATGAGAGATGCACTCTTCAAGATGTTCCCTCAGTTTGTAGTAGGAGACAAAGTTGCAGCCCTTTCCTCCACACAAACCCTTATTGATTATACAAAAAATGAGAAATGACATAATAAAGTAAAAGGAGACCTACGGCTTACAACTGTAATTGATGATGCTGCAATAGATAAAATAATGCAGTCGTTGGATAATGACGATGAGGAAGAGGAGGAGCTAGTCAACAAGAAGTGCAGGAGATCAAGATCCGATACTAGCGGTGTCACACCCCATTTTCACATAAAATTATAAGAGTTTTCCTTACGAGCGTGCAAGAAGAAATGGTAAAAGACATATACATAAACATAAGAAAGAGGTAGGAGACAATTATCAGAAGAATGAGGTAGGAGACGATCAGAATCATTACATATAAACCATCAGATACATCCGATTAATTAACATTCACAGCGAAAATAACCTTCAGGATCCATCATTCAAAACATAAATGAGATTATACTTTACAAACGTGAATTATAAAAAATCATTGTTTAATTATTGTGAAACAACAGACTTAAATACACAGGTCCGGGTAGAGCACCACCCCTCTCTCTCTAAGGTTCGTCATGCTCGTCATCTCCTGTAACGTGAATTACAGAATAGGCGGTGAGTGCGTGGAATACACTCATGGGGATAAAATCCACATCTTATAACAATCGACATATATATAAATCAAATATACGTAACATTCAGCACGTTGTCACAGCACGTAAAATGCATAGCACGTATCTTGTATCTCATCCTTTAGGTGTGGGGATTTCCCGTCTTACCCTATAAATCGGTCTTAAATACCGTTGGTGCATTTACAGGACCACCAAACCTTCCAGGTAGTAGAGGGGGTAAGAGACAGTTTTTTTAAGGACGATAAGTCCCTCCGAACATGCATTGTGGACCGAGGTCCTTTCATAGTAAATCATGAACACATAATCATAGCATATAATCACTGCATTTAGTATTCCTCAATCATATATTAAAATAGGGAAAACTGTAAACAAGTAAAGATTTAGAAATTACCCCCACCTTGTTCGGTGGTTCCCACGTGAGTAGCAAGTATCAAATATCAAGTATCACAAAGCTCAATCCAACAAGTAGCCTACACAAGTTACAGTATTTCTTAGATCCTTAATAAGTATAATTAAAGATATAAATGATTTCAGAGAAGATACGATCGTTAAAGACGAGATGGATCGAAAGATCTAAAGATTGAGGCTGAAGAAACGAGGGTGAAAGTTCAGTCCAATAGGCTAAGATGAAAGAGGGTAAGATTTGGTTCGCAACGGAAAAAGAATGAGCTCAATCGGAGTTGAAACGAGCTCGAACAGAGCGTTTTAAGATTGGGAGTATTTTGGTAATTTTGGTCAAAGGGTTGACTTTGATCGGGACCCACGACTCCCGGTCAACGACATCTTATCGGCGACGACTCAATGATAACGTACGATGGAAAAAATGGAATTCGTATCGAAAACACGGCATCGTGCTCACGCCCGTCACATGGCGTCGCGCGTGCCCAGCACCTGGCACCCGCTGCATTTCTCGGCAGCACTCGACAGGTGTGCGGGCCAGCTCCCGGCGCTTCTCGGCAGCCTCGGCGTTCTCGGCAGGAACGCGCGTGCCAGCACCCGGCATCTCTCGGTAGACTCGGTAGCCGCGTGCCCAGCACCCAGCGCCCTTGGCAGACTCGGCAGGCCGGCTCCCGTCGCGCACCTAGCACGCACGTGCTTACCCGGCATCGCGCCCAGCCGCCTGGAAACTTGCAGCAGCCTCTAGCTGCTGCGGCGCCGCCCCCACCTGGTCCGCCGGCGACCCAGCTCCGACCACCATCATCTCCGGCCATCCCTCCCCGGCTCCGGTGTGAATAGTGGTCTGCCCAAACCCTCAAACACATACACACTCACGCATATATATACACACACACCTTTTCTGCTCCAGTCGGCGACCACCCGCCGCCGGCCACCCACCACCAGGCCTTGCCGGTGTATCACCAGCGTTGGCCAACAGTATCCACTGCAGCGTTGCACAGCGCCGCCTCCATAGCATGCATACACAACACACACGATTCACACACACACACACCACGCATCACACACACACACATTGTTGCTGCTCCGGCGCCGCCACCCACGGCGGTGCTGCCCCTCCAGTAGCTCACCCACACCTCCAGGAGGTCCTCCGAGGGCTGCTCCGATGAGAAGAGGGAGAGTAACAGAAGAGAGAGAAAAGGTGACAAGGTTTAGGGTTTAGGGTTTGGAGGCAGTTTTTCATCGTTTTCCGGCGAACAAGACATTGGAATTGAAATTCGAGATCTATTCTAGACTCGTCTGGATGAGGCCTACGTTGTGTGCAAAAATCAGCCAAACAGTAAAGAGAGAGAAAGAGAAGGGAGGACAAAGAGACTTACGTGTGTTCGGAAAAACGGTGATTTTTGAATTGAAAACGCCCCTATTTATAGATTTTCCAAAAATCACTATTCATGTAAAAAATCTTGGGTTACTGTTCACCGTAAATATCTTTCATTTTTCTGAATCTTCATATTTTGCCCTTTTCTTCGTCATTTGAGTTACGGGTCTCCGATTGACTTCTAGTTCATTTCTATCTTCTCGTTTTTCCATTACGCATCTAATGGTATAATTATAATCTACGTTCCGTGACTAGAAAATATTTCCATCTAAAACATGCATTAAACACGTATTTGAAACGCATGTAATTAAATTAAACAGTCAAGATTAACGCACATAATAATTCAATTAAGGGTTTAATATTTAATTATTCAATTATACTTCGTTTTTGGTCCGGGACGCTACATCCCTTACCCCTTAAAAGAATTTCATCCTTGAAATTAAACGTGTACCTAAGAATGGTAAGTCGGGATACTTCTTCAGGATTTCATCTTCTAATTCCCAAGTCACTTCTTTCTTCCCATGACGTATCTATTGTACCTTCACTATAGCCATCTCCCGATTTCTTAGTTGACGGTTCTTTCTATCCAAGATGGCTACCGGGATTTCTTCATAAGTCAGTTCTTTCTCAAGTTTTATGCCTTCTTGTTCGATTATATGGTTCGGATCGAATATATACTTTCATGGCATAGATACGTGAAAAATGTTATGTACTCCAGCGAAGTCCAGCGGTAAAGCTAGACGGTACGCGACCTCCCCAACGCGGTTTAAGATCTCGAATGGTCCCACGTACCTCGGCCTCAGCTTCCCTCTCTTCCCAAAATGATGGACCCCTTTAGTGGGTGACATTTTTAGAAAAACCTTGTCTCCCACTTCGAATCTCAGCTCCCTCTATCTTTTTTCTACATACGCCTTTTGTCGATCTTGGGCCACTTATATTCTTTCCCGAATTTTCTTTATCACTTCGACTGTTTGATCCACCAATTTGGGTCCTAATATTTTCTTTTCACCCACTTCATCCCAGCAGATAGGTGAGCCACATTTCCTTCCGTAGAGGGCTTCATATGGCGCCATACCAATTATAGATTGGTAGCTGTTGTTGTAGACAAACTCTACCAAGCATAGGTGATCCTCCCAGCTCCCGGGAAAATCCAAAACGCATGCCCTCAACATATCTTCCAGGATTTGTATGGTCCTTTCTGACTGTCCATCTGTTTGTGGGTGAAAAGCTGTACTGAAGGCCAGCTTGGTCCCTAGCTCCTTTTGTAGACTTTGCCAGAATCTGGAGGTGAACCGAGGATCTCTACCCGACACGCTAGAAATTGGTACACCATGCAGTCGGATAATCTCCTCGAGATATATTCATGCCAACTTATCCAGTCCGAAAGTCATCTTGATTGGTAAGAAATGGGTAGATTTCGTTAATCTATCAACGATCACCCATACGGCGTGGTTCCCTCACTTGGTTCTCGACAGACCGACCACGAAGTTCATGGCAATGTGTTCCCACTTCCATTCTGGTATTTCCAAAGAAGCTAGCATTCCAGTTGGCCGTTGATGCTCTGCTTTCATTTATTGACAAATGAGACATTTCTTGACGAACAGCCCTATGCTTCTCTTTATGTTCCTCCACAAAAAATTTTCTCTTAAATTTCGATACATCTTTGTACCTCTAGGGTGTGCAGACATCGGTGTGCAATATGCCTCTTCAAGGATTTCTTCTCTTAATTTCTCATCTTTTGGCACACACATTCTTCCTCTGAAGATAAGAGTTCCATCTGTTGCCAAAGAGAAACCTTCGGTCCTTCCATTATCCATATGAGCTTTCATCTTCGTTAGGAAGTTGTACCTCTTCTGAGCTTCAACAATTCGGTCGCACAGTGTGGGTTTCATGAATAACGTTGTCATCCTAGCTTCGATGCTGTTTGGAGATGTGATTATCTCCAGATTCAGTTTTGATATCTCCTCGATCAGTTGGTGCTGATTGGTGATCATAGACGTCACTATCCCCTTTTCTTTTCTGCTAAGGGCATCAGCCACCACGTTTGCTTTTCCAAGATGGTAGTGGATTGTAATATCATAATCCTTCACCAACTCTAGCCATCTTCTTTGTCTCATATTGAGCTCCTTTTGTTCAAAGAAGTATTTCAGACTCTTATGGTCAGTGTAGATATCACACTTCACACCATAAAGATAGTGTTTTCATATCTTGAGAGCATGTACCACAGCTGCTAGCTCCAGATCATGCGTTGGGTAGTTTTGTTCGTGAATCTTCAATTGGCGTGATGCATACGCCACTACCTTCCCTTGTTGCCTCAAACACACCCTAAACCCTGTTTGGATGCGTTGCTGTAGATCACGAACTCCTTCGTTACATCTTGAACTACTAAGACTGGTGCTTCTGTCAGTCTCTTCTTTAGTTCCTAGAAACTACTCTCACATTCTCACTCCATTGAAACTTTATGTCCTTCCAGGTCAAGCGAGTCATAGGAGTAGCAATCTTCGAAAATCCTTCTATGAATCTTCGGTAGTATCCAACCAAGCCGATGAAACTCCAAACTTCTTTAACATTCATTGGAGTTTCCCACTTACTGACGGTTCCACCTTTTCAGTATCTACTTCGATCCCTTGTGAAGAGACAATATGGCCCAGGAAGCCCACTTTGTCCATCCAGAATTCGTACTTCTTGAATTTAGCATAAAGTTTCTCTTTTCGTAAAACCTCTAGTGCAATTTTGAGATGCTGTTCATGGTGTGTTCTATCACACGAATAGATGAGGATATCATCAATGAACACGATGACGAAAAGATCAAGATATGGATGGAAGATGCAATTCATCAAGTCCATAAAGACAACTAGAGCATTGCTCAGTCCAAATGGCATTACTACAAACTCGTAGTGGTCGTATCTCGTCCTGAATGCTGTCTTTGATATATTCACATCTTTGACTTTCATTTGATGATATCCAGACCTTAAGTCAATCTTCGAGAACACACTGGCACCTCTTAATTGATCAAAGAGATCTTCAATTTGAGGCAGTGGATACTTATTCTTTATTGTCCGCTTGTTCAGCTCTCGGTAATCAATACACATCCGAAAGCTTTCATCCTTCTTTTTCACAAAGAGCGCTGGAGCTCCCCAAGGTGACACGCTTGGTCTGATGAAACCTTTATCCAAAAGTTCTTGTAATTGGACCTTCAGTTCCTGTATTTCCTTCGGTGCCATCCGATAAGGAGTTTTCGACACCAGTGCTGATCTTGGAACAAGATCAATCTCGAAGGTCACCTGTCGATCCGGTGGAAGGCTAGGTAAATCTTCTGGAAATACATCCATGTATTCGTTTATCACCGGTATATTCTCGATAGAAACCGACCCTTGCTCGGGATTCACCATGTTGACCAACCAAGCTTCGCAATTTCTTTTGCTAAGCATCTGGGTTGCCTTCATGGCCGAGATAATTCTTGAATCAACTTTAACTCGTGTTCCATGGAATGTGAACTCTGGCTCTTCCGATGCTTGAAAGATGATTTCTCTCGCACGACACTTGATTACTGCGTGATTGGACTCTAGCCAGTCCATTCCTAGGATTATGTCAAAATCCTTCATCTCCAAAGCGTGAAGATCAACTAGAAGAATCTTATCTTAAAAAATGATCTTTAGGTGACGGTACAGGTGTTTTGTCCTTACCGTCTTCCCTGAAGGAATACTAACCTCTAGGGTTTGAGCGACTACCCTACCGTCCTCATGCTTCAACAAGTTACAGAAGTTGACAGATATAAAAGAATATGTCGCTCTAGTATAAAAAAGGATGAGACTAGGTATATCAATACTGATAACATACCTGTCATCGTTTGTGCTCCCTCAACAGCTTCTGGGCCGGTAAGAGCGAAAGCCCGCACTCTGCCTACCACTGGCCTCGAGTTTGGGGCTGTAGCTGGTGAATTCTTCATCCTCCAGTAATTTGCCGCTATATGTCCTGGTGCTCCACATGTGTAGCAGTTTTGTGTTCCTTATTGACATGGTCCCGAATGTATTTTTTCGCATCTAGCACACGGGTTCCCAGGTCTGGGAGTGGGAAGGAGTGGAGCGTTGCTTGCCCTTGGAAATTTGTTCTGGGAAAAACCCTAGCTCGGGCTAGTCCACTTCCTTTTTATATGAGCCGAAAAAGCTTTCTTGGGAGGAATAGATTCCAAACTTAAACGAGAGGCGATCTCCTAAGCTCTCTCGATAACACTTGCGTATGTCATCGCCCCCTGCCCAGCCAAAATAGATCCATTCTCTGGATGAAGGCCCTTTTCAAATCGTCGGGCCTTCTTGATGTTGGTATCCACCAAATGTGTGGTGTACCGGCTCAGATGATTAAACCACTTCTCGTACTCTCCCACCGTCGAGCTTTCCTAATAGAGATGTAGAAACTCTATTTTCTTTTTATCCCGATAGGATTGAGATATGAAGTGATGAAAAACCACTTTCTTAAAATCCTCCCACGTTATCCCCTCTCTTTGAGCGGGCAGTAGAGTCCTCTCATACGAGTCCCACCAATGACTCGCTTTATCGGTAAGTTGGAAGATCGCACAGGAGACCTTCTGTTCTTTGGTACACGTTAAGTGCCCAAATAATCGATCGAGTGACCTTAGCCAATCTTCCACGTCTGCTGGTTCTCCTTTCCCATCGAACGTCGATGGATTAAATCACCGAAACTGTTCGTATATAAGATTAGGATCGGATCTAGCTGGCTGTGGGATGGGTCGAGTTATCTCGAAGTGTTGTGCTAACCCCCTTAACACTGTCACTAAATCTCCCACATTCGCATTTTCCTTGCGCTCCGGCTGAGTAACCGGTTGTGGTTGTTCCCTTCGTGGTCTTCCTCTTGACATAGTTTTGTAATGATATATATATATAAGTCGTTAAGATTCCACAATAAGTTGTTAAGGAAAATAATGCAATACAAGTGAAGCGACATAAACATATATTCCATAAGATAAATGAGGAATTATATGTGCATAATGTACATAGAAACATAATAGGGGTAGCCCCTACACCATAACAAAAGGTGTATATACACTATTTATAAAATAAAGGCTACTAGATACATATAGAATATTGTATCGTATGTGGCATAATATATACATATCATAAAAAGTCCTCTCCTAACGTCTACACGAATACAGCGGGAGGCGGCAGAGGCCCCGGTAGTCCTGGTGCCCTGTCCCTAGGGTCGCCTACCTCCGGATCATCCTCCTCAGGATCATCCTCGGGAACGTCGTCCTCCGGCTCAGAACTACTGCTAGATGGATCGTAGGGTCCCGGCTCAGGGGCAGTCGGAAGGCCATGTCGGCCCCATAGATCCAGCATCTTTCTGGCCATGTTCCTGAAGTCAGTAAAGGGTACGTGATCTATCGACGAGAATACGAGCTTATCCTGGTACACTAAACGGGCCCTAACTTCTCACTCACGTGGCAAAGTATGGATCATGTGTAGACAGGCCTGGACGCCACTAATCCTACCTCTAGTACCCCCTATCTCCCTCCAGCAATACAGAAGCCTGGCAACGTGCTCACCAATCGACACATCACCCGTCACTCTACTCTCATAAAAATGGCGTTGGAGTCAATCCTCATGCGTCTCTAAAGTCGGTACCCGCATCCTAGCAGTGAAACTAATCCTATTCATCTATCATGTAGAAGTTATATAAGTTTTTATCATATGTCTATATCTGTAACACCCGCTTCAAACCATAACGGTTTATATCATGCTAACAAGGTATCACATAACAAATAAGCACTCTTTTTCGCAAGTCCTATGATCAAGGAGAGACACCTATAGAAAGAGGATGGTGTTTATCAATTTCTTTTCGAAAACATTTTCACGTTTTAAAAACATGTTTTTCTCATTTTCTTTTTCTAAAACAGGTTTGAGCATTACTCTGATACCCCCACCTTGTTCGGTGGTTCCCACGTGAGTAGCGAGTATCAAATATCAAGTATCACAAAGCTCAATCCAACAGGTAGCCTACACAAGTTATAGTGTTTCTTAGATCCTTAATAAGTATAATTAAAGATATAAATGATTTCGGAGAAGATAAGATCGTTAAAGACGAGACGGATCGAAAGATCTAAAGATTGAGGTTGAAGAAACTAGGGTGAAAGTTCTGTCCAATATACGGAGATGAAAAAGGGAAAAATTTGGGTCGTAATGGAAAAAGAATGAGCTCAATCGGAGTTGAAACGAGCTCGAATGGAGCGTTTTAAGATTGGGGGTATTTTGGTAATTTTGGTCAAAAAGTTGACTTTGACCGGGACCCACGACTCCCGGTCGACGACATCTCGTCGTCGGTGATGACTCGATGATAACGTATGATGGGAAAAATGAGATTCGTATCGAAAACACGGCATCGCGTGCGTGCCCGTCATACGGCGTCGCGCGCGCACAACACCCGACACCCGCTGCATTTCTTGGCAGCTCTCGGCAGGTGTGCGGCCAGCTCATGGTGCTTCTCGATAGCCTCAGCGTTCTCGATAGGAACACACGCGCCAACACCCGGCGTCCCTTGGCAGACTTGGCAGCCGCGTGTCCGGCACCTAGTGTAGCACCCCGGATCAAAACGAGCATAATTCATTAATTAAATATTTAAACTCGTAATTGAATAATTATGTGCATCTATTTTGACTGTTTAGATAATTTCATGCGTTTCAGATAAGTGTTTAATGCACGTTGTAGATCGATAATTTTATTAGACGTAGAATATAGGATTTTTATATACCAATAGATGCGTATCGAGAAAACGAGAAGTTAGAAACGAACTAGAGGTCAATCGGAGACCTGTAGCTCGAACGATGACGAAAAGGGCAAAACTCGAAGTTTGATCAGAAACCCGGAAGATATTTCTGGTGAATAGTAAACTTGGAAAAGTCAACTCATGAATAGTGACCAAGATATTTTGGATGAATAGTAACTTCTCAAAATCTATAAATAGGGTCTCCCCCATTTCATTTTTCACTATTTTTCCGAACAAGCCGAACGCGCCGAAAACGAGTAAGTCTCTTTCTCCTCCCTTCTCTCTCTCGTTTTTAGATATCTGGTCGGTGGCGCCACCATCGGCGCGGCGGCACCACCGCCGGAAAATTCAACATTGTCGGAATCGGACGATTTTCACACACGATGTTCGTCTCGACGAGACGATTCTAGGATAGGTCTCGGATTTCAAATCCGATTTCTCGTTCGCCAGAAAACGGTAAAAAATAGCCTCTTAAACCCTAACCCTAACTCTTTCCACCACCTTCCCTCTCTCTTCGTTTTTCTCTCTCTTCTCGCCGGAGATGATGACCGGAGATCGCTGGAGGTAAGGGTGTCAAGCTGGAGGGCTGGCGCCGCCGTGGGTGGCGGCGCCGGAGATGGACAGTGTATGCATGTATGTAAACATGCATGTGTGTGTAGGTGTAGGTGTGTTAGTGTATGTGTTGTGTGGCTCGCTGTGGGGGTGGTGCCGGGTGGCGCCGTCGTGTGTGACCGGTAGGCCGGCGACGGGAGGTCGCCGGCAAGGGCTCGGGGGTGGTGGCCACCGGCCAAGGATGAGTGTGTGTGTGTTTACGGTGTACGTGTGTGTGTGTGATTGAAACTGCCGGAGTAGGGGGGCTGGAGAGGTGGTTGCCGGCGACTAGGGTCGTCGGCCGGTGTTCAGAGAGTGAGCCGGTGGTGGTAGCCGGCGGCGGGTGGCCGTGTTTTCGATCCGAATCCCATTTTCTCCACCGTTCGTCTTTTTCGTGTTTTCACCGACAAGACGTCGTTGATCGGGGTCCGTGGGCCCGGTCAAAGTCAACCCTTTGACCAAAATTACCATTTTACCCCTAAACTTAAAATGCTCCGTTCGAGCTCGTTTTAACTCCGATCGAGCTCATTCTTTTTTTGTCGTGACCCAAATTTCATTTCCTATCATCTCAGCCCTTTAGACTTGACTTTCAGCCTTGTTCTCCAAAATCCCAATCTTTAGATCGCTCGATCCGTCGTGTATTTAACGACAGATTTCCAATGGAACCTTTTACAGCTTTATTTTATGTATGTAGGCTACCTGTTGGATAGACGTTGAGTTATCTGACTGTTGACACTCGCTACTCGAGCTCTTAGTTATCAGATCATCGGACCTCGCTACTCACGTGGTAACCACCGAACGAGGTGGGGGTAATTTCTAACTCTTAATGTGTTTACAGTTTTCCCTATTATGAAGCATGAATGAGGAATACTAAATGTTGTGAATATACGTGTTGTGCCATACAATATACTGTAAAAGAACTTCGGTTCACATTGCATGTTCGGAGAGTCCTACGGGACTGTAAAAAATCGTCTCCCTCCCTTCTACTACTCTATTGAGGTTTGGTGGTCCTCATGAAACGCACCAGCGGTATTGAGACCGTTTTATAGGATAAGACGAGCTGCTCCCGCACCTATCCTTCTTACCATTTCTAATATCTGCTGTGCATTTTACTTGCTATGACCTTGTGCCGATTGTTATATATTGTTGATCTATATATGCCTGTTGAATGTTATAAGATGCAGACTTTATCCCCACCAGTGTATTCAACGCACTCACCCCCTTAATCTGTACTCACACTACAGGAGCTGTTGAGCATGATGAACCCTAGATGGAGAGAGAGGTTGTGCTGCTTTTGAATCTGTTTATTTAGTATATGTCGCACTAACATTTCCAAACAATATATTTTAAGTTTATTCACGTTTTGTAAATATTTTTGAGTATACTGTGAACGTGAGATCCTGATGGTTTATTTCCGCTGCGTATGACGTTTATATCGGTAGTGAGACCGATTGTCTTCGGCAAAGGCCGATTATTGTGTATATTTTATCGATAGTGAGACCGAACGTTATCGGCCGAGGCCGTTGTTGATATGTGAAAGATTCACATTGTCCATCTTCTCTTTCTTCTGTCGTCTCTAATCCCCTTCTTCTGTCATCTCTTACTATTTATTCTTCACGCCCAACGGTAAAACTCTGATAATATATGAAAAGATTTTGGGGCGTGACACCTAGTGCCCTCGATAAACTCGACAGGCCAGCTCCTATCGTGCGCCCAGCGCGCGCGCTTACCCAGCGTCGTGCCTAGCCGTCTGGAAACTTGCAGCAGCCTCCAGCTGCGGCGCCGCCGCCCGGTGCCGCCCCCACCTGGTCCGCCGGCGACCCAGCTCCGACCACCACCATCTCCGGCCACCCCTCCCCGGCTCCGGCGTGAATAGTGGTCTACCCAAACCCTCAAACACACACAAACACTCATACATATATATACACACACATCTTCTCTACTTCGGCCGGTGACCACCCGCCGCCGACCACCCACCACCAGGCCTCACCCGCGCATCACCAGCGCCGGCCAACAGTACCCACAACGGTGCTGCATAGCGCCCTGTAACACTCTCAAGCTTTACTAATTCGAAATACTTTTAAGAAACACATGTATGAGAATGTTAGATTCTTGAGTTAACTTGGAAACGCAGCCAGCCATTAAAGAAGGTCCCCAATATTTAATTTTTGCAAGAGAACTTCATAATACTTGAAAGGAACTTTGTCGATTGAAATATATCATCGTTTATACATGGAATCCAAAATATCTATGTACAACAAAAGACCCTCAACGGTTTAATTGTCCAAAAGATAAGTAACTGAACATAAGCTTCAAAAGTTCATCTCGAGCATGGCATATGAACAAACTGACTGGCCATTTAGGAAACCAATTATCACTGTACATCATTACCTGCATTACAAAAACTTATTAATGAACAATAAGCTTAGTACGTTGAAACTTATGCACACAACCACGTATAATGAATCATATCATGCAATATGCTTTTTCATACTCATTTATTCTGAAAACATTCTTTGTAGGGTACCCGGAAGGCTGGTACTCAATCAATATCAGTAGGCCGTATAAGCGTTTCATTAAGATTGGTCAATCATCATATCATGATATCTACTCTCTGTTAGTTAAGCACTATCATTAGTACTCAACCAACATCAGCAGACCGTACACATTGTGTCTACTCTCCGATAGCTCAACTATCATCTGTAAACCGTATAGTCATGTTGCCCACTCTCAATCAATCAAGTACCATACTTCCTCTTTCAAAACATCTTTTATATGCATCATGTATCACATTAATCTCACATACCATTCAATCGTAGACATAGCACCATTATTCACATCTCATTCAAATTACATGAATATCAATTAGTTCTTGCAATACAGCAAATAAAAGCTTCAACTCACCTCGAATCCAAAGCAAGTACAATAGTGGAAGTGTTTGGCCCTTGGGGAAGATACGATGTGCTTATAAACCTAAAAGGATCAAGCATGCATATACATACCTTTAAATGCTCATTCAATGAAGAGACACTATCATTCAATTAAACACATGAAAACCTATAATTCATCTTAATATCATTCCTTAATTCAATAAATTAAGAACACTAATAGAGTAGCCCCTAACTTTGCAATAATAAGAACTGAAATGAACCGAACTAATTATGTTCTTGCATAACTTAACCTAAATAACCACTTGGGTTACCTATCCTCTAACTCTTCAAGCATACTTCCAATCATTATAACAATACTAAGCATCAATAGAATCAGCCACAACTTATCAGATTCACAAGTTTAATTAAACTACTTCAACTAACTTAGTTATCTTCAATTCATCTTCATAATACTACATATAAAATCAGATCATGTAATCATCATATGAACATAATTTTAAGCATAAAACACAGAGATAGGATCAGACCTAGCAATTAAGCTTAAGGATGCAACGTTTTCACCAAAAGAGTCACCAACTAGCTTCAATTCATCTCATATGCAACCTTTATGATATATTTCAGTTTTTGTATGGTATTTGGGGTTCTAAGGTTGAAGAAAGGAAGAGGAGAAGAGGTTGGTCGTTTTTGAGTCTCATGTGAACAAAAGAAAGCATAAAATGAGCATAAAATGACATTTCCTACCATATTTGACCATGCTAAAGGCAACCACTTACTTTGTCCTAATTGGCTGAACTAGTATAGGTGTCAAATGTGTCATATGCCACGTTTTTGGCCTTAGGAAAAGGTTAGTGTTGGAGGAAAGATCAAAATAATCTAGTGCAACACATTTAAAGTGTTTTTGGTGCACCCTAGTCAACTAACCAATCAAATTGCAGCATTTTACTTACTTTAGAATTATAAATAAATGAAATGAAATTCATAAATTAGAAGTGTAATCAAGTTAATCTAGGAATATCGTTTTTGAGATGTTATGCATTTAGCGTATTTATAACCTTTTCAGCACATCTATCTTCTCTTCCCAAGCCAAACTTTTCCACTGTAAAAGAAGAAGCACTAAACAGAATATATTAGGCTATAGAATTGGAACGCCATAAAATAGGCATATACTTGAGTAATTATCATGCATAGATAAAGTAATCATGACTAATTAGATCATAAAATAGGCATATACTTGAGAATTGAACGCATTTCGTAATAAGATGCTTAGAAATATAGATTGAATGCTCATGAATGCATTTTAATGTAAGATGCATGTGATTAGAGAATTGGGCGTTACAATCCTTCCCATTTATAAAATTTCATCCTCGAAATTGGGCTTACTGAAAAGTTCTGGATGCTTGTTTTGCATTTCTTGCTCTTTCTCCCACTTTGCTTCTTCCATCGTGTGATTTCTCCACAAAACTTTAACAAGTGAGATCTTTTTATTTCTCAACTCTTTTTCCTTTCGATCGAGAATTTGTACTGGTTTTTCTTCATAAGTGAGGTCAGAGGTTAACTGCAACTCCTTATAGCTCAAAACATGAGATGGATTCGAAATATATTTTCTCAACATAGGTACGTGGAATACATCATGGGCAGCAGATAATGATGGAGGTAAGACGACTCTGTAAGCTCTATCACCCACTCTTTCAAGAATTTCAAACAGACCAATGTACCTTGGGCTTAGTTTTCCCTTTTTACCAAACCT
This sequence comes from Scutellaria minor, assembly GCA_954870855.1. NCBI lineage: Eukaryota > Viridiplantae > Streptophyta > Magnoliopsida > Lamiales > Lamiaceae > Scutellaria > Scutellaria minor. The sequence goes on along the minus strand of OX940729.1, from coordinate 15,588,773 downwards.
CATAATCTCTTTCAATGGTGCCACTTTCAAGAATACAAGATCATCAATGGTAAACTCTAAATCCTTTCTTCGTTTATCTGCATAACTTTTCTATCTACTCTGTGCAGTTTTCATCATTTGTCGTATCTTCTCTACTAATTTTGCAGTTTGTTGCACCATCTCTGGACCAAGCAAACTTCGTTCCCCTACCTCATCCCAGTGTACTGGAGATCTACACTTCATTCCATATAGTGCTTCATAAGGTGCCATGCCAATTGTAGCTTGGTAACTGTTGTTGTAAGTGAACTCTACCAATGGAAGTTTTGAATCCCAACTCCCCTCAAAGTCTAGAATGCAAGCTCTCAGCATATCCTCCAATATTTGAATTACTTTTTTCGACTGCCCATCAGTTTGTGGATGAAACGCTGTACTGATTGTAAGCTTAGTACCTATTGTACTATGCAAATTCTTCCAAAATGTAGATGTGAATTTGGGATCCCTATCCGAAACTATAGAAACAGGTATCCCATGTAATCTGACTATCTCCCTGATATAGATTTCAGCATATTGATTCATGTTGTATGTAGACTTTACCGCAAGAAAATGAGCTGATTTTGTTAGTCTGTCAACAACCACCCAGATTGAGTTATGCCTTTTTTGAGTTCTTGGTAATCCAAGCACAAAGTCCATTGTGATATGCTCCCATTTCCATTCAGGTATGAGTAATGGTTGCAATAAACCTGCTGGCCTTTGATGCTCAATTTTAACCTGTTGACAAGTTAGGCATTCTACTACAAATTTGGCGACATCCTTCTTCATGTTAGGCCACCGGTAGTGTAGTTGTAAATCTTTATACATCTTAGTACTACCTGGATGTACTGAGTAGGGAGTGGCATGAGCTTCTTTCAAAATGTCCTCTTTTATGGACTTATCAAATGGAACACATAGACGCCATTTATAATGAATGACTCCATCATCATTAACAGAAAATTCTAACCTTGTGCCTGTATCAACTTCTCTTTTCAATTTGCATAGATAGTCATCTATCTTCTGACCCTCCTTGATTCTATCTTGAAGAATCGGTTTCAATGTTAAGGCCAATAGTGAGCAAACCTTACTTTTCGGCATGATTTCAAGCTCTAATTTCTACAAATAAAGTAGTATAGGCTTCTGTATAGCAAAAAAAGAGGATGAAGATTTTCGACTCAAGGCATCTGCAACAACGTTAGCTTTTCCTGGATGATAGTTGATCACGCAATCATAATCCTTCACAAGTTCTAGCCACTTTCGTTGCCTCATGTTTAGTTTTTTCTGTGTAAAGAAGTACTTCAAACTCTTATGATCTGTATATATCTCACATTTCTCACCATATAAGTAGTGTCTCCAAATCTTCAAGGCAAAAACAATAGCAGCAAGTTCCAAGTCATGAGTTGGGTAGTTCTTCTTATATTCTTTCAATTGCCTTGAAGCATATGCAATCACCCTTCCATTCTGCATTAAAACACAACCCAGACCATTCTTCGAAGCATCACTGTATACTATAAATCCTCCAATAATAGATAGAATTGCAAGAATAGGAGCTGTGGTCAGCTTATGTTTCAGCTCTTGAAAACTGTTTTCACAAGCATTGGTCCACTGGAATTTCACATTCTTCCTTGTTAATGTTGTCAAGGGCGTAGCTATCTTTGAAAATCCTTGCACAAATCTTCTATAATAGCCTACTAGCCCCAAGAAACTCCTAACTTCCGATACACTAGTTGGCGTTAGCCACTTAGTGATGGTCTCTATCTTTGCTGGATCAACAGTAATCCCATCCTTAGAAATCACATGTCCTAGGAACACCACTTTTTCAATCCAAAATTCACACTTCTTAAATTTAGCAAATAACTGTTTCTCCTTCAATATTTATAACACCACTCTCAAGTGTTCTCTATGTTCTTCTTTATCACGGGAGTAGATTAGAATGTCATCAATGAAGACAATCACAAATTTATCAAGATATTCTTGGAATACACGATTCATTAGATCCATAAAAGTTACCGGAGCATTCATCAAACCAAATGGCATCACAAGAAATTCATAATGTCCGTACCTGGTCCTTATTGCGGTCTTGGAAATGTCATCTTCCCTTATCTTCAATTGATGGTAACCAGATCGCAAAACAATCTTGGAAAATATTGAGGCTCCTTGAAGTTGATCAAACAAATCATCTATTCTTGGAAGTGGATATTTGTTCTTGATTGTAACTTTGTCCAACTCTCTATAATCAATATATAATCATAGAGTACCTTCCTTCTTTTTCACAAATAACACCGGTGTACCCTATGGAGAATAACTTGGGCGAATGAAACCTTTGTTTAGCAAATCTTGTAGCTGAATCTTTAACTCTTTTAACTCTAATGGTGCCATTCGACATGGCTGTTTCGATATAGGTGTAGTTCCCGGTACAACATCAATAACAAACTCAATCTCACGATTTGATGGTAATCTAGGCAAATCATTTGGGAATACTTCAAGATAATCACGAACTATCTTTAAATCTTCTAGCTTCAATTGCGATTCTACTGATACATCCATAGTACTCACCAAGTATCCAGTACAACCTTTGTTTAACATCTTTTGAGCTTTCAAAGCAGTGATAATGGGTATGCAATATGTAGAAGACTTACCAATAAACACAAACTGTTCTTCTTCAGATGGTTGGAAAATAACCATTTTCTTATTGCAATCAATAGTAGCATGATACCTTCTAAGCCAATCCATACCCAGAATAACATCGAAGTGTGGTATAGGTAGAACAATAAGGTCTGCATGAAGTATATTAACACCAATTTGGATAGTACTACCTCTTAATAGTTTGTTGGTCTCTAATTCTTTCCCAGATGGAATCAACACATTGTACCTTTCTTTTAAAGGTTCCGGTGAAATGCCTAATTTTCTTACAAATGCATTTGATGCAAATGAATGTGTAGATCCTGAATCTATCAATGCAACTGTGGGAATTCCACAAACAAAAATAGTACCTGAAATTATAGAGAGGTCTACATCTGCTTGTTGTTGATTCATTGCGAACATCCTGCCTTGAAATCTTCTCTGTGGTTTAGTACAATGTTTTGCAATGTGTCCAGTCTCATGACAATTGAAGTAACGACCCATACCTTTAAAGCACTAACCAAAATGGTTCTTCCCACAATTTGCACATTTAGGTATCTCAGCAGCATTAGATGTCTGCTCAACTTTTTGACGTTTTTCATTTCCTTGCCCTGACTTTTGCTCTGCATTCCTCCACTGATTTGTATTTCTTTAAGTGAATACTTGCCTTCTTTGTTGTCTAGATTTGTTAATCTCTTTCTCATCAAGGTCTGCCATCAAAGCCTTATCCACTATTTCTCTGAACTCAGTAGCTGAAGACATTCGAACATATCTTCTTATTTCTGGATTAAGGCCTCTAAGAAAGTGGTCAATCTTCTCATTATTATCTCTAGCAATGTATGGCACATATTTGCAGCTAGCTTCAAACTTGCGAACATATTCACACACAGACATACCTCCTTGTCTCAACTCCAAAAACTCTTTTACCTTAAGTGATCGTGCATCTCTGGTGAAATATTTGTCAAAGAAAATGGTTTTGAATCTTTCCCATGTCAACCCTTCCATATTGATAGTAAGTTTAGCTCCTTCCCACCAAGTTCTAGCATCCTTCTTTAATAGAAAGATTACACAAATCACTTTCTCTCCATCATCAATATGCATGTAGTCAAATATAATTTCCAATGATTTCACCCATTCTCCTGCCACTAAAGGATCAAGTCCACCATCAAAATCAGAGGGGTTCATCTTTCGGAATCTTTCATAAATAGTTGGTACAATATCTGGTCTATTTGGTGGTGGAGGTTGATGGTTTAGTTCCTGTGCTTTTTGTTGCATATCCAACAGTTGTTGTATCTGTTCACCATGTGTTCTAGTTTGTTGCTGAATCAAATCAGTCAAGTTATCAACAAGATGACTAGACTCATTATCTGTTCTTCCCTTTCTTTTCGATGTCATGTTTCCTATGCAATGCCCAATCTCTTATGATACATATGTAAAGCAATGAATGTTTAATGATGCAGACATAAAGCATGATCAACATACATGATATATGCAATACAATACTCATCATGAATAAACAAATAAATAGAAACCGAGTCTCCCAGGCCACCGAGTACGTTCATATGCCATTCTTTTATCTTTATGGACAATTAAACTATTGCTCTGATACCAAACTGTAACACTCCCAAGCTTTACAAATTCGAAATACTTTTAAGAAACACATGTATGAGAATGTTAGATTTTTGACTTAACTTGGAAACACAGCCAACCATTAAAGAAGGTCCCCAATATTTAATTTTTGCAAGAGAACTTCATAATACTTGAAAGGAACTTTGTCGATTGAAATATATCATCGTTTATACATGGAATCCAAAATATCTATCTACAACAAAAGACCCTCAATGGTTTAATTGTCCAAAAGATAAGTAACTGAACATAAGCTTCAAAAGTTCATCTCGAGCATGGCATATGAACAAACTGACTGGCCATTTAGGAAACCAATTATCACTGCACATCATTACCTACATTACAAAAACTTATTAATGAGCAATAAGCTCAGTAAGTTGAAACTTATGCACACAACCACGTATAATGAATCATATCATGCAATATGCTTTTTCATACTCATTTATTCTGAAAACATTCTTTGTAGGGTACCCGGAAGGCTGGTACTCAATCAATATTAGTAGGTCGTACAAGTGTTTCATTAAGATTGGCCAATCATCATATCATGATATCTACTCTCTGTTAGTTAAGCACTATCATTAGTACTCAACCAACATCAGCAGACCGTACACATTGTGTCTACTCTCCGATAGCTCAACTATCATCTGTAAACTGTATAGTCATGTTGCCCACTCTCAATCAATCAAGTACCATACTTCCTCTTTCAAAACATCTTTTATATGCATCATGTATCACGTTAATCTCACATACCATTCAATCGTAGACATAGCACCATTATTCACATCTCATTCAAATTACATGAATATCAATTAGTTCTTGCAATGCAGCAAATAAAAGCTTCAACTTACCTTGAATCCAAAGCAAGTACAATAGTGGAAGTGTTTGGCCCTTGGGGAAGATACAATGTGCTTATAAACCTAAAAGGATCAAGCATGCATATACATACCTTTAAATGCTCATTCAATGAAGAGACACTATCATTCAATTAAACACATGAAAACCTATAATTCATCTTAATATCATTCCTTAATTCAATAAATTAAGAACACTAATAGAGCAGCCCCTAACTTTGCAATAATAAGAACTCAAATGAACCGAACTAATTATGGTCTTGCATAACTTAACCTAAATAACCACTTGGGTTACCTATCATCTAACTCTTCAAGCATACTTCCAATCATTATAACAATACTAAGCATCAATAGAATCAGCCACAACTTATCAGAATCACAAGTTTAATTAAACTACTTCAACTAACTTAGTTATCTTCAATTCATCTTCATAATACTACATATAAAATCAGATCATGTAATCATCATATGAACATAATTTTAAGCATAAAACACAGAGATAGGATCAGACCTAGCAATTAAGCTTAAGGATGCAACGTTTTCACCAAAAGAGTCACCAACTAGCTTCAATTCATCTCATATGCAACCTTTATGATATATTTCAGTTTTTGTATGGTATTTGGGGTTCTAAGGTTGAAGAAAGGAAGAGGAGAAGAGGCTGGTCGTTTTTGAGTCTCATGTGAACAAAAGAAAGCATAAAATGACATTTCCTACCATATTGACCATGCTAAAGGCAACCACTTACTTTGTCCTAATTGGCTGAACTAGTATAGGTGTCAAATGTGTCATATGCCACGTTTTTGGCCTTAGGAAAAGGTTAGTGTTGGAGGAAAGATCAAAATAATCTAGTGCAACACATTTAAAGTGCTTTTGGTGCACCCTAGCCAACTAACCAATCAAATTGCAGCATTTTACTTACTTTAGAATTATAAATAAATGAAATGAAATTCATAAATTAGAAGTGTAATCAAGTTAATCTAGGAATGTCGTTTTTGAGATATTTTGCATTTAGCATATTTATAACCATTTTCAGCACATCTATCTTCTCTTCCCAAGCCAAACCTTTCCACTGTAAAAGAAGAAGCACTAAACAGAGTATATTAGGCTATAAAGTTGGAACGCCATAATAATATCATGCTACATGAAGTTGTCATTTGAGAAATCTTAGTGGATAATGTTTATAAACTGTTACATTAAAAAGATTAATTATTATGCTAAAATTACGTTATCTTCCAAGGTCTGAAGACTTGGCATAACTTCCAAGGTTTGAAGACCTAGCATCCAAGGTTCGTCAACCTAGTACTTTACCTGAAAGTATCATTTCATGAAATCAAACTCAACATATGAGTATTCTAATCAATATAATTGTAAATATATGTTACCTTTTTTTGACGTTTGTTCGGAAGCGGGGATAGCTCCTGATGTATCCGGTCGCTTGTACTGCACTCGACACATTCATAAATTTGTAGTCTCTAAGTTGAATCTCAATAATATCATACATGTGCATACACATTCATCTTCATTTATTACTTAACTAATGTATCATTATTGATGTCTCAATTATACATAATATTATCATATATGTCACATACATATATAATAAGAACATAACAAAATAAGTTTATGAGATCTTAAAGCATTCTTTAAATCATAATTCATAAACTAAACCAAAAATTACCAAATTTTAACCATAGACTGACAACTTCATGTAGTATAACATGCTAAAACTTGCTTCGAAAAACTCCTAGTGTATGATTTTATAAAAATTGACAAAGTGGACTGTAATTACAAAAGTTTTTCATAATTTCATTAAATCCACTATTTTCTTAATTAAAAAGTAAATTCGACTTTTATAACTTTATTAACCTCAATAAAATAATCATAATTCAGTTTACCATACATGCAATGAGCTTAAATAAGATAATCTAACATGCAAAACCTAATTGAACATGCAATTACACAATCAACTCCCAAAAGTGACATTTTAAAGATCAATCACATTAAAAAAAATATTCAAGAAATTCCATCAAATTTGTAGGGAATCACCCTTGGATCAACACTTCTTTCAACATGCATTTGCATAATCAAGTCCCTAAAGTGACATTTTTTAACAATCAACCACATAAACAAGGTATCCAACAACATTCATCACACTTGTAGGGGATTTCCCTTGGATCATACATGCAATTCAACATTTAGAATCTCATCATGCTCCTAGGGAAAGATTGTTTAGATTTAGCCAAATTACCTTTAAAGTTGCACAAAAACTATGAGTTCATAATTGTTTCTTGAATGAAGACTATGATCGCTTATGATTTACTTCTCTTCTTGCCTTGGAAGAGTTCTTCTTCTATACTAAATCTTGAATTTTGCAGATTGTTTAAGGTAGAGATGAACACTTTTAGAATGAAAAATTCAGTACAAAGAATGAGGAGTGACTATGTTAGAGAGAGAGCTTAACTGGAAGAGAGATATATATATCATTGTCTTTACCAATGTGATGAGTAAAAATATCTCAAAGTGGGGATTCACCTTATATATATTGTATAATCTTATTATAATACATAATAAATACATGTAGATCATTACTTGTTGTATGCATCAATTAAATGTGCAATAATTAGTAGCATTGAGAGTTGTAGTTGACTTGATGGGCATGTGAGGTTGAGTGTTGCTCATCCAATGTGACAAAGGAGTTTGTCATCATGATCATATTATATTAGACATTGATGTAATTGTGACCCATAATATCAAATTTATATAGAATTAATCAAATAGGTCTAAGATAAATAGAACATCATATCATACATAAAAAAATGTCATGTAAATTATAATGCATGTCTTGAAATTGTACATTCATTTTTCAATTAGAGATTCGGTAATATTTGACCACCTAATTATCCATAAAGGTATATTCAAATTAATACATCATATAAATCACATAATTGCGCATGTAGATATATTCAAATTAACACATCATATAAATCACATAATTGCACATGTAGATATATTCAAATTAACACATCATATAAGTCACATAATTTATTGCACATGATATTATAAAATAAAAATCTACTTAACTTTAATTGACCACATTATCCACATTTCATATACTTACTAATTTTACTTTACATGTAACTGATCTATTTTTGGTTGTTTCTTTACTCATACATGTCGAATGCATCACGATCAAACTCGGTCTCCTCGGGTAGCTATCCTGCAAGACTTTTAAACTTAAAGAAACATTAGCTCATTTCTTCTTGATAAATCATAAAGCTTGTCATAGAGATTATTACCAATAAATTATTTAAAATAAATTTTGAATTTATATATAAAAATATGCAATGCAAGTTTTTTCTGCAAATCAGGGTGTTTCTTTAAGTTATATATAAAAATATGCAATTTATATATAATAATATACAATTCCCCCTCATTTTAAAATTTCATTCTCGAAATTGGGGTTTACTAAGTATAAAGCTCGGGGTAAGATCTTAGAATCTAATCTTCGCATTCTCACGTCGTTTTCCTTTTTCCGTGGCCACCTTACTATACTAACACTAGCAATATTTCCTTATTCCTCAAAGTTTTGGTCTTTCTCCTAAAAATGGTTATAGGCCACTCTTTGTAGGTGGTTATAGGCCACTCTTTGTAGGTGAGGTCCTTATTGATTTTAAGTTCTCCAAGCCTAATGAGGTGACTAAGGTTTGGTATGTATTTTTGAATCATTGACACGTGGAAGACGTTATGAATTGTAGATGATTCTAGGCTTAAAGTAAGTTGGTATGCTACATCTCCAATTTGTTCCTAAATTTCAAACAATCTTATGTATCTTAGTCTTAACTTCCCTCTATTCCTAAAATGAACTATTTCTTTTATAGGCTCTACCTTCAGTATTACTTTATCCTCTATCTGGAATTGTAAATCCTTGTTCTTCAAGTCAGTGTAGGATTTCTGCCAATTCTAAAAAGTCTTGATTCTTTCTCTGATCTTACTGATTGCTTCCATAGATCTTTTCGTAAATTCTAGATCAAACACCTTCTTCATTCCGAGTTCATCCTAATGAATTGGTGTTCGATATTTTTTTCTATATAGTGCTTCATACGACATTATTCCAATGGTAGACCAATAACTGTTGTTGTATGTGAATTCGACTAAAGAAATATAACTAATCTTCCTCAAAATAAACACACGCATCCTAAATAAATCCTCCAAAGTTCTATTTATTTTTTTTTGATCGGTTATCCATTTATGGGTGAAAGACGGTGCTGGAGTTCAGTTTTGTGCCCATCGCTTGCTGTTATTCTTCTAAAATTTTGAGGTAAAATGTGAGTCACGATTGGACAGAATCGAAACTGGTACCCCTGTAATCGTACTATCTCATCAATGTAAAATCTTGCTAATCGATCCATGGGATATCTCATCTTGATCTGAATGAAACGAGCCATCTTGTCAGCCTATCGATGATTACCCTTATAACTTCATGTCTTTAGGAGTTTTCCGTAGATATGTAACAAAATTCATTGTTATGTGCTCCCACTTCCATTCTGACACTTCCAACGGATTCATCAATCCAATAGATCGTTGATGATCAAATTTGATTCTTTGGCAGGTGGGACATTTGCTAACAAATTATTCTATTGACCTCTTCATTCCTCTCCACCAGAAGTTTTGTTTGAGGTTTATATACATCTTCGTCTTTCTGTGATGCACGGTGTAAGATGTGTTATGAGATTCTCTCATAATTTCACTCTATGTCACATCATTCTTCGGTATGTAGATTCTACCTCTAAACTTCAAAGCTTTCCATCTCAGGCTATTGGAAAAAAAATCTCTAGTTTTTCCTTCTTAAGCTTATTTCGTGTTAACCTGAAAAGGTTATCATTCTTCTAAGCCTCTCTCAAGCGTTCTCTCAATGTTGGTCAGACTATTAAAGTGGCCAACATTGTTGTTGTTTGTGTTGGGTTTACGAATGTTATGTTCATCATGCCAAAATCTTCAATTAACTGTTTTTGTTGAGTAGGCAATAATGCCACATTACTTTTTTCTTTCCTACTTAGTGTGTCTGCCATAATGCTCGCCTTACCTAGTAGTAATGAATAGAATAATCATAGTCTTTTACCAGTTCTAATCATCTTCTTTGGTGCATGTTGAGTTCTTTCTGTGTGAAGAAATATTTTAGGTTCTTCTGATCTGTGTATATTTCACATATTCCTCCATATAGGTAATGTCTCCATATTTTCAACGTGTGAACTACTACAAACAATTTTAAGTCATATATCGTGTAGTTTTGTACTTGCACTTTCAATTATCATGTATGTAAGCTACAATCTTTCCATATGAATTTTCTCATTCTTCTTCATAAGCTATGAATTCTTATTTTTCTTCTTAAGCTACAATCTTTCCATATGAATTTAGATGAAACTCTTATAGTATCATGCCAAACCAAGAAAGTTATGAACTTTATTTGTATTAGTTTGAGTTTTCCAATTCAGAAATGCATCAACTTTTGTAGGGTATATCTATATCCCTTGTGATGTGATCACATGTCCTAGAAAGATTACTTTGTTTAGCAAAAACTCATACTTGTTAAACTTGGCATACAACTTCTCCTGTCGTAATACTTTTAGTACGTCTCTAAGGTGTTCTTTATGTTACTTTCGTATCTTTTGAGTAGACCAAGATATCATTGATGAATAATTGGCAAATTGTCTAGATACTCATGAAATACGTGATTAATCATATCCATAAACACTGGTAACCCCAAAAGGCATTATGGTAATCTCATGGTGACCATAAAGGTTCTAAATGTGATCTTCGGAATGTTACTTTCCTTGACTTCTATGAAGGTCTAAGGACGATCATGGAAAACATACTTGCATTCTTCAACTAATCAAACAAGCCTTCAGTTCTGGGTAGCAAATACTTATTCTTGATTGATAACCTACTAAACTCTCAATAATCAATGCATATTCTCATTGATCCGTTATTATTTTACAAACATCATAGGTGCTCGTTGTGAGACGCTAAATCAGTGAATTTTTTATCCAACAGTTCTTGTACTTGAACCTATTTGTCACACCCTGTTTTCTTTTATAAAATTATCAGAGTTTTACTTGCGGGCGTGCAAGAAGAAATGGTAAGAGACATCTTTCATAATCAGAAGAAGGAGGTAGGAGACGTCAGAATCATATCAACAATCAGATACAACTGATTAATATATCATAACGGAAATAAACCATCAGGATTCATCATCCAAAACATGTACGAGATTATTTGTTACAAAATGTGAATTATAAAAATCATTATTTGAAACTATTGTGAGATATCATCTTAAATATACAGGTCCGGATATAACACCACCTCTCTCTCTAAGGGTCATCATGCTCGTCATCTCCTGTAACATGAATTACAGAATATGGGCTTAGTGCGTGAAATACACTCGTGGGGATAAAATCTGCATCTTATAACATTCAATAGATATAAAATATCGGAAATGTAACATTCAGTCACGTTGTCACAACACGTAAAATGCAAGGTACATATCTCGTAACTCATCCATTAGGTGTGGAAATTTCCTATCTTACCCTACAAAACGGTCTCAAATACCGCTAGCGCATCTACAGGATCGCCAGACCTTTCAGGTAGTAGAAGAGGTAGGAGAATTTTTTTTACGGTCCATAAGACCTTCCGAACATGCAATGTGAATCGAAGTCTTTTCACAGTATATCATGAACACATATACATGGCATATAATCACTGCATTTAGTATTCCTCAATCATGCTTCATAATAGGAAAAACTGTAAACAGATGAAGAGTTAGAAATTACCCCCACCTTGTTCGGTGGTTTCTGTGTGAGTAGCAAGTATCAAAGATCAAGTATCTCAATGCTCAATCTAACTGATAGCCTACACATTATATAGTGTTTCTTAGATCCTTAATATGTATAATTAAAACTATAAATGATTCCGGAGAAAGAACGATTGTTAAAGACGCGACGGATCGAGAGATCTAAAGATTGAGGTTGAAGAAAAGAGAGTGGATGTTCAGTTTATATGACTAAGATGAAAGAGGATGAAATTTCGGTCACAACGAACAAAGAATGAGCTCAATCGGAGTTGAAATGAGCTCGAACAGAGCGTTTTAAGTTTGGGGGTATTTTGATAATTTTGGTCAAAGGGTTGACTTTGACCGGAACCCATGACCCCCGGTCAATGACATCTCATCGGTGACGACTCGATGATAACATACGACAGACAAAATGGAATTTGGATCGAAAATACGATGTCCCACGCACACCCGTCACACGGCACCACGCGAGTACGCCCGGCACCCGGTGCCCTCGGCCAGGCTCGGCGGTCTCGGCAGTCTCGCGCGCCAAGCCCGCGTGCGTCCTCCCGGTGTCGCGCCCAGTGCCTGGAAACTTCCCAGCTGCCACCAGCTGCGGCGGCGCCACCCAGCACCGCAGCCACCTTATCCGTCGGCGACTGAGCTCCGGCGACCACCATCTCCGGCCACCCCTCGCCAGATTCCGACATGAATAGTGCCCCAAAACAACCACCAAAAACATATACACACCCTATGTACAAAAAAACTCACACCCTTCCTTCTCATGCTCCGGCCGGTGACTTGAAGTCGCCGACGACCCTTCCCTGACCCCTGGCCGGCGACCACCAACAGGCCTTAGCCACCCTATAAACACACACACACAGCTTATATACACACATGCATAAATACACAGCCTCGGCCGCCGGCCACCTACCACCAATCTTGTCGGTGCATCACCAGCATCGGCCCACTGTTTTCCCACGGCGGCGCTGCACAGCGCCGCCCCACAGCATGCAAATACACAACACACACTACACACACACCATCAGGAGGACCTCCGGCAGCAGCTCCGACGAGAAGAAGAGAGAAAACAGAGAAGAAAGAAAAGTTGGCAAGAATTAGGGTTTAAGGTTTGGAGGTGGTTTTTTTACCGTTTTTGGCGAATGGGATATCGGAATTGAAATCCGAGACCTATTCTAGACTCGTCTTGTCGGCAGCACTACGGCAGTGCTGGCGGCGGCACGCCGGAGGGTAGAAACAGAATAGAGAGAGAGAGGAGAGAGGAGGGAGAGACTTACGAGTTTTCATTGGTTTCGACTCGTTCAGAAAAACGGTGATTTTTGAATCAAAAACACCCATATTTATAGATTTCCCAAAAATCACTATTCACATAAAAATTTTAAAAATTACTGTTCATGGTGAAAAGTCTTGGTCACTATTCATGTAAAAAATCTTCATTACTGTTCACCGTAAATATCTTTCGATTTTTAGAAATTTCATGTTTTGCCATTTTCATCACCACTTGAGCTACGGGTCTTCGATTGATCTCTAGTTCGTTTCTATCTTCTCATTTTTCAATTATGCATCTAATGGTATAAAAATATTCTATGTTCCATGTCTAGAAAAAATATCCATCTAAATCATGCATTAAACATGTATCTGAAACACACGCAATTAAATTAAACAGTCAAAATAACGCACATAATTATTCAATTAAGGGTTCAATATTTAATTAATCAATTATGTTTTGTTTTTTTTGGACCGGGGTGTTACATCTCTTACCCCTTAAAAAGAATTTCGTCCTCGAAATTAAACGTGTACTTAGGAAGAAATTAAACATGTACCTAGAAAAGGTAAGTCGGGATATTTTTTTAGGATTTCATCTTCTAATTCCCAAGTCGCCTCTTTCTTTCCATGACGGCTCCATTAGACCTTCACTATATCCATCTCTCGATTTCTTAGTTGACGGTTCTTTCTATCCAAGATGGCTATCGGGACTTCTTCATAAGTCATATCTTTCTCCAATTCTATACCTTCTTGTTCGATTATATGGTTCGGATCAAAAATATATTTCTGTAGCATAGATACGTGAAAAATATTATGTACTCCAGCGAAGTTTGGCAGTAGAGCTAAACGGTACGTGATTTCCCCAACTCGATCCAAGATTTCTAATGGTCCCACGTACCTCGGCTTCAGCTTTCCTCTCTTCCCAAAACGATGGACCCCTTTAGTGGGTGACATTTTGAGGAAAACTTTATCTCCCACTTCAAATGTCAGCTCCCTCCATCTTTTGTCTGCATATGCTTTTTGTCGGTCTTGGGCCACTCGTATTCTTTCCCAAATCTTCTTTATCACCTCGATCGTTTGATCTATCAATTCGGGTCCTAAAATCTTCTTTTCGTCCACTTCATCCTAGCAGATAGGTGAACGACATTTTCTTTTATAGAGAGCTTCATAGGGCACCATACAAATTGTTGATTGGTAGTTGTTGTTGTAGGCAAACTCCACCAAGCACAGGTGATCTTTCCAGATTCCGAGGAAATCTAAAACGCATGCCCGCAACATATCCTCTAGGATTTGTATGGTCCTCTCCGATTGCCCGTCTGTTTGTGGGTGAAAAGCTGTACTGAAAGACAGTTTGGTTCCTAACCCCTTTTGTAGACTTTGCCAGAATCTAGAGGTGAACCGAGGATCTCTATCTGACACGATAGAAACTGGTACGCCGTGTAAGGATCAATCACTTCAACAATTTAAAAACTAGTCAGTAGAGACAAGCTGATTAAAGCAGTATAGAGAGCTAGTAAGCTGCAAACAAGCGGTCTAATAGACTGCATAAACCTGCAACCTAGTACAACCATATTTTATAGCTTAGAGTGCAAGACAAGAAAAATTTAATGCAAGTCTTTAGAGGCAATTAATGTGAGCTCTATAAACTTAGAAGAGGATTCAAATTCAAAGAAAAATGCCTCCAGCCTATGCATAATCCTTCACCTATAAATAGAAGAAGAGTCGACTGGAATGACAACTAAAACTACAACATCTAAGCTCAAGCAAGAAAGCCCTCAAAATTCTAAGTGGAAAGCAATAAGTTTCATTCACTCAACCTATAGAAGCAGTCAAATATTTGGTCCAAGTTTTAGAACCCCAAAGGTTGCTTCAAGCACCAGTTGAAGAAAAACCCTATATTTTTTTAACTCAATATTGTGTACTTATGTTGTTTTAGGTGTCCTCAGTTGATAGGAAGTTGTTCCTTGGTGAGTTTTTAGTTAAGAAGATTTTGCAATAACTTTATGTGAGTTAAAAGTGATCATGTGTGGAAAAATGCACATAGACAAACCGTTGTCTTTTCTATCTACGAAAACGGCAGGACAACGAATAATAACCGTTGTCGTAGAATCATCATGCCACGTTGGCAAAGTGCTGACGTCATCATGCCACATCATCATCTCAAATATTGCGCGTTGTTTGGGATTCGAACCCGAGTGACAAGGTGGTACTCCAACCACTAGACCACTAGTGTTTTATGTAGTAATATTCTACATGCATTTCTTTTATTTCAATTTTGATATTTTTCAATTTTCTATTATCACATACTTTTTGTTAATTTTTATTATTTATATTTTTAATATATTTTAAAAGGTTAAATATATATATATAATTGGAAGATTAATGACTAATTAATATGTTTAGTAATATTTAATCTAATTTCATTTTAAGACAATTATAAAATATACTAGTGCATATTTTTAATATATTTTACAAAAATACTATTTTTTAAAATTACGAGTTTGTTCATATAAGATAATATTAATGCAAATAATAAGATATATATATATATATATATATATATATATAATTGGAAGATTAATGACTAATTAACATAAGATAATATCATAAAATAATTAAAATTTTCAAATTTAATTTAATTAAAAAACAATTAATATTATCACATATTTTTTGTTAATTTTTATTATTTGTATTTTTAATATATTTTAAAATTTTAACAATATATATATATAATTGAAAGATTAATGACTAATTAACATAAGATAATATAAGATAACATCATAAAATAATTAAACTTTTCGAATTTAATTTAATTAAAAAACAATTAAAATTATCACATATTTTTTGTTAATTTTTATTCTTTGTATTTTTAATATATTTTAAAAGGTCCACAATATATATATATATAATTGGAAGATTAATTACTAATTAATTAACATAAAATAATTAAACTTTTTGAATTTAATTTAATTAAAAAATAATTAATATATAGCATTTCTTCTTTTATTTAAAAAAATATATATTGTAATATTTGACTTTTTTTTAAATTAATTAAATTAGTTTATTACAACGCTTCTATGAGGCTACGACAATGTTAGAAAACAACCCTTGTCTTAGGGTCCTAGGACAACACGTCTACGACAACGACAAGTTCAAACCCTTGTCTATGAGAGAATTTTTCGGGCAAAGAAAACGGTTACGTCAGTTTAGACTACGACAAGGGTTTTCTGAAAAAAACCCTTGTCTTAGGGGTGTAGTCTATGAGAGAGTTTCTTGTAGTGGTCCTAGGACAACACGTCTACGACAACGACAAGTTCAAACCCTTGTCTATGAGAGAATTTTTTTGGGCGAAGACAACCGTTTCGTCTATGACAACCACAGTTTAGACTACGACGAGGGTTTCGTCTATGACACCCTTGTCTTAGGAGTGTAGTCTATGAGAGAATTTCTTGTAGTGTAAGTCTTAGTAGGTGCAACTTTGTTAGGTTGAGTGTTTGTAAGGTTGAGTCCTATAAATCAAACTTAATTAATAAAGTTCCTCCTTTGGAAGGAGTAGAGTGGACATAGAAGGATTATAAAACCTTCAAACCACTATAAGACCTTTATGTGTTCTTTCTGTTTATTATATATATGTTGTTCTTATCTTGCTGCATTTATATTTTGTCATTCAAAAGAAACTCTATCTTCAAAATTTTACATTTTTGTTGCAAAGAACTCTGAGTTATAGTAAACAACATTGCATCTTAATACTGTAAGTTGAACTGCATCCTGGGTTGTAAGCTGTCTAGGTTAAAGTGCAGTAGTTTGAAATTTTTTGAAAAATCGATAGAGGTCCATTTACCCCCTGAACCTCTGTGCTACTTAGGACCAACAATATGTAAAAATATTACTTTATTTTACTAAAAATATATCTTTACCTATTACTTGTTTATCTTGAAGGTATTATTTGTTTTATCAAAATGTATTATTTGTTTTTATGAAAAGTATTATGCTTATCGAAAGATATTACTTGTTATATGTAAAGGTATTATTTGTTTATTTCAAATGTAGTACTTGTTCTATCGAAAGATATTACTTGTTCTATTTAAAGGTAGTATTTTATTTTATTGAAAGGTATAACTTGTTAAATGTAAATGTGTTACTTTTTATCTCAAAGGTATTACTTGTTATATATATAAATGTATTACTTCTTATCTCAAAGATATTATTTGTTTTATCGAATGTATTAGTTGTAATTTATCTAAAGGTATTACTTTATTTTACTACAAGATGTTACTAGTTTTATTGAAATTTAAGGTATTACTCGTATAACTAAAGTATTACGTATATAACTACAATGTATCATTGTACAATAAGTCTAAAATTTTAAATGTAAAATTCAGATTTTCATCATCTTCTTTCACAATATTAATCAAGTTTTTCTTCTTCCCACTACCATTAAGTTCCTTCTTCACTCTACAATGATCTTCTATTACATTTTCCATAAATCTATCTTGTTTTTTCTTGCACTAATCTCATTTTTCTCTCAACATCTCTAAATCAAAAGCGTCCCATAGATGAAAAAATATCCATGACATTAGCTTCTATAGGGATATTTCAGTAGTTATCTTGATAAGACAAAACTGTAAGCACAATAAGAAAAGAACAGTTTGTTGAAGGTATTGATACCTAGTTTCCACAACTGTACATGATAATCAGCCTATTCAGATCATGTAATGGTTTTCCCAAGTTATAAGGAAAACCAACATTAGAAGAAATGAGAATACTTCTATGGATCAGCAAGCTGTAGGGAACAGCAAGCTGAAGAAAGAATCTGCATAGAAACAGATAGGATGCTGCAAGAAGTAATCAACAAGCTGTAGGGAACAACAAGCTGAAGGAAGAATCTGCATAAAAGCAAATAGGATGCTGCAAGAAGTAAACAACAGACTGTAGGGGACAGCAGGTTGAAAAAGGAAATGAAGAAACAGGAAGCTGTCAACAGTTAACAAGAAGCAGGATGCAGGAACAGGAAGTTGATGAGTATCAGGAAGCTGGCGCGGAACAGGAAACAAACAGACAGGAAGCTAGCTGCAGATTTCAGGAACAGAAAGCTGTTCTGAAACAGAATCCTGGTATGAAACAGAAAGCAATGTGAAACCACATCCTGAGCAGCAACCAAAAAGGACCTACTGCTATCTACAAAGAAAGTAGGAAGTAGCCAACGGATATTTGGAAAGATAAAGTGCTACTCTCCTTCATGCAGTATCAGGAAGAACATGCAGCGTAAAGAGAAGCAAGATAACTTACATCAAGTAGCCGTTGCATGAACTTCAGCCTTGGACCCATACCAACCACACAGGTCAGCAGAAATGTTAGAAAGGTCCAAAAGCAAATAGTTGGTGCATTAAATGCTCATGTCAGGAATAGCTCAGATGCATCTAATGCGACCACAAAGAAGATCTTGGAGATCAAAGCTTGAACTCAAATAGGAGAAGCATCCCTTTTCAACGGATACATCCCAACGGATAAACTCTCAAGATCTACAGATAGAAAGTATGGCTGATTGAAGAGATTTGCTGAACAAAGTTAAGAGGAAACTCATATACTTCCCAAAGCTTCTCAAGCTTTTACATGCTCAGCCACTCAACCTTCTAGGAGCAGTCTACAACATCAATAGTGCTTTCAGAGATCAAGACTGCTTCCCACCAGTTGAAGAAACATATTCTTTTAACCATTGTGTTGTGTGTGCTAGGTTGTTTTATTTGGTGTACTTAGTTGATAGGATTTTATCCTTGCTAAGTTTGTTAGTCTTGTGTAGGCTATTTTTCCCTGTGTGAGAGTATGTTCCTTGTGTGGAAGAAGTTTCCATGTGTGGGAATTTGTAAACCCTGTGTGGGATTAGACCTAGGAATCTGGGATTCTAGTAGGTTTAACTTGTTTTGGAAGATTACTGATTCTAGGGCCAGATTACTGATTCGTGACAAGATACTGTCTTCCTAAGTAAGACAGAAACCTAATTATCAGTTACATGTTTTAAAAAGTTTGAAATATCGATAGAGGTTCATTCACCCCCTCTGAACCTCTGACCACTTGGGACCAGCAGCTTCCAAACTGACCAGAGATATATCTGTCGTGATCTTCTGAAACATCTATGCATCTTTTGAGCTTTCTGATCTCAATTTCCCTACAATCATCCTCGCCACCACATGGAATCATGATTTAAGTAAGGATAAAAGGAATCGTGAAAAAGAAGTGGAGCATTTGCCCGCTGGCCTGGGTAGGGTTGTGTTGGGCTATAGATTATAGGCACAAATAGAGAATGGGTCAACCCGGCCTCACCCGATCTGATCCTATCATGAGACCCGTTGAGCTAGGTTGGTTCGGATCGGGTTGGGCCTCTTGTTCTGCCTGGTCTATTCTTCACAAAGGACATTGAAATTGTCACTTAAATTGAAATATGATGTAAAACCTTCGAATCAAATCATTTATTCAAGTCAAGTTGAAATCTTGAGAAACTCTAACTAAAAGTTAACTTCAATTCCATATTCAATCAAAGAGAAGATAAGCAATTGGGCCAAATTTGCCCAAACTCTTTTTTTTTAGAGCAAATAATTTTTTTAGACAAACATGTTGCATATGACATATCATCACAATTAATTCATAAGTGTGAAGTCTATCTAGAATTTAAAAATTAAAATACGATCAGTCAATCAACCACAAGTCTAAATAAACAACACTAACAAGAGAATTAAAAATTAGAAAGGTAATAAGTCTTTCTCAAGTCTAAACTAGAAATTATATGTGAAATAATCCACAAATCTAAATTTCAAAAATAAAATATGATAACTCCACTTTTTTATTAATCAATCATCATTAACAATTATCATCAATAAAATTATTAGAAATAAAAAACAACTAAATATATAAGGCAAATTGTAAAAAAAATTGAGATTATTAATTCATAACTACCTGAGGGTCCAACTTCTTTGAAACCGTGCAACTAATTACAAGCACAAATGAGGGCTTGTATGTTTTTACCAAGTAAGCAACTTCTATACTTACACTAAAGCTAAATGAAGATTTCAAAGCCACTACATTGAATGGGATGATTAATGTCGCAAGCCATAATTTCAAGTTGAGGAATCAACTCTTGTTCATCCTCCAAAAATCCATAACTTCTACATCACATCCAACCATGCATCCTTCTTCCAAGTATACATCAAGTTGTGACATGGCATTGATCGAAATCATTTGACTTATTTCTTGATAATTTTCCTACAAGTATATTAGCCCAACAAATCCAAAATAAAAAAATTAGATTAATTGATTCGATAAACAATTGAAATAAGATTAGTAAAAACCAAACAAGCAATAGTCAAAATTACATCATGCATAGATGGCACTGATAAAAATGAGCTTGTTCCACTTTTCATTGGATGTCCCTATCCATGAGATTGATTATGTTTTGATGAGTTAGCTTGAAATAAGATTGATGAAGAACAACCAAAACTTTGCATGTATGCATCAAATAACTTATAAAAGCCTCTTTCACCCTATTCACCTTCTCTTGATAATCATATGCATAAAGTTTTCTATAGCAATAACTCGAAAAATGAAACTTTACTTTTGGGTCAAGGACACATCCAAGTGCAAGAATGACAAAATATTCACTCCAATACTTATCGAATTTGACTTTCATCCTAGATTCCATATATTAATTTTCTTATCTTTACAAGCCAAATTTTCATTCAATTTCATTTTTATACTTGCAACTTGCATAAAATATAAGTTGGAGGTGGAGTAAGATGATTTAGAAATCAAGTTAGTGATGTGATAAAATGGACCGAGAAAGTACATATCCTTTTTGTTCTTTCCCATTCTCCATTTGTTGGACAAAATCTCCCCTTTGAAGCATTCATATATTTAACACTATCTCTAATCTTATTCAAATTATCAATAACCTTTTTTAAGCCATCATGAATAATAATATTCAAAATATGTGCACAACACCTTATATGAAAAAATTCACCCCTAGATAACAAGCCATTTTTCAAATTCAGCCTCTTTTTTAAAGTGTTTTGCTTGACATCATTGTTAGTGGCATTATCCAAGGTAATAGAAAATATTTTAGTGTCTAGAACTCTAAAAGCTTTTCCTACCAATTATCTTCCTTATGTTGACAATCTAACTAAAAAAATACAAGTAATTTACTGTTCAACCTCCAATTAGCATCAACATAATGAGCAATGAGAGCCATATAGCCTTGTGTAGTCATAATAGTCCATACGTTAAAAGTCAAACAAATTCTACCAAAAATTCTAGCTAACTCACTTTTTAGCTTTGTCTTCTCACTTAAATACTTATCCCAACAATTTATTTTAGTTGTGTTTCTAATGATGGTTTAAATTCAGGATTCAACATTTTATTCATCATACAAACCCCTTCATACTCAGCATAGCTAAATGGAAGATCATGTAAGACAATGCATTTAACAAGTACACATCTGTAAGCCTTACTATCAAAATTCCATTTTTTCAATAATGTATCTTGATTATCAATCAATGCCCCCACATCATGGTACTTAGGAATGAAAGTACATTTGAAAATATGAAGTCGTTGATGGGCAGTATCGGACGTAGTTTTACAAGTATAAAGTTTGTCACAAGCATTGCATTTACATTTCTCAATTCCATCTATATCACCAACTTTTTCAAAATAATTTGACCACCTCACATGTGTTAGAAGTAGTAAAAGGTTTACCTTTTATAGCTACTCCAACGATATTTTTGTCATCACTCCTACAATTTTTATCGCCACTAATACTACCAAGAGTATTAAAAGGAGTGTCCAACAATTCCAATTCATCATTCATTCCACAACTACTAAATTTGATCCTAAAAAAATCACACTTAATCAAATCCCACAAAAGACTAAATGTTTCCCACACAATACATACATTCAATAAAAATGTAAAGATTCCACATTTAATCAAATCCCACTAAAGAGTACTACATAAAGAAGCTTATATGAATAATTTCAGTAAAGAAAATTTATTAAATAATATATTTAACACTTATTGTTATTTATGTGAAACTAGTTTCATTGGAAAACCAATACATATGCTACAACTTTCACAAAGAAGTTGAAGTAAAATTTGATTTTAGATGGCTTTATTTAGCACTATATTACGAGAATGTCAAATAATACTTCAATTATTTATTCTTTGAACTTTATTGAATGTTTATGTATTCAAGTTCTTAGTTTAAATCTTTTTTGAAAGTTCGTGTTTCTAATATCATTTTTGATTACTCGATTTTTTTTCCTTCAACCCTGGATCAATCGATTTCCTCAAAAAGTTCCCTAAAGCTAAAAAGTAAGAATCCTAAAAGCTCAAAATTGCGTCCTCATTTCATTATCTACTCAGCTTCTATAAATTTTTTTTTAACTTTGGAAGCATGAAGTTGATTTAAAGAAACTAGAAAGAAGAAGAATATATGTATTTACCTTAACAGAGATATATCATAGGAGACAAGTTGAAGGGGGCCCATGGAAGATGATGTTATGGTAGCATATCCATATCCCAAGAAACTTGATAACGATTGGAAAGTTAGAGATGTCATGAAGATGGAGAAGTAGAACGATGGTGAGAGCACTGAGAGTGAGTGTAAGTTTGAAGATTTAGGGTTATGACTTGGGTAAAATGATATTTGGCTCATAATATACTAATTTGGAATGACCTTATTTATTGTGAACTAATTTCTAAGATTAAGGAATAATCAGCAACCCCAATATAAAAAAAAAATCCATGGGACATCGAGGCGAACCCATTTTGTCAACTCTAGTAAAGAATGTCTTTGATTGCACTAATTACACTTTAAATTTGATGATCTTCAATTTGAAAAGCACCAATCAAAGGGGTTTAGCAACTTCAATCTTAAATCAAATGTCATTCTTATTGCTTTCATAGAGAAGACTTCTTGAACACCTCAAAGATCATAGAAGAACACTAGAAGATCATCGGAGAACATTGAAGAACTCGATGGACGCTACATAGAATTTGTTTTAGCTCATGAACTTTTAAACTATTGTGTAATTATGTCAAATACTGAATTTGAGACCTCTAATTATAGATGTAGAATAGACTATAGAGGATATGTTGGGTATCAAAGTAAGAGTAAAATTATTTGATCCGTCCTTCCACAATTTGATTTGTGATAATTATCAAATTTGACTTATTTAATTTAATAAATTCTACAGATTTTGACACATGGTGGCTTCTAATTGACCAATGAAATATGTTCGAAATATAAATTAATTTTATTATTTAATTTAGAAATCATATTTAATTAATCCCCAAAATAAATATAAATTGATATTTAGCATATTATTTTTCACATGACACAATATAATTGGACATTAAATTTGTTTGTCTACATTTTCTCTACATGATGTAGTGAAAGAGGGTATGATGTTTTAATCTTAAAGATTTAATGTTTGGTGTAAGACAAATAGATTGAGAGATTAAATTGGAGATCATAATAATGATCATAATAAATGTAGATTGACTTGTCAAGATTTGATAATCAAGATTAGCACATTGAAGTATCAATTTTTATGATTCATAATAGTAAAATATTGATTATCGTTTAGTTTGAATGCATCAATTATTTGCTTGTGTTGTCTCATTGGTTAGCTTTTCAATAAAATGATGAATCAGAAGTATCATTAAATCAAGAAAATTTTATTGAGCTTTCGAAAGTTATTATTTCGTGTAATGAAGAAATCAATAATATTTTTGTGTTGCATAATGCTCATGAAAATCTCAAGCTAACATCTCCAAAAATTCAAAATTATATCATAAATGCAACTGCAATTGAGATTATTAATGTTATCTTTGAGGAGATTGTAAATGTTCTTTCTCCATTTTAGTTGACGAGGTTGAGATATATCCATCAAAGAGAAAATTAAAGTAGTTATATGTATGTTAATCAAAATCGATGTCTTTTTTAATGTTCTCTTGGTCTTGATCATGTTCATGTTAGTGGCACAATTGCAACTTCATTTTGAGTCATTGTTCTCCACCTATGATTGAGTGTTTCTAGTTTGAGGGATCAATACTATGATTTAGATAGAAATGTGAGTCATTATCTAAAAAGTTTGCTACTAAAGAAGAATTTAGTTGTTTACCTTATCCATTGTTTTGTTCATCACCTTCAACTGACACTTGTTGTTGTTGCTAAAACAAGTATTAGTTTTTTCTTCACTATTGTTAAATATCTATGTACTGTTGTTGGAGGTTCTTACAAGTGCATGAATATGCTTCGAAAGAGAAGTAAATGGAAAAGATTATTGCAGGGTTGCAAATGATGAAATTAGGACGAGGAGATGATTAAATTAAGAAATGATATTGAAGCGGTCGAGATGTACTCATAAGAATCTCATTATGCAACTCTCATAAACTTGATACTTATTTTATTTTATTATCGATGATGTTCTTGATATGTTGGAGAGAATGGTAATGATGATTCATAAAGGGTCAAAACGATTGATTCTCTGGATATTGTGAATCAATTTGAGTGTATCTTTTTTTCTATCTCATGCCAAAAATTTTGGGAATCACACATAAACTATCATAAGTTGTACAAGAAATGATCAAGATATTAACTTTCATGCAGCACGTTGTACACTACTTTAACTTTCAACAATGTTTGCAGTTTTTTAGAGAATTCATGAAATAGAAATTGAGTATGTTTTTTTAAGAGGTTCCTTTTGAAAGTATTTTAGCAAATATGTGATACTCATAAGTTAAGCTTATGCAGTATGCTAAAGTGTGTGAATGCAACAAGATATATAAGAAATACAATAAGATAGATAAACACATAGACAATATATATTGCTTTAAGGATGGAGTAATCCCTTGTAACACTCCCAAGCTTTATTGATTTGAAATACTTTTAAGAAACATGTGTATGAGAATGTTAGACTCCTGACTTAACTTCAAAATGCAACAAGCCATCAAATAGGTCGCCAAATATTTAATTTTTGCAAAAGAACTTCATAATACTTGAAAGGAACTTTGTCGATTGAACTATACAATCGTTTATACATAAGATCCAAAATATCTATTTACATCAAAAGACATTTCAACGGTTTAATTATCCAAAAGATGAGTAGTTAGAATATAAGCTTCAAAAGTTCATCTCGAGCATGGCATATGAACAAACTGACTTGCCATTTAGGAGACCCACTATCTCGGCACATCATTACCTGCATTACAAAAACTTAATAATGAGCAATAAGCTCAGTAAGTTGAAACTTATGAACACAATCACGTATAATGAATCATATCATGCAATATGTTTTTCCATATTCATTTATTCTTAAAATATCCTTTATAGGGTACCCGGAAGGCTGGTACTCAATCAATATCAGTTAGATCGTATAAGCACTCATTAAGATTGGTCAATCACCATATCATGATATCTACTCTCTGTTAGTTAAGCACTATCATTAGTACTCAACCAACATCAGCAGACCGTACACATATTGTGTCTACTCTCCGATAACCAAGCACCATTCCACTTATTCTTTTTGGTACTCAACTTGTCACGTCCCATTTTCTTACATAAAAATTTTTAGAGTTTTCCTTGTGGCCGTGTAAGAAGAAAGGGTAAAAGCCATTTACTCATACAGAAGAAGGAGGTAAGAGACAGATATCAGAAGAAATGAGGTAGGAAACGACCAGAATCATTACATATAATCTATCGGATTCAACCGATTAAACAATACATTCGCAGCGGAAATTAAACCATCAGGATCCATCATTCATAGTACCATACTGTTATATTTATAAAACATGAGTTATAAAATCATTGTTTAATTGTTGTGTGACAACAGACTTAAAATAAACATGTCCGGATAGGGCACCATTCCTCTCCCTCTAAGGTTCAACATGTTCGTCATCTCCTGTAACGTGAATTACAGAATAGTGGGTGAGGACATCGAATACACTCATGGGGATAAATCCGCATCTTATAACATTCGACAGATATATAAATCAGAAAATACGTAACAATCCGCACGTAATCACAACATGTAAAATGCATAGCACGTATCTCGTAACTTATCCTTTAGGTACGGGTATTATCCATCTTACCCTATAAAATGGTCTTAAATACCGCTGGTGCATTTACAGGACCACCAAACCTTCTAGGTAGTAGATAGGGTAAGAGATAGTTGTTTTTTACGGACCATAAGTCCCACCGAACATGCAATGTGGACCGTAGTCCTTTCAAAGTATATCATGAACATATAATCATAGCATATAATCACAACATTTAGTATTCTTCAATCATGCTATAAAATAGGGAAAACTATAAACAAATAAAGATTTAGAAATTACCCCACCTTGTTCGGTGGTTAACACGTGAGTAGTGAGTATCAAATATCAAGTATCACAAAGCACGATCCAACTGATAGCCTACACAAGTTACAATGTTTCTTAGATCCTTAATACGTTTAATTAAAGATATAAATGATTTCAGAGGGAAAAAAAAACGATCGATGAAGACGAGACGGATCGAAGGATCTAAAGATTGAGGTTGAAGAAACGAGAGAAAAAGTTTAGTTTAAGAGGCCGATATGAAAGAGGGTAAGATTTGGGTCGCAACAAAAAAAGAATGAGCTCAATCGGAGTTGAAATGAGATCGAACAGAGCGTTTTAAGATTGAGGGGTATTTTGGTAATTTTGGTCAAATGGTTGACTTTGACTAGGACCCCCGACTCCTGATCGACAATATCTCATCAACAACGACTCAATGATAACGTACGATGGAAAAAATGAGATTTGTATTGAAAATAAGTCGTCTTGCACGCCCAGCACCCGATACCGCTGCGTTTCTCGGCAGCTCTCGCTAGGTGTGCATGCCAGCTCTCGGCGCTTCTCGACAGCCTCAGTAGGTGCGCGTCCGGCTCTCGACGCCCCTCAACGGACTCGGTAGCTGCGCATCCAATGCATGCGCGCTCCACTCGGCGTCGCGCCCAGCACGCCCGAAACTTGCAGCAGCCATGTTGGTCAAGAGTGGTCAAAAGGTTCGGGGAGGTTGAATAAACCTCTATCGATTTTTCAAACTTTTTAAAACATATAATTGATAATTAGGTTTTTGTCTTACTTAAGAGAACAGTATCCTGTCACGAATTAGTAACCTGGCCCTAGGCTAGATCAGATTACTGTCCCGATATCAGAATGCAACGCAGCGAAATAAACTTGATAGAGTTTCTGATGAAAACCAGTTTTCTTTTCCAAATATGATTTTACAACACACGTTTATCAGGATGCTTATGATAGATACAACAGAATAGATATGCAAACAGTGTAATGCAACAAATAAGATAAGCAGTAAACACTTATGGCTTATAGTGGTTCGGAGGTGGTGTAATCCTTCTACGTCCACTCTACTCCTTCTCTGAGGAGGAACTTCGTTATGGTCAGTTTTCTTTACAAGACTCGTCTTTACAAACCTCTTCCAAAACAAGTTAAACCTACTAGAATCCCAGATTCCTAGGTTTAATCCCACACAGGGTTTACAAACTCCCACATAGGGAACACACTCTCACACAGGGAAAGATAGTCTACACAAGACTAACAAACTTAGCAAGGATAAAATCCTATCAACTAAGTACACCAAATAAAATAACCTAGCACACACAGCACAATGGTTAAAAGAATATGTTTCTTCAACTGGTGGGAAGCAGTCTTGATCTCTGAAAGCACTATTGCTGTTGTAGACTGCTCCTAAAAGGTTGAGTAGCTGAGCATGTAAAAGCTTGAGAAGCTTTGGGAAGTATATGAGTTTCCTCTTAACTCTGTTCAGCAAATCTCTTCAATCAGCCATACTTTCTATTTGTAGATCTCGAGAGTTTATCTGTTAGGACGTAGCCGTTGAAGAGGGATGCTTTTCCTATTTGAGTTCAAGCTTTGATCTCCAAGATTTTCTTTGTGGTCGCATTAAATGCATTTGAGCTATTCCTGACATGAGCATTTAATGCTCCTACTATTTGCTTTTGGACCTTTCTGATATTCCTGCTGACCTGTCTAGTCGGTATGGGTCCAAGGCTGAAGTTCATGCAACGGCTACTTGATGTAAGTTATCTTGCTTCTCATTATGCTGCATGTTCTTCCTGATACTGCATGAAGGAGAGTATCACTTTATCTTTCCAAAGATCCGTTGGCTACTTCCTACTTTCTCTGTAGATAGCAGTAGGTCCTTCTTGGTTGCTGCTCAGGATGTGGTTTCACATTGCTTTCTGTTTCGTACCAGGATTCTGTTTCAGAACAACTTTCTATTCCTGAAACCTGCAGCCAGCTTCCTACCTGTTTGCTTCCTGTTCTGCGTCAGCTTCCTGATACTCATCAACTTCCTGTTCCTGCATCCTGCTTCTTGTTAACTGTTGACAGCTTCCTGTTTCCTTCTTTTTCTTTTTCAGCCTGATGTCCCCTACAGTCTGCTGTTTACTTCTTGCAGCATCCTATCTGCTTCTATGCAAATTCTTCTTTCAGCTTGTTGTTCCCTACAGCTTCCTGATTACTTCTTGCAGCATCCTATCTGCTTCTATGCAGATTCTTCCTTCAGCTTGCTGTTCCCTTCAGCTTGCTAATCCATAGAAGTATTCTCATTTCTTCTAAGGTTGGTTTTCCTTATAACTTGGGAAAACCATTACATTATCTGAATAGGTTGATGATCATGTACAATTGTGGAAACTAGGTATTAATACCTTTAGCAAACTGTTCTTTTCTTATTGTGCTTACAGTTTTGTCCTATCAAGTAACTACTGAAATATCCCAACAAGCCACCTGTTGCGGCGCCGCCGTCCAGTGTCATCCCTACCTGGTCCGTCGGTGACCCAGCTCCGACCACCCCACCGGACTCCGGTGTGAATAGTGCTCTGCCTAAACTCCTAAACACACACGCAAAAACATACAAACATACACATCTTTCTCAGCTTTAGCCGGCGACAACCCACCGCCGGCCACCACCACCAAACCTCACCGGCGCATCACCAGCGCTGGCTAATAGTAACCACGGCAGCGCTGCATAGCGCCGCCCCCACAACATGCATACACACACACGATATACACACATACACCACGCATCACGCACACACAGTTACAGCCCCGACACCGCCACCCACGACGGCGGCGCCCCTCCAGCGTCATCCCCAGACACACAGGCGGCCACTTCGGCGTCAGCTCCGGCGAGAAAGAGAGAGAAAACAGAAGAGAGAGAAAAGGTGACAAAACTAGGGTTTAGGGTTTTTAGGCGGTATTTTGCCATTTTCCGGTGAACGAGACATCGAAATTGAAATCCTTGACCTATCCTAGACTCGTCTCGATGAGACCTATGTTCTGTGTGAAAATTGATCGAAACCAATAAAATTGAATTTTTCGGCCACCGGCGGTGGTGCAGCGGCGGCGCGCCGGAGACAGAAAACAGAGGAGAGAGAGACTTACATGTTTTCGTCGCTTTAGTCTCGTTCGGAAAAACGATGATTTTTGATTCGAAAACACCCCTATATATAGAATTCCGGAAAACACTATTCATCGAAAATATCTTGGGTTACTGTTCATGGTAAAAAAATCTTGGGTTACTATTCACCGGAAATATCTTTCGTTTTTCCAAATCTTCAAATTTTACCATTTTCTTTGCCATTTGAGCTACGGGTCTTTGATTGACCTCTAATTCATTTCTATCTTCTCGTTTTTTCATTACGTATCTTATGGTATAATTATAATCTATGTTCCGCGGCTAGAAATTATTTCCATCTAAAACATGCATTTATCAATTATCTGAAACGCACGTAATTAAATTAAACAGTCAAGGATTAACGCACATAATAAAATAAATCAATTAAGGTTTAATATTTAATTAACCAATTATGCTTCATTTTCATCCTAGGCGCTACATCCCGTACCCCTTAAAAGAATTTTGTCCTCGGAATTAAACGTGTATCTAGGAATGGGAAGTCGGGATACTTCTTCAGGATTTCATCTTCTAACTCCCACGTCGCTTCTTTCTTACCATAACGGCTCCATTGAACCTTCACTATAGCCATATATCGATTTCTTAGTTGACGGCTCTTCCTATCCAAGATGGCTACTAGGACTTCTTCATAGGTTAGATCTTTCTCAAGTTCTATGCCTTCTTGTTCGATTATGTTGTTCGGATTGAAAATGTACTTTCGTAGCATAGATACATGAAAAACGTTGTGTACTCCAGTGAAGTCCGGCGGTAGAGCTAGACGGTACGTGACCTTCCCAACTCGTTCTAAGACTCGAATGGTCCCACATACCTCGGCCTCAGCTTCCCTCTCCTCCCGAAATGATAGACCCCTTTAGTGGGTGACACCTTCAGAAAAACTTTGTCTCCCACTTCAAATCTCAGCTCTCTTCGTCTTTTATCTATATACGTCTTTTGTCGGTCTTGGGCCACTCGTATTCTTTCCCGAATTTTCTTTATCACTTCGACTGTTTGATCCACCAATTTGGGTCCCAATATCTTATTTTTGCCTACCTTGTCCCAGCAGATAGGTGAGCGGCATTTCCTTCTGTAGAGGGCTTCATAGGGTTCCATACCAATTGTTGATTGGTAGTTGTTGTTGTAGGCAAACTCCACCAAGCACAAGTGGTCTTCCCAGCTCCCGGGAAAATCCAAAATGCATGCCCTCAACATGTCTTCCAGGATTCGTATTGTCCAATCTGATTGTCCGTCTGTTTGTGGGTGAAAAGTCTTACTGAAGGCTAGCTTGGTCCCCAACTCCTATTGTAGACTTTGCCAGAATCTGAAGGTAAACCGAGGATCTCTATCCGACACGATAGAAATCGGTACGCCATGCAGTCGGACAATCTCTTCGAGATATATTCACGCTAACTTATCTAGTCTGAAAGTCATCTTGATTGGTAAGAAATGGGTAGACTTCGTTAATCTATCAATGATCACCCATACGACGTGGTTTCCTTGTTTGGTTCTCGGCAGACCAACCACGAAATCCATGGCAATGTGTTCCTACTTACTGACAGCTTCCACCTTTTCAGGGTCTACTTCGATCCCCTATGAAGATATAATACGGCCCAGAAAGCCCACTTTGTCCATCCAGAATTCACACTTCTTGAATTTTGCATAAAGTTTCTCCTTTCGTAAAACCTCTAGTGCAATTCTGAGATATTGTTCATGGTGCGTTCTGTTGTACGAATAGATGAGGATATCGTCAATGAACACGATAATGAAAAGATCGAGATATGGATGGAAGATGTGAACACACTGGCACCTCTTAATTGATCAAAGAGATCTTCGACTCGAGGCAATGGATACTTGTTCTTCTCGATAATCAATACACATCCGAAAGCTTCCATCCTTCTTCTTCACAAATAGCACTGGAGCTCCCCAAGGCGACATGCTTGGTCTAATGAAACTTTTGTCCAAAAGTTCTTGTAATTGGACCTTCAGTTCTTGTAATTCCTTTGGTGCCATCCGATAAGGAGCTTTTGACACCGGTGTTGATCTGAGACGAGATCAATCTCGAAGGTCACCTGTCGATCCGGTAAAGGACCAGGTAAATCCTCTGGAAAGATGTCCATGTATTCTTTAATCACCGGTACATTCTCGATAGAAGCCGACCCTTGCTCGGGATTCACCATGTTGACCAACCAAGCTTCTCAATTTCTTTTGCTAAGCATTTGGGTTGCTTCATGACCGAGATAATCCTTGAGTCAATTTTAACTCGTGTTCCATGGATTGTGAACTCCGGTTCTCTCGGTGCTTGAAAGACGATCTCTCTCGCACGGTACTTGATTACTGCGTGATTGGACTCTAGCTAGTCCATCCCTAGGATTATATCAAAATCCTTTCCAAAACATGAAGATCAGCTAGAAGAATCTTATCTTCAAAAGTGATCTTTAAGTGACGGTACATGTGTTTTGTCTTTATCGTCTTCCTTGAGGGAATACTAACCTCTAGGGTTTTAGCTACTATCCTACCGTCTTCATGCTTCAGCAAGTTACAGAAGTTGACAGATATAAAGATGTGTGTCACTCCAGTATCAAATAGGATGAGAGTAGGTATATCACATACTGATAACATACCTGTCATCGTCTCTGC
Organism: Scutellaria minor; assembly: GCA_954870855.1. NCBI lineage: Eukaryota > Viridiplantae > Streptophyta > Magnoliopsida > Lamiales > Lamiaceae > Scutellaria > Scutellaria minor. The sequence continues at coordinate 15,556,416 of OX940729.1, read as the reverse complement.
TCTTTCAGCAGCTTCCGGCTGGGTAAGAGCGAATGCCCGCACTCTGCCTGTCACTGGCCTCGAGTTTGGAGTTGTAGCTGGCGAGTTCCTCATCCTCCAGCAGTTGGCCGCTATATGCCCCGGTGCTCCACATGTGTAGCAGTTCCGTGTTACTTGTTGACACGGTCCCACATGTATCTTTCCGCATCTAGCACACGGGTTCCTAGGCCTAGGAGGGGGAAGAATGGGAGCATTGCTTGCCCTTGGAAATTTGTTCTTGGCAAAACCCTGGCTCGGGCCAGTCCACTTTCTTTTATAGGAGACGAAAAAGCTTTTTTGGGAGGTATAGCATCCAAACCTAAACAAGAGGCAATCTCCTGAGCTCTCTCGATAACACTTGCGTATGTCATCATTCCCTACCCAGTCAAAATGGATCCAATCTCTGGACGAAGGCCCTTTTCAAATCATCGAGCTTCCTTGATGTCGGTATCCACCAAGTGTGTGGCGTACCTGCTTAGATGATTGAATCGCCACTCGTACTCTCCCACCGTCGAGTTTCCCTGATGGAGATGTAGAAACTCTGTTTCTTTTTTTTATCATGGTAGGATTGAGGAATGAAGTGATGAGAAACCACTTCCTTAAAATCCTCCCAGGTCATTTCCTTTCTTCGAGTTGGCAACAGAGTCCTTTCATACGAGTCCTACCAATGACTCGCTTCTTCGGTGAGCTGGAAGATTGTACAGGAGATCTTCTGCTCCTTGGTACACGTTAAGTGCCCAAATAATCGGTCGAGTGACCTTAGCCACTCTTCCGCATCTACTGGTTCTCCTTTCCAATCGAACGTCGGTGGATTAAATCACCGAAACTATTCGTATATTAGGTTCAGATCGGATCTTTCTGGCTGTGGGGTGGCTCGAGTTACCTTGAAGTGTTGTGCTAACCCCCTTAATACCGTTACTAAATCTCTTACGTTTGTATTTTCTTCTCTTTTCGGCTGATTAGCCGTTTGGGATTGCTCCCTTTGTGATCTTCCTCTTGACATGACTCTGTTACGATATATATATATGTCATTAAGATTCCACAATAGTACTATAAATAGAGATATAAATGCGATACACGTGAAGAGATATAAACGTATATTCCATAAGATAGAAGAGGAATTACACGTGCATAATATATACATATAAGCAAAATAGGGGTAGCCCTTACATCATAACAAAAGGATTATATATACACTAACTACGAAATAAAAGCTATCATATACATATAGAAAGTTATAAAGTTTGTGGCATATATACATATCATAAAAGTCCTCTCCTAGCATTTACACGACTGCAGCTGGAGGCAGTAGAGGCCCCGGTAGTCCTGGTGCCCTATCCTTCGGGTCGTCTACCTCTAGGTCATCCTCCTCAGGGTCCTCCTCGAGATCATCATCCTCCGGCTCAGAACTGCTGCTGGATAGATCGTAGGGTCCCGGCTTAGGGGCAGTCGGAAGGCCATATCGGCCTTACAAATCCAATATCTGTCTAGCCACATTCCTGAAGTCGGTGATTGGTACGTGATCTACAGATGAAAAAATAAGCTCATCCCGATAAACTAGACGGGCCTTAACCTCCCACTCACGAGGCAAAGTATGGATCATGTGTAAACAAGCCTGGACTCCACTAATCCTACCTTCAGCGCCCCCTATCTCCCTCCAGCAGTGCAATAGCCTAGCAACATGCTCACCGACCGACACGTCTCCTGTCACTCTACTCTCATAGAAACATCGTCTGAGTCACTCCTCACGCGTCTCTAGTATCGGTACTCACATCCTAGCGGTAAAACAAATTATATTCATTTATCATGTAGAAGTTATATGAGTTTCTTATTGTGAGTCTATATCCGTAACACCCCCTTCAAACCTTAACGATTTATATCATGCTAACAAGGTAACACATCACAGACAAACACTCTTTTTTCTCAAGTCTTATGATCAATGAGAGACACCTATAGAGAGAGGATGATGCTTATCTATTTCTTTTCGAAAATATTTTCTCATTTAAAACACATTTTTCTCGGTTTTTCTTTATAAAAAAAGTTTGAGCAAGTTCAAAAATGATAGAACATTGCTTTGATACCAAACTGTCACACCCCGTTTTCTTACATATAAATTTTTAGAGTTTTCCTTGCGGGCGTGCAAGAAGAAAGGGTAAAAGACGTTTACTCATACAAAAGAAAGAGGTAAGAGACAGATATCAGAAGAAATGAGGTAGGAGACAACCAGAATCATTACATATAATCCATCAGATTCAACCGATTAAACAATACATTCACAGCGGAAATTAAACCATCAGGATCCATCATTCATAGTACCATACTGTTATATTTACAAAACGTGAGTTATAAAATCATTGTTTAATTGTTGTATGACAACTGACTTAAAATAAACATGTCCGGATAGGGCACCATTCCTCTCCCTCTAAGGTTCAACATACTCGTCATCTCCTGTAATGTGAATTACAGAATAGGAGGTGAGTGCGTGGAATACACTCGTGGTGATAAATCCGCATCTTATAACATTCGACAGATATATAAATCAGAAAATACGTAACAATCCACACGTAGTCACAACACGTAAAATGCATAGCACGTATCTCGTAACTCATCCTTTAGGTGCGGATATTACTCATCTTACCCCATAAAACGGTCTTAAATACTGCTGGTGCATTTACAGGACCACAAACCTTCTAGGTAGTAGAGGGGGTAAGAGACAGTTGTTTTTTACGGACTCCGAACATGCAATGTGGACTGTAGTCCTTTCACAGTATATCATGAACATATAATCATAGCATATAATCACAACATTTAGTATTCCTCAATCATGCTTTAAATTAGGGAAAACTATAAACAAATAAAGATTTAGAAATTACCCCTACCTTGTTCGGTGGTTATCACGTGAGTAGCGAGTATCAAATATCAAGTATCACAAAGCACGATCAAACTGATAGCTTACACAAGTTACAATGTTTCTTAGATCCTTAATACGTTTAATTAAAGATATAAATGATTTCGGAAGAAAAAAAACGATCGATGAAGACGAGACGAATCGGAGGATCTAAAGATTGAGGTTGAAGAAACGAGAGCGAAAGTTATGTTTAAGAGGTTGATATGAAAGAGGGTAATATTTGGGTCGCAACAAAATAAGAATGAGCTCAATTGGAGTTGAAACGAGCTCGAACGATGCGTTTTAAGATTGAGGGGTATTTTGATAATTTTGGTCAAAGGGTTGACTTTGACCGGGACCCCCAACTCCCGATCGATGATATCTCATCAACGACGACTCGATGATAACATACGATGGAAAAAATGGGATTCGTCTCGAAAACACGGCGTCGCGCGCGCATCCCATCTCCCGACGCGCACAGAGCGCGCCCCCAACACCCGGCACCCGCTGCGTTTCTCAGCAGCTCTCGGCAGGTGTGCGCGCCAGCTCCTGCCGCTTCTCGGCAGCCTCGGTAGGTGTGCGCCCAGTGCCCGGCATCTGGTACCCCCCGGCGGACTCGGCAGCTGCGCGCCCAGCGCGCTTGAAACTTACAGTAGCCATCTGCTGCGGCGACGCCGCCCAGCACCGCCCCCACCTGGTCCGCCGGTGACCCAGCTCTGACCACCACCATCTCCAGCCACCCCCACCGGACTCCGATATGAATAGTGCTCTGCCCAAACTCCCAAACACACACGCATAAACATACAAACACACACCTTTCTCAGTCTTGGCAGGTGACCACCCGCCGCCGGCCACCACCACCAGACCTCACCAGCGCATCACCAGCGCCGGCCAACAATAACCACGCAGTGCCTCCCCCACAGCATGCATACACACACATGATATACACACACCACGCATCACACACACACACTATTACAGCCCCAGCACCGCCACCCACGGTGGCGCCGCCCCTCCAGTGTCACCCTGGCGGCCATTCCGGCATCATCTCCGGTGAGAAAGAGAGAGAAAACAGAAGAGAGAGAAAGGGTGACAAAACTAGGGTTTAGGGTTTTGAGGCGGTATTTTGCTGTTTTCCGACGAACGAGACATCAGAATTGAAATCCGAAACCTATCCTATACCCGTCTCGACGAGACCTACGTTCTATGCGAAAATTGGCCGAAATCGATAAAATTGAATTTTCCAGCCACCGGCGGCGGCGCGTCGGAGAGAGAAAACAGAAGAGAGAGAGAGAAGAGGAGGAGAGAGAGACTTACGTGTTTTCGTCGCTTTAGCCTCGTTCGGAAAAACGGTGATTTTTGATTCGAAAAAACCCCTATATATAGAATTCTGGAAAACACTATTCATCAAAAATATCTTGGGTTACTGTTCATGATAATAAAATCTTGGGTTACTATTCACCGGAAATATCTTTTGTTTTTTCGAATCTTTGAATTTTGCCCTTTTCTTCGTCATTTGAGCTACGGGTCTCCGATTGACCTCTAATTCATTTCTATCTTCTCGTTTTTTCATTACGCATCTTATGGTATAATTATAATCTATGTTTCGCGACTAGAAAATATTTCCATCTAAAACATGAATTTATCAATTATTTAAAACGCACGTAATTAAATTAAATAGTCAAGGATTAACGCACATAATAAAATAAATCAATTAAGGTTTAATATTTAATTAACCAATTATGTTTCATTTTCATCCTAGGCACTATACAACTATCATCTGTAGACTGTGTAGTCATGTTGCCTACTCTCAATCAACCAAGTACCATACTTCCTCTTTCAAAACACCTTTTATATGTATCATGTATCACATGAACCTCACATACCATTCAATCGTAGACATAGAACAATCATTCAAATTACATGAATATCAATTAGTTCTTGCAATGCAATAAATAAAAGCTTCAACTTACCTCAAATTCAAAGTGAGCACAATAGTGGAAGTGTTTAGCCCTTGGGGAAGATACGATGTGCTTATAAACCAAAAAGGATCAAGCATGCATATACATATATTTAAATGTTCATTCAATGAAGAGACAATATCATTCAATTACACATATCAAGACTTATAATTCATACATCTTAATATCATTTCTTAATTCAATAAGTTAAGAATACTAATAGGGTAACTTTGCAATAAGGCACTAAGAACTCAAATGAACCGAACTAATTATCTTCTTGCATAAGTTAACATCAATAACCAATTAAGTTACCTATCCTCTAGCTCTTCAAGTATACTTTCAATCATTATAACAATACCAAACATCAATAGAATCAATATACAACCACAACTTATCAGATTCACAAGTTCAATTACGCTACTTCAATTAACTTAATTATCTTCAATTCATCTTCATAATAACACATATAATTTCAGATCATGTGACATATCATATAAACATAATTTTAAACATAAAACATAGGGATAAGATCAGACTTAGAAAATAAGCTCAAGAATGCAACGTTTTAACCAAAAAAGGCACCAACTAGCTTCAATTCATCTCATATGCAACCTCCATGATAAATTTCAATTTTGTATATTGTTTTGGGGTTCTAAGGTTGAAGAAAGGAAGAGGAGAAGTGGCTGGTCGTTTTTGGAGCTTAAGGTGATCAAATGAAAACATAAAATCAATTTCCTACAACTTTTGACCATTAAAATGAAAAATACATGTCTTATCCTCATTGGCTGAACTAGTGTAGGTGTTAAATAGATAGCATGCTACGTTTTTTTGCCTTAGGAGAGGGTTGGTGTTGGATGAAATATCATAATAATCAAGTGCAATATATAAAAATTGATTTTGGTGCACCCTAATCAACTAACCAATCAAATTGCACTATTTTGCTTACTTTAGAATTATAAATAAATGCAATGAAATTCATAAATTAGAAGTGTAATCAAGTTAATTTAGGAATGCCATTTTAGAGATATTATGCATTTAGTATATTTATAATCGTTTTCAGCACATTCATCTTCTCTTCCCAAGCCAAACCTTTCCACTGTACAAGAAAAAGCACTAAACAGAGTATATCAAATGATGGAGTTGAAATGCCATAATAATTTCATGCATAGATAAAGTAATCATGATTAATTAGATCATAAAAGAGACATATACTTGAAAATTCAGCGCATTTCGTAAAAAAGATGCTTAGAAATATAACTTGAGTGCTCATGAATGCATTTCAATGTAAGATGCAAGTGATTAGAGAATTGGGCATTACATCCCTCTAATCCATTTTACTCATTCACTTCAAGAGGAACTTTGTTAAGATAAATTTTGTTTATAAGGACTCTTTTCCTATACAAACTCTAGACTCAACAAATCAACACTACAAGTATTTAGCTTCCACATAGGTTGCTCAAACACTTAGTCTAGATCTTCCTAATCCACATAGGATCTCCCTAATCCACACATGATGGTTGCTCACACAGGACGACTACACCCAACAAGAAACTATTGTTTCTTCACTGAGGACTCCTAAAACAATCTCTCATATAGAGAAAATGGTTAATGATATTTTTTATTTCTTTAATTTGGTTGTAATGCCCCCTTCTAGCAAGGTTATTACTTCTACTAAAATAAGCATAACTTTCCAACTAATGAAATTATTCGTAAGGTTTCATTGGATTTTTTTTAAAGCAACGGAAACGAACTTCGTTAAGAAACATGTCAAAGTTTAAAAACGGTCTAGACCATCCAAAAAGGAGTAAAATCATTTGAATAAAATTTTAAAGTCTACTTTGCATGAAACTTAGAAAAAAATCTTAAAACCAATTTGGAGGTTCTGCCTTCACCACCAATCACGCTTCAGCGCTACTACCTCCTTGCATCACACCTTACATTTGCCTTTGTCTACAGTATGAGGTAAATACTATAAGAAAAATGCTTAGCATGTACATCATCTAATCTCACAACACTTTTTTCTTTGAAACTTTTGAAAAACACAAGAAACACCACACATAAAATAATAAATTCATATACTTGAAAATAATATACTATGGGCCCTAACATGGTACCAATGAGCGCAACTTTGAAGAACCTGGGGTAGCTAACCACCGAATCCAAACGAAGTGTTGGGTCTCAAGCGGTGTCCGAGGTTCAGAGGGGGGTGAATGAACCTTGGTCGATTTTGAAAATATATTAAAACTTACTATTTTGCAAGTTACTTGAACTTGCAGCGCCAGTCAGTTACTGCTTACAGCACTAGGATGCAGTGTTGTACGCTGTAACTTGAGTTTTATACACAGCGGAAAAATAAAGCTTTTAAGACACAAGGCTGGCTGGTTTTCTCAAATATGATCATTTTCAAAATGTTTTATGCATATGACAGAGATATATGAAGGATAAAGCGCAGATAAGAAAGCAATAAAACACTTATGGCTTATAGTGGTGTAAGCCTTCTACGTCCACTCTACTGCTACCTCAAGCAGAAACTTTGTTAAGTAAGATTGAATTACAGGACACTCCCTAACAATCTATCAACTTACAAAGCTAACCACCTACTAGAGTCCAGCGTCCACACAGCAACTGCAAACTCTAAAGGCTAACTCACACAGGGTTCCACACACCCACACAAGGTTCCACACTCCCACATAGGGAAGTTGTCTAACACTTAGACAACTATACATACAGCAAGGATCTCTCCTATCAACTGTACAATACTTAAAACAACTTTCGCACACAGCTTCAAGGTTAAAAAGAAAATAAAGATCTTCAATTGGTGAAGAGCAGTCTTGGTCTCTGAAAGCTCATTTGTTGTTGTAGACCTGCTCCTAGAAGGTTGAGTGGCTGAACATGTGAAAGCTAAAAAGCTTTGGATGATATGTGAGTTTCCTCTCGACTCTGTTCAGCAAGTTACTTCAATCAGCCACACCTTCTATTTATAGATCTTGAGAGTTTTTATCCGTTGGGAAGTATCTGTTGAAGAGAGATACTTCTCCTTCTTTGAAATCAAGCTCTGATCTCCAAAATCTTCTTTGTGGTCGCATTAAATGCATTTGAGCTTCTTGACCAAAGGCATGGCTTGCATTTAATGCGACTTGACTTTTCTCTCCGGAGCATTTAATGCGGTGATTGCGGCTCGCAGCTTTCTGCAGTACGTCAGTCCACATGGCGTCTTGGCATTGGCTCCGTGTCTGCAACTTCAGTCTTCTCTCGAATGACTCTATTCAATCTAGCTTGAATCTTCATTCCTCGTACTGCATTTATCCTTTCTTGGATTGTAGGATACTTCTTCAGTTGACTGTTTGTCATTGACGTTGTATCCTGGGTCTGCTTGCAGCTGTTAGTTCTTTGCAACGCTGCTGTAACTTAGACCTTCTTGTAGTATCTTCATACAGTACTGATGTATCCTTTCTTGCAATACTCCTGTATCTTCTTCTTGCAGCAATGCTGTATGCCGTTTTTACTTACTCTGCTACAATGTTGTAACTGCCTTCTTGCAGTGTTGTTGTATATGCTTTCTTGCAGCAGCTTCTTGCAGACTCAGCTTCCTCAATAACCTCTGCTGCTGTATCCTGGATAGGTTCTTGTGAGCGTGTAGTAGCAGCAACATCAACCTCCTCATAAGGTGTCTCTAGCTGTTTAGCGGTTACCTCAGCTTTTCCTCGAACATCCTCTAAGGGTACTGTCTCAACAGTCGTCCCTTTAGAGGTCTTTTTATCCTCAGAGAGTGTTGTCAGAACAACAGCCTCGCCTGAGGTCTTCAGCAAGAACCCCGTCTTCAACTGGTCCTGTAACCTCGACAACCTCTGTTGCAAGTATGAATTCTTGTAGCTCTTGTCGGTTTCTTGCAGCAGCTTACTTACTTTCTGAATTCTCCCTTCAGAACAGCTTTCTCACAGCCTGCTGACAGCTTATTCCAGTATCCTAACTCCTTTCTACTAAGAATACTTCTTCTAGCTTGTTGTTCCCTACAGCATGCTAACCCTTAGAAGTGTTCTTACTTCTTCTAAGGTTGGTTTTCCTTGTCTCTTGGAAAACCATTACATGATCTTTCCTTGATCATCTGATGTGGAAACTAGACATCAATACCTTAAGCAAACTGTTCTTGTCTTATTGTGATAGTGTTTTGTCTTATCAAGATAACAACAGAAATATCCCAACACGAAGCAACTCAATACTCATAGGGCAGTCTCGAAACCCTTAACTTCTTCTAGTGGACGGTCTTAATGTCCGGTAACAATCTCTAAAAAATATAAGATAAAACTATATATTTATATATATACATACATATATACCCATACTTTCTCAAAAAAAAAATATTTTTCTCACTTTACATATAACAATATTAACTAGCATCTTGTACTTGATCAAAATACATAGAAGCACATCACTCTGCAAATCATCTCTTCACCTTTATAGAATAACATAAGCAAAACTCACGCAACATTTAACTCAGCATATTCATATAAAACATAAATAAGCATTCATATAAATTTTGCATCAACACTAAATAAATAAAATAAAACTACTCATATTGCAGGAGAGATGTACTTACCTGAAGTTTTCAAAATTTATAATACCTCAAAATCCTTTAATATGATATACACGTTTACAGGTTACCCAATCAAATCTAAAGTATAAACAATTAATAAAACACATAATCAGAACATGTTTATTTTATACTAAAAAAAATTAATGTCTTATTATATGATAGTTCATTATTACTCAACCAACTAATTGATCGGTGTTACTAAACTTTAAAACTATAGTTCATGATATTATAATTTAACTAAATTAAGCTGGAGGCATTTTGGTTAAGTAGTGGCCCCGGATCTTATAATTATTGAAATATCCCCAAGATAAGACATTCTTATTCTTAAAATAATTCTTCCGCTCCTTGGGACTAAACACATAATCAAGAGGAGAAACTTTGACATGTATTAATTTAAATTCTTAAGGGTATGTTTGGATTGGGATGTGTCCATTCGAATTTGAGATGAGTCAAATCACAATCCTTGTTTATTATGGGATGGGGAAGGATTTGCAAATCCCATCTCCGCCTAGTTTTTTTACAATTCCTTAAAAAAACATCTACTTTTTCTACAATTCCTTAAAAAAAACATCTATTTTTTCTACAATTCTCAATGTGATGAAGACATCTTAACTATAATCCTACCCTATATAATCCCAAAACAAACACAAAATTTTCAAAATCCACATTTTTTCAAAATCCACTCAAATCCCAAATTCAAACTTGCAAAATCCACCTCCGCCCCAATCTAAGCATACCCTAAGACTCAACCAACTAATTAATTGTTTAGCTAATAATGCATGGCCTCAATGAATTGTTGATTAAATAAACTCCTAAGTTACAGAAACATACATGGTTGGCACCATAGTAAATCCTTAAAATATTTCCAAAACTCAAATAAATGCTGCCCCTAGAACAGAGATCGAAACTAAAGTCCTAAAATTAATTAATCAATCTACTGAGTTTAGTTACATTTCTTCAATTAGTTATGAAATTTCATTTAATTATGCAAAGTGACATCAAATTCATAAACTAATCATATTAAACAAAAGGTCTTTGTCTAATATTTAATTATTATGTAAATGAGCCGAACACTACAACAAATCCTCAAGTTTACTAAGTGAATTATTTAACTAATTTGCAATCGAAGGTATGTGATATGCTAATTAATATTTCCATTATACGAACTCTGCATTCTTTCCTCTTTCTTATTTTTATTTTACTCTATGAAATATATATATATATACAACTTCCAATTCAATTCTTACCCTCCAGCATCATTACTATCCCTAAATACATATATTATATATAAAGAAGAAAGAATTTAAATTCTAAACTGAACTATTCTTAAAAGTCACTACAACAAAAAAGTTGAAAGATAACAATTGTGAAATGTTGTCGTTATAGGTTTAAAATTGTAGTCTATGTCACTGTTGTCGAAGAGGGGCGCCCAAAGACAACACTCAAAAAGTGTTGTTGTTTTCTCATAGACAACACTTTTAAAATGTTGTCCTCAATATACGAACTGTTATCTTTTATATAAAATATTTTGCTCATAGACAACACTTTCGAACTGTTGTTGTTCTGTATATTGACAACACTTGTAAAATGTTGTCCTTCTTAAATTACTATTGTCTTTGTTTATATAATTTCCAATAATACACAACATTTTATCTAAAAAGACAATAGTTTAGAAGCGTTGTCTTTATATTCATCCACAATATTTTGTAATTGTTGTCTTTGATTGTGTAAGACAACGTTTTTTTCCTTAAAATTGTCGTTGATCAGTGCTATTAAAAAAATTTAGAATATATAAATTGAAAATATTTCATACTCAAAACATCAAATCTTCAAATATAAAGTATATGTACAAATATCTGCGAATATTACATCGTATAACAAGTCTTGACAAAAACTAAGGCTATTACTATTTCTCTAAAACATAAAAGTCTATGCTTGAAAAAGGTTATGAACATGTACTATTTCTCCAAAACATCAAAATCAATGCTTGAAATGAAAAAAATATGAGCATGTATTTACTAGATTAGGTGATGGCGTCTCTCCAAAAGATTCAAAGAACCAAAAACCTGCACATCAAAAGAAAAGAACAAAAATTAGTGTAAATGATATAATCCTAAAACATGAGACCAATAATTTGATCTTAATGATCTTAACATAACAATGATATAATCTCCTATTCTAAGATTCAAATTACCATGAACTCAAATCTACTTACTTATATCTCATGCTTATAGTCCATTTCTCGATCCAATCAATTCAATGTAAGTGGGAAAATTAATAAAGTCTTATAATCTATCATCTTGTTGCTTAAAAATAGTCTTCGTTCACAATTCAATGAAGTAAAAAAGAAACTTTACTTCATTTCAATTTACATATTAATATAAACAACTTACCTAAAAGCTAAATGTAAAAGCCATAATGCAACCACAAAACTTCCTTTGTATAACCATAAAGCTTCAATGTAACCACAAACTTCCTAAATTTTTATCAAACAAACCACTAGATTCAGCATGCACAACAACACGAACTTCTCAATGTAAATTTCCAATTCATGTTCAAATTCTAGCAAATATTCGAATTTTATCATTACATTTGTAGCACCCTGGACCAAAACGAAACATAATTTATTAATTAAATATTTAAACTTAGGATTTAATATATATGTGCGTATGTTTTAACTGTTTAAATACGTGCATTTCAGATAAGTGTTTAATGCATGTATGAGATGGATAATTTACCTAGACGTGGGATATAGGATATTCTTATATCATTAGATGCGTAACGGAAAAATAAGAAGATAGAAATGAACTAGGGGTCAATCGGAGACCCGTAACTCGAACGATGATAAAAAGGATAAAACACGAGGTTTCGGAAATATCAGAAGATATTTACGGTGAATAGTAAACAAGATATTTATCGGTGAATAGTAACTTTTGAAATCTATAAATAGAGGCTCTTTCAGTTCATTTTTCACCCTTTTTTCGAACAAGCCAAAAGCGACGAAAACACTTAAGTCTCTCTTATCTCTCTCGTTTTTGTTTCGGCGTCCGACGTGCTACCACCGGCGCCGCAGCCGGAGTTCATCGAAAAACTTCAAAGTTGTCGATTTCGGCCAATTTTCGCACACAACGTAGGTTTTGACGAGTCGAGTCTAGAACAGGTCTTGGATTTCAATTCCGATTTCTTGTTCGCCGGAAAACGGCGAAAAACCATCTCAAAACCCTAAACCCTAACCCTAGCCAACTTTTCTCTCTCCTTGGTTTTTTTTTCTTTTCCTCCGTCCTTTTCGCCGGAGATGTTGTCGGAGGTTCTCCCGGAGGTGAGGGTGAGTTGTTGGAGGGACGGCGCCGTCATGTGTGGTGGTGTCGGAGCTATATCGGGTTGGGTATGATATATGCATGTATGTGTGTGTGATTGTGTGTGTGCGTGTGTGATCTCTGTTGGGGGCGGCACAGGTGGTGCCGCCATGAGGAAAGTGATGACCGGCGCCGATGATGCACCAGCGAGTTGTGACGATGGGTTTCCAGCGACCTTCGGTCGCCGGCCAAGTGTTTTGATGATGTGTGTGTTTGCATATATATATGTTTGTGTGTGTGAGATGGGGTTGGAGAAGATTGGTTTAGTATCGGAGATGTAGTAGTTTGGAATGAGTAGGTTGGAACGAAGTAGCCGGAGGCGCCGGGCAGCAACGAGGCAGCTGGGGAAGCTGCTGGACGCGCAAGCTGTTGGGTGCGCTGGTGCGCGGTCGTGTCGGAGGGCACGGTCATGTGCCAGCCGGCAAAAGTTACTGGAGGTCGGCGCACAGTCGTGCTTGGGGAGCACGGTCGTGCGCGAGCCAGTAGGATCCATTGGAAGCTGGCGCACAGTCGTGCTAGGGGAGCACGGTCGTGCGCGACCTGACAGGGGTTGCTGGGTGTTGGTGCACGATCGTGTGCCGGGGGCACTGTCGTGCGCTGAGTGGGCGCATCGGGAGAGGACGTCGGGTGCGGGATGCGTGTCGGGTGATGCCGTGTTTTCAATCCTTTTTCCATCCCTTATCTTTGTACGTTCATCATCGGGTTTTAGCCGAAGAGATGTTGTTGATCGAGGGTCGTGGGCCCGGTCAAAGTTAACCCTTCGATCATTTTACTAATATACCCTCAAACGTTATATACTTCGTTAAAGCTTGTATCAACTCCGAACGAGCTCTATCATTTTCCAATCTTTAGGTCTCTCGACCCATCGTGTTTTTAACGGTCATCTTTCTTCCGAAAGAAACGTTTATCGCTTTAATTATAATTAATAAGGATCTAAGAACACCGTAACTTGTGTAGGCTTTTTTGTTGGATTGAGCTTGAGTATTTATTGGATTGAGCTTGAGTACTTGTTGGATTGAGCTTGTGTTATCAGATCTTTAGACCTTACGACTCACGTGGTAACCACCGAACAAGGTGGGGTAATTTCTATATCTTTATCTATTTACTGTTTTCCCTATTAAATGCATGACTGAGGAATACTAAGTGTTGTGATTATAATTGTTGTGCCATAATATAACTGTGAAAGGACCGAGGTCCACTCTGTTCGTCCCTTGCTATTTTCTACTACTCTGTTGAGGTTTGGTGGTCCTCTTGAAATGCACCAACGGTAGTGAGACCGTTATATAGGATAAGACGGGGGAATCCCGCACCTATTCGTCCCTTGCCATTTCTAATATCTGTTTTGCATTTTATGTGCTGTGATAACGTGACTGTAGATTATCTTCGATATTTATTTCTGTTATGAGTCACAAGAGGCAGATTTTATCCCCACGAGTGTATTCCACGCACTCACCCCTTAATCTGTACTCACACTACAGGAGATGATGAGATCGACGAACCCTAGTTGGAGAGAGATGGTGCTATCTTTGGAATCGCATGTTTAGAATGATGTAACACAAACTTTATCAAACCATGTTTTATGATATTCGAGTTTTGTAATATTTTGATAGATGTAAGGATGTGAGATCCTGATGTTTTATTCCACTGTGTGTGATGTATTTTATCGGTAGCGAGACTGATTGTTATCGGCAGAGGCCGATTGTTGATAAGTGAAAGATTCACTTCATCCCTTACCTCTTTCTTCTGTTGTCTCTTGCTTATTCTTTCTGTTGTGTATGTGTCCCTTGCTATTTCTATCTTCATGTCAAATGGTAAAACTCTGATAAAATATGAAAAAAATTTGGGTTGTGACAACATTAACATGTACGAGAAAGGTATTAGCCAATCATTTACTAAATCATGTTAGTCATGTAGATGATCTTGAACACACTTTTCCTATTCCGATCACACTTCATCGATTTCCTTTTGAGAGTACTCGTCTTGTGTAAACTGTAAACAATCATGAAACAAAGTTAGTAAAACCCAATTATTGTTAACTTAAAAATTAAAAATACACAATCTCAAAAGACTTTTAGTAATAAAAACTTCAAAACATATATTTTATTACAATGGATCGTAGAGTAACAATGTCTTTTGGTATAGCTCCAATGATATCTCTCATGTTGGGCACTTAGATATTGAGTAATATGAACCAAAACTTCTATGTTCTCTATTTTATACTATTACATGCAACAAAAAAATCTCGCAAGGTATGGTAGGGTAACCATCACATACAAGTCATGTTAGTGTTAAGGAACATATATCACTAAAAAATTGATGGGCTGATGCAGTTCTATTAAAGAGTTACAAACAAAAATATTTTTTTTTCATGTTCAAACCTTGCATTGCACAAATAATCTTATGCATGTCAGATCATGAATAACAAGTCAAATAAATGAGAATCTCAAACAAAATAATAATAAGAATGAGAAATTTGAGAACATTCTTTTGATTTATTTAATAGGCCATGCATGAAACATAATCTGAATTAATGCTACTCAAGCTTCTAAATAGTTGTTTGAAGACCATAACAGCTCACATACATCTTGAGTATTATTTACTCACTTTGCTAGTAAATAATGGAGACATTCAACAACATACATGTAAGATCTATATTCATATGATACAATCTATGAGGCCATTGAAGGAAATAAGATGATTACCTCACTTCTGAATTTCTCAAGAGATTCTCCAGTAAAATCTTAATCGAGAAATTTCTTGACAACAACTTTCTACATATTAGAATCAATAAATAAATAACATTAGTCTAATAACATTCCTCTTGACAGATTTCGAAACAGCTTGCCACCATTTAGTGTTTTAACCATAACTCTTCACACAAGATTCCAAATTACAAAATTCTTTTTTGTTAGAAACTAGACTAACGTGGCTTTCCAGTGATATAAGCCATGTAACCAAATTATGCTCGAGTAAAATCAATTTTAAATGTAAAGTTGACCCTTTGAGACAGCCTCTTGACAGATTCCGAAACAGTCTGCCACCCTTTAGTATTTTAACCATAACTCTTCACACAAGATTCCAAATTACAAAATTCTTTTTTTGTTAGAAACTAGACTAACGTGGCTTTCCAATGATATAAGTCATGTAACCAAATTATACTCGAGTGAAATTAGTTTTCAATGTAAAGTTGTTGTTGAGACAACCTCTTGACAGATTCCGAAACAGTCTGCCACCCTTTAGTATTTTAACCATAACTCTTCACATAAGATTCCAAATTACAAAATTCTTTTTTTGTTAGAAACTAGACTCACGTGGCTTTTCAGTGATATAAGTCATGTAACCATAATATACTCGAGTAAAATTAGTTTTCAATGTAAAGTTGACCCTGTTTCTGCAATCATATATTTCCAACAATTCCATACACTTTTCATAGAACTCCAAACATTTAAAATCTGAAATATATGCTTCTTTCACCATCCATATAGTAAAACACAATCTATCAATTTAACTAGAATAAATTTCGTTAGGTTCTGAAATTTTTTATATCTTTACAACATATGTGTCTCAATTTAATGAAGAAAAATGGGTGGGTTAGGCGTGAGTTCAGCCAGGGTTTAACGATAATTATAAAATTCACCTAATAATTATAATCCACGGAATAATTTCTCTAAAATAATAAATTTGAGAAATTGGGACAAATTGAGAAGCATACCTGGGGAGAATGGGGGGAACTCGATATTGAGAGTGAAAAAAGTAAGGAATTAGGAAGAAATTCAAGATTGATTATCCTCCTTCGACACAAATTTGAAGAAACGGTAAATTTTCTCTTCGAATGGTAAAATCAATCTAAGATTACCAATCTTCTTCCACGGTAAATCACCAATCTTCTTCTACTGTAAATCAACGATCTTCTTCTACCGTCTAACTTCTTCACCGTGTATTTCTATTGTGATAACTTCTTCGCAAGTCTTCAGAAGGTAAAACTCTAGTCCTAATATTACTCTAGGTTTTTTTTCTCTTCACCGTGTATTACTAAGTCTTTTCTTCTACTATTATAATTTTTTTTTTACTTTACACTCTAGTCCTAACATGAAATAAAATTAAAAAAAATTAATATTAATAATAATAATAATACGCATTATTGATTAATTATGAAGTTCAAGTTCTTTTTTTAAGGAACTGCCGAAGTATATTGAATCCCAATTTGTTTTAATTTTCTAATTTTTTTCCATTTGATTAATTTCTTATTATATTTAATTGATTATAGTATTAATATACCCAACAAAATTAATAAATCATCAATGAATGTTCAATTAAATTAACAATCAATAATCAGTAATCAACTTATCAACATTCACAATGCTCAATATGAATCAACAATAATTTACCCTCAATATCAATGATTAAAAAATAATCAATAAATAAATAAAAATTTCTCAACAATATAAGCTAATTAAGATTCAACATAAGTATCTGATAAACCAAAGCTAAAAAAAATAGTGGAATTCTAATCATAATAATAAAATAAAAATAGCAATAATAATAATTATATACCTCAAATACAATAATAATACTATTATAATTATTAATTATTAATAAATGTTTGGAAGAGGTGACACATCAGTTTCATCATAAATTTACCACTTTCCAAAACGGATGTCTTTATGGTTAGAAGATAACACATTACAAGCGTTGTCATTTTAGAAGAGTGTACACAAAGACAACACTTGAAAGAAATATTATTATTATCTCAAAAAGGCAGCTCAAAGACAACACTTCCCATAAAGTGTTGTACTTTGGTAAAAAAAATTCACCGAAAGACAACACTACAATAAAAGTGTTGTCTAACTGTAGTCGTTTGCTGATAAAAACACGCCCAAAGACAACACTTCATGAAAGATGTTGTCAAAGTGTTGTATTTGACCGATAAATATACGTCTTTCTCAACACTTTAAGCAATAAGTGTTGTAAATTTCAAAACAACAACAGTTTGTGCTTAAAAATATTGTTGTTATAGTGTTGTTTTTGAGCATTTTGTTGTAGTGAGTCAACTAAATGAATACTAATAACTAGGATACATATAATATAATTATAATTAATCCAGTCGCATTAGCTAGTTACTGATATCAGCCTTTCAATTTTCTAAAACGTCATAAATCTGAAACATACCAAAAAAAAATATATATATATATACAACATGCGAAATCAGAATGGTCAATCCCAAAATTCTAAATTAATTAATGTAAGCTTATGTAGAAAACTTCTTCTACTCAATTCCATTTTCTCTTCTCTCTTTTTATTTTAATTCTTCCATTTTCTCCTCTCCTTTTATTTTTATTCTTAAACAATAATAAGATGAATCACTAATCATTCAATCATATATTCACAAAATTCATCCAACAGAACCTCTGTATACTTCCGCTAACATCAAATCTCACTAATAATTATGCAAACCTTAATTAATTATGCCTCAAACTCCTAATTCTATCTTAATGCAATTAATGTTAATATTAATTCACGTTTATAAAAAAGAACCCATCATTACTTGGACTTGTGTGAGAGACTAAAATTATGTGAGAGAGACTAAAATGCACAACACTGCCGCCGCTCTTAACTTTTCTTTGAAGTATGCGGACGTTCACCATCTTTTCTACCCTTTTTTTCTTTTATTTACTCTATAATAAGATTTATATGAATCTAGGGTTTCAAATCCCCATTTCTTGTAGGAGAACCTAAGTATTGGATCCCTAAAATTTTTGAACTACTATATAAATTTCCTTATCTCAACTAATTAATTAATTTCTAAAATCCTAAATCTAATCTAATATGATTACAAGTCTACTAATTATTTAAGAATTCTAATCACATAATGTAACACCCTAATTAAGGCCAATTAGGAAGTAATGTCTTCTTTATTTAGTCATTATTTAGTTATACCCAAGCATTTAATATTTTATAGTCCTAAGCTAAGTGTATCATATTGCAAAAATAATTTTGACACCTAGCATTTTCATACACTCTCTCTTCACCAAGTTTGGACACATGCCTAGTCTACATCTATGAGTCATCTTTGCCAAGAAAGGGAAGAAGAAAAGCAGGGTCAAACACACACACTTTTACACTCTCTTTCTCTCTCGTTTCTCTCTCTTTTTCCACAAGAATTAAACACATCATTATGGCTACACTTAGCACTCAATTTGAAAAAGTGGGAAAAGAGCAACCTGAAGGAGCCTAAGAAAGTGGGAAGAAGGAAAAGAAAAGTAAGCACAAAAAATTTCTCTCTCATCTCCCCTTCTCTCCACCGCCGCCATCTTGCCACCATCGATCGTCACTTTTCCGACAAGAAGATTCAGATCAAAAGGAGACGCCGATCGAGGACCCTTCTAGCCCCTGAACACGTAGCAGATATTCCTCCAAGACGCTATTCAGTTGAGGTGGGGGTAATTTTCTTGTTTTTCGCGCTTAAAATACCAAATGAATTTGATATGAAATAATGTGCCTACATGGACATATGTGTTAAAATGAAGAATGTTGTATTGTGTGCTCTACTACGTGATGTAAATGAAATGTTTGTCAAAGCGGCTAATGAACCGCATCAAAGTGGCTAATGAACCACATATATTTGCTTAAGAATTTATATATCTATATTCTTTATGATCTGTCTATCCATGAAACCAACCCCACCGAGTGTCTTTATGCACTCACCCCCTTAAGTAATTTTATTTTACAGGTTGCAGCCAATCAGAAGGGGGGTGAAAGAGGTGTTGTATTATTTTGTATGTATAGATGATATTATTTTGAAGTCTTTTGAAAAGTTTAGCTTGCAAAGTTGTACAACTTTAGCTATGCAACGACAAAATAAAATACTTTCTTCCGTTGTTTAAAATTTACGTTTTATAAAATAGGGATATTTGAGAGGATTTATTTTATTTGCAAATTTAAGTTTGTTTCTAGATAAGCATCTCTCTTCACTTTCCCTCCGACAGGTCTGCCGAAAGGTATATGAATGTTACGTGTTGAATTATGTTTTATGTTTGAATGTTATTAGTGCTTATCTGTTTAAGATTTAAGTTTGAGATGATATTTTAAGAGGTGGTTTCGTTACGAAACTTACATAAGATTACGTACGGTAGACGGTTAGGTCTATAGTTATTGATATGAAGATGATAAAGTAAATGCAGAAATTTTAGAGGTTAGCATACCCTCAGGAAGAACCATAACGACTAAGCATATGTGACGAGACATACGAATTGCTTTTGAAAGGAAAATCTATTTGGTATACTTGCATATTTTAGAAATAAAGGACTTTGATGTAATTTTAGGAATGGATTGGCTTTAAACCAACCACACTGTAATTAAGTATCGTGAGAGGAAAATTCTCTTTCAATCACTTGGACACGAAAAATACACATTCTTCGAAATGCAAATCGGTGTGAATCCATAAATGATGTCGGTTATACAGGCGACCAAAATGCTAAAGAAAGGAAATTGCGAGGCCTAATTAGCCAATATGGTAAATCTCGAGCAGTAGTCAGACCCGATTAACAGGGTGTCGATAGTGAATGAATATGAGGACGTCTTTCCAGAAAAACTGCCAGGCCTTCCACTGGATAGACAAGTCGAGTTCTGCATTGACTTGCTACCTGGATCAGCACCAGTATCAAAAGCACCATATCGCATGGCGCCGAAAGAATTGCAGGAAACTAAAGTTTCAACTACAAGAACTTTTGGAAAGAGGTTTTATCCGCCCTAGTGTATCACCCGGGGGAGCTCCAATATTGTTCGTGAAGAAGAATGATGGAACTTTTCGGAAGTGCATAGATTATCGTGAGTTGAATAAAAGAACCATAAAGAACAAGTATTCGTTACCGCAGATTGAAGATTTGTTTGACCAATTAAAAGGCACAAGCATATTCTCGAAAATTAACTTGAGATTAGGATATCATCAAGTAAAGATTAAGAAGGAAGACGTATCCAAAACAGCTTTCAGAACAAGAATCATGCCTCGAGGTCGACCCTGCAAGAGTTTACAACCAGTCGATGAGCCCTGAGCAAGTTGAGGAGCCCCACGAGTAAGGCGATGATAGGATGATAGGTAACCTACTCACCGTATCAAAAGGCCTAGTGGAACAGTTAGATGTGGCATGAATAGCATCACCCTCATCGACATCAAGAAGCAAGGTGAATCAAGTAATCGAATAATTTCGACGCTTTAACCCGCTAACTTTCAATGGAAAGGGGAACCTGTGGATGCTGAAGAGTGGTTGAGAAACTTAGACAAACTTTTCGCTCACCTCATTTGTACCAATGTGCAGAAGATTTTGTGTGCTAATGCAACAAGGAAGGGTGGTAGCCTATGCGTCAAGACAACTAAGAATGCACGAATAAAACTACCAAACTCACGATTTGGAACTAACTGATATGGTGTACGCACTCGAGATTTGGCGACACTATCTGTATGGTAGAAAGTGTGACATCTACATCGACCACAAATGTTGGGATGTCTCTCGAGTTATCCCATGACTAACGGATTATCCGGAATAATGAGAGTTAAGCATCACATGGTCGAGAAGGATGGGTGTGTAGGTAGGAGTGTCGATGATCGCGTGCAGGTAACA
Source organism: Scutellaria minor (assembly GCA_954870855.1). Classification (NCBI taxonomy): domain Eukaryota; kingdom Viridiplantae; phylum Streptophyta; class Magnoliopsida; order Lamiales; family Lamiaceae; genus Scutellaria; species Scutellaria minor. Next base: position 15,534,982 of record OX940729.1, on the reverse strand, counting down.
CTTGACACACCATTTGAGGCACTTATGAGGATGGGATCATAAATATATTATTATGCCAAATACTAGAGAGTATGGGGAAGGTCTCCACCAAGTTTGGTGGTCATTCGAGGTCGGAGCATCGAGGGGGAATTTCGCAAAGTCGAAGCTGTGTTTCTGCATCCAGACTGGAGAAAGTTGGGGAGCAGAAGGTCTAAACAAAAGTATTTCCAAGAACTGTTCATATGGGGTGTTCTTCAATGAGTTGAGAGCATCCCCACCAAGTATCACCTTGAGGCGTGTCTATTTAAGGGGCATACAGCATGCCGAGGCCAAGAGTGGCAGAGCAGTGGCAGCATGGTAAATATCAGCCTATTGTGAGGGTAATTGTTAGATGATGGAGAATCGAAAGGAGCTTATAATTAATGGAATGATTATATATGTCGAGAGCCTTACTATGAACTTTGTGGATCGTAATTCAGAACTCGGACGAGAAAGATACGCAACAAGAGGTAAAATCTTACGTGTCCTGGCTTGGGAGTATCTAGTGGGCAGATGAGGGAAATTTTTGTAAGGCCTCTAGAAATACCTGAGTAGAAATGGGACCATATTACTATGGACTTCGTGGTGGGATTACCCAAAACTAATTGTGGAAACCACGTCAAATGGGTTATTGTTGATAGATTAGTCAAGCCCGCTCATTTTATGCCAATTAAGATGACGTTCCAATTGGACAGACTGGCCCAGATCTACATAAAGGAAATCAGGTTACATGGAGTACCAGACTCTATCGTATCAGATAGAGACCCTCGTTTTACATCCAGGTTCTGGCAAAGTCTACAAAGAGAATTGGGCACTAAGCTAGCTTTTAATACGACATTTCACCCTCAGACGGATGGGCAAACTAAATGGATAATACAAGTTTTGCAGGACTTACTGCGGGCCAGTGCTCTGGATCTACATTGTTGGGATATTTCAGTAGTTATCTTTATGAGACAAACAGGATGCATAACAATGAGACAAAACAAAATAGGATGCATAATAAGATAATGAAGGTTGCTAAAAGAAGTTTTCACGTATTACATGATCATAAGCTTATCTGTCAATGAACATGATCATGAAAGGGTTTTCTAAGGAATAAGAAAACCCAACCTTAGAAGAAACAAGAATAAGTCTTCTAAGGGTCAGCAAGCTGTAGGGAACAACAAGCTGAAAAGGAAGTATCTACATAAGGAAGCAGACAAGATACTGCAAGAAGTAGATAGCATGCTGGAAGAGAAACAGAATGCAGAAAAGCTTCGGGCAAAAACCTGCACAAGAGAAGAATCAACCTTAGAAGATATGAGTATCTTCTAAGAACAGGAAACAGCTAGCGGAAATAGAATATTGGATGCTGCAATCAGGAAGCAGCATACAGCAAGCAACAAAAGAAAGCTGAAAGAGCAAGACAGCAAAACAGTATACAGCGGCAGGAAGCTAACAACAGGTTTCAGGAACAGGAAGCTGATCTGAAATAGAATCCTGATACGGAATAGGAAGCAGCATGGAACCACATCCTGAACAGCAAGCAGGAAGGACCCACTATCTACAGAAAGAGCAGGAAGTAACCAACAGGATGAGACTAAAAGATAAAGACTACTTTCTCTCAGGCAGTATCAGGAAGAACATGCAGTGCAAAGAGAAGCAAAGCTAACTGACTCAAGTAGCTGTTGCATGAACTTCAACCTTGGACCCATACCGACTTGACAGGTCAGCAGGAATGTCAGAAAGGTCCAAAAGCAAATAGTGGGCGCATTAAATGCTCATGTCAGAAATATCTCAGATAAATTTAATGCGACCACAGAGAAGATCTTGGAGATAAAAAGCTCAAACTCAAATAGGAGAAGGATCCCTCTTCAACAGATACTTCCCAATGGATAAATCTCTCTAGACCTATAAATAGAAGGTGTGGCTGATTGAAGAACATTGCTGGACAGAGTCGAGAGAAAACTCACGTACTTTCCAAAGCTTCTCAAAGCTTTCACATGTTCAGCCACTCAACCTTCTTGGAGCAGTCTACAACAGCAATAGAGCTTTCAGAGATCAAGACTGTTTCCCACCAGTTGAAGAAACATTTTCTTTTAACTACTGTGCTGTGTGTGCTAGGTTGTTTTATTTGGTATACTTAGTTGATAGGATTATATCCTTGCTAAGTTTATTAGTCTTTGTGTAGGCTAATATTTCCCTGTGTGGGAATGTGATCCCTGTGTGGGAGTTTGTAAACCCTGTGTGGGTGTAGACCTAGGAATCTGGGATTCTTGTAGGTATAACTTATTTTGGAAGAGATTTGTAAAGACAAGTCTTGTAAATCAAACTGACCATAATGAAGTTCCTCCTCAGTGAAGGAGTAGAGTGGACGTAGAAGGATTACACCACCTTCGAACCACTATAAGCCATACGTGTTTACTGCTTACTTTATTTGTTGTATTGCTTTTCTTGCATATTTATTTTGTTGCATCTCTTATAAAACATACTGTTAAAACACGTGTTGTAAAATGATACTTTGAAAAGAAAACTGGTTTTCATCAGAAACTCTATCAAGTTTATTCCGCTGTGCTGCATTCTAAAACCGGGATAGTAACCTGATTTAGCTAAGGGCCTGGTTGCTGACTCGAGACAGGATACTGTTCTCTAGTAGAGACAGAAACCTGTTATTCAGTTATATGTTTTAGAAAATTTTGAAAAAATCGATAGAGGTTCATTCACCCCCCCTATGAACCTCTGACCACTTGGGACCCAACAAGCTATATCAGAGCAAATTGGGTTAACAGCCAACTTATCTGGCTACCTACCCAGATCCACCCGTTTCTGCTGGATAGACCATTTTTCTTTACTTTTTGATCTATATCATCTCATTTAAACATACATGATGTCTAAAATCAATTTATCATTCTTACTGATGATAACTCTTCTGTGCGAGGAACAAAAACCTGATGTGCTAAACAATCCACTATGAAATCTGATCAACAAGGAGCCGAGAAAAGATGAGTAAACTGTCAAAAGCATAGAAAGAATAAACAAGGTCAACCATAGAAGAACATCAACAAGCTAAGGATTCTCAGAGCACAAAAACACTACGCCTGAAGTCACTAAGAAAGCAGCCAGGAAGGTTGCTGAAGTAACCAAAGCTACACTTTTTATAGTAGCTGAAGTTACTAAGAAAGTAGCCATGAAGGTTGCTGAAGTAACCAAAGCTACACCTTTTAGAGTAGCTGAAGTTACTAAGAAAGCAGCCACAAAGGTTGCTGAAGTAACCAAAGCTACACCTTTTATAGTAGCTGAAGTTACTAAGGAAACAACTAGAAAGGTTGCTGAAAAAGGAGCTTAAAGAATCAATGATATCCAACAAGTGCTTCAAGTGGTATCTACCGGATGAGACAAGACAGAATTCCAAGACAGGCATATACAAAGGAATCCAGAAGAATACATACTGATCCAAACCAGATACACACTCAGGATTCAGACAGTCCAGGAACCTGGACAAATGAGTAAGGATTTATGAGTTCCCTAAGTAAGGGGGAACTTATTTTTTGTAATTTGTACTTCTCTACTTTAAAATAGCATACTGAGATAGGATACTACATCTTTCTACATTTAAGAATGACATTTACTTAAACCATATTTGGGTTAAAGGTTCCTTAAGTAAGGGGGAAACCTAAGTCATATTCTCTAAATTCTCATGTATTCAGCTTACTGCAGCAGGATACTACAAAAGTATTCAGTCTCAAGACTAACAAGGATTGCTTAACAGGTTTCTACAAAGATGTAACTGTTGGAACCGACGGATCGCCGGCCCTATGCTATCGGAATCGGGATCCAAAGATAAATCGCAGCGGAAAGAAATCATACCCTTGTAGACCTCTTGATCTTCTGATGTATTCCTCTGAGCCCTTCTCGAACGTTGCGTGGCCAACGATCCTTCGAGAAAAATCAGTTCCGCTCTCTCTCACTTATCACGTGTTTTCTGTGATCTGAGTTCTGTGTTATGAGAGGCGCTGATGAAAAGAGCTATATATAGGCTACACCAGGGACCTAGAGGAGGAATTGGGTTGGGCCTCCTGATGGGCTTTAGTATCCTGCGTTCGGCCCGAACACATAACTGAAGCCCATCAATAATAATTCAGTCCACTAGAGAATTATTATTGAACTACCATCCCAATCCCATATTTAATATGGGCTCCTTATTATGTGTACATTTATTTCCCCGTGTTTAAGATATCGAATGTCCGTAAATTAAATAAGTTACTGACAACTTAAATAATTTACATCTAATTCCAAGAGTAGTACCACTCATCCTTATTATCATGTCGGATTAAATCCACCTGCAGGGTTTACATGATAATCCTTATGAGCTCCTCAAGGGGACATTATCATCCTAAATAATTAGGACACGGATTCCTTCTATAATCAACAGAACACCATATAAACAATGCTATCTCCCAACTCACCGAGTTTATTGATTTATGAATAAATCTCACCCATTGGCAAATTAAAGAAATAAACATTGAGCATACGTGCCCGTTATTATATAGGGATTAAGAAGATGTACATCCATAATAACAGAGGTCTTGTTCTATTATATAGTCAGTATAAAACGAACAACCTCAAATGGTCCTGCTCAATACACACAAAGTGTACTAGTGTAGTTTTATAGTCAAGACAGACTAATACCAAACTACACTACAACCATTCCGATGATTTGTCCAAATCCATCTTGGTTGTGAGCTACTATTTATAATTTATAAGAAACTGATAACATGATCTTCTGTGTGGCACCACACACCAAGTTATCTATAATATAAATTAATTGGACATTGCATAAACATATATAACAAATATAAAATGCAAACATATGACCAATGTGATTCTCATTCCATAAACGATGTTCATACAAAAAACAAGGCTTATAGTATACATCCTAACAGTAACAGGACCATCTAGTGATGTCAAGACATGACAGAAACCAAGAAATCAACTAAAAGGAGGATACTACAAGAGAAAGAGATTCACAACAGTATCACAGCTTTACAGAGATTCTGATCGATAAAGTGATATTTACAAGAAAGTATCATCTATAAGGGTATATCAAGTAAAGACCTCGGTAAGGATGTTATTGAGATAACTCCTGCAAAGGGTATAGAAGGGATTCTCAAGGAAATGATAAATCACAGGATACTTAAAAATGAATGACAGGCTACCAACAGTGAGAGGAATGGGTATCTATGAAGATCTAGATAGGCGGCTGACCGTCTAATCAACAAAAAGGTAAGATCTATCTTTTCAGAAGACAAAAAGGCAGTTTTTGAAAGATCTATTCAAAAGGGATCCCTCCACCTTTTTAGAACCAACCGTCAGATCGTGCATTTCATCTCCCAACCGTCGATCAAAGAAACCGCTCATCCATCTATATATACTCGACTCCTCATAACCCTTCAAGGCATTCACTTCTCACAAAACTCCTAACAAGCAACAGATTCCAACGTGAGTCACCTTGACTTTCTTAAAGAAGAAAATGGAGATCCAAGAAAGCGGAGAAGAAGATGGAGATGAAGACGATGATGAAGACTATTCTCTGATGATCTAGAAACAGAGAAGGTCTTCAGAAGAATGGAGTATAGAGGCTCTGCTTGCCCAGAAGCAGAGAAGGTCTTCAAAATCAAAGACGACCTCTATGAGATGGACGCTAAGGAGTAGGCATCCATCCTCCATTCAAATGACACTGGTCCGGCTCTCTCAACCCAGATGAAGATATGGGACCAAGAGAGCCATCAAGGACAATCCTTGGACAGAGAAGACACTTGCTACCATTCATGGAGATAAAATAAAACAGCAGGTGTTTCACAAGGTATCCAAGGATCCAGTATCAAGCAGCTTCAAGCTGGAGTTTGGGGCAGAGTAAAAGACAAAATTACAAGCCAGACCAGCAGTCAACTAGGATCCAAGGTGAACGTGCCTGCACATTGACGAAGCTACACAGGTAACTGACCATCTACCGATCAGTTTCCTGATCTCTTGTCACGTGCCGAAGCTGAGCAGCTTATTCCCTTGGGTAGGAATAAGGAGGATGCTCAGTGGGAAGTATGAACAGGTTACTGACTTTTTGGTCAGTAATTGATGGACAAGAGATTCTGATTTGCCATATTTGGCGTTGTAACTTCATCCCTAAGCAGTAAACTAAAAGATGATAATAGAAAGGGAGAAGAGTTTCAAGTCAAGAGTTAAAAGTCACTGTTGAAGCCTTAAAGTAAGGGGGAAGCAGATAATAATGGTGATCAAGAGCAACCTACCATCTCAAGAATGAAGAAGGCTGATGAAAACATGTTGAAGAAGGCATGCAAAGATCAGAGATGGTAGAGAGGGAGAAGAAGAACTCCATGGTGGAAAAATGTGGAAACAACAACTGATGAAACTGAAGAAAGAAGTAGAGCTAGGTGAAGAAGAACAACTTATTTGCTTTCATACAAAAACATGATTGTACTTGTACAAACATTATAGTTTCATATAAAAGAGCATTCCTCTTGTTTGAGTTTTGATCTTATTATGTTTTGTCATCATCAAGATAAAGGGGGAAATTGTTGGGATATTTCAGTAGTTATCTTGATGAGACAAACAGGATGCATAACAATGAGACAAAACAAAATAGGATGCATAATAAGATAATGAAGGTTGCTAAAAGAAGTTTTCACGTATTACATGATCATAAGCTTATCTGTCAATGAACATGATCATGAAAGGGTTTTCTAAGGAATAAGAAAACCCAACCTTAGAAGAAACAAGAATAAGTCTTCTAAGGGTCAGCAAGCTGTAGGGAACAACAAGCTGAAAAGGAAGTATCTATATAAGGAAGCAGACAAGATACTGCAAGAAGTAGATAGCATGCTGGAAGAGAAACAGAATGCAGAAAAGCTTCGGGCAAAAACCTGCACAAGAGAATAATCAACCTTAGAAGATATGAGTATCTTCTAAGAACAGGAAACAGCTAGCGGAAATAGAATATTGGATGCTGCAATCAGGAAGCAGCATACAGCAAGCAACAAAAGAAAGCTGAAAGAGCAAGGCAGCAAAACAGTATATAGCGGCAGGAAGCTAACAACAGGTTTCAGGAACAGGAAGCTGATCTGAAATAAAATCCTGATACGGAATAGGAAGCAGCATGGAACCACATCCTGAACAGCAAGCAGGAAGGACCCACTATCTACAGAAAGAGCAGGAAGTAACCAACAGGATGAGACTAAAAAATAAAGACTACTTCCTCTCAGGCAGTATCAGGAAAAACATGCAGTGCAAAGAGAAGCAAAGCTAACTGACTCAAGTAGCCGTTGCATGAACTTCAACCTTGGACCCATACCGACTTGACAGGTCAGCAGGAATGTCAGAAAGGTCCAAAAGCAAATAGTGGGCGCATTAAATGCTCATGTCAGAAATATCTCAGATAAATTTAATGCGACCACAGAGAAGATCTTGGAGATAAAAAGCTCAAACTCAAATAGGAGAAGGATCCCTCTTCAACAGATACTTCCCAATGGATAAATCTCTCTAGACCTATAAATAGAAGGTGTGGCTGATTGAAGAACATTGCTGGACAGAGTCGAGAGAAAACTCACGTACTTTCCAAAGCTTCTCAAAGCTTTCACATGTTCAGCCACTCAACCTTCTTGGAGCAGTCTACAACAGCAATAGAGCTTTCAGAGATCAAGACTGTTTCCCACCAGTTGAAGAAACATTTTCTTTTAACTACTGTGCTGTGTGTGCTAGGTTGTTTTATTTGGTATACTTAGTTGATAGGATTATATCCTTGCTAAGTTTATTAGTCTTTGTGTAGGCTAATATTTCCCTGTGTGGGAATGTGATCCCTGTGTGGGAGTTTGTAAACCCTGTGTGGGTGTAGACCTAGGAATCTGGGATTCTTGTAGGTATAACTTATTTTGGAAGAGGTTTGTAAAGACGAGTCTTGCAAATCAAACTGACCATAACGAAGTTCCTCCTCAGTGAAGGAGTAGAGTGGACGTAGAAGGATTACACCACCTTCGAACCACTATAAGCCATACGTGTTTACTGCTTACTTTATTTGTTGTATTGTTTTTCTTGCATATTTATTATGTTGCATCTCTTATAAAGCATATTGTTAAAACACTTGTTGCAAAATCATACTTTGAAAAGAAAACTGGTTTTCTTCAGAAACTCTATCAAATTTATTCCACTGCGCTGTATTCTGAAACCGGGATAGTAACCTGATTCAGCCAAGGGCCAGGTTGCTGACTCAAGACAGGATATTATTCTCCAGTAGAGATAGAAACCTGTTATTTAGTTATATGTTTTAGAAAAGTTTGAAAAATCGATAGAGGTTCATTCACCCCCCTTTGAACCTCTGACCACTTGGGACCCAACATACATGAAAGCTGGGAAGACCACCTATACTTAGTGGAATTCGCTTATAACAACAACTATCAATCAACAATTATGATGGCACCATACGAGGCCCTATATGGAAGAAAATATCGCTCGCCTCTTTATTGGGATGAAGTGGGTGAAAAAAAAGTGTTGGGACCAGAATTAGTTGAGCAGGAAGTGGAAGTAATAAAGAAAATTCGAGAAAGAATTAAAACGGCTCAGAATCATCAAAAGTCCTATGTAAATAAAAGACGAAGAGAGCTAAAGTTTGAGGTGAGAGATAAAGTCTTTTTGAAGGTATCGTCCATGAAAGGAGTTTATCACTTCGAAAAGAAAGGGAAGCTAAAACCAAGGTTTATCGGACCATTTGAAATTCTCGAACGGGCTGGCGAAGTAGCTTATAAACTAGCTCTGCCGCCGGACTTCATAGGAATACATAATGTAATCCACGTGTCCGTACTATGAAAGTATGTATTTTACTCGAGCCACATCATCGATCTACAAGATATTAGACTCGAGAAAGATTTGACGTACGAGGAGATTCCAGTGGCTATTCTAGACAAAAGAATTTACAAACTTAGAAATCGAGAGGTCGAGAGGTCGTCTTAATCAAAGTTCTATGGAGCCGTCATGATCTCAAGGAGGCGACTTGGGAAAAAGAAGAAAAGATTTTGGCGAAATATCCAAACCTGCCGTATTCTAATATGGATCTAAATTTCGAGGATGAAATTTCTTTGAAGGAGGGAAGGATGTAACACCCTAATTAAGGCTAATTAGGAAGTAATGCCTTATTTGAAAACGAATTAAACACATCATTATGACTACACTTAGGACTCAATTTGAAAAAGTGGGAAAAGAGCAACCTGAAGGAGCAAAAGAAAGTGGGAAGAAGGAAAAGGAAAGTAAGCACAAAATTTTTCTCTCTCATCTCCTCTTCTCTCCACCGCTGCCAACCACCACCATCTTGCCGCTGCCGATCGTCACTTTTCCGATAAGAAGATTCTGATCAAAAGGAGACGCCGATCGAGGACCCCTTTTAGCCCCTGAACACGTAGCAGATTTTCCTTCGAGACGCTATTCAGTTGAGGTGGGGGTAATTTTCTTATTTTTTGCGCTTAAGATACCAAATGAAATTGATATGAAATAATGTACCTACATGGACATATGTGTTAAAATGATGAATGTTGTATTGTGTGCACTACTACATGATATAAATGAAATGTTTGTCAAAGCGGCTAATGAACCACTTCAAAGTAGCTAATGAACCACATATTACAAAACGGCTAATGAACCGCAGCAAAGTGGCTAATGAACCACATATTACAAAGTGACTAATGAAACGCATCAAATTGGCTAAAGAACCACATGTTACCAAAACGGCTAATGAACCGCAACAAAGTGGCTAAAGAACCAGATATATGTGCTTAAGAATTTATATGTCTATATTCTTTTATGATTTGTCTATCCATGAAACCAACCCCACTGAGTATCTTTATGCACTCACCCCCTTAAGTGATTTTATTTTACAGGTTGCAGCCGATCGGAAGGAGGGTGAAAGAGGTGTGGTATTGTTTTGTTTGTATAGAAGATATTATTTTGAAGTCTTTTGAAAAGTTTAGTTTGCAAAATTGTACAACTTTAGCTATGCAATGACAAAGTAAAATATTTTCTTCCGTTGTTTAAAATTTATGTTTTATAAAACAGGGATGTTTGAGAGGATTTATTTTATTTGCAAATTTAAGTTTGTTTCTGGAAACCTACGTCTAAACGAATTGTTGGACGCCCAAAAGAAAATTTATTAAACTCTGATATCTGTAGTAACGTAAAATGGGGCGTGACACATAAGCTATAATATTTAAATTATCACATAACTAATTTCACTATAACTCATTATAAAATCATGATAACTAAAATTCAAGTCTATAATTTGATAATAGAGATTAAGTAAAAACCGAGTTAATACAATGCCCTACTCCTTATAAAAGTTTTGTCCTCCAAATTTAGTAGAAGAAAAATATAGCTTTATTTACAAGGTGTAGAAGTATCACAACTCTTCTTTGAATGTCGGAAATTAAAAGAAAAGATCTCAATAAAGAATTGAATTGATGGTTGAACCTTCATAATAGAATAGCTAACAAATATGCATGTCCAACTTGTTATAATAATTATGATGACAAATTTTCTCATTGAGATTCTAAAATCAATTTACTTTTGTTTAATATCTAGTACTTAAACTCGTCATAATAAAGAGTGAAAATAAACTGATCCTACTAGTATGTCCAATATAAATAAGATTATTCAACAAGTAGCTTGAGTTTTAATCATGTAGATCAATTATCTATTACTCATGTAACAAACTATTGCACAAACAATGATGGTTGATTGTAACACCCCATTTAAAGAAAACACCCTGCATTGCATATTTTATAAAAAAATATTTCAAGTATAAATGATTTAAGTGCAAGTTCTTATACTACTTAAAGTTATGATTTACAAATTATATTATGATCGATGATTTTAAAATTTTTATGATCTAATATCTCACTTAAAGTTTTTAAGGATTTTTGCAGGATAACTTATGGAGGAAACCGAGCTCGATCTCCACTCACTCGACACATATGAATGGAAGTAAAAAGATAAGATGTTAATTAAATTTAAATGAATAAAATGATACTAAGTTTACATGCTAATTTTATTCGTTACCGCTTTTGAATGTTTTCTTTTTATGAAATTTTACTTATAATCTTTATATGTGATTTTATGAAATAAAACGTTTTACTTGAACGAGCATGCATTATAATGAATATTAAAATAACCACAATACTTATTAATCTAAGTACGTAAATTTTTAATACTTAATTTTATGCTAAGTAATTTTCACATTTATGTGAATTACACATTATATTATTATTGTTAGTCCCTTCAATAAGGTATACATATACTTATAAATATGTGTAATATAAAACACCAAAGTATCAAGATAACAAAGTAATTTAAATCACAAGCTTACTTGCTAAGTTATGACTAAGCAATCTAAACCTAGCCTAGCCACCTCATCACCCTACTACAACTTGCAATATGCAACACATCCTTTGCTTGAGGACATATCTCTCTCTCGTCCAAGTCATATGAAGAGAACCAAAGTCATAAGTAATTAAACATAAGAAGCAAAGAAAGGGAAGAAAACACACCCATACTCTAAAATCCTCACGGTCTTGTCCGCACATCTCTCTCTTGGTAAGTTTTGGTTAAACTCTCTTAATACCTTCATTAAATTTCATGATTTATGATTAATATCTTAGGTTAGAAAGTCCAAAGATATTCTTTGGCAATTGGTTGGGGATTATATGTTGCTTGAATGGAGAAATAAGTTGTTCTAGAATATACTTAAGGATGAGCTCCATTTTTACTTCTGTTTTGGAACTGTTCGAAAACCTTGAAAATTGATTTAAGCTAAATCCTTTTGCCAAGTTGAAATATATGAAGTTAAGACTATGTCTGTAAAATTTCAGAATTTTTGGACTTGAATTCGATTTACTATGAATTTTCAAACATGGCCCTGTTCTGTGACAAATTCGCCCTGTTTTTAGGTCTGAATCATATAATTTTCTGGAATAGTATACTTCGAATTTATATATGATCTTCTACTATGTTTTAGAACCAGTTCTTAGGTACGTGTAGGAATTTAGTATGCATTTTTTTGAGTTTTTTACGATTTATGCCGAATTTTACAACATAACCTGTTTTCTGTGTAGATGATGTCCTGTTTTCAGTCTTGTTCTAAAATTCATAACTATTTATTGAGATCATATTTATAAGCCATATTTTACTATGTTTTAGTAAACGTTCTTATGAGTATGTAGAAATTTACCATGTAATTTTTGGAACCTTGTACGATTTATGATGATTTTTATAAGAAAGTCTTTTTTCAGCATGTGCTATGTCCTGTTTTCAGTCAACTTAGAAAATTCATAACTAATTATGTGAATCTTATTTTGGGTTGATATTTTTATATGTCATAATTCTGTAAGGTATATATAGTCTGTAGAAATTTGAAAGGATTCCATGGATTCTATAAGGATTGATTAATTATTCAAAAACAGACTGTTTTGGAGCTAGAATTGAAGTGAAAAACTAGTTAAATGTGTGATTTTTAATTCTTTGTACAAGCTATTAAAATTCATGAATTTTCAGTATGTTATACTAAAAGAAGTTATGTGATTATATGAATAATTATGTGATTTTAGGAATAATGTATGAATTATTAATATTATTACATCTTTATATATCGTTTTAAGTCTAAACCTGGTAGTTTATATGCTTAACAATTAAGTTATATGTATGATTACGCTTTAGGTTAAAGTAACCTAATATAAAATATAAAAGATTATGTTATACGACATAAGAGGCTAATCAGTTAAGTGTGTCGAGCGCAGTCGAGACGATCGGTGAATCCAGAAGCAATCCTTGCACAATCAACATACAAGTGGATAACTTCTACTCTCTACTATGTGTTGTTAATTGAATTGATAAGTTATGTATGAAAATCTACGATTGAAGTCCGTAGCTATAATCAGTATGTAACTTCCATACTCTGCGACGACCTTAAGGGCGAAAATGTTTGGTTTATGAAAGCGACCATAAGGGCGTAAATGTCTGGTCTATGCAAGGTTTAGTGGGCGAGCGACTCCCACATTCATTTATGAAAGCGAGGTTTAGTGGGCGAGCGATTCCCACATTCCTCTATGAAAGCAAGGTTTAGTGGACAAGCGATTCCCACATTCCTTTATGATAACATGTAGTACTTGCTTAACGATTTAATTGCTTCACTATATTAGACAGTAAGGTTATCCCACTAGGATCCCTCTCCGGAGGTGTCTCATGATGCTACTTTTAATAATTTTCAGGCTCGGCAGATGATGACGTGGACGTGTAGCAGACTGGGCTGACTTCTCACTCTATCTATAAAATTGTACTAGTATAACGTTTCCTTTTGAGAATAATATGCTGTAAATATGTATAGTATGATAAACTATGGGTCTAAACTCGTATCCTATTATATATATATATATATATATATATATATATATATATATATATATGTTTTGTTGTGTAATTCATGTAAGTTTTTAGTTCAAATATTTTTCCTAGAAATGTGGGTGAGACACGACTAGACTTGATTAATAGTTGATATATAATTATATATATATGTTATATTTAAAAAATAAAAATTAATAACTCTCATGTCTTCACTTTTAAGTCTTCCGCTGTATATTAGAAAGTAATTATAATTTCTTTAATTCTTAAATATGTAAAGAGTGACGACCTATTTTCATAAAAGGGAAACGGGGCGTTACATTGATACTCTGTAAGCTTGTTCGCCTCAAGCTAAGCTAGAAAGTAGAAATGTTTTTGTTCTTAATGTCATGTACTTCCAATTTATCTTATATACCCTCTAATATATGTCATTTATAAAACTCTTAAATCTTTACATGTCATTTATAAAACTCTTAAATCTTTACATGTCATTTATAAAACTCTTAAATCTTTATATTTATTTGTGCTTGCTTACAACAACTACTTATTGCAGCATGCAGTAAGTCCTTCGTGTGGCTTGATATGACTGCAGCTTGATGTGGCTGTTTTTCTATAGCTTGCAGTAAGGTCTTAACTCGCCTTCAACTCTTCTTTTACCTAAGATACTTAGGACTCAAACCTAACTAGTTTTACTCAAACAATGTGATAAATGAGATAATCTAAGGTCCAATTACAGTTGGACGTGATATATATAAAGAGATAACTGAGCACAGTATTCCGAGCTCAACCTACTTGCATATATACTAGACTCACTTGACTTGTCTTATTTACCTCAATTATTTACTTAATTCATCCTAGTTGTTTGACAAAATCTACTTTATGGATTTACACGTCCACAAATATTATTATGTCATATATTGATTTTATTAAAATTATGATAAATTTATTCCATCTGTTTAATTTTTTTTTACTATTATTTGGGTTCCTTAAAGACAAATCTTTGGTCCGTGGTCACTGCTTGAATATGACTATCTGAGCACAACCAATCTCATAAGCCATTTTCCAACACTAATTAATCATCCATATACCTGTATATCTAAAGCTTGACTTTTTAAGGTTTAACCCTGCATGTAGCTCACGGATTAGCTAGGTTCCTATTTCACTATTGACTCATTTATTCTATTCTAGAATATGTATTGCAAAGCATACTTTTATCATACAAACACGTTTGCGCCACATTCAGTAACATAAACACGTACCATAATGAAAATTATCTATACCCTAATTAATGTGCTAAATACAAGGTGTATAATTAAGAGAGAGAGAGCTAAACTAATATATATATATATATATATATATATATATTTACTCCCTAAGACTATCATATGTCAGTATAATTATTGTGTGAGTATATATATATTTTTTCTCTCCTCTTAACAATCCTCTTTAATTTGATAGTAGTAAATGGGGGTAATTTTGGTAAATTAATGGTAAATGTATCTTGACATACTAAAATGATACTTATTTTGGAACAAATTTCTTTGAAAAAAATAATATTTATTTTGTAATGGAGGGAGTATATATATATATATATATATATATATATATATATATATATATATATATATAAAAGTAAGACCGTAAGGACACATGGCAAACCTACAATATTCTAACATTAAATATGACTTATTAATGACTTCAAATTTTATGTAGATAAGAAATATTATTAAATAATATATAAATGTTAATTAGATTTATCTAAATAACATATGTTAGATTTCAATTATATAAATCATTTACATATTTGAAATTTGTTAAATTTTAAAATTTAGAGAAAGAATATAAAATACATAAAAAAAAATTAAAAAAAAGGTGGATTGATTGAAAATAATTTTTCTAACCTTTCGAATGTATTACTCAATTAAATTGAATAATTTTTTTTAACATGTGTTTTAAAATAAACATATATATTATGTGTTTTAAAAATATATATTATTTTCAAATAAAAAAGTATTTATAATCTTCTAGAACTGCAACATATATCTCGACAATTAAATAAATTTTTAATTATATTATGTTATATTTAATATTAAATTAGACAATATATTTTTAAATCATAAATTTAAATTTTTCTAATTTTACTAAATTTAATATATTTTCTTATAAAATCTCGTGTAATACACGGCCCTATAATATATATATATATATATATATATATATATATATATATATATATATATTTGTTTAACTTTGTCTTCAGATGCCAGTATATAATTACATCATTAGATCTCATGATAAGAACCGAAAAAGAATAATTAAGGGGGGAAAGAAATTGGAAGGAGTAAATGTAAAATATTTACTTGTGTAATCAATCGTTAATTATAATTTTGGTGATCCACCTAAAGTGTGATAAAAGATGTAATCAATCTTACATTCGGAATAATTGCAAAATAATAACGTTGATAATTAATCTGCAGACCTAAGTTTATTACCAGGTTGTATAAATAGAAAAATATAATAAAAAAAGACTCTATCTTGCTTTATTAATTATCAACTACATATAGTTGAATCTCAAGTCTTTATTAGTTAGAGAGTAAACATAATTTAACTGTTGAAGTGATTGCATTTAACAATGTTTTGATGGAGTTCCGGCATAATCATAAATGGGTGCAGCTGTATTTGTATGTGTAGTGGAGTAGATTATGACACCAAGATTCAATATTTTCCTATGAAAAATTTGAATGCGACAGAAAGACATTTAGTTTGGACCCCACGCATTTAATGCTTTAATTAGTAACCTCTCTCATCAGTCACACTATCTACTTCCCATCCCCCAACCATATCCTTGATTTTTATTTCCCACATAAAATCAAAATGTGACCATCTATATATGTATGGATCACAATTCATTTCTTCTTAGGCTACACGTGTCCTCCAAATTAAATCTTAATAAGGCTGGTTAGTATATTTTTTTTAAGTGCTTAAAATAAATTACATACTATAATAAGGATTGAGTTCATACTAGTAATTAAGTAGGGTGACAATTAATGTGATTATAATGTATTTTGTTCGTGACACGACAAAATACCATAAGAGTGAACACAGACATGACGCAATTAGATTTAGTATAAATATAAAGATAAAAATTTGGGATAAATTCAATTTTGGTTATGTATGTAAGGTTGTTTCCATTTTTTTGACAACCAAATATACGTTTTTCAATTGTGGTCCTATATGTTTCAATTTTTTTCAAATTTTGGTCCTATATATTTCAATTTTTTTCAATTTCAGTTAAGTTTTCCGATTTTGATCATGTATGTTTTAATTTTTGTCAATTTCAATCCAATTTTGATTGGATGACCCCCGGAAAATCTCTCGTGACATCGACGATTTTGGAAATTCTGACCAAAATTGAACTAAAATTGGAAAATTTTGAAACATACATGACCAAAATTGGAAAATTGGACTGAAATTGGAAAAATTCAAACATACAGAACCAAAATTAGAAAATATATACTTGGTTGTAAAAAAAATGGAATAAATCTTACATACAGAACCAAAATTGATTTTAACCCTCAAAATTTCATGCTAATACAACACTATAAAATAAGAAATATACCCAAAAAATAAAATAGACATACACAATAATTATACAGAATTCGCTTCTTAAAATAATTTTATGAATTAGAGAATTATAAATTTATAATTTTGTTTAGAATTTTATAATATATTGTGTCACTAAATAGATTGATCACTTCTTACTAGTACATAATTTGTTAGTCTCAATTAGTGTCTGAACGGGTTAAATCTAAATCACTATTTTCTATGACACGATGGAACTTATCACCCCTATTAAATACCGCTATCGAAAACCAACTATCAATCTTTTCACATATTTATTTATATTTGAAAAATAAAAAACTAAGAAAAAATAAATAACATAATAGGTTTGAATAATTAGTTTAGAGATATTTTACATATATTCATTAATTAATCAGTAGAGGCTGGGACAACATAATAAATATAAATTAAAGAGGGTAGCCTAGACTCTAGAGGTATGTGAAACCTCCATGCAACACCATATCTAAATTAATCTACAACTTCAAGTCTTCAAATAACTATCTTTAACTCCAAACAAACCACCCTCAATCTTACACACACACACACACACACACACACTCACACACACATATATATCCACATCAATGGTTTTGTAGGTAGGAAAGTAAAGGGCATAGGTTAAACTCATTAGTGTTCCACCATTTTGGGGTTTTGAGTTTCACCACTACCATGGAAATCGAAGTGGTGGGTGCAGATAGTGGAGGAGGAGCTCGTGCCTCTCATGTTGCTTTTGATCTTGCGGCCGGCGGCGGCGGTGATGGCGGCGGCGGCGGCGGCGGCGGTGGTCGGAGAGGTGGGGAAGCATACTTGGTGTGGCAGGATTTGACAGTGATGCTGCCTAACTTTGGGCAGGGTCCAGTCAAGAAGCTGCTTAATGGGCTCAGTGGCTATGCCGAACCGGGCCGGATCATGGCTATTATGGGCCCTTCGGGCTCTGGAAAATCTACCCTTCTTGATTCCTTAGCAGGTTCTTTCTTCATCCTACTACCAAGAAATTCAATTTTTATTGTTTATAAAATTTGTAATTTCATGCTTATGTAAATCAACTCTTGTGGAAGTGAGGGAAAAGTCTTACATCTCTGCTCGTTACCCACAATTTCAACTCATTCTCACGATGAATCGAATTTCTATTTTATGAAATATAAGTTGTAGGTTAACTGATTTTGTGTAATTAGATCGGTGAGACTGGATTCATAAGAGTCATACTCTTTTAGTTTTTATTAAGATAAATGTCATTTTTAAGGTATTTTCATACAGATTAAGGATAATTATTGTAGGTGTTTTTTTTTTTCTCTTTCCTTTTAACAATTATTTTTAATTTGGTACGAGTAAATAAGTGTATATTTGATAGATTATTGGTAAATATGTATTGAAATTCTAAAATAACATTTATTTTCAGACAAATTTCATTTTTAGACAAATTTTTTTTGCTAAAATGACATTGATTTTGGAACGGGTAGGATTTAATTAGACTCAATGTAAAAGAGATCTAACGAAGATAATTAATAAGATAAGTAATAGGCTATATGTGCTAATAGTCTAGATATTTAATACATTTATTAGTTATTACTCGCCGCATTTAGTGTGTTGTCAATGAACGAATAGCTTTGAAGGCTTGGCTAACTGAGTAATTATATAAAAGATTTTTAACATGTTATAAACTCTTTATAAAATTTTAATCTTATTCTATAAATAGGGAATAAGTTGTTCAAAATGTTTGAACAATAGTATATATGATAATGAGTTTAAAATATTAACTAGTCATGAAAATTATATTTAAAAGGAAACATGTTAAATAAAACCACAAAGAATGTATTATTTATTTATGTTTGAAATGACAATTATGTAACTAATATCAAATTCAAGGAAAAAACAAAACCGTAACAGCTTACATATCTCTTATCCTAATTATTTTAATTAGGATAAAAAAATGATGTTTTTAAGAAACAATTCTGACCAAATAGCTTAGAGGAGTTTATAAAATTCTTAATTTTGCGGTTTTATGTAGCAACTAATTAGTTAGACAAAAATTAGAAACTTAGTAAATTAAATATAAACCCCCAATTCAGCATCTTATAGTTTCGAAATCAAAATACGAAGCAGATGAAATGGCAAGGATTGAGTTAGATAGGTAAAGAGTAAAGAGGGCACATAGAAAAGAATTAATTAAATTAAAGGTGTGATTCAACTTCCAATTAATTGGTAGTTGGAAGTAGTTGAAGAGGGGCAGTTTTGAGTAAATGAAGAGAAAGCTCATTGTCCAGTGCCATGCCAGCTCTCTTTCATTCATTTTCCCCATTCTTAATTAATGTATCAGCCCAATACATCCATACATATTTCTCCTATTTTCTTACATTAATTTCTACACAAGATTCTCTCTCTCTCTCTAGATCTCTCTTACATAAGTTCTTGTATACAAATTGATGGAAAACACCCTGGACCAAGTAAAGCTAGTTTTTCCTTCTTCAATTTAGTGTTTACGCAGAAAATCAAGAAACTCAGACGTTAGGTGTAAATGTAATGATAATTACCTTAATAATTTTTATTCGTTAGTGTGTACCAGCTTTCTTTTTGTATAAAATTTAGGTACATGTAAGAGTTTAATTTTGCATTTGATAAAAATAGACATTTAGGTAATTACGCAATACTTAACGGTCAAATCATTCCATGATATAAGAAAGGATTGAGATAAATTTGATATTTTGTAACTATTAGGTTTTGGGTAACAATGTCCATAATCTAGGAACTATTCACTCCCTTTCCGTTTATTTTTTGTTTAAAATTGTTGTACGTGTGTAAATTAAAGAAAACATTTAATAGCTATGATTACGTATTAAAATGACCATAATATCCTTTTTTTTTTAGTAGTAAACATAGGGTGTTAAACAAATAATACGTACTTACAGTGTATAAAGACCTAGGAAAATAAAAACAAGAAAAAAATGATACAACACAAATCACCATTTAGGCTTAATTACTTAACAAATCATTATTTTTAATCTTTTTTTCAATTAAAATGAGACATTTTGACAGTAACACCACATATCACCATCTTCAAATTTGCAACAATTTACTATATGGTCGGACTTTTTGGGGTTCCATTTGCTAATATGGAGCCCGAAATTCAGAGAAATATCCTCATCATTGTCCACGTGGTTCTGAATTTGATATTCCACGTCAAAAATTAGGAACCCGAAAAGTCCCACCATATATCGAATTGTTATATAAAATTGAAAGTGGTGATATGTAGTACTAATTAAGGTCGATAGGTCACACTGTAACTAAAAAAAGTTAAAAATAATGATTTGTCATGTAATTAATTCTTATTATAACGTGGACTTCACGTAGAGATGGAACTTTTGCTGATATATTATTGTTATTGTTGACTAATATATAATATGGGTTGGGCAAATGCAGGTAGATTATCACGAAACGTTGTTATGATGGGAAATGTTCTTCTTAATGGCAAGAAGCGGAGGCTAGACTACGGTGGTGTTGTAAGTTCCTTATTCCGCATCTCTTCAACACCAACTATAGGAATTTGATAAATTCAGAACCTATATATATATATATATATATATATATATATATATATATATATATATATATATATATAAATTTGAACAATCAATTGAGAATGATAATTTAAAACATTTTGCACATTAAGAATAGTTTAAACTCGGTTCATGTCTTCAATTTACAAAAACTTATAAATTAATATGGTAATTACTAACTGTGGAAATGTGGGATTCACGCGTAATAATGTACCAATTTCAGTTGAATTGGTGTGTCAATATTCAAGCTTGAGTCTGCTAAATTGCGACCTGAATCTTCTACACATTTTTTTTTCTATTTATATTTTATTATTTTTAGTACACAAGCATTTCTCCCGTGCGATGTTATATTTGAACAAAATTTGATTCTAATTTTTTTCTCAAATAATTAAAATTTATATTTAAAAATTATTTTATTTTTCTAATTTGTAATTTTACTTATTGACGTCTTATTTCGTATTTCTAAATTCTTAAATATAACATTTACTTTGAAAACTTTTTTTTTACTTCAATATTTTAGTTTGCTAATATCGTCAAAATAATTATATATAAACTAAAGCTAAGTCAAAATTCCAAATTGAAATATTTTAATTTTGATATTTTACTTTTATATATGCAATGCAAATAGAAAAAAAAAATTGTAAAAATGATAAATTCGATATTTCATGCATTGGAAGCAAATTTTAAAAATAATTTTAATTTGAAATGATGATTTATTTAGAAAATTTAAAACCCCTTTAAAATTACAAATAGAAATAAAGTGGACAATAATCAAAATTACGTTTACGAATAATAAATTCAATACATCATTATAAACATTTTTTAGTTTGATTTTTAATGTTTTATATATAAAATGTAAATAACAAATTAAAATTCATAATAATGATGAATTCGCTACGTCATGCATTAAAAATAAATTTTATATGAAATAAGTTTAAATTGAAATTATGACTTTTTTAAAGAACTATTATCCTCAACTCCCTTAAAACCTTACAAATACAAAATAATAATAATAATAATAATAATAATAATAATAATAATAATAATAATAATAATAATAATAATAATAATAATAAACAAAATTACAAATAAGAATGATAATTTCAATAAATCATGTATTAAAAATGAATTATAAATGAAAATGTTTTATTTATTTCCAAAACTATGACTTATAAATAAAATTGCAAGTGATAATAATAAATTTGGTACATCTTTCATGGCTTAAAAATAATATTTAAAATTAATTTGTAATTATGAATTTGTATTTAGTAGAGGGAATACTACATAGCTCCCTCCCCTAAAATTTCATAACTATCATGTTTTTTAATTTAAAATTTAATAATGAATAAAAAATTTAAAAGTGACATTAATTAGTGTTCAGTAATTAAATTAAATATTAAGTAAATTAAATTATGAAAAAAAAATGCTATTAAATGAATAAAAAGTTGACTCACAAAAATAAAAAGAGATTTTGGACAGTAAAATTGGGATTTATATTTTGGGTTATGGTGTTATATAATATATATATATATATAT
This sequence comes from Scutellaria minor, assembly GCA_954870855.1. NCBI lineage: Eukaryota > Viridiplantae > Streptophyta > Magnoliopsida > Lamiales > Lamiaceae > Scutellaria > Scutellaria minor. The sequence continues at coordinate 15,512,828 of OX940729.1, read as the reverse complement.
GTATGTCCACATGTTAATAATAATAGTTTGTGACAAGGATTTTAAAGTAATAGTTCAGTAAACAAAATATTAATTATCAAAACAAATTATTTGAACAACTTTGAAGGACATAATATTGTTGCAAACAACATACACGTAGGCTTTATTAATTTATAGCGTTTAGTAATGAACAATTATTTATCAATTATTTGCAAAATAATTATTCAAAAGTCTTCTCGCTAGACAATCTAAATTATTAATTTTTGCAACAACTTCTTGTTAATTTATATTATTAATATGTGCAACATTATGTTGGAATTTTTCATTAATTTTTGTAAATTGTAAAAATCTCATCGCAACTTATAATTTTTGTTGCAGCATATGTTTGCAATCTTCCCCTTTATTTAAATGGTATTTTCCACAAATAGTATGGCATTAGAACGTGAAACAATGAAGAATGAACTGTATTAAGTAATACCTTTTATAAAAAGAAAGTAATACACTCTAGCATGTAAGGTATTACTTTCCAACGAATGAGCCAAATCGAATCACCAATTGCACGATGCAACTAGTCTACATAAAAAATACTCTCATACTTTTTTGTATCCAAACTTATATGTCATCAATTGAATATAATAATAATTTGAATATCATATGAAATAACTACAAAATTGAAATAACATTTCATCAATACTATTTCCATGAAAATACAAATTACAAACGGACACCATAAAAAGAGAAAATCAAAATTAAAGATATATAGAAGAGAAGCAAAACTAAAGAAGAAAGAAGAAAAATACATTGCATGCTCATTCACTGATCCTTAGAATTTCTTCACCATTGATATATATAAATATATTCTCAGGCATATGTGACACAAGAAGATGTGTTATTGGGGACACTTACAGTGAGAGAAACATTAACATTCTCAGCACATTTGAGGCTGCCAACATGTATGAGCAATTATGAGATAAAAGACATAATAGAGGGAACTATAATGGAAGTGGGGCTTCAAGAATGCGCAGATCGGCAGGTGGGAAACTGGCAGCTACGCGGCATAAGTGGTGGAGAGAAGAAGAGACTGAGCATTGCACTGGAAATTCTAGTGAGGCCTCGTATACTCTTTCTTGATGAACCGACTACTGGTCTCGACAGTGCTGCCTCCTTCTTCGTCATCCAAGCTATTAAGAATCTTGCTCGCGATGGAAGAACCGTCATCTCCTCTATTCATCAACCTAGTAGTGAAGTTTTTGCTCTTTTTGATGACCTCTTTCTACTCTCTGGTGGTGAAACTGTCTACTTTGGAGAAGCTAAGATGGCAATTAAGGTGCTTTTTACTATGCATTATTTTGTGAAAATATTATGTGGAACTAAATTGAAAATCGTGATAATTATGAAATTGGAAGAGACCACCGTTATGGACCAAAAATGATTTTAACTCTTTTTCTTTGTGTCTAAGTACTTTTCTATCTATTATTTCTTTTGTTTTTTCAAATTTTATAAGTGAAAAGGGTCAAAATTGTTTAAGGACAATTTCATCATTTTCTCATATGAAATAAGTAAAAAAAGGCTAGATTTCAAAAGAATGAGTAGAAAAGTATATGACACCAAGGAAATGAATATTTAAAACTTGTTGTCTATGCATGATTTTTTTTTATGTGATTCTTAATCATTTGTTTTGGGATTTTCAGTTTTTTGACGAAGCAGGGTTCCCCTGTCCGAGTAGGAGAAATCCTTCTGATCATTTCCTGCGCTGTGTTAACTCCGACTTTGACATTGTCACTGCCACTTTGAGAGGTTCACAAAGACTACGTGTAAGAATCCGATTATACATTTTATACATGTCTCATTTCTTTGAAAAATAAATGTTACCTCAATGAAATGATATAATAAATAGTTCATATTGGCAGGAAACACAGATAAAATCGGATGTTTTGATGGATATGGCAACTGCAGATATTAAAGAATCACTTATCGAAAAATACAAGCACTCTGAGTATGCTAAAAGGGCAAGATTGAAGATTCGCGAAATGGCCACCTTTGTAAGTAATCCAGAGTTTGCCAATAATAAAGGTCTCAACATTTTTGTAATAATCATAAGTTAAATGGGTTGTGTTTGGACGACAAAATTGCAGCAAGGAAATGAGATGGTTACAATTAAAGGAAGCCAAGCAAGTTGGTGGAAGCAGCTTTGGACACTTACAAAAAGATCGTTCTTGAATATGTCGAGAGATGTTGGATACTATTGGTCTCGAATAGTCATATACATAATGGTCTCCATATGTGTTGGAACTCTGTTCTACGATGTTGGCACGAGTTATAGTGCAATCTTGGCTAGGGGGGCTTGTGGTGGCTTTGTCACTGGCTTCATGACTTTCATGTCCATTGGAGGTTTTCCTTCCTTTATCGAGGAAATGAAGGTAAAAACGGAACGAATTCTTATTCATTTTCAATTCAAAATGTGACTTGTTTTATATCTTGACTAAACCAGGTGTTCACTAAGGAAAGGCTTAATGGTTACTATGGTGTGGCGGTGTTTATACTGTCCAACTTCCTATCTTCGTTTCCGTTCTTGGTTGCAGTCTCTGTTATTACTGGGACTGTGACATTTTTCATGGTATTTCGGGCTGGATTTTCTCGTTATGCCTTCTTTTGTCTTAATATATTTGGATGCATTGCTATGGTAGAGAGTGTGATGATGATTGTAGCTTCACTGGTTCCCAACTTCTTAATGGGGATCATAGCTGGGGCTGGAGTTCTTGTAAGTATCGTCCTATCTAAAACCTCATGATTTGGCAAACACAGACATTAATTACGTTGTTCTTCGTAGGGGATCATGATGATGACTGCTGGCTTCTTCCGATTGCTGCCAGATCTCCCCAAGCCGATTTGGCGCTATCCAATTTCGTACATTGGTTATGGTGCATGGGCACTTCAGGTATTTCACACCTTCATAAGATTTTGAACAGGTATTGGTTGAAATATGTGATAATGAATGATATGTGTTGCAGGGATCATACAAGAATGATATGATTGGACTAGAATTTGAACCTCTTATACCAGGTGATCCAAAAATATCAGGAGAGGATGTGATAACCAAAATGTTTGGAATATCACTAAACCATTCAAAGTGGTTGGATTTGCTAGCTCTATATGGGCTTATAGTATGTTACAGATTAGTGTTCTTTCTAGTACTTAAAATGAAGGAGAGAACAGTACAATATTTTCAATCAATATACGCGAAGAGAGCGTTGCATCAGTTCAAAAAGCGCCCTTCGTTTAAGAGGAAACCTTCGCATTCTTCAAAGAGGCACAATATCCTCCATTCTTTGTCTTCTCAAGAAGGCCTCAACTCTCCAATCCCATAGCTATTAGATACAATGGTCGGATGAGTGATGAAAGCAAAAAAGATAGCGTGTTTAATTTAGACTCTCTATATGTGTAAAATATTCAAATATTTGTTCGTTCTTTTATGAACTCAATAAACGTGATTCATGGTTCAATATATATGTTTGATGATGTGGAGAAATTAGACAGACTGGTTTGAGTCGAGGAGATATGAGGTTAGGTGAACCTTGGTCCTAAACTTCACTGCATGTTTTATATTGTCACATGTTTAATTACTTGTTTTATGACCCTATTGATCATCATCAATATACTTGTATTGCATGGTTTAGCTGGCGATTCAAGGGTGTGGCTCAAGCTGTTCTATTTGAAAATTTTGATTCCCTATTTCATATATGTTTTGTTAACTTTTTTATAAATTTTGGAGAAAGTAACGTATAGTAGTGGAAATTATGTGAGATAGAACCTATATTTAGCAAATTCAAATATGAATGTTTCACTTTGATTTAAAAATAAGGACGAATGAATTGGGAGGATGCGACCTCACCATATTGTGATTCATGAGGTGATTTGTAAGACATCTCACCAAAGTTTTTTGCCATAAGAAATACAAATGTAAGGATGAAATTTGGATAATTTTATCCTTCTTTTGAAACACAAAAGCTCTTCGAAAGTTGAAATATGCAAATCTGTTTAATGAGTCCATTGCAAATCTGTTCTGTTCATTTATAAAACCTTAACAGCTACCAATGAAGCTGGCCCACCAGATTCATGTTGGGATGGGTTAGGAGTGGATTAGAACACGGTAGAACCCAGTTGAGTTCGGGTACTAATGAGTACATTGAGGGCTCAACGATGATCTTAAAATCTATTATACACCAATGGATATGTTGTGGGCTTGTCGCTTTCATTTAATTTCAAAATGAAAGTGATGAATTTCAAAAAAAAAAAAAAATATATATATATATATATATATATATATTTCTATTACATTATATAAGTATGGATGTTTCGTTCATTTTTCATAATGTCAATTTTAACCCTCCTACATAATTAAATCAAATTAGAGTTCTAATTAATGAAAACTCTTTATTAAGAATAGTAACGTAATTCAATATTTATTTTATTTTTATTTGATTATAAATGGCAAGAGTCTTTTACATTTCAAAATTTCTTGAAAAAATTACATGTTTTGATTATTTTTCTTTTATAATCTGGAACACTTTGAATCTTAGACTAAAATTAGTTTGATATTAATATATATTTTAAGAACTTTTCTATGAAATATTATAAGCATATATAAAAAAAATTATAAATTTTATATTTTAATTAAAGTATGTTATTATAAGAAATTATGTTCTTATACTTTTTTTTAAATCTTATTTAATTTAATAGAGTCCATCCAAATCACAATTGTAAATAACATAATTAGACTAAAATTAGTCTTATATTAATATATATTTAAAGAGCTTTTCAATAATATAATATAATCATATTCAAACTCTTCTTGAAAAAGTTAAGTGTTTTGATTATTTTGCTTTTATAATCTAAAACATTTTGAATGTTAAACTAAAATTAGTCTTATATTAAGATATATTCAAAGAACTTTTCAATGATATATTATATGCATATAAAAAAAATATATTATAAATTTAATATTTTAATTAAAGTATGTTATTATTAGAAATTATGTTTTTATGGTCTTATGTTTTTTCAAAATCTTATTTAATTTAATAGAGTCCATCCAAATGACAATTGTAAATAACATAATTAGACTAAAATTAGTCTTATATTAATATATATTTAAAGAGTTTTCCAATGATATATAATAAGCATATATAAAAAAATTATATTATAAATTTAATATTTTTATCAAAGTACGTTATTATTAGAAATTATGTTCTTATGTATTTTTTTTCAAAATCTTATTCAATTTAATAGAGTCCATCAAAATCACAATTGTAAATAACATAATTTCTTTAAAAAAAAAAAGAAGGAAATAAATTTTGGCAAGTATTGATGTTTCGTCCATTTTTCATAATGTCAATCTTAACCCTCCTACATAATTAAATCAAATCAAATTAAACTAGAGTCCTAATTAAAGAAAACTCTCTATTAAGGATAGTAACATAATTCAATATATATTTTATTTTATTTTTTTTCATTATAAAAGACAAGAGTCCTTTACATTTCAAACTCTTCTTGAAAAAATTACATGTTTTGATTATTTTTGTTTTATAATCTAGAACATTTTGAATTTTCGACTAAACTTAGTCTTATATAAACTTAGCTCCACACGATATATATATTAATATATTTTCGACTTTAATGATAACATTTTTTAGATGTAGATGTATGTACATAATACTGATTCACACATAATAAGAATTTATTGATGCTGAACTTTTGTCATTGTTACATGAAGATGTTGGTTCAGTTGATTTTTTTAATTAGTATAATTCACCAAAATATATTAATCTTACTACAGGAATGTATGTTTACACATGTTTTATATTAATTGCAAATTATTTCCAAATTTTTTTATTAACTTTTATTTTAACATGTAGTTAAAGAAAAGTGGCAATGTCAATTGCTGAGATGAGTGAAATTGATACTAATCATAGCATTGATACTACTAATCCTAAAATTGGTGACTAGCTTAAGCCCTATTTTCATTCTTTGTTTATATTGAATTTGTTTAATTTTTTATTTTATCTTCATTTATTATTGTTTAACTTTCTTCGATTATAATTGTAGATCACATATATTGGTTAGTTTTGGTTGGTTGTCACGCCCCAAAATCTTTCGGTCAAAATATCAGAGTTTTTCATTTTTGGGCATGAAGAGAGAAAGGTGAAGAAGGCGAGCATGATATAAAATAGAAAGAAAAAGGAGAGGACAAGAAGAGATACTCTTAAAACATCGGTTTCAACCGATAAAAGGAAGTTTGAAACCTTACGCAGCGGAAAAACATCAGGATCTTTTACAAAGATGAGAAATACAGTTAACATTTTACAAAACGTGGAATATTGTTTTACAAACGAATCAACATAGGTTTAAAGATAAAACCGGAATCATCGACACAGCTGATAGGGCACCCCTCTCTCTACGCATCATGAATCTCTTCATCTCCTGTAGTGTGAGTACAGAATATGGGTGATTGCGTTGAATACACTCGTGGGGATACTTTCCAAAGTTTTAACATTTGTCAAGCCGATCACGTATTAAACATATATAAATGTTCAGCAAGTAGTCACAACATATAATATACATAGCACACCAGCCCAATATTGGGACACTAAGCCCAAAGGACACTCCGCCGACCCACCACTGGACACTCAGCCCAATTAGACACTCCTCCGACTCACAACTGGACACGCAGCCCAATGGATACTCAGCCCAACTGGACACTCAACCCATGACTCACTACTGGACATACAGCCCAAGAACACGCAGCCCACTGGACATTCTGTCAACTCTATCGCACCATCATAAGATAAACACGATATATAAACACAACACGTAGAGTTCAACAATTCATATATCACATAGGGAAAACAGTAAACACATAGAGTTTAGAAGTTACCCCCACGTAACACATAGGATTCAATCATTTCGTATCATTTAAGAATCGTTTCACTAATCATAGATTCACGTAGCATCACAATTAAGGTTCATTTCATTAAGTACGGGTTCACATATCACGCATTCGTTTATCATCATTCATGCATTTATTAACAAAAACTTAAAGCTTAAGGTTTAGAATGTACCCCCACCTCGTTCGGTGGTTACCACGTGAGTAGCAAGTATCGAAGATATCGTGTCTAAGATCCCGTGTCGCAAACCTCGTGTCTCAGATCTCGTGTCTCGATTCTCATGTCTCAGATCTCATGTCTCAATGTTCGATCCAACAGATAGCCTATATACGTTACAGTATTCTTAGATCCTTAATAACATATAAATAAAGCTAAAAACAATGCCGGTGGAAAAATGATCGTTAACAACGCGGCGGATCGAAAGGTCTAAAGATTGGGATTGAGGAAACAAGGGTAAAAGTTCAGTTTAATGGGTTGAGATGAAAGAGGGTTCGATTAGGGTTGCAACAAAAAAAGAATGAGCTCAATCTGAGTTGAAACGAGCCCGAATGGAGTGTTTTAAGATCGATGGGTATTCTCCGGCAACTGCCCTACCGCGCACGGTCATTTCCTCCTCGGGCACGACCGTGCCACCGCGCACGACCGTGCGCGATCGTCCAGTAAATCCTCTCGGCGCATGCGCAACAGTGCGCGACCGTGCGGGCCCGTGCGCGACAAAACACCTGAAAACACAGCTTTTTGCCGGCGACCTCCCATCGCCGGCCACCACCTCCACAACTCACCGGCAACCCTGTTCCAACCTCCTCCATCTCCGGTTACCCCCAACGAACTCCGGTGTGGGAACAAACCCTTCCCAACCTCAAAACTCACACAAACATACATATATATATACAACACACACACATCCTTAAAAGCTGGGTGCGTGGGCGTCGGGAGACACCGGGAGACGGGAAGCGCGCGCGCGAAGCCGTGTGATGAGTGCGTGTGCGATGTCGTGTTTTCGATACAAATCCTATTTTTTCCATCGTACATTATCATCGAGTCATCGCCGATGAGATGTCGTTGATCGGGAGTCACGGATCCCGGTCAAAGTCAACCCTTTGACCAAAATTACCAAAATACCCCTTAATCTTAAAACGCTTCGTTTGAGCTCGTTTAAACTCCTATTGAGCTCATTCTTTTTCCGTTGCGATCCAAATCTTTCCCTCTTTCTTATCAGCCTATTGGACGAATTTCCACCCTCATTTCTTCAACCTCAATCTTTAGATCTTCCGTTCCATCTTGTCTTTATCGATCGTATCTTCTCCGAAATCATCTATACCTTTAATTATACGTATTTATACGTATTAAGGATCTAAGAAACATTGTAACTTGTGTAGGCTATCAGTTGGATCGTGCTTTGTGATACTTGATATTTGTTACTCGGCAACAGATGGTATCAGAGCAATGTTCTATCATTTTTGAACTTGCTCAAAGTTGTTTTGAAAAGGAAATATGAGAAAAATGTGATTTAAACGAGAAAATATTTTTGAAAAGAAATGGATAAGCACCATCCTCTCTCTATAGATGTCTCTCCCTGATCATAAGACTTGAGAAAAAAAGTGTGTATCTATTATGTGTTTTCTCGTTTATCTGATATAAACCATTTAGGTTTGAAGAAGTGTTAAGGATATAGTTTCATGATGAAAAGATCTTTTAAAACACTCCTGACGTCACTACAATCGACACACTGCTTTTGGCCACCGCCACAAGGGCCGCTGACTGCAGTTGCGTGAGCTCGTATGCGTAAACCGCCATAAGGGCCGCTGACTGAAACAACGTGAGCTCGTGTGCGTAAATGGTCGTTTGCATTAGTAGATGTTGTGTGACTGATAGTTGAGACTACCATTGGCCCTTGTTTACAACAGGACGAGCTAGTTGTTGTGTTTTCCCAGTCCATGGATATGATACGTAAAGTCGCTGTTAATACTTGAGGTCTATGAAGACCATGTGAGGATGTCAGTAATGTGTTTCATGATGTTTTACTATGATGTATTTTTTCTGGTTGGCTTATGCAAGTTGAGTCTACACTATAATACATGATAAACGAATGACAGAAAATCTATTGAGATTATTATATGATATATGGAGTAACGTTTACCGGTACCATGGTACATGTTATTAGATTATCTGTTGTTATTTTATGTTGTTGGGTTATGAGGGGTAAATTATAAGGGTTGGTTTTTGTATGTTGTCTTTAGAATTATACCTCGATGTCGACCACGAAGGGACCAGCCACCAACTGCAAATCCGCCAACTGTAAATCCACCAAAACAAAATAGGGATGCTAAAATGGTGGATTTAGTGTCTGTCCTTAGAGGATTGACCCAACAATTTGAGGTCACGCAAGCAGCGCCACCACCAGCGAGAAATGATACAAACTTAATCTTTGAACAATTTCGGCATTTTTATCCGCAGACGTTTAATGGAAAGGGCGAACCAGCTGACGCCGAGGAGTGGCTAAGGTCACTAGATCATTTATTTGGCCACTTAACCTATACAAAAGAGCAAAAGGTTTCGTGCACAATCTTTCAGCTCACAAAGGAGGCCAGTCATTGGTGGGATTCGTATGAAAAGATCTTGTTGTCGGACCAAAGGGAGGATATGACATGGGAAACCTTCAAAGAAGTGATCGCACAACACTTCATACCACAATCTTATTGCGATCAAAAGGAAACAGAGTTCTTACGTCTTCGTCAAGAAATCACGTCAGTAGGGGAGTACGAACGGAGATTTAACCAGTTGAGTAGATATGCAATTCACCTGGTTGACATTGATATCAAGAAGGCCCGACGTTTTGAAAGGGGGCTTTGCTCAGAGATCAGTTCAATTTTGGCAGGTCAGGGAAGCATGACCTATACCAACGTCGTGGAGAGAGCCCAAGAGATCTCCTCTCGACTGCGCTTGGACGTGTTACTGCCCGAGAAGGTTAATGAGATATCCAGAAAGAGGAAGTGGACCGGTCCAAGTCAAAGCTCGATCCAAACAAGTTTCCCAAGATTAATAATACTCCACTTCTTCCTACTCCCAGACCTGGAAACCCGTGTGTTAAATGTGGAAGAATGCACATGGGACCGTGCCAACATGAGACACGGAGTTACCACCGGTGTGGAGTGCCAGGACACATCTCAACTAACTATCCGAGGTCTAGAAACTCACCAGCTACAACACCAAATTCGAGGACAGGAGCAGGCCAGGCTTGAACATTCATCCTCACTCATTCAGAGGCTGTCGAGAGATAGATTGCAGATGAAGAACTCTTAATATTATATATGTAGATAGACATGTAGTGACTCTTACCTTGTAGTAGTAAACATGATCCTTTTGTATAATGTATGAGCCACCCAACTTTTGTCTATACATATATGATACCAGTTTGTCTTTTGCTATTCGATGGAATCAACGTTTACTTCTCTCCTCGCGATTCGTGTTTATTTTCTTTACCTATAGTATGGTTATAACACCAGATTTGTTGAAGCATGAGAATGATAAGTAGTCACTAAAGCTCTAGAAGTTAGTATCCCGTTGGGAAGGACGAGATTCCGTCTTTTTATCAGAAATCGGAAAAAGGAGAAGTTAAGAACGCATCTTGGATGATCCTTGGCTTGTGGTGTTAATCTTGGAAGAAGGAAGAAGAGAGTTTACACCATCGGACAAAGGTTGTAGGTTTGGACATTGACTTTGCTCATTACTCAACAAGATATGATGAAGTAAACGAGAAACCAAAAGTCCCCAACTAATCGGTTGTTACATGTAACCATCTCTTTTGTTTTCTTAGATACCACCACAGAATCGAAGAATCATTTTTTTCATTCGTACCTCGAACGTTTCCTCATGGTGTTCGTCAATGACACTCTAGTTTACTCGTGTGGTAAGACATCCCGAATAGCATCTCAGGAATGCGTTGGAAATTCTACGAAAGGAGTTACGCATGCAGCTAATTCCTCCTGTTGGATGTGATAACTTTTCTCCTGTCTCTTCAACTCTCTTTCTCTCTCTCTTTTCTTTGTCTTTGTTGAAAATGTACTTACTTCGTTGACTGAGGAATACGACACTCCAATGCCAACTGCTTGTCACTTTATTCCACAAGTAAAATGGTGAAAACGAGAAGTAAATGGGATGCATATTATAGTTGAAGAGGAAGCAACAGACGTGATTGAGGAAGGTCTCTAAGAGTTGAACTAGAGAATCCAAAGCAGACTTATAACAATGATATTTGTGTTGATATGGATAGTTAGGATGATCCAGAGGTGTCTGATGAGGTTTATAGAATGGGTGAATTTCCGTTTCGTGTATCGTCTGATGGTTCCTCTTCCTCGAGTGATGATGTGATGATTATCATTAATGACAAGAAGACGATTTCCAGTGGAAGAGTAAAAGTGAAACTGAAGTCAATAAGGGTTGTCATGATAAAACGAGTGTTAGTTGGAAAAATGAGAAACAAAAGTGTGAACCGGTTAGGAAGGTTCGAGAAAGAATTGGAGAAGCTTAGGACTAACAAAAGTTCAGAACATTGAGCATAGCCAAATAATCGAGGCCTACAAGTTTCTTGATGAGAAATGGAAATAACGAAACAAGACGAGAATAAGAGGATGAGATTCTGGTAAAGTAGCCAATCTTGTCATTTCTAAATACACATCTAATTTCGAGGACGAAATTCTTTTAAGGGGTAAGGGATGTAGTGCCCAGGACAAAAATGAAGCATATTTGACTAATTAAATAATTAAACCCTTAATCGATTTATTTGATTATGTGCGTTAACCCTTGACTGTTTAATTTAATTACATGCATTTCAGATAATTGATAAATGCATGTTTTAGATGGAAGTATAATTTAGTCGCAGAACATAGATTATAATTTTACCATAAGATGCATAATGGAAAAATGAGAAGATAGAAACGAACTAGAGGTCAATCGGAGACTCGTAGCTCAAATGGCGAAGAAAATGGCAAAATACGAATATTTGGAAAAACGAAAGATATTTCGATGAATAGTAATCCTAGATATTTTCGGTGAATAGTAACCCAAGATTTTTATGATGAATAGTGATTTTCGAAAATCTATATATAGGGGCGTTTTCGATTTAAAAATCACCATTTTTCCGAATGAGGCTAAATCGATGAAAATACGTAAGTCTCTCTCTCCTCCCTCCTTTGTCTCTCTCCTCTATTTTCTGTCTCCGGCGCGCCGGTGCCGGTGCCGGAAAATCGTTTTTCTCAGTTTCGGCTGATTTTTACACAAAACGTAGGTCTCATCGAGCCGAGTCTAGGATAGGTCTCAGATTTCAATTCTGATGTCTCCTTCACCGGGAAACGGCAAAAATGTCGCTAGAAAACCCTAACCCTTGTTTTTCCACCATTTCTCTCTCCTTGGTTTTCTCTCTCTCCTCCTTTACTGGACTGGGGGCTGACCTTCCCGGGGTGTTGGGCTGTTGGTTGGGAGTGGTGGTGCAAGGTGTTGTGTGCATGCATGTGTGTGTTTGTGTGATGTTTGGGGGCTGTTTTGAGGGAGTTAGTGTTCACGTCGAAGCTGGGGTCGTCGGCGAGTCAGGTGGGGGCAGCGCCGCCGCAGCTGGAGGCTGTTGGAAAGTGGCTGGAAAGCTACTGCTGGGCACACGATGCCGGGAGGGCGCTGGGCACGCGGGCGTTGGGAGATGCCGGGAGCTGGGCACGCTGGGTGCGCGTGCGCCGGGAGACGCCGGGAGTGGGACGCACGCTATGCGCACGCCAGGAGATGGGAAACGTGCGCACGTGCGACGTCGTGTTTTCGATACGAATCCTATTTTTTTCCATCGTACATTATCATCGAGTCATCGCCGATGAGATGTTCTCAACCGAGAGTCGTGGGTCCCGGTCAAAGTTAACCCTTTGACCAAAATTACCAAAATACCCCTCAATCTTAAAATGCTCCGTTTGAGCTCGTTTCAACTCCGATTGAGCTCATTCTTTTTCTGTTGCGACCCAAATCTTTCCCTCTTTCTTATCAGCCTATTGGACTGAATTTCCACCCTCGTTTCTTCAACCTCAATCTTTAGATCTTCCGTTCTGTCTCGTCTTTATCGATCGTATCTTCTCCGAAATCATCTATACCTTTAATTATACATATTTATATGTATTAAGGATTTAAGAAACATTGTAACTTTTGTAGGCTATCAATTGGATCGTGCTTTGTGATACTTGATTTTTGTTACTCGGCAACTCATGTGGTAACCACCGAACAAGATGGGGGTAATTTCTAAATCTTTATATGTTTACAGTTTTCCCTATTGATGTATGATTTGTGGAATATTAAATGCTGTGATTTTATGCTATGATAATGTGTCATATTTATACTGTGAAAGGACAGGGGTCCACTGTTGTACCCCGGACCAAAAAACGAAGCATAATTGGTTAATTAAATAATTAAACCCATAATTGAAATATTTTATGCATGTTGATTCTTGACTGTTTAATTAATTACGTGCATTTCAGAAATATGTTTAAGGCATGTTTTAGGTGGATAAAATTATAGACGTAGAACATAGAATACTTTTATACCAGGAGATGCGTAACGGAAAAACGAGAAAATAGAAATGAACTAGAGGTCAATCGAAGACCCGTAGCTCAAATGGTGAAGAAAAGAGCCAAATACGGAGGTTAGGTAAAACAAGGGGGTAAAATCCTAATAAATGGTAAAAAGAAAAAATAATATTTTAATAAATGGTAATTTGAATTTACTTTGTAAATAGTAACTTTCAAAATCTATAAATAGGGGCTCATTCAATTCAAAGTGTTCATTTTTATTTTTCCGACGAAAACAAAAGTGTCGCAAACAAGTAAGTTTCTCTCTCCTCTCTCTCTCTTCCCGTTTTTCTATCTCCAGCGCGCCATGCTGCCGAGAAAACTCAGCAGCTACCGAGCTGAGTCCCCAACGCTGTCGAGAAAACTCGGCAGCTGCCGAGCCGGGTTCCCGATGCTGCCAAGAAAACTCGACAGCTGCCTAGAGGTTGCCAAGATCACCGGGTTTTCCCACCCGGTGCTAGGTGTTCCGATCCGAACCCTATTTTTTTCCATTGCTCGTCTTTATCGAGTCATCGCCGATGAGACATCGTTAACCGGGGATCATGGGCCCACATCAAAGTCAACCCTTTTACCAAAATTACCAAAATACCCCTAAACTTAAAATGCTCCGTTTGAGCTCGTTTTAACTCCGATTGAGCTCATTCTTTTTCCGTCGTGACCCAAATTTCATTCTCTATCATCTCGGTCTATTGGGCTGATTATCCATTCTCATTTCTTCAACTCCGATCTTTAGAGCTCTCGATCCGTCGTATCTTTGACGATCGTTTCTCCGCCGGAGTCTTATACAACTTTAATTATATATTATAAAGGATCTAAGAAACATCATAACTTATGTAGGCTACTTGTTGGATTGAGCTTTGAATTATCTGATCCTTGGTACTCACTACTCACGTGGTAACCACCGAACAAGGTGGGGGTAACTTCTAAACTCAAAATGTTTATTGTTTTCTATATTCGATATTTGAACTGTTGAACTCTATGTGCTGTGATTATATGTTGTGATTACTATATTCATGCATAGCTTATGAATACAATAAACATGGATGGATGTCCTAAGTCATGTTAGGGATGGACTGGTGGCCCGTAAAAAGCACCATACGTTAGGGATGGACTAGTGGCCCATAAAAAGCACTGAGTATCGTTGAGTGCTCTTAGAGCCGTATGTCCTAAAGATTGTGTGCTATGTATTTTATATGCTGTGACTACTTGCCAAACTAGTATATGTTGGATTTGTTATGCTCACCTAATAACTGTTAAAAATAAGGAAAGTATTCCCACGAGTATATTCAACGCACTCACCCCTATTTTGTACTCACACTACAGGAGATGAAGAAAATTCTGATGCGTAGAGAGAGGAGTGCCCTATCAGCTGTGTCCATCCTCTGGTTTTATCTTTTACAACTATGATGTTCTTTTGTAGTAGAAAACGGTGTTTCTCCTTCTTTGTAATGGATCCTGATGTTTTTCTGTTGCGTAAGGTTTCAAACTCCTTTTTATCGGTTGTAACCGATATTTTAAGTGTACCACTTCTTATCCTCTCATTTTTCTTTCTATTTTAAATCATGTACGTCTTTTTCCCCTTTCTTTCTTGACGCCCAAAAATGAAAAACTCTGATATTTTTATGAAAAGAAAATGGGGCGTGACAGATGGTATTAGAGCTTAGTTCTACCCTTTATAGGGCTTTGCTCAAGCTTGTTTTTAAACGTGTTTTTAAAATGAGAAAATCTTTTCGAAAAGAAATGGATAAGCACCCTCCTCTCACTATACGTGTCTCTCCCCAATCATGAGTGTTTATCTGTTACGTGTTATCTTGCTTATCTGATATAGATCGTTTAAGGTTTGAGTGGATGTTACGGATATAGTTTCATGATGAGAAAGATCTTTCAAAACCTTCTTGACGTCATTACAACCACGATGAAAGATCCTTTAAAAACCCTCTTGACGTCACTACAATCAACACTCCACTTTTGGCCGCCACCACAAAGGCCGCTGACTGCAGCTGTGTGAGCTCATGTGCGTAACCACAAGGGCCGTTGACTACAGCAACGTGAGCTTGTGTGCGTAAATGGTCATTTGCATTAGTAGAAGTTGTGTGATTGATAGTTGAGATTACCATTGGCCTTTGTTTACAACAGGGTGAGCTAGTTGGTGTGTTTTCCGATTCGTGGTTGTGATACGTAAGGTTAGTTTTGATACTTGAGGTCTATAGGGAACCATGTGTGGAGGTCGGTGATGTGGTTCATGAGGTTTTGCATATATTGTGTTTTCTCTGGTTGGTATATGCAAGTTGGTTATACGATATCCCACGTAACGATGTTATGCTAGCATGATAAACAAATGACAAAAAAAAAAATCTTTTGGGGTTGTTAAACAAATTATGGAAAGATGTTTATCTGTACCATGTTACTTAATGTTTGTTTATCTGATGTTATTCTAGATTGTTGGGTTACATGGGGTAGATTATAAGGGATAGTTTTCGCATATTATCTTTAGAATTATGCCTCGAGGTCGACCATGAAAGGTCCAGCCACCAACTGCAAGTCTGCCAACTGTAAATCCACCAGACCAAATGTGGATGCTACAATGATGGATTTAGTATCTGTCCTTAGAGGACTGACACAACATTTTGAGGTGACTCGAACCACACCCTTGCCAACAAGATTCGATCCGAATTTGATATATGAACAGTTCCGATGTTTCAATCCACTGACGTTCAACGGAAAAGATGAATCAACTGACGCCGAAGAGTGGGTAAGGTCACTCGACCGGTTATTTGGACACTTAACATGTACCCAGGAGCAGAAGGTCTCCTGTGCAATTTTTCAGCTCACCGAATAAGTGAGTCATTGGTGGGACTCGTATGAGAGAACCCTAGTGCCAGCTCAAAGGGAGGAGATGACATGGGAGGATTTCAAGGAGGTGGTGGCTCATCACTTCATACCTCAATCCTACAAAGATAAAAACTTAACGGAGTTTCTACATCTCCGTCAAGAGAGCTCGACGGTAGGAGAGTACGAGCGGAGGTTTAACCATCTGAGCAGATACACCACTCATTTGGTAGACACTGATAATAAGAAGGCCCGATGTTTTGAAAAGGGTCTTCGCTTAGAGATCAGTTCAATTTTGGCAGGTTAGGAAAACAGGACCATGCTAATGTCGTGGAGAGAGCCCAAGAGATCTTCTCTCGTCTACACTTAGACATGTTACCGCCTGAGAAGAGTGATAAGATACTTGGAAAGAGGAAGTGGATCGAGCCAAGTCAAAGCTTCGATCAAGACAAATTTCCAAGGACTAACAATGTTCCACTTCTCCCTACTCCTAGACCAGGGAACTCATGTTCCAAGTGTGGAAAGTTGCAGGCGGGACTCTGCCTCTATGGAACCCGAAATTGCTATAAGTGTGGGGAACCTGGACATATAGTGCGTGAATGTCAGAAGTTTAAGAATCCAATAAATGCAGCACAAAGGCCAAGGCCGAGAGCAGGCCAGGCTTGAGCATTTGCCTTTACTTGCTCAGAGGCTGCCAAGAGATAGGTTACAGACAATGAACTCTTAGTATTATATATATAGATATATATATAGTGGCTCTCACCTTGTAATCATGATTCTTTTGTAGGATGTATGAGCTATCCATCTTTTGCTTATATATATAACGGATACCAGATTAGATAGAAAGATCCGACGATTAAGAAATCGGGAGATGGCTATTGTGAAGGTTCAATGGAGCCGTCATGGAAGGGAAGAGGCGACTTGGGAACTAGAAGATGAGATTCTGAAGAAGTATCCCAACTTACCCTTATTAGGTACACGTTTAATTTCGAGGACGAAATTCTTTTAAAGGGTAAGGGATGTAGCACCCCGGACCAAAAAATGAAGCATAATTGGTTAATTAAATAATTAAACCCATAATTGAAATATTTTATGCATGTTGATTCTTGACTATTTAATTAATTACGTGCATTACAGAAATATGTTTAAGGCATGTTTTAGGTGGATAAAATTTTAGACGTAGAACATAGAATATTTTTATACTAGGAGATGCGTAACGGAAAAATGAGAAGATTGAAATGAACTAGGGGTCAATCGGAGACTCATAGCTCAAATGGTGAAGAAATGAGTCAAATACGGAGGTTAGGTAAAACAAGCGGGTAAAATCCTGATAAACGGTAAAAAGGAAAAATAACATTTTAATGAATGGTAATTTAAATTTACTTGGTAAATAGTAACTTTCAAAATCTATAAATAGGGGCTCATTCAATTCAAAGTGTTCATTCTCATTTTTTCGACGAAAACAAAAGCGTCGCAAACAAGTAAGTTTCTATCTCATTTCTCTCTCTTCCCATTTTTTTGTCTCTAGCGTGCCGCCATCGCCGTCGGTGGCTGGAAAATCTGAAAGTTGTCGGTTTCAGCCGATTTTCACACACGACGTTCGTCTCGACAAGATGAATCTAGGATAGGTCTCGAAATTTAATTCCGATTTCTCATTCGTCGGAAAACGGTGAAAAATAGCCTCCAAAACCCTAAACCCTAAATTCCACCATCTTCTCTCTCTCTTCGGTTTTCTCTCTCTCTCTCACTCTCTCTTACCGGAGCAGCCACTGGAGGACCACCTGGAGACGAGGAGGACCTGTCGAAGGGCCGGCACCGCCGTGGGTGGCGGCGCCGAAGATGGACAGTGAGTATATATATGTACACATGCATGTGTGTGTTGTAGGTGTGATAGTGTGTGTGTGTTATGTGATCGGTTGGGGACGAAGCTGGTGGCGCCGCCACGTGGAACTTGATGGCCGGCGCCGGTGATGCGTCGATAAGGGTCCGAGGGTGGTGGCCGACGGCAGGTGGCCACCGGCCAAGTCAGTTTGTTAGTGTGTGTGTTTATGTGTTTGGGTGTGTGTTTGAGCGTGGGTGTGTTTGGTTGTTGCTGGGGTTTGGGTTGGCCGGGAAAGGTTGCTGGTGATGGGGGGTAGCCGGCCGAGTGGTTGGGAGTGGTTGCTGGCGACTGGAAGTCGCCGGTCGGAGTTTTATTGGTTGGGGTTTGGGTTGTGTATATGTGTATCGAAGGGTTTTGCGGCAGATTTTTGGGTACTATTCACCACCGGAATCCGACGAGGGATGGCCGGAGGTGGTAGCCGGTGGTGCAAGCTTTCCGGCGGACAAGGTGGTGGCGACCTAGGGCTGGTGGTGCCGGGAAGAGAGGCTGGTCGAGCGGGCGACGCCGGGAGCGTCGGGTGCCGGGCTGCTGAGAAAACTCAGCAGCCGTCGAGAGATGCGTACCCGCTGCCGAGAAAACTCGACAGCTGTCGAGAGAGGATGCCACGCTGCCGAGAAAACTCGGCAGCTGCCGAGCCGAGTCCCCGATGCTGCCGAGAAAACTCAGCAGCTGTCGAGCCGGGCTCCCGACAGCTGCCGAGACTCGGCAGCTGCCGAAAGGTTGCCGAGACCGCCGGGTTTTCCCACCCGGCGCTAGGTGCGTGCACGTCCCGGCGCACACAACGCCATGTTTTCGATCCAAACCATGTTTTTTTCCATAACTCATCTTTATCGAGTCGTCGCCGATGAGACGTCGTTGACCGGGGATCGTGGGCCCGGTCAAAGTCAACCCTTTTACCAGAATTACCAAAATACCCCTAAACTTAAAATGCTCCGTTTGAGCTCGTTTTAACTCCGATTGAGCTCATTCTTTTTCCGTCGTGACCCAAATTTCATTCTCTATCATCTCGGTCTATTGGGCTGATTATCCATTCTCATTTCTTCAACTCCGATCTTTAGAGCTCTCAATCTGTTGCGTCTTTAATGATCATTTCTCCACCGGAGTCTTTTACAACTTTAATTATATATTATAAAGGATCTAAGAAACATCATACTTATGTAGGCTACTTGTTGGACTGAGCTTTGAGTTATCTGATCCTTGGTACTCGCTACTCACATAGTAACCACCGAACAAGGTGGATGTAACTTCTAAACTCAAAATGTTTATTGTTTTCCATATTCGATATTTGAACTGTTGAACTCTATGTGCTGTGATTACTATATTCATGCATACCTTATGAATACGATAAACATGGACGGATGTCCTATGTCATGTTAGGGATGGATTGGTTACCCATAAAAAGCACCATACGTTAGGGATGGACTGGTGGCCCGTAAAAAGCACCGAGTATAGTTGAGTGCTCTTAGTGTCGTGTGTCCTTAAGATTGTGTGCTATGCATTTTATATGTTGTGACTACTTGCCAAACTAGTATATGTTGGATTTGTTATGCTCATCTAATAACTGTTAAAAACAAGGAAAGTATTCCCACGAGTGTATTCAACGCACTCACCCCTATTCTGTACTTACACTACAGGAGATGAAGAGAATCTTGATGCGTAGAGAGAGGGGTGCCCTATCAGTTGTGTCCATCTTTTGGTTTTGTCTTTTATAGCTATGATGTTCTTTTGTAATTGAAAACGGTGTTTCTCCTTCTTTGTAATGGATCCTGATGTTTTTCCGCTGCGTAAGGTTTCAAACTCCTTTTTATCGGTTGTAACCGATGTTTTAAGTGTACCACTTCTTATCCTCTCCATTTTCTTTCTATTTTATATCATGTACGCCTTCTTTCCTTTTCTTTCGTCACGCCCAAAAATGAAAAACTCTGATATTTTTATGAAAAGAAAACGGGGCGTGACATCCATATTCATTTTCTGTAGGACTTATGGTCCGAGAAAAACATCTGTCTCTTACCCCCTCTACTACCTTGAAGGTTTGGTCCTGTAAATGCACTAGCGGTATATGAGATCATTTTGTAGGGTCGGGAAATACCAGTACCTGAGATTTGTAGGGATAAGTTGGGAATTACCCACACCTGAGATTTGTAGGGATAAGTCTGGAAATACCCGTACCTGAGTTTGGGTTATGAACTTGTTATGCATTTTACGTGCTGTGACTAAATGCTGAATGTTACATATTTCTGATTTATATATTTATCGAATGTTATAAGATGCAGAGTTTATCCCCACGAGTGTATTCTACGCACTCACCCCTATTCTGTAATTCACGTTACAGGAGATGACGAGCATGGTGAACTTTAGAGAGAGAGAGATGGTGCCCTATCCGAACATGTTTATTCGAAGTCTTTTATCACAAAACAATTAAACAATGTTTTTATAATTCACGTTTTGTAAGTATAACTTCATTTCTACTATGAATGATGGATCCTGAAAGGTTTATCTTCCGCTGCTAATGTTTTAATTAATTGGTTGTATCCGAAGGTTGATATGTAATATATCTGTTCGTCTCTTACCTCATTCTTCTTATGATCGTCTTTTCCCTTCTTTTATTTTATATCATGCACGTCTTTTCCCCTTATTTCTTCACGCCAAAAAGAAAACTCTGATAATTTTTAAGAACGAAAAACAGGGCGTGACATCTGAAATTGATACTTATCCTAGTATTGGTAACTAGCTTAAGCCTTATTTTCATTCTTTGTTTATATTGAATTCGTTTAAATTTTTTTTATCTTCATTTATTATTGTTTAACTTTCTTCGATTTTAATTGTAGATCAAGCATGCTTTGGTTACTTTTAGTTGGTTGCGTTTCATTTTATATTTAATTCTTTTTTTGAATTGTTATGTTTTGAACAGCCGACACCAAATATAAATGATGTCAAAGGAAACTTGTTGGACAGAAAAGAAAATATGCAAATTTTAATGTTGCTAAGAAAAAAAACTATGTAGAACTATACATGTGCAACTGGTTAAAAAACCCGAAACTAGGCCGGTTCGGAACCGCCGGTCAACGGTTCTGGAAACCGTTGACCGGTTTCGATTTGAACCAGAACCAAGAATTGGGGTTTCTCAGTTTGGTTCCGGTTTTGCATATTTCGAACCGTCGAACCTGCGGTTCCAACCGCCGATTTCCCTACTTTTTATTTTTTTTATTTTTTAAATTAAATGCGGATGACACGTGGATAGCCAGGATGAACCAGCCATTAATGATCAACGACTGAGATTAACTAGCCGTTGATCACCTTATAGTCGTTGGAACCGAACCAGTGGTTCAGTGTAATTTTTGAAATCAATGGTTGTGATCACACAACCATTGATGATTGATGGTGTAGATAGCCCAATCCACCGGTTCAACCGAACCGAAACCGACGGTTCGAACCGATCGATGCAATTTAATTTTTTTTTAATTTTCTATATGATCTATAAATATTCCCATTTCATTTGTATTTTTCATACCAATCTTGATTCAATCTCTCTCTCAATTCTACTCTCTCAAGCTCACAAACACATCTTTGATCAATTTCTAGCTCATTTGATTTTTTTGTTGTTCTTCAATTTATTTTTCAATGCAATCTCAAAAAAAAATGTCTCGAAAAACTTCTTCATCCGTCGATTCATCTTATGGGAAGAGAAAGTGTCCGATGCCGCCACCACAATCTTTCCACGATGATGAAGATGTTGATTATATTGATTCGTATCAATGTAATCAAGAAGATATGAGGCGATGTTGGGCCCTAACACCGCCGCCACCTTTGCCGAAGAAGAAGAGGTGCCGAGGAGAGAAACGCAAGAGAGTGGGAATACTACACAAACCACTACTCCTTGACAACCTTCTACCCTTCGGAGTGACAGGTTCTCCTTCCATTTTAAGAAGGAGAAAGTGTTGAATAGCGCCACCGACTACAATGTGACGTGCAACCATTATTTGAAGGTTTACAATGTCACGCCCCAAAATCTTTTCATATTTTATCAGAGTTTTACCATTGGGCATGAAGATAGAAATAGCAAGGGATGCATACACAACAGAAAAAATAAGCAAGAGTCACAGAAAAAGAGGTAAGGGACGAAGTGAATCTCTCACTTGTAAACATACGACCTCTGTCGTTAGCAATCGGTCTCACTACCGATATATATAGTACATCATATGCAGCGGAAACTCATCAGGATCTCACATCCTTACATATATCAACATGTTACAATACTAGAATTACTTCATACATGGTTTGATAAAGTTTGTGTTACATCGTTCTATTCATGCGAATACAAAAGATAGCACCATCTCTCTCTCCGTCTAGGGTTCCTCTTGTTCATCATCGCCTGTAGTGTGAGTACAGATTAAGGGGTAAGTACATGGAATACACTCGTGGGGATAACATCCGCCTCTTATAACTCATGACAATAAATAAATACCGAAAAGTAATCTAAAGTCACGTTGCCACAACAAATAAAAAGCAAAGCAGATATTAGAAATGGCAAGAGATGAGTAGGTATGGGATTCTCCCGTCTTACCCTAATATATGGTCTCAATACCGCCGGTGCAATTCAAGAAGACCACCAAACCTCAACAGAGTAGTAGAAGATAGCAAGGGACGAATGCATGATCAGAGTGGACCTCGGTCCTTTCACAGTAATAATATGGCACGACAAATATATTCACAGAATTTAGCATTCCTCGGTCATACATTCTCTAGGGAAATCAATAAACAGATAAAGAGATAGAAATTACCCCCACCTTGTTCGGTGGTTACCACGTGAGTCGCTAGTCTAAAAAATCTGATAACACAAGCTCGATCCAACAAGTACTCAAGCTCAATCCAATATATAGCCTACACAAGTTACGGTGTCCTTAGATCTTTATTAATTATAATTAAAACGTTAAATATTTCTTCCAGAAGAAAGACGACTGTTAAATACGCGACGAGATGAGAGATCTAAAGATTGGATAAGAAACGAGCTCATTCGGAGTTGATACGAGTTCAACGACGTATAAAAGTTTGAAGGTAAATTGGTATCAAGGGTTGACTTTGACCGGGCCCTCGACCCTCGGTCGACGACATCCCATCGGCTAAGACTTGATGATAAAGTACAAAGGAAAAAGAAATGGGAAGGATTTGAATCATGGTGTCACGCGGCGTGTGCCCAGCACTCGGCGCCATCTCCCAGCGCACCCACTCAGCGCACGATCCTGCCCCCTGGCGCACAACTGTGCGTCAACACCCATCAACTCCTGTCAGGTCGTGCACGACCGTGCTCTCCTAGCACGACCGTGCACCAGCTTCCAGTGGATCCTGCTGGCTCGCGCACGACCGTGCTCCCCTGGCACGACAGTGCGCTAACCTCCAGCAACTTCTATCGGCTAGTGCACGACCGTGCACTCTGGCATGACTGCACGCCAGCGTGCCCAGCAGCCTGCACGCCCAGCAGCCTCCCCAGCTGCCTTATTGCTGCCCGGCACCTCTAACTACTCCGTTCCAAACCACTACATCTCCAGTACAAAACCAATCTTCCCCAACCCCATCTCAGACACACAAACATATATATATATATATGCAAACACACACATCATCAAAACACTTGGCCGGCGACCGAAGGTCACCGGAAACCCATCATCACAACTTGTCGGTGCATCACCAGCACCGGTCATCACATTCCTTATGGCGGCACCACTTGTGCCGCCCCCAACAGAGATCACACACAAACACACACACATACATGCATATATCTTACCCAACCCGTTATAGCTCCGACACCACCACACACGGCGGCGCCGTCCCTCCAACAACTCACCCTCACCTTCGGGAGAACCTCTGACAACATCTCCGGTAAAAAGGACAGAGGAAAAGAGAGAAAACCGAGGAGAGAGAAAAGTTGGCTAGGGATAGGGTTTAGGGTTTTGAAATGGTTTTTCGCCATTTTCCGGTGAACGATAAGTCGGAATTGAAATCCAAGACCTATTCTAAACTCGTCTCGTCAAAACTTACATTGTGTGAGAAAATCGGCCGAAACCAACAACTTTGAAATTTTTCGGCGAACTCCGATGACGGCACCACCGCGCTGGCGGCGGCGCTGGAGGCGCACACCGAAGGCCGAAAAAGAAACGAGAGAGAGAAGAGAGATTTACGTGTAAACGTCGCTTTTGGCTTGTTCGAAGAAAAGATGAAAAATGAACGAAGGAGCCTCTATTTATAGATTTCGAAAGTTACTATTCACCGGTAAATATCTCTTTTACTATTCACCATAAATATCTTCTGATATTTCTGAAACCTCGTGTTTTGTTCTTTTTTTCACCGTTTAAACTACAGATCTCCGATTGACCTCTAGTTCGTATCTATCTTCTTGTTTTTCCAAAATGCATCTAGTGATATAAAAATATCCTATATCCCACGTCTAGGTAAACTATCCATCTCATACATATATTAAACACCTATCTGAAACGCACGTATTTAAACAGTTAAAACATACGCACATATATATTAAATCCTGAGTTTAAATATTTAATTAATAAATTATGTTTCGTTTTGGTCCGGGTGCTACATACAAGTTCAAGCATGGAGGAGGCTATGGGACTTTCTCCAACCATGTGATCAAAAAACATCCCGACAAGGTTGGGCTCGATCGAGGACAAACGCAACTCCGGGGATATACTAGATATTCTCAAGGTGGAGGTATGGATAAAGTTACTTTTAAATTTAGTTAATTAAATACTAGGAGAGGCGTAGTTGAATTCATAGCCGAAAGACATCTTCCATTTAATTTTCCAACCGATGATGCTTATGAAAAATTCAATAGTAAATATTTTAATCCGGCAAGTAGAAAAATCTCTAGAAACACTGTTACTAGAGATATAGAAAAAACTACATTAGAATATAAATATAAATTAATTGAAGACTTAAAAAATTTAAAATAAAAAGTTTCTATATGTAGTGATTGTTGGAAGGGTCCTTATAAAACACATAATTACATGGGTATTATTTATCATTTGATAGATGATGCATGGAATCTTCAAAAACATTTAATTGCAATTATAGATTTTGATGTTAGACATTCGGCACAACACATTGCACATAAAATTCGACATATTTTAAATGATTATGGTATTTTAAGAAAAATATTTTCGATAGGATTTGATAATGCTAGTAATAATACAGCGGCTTTACCTTACTTGATTGAATTTTGTCAACCTCCGATTGAAGGTAATTTTTTTCATGTTAGTTGTATGTGTCATACCCTAAACTTATGTGTTTAAGATGGATTAGAATCATTAGAAAAATATATTAAACCTATTTAAAAGGTAATTTATGAAATTGCTAACTCTACGGTATTGCATAAAAATGGGCAAGATTTTGTAAAAGAAATGGTGATGAAGTTAAAAAATTTATAATAGATGTTAAACATCGTTGGAATTCTACTTTTTATATGCTTCAAGATTCGTATGAATATAGATCAATGCTATATGAATTTTATTTAGAAAATCCAAATAATGATGTTATTTTATTTGAAACTTCATGGGATGCATGTTTTAATTTAATTCAACTTTTAAAAATATTTGAAGAGACCTCTAGAGAATTAAGTGGTTGTTATTATGCTACTTCTCCTATAACTTTAGATAATTGTGTTAAAATTACTCTAATTTTAAATTCATATTCAACATGTCCAATTTTAGGCAACACAGTCTTAGTAATGAAAACAAAATGGTTAAAATATTTTCATGAAATATCCGATATTTTTATGTGCTAAGTTATTAGATCCTAGGATTAGAGAAGATGGATTAGAAGAGCTGTTAAATTTATATTATAATACATTGTTTCCAAACATGGTATTAAATGATTATGATTTATGTGATTATATTATGGTCCCTAGTGAAGTTGTAAGTAGAACTAAGAATTATTTATACAATTTGTTTAAAGAATATAAACAATTGTTAGGTGATGATTGTAGTAATGATATAAGTGATCAAAATATTGGAGGTAGTAGCCAATCATCTAGTTTTCAACTAGCTGAAGCACTTAGTAAATTTTATAATTTTTATGATGTTAGAACACAAAAAAAACCTAGAGGTAGTAACCCTTATCAAGAATTAGATACTTATTTAGGTGTCACATTTGAACAAACTGTATTTCAAAATCATATGGATTTATTGAAGTGGTGGTCAAGAAGGACCACCACTTATCCTATACTAACCACTATTGTTAAATAAGTTTTTGCAAGTCCCGTCTCAACCGTTGCGGTCGAACATGCTTTATCCAAATGAGGACACATGTTGAATCCAAGAAGATCGAAGTTGACGAAAGAGAATGTACAAAACATTACTCTACTTGAAGATCGGGTGAGAGCAAGCAACCATCAACAAGATCTCGATATCTCGAACTTAGACTTCGATGGAGATGACCTCTACGGATACGATTCAAACACGTCCTCCTCCGCCGGAACCAATGAATGAAGGTAAGTTTCCATGAGTTAGAGAACTACGTGAGCTTTGATTCATTCTATAGCGCCCCGGACCAAAAACGAAGCAAAATTGAATAATTAATTATTAAACCCTTAATTAAATTATTGTGTGCGTTAATCTTGACTGTTTAATTTAATTATGTTTGTTTCAGATATGTGTTTAATGCATGTTTTAGATGGAAATTTTTTTCTTGTTGTGGAACATAGATTATAATTATACCATTAGATGCGAAATGGAAAAATGAGAAGATAGAAATGAACTAGAGGTCAATCGGAGACCCGTAGCTCAAACGGCGAAGAAAAGGGCAAAACATGAAGATTTGGAAAACCGAAAGATATTTTACGGTGAATAGTAACCCAAGATTTTTTACATAAATAGTGACCCAAGATTTTGATCGTGAACAGTAACTTAGATTTTTACGTGAATAGTGTTTTTCGGAAAATCTATAAATAGGGGTGTTTTCGATTCAAAAATCACCATTTTTCCGAACGAGCCTAAATCAATGGAAAAACCCATAAGTCTCTCTCTCTCCTCTCTTCTCTCTCTCTCTTTACTGCTTTCTGACCTCCGGCCTGGCGCCACCACCGGTGGTTGGAAAATTCAACTTTATCGGTTTCGGCCGATTTTCGCACAGAACGTAGGCCTCGTCGAGACGAGTCTAGGATAGGTCTCGGATTTCAATTTCGATGTCTCGTATGCCGAAAAACGATGAAAAACCATCTCCAAACCCTAAACCTCTTCATATTTTCTCTCTCTTCTCGCCGGAGTCGACGCCGGAAAGCTGCCTTGGTGCTTGGGGTGTCGATGGAGGGGCGGCGCCGTCGGAACAGTAGGGGTGTGTGTGTTCGCATGTGTGTGTGAGAAACGTGTGTATGTGTGTTGTGTTTTACTTGCTGTTGGAGGCGGTGCTGTGCAGCGCCGTCGTGGGAACTGATGGCCGGCGCTGGTGATGCACCGATGAGGCTTGGTGGTGGGTGGCCGGCGACAGGTGGTCGCCGGCCAAGCTGTGCAAAGGTGTGTGTGTTTGTATGTATATGTATGTGTGTGTATAGTGTACTGTGTGTGTGTGCGTGGGTGGGTTGGTTGTTGCCGGCGATTGGAAGTCGCCGGCTAGTGGTCCTGGTGGTATCGCCGGCGACTGGAAGTAGCCGACCGAAGCTAGGAAAGGAGAGAGAGTGTGAGGGAGTGCTTGGGGGTTTGGGTGTTTTTGTAGCTGTTTTTGGAAGCACTCTTCACGTCGGAGTTGGGGAGGGCTGGCCGGAGATGGTGGTGGTCAGAGCTGGGTTGTCGGCGGACAAGGTGGGGGCGGTGCTGGGAGGCGCCGCTGCAGCAGGTGGCTGCTGCAACTTCCAGGCACGCTGGGCGCAATGCCGGGTGGCGTTGTGCGCAGGCCTGCCGAGGCTGCCGAGCCTGGCCGAGGGCACCGGGTGTCGGGCATGCATGTCGAGTGCAGCTGCCGAGTCTGCCAAGGGATGCCGGGTGCTGGCGTGCGCGTCCCTGCCGAGGCTGCCGGGTACGCTAGTGCGCGCGCACGCAACGCCGTGTGACGGGTGTGCGCACGGCACCGTGTTTCTGATACGAATCCCATTTTTTTCATCGTACATTATCATCGAGTCATCGCCAACAAGATGTCGTCGACCAGGAGTGGTGGGTCCTGGTCAAAGTCAACCCTATGACCAAAAATTACCAAAATACCCCCAATCTTAAAATGCTCCGTTTGAGCTCGTTTCAACTCCGATTGAGCTCATTCTTTTTCCGTTGCGAACCAAATTTTACCCTCTTTCATCTCAGCCTATTAAACTGAACTTTTACCCTCGTTTCTTCAACTTCAATCTTTAGATCTTCCGATCCATCTCGTCTTTAATGATCGTATTTTCTCCGAAATCATTTATATCTTTAATTATACATATTAAGGATCTAAGAAACACTGTAAGTTCTGTAGGCTATCAGTTGGATTGAGCTTTGAGATACTCGTTATTTGATACTCGCTACTCACGTGGTAACCACCGAACAAGGTGGGGGTAATTTCTAACTCTTTACCTGTTTATAGTTTTCCCTATTTTGAAGCATGATTGAGGAATACTAAATGTAGTTATTATATGCTATGATTACGTGTTCATGATATACTGTGAAAGGACTACGGTCCACATTGCATGTTCGAAGGGACTTATGGTCCGTAAAAAACAACTATCTCTTACCCCTCTACTACTTGAAAGGTTTGGTGGTCCTGTAAATACACCAGCGGTATTTAAGACCGTTTTATAGGGTGAGACGGGAAATACCCGCACCTAAAGGATGAGTTACGAGATATGTGCTATGCATTTTACGTGTTGTGACTACGTGTTGAATGTTACATATTCTTGAACAATACATATGTCGATTGTTATAAGATGCGGATTTTATCCCCATGAGTGTATTCCACACACTTGTTGGAACCACCGGATTGTCGACTCTATGCAATTATCTAATTCGGGATCCAGGTAAGATATGATTAACACGCAGCGGAAAACGAATCATACCTTTCACCACAATAGGTTAAGACGAACCAGTTCTAAGGTCAGAACTGCCAAACAATCGATAGAGCTTGAACCCCACGATCTTCTGCAGTATTTCTCGCCTTTTTCTCAAACGTTGTATGGGCAACAATCCTTCGAGAATACTAGCCGCCTTCTACTAAAATCATTTTTATGAGAATTTCAGTGTGTCTAGAAGCGGCAGACTTAAGGCTTATTTATAGGCTACAATAGGGACCTTGAGGAGGATTAGGAATCGGTCTCCTAATAGGATTAGGAGTCCTAGTTCGTCCTGAACACACTTCTTAGTCCTATCAATAATAACTCTATCCACTAAAGAGATATTACTGAACTACCGTCCCAAATCCATATTTAAATATGGGTTCCTATATTATGTGCATGTTTATTTCCCTGCATTTAAGATATCGAATGTCCGTAAATTAAATAAGTTACTGACAACTTAATTAATTTACATTTAATTCCAAGAGTAGTACCACTCATCTTTATTATCATGTCAGATTAAATCCACCTGCAGGGTTTACATGATAATCCTTATGAGCTCCTCAAGGGGATATCATCATCCTAAATAATTAGGACACAAATTTCTTCTATAATTAACAACACACCATATAAACAATGCTATCTCCCAATTCACCGAGCCTATGGATTTATAAATAAATCTCACCCATTGGCAAATTAAAGAGACAAACACTGATTACATGTGTCCGCTATTATATAGGGATTAAGAAGACGCACATCCATAATAACAAATGTCTTGTTCTTTTATATAGTCAGTACAAATCGAACAACCTCAAATGGTCCTTCTCAATACATACAAAATGTACTAGTGTAACTTTATAGTCAAGATAGACTAATACCAAATTACACTACAACCGTTCCAATGGTTTGTCCAAATTCATCTTGGTTATGAGCTACTATTTATAATCTATAAGGAACTGATAACATGATCTTCTGTGTGGCACCACACACCATGTTATCTACAACATAGATTATTCTGGGCAATTGCATTAACATATATATAACAAATATAAAATGCAAACATTTGATCATAATGAATCTCATATCATAAAGATGTTCATACAAAAGCTAGGCTTATAGTATACATCCTAACAACACTCACCCCCTATTCTGTAATTCACGTTACAGGAGATGACGAGCATGATGAACCTTAGAGAGAGAAGGATGGTGCTCTATCCAGACATGTGTATATAAGTATGTTGTCTCACAACAATTAAACAATGATTTTTATAATTCACATTTTGTAAGTATAATCTTGTTTATGTTAAGGATGATGGATCCTGAAGGTTTATTTCCGCTGTGAATGTTTTTGTTAATCGGTTGAATCCGACTGTTGATATGTAAATGATTCTGATCATCTTCTAACTAATTCTTCTGATAACTATCTCCTACCTCCTTCTTCTGTTTATGTAAATGTCTTTTACCATTTCTTCTTACATGCCCGCAAAGAATACTCTGATAATTTTATGTAAAAAAATGGGGAGTGACACATTCGTTTTGACAAGGATACGTAGACAATTTCATTCTAAGTTTGGAAGTGTAAACTCAAGCTCTTTCAATTTTTTTTTCCTCTTCTTCAATTTATTTTATACAAAGATGAAAAATTGTAATATTTTAAATTCAAGTCTTCAATATTGTAGTATGATTCAATAAATCATGATTGTAATATATTGAGTTGTAATATATGATTTTGAACATATATTGTACTTGTATTTCTAAATTTCTAATGTTTTATTTTAACTTTTTAATTGATTGTATTTTATTAATTTTCACTCATTTTTCTTTATTAAAAGTCTTCAAAACTTTATATAAAAATTTGTTGAGTAAAATTATGAAATATTACACATTTCATGCAAAAAAAACAAGAAATATAAAAAGGAAAAACCGAAAACCAAACTATCGGTTCCGGTTCAACCGACAGTTCGGAACCGGAACCGAAACCGAACAACTCATGATTCGGTTCCGGTTCATACTTGGGCGGTTCAGCGAACCAGCCGGTTCGGAACCGTGAGCACCTTTATGTAGAACATGTTTTGCAGAATTGTAAAAAGAGATAAGAAACATATAATTTAGAAGTTCAAGCGAATATAATTAACTCTAAAGGTAATATATTATTTTTTAATAGTCTTTTAACTTTCTATTAAAGTTATTCTTTCATTTAAAATTGAAATTTTTATTTTAATATATTTATCTAATTATGAATTTTAATGTCAAAAGAACATAAATTAAAAAAAATGTTGAGTTGCTTTCATTACGGTACAACAAGATTTGAGTATGAGCCTCCCACATTTAGTTGTGATAATGGGAAAGTTAAACTTGTACATTCAGAAGTTCCTGACAAATGTACGAACTATACACTTCTTAATCGGAAGAGTCTGTTGATTTTTGAAAAAAAAATGTGTTCATACAATTCCATATTCTCATTCACTTCATTTGAAGTTAAATTGGATAAAGAGCTCGCTTCGTCACGTTGAAGAGTTTTCACTTTTCAAGTACAAGAATGATTTCACAATCTACCAAGTTTGAGTCTTAATGATAACAGACCAGCTTATTTTCAGTTATATTTTTTTAATACTAAAAATGAAATTGAGAATAGAATGTGTCTTAATTCACATGTATCAGAATGAATTATACGGAAGCTCACTAAAATATTAGAAAAGAACCTGTATGCCAAAGTCTTTAGAAGACTAACAAAACATTCTTTTCTAGATAATGTACAATTTTGTATCACAAAATATGTGAGATTGGATTAGCGAGTTTATAATGCTTCAACAGCAAATCAAGTTGTAGTTGTTTGAATTGAGGGTAATAATGATAATGTCGGATTTGAACAAGATATTATTGTTAGTGCTCATTCAGCTATTATGACCGTTTACAATATTCTCTTCTATTCCCAAAAGGTGAAATAGGATGCCACCAAAACATTCATAAAGTTCACATACAAGAACATGTGCATGAAAAAGAGCAATGTACATATTTATGTTATAATATTTTGAGAACATATAAAATTTAAGATATAATTAATTTTTTCAAATTTAATTTTATTGGATTTTTAAATACATACAATTGCAACAAATATACCAAACGTGTTGAATGCTTTTAGACCTACATCAAGATTTAATACAGAGGAAATTATCTCGGAAGAACAAGAAGGTATGTACTTCCTAAAAATATGTAAGCATATATGACTATCTTTGCTTGTGTATGTGTAACTAATCATCATTTAGGTTGTGGGTAAAAGACCATCTTACAATTTGAATTTTTAATTTTTACTAATATTTTTGGATTTTCAAATAATTACTAATTAGTATCTTTTTACTAATTTTTATTAATATTTGCTCATTACTAAAATTGGTTTAAGATTGTGTCACATAGCTTAGTCAAATATTTAATAGGTATAATTATGTCTATGAAATAACATTTCTTGAAATTTAAAGACAACAAATAAATTGATACAAATTCTATTTTTATAATGTCAATTATTTTAAAATGGTGGAACTACTACTACCTAAATCGCACAAAGATTGTCTTTTTTTATTATTTTGAATTAGCTTAAAAAATTAATAAATCACAAATTAAAAAGAGCAATGACATGCAACTTAACATATATAAATTCATTGATTATAGATATGTGGTTAAAGTAAGAGTGATACTGGGTATCTTCAAGCAACAATGACAATGTTTGGTGACACGACATCAATATATGTCTGTCACGCCCCATTTTCACACTTAAAATATATCAGAGTTTTACTTGTGGGCATGAAGAAAGAAGGGGAAAAGACGTGCATGATATATGTCACGCCCCGAAATCTTTTAGTATTTTATCAGAGTTTTATCGTTGGGCGTGAAGAGAGAAATAGCAAGAGACGCATACACAACAGAAAGAATAAGCAAGAGACGACAGAAGAAAGAAGTAAGAGACGAAATGATTCCTTCACTTAACAACAATCGGCCTCTGCCGATAGCAATCAGTCTCACTACTGATAATGTACATCATACGCAGCGGAAATAACATCAGGATCTCTCGTTCACAGAATACTCAGAATATAATTACAAAACGTGAATAAACTTATAACATATTGTTTTGAAAATGTTGTGCAACACACCCTAATCACAGGTTCAAAAGCGGCACCACCTCTCTCCATCTAGGGTTCATCATGCTCAACAGCTCCTGTAGTGTGAGTACAGATTAAGGGGGTGAGTGCGTGGAATACACTCGTGGGGAATGAAATCCGGCTCTTTTAACAATCAACAGATATCAAATACAGGAATGGTAACATTCAATCATATTATCACAGCACATAAAATGCATAGCATGTATTTCGCAACCCAACTCAGGTGCGGGTATCCCCCGTCTTATCCCTACAAAGCTCAGGTGCAGGTATTACCTGACTTACCCCTACAAAACTCAGGTACGGGAATCACCCGACCCTACAGAAACTCAGGTACGGGTATCACCCGACCCTACTCAATCTCAGGTACGGGTATCACCCGACCCTACGGAATCTCAGGTACGGGCATCACCTGACCCTACACAATATCTCAGGTACGGGTATCTCCCGACCCTACGGAATCTCAGGTACGGCATCTCTCCCGACCCTACATATGGATGAATGTGGACCCACGTCCTTTCACAGTATATCATGATCATGTATTCAAAGCATATAATCACAGCATTTAGTATTCCGCCAATCATGCATTAAATAGGGAAAACTGTAAACAGATAAAGAGATAGAAATTACCCCCACCTCGTATAGTGGTTACCACGTGAATGAGTACCGACGGATCAGATTTCACAAGCGAGTACCAAAGGATCCGATATCACAAGGCTCAACTCAACAAGTAGCCTACACAAGTTATGACGTTCCTTAGATCCTTAATAAATTATAATTAAAGTTGTAAAAGACTCCGGCGGAGAAACGGTCGTTAAAAACGCGACGGATCGATCGATCTAATGATTGGAATTTTGGAGACAAGGCTGAAATTCAAATCTAAAGGTCTGAGATGATAGGAAATGAAATAAGGATCGCAACGCAAAAAGAATGAGCTCAATCGGAGTTGAAACGAGCTCAAACGGAGCATTTTAAGTTAAGGGGTAAAATGGTAATTTTGGTCAAAGGGTTGACTTTGACCGGGCCCACGACCCTCGGTCAATGACGTCTCGTCAGTGATGACTCGATACGGATGAACGACGGAAAGAAAACGAGATTCGGATCGAAAACACGGCGTCGGGTGCGCGTCGGCACCCGACGGGCGCGCACGGTGCGCGCCGGCACCAGGCACCCGACGGCTGCCGAGTTTTCTCGGCAGCTAGGCGCGACCCAACCCGGCTGGTCGAGTTTTCTCGGCCAGCCTCTGCCCAGGTTACCCGACGGTGGCCTGCTCGAGCAGGCCACTTCCCGGCGTCGCCCGGCGCGGCGGCGCCGCCTCCAGCCACCACCACCTATCTCGACGGATACCTCGCACCGCCGGCTACCACCTCCGGCCGTCCATCGCCGGATTCCGGCATGAATAGTGCCCGGAAATTACGCCACAAAACCCTTCGATACCCTGTTTTTCCCAGATTTTCAACCCCAACCAAAACTCCGGCCGGCGACCTCCCGTCGCCGGCGACCACTCCCAGCCCCTCCGCCGGCGACTCCCCGTCGCCGGCAACCTTTCCCGGCCAAGCCAACACCCTAACACATCCATATACACTCACGCATGAAACACACACACACACGTTCAACCTTGGCCGGCGGCCACCTGCCGCCGGCGACCACCAGTATCCACCGCCACCTTGGCCGGCGACTCCCAGTCGCCGGCCACCACCAGCCACCGTGCACTCAAACACACGCACACAGATGCACACACACACACATAGCGTAGGGTGTGTTTACACACACACCCCTACTGCCACTCTTGGCCGGCGGCCACCAGCCGCCGGCAACCTCCTCCTCCACCTCGCCGGCGACCTCCCGTCGCCGGCCGTTCATTCCCACACGGCGGCGCCACCATGCGCCGCCCCAACAGCATGCAAACACGCTCACACACTAACACACCTACATACACACGCACATGCACAAATACATACATATATACATACTGTCCTTCTCCGGCGCCGCCACCCACGGCGGCGCCGCCACTCCAGCGTCTGACCACGACCTCCGGCGACCCCCGGCAGCTTCTCCGGCGCGGTGGAGAGAGAAAGAACAGAGGAGAGAGAAAGGGTGATCAAGGGTTAGGGTTTAGGGTTTAAGAGGCTGTTTTTCGCCGTTTTCCGGCGAACGAGAAATCGGATTTGAAATCCGAGACCTATCCTAGATTCGTCTCGTCGAGACGAACGTCGTGTGCGAAAATCGTCTGATTCCGACAACGTTGAAATTTTCCGGCGACCGGCCGGCGGCGGCGCCGGTGGTGGCGCCGCCGACCAGAAAACAGAAAACGAAGAGAGAAAGAGAGAGAGAGAACTTACGAGTTTTCGGCGCGTTCGGCTCGTTCGGAAAAACGGTGAAAAATGAATCGGAGGAGCCCCTATTTATAGAAGTTGGAAAACACTATTCACGTGAAAATATCTCGTCACTATTCATCGGTTGAATTTTCCACGCTACTATTCACCGAAATATCTTCCGGTTTTCTGAAACCTCGTGTTTCGCCCTTTTCGTCGCCGGTTGAGCTACGGGTCTCCGATTGACCCCTAGTTCGTTTCTATCTTCTCGTTTTCTCGATACGTATCTACTGGTATAAAATTACCCTATGTTCCACGTCTAATAAAAATTATCGATCTAAACCTCGCATTAAAACACGTATCTGAAACGCACGAAATAAATTAAACAATTAAATCATACGCACAAAATTATTAAATCATAAGTTAAAATATTTAATTAATCAATTATGCTCATTTTGATCCGGGGCGCTACAATATAAAATAGAAACCTTAGGAAAACAAAAACATACAATTTTACATATACAAATTCTCAACGTCTAGCCAAAATAAAACATAGCAGCGGAACATCATACAGGATTCATCATTCATAGGAAGCACAAAATTATTTTTACAAAACGAGAAGTAATTAAAACATTGTTTCGTTGTTATGAAATAAAAGACAAAAGAGAAATATCCAGATATGGCACCCTCTCTATCTATAGCTCTACATGCTCGTCATCTCCTGTAACATTAATTACATAATAGGGGTGAGTGCATGAAATACACTCGTGGGGATACTTTCATTGTTTTAACAATTATTAAACCGATAACAGACAAATTAATTCAACCATAAAATAGAACAATAACACCTATATAAGATCGGTCATTAGATACATCACATATAATGCATAGCACATAATTCGGTTCATTAATGGACACACAGCCCATGACTCATTAATGGACACACAGCCCAAGACACACAACCCATAATTGTACGGACCCCAATTACCCCGTAATGTGAAAGTAGACCCTTTGTCTCTTTACATGAATATGGAATAGTACGGGCCCCAGTTACCCCGTAATGTGAAAGTAGACCTTTGTCTCTTCACATGAATGTGGACTTTCGTCCTTTCACAATATCATCATAAACCATGCATGAACACATCAATCATAGCATATAATCACAGCACATAAGGTTCAACAATTCATTTAATATCAAGTTCATAAGCATGCGTTCATTTATCATCATAGTATGTTAAATACAGAAACATATAATTATTAGGGATTAGAAGTTACCCCCACCTTGTTCGGTGGTTACCACGTGAGTTGTCGAGTAACAAGTATCAAATATCAAAACATATGATCCAACTGATAGCCTACACAAGTAACAACGTTTCTTAGATCCTTAATACATTAATTACGTATAAATAAAGATGTAGACTTTCTCGGAGAAGAAACGATCAGTAAAAACGAGATGGAACGAAAGATCTAAAGATCGAGGATGAAGAAATGAGTGGGAAAGGTAAATCCAATAATCTGATGAGGAAGAGGAAAAGAATAGGACTTCCAGCTGCGGCGACGCTGCTCGGCGCCGCTCCCACTTGGTCCGTCAGTGAACCCAGCTCCGATCACTACCTTCTCCGGCGTGAACATTACCTTCCCCAAACCTCAACACACACACAAACTTGCAAACACACACACCCTGCACAACCCAGCCTTGGTCGGCGACCACCCGTCGCCGGCCACCCCCAACCTGATCTCACCGGCGCGACACCAGCGCCAGCCACTAGCAACCACGGCGGCGCTGCACAGCGCCGCCCCCAACAGCAAACACAAACACACACGTTCAACACACATACACCACACTCACACACACACGCCCCTGTTCAACACCGGCGCCGCCACCCACGGTGGCGCCGCCCCTCCAGCATCACACCCACACACCCAGGAGCTACTCCGGTGATAACTCTGATGAGAGAGAGAAAGAAAATAGAGGAGAGAAAAAGGGTGGCAAAAACAAGGGTTAGGGTTTTCCGGCGAAAGAGACATCGGAATTAAAATCCGAGACCTATCCTAGACTCGTCTCGACGAGACCTACATTCTGTGCGAAAATCAGCCGAAACCGAAAAAAAGATTTTCCAGCACCGGCGGCGACGGCGCGCCGGAGACTCAAAAAAGAGGAGAGAGAGAGAGAAGGAAGGAGAGAGAGACTTACGATTTTTTTCCCGATTTTTGCCTCGTTCGGAAAATGGTGATTTTTCGGCTCGAAAACACCCATATATATAGACTTCCGAAATCACTATTCATCGTAAAAATCTTGGGTTACTATTCACCGAAAATATCTCGGATTCACTATTCACCGAAATTATCTTTTGTTTTTCTGAATCTTCGTATTTTGCCCTTTTCTCCGGCATTTGAGCTACGAGTCTCCGATTGACCTCAAATTCGTTTCTATCTTCTCATTTTTCAAATACGCATCTTATGGTAAAATAATAATCTATGTTTCTCGACTAAATTATACTTCCATTTAAAACATGCATTTATCATATTTCTGAAACGCATATAATGAAATTTAAACAATCAAAGGTTAACGCACGTAATAAAAATAAATCGATTAAGGGTTTAATTATTTAATTAATCAATTATGCTTCGTTTTTATCCTGGACGCTACAATGTCGGATGATCAATCGAAAACTACTTAAAGTCCACTGAGAATGTATCAAAAATTCTTTACTTAAAATGATTTCAAAAATAAAAAACAACAAATGTAACAAAAAAAAACATATGCAGGGCCAAAACACATTTGAATACAAGGAACAAATGAGATCCATTTTCTAATCACGCTAAACTATAATACGAAAGTGGAAGGTGGAAGATTGAGCGTACTAGCGGAAGCCAAAGAAAAGATGGAATCTGTAACACCCCATTTCAAGTAAACACCCTGAATTGCATATTTTATAAAATTTCTTTTAATGTTCATTTAAGAATGATTTAAGTGCAAGTTCTTATACTACTTAAAGTTATGATTTACAAATTATATTATGATCGATGATTTTAAATTTTTTATGATCTAATATCTCTTTCGAGATTTAAGGATTTTTGCAGGATAACTTATAGAGGAAACTAAGCTCGATCTCCACTCACTCGACACATATGAATGGAAGTAAAAAGATAAGATGTTAATTAAATTTAAATGAATAAAATGATATTAAGTTTACATGCTTTCTTTTAATGAAATTTTACTTATAATCTTTATATGTGATTTTATGAAATAAAACGTTTTACTTGAACGAGCATGCATTATAGTGAATATTAAAATAACCACAATACTTATTAATCTAAGTACGTAAATTTTTAATACTTAATTTTATGCTAAGTAATTTTCACATTTATGTGAATTACACATTATATTATTATTGTTAGTCCCTTCAATAAGGTATACATATACTTATAAGGGTGCGGCTATCCGCACCCCAGAAAATGCCAAACACACCCCACTCCAAGTGTTACTGTTCACATCACCTGTGAACAGTAACACTTGGAGTTGGGTGTGTTTAGTAATTAGTAGAGTGCAAATAGCCGCACCCTACTTATAAATATGTGTAATATAAAACATCAAAGTATCAAGATAACAAAGTAATTTAAATCACAAGCTTACTTGCTAAGTTATGACTAAGCAATCTAAACCTAGCCTAGCCACCTCATCACCCTACTTCAACTTGCAACATGCAACACATCCTTTGCTTGAGGATATATCTCTCTCTCGTCCAAGCCATATGAAGAGAACCAAAGCCATAAGTAGTTGAATATAAGAAGCAAAGAAAGGGAAGAAAACACACACATACTCTCAAACCCTCACGGTCTTGTGCTCACATCTCTCTCTTGGTAAGTTTTGGCTAAACTCTCTTAATACCTTCATTAAATCTCATGATTTATGATTAATATCTTAGGTTAGAAAGTCCAAAGATGTTCTTTGGAAATTGGCTGGGAATTTTATGTTGCTTGAATGGAGAAATAAGTTGTTTCTAGAATATACTTAAGGATGAACTCTATTTTTGCTTCTGTTTTGGAACTGTTCGAAAACCTTAGAAATTTATTTAAGCTAAATCCTTTTTCCAAGTTGACATATATGAAGTTAAGAGTATGTCTGTAAAATTTCAGAATTTTTGGACTTGAATTCAATTTACTATGAATTTTCAAACATGACCCTGTTCTGTGACAAATTCTCCCTGTTTTTAGGTCTGAATTATATAATTTTCTGGAACAGTATACTTTGAAGTTATGCATAATCTTCTACTATGTTTTATAGCCAATTCTTCAGTACGTGTAGGAATTTAGTATGTATTTTTTTGAGTTTTTTACGATTTATGCCGAATTTTACAACATAACCTGTTTTCTGCGTAGATGATGTCCTATTTTTAGTCTTGTTCTAAAATTCATAACTATTTATTGAGATCATATTTATAAGCCATATTTTACTAAGTTGTAGTACACGTTCTTATGAGTACGTAGAAATTTACCACGTAATTTTTAGTACCTTGTGCGATTTATGATAATTTTTACAAGAAAGTCTGTTTTCAGCATGTACTATGTCCTGTTTTCAGCCAATTTAGAAAATTCATAACTAATTATGTGAATCTTATTTTCGGTTGATATTTTTATATGTCATACTTCTGTAAGGTATCTATAGTCTGTAAAAATTTGAAAGGATTTCATGGATTCTATAGGGATTGATTAATTATTCAAAAACAGACTGTTCTGGAGCTAGAATTGAAGTGAAAAACTAGTTAAATGTGTGATTTTTAATTCTTTGTACAAGCTGTTAAAATTCAAAAAGTTTTAGTATGTTATACTAAAAGAAGTTATGTGATTATATGAATAATTATGTGATTTTAGGAATTATATATGAATTATTAAAATTATTACATCTTTATATGTCATTTTAAGACTAAACCTGCTAGTTTAAATGTTTAACAATTAAGTTACATGTATGATGATGTATTTAATATTCTAATCACACTTAAATGAATTATGTATGATAGGATCATCTTTAAAGCTTCATATATAAATGAAGTATGTATTGAATAAAGTATGATTATCATAAACACTTGAACGATGTGTATAGAATCATTTTAATATTTGCATTTAGGACGAAGTGTTTACATTAAATTACTAATGATTACACTTTAGGTAAAAGTAACCTAATATAAAATATAAAATATTATGTTATACGACATAAGAGGCTAATCAGTTAAGTGTGTCGAGCGCAGTCGAGACGGTCTGTGATACCAGAAGCAATCCTTGCACTATCAACGTACAAGTGGGTAACTTCTACTCTCTACTATGTGTTGTTAATTGAATTGATAAGTTATGTATGAAAATCTACGACTGAAGTCCGTAGCTATAACCAGTATATAACTTCCATACTCGGTGACGACCTTAAGGGCGAAAATGTCTGGTCTATGAAAGCGACCATAAGGGCGGAAATGTCTGGTCTATGCAAGGTTTAGTGGGTGAGCGACTCCCACATTCCTTTATGAAAGTGAGATTTAGTGGGCGAGCGATTCCCACATTCCTCTATGAAAGCAAGGTTTAGTGGGCGAGCGATTCTCACATTCCTTTATGATGACATGTAGTACTTGCTTAACGGTTTAATTGTTTCACTATATTAGACAGTAAGGTTATCCCACTGGGATCCCTCTCTGGAGGTG
Source organism: Scutellaria minor (assembly GCA_954870855.1). Classification (NCBI taxonomy): domain Eukaryota; kingdom Viridiplantae; phylum Streptophyta; class Magnoliopsida; order Lamiales; family Lamiaceae; genus Scutellaria; species Scutellaria minor. The sequence continues at coordinate 15,471,425 of OX940729.1, read as the reverse complement.
TCTCATGATGTTACTTTTTATAATTTTCAGGCTCGGCAGATAATGACGTAGACGTGTAGCAGGCTAGGCTGACTTCTCACTGTCTTTATAAAATTGATGTACTAGAATAATGTTTCCGTTTGATGTACTAGAATAATGTTTCCGTTGAGAACAATAGGTTGTATAAATATGTATATTATATAAACGATGGGCCTAGACTTATCTTCTATTTTATATATATATATATATATATGTTTTGTTGTGTAAATTCATGTTGGTCTATGGTTCGAACATTTTTCCTAGAAATGTGGGTGAGACACGACTAGACTTGATTAATAGTCGATGTATAATTACATATATATGTTATATTTAAAAAAATTAATAACTCTCGTGCTTCACTTTTAAGTCTTCCGCTATATATTAGAAAGTAATTATAATTTCTTTAATTTTTAAATATGTAAAGGGTGACGACCTATTTCCAATTAAAAGGGAAACGGGGCGTTACAGAATTTGTGGAGATAAGAGACGAGAAAATAAATTAACAATACAACTACAACAATAACAATGGTCAACACACCAGATGATGAACCGAAGAAAAAAAGAAGAATTACAAAGAAAAAATATAAGAAATACATCCACATCTCCAGCGATGAGAGGGACAATACAATCAAAGAATTATTACTCAAACCACAAAGATAGAAGACTAAGACAGAGAAGAAGACTAAGTCAGAGAAGAAGATCAAATAAGAAAAAATATAGTTATAAGCCCAATTAGAAATTATAATCTTTTGTTTTAGAATTTCGATACATATTATTATTTTTATTTTTTTATTTCTAAATTTAAATTTTTTAGGATTAGATGAACTAGAATTTTTGTACATCTATAATATTTTTTCCATTTTATATTTTTGTTATATTTTGATTTCACAATGTATTACACTTATACCTAACTATTTATAGTTTTCATAATTTATTGATATTTTTCTTAATGTATTATTGTGTTAAGATTCTTCTAATAATTTTAAAAAAAACTTAAAATAATCAAATTTTAAATAATTTAAATACACTTCAATAAAATATTAAAGATCAATAAATGAAGGAAAAAACAACTACGTAATCAACAAAAAAAATCTAAAAAATTGGTATCTGCAAATGCAACGCACATGTTTTTTACTAGTATATATATATATATATTCAAACACCACAAATAATTTACTATTATGGATTTCAAATCCCTTCTTAAACTCACCTATTCTGTAGCACCCCGGACCAAAACGAAACATAATTTATTAATTAAATATTTAAACTCAGGATTTAATATATATGTGCATATGTTTTAACTGTTTAAATACGTGCGTTTCAGATAGGTGTTTAATACATATATGAGATGGATAGTTTACCTAGATGTGGGATATAGGATATTTTTATATCACTAGATGCGTTTTGGGAAAACGAGAAGATAGAAACGAATTAGAGGTCAATCGGAGATCTGTAGTTCAAACGGCGATGAAAAGAACAAAACACGAAGTTTCGGAAATATCAGAAGATATTTATGGTGAATAGTAAACGAGATATTTACCGGTGAATAGTAACTTTCGAAATCTATAAATAGAGGCTCCTTCAGTTCATTTTTCACCCTTTCTTCGAACGAGCCAAAAGCGACGTTTACACGTAAGTCTCTCTTCTCTCTCGTTTCTTTTTCGGCCTACGACGCACCGCCTCCGGCGCCGCCATCGGAGTTCGCCGGAAAATTTCAAAGTTGTCGGTTTCGGTCGATTTTTGCGCACAACGTAAGTTTTGACGAGATGAGTCTAGAACAGGTCTCGGATTTCATTTCCGACTTATCATTCGCCGGAAAACGGCGAAAAAACCATTTCAAAACCCTAAACCCTAACCCTAGCCAACTTTTCTCTCTCCTCGGTTTTCTCTCTTTTCCTCCGTTTTTTTTACCGGAGATGTTGTCGGAGGTTCTCCCGGAGGTGAGGGTGAGTTGTTAGAGGGATGGCGCCGCCATGTGTGGTGGTGTTGGAGCTATAACGGGTTGGGTAAGTTATATGCATGTATGTGTGTGTGTGTTTGTGTGTGATCTCTATTGGGGGCAGCACAGGTGGTGCCGCCATGAGGAAAGTGATGACCGGCGCTGCTGATGTGCCGGCGAGTTGTGATGATGGGTTTCGTTCGGTCGTCGGCCAAGTGTTTTGATGATGTGTGCGTTTGCATATATATATATATATATGTTTATGTGTGTGAGTTGGGGTTGGGGAAGATTGGTTTTGTACCGGAGATGTAGTGGTTTGGAATGAGTAGGTTGGAACGGAGTAGCTGGAGGTATCGGGGAGGCTGCTGGGCACGCTGGCGCGCGTTCGTGCCGGAGCACACGGTCCTGCACCAGCCGGCAGAAGTTGCTGGAGGTTGGCGCACGGTCGTGCCAGGGGAGCACGGTCGTGCACGAGCCAGCAGGATCCACTGGAAGCTGGCGCACGGTCGTGCGCGACCTGGCAGGAGTTATTGGGTGTTGGCGCACGGTTGTGCGCCAAGGGGCACGGTCGTGCGCGACCTGGCAGGAGTTATTGGGTGTTGGCGCACGGTTGTGCGCCAGGGGGCACGGTCGTGCGCTGAGTGGGCGCGCCGGGAGATGGCGCCGGGTGCTGGGTGCACGCCGCGTGACCCATGATTCAAATCCTTTCCCATTCCTTTTTCCTTTGTACTTTATCATCGAGTCTTAGCCGATGGGATGTCGTCGACCGAGGGTCGAGGGCCGGTGAAAGTCAACCCTTGATACCAATTTACCTTCAAACTTATATACGTCGTTGAACTCGTATCAACTCCGAACGAGCTCGTTTCTTATCCAATCTTTAGATCTCTCGTCTCGTCGCGTATTTAACAGTCGTCTTTCTTCCGGAAGAAACGTTTAACACTTTAATTATAATTAATAAAGATCTGAGGACACCATAACTTGTGTAGGCTATATATTGGATTGAGCTTGAGTACTTGTTGGATTGAGCTTGAGTACTTGTTGGATCGAGCTTGTGTTATCAGATTTTTGAGACTAGCGACTCACGTGGTAACCACCGAAAAAGGTGGGGGTAATTTCTATCTCTTTATCTGTTTACTGATTTCCCTAGAGAATGCATGACTGAGGAATACTAAATGTTGTGAATATAATTGTTGTGCCATATTATTACTGTGAAAGGACCGAGGTCCATGCTGATCATGCATTCATCCCTTGCTATCTTTTACTACTTTGTTGAGGTTTGGTAGTCCTCTTGAATTACACCAACGGTATTGAGACCGTATATTAGGGTAAGACGGGGGAATCCCGCACCTACTCGTCCCTTGCCATTTCTAATATTTGTTTTGCATTTTATTTGCTGTGGCAACGTGACTGTAGATTACTTTTCAGTATTTATTTACTGTCATGAGTCATAAGAGGCGGATGTTATCCCCACGAGTGTACTCCACACACTCACCCCTTAATCTGTACTCATACTACAGGCGATGATGAACAAGAGGAACCCTAGGTGGAGAGGGAGATGATGCTATCTTTGGAATTGCATGTTTAGAACGATGTAACACAAACTTTATCAAACTATGTTTGAAGTAATTCTGGTATTGTAACATGTTGATACATGTAAGGATGTGAGATCCTGATGAGTTTCCGCTGCATATGATGTACTATATATATCGGTAGTGAGACCGATTGCTAACGGCAGAGGCCGTATGTTTATAAGTGAGAGATTCACTTCGTCCCTTACCTCTTTCTTCTGTCGTCTCTTGCTTATTCTTTCTGTTGTATATGCGTCCCTTGCTATTTCTATCTTCATGCCCAATGGTAAAACTCTGATAAAATATGAAAAGATTTTGGGGCGTGACATATTCAATTCCAAATGGAGCCTAAGATTATTGAACTTGGGTGTGGGCATATTTATGTGGGTACACATTTGTGGGTTTTCTTGGATCTTGACATCCATAGACATGGTAAAAAAGGATCCAAATTTTGGATATGCATTCAGGAATACATATATAGTACCCAAATAGAGCAAATGTTGTTTTTGATCAAGAGATCTTGAGAAGTTAAATCTTGGCCGTTGATTTACATATTAGAATTGTTCTTTGTCAAAAAGCGAGTGATGTGCTTTAGCTCATGTTATAGCTGTTGAATAGCTAAGAATTTGTTACAGAAGAATCAAAAACACATTGAAAAACCATGGCCAAGCAATAGCTTCTTCAGAGAAACATTACCATCTGTGAGTGTTGCTTAACCAACCATCTCAGCAGCTTCACGATTTTACCAATTTGAACATTCCATGGACTTCACAATAGAAAAAACAGGAAATAGATTCACAAGAATGCTAAGTGGCAATGCATTACAGCAATAAATTGCTTTTGTTTACATGAGGGACTCAATAACTTTACTAACTTAACATCATCTCAAATGAATGGACAACAAATGCTCTACTGAAAAGCTAAATCTAACTCAACAAAGTCAGCTTCCCCGCTACACTGAGAATTTTTTAGTTTTTTTTTTCTTTCTTTTTTCCAGCCTTGGGCAAATCTATGGCTACTTTTTTCTCAGATCCATCCTCAACAGAAAGGTTAAAGGAAACTATCTCAGGCGTGTAAGCAACAACAATCAAAACTAAAATGAAAGTCGAAATCAAATAGCAACGTTGTTCCCAAATAATTGATGAAAAAGGGACCATATCTAGCTGCTACTGTTTCTTCTCACAGGATGCACCGTTCTCAGCTATGCCATCATAACCTTGATATGGAACTTCAATCATAGGTCTTGGGATTGGATGACCATCAAAGTCATCAGGAAATGCCTCAAAATCGGGACCAAAGTTGAACTTAACAACACAATTCGATTGGTTTGGTAGAGTGTACATTGAAGCTGCAGGGTAGTACTGACCGCCATAAAGATTTCTGAAAGCAACCCCCTGATGTATTCCATTTCTGAAAAAGGATATCTCACTTCCTGCAAACAATAAGTAATATTATGAATATTTGACTTTAAGCACAATACAATGTATACATGTACTAGGATAGCATAAAAAACAAAGTTTCAAAGAAGAAAATATAATAGTCAATATGAACATAATGCCAACAAAAAAAGTAATCTATATTTACCCTATACTGCTCCTTGGTAGGAATTATGCTAGGAGGAGGAAAAATAATACGGGAGAGAAAGATGCTTATTCTGCTCTGTTAGACACCTAAATCAAAAGCTGCTTTTAGTGGATTTACTTCATGTTTTTGCATTGATTGCGACCTAGTTCCACCTAAAATCCTACAGAATTGGATGACTAGCCCGAATATTTATCATTTGACACATAAAAACCTGAGGTGGGAACTATTTCATTTTCAATATTGCAGGAGAAGAAAAAATAACAAGGGAGAAAATATTCTGTCATTTTTAACAACAGGTTAGCACTAACCGCATAAAGCCACTTTTGAGAAGTTGTGTTCACATTCTATTTTTAGAATGGCGTCGTTGAGTTAGAACCCCGGTATAAATAAACCCACTCTTGAATTGTAATAGATAGCTTGTGATTCATTGTATATCTGAATATTTCAGATTTCCCTCCTCAATTCTATTTCTCTCTCTCAGTTCCTCCATTTCTGTAGAAATTCTATCAGTTACTTTCCAGTTCACAACTGTTTGCCTCAGAGATGGTTTTGCTTTCTGCACACTTCTCTGAATTATTGGTGTAGAACAACAACTATGAATGTTGCTTCTGCCAGCAGCTCTACTCGTGGAAGCTTGGAAGGAATAGAATAGATCAAGGAATCTTAGCTCCTTCGCCTCACCATTGTAGAAAGTACCAATCCATTCAATATAGATTGCCTAGAATTGATTTTCCTAGGTTCAAGAGGAGTATCCTTGGCAGTGGATAAGAAAATGTCAGAAATATTTTATATTTAATCCAATGACTACATATGAAAAGGTAGCGACTGCTGCAATGCATATATGGATGACATAGCTGATAAGTGGTATTTGATCAGAGGTGTAAGAAATTGTTCTTCATAATATGCAATTACCATGAAGATGATGAAGCTCAGGTCATCTTAGAGGAAATTGAAGATGAGAAGATTTCAAGATCTAAGTACATGCTCTGGTCTGATGGTTGGCACCCGATCAAATTGTTTGGCTCCAATAAAAACACAAGCTGACTATTTTGGTGGACTAGGGGCAGTACTCACAGTTTCTTGGATCCTAGTGCTGAGAGAAGGATAGGATGTGTGAGATGGAGTTTACCAACCCTCTCTCTGGAATAGTGGCAGATGGAAATAGGATTGAATTATTTGGATGGAACTCAAAATGCTCCAATTTTTAGTGGGAGACAAGAAATTGTAAATTTACTGCTACGGTGAGGTTACTCAAGTTGGGAGGGGGTGATAGGGGTCGATGTACTCAGACAACTTGGCCCAATATTGCTCGATTTCAACAACTAAAGGATTCAATACCTAAAGCAAAATAATTATATCACCCTACAAGGAATACAGCCTGAAAGTTCCCTTAAGATGATTACTGTGAAACAAGTCAAAGAGTTAAGAAAAGGCAAAGCAGACCTTGGTGGGATGCTTGATGGTGATTGCTGGTGAGAAGTGTTGAAGGAATGCTGTTCACAATAAATTAAACCCTTACTTATGGAGTTTAGAGAGATTACTGACATTCCAACTGAGTTGCCACCACCAAGGGGACATGATCATAAGATTCCTCTCAAACCTGGGGCTGGGTGGAGCCTTTTAAGATGCACCTCTTCAGGATTCCTCATGTATAAGGAATAGAAATAGAAAGACAGGTCCAAATGATGCTTTATATAGGTATTATCCACCCGGAAACATCTCATATTCATCTCCAATATTGTTGGTTAAGAAAAAAGATGGGTAGACTACAAGAAATTGAACTCTCTTACTCTCAAAGAAAATTCAAAAAATCAAAATCTCAATTTTCTACAATGTCTAAAGGCTAAAATATTTTCGGGAACTCGTAGTTCTTGGTCTGTGAAGATGCGTTGTTAGGTGTTCTTCAAAATTGATTTGAAAGCTTGGTAACATCAAGTCAGAATTTAACCTTCTGATAATGAAATGACAGCATTTGCCACGGTTTCAGGACTGTATGAATTCAAAGTTATGCCGTCCGGGCTCACCAATGCACTAGCCATCTTCCAACCACTGATGAATCAGATTTATCAATCTTATCTTATACACATTGTGTTGGTGTTTCTTGATGATACTCTGATATATAGCAGAAACACGGAGGACCACTTACAGCACAGGTGGAGTATCTTGGTTCTATGATTAATGAAAGAGTAGCAGCTGTTGAGCCTAGTAAGATACAGGCAATGGTGCAATGCCCAACTCAACAGTTTGTTAAGGCCTTTAGAGGATAAACAGGCTACTAAAGAAAGTTTGACAGAAATTGATGAGGATAGGGCAGTTTAAGTGGAATTTCACAAGCTTGACAAGCTTTTGAACAACTTTAAGAAGCTATAGTTTCAGCACCAGTACTACAACTTCCAGATTTTACTTATATACCGGTGGTCGAGAAAAATGCTAGCTATTATGGATTAGGGGCACTGCTTATACAAGAGAACCATCCCAGCTTATATCAGTAAGTAACTTAGTAAAGAGAATTTAGGTTTATACATTTATGAGAAAGAATCCCTGGATATTCTTTTAGTACTGGTCTAGTGAAGGCGTTATCTCATACATGATCAGTTTATAGTCAGAACTTATCAACAAACTTAAAGTACTTATTGAGGCAAAAACTTTTCACACCTTGGCAACATAAGTATCTATCAAAATTGCTGGGATATGATTATAAGATTGAGTGTAAGGGAGCAGAACATAAGGTGGCTGATGCATTACTAGGAGATATCAGGAGGGGAGGTTCAATGCAATGGATGCCCTGACCTTACTTCAGCCTAGTTGGATACAAGATAAGATAATCGAGGTGAACAAAAGAGCTTGATACATAGTTCCATTGGCAAATCACAGAAATGTTCATTCTTTCACTATCAAAACAAAACACTATCCATTCCCACAAGCTAGAGTTCTTCTATCCACACCTCAATACTAAAACAGACACCTAAGATATCAACTGTTACAGTGCCATCATAACACCTTTGAGAAAGCAAAATTAAGTTCACTATCAACCAATCAAACATAGGAATACTAATCAAGACAGGATAAAATAAGAATGAAAAAGTGATCCCTCACAACAACCTACATTCAAAAAAACCAACAGATTACTCACCAGGGACAACCTTGGGGGGATCCTCCATGGCATCAGGAGCACAAACGTAGCGTTGTCCTTTATACCAAACCAAGCGCGGGGGATTAGGGGCATAAGCTCCTCCATCAGGCAAATTAATGTAAAATCCTATAACATCCCCTTCTTTATACCCTTCTTCTCCATACTTTTCCCTCAATGCCTTGTGAACTCTACACCCATCAATATCTCTATACCCGAAACCATGTCCATCATATCCAACCGGCGCTTGCAAGTCCCCTTTATCAGTGGACCACCCCAACCTCGTATGCCCTGTTGCCCCCAAATGCATCACTTTAATCTCGAAATACCAAGCACCCTCACGCACCCCTCGAGTTGCTCTCACCATTCTATACCCCTTCGTGCTGCTCGCGCTCAGTCTATCCTCGCTCAATTCGACCTTCTCCGCTTTGTGTACCTTCGAGAGGCAGATTTTCAAGTCTGCCCTATCGTCGTTTTTGTCGGGAAATCTGGGGATCGGAGTCACCAACACTCTATCTTCGTTGCTCGCAGCATTCTTGTTAGCGTGTTTGGTCTTTTTCTTCCCCTTCCTTGACGTAGTACTCCACACATCCTTGCTCTTTTTCTTCGATTTCTTACCGGATTTCGCCGCCGGGGGCTTCTCGTTGTGGGACTTGGGCAATTCGGTCGATTCAGGTTCGGATTTGGGAAAATCGGTGAGCGGCTTCTGCTTCTTGGGAAGGGGCTGTGCTTCTTCTTCGTCGGCATCTGTTTCATGAGGCAGATTCAGGGAATGCTGGGGGTCGGGCGCTTGTGGGGTACCATAGATGGATGTCTCGTCGGAGGATAGCTCTTCAGAGACGGGGGCATTGGGCGACAGGGTATTGGTCGCTGTATCAGAGACGCCGCCGTTGACGTTGGTGGTGGGGGGTGGCGGAGTGGAGGCTGTATTGACATCGTCCATTATGGGAGCATAGAGCATTGAGGAAGAGAGACGAAAAGTTACACAGAGAGGATTCGAAGTTGGCGCACAAATATGTTTGGGCTCCAGCCATGGGCCTATACAAACTAAACCTGGCCAACTAATACTAAATAGATCCGTTTCCACAACATTTCTTCCAAAATTAACACCCCTACCAGAATAAAATATGTTAAATTAAACCGAAAACAAAAACCACCTTTGATATGATAAAAACTTATGTACTCGGGATATGGATTCTAGATGCGTGCTCCCAATTCGACCCAACGCATGGATTGTCGATAGTCTATACGAGAAGGCCGAAGAAGTGTCCTGGATTGCAGATTGATGTTCGTTGCTAGAGTATTTGAGTTAATTATTTATGTTGCTATTTGTCATTACTCTTATTCAGTGTTGGGGTTAGTAGCTTAGCAGTAGTATTTAACCTTGTTGATTGAGGGTTAAGAGAGTTTATGCAGAAAATTAAGGAAAAGAACGGCGTTTTGCTTGGGCAGATTTTGCGTCTCGGCAAATTCTGAGTTGTTTTCTTTTTATTCTTCTCATTGGTTTAATCCTTTTACTCTATCATCTCCACGTACGTATACTCACATGCTCTCACATCTTAGTTTGTGTGCGTTCAACAATATTGGAAGATATTAATAATATATTCAAAATGTATTATTTGCAATATAGTCCCATAATTGAGTTACAATCATGATTTTCAATTTAGTCTCATAATTTATGAACCCATCAAATTTCTATCAAATTACGTCAAATTGGGGCTTTCCGATGACTTATAAGTGTGCATCTCTTTTGAGAGAGATATTTGAATCATTGAAAAACACTCAAGACTTGAGATGGAATATGGTCGGCCCCGAGACCAAAATATTGTACTGCTGTGAGGAGTTTGAATTATATATGTTTTAATTATTGTCTCATGATTAAATATATTATTTATTTTAATTGATCTAATTCATCTTTATATGTTTTTAAGAAGCATTGTAGAAATGATCCATCTATCAACGATGATATCATGAGATTGTATCTAGAGAAGGTTGTTATCCGGTACAAAGATTGTTGGGTATAAGATATAAAGTAATAAAAAGATGATTGATATTTGGAGGCTGAAATGGAGATAACTTTGATATCACAATATTTTTTCAAAAGCTCATGCAATAAAACTCTTGAGGTTACACTCCTTTCGTCTTCTATTCTTAATATCTTTCTCTTGTTGATTACAATTATTTATAGGCTAATCATAATTAATGGATAACTAATGCGGTCAAGGTTAGTGGGCCATCTTACAATTAATTTCCTATGAATCGATTCATATGGTCATGAAGTTGAAAAGCCATACATGCACCAAACATTGATTACAAATTAACTTCTTCATCACTCCTCCTTAATTTATAATCCGAAATTGATTTCGAAACTGCACTAGCATCTCAGAACTCACAGCTTTAGTCAAACTATTAGCAAACTGATCTTTGGTGTTGACATACTTCAACTGAATTTCTTACTTATTCACAAGTTCTCTGATATAGTGATGACGAATTTCAATATGCTTCGATCTCGTATGAAACACAGGATTTTTTGTCATTGCGATTGCTGACATATTGTCACAAAAAATTGTTGTAGCATCCTCTTGTTTTTGTTGGACATCATCTAGGATTTTCCTTAGCCAAATTGCTTCACAAGCGGCTTCATTTGCAGCAATATACTTCGCCTCGGATGACGAATGTGAAATTGTTGGCTGTTTCTTAGATGACCAAGAAATAATTTTTGACCCCAAACAAAAGATATAGCCAGACGTGCTTTTACGATCATCGAGCGACCCAGCCCAATCACTATCAGTAAAACCATTGAGTTTATTATCATCTTCCTTGATGTACTTGATACCGTAATTTTGCGTACCTTTAAGATATCGCAAAATTCTCTTTGTTGCTGCAAGATGTAATTTGCTTGGATTATGCATAAACCTTAATACCAAGCTCACTGGATAAACAATATCAAGTCTCGTATTTGATAAATAGATCAAGGACCCAACTAAACTTCTAAACATTCTTGCATCAACCTTGTCAGCTCCATCATCCAACTTCAATTTTCCATTCACAGCAAGAGGAGTAAAGATAGGCTTGCAATTGTTCATCTGGAATTTCTTCAACAGTTCTCCAAGATATTTCTCTTGAGAAATAAAAATTTCTCCTTTTGATTGCCGAACTTGAATTCCAAGAAAAAAATTCATTAGACCCAAATCTGTCATCTCGAACTCTCTCATCATATCTTCTTTGAAATCTTGCACCATAATTGGATTAGTTCCCATATAGATGAGATCATCTACATAAAGACAAACAATGAGAAAATCATGTGCACCTTTCTTGATGTATAATGATGCTTCACTTGGACTTTGCTGAAGACCAATCTTTCGAAAATAGCCATCGATCTTGTTATTCCAAGCATGAGGTGCCTGTTTCAATCCATATAACGCTTTTCTCAGATGATAAACTTTGTCTTCCTTTCCTTCAATCACATATCCACCAGGTTGTTGGACATAAACCTCCTCCATCAAGTCACCATTAAGAAATGCTGACTTGACATCCAATTGATAAATTGGTAACTCCAATTATGCTGCAAGGGCTAGAACAATTCGAATTATTTCCATACGAACAACGGATGCAAATGTCTCGTTGAAATCAACCCCAGGTTGCTGTGAGTATCCCTTTACTACTAATCGAGCTTTGTGTTTTTGAATTGAGCCATCTTCAATTTGTACACCCATTTTACTCCGATCAAGTTTTTTCCTTCAGGTAGATCAATAAGATCCCATGTGTTATTCTTCTTGATACAAATCATTTCTTCATCCATCACTTTTCGCCAAGTGTCTTCTTTTACAGCTTCTTCATAAAATTGTGGTTCGCCTGCAAAAAAGGCTACATCATAAGATTCATAAATTTCCCACAAACTTCGCATTTTTAGGACTGGACTTTCAGAGTCTGGAGAGGATTAATCACGCTGTAGCAAAGGATCGGAGCTTGAACTTGTACTTGATTGATCAGATGAACCTGATGGTATAGGTGCAGAAATGATAGGTTCTTCCATTTGATGATTATCATCCCAAATCCATGCTTCTTTCTCATCAAAAATAACATCACGAGAAATTGTGAGTTTATTTATCTTTGGATTTAGTAAACGATATCCCTTGGACTCATCACTATATCCGACAAAGATAAGTTTTTCTCCTTTCCCATCGAATTTTTCTCTCTTTTGAGTGGAATATGAGAATAGGCGATGCAACCAAAACCTTTGAAATGTTGTACCTGAGGCTTTCTTCGGTACCAGGCTTCGTATGGAGTCTTGTTTGGAACTGCCTTCGTTGGTGACCGATTTAAAATGTAGACTGCAACAATAACAGCTTTTGCCCAGAAACGTTTTGGGAGTTTTTTCTTAGTCATCATACTTCGTGCCATTTCAACAATAGTACAATTTTTACGTTCCGCAACTCCATTTTGTTGTGGGCTGTATCGAACCGTTAATTGCTTATGAATTCCATTCCTTTTACAGTACTCAAGAAAGGAGTTCCCAGTAAATTCTCCTCCACGATCAGTGCACAAAGTTTTTATTTTTCGATCACTTTGATTCTCTACCAAGGACTTGAATTCCAAAAACTTTGCAAATGCATCTGATTGCTGCTGCAAAATGTAGACCCACATCATTCGAGTATAGTCATCAACAAACAACAAAAAGTACCTGTTGTTATTGAGAGATGGAGTTTGTGTTGGTCCACATATATCAACGTGCACTATCTCAAGAGGAGCTTTGGCTCTATAAGAAGTCTTCGGGAATGGTAAACGATGCATTTTACCATAGATGCATCCTTCATAATGATCCTCATTTTCCGGAATGTTTGGGGGACCAACCACTATATTTTTCTTTTTCAGCAAATTCAAACCTTTGTAGCTCAAATGTCCATACCTCAAATGCCATATTTGATGTTCTTCGTAAGTTGTACTTTGGAGTGCAAGTTTCTTTGGAGTGCAAGTTTCTTGGACAATGGCAGATTTAGAGGAAAAATTTTATTCGGGCTCATCTTGATTTTCACCATTGTGAGATTCTTTTGCTTGTCAACAATGATGCAATGATCATTGTTGAAAACCACTTGGTACCCTTTTTGCATCAGCTGACCCACACTCAATAAGTTTTGAGTCAATTCAGGCACAAAAAATACATCCTTAATGATGCTAGTTTTGCCTTCTTTGGTCTAGACAGAAATTGATCCTTTTCCAATAATTTTATAAGTTTTGCCATCTCCCAGTCTCACCTCTGATGAAAAAGATGGATCGAGATCCACAAACATCTCCTTATTCCCGGACATATGATTGCTACACCCGCTATCAACAAACCAAATATTATCAAATGGTTGTTGAGAATTTAAGCATGAATAGAATACCTGATCGGTCTCATCTTTTTCAATAAAATTGGCCCCCTTTGTACCAACATCATCTTTGTACCAACAATCTTTATATGAATGATTTGCATTTCTGCATCTCTTGCATTTGCTCCAGTAGCTATTAGTGTCATGGTTATTTTTTCGGCAAATTCGACAATAAGAGTCTGAACTTTGATTTGAGCTACTGGGATTTCCTCATCCTCGGCCTCAAAAATTGTTCGTTCTACCACGGCCTCTTCCTCGTGAAACTTATTGAGATGGTTTAGTTTTATCTTCTTGTTGACCATCAATGTGACGTCGATGTGATGAGATGTTAACTTTTCCTTGAAATGCCTGCTTCAAAGTTTGATTTGAGAATCTGCTCATTCTTTTCTCATGTGCTTCAAGTGATCCCATGAGTTCGTCAAAAGTTAATTTTGACAAATCTTTTGATTCTTCAATGGCAGCAACTATATGCTCGAATCTAGCCAGTAAGCATCGTAACACTTTCTCGACGATCTTCCGTTCCTCTAGAGTATCACCATAACCTCTAATTTGATTGATGGTTATGGATACTCTAGAAAAAAACGTTTGCACATTTTCATTTTCCTTCATAACTGGATTATCAAAGTCACGCCATAAATTTTGCAATTTGATGGAAACAACTTTTTCATAGCCTCCAAATTGATTTTTCATAATTTGTCATGCATCTTTTGATTTTTTAGCACCTGTAATGCGCGGAAGAATGGATCGACTTACCCCTTGGTGCATAAAGGATAAGGCTCGAGCATCCTTGGTCTTATTCTCTTTATGCTCCTTTTTTTTATGCATTTGATAACCCAGCCAATTGCTCTGCAGTCAATGGTGTGAATCCCTCTTCAACAATATCCCATAAATCATGAGATATAAATAATGTTTGCATTAGAACACTTCATTGCTCAGAATCTTGACCAACAAAGACAGGAACACCTTGTTGGGAATATATGAATGCCAACTCGTTGTTGCTTGTGGAAGTCATCAAAATAAAGAGGGGGTAATCAGGCCAAGGGTGGCTCTGATACCACAAATCTGTTGGGTATAAGATATAAAGTAATAAAAAGATGATTGATATTTGGAGGCTGAAATGGAGATAACTTTGATATCACAATATTTTTTCAAAAGCTCATGCAATAAAGCTCTTGAGGTTACACTCCTTTCGTCTTCTATTCTTAATATCTTTTTCTTGTTGATTACAATTATTTATAGGCTAATCATAATTAATGGATAACTAATGTGGTCAAGGTTAGTGGACCATCTTACAATTAATTTCCTATGAATCGATTCATATGGCCATGAAGTTGAAAAGCCATACATGCACCAAACATTGATTACAAATTAACTTCTTCATCAAAGATGTCATCAATTATTGGAAGAAGAAGTGAGACACGAAAGGGAAGAAACCGGAGAGTATGCTTGAGAGTAGAAAGAATTTCCAAGACCACTAGGTTGATCGAAAGTGAAGTTTAAGTTTCAACAACTTGTAAGAATTTCCAGGACCACTACCACCCACATTTCGATATCTTCCTCCGATTCCATGATCCATCTGAAAATGGAACATACATGGACGAGTCCAAATTTTTTTTGTAAGTATTGTTTTGTGTATGTATTTAACATCAACTTAATATGATTGTTAAGATATTAACTTGTTGCATTTTCAGGAAGTGCATGAGAGGATGACCCAACTCAATCAACCGAGGATGGGTCATCGGAGTATCGGCCCATCGACCTAATCGAGCAAGAGAGCATAGATGCAGCTGCTGCAGCTAAAGAGATTGATTTTGAGTTTCGTATCCAGTCATAGCTTGATCGAGTCCTATCAATTATTCAGCCCGACTCAAGACATGACTCTTCTGGCACAAAATCAGCAGCTCTGACCGGTCCCCGAACCAAGCTAATGAGGACGATGGAGGATCCGATCAAGACTAGATGTTGTATTTAAATAACTAGTATAAGTCCCGTGCAATGCATGAATATATATAAATTTTACCATTTTAATGTGAAAATGTTGAATACAGAAATAATAAATTTTGTTAGAGTAATTTCAATCACATTTGTTAACCATGTGATGCACGATCATAAAATATTTCCAAACTGATGTAAAATGTTAATTTAAGAAAAAATTTAATGTCAATTGGTACCCATATAATGCATGGGCATATAAATTTATAAGTGTTGTAATTTTCTGAATAAAAAAATGTTCATGATAAAATAATTTAGTTATTCAGAGTTATTTCAATTTAATTTATTGCATATGTGATTTACGAATTTTAAATATTTCTTATATTCATCATACGCTGTCAAACTACTTTATCAAAGATAATGCTCACATGCCCACCATGAACATATCATAATATGTCCACCACTGTTGTGCAAATATTTCATTCCTTTAAAATCTGAGATATAAAATTAATAGTTGTGTTAGATTTTTGACATCAACGGTGTGATCATGTGCCCAACGTGGGTAGGTTAGCTAAGCTCATGTTATCAATTGTGCTTGTCATAATTGGTTTGGAAAAAAATTATGTAAATATATGTTCAATAAGATACTCATAATGAGTATATAAAATGGAGATATTATTGTATATTATTCAAAAATAAAAAATTTAAATTTAACATACTTTTAAAAAAAATTGTTGGGATTTCAGTGTTTAGATTTTGATGAGACAAACCAAGAATGTAATAGAAAGTTTGAGTACCCCATTTTTCACAATGTTTAAGTGAAAACATAGACTAGGATTGAGTCTAGATATGAAAGCTGAAAGATGGAGGTACACATGCATACAATGCTACATCGAATATTTCAGAACGAAGCTGCTGCAAGAAAGCAGATACAACAACACTACAAGAAGGCAGTTACAACATTACAACAAAGTAAGTAAGAACGGCATGCAGCATCGCTGCAAGAATAAGTTACAGGAATACTGTAAGAAAAGATACAGCAGTACTGTACAAAAATACTACAAGAAGGTCTAAGTTACAGCAGCGCTGTAAAGTACAAACAGCTACAAGCAGACCTAGGATACAGTGCGAAGCTTACTACTCAAATAGTCAATAGCGCCAATGACAAACAGAATAAGTATCATATAATCCGAGGAAGGGTAAATGCAGTATGAGGAACAAAGATCCAAGCAAGAATATATATAGAGCCGTTCCAGAGAAGATCAAAGTTGCAGACACGGAGCCAATGCCAAGATGCCACGTGAACTGACGCGCCGCAGAAAGCTGCAAACCACAACCACCGCATTAAATGCTCCAGAAAGAAAAGTCAAGACGCATTAAATGCAAGCCATGCCTTTGATCAAGTACACTTAAATTCAAAATGAGAGATATCTCCTTCAACAGATATCTTCCCTACAAGTATAAATAGAGGATGAGCAACCCTGAAGCTGACTACTGAAACATTTGCATAAAAACTCTCAAGCTTTCAAGTTATACTCTTTCAAGTCTCTCTCAGTTTCAGTCACTCAACCTCTGTGAAGTGAAACATGTTCAAAGTTGAAAGATCCTTTGAAGGATTCAGAAGCTCACTTCATCGCACCAGTTGAAGAACATATCTATATACTTTTAACCTTGTTGTTGTGTGATTAGATTATTTTTGGTGTCGAACAGTTGATAGGAGAGATCCTTGTTGTTTGTATAATTGTCTAAAATATAGGCAGCTTCCCTGTGTGGGAGTTTGAAACCCTGTATGGGTTTGCCTTTAGAGTTTGCAGTTGATGTGTGTACGGTGGACTCTAGTAGGTGTTTAGCTTTGTAAGTTGATAGATTGTTAGGAGTGTCCTGTAAATCAATCTTGCTTAACAAAGTTCCTGCTCGAGGTAGCAGTAGAGTGGACGTAGAAGGATTACACCACATTCGAACCACTATAAGCCATAAGTGTTTTATTGCTTTCTTATCTGTACTTTATCTTTTATATCTATCTCTGTCATAAGCATAAAACATTTTGATAAGGATCATATTTGAGAAAACCAGCATTGTGTCTTAAAACCTTTATTTTCTGCTGTGTATAAAACTCTAAGTTACAGCGTGTAGCACTGCATCCTAGTGTTGTAAGTAGTAACTGACTGGCGCTGCAAGTTCAAGTAACTTGCAGAACAGTAAGTTTTAATCAGATTTTCAAAATCGACCAAGGTTCATTCACCCCCCCTCTGAACTTCGGACACCACTTGGGACCAACAAAAATTATATTAATTTGTTTAGATGCCATAAAAATCAAAATTTCTCAATTACAAAAGTTTTTTGAACAAAAATATAGATCAATTTTCTTGAATTTTGTACATTATTTAAAACGAAAATGTGTAAAAGATAAGTTAAAAAAGTCAATACAAAAAAGTTTTTAAGATAAATTTTAAATTAGTACTTTTTATTTAGAAAGAACATCATATATATTATAGGGTTAATTGTACTTTAATTACAACTTTAACTAATTTTTTTGGTAATTTTAAATCAAAAATAACATTTGATACATTGTGTAATTATCATCATTGGGTAAACTTTGACTTTATCCTTGTTGATGTGTCCAGATAACTTGATAAAGTAAAGTTAAAAAACATATAAAAATATTTCGATCAAATTATTGTAAATTTTATATTCGAGATTGATCAAATATTTAGATCATTTTTTATCATTTTTAATTTATAATTCTTATTAAAAATAATAAATTATTGCATTTCTACTTTTAGACAGTTGACATGAGCAAGAAAAAATAGTTTCATTTCCACTTTTAAGAAGATAATTGTTATCATATGGTAAGTATTACCATAATTACTACATAATTAATTATACCAAAGTCGTATATCATTTGATTACCAAACATATTTGTTTACCTTTATCGATTATCAACAAAGTGTTAATACATTTTAAAGATATAAAAAATACAATTATATATGATTCTATAAGATACTTTAAATTTCTTAATGAATTAAAATTGGAAATCATTTTTCCATATTTTGAAGATTTTGATTTCGAAAATTCTTTGTAGTACATAATTTGTTACATAAAAACATCCAATTTCAATACTCATATTAATTTTTACAAATATTGAAAAATATAGATTAACTATGCAAAGATTTATCATTTTAAAGGATTATATCACTTGATGCATTATATTCATAAAGATTTATAAGATTTTAAAGTTATTGTATTTTATGTTATTTATAAAAATAATATAATTAAATCAAGATTAGCCATATATATGTTAAATATATACATATTTGGAATAGATATCTAAACAACATAATGTTAAAATATAAATCAAGTTATATACAAATATCTATCTAATCATGATGACCATTAGATTGTAAAAAGAAATGTACAAAAAATATTCATATCTAATAAATTAAAAGAGAAATAATAAATTACATAATTTAAATTTAATTATTTGTGTTATGGTGATAACTGATTCAATATTTTTTGGCATAACATAAAATACACTACATCCGTGTGATGCACGGGATTAATTTTTTTAAATGTAATTATAATAAATATTAAATATATATACATATATCATGTATATTTAAAATATGTGAATTAAAAGTGACAATACATAAATTTAACAATAAGTCAACTCTAGATTTTTTAATTGCACAGTAAGTGTTGGAAATACTCACTTCACTTTTATATTAATATTTATACATATGAAAAACATATATATCAAATAAAGGAGATAAACAAAACAATATTATTTCTCTATAATCTGAAATGCATGTATAATTACCTTTTCTTGTTTTAGCTCGACACATTTGCAAATAAAAACAATGTAAACAGACAATCCATTGTTTAATAAAAGGTGAATTTTATCTACGAAGTCATCCCATAAAGTGCACATAATTTGACATTTCCTAAAGATAATAACAGAAAAAAAAAATCAAATATTAATAAGAATCAAAATACTTTACATATAATAATTCTGAAAAACACCAAATATAAATAAAGAAGATATTTTGTAGGTCTTCATGAATAATCTTCATTAGTCTCTTAGGACGATCTATCAATCTCTTGATTTGGGGTGGTTAAATAGCAACCAATTTATTAATTATATCTGAAATATGCAAATAAATATTTTATTAGCAAGAAAATTCAAACATCATTTCTTTATAAATATTAGATGGTTGCAATAATAATATAGATTTGATATAGAATTTACTAAAAATATGTTGTAACATCATTGTCATTGCATTAGATCGTTGTTGATTTATGAGCTGAAAATACATCTTTATTATATCTTTATTTTATTGTAATAATAAAAAAAATTAGTCAAAACACTTATTTATTTTATAATCAAACAATTTTATTTTCTTTGATTTACAATTAAATCTTTATCTCAAATGGCGCAATATAATCAATGTAATCTAATGATAGAATAAATATATATGTCAAAAAATACTATAACTCATAATAGATAGATAACGTCAAGCCTTTATTTACGGAAAATTAATTCCCAAATCTCAAATTAAAATTAATATTTTGATGAATACCAATTACAACAATTACCACAGTCATTTATGAATAATCAATACCTTACTAAAATCAATTATATTATTCCATTTAGATCATATCACCACTTTTAAAGGAAAACTGTTTTCATAATTTATTACATATAGATGGATGAATGGATTTTTTTTATCACATAATTTCACAATTTTTTATTTTTCATTCATTATTTCCATATTTAGGATGGGGCATTTGGATGGGAAATATATAAAAGATAAAAAATTATAAACAATAAATTAATATCTTTATCATCCATATATTATCGATGAACCTTTTTTTTTCAAACTTCATTAAATATATATAGGATGACAAATTTGTTTTTTTATTTTATTATCAATTTGTTGAGTAAGTTCTTAAATTTTAAAAAGAAATGCCTTGTCAGATGATTAGTATTTGATGGATAGTTTTCTATTGTAATTGAATATTAGATATGTAGCTGATACATTGTAATTGATATATATCTTTAAAATTCAATATAATTTGGTTTAATATATTACAGGTTTTCGACTTACATATATAAGGTGAATATGAAATATTTACAGAAATTATTATAAATCAAGTACATTATTACAGAAAAGGAAATAATCTTTATATAAAAAAATCACAACATGAAAACCAATCAATTACATTATCTTATATGTAGAATGAATAATTCAACTCATTACATAATCTTGTTATCTCTAAAAATAATAAATTATATGACAAAAGGCTCAAAAAAACAAAAACAAATTATAGGATTCATTTTTAGAAATTTCTATCAAAAAAACAAATCCATCTTATAATGTATAAACTTTTAATCTTCAAAATCTTTACTACTTCTCCAGAATTAGAAGTTGTAAATCCAATTTCTTCACTGAATTCCTTCATAAAGTAAAAAAAAATATATATTACATTGCAATAAGAATAATCCATATGCATCCACAATAAAATAAAATACTCTAAATAATTCATCCCCAAAATATGAATAACAATAGGAACTTACATTGTTCAAAAGCAAATGATAAAGTCACACAATCCGGTTTCTTCACCGAATCTCTGCACAAAGTAAAAAAAAAAATTACATTGCAATAAGAATAATCCATATACAATATCAATGAAATAAAACATACTCTAAATAATTTGTCTCCAAAATATAAATAACATTAGGAACTTTAATTATTCAAAAGCGAACAATAAAGTCAAACAATTATTAAGCATCCAGTACCTCAAATAAAATTCATAACCAAATTTTAAAAAACCAAAAAAAAAAACACACACACACACAATCCATGGTAACGGAATGTTTGGAATGCAGAGAATTTGAGAAATTGTGAAGAGAGCGTGTGAGTCAATTCCAAGTTTGTTCTTTCATATTTATAGTGTATAATTTATTTATTAGTTATGAAATTAGTGCATTATGTATGGTATAAATGTAGTTGTTTCCTAATTTATAGATTTTGTTTCCAAATATATTGGCCGCAAATAATGATCATTTTCTACTTCATATTATATGAAATGAAATCACATATAAAACAACAATGGGTTTAATATTTATAAAGCATGTAAACGGACTATTAAACATTTAATATTGTTTATTTTATTGTTTTTTAATTTCTAATATATATTAAGATTATACCAAAATCTCATTTTGTTTTCTCATATTGTGATATTCAATTTTAATGTTGCTATGTATGTAGTAGATCATTATTCATATTGCCAAACCTATTATTGTGTTATTACCATATCTTATTCAATGGATGAAAATTATGCATATTTCAACAACATCAACATCTATTATCTATTATAATTTTAAAAAGACATTTCTAATTATGTAAGTTTCAAAATAAATCACTATTTTTTTATATGAAATCAATATCAATTTAATACAAAATAAAATTTTCATCGAAGAGAAACAAAAATCGATTTTCCTAATAAATAATACATTGCTTGGTATATAGGCGGAAACATTGACTTCCATATTATTTGGATAAATTTCAGTATATAAAGTTAAGCTTTTCAAAATTTATTCCTATTAAGCATATGAAATATTATGGTTCCAAAAAAAAAAAACCATATGAAATATTTACCATTTTGTAAATTTTGGTTTGAGATTTAAATTTCAAAATAATTTTCTATGGTGTAAAACGTTTTCCAAAAATTATGGGTCAACAACAATCATAATTTAAGGTAATTAACATAAATGTTCAATTATAAATATCATATTTATCACTTCATTTTATAATTTGATAATTTCTTTATTTATTCCATATTTAGTATGTGGTTTTTGGGTGGGAAATTCATTGTTTTTCTATTTTAAGTCTTTCAATAGTTGACTTAATATATTATAATTTAGATTAAATCCATTAAGATTAAATAATTATTATTTTATTTTTAATTAATTTCATTAGCTACGCACAATATTTTAATTATTATTATTCTTCAAATTAGTATTGTGGAATGTATTATTTCATTAGTCTAATTAAATTATTCTTTGAATTTCAAGTATATTACATTATTGAAGTTGTCATTTAATTATCTATGTATATTAAAAAATTGAATTTTTAATTTTACTTCATATATTATGATTTGCATACCATATATATTTTTTACTTCATATATTACGATTTACACATATCATGTATATATTTTACTTCATCTATTATAGTAAAGTTTATATACCATATATATTCATATACAAAATCAATATTTTTGAAAATTTACAATAAATTCAACTAATATCATATAAAATAAACTATTAATAATTAATGATATTTCTAATATTAGAAAGTGAAAATGGGCGGGAATTTTTTTGGCATTTCTATTTTTAGGTTGTTATTATATATATATATATATATAGATATATAGATTTGACTTTCTAGAAAAAATATTCGGTATTTTCAGTAATTTTTTATTTTATAATGTTCTTCATTTCATTAATAATAATATATATGTTATTAATATTTTATACTATTTTCAGATTTTTTAAAATTATTTAAAAAAATCCAAATATTGCAGATGGATGAACTTTCGCCAGTAAATTTTAATTTATTTTGTATTTTCCAAATTACAGACGGATTGTTCTGTCGGTAAAATTATTTGGTATTTTTATCTTTTTAATTTTTTAAATTAGCAAAGATATTCCGTCGGTAATTGCTGATAGAAAAATCCGTCATAAACATTATAATTTTGTCAACAATTTTGCTGAATTTTTTGTGGAAATTTTTCCACAAGCTAATATTATTTATATCGGGAAATCAAACAGCGATGTAAATATTCTGTTGGTAAATGATGACGGAAAAAAAATTTCATCGTAAAACTATCGCCAACAAGTCTAGCCATGATGAAATTTTATGTCGGTAATTTCACTGGTTATGTTATTACCGACGAAATTTCAGGGGTTACTGACGAAAATTTCCCTCAAATCTATATTAATTGCTGAAATAACTTTCATTTTCTTATTAGTTTGAAAATTTTCAAGAATCTTATACTGATTCAGACATATAATTATAGATTAATAGTATGGGTATAAATAGAGGAAAAAAGGTTAACAGTTCCAGTTTTATAATTACTTTTCCCAGGATAAAGTTCTTTTCTTTTAAGATGGTTGATATTGGACAATCTGCTTTCTTATTTTGATTCTAATTACATGATATGTCATGAAATCATGTTTCTGAAAAAACTAAGATTGTGTTTGGATCGAGTGATTTGAAATCCACCCAAATAATTAAAAAAGTTGGTACAAAATGAAAGTCATGAATTTCAAATCCACATTTATCTAAACACCGTCGATGGATTGACTATCATGAATTTTCAAATCTCTCCTCAAATCTACTTATCCAAATGGATCATAAATGTAATTGTGCAGCCTCAGATGAAGGTTGAGCTTTTGTCCGAATTAATCAATGTGTAACTTCGTTCAAACCCGACTAGATAGTAAATTGTGTTTGGATATTTTATGGTGTTGGTTGCAGGGGCTTCTTAATATAGTAACCAATAAAAATGGTATTGCTGCATTCAATTATCTTGTTGTTTGCTTCCCTTTTTTCATAATTAATCCCAAGTTTATGTTTGTATTTATTGGAATATTACTTTTGGTGTTGGCAATATTGCCATGTTCTTGTTATGAATTATATATCTCCATTTGATTTGCAATCTTTGATTTTTCTTCTCTGCTTCTGAATTATGCAACGTGTGAAAATCTTACTTTACTCTGAAGAAACCAAAAAGTAACTCATTTACTAGCAGTTGTAATCAATACTACATTTTGATAAATTTCATTTGGTATAAATTTCAGAAATGCTAACATGAACATTTACAGTTGTAATCATTACTACAATTTGTTTGGTCATAGTCAATTTCATAGCGATAATGCTAACATGAACATCAATAATATTTATGTGACACTCTAAGTTGAGGATTTTAAGTGTATGAAGAGAAAATTGATTTACATGGATACCATTAAATTGAGAAAAAAATAATCTATGTGCCTCAAATTTAAGATTAATCTCTATTATAATAAGTGAAATTTTAATTTCTAATTAAAATTGGACTATATATGAAAAGAAATTAAATTTTGAGGAACAATAGAAACCTGTAGGATTTTTTAAATAAATGTTTTTTTTAAAATAAATACTTAGGCCATAGAAACCCGTAGGATTGATTGTTGAAAAATGGATAGTGCCCGATTATATTATCAAAATTTAAAATTTGTCGATATATATTGTTTCACATAATGTTTATGCAATTATATGAAAATACAAAAAAAAATTAATGTAAATTCCGAAACCAAATTCAAAACTTCAGAGTAAAAAGTATCTGTGAGCAGTCATAATTTAGTGATGCAAAAAATTTAATGGGTCCACTAAAAGAAAATATACTGTATTAATAGATTAATGGAATTATTAATTTTTTACAGTTGGCCACGTCAAAGTATATTCAAATCCAAATCATCCAATGTGATAATGTTGAAGCACATTTTTCTACTCTACTTTGTAGCTACTAATTAATTTAATTTTACAAATTGACTCGTACTTATACAATTTTTGTCAATATTAATCCATGTAAAATAGCAAATCTGCTCAAGCCTACTTATTAAGATAAGAAGGTACTAAAGCATAATTAGCAAGCTAATTAATTTTTAACATGGAGGGATGAGTGTCTAAAACACACTCAATGGAAGTAACTTCACACGTAGGGAAGATGACATAAAGAAAAGATACATAGAATATAAATCACATCAATCAAAATTTAGGTCTACTTCACATGGGTGCGGGGTTCAACCCGACTTATCATTTGTCTTGAGACTCTAACTCGGTGTATCTCGGGGCTTTAACCTAGTAAATCTTGGGGTTTTAACCCGGTGTGGGCTTTGACCCGATGTAACGCCCCAAAATCTTTCACTTAAAATATCAGAGTTTTTCAATTTTGGGCGTTAAGAGAGAAAGGGGAAAAATGCGTACATGATATAAAATAGAAAGAAAAAGGAGAGGATAAGAAGCAGTACACTTAAAATATCGGATACAATCGATAAAATAGAGTTTAAAACATTACGCAGCGGAAAAACATCAGGATCTATCACAAGGAAGGAGAAATACAGTTTTCTGTTTTACGAATGATCAACAAAGCTTTAAAAGTCAAACCGGATAAAGGACACAACTGATAAGACACCCCTCTCTCTACGCGTCAAGATTTTCTTCTTCTCCTGTAGTGTGAGTATAGAATAGGGGTGAGTGCGTTGAATACACTCGTGGGGATACTTTCCAAGTTTTAATATTATTAAACCGATCACGTATTAAACAGATATGATAATTCTGCAATTAAACACAACACATATAATACAAAACACATAACTCGATTCATAAACGGACACACAACCCATGACTCACCAATGGACACGCAGCCTAATGGACACTAAGCCCAATTGGACACTCAGCCCATGACTCACTATGGACACGCAGCCCAATGGACACTAAGCCCAATCGGACACTCAACCCATGACTCACTAATAGACACGCAGCCCAATGGACACTAGGTCCGATCGGACACTCAGCCTAACCCTATCATACTATCGTAAAATAAACACAGTATATAAACACAGCACGTAGAGTTCAACAGTTTATCGGTCACGCAGACAATTATCGGTCATGCAGATAAATATCGATCACAAAGACAATTCATAACGTACAATATCATAGCAAAATCATCAATTATGGAAAATAATAAACATGTTGAGTTTAGAAGTTACCCCTACCTCGTTCGGTGGTTACCACGTGAGTAGCGAGTACCAAAGATCCCGTATCTCGGATCTCGTGTCTCAAATCCCATATCTCGATGTTCAATCCAACTGATAGCCTACATACGTAACGGTGTTCTTAGATCCTTAATAAATATAATTAAAGCGATAACAGACTCCGACGGAAAAATGATCGTTAACTACGTGACGGATCGAGAGCTCTAAAGATTGGAGTTGAAGAAATGAGAGTGGATATCCAATCCATATGGCTGAGATGATAGAGAATGAAATTTGGGTCACGACGGAAAAAGAATGAGCTCAATTGGAGTTCAAACGAGCTCAAACGGAACATTTTAAGTTTAGGGGTAAAATGGTAATTTTGGTCAAAGGGTTGACTTTGACTGGGCCCACAACCCTCGGTCAACAACATCTCGTCGGCGACGACTCGATGTTGATGTACGATGGAAAAAATGGGGTTCGGATCGAAAACACGGCGTCGCGAGTGAATGGGCACGCGTGGACCAGGTGCCGGGTGAAAAACCCGGGGGCTTGGCCACGTTTCTCGACAGTTGCCGAGTTTTCTTGACAGTGTCGGGTCATGGCTCGGCAGCTGGCCGAGATTTCCCGACAGCGTGGGCGTGGCTTGATGGGTGGTCGAGTTTTCTCGACGAGTCGTCACCCGACGCTCCCGGCGCCGGGCTGCTCAACAGCCCCTCTTCCCGGCGCCACCAGCCGCGGCGGTGCCGCCGTATGCCACCACCACCAGGTCCTCCGGATACCTTGCACCGCCGGATACCACCTCCGGCCATCCCTTGCCGAAATCCGGCCGTGAATAGTGCTCAAAACTTCGCCGCAAAACCCTTCGTCATCACATTCGCAAAAACCAAACCCCTCACCTCCAACTCCGGCCGGCGACTCCCAGTCGCCGGCGACCACCCCCCTGCCACCTGGAACACCGGCCGATGACTTCCTAGTCACCGACAACCCTCAATTCTGGCCACCAACCCTCAACCCTACATATATACACACGCATGCTTACACACACACGGTTACACTCACACATACATTTCCAGCCTTGGCCGGCGGCCACCCGCCGCCGGCCACCACCCTCAGCCCTCGCCAGAACACTGACCGGCGACTACCAGTCGCCGGCCAGCCCTCACAACAGCAAGCATAAACATACACACACGTATGAAAACGTATACACACACACTGTCACCACAGCTTGGCCGGCGGCCACCCGCCGCCAGCTACCACCCCTGACCTCGCCGGAACCGTGGCCGGCGACTACCTCAAAAACACACACACACTGACCTCGCCGGAACCCTGGCCGGCCACCCCCTCTCCAGTCACACACGCATCTACAGCAACCAACAACACACACATGCACACTCAAAACACACACACTCAAACCATGCAAACCCTAATCCTTCCAGCCTATTTCCTACTTCGGCCGGCAACTTCTAGTCACCGGCCACCACCTCCAACCATTATACACAATCCCAACCACCGCCCCTGCATCTTTTTCGGTGAGATGAGAGAGAAAGAGGGCTATCGGGGAGAGAGAAGAGGGAGGGAGAAGAGAGAAGATTTGGCCGGATCTTTGACCGGCGATTGCCGGAGGAGGAGAGATCCATTCAGAAATCTGAGCCCGGTTTCGTGATGGGCTCGACGAGAGCTTCAACTTAGAGCTTGAGTTTACCCAAAACAGAGAAGAAATGAGGTGGAAAGGAAGAGAGAGAAAATGGGTTTGGAGACCGTTTTTCACCGTTTTCTGGCGAATGAGAAATTGGAATTGAATTCCGAGACCTATTCTAGATTCGTCTCGTCGAGATGAATGTCGAGACGAATGTCGACCATGTTGGATTTTTTCGGCCACCGGCCGGCACCGGCGGTGGCCCGCCGGAGTCAGAAATCCAGAAAGAGAGAGAGAGGAGAGAGAGACTTACTCGTTTTCGTCACTTTCAGCTCGTTCGGAAAAACGATGATTTTTAAATCGAAATCACCCTTATTTATAGATTTTCCGAAATCACTATTCATCCAAAATATCCAAACACTATTCATTGGTTGAATTTTCCAACATTACTATTCACGTAAATATCTTCGTTTCCATTCACCGTAAATATCTTCCGATTTTCCGAAACTTCGGGTTTTGCCCTTCTCGTCGTCGTTCGAGCTACGGGTCTCCGATTGACCCCTAGTTCGTTTCTATCTTCTCGTCTTTCCAAGACGCATCTTATGGTATGAAAATATTCTATATACCATGTCCAAGAAAATTACTCATCTAAAGCGTGCATTAAACATGTGTCTGAAACGCACGTAATAAATTAAACAGTCAAAATAAACGCACATACTTATTAAGTCATGAGTTAAATATTTAATTAATCAATTATGCTCGTTTTGATCTGGGGCGCTACACCCGATGTGTCTCGGGGCTTTGACCAGGTGCACAATTGTTCACCTAGATTTCAGTCATACAAACCAATAAATAAACATTCACAACAATCATGTAGTTTCAATCACTTAGCATGCAAATAATCGCATATCACCAAAAGCATTTGCATTTAAAAATTCATTGGAGGACATTCACGTCTAATATCATCAAGATACCTTATAAACAGGCAATAATATTTGTTTTGTAGCATGTAACAAGGATCACACATAAAAAAGGCACATAGTTCGTAAATACATAATTATGAGAAATTACCCATACCTTAGGTGTCGTTTGAGCGTCTATTCGTAAGTTGTCGAGCAAAACTAGATAGTTCATCTTCCCTCATCTGCTACATTGAAATGGTCTTAGTACCTTGTCTAGTTATATGTTCATAATCTAAGGCGACTAGTTTTTAAAATACGATATTTAGGATTTTCCTTGATCACAAGAGAGATTGAAAGACTTTCGATGTCTTGGAGGATAAACGAATAAAAATAAGCAATTCCAAGGTTAAAGATAAAATTTTGGTAATATTTATGTGTAATTAAAGAAAGTTTTTTTTCTAAAACTAGTATCACAATTAAATTTAAGCTAAAAAACATGTAATGGAAAATTCAACAAATATTCTATGATTTATGAAACATCGTCAAATTATTATAGTAGAGCCCTAACATAAAGTAATACATCACATAAAATTTTCATTTAAAAATTGTTTTCACAGGAGTATTTATAAATTACAGAAGTTTGCTAAAAACAAGTGTTGGGATATTTCTGAATAGGTTTTGATGAGACAATGTATATTAGATGATCTTTTAGAGTACCCATTTCTCCACGTTTTATAAGTGGAGTTTTGTTTGCTTATCTTATCTTTCAAAGTTGTATGTTGTGAAGATGCTTATATCAGAAAGATAGGAGAAACCTATGTTAGAAGGATTCTGGACTTAAAGAGATCATGAAGACTGATTCTCAACATGGGAAGTTAATAAACTTTAGTTGAAGTCAGAATCAAGAAGCAAACAATAGGATTCTGGAACAGGAAGCTGTTCAGAATCAGAAAGCAGATCAGAAAGGATACGCAAGTCAGGAAGCTGACTGCAGGTTTCAGGAACAGAAAGCTGTTCTGAAACAGAATCCTGACGCACAACAGAAAACGACTACTGTAATCAGAACAACATGCAGTAAGTCTTTTCTAGCCTATTCAATGCAGTACGAAGAATACACTGGATACAGTACGAGGTTTGGTTCCTGTCAAAGTTACCAGTAAATAGAAGTTTGTGACGAGCCAATAAGGTGTTGCCACCTGGACAGCGGCTCTGCAAAGTACTGTAGCTAGAGTATGGCGTCATTAATGCGGATCAGAGTAGGACATGCTTTGAAGACCTGATCTTCCATGTCGTATTAAATGCAAAGATTTGAAGATCATTTTGAATTGCAACATGGACCATGCCTTCCTTCAACGGGCATTTTCCAAAAGCTATAAATAGAAGGTAATGAGGACTGTGAAGACTACTGAACAACTGAGCACTTTATATCTCTAAGTTATCATTCTCTCAAGCTATTTCTCAAGCCTTCAAGTTCAGTCAGTCAACCTTTAGGAGCAGTCAAGCCAAGCATCTGAGCTTTCTTGTTCAAGACTGTCTTCGAGCTGCACCAGTTGAAGAAACCAACATATACTTTTAACAATTTGATGTGTGCTATGTTGTTTTAGTTAGGTGTACTTAGTTGATAGGATTTGATCCTTGCTAAGTTTGTTAGTCTTGTGTAGGCTATCTTCCCTGTGTGGGATTGTGAACCCTGTGTGGGATTTGGCCTAGGAATCTTAGGTTCTAGTAGGTTTAACTTGTTTGGAAGAGGTTTGTAAAGCTAAGTCTTGTAAAGCAAACTGACCATAACGAAGTTCCTCCTCTGAAAAGGAGTAGAGTGGACGTAGAAGGATTACACCAGCTTCGAACCACTATAAGCCATAAGTGTTTACTGCTTATCTTACTTGTTGTATATCTATCTTGTTGTATTTACTATAAGCATCCTGATCAAAAGATTGTGTTAAAATCATACTTGAAAAGAAAATTGGTTTTCATAAAGAAACTCTATCTTTATTTCGCTGTATACTGTGATATCGAGTCAAGACTTGAATCAACATTCTGCCAGGTTTCTGAAGCGAGTCAGGTTACTGTCTTCTCTGTATAAATAAAAACTTGTTCATAGAAAATTTAAAAGGCTAAAATCGATAGAGGTTCATTCACCCCCCTTTGAACCTCTGACCACTTGGGACCAACAAGTGGTATCAAATCAAGTTGGGTTAACAGCCAACTTATCTGGTAACCTACCCAGATCCACCAATTTCTGTTGGATAAATCGTTGTTCTTTTTCCAGACCAAAACACATAGCTTTAGCATCAGCATGGATTTCACACATCACAAGCTACCTATGTTTTCCATAGATGAATACGACGACTAGAGAATATGCATGGAAGCCCATCTGTCAGCCATGAATGACGAGATGTGGTATGTCATCACTAAAGGACCTCCAGTAATCTACAAAGCAAACCCTACTTATGTAGCACAGCTTCGCAAACATAGGCGAGCTGAAGAAGCTGCAGCAGTAGCAGATGGAGAAGTAAAAGGTGCAACAATCATCGACGATGATGCCGAAGTACCTCTAGGATTCGGCCCACGAGAACCTGCACCAGGCTACAGGAGATATAACGCCCCATTTCCCTTTTATTGGAAATAGGTCGTCATCTTTTACATATTTAAGAATTAAAGAAATTATAATTACTTTCTAATATACAGCTGAAGACTTAAAAGTGAAGACACGAGAGTTATTAATTTTTATTTTTTAAATATAACATATATGTAATTATATATCGACTATTAATCAAGTCTAGTCGTGTCTCACCCACATTTCTAGGAAAAATGTTTGAACCAAAGACTTACATGAATTACACAACAAAACATATATATATATATTTATATAATAGGATACGAGTCTAGGCCCATAGTTTATCATACTATACTTATTTACAACATATTGTTCGCAAAAGAAAACGTTATACTAGTACAATTTTATAGATAGGATACGAGTCTAGATATTGTTCGCAAAAGAAAACGTTATACTAGTACAATTTTATAGATATAGTGAGAAGTCAGCCAGCCTGCTACACGTCCACGTCATCATTTGCCGAGCCTGAAAATTATAAAAAGTAGCATCATGAGACACCTCAGTGGGATAACTTTACTGTCTAATACATTGAAGCAATTAAATTATTAAACAAGTACTACATGTCCTTCGGGTACGCTCACCCTAGACCATACATAACATAAAGGAATGTGGGAGTCGCTCACCCACTAAACCTTGCATAGACCAGACACTCTCGCCCTTATGGTCGCTTTCATAGACTCGGCACTTTCGCCCTTATAGTTGTCGCCCAGTATGGAAGTTACATACTGGTTATAGCTACGGGCTTCAGCCGTAGATTTTCATACATAACTTATCAATTCAATTATCATCATATAGTGGAGAGTAGAAGTTACCCACTTGTACGTTGATAGTGCAAGGATTGCTTCTGGATTCACCGATCGTCTCGACTACGCTCGACACACTTAACTGATTAGCCTCTTTATGTCATATAACATAATATTTTGTATTTATATTAGGTTACTTTAACCTAAAGCATATTCATACTTATAACTTAATTGTTAAGCATTTAAACTAGTAATTTTGGACCTAAAATGACATATAAAGATGTAATAATTTTAATAATTCACATATAATTCCTAAAATCACATAATTATTCATATAATCACATAACTTCTTTTAGTATAATATGCTGAAATTTCATGAATTTTAACTATTTGTACAAAGAATTAAAAATCACACATTTAACTAGTTTTTCACTTCAATTTCAGCTGAAAAATGTCCTTCAATGAAAAATTCACCATACCTTATAGGATTGATGAAATACTTTCATATTTTTACAGTAATCAGACAACATATTCAAGTATAACATATAAAAATATCAACTGAAAATAAGATTCACATAATGAGTTATGAATTTTCTAAGTTGGCAGAAAACAGGACATAGTACATGCTGAAAACAGACTTTCTTGTAAAAATTATCATAAATTGTACAAGGTTCTAAAAATTACATGGTAAATTTCTACATCTCTATAAGAACGTGTAATAAAACATAGTAAAATATGGCTTATAAACATGATTCCAATAAATAGTTATGAATTTTAGAACAAGACTGAAAACAGGACATGGTTTACGCAGAAAGCAGGCTATGTTGTAAAATTCGGCATAAATCGTACAAAACTAAAAAAAAATGGATACTAAATTCCTACATGTACCTAAGAACTGGTTCTAAAACATAGTAGAAGATCATACATAAATTCGAAGTATACTGTTCAAAAAAATTATATGATTCAGACCTAAAAACAGAGTGAATTTGTCATAGAACAGGGTCATGTTTGAAAATTCATAGTAAATCGAATTCAAGTCCAAAAATTCTGAAATTTTACAAACATACTCTTAACTTCATATATTTCAAATTGACAAAAGGATTTAGCTTAAATCAAGTTTTAAGTTTTTTGAACAATTCCAAAACAGAAGAAAAGAGCACAACAGTTAAGCATATCCTAGAACAACTTCTTTCTCCATTCAAGCAACATAAAATTCTCAACCTAATGCCAAAGAACATCTTTGGACTTTCTTACTTAAGATATCAGCCATAAAGTATAAGATTAATGGAATTATTATGAGAGTTTAGCCAAAACTTACCAAGAGAGAGATGTGAGAAAGAGACCGTGAGGGTTTGAGAGTATGTGTGTGTTTTCTTCTCTTTCTTTGCTTCTTATGTTCAACTACTTATGGCTTATTTTGGTTCTCTTCATATAGTTTGGACGAGAGAGATATATCATCAAGTAATGGATGTGATGCATGTTGTAAGTTGAAGTAGGATGATGAGGTGGCTAGGCTAGGTGTCTAGTCATGACTTACCATGGAAGATTTAAATAAAAAAAAAGTTAAATTAATTTGTTATCGAGATATTTTGTGAAAAAATCTCATGTGTATGTATATATGTATAGCTTGTCTCAATTTTTACTTTGGTGTCTTATATCACATATATATACATAAATATATGTATACATTATTAAAGAGACTAACAATAATAGTATAATGTGTAATCATATAAATGAAAGAAAATTTAAATAGGATAAAAGCAAGTATTAAAATTTTCATACGTACTTAAATTAATAAGTATTGTGGTTATTTTAATATTTACTATAATGCATGCTCGTTCAAGTAAAACATCTAATTTCATAAAAAGAAAGTATTTTAAAACGGTAACGAATAAAATTAGCATAAAAACCTAAAATCATTTTATTCAATTAAATCTAATTAGCATCTTATCTTTTTTTATTTCCATTCGTATATGTCGGTGAGTGGAGATCGAGCTCAGTTTCCTCCATAAGTTATCCTGCAAAAATCCTTAAATGTCGAAAGAGATATTAGATCATAAAAATTTTAAAATCATCGATCATAATATAATTTGTAAATCATAACTTTAAGTAGTATAAGAACTTGCACTTAAATCATTTATACTTGAACGATAAAAGAAATTTTATAAAATATGCAATGCAGGGTGTTTACTTGAAATAGGGTGTTACAGGAGAGCTCCTCCACCATAGGAATATATTGTCAAGGAAAGATATGAATATACTCTTGAAGAAAGGAAAAGAGCCAACCTTGACAATGTGGCCAAGAATGCTCTATTTCTTACGCTGGATAAAGGAACTTTCAGTAAAGTTAAAAACTGCAAGACAGCTAAAGAAATATGGAGTAAACTAGTGTTAATCTGTGAAGACAATGAAATTGCCAAGGAAAACAGGATTTTAAAAGCTACACAACTCTACGAGCAGTTTACCATGAATCCTGGAGAAACCCTAGAAGAGCTTGACCCGAGATTCACAGCGATCATTAGTGAGCTGGAATCTCTGGGAAAACCCCATAAACAAAATGAGAAGAATCTGAAGGTTTTGAGAGCTCTACCCTTGGAGTGACATAGCAAGGAAACCACAATGAGAGTCTCACTGGATCTCAAAGCGATGAGCACCTTTGACCTGTTTTCAGACCTCAAAGCTTTCGAATTTGATATTGAATGAAGGAAAAATGAGACTGAAGGATCAACATCCAAGGTGACAACACTTACTGCTAGGGCACAGGATACTGCCACTACAAGCAGCAGTAAGCTGAAGAGTAAGCAAAAAGAAGTGCTTGCTGACGATGCTGAGGAAGAGATGACACTCCTATTAAAGAAGTTCAAGAGGTTCCTAAAGACCAATCATAAAGGGAATGACTATAGGAAGAAGCCTCAAACATCAAAAAGAAGTCCCCAGGTAAGACCACAACAACAAGCAAACACAGGTTCATCTGACTTGTGTTATAATTGCAGGAAACCTGGTCACTTCACCAGAAACTGCCCCCACCCTCAAGTTCACAAGTATACGGAGGATGAAAGGGTGCAGAGAAGAGAAAGGAGTAGAGATGACAAATAAAAGTTCAGAGCTCTTCTTAGTGAAGCTGAAGCCCTAAAGACAGTAAGCAGCTCCAAAGATGAAGCCAAGGATGATTGTTCATCTGCGAACGATTCTGACAGCTCTACCTCCAATGAAGAGACACTACTGTGTCTAATGGCCAAGGATTGTGAAGACATTGAAGAAGATGAGGTAACTTCACAATCTGTTGATGTTTCTAATTCTGAAAAGCTTAACATGATCCAGTCTTTTAGAAAGATCATGAGTGACTTTGAGCAGATAAATTCAGCTCATGAAGAATTAAAAGAGGAAAACCTCCAGCTCAAAAGTGAGCATACTGTACTGAAGGAACATGTTACTGACCTAGAGTACTACAATATAGAATGCAACAATCTTAGAGCTGAGGTCTCTAGGTTCAAGTTGCTAGTCACTAAGCTAGAAACTGAGAAAGCTGGGCAAAACATAATTGATGTGTATAGCAAGTCAGCAAGAAAGACACATGAATGTATCTAAGAGACCCAAAATGCCTATACAGGAAATGGTATAGGATACTGTGCGAGCACTTCTCAAACACCTGCCAACAAATCCAATAATGGAAAGTTTATTCAAGCCAGAGTTTCCTATGCTTAGGAACTCCTTCCAATCAATAGAAGTTTGAATAAAACTAGTACTCTGGATAAGGGTAAGAAATCCCTGCTGTAGGAAGACAACAGTAAGACTGCTCAAACCTTCAGAAAACAGCATAATCAGTCTGCTGCCAATAAGAGAAGAAAACAACAAACTTCCAGAAAATAGCAAAAACTCTACCCCTCATATACCAAGGCCTACATGTCTATATTCCAAAGAGTTTATGCTTAGGATAGGTATAAGGGAGTACCTTCCTTGAACAGAAAGTACAAAACCTGAAAACATCTAGTACACACACATCACAAACAGTATTCTGCTAAGAATACTAACAGGAAGAGAACCACCAATGTTTATGGTAAATCAATTATCATTAAACAAGTGTGGGTCCCAAAGAAGACTAACCACCCAGGACCCATACTTGTATGGGTACCTAAATCTACCTGATTTACTTACAGGACAGTTGCCAAGAAGCAACAGTGATGTATGGTATATAGATAGTGGCTGCTCCAGACATATGACTGACAACAAAGCTGGATTAATAGACTTCCAACCATGTAAAGGACCTAAGGTTGTCTTCGGAGATGATTCCAAAGGAAGCACCAAAGGTACATGAAGCTTGATCAAAGGTAATGGAAGTATCAGTGATGTATCATATGTCAAAGGACTAAAGTATAACCTCCTGAGTATCAGTCAATTTTGTGACAAAGGATGTTCAGTGGAGTTCAACCTCAATAAGTGTCTGATCAGAGACAACAAAACTAATGAGGTTAAGCTTATTGGCACCAGGAGAGACAACATCTACCTTGCTGATTGGAGTTCAACAGTGCAACCACATGCTTTATTGCAAAAAGCACTCCTGAGTTGAGTTGGCTATGACACAAGAGGATGAGCCATTTGAACTTCAAGACAATCAACAAGCTGACAAGAAAGAACCTAGTGAGAGGACTACCTGATGTTGCTTATAAGAAAAAGAATGTTTGTGTAGCCTGTCAGAAGGGTAAACAAGTAAGAAGCTCATTCAAGGATAAGGTTCAGAGATCCTCTCATAGGATATTGGATCTCCTACATATGGATCTATTTGGACCAGTGGAGTCTGTTAGTGTAAGTGGGAAGAAATACTCCCTAGTAATTGTGGATGATTACTCTAGATTTACTTGGACCATCTTCATAGCCAAGAAATCAGAAACTCAAAACACGCTGCCAGAATTCATGAAGAGAATGCAGAATGGGAAAAGTTTAAGTATTGTGAAAATAAGATTTGACAAAGGAACTGAGTTCACAAACAAGTTTATAGAGAAGTATTATTTAGAAAATAGGATCAATCATGAGTATTCTGTAGCAAGAACTCCTCAACAGAATGGAGTTGCAGAAAGAAGGAACAAAACTCTGAAGGAAGCTGCAAGGACTATGATTACTGATGCTGGAATTCCTAAGAGATTTTGGGCAGAAGCAACTAGCACAACATTTTACACACAGAACAGATGCCTGATCAACAAAGACCATGACAAGACTCCATATGAGGTATGGTATGGTATAATACCTAACATTTCATATTTGCATATCTTTGGATGCAGGTGTTACATATTGAACAATTGAAATGAGCATCTGAAGACCTTTCATGAAAAATCAGATGAGGGAGTATTCTTAGGATACTCTTCAGTAAGCAAGACCTTCAGAATCTTCAACAAAAGAAGTTTGGTTGTGGAATACATATGGTGTTTGATGAACCACATTGTGATACTGCTGAGTTGGACAAGCTAAAGGAAGATGTATCCAAAATAAAGATCAATGATCAAATAGTAAGATACATTGATGGACTTCCAATGCCTGCAGAAGAGGTTACTGCAGGTGGTTCACAGGTTACTGTACACCGGAATACAGTAACACAGGATGATGAACAACAAGCAGACAGGATTCAGCAGACCAACAATAATCGCGTACAGGATACTGATGATCAATAGGTTACTGTCCACCAACCAACTTATTCTTTCGAGCCTGATAGGACATGGCTTAGAGATCACCCAAGAGAACTTGTGATTGGAAATATCAATGAAGGTGTTAGAACAAGGAGAATAAGACCTCAAGAATCACTGTTCACATGCTTCATATCACAAGTTGAGCCCAAGAGTGTGGTGGAAGCTCTTGAAGACAGTAACTAGATTCAAACCATGCAGGAAGAGCTGAATGGATTTAAGAGGAACCAAGTATGGAAACTGGTTCCAAGGCCTGATCACCAAGGAGTTATTGGAACTAAGTGGGTGTTCAAAAACAAGCTAGATGAATTTGGTGTTGTGGTCAGAAACAAGGTAAGACTAGTAGCAAAAGGATACTGCCAGGAAGAAGACATAGATTTTGATGAGACCTT
Organism: Scutellaria minor; assembly: GCA_954870855.1. Taxonomy (NCBI): domain Eukaryota; kingdom Viridiplantae; phylum Streptophyta; class Magnoliopsida; order Lamiales; family Lamiaceae; genus Scutellaria; species Scutellaria minor. The sequence continues at coordinate 15,433,116 of OX940729.1, read as the reverse complement.
TGCTCCAGTTGCTAGACTTCAAGCAATAAGAATATTTCTGGCTTACGTTTCTCACAATGATTTCAAGGTCTACCAAGATGTGAAGAGTACATTTCTAAATGGACTTCTATCTGAGGAAGTATATGTGGAACAACCACTAGGTTTTGAAGAACAGACAGATGAAAAGGTATTCAGATTAGAGAAAACTCTGTATGGGTTAAAGCAAGCTCCTAGGTCTTGGTATGATACACTGTCCCTGTATCTCTTAGAGAATGGTTTTTAGAAAGGGATAGTAGACAAGACTCTTTTCAGGATACTGGATGGAGACAATATACTGCTTGTTTAGATTTATGTGGATGATATAATCTTCGGATCCACAAATAAGGGTTTGTGTGATAAGTTTTCTTCCCTCATGCAAAGTAAGTTTGAGATGAGCATAATGGGAGAACTAAGTTTCTTTCTTGGTTTACAAGTCAAACAGCTAGAACATGGGACTTTCATAAGTCAAGTCAAATACACCAAGGAGTTAATCAAGAAGTTTGGAATGGAAAGTGGATCATCTGTAAGCATACCAATGGCCACATCTATCAGCTTGGATAAAGATAAAAGTGGAAAAGATATGGAGATTACTAAGTACAAAAGACTTATTGGATCCCTACTATATCTAACAACAAGCAGACCAGATATAGTATTTGCAGTTGGAGTTTGTGCAAGATTCCAAACAGCACCAAAGGAGTCACATCTTTCAGCAGTAAAGAGAATTATCAAGTACCTAAAAGGAACTCAAGATGTTGGATTATGGTATCCAAAAAATGGAGGATTCAATCTCAAATGTTTTTCAGATTCTGATTTTGCAGGATGCAAGATTGACAGGAAGAGTACTAGTGGTACTTGTCAATTCTTGGGACACAGGTTAGTTTATTGGTTTTGTAGGAAACAGACATCCATTGCAACATCAACCGCGAAAGCTGAATATGTAGCTGCAGGAAGCTGCTGTGCTCAGATTTTGTGGATACAACAACAACTAAAGGATTATGGGATAATAGAGAGAGAGACTCCCAATCTGTGTGACAACACAAGTGTTATTGCCATAACCCACAATCCTGTCTTCCACTCAAGAACTAAATACATTGATATCAGCCATCACTTCATAAGGGATCATGTGGAGAAGAAGGATATTTTACTGAATAAAGTACATACTGACATACAGCTTGCTGATATTTTCACAAAGCCTTTGTGTGAATCAAGATTCTCTATGCTGAGAATTGAGCTTAGGATCATCAAGCTCTAATAAGTAAGATTTTAAAGGTTCTTTAAGTAAGGGGGAACTTAAGCTGTATTTCTGTTATCATATATTCAGTAAACTGGAACAGGATACTGCCTTTTATCAAAATTGTTTTCACTTACAATATTCAAATTTAGGATACAACAAGTAACAACAGGTTACTGCAATAGGTTGCTGCAACAACAATCGGAAACAGGTTACTTCAACAAGTTTCTGTTGCAGAGTTTTGAAACAGGTTCTTATAGGTTGCAAACATCATTCATTGAGTCTTGCAACCTCGTACCAGGAATAGTAACCTGATTTGTAATGATTACACGAGACAGTTTGGCATTCGCATTTAATGGAAAAAAACCGCTTTTTTAAGTGGAGGCGAAAAAGGCGCGGTTTAACCGTTTGACACGTCTTCGGCAAATTACAGATTTGCCCCTTCGCTATTTAATCTCATCCGCAGGATCAAGCACGTCTCTTATGATTTTAATCTGGATCATTGATATTTTTGGAACCCAAATTCAAATATAAACATATCATATCCCTCGTCTTCCACTCCACGATTTCATTGATACACTTCAAAAATTTCTACTAACTCTCTGCAAACAAGTTTCTCTCTTTTCCTACAAATTTCAAGATTTTCGCAGACCATCAATAGAAGAAGCAATGATAACCAACAAGGTGCTGGAAGGAAAACGGGTTGACACAAGGGTGTTATTGGGAGACAAGTCATCCTACAATGACAAAGATCTCATCTCTGAGGTCTGGAATAATGTGTGAAACAACAATCTGGATGGGCTGTTCACAACTACCTTGATGTGTCTCTATTTGTATATATTTTATCATCATAATTATCCTTGGTTATAGTGTATTTATGTTTTAATTGATTTAATTATCATTGTATTTGTAGGAATAGACCTTGATGGGCTTTGAGCAATTATTGGGCCTAAATGATCAAATATTAATTAAAAGATGAAGATGGACTTAATGGGCTTGAAAGAGGATCATTTGAAATGGGCTTAATAACTTGGTGGAAAAGAAAGGGCATATAAGAGATTTATCTCTTATCTTTTGTAATGGACTTTTATGTCCTTAGTATTTAAGTTCTTTAGTTTCATTAGGTTTAGAAGATATATATATATCATTCTCTAATTCTCTATATACACATGTTCTAGTTTTTCTCTCTCTAGTTTTTCTCTTGAAGATTTACATGGAGATGATTAATCAAAACATGAGTGGCTAAATTTCTCTCCGATTCAAGGGTTATTTAATTCAATTACTATCATCGTGAGGTTTTGTGCTTGATTTTATTTCTTACTTTATTTCAAGTGTCTGTTGATTCATGATTTAATTTTATATAGTGATATATAGTTTGGGTTGATCTAAGAATTCGATTTGAATTATATATTGCTAATGCTATCCATGAGTTTTCTTTTATATGTTGCTGGAGTGTATAATTGTTGAATGATTGATACTTAGTACTTTAGTAGCAATATGTTGATTATACTTTTGCTGGGATTGTGTAATTACCTAATGAATCAACGGGACTAACGGACCTATAGGCTTAGTAATTGCAGCTATCTCGATTATTAGGTTCTAGGTTTCAGTTTAGGTTTAACTATTTTCATCGAAGCTTAATGTGGTTGTTAATTAATTTGGAAAGTGCGTCAATTAGTTAATAGCTAGTTTTGATTGGATGTTGGGTTTGATCAATTAAATTGGGAAAATATGGACTTCTCTACGGCTTCGTGTTTAGTCTAAGGTTAAATGCTTGAATATGCAAGAAGATATTTGTAGTCTATGATCGGTGACTCAATCAAATATCGACATCCTTGAATCGGAGCTTCGTGAGGTTAATCTCTCTCATATTTCTTTTCATCATTCATTGCTTGTTTAATTCGTATTTTATTTGATGTTTTCTTAGTTTAGTTAGTTTAGCTTCTTTAGTTTAGCAGATATCAAAAACCCCAATTGGTTCGTTTATGCTCAAGAGAATTAAGCCCTATTCCTTGTGGATCGACCATACTTTCCATTATACTCGTGCATTTGCTCATTTGGAGTAGGTTTTTTATCTTTGTTGGTTTGCCAAACCAATCATACCTACGAAGGGTTCTCAACAATATCGGTGGAGAAGTTTTACTCTCTAGCAAAACTCTCTGAAGATAAGGAGTCCATCTCCTTTAAGATGGAACCAGAAGATGAAGAAACCTTCACGCTAACTGTGGCCGATATTGCCAAGACCTTTGGCATTTCTGACTAAGGAATGGTATTTTCTGATTTGGCGGAGTATGGATCAGAATACCTAGAGAAGAGCTGGAACCAGTTCACGCTGGATTCAGTGAAGGAAGAGGCTGCCACCAGCAACTTTCCCAAAAAGAAACTCAAGCCAGAGTATGAGTTTCTATATGATATCCTCATCTACACCATGGAGGGAAGGTGTGGCAGTTATGATAAGTGCACTAACCTTAGGTTGAGGATGATGATTGCTATTGTCAGGGAAGCAGCAGTTAACTGGGCTCAAGTTCTTTTTCAAAGGATTTGGGAGGAGACAATCAAGCCCATGGAGAGGAGAGGGTTTGGGATAGTGATCTCCTCCATCTTGAGCCTAAAAAGAATTCCCCTGGAGAGGAGGGTATTTTATGCTGCTGGATGGTACCTAGGAGTAAAGAAGGGGTTCACCAAGGGTGAGAAAAAGGATAAAACACCCAAGAAAAAGCCAGCAGTCAAACCACAGGTTCCTGACTCTTCCAGTGACTCTGGCAATGTGATGATAAACCAGCAAAGAAGAAGGTGGTGAAGAAAGCCCATTTGAAAAAGAAGAAAAGGACAAAGAAGGTTGTTGTCCCCTCTAAACCTTTGACCACTTCTCCTACCAAGGCTATTGTTGAAACCAGCGCATCAGTTGTTGGTAAACAAGTTCCTGATCAGACAGAGGAGCCAGTTGCTGATAAGGCTTTAGTGCTTTCGGAGTAGGCAGCGGGAAAGGTTGTTGCTCCAGATCTTCTTATTGCTGAAGAGGATCCTGAAGATGTCCAGGACATATAGGTTGCTGCTCCAATGATCCAGGTTCCTGATGAATCTGATGAGGAGGTTAATGAAGTTGTTGCTGAAGAGGTTTCAGGTGAACAGGTTGCTGTACCTGTTACTGAGGAGGCTCATAAATCTGGGAAGAAGAGGAGGAAGCTAGTGAAGAAGGCTGAAACCACTATCAAGAGAAAAAAGTGGTTAGGACCAAAAGAGGAGCTGAGAGAGATTAACACCCTTAACAGGGTAGCACAATCTATAGAATCCATCACTGCAGAGGATGCTCAAAGGGCTGTGGAAGAATCTGCCAATTCCATCTGGAAGAGATTTATCACTGCTTATGATGATTGGAGACACATGACTCTCCAACTTTTACAGGTATTACAGCTTTTTCCTCTATAACTCGACTAGATGTCATGGATGCTGATATCCAATTACTTGATTATTTTGTTTCTCCTATTCTTCATGATCAACTTGCTGAGGGGGAAGCATCACCTATAATCCATGGTGTTCTGAAGAAGATCGAGGAGGAGAATGTCGATAAAGCATCTGTGGAGGAGGATGCAGAGACAAGACTCCTTGTATTGGCCAAGATTGCAGTACAGAAAGCACAAGAGATGGAAATAAAATAGGTTACTGTGGAGAAACCTGATCCGACTCTAGAACTTCTACATGCTGCTGCTTCAAAGTTGGGAAAAATGAGTCAGGATATTGCTGTAACTGAGGAGGAAGTTGCTGAAATTCCAATTGCTGAGGCAACTGCTGACATTGATCAGTCATATGAAACCGGTTAGGTTGCTGATGATGTAATTGAGGAGGTTGTTGAGGTAGTCGAAGCTTCTACCTTACAGGAAGCTGAGATTACTGTGGAAGCAACAGTTTTTGTTACTAATTCACCTAATGAAGTAACTGTTGTGCCTGAACAGGTTACTGAGGGTGGTCAGGTTTATGATGAGTTAGTTACAGAGGTTGCTGAACCTCGGGAAACTGCTGAGGTTGCTGATCTTATGAAGACCTCAGGCGCGGATGCTGTTGAGATAGCTCCGGTGGAGGAGTTAGAAGGGAAAGATGATAAGGATGATGTGCCTACAAGAGGTAAAAAGATGGTTGTTGTTGTTGCTGCTCCAACTCCAGATGATGGTGATGATTCATCAAGCTCCAGTGATGATGAACCAACAAACTTCCCTCCTTACAAAGAATTTGGGAAGGCCAAAATGACAATGGAGGAGAGAAAGAAATATCAGGCTGAATTGGAAGCAATGGAGAAATAACAAGCTGAAGAAGAAGCAAGAGAGAAGGCTAATCAGGACCTAGTCTTATATACTCAAGAGGAATCAAGTCCAAGGGATATGGTTGAGACCCTTACTGATTCTCAAGAACTATCTCTTCAAGGTGTGATGAATGCTGTTCAGGGATTGATGAGGGCCATGGAAACATATCAGATGAATCTGGCCACTAATACCATCATGCGAGAAAGAGCACATTCAGAAACCCTGAAAGAGTTAAAGAAATAGCTGGATGCTCTTCCTGGAAAGATTCAAACCAGGTTGAATACTGAGTTCAATGCTCAACATACTTCCAGAAACAGGTTTGAGCGAGAACAACAAGTTGCCTCTGATGCTCGAGATGAGATCATAAATGAGATAATGAGTAATCAGACAACACAAAATCTAACTCTGGAGGAAGTAAATGCCATAGCTCGTAGCGCCAATGATAGGATTCTCAATCTTGAGCTGTTGGTAGGAGAAATAAGAGCCATCATGGAAAGGGTTTACCCGAGGGAGACAGCTACAGCTACTAACCCCAATGCTGCAAAGGGTGATGATGTCAAAAAGGGGGAAAATAAGCAGCTAGGTGAACCAGATAATGAGATGGTAGAGACTCTTTTAAAGAAGATAGATGAAGATGATAATGATGAGGATGAACTCCCCTTGACCAAGATTAAGTGCAAAAGATCAGATGTTTTTTAACATGGTCAAGGTGGTGAGCCTAAAAGGAGGAAAAAAAATGATGATGATAATGCATGTGCTGGAGGTACTGTTTCTCAAACAGCAAGTAACACTACATTACAGCAAGGAGAACAGGTTACTGCTGCTCCAACAAGGCTAAGAACTTACAAGCAGCAACCTGGTCGAGGTCGAGGAAGAGGAAGACAACAATCAGGTCAGGTTTCTAGTTCACAACCTTACATGGCTAAACCCGTCGATCCAAGCAAAAGACTTTTTGAGGAAAGATGGAGACAACTTAAAACTACAGATGAGGAAAGAAGGAGGAAGCAGACAGATTGGATTTCAAGATTGGGAATTGTTGGAAGAAGAACTAAAGCTGATGAGAAGATTGATGCAGCCCTTCACTCATTTCCAGATCAAGAACCCCCTGACTTCAACAAAGAAGATGCTTCAACTGAGGTGCTTGTCTTGTTGGATCAAAGACCTGAGAATATCAATCTTTAGTGGGACTTAAGTATCTTCGATCAAGTATACTTGCCTAAGAATCGAAATCCAATATTTGAAGAGATCACAAAGTTCAAGCGATCAGAATACTGGAGGTATTTTTGAAACCTTCTTAAATATAACTTCTTTAGAAAATTTCCTTCTTGTGAGCAAGCGTTGAAGAAGTATGAAGAACTGGCAAGAGAGGGAGAATTGGATCGTCAAAAGATCTTGATTGAAAGGGTCAAGAAAGGAGAAGAGGTTCCTTACTGCTAGAATTATTGGCTAAGATGGATACAGACTCCTGAGATTGCTGAACAGATGGAGAAATCTTATCAGGATTATATCTTAAACTGGTGGAAGGGACCTAAGTATGAAAAGGTCGTCAAACAGAATCAGCAAACATCTTCAGGTCATGACCTAGTGAAGAGGAAGTTGTTTGGTGACAAGAAACTTGATGAAGGATAGCTTACTGACTATATCAGACTATTTGGTGTAAGTTTTCCTTATAAAGAATTTTTGTATTCTTTTATTCCTTTATTTTATTTTTGAAGATGTAAGCTTGTGTATTCATGTGTTGTAAAGCTTACATAGTACTATACTTGTACATCTTACATGTATAAAAGTACATTTATTTTTACTGTTTTATATGGGTTTTGTCATCATCAAAAAGGGGGAAATTATTTGGATATTTCTGATTGGGTTTTGATAAGACAATGTATATTAGATGATCTTTTAGAGTACCAATTTTTCCACGTTTTATAAGTGGAGTTTTGTTTGCTTATCTTATCTTTCAAAGTTGTATGTTGTGAAGATGTTTATATCAGAAAGATAGGAGAAACCTATGTTAGAAGGATTCTGGACTTAAAGAGATCATGAAGACTGATTCTCAGCATGAGAAGTCAGTAAGCTTTAGTTGAAGTCAGAATCAAGAAGCAGACAACAGGATTCTGGAACAGGAAGCTGTTCAGAATCAGGAAGCAGATCAGAAAAGATACGCAAGTCAGGAAGCTGATTGCAGGTTTCAGGAACAGGAAGCTGTTTTGAAACAGAATCCTGGCACACAATAGAAAATGACTACTGTAATCAGAACAACATGCAGTAAGTCTTTTCTAGCCTATTCAATGCAGTACGAAGAATACACTGGATACAGTACGAGGTTTGGTTCCTGTCAAAGTTACCGGTAAATAGAAGTTTGTGACGAGCCAATAAGGTGTTGCCACCTGGACAGCGGCTCTGCAAAGTACTGTAGCTAGAGTATGGCGCCATTAATGCGGATCAGAGTAGGACATGCTTTGAAGACCTGATCTTCCATGTCGTATTAAATGCAAAGATTTGAAGATCATTTTGAATTGCAACATGGACCATGCCTTCCTTCAACAGGCATTTTCCAAAAGCTATAAATAGAAGGTAACGAGGACTGTGAAGACTACTGAACAACTGAGCACTTTATATCTCTAAGTTATCATTCTCTCAAGCTATTTCTCAAGCCTTCAAGTTCAGTCAGTCAACCTTTAAGAGCAGTCAAGCCAAGCATCTGAGCTTTCTTGTTCAAGACTGTCTTCGAGCTGCACCAGTTGAAGAAACCAACATATACTTTTAACAATTTGCTGTGTACTATGTTGTTTTAGTTAGGTGTACTTAGTTGATAGGATTTGATCCTTGCTAAGTTTGTTAGTCTTGTGTAGGTTATCTTCCCTGTGTGGGATTGTGAACCCTGTGTGGGATTTGGCCTAGGAATCTTAGATTCTAGTAGGTTTAACTTGTTTGGAAGAGGTTTGTAAAGCAAAGTCTTGTAAAGCAAACTGACCATAACGAAGTTCCTCCTCTAAGAAGGAGTAGAGTGGACGTAGAAGGATTACATCACCTTCGAACCACTATAAGCCATAAGTGTTTACTGCTTATCTTAATTGTTTCATTGCATTGTTGCATATCTATCTTGTTGCATTTACCATAAGCATCCTGATCAAAAGATCATAAGCTTATCTATCAATGAATAAGATCATGTAATGGTTTTCCTAGGTATAAGGAAAACCAGCCTTAGAAGAAATAAGAATAAGTCTTCTAAGGGTCAGCAAGCTGTAGGGAACAACAAGCTAAAAGGAAGTATCTATGAGTCAGGTTACTGTCTTCTCTGTAGAAACATAAACCTGTTCATAGAAAAGTTTTAAAATGCTAAAATCGACAGAGGTTCAGTCACCCTCCCTTTAAACCTCTGACCACTTGTGACCAACAACAAGGTATCATCTTTTCATAAAATAGATTGATTTGTAAAATTTGGAATAAATTGTATAATACTCAAAAATTTTCATGGTAAACTTTCATATGACTTTAACAGCCTATACTATAACATAGTAAAATATCACATACTAATACAAAACCTACAAGTCAGGAAGAGGGTTGATAACTTGTGTTATTTTATGCATTTTGGGGCTCAATTTCCTATCATTTGTGTTAAAAAATTTGCATTTGTGATATTTTATATAGATTTTATTATCTTTTAAATATTTCATGTATTTGCTTGATTTGAGAGGAATTTGATAGATTTTAGCACAAAATGAATGAAAAACCAAGTTGGAGTCAAGATATAAAGTCGAAACATGCAGTTTTGGGAGAAAAATTATATCTTGAACTCTAAATGTCCAAATTTGATGATACTTGTCTTGTTGGAAAGCTAAAAAGACATTCTACAATTTTGATGATCAACACTTTTTATAATTCTACCTACAAAAGAACAAAAAATTTCAAGAAGATGGAGGTTGTGCAAAATCATCCAATTTTTCATCTTGACAGGGCTCGGATATTTTTGGCATAACTTGGACTGAAACAAGTGGCATTGGATAGCTACTTCAAGGGTTGCAACGTTTATAAAGAAATCATGGTCAAATTCGGAGCATAAATAGGTCAAAATAAGGCTGGAAGTCATAACCCGGGTGAGGTTGGGTCCTAGTGCACGAGTTTAAGGAGCAGTAAAGTCAGTAGGTTCGAACCGGTTTGGGTCACTTGTGACCCTGCTGAGTCATGTGTTTTATACATATTTTAGACCCTTTTTTGACTAAAACTCTTCTCCAAATCCAATTCTAACCCTTCTAGGTATATATTACGACTTTGGGACTCCATATATTAACTTGGGGAGCACCCATATCAACTTGGGAACCGATAGAAACTTTCAAACACCCATATCCATGAAATACATCTTGAGAGCAACCAAGAAAGTAAGAAATTCAAGATTTAAGATCAAAAATGAAGCAACCAATCCTGAATTCACTAGGTTTTCTTTGATTTTATTTCTAGTTTATATCATATTGTCTTGTAATTTATTTTTCATTACGAACATCATTTTTGGCTAGGGATCTTGTGATCTTAGAGCACAAGAGTAGTTCTATGGATATTTTGTTGAAATTTTAGTTTTAATCTTTCATCTAAATCCATAATATCTTATTCATGCTTCTTCATGCTTATTCCATGTATGAATTCTGATCAAATTTATGCATGCTTTAATTAATTAGATATTGAGATCAAGAGAAGATATCTAATTTTAGATTTGAGAATGCAATGCATGACTCAATTAATTGCTAGATCAAGAGATTGGTAATAATTAGGGTGAGAATACGATATTAGAAACTTTTGAGAGTTGGTTATTGTTGGGATATTTCTATTAGGTTTTGATGAGACAAGTAACTTTGTATAGGAAGTTAGATTACCCAATTTTTCCACATTGTTTGAGTTGAATTTAGCTTTGTAAAGTTTATTTTCTAAGATGTATTTTTGAAGATATTTAAAAATAAAAAAGATGGAGACTTTTGATATTAGCAGGATCCTGTAAGTGAAGGAGTATCAGATGCTAATTTTCAGTAAGCAGAAGAAGTAAGCTGAATCAGTAAGCAGCATATGACAAACAATAAGGAGAACTGGAGGCTTTCTGCAGGATTCAGAATCAGTAAGCAGGATTAAGGATCAACAAGTAGGATTCAGAAATAGGAAGCTATTACAGAATCAGTAAGCATACGTAGAAAAGAAAGCTAGCGCAGGACAGAAAACATCTACTGCAACTTAAGCAGGAAGCAGTAAGTCTATCTATCTTATTTATTGTAGTACGAGGAAAGAGTGAATACAGTACTAGGATTCTGCATTATCAAAGTAACCGGTAGATGGAAGTTAGCACCTAACCAATGAGGTGATGTCATCTAGACCGCAGACCTGCAAAAACACTATCGCCGAGGAATATCGCCATTAATGCAGAGCAGAGTAGGACATACCCTATTTCCAAGTTTTTCCAGGTGCATTTAATGCGAAGATCAAATGAGATCAAGATTTGAATTTCAATAAGGACTATGTCTCTCTTCAACGGACATATTTCTACAAGTATAAATAGAAAACGCTGGTGACTCAAGAAGACTACTGAACATACAAGATATTTTCTAAGTGATTAGAATTCTCAAGAAAAATACAAGTTTTCTACTTGTTCAGTCACCCAACCTCAAGAAGCAGTCGAGCCAAAGATTTCGAGCTCATAAACATCTTAAGGTTGTCTTCGAACGCACAACCTATTTACTGTGTGCTAGGTTGTTTTCATTGATGTCCTTAGTGGGAAGGATTTAGATCCTCACTAAGTGTTTAGCTTTACTTATGTTAAGGCTTTTTACTCTGTGTGAATATTTATACCCTATGTCGGATTAGCCTAGGAATCTTTCTGATTCTAGTAGGTATTGGCTCGTTATGAAAAAAATTGTAAAGTCGAGACTTGTAAATCAATCTGACCTAGTGGAGTTCATTCTGTGTGAAGGAGAAGAGTGGACGTACAAGGATTACATCACCTTCGAACCACTATAAACCCTTTGTGTGTTTATCGTTTTATTTTTACTTGCTGCATATCTCTTATATCCTGCTCATATTGCTAAAAAGGATTTTGTTAAAATCATACTTGGAAAAGAAAACTAGTTTTCTCAAAAGAAACTCTATCTTAAGTTTCCGCTGCATACTCTAAAACCGAGATAGTAAGCTGATCAAGCATACAGCCAGCTTACTGAATCAAGAGTGTTGCTGTATTTTGTCTGGAATTTAGTAACTTGTTTACAGAATGTTTTAAAAATGAAAATTTTGATAGAGGTTCATTCACCCCCCTCTGAACTTCTGACCACTTGGGACCAACAAGTGGATCAGAACGAGTTGGGTTAAAAGCCAACTTGACTTGTAACCTACCCAAATCCACCCATTTCTGTTGGGATAAACCATTTTTATTTTCAAGACCAAAACACATCATTTTAGCACAAGCATGAATTTCTCACACCATAAACTGCCAATGTTTTCCATAAAAGAATACGATAACTGATGGATACGCATGGAGGCTCACTTATCAGCCATGTATGATAAAATATGGTACATGATTACAAAAGGGCCACAGTAATCAGAAAACCAAACCCTATCCTAGAAAGAGAGCTCCGTGAGCATACACGAGCTGAAGCAGAAACTGTAATAGCTAAAGCAGCAGGAGCTGGAGAAATAGAAGGCGTAGTCACAAGCAACGACGATGTTGAGAAGACTCCAAGGAGACCTCAACTTGCCCAACGAGCAACAACACCCGATTATAGGAGAGTGTCTCCACCAACTGAATTCTTGGTCAAGCCAAGATATGAGTATATAGCTGATGAAAGAAAGAGGGCCAACCTAGATAATGTGGTCAAGAATGCATTATTTCTCACGTTGGATAAAAGAACATTCAGCAAGGTGAAAATTTGTAAAACAGCTAAAGAAATATGGGACAAGCTGGAGTTAATATGTGAAGACAATGAGCTTGTCAAAGACAATAAGGTGTTGAAAACTACACAACTGTATGAGCATTTTAAGATGAAACCTGGAGAGACACTGGAAGAACTGGACTTAAAATTCACCGTCATTGTCAGCAAGCTTGAATCCCTTGGGAAAGTCTACTCCCAGAAAGAGAATAACACAAAGGTGTTAAGAGCGCTACCCTTGGACTGGAACAACCAAGCAACCACAATGAAAGTCTCACCTGATCTCAATGAGATGAGCACCTTTGATCTATTTTTAGATCTTAAGGCATTTGAATTTGATATAGATGAAATGAGAAAGAAGCTGGAGGAGTCGAGTGCCAAGGTTTCAGTACTTACAGTAAGAATTAAGGATACAACTACTACAAGCAGCAGTAAGCAGAAAGATAAATAGAAAGAAGTACTTACGGAAGATGCTGAGGAAGAAATGACGTTCTTTCTCAAGAAGTTCAAGAAATTTCTGAAGACAGACGAGAAAGAAAACGACTTTAGAAAGAAGCCTCTAACCTCAGAAAGAAGTCCTCAGGTAAGACGGACATTATAGTCAAATATTATTTTCTTTGACTTGTATTACAATTGCAGAAAACCTGGACATTTCGCCAGAAACTGCCCATATCCTTAAGTACATAAATATTTTGAGGATGAGAGGAAACAGAGGAAAGATATGAGGAAGGATGAGAAATAGAAACTTCGGGCTCTTCTAAGTGAAGCTGAAGCTCAAAAAGCAGCAAACAACGTCAAAGAAGAAGAAGTCAAGGACAACTGTTCATCCGAGAGCGATAGCGACAACTCTATCTCCGATGAGGAAACACTATTGTGCCTCATGGCGAAAGACTGTGAAGAAAAAGAAGATGATGAGGTAACTTCTCAATCTTATGAAGTTTCTAGTTCTGAAAAGCTAAACATGATCCAGTTATTCAAATAGATCATGAGTGACTTTGAGTAGATAAATTCAGCTCATGAAGAACTGAAAGAGGAAAACCAAATGCTCAAGAGTGAGCATACTGTACTGAAGGAAAAGGTTTCTGACCTTGAGTACTACAGTTCAGAATGCAACAACCTCCGAGCTGAGGTCTCTAAGTTCAAACTGTTGGTCACTAAGCTAGAGTCTAAGAAAGCTAGCTTGCAAAACACAATTAATGTGTTTAGAAAATCAGCTAAGCAACACAAGAATGTATCCTGTAGACCCAAAATACCTACAAAGAAAATGGTCTCGGATACTGTGCAGAAAGCTCTCAAAAAGCAGCAAACACATCTAATGCTGGAAAGTTTATTCAGGTCTGAGTCTCTTATACTCAAGAACTCCTTCCAGTTAACGAAAGTTTGAACAAAGCTAGTACATCGGATAAGGGTAAGAAGCCCATGCTGCAGACCATAGATAATAAGTTTGCAAGAACACTAAGAAAACAGCGTAATCAGTATGCTGCAAGTAAGAGGAGAGTGCGGTAATCTTCCAGGTTACAGCAAAGGTTATATCCCTACTTTACCAAAGCATATTTGCTTAAATCCAAAGGAGTCCATACTCTGGAAAGGTATAAAGGAGTACATTCCTCAAACAGGAAAGGAAACACCTGAAAATCTCCAGCACACACAGTTCACAAACAGTATCCTGCAAAGGATACATACAAGAAGAGAACCACTAAGGCTAATGATAAGACAATTATCATTAAACAGTTGTGGGTCCCAAAGAAGACTAACCCCTCAGGACCTGTACTTTTATGGGTACCTAAATCTACCTAATTTACTTGCAGACACAGTTGCCAGGAAGCAACGGAGATGTATGGTATATCGATAGCGGCTGCTCGCGATATATGACTGGCAACAAAGCACGATTAAGGGACTTTCAGAAATGCAAAGGCCCTAAGGCTGTCTTCGGAAATGACTCCAAAGGAAGCACTAAGGGCACATGAAGATTAATCAGAGGCAAAACAAGTATCAGTGACGTATCTTGTGTCAAAGGGCTAAAGTACAGCCTCTTGAGTATTAGCCAATTCTGTGACAAAAGATGTTCAGTGAGTTCAACCTCAATAAGTGTCTGATCAGAGACAACAAGATAAATGAGGTGAAGCTTACTAGAACTAGGAGAGGTAATATCTATCTTGCTGATTGGAGCTCAACGGTGCAACCAACAGACTTTATTGCTAAAAGCACTCCAGAATTGAGCTGACTATGACATAAAAGGATGAGCCACTTGAATTTCAAGACTATCAACAAACTAGCAAGAAAAAACTTGGTGAGAGGTTTGCCAGATGTTGCTTACAAAAAGGAGAATGTTTGTAGAGCCTGTCAAAAAGAAAAACAAGTAAGAAGCTCTTTCAAGGATAAAGTACAGAGATCTTCTCATAGGATTCTGGATCTCCTACATATGGATTTTTTTGGTCCAGTTGAGCCTGTTAGTGTAATTGGGAAGAAGTACTCCCTGTTGATAGTGGATGACTACTCTAGATTTACTTGGACTATCTTTATGGCCAAGAAATCAAAAACTCAGAACAGGCTGTCAGAATTCATGAAGAGAATACAGAATGAGAAGGGCTTGAGCATTGTAAAGATAAGGTCTGACAAAGGAACAAAATTCACAAAAGATTCATAGAGAAGTACTGTTCAGAAAATGGGATCTATCATGAGTATTCTACAGCAAGAACTCCTCAGCAGAATAAAGTTACAAAAAGAAGAAATCGGATCTTGAAGGAAGCAGCAAGAACCATGATTGTTGATGCTGGTATACCAAAGAGGTTTTGGGCTGAAGCAACCAGTACATCTTACTATACTCAGAATAGATGCTTAATCAACAAAGATCATGATAAGACTCCTTATGAAGTTTGGTGTGACATTACACCAAACATTTCATATCTACATATCTTTTCATGCAGATGTTACATTCTGAACAATGGAAAAGAGCACTTGAAGACCTTTGATGAGAAGTCTGATGAAGTAGTATTTCTAGGATACTCATCAGTAAGCAAAGTATTTAGGATTTTCAACAAAAGAAGTTTGGTTATAGAAGAATCAATACATGTGGTATTTGATGAACCACATTGTGATACTGCTGAGTTGAACAAATTAAAGGAAGATGTATCTAAGATGAATATCAAGGATCAGACAGTAATTTACATTGATGGAGTTCCAGTACCTGTTGAAGAGGTTATTGAAAATAGTACATAGGTTACTGCATTCGGGAATATAGTAACGCAGGATATTGCATAGCAAGTAGACAGGATACTGCAGTCCAACATTAATCGCCAGTGTGAATGCTAATCAATAGGTTACTGCTCAGCAACCATCTTACAGTTTTGAGCCTGATAGAACATGGCTCAGGAATCACCTAAGAGAGCTTGTTATTGAAGACATTTATTATGGTGTTAGAACAAGAAGATCAAGACCGCAAGAATCACTGTTCACATACTTCATATCTCAAGTTGAACCCAAGAGTGTGAAAGAAGCTCTTGAAGACAGTAACTAGATACAGGCCATGTAGGAAGAGCTAAATAGATTTGAAAGGAATCACGTATGGAGATTAGTTCTGAGGCCTAATCATCAAAGAGTTATTGGAACAAAGTGGGTGTTCAAAAATAAGCTAGATGAAACTGATATTGTAGTCAGAAACAAGCCAAGGCTAGTGGCTAAAGGATACTGCCAGGAAGAAGATATAGATTTTGATGAGACATTCGCTCTTGTTGCAAGGCTTGAGACAATAAGAATATTTCTAGACTATGCTACTCATAAGAATTTCAATGTATATCAGATGGACGTGAAGAGTTTATTTCTGATTAGACTCCTATCTGAAGAAGTATATGTGGAGTAGCTACTAGGTTTCGAAGAACAAGCAGA
Organism: Scutellaria minor; assembly: GCA_954870855.1. Classification (NCBI taxonomy): domain Eukaryota; kingdom Viridiplantae; phylum Streptophyta; class Magnoliopsida; order Lamiales; family Lamiaceae; genus Scutellaria; species Scutellaria minor. Next base: position 15,416,788 of record OX940729.1, on the reverse strand, counting down.
AGACAAGGTATTTAGATTGGAGAAAGCTTTATATGGCTTAAAGCAAGCACCTAGAGCTTGGTATGATACTCTGTCTCTATATCTCTAGAGAATGGCTTTCAAAAAGAGACAGTAGACAAAACTCTTTTCAGAATATAGGATGGAGATAGTATACTGTTGGTGCAGATATATGTGGATGACATTATCTTTAGATCCACAAACAAAGATTTATGTGAGAAATTCTCAACCCTCATACAGAGAAAGTTTGAGATGAGCATAATGGGAGAATTAAGTTTCTTTCTTGGTCTATAAGTGAAATAGCTAGACAATGGGATTTTCATAAATCAAGCCAAATATACCAAGAAATTGATCAAGAAGTTTGAAATGGAGAATGGATCTTAAGTAAGCATACCCATGGCCACATCAATCAGCCTTGATAAAGATAAAAGTGGAAAAGATGTGGAGATTACAAAATACAGAAAGCTTATTGGATCCCTACCGTATCTTACAACAAGCAGGCCGGATATAGTATTTGTAGTAGGAGTATGTGTAAGATTCCAAATAGCACCGAAGGTATCATATCATACAGCAATGAAAAGGATTATCAAGTATCTAAGGGTACTCAAGATGTTGGCTTATGGTATCCTTAGGAAGAAGGATTCAGCCTCAAATGATACTCAGATTCAGACTTTGCAGGATGTAAAATTGATAGGAAGAGTACAATTGGTACTTGTCAATTTCTAGGAGAAAGGCTAGTTTCATAATTCTGCAAGAAAAAAAACATCCATAGCAACGTCGACTGCTGAAGCAGAGTATGTAGCAGCAGGAAGTTGTTGTGCTCAGATTCTGTGGATACAACAACTTAAGGATTATAGGATAACAGAAAGAGAGACTCTTATTTTGTGTGATAATACTAATGTCATTGCTATAACACACAATCCTGTTTTTCACTCAAGGACAAAGCACATTGATGTGAGACATTATTTCATAAGAGATCATGTGGAGAATAATGATATTGTGCTTGAGAAAGTGCATACTCATATGCAGCTAGCAGATATATTCACAAAATCCCTTTGTGAATCAAAGTTTTCTATGTTAAGAAATGAGCTTGGGATTATCAAGCTATGAAGTAAGGGAGAAAATATGCAGTATTTCAGCATTCAACATCGGGTTATTTAGTATTTCAGGATACACCTAAATAGTGTTTAATCTATCAGTATTATGTTTCAGAATACAACCAAACAAGTTAGTGTATTAGGTTACTACAAGCAGGCTAAAACATTTAATAGAGACAACATTTAAAAAGCCTTGCAACCTTGTATCAGGAATAATAACCTTATCTCTAATCATTTTAAATGACAATTTGGCGTTCGCATTTAATGCGAAAACCACTTTTTCAGAGAAGTTGAATAGGCACGGTTTATCTTCTAACACATCTATCCAGGATATTATGGATTTGTCCCTCCACTTTTTTATCTCAACTATCAGATCGTGCGCCTCTTTCTTACATCATTTGATTTGGACTGTTGATCAAATTCAAACACATGTTCGAATTAAAATCGATCATCATTCCCTCTTCTCTCTACACTTCACTCTTATCATTTTCGAGAAGTAAAAACTGACCTTGTGCATTCAAGCATTCTACTCTCTATTCTCCCTCTTAACATTTCACAAATCTCACTATCAACAATGGCTGCCGGAAGACAAACCAAGGTTTTGGAGGGAAGGCTGGTTAACACTGACATGCTGCTTAGTTACAAAACACCTTTTGATTGGGATACTATCACCCAAGTCTAGGATCATGTTTGCAAAAGCAAAGTTTCGGGCCTTTTCACCACCACTTACAACGAGTTCTCTACCCGAGATGTACAAATGTTCTATGCCCATGCCGAGTTGTCTAAGAACTTGGAAATGATCCTCTTCAAGATGGACCCTGATGAATAATAGAAGTACACATTGACGGCTAGTGATATTGCCGCCACCTTCGACATCTCCAATGAAGATATGAAGTTCTCAGACCTGGAAAACTATGGTTCAGGTTACTTGGAGGAAAGCAGGAACCTGTTCAAACAGGATTTCGTCAATGAGCGTTTGACGAAGAGCTTTGAGAAGAAGAAACTCAAGCCTGAGTATGAGTTTCTTCATGACATCTGCACCTACACCATTGAAGGTAGATGTGGAAGCTTTGACAAGTGCACCGATCTTCGGATTCGGTTAATGATTGCGATTGTTAAAGAAGGAGCAGCCAACTAGGCACAATTCCTTTTTCGAAGGATTTGGAAAGAGGCCTCCAAGAAGACAATAAAGAGGAGTTTTGGGATTACCATCACCTACATTCTCTGCAATAAGGGCATCTCAGTAGTAGAACCCGTGACAATCACACCTAGTTGGTACCTAAGTGTGAAGAAGGGGTTCACAAAGAAGAAGACTGAGGAGAAGGCTCAGCAACCAAAGAAGAAGGTTGCTGCAAAATGTAAGATTGTAGAAAGAGACTCAGATGATGCAACACATCGCAACAATGATGCTGCATGAGGAGCTGTTGACTCAGCTTCTTATGGCGATGAGGATGATGATAGTGATAAGCCTACTAGAAAGCCGATGAAGAAGGATCTTAAGAGAGCTCCAGTGAAGAAGAACTCATTGAAGAATCTCAATGTGGTTGGAGATGAGCAAGCACGAGCTCTTGAGAATACTGCTACTGAGCAAGCACGAGCGGGGCTAGGTGAGCCCAATATGGTAGAGTCTCCTAAAGATGCTTCTCTGGGAGATTCTGACTCAGATATGTTAGTCCCAACATATCCTATCACTGATCAGAGATTTGATGTAGATCAGGAAGCTAAAATTCAGGATCCTGAAGCCAAAGATGCTGATACTGAATAGGTTGCTGATCAGAAAGCTCAGAATGCTGATCAGATTGCAGAAGAGGTTACTGAACAGGATGTTGTTCAGAAAGAAGATGAGGTTCTGGACCCTGAACCAGTACCTGAATTAAAACACCTCATTTTGCTGGAAACGAGAAAGATGGGGAGGAAGACGAAGATGCTTGCAAAGGAGAGCAAGGAGAAACACATAAGCGAACCTCGAAAGAAAGCAAAGAAGTAGAGAGTCTCAATAGGACCGAGGGATACTCTCAAAGAAATTGAAACGTTGATCAATGTTGACAGGTCCATCGAAGATATCGAATCAGACACAACATAAGATGCTCTTACAGAAACAGTTGATTCGATATGGAGAAGATTCACCACTGTTTATGACTAATGGAGACTGATGCGACTCTCCGGAGTAAGATTTGCTGAGATGGAAAGACTGGGTGAAAGTGGAAGACATATTTCTCACTTGGATAGTAAATTTCACTGGTGATGCTGACAGTCTTCTACCTCTCTTCCAAGAGGAATTTATTGAATCCTGTTTTGATGACATGATCACTCGGATCATTGAAAGACAGGAAAAGCTGAAGAAGTACAAGAAAGTCAAAGGTAAGTCTACCTTTAAGGAGCCAGAGGGTGAGCAGTCGATGAAGTTTAGGAAGACAACACATTGGTGATCCCCGATACTGAGACTGTTAGGACCCCATCAAAACTTGAGCTTGTTGAAGCTCAGTTAGCTAATGTCAATCCTGAGGAAGTTAACTAGAGAATGCTACAGTTGGGATTGGAAGCAAGCAGAGCAGAACCCATCCGACATAACCCTAGAATATTGCTACCTCAAGAAGGAACCAGCATTGCTGCTGAAGGCAATGATTCTCCAACATATAGAAATTTAGCAGCACTATCCCCCATTATGAGTCTAGATACGATGGAAACCAATAAGCAACAGTTGGTTGACTATGGAAGTTCCCCAGTATATCAAGTTCTATCATTTGAGGGGGAGTCTTCCAAAAAGATTCAAGGAGTCCTGACAGATCTGAATCAGGAATATGCCGATGAAGCAACCACAAAGGAAGTTGCTGAGACAGGACTCCCTGTATTGGCTACTATAGCAATACAGAATGCAAATGAACAACAAGAAGCAACAGGTGTTGTCGAGCAACAGGAAGTTGTAGTTGCTGCTGAACAGCAGGAAGAAGCAGTTGATGTTGAGCAATAGGAAGTAGCAGATACTGATGAGCAACAGGATGCATCAATTGCTAATGCTAACATCCCTACAGAATGTGTTGAAGCTAAAAGAACAGAAGATGATCTCTTACTGATGGAGTTACAACACTTGATTGAGCAAACCTATCTAAATACTCAAAATTTTGATCTTCTGGATGCTGCCACCAAAGTTGCTGAAGCAAGGATAGATGTTGAACCTGTTGTAGTTGTTGTTGATGAGAATGTTGTTGAGACATCTTCTCCTAAGAAGACCTAGGGCCGCATCTGAGGTAAGAGATAGATCAATTGATGATATCAAGAACATCCTTGAACCTCTGACCAGATTAGTTGATGAGATAAGAAGCAGTCAAACTGCACAGAATCTGGTACTCAACTCTTTGTAAGAAAATGCCATAACACAATCTTGTGTTGTTCAAAGCACAAATAACAGGATTTCTAACTTGGAGCTATTTGTTGGCGAGATGCGAGCTATTCTACATCTGGTTTTTCCTCAACATGTGCCCACTAACTCAGCTACTCCGAGTGTTGCCCTGGTTGATGATGCCAAAAAAGGGGAAAGTAAGAAGAAAGTAGATGAGGAGTTTGATGCTGCAGTGGAGGAAACAGTGAAGGAGTTGGATGAGGGGATGATGATGATGACCTTTCTATGGTCATCAGCAGGAAACACAAACGGTCTGATTCAGGACATGGTCAGAACATCCAATCCAAGAAGAGGAAAGATTATGAAGGTAAAGGAGGTGCAGGTGCTGGGGATACTATTCCTCAAGCAGTAAGCAGCACTACAGCTCAGTAAGGAGCTATTATTTCAGTTGCAATGACTCGATAGAGGAGTTCCAGGTAGCAAAGCAGACAGAGACCGCAACAAACATGTCAGAATTCTAATATTAGACCTTATATGGGTATTGCTACAGGGAGAAGCTAGATGAAAATAGATGAAGAGAGCTGAAAGAAGTCGAAGAAAATAGGAGAAGGGAAAAGGCAGACTAGATGTCAAGGCTAGGAAAGGTTGGATTGGGGAAACCTAAGCTTGCTAAGACAATGGATTCAGCTCTAATTTTATTTTCACCTCAAGATGTTCCTTGCTTCAATCGAGATAAGGTCACTGTCGAAGTATCTGTCTTGTTGGATCAAAAACCTGAAAAACTGAATATGGCATAGGACATCGAGATGTTTAGGCATTAAACCTTGCCAAAGAACATGAATCCAACCTTCGACGAGATTACATTGTTCAAAAGGACTGAATACTTAAGGTATTTCAAATATGTATGCCAATATGATTACTTTGTGACTTATCCAACTAGTTTTGAGGCCTTGATAAAGTATGAAAAATTGGTGAGAAATGGAGAGTTGGATCTCCAGCAAGGCTTACTAGAAAGGGTAAAGAAAGGAGAGCAGATTCATTTATGTTAGGATTACTGGCTTCATTGGATTCAGGTTCCTAATATTAAGAAGAAGGCAGAAGAATCCTATCAAGAATCTATTCTGAATTGGTGGAAAAAATCAAAGTACGATATGGGTTTGAAGCAACCTGGAACCGATTCTGGAAATGACCATGTAAAAAGAAGACTGTTTGGAAGAACAGAAACCTGAGGAAGTGGATGCTTACTGCAGTTTCTCAGAAGATGATTTTAGTAAGCACTTTCTTGTAAAGAATTTCTTTATTCTTTCATTTTCTTGACATATGTATTTTTTGTTGTTAGCTCAATTATACTTTATTTGTAAAAATTGTATATAGATATGTATATCTGTATATGCTGCTTTGTAATGGGTTTTGTCATCATAAAAAATGGGGAAATTATTGGGATATTTATGTTAGGTTTTGATGAGACAAGTAACTTTGTATAAGAAGTTAGAGTACCCCATTTTTCCACATTGTTTGAGAGGAATTTAACTTTGTAAAGTTTATTTTCTGAGATGTATTTTTGAAGATATGTAAAAATCAGAAAGATGAAGGTTTCTGATATCAGCAGGATTCTACAAGTAAAAGAGTATAAGATGCTGATTTTTAGTAAGGAGAATCAGTAAGCAGAATAAGTAAGCAGAAACTGCAAGCTGGATCAGTAAGGAGAACTGGAGGCTTTCTACAGGATTCAGAATCAGTAAGCAGTATTCACGATCAGCAAGCATGATTAAAAAACAGGAAGCTATTACAGAATCAGTAAGCATACGCAAAATAGAAAGCTGGTGCAGGACAGAAAACATTTACTGCAACCTGAGCAAGAAGTAGTAAATATATCTATCTTATTTATTGCAGTATGAGGAATGAGTGAATGCAGTACGAGGATTCTGCATTATCAAAGTAACTGGTAGATGAAAGTTAGCATCTGACCAATGAGATGATGTCATCTAGACCGCGGACCTGCAAAAGCACTGTCGCCAAAAAGTGGCACCATTAATGTAGAGCAGAGTACGACACGCCCTATTTCCCAGTTTCTCCAGACGCATTTAATGCGAAGATCAAATGAGATCAAGATTTGAATTTCAACAAGGACTATGTCTCTCTTCAACGGACATATTTCTACAAGTATAAATAGAAGGTGTGGGTGACTTAAAAAGACTACTGAACATACAAGATATTTCCTAAGCGATCAGAATTCTCAAGCAAAACTCAAGTTTCTACTAGTTCAGTCACTCAACTTCCAAGAAGTAGTCGAGCCCAAGATTTCAAGCTTACAAAGATCTTAAGGCTATCTTGGAATGCACCAGTTGAAGAACATATACTTTTAACCTATTTGATGTGTGCTAGGTTGTTTTAGTTGGTGTCCTTAGTTGGAAGGATTTAGATCTTCACTAAGTGTTTATCTTTACTTGTGTTAAGGCTTTTTACTTTGTGTGAGTATTTGTACCCTGTGTGGGATTAGCCTAGGAATCTTTCTGATTCTAGTAGGTGCTGACTCGTTAGGAAGAGGATTGTAAAGTCGAGACTTGTAAATCAATCTGACCTAGTGGAGTTTATCCTGTGTGAAGGAGAATAGTGGACGTAGAAAGATTACTCCACCTTCGAACCACTATAAACCCTCTGTGTGTTTATCGTTTTATTTTTACTTACTGCATATCTCTTATATCCTGCTCATATTGCTAAAAAGCATTCTGTTAAAATCCTACTTGGAAAAGAAAACTGGTTTTCTTAAAAGAAACGTTATCTTAAGTTTCTGCTGCACACTGCACACTGTAAAGTTTTAAAAATGCAAAATTTGATAGAGGTTCATTCACCTCCCCCTGAACCTCTGACCACTTAGATTATTTTGCTTTTATAATCTAGAACACTTTGAATCTTAGACTAAAATTAGTCTTATATTAATATATATTTAAAGAGCTTTTCAATATGTAACGCTCGGTTCTCCTTTTAATTGAAAATAGGTCGTCACTCTTTACTTATTTAAGAATTAAAGAAATTACAATTACTTTCTAATATACAGCGGAAGACTTAAAATGAAGACACGAGAGCTATATATTTTTTTTGTTTAAAAATGTAACATATATACATATATATCCAAATCTTGTTCATGTCTCACCCACAATTCTAGGAATAATGTTCGAACCAAAAACCTACATGAATTTACACAACAAAACATATATATATGTATATATATAACAGAATATAAGTCTAGGCCCATAGTTTATCATACTAAACATATTTAAACAACATATTGTTCTCAAAAGGAAACATTATTCTAGTACAACAACTTTATAGGGATAGTGAGAAGTCAGCCCAGCCTGCTAGACGTCCACGTCATCATCTCCCGAGCCTGAAAATTATAAAAAACAGCATCATGAGACACCTCCGGAAAGGGATCCCAGTAGGATAACTTTATTGTTTAATACATTGAAGAAATTAAATTATTAAGCAAGTACTATATGTCCTTCGGGTACGCTCACCCTATGTCACGCCCCAAAATCTTTTGGCATTTTATCAAAGTTTTACCATTGGGCATGAAGATAGAAATAACAAGGGACGCATACTCCACAGAAAGAATAAGCAAGAGACGACAGAAGAAAGAGGTAAGGGACGAAGTGAATCTCTCACTTATAAACATACGGCCTCTGCCGTTAGCAATCGGTCTCACTACCGATATAAAACATCATACGCAGTGGAATCATTCTTCAGGATCTCACATCCTTATATGTATCAAAATATTACATAACCGAAAATACATAAAACATGGTTTGATAAAGTTTGTGTTACATCGTTCTAATCATGCGAATACAAAAGATAGCACCATCTCTCTCTCTCCGTCTAGGGTTCCTCTTGTTCATCATCGCCTGTAGTGTAAGTACAGATTAAGGGGTGAGTGCGTGAAATACACCCGTGGGGATAAAATCCATCTCTTGTGACTCATAACAGATATAAAACACTAGTAAAATAATCCTTAGTCACATCATCACAGCACATAAAAGCAAAATAGATATTAGAAATGGCAAGGGACGAATAGGTGCGGGATTCCCCCGTCTTATCCTATATAATGGTCTCACTACCGTTGGTGCATTTCAGGAGGACCACCAAACCTCATCAGAGTAGTAGAAAATAGCTGGGGACGAACAGAGTGGACCTCGGTCCTTTCACAGTTATATGGCACAGCAATTATAATCACAGCACTTAGTATTCTTCAGTCATGTATTTAATAGGGAAAACAGTAAACAGATAAAGAGATAGAAATTATCCCTACCTTGTTCGGTGGTTACCGTGTGAGTCGCTAGTCTCAAAAGTCTGATATCACAAGCTCAATCCAACAGTAACTCAAGTTCAATCCAATAAAAAACCTACACAAGTTACGGTGTCCTTAGATTCTTATTAATTACAATTAAAGCGTTAAACGTTTCCTCCCGAAGAAAGACGATTGTTAAATACACGACGAGTCGAGAGATCTAAAGATTGGATAAGAAACGAGCTCGTTCGGAGTTGATACGAGTTCAACGACGTATATAATTTTGAAGGTAAATTGGTATCAAGGGTTGACTTCGACCGAGACCTCGACCCTCGGTCGACAACCACCCGTCGGTTAATACTCGACGATAAAGAACAAGGGAAAAAAGAATGGAAAAAGGATTGAAAACACGATGTCACCCAACACGTGTCTCGCACCCGACGCCCACTCCCGGCATGCCCATGCAGCGCACGACCGTGCGCCAGCTTCTAGCAACTTCTGCCTGGTCGCTCACGATCGTGTGCTAGCTTCCAGTGGATCTTGCTTGCTCGCGCACGACCGTGCCCCCCAGGCACGACCGTGTGCCAACCTCCAGCAACTTCTGCTGGCTGGGGCACGACCGCACGCCAGCACGCCCAGCAGCCTCCCCGGTTGCCCCGTTGCTGCCCGACGTCTCCCCCTCCCGATCCTCTGGCTATATCGTCCCAAACTACTACATCTTCGTTACAAGATCAACACTTCCCAAACCCCAATACTCACAGACACACATGTACATACATAAACACACATCCTCAACAAAATGTTTGGCCAGCGACCGAAGGTCTCCGGAAACCCATCGTCACAACCCGTCGGTGCATCACAAGCGCCGATCATCACTTTCCTCATGGCGGCACCACCTATGTCGCCCCCAACGGAGATCATACACGCACACACACAAACACACACACATATATGCATAAAACATACCCAACCCGATATAGCTCTGAAACCACCACACACGGCGGTGACATCCCTCCAACATCTCACCCTCACCTCCGGGAGAACCTCCGACAATATCTCCGGCTAAAAGGACGGAGGAAAAGAGAGAAAACCAAGGAGAGAGAAAAGTTGGCTAGGGTTAGGGTTTAAGGTTTTGAGATGGTTTTTCGCCATTTTCCGGTGAACGATAAATCGGAATAGAAATTCGAGACTTGTTCTAGACTCGACTCGTCAAAACCTACGTTGTGTGCGAAAATCGGCTGAAACCGACAACTTTGAAATTTTTCAGCGAACTCCGGTGACGGCACCCCACGTCGGCGGCACCGGTGGTGGTGCGCAGGAGGCCGAAAAAGAAACGAGAGAGAGAAGAGAGACTTACGTGTTTTCGGCGCTTTTGGCTCGTTTGAAGAAAGGGGTGAAAAATGAACTGAAGGAGCCTCTATTTATAGATTTCGAAAGTTACTATTCACCCGTAAATATCTTGTTTACTATTCACCGTAAATATCTTCTGATATTTCCGAAACCTCGTGTTTTGTTCTTTTCATCGCAGTTTGAGCTACAGATCTCCGATTGACCTCTAGTTTGTTTCTATCTTCTCGTTTTTCCAAAACGTATCTAGTGATATAAAAAAAATATCCTATGTTCCACGTCTACGTAAACTATCCATCTCATACATGCATTAAACATTTATCTGATACGCACGTATTTAAACTGTTAAAACATACGCACATATATATTAAATCCTGAGTTTAAATATTTAATTAATAAATTATGTTTCGTTTTGGTCCGGGGTGCTACATCCCTTACCCCTTAAAAGAATTTCGCCCTCGAAATTAAACGCATACTATAAGAAGGAAGATAATCGTGTACCCATGAAAGGTAAGTCAGGGTACTTCCTTATGATTTCGTCCTCCAACTCCCGAGTTGCTTCTTCTTTTCCATGTCAGCTCCACTGGATTTTTACTATATTCATATCCCGATTTCTTAGATGTCGTCATTTTCTATCTAAAATAGCTATCGGGACTTCTTCATACGTCAAATCCTTTTCCAGTTCTATGCCTTCTTGTTCGATTATGTGTTGTGGATCGAATATGTACTTCTGTAGCATAGAAATGTGGAATACATTGTGCACTCCAGTGAAGTTCGGAGGTAAAGCTAAACGGTACGCGACCTCTCCAACACGATCTAGAATTTTGAATGGTCCGACGTATCTTGGCTTCAGCTTCCCTCTTTTTCCGAAACGATAGACTCCTTTAGTAGGAGATACCTTGAGAAAAACTTCATCTCCCACTTCAAATTCCAGTTCCCTCCGTCTCTTATCCGCATATGCTTTCTGTCGATCTTGGGCTACTCGTATCCTATCCCGAATCTTCTTTATTACTTCGACTGTTTGCTCCACTAATTCGGGTCCCAAAATTTTCTTTTCTCCCACTTCGTCCCAACATATAGGTGAGCAACACTTTCTTCCATATAGAGCTTTGTAAGGCGCCATATCAATGGTCGATTGGTAGCTGTTGTTGTAGGCGAATTCCACTAAACACAGGTGGTCTTCCCAGCTTCCAGGAAAATCCAAAACACAAGCCCACAACATATCTTCCAAGATTTGTATGGTCCTTTCCGATTGTCCGTCAGTCTGTGGGTGGAAAGCTGTGCTGAAAGACAACTTGGTCCCCAACTCCTTTCGTAGGCTCTGCCAGAACCTAGAAGTGAATCGTGGATCTCTATCAGATACGATAGAAATCGTCACAACCCACCGGCACATCACCAATGCCGGTCATCATTTTCCTCATGGCGGCACCACTTGTGCTGCCCCCAACAGAGATCACACACGCATGCACACAAACACACACACATACATGCATAAAACATACCCAACCCGATATAGCTCCGACACCACCACACACGGCGGCGTCGTCCCTCCAACATCTCACCCTCACCTCCGGGAGAACCTCCGACAATATCTCCGGCTAAAAGGACGAAGGAAAAGAGAGAAAACCGAGGAGAGAGAAAAGTTGGCTAGGGTTAGGGTTTAAGGTTTTGAGATGGTTTTTCACCGTTTTCCGGCGAACGATAAATAGAAATAGAAATTCGAGACTTGTTCTAGACTCGACTCGTCAAAACCTACATTGTGTACGAAAATTGGCTGAAACTGACAACTTTGAAATTTTTCGACGAACTTCGGTGGCGGCACCCCCACGCCGGCAGCGCCGGTGGTAGTGCGCCAGAGGCCGAAAAAGAAACGAGAGAGAGAAGAGAGACTTACGTGTTTTCGGCGCTTTGGCTCGTTCGAAGAAAGGGGTGAAAAATGAACTGAAGGAGCCTCTATTTATAGTTTTCGAAAGTTACTATTCACCCGTAAATATCTCGTTTACTATTCACCGTAAATATCTTTTGATATTTCCGAAACCTCGTGTTTTGTTCTTTTCATCGTTGTTTGAGCTACAGATCTCCGATTGACCTCTAGTTCGTTTCTATCTTCTCGTTTTTCCAAAACGCATCTAATGATATAAAAAAATATCCTATGTTCCACGTCTAGGTAAACTATCCATCTCATACATGCATTAAACACTTATTTGATACGCACGTATTTAAACAGTTAAAACATACGCACATATATATTAAATCCTGAGTTTAAATATTTAATTAATAAATTATGTTTCATTTTAGTCCGAAGTGCTACACCCTAGATTATACTATAACATAAAAGAATGTGGGAGTCGTTCGCCCACTAAACCTTACTTTCATAGACCAGGCACTCTCACCCTTATGGTGGTCGCCCAATATGGAAGTTACATACTGGTTATAGCTATGGGCTTCAGCCGTAGATTTTCATACACAACTTATTAATTCAATAATCAACACATAGTAGAGAGTAGAAGTTACCCACTTGTACGTTGATTGTGCGAGGATCGCTTCTGGATTTACCAATCGTCTCAACTGCGCTCGACACACTTAACTATTTAGTCACTTATGTCATATAACATAATTTTTTGTATTTTATATTAGGTTACTTTAATCTAAAGCATAATCATTAGTAATTTAATGTAAACACTTCGTCCCAAATGCAAATATTAACATGATTCTATACACATCATTCAAGCGTTTATAATAATCATACTTTATTCAATACATACTTTATTTATATATGAAGTTTTAAAGATGATCCTTTCATAAATAATTCATCCAAGTGAGATTAGAACATTAAATACATCATCATACTTATAACTTAATTGTTAAGCATTTAAACTAGCAATTCTAGACCTAAAATGACATATAAAGATGTAATAATTTTAATAATTCATATATAATTCCTAAAATCACAATATTATTCATATAATCACATACCTACTTTTAGTATAACATACTGAAAATTCATAAATTTTAACTGCTTGTACAAAGAATTAAAATCACGCATTTAACTAGTTTTTCACTTTAATTTTAGCTGAAAAACAGCCTTCAATGAAAAATTCACCATACCTTATAGGATTGATGAAAACATTTCATCTTTTTACAGAATTTAGACAACATGCTGAAGTATAACATATAAACATTTCAAGTAGAAATAAGGTTCATATAATTATTTATATATTTTACAAGTTGGATAAAAACAGTGCATAACATAGGCTGAAAACAGGGTTACTTGTAAAATTTCTTATAAACTTATTTATGCTCCAAAATTCACAAGGTAAATTTTATCATATTATTAAGAGTCAGTATTACAACAAAATAAACTATAGCTTAAAAATATGATTCAAATAAATAGTTATGAATTTTAGAACTAAACTGAGAACAGGACATGGTCTATGCAGAAAATAAGTTATGTTGTAAATTTCGGCATAAATCGTACAAGACTCAAAAAAATACATACTAAATTTTTTCACGTACCTAAGAACTGGTTCTAAAATATAGTATAAGATCATATATAAATTCGAAGGACACAGTTCAAGAAAATTGTCTGATTCAGACCTAAAAATAGAATGAATTTGTCACAGAACAGGGTCATGTTTGAAAATTCATAGTAAATTGAGACTAATTCCAAATCTTCTGAAATTTAACACACATGTTCTAGACTTCATATACTAGACTGTGGTAAAAGGGTTTAGCCTAAATCGATTCCTACATCGCTCAAAATATTTCTGAACAGAAAAGCAGAGCATAAAATGGAATTGTAGCATAGCAAGCTATTTTGTTTCATTCAAGAAATTCATAAACAACTTATTCTCAACCCTAATTCCAAAGAACATCTTTGGACTTCATAATATATGCTGAAAGTAAGAAAATATCAAAATCTAAGAAAGAAATAAGAAGGTTTTAGCTAAAATACCTTCAAAGTTAAAAGATGTAGAACTAGTGAACTTTTGGTTTCTCTTTTCTTTTTTTGCTGCTTCAACTACTTATGACTTATTTTGTTTCTCTTCATATCAAATAGTTTGGACATGAGAGAGTATATCCTCAAGTAATAGGTGTGATGCATGTTATGAAGTGAAGTAGGAGGTGCAAAATGAAGTAGGATGACAAGGTGGGTAGGTGTCTAAAGTATAGGTTGTTTAGTCATAACTTTAACAAGTAAGATTTTGATTAAAATAATAAAAAATTAAATTGCTTTGTTATCTTGATATTTTGAGTAAAAAAATCATATGTACATATATATGTATAGTTTGTCTTATAAAAACACATATAAAGATTATAAGTAAAATTTCATAAAAAAAAAAAACATTTGAAAGTGGTAACGAATAAAATTAGCATATAAACTTAATATCATTTTATTCATTTAAATTTAATTAGTATCATATCTTTTTACTTCCGTTCATATGTGTCGAGTGAGTGCAGATCGAGCTCGATTTCCTCCATAAGTTATCCTGCAAAAACCCTAAAATTCTCAAAAGTGATATTAGATCATAAAAATTTTAAAATCATCGATCATAGCATGGGGTAATATAAAAGTTCATATTTTAACAAATTCAAATACAAAACTAAATATTTCATAAAATATGCATATGCAGGGTTTTTTTTTTTTTTTGAAATGGGGTGTTACACAATGATATATCATAAGCATATATAAAAAATATATATAAATTTCATATTTTAATTAAAGTATGTTATTATAAGAAATTATGTTCTTATGATTTTTTTTTCAAAATCTTATTTAATTTAATAGAGTCCATCCATATTACAATTGTAAATAACACAATTAGACTAAATTAGTCTAATAGTAATATATATTTAAAGAGCTTTTCAATAATATATTACAATCATATTCAAACTCTTCTTGAAAAAATTACGTGTTTTGTTTATTTTGCTTTTACAATCTAGAACATTTTGAATTTTAGACTAAAAATAGTCCTATATTAAGATATATTTAAAGAGCTTTTCAATGATATATTGTAAGCATATATAAAAAAATATATTATAAATTTAATATTTTAATTAAAGTATGTTATTATTAGAAATTATGTTTTTATGTTTTTTCAAAATCCTATTTAATTTAATAGAGTCCATCCAAATCACAATTGTAAATAATATAATTAGAATAAAATTAGTTTTATATTAATATATATTTAAAGAGCTTTCCAATGATATATTATAAGCATATATAAAAAAATTATATTATAAATTTAATATTTTTATCAAAGTACGTTATTATTAGAAATTATGTTCTTATGTATTTTTTTTTTAAATCTTATTCAATTTAATAGAGTCCATCTAAATCACAATTGTACATAGCATAATTCCTAATTTAGTATTTAAAAACAAAAGAAAGAAATAAATTATGGCAAGTATGGATGTTTCGTCCATTTTTCATAATGTCAATCTTAACCCTCATACATAATTAAATCAAATCAAATTTGTAGCGTCCCGGACCAAAAAACAAAGCATAATAAATTAATTAAATATTTAAACCTGTGATTTAATAATTATGTGTGTATGTTTTGACTGTTTAATTTATTTCGTGCGTTTCAGATACGTGTTGTAATGCGAGATTTAGATGGATAATTTTCTTAGACGTGGAAAATAGGATATTTTTATATCATTAGATGCGTATCGAGAAAACGAGAAGATAGAAATGAACTAGGGGTCAATCGGAGACCCGTAGCTCGAACAATGACGAAAAGGGCAAATCACGGAGTTTCGAAAAATCGGAAGATATTTACGGTGAAATGAAGCGAGGATATTTACGTGAATAGTAACTCGGAAAAGTCAACTGATGAATAGTGACTTGCATATTTTCGGATGAATTGTAACTTTCGAAATTCTATAAATAGGGGCTCATTCGATTCATTTTTCACCATTTTTCCGAACGAGCCGAACGCACCGAAAACACGTAAGTCTCTCTCCTCCCTTCTCTCTCTCGATTTCAATTTTCTGGTCACCGGCGCCACCGCCGGCGGTGGACGGAAAATTTCAAAGTTGTCGGTTTCGGCCGATTTTCGCACACGATGTTCGTCTCGATGAGACGAATCTAGGATAGGTCTCGAAATTCAATTCCGATCTCTCATTCACCGGAAAATGGTGAAAAACAGTAGCAAAACCCTAACCCTAACCCTTGCACCAACCTTTCTCTCTCTTCTGTTTTTCTCTCTCCACCGCACCAGAGCTGCTGCCGGAGGTCGCCGAAGGTAAGGGTGCGACGCTGGAGGGTCAGCGCCGCCATGGGTGGCGGCGTCGGAGATGGACAGTAGTGTATATATGCATATCGTGCATGTGTGTGTGAGCTAGGGTGTAGTAGTGTGTGTGTTGCTGTGGTGGCTGTTGTGGGCGGCGCCGGGTGGCGCCGCCGTGAGGAAACATGTGGCCGGCGACGGGAGGTAGCCGGCGGGGCCATGGGGGGTGGCCGGCGACTTCCAGTCGCTGGCCAAGTCGTGGAAGTGTGGGTGTGTTTATTTAAGCATGCGTGTGTGTGTGTTGCTCCTGTGTGTGTGTGCGCGGCGGCTGGTGGTGGCCGGCGACTGGGGGTCGTCGGCCAGTGGTTCCGGTGGGTGGTGGCCGGCGGCAGGTGGCCGCCGGCCAAGGCTAGATGTATGGGTGTGTGTACAAGCGTGTGTATATATATATATATATCTACTGTATGTGTGTTAGGGTGGCCGGAGAAGGTCGCCGGCGACGGGTGGTCGCCGGTCGGGGTGCCAGGAGGTCCGGGGAGTGGTCACCAGTGACGGGAAGTTGCCGGATGGAGGTTTTTGGTTGGGGTTGGTTTTGGAAAAAATGTGACTTCGAAGGGTTTTGCGGTGAAGTTTCGAGCACTATTCTTCGTCGGAATTCGGCGAGGGACGGCCGGAGGAGGTAGCCGGCAGTGTGAGGTATCCGGCAAAGAAGGTGGCGGCGGCGGAGGGCGGCGCCACCGCGCCGGGTGGCGCCGGGAAGGTGGCTGGTTGAGCAGGCTCGGCGCCGGGAGCGCCGGGAGAGGAGCTGCCGAGAAAACTCGGCAGCGTGTCGAGCGCCGGGAAAGCTGTCGAGAAAACGTGCCAAGCCGCCGGGTTTTTCACCCGACGCCAGGTCAGCGCGTGCCGATGCGCACGCGACGCCGTTCAAAGTCGCTTCGACATTGTCAATAGTCAATAGTAGTATACTAGTATCTCAGTAGTATTTTCTATAACTTAGTGGATCAAAGTCGCTTCGACATTGTCTTATGCAACTTCGTTCAAATCAACTTGTTGCATGTCGTCGTCTTCAAACTGCATATATAATTTTAAATAAAAATTAAATATTGTTAAGATCAAATTCAAGTTTTGAGAATATCGTTGTATTTAAAAATATACCTCAACAAATTTTGTAATTTGCCATTCAGAGCGCAACCAATCTCCCGTACAAACTAATGCTTGAACAGTCTCAGGTTTCAAAGAACTTGGATATTGATCGAGAACTCTCCCACCGGCGCTAATGGCAGATTCTGAATCCACAGTTGTTATGGGAATGGATAACATATCTCGTGCCATGTTGGATAGAGTCCGAAACTTCAAAGTGTTTGCTTTCCACCAATGTAATCAGCATCTAATTCTTCTTTGCATATAAAAAGACCTTCTCCCAGGTATATGTCCAACTCAGATTTGTTAGGAACTATATCTTGTGCCCACAATCAAATTTGATCCTACCTTTCGTTTTAGCTTTTACTCTTGCAACACCAAGATTTTCAGCTGATGAACTGACCATTTTTTATTTGTCATTTGATCTCACATTTTCAGAAGTACGATTAGAAACATATTCTGCATAGACCTCACGTAAGTAAAAACGCACCAACTCAATCTCCTCAATAGCTTTAGAAGCTGGGTATATTTTGGAGTTGCAAAATTCAATCAATTTCATCTTGTATCTAGGATCAAGAACAACACCCATAGCCATTAACAAACTTCAATCCTCGCAATACTTATCAAACTTTTCCCTCATTCGCAAAGCCAATTTTTTCTCAAAATCCTTATTATCATCAACTGACTTTTCATTTAAAATTTGATTTATTTTCCAAACTTCAGGCAAAAACAAATTCGATTTGGATAATTTACCCCAGAATATATATGTGTGGTATCACTAAAAGCTTCCAGAAATTTACATACGTCAAGTGCTCTATCCCAATCTTCTGAAGATGGCAACCATTGATAATGTGGATCCCTTTCTTTGTATCTAGGAAAAACATTCTTAAACACCAAAGCAGATTCCAACATTGCATAAGTTGAATTCCATGGAGTTGGCACATCAAGGATTAAACCTTTTGAGGTTGGAAGTTGTAGTTGTTTTACTATCTCAGTGAACCTATGAAGTTGAGATGGTGACATTTTAAGATATTTGACACTTTCACGAGCATTCTCAATGACATCCCATATCTGTTGTAGACCATCTTGCACCATAACATTCAATACATGGGCACAACAACGCACATGAAAGATTTTTCCACCAAAATAAAGCTTTCCTTTTATTGAAAAGTTATATTTCAAGTTCCTCACAGCTACATCGTTGGATGAAGCATTATCAAGGGTGATGGGTGATATTTTATTCTCAATTCCCCAATCAATAAGACATTAAAAAATGCAATCACAAATAGCTAATCCAGTGTGAGGAGGTGCGATAACACAAAAGTTCAGAATACATTTTTGCAACCTCCATTCCGAATCAAGATAATGGCAAGTAAGACAAAGATATCCAATGTTCTGATTAGAGGTCCACAAATCAGATGTTAAATTAAATCTTTCAACTCCTTCAAATATGGTTTTTAGTTGCTTCTTTTCTAAAGCATATAACTTCATGCAATCACTCCTTAATGTAATTCGTGATATATTCTAAAATCTGGGATTTAATGTTTTGCATAACAACACAAAGAATTCATGCTCCATCATTCTAAACGAGTACTCATGCACACCAACCATCTTTGTTAAACATTCTCGTACCTTCTCTTTGTCATACCTGTAGGTAGTTATTGTGTCGCCTAAGCCACCTCCAAAATCGCTCGGTCCTAATGGTTGAGTCGTCAAAAGCCTTTGCTTTTTAGTAGAAGCAAGACGAACCAGACAACTTTTTATGTGACGATGGAATTGGGTGGTTGAGCCTTGAGAATTGATTGAAATTAGTTGACTGTAATAGTTACATTTCCCTTTCTGCTTAACATCTTCCATGTCAATAACGGTGAATTCCGACCAAACTATCCATCTTTCTTTGTCATTCTTTTTCTTATCAGTTTTGTTGTCCTCCCCATCCTCTCAGGAGAACCCATTTTCAGCCAAATCAAAACTGCAAAGTAGAATATGGAGTTTATAAGATGATGGGATAAAACTGAAAATTCAGAATTACACATAATTAATTGAGTGTTGATTTAATTTGAAAGACAATTACAAAGAATAGACATATTTCAGTAGACATACAATAATAGACAATAGAACATAGATGAAAAAATTCACTTGGGATTATTATGAAACATGTCATAGGCATTACCTAGTTGATAATTTCTTAAGCAAGATTGATTGAAATATGCCGTTGCTGCTTCATAGCTACTTATAGAGGGAAGAGAATGAGATGGAAGAGAATGTATCATTATTATTCAGCCCTAATTTTCCAAGATTTCAATCCCTGATAAATCCGTATACAATCTTAATTCATGCATGTTTCCATATATTGACCAAACTCTTCAGCTCTTCCCAAGTTCAGAATTTCAATTCAAACAAAATAATTAAATAAAGGAAGAGAAATGTACAAAAATATGAAGAGTTGCAAGAGATCACGAGCTTACCGAATCAAACAAAGCATTGTTCGGACCAAATTATAAATTTATAACGTATATGAATATTACCTAATCTAATGCTTTTTGTTATTTTTTGTTCAGGCGCGCAACGTTTGTCATTCATTAGATTGTAACAATCTGCTTCATTTTTTATTTTATCCAAGTTATATGATATCATGATAATATTAACAATATACATATAGCATACATCACAAAAATGTAATACAGAGCGAAATATTCCTCTTCGTTACGGAGATAAGATTCTTATTTTGAGACTAATTATGAAAATATGATTCTTATTTTGAAATGAAGGAAGCCATTTTTATAATCAAGAATACATTATATTGATCAGTTTTTAAATATTATCAAGTAAGTTGGAGACCAAAAGCTGTTAGCCAATATGACCACCCTGACATTTATATTAAGCATGCCATAAAAATCATGAAGAGAGATGGGAAAAAAGAATCATCTTTAGAAGATGCCAATTTTTTGGTCATAAATCCAAACTCTCAAGAGAATATAATTTTAATGGGAAAAAAAAAAGCGATCATATAACCATCAGATTAGAAGGAAGAAGAAAAGCAAATAATAACCTATATATATCTATATATATATATAATTTTGAAGTAAAACATGAGAATTTTGAAGTTTAAAATTTCTATGTAGTCTAGATTTCATATTATCATTTGATATCAATCGTTCAACAATGTTCTCTAGATTTCTCTTCATTGTTGAACTTAATTGGCGCTACATATCAAAGCTATCCGTACTTTCAATCCATAACAACATTTCTATACCTCAAACAAAACGAAAAAAATTAATGCTATAAAACTTTTAAATAGTGGAGAAATATTTCCTTATTTAAAGCCATATTTTGACGCGTTCACAGTTTTACTCTGTCACGCTTTATCTGGTTGAGGTTGATATGAAAACAATATATATAATTTAATTGACGAGCAAGTAACCCTAATCATGCAAGAAATACGACATAATAGTAATATGATATATATTATTGAATTGATTTGCCCACTATTATTCAGCTGTTTTCATATCAGATTAGCTTGCTTCCAACAGTGGAGGACCCTTACCCCAATATTCATTTTAAATAATGATTAATAATTCATTTTCCCATAATCTCTTCTTATATTAAAGAAAGACTTTGACATAAATATGGTCAAATTTATTAATATTATGATGAAACATGGTGATGTAATCCAACAGTTAGGAAAATTAAGTGAAGTTTACTTTTGGAGTAGAAAAGTCACAAAAGCAGGGCATTGGTGCAATGTAATTTACACGAAAATGACCCTTTAACCAATTTCTTTGCAGTCACGTAGTTAACTACTTAACTTGCTCCATATAATTAGTAGATATATTTTTAAGCCAAGTTGTTGCACGTTTTGCCCAGCAAGAAATAGTCTTTCAAAAACCATTGTGGAATAATCTAAATACTATTTATTAATTACAACATATTCAAAAATTATGGAGTTTCAATTCTCCATTTGCAGTCTTTGTTCTATTTATATCCCATCAAGAAGGTGTTGAGTGTTGGCCCAATTTCAATGGGCCTAAACCGTAATGGTTAAGATAGGTGCTAAAATATATTGGGCCTTTTAAAATAAAGTATTTTGATGACTTGCTTTGTATATGTCGCTTCATAAAAAAATAAACCAATAAAGTACGAAATGAAAAACCATGTTGCATTGCAGTGAATGATCCATGTAGCATTTCAAATTTTGGCCACGATCAAACTCTAGACATATATTTTATTACACTTGCATAAAAATGATTCTCTTTTTCTTGAGCACCATGGTGAATCCATATGCTTAAAACCAAAAATGCTCTCAGATTTTCCGTACAAAAGAAACTGGAAGAAGGATTATACTTTGATGAAAATGCCAGAACAACATTGTTGTGCAACTTCTAGTTTTAGAGGAAAACACAAAGTTCATCCCATTGGATTCTCCAATGCATTTTGTTTCTTGCAGGTGTTCACTACTTATAAATTCTGATCAAGAAAACACTTCAAAACCCCACCCCACCCCACCTCACAATCAACACCAAAATGGCAGAAAAGGAAGGAGCAATCATCAAGCAAGGTCATGAAGAAGGAACAAAAATGGCAGTAGCCCTACTCGAAGAGTTCGAGCTACCAGGGGGGCTTCTCCCTCTGGTCAATGTGATTGAAGTGGGGTTTGTGAAGAGCACAGGCTACATGTGGATTCAACAAAAGGAAAAGGTGGAGCACAACTTCAAGATGATAAGCAAGCTTGTGAATTACGACAAAGATATAACGGGCTATGTGGAGTGGAGAAGCAACGGATCAAGAAGCTCAAAGGAGTGAAGGCTAAGGAGCTTGTTTTGTGGCCTCCAGTGAGTGAGATAAAACTTGACCATCCACCCAATGGCAAGATCAATTTCAAGAGTCTTGCGGGCATCACAAAGACTTTCCCAGTCGAGGCCTTTGCTCCGGGCCAGTAAAGAACAAGTCTTGTATCCAGAGACACATCAAGAACTGCAAAAACCGGCCTTGTTTGAAAGTGTTTTTCTTATGAAATTACCTCTGTTAATAGACAAAATAATGCATTGTATGTAAAATCAACCAAGTGACTTACTGAAATCTTGTAAGCCCAATCCCGGCCTGCTTCATTGCAAGATTCAATGTACTCCACATTCCCATTGAAAAATTCTTGTTCACATCATCCTGTCTTATCATGCCTGAATTGCACTTGCATATAAAATAAAGATGAGGTTATATAGAAACTTGAAACGAAACTGTATATAGTAGATATAACACATTGAACTGAGATATGTAAGTTTCAAAATTAGGTGATTACACAATAAAATACTGCAGCTTGCACCGAAGGGTAACATCTTGTCACTCTGCCAAAACAACAATTGATGCCTACTGATTTTGTAGTAGCAGCTTTCCATTTTAAAGCAACAATACCTAATCTCGCTGAAATCAATCATGCAATTCCATCACCAAAAACATGCAAAGCCAACAAAACATTGTAATGTCCTTTCTCTATCTCATCTTCTTTTACGTTATGGAGGAGAAGAGTTTCAATGATGAGATCTTCCCAGTCAATTTCCACTTGCAGTTTCCTTTTCATCTTCTTGGGTTTTTCAGACTCAAAGAGACAAAGATCATTGCTACAACCAGAGTTGGCAATTTTAGGATGCATAATCTTCTGAATACGCAACTTGGCAGCTTCAATCTTTTCTTGCCTCTTTACCTTGGATAAACATCCTCTGTCAAAAGATGGGGGCATAGCATCCAATCCCACATCCTTCTCCAATATCTGCTTCAGAATAAGCTTTTTGCTCAGATCTGATTTGCCTCTCCACCAATCTGTACATGCTTCAATGTCAAAAGTTTTTCGCCTTTTGCTTTTACTCACTAGACCAGTCGAGGCCTTCACCAAAGAAACTTCCTCCAAGAAATTTGAATATATCATGGTTAAACCTCAAATTTATCAGGATAATCATTTGTCTTATTTAACAAACGGTTCATTTCAAAATAATTAGAGCTACAATCTTCCCTGTTATAACCATCGAAGCTATATTCAATCTCTTTACTCAAACAGTCTTCAATGAATCCTTCCATATCACAACCAAAATGCTCAATGGCCTGTCTTTCCCCGCTGGATTTTGTCATCGACTTCATCTCCATGTATTGAATGACACAAGGAGCATTCTTCAAGATATTCTTCACCGTAACATCTTTTCCCCAAGGCAAAACACGAGCAACTTCTACAAGCCTCTCCAGGAGTTCCTTATACCTTAGCCTGCACGTAGTAACAGCTACGTGCAATTCCATTGCCACATCTTCAATCTTCACATCTACTCGATTCAATTCCCCAACAAAAACCAAAACTGCAGCCACGACAGGCATAGGCTTTCTTCCCGTGGTCAAAAACCACTTGATCAAACACTGCACTAAAAACACCCCTTGCTTCAACATTCTCTCAACTACATCCTCTGAAACCTCACTAAAACTAGGGCTCATTTTGATGGCACGCTCAAATGCATTGACAATATCAAACTCCGGCAACTTCAAGCCAGTACAATCAACAACCCGGCTAATCATCCGACCTAATTCATAGACATCACAGCCAACTAAATCTGCCACTTCTACAATTGGCAACATCTTTTGATCATTTCTCATCACAACATAAGCACATGCCCCTACAAATACTGGGAACCATTCCCCTTGACCATATTCTCCATCAGTAATTTTTTCAATCAAAAGTTTAACCTCATGAGACTTCTCATGTGAGAACCCTAGTTTGAACATGAAATCCTCAATAATTTTCTGGGCACGATAAATTTTATTTTCCTTGTAATTGTAAACAGTGCCATTGCCGGCAGTGCCCACACGGACATAAGTACCAGTAGGACCAGTAATCCCGCCAACAAATGCCTGAAAATTGTCGAAAGTTTGAACGACGCCACATGATGTGCAAGCCATATTGCCCGTTACATCATCGGTGATTAAAGTTCTCTTCCTGCAATTCTGGCATGAGCGAGAACCTTCCATCTTCACAATAAATTTGAACAAAGAAAACCTCAAGAGTCTGCGCAAAGTATAGATTTTTCCAATATTAAATCGGGTGAAATACATAAATGGATTCAATGGATAAAGAAACAAAATTAAGATAATTTAGAAGGAAGAGTGAATGTGACAAAAACATGGCAAGCAAAACTTTGCCCTTGGCAAGAATAAAACCATACAAATAATAATAATAATCTGTCATGACTTTCGCCATCCGAAATTACACAATCGATAATCTAAAGAAACATCATCAATATAAATCAAAGCCTTAATGAAAACAAAAAAAGGATTTCATTATCATTAATCAAAAAAGTAGGGAAAATTCATCATCATGGCAAGAAGATATAACTATATAATCTTATAGAATTTCTGCACAATAATCCTTAGACAAAAAATTTCATTATTAACTCAATTCAAATCTTCTTAATAATCAGAACAAAATCAAAACAACATTTACAAGCACATATTTTCAGATTCCCCAAACCAAACCAAGTACTCAAATATAATTCCTGAAGCTAAAAAAATCACAAACTACAAGAATCAACAAGATTGGGCTCAAATTCTTCTATGTAGAACCTGATTACTGAAACTAATTCAAGCAATGTCACTCAGAAACACATCTAACAAAAAAATTGATCACAAAATTAGGGCTTTTACGATTCAGAGTGAGCAATTACAAATTCTGATACCATAAATCAGAAAAAAACATCTATAATATATTCACAGATGCACCATCAATATCGTAAGAACAGTAAATGGAAGAAAGGGCTTACAAAAGCAGTTGATCAGTGGCAATAGTTAAGGCTACGAACCCTATATCTTCAAAATAGATGATGCCAGAAAGTACCAAAGAACAAACTCGAACCCAATATCCCAATATTCATAAAACTGCACCATTAGTAGGAAGAACTGCAGCCAGTAACTATAAATCGAGGCTAAGATATAGTGGCTACAGCTTTTACTAAGAGTGCATATTCCTACTTTCCTCCATGATCTTACAGGCATAATAAAGAAGAAATCTACAACTAGGTACAATAAATTATTTACAAAATAAACTATCCCAATTGAAAACATCGCAAGTCCAAGAACACGAATGCAATAAGGAACAACATGCGAAACCAATCAAAATCCCAATCCCTACAACACTTTAAGAAAATTCCACCTTGTAAACCTAATAAAAATTAAAATATGATCTAGCAGAAAATCCACAGCAAAGTCCATCAAACATAACATAATTCAACAATTCTAGAACAAAATCCACACAAAAGGAGAGAGAGAAATCTTACTTTCCAAGCTCAAAAACACGGATTGAGAATCTCATAAATTAAACATAAAGCAGGGAACTGATACAAAATCGAAAACAAAATACTTACTTTCAGAGTTTCAGTAGTCAAAGCGAAATTGCCACCGAGAGAGCGCTTGGGTTTCAAGAAAGAGATCAAGCGATAGAAAGGTTTAAATTTTTAGTTTTTAGAGCAGCATTAAAACACGATTTAGTCGAACTTTATTTTTCCAGTTTGACGATTTATCAGTGATGGGCTAGGAGACTGTTTTCCGGCCCATATTGGGCCTAATGTCAATTCAAGTTTGCTGGACTACAAAACACGAGATTATTAAAAACATAGGCCCAATAATTGTCTACAATCCATTCACAAGTCGAGTCAAGCTTAGAGAAGTCCATTCGATTCGAAAATCGGAATTCAACCAGGATCAAATCGTTGATCTAGTTTTGATTCGGAATCCAAGCCTGTAATTATGAAAATAGATTGATAGTGAAATATGAGATTAAGAAAATATCAACAAATGTTTTATTGTTTTTTATTAGTAGGAGAAATTAATATATATGAAATTATATTAAAAAGTGAGTGAAAGTGAGGTTTAAGCAATCGATTTCGAATATTTAAACATTGGCTCGAAAATATTTCCGAACTGAAAATCATGGTCAATCTCGGATTGAAGAAAGATTGAACAAGGCTCAAACAAGCCGCCAACGAGCCGAGCCCGAATCGAGTACCATGCTATTTGTTTGATTTTCACCGCTAATTGTGTGAACCTTAGTTGTAGTTGATATTTGATTATGATATACTTCAGTATGTTGTCAGTATTTTGGGAAAGTTTGATAAATTTTTATAAATCCTACAAGGTTTGGAGAATTTTTCAGTATAGGCTGTTTTTTTAGTTGAAATTGATATGAAAAAACTAATTTTTATAATTATTTTTAATTATTTGTACATGCAGTAAATATTTTTTAATTTTCAGTATATCATAGTTAAAGTTATTATGTAATCATATTAATAATTTTATGATTTTTGGAATTATTTAAAAATTATTAAAAATATTGTGACTTTATGTGCTTTTATAGGTCAAAAATTCCTAGTTTAAGTGTAAAAATTATATCTCAAGTATGTTAATGTATCTTATATGCTAATTTGGCTTAAATTGATTTAGGTATGATATGATTATGTTTGAAATTCATTATATGAGTCAAGTATGTATTAAATAAAGTTAATGAATGATAAACTTAAGGATCAGACGTGCTGAGTGCAGTGTGAAAGAGTCGGAGATCCTTGGAGCTATCCTTGCTGTTGGAGTCGTCTTTCTAAAGTGGGTAACTTCTGTTCTCTACTATGTATGGATAATTGAATTAGTAAGTTATGTATGAAAATCTACTACTAGAAGCACCGTAGCTATAACCAGTATGCAGCTTCCATACCGGGCGACGACCATAAGGGCGAGACTGTCTGGTCTATGAAAGCAAGGTCTAGTGGACGAGCGACTCCCACATTCCTTTATGTTATAGTATGGTTCAAGGTGAGCATGCCCGAAGGACATGTAGTATGTGTTTAATGGTTTAATTGTCTCAATGTATTAGAGAATACAGTTATCCCACTGAGCTTCCTCTTTGGAGGACTCCCATGATATTATTTAAAATGTTTTTCAGGTTACTATGACGTCGGAACGGATGTACAGCCGGCTGGGACGGACTTCCACTAGTTTTAAAAGATTACAGTATCGATAATAGTAGTACTCATAGACTATATAGTGAAATAAGTTTACGTGATAAGTAATAGTATAATTTAGAATAATGCATTGTTTATGTTCCAACATAGTACCTGCATATTCCACCATGTTGGCAAAGTTCAAAGGTGAATCTGATACCAGCACTTTGTGTTTCTTCAGATTCTGCTACATTTATGAACTGTTTGCTTCTATCTGCCTTTAGTTTCTTGTACCAATCAGGAAATCCATGTAGCTTGAAACATTCAGACTTATCATGCCCTTGCCACTAACAATGCTCATAGAACAATTTTCCTTTTTCCTATTTTGTTCTCAAATTTCCTCTGCCTCTTCCTCCTCCATTGTAATTAACCTTTGATCCTCATCTAAATTGTGGATTTCTGCCATTACCACTGGTCTTGCTAAACATAACTGAATGATCACTCGAACGAGGAAACATCAATTGAGTATGCTTTTGTTTTTCAACTCTTAAGATCATTGAATAAGCCTTATTTACAAAAGGCAAAGGATCCATGAATAAAATCTGATCTCCTAACATTATCATGTCATTCAATCCCATAAGAAATTGTATAAGCTTCTCGGTCATCTCCTTTTAAGCTATCAATTTAACACCACCACTGTAGCACCCCGAACCAAAATGAAACATAATTTATTAATTAAATATTTAAACACATGACTTGATAATTATGTGCGTATATTTTGACTGTTTAATTTAATTACGTGCGTTTCAGATACGTGTATAATGCATGTTATAGATGGATAATTTTCTTAGACAAGGGACATAGAATATTTTCATACCATTAGATGCATATTGGGAAAACGAGAAGATAGAAATGAACTAGGGGTCAATCGGAGACCCGTAGCTCAAACGGCAACAAAAAGGGCAAAACACGAAGTTTCGGAAAATCGAAAGATATTTACGGTGAATAGTAACGAAGATTTTTATGTGAATAGTAACTTGGACTTTGACCCCGTAAACAGTAACTTAGATTTTTCTCGTGAATAGTGTTTCCAGGATTTTTATAAATAGGGACGTTTTCGATTCGAAAATTACCGTTTTTCGGAACGAGCCGAAAGCGACGAAAACTTGTAAGTCTCTTTCTCTCTTTCCGATTTTCTACCTCTGGCATGCCTTCGCCGATGGCCGAAAAATTTCAAAGTTGTCGGTTTCGGTCGATTTTTACACGCAACGTAGATCTCGACGAGACGAATCTAAGATAGGTCTCGGAATTCAATTCTGATTTCTTATTCGCCGAAAAATGGTGAAAAACGATCTCCAAACCCTAAACCCTAGGTTTTTGCCAACCTTTCTCTCTCTTCTGATTTCTCTCTCTCTCCTCCTCCTCCTCTCGTCGGAGCGGTCGCTGGAGAAGCTGCTGGGGTTGCGGGTGAGCCGCCGGAGGGGTGGCGCCGCCGTGGGTGGCAGTACCGGGGCTGAATCTATGTGAGTGTGTGTGATCGTGCATGTGTGTGTTGAGTGTGTGTGCGTGTGTTGTGTGCTGTTGTGGGCGGTGCAGGTGGCGCCGCCGTGTGGGAATAGTGGGCTGGCGCTGGTGATGCACCGGCGAGGTCCTGAGGTGGGTGGCCGGCGACTAGAGCTGTGTAGGTTTGCGTGAGTTTATATATATGTGCGTGTGTGTATATCTTTTGCTGTGTGTGTTGGGTTGCTTTGGGGTGGTTGTCGGTGATTGGAAGTCGCTGGCCGGTGTTCTAGGTGGGCTGGGGAGAGTCGCCGACGATTGGAAGTCGCTGGCCGGAGCTAAGGAAGAAGGGTGAGAGAGAGAGAGAGCGTGAGAAGGAAGGGAGTTTGGTGGTTGTTTTCCGGCACCACTCTTGCTGGAATCCGGTGAGGGATGGCCGGAGGTGGTAGCCGGTGGTGCAGGCTTGCCGGCGGACAAGGTGGCGGTGGCGATGGACGGCGCCGCCGCAGCAGGTGGTGTCGGGATGTGCAGCTGATGAGCAGGGCCGACGTCGGGTGACCAAGGCACGCTGGGCACCGAGCTGCCGAGAAAACTTGGCAGCTGCCGAGACACACTGCCAAGCTGTCGAGAATCGGCAACTTCTGAGACGCACTGCCGAGCTGTCGAGACACGCTGCCAAGCTGCCGAAAAAACTCGGCAGCTGCCGAGATGTACTGCCGAGCTGTCGAGATACCCTACCGAGCTACCGAGACGCGCTGTCGAGGCCTGCCGAGCTGCCGAGAAATCCACCTAAATCTCTTTCATTCTTTTTCATCTCAGCCATATAGACTGATCATACCCTCTCGTTTCTTCAACCTCAATCTTTTGATCTCTCAATCCATCCCATCTTTAATGATCGTTTTTCCTCCGAAATGTTTTATAGCTTTATTTATACTTATTAAGGGTCTAAGAAACAACATAACTTGTGTAGGCTGCTTGTTGGATTGAGCCTTGAGATATCCGATCTTTGATACTTGCTACTCACGCGAAAACCACCGAACAAGATGGGGGTACCTTCTAAACTCTTATAATTTTACGCTACGGTATTTAACATACTATGATGATAAATGAACGCATGCTTATGAACTTGATATTAAATGAATTGTTGAACCTTATGTGCTGTGATTATATGCTATGACTAATGTGTCCATGCATGGTTACCGTTATTGTAGGGGTTAAGTCGGGTAATACCCACACCTGAGATTTGCAGGGATAAGATGGGAAATACCCGCACCTGGGTTTTTGTGAAAGGATGAAAGTCTAGATTTATATGAAGAGACAAATGTCCAATTCATGTTGAATGGATGAAGGTCTACTTTCATATTATGGGGGAACAATGATACCCTATAATAAGTCGGGGAGTACCCACACCTGGGGTCAACGGGGAGTACCCGTCCTCGCTGCAGATATGAGCTCTAGTGGGTCAACGTGTCCATAAAGGATCCGAATTATGTGCTATGCATTCTATACGTTGTGTCTATTTGCCAAACTTGAATATGTTTGATTTGTTATACCTACCTAATAAACTGTTAAAAACATGGAAAGTATCCCCACGAGTGTATTCAACGCACTCATCCCTATTCTTTACTCACACTACAAGAGACGACTCATGTTACAGGAGATGACGAGCATGTTGAGCTTTAGAGAGAGAGAGATGGTGTCCTATCTGGATAATTTTATATTCTGTCTTTTATCACATAACGATTATAAAATTCTCATTTTGTAAGTATAACTTTGTTAATCCTATGGATGATGGATCCTGATGTTTTTCCCCTGCAATGTTTTATTTCGGCTAGATGTCGAGGTTTTGTTTATGTAAACATCGTATGTTTTCTATTTCCAAAGGTTTCTATTTTATATCATGCACGTCTTTTCCCTTTCTTTCTTCACGCCTGCAAAGAAAACTCTGATAAATTTTAAGAATGAAAACGGGGTGTGACAGATGGTATCAGAGGCAAAGTTCTACTCTTTGTGGGGCTCTGCTCAAACTTGTTTTTTTTTTCAAAATGTGTTTTAAACAAGAAAAATCTTTTTGAAAAGAAATGGATAAGCATCATCCTCACTCTATAGGTGTATCTCCCTGATCATAAGAACTTAATAAAAGATTGTGTATCTAATATATGTACCGTGTTAGTATGATATAAACTATTTTGGTTTGACGGGGTGTTACGGATATTGTGCCACGATGAAAAGATCTTTTAAAAACCTCTTGATGTCACTACAATCGACACACTGGTCTGAGTCACCACCACAAAGCCGCTGACTGCAGCAGCGTGAGCTAGTGTGTGAGTATGGCCGTTCGCAGAAGTTGATGTTGTGTTACAGAGAGTTGAGACTACCATGTGCCCTTGTTTATAACAGGGTGTGCTAATGAGTGGGTTTTCTTAATTCGTGGTTATGATACGTAAAGCCGCTGTTAATACTTGAGGTCTATGGAGACCATGTGAGGATATCTGTGATACGTTAAGTTGCAATTGATGCTTGAGATCTATGACGATCATGTGTGGAAGTTTAAGATATGTTCCTTGATGTACTTTTCTGGTTGTATATGCAAGTGGGATATAGATATTATCCCAAAGACGGATAAGTACCTCTCTCTATGAGCTATTTTCCTGGATCATGGAACTTAATAAAAAAAATGTTTATTTGTACCAAGTTACTTGTTTTTTGTTAAATTGTTGTTATTTATATTGTTGGGTTACGTGGGGTAGATTATAAGGGTTAGTTTTCATTTTTTACCTTTAAAACGATATGCCACGAGGTCGACCATGAAGGGATAAGCCGTCGAGGGAGAATTCGTCTGAACACAACGTGAATGCCGTGAGGAGAGACTGGGAGTCTGTACTGAGAAGCTTGGGTCGACAATACGAGACCGCACAAGTTATGCCACCACCATCATTTAGAAATGATGCTAACCGAATCATTGAACAGTTCTGACGATTCGATCCACCGATCTTCAACAAAAAAGGAGAACCGGCCGAGGCTGAAGAATGGCTAAGGTCGTTGGATTGAATTTTTGGACATTTAACATGCACAAAGGAATAGAAGATCTCATGTGCTGTGTTTCAACTCACCGAAGAGGCCAGCTATTGGTGGGAGGCATACCAAAGGACCATGTCACCGGAACATAAGAGGGTCATATCTTAGGGAACCTTCAAGGAGGTGGTTAGACAGAAATTCATACCTCAGTTGTACCTTGACCGAAAAAAGCAGATTTCCTACACATTCGTCAAGGAATTGCCTCCGTAGAAGAGTACGAAAAGAAATTCAATCAGTTGAGCAAGTATGCGCCTCATCTGGTGGACACCAATACTAAAAAGGCCAAATGTTTTGAAAAAGGCCTTTGCCTAGAGATCAGTTCCATCTTGGCTGGTCAGAGTACCATGACGTATGCTGAAGTTGTTGAAAGAGTCCAGGAAAAAATTGCTTTTCATCTACACTCTGGTGTCGCACCGCGTGAGAAGATCGTAGGAATGTTCGAAAAAAGGAAATGGACTGGTCCGGGCCAGAGCTTTAATCAGAATAAACACCCAAGGACCAATAGTGCTCCGCTCCTTCCAACCCCTAAGCCGAGAAACACGTGTGCCAAATGTGAAAAGGCCCATACAGGACCATGCCTTCTAGGGACTAAGGTTTGCTATAGGTGTAAAGAACCAGGATATATTGTAGCCAATTGTCAGAAGTTCAGGAACACAACAACGACAAAGAAGTCGAGGTTACAAATAAGCAAGACTCGGAACTGTTATAGGTGTAGAGAACCTGGACATATCATGTTTCACTGTCGGAGGTTTGGGAATCCAACAGCTGCAACACGAAGGCTAAGGCCAAGAGCAGGCCAAGCTCGAGCATTTGCTCTCCCTAGCTCAGAGACTGCCGAGAGATAAATTATGGATGATGAACTTTTAATATTGTATATATATAGATAGATATGTAGTGGCTCATACCTTGTAGTAGTGTACATAATCCTTTTGTATAATGTACGAGCTGCCCACTTTTTGGGCTTATATATATATATTTTATACCAGATCGTCTTTTGCTATTCGATGGAATCCACGTTTACTTCTCTCTTCACGTTTCATGTTTTATTTCTTCATCTTTAGTAATGTGGTGGTACCGGAGCTATTAAAGCATGAGAATGTTTTGTAGTCGCTAAAACTTTGGAGTTAGTATTCCATCGGGAAGAACGATACGAATGAAACATCTTTGTCTAGGCCTAAAGATCGCGTTTGGGAGTAGAATTCTTTTAGCCGATCTGTATGTGTTAGAGAAGAAGGACCTTGAGGTGATTATGGAAATAGATTGGCTTAAGGTAAAATAACGTAGTGAACAAGTGTTGTGCAAGAGAGATTGTCTTTCAAACACCTGGAGAACCAGAGTTCACCTTTCATAGGACATGAGTTAAAGTTGACTCAAGGATTATATCGGTCATGAAGACAACCCAGATGCTTAGCAAGAGGAATTACGAAGCTTGGTTGGTTAACATGGTGAACCCCGAGTAAGAATCGACTCCTATCGAGAAGGTATCGGTGATAAAGGAATACATGGATGTATTTCCAGAGGATTTACCTGGTCCTCCACCGGATCTACAGGTGCCCTTCGAGATTGATCTCGTCCCAAGATCAACATCGGTGTCAAGAGTTCCATATCGAATGACACCAAAGGAATTGCAAGAACTAAAGACCCAGTTACAAGAACTTTTGGACAAAGGCTTCATTAGACCGAGTGTGTCGAATTGGGAAGCTCTAGTGCTATTCGTGAAGAAGAAGGATGACAGCTTTCAGATGTGTAATGATTACCAAGAGCTGAACAAGAGGATAATAATGAACAAGTATCTACTGCCTCGGATTGAAGATCGTTTTGATAAATTAAGAGATGCTAGTGTGTTCTCGAAGATTGACATAAAGTCTGGATAACACCAGATGAAAGTCAAAGACGCGGATATATCAAAGACAATATTTAGGACGAGACATGGCCACTACGAGTTTGTAGTAATGCCATTTGGACGGAGCAACGCTCTAGCTGTCTTTAAGGATTTGATGAATCGCATCTTCCATCCATATCATGATCTTTTTGTCATTATGTTCGTGGACGATATCCTTATCAATTCATGTGATAGAACACACCACGAATAACATCTTAAGAACGCGTTGGAAATTTTATGAAAGGAGTTACGCATGCAGCTAATTCCTCCTGTTGGATGCGACAACTTTTCTCCCATGTTTTCAACTCTCTATCTCTCTCCCTCTCTTTCTCTCTCTTTTCTTTATCTTTATCGAAAACATATTTAATCTCTTTAACTGAGGAATACGACTCTCCAATGCCAACCACTCCTCACTTCACTTCGCAAGAAAAATGGAGAAAACAAGGAGTACATAGGATGATTATTACAACAATCAGTACTATGAGTTGAAGAAGACGAAGGATGAGAGGCAGAAGTGTGATTCGGTTGGGAAGGTTCGAGAAAGAATTGGAAAAGCTCAGGACCGACAAAACTTCTGAACATTGAGCTTAGCCAAATAATCAAGGTTCGCAAGTTCCTTGACGAGAAATGGAAAGAAAGAAGCAACATGGAAATAAGAGGACGAGAGTTTTAACAAAGTACCTAGTTTCGCCGTTCTTAGTACACGTTTAATTTCGAGGACAAAATTCTTTTAAGGGGTAAGGGATATAGCACCCCGAACCAAAAGGAAGCATAATTTATTAATTAAATATTTAAACACATGACTTGATAATTATATGCGTATATTTTGACTGTTTAATTTAAATACATGTGTTCAGATATGTGTTTAATGCATGTTCTAGATGGATAATTTTCCTAGACATGGGATATAGAATATTTTTATACCATTAGATGCGTATCGGGAAAACGAGAAGATAGAAATGAACTAGGGGTCAATCGGAGACCCGTAGCTCAAATGGCGACAAAAAGGGCAAAACACGAAGTTTCGGAAAACCGAAAGATATTTACGGTGAATAGTAACAAAGATTTTTACGTGAATAGTAACTTGAACTTTGACCCCGTGAACAGTAACTTAGAATTTTCTCATGAATAGTATTTCTGGGATTTCTATAAATAGGGGTATTTTCAATTCGAAAATCACCATTTTTCCGAACGAGCCGAAAGTGATGAAAACTTGTAAGTCTCTCTCTCTCTTTTTGATTTTCTGCCTCCAGTGTGCCGCCGCCGGTGGCCGGAAAATTTCAAAATTGTTGGTTTCGGCTGATTTTCGCACACGACGTAGGTCTCGACGAGACGAATCTAGGATAGGTCCCGAAATTCAATTCCGATTTCTCATTCGCCGGAAAATGGTGAAAAACGATCTCCAAACCCTAAACCCTAGGTTTTTGCCAATCTTTCTCTCTCTTCTGATTTTTCTCTCTCTCCTCCTCCTCTCGCCAGAGCGGTCGCCAAAGAAGCTGCTGGGGTTACGAGTGAGTCATCGGAGGGGTGGTGCCGCCGTGGGTGGCGGCGCTGGGGCTGAATTTGTGTGAGTGTGTGTGATCGTGTATGTGTGTGTGTGTTGAGTGTGTATGCGTGTGTTGTGTGCTGTTGTAGGCGGCGCAGGTGGCGCCGCCGTGTGGGAACAGTGGGCCGGCACTGGTGACGCACCGACGAGGTCCTGAGGTGGGTGGCCGGCGACTTCTAGTCGCCGGCCAAGCTGTGTAGGTGTGCGTGAGTTTATATATATGTGCGTGTGTGTATATCTTTTGCTGTGTGTGTGTTGGGTTGCTTTGGGGTGGTTGTCGGCGACTGGAAGTCGCCGACCGGTGTTCCAGGTGGGCTGGGGAGAGTCGCCGACGACTGGAAGTCGCCGGCCAGAGCTGGGGAAGAAGAGTGAGAGAGGGAGAGAGCGTGAGAGGGAAGGGTGTTTGGTGGCTGTTTTCCGGCACCACTCTTGCCGGAATCTGGCGAGGGATGGCCGGAGGTGGTAGCCGGCGGTGCAGGCTTGCCGGCGGACAAGGTGGCGGTGGCGATGGACGGTGCTGCCGTAGCGGGTGGCACCGGGATGTGCAGCTGACGAGCAGGACCGACGCCAGGTGACTTGGGCGCGCTGGGGGCCGAGCCGAGACGCGCTGCCAAGGCCTGCCGAGCTGCTGAGAAATCCATCTGACGCCGGGTGCGTGCGTGCACCCCATCGGGTGATGGGTGTACACGCGACGTCGTGTTTTCAATCTGAATCCCATATTTTCCATTGTATGTCATCATCGAGTCATCACCGATGAGATGTCGTTGACCGGTGTTCACTAATTTCTTTTAGCTATTTCCGCAACTGTACGGTGTAGAAGTGTAGAAGTGGTGAGCAAGGTCGATCCCACAGAGGCTAATTATCTAGGAACTAACTAATTACTCAAATTCAGTTTCCAGTTTTATCTAGGGAAAACAAATCACACTGATCGCGGATTAATTCAATAGAAAACTAACTATGCAGATAAATTCATTCAAGAATAACAAATATCTAAGATAGGTTCTAGGACATGCTTTCATCTAATTCTCATCAAAACATCACTTTAACCAATTCAAGTTCATTAATCAATCATCCTATATGAGCAATCACATATGTCGAATTAACAGCTCTCCCGAGTCAGTTAACCGGTTGATTATTATGTCACCAGAGGTATCCCTACTCAATCTGATTGAAACATAACAACTCCCAAAAGCACCTAAGATTGATTTCTCATCACATAAATTCCTTAATCTCTCGATCTAAGTCTTTTTATGTATCATGTGTTTATTCTTCCATAATTAAATCTCATCTCCCGAATTTTGATCTAATTACTAAAACATGCTCAATTACTGGCCACATAATCAAACAATCAATCAAATCACAAACACACAAATAAGATAAACAATCATGAACTTTGAATTGAAATTAAAGATCCATCTAGATTCGAATCAGATTACTAACAAGCCCTAGAAACCCTAGAAAATTAGCTAGACATGATAATAAACAAACTCATAGACAAGATTGGAAATATCATATCAACTAAAGTCTAACAAAAGAAGAAAAGATAGAAAAACTCTATTAGACGACGATCTTGCGATTCCTCGATCTCTTGAATTCTTCTTCAAATTCTCACGATGCTTCTCAGACTCTCGTATTTTTCTCTATAAATCTCTCTGTGTATTTTCTCTCTCTCTCTCTCTCTCTTCATATTGAGTATTTATATGGCTTTGAGAGTCTTCCAAGTGAAGTAACAAGTGAAGATTATCCAAGAAAACTGACTTTCTACAAGTTCCTGTCCACCCGGGCACGGTCGACCGTGCCCTCCCAAGAGGTCACTGGCATTTTCTCAGGATCGACCGTACCCCACGGCACGGTCGTGCCCCGTCATTGTGCACTTCTCTGCATAATGGCGCACGGTCATGCTACATAGCACGACTAGACCGTGCGCCACCAAATATTCCACGCGATCTCGTACTTCTATTCTTCCTTCCTTGGTCACTAATTACACTCGAAACTTGAACTTTTCTCATCAAAATCATGAAACTAAGCACAAACCCATCAAATGCAACTTATATAATATAATATCATAATTACCATAAAAACATATCTAAACATATCCACATGAATACATAAACATATGCAAAAATATATGAAAAATGACACTTATCAACCGGGGTTCGTGGGCCCGGTCAAAGTCAACCATTTGATCAAAATTACTAAAAATACCCCTAAACTTAAAATGTCCCGTTTGAGCTCGTTTCAACTCCGATTGAGTTCATTCTTTCTCCGTTGTGATCCAAATTTCATTCTCTTTCATCTCAGCCATAAAGACTGATCATCCCCTCTCGTTTCTTCGACCTCAATCTTTAGATCTCTCAATTCGTCCCGTCTTTAACGATCGTTTTTCCTCCGGAATCTTTTATAGCTTTATTTATACTCATTAATGGTTTAAGAAACAATATAACTTTTATAGGCTGCTTGTTGGATTGAGCCTTGAGATATCTGATCTTTGATACTTGCTACTCACGTGGAAACCACCGAACAAGGTGGGGGTAACTTCTAAACTCTTATAATTTTACGCTACGGTATTTAACATACTATGATGATAAATGAACGCATGCTTATGAACTTGATATTAAATGAATTGTTGAACCTTATGTATTGTGATTATATGTTATGATTAATGTGTCCATGCATGGTTACCGTTATTGTAGGGGTTAAGTCGGGTATTAATCAGTCCATGCATGGTTACCGTTATTGTAGGGGTTAAGTCGGGTAATACCCGTACCTGAGATTTGTAGGGATAAGATGGGAAATACCCACACCTGGGTTTTTGTGAAAGGATGAAAGTCCAGATTTATATGAAGAGACAAAGGTCCAATTCATGTTGAATGGACGAAGGTCTACTTTCATATTATGGGGGAACAATGATACCCGTATTACAGGGAAACAATGATACCCGTATAATAAGTCGGGGAGTACCCGTACTTGGGCCAACGGGGAGTACCCACCCTCGCTGTAGATATGAGCTCTAGTGGGTCAACATGTCCATAAAGGATCCGAATTATGCGCTAATGCATTCTATACACTGTGTCTATTTGCCAAACTTGAATATGTTTGATTTGTTATACCTACCTAATAAACTGCTAAAAACATGGAAAGTATCCCTACGAGTGTATTCAACGCACTCACCCCTATTCTGTACTCACACTACAGGAGATGACTCATGTTACAGGAGATGACGAGCATGTTGAGCTTTAGAGAGAGAGAGATGGTGCCCTATGTGGATATTTTTATATTCTGTCTTTTGTCACATAACGATTATAAAATTCTCGTTTTGTAAGTATAACTTCGTTAATCCTATGGATGATGGATCCTGATGTTTTTCCCCTGCAATGTTTTATTTTGGCTAGATGTCGAGGTTTTGTTTATGTAAAAATCGTATGTTTTCTATTTCCAAAGGTTTATATTTTATGTCATGCACGTTTTTTCCCCTTCTTTCTTCACGCCCGCAAAGAAAACTCTGATAAATTTTAAGAATGAAAACGGGGTGTGATAACCACAAGTACAAGTTGGATGTACAATCATGCTGTTGTATTCATCCCAAAGTTTCTTTAGATTAGTGTAATACACAGTAACAGATTCATTACATTGAGTTAGATTAGATATCTCCTTCTGAATGTGATATAAAAGTGAACCATTACATTCACCAAAGCATTCTGCCAATTCATCGCATAGTTCTTAGCTGTATGAGCATATATGAATGAATCAACCATCTCCTTCGAAATAGAATTAGGATCCAAGTAATAACCATGTTATCTACTCTCTTCCATTGCTCAAATTGAATTGAATTTTCATCCGGAATTTTGATTTTTCCATTAATAAAACCAAGCTTCATCTTCGTACTCAGCACAATCTTCATCGATCTGCTCCATGGTGAGTAGTTCTCTCCATTCAAAGGATTTATAACCAATATCATGCCAGGATTTTCAGATCCATGTAGATGGAGTGGATTTTCTTCATTTAGATCATTTCTACTTGATCTTATTCCTAATGAATTCTCATTAGGATGTCTCATTCCTTGCTTTGAAGATTCTGCTTCAACATTCATCACAGATACATTATTGTATTTCACCATTCTTCAATCATAAATGGCTCTAGATACCATATAGAGAGAAGTTTCTTCACAGGATCAAACTTCTTCCTCAAGCAAGACTTTCGTAAAACTCGTCTTAAACTCAAAGAGGTTATATGCTATAATTTATTTTAAAATAAATTTAATTTTATATAAAAATATACTATGCAAGTTTTATGAAAAAATGGGATGTTAAAACTCCCCACTCCTTTTAAATTTCGTCCTCAAAATTTGGGCTTACTAGGTAAAAAGTTTGGGGTAAGATCTTAGAATCTCATCTTCGCATTCCCATGTTGCTTCTTCTTTTTGTGACTACCTGAACTAAGACTAGCGGTATCTCATTATTCCTCAAGGTTTTGATCTTTCCCCCAAGAATACTAATAGGCCGCTCTTTGTAGGTAAGATCCACATTGATTTCAAGATTTTCAAGCCTAATGAGGTGACTAGGGTCTTGTATGTATTTTCGAAGCATTGATATATGAAAGACATTATGAACTGCTGATAACTCTGCGTTAAGGCAAGTCAGTATGCTACATCCCCAATTTGTTATAAGATTTCAAATGGTCCTTTGTATCTTAGCCTTAACTTCCATTTTTTCCCAAAGCGAACTATTCTTTTCATAGGCGCAACCTTCAGAATTGTCTTATCACCTATCTCAAATTGCAAATCCTTTATACACAATTTGGCGTATGATTTCTGCCGATTCTAAGAAGCCTGAATTCATTCTTTAATCTTGATGACTGATTCCATAAAATTTCAACTAATTCTGGACCAATCATCTTTTTTACCCCCAACTTCATCCTAATAGATTGGTGTTCGACATCTCCTTCCATAAAGTGTTTCATACGGCGCCATCCCAATGGTAGACTGATAACTGTTGTTGTAAGAGAATTCTACTAAGGACAAATAATCTTCCAAACTTCTTCTAAAATCAAACACACACATCATAAGTAGATCCTCCAAAGTTCTGTTTGTTCTCTCCTATTAACCATCCGTTTGTGGGCAAAAAGGGGTGCTAAAGTTAAGTTTTGTGCCCATTGCCAACTGCAAACTCTTTCAAAACTTTGAGGAGAATCATGGGTCGCGGTTAGTCACAATCAAAACTAGTACTCCATGTAGTCATACTATTTCATCAATGTGTAACTTTGCCAATCGATCCATGGGGTATGTCATCTTGATTGGAATGAAACGAGTCACCATGGTCAACTGACATTATTACCCATATGGCTTTATGTTGTTTAGGAGTTTTAGGTAGACCTGTAACAAAATCCATTGTTACGTGCTCCTATTTCCATTTCGACACTTCCAACATATTCAACGGTCCAGCAGGTCATTGATGATCTGATTTGATTCTTTGGCAGGTGAGGGAACTGCTAACAAATTGTGCTATTGACCTTTTTATTCATCTCCACCAGAAGCTTTGTTTGAGGTCTCTATACATATTCGTTTCTTCGGGATGCATGGTATAAGATATGTTATATGTTTCTCTCATTATCTCATCATTCTTGGGCACGGAAATTCTGCCTCTTAACCTCAAAACTCCATCTGAGGTTATTGAAAAATCTCTAGTTTTCCTTCTTGGACTTTATTCCATATTAAACTGAGGAATTTGTCATTCTTTTGAGCCTTTGTCAACTATTCTCTTAGAGATGGTCTGACTATTAGTATAGCCAATATTGTTGTTGCTTGTGCTGGCTCAACGAATGTTAGTTTCAACTTGTCAAAATCTTCAATTAATTGTTCTTATTAAGTAGACAATAATATCAAGTTGCTTTCTTCTTTCCTACTCAATGCGTCTGCCACAATGTTCGTCTTACCTAGATGGTAGTGGATGGTACAATCATAGTCTTTTATCAGTTCTAACCATCTTCTTTTACCCATGTTGAGTTCTTTCTATATAAAGAAATAGTTTAGGCTCTTATGATTTATGTATATCTCACACCTTCCTCCATACATGTAATGCCTCTAGATTTTCAACGTATGAACTACTTCAGCCAATTCTAAGTCGTGTGTTGGGTAGTTTTGTTCATGTACTTTCAACTGAAGTGATGCGTAAGCTACAACTTTCCCATGTTGCATTAAGATACATCCAAGTCTTGACTTAGAAGCAATCGTGTAAATCACAATCCCTTCAGATCCATCAAACATTATTAGGACATGTGTTGAAGTCAGCTTATGCTTCAATTCATGGAAATTATACTTAAATTCAGGGGTCCTTATGAATTTTCTTTCATTTTCGTAAGATGTGTTAGCGGTTTTACACTATGTGAAAAGTTCTAAATGAATCTCCTGTAGTACACTGCCAGACTAAGAAAGTTGCGGACATCATTCGTATTAGTCGGAGTTTTCTAGTTCAGGACTACATCAACTTTATAGGATCGACTTATATCCCTTGTGAGGTAACCACATATCCTAAGAAGGCTACTCGCTTTAGCCAAAACTCACACTTGCTAAATTTGGAATATACCTTCTCCCGTCGCAATACCTCTAATACAACTCTAAGGTGTTCTTAATGTTGCTTCGTACCATTGAGTAAACTAAGATATCATCGATGAACATGATGACAAATTTATCTAGATATTCATGAAATATGCGTTCATCATATCCATAAACACTGCAGGTATATTGGTGATCCCAAAAGGCATTATAGTAAACTTATATTGACCATATAATGTTCAAAACGGGCCTTTGGAATGTCACTTTCCTTAATTTTTAACTGGTGATATCCAGACCTAAGGTTGATCTTGGAAAACATGCTTGCATTCTTCAACTGATCAAATAAGTCTTCAATTGTGGGTAGTGGATATTTATTCTTGATTGTTAACTAATTAAGCTCTCGGTAATCAATGCACATTCTTATCGATCCTTCATTCTTCTTCATGAATAACACAGATGCTACCCATGGTGAGGTGCTCGATCGGATAAATTTCTTATAAAAGAGTTCCTGTATTTGAACTTTCAATTTTGCA
The DNA here is from genome assembly GCA_954870855.1 of Scutellaria minor. Lineage (NCBI taxonomy): Eukaryota > Viridiplantae > Streptophyta > Magnoliopsida > Lamiales > Lamiaceae > Scutellaria > Scutellaria minor. The sequence goes on along the minus strand of OX940729.1, from coordinate 15,374,304 downwards.
GCCCTTTCAATGCAATTCAATATGGAGCCTTCAATATCGGTGCAGATTCGAGAATCAGATCGATTATGAACTCCATGGGTCGATCAAGTGGAATCCCCAAAAGGTCCTTCGGAAAGACATCGAGAAATTCCTTTACAACTGGAACGTCAACTGGTGTCAACTTCTTTTCTTCAACCTTTATGATGTTTACTTGGAACCCTTCACATCCTTTTATATTCCACAACTTGACTGCCTTCATTGTGGATATAACTGGTGTATGCCCTCACATCCTTGCACCATAGAAGGTAAAATAATGGCCATATGCCATTTCCAAATCCATTTCTCGTTCCGCACAATAAATCTCAGCTTTGTTCTTGATTCCTAACATATACCAGTTCATTCCCAGTATAAAGTTGAAACCCTTCATTCCTATCACATACAAGTTGGTGGAAAACTCATACCAATCTAAGGTTAACTTAACATTCTTGGCTAAGTTCTTGATTTTGATGTTCTCCCTTTAGGGTAATCTAATTTCTAGATTCGTATCTCTACGCAATCTAATCTAAGTTCTTTCTTAAGGTTAACAGATATAAAAAAGTGTGATGTTCTTGTATCGAACAAACCATATATTGGCAAACCTGAAAGGTAGAACATACCTATCATCGTTTCATTCATCTCATCGATTTTTTCTGGCTGATCCTCACATCAATTCTTGTTTTCTTCAGTGAACTTAATTTCTCGCAAAGCATTCTGTCTCGTCTTGCCTTTCAAGTTTGGGTTCCAAGGGACTCCTGGTCATGGTCCTGGAAAATTGTCACTTTCAATTGGTGCGCTAATTCGGTTATCACACTCATTAGCCTTGTGGCTGGCTTATGGCATTAGAAACAAATATCGTTTCCCAAAAAACACTATTCTCAATGAATTTTATTATAATACGGGTATATCTGTGATGTTCTTGAGGGCCCTATAGTGATGGGTTGAACACTTCTAATTATAGTGTTACCTCTTAGTCCCATGAGTGGTGTTCCCTTTCTCTTCAATTGATTCACCATTGGCCTCTATTCATTTTCCAACCCCAAACTCATTGAAACTATACGAGCCCTCTCAAACACATCCCTAAAATGTGACAACCTCAAACCACATACAATTTCTCCAACTTCTTGATGCAGACGCCTCTCAAATCTGTGCACTTTTCGATCATCATTATTCACTAAATGTGGTGCATATTGTGAGAGTGATTTAAATTTGTGCTCATACTCAATGATAGTGTTAGTTTCCTAGCAAAGATTCATAAATGCAATTTCCTTTTGGTCCCTCAAGGCTTGTGGAAAATGGCGATTAAGAATGATCTCCTTGAATTTCTCTCATTCAAAGGTACGTCTTGCTTCCATCGTCAAAGTTCTTTTGTGAGTCTAGCACCATTGATTGACATCTTTGTTTAACTAAAACCTTGCACATGAGACTTTTTGAGTTTTTGATAATTCCATGTTTTCTAAATCCTCTCTAATTCAGCAATCCATTCCTTGATAGCCATGGGTCCTTCATTTCATCTGAATTTGGGAGGCTGGAAACATCTTACTTAATCAATCACATGGTTTAGCCTAGGCTGGTGTTCTTCATGGTTATCCAGAGCAGGTGTAGTCCTCTGCTGCATAAAATCTCACAAATGGGCAAAGAAGCTTCTTGACATATCAATGTTAACGTTCTATCCGACAAGTTACTCTATATTGTCCTCTTCTTCTTTGGCTCACTATCTATTCCTTTGTAGTCTAGTGGATGAGTCTATAGTGCATGCTCTAAAAGAATAGATAAAAAAATTTAAAGCTCTTATTTAAATCATTTGAAAAATTTCATCTTTATCGATATTGATTTAAAACATTTATAAATGGTACAAAATATATAAGTAAATGATAAAGCAAACCATTTTCATTCATCAATATTTTGGCATAAGAAAAATTCGGGATCACATCATCCCATTTTTAAAGACAAAATAAGTTTTTAACAAAAGGGTAAGCACTACATTTGTGACGGTCTATACATATAAAGATAAAACATGCTATCTATACATCAAATTGGGGTGATCCGCTATACTGGCCTACCGGTGAAGTAAAAACTACTATCTACAACATTAGACTAGAGAATACACCTCAATCCTCCTCCTCATTAAGCCATCCATAGTAGAGGCCTTCGACATGTGTAACGCCCAATTCTCTAATCACATGCATCTTACATTAAAATGCATTCATGAGCATTCAATCTATATTTCTAAGCATCTTATTACGAAATGCGTTGAATTCTCAAGTATATGCATATTTTATGATCTAATTAGTCATGATTACTTTATCTATGCATGATATTATTATGGCGTTCCAACTCTATAGCCTAATATACACTGTTTAGTGCTTTTTCTTTTACAGTGGAAAGGTTTGGCTTGGGAAGAGAAGATAGATGTGCTGAAAACGGTTATAAATACGCTAAATGCATAATATCTCTAAAACGACATTCCTAGATTAACTTGATTATACTTCTAATTTATGAATTTCATTTCATTTATTTATATTTCTAAAGTAAGTAAAATGTTGCAATTTGATTGGTTAGTTGACTAGGGTGCACCAAAAGCATTTTTAATGTGTTGCACTAGATTATTGAGATCTTTCATCCAACACTAACCTTCTACTTAGGCAAAAAACGTGGCATATTGTCCATTTAACACCCACACATGTCCAGCCAATAAGAACAAAACAAGTGGAAGTCTTTAGCATGGTCAAAAGTGGTAGGAAATGTCTTTTTATGCTTTCATTTGTTCACATTAGACTCAAAAATGAACAACCCTCTTCTCCTCTTCCTTTCTTCAACCTTAGAACCCCAAATACCATACAAAAACTGAAATTTATCATGGAGGTTGCATATGAGATGAATTGAAGCTAGTTGGTGACTCTTTTGGTGAAAACGTTGCATCCTTAAGCTTAATTGCTAGGTCTGATCCTATCTCTGTGTTTTATGCTTAAAATTATGTTCATATGATGATTACATGATCTGATTTTATATGTAGTATTATGAAGATGAATTGAAGATAACTAAGTTATCTGAAGTAGTTTAATTAAACTTGTGAATCTGATAAGTTGTGGCTGATTCTATTGATGCTGGATATTGTTATAATGATTGGAAGTATGCTTGAAGAATTAGAGGATAGGTAACTCAAGTGGTTATTTAGGTTAAGTTATGCAAGAACATAATTAGTTCGGTTCATGTGAGTTTTATTATTGCAAAGTTAGGGGTTGCCCTATTAGTGTTCTTAATTTATTGAATTAAGGAATGATATTAAGATGAATTATAGGTTTTGATGTGTTTAATTGAATGATAATGTCTCTTCATTGAATGAGCATTTAAAGGTATGTATATGCATGCTTGATCCTTTTAGGTTTATAAGCACATCGTATCTTCCCCAAGGGCCAAACACTTCCACTATTGTACTTGCTTTGGATTTGAGGTAAGTTGAAGCTTTTAATTGCTGCATTGCAAGAACTAATTGATATTCATGTAATTTGAATGATATGTGAATGATTGTTCTATGTCTACGATTGTATGGTATGTGAGATTAACGTGATACATGATGCATATAAAAGATGTTTTGAAAGAGGAAGTATGGTACTTGATTGATTGAGAGTAGGCAACATGACTATACGGTCTACAGATGATAGTTGAGCTATCGGAGAGTAGACACAATGTGTACGGTCTGCTGATGTTGGTTGAGTACTAATGATAGTGCTTAACTAACAGAGAGTAGATATCATGATATGATGATTGGCCAATCTTAATGAAACGCTTGTACGGCCTACTGATATTGATTGAGTACCAGCCTTCCGGGTACCCTATAAAGAATGTTTTCAGAATAAATGAGTATGGAAAAGCATATTGCATGATATGATTCATTATATGTGGTTGTGTGCATAAGTTTCAACTTACTGAGCTTATTGCTCATTAACAAGTTTTTGTAATGCAGGTAATGATGTGCAGTGATAATTGGTCTCCTAAATGGCCAGTCAGTTTATTCATATGCCATGCTCGAGATGAACTTTTGAAGCTTATGTTCAGTTACTTATCTTTTGGACAATTAAATCATTGAGGGTCTTTTATTGTAAATAGATATTTTGGATTCCATGTATAAATGATGATATATTTCAATTGACAAAGTTTCTTTCAAGTATTATGAAGTTCTCTTGCAAAAATTAAATATTGGGGACCTTCTTTAATGGCTGGCTGCGTTTTCAAGTTAAGTCAAGCATCTAACATTCTCATACATGTGTTTCTTAAAAGTATTTCGAATTAGTAAAGCGTGGGAGTGTTACAACATGCGTCCTCCATCATCATCAAGATGTGCACTAGGACCTATCACGTTCTCAACTAGCCATATCCACAATCTTGAGCTGGAGGTGTCGGTACATGCAGGTGTGTGCATGAAAGATGGTCAGGTGACCTGCTGTAGTCGGGTGAGGCTAGGCCTCACGATCGGATGATCCTCTAATCGAGGTGACGCTCAAATAGATCTAGCTCCCTAAAATAACTCCTAGTTGTATGTACTGAGCATAAGCTCCTTTCATGCTCAACATAAGCCTCAACTGGAATCTCCTCGATAGTATGTATACGAACCTGCCAGTTCATAGCTTAAACCATGTAACGATGTGCCTTTGCATCTAGTTTGGTCGCCTCCCTGAAGTGCACTCGCAACACTCTACTGTCTCTTGTAGTCTCAAGCAATATGCTCGAAACTCCATCTATACACCGACCTTGCAATCATAAACCAACAATCGTTGGAACACTATCTAAGCTATAGTCCTATACGACAAGAGCACTCTAGTTCTAAGATATTCCACTGCCTCAATATCAGTGTCCCCCATCCTGTATATACGAGCTCTCCTACGACAATCGGTAATCCTAGCTATAAACTCACGGATGTCTTCCCACCTAACCTGATAACAATCCCTATACTCCTTCTCCAAATGCTATATACGACCTCATTCATTATTTATGCTTTCATTTCTTATCATTGACTCAAGGTCATCATACATATTCAATGTGATATTTTTTGCTCATATATCATAATACATGAAACATCATATTCAACTCTTTCCACAAAACCTCATTCATAAAAATCATTTTAAAGCACTTATGTGCTTACCTCAGAACGATTCGAATGTTTAGCTTCGCTGCGGTCTCCCTATTGTTAAATTCTTTATTATTCTTTTATCAAGGAAACATTCTAAATTATTCATCTTGTAGATATTCTTAAAGTTATTCAACATTTTATGAAAACGTTTTGACTTACAGTCTGAGGAGAATAAACCCCAACCTTGGCTCTGATATAACGCTATAGCACCCAACCCAACTTAGGAGGATCGAGTCACTACCATGGCTTAATATGCTTAAAATATAATTAAAAAGAAATAATATTTTTGTAAATAATTTTCATAAAGAAATTCAGTAGAAGACTTTATTATAAAAACACGAGTATATAATATATATATATTTTAAACTAAAAAAGCTAAACAAACACATAACTAACTCATGTCTTACCCACATTTGTAAATAAAAAACTTGACATATTAAGTTGTTTAACAAGTTTACTTAAGTTTACATCACAAGTTTCAAAAAGGTATCAAACATATTAAAATCATACATATTAACACATATTAAACATATATATATGCTTCTGGTAAGGAGTCCGTACACCTGGCTATACATTTGCGTCGTTGTAAGTTGGACCTCAAAACGTTTAAACATAGAAACATAAGATTTGAGAAATCTTAATGGATAATTCTTAGTAACTTTTACACTAAAGAGATTAACCAATATGCTAAAAATGTCATCTCTAAAGTCTGAAGACCTAACATAAACTCCAAGGTCCGAAGACCTTGCATCCAAAGTTCGTCAACCTGGTACTTCACCCAAATGTGTCATTTCATGTCATCTTACTCAACATACAAGTTATTCTAATCAATGTAACTGTAAATAAATTTTACCCACTTTTGGCATTAGTTCGAAAGTGGGAATAACTCCTGAAGTATCTGGTCGTCTTGTACTGCACTCGGCACGTTCATAAATTCTAAGTCTTTAAGTTGCATTTCAATTGTATCAAAGTTATCTAACCTAACATGCTTATCATATATGTAACATATGCATATCATAAGAACATAACTATAGGTTTAAGAGAATTTAAAAGCATACTTTAAAACATGCATCAAATATTCCTTAAAGAAAAATCGTATTTAGACATTTTGTTACCACAACAGTTTTCATAACTTAAAAACTTATCTAAAATTCATGAAAATAATCATACATTTACATGACAACACTTATCTATCCATGCTAAAATAGTAAAGATAAATCCAAATCATAAAATATGTAATAAATCATTTACTATAATCAAAATTATTCGAAAAAAGCTCTAAAACCAGTCTGTCTTATAAAATTCACCATAAAGTATATATATAGTTGGTGAAACCTTCTGAAACTAATAATATAAGTTTTCAACATCATTTATGTTATCATATTAAAATAGTTTTGAAAAATCATAATCGATCATATTTTTTTAAATTAGTTCTAGAGTCTAAAACTATATAAATATTATTTCGAAACTAGACAATCTTTGAAAATTTATTATAATTCATTCACTATTTAAAAAATTACCAAATTTCATCCATAGACTCAAAAATTATTATAATAACATACTAAAATAGTTTTAAAAAATTGTAATTGCACTACAAGAAAAATGCACATAGACAAGTGTTATTAACCCTTGTCGTAGCTATATTTCAACCCTCGTCGTAAATGGTGTTGTCGTAGGGGTCATGAAAATTTTGCTCATACCCATACGACAACGGCATGCCACATAATAAAGTGCTGACACATCATCATGTCAAATATTGTGCGTTGTCTGGGATTCGAACCCGAGTGACAAGGTGGTACTCCAACCACTAGACCACTAGTGCTTTATATAGTAATATTCTACATGCATTTCTTTTATTTCAATTTTTGATATTTTTTAATTTTCTATTATCACATACTTTTTGTTAATTTTTATTATTTGTATTTTTAATATATTTTAAAAGGTTAAAAAAAAAATATATATATATATAATTGGAAGATTAATGACTAATTAATATGTTTAGTAATATTTAATCTAATTTCATTTTAAGACGATTATAAAATATACTAGTGCTTATTTTTAATATATTTTATAAAAATACTATTTTTTAAAATTATGAGTTTGTTCATATAGGAAAATATTAATGCAAATAATAGGATATATATATATATATAATTGGAAGATTAATGACTAATTAACATAAGATAATATAAGAAAATATAAAATAATATCATAAAATAATTAAACTTTTCAAATTTAATTTAATTAAAAACAATTAATATTATCACATATTTTTTGTTAATTTTTATTATTTGTATTTTTAATATATTTTAAAAGTTTAACAATATATATATATATATATATAAAATTGAAAGATTGATGACTAATTAACATAAGATAATATAAGATAACATCATAAAATAATTAAACTTTTTGAATTTAATTTAATTAAAAAATAATTAATATTATCACATATTTTTTGTTAATTTTTATTATTTGTATTTTTAATATATTTTAAAAGGTCCACAATATATATATAATTGGAAGATTAATGACTAATTAATTAACATAAAATAATTAAACTTTTCAAATTTAATTTAATTAAAAAATAATTAATATATAGCATTTCTTCTTTCATTTAAAAAAATATATATTGTAATATTTGATTTTTCTTTTAAATTAATTAAATTAGTCTACGACAACGCTTCTACGAGGCTACGACAACGTTAGAAAACAACCCTTGTCTTAGGGTCCTAGGACAACACATCTACGACAACGGTAAGTTCAAACCCTTGTCTATGAGAGAATTTTCAGGCAAAGACAATGATTTCGTCTACGACAACGACAGTTTAGACTACGACAAGGATTTTTTGAAAAAACCCTTGTCTTAGGGGTGTAGTTTATGAGAGAATTTCTTGTAGTGTTGACTGAATTTATACAATTTGTTTTCTAAGGTTTAAAACTAAAAATTTTCAATTCGTAATTGGACTATCTTTGAAAAACATCATAATTCATAAACTTCTCCCATAATTACCAAATTTTAACCATAGACTTAAAAATTCATGTAGCATTATATACTAAAAGTTTTTTGAAAAACTCCAAGTAAACGATTTTATAAAAATCGACAAAGTTGACTACAATCACCAAAGTTTTTCACAATTTGATTAAACCATCTATTTCCTCAAATAAAATGTAGACTCAACTTTTATAACTCTATTAACATCAAAACAGACATGATAATCAGTTTATCACATATGCAAAGAGTTTAGACAAGATAATCAAACATGCAAAGCCTATTTCAACATGCAATTCCACAATCAACACTCAAATGACATATTCTTGAAGATCAACCACATAGAACAATGTATTTAACAAATTTTATCATAAATCACTCTTGGATCATGCATGCAATGAGTTTACGTGAGGAAATTTAAACATGCAACACTTCATTCAACATGCATTTGCACAATCAACCCCCAAAAGTAACAAATTTTGATAATCAACCACATAAACAAGATGTCCAACAACATTCATCATACTTGTAGGGATTTCCCTTGGATCATACATACAATTCAATCTTAAAAAAACTAATCATGCTCTTAAAGAGAAGATTGTTGAGATTTAGCCAAAATACCTTTAGAGTTGCATAGAAACTATGAGTTCTTGAGTGTTTCTTGAATGAAGTCTATGATCTCTTGAGCTTTACTTCACTTCTTGCCTTGAAAGGGTTCTTCTTTGCTTAATCTTGAATTTTCAGCTTATTTAAGGTAGAGACGAAGGCTTTTAGGAAGAAGAAATTAGTAGAGAGAATGAGGAGTGTTGGTCCTAAGTGCCTCAGAGGTTTAGGGGGTGAATGAACCTCTATCAATTTTTCTTTTTCAAAATCTTTCTAAACTATCGCTGCTCAATTCTACTTCAGAATACAACAAACGACACAGAATCAGTAAGCTGAGTATAATGTTGTTCAGCTTACTATTTCAGAGTTCTTCTATGCAACGAAAAATACAAAGATAGAGTTTCTTTTTGGAAAACGTCTTCTTTTAGAAATATGATTTCCTCAAACTTTAATATGCAGAATGTGCAAATATATATAATGTAGCACAAATATGATAAAATAATAAAAACACATAAATGGGTTTATAGAGGTTCGAAGGTGGTGTAATCCTTCTATGTCCTCTCTACTCCTTCTTTGAGGAGGAACTTCGTTAGGTATACTTGATTTACAAGACTTATGTCAACAAACTACACCTAGCAAGCTATCACTTACAGGAATCACAGGATTCTTAGGCCAACCTATATAGGGTTCTTACAAACTCACACAAAGTTTAAAGCCATAACAAAAAGGGCTAACACTCAAGGAATTCTAAATCTTCTCACTGAGGATACCAAATAAAACAACCTAGCACACAACACAAAGGTTAAAAGTATGAGGTATTCAATTGGTTCTTCGAAGTCAGCCATGATAACTTTGACATTCTTGAAACACTCGAAGGCTTGGTTGCTTTACAGTGAGGTTGAGTGACTGAATACTTGAGAGAAACTAGAGAGAATGTTCTTGCTAGAGAGAATTCGAAAAGCAGTTTTCAAGTAGTTTCTTCAATCAGCTCTTCCTCTATATATATCTATAGGAAATGTGTCCGTTGAAAAGAGACACACTTCATTTTAATTTTGAATTCCTTGATCTTCATCGATCTTATCTGCTCTTGCATTAAATGTTTCTGGAAAAACTGAGGAAGATGACTTGTCTTATTCTACAGATCATTAAATACGGCAGACCTCGACATTAGGCTTCATGTAGGTTGTCGGTCCACATGTCAACACGATATTGGTTCTTTGATCACATCTTTCTACCGGCTATCTTGACAAGACGGAACCTCATATTGCAGTGATCTTCCTCGTTTTGCATAATACTACATGTTGTCTCTTCCTACTTTAGGTTAAGAATGTTGCGCCTGTGCTAGCTTTCTATTCCCAGTTATTCTTACTGCTCACAGTATTGCTGCTTGCTGTATTATTGCTTTTTGAATGCAATATCAGATAGCAATTCCTTGTTGAATCCAATTGTTATCAGTAACTTCCTTCTTGCTAATTTCCATAATACTCCATTCTTCAACTCAGATTGATACTTAGGAAAAAAACTAAGATTCCACATAAATAGTATGGAAAAATGAGGTACTCTAAATCCCTATTATATCACTGTTTTGTCTTATTAAAATCTAAACAGAAATATCCTGACAATTTCCCTATATTTTATGATGACAAAACCTTTACATTATGCCATTCATTGCAAGAATATAGAGTGTTATGCAACATATACATACATATATTATAGATACTTGGATTTTTCATACAATGATTTGAGTGAGCTAGTATCATTTCTTCATAGCTCATATTTTTAGACAAATATATCTAGCATGATTGTTCTGTATCGAATCAAAGTGTACAAAGTATGAATATGTTCCAGTATCAGTAACTTGAGTATATCAGAGAAGTAAAATATAATTTACAAGAAGTGCTTACAAATAGATGCTTGCAGAATCAACGGTAAACTGTTACTTCATCAGAATTGCTTTCGTCCAAAGAGCTTTCTTCTTACTGAATCATCTTCAGTTAGCTTCCTCTTCTCAAACTCTGTTCCTTTCCACCAATTGATAATTGACTCTTGATAAGTCTCATCAAACTTCTTCTTGATGTCAGGAATCTGAATCCACCAGAGCCAAAAGTTTTCACAGAATGAGATCACCGCTCCTTGCTTGATCTACTTTATTAGCTCTTTCTGACATTCCAACTCTATATCTCTTGCTAGTTGTTCATATCTTTCCAAAGCTACAAGACATGTAGCATATCTTGCGAAGCAATTCAGCTGACATAGGTGTCTGAAATATCTTAAGTATTCTGATCTTTTATAAAGGGTTATCTCTTCAAATGTTTGATTTATGTGCTTTGGTAGAATTACCTTGTCAAAAATCTTCGTATCCCATGCAATACTCTCTTTTAGAGGCCTTTGATCCAATAAGATAGATACTTCAGCAGATACATGGTCTGGATCAAAACAGGGAGTCTCTTAAGGTGGATACGAGTAGAGAGCTTCATCAATTTTCTTTGTAAGCTCTGTCATCTATTCTCCAATAATACCTAGTCTTGGCATCCAGTTTTCTCTATCCCTTATTCTCTTTTCTTCAGCTTCTTTCAGCTGTCTCCATCTTTCTTCATCCAGTCTTCTGATAGCTGCAACACTCAATGTTTTGCTCTTCTGAATAGGTTGTTGTTGTTATTATCTGCTGTTTTGCTGCTGCTGCTGTCTGCTACTTTATTGTTGCTGTTACTGTTTACTGCTCCTTCTCTGAGCTGTTGCAACAACTGTTCTTACTGCTTGTTAAGATACAATGTTGCTTACTGCTTTGGATGCAATAGCCCCAGCACCTGCACCTCCTTCATCTTTATCATCCTTTCACCTTTTGGATTGACACTACAAGAAAAAAAGGCTACGACAAGTGTTTTTAACCCTTGTCGTAGCCATATTCAAACCCTTGTCGTAGCTGGTGTTGTCGTAGACCTTGAAAAAATCCACTCATAGACAACGGTTTTTAACCGTTGTCGTAGACTCTACGACAACGGTTTTGAACCGTTGTCATAGCCATATAAAAACCGTTGTCGTAGACCGTAGTGTTGAAAAAAACTGTTGTCGTAGCCATATAATAACCGTTGTCGTAGAACATAATATATTAAAAATCGTTGTCGTAGTATCTACGACAACGGTTAAAAACCGTGTTGTAGATTGGTGTAAACCGTTGTCGTAGCCATATAATAACCGTTGTCGCAGAACGTAGTGTTGTTAAAAACCGATGTCGTAGAGTTTACGACATCGGTTAATAACCGTTGTCGTAAAGTACAACGACAACGGTTCAAAACCGTGTTGTTTCTCTTTAATAAGCATTGTCATAGAAACTATGACAACGGTTTTTAACCGTTGTCATTTAGTACAACGACATCGATTCAAAACCCATGTGTTTCTATGTAATAACCGTTGTCGTAGACTCTACAACAACGGTTTTTAACCTTTTTTTTCCAACCATTGTGTTGTCGTATCGTTTACAACTGTTGTGGTAGCTAGCAAGGACAACAGTTTTTTGTTAATTTAAAAACCGTTGTCGTAGAGTTTTTTTTTTAAATTTGCTTAATAAATAGTGAAATTAAATTATTAAAATTAAATAATACTAAAAATAAAACAATATTAACATTGAATCCCCAAAATATAAATTACAATAAATTAAAATATTATCTTACATCACAAATATTCAAGCAACAAAGTATTTATCTAAGTAGTCAAACACAACACTTGAAACTAGATATCCATAGACTTGTACCACAACAAAAATCGATCAAATACTCCCACCACCAACCAAACATGATGATCCTGCAACAAATAAATTCCACATTTTATTTGTATATCTCGAATAACCATACAAAAATCAAATGCCATCAATAACAACTTGAATATACCACAATTAATTAAGTGAAACACATCTTTCAAATCGATTAACATGCAAGCAGCAAAAACACTTACCAAGGACCTTACTTCCACTTAAAACTTTACCAATAAAGCCAATTTCTCTAACCCCAATAGGCCTTATGTAGCATAGAAAACCTCAATAGACTGGAGCACAGAAAATTTCAATCAAATCATCAACTAAAAACCTTTGAAACACAATTCCATGAATAGCCGGCCTCAAACATACATTTAAATTTCAACACCAACAACAAGTATAATAGCATTCATCACCAAACGTCTATTCAAAGCAACCTAACTCGAGTGTTTGACACATAATTCACCCAAAGTAAAAAAATATCAATCAACAACCAACTCAAAAACAAATATATCTCGTTCATTACCTAAAAGTCATATATATGTTCTTGTACACGTTTCGCCCACTCCTTACGCACTTTATTAATATCCATGTCAGTGTAGTTGTCTCCATTAAACTGTGAAAAACATTTCATATAAATATACCATGATAAGATTCAAATATAACATTTAAAGATATGATTCACATTACTAGGGTGTGTAGGGAACGAATCTCCAGTGTAGTATCACACTCAACTACTTGCTTCATGTACTTCATCACATAATAACCACATTGGAATGCGTCCGGTTGTTTAGGACCTTACATATATTTGAATCCAATTGTTAATGACTTAAACTTATTAAAAATCTTTACTTATGATTTAATTACACACCTTAACTACTATCCGTGTAGGTTTTTTTCTTCCTTTGCACCCGTTCTCCGCACTAAACATCTTTAAGGCCCTTCACAAGTGATATGATTGGCATAATTCAGTTAAAGAATCATATAGAAAAACAAAAAATTAAAGAAATTAAACAAACCAAAACTTACAACTCAACAACTTGTTTCCAAACTCCATCACGAATACCATTGTAAAGTGGATCCAACATTCCAACTTCATCCTTGTGAGGATCGATAACAGTAAGGATCCAATGTGCACTACATATATACACAAACACAAGACAGAATGCATATAATGTTCAACTAATTTTAATGATCATCTCAATTTAAATGACTTCAAAATCTTACTTACCCCACATTACATGACACCAAAACAAGTTGATTGACCAAGGTACCGTTCAGCCCATTTGCCAAATGACGCGCTCTTTGCTCCATTCCATCGCTGAGAGTTTTCTTATCTTTTCTCGTGTATGGAATATGACCAATGTTATATGGATCAACAAATTTGAATCTCTGCAACATGCTTGAGCTCCCAATCTTGTTGTATAAATGCCTATAGATTAAGAAATATGATTGTAATATACAGCAACCATCCAAGATAAAATAATTATATTAGATTACAAATATTTCAATATAAATTTACCATATGTAGACAACAATACACATATACGAAATTGACTGCAACTTGCAAAAAGCTTCAACATCCTCAAAATGCACATAAAGGGTGCGCTCTTTTCCAAAAACACCCTCATCAAGACTTATCATGACGTAGCCCTCACGTTCGAGAGAAGCCTTGTAATAACAATAAACCATTCGTAATGGTGCTGGTATGGTCGAGAAATCCATCACAGGCTTACTCTTTTCAAGCTTCTTTTTCTTTTTCGGTTTCTAAATATTACAATTTCACACATTAGAATCGTCAAACAAGTTCATATTATTATATACTAACTATTGAAGTACTTACCTCATCTCGTAACTTGAGAAGATGCACTGGCCAAGCGACATGAGATCCTACTGTATCACCAATGCTCTCACACTCTGCTGTTGGGATGGGCAAAGCAGCATTTTCATCAATTACTTCATCAATAGAAACACGCATGCACTTTTCAGGCAATGGGATTCCATGAATAAGCTTGTTTGGACCATAAGCTTTCACAATAGTGCCATATGCAGCAATGTCGGTGCCCGACCCCAAACTTAATGCTACAAGTTTTCCCTTGATAGTATAACACAAAAAAAAATTCATTACAACCAACTACTATTATTTAACAACAATGATGAAAAGCATAAACATGTGATACCTGTACTGCCGCATTCTCATCAATCAGCTGCACATCATCAGCATCTAAGTTCACCATGTCATCCACTAACTCAAATGGAATGGGAGTTTTTTCACGTTCAATACCCTTCGGTTCAGTTGAAGAAGGCTTGTACTTCACCGAGCAACTACCCTTCTCATCTGTGACAGCATCATGTGCAGTATATTTCTGTAAAGCAGCTTCCAATCTTGCAATGCGTTCATCCCGTTCGGCATTTTTCTTTCTTTCTTCACTCAACTCACGTTGTTGGATGTCATATATATTATCCTTCTTTGACTTCTTTCCCCTTGGAACTTTGTAATAAGCCGTCTTAGTGATATGACCTCCAACACCTCTCAAACGCCCTTGGTGTTCTTCTAAGCTAAGTGCATTTGCCAGTAGAGTGGATTTATGTCCCTCTATTTTCAAATTTCCTGTCTTTTTCTGGGTAATAAACTCATCCTAGTATGTAAATATCGAATGAGCTGATTAATATGATAAGTAGATAAGATGCTAAGCTACAAATGAAATAAAAAAAAGGTAACATAACTTACAATCTTCATAACTTTTTCTTTAAGCTTCTCTCCTTCATGTACCCCTTTTTTGGTCTTTCGTCCTTCAACCCAAAGTATAGCCTGATTAATTTCTTCATCTTCACACAACATCTCAGGCTACATACATAAATAATTACAAATTTCTGATCAAATATGTGGATTATATTGTTTTAAATATATACTAATAACATTTAATTTAAAGTTACTTACATGATCCTTTGCAAACTGTGCATAACCCTTTCGAGATAAACGATAAGGATATTCACATTGAGCTTTTCGTTCTTGTTGTTGTTCCCTCAATTTCTAGAGAGCACATGCAAACATTTAACAATTAGCTTGTATTGTTTTAAAACTTAGACAAAATTAAATACATAAATGTGAAATACACATGTTACCTTGAAGTTATCAGATAAGCGGTTGATCACAAAAGTACTCCAATCTTTGTCTTCAATACAAGGATATGTAGGCGGTGGCGTGTTCAAATGAGACGACTCTAGCCTTCCATATACAAACTCATTCGTAAGTTTGGTCTTAAATTGATGCCATTTGTTGTTGGCTGAATTAAGACATCCTCTTTTCCATTTTGGGTCCACATTGAAGGACAACTATGGAATATTAAAGATCACATAAAAAAATAAGATAACAACAGACAATTGCATGAAACTAAACAGTAAAATCACATTATTACTTACATTTACAGACTCCCAAATAAGTTCCTTCACATCATTTGGAACATGTTTCCAACTGTTGTAAATAATTTTCACTTTTTCCCTTGCTAAAACCCCAATATAACTTTGCATTTGAGATGCAATCTCTCCAACTGGCTGCCCCAAATCATTAAATTCGACCTGTTTTTTTAAACCTTGAACCCTTTGCATTGACAGACAATGCATCACCGTTCATTCTCTTAGTGATTTTGTAGATTGGGTGTTTGATGTTAATGTATCTGCTTCAACTTCATCATCAATCTCATCAACCAACCTTTCTTTGTCTTTCTCTTGCAACTCATCAGCAATCTTATCAACCACCCCTTCTTTGTCTTTCTCTTGTAACTCGAGAAATAGTGCTTTTTTACTCCGTGTAGTCATTGATGTAAGAAATCTGCAATGTACAAAATAAACAATTAAGAACAGGTCATAATCTATTAAACAAGGGTGTTTACATAAACCTAAGGAAAACGATATAACACTAACACTTTAATACTCAACATATCTAATAACAATTATATGTAAAGATGCAATTCGTATGTATGGAAAAAATTAGATAATACTAAAGATATTTAATTGTTTGCATGGTCAATCCAAGTCTCGTCATAATCAACACGAACACATAATGGGTCATCATCATTTGACAAATCATCATCCTTAGTAGGCAACTCTTTAGTGAAACAAGGGTGTTGGATTACCGAATCATCAAATTCATCACCAACTGTGTATTCAAAGTACTCCCTAGTAGGTGTTGCAAGCACAATGGACCACTCGTGATCCATAGGGTCTTCAATATAAAAAATTTGTCTTGCTTGACTTGCCAAAATAAAGGAGTCGTTTTTGAATCCAATTTTATTGAGATTTACCAATGTGAATCCAAGGTCATCTATCTTGATGCCACTTTTATTATCACACCATTTACATTTGAACAGTGGGATTTGGTGCTTGTTGTAATCAATTTCCCATATCTCTTCAATAACCCCATAGAACACCATGTCGGACACAACTGATTTTTTATCTTTCGCACTAGCAAGTTGCATGGTCTTTGCAACTAAGCTTACTCCAGAGTTCTGAACCGTTCGTGCATTATCACAAGATTTTGTGTCGAAAGTAACCCCATCAACTAAGTAACTATGATACTTGAACACATGATTGTTAGGTCCCTCTGCTATCCATTTCACCCTTTCAGATATGTCTTCAGTGTTGCAATCCTTTTTCTTTACAACCTATTAAAATGAAATGATAAATTTCCAATATAAGTGTGTACTTCACAGTAATACTAGAATAAATATGATCTTACACTTACTCGATCACGCAACCAACCAGTAAACAATTTATTATGTTGGTCTTGTAACCATTTTGCGGACTTGGCCTTTGCATGTGATGTCGTCTTCAAGCAGGTCATGTGCTCACTAAATACATCACAATAGAATTATTTATCAGACCACGAATAATCTAATTAATTATATGTGAGTTTTGATGACTTACTCAATATAAGGATCAATATCAACATCATTAGCGAGTACGTGACGATGAGCCTGTAGCAACACCTCTTCACAGACATATACCACTTGTGCACTTGATAGAGGTCTTGTAGGTTGGACCTGGTGATGAGTTGCTGGGATGCCACATGTTTGCATATTTGACAAGTATGTTGAGCAAAATTCCACGGCCTCTTCAGTAATATAGCATTCAGCAATACACCCTCCAGGTCGACTTCGATTTCTCACAAAACCCTTCAAGACTCGCATGTATCTTTCAAATGGATACATCCATCTATACCATACTGGTCCACAAAGTTTGACTTCTCGTACTAGGTGAACAGTCAAATGCACCATGATATCAAAGAACGATGGAGGAAAGTATTTCTCTAGCAAACACAATGTCGTTACAATCTCCCATTGAATCTCATCTAGCTTTGACACATCTATCACTTTACCACACACAATGTTGAAAAAGAAACACAATCTGGTGATAGCATATCTGACATTATCTAGTAAGACACCACGAATTGCGATGGGGAGTAATTATTGCATTAAGGTGTGATAGTCATGTGACTTAAGTCCAACAAGTTTCAAATCCTTGACTGAGACCAACTTGCTGACGTTCGATGAATAATTAGTTGGGACTTTTATTCGTGATAAAGATTCACAAACTTTTCTTCTCTCATTCCTACTTAATGTATAACACGCAGGAGGCAAAACGTCTTCTTTTCTCCAACAATCGGGGCCAACTCGGTCCTCACCTTCATCTCCAGAAGGTCTCGTCTTGATGCTACACCATCCTTTGTTTTTCCTGGGATGTCGAGTAATGTGCCGATGAGACTTTCGCATATATTCTTCTCAATGTGCATTACGTCGAGGATGTGCCGAACATGTAGATGTTCCCAATACTCAAGTTGAAAGAAAATGGACTTCTTCTTCCAAATCGATTGGTCTCCACCCTCATCAGCTTGAGAATTTCTACTCATCTTCCCCCAGTTGTATTTTATTGATGAAACTCTTTTTAAAACATCACAGCCAGAAATGTGTTTGGGTGCAATTTTGAACTCTTGTGTTCCATCAAATGCTTTCTTCTATCTTCTGTAAGGATGACTTCTAGGGAGAAACCTTCTATGACCTGTGAATGACATCTTCCTACTATACTTCAAGTATTTTGTATACGTGTTTTCACCACATAGAGGACATGCATGATATCCTTTCACCTTGCATCCTGATAAGTTTCCGTAAGCAGGAAATCATTTATTGTCCAAAGCAAGACAGCTCTAAGTAGGAATGTTTCATCTCGAAAAACATCATATGTTCGAACGCCTATGGACCATAACTGCTCTAAGTCATCAATTAAAGGAGCTAAGTAGACATCAATATCATTCCCAGGCTGTTTAGGACTAGCAATCAACAAAGTGAGCATCATGAACTTCCGTTTCAAACACATCCAAAGAGGAAGGTTGTAGGTGATTAGTAGAACTGGCCAACAACTATAAGTAGAGGTCATCAAACTATAAGGATTGATCCCATCCGCTGACAAGGCTAATCTAAGATTCCTCGCATCAGAAGCAAACTCCGACCATCTATAGCCACAACCTTCCAAGAGGGAGAATCGGCTGGGTGGCGTAGATAACGATCACTAACCCTCTTTTCAGCATACCAAGTTAAGTCCTTTGAAACTTTCTTATTCCGAAACATTCTCTGAAATTGCGGAATAGGTGGAAAATACCATAAGACCTTTGCAGGAATTCCGTTCTTCTTAGTGGAATTCCTGCCAATTTTCCATCTCGAGGCTCCACAAGTCCGGCAACTATTAGATGCCTCGTACTCTTTCCGATACAAGATACAATCATTAGAACATGCATGGATTTTCTCGTAATCCATTCCCAAAGCTGCTAAACTCTTCTTTGTATCGTATATTGATGAAGGTAATTAGTTACAGTCTGGTAGCATATCTTTCATCAATACAAGAAGGTTATTAAAACTGCTATCACTCCAACCATATTTGGCCTTCAAGTTGTATAGTTTCACAATGGCATATAACTTTGTGAATTTAACATAATCAGGGTATAATGGTTTCTCTGCATCCTCAAGTAATTCTATGAATTCTTTTGGATTGTCTGCTTCTTCATATGCAGCATGTACCATATCAATTGGGTCTTCAGAGATAAAATCATGCTCACCATCACCAGATTGATCGAATTCTTTTTTTGAGTAAGTAGATCTTTCTCCGTGCCATATCCATGTATGGTATGTTAAATCCATACCATTACTCAACAAATGCAGCCTTACAAGATCTATTTTTTTCCTCATAAGATTCTCACATGCTGAGCATGGACATGCCATTAGATCCCTATTTGCTACATTCTCCAAAGCAAATTGAATGAAAGAATCTACTCCGTCTTTATACTCACGTGATAATCTATCCTTGGACATCCATGATTTGTCCATTATCTATCCTTGGCAAAAGCTTATAATGATCTACATCAGTTTTAGAATAAGTTGTAACAAACGGAACATTTTGTTTCATGACTCTGATGTCCATTGAATGACATCAGAACAAAACCCAATACCGAAAAGTAAATAAATAAAACTATTTATGCAAGTGCAATAAGAACTTGAGATCACCAAAAAAACAAGCAATGAATAAAGACACTTCAATAAAGTATTTATGCCAGAAGGACACACCTTATATTAAACCTTACTAACCTTGGTTGCTGGCCAAAACCAGGATCAGATTAAGCGCACTAGCGATGATAAAATGCACAACAGATCAGTAAGATTCCAACCTTAAGATCGGTAGTTTTGCAGTTTAGCTCCTACACCTCACGAATATGGGAAAACTTTAGGATTATTTTAGATGTTGATACGAATTCTCTTTTTGAGAATAGGTTATGAAATATGAAAAAAAACATAGCGACACCAATTTATCTAAAATGCTGGTTTTTTTTATATAGAGCAAGTCAACAAGGGATTATCATCCATCCATGTGAAGCTAACATTATTTCTTGTTGAGCTCATTCTGAACATTCATGTACGAAAATTTAAGGAGTAACAGATAATAGAGTCTGTGATTTTAATTATGTAAAGTAGTAGTGAAACACTGGTATCTGATAGTTCATTATCTGCATGTAATCTGCTTCATAACAATTTAAACTATTTTCTAGAATGAGTTGTGTTTCTATTGATTTACTAGATAATTAACGGCAGTAAATAATACAAATATATCTCAAACTAATATAAAAGCAAACCACCAGCTTTCTATAGCCAGCAATTGACACAAGTTGTCCATTATAAGGAAAACATACAATTCTCAAGTCTATTTTTGGGGAGAGTAGATGAGATAGTTTTATGCGATATCTTATTAAGATGAAATTTGTATGGATCTCACGATAAAGTCTGATATGAAATTATCTCTTATAATAAACAGAACTATGCAATCCACACCAAAACAAACACCAAATTCACTAGACAAGGCTTATGATTAGTTTCTACATTTATTAGATACTAGTCAGATATATATCAGTCTTCATCAATAGATTAGTGAAAGAGGAACGACCTTAGTAGCCCTCCCAGAAGCTGAGCAGCATAAGAGAGTCACGACATTAGCAACATAAGCTTCGCTAGCGCACTGAGTGTCATTTGAGAATATAAAGACATAACAATATCTATCCATCCTAGACATAACTGTTGAACAGATCTTAATAATGGGAAAATAATTAACATGAGAATAGCAAATGATAATTGCCAACCTGTACTGAACTTGTGGTATGGGTGATCTTTCAAACTCAAATGTTTCTGAAGCTGTATGGATTTAAAAAAAAATTAAAATCACATAGTATATTAGTTTTCTGACTATAAACAGGTAAGATCAAAACGGTTTGTATTAGAAATAGAGAAAGAGAGAGATGTATCAGCGGCTGCACTAATCAAGCACCATCACTAAAAATAAAGCACATGTTACAAAAAAAATAAAAAATTCTTTATGGAAGCAGCTGGACACCTTTTTGTCCTCTGGAAAGACCAAAATACCACTGACTACACAGCATCTTGACAAAGTATAATATAATATACATTCCTATTCATTATCTAATCAAAGTTTATCCCATTTCCTGCCACTACTTTTTAGTCCTTTTTTCTTTCAAGATAGATCTAATCAACTTTCATCTTATTAGTTTCTGATTCTACTTGAGAGAGGCTCCAAATAATGTACCATTAAACTCTAACTAACAAATACTTGCAGCAATAACTTACCTTATTGCTTCCTTAAATCCCATATATGTTGCAGAGAAAAGGATTTGATCATTAGTCAAAACTGAAGTATTTAAATGACACTTCTGCTAGGATAAGAAAAACTAACAGAGGACAAGTAAACTGAGAATCTCTATAAAAGAAATTGAAAGACTCTTCATGAAGACTTTGGTCGTGTTCAGAATCTGATCTTCTTCGTTTCCTTTTGGCCAAAGGCTCTTCATCCTCTTCTTCTTCTTCTTCTTTCAAGTCCTTCACGACTTCTTCTACTGCAACATCTAACTCCTTACAGGATCTTCTTTTGTTTTTCCCTTTTTTGTCATCATCAACAGGGTGTAGGTTGAGGAGATGTTGATTCAACAGGTATATGTTGAGGAAAGACGTGATGACAAATTGTTCTTATTTCGCCAATGAACAACTCAAGATTAGAGATTCTGTCATTGGTGCTTTGAGATGCACGAGCTTGTATAGTGGCACTTTCTTGTAAAGAATTGAGCATAAGATTCTGTGTAGCAAGGGTGTTTTGGATTTCATTGATGGACTTGTCCCATGCTTTACTGGCAGCTTGTTATGCTCTTTCAACTCTTTTCCGTTCACAATGTTGTGCATTCCATTTAGCATTGAGTCTGTTCTGAATTCTAGAAGGAAGCTTAGAAAACTCCCTTCACAAATTTTCTATCGACGAGAAATGAGACCTGTCGCTCGTGTGAATGTTGTTGGCCATGTTTACTTCATGCAACTGTAGTGCTTGAATGAGCCCTTGTACAACATCCATAATCCCCTGGAGGGATTGCTCTTGTGCATCAGTAAGAGCCAAGATGTCAGCTTTAGTTGGTTCTGCTGCTTCTTGAATGTACAGAACCAAAGTTTGACTCAAACTGTCATCTTGTTGATGTGTTGCTTCTTCAGCATACTACTGTATTCATCTTCTCATAGCATCAGTAGGTTCCACTATTCAGAATGGTGAACCGAGTGGACTATCTCCTCCAAGGCCCTCATCATCATCTGAAGAGTCTCCTCCATCATCCTTAAGGTCCTGTTCCCGAGCAGCAATCAGAGCATTCTTACCTCCTCGAGGTGTTATCTCTTCCTCATCTTTCCCTTCTAAATCCTCCGCCAGTACTGTCTCAGCAGTAATTGCATCCGAGGTCTTCTTAGAAGAAGCTATCTTAACAGCATCCTTGCTTACTTCAACTACTCTAGTGGTAGCATCAAGAATGTCTAGGTTCTGAGCGTCAAGATATGTGCTCTCATTAATCTATTGTAGTTCCATCAGGAAGTGATCATCTTCTGATCTTAAGGCTTCAACTTGGACTATTTGGATGATCCCTTCAGCAATTACTGCAAGGATAACATCATCTACTGTATTCTGTACTGCTATCAAAGCCAATATAGGGAGTCCTACCTCAGTAACTTCCTCTGTGGTTACTTCATCAGTGATTTCTTCATGTAAACTTGCCAGGAATCCTTTCATCTTTTCTGAAGCTTCCTTCTCTGATGTTCTCTCCATGTACTCTGGGGAATCTTCATAATTGACCAACTCTTGCTCGTCGGTCTCCATTGCATCAAGCTTATAATGGGGGACAGTGCTGCAACCATCTTGTAGAAAGTGGGGGAATCATGTCCTTCAGCAGCACTACTTCCTTCTCTTGTCTGCAACTTGCGAGGGGTTTGTCTAATCAGTTTAGCAACACTCTTCTTCAAACCCTGCTGCAACATCTGTTGGTTAGTTTTCTCAACATTACGGTGACCCAATTGAGCTTCATCCAGCTCAAGTTCTGTTAGGTTCTTTATAGTCTCAGCAGTAGGGTTCATCAATGTGTTGTCCTCCCTAACTTTTACTAACTGTTCACCCTTAACTTCATCAAAAGTGCTCTTACCATTAGCAGCTTGGTGCTTCCTCAGAATTTTCTATTTCTCCATAATCTCCTGAAGCCTGGCTTCCTTATCAGATTTTGAAAGCTCAGCCCAATTAAGGACTAGTGCCTCTACTCGAAGGAAATCCTTCCATTTCAGCAACTCTTCACCTCTAAAGAGATGCATCCTCCTTCAATTTTGTATACACTAAAGAAGTTGTTATTGATCGACTCGGCGGATCCAGAAAGTAAATTGTATGCCATATTAGATTCGATGTCATTGATGGTCTTTTCGTAATCAGCCAAAGCTTCGATCTGGGTGATTTGTTCTTCATCATTTTTTCTGACCACCAACGCTTGCTGCTTCTTCGCTTGCTTTTTCTGTTTTCTGTTTTCTGTTTTATAGATCTCTCTTCTTCTTAGCAAGCAACTTCTTCTTCTTCTTCTTTTTCTTCCTCATCTCCTTCCTACTGGACAGGATGAGGTGCTTGACTTGAGGAACTGGCATAAGGGCCAGACTGTCATCTACTTTCTACTCAGTAACCTGATCAGCTTCAGCATCCTGATCAGTAACTACTGCTGCTTCAATAGATAAACCTCATCAGAGTTGATGATCCTAGCAAGATCAGTATTCACCATCTTATTCCTTGGCATATCATTCTTGATCGACCTCATAGTAGGTATATCATCATCATTGCCATTGGAGGATGAGTGTTTAACAACTCTTTTATCCGCATCACTGTTGTGTTCTGTTGTAGCTTCCTGTTTAGAGTCACTTTCTGTAATTCTGTGTCTTGCAGTGACTTTCTTCTTCTGGTCGGTTGTGTTTTGCCTACAACTTTCCTCTTGAAAAAGTTTTTCTTCACACCCAAGTACCATCCAGGAAGGATAGGTATGGCTTATTCCACTATAATCCCCATCTTGCAGAGAATGAAGGTGATGGTGATGCCAAAACTCCTACTTAGGGTTTTCTTGGTGGCCTCTTCCAAGATTCTTCGCAAGATAAACCTACTCCAGTTGACTGTCACTCCTTTCATAATGGCAATCATTAGTCTTAACTGGAGGTCGGTGTATCTATTAAAGCTTCCACATCTGCCTTCGATAGAGTACGCGTAGATGTCATGAAAAAACTCGTATTCTGGCTTCAATTTCTTCTTCTCAAAGCTTTTTTTCACCGGCTTTGAGTTGGAATCCTGCTTGAACTGATTTCATATCTCTTCTGTGAACTTAGAGTCGTACTTCTCAAGCTCTGAATGTTGTAGACCCTTGACGGAGATGTCAAAAGTGGAAGCAATATCCTTTGCCATCAAGGTGTACTCCTTTCTATCAGTATCCATTCTAAAATGGATTTTCTTTGTATCATTGGAAAGCTTTGTAAAAGAGACCAGAGACGCTGTTGTATCGGGTGGTAAGGAGACCAGAGACGCTGCTCTTCTCCATACAGCTCCACACTTTCAAGATAGCATCTCTATCGAAGATGCTTTCTTCCCCAAGCAATGCCACTAGGTTAACCAGGTGACCTTCCAGAACAATGGTTTCTCTTCTACTGGCCATAGGTGTATTTTGAGAGATCTGAAAAAGATTGTTAGAGATTTCTGGACATGAGAAGATTATTTTTGCTTGTTGAGAATTAGATGGTAAAATGAAGGTGATGAAGAGCAGTTTCTAATTCAAATAAGAGATTGTTTTTTATCAACGGTTATAACTAAAAAAGGTTGTGAGAGAGACATAAAATCTGACGGTTGAGATAAAACGACTGAGGGGCCTTTTTTGCAATATACCAAACTTTTGGTTTAAAAAATAAAAACATGCATCTATTCATCTTCCGAAAAAGTGAATTTTGCATTAAATATGAGATGCCTATTTTGCCGCTCAAATGATTAGCGTTTATGACTACTGTTCGTGATACGAGGTTGCAAAACTTCTTAAATATTGTAGCAATAAATGTTGTATCCTAAACTACTGTATCCTAACATGCTAAATCCTGAAATGTTGAATCCTTGAATACTAAATCCTTGACTATTGAAGAATTATCTTCTTTCTTTCTTAAAGAAAATAGTATTCCCCCTTACTTTACACATCTATTACTGAGAGACACATATACTTCCAAGCTTCATAACTTGATGATTCCAAGCTCACTTCTAAGCATAGATAACCTTGATTCACATAGGGGTTTTGTGAAAATATTTGCCAGCTACAGATTTGTATGAACTTTTTCCAGCACAATATCTTTCTTCTCTACATGATCTCTTATGAAGTGATGTCTGACATCAATGTGCTTTGTTCTAGAGTGAAAGACTGGATTGTGTGTTATAGTAATAACACTTGTATTATCACACAAAATGAGAGTTTCTCTTTCTGTAATCCCATAATCCTTAAGTTGTTGTTGTATCCACAGAATCTAAGCACAACAACTTTCTGTGGCTACATACTCTGCTTCTACAGTTAAGGTTACTATAGACGTTTGTTTCTTACAGAACCAAGAAACTAGTCTTTCTCCATGAAATTGACAAGTACCACTCGTACTTTTCCTGTCAATCTTACATCTAGCAAAATTAGAATCCGAATATCCCTTTTAGTTAAAACCTCATTCCTTAGGATACCATATGCCAATATCTTAAGTGCCTTTCAGGTACTTCATAATTCTTTTCACAGCTGTAAGATGCGATTCTTTCGGTACTATTTGGAATCTTGCACATACTCCTACTGCAAACACAATATCTAGTCTGCTTGTTGTAAGATACAACAGGGAGCCAATGAATCTCCTGTATCTTGTAATGTCCATATACTTTCCACTTTCATCTTTGTCGAGACTAATCGATGTGGTTGTGGAAATACTTACTGGTGATCCATTCTCCATTCTAAACTTCTTGATTAGCTCCTTAGTGTACTTGACTTGATTGATGAAAATGTCATTGTCTAGCTACTTAACTTGTAACCCAAGAAAGAAACTTCATTCTCCCATCATGCTCATCTCAAACTTCTTCTACATGAGGGTTGAGATTTTTCACATAGATCTTTCTTTGTTGATCCAAAGATAATGTCATCCACATATATCTGAACAAGCAGAATGCCATCACCATCCTGTATTCTGAAGAGAGTTTTGTCCACTGTTTGTTTCTGAAATCCATTCTCCAAAAGATATAAGGACAGGGTATCATACCAAGCTCTCGGTGTTTGCTTCAATTTATATAAAACTTTCTGTAATCTAAAAACTTTCTCTTCAGGTTAATCTTCGAATCCTGGAGGTTGTTCTACGTGGACTTCTTAGAATAAGAGACCATTCAGAAATACACTTTTGACATCCATTTGATATACATTGAAATTCTTATGTATAACATAGGCTAAGAAATTTTTGATTGCTTCAAGCCTCGCTACATGTGCAAAGGTCTCATCAAAATCAATTTCTTCTTCTTAGCAATATCCTTTCGCAACTAATCTTGCCAGCTCCAGATTCATCCAACTTATTTTTGTATACCTACTTCATTCCAATCACTCCCTGATGATCAAGTCTTGGCACCAACGTCCAAACATGATTCATTTTGAATCCATTCCTGCATGGTTTGAATCCAATTACTGTCTTCTAGAGTTTCTTCAATGCTTTTAGGTTCCACTTGCGATATGAAGCATATAAACACTGATTCATGTGGTCTTAATCTTCTCGTTCTTACTCCAGCATTGATGTCTCCAATGATGAGCTCTTTTGGATAGTTTCTAAGCCATGTTTTATCTGGTTCAAAGTTGTATATAGATTGATGAACAGTAAAATGTTGATCTGCTGTATCACTTTGGTTTCTGTCAGGTTGCTATATTCTATCATCTTATTGAGCAGTAACTTGCGTTACTGTATTTCAGGGTGTAGAAACTTATGTACTGTTTTTAGTAACAATATCAGTAGGTAGATGGACTCCATCTATATACTACGCTTGATGTCTCTGATCTTCACCTAAGATACATCCTCCATCGGCTTGTTAATCTCTGTTATATCGTAATGAGGTTCGTTAAATACCATATATATTGACTTCTTTACGACAAAAGTCCTCTTGTTGAAGATCTTAAAAGCTTTGCTTACTAAAGAGTAACCAAAAAACACTCCTTCATCAGATTTAGCATCGAAGATCTTCAGGTGTTTTTACCATTGTTCAGAATGTAACACCTGCATCCAAAGATGTGTAGGTATGAAATGTTTGGTGTAAAACCATACCAAACTTCATAAGAAGTCTTGTCATGATCTTTATTGATTAAGCATCTGTTTTGCATATAGCATGTTGTATTGGTAGCTTCAACCTAAAATCTCTTAGGTATAGTAGCTTCATCAATCATTGTTTTTGCTGCTTTTTTCAGGGTTCTGTTTCTTCTTTCTGCAATTCCATTCTATTGAGATGTTCTAGCTGCAGAGTAATCATGACTAATTTCATTCTCTGAACAGTATTTCTCAATAAATCTGTTCGTGAATTATGTTTCTCTATCAGATCTTATCTTCACAATGCTCAAGCTCATCTCATTTTGAATTCTCTTCATAAATTCTGGAAGCCTATTTTGAGTTTCTGATTTCTTGGCAAGAAAGATGGTCCAAGTAAACCTAGAGTAATCATCCATAACCACTAGGGAATACTTCTTCCCACTTACACTAACAGACTCAACTGGTTCGAAAAGGTCCATGTGGAATAAATCCAGAATCCTATGAGATGATCTTTGAACTTTCTCTTTGAATGAGCTTCTTACTTGTTTACCCTTCTGACATACTCCATATACATTCTCCTTTTTAAATGCAACATCCGACAAACTTCTAACCGGTTCTTTTTTACTAATTTGTTGATCATTTTGAAGTTTAAATGACTTATTCTCTTGTGCCATAGCCAACTTAACTCTGGTGTACTCTTCACAATAAAGCATTTTGGCTGTACTATTGAGCTCTAATCAGCAAGATAGATATTTCCCCTTCTAGTTCCTGTAAGCTTCACCTATTTGGACTTATTATCTCTAATCAGACACTTGTTGAGGTTGAATTCCATGAAATATCCTTTATCATAGAATTGGCTAATACTCAAAAGGTTATACTTCAGCCCCTTCACGTATGACACATCATGAATGCACGCATTGTCTTTGATCAAGCTTCATGTGCCCTTGGTGCTTCATTTTGAATCATCTCCAAAGACTATTTAGGGCCTTTATATGGTTGAAAGTCTCTTAAGGCTTTTTTGTTGCCAGTCATGTGTCTTGAGCAGCCGCTATCGATATACCATGTATCGTCGCTGCTTCCTGGCTACTTTCTGGCAATTGTTCCTGCATGAAAATCAAGCAGATTTAGGTACCCATACAAGTAAGGGTCCTTTGGGGTTAGTCTTCTTTGGGATCCACATTTGCTTAATGACAATCAATTTATCATTAACTTTGGTGATTTTCTTCCTGTGAGTATCCTTTGCAGAATATTGTTTGTGAACATGTGTATAGGAAGTTTCCCCGTGTTACCCTTTTTTCTCAAATCAGGTCTTCCTTATACCTTCCTGGAGTATAGACTTCTTTGGATTTAAACATGTATTTTTTGGTATAAGTGGATAGAAATTCTTTTGCTGAGACTTGAAAGATTGTTGCATTCTTCTCTGGGTTGCAACATTCTCGTTTTGCTACATCTTCTGAGTTTGTGCAGTCTTACTGTCTGTAGTCTGTAGTAGGGGTTTCTTTCCATTGTCCACTTAATTTAATTTGTTCAAGATTTCTTTGGGTGGAAAGAGTTCCTGAGAGAAGGATACTTTGGCTTGGACAAATTTCTCGGTATTGGATGTGCTTGCTATTTTCTGAGAACTTTCTACACAGTATCGTAGACCATTTCTATTAAAGGCATTTTGGGTCTCAAGGATACATTCATGTGCCTTTTTTGCCGATCTGTTGTATACATTGATTGTATTTTATAGGCTAGCTTTCTCAGTATCTAACTTAGTGACTAGCAGCTTGAACTTAGAGACTTCTGCTCTAATGTTGTTGCATTCTGCACTGTAGTACTGAAGATCTGAGACCTTTTCTTTCAGTATAGTTTGCTCACTCTTGAGCATAAGATTTTTCTCTTTTAGTTCCTCTTGAGCTGAGTTTATCTACTCAAAGTCACTTATGATCTATCTGAAAGACTGGATCATGTTCAGCTTTTTCTTACCAAAATCAACAAAGGATTGAAAAGTTACCTTAACATCTTCATCTTCACAATCTTTTGCCATCAAACACAACAGTACTTCTTCATCAGAGATGGAGCTGTCACTATCACTCCCAGATGAGCTCTATTCTTTTGCTTCTTCTTTGGATGAGCTTGCTGTCTTTAGAGCTTCAGCCTCACCAGGAAGTGCTCTTAATTTTTGCTTCTCATCTTTCCTCCTCTCTCTCTCATTTGCTTTCTTTCATCCTTAGGATATTTGTGCACTTGAGGATAGGGACAATTTCTTCCATAGTGTCCCGACTTCTTGCAATTATAGTAGAAGTCAGAAGAAACTGCATTGGATTGTGATGTTTGGTTTACTTGTAGGCTTGGAGACTTTTTCTTGAAGTTTTTTCCTCTCTTGTTAGTTATTAAAAACTTCTTAAACTTTTTCAGGAGGAGTGTCATTTCTTCCTCTGCATCTTCTACATACAACTCCTTTTGCTTGCTGATGCTGGTAGTTACAGTATCCTTAGATCTTGTAACAAGTGTAGTAACTTTGGCACTCGACTTCTCTACCTCCAACTTTCTTCTATTGATGTCATATTCGAATGCCTTGAGATTTGAGAATAATTCAAACATTCTCATTGCATTCAGATCAATTGACACTCTCATGGATGTTACGTTGTTGTCCCACTCGATAGGTAGTGCTCTTAATACTTTGATGTCTTTTTGTTCTAGCTATAGAACTTTTCTAGGGATTCGAGCTCATTCACAATGGTTGTGAATCTCAAGTTTAGTTCTTCCAAGGATTCTCCTGGTCTTTGTTTCAACAGCTCAAATAGCTGTGATGCTGTGGATACCCTATTATCCTTTGCCAACTCATTCCCTTCACATATCAGTATCGATTTATCCCAAATTTCTTTTGTGGTCCTGCATATCTTCACCTTACTAAAGGTTATTTCGTATAATATAAGGAATAACACATTCTTGGCCACATTGTCTAGGTTGGCTCTTTTCCTATCTTCAGCGATATACTTATGCCTTGGATTGATCAAATATTCTACAGGAGAGGGAGCCCTTTTGTAGTTGGGTGCTTCGGCTCTAGCTGCATGTCGTGCTGGTCGAGGTTTGTGATCTGCTCTTCCAATATCATCGTCAGTTACAGTTCCTTCAAGTGCAACTTCTACTTCACCCACTACTATTGTTGTTGCCTCTGGTGTAGCCGCTTTAGCCTCAGCTCTTTCTCTTTCTCGTAGCTCTCTTCCCAATATTGGATTTGGTTTAGTAATTATTGGCGGTCCTTCAATAATTACATACCACATTTCTTCATGCATGGCTAAAATATGAGCCTCTATTCATATCTTCCAATCATCATACTCTTCTATGAAAAACATCGGTAACTTATGATGAGAGAAATCCATGTTTATGCTAAAATGATTGAGTTTTAGTCTGTAGAAAAGAAAAATGGTTTTTCCAATAGAATGGGTCGATCTGGGTAGGTGACCAGATAAGTTGGCTTTTAACCCAACTTGCTCTGATACTACTTGTTGGTCCCAAGTGGCTCAGAGGTTCAGATATGGGGTGAATGAACCTCTATCAATTTTTCTTTTTCAAAATCTTTCTAAACTATCGTTGCTCAATTCTATTTCAGAATACAGTAAATGACACAAAATCAGTAAGCTGAGCGTAATACTGTTTCAGCTTATTATTTCAGAGTTTCTATATGCAGTGGAAAATACAAAGATAGAGTTTCTTTTTTGAAAACATCTTCTTTTCAAATATGATTTTCTCAGACTTTAATATGCAGAATATGTAAATATATGAAGTACAACACAAATATGATAAAGCAATAAAAATACACAAATGGGTTTTTAGAGGTTCGAAGGTGGTGCAATCTTTCTATGTTTTCTCTACTCTTTTTTCGAGGAATCACAAGGATTTATCAAGACTTATCTCAACAAACTATCACCTAGCAAGCTATCACCTACAGGAATCACAAGGATTCTTACGCCAACCCACATAAGGTTCTTACAAACTCACACAGAGTTTAAAGCCTTAACAAAAAGGGCTAACACCCAGTTAGGAAATAAATCCTCCCCACTAAGGACATCAAATAAAACAACCTAGTACACAACACAAATATTAAAAGTATATGAGGTCTTCAACTAGTGCTTCCACTACAACAAAAAAGCTGAAAGATCACAATTGTAAAGTGTTGTCGTTGTAGGTTTAAGATTGTAGTCTGCCACTATTGTCGAAGAGGGGCGCCCAAAGACAACACTAAAAAAGTGTTGTT
Source organism: Scutellaria minor (assembly GCA_954870855.1). Taxonomy (NCBI): domain Eukaryota; kingdom Viridiplantae; phylum Streptophyta; class Magnoliopsida; order Lamiales; family Lamiaceae; genus Scutellaria; species Scutellaria minor. The sequence continues at coordinate 15,342,354 of OX940729.1, read as the reverse complement.
CTCTTATAGACAACACTTTTAAAATATTGTCCTCAATATACAAAATGTTATTTTTTATATAAAATATTTCGCTTATAGACAACACTTTCGAACTGTTGTTGTTTTGTTTATTGACAACACTTTTGAATTGTTGTCCTTCTTAAATTACTAATGTCTTTATCCTTGAAATTTCCAATAATAGACAATATTTTGTCTAAAAAGACAATAGTTCAAAAGTGTTGTCTTTACATTTACCCACAACATTTTGTAATTGTTGTCTTTGATTGTGTAAGACAACTCTCTTTCTTCCTTAAAATTGTTATTGATCAGTGCTACTGAAAAATTCTAAAATATATAAATTGAAAATATTTCATACTCAAAACATAACATCTTCCAATATAAAGCATATGTACAAATATCAACAAATACGATATCGTATAACAATTCTTGACAAAAACTAAGACTATTATTATTTCTCCAAAACATAAAATTCTATGCTTGAAAAAGGTTATGAATATGTACTACTTCTCCAAAACATCAAAACCAATGCTTGAAATGAAACAAATATGAGTATGTATTTACTAGATTAGATGATGACGTCTTTTCAAAAGATTCAAAGAACCAAGAACCTACACATCAAAAGAAAAGAACAAAAATTAGTGTAAATGATATAATCCTAAAACATGAGACCAACAATTTGATCTTAATGAACTTAACATAACAATGATATAATCTCCTAATCTAAGATTCAAATTACCGTGAACTCAAATCTGCCTGCTTATATCTCATGCTTATAGTGCATTTCTCAATCCAATCAATTCAATGTAAGCAGGAATGTCACGCCCCAAAATCTTTTCATAAAAATCAGAGTTTTCATTGGGCATGAAGATAGAAATAGCAAGGGACGCATACTCAACAGAAAGAATAAGCAAGAGACGATAGAAGAAAGAGGTAATGGACGAAGTGAATCTATCACTTATAAACATACGGCCTCTGCCGTTAGCAATCGGTCTCACTACCGATATAAAACATCATACGCAGCGGAATCATTCTTCAGGATCTCACATCCTCATATGTATCACAATATTACATAACCCAAAATACATGAAACATGGTTTGATAAAGTTTGTGTTACATCGTCTAATCATGCGAATACAAAAGATAACACCATCTCTCTCTCCATCTAGGGTTCATCTTGTTCATCATCGCCTGTAGTGTGAGTACAGATTAAGAGGTGAGTGCACGAAATACACTGGTGGGGATAAAACCCACCTCTTGTGGGTCAACAGAAATAAATACACTAGTAAAATAATCCTTAAGTCACGTCATCACAACACATAAAAGCAAAACAGATATTAGAAATGTCAAGAGATGAATAGGTATGGGATCAGCCCATCTTATCCTATATAACGATCTCACTACCGTTGGTGCATTTCAAGAGGACCACCAAACCTCAACAGAGTAGTAGAAAATAGCAGGGGATGAATAGAACGGACCTCGGTCCTTTCACAGTTATATGACATAACAATTATAAACACAACACTTAGTATTGCTCAGTCATGTATTTAATAGGGAAAACAGAAAACAGATAAAGAGATAGAAATTACCCCCACCTTGTTCGGTGGTTACCCGCGTGAGTCGCTAGTCTCAAAAGTCTGATAACACAAGCTCAATCCAACAGTAACTCAAGCTCAAACCAATAAAAAGCCTACACAAGTTACGGTGTCCTTAGATTCTTATTAATTATAATTAAAGCGTTAAACGTTTCTTTCGAAAGAAAAACGATTGTTAACTACGTGATGAGTCGAGAGCTTTAAGGATTGGATAAGGAACGAGCTCGTTCGGTGTTGATACGAGCTCAACGACATATATAAAGTTTGGAGGTATATTGGTATCAAGGGTTGACTTTGACCAGGCCCTCGATCCTCGGTCAATGACATCTCGTCGACTAATACTCGATGTTAAAGCACAAAGGAAAAGGAATGGGAAAGGATTGGAAACACGGCATCACCCGACACGCGTCTTGCACCCGGTGCCCACTCCCGGCGTGCCCATGCAGCGCACGACCGTGCCCCCTAGCGCACGACTGTGCGCCAGCTTCCAGCAACTTCTGCCTGGCCACGCACGACCATGCTCCCCAAGCACGACCGTGCGCCAGCCTCCAACAACTTCTGCCTGGCTGCGCACGATCGTGCTCCCCAAGCACGACCGTGCGCCAGCCTCCATCAACCTCTGCCGGCTGGGGCACGACCGCATGCCAGTGCGCCCAGCAGCCTCCCCGGCTGCCTCGTTGCTGCCCGGTATCTCCCCCTTCCGATCCTCCGGCTATATCGTCCCAAACTACTACATCTTCGCTACAAGATCAACACTTCCCAAACCCCAATACTCACACACACATGTATATACATAAACACACATCCTCAACAAAATACTTGGCCGACGACCGAAGGTCGCCGGAAACCCATCGTCACCACCCGCCGGTGCATCACCAGCATCGGTCATCACTTTTCTCATGGCGGCACCACCTGTGCCGTCCCCAACAGAGATCACACACACACACAAATACACATACATACATGCATAAAACATACCCAACCCGATATAGCTCCGACACCACCACACACGGCGGTGTCGTCCCTCCAACAACTCACCATCACCTCTGGGAGATCCTCCGACTACATCTCCGGCTAAAAGGACGGAGGAAAAGAGAGAAAACCGATGAAAGAGAAAAGTTGGCGAGGGTTAGGGTTTAGGGTTTTGAGATGGTTTTTCGCCGTTTTTTGGTAAACGATAAGTCGGAATAGAAATCCGAGACTTGTTCTAGACTCGACTCGTTAAAACCTACATTGTGTGCGAAAATCGGCCGAAATCGACAACTTTGAAATTTTCCGGCAAACTCCGGTGGCGGCACCACCGCGCCGGCGGCGCTGGTGGTGGCGCGCCGGAGGCCGAAAAAGAAACGAGATAGGGAAGAGAGACTTACGTGTTTTCGGCGCTTTTGGCTCATTCGAAGAAAGGGGTGAAAAATGAACTGAAGGAGTCTCTATTTATAGATTTCGAAAGTTACTATTCACCGGTAAATATCTCGTTTACTATTCACTGTAAATATCTTCTGATATTTCCGAAACCTCGTGTTTTGTTCTTTTCGTCGTCGTTTGAGCTACGGGTCTCCGATTGATCTCTAGTTCATTTCTATCTTCTCGTTTTTCCAAAACGCATCTAGTGATATAAAAATATCCTATGTTCCACGTCTAGGTAAACTATTCATCTCATACTTGCATTAAACACTTATCTGAAACGCACGTATTTAAACAGTTAAAACATATGCACATATATATTAAATCCTGAGTTTAAATATTTAATTAATAAATTATGTTTCGTTTTGGTCCGGGGTGCCACATCCCTTACCCCTTAAAAGAATTTCGTCCTCGAAATTAAACGCGTACTATATAAAGGAATATAAATGGGTACCTATGAAAGGTAAATCGGGGTACTTCCTCGTGATTTCATCCTCCAATTCCCAGGTTGCTTCTTCCTTTCCATGACTGCTCCACTGGATTTTTACTATAGTCATTGTTAGGATGTATACTATAAGCCTAGTTTTTTGTATGAACATCGTTTATGGAATGAGAATCACATTGGTCATATGTTTGCATTTTATATTTGTTATATATGTTTATGCAATGTCCAATTAATTTATATTATAGATAACTTGGTGTGTGGTGCCACACAGAAGATCATGTTATCAGTTTCTTATAAATTATAAATAGTAGCTCACAACCAAGATGGATTTGGACAAATCATCGGAATGGTTGTAGTGTAGTTTGGTATTAGTCTGTCTTGACTATAAAACTACACTAGTACACTTTGTGTGTATTGAGCAGGACCATTTGAGGTTGTTCGTTTTATACTGACTATATAATAGAACAAGACCTCTGTTATTATGGATGTACATCTTCTTAATCCCTATATAATAACGGGCACGTATGCTCACTGTTTATTTCTTTAATTTGCCAATGGGTGAGATTTATTCATAAATCAATAAACTCGGTGAGTTGGGAGATAGCATTGTTTATATGGTGTTCTGTTGATTATAGAAGGAATCCGTGTCCTAATTATTTAGGATGATAATGTCCCCTTGAGGAGCTCATAAGGATTATCATGTAAACCCTGCAGGTGGATTTAATCCGACATGATAATAAGGATGAGTGGTACTACTCTTGGAATTAGATGTAAATTATTTAAGTTGTCAGTAACTTATTTAATTTACGGACATTCGATATCTTAAACACGGGGAAATAAATGTACACATAATAAGGAGCCCATATTAAATATGGGATTGGGATGGTAGTTCAATAATAATTCTCTAGTGGACTGAATTATTATTGATGGGCTTCAGTTATGTGTTCGGGCCGAACGCAGGATACTAAAGCCCATCAGGAGGCCCAACCCAATTCCTCCTCTAGGTCCCTGGTGTAGCCTATATATAGCTCTTTTCATCAGCGCCTCTCAGAACACAGAACACAGATCACAGAAAACACGTGATAAGTGAGAGAGAGCGGAACTGATTTTTCTCGAAGGATCGTTGGCCACGCAACGTTCGAGAAGGGCTCAGAGGAATACATCAGAAGATCAAGAGGTCTACAAGGGTATGATTTCTTTCCGCTGCGATTTATCTTTGGATCCCGATTCCGATAGCATAGGGCCGGCGATCCGTCGGTTCCAACAAGTCATATCCCGATTTCTTAGCTGCCGTCGCTTTCTATCTAAAATAGCTATCGGGACTTCTTCATACGTCAAATCCTTTTCTAGTTCTATGTCTTCCTGTTCGATTATATGTTGTGGATCGAATATGTACTTCCGTAGCATAGAAATGTGGAATACATTGTGGACTCCAGCGAAGTTCGGAGGTAAAGCTAGATGGTACGCGACCTCTCCAACATGATCTAGAATTTCGAATGGTCCGACGTATCTTGGCTTCAGCTTCCCTCTTTTTTCGAAACGATAGACTCATTTAGTAGGAGATACCTTGAGAAAAACTTCATCTCCCACTTCAAATTCTAATTCCCTCCGTCTCTTGTCCACATATGCTTTCTGTCGATCTTGGGCTATTCGTATCTTGTCCCGAATCTTCTTTATTACTTCGATCGTTTGCTCAACTAATTCGGGTCCCAAAATTTTCTTTTCGTCCACTTCATCCCAGCATATAGGTGAGCGGCACTTTCTTCTGTATAGAGCTTCGTAAGGCGCCATACCAATAGTCGATTGGTAGCTATTGTTGTAGGCAAATTCCACTAAACACAAGTGGTCTTCTCAGCTTCCGGGAAAATCCAAAACACAAGCCCGCAACATATCCTCCAAAATTTGTATGGTCCTTTCTGATTATCCGTCAGTTTGTGGGTGGAAAGCTGTGCTGAAAGACAACTTGGTCCCCAACTCCTTTTGTAGGCTCTGCCAGAACCTGGAAGTGAACCGTGGATCTCTATCAGATACGATAGAAACTGGTACGCCATGCAGTCGGACTATCTCTTCAAGATATATTCGTGCCAACTTGTCCAGTCCAAATGTCATCTTAATTGGGAAGAAATGGGTAGACTTCGTTAATCTATCAATGATTACCCATACGATGTGGTTTCCTCATCTGGTTGTCGGCAAACCAACCACAAAATCCATGGTTATATGTTCCCACTTCCACTCCGGTATCTCTAGAAGTGTTAGCATCCCAACTGGTAGTTGATGTTCTGCTTTCACTTATTGGCAGATGAGACACCTCTTGACGAACAACCCTATATTTTTTTTCATATTTCTCCACCAAAAGTTCACACTTAGGTCTCGATACATCTTCGTACCTCCAGGGTGTGCAGACATTGGTGTGCAATGCGCCTCTTTGAGAATTTCTTCTCTTAATTCTTCATTCTTAGGTACGCACACTCTTCCTCTGAAGATCAGAGCTCCATCGGTAGCCAAAGCGAATCCTTCGGCTCTTCCACTATCTATAAGGGCTTTCATTTTCATTAGAAAGTTATCCTTCTTCTGAGCTTCCACGATTCGGTCATGTAGCGTGGATTTTACGAATAACGCTGCCATCCTAGATTCAATGCTAATCGGAGATGAGACTATCTTCAGATTTAGCTTTGACATCTCCTCGATCAAATGGTGCTGATTGGTGATCATCGACGTCACCGCTTCATTTCTCTTTCTGCTAAGGGCGTCAGCTACCACATTCGCTTTTCCAAGATGATAGTGAATCGTAATATCATAATCCTTTACCAACTCTAGCCATCTTTTTTGCCTCATATTGAGCTCCTCTGCTCAAAGAAGTACTTCAGGCTTTTGTGATCGGTGTAGATTTCACACTTCATGCCATAAAGGTAGTGCCTCCAGATCTTGAGGGCGTGTACCACAGCTGCTAGTTCCAGATCGTGAGTCGGATAGTTTTGTTAATGGATCTTCAACTGGCGTGATGCATACGCCACTACTTTTCTTTCCTGCATCAGAACACACCCCAAACCTTGCTTGGATGTGTCACTTTAGACCACGAAGTCTTTAAACACATCTGGAACTATTAAGACTGGTGCTTCTATCTGTCTTTTCTTCAGTTCTTGGAAACTACTCTCGCATTGCTTACTCCAGTGAAACTTCACATCTTTTCTTGCCAAGCGCGTCATAAGAGTAGAAATCTTTGAAAATCCTTCTATAAATCTTCGGTAGTATCCAGCTAGGCCGATGAAACTCCGAACTTCCTTCACATTCGTTGGAGTTTCCCATTTGCTGACAACTGTCATCTTTTCAGGATCTGCTTCGATCTCTTGTGCAGAAACGATGTGGCCTAGAAAACCCACTTTGTCCATCCAGAACTTGTACTTCTTGAATTTGACATAGAGTTTCTCCTTTCTTAGTACTTCCAGTGCGATTCTGAGATGTTGTTCATGGTGTGCTCTGTCGCATGAGTAGATGAGAATATCATCTATGTACACTATGACAAAGAGATCCAGATAAGGATGGAAAATGCGATTCATCAAATCCATGAAGAGAGCCAGAGCATTACTTACTCCAAATGGCATTACTACAAACTCGTAGTGGCCATATCTCGTTCTGAATGCTATCTTGGATATATCAGCGTCTTTGACTTTCATCTGGTGATATCCAGATCTCAAGTCAATCTTTGAGAACACACTGGCACCTCTTAATTGATCAAAGACCGAGACAGTGGATACTTGTTCTTTATCGTTCTCTTGTTCAGCTCTCGGTAATCAATACACATTCGAAAGCTGTCATCCTTCTTCTTCACAAACTGCACGGGTGCTCCCCAAGGTGACACACTCGGTCTGATGAAACCCTTGTCCAGCAACTCCTGTAGTTGGACCTTCAATTCCTATAACTCTTTCGGTGCCATCCGATAAGGAGCTTTAAACACTGGTGCTGATCCTGGGATAAGATCTATCTCGAAGGTCACTTGTCGATCCGATGGAGGACCAGGTAACTCCTCTGGGAATACATCTGTGAATTCTTTTATCACCGGCACCTTCTTGATAGGAATCAATTCCTTCTCGGAGTTCACTATATTGACCAGTCAAGCTTCGCAATCTCCTTTGCTAAGCATCTGGGTCGCATTCATGGCCGAGACAATCCTTGAGTCGACTTTAACTCGAGTCCCGTGGAAAGAAAACTCCGGCTCTCCCGACGTTTGGAAGACTATCTCCCTCTCACGACACTTAATTACCACGTAATTGGACTCTAGCCAGTCCATTCCCAGGATTATATCGAAGTCCTTTATCTCCAAAGCGTGGAGATCCGCTAGAAGGATCTTATCCTCGAAGGTAATCTTAAGATGACGGTAAAGGTGTTTTGTCCTTACCGTCTTTCCCGAGGGGATACTAACTTCTAGTGTTCGAGCGATTATCCTACCGTCAACATGCTTCAGCAGTTTACAGAAGTTGACAGATATGAAGGAGTGCATCGCTCCAATATCAAATAAGATGAAAGTAGGTATATCAGATACTGATAACATACCTACCATCGTCTCTACTCCTTAACAGCTTCCGGACGAGTAAGAGCGAAAGCCCTCGCTCTATCTGCCACCGGCCTCGTAGTCGGCCTTATAGTCGGCGTGTTCCTTGTCTTCCAGCAATTGGCCGATATGTGCCGCAGCGCTCTGCAGTTAAAACAACTTCGTGTCTCTTGCTGACACGGTCCCATGTGCACCTTTCTACATCTAGGGCACGCATTTCCAGGTCGGGAAATAGGAAGAAGTGGGGCGTTGCTTACCCTCGGAAACTTATTCAGGGCAAAGTTCTGGCTCGGGCCAGTCCACTTCCTCTTGACAGGTGCAGGGAAGACTCTCTTAAGCGGTACAACATCCAAACCCATTCGGGAGACAATCTCCTGGGCTCTTCCAACGATCTTTGCATACGTCGTCGTTTCCTGCCCAGCTAAGATCATGTTGATCTCGGGACGAAGGCCTTTCTCGAACCTTCGGGCCTTTTTAAGATCCGTGTCCACCAGATGTGGGGCATACCGGCTCAAATGGTTAAATCACTGCTCGTAATCTCCAACAGAGGAACTCCCCTATTTGAGATGAAAGAACTCTGTCTCCTTCTGGTCTTGGTAAGTCTGAGGAATGAAGTGGCTTAACACCACTTCCTTGAAATCCTCCCAAGTCATCGCTTCCCTTTGAGCGAGCAATAGGGTCCGCTTGTACGAGTCCCACCAGTGACTCGCTTCATCCGTGAGTTGGAAGATGGCACAGCTGACCATCTGTTCTGTTGAGCACGTTAGATGCCCAAACAGTCGGTCGAGTGACTTTAGCCACTCTTCCGCTTCGGTCGGTTCTCCCTTTCCTCCAAAAGTCGGTGGATGGAACCACCAAAATTGTTCAAAAATAACGTTCAGGTCAGTTCTAGCTGGCGGTGGGGTAGTTCAGTTAACATCGAAATGTTGTGCTAACCCTCGTAGCATAGTAACCAAATCTCCTACGTTGGTATTCTTCTCACATTCTGATTGGTCGATCGGTTGCAGTCGCTCTTTTCGAGGTTTGCCTCTCGACATAATTCTGTTACGATATGTATATATACGTATAAGATATTGCGATTATTAATAACGTTATAAATATAGAAGATAACACGTTACTCGTGATAAGGCATAAACACAAACTTTATAGGATGAACAAAAGATATATATACATATATACATAAGATCATAAGAAGGATGGTACTACACCATAACAAAAGATGTATGTATACTATCTACGATGTAAGAACCCTCCTATGCTTATACTGTTGGAACCGACGGATCGCCGGCCCTATGCTATCGGAATCGGGATCCAAAGATAAATCGCAGCGGAAAGAAATCATACCCTTGTAGACCTCTTGATCTTCTGATGTATTCCTCTGAGCCCTTCTCGAACGTTGCGTGGCCAACGATCCTTCGAGAAAAATCAGTTCCGCTCTCTCTCACTTATCACGTGTTTTCTGTGATCTGAGTTCTGTGTTATGAGAGGCGCTGATGAAAAGAGCTATATATAGGCTACACCAGGGACCTAGAGGAGGAATTGGGTTGGGCCTCCTGATGGGCTTTAGTATCCTGCGTTCGGCCCGAACACATAACTGAAGCCCATCAATAATAATTCAGTCCACTAGAGAATTATTATTGAACTACCATCCCAATCCCATATTTAATATGGGCTCCTTATTATGTGTACATTTATTTCCCCGTGTTTAAGATATCGAATGTCCGTAAATTAAATAAGTTACTGACAACTTAAATAATTTACATCTAATTCCAAGAGTAGTACCACTCATCCTTATTATCATGTCGGATTAAATCCACCTGCAGGGTTTACATGATAATCCTTATGAGCTCCTCAAGGGGACATTATCATCCTAAATAATTAGGACACGGATTCCTTCTATAATCAACAGAACACCATATAAACAATGCTATCTCCCAACTCACCGAGTTTATTGATTTATGAATAAATCTCACCCATTGGCAAATTAAAGAAATAAACATTGAGCATACGTGCCCGTTATTATATAGGGATTAAGAAGATGTACATCCATAATAACAGAGGTCTTGTTCTATTATATAGTCAGTATAAAACGAACAACCTCAAATGGTCCTGCTCAATACACACAAAGTGTACTAGTGTAGTTTTATAGTCAAGACAGACTAATACCAAACTACACTACAACCATTCCGATGATTTGTCCAAATCCATCTTGGTTGTGAGCTACTATTTATAATTTATAAGAAACTGATAACATGATCTTCTGTGTGGCACCACACACCAAGTTATCTATAATATAAATTAATTGGACATTGCATAAACATATATAACAAATATAAAATGCAAACATATGACCAATGTGATTCTCATTCCATAAACGATGTTCATACAAAAAACAAGGCTTATAGTATACATCCTAACATATACATATAGAATAACGTATCAGGTGTAGCTTATAATATATACATAACGTCTTCCCCAACCATCTACTCTACATCAGTGGGAGGCGACGGAGGTCCCAATCCATCCTAAGGGTCATCCCCTTCTATTTCAATCTCCTCTGGATCCTCCTCCGGATCTTCCTCCGGATCCTCCTCCAGATCCTCCTCTGAATCCTCCTCCGACTCGGAGCTGCCACTGGGAGGATCATAAGGTGATGGCTCCAGGGTAGTCGGAAGGCCATTTTGGCCCTAGAGCTCTAGCATCTGCCGTGCCACGTTGCCGAAATCGGTGATAGACACCAAATTCACGGACGAGAACACTATCTCGTCTCTATAAACTAAGCGAGCCCTCACTGCCCACTCCAGTGGTAAAGTGTGGATCATGTGCAGACCAGCCTGCACTCCGCTGACCCTACTCCTCATACCCCCAATCTCTCTCCAGTAGTAGAGGAGTCTAGCTATGTGCTCCCCCACCGATACATCGTCTATCATCCTACTCTCAAAGAAGTGACGTCTAAGTCGCTGCTCTCGAGTCTCAGGAATAGGGGCTCTCCCTCTCCCTCTACCCGCTCTGTATATTCTATTCATCTGCCAAGTTATATTACATGAGTTCATAACATCATATATCCATACTTGCGATGTTCCCTTCCAAACTCAACAATTCAAAACGAAATAGCGCTTAACAAGCAACACACATATTCCAAAAATCTTATATCAGGGAGAGTCACCTATGGAGAGAGGATAGTGCCTATCTATATCTTTTTCAAAAACCCTTTCACGTTTTTTAAAATCATATTTTCCCCATTTGTAACTACTTTGATACCAAGTTCTCAACGTTGGAACTACTTTGATACCATTTGTCACGCCCCAAAATCTTTTTATAAAAATCAGAGTTTTCATTGGGCATGAAGATACAAAATAGCAAGGGACGCATACTCAATAGAAAGAATAAGCAAGAGACGACAGAAGAAAGAGGTAAGGGACGAAGTGAATCACTCACTTATAAACATACGGCCTCTGCCATTAGCAATCGGTCTCACTACCGATATAAAACATCATACACATCGGAATCATTCTTCAGGATCTCACATTCTTATATGTATCACAATATTACATAACCCAAAATACATGAAACATGGTTTAATAAAGTTTGTGTTACATCATCTAATCATGCGAATACAAAAGATAGCACCATCTCTCTCTTCATCTAGGGTTCCGCTTGTTCATCATCGCCTGTAGTGTGAGTACAGATTAAGGGGTGAGTGCGTGGAATACACTTGTGGGGATAAAACCCGCCTCTTGTGAGTCAACAGAAATAAATACACTAGTAAAATAACGGTCTCAAAGCAGATAAATAGGTGTGGGATCAGCCCATCTTATCCTATATAACGGTCTCACTACCGTTGGTGCATTTCAAGAGGGCCACCAAAACTCAACAAAGTAGTAGAAAATAGCAGGGGACGAACAGAGCGGATCTCGGCCCTTTCATAGTTATATGGAACAACAATTATAATCACAACACTTAGTATTCCTCAGTCATGTATTTAATAGGGAAAACAGTAAATAGATAAAGAGATAAAAATTACCCCCACCTTTTCGGTGGTTACCCGCGTGAGTCACTAGTCTCAAAAGTCTGATAACACAAGCTCAATCCAACAGTAACTCAATTTCAAACCAATAAAAAGCCTACACAAGTTACGGTGTCCTTAGATTCTTATTAATTATAATTACAACATTAAACATTTCTTCTGGAAGAAAGATGATTATTAACTACACGACGAGTCGAGAGCTCTAAGGTTAGATAAGGAACGAGCTCGTTCGGTGTTGATACGTGCTCAATGACGTATATAAAGTTTGGAGGTATATTGGTATCAAGGGTTGACTTTGATCGGGCCCTCGACCCTCGGTCAACGACATCTCGTCGACTAAGACTTGATGTTAAAGCACAAAGGAAAAGGAATGGGAAAGGATTGGAAACACGGCGTCACCCGACACGCATCTTGCACTCGGCGCCCACTCCCGGCGTGCCCATGCAGCGCACGACCGTGCCCCCTGGCGCACGACTGTGCACCAGCCTCCAACAACTTCTGTCTGGCCACGCACGACCGTGCTCCCAAAGCACGACCGTGCGCTAGCCTCCAGCAACCTCTGCCGGTTGGGGCACGACCGCACGCCAGTGCGCCCAGCAGCCTTCCCGGCTACCTCATTGCTGCCCGGCATCTCCCCCTCTCGATCCTCCGGCTATATCGTCCCAAATTACTACATCTTCGCTACAAGATCAACGCTTCCCAAACCCCAATACTCACACACACATGTATATACATAAACACACATCCTCAACAAAAGACTTGGCCGGCAACCGAAGGTCACCGGAAACCCATTGTCACCACCCGCCGGTGCATCACCAGCACCGGTCATCACTTTCCTCATGGCAGCACCACCTGTGCTGCCCCCAACAGAGATCATGTTGGAACCGACGGATCGCCGGCCCTATGCTATCGGAATCGGGATCCAAAGATAAATCGCAGCGGAAAGAAATCATACCCTTGTAGACCTCTTGATCTTCTGATGTATTCCTCTGAGCCCTTCTCGAACGTTGCGTGGCCAACGATCCTTCGAGAAAAATCAGTTCCGCTCTCTCTCACTTATCACGTGTTTTCTGTGATCTGAGTTCTGTGTTATGAGAGGCGCTGATGAAAAGAGCTATATATAGGCTACACCAGGGACCTAATCGATGGGGAAACCCAGGTCGATATCGTGCTCCAAACACTGCCTAAGAGTTTTGAGCAGTTCCGCCTTAATTATAATATGAACAAAAGGATGTATTCCTTGGCGGAACTTCTGACAGAACTCAAATCGGCAGAAGGACTATTTCGTCAAAGTGCTCAAGCTTACGTTGCTGAAAATGTTTCTAATTCTAAGCCGAAAGGTGGAAAGAAGAAAAAGAAACAGAATCCTTCGGCAAACAAAGCGAATGGACCTCAAAAGGCTGGGCCACAAGGTGGCGTGAAAAAGCCGAAGGGCAAGTGCTTCTCATGCAAGCAGCCTGGACATTGGGAGGTAGATTGTCCCAAGAAAAAGGAGAACAAAGAAGGTAAATCTTACTCACTAATTACTGAAACATGTTTAGCGGTGTTATCTACCGGTACCTGGTGTGTAGATACGGGAGCCACTGATCATGTCTGCAATTCTTTGCAGGGGTTCCAGGAAACCAGGCGACTTAGTGAGGGCGAGATTACCATCTACATGGGCAACGCTACGAAAGTGGCGGCAGTTGCAGTGGGAGATGTTTATTTATCTTTTGATAGGAACAAGACTTTGGTTTTGAGGAATTGTCTTTACGTACCTTCTTTTAGAAAGAACTTGATTTCGGTTTCTAAGTTATTTTTGGATGGATATTCTGTTTCTTTTGATGGCAAAGTGGTTGTCAAGAAAAATAGGGTTATTGTCTGTTCTGGTACGTTGGTTGGCAATTTATATACTCTTAATCCAATAACTCCTACGATGCAACAACTGGAAATTAATAATACATCTTCTAACTCAAATAAGAGAAAAGAACCTTCTAAAATGAACCAAACATATCTTTGGCATCTAAGACTAGGTCACATTAACTTGAGTAGGATTCAAAGGTTGATAGCCGATGGACCTTTGAGTTCATTGGAAGTGGAAAACTATCCGACCTGCGAGTCCTGCTTGGAAGGAAAAATGACCAAGAGGCCTTTTAAAGCCAAGGGGTATAGAGCCAAAGAAGTGTTGGAATTGGTTCATTCTGATTTGTGTGGTCCTATGACTATCCAGGCAAGAGGTGGTTTCGAATATTTTGTCTCATTTATAGACGATTTTTCGAGATATGGGTATATTTATTTGATGCGCCGCAAGTCTGAGTGCTTTGATAAATTCAAAGAGTACAAGGCTGATGTGGAGAAGCGTCATGGTAAATGTATCAAAACACTACGATCTGATCGTGGTGGCGAGTACCTCTTAGGAGAGTTTAGGAATTACTTATCAGAGGCTGGGATTCAATCCCAATTGTCTGCACCTGGTACACCCCAACAGAATGGTGTGGCAGAACGAAGGAATAGAACTCTCATGGAAATGGTTAGATCGATGATGAGTTATTCGGAATTACCGAATTCGTTTTGGGGATATGCCCTGGAAACGGCAGCGTATATTCTAAACTTGGTACCTTCTAAGACAGTACCCTCTACTCCCACAGAACCCAGGTCTAGTAGATTTCAGCTCTAGTAGAACCACCAAATGGTGTAAAAGCCATTGGATGTAAGTGGGTCTACAAAAGAAAAAGAGGATCAGACGGGAAAGTAGAAACTTTCAAAGCAAGGCTTGTTGCGAAGGGGTACACTCAAAAAGAAGGAATCGATTATGAGGAAACCTTTTCGCCGGTAGCCATGCTTAAGTCTATCCGGATTCTTTTGTCTATTGCTGCTCATATGAATTATGAGGTTTGGCAAATGGATGTCAAGACTGCTTTCCTTAACGGTAGTCTTGAAGAAAACATCTATATGAAGCAACCAGAAGGGTTCGTTGCAAAGGGCAAAGAGCATCTTGTGTGTAAGCTTAATCGGTCCATTTATGGATTGAAACAAGCTTCGAGATCTTGGAACATCCGTTTTGATGAGGTAATCCAGTCTTATGGATTCATTCAATGTCCGGATGAGTCATGTGTATACAAGAAGAGTGATGGAAACGTGGTGGTATTTCTTGTACTATACGTAGATGACATCTTGCTCATTGGCAACAATGTCAAGGTGTTGTCAGACGTAAGGGTATGGCTGTCCAAGCAGTTTGATATGAAGGACTTGGGAGAAGTAGGACATATTCTTGGGATCAAAGTGATAAGAGATCGCAAGAAAAGAATGTTATGCTTATCTCAAGCTTCGTACATTGATACCATTCTAGCTCGTTTTAGCATGCAAAACTCCAAGAAAGGTTTTCTACCTTTTCGACATGGAGTACCTTTATCTAAGGAGATGTGTCCTAAGACACCAAAGGAGATAGAGGACATGAAGGCAGTTCCTTATGCTTCGGCCGTAGGAAGCCTAATGTATGCAATGCTATGTACGAGGCCAGATATCTGTTTTGCCGTGGGCATGGTTAGCAGATATCAAAGTAACCCAGGACAAGGACATTGGACTGCGGTAAAGCATATTTTAAAGTACCTGAAAAGGACTAGAAATTATATGCTGGTTTACCAAGCAGATGATGTGCTTCCTGTGGGTTACACAGATTCTGATTTCCAGTCGGATAGGGACAACAGTAAATCTACCTCGGGTTATGTGTTTACCTTAGGAGGTGGAGCCATTATATGGAGGAGTGTTAAGCAGAAATGCGTTTCAGACTCCACCATGGAAGCTGAGTATGTGGCAGCCTCTGAGGCAGCCAAAGAAGCTGTATGGCTCAGGAACTTCTTGATGGACTTAGAAGTGATTCCTGGTTTGCCCAAAGCTATCACAATTTATTGTGATAACAGTGGTGCAGTGGCAAACTCGAAGGAACCACGAGCCCATAAAGCAAGTAAACACATTGAGCGCAAGTACCACCTGATACGAGACATCGTAAAGCGAGGAGAAGTTGTTGTCGCCAAAATTGCATCAGCAGATAACCTAGCAGATCCTTTCACAAAGGCCCTCCCAGCGAAAGCTTTTGATGGGCATGTTGAAGGGATGGGAATTAGATGTGTGGCGACGCTTATAGAAGCATAGTCTTTTAGTATAAGTGGGAGATTGTTAGGATGTATACTATAAGCCTAGTTTTTTGTATGAACATCGTTTATGGAATGAGAATCACATTGGTCATATGTTTGCATTTTATATTTGTTATATATGTTTATGCAATGTCCAATTAATTCCGGCCCTATGCTATCGGAATCGGGATCCAAAGATAAATCGCAGCGGAAAGAAATCATACCCTTGTAGACCTCTTGATCTTCTGATGTATTCCTCTGAGCCCTTCTCGAACGTTGCGTGGCCAACGATCCTTCGAGAAAAATCAGTTCCGCTCTCTCTCACTTATCACGTGTTTTCTGTGATCTGTGTTCTGTGTTCTGAGAGGCGCTGATGAAAAGAGCTATATATAGGCTACACCAGGGACCTAGAGGAGGAATTGGGTTGGGCCTCCTGATGGGCTTTAGTATCCTGCGTTCGGCCCGAACACATAACTGAAGCCCATCAATAATAATTCAGTCCACTAGAGAATTATTATTGAACTACCATCCCAATCCCATATTTAATATGGGCTCCTTATTATGTGTACATTTATTTCCCCGTGTTTAAGATATCGAATGTCCGTAAATTAAATAAGTTACTGACAACTTAAATAATTTACATCTAATTCCAAGAGTAGTACCACTCATCCTTATTATCATGTCGGATTAAATCCACCTGCAGGGTTTACATGATAATCCTTATGAGCTCCTCAAGGGGACATTATCATCCTAAATAATTAGGACACGGATTCCTTCTATAATCAACAGAACACCATATAAACAATGCTATCTCCCAACTCACCGAGTTTATTGATTTATGAATAAATCTCACCCATTGGCAAATTAAAGAAATAAACATTGAGCATACGTGCCCGTTATTATATAGGGATTAAGAAGATGTACATCCATAATAACAGAGGTCTTGTTCTATTATATAGTCAGTATAAAACGAACAACCTCAAATGGTCCTGCTCAATACACACAAAGTGTACTAGTGTAGTTTTATAGTCAAGACAGACTAATACCAAACTACACTACAACCATTCCGATGATTTGTCCAAATCCATCTTGGTTGTGAGCTACTATTTATAATTTATAAGAAACTGATAACATGATCTTCTGTGTGGCACCACACACCAAGTTATCTATAATATAAATTAATTGGACATTGCATAAACATATATAACAAATATAAAATGCAAACATATGACCAATGTGATTCTCATTCCATAAACGATGTTCATACAAAAAACAAGGCTTATAGTATACATCCTAACAGATCACACATGCACACACACAAACACACACACATACATGCATAAAACATACCCAACCCGATATATCTCCGACACCACCACACACGGCGGCGTCGTCCCTCCAACAACTCACCCTCACCTCTGGGAGAACCTCCGACAACATCTCTGGCTAAAAGGACGGAGGAAAAGAGAGAAAACCAAGGAGAGAGAAAAGTTGGCAAGGGTTAGGGTTTAGGGTTTTGAGATGGTTTTTCACTGTTTTCCGACGAACGATAAGTCGGAATAGAAATTCGACACTTGTTCTAGACTCGATTCGTCAAAACCTACATTGTGTGCTAAAATCAGCCGAAACCGACACTTTGAAATTTTCCGACGAACTTCGGTGGCGGCTCCAGCTGCGGCGCTGGTGGTGGCGCACCGGAGGCCAAAAAAGGAAGAGAGAGGGAAGAAAGACTTACATGTTTTCGGTGCTTTTGGCTTGTTCGAAGAAAGGGGTGAAAAATTAACTGAAGGAGCCTCTATTTATAGATTTCGAAAGTTACTATTCACTGGTAAATATCTCGATTACTATTCACCATAAATATCTTCTGATATTTCTGAAACCTCGTGTTTTGTTCTTTTCATCACCGTTTGAGCTACGGGTCTCCGATTGACCTCTAGTTCATTTCTATCTTCTCGTTTTTCCAAAACGCATCTAGTGATATAAAAATATCCTATGTTCCATGTCTAGGTAAACTATTCATCTCATACTTGCATTAAACACTTATCTGAAATGCACGTATTTAAATAGTTAAAACATACGCACATGTATATTAAATCCTGAGTTTAAATATTCAATTAATAAATTATGTTTCGTTTTGGTCCGGGGTGCCACAAGGAAAATTAATAAAGTCATATAATCTATCATCTTATTGCTTAAGAACAGTCTTCGTTCACAATTCAATGAAGCAAAAAAGAAACTTTATTTCATTTTAATTTATATATTAATATAAACAACTTATCTAATAGATAAATGTAAAAGCTATAATGCAACCACAACATTTCCTTTGTACAATTTACATATCAATATGAGAATAACACCTTATAAGCAGATAATAAATTATTAATTCAGAACATATACTATGAATATTGCCCACAATGCAACAAGAGTGAAAGCAACACAATTTATGTGTCAAGCCATAAACAAGGTAGTCAAGAAGATAGTGTTAGGAAAGGTGGCAAAGATCCTAGAATGGCAATGACGAAGTTGATTAGTAGGTGGCTGCCTGTGGACAAGGCAACCTCTAGGTCTCTTTCTTTGCAGGTAGAATTGCAAGGTAAATAAGGATGTGACATATGGGTGGATACTGAACGACAAATGCAGCAGGATACAATATGTATAAGATATACAAATTCTTGCATATTCAAACCATGATGACAAGTGGCCCAAACACAGTAGACACTTGTTAAACAATGCAAATGGCTTATATGATTAGGATTTCCTCTTTTAGCACACTTATCTAAGAGAATTACAACAGCTGCAGCAATCTAAGTATTAGTCCCATTACAAGGGGTCCCATTAAATATATACATATACTACCCTTAAATTAATGGCTTTTGCTAACAAGGTTCACTCTTCTTGTCAAGCCACAATTCGTTGCTCAGCTATAACAATAACATCCATAACCATATCATCAGATAACTCATTGTTTTATTCCACATAATAAAGAGTGAGACGATATTATGATATGGGAGACATTATTTGAAGCTGGTAGTCAATAAAACAATGGTAGCTCAACGTTGGAATAGGGAAGAAACACAGATATTTACAAATATCATCAATGTAACCACAAACTTCCTAAAATTTTATCAAACAAATATTTAGCATGCACAATAACACAGACTTCTCAATGTAATTTTCTAGTTCATGTCCAAAATTCTAACAAATATTCGAGAAAGGTATTAGCCAATCACTTTCTAAATCATGTTAGTCATATAGATGATCTTGAACAGAATCTGCCCATTCCGATCGTACTTCATCGATTTCCATTTGAGAGTACTCATCTTGTGTAAACTGTAAACAATCATGAAA
This sequence comes from Scutellaria minor, assembly GCA_954870855.1. NCBI lineage: Eukaryota > Viridiplantae > Streptophyta > Magnoliopsida > Lamiales > Lamiaceae > Scutellaria > Scutellaria minor. The sequence goes on along the minus strand of OX940729.1, from coordinate 15,322,877 downwards.
TAAAGTTAGTAAAACCAAATTAATGTTAACTTAAAAATTAAAAATACATAACCTCAAAAGACTTTAAGTAATAAAAACTTCAAAACATATATTTTATTACAATGGATCGTAGAGTAAAAGTGTTTTTTGGTGCAGCTCCAATGATATCTTTCATGTATCTCATCACATAATATCCACAGTGCTTATCATCTGGTTGGTGAGGACCCTATATATATATTAGAAAATAATTAATGACAAGCATAACAAAATGAACGACAACTTAATGTAAAGAAACGTATATGTATTATTTTCCAACTAGGTTGTTTTTTTCCCTTCTTCTCCATGTTCGCATTGAACAATTGTATTGCCCTTCATAATTAAAAGAGAGTTAAACAAATACTATGAAATAATATAGATTAATGTTTAATAGAAAGAATAACAAGTCAAATAAAGGTAAATATACAAGACAAGGCCAGGAGACAACCTCTTGACAGATTTCGAAATAGCCCGCCACCCTTTAGTATTTTAACCATAACTTTCACACAAGATTCCAAATTAAAAAATTCTTTTTTTGTTAGAAACTAGACTTACGTGGCTTTCCAATGATATAAGCCATATAACCAAATTATGCTTGAGTGAAATCAGTTTTTAATCTAAAGTTGATCATTTGAGACAGCCTCTTGACAGATTTCGAAACAACCCGCCACCCTTTAGTATTTTAATCATAACTCTTCACACAAGATTCCAAATTACAAAATTCTTTTTTTTTAGAATCTAGACTCATATGGCTTTCCAGTGATATAAGCCATGTAACCAAATTATGCTCGAGTGAAATCAGTTTTCAATGTAAAGTTGACCCTTTTGCATAATTGCTAGAAAAATCTAAATAGACTAAATGCAATGATACTAAGTTGATATACGCACCAAGATGTTGCACAAGGAATATTTATGAAAGAAAAAATCCAAGTAATGCAAATATAATTACACAAAATTCCAAATTACAAAATTCTTTAAATTTTGTACTGCCAATGCAAGAGACAATATTCAAAAGAATTGTGGAGTACATGCATACATTTCAATAAGGCAAAACCATAGAAAAAAGATGTTTACCATCCAAGGTATCATGTAGCCTTAGGTTTTCTTAATATCAGACAGTAATTCATAAGTACTTTCACATATCCCCAAATGAATATTTTGTGGTTAACTTCACTTTAGAAACATAAATTAGATACATATATGTAACCACCAAATTCAATGATATTTCTGCATAAGTGCATATGATTGCAACAGTAAGAAAGAAAACAGGCAAGATCAGATACATACTACTACTTAAATATGATGGTCAAAAGTAGGAATAACATTTCGAATCACAGGTCAAATTATGTGACCTAAGAAAATAATTCATCAAAGGACTCTTACAAATTTCTGAAATAAAATAATTTGTAAACACACAAATACAACACTAAGTGTTCCATATGAAATAAAATACATAGTACATAAGTATATCTGATAAACCGAATCTAAAAAGATAATGGAATTGTAATCATAATAATAAAATAAAAAAAACAATAATAATAATTATATACCTCAAATACAATAATAATACTATTATAATTATTGATTATTAATAATTGTTTGGAAGAGGTCACACATCGATCAGTTTCATCATAAATTTAATACTCTCCAAAACGAATGTCTTTATGGTTAAAAGATAACACATTTCAAGCGTTGTCATTTTAGAAGAGTGTACATAAAGACAACACTTGAAAGAAATATTGTTATTATCTTGAAAAGACAGCTCAAAGACAACAATTCCCATGAAGTGTTGTACTTTAGTAAAAAAAATTCGCCCAAAGACAACACTCCAATAAAAGTGTTGTCTAACTATAATCGTTTGCTAATAAAAACACGCCCAAAGACAACACTTCACGAAAGATGTTGTCAAAGTGTTTTATTTGACCCAAAAATATACGTTTTTCTCAACACTTTAAGCAATAAGTGTTGTAAATTTCAAAACAACAATAGTTTGTGCTTAAAAATGTTGTTATTATAGGGTTGTCTTTGAGCATTTTTGTTAAAGTGTTCAAAGTCAGCCTTGATAACTTTGACGTTCTTAAAACACTCGAAGGCTTGGCTGCTTCATAGTGAGGTTGAGTGACTGAATACTTGAGAGAAACTAAAGAGAATGTTCTTGCTATAAAGAATTCGAAAAGTAGTATTCAAGTAGTTTCTCCAGTCAACTCTTCCTCTAAATATATCTATAGAAAATATTTCCATTGAAGAGAGACACACTTCATTTGAATTTTGAATTCTTTGATCTTCATCGATTTTCTCTATTCTTGCATTAAATATTTCTACAAAAACTGGGGAAGATGTCTTATCTTATTCTGTAGATTATTAAATGTGGTGGACCTCGGCATCAGGCTTCTCACAGGTTGTCGGTCAACATGTCAATGCAACATTGGTTATTCGATCACATCTTTCTACCGGTTATCTTGACAAGATCGAACCTCATATTGTAGTGATCTTCCTCGTACTGCATAATACTGCATGCTATCTCTTCTTGCTTTCTGTTAAGAATGTTGCACTATCTTTCTGTTCTGCGCCAGCTTTCTGTTCCTAGTTTTTCTTACTACTCACAGTATTGCTGCTTGTTGTATTACTGCTTTCTGAATGCAGTATTCGATAGCGATTCCTTGCTGAATCCAATTGTTATCAGTAACTTCATTCTTGTTGATTTCCACAATACTCCATTCTTCAACTCAAATTGATACTCAGGAAAAATATTAAAATTCCACATAAATAGTATGGAAAAATGGGGTACTCTAAATCCCTATTGCATCACTGTTTTGTGTCATCAAAATCTAAGCAGAAATATCCTAACAAGGAGTGACTATGTTAGAGGGAGAGAGAGCTCAAATGGAAGAGAGAGAGAGAGAGTTATCATTGTCTTTGCTAATGTGAGGAGTAAAAATAGCTCAAAGTGGGAATTCACCTTATATATATTGTACACTCATAATATATTACATAAATGATATATGTGGATCATTACTTCTAGTATAGATCCATTAGATATGTGATGATTAGTAGCTTTGAGACTTGTGGTGGATTTGTTGGAGGCATAGGGGATTAAGTGTAGCTTCATCTAATGTGACAAGCACAAATAATTATATCCATGGTAATTATGCATGAATTTATGTTCAAATTAGTACATCATATAAGTCACATAATTATGTATAAAGATATTTTTAATTTAACACATTATATAAGTCATATACTTTATTGCATATAAACTATATAATAAAAATCTACGTAACTATAATTAAACATATTAGTCACATTTGTTATATTAATTATTACAATTGTTTTATATATAACTTATCTATTTTTTATTCGTTCATTTACTCATGCAGGTCGAGTGCATCACAATTGAACTCGGTCTCCTCACGTAGCTATCTGCAATACTTTTAATCTTAAAGAAACATTAGCTCACATATTCTTGATAAATCATAAAACTCATCTTAAACTCAAAGCGATTGTATGTTATGAATAATTTTATAATAAGTTAAATTCTATATAAAAATATGTTATGCAAGTTTTATGAAAAATAATGGGTTGTTACAAATTTGGAGCTTATCATTGGTGAGCTATGGGATCTCTTTATAGAATCCTTCAAGCAATCTGTTACGGGTGAAAGAATAGTTTTAGCAATAGCAGCACCTGTTCAATATGACAAAGCCCTAGTTAATGATAACAAAAATGGGGAAGATGAACATAGGAAGAATGATAAGTTGGATGTTGCAGTCTCGGATGTTCTAGCATCCTTAAGTGAATAAAAAGATGATGATTATGAGCTATTGACTACCAGAAAATACAAGTGATCTACATCTACAACTGGTCATAATTCTCCTATGAAAATGAAGAAAGATGACGAAGATGAAAGTGGTGTTGGCGTTGTTGCATCTACGGCAGTAGGCAAGAAAGTATACAACAGCCCCACCTGCACAACAAGCAAGAAGGAGTAGTTAAAGGCAACAATGGTAGAGAAAGAACCCTTGAGCATAGCAGGTGCTGAAAGGTTATACAATGAGAAGAAAATTGCTAAGAGAGCTGAGAAGTAGAGGAATGAAAGAGAAGATGAAGAAGCCTAGATTCGAAGGCTTGGAGTTGTTGGAGAATGAAGATTTAAGCTGATGAGGAAGATTGATGAGACCGTCTATCAATATCCACCACAAGATATCCCTTGCATTATCCAGACAATGTTTCAGCTGAAATATCAGTGCTACTAGATCAAAAGCCTTTGAAAGAAAATCATTATTGAGATTTGGATATCTTCAAACAAGTAATTCTGCCAAGAGACATGGACCTATCATTCGAGCAAATCACTCTGTCACGCCCCGGTTTCTTTCATAAAAATATCAGAGTTTTTCTTACGGGCGTGAAGAAAGAAATGGAAAGAGACATTTTTCATAAACAGAATAAGGAGATAGGAGACAACAGAAGAATGATGTAGGAGACGATGTGAATCATTCACATATCATCAATCGATTTCAACCGATAATCACAACATTCATAGCGGAAATATATCTTCAGGATCCAACATCCGAAACATATACAAAATTATTTGTTACAACATGTGAATTAATAAAAACATTGTTTAATTGTTATGAGACATCAACTTAGATACACAAGACCGGATAGAGCTCCACACCTCTCTCTAGGGTTCATCATGCTCGTCATCTCCTGTAACGTGAATTACAAAATAGGGGTGAGTGTGTGGAATACACTCGTGGGGATGAAATCCACCTTTTATAACAGTCAACAAATATAAAATACTGGAAATGTAATATTCAGTCACGTTGTCACAGCATATAAAATGCAAGACACGTATCTCGTAACTCATCCATTAGGTGCGGGAATTTCCCGACTTACCCTTCCAAACGGTCTTATATACCGCTAGCGTATTTACAGGACCGTCAAACCTTTCAGTAGTAGAGGGGGTAAGAAACAGTTGTTTTTTACGATCCATAAGACCCTCCGAACATGCAATGTGAACCGACGTCCTTTCACAATATAACATGAACACATATACATAGAATATAATCACTGCATTTAGTATTCCTCAATCATACTTCAAAATAAGGAAAGCTGTAAACAGATAAAGAGTTAGAAATTACCCCCACCTTATTCGGTGGTTTCCGCATGAGTAGCAAGTATCAAAGATCGAATATCTCAAAGCTCAATCCAACAGGTAGCCTACATAAGTTACAGTGTTTCTTAGATCCTTAATAAGTATAACTAAAGTTATAAATGATTCCGGAGAAAGAATGATCGTTAAAGACAGGACGGATCGAGAGATCTAAAGATTGAGGTTGAAGAAATGAGAGTGAAAGTTCAGTTTATATGGCTGAGATGAAAGAGAATAAAATTTGGGTCACGACGGAAAAAGAATGAGCTCAATCGGAGTTGAACGAGCTCGAACGGAGCGTTTTAAGTTTGGGGGTATTTTGGTAATTTTGGTCAAAGGGTTGACTTTGACCGGGACCCACGACCTTCGGTCAACGACATCTCATGGACGATGACTTGATAATAATGTACGATAGAAAAAAAACTGGATTCAGATCGAAAACACGACGTCGCGTGCGCACCTGTCACACGACGTGGCACATGCGCACGCGCGCTCTCGGCGTCGGGTAAATCTCTCGGCAGTTTCGGCAGGGATGCGCGCCAGCTCTTGGTGCATCTCGGCAGGTGTCAGTAGCTCTCGGCAGGCGTCCTCGGCAGCGGGTCCAGCTTCTCGGCAGACTCGGCAGCATGCACGTGTGGTACCCGACACTTCTCAGCAGCTCTCAGCATTCTCGGCAGGCACCCTCGGCAGCTTCAGCAGTGGGCTCGGCGGATTTGGCAGGCGCGCGCCTGGCACCCGGTGCCCTCGGCCTGGCTCAGCAATCTCGGCAGCCTCGCGCGCCCTCCTAATGTCGCGTCCAGCACCTGGAAACCTCCCAGCTGCTACCAGCTACGGCGGTGCCGCCCAGCGCCGCAGCCATCTCGTCTGCCGGCGACCCCAGCTACGGCTGCCACCATCTCCGGCCATCCTCGCCAGATTTCGGCCATGAACAGTACCTCAACAACAAAACACATCCTATGCACAAAAACATACACCCTTCCTTCCCCTGCTCCGACTGGCGACTGACGACCCACCTCTGAGCCTCGCCAGCGCATCACCAGCACCGGCTCACTGTTTTCCCACGGCAGCACCACCTGCGCCGCCCTCAATAGCACGCAACACACGCATACACACTCACACACGCAAAACACACACACACTCACGATATACACACACAGCCCATAACAACTCCGATCCTGCCACCCCTCCGGCAACTCACCCATACCACCAGGAGGACCTCCGGTAGTAGCTCCGGCAAGAAGGAGAGAGAAATGAGAAGAGAGAGAAAAGGTGGCAAAAATTAGGGTTTTGGGTTTGGAGAGGGTTTTTTGTCATTTTCCGGTGAATGAAAAATCAAAATTGAAATCCGAGACCTATCTTAGACTCGTCTCGACGAGACCTATGTTCTGTGTGAAAATCAACCGAAACCGACAACTTTGAAAATTTTCAGCCACCGGCGGCGGTGGCGCCGACGCATCGGAGGCAGAAAATAGTAAAGAGAGAGAGGAGAGAGAGACTTACGAGTTTTCGTCATTTTCAGCTCATTCAGAAAATCGATGATTTTTTAATCGAAAACGCCCCTATTTATAGAATTCCCAAAAATGACTATTCACGTAAAAATCTCCAAGTTACTGTTCATGGTGAAAAATCTTGGTTACTATTCACGTAAAAATCTTAGTTACTATTCATCGTAAATATCTTTAGGTTTTTCCGAAACTTCGTGTTTTACCCTTTTTGTCTCCGATTGACCCCTAGTTCGTTTCTATCTTCTCGTTTTTCCATTACGCATCTAATGATATAAAAATATTCTATGTTCCATGTCTAGAAAAAATATCCATCTAAATCATGTATTAAACACATTTCTAAAATGCAAGTAATTAAATTAAACAGTCAAAATATACCAGTCCAAAAGTCATTTTGATTGGTAAGAAATGGGTAGACTTTGTTAATCTATCAACGATTACCCATACAACGTGGTTTCCTCGTTTGGTTGTCGACAGACTAACCACGACATCCATGGTGATGTGTTTCCACTTCCATTCAGGTATCTCCAAAGGAGTTAGCATCCCAGCTAGCCGTTGATGCTCCGCTTTCACCTGTTGACAAATGAGACACTTCTTGACAAACAACCCTATGCTTCTCTTCAATTTCTCCACTAAAAGTTTTCCCTTAAATCCCGGTACACCTTTGTACCTCCTAGGTGTGCAGACATTGGTGTGCCATGTGCCTCTTTGAGGATTTCTTCCCTTAATTCTTCATCCTTAGGCACGCATATTCTTCCTCTGAAGATTAAAGTTCCATTTGTAGCCAAAGAAAAACCTTCGGTTCTTCCATTATCCATAAGAGCTTTCATTTTCATTAGGAAGTTATCCTTCTTCTGGGCTTCCACAATTTGGTCATGCAACGTGGGTTTTACGAATAATGTTGTCATCCTGGATTCGATACTGTTCGGAGACATGACTATCTCTAGATTTAGCTTTGATATCTCCTCAATCAGTTGGTGCTGATTGGTAATCATCGACGTCACTACTCCCTTTTCTTTTCTGCTAAGGGCGTCAACTACCACGTTTGCTTTTCCAGGATGGTAGTGGATCGTAATATCATAATCCTTCACCAACTCTAGCCATCTTCTTTGTCTCATATTGGGCTCCTTTTGTTCAAAGAAATATTTCAGGCTCTTATGGTCGGTGTAAATCTCACACTTCACGCCATAGAGATAGTGTCTCCATATCTTGAGGGCGTGTACCACAGCTGCTAGTTCCAGATCATGCGTTGGGTAGTTCTATTCGTGAATCTTCAACTGGCGTGATGCATATGCCACTACTTTTCCTTATTGCATCAAAACACATCCCAAATCCTGTTTAGATGCGTCACTGTAGATCACGAACTCCTTAATTACGTCTGAGACTATTAAGACTGGTGTTTCTGTTAGTTTTTTCTTCAGTTCCTGGAAACTACGCTCACATTGCTCACTCCATTGAAATTTCACATCCTTCCTTGTCAAGCGAGTCATTGGAGTGGCAATCTTCGAAAATCCTTTTATGAATCTTCGGTAGTATCAAGCCAGGTCGATGAAACTCCGGACTTTCTTAACGTTTGTTGGAGTTTCTCACTTACTGACAACTTCCACCTTTTCAGGATCTACTTCGATCCCTTGCGAAGAGACGATATGGCCCAGGAAACCCACTTTGTCCATCTAGAATTCGCACTTCTTGAATTTTGCATAATGCTTCTCCTTTCTTAAAACCTCTAGTGCGATTCTGAGATGTTGTTCATGGTGCGCTCTATCGCACGAATAGATGAGGATATCATCAATGAACACGATGACAAAGAGATCAAGATAAGGATGGAAGACGCGATTCATCAAGTCCATAAAGACAGCTGGAGCATTACTCAGTCCAAATGGCATTACTACAAACTCGTAGTGGTCATATCTCGTTCTGAATACTGTCTTTGATATATCAGCATCTTTGATTTTCGTCTAGTGATATCCAGACCTTAAATCAATCTTCGAGAACACACTAGCACCTCTTAATTGATCAAAGAGATCTTCAATTCGAGGCAGTGGATACTTGTTTTTTATTGTCCTCTTGTTGAGCTCTCGGTAATCTATACACATTCGAAAGCTGCCATCCTTTTTCTTCACAAACAACACTGGACCTCCCTAGGACGACACACTTGGTCTGATGAAATCTTTGTCCAAAAGTTCTTGTAATTGGACCTTCAGTTCCTACAATTCTTTTGATGCCATCCGATAAGGAGTTTTCGACACCGGTGCTGATCTTGGAACGAGATCTATCTCAAAGGTCACCTGTCGATCCGGTGGAGGACCAGGTAAATCCTCTGGAAATACATCCATGAATTCCTTTATCACTGGCACCTTCTCGATAGTAGTCGATTCTTTCTCGGGTTTACCATGTTGACTAGCCAAGCTTTGCAATTTCTTTTGCTAAGCATCTGGGTTGCCTTCATGGCTGAGATAATTCTTGAATCAACTTTTACTTGTGTTCCATGAAATGTGAACTCCGGCTCTCCTGGTGCTTGGAAGACGATCTCCCTTTCCTGGTACTTGATTATCGTGTGATTGGAGTTTAGCCAGTCCATTCCTAGGATTATGTAAAAATCCTTCATCTCTAAAGCGTGAAGATCAGCTAGAAGGACCTTATCTTCAAAAGCGATCCTAAGGTGACGGTACAAGTGTTTTGTCCTTACCGTCTTTCCTGAAGGAATACTAACTTCTAGGGTTTGAGCGACTATCCTATCGTCTTCATGCTTCAGCAAGTTACAGAAGTTGACAGATATGAAGAAGTGTGTTGCTCCAATATCATATAGGATGAAAGAAGGTATATCAGATACTGATAACATACCTGTCATCGTCTCTGCTCCCTCTGCGGCATCTGGATGGGTAAGAGCGAATGCTCGCGCTCTGCCTGCCACCGACCTCGAGTTCGGGGCTGTAGCTGGCGAGTTTCTATTCCTCCAGCAGTTGGCCGCTATATGTCCCGGTGCCCCATAAGTAAAGCAGTTCCGTGTTTCTTGTTGACACGATCCCACGTGTACCTTCCTACATCTAAGGTACGGGTTCCCAGGTCTAGGAACAGGAAGGAGTGGAGCGTTGCTTGCCCTTGGGAATTTATTCTGGGTAAAACTCTAGCTCGGGCCAGTCCACTTCCTTTTTACAGGAGCCGGGAAGACTTTCTTGGGAGGTATAGCATCCAGATGCAAACGAGAGACGATCTCCTAGGCTTTCTCGATAACACTTGCGTATGTCATCACCCCCTATCCAGCCAGAATGGATCCAATCTCTAGACGAAGGCCCTTTTCAAATCTTCGGGCCTTCTTAATATCGGTATCCACTAAGTATGTGGTGTACCGGCTTAGATGATTGAACCGCCGCTCATATTCTCCCACCGTCGAGCTTTCTTGATGGAGATGAAGAAACTCCATTTCCTTCTTGTCCCGGTAGGATTGAGGGATGAAGTGATGAGAAACCACTTCTTTGAACTCTTCCTACGTCATTCCCTCTCTTTGAGCGGTCAGCAGAGTTCTCCCATACGAGTCCCACCAGTGACTCGCCTAGTCGGTAAGTTGGAAGATTGCACAGTTGACCTTCTGTTCTTTGGAGCATGTTAAGTGCCCAAATAATCTATCGAGTGACCTTAGCCACTCTTCCGCGTCTGCTGGCTCCCCCTTCCCATCGAACGTCGGCAGATTAAATCGTCGAAACTGTTCGTATATAAGGTTTGGGTCGGTTCTTACTGGTTGTGGGCCGGCTCGGGTTACCTCAAATTGTTGTGCTAACCCCCTTAGCACTGTAACCAAGTCTCCCACATTTGCATTCTCCTCTCGCTCTGGCTGATTAGTCGATTGTGGTTGTTTTCTTCTTGATCTTCCTCTTGACATGATTCTGTTACGATATATATATATAAGTTATCGAGATTACACAATAATACTATATGTAAAGAAATATACTCGATACACGTGAGGAAGCATAAACATATATTCCATAAGATAAGCGAGAAATTATACGTGCGTAATATACATAGAAACATAATAAGGGTAGCCCTACATGTAGCACCCCAACCCATCTTTGTAGGATTGAGGCGCCACCTTGACCTTATGCTCAAATGATTTTGTAAAAAGGATAATAATTTTTCTTTTTAAATAATTTTCATAAATAAACTCAACGGAAGACTTTACTAAACACGAGTATTTCTTTTTTTTCTTTTTTTTTTAAATCGAAAAGCTTAGCATGCAAGAAACTAACTCGTGTCTTACCCACATTTGCAAATCAAAAACCTTGACATATTTGAAATGACTAAACAGTTTACTTAAGTCGATATTAGAAGTGTCAAAAGAGGCTTTAAGCATATTAACTTCATACATAGTAACATATATTAAAAATATTTAATATATATGCTTCTAGAGAGGGGTCCGTACAGCTGGCTACACATCCGCTTCATCGTAAGGGGGTCCTGAAAAATGTTTAAACATAGCAACATAAGATTTGAGAAATCTTAGTGGATAACGCTTATCAACTGTTACGCTAAAGAGATTAACCAATATGCTAATTATGTCATCATCCTAGGTCCGAAGACCTAGCATCCAAGGTCCGAAGACCTTGTATAAACATCCAAGGTCCGAAGACCTGGCATCCAAGGTTCATCAACCTGGTACTTCACCCAAAGGTGTCATTTCAAGGTATCTTACACTTGTACTTAACATACAAGTTATTCTAATCAATGTAACTGTAAATAAATGTTACCCATTTTTTACGTTGATTCGAAAGTTGGGATAACTCCTGAAGTATCCGGTCGCTCGTACTACACTCGGCAGTTCATAAATTCTCAGTCTTTAAATTGCATTTCAATTGTACTATACATATCTAACTTATTATGCTTATCGTACATATAACATATGTATATCACAAAACATAGTTATTGATTTAGGAGAAATTTTAAAGTATACTTCCAAACAAGCATCGATTGTACCTTGAAGGGAATGAAAACCGTATTTTACATTTTAACTCATAAAACTCTAATTCATATGCTAAAGACTTAAATTATTTAACACTTCACACATAAGCACACATTTAATCACATAATATCAGTGTCAAAATATGGTCAAATTGCATTCTTAAATCATAGATAAACTTTTGATCTTGAAGTTAGTAATATGTAGGAAGAAAAGACACCCTTTGCTACAAAACTTTTCATAATTTAAACGATCATCCAAAATTCATGAAAATAAGCATTCATTTACATAACAATCCTTAGTTATCCATGCTAAAATATTAGGGATAGATTCAAATCACAAAAGCTTTAATAAATTATTTACTATAATCGAAAGGATTGTTCAAAAAAATGCTCTAAAATTAGTCTGTGTCATAAAATTCACCATAAATTGTACATTTACCGAAACCTTCTGAAATTAATAATTTAGACTAATACCATGTACTTAAACATATTAAAACAATTTTGAAAAAGTATAAGGGATCAATTTTATAAAATTAATTTTCTATGGTCGGAAACTGCATAAATCCAACTCAAACTGGACTATCTTTGAAAAATCATCATAATTCATAATCTACTCTAAACATTACCAAATTTTAACCATATACTCACAACTTCATGTAGAATAATATACTAAAACAGTTTTGAGAAACTCAAAGTGTACGATTTTATAAAAATAATTTTCTAGGGTTTAAAACTGCATAAATCCAACTCGAACTGGACTATCTTTGAAAAATCATCATAATTCATAGACTACTCAAAAAATTATCAAATTTTAACCATAGACTCAACACTTCATGTAGTATAATATACCAAAATATTTTCGAAAAATTTCAAGTATAAAAGTTTATAAAAATTTGTAAAGTGCACTGCCCTTTCGAAAGATTTTCACAACTTGATTAAACTCACCTATTTTCATAATTAAAATGTAGATTCGACTTTTATAACACTATCAATCTCAAATAAACCATCTTGACTCAAATTATCACACATGAAATGAGCTTAGACAAGATAATCAAACATGCAATGACTAAACAACATGCAATTGAACAATCAACTCCCAAAAGTGACATACTTTAAAGATCCACCATACAAAACAAGACTTTGAATAAATTTCTTCAAATTAGTAGAAAATCACCCTTGGATCATACATGCAATGTGTTTAGGTAAAGAAATCAAACATGCAAAGCTTAATCCAACATGCATTTGCTCAATCAACACTTAAAATGACATATTTTTGAAGATCCACTACTTGAACAAGGTATCCAACAATTTCATCACATTTGTAAGAAATATCACTTAGATCTTACATGCAACTCAAAATTAGAACTTAATCATGCTTCTAAGGAAGAAGAGTGGTGAGGATTTAGCCAAAATACCTCTTAAATGCACAAGCTATGAGTTCTTTGAAACTTGCTTGAAAGGAGGTTGTACTTTGAGCTTAATTTTTCATGATCTCTTGGAATGATCTTGTTTCTTCACTCATTTTCTTGAATTGGCAGCTTGTTTGAAGATAGGAAATATAATTTGGAGGAGAAGAAAAGGAGTAGAGAGAAGGAGGAGCAACAATCTAGAGACAGAGAGATGTGCTCAAAATGAGGGGAGTGAAATGAGCTCAAATGTGGAGTCTCCCCTTTTATAGTATACTAATTCTAATTCAATACATGTATTATACATGTAGATCATCTCTTGTAATATTTATCCACTAGAGGTGTGATGATTAGTGACATTGAAACTTGAGGTGGATTTGATGAGTCTAGAACAGGTCTTGGATTTAAATTCTGATATCTCCTTCACCAGAAAACAGCCTTTTAATCGCCGGAAAACCCTAAACCCTTATCTTTCCACCCTTTCTCTCTCCTCTATTTTCTATCTCTCTTTCTCTCCTCCTTCGCCGGAGTGGTGGCTGACCTTCTCGGGATGATGGGCTATCAGTTGGGGGTGGTGGCGCAGCCGTGGGTGGCGGTGCCGGAGCTAAAATGGTGGTGGAAAAGATGGTGGTGTAAGGTATTGTATGCATGCATGTGTGTGTTTTTGTTGATGTTTGGGGGCTATATTGGGTACTATTCACGACCGCCGGAGTTGGTGGTGGCCGGAGGTGGTGGTGGCTGGTGTTGGGGTCGCCAGCGGATCAGATGGGGGCGACGCCGGGCGGCGCCGCCGCAGCTGGAGGCTGCTAGAAGATGGCTGGAAAACTACTGCTGCTGGGCGCGCTGGGCACACGGCGCTGGGAGACACCGGGTGCTGGCGTGCATGGTCATCCGCACACTGGGCTGATGTTCTGGACATCCGCGCACGGGCGTGCTCAGGGCGCGCGCCAGGAGCGGGAGACGGGCACTGGGTGCGCGCAGTGTGCGACAGCGGAGACGAGTGCACGCATGGTGCCGTGTTTGCGATGCGAGTTGCGTTTTTTCCATCGTATGTTATCGTCGAGTCGTCGGCGATGAGATGTCGTCGATCGGGTGTCGGGGGTCCCGGTGAAAGTCAACCTTTTTACCAAAATTACCAAAAGACCCCTCAATCTTAAAATGCTCTGTTTGAGCTCGTTTCAACTCCGATTAAGCTCATTGTTTTTCCATTGCAATCCTAATCTTTCCCTATTTCTTATCTGATTGTTGGATTCACCTTCCACACTCGTTTCTTCATCCTCGATCTTTAGATCTTCCATTCCATCTCGTTTCTACCTATCGTCTGTTCTCTAAGAACATCTATATCTTTATTTATACGTATTTAATCTAGTAAGGATTTAAGAAACATCGTTACTTGTGTAGGCTATCAGTCGGATCATACATCTTGATACTTAATACTTGTTACTCGACAACTTACATGGTAACCACCGAACAAGGTGGGGGTAATTTCTAAATCTTTATATGTTTACAGCTTTCCTTATTTTTTACGCATGATTGGTGCAATTCTAAATGCTGTGATTATATGCTATGAATTATGTGTCATATTTATACTGTGAAAGGACTGAGGTCCACATTCATATTCGGAGGGACTTATGGTCCGTAAAAAACAACTGTCTTTTACCCCCTCTACTACCTGAAAGGTTTGGTGGTCCTGTAAATGCACCAGCGGTGTATGAAACCGTTTTATAGGGTAAGACGGGAAATACCCGTACCTAAAGGATGAGTTACGAGATATGTGCTATGTATTTTACGTGCTATGACTAAGTGCTGATTTTATGTATTTTTGATTTATTCATCTGTCAAAACTTTTAAGATGCGGAGTTTATCCCCACGAGTGTATTCCACGCACTCACCCCTATTCTGTAATTAATGTTACAGGAGATGACGAACATGTAGAGCTATAGAAAGAGAGGGATGGCGCCATATCTGGATATTTATATTCTGTCTTTTGTCACATAACAATGTTTTAATACTTCTCATTTTGTAAAAATAATTTCATATTTCGTATGGATGATGGATCCTGTAAATGTTAATTTCCGCTGCTAATATTTTGAAATCGGTCGTATCCGAAGACTTATATGTAATGTTTCTGATCGTCTCTTACCTCATTCTTCTCATGATCGTCTCTTATCTCCTTCTTCTCTAATGTAATTATCTTTTCCCTTTCTTCTTGCACACCCGCAAGGAAAACTCTGATAATTTTTTAGTAAGACAATGAGACGTGACAGTATGGTATGAGGGCAATGTATTATTATTTTTGAACTTGTTCAAACTTGTTTTATAAAGAGAAAACGAGAAAAATGTGTTTTAAGCGTGAAAATCTTTTCAAAAAAAATGGATAAGCACCATCCTCTCTCTATACGTGTCTCTCCCTAATCATAGAACTTAATAAAAAGGAGTGTTTATCTTCTTTGTGCTTTCTCATTTATCTGATATAAACTGTTTAGGTTTGACGGGGTGTTAAGGATATTGTTTCAAGATAAAAAGATATTTTAAAAACCTCTTGATGTCACTGCAATCGACACACTACTCTGAGTCACCACCACAAAGCCGCTGCCTGCAGCAGCGTGAGCTCGTGTGCGAGAATGGTCGTTCGCAGTAGTTGATATTGTGTTACAGAGAGTTGAGACTACCATGGACCCTTGTTTACAACAGGGTGTGCTAATGGGTGTGTTTTTCTTAATTCGTGGTTATGATACGTAAAGCTGCTGTTAATACTTGAGGTCTATGAAGACCATGTGAGGATGTCAGTGATGTGTTTCATGATGTTTTTCTTATGATGTATTTTTCTGGTTGGTTTATGCAAGTTGGGTATATACGCTATCCTACATGACAGTATTATGCTAACATGATAAACGAATGACAGAGAATCTATTGAAGTTATTAAATGATTTAAGGAATAAGGTTTGTTAGTGCCATGTTACCTGTTATTTGTTTATCTGTTTGTATTTATATTGTTGGATTACGTGGGGTAGATTATAAGGGTTAGTTTTCGCATACTGTCTTTAGAATTACGTCTAGAGGTCGACCCCGAAGAGAACAGCCACCAATGACTAATCAGCCGGAACGGGATGAAAATGCAAATATGGGAGATCAATTATCTGTACTAAGGGGGTTAGCGCAACATTTTGAGGTTACTCGAGCCGTACCACCGCTAACAAGATCTGATCCAAATATGATATATGAACAGTTTCGGCGGTTCAATCCGCCGATGTTCAATGGAAAAGGTGAACTATCTAATGCAGAAGAGTGGCTAAGGTCACTCTATCGTTTTTTTGGCCACCTAACCTGTATAAAAGAGCAAAAGGTTTCGTGCGCAGTCTTTTAACTCACAAAAGAAGCCAGTCACTGGTGGGATTCGTATGAGAGGACCTTGTTGCTGGACCAAAAGAAGGATATGACATAGCAAACCTTCAAGGAAGTGATCGCGCAACACTTCATACCACAATCCTATTGCGATCAAAAGAAAATGGAGTTCTTACATCTCCATCAAGGAATCGCATCAGTAGGGGAGTATGAACGGAGATTTAA
Organism: Scutellaria minor; assembly: GCA_954870855.1. Classification (NCBI taxonomy): domain Eukaryota; kingdom Viridiplantae; phylum Streptophyta; class Magnoliopsida; order Lamiales; family Lamiaceae; genus Scutellaria; species Scutellaria minor. The sequence goes on along the minus strand of OX940729.1, from coordinate 15,306,279 downwards.
CTAGTTGAGTAGATATACAATTCACCTAGTTGACACTGATATCAAGAAGGCCCGATGTTTTGAAAGGGGTCTTCGCTCAGAGATCAGTTCAATTTTGGCAGGTCAGGGAAGCATGACCTATGCCAATGTCATGGAGAGAGCCCAAGAGATCTCCTCTTATCTGTGCTTGGACGTGTTACCGCCTGAGAAGGTTAATGAGATACCCGGAAAGAGGAAGTGGACTGGTCCGAGTTAAAGCTTCGATCCAAACAAGTTTCCTAGTGTAGCGCCCGGATCAAAACGAGCATAATTGATTAATTAAATATTTAACATATGACTTAATAAGTATGTGCGTTTACTTTGAATGTTTAAATTACTTACGTGCGTTTCAGATACGTGTTTAATACACGCTTTAGATGAGTAATTTTCTTGGACATGGTATATAGAATATTTATATATCATTGGATGCGTATCGAGAAAACGAGAAGATAGAAACGAACTAGAGGTTAATCGGAGATCTGTAGCTCAAACAGCAAGGAATAGGACAAAACATGAGGTTTCGGAAATATCAGAAGATATTTACGGTGAAAAGTGAAACGAGATATTTTAGTGAATAGTAACTTTTGAAATCTATAAATAGAGGCTCCCCCGATTCATTTTTCTCACCCTTTCTTTGAACGAGCCTAAAGCGACGTTTACGAGTAAATCTTTCTCTCTTCTCTCTCTCTTTTCTTTTTCGGCCTCCGGCGCGCCACCACTTATGCCGCCGCCGGAGCCACCACCGGCGCGGTGGTGCCACCACCGGCGATCGTCGGAATGTTTTCGAAGTTGTTGGTTTTGAACGATATTCGCATAGGTTATAGCTCTCGTCAAGGCAAGTCTAGTGCTGGTCTTGTTTTTCTGTTCCGACGGATAGATCGCCGGCAAATCGCCAGTCAACCGTTGGAAAAACCTAAAGTTTGGAGTCTACCACCTTTTCTCTCTTCTCGTTTCTTGTTTTCTCTCTCTTGTTTTCCTCACCGGAGTGGTAGATAGCTATCCTGGAGTGTAGGACCACAGGTTGGGGGTGGTGGAGCCGCCGGGGGAGGCGGCGTGGCCGGAGTTGTGTGTGAGTGGTTTTGGGTGAGAAGTGTGTGTTTGTGTGTGTGCGTGTGCGATCTCTGTTGGGGGCGGCACAGGTGGTGCCGCCATGGGAAAAGTGATGGTCGGCGCTGGTGATGCGCCGATGAGTTTTGACGATGGGTTTCCGGCGACTAGAGGTCGCCGGCCAAGTGTTTAAGGGTGTGTGTGTGTTGTATATATATGCATGTTTGTGTGAGTTTTGAGGTTGGGAAGGGTTTGTTCTCACACTGGAGTTCGTTGGGGGTAACCAGAGATGGAGGAGATTGGAACGGGGTTGCCGGTGAGTCGTGGAGGTGGTGGCCAGTGATGGGAGGGCACCGACAAAAAGCTTCATTTTCAGGTGCACGGTCACGCACGATCGCGCGTGCGCCAAGCGGAGCTACTGGACAATCGCGCACGGTCGTGCCCGGGGAGGAAATGATCGTGCGCGGTAGGGCAGTTGCCGGAGAATACCCATCGATCTTAAAATGCTCCGTTCGGGCTCGTTTCAACTCCGATTGAGCTCATTCTTTTTTTGTTACGACCCTAATCGAACCCTCTTTCATCTCAACCCATTAAACTGAACTCTTACCCTTGTCTCCTCAATCCCAATCTTTAGATCTTTCGATCCACCACGTCGTTAACGATCGTTTTTCCACTGGCAACGTTTATAGCTTTAATTATATGTTTTTTAAGATCTAAGAAATGATGTAACGTATGTAGGCTATCATTTGGATTGAACTTTGAGGCATGACGTTTGAGACACGAAACTTTGGAACTCGCTACTCACGTGGTAACCACCGAACGAGGTGGGGGTAACTTCTAAACTCTATGTGTTTATTGTTTTCCCTATGTGATATATGAATTGTTGAACTCTACATGTTGTGTTTAATACTGTGTTTGTTTTACAATGGTGATGCTACGAAGAGACTTCGGTCCATATCTATGCTACGAAGGGACTTCGGTCCATATTTGTTCTACGAAGGGACTTCGATCCATATCTATGCTACGAAGGGACTTTGGTCCATATTTGTTCTACGAAGGGACTTCGGTCCATATCTATGCTACGAAGGGACTTCGGTCCATATCTATGCTACAAAGGGACTACGGTCTATTTCTAAGCTACGTGTCAATATGTGATGTGTTTATATGCTGAACTTTTATATGATTTATTGTTTGAACTTGGAAAGTATCCCCACGAGTGTATTCAACGTACTCACCCCTATTCTTTACTCACACTACAGGAAAAGAAGAGAACCTTGACGCGTAGAGAGAGGGGTGCCCTATTAGCTGTGTGCATCTTCTGGTTTTGTCTTTTAAAGCTATGTAAAACTGTTCTGTTTCTATGTAAAGGATCCTGATGTTTTTCCACTGCGTATGGTTTCAAACTTTCATTTATCGGTTACATCCGATGTTTCAAGTGTTCTGATTCCTATCCTCCTCTTTTTCCTTCTTTTTTATTTTTATGCTCGTCTTTTTCTCTTTCTTTCTTCACGCCCAAAATGAAAAACTCTGATATTTTTAATGAAAAATTTCGGGGCATGACAGATGGTATCAGAGCCTAGTTCTACCCTTTGTAGGACTTTGCTCAAGCTGGTTTTATTTTCAAATGAGAAAAATGTGTTTTGAAATGAGAAAGATGTTTGTGAAAAGAAACGGATAAGCACCATCCTCTCTCTACGCGTGTCTCACCGTAACCAAGAGTGTTTATCTGCTACGTGTTATCTTGCTTATCTGATATAGATTGTTTAAGATCGAGGAAATGTTACGGATATAGTGTCATGATGAAAAAAAAAGATCTTTCAAAACCTTCTTGACGTCACTAAAACCACGATAAAAAGATCATTTAAAAACCATCTTGACGTCACTACAATTGAAGCACTGCTTTTGTTCGCCGCCGCAGGGCCGCTGACTGCAGCTGCGTGAGCTCATGTGGGTAACCACAAAGGGCCGCTGACTGCAGCAACGTGAGCTCGTGTGCATAAATGGTCATTTGCATTAGTAGAGATTATGTGACTGACAGATGAGATTACTAATGGCCTTTGTTTACAATAGGGTGAGCTAGTTGGTGTGTTTTCCGATTCGTGGTTGTGATACGTAAGGTTGGTTTTGAAACTTGAGGTCTATAGGAAACTATGTGTGGATGTCTGTGATGTGTTTCATGATGTTTTGTTTAAATTGTGTTTTTCTGGTTAATTTATGCAAGTTGGGTATGCACTATCCAACATGATCATGTTATGCTACGATGATAACCGAACTATGATGACAAATGAATGATGGAAAATTTATTGAGTTTATCATATGATTTATGGAGTAATGTTTACTGGTACTGAAGTACCAGTTATTGATTTATCTGATGTTAAAGATTGTTGGGTTACATGGGGTAAAGTATAAGGGTTAGTTCTCGCTTTTTATCTTTAGAATTATGCCTCGAGGTCAACCACGGAAAGTCCAGCCACCAACTGTGAATCCGCCAACTGAAAATCCACCAGAACCAAATGTGGATACTCCGCCAATTGCGAATCCACCAGAATAAAATGTGAATCCACCAGAACAAAATGTGGATGTCACAAGAATGGATTTAGTGACCGTCCTTAGGGGACTGGCACAACACTTCGAGGTGACTCGAACCACACCCCCGCCAACAAGATCTAATCCGAATTTGATATAGGAACAGTTTTGGCGTTACAATCCGCCGATATTTAATGGAAAAGGAGAATCAGCTGACGCCGAAGAGTGGCTAAGATCACTCGACAGGTTATTTGGACATTTAACGTGTACCCAGAAGCAGAAGGTCTCCTGTGCAATCTTCCAGCTCACCGAAGAAGCGAGTCATTGGTGGGACTCGTATGAGCGGACCCTAGTGCCAACTCAAAGAGAGAAGCTGACATGGGAGGATTTTAAGGAGGTGGTGACTCAGCACTTTATACCTCAATCCTACAAAGATAAAAAAGAAATGGAGTTTCTACACCTCCGTCAAGAGAGCTCGACGGTAAGAGAGTACGAGCGGAAGTTTAACCAGCTGAGCAGATACGCCACTCACTTGGTGGACACTAATGACAAGAAGGCCCGACATTTTGAGAAGGGTCTTCGTTCAGAGATCAGTTCTATTTTGGCAGGTCAGGGAAACAGGACCTATGCCAATGTCGTGGAGAGAGCCCAAGAGATCTTCTCTCGTCTGTACTTGGATGTGTTACCGCCCGAGAAGGGTGATGAGACACTTGGAAAAAGAAAGTGGATCGAGCCAAGTCAAAGCTTCGATCAAAATAAATTTCCAAGGACTGATAATCATCCGCTTCTCCCTACTCCTAAGCTAAGAAACTCATGTGCCAAGTGTGGAAAGGCTCATGCAGGATCATGCCTTTTAGGGACCCAGATTTGGTTTAGATGTAGAGAACTAGGACATGTCGCCATCAGATGTCCGAAGTTCAGTAACACAACAATGATACAGAATCAAGGGTCAGGGGCAGGCAAAGCTCGAGCTTCCACTCCCAATCATACAGAGGCTACCGAAAGATAGTTTACGAACAAGGAATTCCTAGTGTTATATATGTAGATAGATATGTAGGGGTTCTCATCTTGAAACTATGTACATGATCCTTTTGAAGGATGTACGAGCTCCCACCTTTCGGCCTATATATATATATAAAGGATACCAATTTGACTTTTGCTATTCGATGGAACCGCGTTTACCTTTCTCTTCACGTTTCGTGTTTTATTTCTTCATCTATAGTATTTTGGTTGTACCAGATCTTTTGAAGCATAAGAACGATAAGTAGTTGTTGAAGCTTTAGAAGTTAGTGTTTCGGATTGGAAGGATTGAGAAAGAATTGGAGAAGCTCAAGACTGATAAAAGTTCTGAACATCGAGCTTAGTCAAATAATCAAGGAACTTGCAAGCCTGGGTTATTTTCCTTGACGAGAAATGGAAAGAACGACGCGACACGAGAGTAAGAGGATGAGATCCTGGCAAAATAGCCAGTCTTGTCGATTCTAATTACGCGCTCAATTTCGAGGATGAAATTATTTTAAGGGGTAAGGGATGTAGTGCCCCGGATCAAAACGAGCATAATTGATTAATTAAATATTTAACATATGACTTAATAAGTATGTGCGTTTACTTTGACTGTTTAAATTACTTACGTGCATTTCAGATACGTGTTTAATGCACGCTTTAGATGAGTAATTTTCTTGGACATGGTATATAGAATATTTCTATACCATTGGATGCGTATCGAGAAAACGAGAAGATAGAAACGAACTAGAGGTCAATCGGAGATCTGTAGCTCAAACGGCGAGGAAAAGGACAAAACACGAGGTTTCGGAAATATCAGAAGATATTTACGATGAAAAGTGAAACGAGATATTTTGGTGAATAGTAACTTTCGAAATCTATAAATAGAGGCTCCCCCGATTCATTTTTCTCACCCTTTCTTCGAACGAGCCTAAAACGACGTTTACGAGTAAGTCTTTCTCTCTTTTCTCTCTCTTTTCTTTTTCAGCCTCCGGTGCGCTACCACCGGTACCGCCGCCGGAGCCACCACCGGCACGGTGGTGCTGCCGCTGGCGATCGCCAGAATATTTTCAAAGTTGTCGGTTTCGAATGATTTTCGCATAGGTTGTAGCTCTCGTCGAGGCGAGTCTAATGCTGATCTTGTTTTTCTGTTCCGACGGATAGATTACCGGCAAATCACCGGTCAACCATCGGAAAAACCTAAAGTTTGGAGTCTACCACCTTTTCTCTCTTCTCGTTTCTTGTTTTCTCTCTCTCGTTTTCCTCACCGGAGTGGTAGATAGCCATCCCGGAGTGTAGGACCACAGGTTGGGGATGGTGGAGTTGTCGGGGGAGACGGTATGGCCGGAGTTGTGTGTGAGTGGTTTTGGGTGAGAAGTGTGTGTTTGTGTGTGTGCGTGTGCGATCTCTGTTGGGGACGGCACGGGTGGTGCCGCCATGGGAAAAGTGATGGTCGGCGCTGGTGATGCGCCGACGAGTCTTGACGATGGGTTTCTAGCGACTGGAGGTCGTAAGCCAAGTGTTTAAGGGTGTGTGTGTGTTGTATATATATGCATGTTTGTTTGAGTTTTGAGGTTGGGAAGGGTTTGTTCTCACAGGAGTTCGTTGGGGGTAACCGAAGATGGAGGAGGTTGGAACGGGGTTGCCGGTGAGTCGTGGAGGTGGTGACCGGTGACCGGAGGTCACCGGCAAAAAACTCCATTTTCAGGTGCACGGTCACGCACGGGCGCGCGAGATCACGCACGGTCGCACGTATGCCGAGAGAAGCTACTGGACGATAGCGCACGGTCGTGCCCGGGGAGGAAATGACCGTGTACGGTAGGGCAGTTGCTGGAGAATACCCATCAATCATAAAACGCTCCGTTCGGGCTCGTTTCAACTTCGATTGAGCTCATTCTTTTTTTGTTACGACCCTAATCGAACCCTCTTTCATCTCAACCCATTAAACTGAACTTTTACCCTTGTCTCCTCAATTCCAATCTTTAGATCTTTCGATCCACCGCATCGTCAACGATCGTTTTTCCGCCGGCAACGTCTATAACTTTAATTATAAGTTTTTTTAAGATCTAAGAAATGATGTAACGTATGTAAGCTATCATTTGGATTGAACTTTGAGGCACGAGGTTTGAGACACGAAACTTTGGAACTCGCTACTCACGTGGTAACCACCGAACGAGGTGGGGGTAACTTCTAGACTCTATGTGTTTACTGTTTTCCCTATGTGATATATGAATTGTTAAACTCTACGTGCTGTGTTTATATACTGTGTTTATTTTACAATGGTGATGCTACGAAGGGACTTCGGTCCATATCTATGCTACGAAGGGACTTAGGTCCATATTTGTTCTACGAAGGGACTTCGGTCCATATCTATGCTACGAAGGGACTTCGGTCCACATTTGTTCTACGAAGGGACTTCGGTCCATATCTATGCTATGAAGGGACTTCGGTCCATATCTATGCTACAAAGGGACTACGGTCCATTTCTAAGCTACGTGTCAATATGTGATGTGTTTATATGCTGAACTTTTATATGATTGATTGTTTGAACTTGGAAAGTATCCCCACGAGTGTATTCAACGCACTCACCCCTATTCTGTACTCACACTATAGGAAAAGAAAAGAACCTTGACGCATAGAGAGAGGGGTGTCTTATCAGCTGTGTCCATCTTCTGGTTTTGTCTTTTAAAGCTATGTAAAACTGTTCTGTTTCTATGTAAAGGATCCTGATGTTTTTCCGCTGTGTATGGTTTCAAACTTTCGTTTATCGGTTACATCCGATGTTTCAAGTGTTCTAATTCTTATCCTCCTCTTTTTCCTTCTTTTTTATTTCATTCTCATCTTTTCCTCTTTCTTTCTTCACGCCCAAAATGAAAAACTCTGATATTTTTAACGAAAGATTTCGGGGCGTGACACCTGAGACTAATAATACTCCACTTCTCCCCACTTCCAGACCGGGAAACCCATGTGCTAGATATGGGAAAATTCACATGGGACCATGTCAGCAAGGAGCTCAGAATCGCTACAGGTGTGGAGAACTACGACACATTGCGGTTAACTGTGGGAGGTTCGGAAACCCCGCAGCTGCAACCCCAAGTTCGAGGCCAGTAGCAGACAGAGTGTGGGCTTTCGCTCTTACTCGTCCGGATGCTGCTGAAGGATCGAAGACGATGATAGGTATGTTAATAGTATGTGATATACCTACTCTCATCTTATTTGATACCGGAGCGACACACTCCTTTATATCTGTCAACTTCTATAACTTGCTGAAGTATGAAGACTGAAGGATAGTCGTTAAAACCCTAGAGGTTAGTATCCCGTCAGGAAAGACGGTAAAGAAAAAACACCTGTACCGTCACCTAAAGATCATTTTTGAAGATAAGATTCTTCTACCCGAACTTCATGCATTGGAGATGAAGGATTTCGATATAATCCTAGGGATGGACTGGCTTGAGTGAAATCATGCAGTGATCAAGTACCGTGCAAGAGAGATCATCTTTAAACACTTGGAGAACCAGAGTTCACCTTTCATGTGACACAAGTTAAAGTTGACTCAAGGATTATATCAGTCATGAAGGCAACCCAGATGCTTGGCAAAAGAAATTGTGAAGCTTGGTTAGTCAACATGGTGAATCTCGAGCAAGGAATGAATTCCATCGAGGATGTGCCGGTGATAAAGGAATACATGGATGTCTTTCCAGAAGATTTACCAGGTCCTCCACCAGATCAACAGGTGACCTTCGAGATTGATCTTGTACCAGGATCGACACCGGTGTGGAAAGCTCCATATCGAATGTCACCAAAGGAATTACAAGAATTGAAGGTTCAACTACAAGAACTTCTGGACAAAGGTTTCATTAGACCAAACGTGTCACCTTGGGGAGCTCTAGTGTTATTTGTAAAGAAGAAAGATGGAAGCTTTCAAATGTGCATTGATTATCAAGAGCTGAACAAGCGAACCATTAAGAATAAGTATCCACTGCCTCGAATTACAGATCTTTTTGATCTATTAAGAGGTGCCAGTGTGTTCTCGAAGATTGACTTAAGGTCTAGATACCATCAGTTGAAAGTAAAAGATGCAGATATATCTAAGACAACATTCAGGACGAGATATAGTCACTACACATTTGTAGTAATGTCATTCGGACTTAGCAATGCACCAGCTGTCTTTATGGACTTGATAAATCACGTCTTCCATCCGTATCTTGATCTTTTTATCATTGTGTTTATTGATGATATTCTCATCTATTCATGTGATAGAACGCACCATAAACATCTCAGGATTGCACTAGAGGTTTTATGAAAAGACAAACTTTATGCAAAATTTAAGAAGTGTGAATTCTGGATGGACAAAGTAGGCTTTCTTGGCTATATTGTCTCTTCTCAAGGGATCGAAGTAGACCCTGACAAGGTGGGGGCTATCAGTAAATGGGAAACTCCAACAAACATCAAGGAAGTGAGGAGTTTTATTGGTTTGGCTGGATATTACCGAAGATTCATAGAAGGGTTTTCGAAGATCACCACTCCTATGACTATTTTGACGTGGAAGGACGTAAAGTTTCAATGGACTGAGCAATGTGAGCGTAGCTTCCAAGAACTAAAGAAGAGACTGATGGAAGCCCCAATCTTAATGGTTCCGGATGCAACGAAGAAGTTCATGATCTACAACGATGCATCCAAACAAGATTTGGGGTGTGTTCTGATGCAGCAAGGAAAAGTAGTAGCGTATGTATCACGACAATTGAATACTCACGAACAAAATTATCCAACACACGATTTGGAGTTGGTAGCTGTTGTGCACGCCCTTAAGATATGGAGACATTATCTTTATGGTGTGAAATGCGAGATCTACACTGACTATAAGAGCCTGAAATATTTCTTCGAATAGAAGGAGCTAAATATGAGACAGAGAAGATGGCTAGAGTTGGTAAAGGATTATGATATTACGATCCACTACCACCCTGGAAAAGCAAACGTGGTGGCTGATGCACTTAGCAGAAAAGGAAAGGGGATTGTGATGTCTATGATCACCAACCAGCACCAACTAATCGAAGAAATGTCAAGGCTAAATTTAGAGATAATCTCATCTCCGAACAACATCGAAGCTAGAATGGCAACATTATTCGTGAAACCTACACTTCGCGAGTGAATCATTAAAGCTCAAGAGAGGGATAACTTTCTAACGAAGATGAAAGCTCGCGTGGATAATGGAAGAGCTGGAGGTTTCTCTTTGGCAACGGATGGAGCTCTTATCTTCAAGGGAAGGATGTGCGTGCCAAAGGATGAGAAATTGAGAGAAGAAATCCTTGAAGAAGCTCATTGCATGCCGTTGTCTGCACACCCTGGAGGTATAAAAATGTACCGAGACTTGAAAGAAAATTTTTGGTGGAGGAACATGAAGGGAAGCATAGGACTGTTCGTAAAGAAATGTCTAGTTTGCCAACAGGTGAAAGCTGAACACCAATGACCAGCTGAAATGCTAACTCCGTTGGAAATACCGGAATGGAAATGGGAACACATTGCCATGGATTTTGTGGTTGGTCTGCCTAGAACCAAATGAGGAAACCATGCGGTATGGGTGATTGTTGACAGATTAACAAAGTCTGCCCATTTCTTACCAATCAAGATAACTTTCAGACTAGATAAGTTGGCTCGAATATATCTCAAAGAGATTGTCCGATTACATGGTGTACCGATTTCTATCGTGTCGGATAGAGATCGGCGTTTTACCTCCAAATTCTGGCAAAGTCTATAAAAGGAGTTAGGGACCAAGCTAGCCTTCAGTACGGCTTTTCACCCTCAAACGAACAGACAGTCAGAGAGAACAATACAAATTCTGGAAGATATGTTAAGGGCATGCATTTTGGATTTTCACTGGAGCTGGGAGGATCACTTGTGCTTAGTGGAGTTTGCCTACAACAACAGTTACCAATCCACAGTGGGGATGACACCGTATGAAGCTCTCTATGGAAAGAAATGTCGTTCTCCTATTTGCTGGGATAAAGTAGGTGAAAAGAAAATGTTGGGACCCGAATTGGTGGATCAGACGGTAGAAATGATAAAGAAATTTCGGGAAAGAATAAGAGTAGCACAAGATCGACAAAAGACGTATGCAGACAAAAGACGAAGAGAACTGAAATTCGAAGTGGGAGATAAAGTTTTTCTAAAAGTGTCACCCACTAAAGGAGTTCATCGTTTCGGAAAGAGAGGGAGGCTGAGGCTAAGGTACGTGGGACTATTCGAGATCTTAGATCGAGTTGGGGAGGTCGCGTACCGTCTAGCTCTGCTGCCTGACTTCGTGGGAGTACACAATGTTTTCCATGTATTTATGCTACGGAAGTACATCTTCGATCCGAACCACATAATCGAATAAGAAGACATAGAAATTGAGAAAGATCTGACCTATGAAGAAGTCCCAGTAGCCATCTTGGATAGAAAGAACCGTCAGCTAAGAAATCGAGAGATGGCCATAGTAAAAGTTCAATGGAGCCGTCATGGAAAGGAAAAAGCGACATTGGAACTAGAAGATCAAATCCTGAAGAAATATCCCGATTTACCATTCCTAGGTACATATCTAATTTCGAGGACGAAATTCTTTTAAGGGGTAAGGGATGTAGCGCCCAGGACAAAAACGAAACATAATTGATAATTAAATAATTAAACCCTTAATCGATTTATTTTATTATGTGTGTTAATCTTTGATTGTTTAATTTAATTATATGCGTTTCAGAAAAATGATAAATGCATGTTTTAGATGAAAGTATAATTTAATCGAGAAACATAGATTATAATTTTATCATATGATGCGTATTTGAAAAATGAGAAGATAGAAACGAATTTGAGGTCAATCAGAGACTCGTAGCTCAAATGACGAAGAAAACGGTGAATACGAAGTATTGACATAAATAAAGAAATGGAAAATGAAAGATATTTCGATGAATATTATTCCGAGATATTTTTGGTGAATAGTACTCCAAGATTTTTTGGTGAATAATAGATCAAGATATTTTGATGAATAGTAAGATTTTTCGAAAGTTTATAAATAACACGAAAATGAGTCATAAACTCGCTATTTTTCAAACGAGGCAAAAATTGAGAAAAAACGTAAGTCTCTCTCTCCTCCCTCTTCTCTCTCTCTCTCCTCTTTTCAGGTCACCGACGCCGTCGCCGTCACGCCACCGCCAGTGCCGAAAATTATTTTTTCTTGGTTTCGGCTGATTTTCGCACAGTTTGTAGGTCTCATCGAGATGAGTCTAGAACAGATTTAGGATTTCAATTCCAACATCTCCTTCATCAGAAATCGGCCTTTTAATTGCCGGAAAACCCTAAACCCTTATCTTTCCACCCTTTCTCTCTCCTCTATTTTCTATCTCTCTCTCTCTCTCTCCTCTTTCACCGGAGTGGTGGCTGACCTTCCCGGGATGATGGGCTATCAATTGGGGGTGGTGGCGCCGCCGCCCAGAGCTGAAATGGTGGTGGAAAAGGTGGTGGTGCAAGGTGTTGTGAGCATGCATGTGTGTGTTTGTGTTGATGTTTAGGGGATGTTTTGGGGTACTGGTTATGGCCGCCGGAGCTGGTGGTGGTCGGTGCAAGGATCGTCGGTGGGTCAGGTGGGGGCGGCGCCGCTGCAGCTGGAGGCTGCTGGAAGATGGCTGGAAAGCTGCTGCTGTTGGGCGCACTGGGCATACGGTGCCGGGAGACACCGGGTGCTGGACGTGCACGATCGTGCGTGGGTGTGCACGGTCGTGCGTGCGTCGGGCTGATGTTCTGAACATTGGCGCACGGCGTGCGCGTGCCGGGAGCAGGCGACGGGTACTGGGCGCGCGCAGTGTGCGCGCCGGGAGAAGAGTGCGCACGGGGCGCCGTGATTGTGATGCGAGTTGTATTTTTTCCGTCGTATGTTATCGTCGAGTCGTCGGCGACAAGATGTCATCGACCGGGAGTCTGGGGTCCCGGTCAAAGTCAACCTTTTTATCAAAATTACCAAAAGGCCCCTTAATCTTAAAACGCTCCGTTTGAGCTCGTTTCAACTCCGATTAAGCTCATTCTTTTTTTGTTGCAATCCTAATACTTCCCTCTTTCTTATTAGATTGTTGGATTCACCTTCCACACTCGTTTCTTCATCCTTCTTTAGATCTTCCATTCCATCTCGTTTCTACCTATCATTTGTTCTTCGAGAACATCTATATCTTTATTTATGCATATTTAATCTAGAAACATCATTACTGTTAGGATGTATACTATAAGCCTAGCTTTTGTATGAACATCTTTTATGGAATAAGAATCACTTTGGTTATATGTTTGCATTTTATATTTGTTATATATGTTTATGCAATGTCCAATTAATTTATATTATAGATAACTTGGTGTGTGGTGCCACACAGAAGATCATGTTATCAGTTTCTTATAAATTATAAATAGTAGCTCACAACCAAGATGGATTTGGACAAATCATCGGAATGGTTGTAGTGTAGTTTGGTATTAGTCTGTCTTGACTATAAAACTACACTAGTACACTTTGTGTGTATTGAGCAGGACCATTTGAGGTTGTTCGTTTTATACTGACTATATAATAGAACAAGACCTCTGTTATTATGGATGTACATCTTCTTAATCCCTATATAATAACGGGCACGTATGCTCAGTGTTTATTTCTTTAATTTGCTAATGGGTGAGATTTATTCATAAATCAATAAGCTCGGTGAGTTGGGAGATAGCATTGTTTACGTGGTGTGCTGTTGATTATAGAAGGAATCTATGTCCTAATTATTTAGGATGATAATGTCCCCTTGAGGAGCTCATAAGGATTATCATGTAAACCCTGCAGGTGGATTTAATCCGACATGATAATAAGGATGAGTGGTACTACTCTTGGAATTAGATGTAAATTAATTAAGTTGTCAGTAACTTATTTAATTCACGGACATTCGATATCTTAAACACGGAGAAATAAATGTACACATAATAAGAAGGAGCCCATATTAAATATGGGATTGGGACGGTAGTTCAATAATAATTCTCTAGTGGACTGAATTATTATTGATGGGCTTAAGTTATGTGTTCGGGCCGAACACAGGATACTTAAGCCTATCAGGAGGCCCAACCCAATTCCTCCTCTAGGTCCCTGGTGTAGCCTATATATAGCTTTTTTCATCAGCGTCTCATTTAACACAGATCACAGAAAACACGTGATAGTGAGAGAGAGCAGAACTGAGTTTTCTCAAAGGATCGTTGGCCACGCAACGTTCGAGAAAGGCTGTAGGAATACATCAGAAGATCAAAGAGGTCTACAAGGGTATGATTTATTTCCGCTGCGTTTTACCTTTTGGATCCCGATTTTGATAGCATAGAGCCGGCGATCCGTCGGTTCCAACAGTTACTTGTGTAGGCTATCAGTCAGATCATACGTCTTGATACTTAATACTTGTTACTCGACACCTCACGTGGTAACCACCGAACAAGGTGGGGGTAATTTCTAAATCTTTATATGTTTACAGCTTTTCTTATTTTTGATGCATGATTGGTGGAATTCTAAATGTTGTGATTATATGCTATGAATTATGTGTCATATTTATATTGTGAAAAGACTGAGGTCCACATTCATATTCGAAGGGACTTATGGTCCGTAAAAAACAACTGTCTCTTACCCTTCTACTACCTAAAAGGTTTGGGGGTCCTGTAAATGCACCAGCGGTATATGAGACCGTTTTATAGGGTAAGATGGAAAATACCCACACCTAAAGGATGAGTTACGAGATATGTGCTATGCATTTTATGTGATGTGACTAAGTGCCGATTTTATGTATTTTTGATTTATTCATTTGTCAAAACTTTTAAGATGCAGAGTTTTTCCCCACGAGTGTATTCCACGCACTCACCCCTATTCTGTATTTAATTTTATAGGGGATGACGAACATGAAGAGCTATAGAGAGAGAGGGATGGTGTCATATCTGGATATTTATATTCTGTCTTTTGTCACATAACAATGTTTTAACACTTCTCATTTTGTAAAAATAATTTCATATTTCGTATGGATGATGGATCCTATAAAGGTTAATTTCCGCTGCTAATGTTTTGAAATCGGTCGTATCCGAAGACTTATATGTAATGTTTCTGATCGTCTCTTACCTCATTCTTCTTATGATCGTCTCTTAACTCCTTCTTCTCTAATGTAATTATCTTTTCCCTTTCTTCTTGCACGCCCGCAAGGAAAACTCTGATAATTTTCAAGTAAGAAAACGGGGCGTGACAATAACTAACTTTAATTTTCTTCTCCTCGAAGTTACTATTCACAACAGTAGAGAGAAAATACTTAGAAGGATTTTTCGAAGAGAAGAATTCATTATTTTTACTTTAGTTCTTTTGATGGATTTTTCTACTACATTTGTGGTTCTGATTTCAAGGATTATTGGCTAATTTCTATTTTCAATTAGCAAGTATGTTTGAACCCGTTTATTTTTTATATTTTAATTAATCCCGTATCCCCTTCTTGATGTTTGATTAGATTTGATTGTGTTGTCTGTTCATATCATTTTCAATTATTGATGCTTGATTTAGATTGATCACCTAGATTAAGTGTTTGATAATTGATTGCTACAATTTTAAATCATGAATCCTAATTTGTGTGGTTTAATTATCATTAGTAGTCAACTAGAAGTTGTGCATCTCTAGGGTAGCATAATCCTAGATTATTACATCGAGATTGTGTATTTCGAGTTTAGTTCATCCTGTCATTTTGGTGATTAATGTATGTAATAAATTAAATCTAGTGAGCTTATTCGAGGTTATTCAATTAAATAGGGTTAATTAGTGATCTTATCCTCATTTAACTAATCTTAAGAGACGATTCAGTATAACAGAGCTTGTTGTTAGACTAAGGGTGATAATTCCATGATAATCTGAGAGAATGAAGTTACAGTGATTAGGGGATAATTGATATCGGGGGATAATTGAATTGTTAATTGGAATACTTGCATATATTGATTTCTTGTTTATTTTGTTTTCTAGTTTATTTAGTTAATTTAGTGATAGTGATAATTTGAAAACCCTCCATCTTTGTTAATTTAGTAATAGTTAATTCTTCAGGTCTCGTGGGATCGACTCCGACTTACCCTAGCTACTAGTTGTTTAAGTTAGGAAAAAGTTAATTAATTTTATCACGTCGTAACACGATCAGATCTATATTCTGAAAAGTATGTGTATCCATATTGCTCTGATACGTATGATGGTTCAATTTTTTTTATCGGATTACGTGTCTTAATTGGCTAACAACAAGCTCTGATACAAATCTCATATATCTTAGGAATCCTTCATTTTCTATTATGTATGTATTGTGTATAGTTATTTATTTTTGTATATTCTTCACTTAAAGATGCATTTATAAAATAATTTTTTTATAAGAGCAAATATAATGCTCTAGTTACTCTGCAATGAATTGCATAATGTAATGGTTATGTCATCATTAAAAAGGGGGAAATGTTTAGGAAATCAATGTTTAGATTATGATGCAAAGAAACACAAGTGTAATAGATAACTAAAGTACCTCATTTTTCACAATGCTTCAGTGCAATTATATAACTTTTGAGTCTATAGTTTAAGTTGAAGAAGGGTGTGAAGCAAGTAAAGATCTTGCTGCAAGCTGTGAAGAAACAACAATTGCAAGCTGTAAGAAAGGACAAAGCACTGCATGTTGAAACTTGAAGGTTACAGCAGAGGAGCTGCAAGTATACTTGGTGCAAACAGGCTAAGTTTGCATGTACTGAATGTTGCATGCTGAAAGCTAAAAAATAAGACAACAAGCAATATGCAGACTTGATAACAACAATGTACAAGGAAGATCAAGATCGGTCTAAGGTTTGGTTATCTCAACAGATCGAAAACTAGCCAATAGAGATAAATTGAAGGATGCATCACTAAAGCGAATGAACAATGAACATCTAGCTTAACAGATTGCACAAAAGCTACAACCTAGTACAGACAGTTTTAATGAACCTGCAATGTAAGATAAGAAACCTTAAATGCAAATCCTAGAAGGCATTTAATGCACGTCATACATCAAGGAAGAGGATTCAAATACTAAGGTTTGTACCTCATTCAACACTTATAAATCTACACTTATAAATAGAGAAAGAGAAGACTTAAAAAATTATTGAAACTACAACTCTCAAACTCACAAGCAATAAATTCTCAAGCATTCAACGTGTTCTTAAACCATGAAAGTTTCAATCACTTAACCTTTTGTTGTATATTTGGTTATTTTAGATGTCCTCAATTGATAGAAAGGTTATTTCCTTGTTGAGTGTTATATTGTCAAAGTGTCTTGACAATAACCCTGTGTGGGTTGTTAGAATCCTATGTGGATCAGCCTTTGCAACTTGCAGTAATCAGTGTGGAAACTAAGTTCTAGTAGGTGTAACTTTATTGAGTTTAGAGTTTGTTAGGAAGTCCTGTAATTTAAACATCTTAACGAAGTTCCTCATTGAGAAGGAGTAGAGTGGACGTAGAGGGATTACACTACCTCAAACCACTATAAGACCTTGTGTGTTGTTCTATATTTCTTATATTTGTTGTATATCTATTTGTTGCATTATATCTTCTCATTCTACATAAAACATCTTGTTAAAGCTCATATTTCTAAGGGAATGTTTGTTTAGAGCTTCAGTAGTCAGGATTTAGGATTTCAAAATCCCCAAAGTATGTTTGTTTTGAGACTTCAATTTGGATTACAAAATTTCAATACAATCATACCCTATTATTACCACCTATATCTATAAAAATATATTCGGTAACCTATTTATTACCTAAAACCTATTATCTCTCACAATACATTTCCACCTACCACATTTTAATTAATAAAATATACCCTCTCATTTTTCAACAAAGGACATTTGTTAGTTTTTCCTTTTGCACTTAATATATTATGCATTTATTAGAAGAAAAAAAGTCAACAAAGGACATGCTCATCCCATTATCTATCGTAAAAACACCCATGTGATGAAAAGATGTATCATCATTCTCAAGAAAACCACTTTCATTTGCCATTTTAATTAATAAAAAGTACATCCTTCCAATATTGGGACATATTATTCATCTAATACGTAACTTTTTCTTTTGTAGCTAGGGTCTCAAATAGTTTATTTTATATATCATACATCTTTCTCTCTTCCTCATCTCTCTCATCCTATTTTATTTCACCCATTTCATTTTACAGGCTACTCTATGTAACACCCCATTTTTCATAAAAATTGCATAGCATATATTTTTTTATATATATAAAAATTTCACTCTTTATAAAATAATTTATAGCGTATGATCTTTTCGAGTTTAAGATGAATTTTACTTTTTATCAAGAATGTGTGAGCTAATGTTTCTTTAGTTTAAAAGTCTTGTAGGATAGCTACCCGAGGAGACTGAGTTCGATCGTAATGCACCCGACATGCATGAGTAATGGAACGAACAAAAAAAAAAGAAGATAAGTGTCACATAAAATAATTTTAATAATTAATATAAGAAATGTGACTTATGTGTTTAATTATAGTTAGGTAGATTTTTTTATATAGTTTATGTGCAATAAAGTATGTGACTATTATGATGAGTTAAATTAAATATATTTTCGTTCATAATTATGTGGCTTATATGATGTATTAAATTGGAAATAATTTCATGCATAGTTGTCATGATTAAAATTATTTATGCATGTCACATTAGATAGAGCTACACTCAATCTTCCATACCCCCATCAAGTCCACCTCAAGTCTCAATGCTACTAATCATCACACCTCTAGTGGATAAATACTACAAGAAACGATCTACATATATAATACATGTATTAAATTGGAATTGGTATACTACATGCTATATATAAAAGGGGAGACTCCTCTCATTTGAGCACATCTCTCTCTCTAGATAGTTGCTCCTCCTTCTCTCTACTCTTTTTTCTTCTCCTCCAAATCATATTCCCTATCTTCAAACAAGCTGCCAATTCAAGAAAATGAGTGAAGAAACAAGATCATTCCAAGAGATCATGAAAAATTAAGCTCAAAGTACAACCTCCTTTCAAGCAAGTTTCAAAGAACTCATAATTTGTGCATTTAAGAGGTATTTTGGCTAAATCTTCACCACTCTTCTTCCTTAGAAGCATGATTAAGTTCTACTTTTGAGTTGCATGTAAGATTTAAGTGATATTTCCTACAAACGTGATAAAATTGTTGGATACCTTGTTCTAAGTAGTGGATCTTCAAAAATATGTCATTTTAAGTGTTGATTGAGCAAATGCATGTTGGATTAAGCTTTGCATGTTTGATTTCTTTAGCTAAATACATTGCATGTATGATCCAAGGGTGATTTTTTACTAATGTGAAGAAATTTGTTTAAAGTCTTGTTTTGTATGGTTGATCTTTAAAATATGTCACATTTGGGAGTTGATTGTTCAATTGCATGTTAATTTAGTCCTTGCATATTTGATTATCTTGTCTAAGCTCATTGCTTGTGTGATAAATTGAGTGAAGATGGTTTATTTGAGGTTGATAGAGTTATAAAAGTTGAATCTATATTTTAGAAATGGCAATCCACTTTATCGATTTTTATAAAATTTTATACTTGAATTTCTCAAAACTATTTTAGTATGTTATTCTACATGAAGTTGTGAGAATATGATTAAAATTTGGTAATATTTGGAGTAATGTATCAATCATAATGATTTTTCAAAGATGGTCTAATTTTGAGTTAAATTATGCAGTTTCAGACCCTAGAAAAGTATTTTTATAAAATCGTACACTTTGAGTTTCTCAAAACTATTTTATTATATTATTCTATATGCAATTGTGAGAATATGGTTAAAATTTGGTAATATTTGGAGTAATGTATGAATCATAATGATTTTTCAAAGATGGTCTAGTTTCAAATTGAAATTCTGCAGTTTTAGACCTTAGTAAAATATTTTTTATAATGTTAATTAGTTAGAGTCTTTCAAAAATGTTTACTATGTTTAAAAATATGATGATAGAAGTTTACATTATTAATTTCATAAGGGTTCAATAGCTATATAATTTATGGTGAATTTTATAAAATATACTAGTTTAAGAACACTTTTCAACCGATGTTGAGCATATTAAGTTAATTATTACAGTTTGTGTGATTAGAAAATATCTCTATCGTTTTAGCAAGGTTAACTTAAGGTTATTATGAATGTATAATTATCTCATTACGGTACAATTGAAATGTAATTTAAAGACTAAGAATTTATGAACGTGTCGAGTGCAGTCCGAGATGACCGGATACCTCAAGAGCTATCCCCGCTTTCAAATCAATCTTATCCACTAAGATTTCTCAAATCTTATGTTGCTATGTTTAAACATTTTTAGGACCCCCTTACGATGAAGCGGATGTGTAGCCAGCTGTACGGACCCCTCTCTAGAAGCATATATATTATATGTTTTTAATATATGTTAATATGTATGAAGTTAAAATGCTTAATGCTCCTTTTGACACTTTCGATGTTGGCTCAAGTAAACTTTTTAAAATATCTTATGAACGGCGAGGTTTTGATTTACAAATATGGGTAGAACACGAGTTAGTTTCTTGCATGCTAAACTTTTCAAATTTAAAATAGAAAGGAAAAAAAATACTCGTGTTTAGTAAAGTCTTTTGCTGAGTTTATTTATGAAAATCATTCAAAAAGAAAAACTATTATCCCTTTTACAAAATATTTTGAGCATAAGGTTAAGGTGGTACCTCAATCCTATAAAGATGGGTTGGGGTGCTACACTCTACCTCATAATGTACCTCTCTTCTTATCTCTGATCTTCTCCATTAATTTTCTCTTCATACATAGTAATGGTGGTTGCCACATATTTGATTGTTATTTTGTTGTATTTATTTCTTTACATCATGCTTTTCTTATTCTATTGTGATCACTATTTTCTTAGTATACTAGTCTCTTATATGGGTGGTTAGAATGTATTCACTGTATGAATATCTTTGTGTTTTTTCTGACTACTTTTGCAGTGATTCGATTCACAAGGTTGTGATTTTTTTTTGTTGTGGTAGGCCTGAAAAGTATGATATTTTACCATTGAACCATCTTTGACTCTCTACATCACTCCATCACACTATTTGCGGGTTCATAAGTTTTGTATATTTATTCTTAATGTAACGTATATCTATCATTCTTTTGATGTAATTTTTTATTTTAACTCCAGCTAATCTATGTATTTTGTTTAATATATTGTTTGCATATATTGGGTTCCCTCATATGGTGAACCCTCACACATTGGACACACAGTGCACGATACATACACAAACATCGGGAGAAGTTGTTGGCTGGAATAAGGAGTTGGATGCTACGGATCAAAAAAAGCAGTCACTGTAGCCGAAGACAAGCCGAGAGTCAGTTGGGAGCAACGAACATCTTTGTTCAAAAGAGCTGCTAACGGTATGATGTTTCCCTTCATATTTTTCATTTATTGGTCTAAGTTTGTATATGTGTATGATTTGGAAATTTGGTGTTATTTTATTTAAAAATATTTATTACTATGCATTTTAGGTGTTTTTTTGTTATTTAGTGGTGGGAATGTTTTTAGTTTATTTTATTTTTTATTCTCCTGCTGAAATGGATTATTCCCTTTTTATTTATTATAAAGAAATTGGGGCTTATTGTTTCTCTATTTTGTTGTTGTTGTGCAGTGGTAGTATAATAATAAGTTATGGTATTAAAATTAAAATTAACTGTGTATCTACTTCTTTGCTAAAATTATAAATTAAAATTATGTTGTTGTGCAGTGGTAAAATTAAATAAGTATCAGCTTATTAATTAAATTTAAAATTTTGTGAGTTTTTTTAATTAAATCCCTTTTTAATTATAATATAATATACCATTTTAAGGGTTGAATATAAAATTTAATTTGTCAAAACTTTGATAGTAATATTATAATATTTATCAAATTATGGTATTAAAATTACACCATCATTTATTAAGGTGTTAAATAGAAACCCCTTACAATCCAAATTGTTATTAAAAAAAAAATTATTTTCAAATACTAACATTAGTATTGAAAAAAGTGTATCTATATGTTTTATTTGCCCTGTTATATTTTGCTAGTCAAAATGGGATATAAATTTGTTATTTACTTCTTATTTTTTGGTAAAGTTATATTTTATTTATGTCTAATATTATTGTATTTGTTAGATGTGTCTTTTGAATATTCAATTTGAGTATTGTGGTCTTTTTTAGTATATCACATCTTAGATTCGACATAATGTTTGGGGTTCTGATACCGTGAGTCAGGGAGTAAGTCATTTCCCCATGATGTTAGTATAAGATTTAATCTTAGTGAAATGGAGTGGCTTTGTCATCATAATGTTGAAACCATCATTTTTGTGCTTCCCTGATCATTGTGTATATTTATGTCTCGGTTGGTTACAGTTTATATGGTCTATGTACTTTTTATGTCTTCCCCAATTGATATGTTTGTTGATAGATTATGTTGTGGTATGTGATGAAAATGCATGGTTAATGTGATGATAATAAATCAAAATTTATGGATTGTTCAATGTAAATGGAGTTTAAAATTAATTTGATGCTCGTATCATAGAACAATCCAACATTTTAATTCATATTGTGGAAAACAAGTTTTTTTTTTCTTTCCAAGTCTTTTTATCATATTCTAGTCCATATGTATGATGTGTAGATTAGAAAGCTCATGTGTGTATATATAGGATATATATTCACCAATGTAAAAAAATCTCTTCATTATAAGAAATAGTTTTAGTTTATCACAATTTGTTTCAATTTTTATATGATTTCAATGATTGAGTACACTACAATTTACCAAAATGATTTGAAAAATATTCATTTTTTCAAGATAAAAACAATTCGTTGGAGTTTCCCACTTACTAACAGCTGCCACCTTTTCAGGATCTATCTCGATCCCTTGTGCAGAAATGATGTGGCCCAAAAAACCTACTTTGTCCATCCAGAATTCGCACTTCTTGAATTTGGTGAAAAGCTTCTCCTTCCTTAATACTTCCAGTGCGATTCTGAGATGTTGTTCATGGCGCGCTCTATCGCACGAGTAGATGAGAATATCATCTATAAACACTATGACAAAGAGATCCAGATAAGGATGGAAAACGCGATTCATCAAATCCATGAAGACAGCCGGAGCATTACTTACTCCAAATGGCATTACTACAAACTCGTAGTGGCCATACCTCGTTCTGAATGCTGTCTTGGATATATCAGCGTCTTTGACTTTCATTTGGTGATATCCAGATCTCAAGTCAATCTTTGAGAACACATTGGCACCTCTTAATTGATCAAAAAGATCTTCGATCCGAGGCAGTGGATACTTGTTCTTTATCGTTCTCTTGTTCAACTCTCGATAATCGATACACATTTGAAAGCTGTCATCTTTCTTTTTCACGAATAGCACGGGTGCTCCCCAAGACGATACACTCGATCTGATGAAACCCTTGTCTAGCAGTTCTTGTAGTTGAACCTTCAATTCCTGCAACTCTTTCGGTGCCATCCGGTAAGGAGCTTTAGATATCGGTGCTGATCCCGGGATAAGATCTATCTCGAAGGTCACTTGTCGATCCGGTGGAGGACCAGATAAATCCTCTGGAAATACATCCGTGAATTCCTTTATCATCGGCACCTTCTCGATAGGAATCGATTCCTTCTCGGAGTTCATCATATTGACCAACCAAGCTTCGCAATATCCTTTGCTAAGCATCTGGATCGCTTTCATGGCCGAGACAATCCTTGAGTCGACTTTAACTCGAGTCCTGTGGAAAGTAAACTCCGGCTTTCCAGGTGTTTGTGTAGCGCCCCGGATCAAAACGAGCATAATTAATTAATTAAACATTTTAACGTCTGATTTAATAATTTTGTGCGTATGATTTAACTGTTTAATTTAATTTGTGCGTTTCAGATAAGTGTTTATTGCATGTTTTAGATTGATAATTTTATTAGACGTGGAACATAGGATTTTTATATACCAATAGATGCGTATCGAGAAAACGAGAAGATAGAAATGAACTAGGGGTCAATCGGAGACCCGTAGCTCAAACGGTGACTGAAAGGGCAAAATCGGAAGATATTTACGGTGATTGGAAACGAAGATATTTACGTGAATAGTAACATGAGAAAAGTCAACCGATGAATAGTGACCAAGATATTTTCACATGAATAGTGTTTTCCGAATTCTATAAATAGGGGCTCCTCCGATTCATTTCTCACCATTTTTTCCGAACAAGCCGAACGTGCCGAAAACGAGTAAGTCTCTCTCTCCTCCCTTCTCTTTCCCGTTTTTAGTTTTCTGGTCGGCAGCGCCATCGCCGGTGCCGCCGCCGGCCGATCGCCGGAAAATTTCAACATTGTCGGAATCAGACGATTTTCGCACACGATGTTCGTCTCGACGAAACGAATCTAGGATAGGTCTCGGATTTCAAATCCGATTTCTCGTTCGCCGGAAAATGGTGAAAAACAACCTTGAAACCCTAAACCCTAACCCTTGATCACCCTTTCTCTCTTCTTTGTTCTTTCTCTCTCTACCGTGCCGGAGAAGCCGTCGGGGGTCGTCGGAGGTCGTGGCCAGACGCTGGAGTGCCGGCGCCGCCGGAAAAGGACAATGGCTATATATATATATATGCATGCATGTGTGTGTGATATATGGTGTAAGTGTGTGTGTGTTCTTGCATATTGTTGGAGGCGGCGCCCCCCGGCGCCGCCGTGAGGGAAAGAACTGCCGGCGACAAGAGGTCGCCGGCGAGGTGGAGGAGGAGGTAGCCGGCGGCTGGTGGCTGCCGACCAAGAGTGACAGTGGATGTGTGTGTGTAAACATATCTCACATTGTGTGTAAACATATCTCACATTGTGTGTGAGTGTGTATGCTGCTGTGTGTGTGTACGTGCGGTGGTGGTGGTGGCCGGCGACTGGGGGTCGCCGGCGGCAGGTGGCTGCCGGCCAGAGCTGGGAAACCGTGTGTGTGTGTGTATGGAAACATGTGTGTGTGTGTGCTCATGCATAGGTGTATAGGAGGTGTTGGTGGTAGGGGTTGGCCGGAATAGGTGGCCGGCGACGGGTAGTCGCCGGCCAAGGCTCAGGGAAGGGTCGCCGGTGATGGGAAGTTGCCGGCCGGAGTTATAGTTGGAGTTGGAGTTTTTGGAAAATCAGTGTATCGAAAGATTTTACGGCGTATTTTCCAGGCACTATTCATGCCGGAATCCGACAAGGGATGGTCGGAGGGGGTAGCCGGCGGTGCAAGGTATCCGGAGAGGTAGGTGGTGGCGGCAGGGGGCAGCGCCGCCGCACCGGGCGACGCCGGGAAGGTGGCGCATTGATTAGCCACGGCGCCGGCAACCTGGGAAGGTGCTGGCCGAGAAAACTCGGCCAGCTTGGTCGAGCCTTGCATGGCTGCCGAGAAAACTCGACAGCCGCCGAGTCCGCTGAGTCCGCCGAGGAGCACTGCCGAGGTTGCCGAGCCGAGCTGCCGAGCTGCCGAGAAAACTCGGCAGCTGCCGAGAAGTCCTGCCCAGCTGCCGAGAAAACCTGGGAGCTGCCGAGCCGACGCGCGCCCATCGTGCACACGACGCCGTTTTTCCTATCCGAACTCCGTTTCCTCCGCCGTTTGTTTTTTTGAGTTAATGCCGACAAGACGTCGTTGACTCGGGTCCGTGGGCCCGGTCAAAGTCAACCCTTTGACCAAAATTACCATTTTACCCCTAAACTTAAAACGCTTCGTTTGAACTCGTTTCAACTCCGATTGAGCTCATTCTTTTTGCATTGCGATCCTTATTTCAATTCCTATCATGTTAGCCCTTGGTTTGAACTTTCAGCCTTGTCTCCAAAATTCCAATCTTTAAATCATTCGATCCGTCGTGTCGTTAGCGAGCCTTTTTCCACCGGAACCTTTTACAGCTTTAATTATACAGTATTTAAGATCTAAGAAACACCGTAACTATGTAGGCTACTTATTGGACTAAGCTTTGAGTTAGCAAGTTATCAGACATTCGGATTTATCAACTCACGTGGGTACCACCGAACGAGGTGGGGGTAATTTATATCATTTTATCTGTTTACAGTTTTCCCTATTTAAATGCATGATTGAGGAATACTAAATGCTGTGAATATATTTGTTGTACCATATTATTACTGTGGTTGGACTGATGTCCACCTTGATCATGCATTATGTTCGTCCCTTGCTATTTTCTACTACTCTGAAAAGGTCTGGCGGTCCTTGAATTACGCTAGCGATATATGAGACCGTTTACAGGGTAAGACGGGGGAACCCTGCACCTATGCGTCCCTTGCTATTTCTAATATCTGCTATGCATTTTATGTGCTGTGACAACGTGACTTAAGATTATTTTACTAGTATTTTTATATCTGTTGAGAGTCACAAGGGGCAGAGTTATTCCTACGAGTGTATTCCACGCACTCACCCCTTTATTCTGTACTCACACTACAGGCGATGATGAGCATGAAGAACCCTACTCGGAGAAAGGATGAACTGTTTTCTGACTTTTGTTGTATAAGACGAGGTCTCCAAACATTTTCAAAATAATGTTTTAAGTTTACTCACGTTTTGTAATATTATTGTATATATATTCTGGGTATTCTGTGAACGAGAGATCCTGATGTTATTTCCGCTGCGTTTGATGTATATTACCAATAGTGAGACTGATTGCTATCAGCAGAGGCCGATTGTGGTTAAGTGAAAGAATCACTTCGTCCCTTACCTCTTTCTTCTGTTGTCTCCTGTTTTTTTTCTTTCTGTTGTGTATACGTCCCTTATTTTTCTATCTTCACGCCCGGTCAAAACTCTGATATTTTATGAAAAGATTTCGGGTCGTGACAGATGGTATCAGAGCAATTCTAACGTTGAGAACTTGCTCGAATTGATTTTGAAAATTTGAAAAAAACGTGATTTCGAAAGTGTGATTTGGAAATGAGAAAGGTTTTTGAAGCGGGTTTTAAAGTGAGAAAGGGTGATTGGGAAAGATATGATTTGAAAACATGAAAAGGTTTTCGAAAATACACAGATAGGCACCATCCTCTCTGCATAGGTAACTCTCCCTAAACATAGGACTTGCTTGAGTAAGTGATTACCTGATGTGTGTTACTTTGTTGATACGATATATAAACTGTTTGGGACTGATGGGGTATTAATGAAACTGTTTCATGATGAGACAATCTGTTAAAACCCTCTTGACGTCATTACAATTACGATGAAAAGATTTTGTGAAAACCTCTTGATGTCACTACAATCGACCCACTGCTCTGAGCCACCGTTACAAAGCCGTTGACTGCAGCAGCGTGAGCTCGTGTGCGAGTATGACCGTTCGCAGAAGTGGTCTTGTGTGACTAAAAGTTGAAACTACCATGGACCCTTGTTTATAACAGGGTGTACTAATGAGTGAGTTTTCCCAGTCCGTGATTGTAATGCGTAAGGTCGGTTTTGATAACTGAGGGCTATAAAAAAAAATCTTTGAGGATGTTAGTAATGTGATCTATAATGTTTTGCGTAAGATACATTTTTTCCCCTAATTTGATTGTGCAAGTGGTGTGTACGTTATCATACATAATAAACAGATAATAGAAGATCTGTTGAGGTTATTATATGATTCATAAAGTAGCATTTCTTGATACCATGATATTTGTTATTAGTTTATCTATTGTTATAGATTGTTGGGATACGTGGGATATATTACAAGGGTTAGTTTCGTACGTCGTCTATAGAATGATTTGTCATGAGAATGACCATCAATGGAGATGGGCGACCTTAAGGATGGGGCACTAGGCTTTACCGGGGCCTCCGCCGCTTTCCGCAGCTGTAGTATAGATGACCTTGAAAACTTTGATATATGTATTATATATACACGTATATTACTCGCCTATCTTAAGGAGTATATGTTTACGCCTCTTCACGTGTACCGCATTTTTCCTATACCTATGGTAATATTATGTAACCTCGACGACTTATACATATATATATATATCATAATAGAGTTATGCTGGGAGGAAGACCTCGAAAGAAGCAATCGCAATCGGCTAATCAGCCGGAACATGAGAAGACCGCCAACGTAGGGGACTTGGTCACAGTGCTACGAGAATTAGCACAACACTTCGAAGTAGATCAAGCTGCCCCACAGCCAGTTAGGACCAACCCAAATCCCAACCTAATTTATGAACAGTTCCGGTGGTTCAACCCGCAGACTTTTAATGGGAAAGGGGAGCCAACTGACGCGGAAGAGTGGCTAAGGTCACTCGACCGATTGTTTGGGCACCTGACGTGCTCTGAGGAACAGATGGTCAGCTGTGCCATCTTCCAGCTCACTAAGGAGGCGAGTCATTAGTGGGACTCGTACGAGCGCACTCTGTTGCCCGCTCAAAAAGAGGGGATGACTTGGGAAGGGTTCAAGGAAGTGGTGTCTCATCACTTCATCTCTCAGTCCTACCGAGACACGAAGGAGATAGAGTTCCTACGTCTCCGATAGGGGAACTCAACTATAGGGGAGTATGAGCGGCGGTTCAATCAATTGAGCCGGTACGCCCCACATCTGGTGGATACTGATCTCAAAAAGGCCCGAAGATTTGAGAAAGGTCTTCGTAAGGAGATTAGTTCGATCTTAGCTGGGCAAGGAGAGATGACCTATGTAAGTGTCATCGAGAGAGCCCAGGAGATCGTCTCCCGAATGGGTTTTGATGCTGCACCCCTTGAGAAAGTTCTCCCTGCTCCTAGGAAAATGAAGTGGAACGGCCCGAGTTAGGAGTTTGGCCCATATAAATTTCCAAGGGCAAACAACGCTCCATTCCTCCCCACTCCCAGACCTGGGAATCCGTGCCCTAGATGCAGGAGGGTACACACAGGACCGTGTCAGCAAGACACATGGAACTGTTTCACCTGCGGCGCACCGGGGTATATAGCGACTAACTGCTGGAGGGCAAGGAATATGCCAGCTACAGCCCCGAACTCGAGGCCGATGGCAGGTAGAGCACGAGCTTACACCCTTAACCACCCAGGAGCTGTAGAGGGAGCAGGGATGATGCCAGGTACGCTACCAGTATCTGATATATCTGTTTACATCCTGTTTGATGCTGGAGCAAGACGCTCCTTCATATCTGTCAACATCTGTAATTGCTGAAGCATGAGAACGGTAGGATAGTCGCTCCAACTTTAGAAGTTAGTTTTCCCTTAAGAAGGAAGGTAAGGACAAAACATTTGTACCATCAACTTAGGATTGTTTTCGAAGATAAAATCCTTCTAGTTAATCTCCACGCTTCGGAGATGAAGGGTTTTGATACAATCTTGGGGATGGACTGGCTAGAGTTCAACCATGCGGTAATCAAGTGTCATGCAAGAAAGATCGTCTTTCAAGTACCGGGCAACTGGAGTTCATCTTCCATAGAACAGGAGATAAAGCCAATATAAGGATTATCTCGGCCATGGAAGCAACCGAGATGTTTAGCAAAGGAATTGTGAAGCTTGGTTAGTTAACATGGTAAACCCCGAGAGAGAATCGACTACTATCGAGAAGGTGCCGGTAATCAAGAAGTACATGGACCTATTTCCAAAGAAATTACTTAGTCCTCCGCTGGATCGACAAGTAACATTCGAGATTGATCTCGTCTTAGGATCAACACCGGTGTCAAGAGTTTCTTATTAGATGACACTGAGAGAATTGCAATAGCTGGAGGCCAGTTACAAGAACATTCGGACAAAGGCTTCATTAGACCGAGCATGTCGCCTGAGGAGTATCAATGCCCCGTGTGAAGAAGAAGGATGGAAGCGTCTGGATGTGTATGGATTACCGAGAGCGGAACAAGCGGACCCTAGAGAACGAGTATCCACTGCCTCAAACTGAAGATCTTTTGATCAATTAAGAGGTGCCAGTGTGTTCTCGAAGGTTGACTTAAGATCTGGATATCACCAGATAAAAGTCAAGGACGCTGATCTATCAAAGACAGCACTCAGGACGAGATATGGCCACTACGAGTTTGTAGTAATGCCATTTAGTCTGAGCAACGCTTCAACTGTCTTTACGGACTTGATGAATCACGTTACCCATCCGTAGCTCGATCTTATCGTCAATGTGCGACAGAATGCACCACGAACAGCAACTTAGGAACGTGTTGGAATTATACGAAAGGAGATATGTGTGCCGTTGATCCCCCCGCTAGATGCGACATCTTTTTTCCCCGTCTCATCAACTCTATCTCTATTTCTCCCTCTCTTTTCTTCATCCATATCGAGAACGTACTGATTTTCGGTGACTGGGAATACGACTCTTTAGCACCTTCTACTCCTCACCCTACTCCGTAATTAAAATGATGAAAATAAGAAGAGATTGACGTAATACAGAACCGACAAAAGTTCAGAACATCGAGCTTAGCCAAATAATCAAGGAACTTGCAAGCTTAAGTTATTTCCTTGACGAGAAATGGAAAGAAAGAAGCAACTCGTATATAAGAGGACGAGAGTTTTGACAAAGTGTCCAGTTTCGCAGCTTTCAATACGCGTTTAGTTACGACGTTCTTAGTACGCGTTCAATTTTGAGGACGAAATTATTTTAAGGGGTAAGGGATGTAGCACCGCTGATCAAAACGAACATAATTAATTAATTAAACATTTTAACGTATGATTTAATAATTTTGTGCGTATGATTTAACTGTTTAATTTAATTTGTGCGTTTCAGATAAGTGTTTATTGCACATTTTAGATCGATAATTTTATTAGATGTGGAACATAGGATTTTTATATACCAATAGATGCGTATTGAGAAAACGAGAAGATAGAAATGAACTAGAGGTCAATCGGAGACCCGTAGCTCAAACGGTGACGGAAAGGGCAAAATCGGAAGTTTCAGAAAATCGGAAGATATTTACGGTGATTGGAAACAAAGATATTTATGTGAATAGTAACATGAGAAAAGTCAACCGATGAATAGTGACCAAGATATTTTCACGTGAATAGTGTTTTCCGAATTCTATAAATAGGGGCTCCTCCGATTCATTTCTCACCCTTTTTTCCGAACGAGCCGAACGCGTCGAAAACGAGTAAGTCTCTCTCTCCTCCCTTCTCTTTCCCGTTTTTAGTTTTCTGGTCAGCGGCGCCACCGACGGCGCCGCCGCCGGCCGGTCGTTGGAAAATTTCAACGTTGTCGGAATCGGATGATTTTCAAACAAGACGTTTGTCTCGATGAGATGAATTTAGGATAGGTCTCAGATTTCAAATCCGATTTCTCGTTTGTCGGAAAATGGCGAAAAACAGCCTTGAAACCCTAAACCCTAACCCTTGATCACCGTTTCTCTCTTCTTTGTTCTTTCTCTCTCCATCGTGCCGGAGAAGCCGCCGGGGGTTGTCGGAGGTCGTGGCCAGATGCTAGAGTGTCGGCACCGTCGTGGGTGGCGGCGCCGGAGAAGGACAGTGGCTATATATATATGTATGCATGCATGTGTGTGTGATATATGGTGTATGTGTGTGTGTGTGTTCTTGCATGTTGTTGGAGGCGGCGTCGGGGGACGCCGCCGTGAGGGAAAGAACTGCCGGCAACAGGAGGTCGTCGGCGAGGTAGAGAAGGAGGTAGCCGGCGGCTGGTGGCCGCCGGCCAAGAGTGACAGTGGATGTGTGTGTGTAAACAAACCTCATGTTGTGTGTGAGTATGTATGCTGCTGTGTGTGTGTTCGTGCGGTGGTCGCCGGCGGTAGGTGGCCGCCGGCTAGAGCTGGGAAACCGTGTGTGTGTGTGTAATGAAATGTGTGTGTGTGTGTGTGTGCTCATGCATAGGTGTATAGGAGGTGTTGGTGGTAGGGGTTGACCGGAATAGGTAGGGAAGGGTCGCCGGCGATAGGAAGTCGCCGGCCGGAGTTTTAGTTGGAGTTGGAGTTTTTGGAAAATCAATGTATCGAAGGATTTTACGGGGTATTTTCCGGGCACTATTCATGACGGGATCCGGTAAGGGATGGCCGGAGGGGGTAGCTGGCGGTGTAAGGTATTCGGAGAGGTAGGTGGTGGCGGCAGGGGACGGCGCCGCCGCACTGGGTGATGTCGGGAAGGTGGCGCGTTGATCAGCCACGGCGCCGGCAACCTAGGAAGGTTCTTGTCGAGAAAACCCGGCCAGCTTGGTCGAGCCTTGCATGGCTACCGAGAAAACTCGGCAGCCGCCGAGTCCACCGAGGAGTGCTGCCGAGGTTGTCGAGCCTAGCTGCCGAGCTGCTGAGACGCCCTGCCGAGCTGCCGAGAAAACTTGGCAGCCGCCGAGCCGACGCGCGCCCATTGCGCACGCGACGCCATTTCTCCGATCCAAACTCCGTTTCCTCCACCCTTTGTTTTTTTGAGTTAACGCCGACGAGACGTCGTTGACCCGGGTCCGTGGGCCCGGTCAAAGTCAACCCTTTGACCAAAATTACCATTTTACCCCTAAAGTTAAAACGCTTTGTTTGAGCTCGTTTCAACTCCGATTGAGCTCATTCATTTTGCATTGCGATCCTTATTTCAATTCCTATCATCTCAGCCCTTGGTTTGAACTTTCAGCCTTGTCTCCAAAATTCCAATCTTTAAATCATTCGATCCGTCGTGTCGTTAGCGAGCGTTTTTCCGCCGGAATCTTTTACAGCTTTTATTATACAGTATTTAAGATCTAAGAAACACCGTAACTATGTAGGCTACTTATTGGACTAAGCTTTGAGTTAGCAAGTTATCAGACTTTCGGATTTATCAACTCACGTGGGTACCACCGAACGAGGTGGGGGTAATTTATATCCTTTTATCTGTTTACAGTTTTCCCTATTTAAATGCATGATTGAGGAATACTAAATGCTCTGAATATATTTGTTGTGCCATATTATTACTGTGGTTGGACTGATGTCCACCTTGATCATGCATTATGTTCGTCCCTTGCTATTTTCTACTACTTTGAAAAGGTCTGGCGGTCCTTGAAATACGCTAACGGTATATGAGACCGTTTACAGGATAAGACGGGGGAACCCCGCACCTATGCATCCCTTGCTATTTCTAATATCTGCTATGCATTTTATGTGCTGTAACAACGTGACTTAAGATTATTTTACTAGTATTTTTATATCTGTTGAGAGTAACAAGGGGCAGAGTTATTCCCACGAGTGTATTCCACGCACTCACCCCTTTATTCTGTACTCACACTACAGGCGACCATGAGCATGATGAACCCTACTCGGAGAGAGGATGAACTATTTTCTGACTTTTGTTGTATAAGATGAGGTCTCCAAATATTTTCAAAACAATGTTTTAAGTTTACTCACATTTTGTAATATTATTGTATATATATTCTGGGTATTTTATGAACGAGAGATCCTTATGTTATTTCCGCTGCGTATGATGTATATTACCAATAGTGAGACTGATTGCTATCGGCAGAGGCCGATTGTGGTTAAGTGAAAGAATCACTTCGTCCCTTACCTCTTTCTTCTGTTGTCTCCTGTTTTTTTTCTTTCTGTTGTGTATACGTCCCTTGTTTTTCTATCTTCACGCCCAGTCAAAACTCTGATATTTTATGAAAAGATTTCGGGTCGTGACAGATGGTATCAGAGGTTGGGTAATTATCGTGACAGATGGTCGTGACCTCGGTCCTTTCACAGTTATATGGCACTGCAATTATAAACACAACACTTAGTATTCCTCATTCATGTATTTAATAGGGAAAACAGAAAACAGATAAAAAGATAGAAATTACCCCCACCTTGTTCGGTGGTTACCCACGTGAGTCGCTAGTCTCAAAAGTCTGATAACACAAGCTCAATCCAACAAGTACTCAAGCTCGATCCAACTAATACTCAAGCTCAATCCAATGAATAGCCTACACAAGTTACGGTATTCTTAGATCTTTGTTAATTATAATTAAAGCGTTAAACATTTCTTTCGGAAGAAAGACGATTGTTAACTACGCGATGAGTCGAGAGCTCTAAGGATTGGATAAGGAATGAGCTCGTTCGGAGTTGATACGAGTTCAACGACGTATATAAGTTTGAAGGTAAATTGGTATCAAGTGTTAGGATGTATACTATAAGCCTAGCTTTTGTATGAACATCTTTTATGGAATAAGAATCACTTTGGTCATATGTTTGCATTTTATATTTGTTATATATGTTTATGCAATGTTCTATTAATTTATATTATAGATAACTTGGTGTGTGGTGCCACACAGAAGATCATGTTATCAGTTTCTTATAAATTATAAATAGTAGCTCACAACCAAGATGGATTTGGACAAATCATCGGAATGGTTGTAGTATAGTTTGGTATTAGTCTGTCTTGACTATAAAACTACACTAGTACACTTTGTGTGTATTGAGCAGGACCATTTGAGGTTATTCGTTTTATACTGACTATATAATAGAACAAGACCTCTGTTATTATGGATGTACATCTTCTTAATCCCTATATAATAACGGGCACGTATGCTCAGTGTTTATTTCTTTAATTTGCCAATGGGTGAGATTTATTCATAAATCAATAAGCTCGGTGAGTTGGGAGATAACATTGTTTATATGGTGTGTTGTTGATTATAGAAGGAATCTGTGTCCTAATTATTAAGGATGATAATGTCCCCTTGAGGAGCTCATAAGGATTATCATGTAAACCCTGCAGGTGGATTTAATCCGACATGATAATAAGGATGAGTGGTACTACTCTTGGAATTAGATGTAAATTAATTAAGTTGTCAGTACCTTATTTAATTCACGGACATTCGATATCTTAAACACGGGGAAATAAATGTACACATGATAAGAAGAAGCCCATATTAAATATGGGATTGGGACGGTAGTTCAATAATAATTCTCTAGTGGACTGAATTATTATTGATGGGCTTAAGTTATGTGTTCGGGCCGAACACAGGATACTTAAGCCCATCAGGAGGCCCAACCCAATTCCTCCTCTAGGTCCCTGGTGTAGCCTATATATAGCTCTTTTCATCAGCGCCTCATTTAACACAGATCACAGAAAACACGTGATAGTGAGAGAGAGCAGAATTGAGTTTTCTCGAAGGATCATTAGCCACGCAACGTTCGAGAAAGGCTGTAGGAATACATCAGAAGATCAAAGAGGTCTACAAGGGTATGATTTATTTCCACTGCGTTTTACCTTTTGGATCCCGATTCTGATAGCATAGAGCCGGTGATCCGTCGGTTCCAACATCAAGGGTTGACTTTGACCGGGCCCTCGACCCTCGATCAACGACATCTCGTTGACTAAGACTCGATGATAAAGCACAAAGGAAAATGAATAGGAAAGGATTGGAAACACGGCATCACCTGACACGTGTCTCACACTCGGCGCCCACTCCCGGCGTGCCCATGCAGCGCACGACCGTGCCCCCTGGCGCACGACCGTGTACCAGCTTCCAGCAACTTCTACCTGGCTGCGTACGATGTTGCTCCCCAAGCATGACCGTGCGCCAGCCTCCAGCAATTTCTGCCGGCTGGGGCACGACCGTGCCCTTCGGCACGACCATGTGCCAGCACACCCAGCAGCCTCCCCGGCTGCCTCGTTGCTGCCCGACGTCTCTCCCTCCCGATCCTCCGGCTATATCATCCCAAACTACTACATCTTCGTTATAAGATCAACACTTCCCAAACCCCAATACTCACACACACACATCCTCAACAAAAACAATTGGCCGGTGACTGAAGGTCGCCAGAAACCCATCGTCACAACCCGTCGGCGCATCACCAGCGCCGGTCATCACTTTCCTCATGGCGGTACCACCTGTGCCGCCCCCAATAGAGATCACACACACATACATGTATATAACATATCCAACTCGATATAGCTCCG
Source organism: Scutellaria minor (assembly GCA_954870855.1). NCBI lineage: Eukaryota > Viridiplantae > Streptophyta > Magnoliopsida > Lamiales > Lamiaceae > Scutellaria > Scutellaria minor. The sequence continues at coordinate 15,270,870 of OX940729.1, read as the reverse complement.
ACACCACCACTCACAGTGGTATCGTTCCTCCAACAACTCACCCTCACCTCCGGCAGAACCTCCGACATCTCCGGCTAAAGGACGAAGGAAAAGAGAGAAAACTGGGAGAGAGAAAAGTTAGCTAGGGTTAGGGTTTAGGGTTTTGAGATGGTTGTTTTTCATCATTTTCTGGCGAACGATAAATCGGAATAGAAATCCGAGACTTGTTCTAGACTCGACTCGTCAAAACCTATGTTGTGTGTGAAAATCGGCCGAAACCGACAACTTTGAAATTTTCCGGCGAACTCCGGTGGCGGCACCACCGCACCGGCGGCGGCGTCGATGGTGGCGCGCCGGAGGCTGAAAAAGAAATAAGATAGGGAAAAAAGGCTTACATGTTTTCGGCGCTTTTGGCTCGTTCGAAGAAAGGGCCGAAAAATGAACTAAAAGAGCCTCTATTTATAGATTTCGAAAGTTACTATTCATCGGTAAATATCTTGTTTACTATTCACTGTAAATATCTTCTGATATTTCCTAAACCTCGTGTTTTGTTCTTTTAATCACCGTTTGAGCTATAGATCTCCGATTGACCTCTAGTTTGTTTCTATCTTCTCGTTTTTCCAAAATGCATCTAGTGATATAAAAAAATATCCTATGTTCCACGTCTAGGTAAACTATCCATCTCATACATGCATTAAACACTTATCTAAAACGCACGTATTTAAACAGTTAAAACATACACACATATATATTAAATCCTGAGTTTAAATATTTAATTAATAAATTATGTTTCATTTTGGTCCGGGGTGCTACAGGAGAGTGCTTAACTATCCCACATAGGAAAATAGACCTTGAAAATGCAGGTATAAGAAAAGCCATGTGAAGAGGCTTAGTAATTAGTATACTATTCGAATAGTATGCTTGTGCAACACACATGTGCAGGGCTCAGCTCCACACGGCCCGACACGGATCGGACCGGACCCGACCTCAACCGTAGGCATTGGTCCTTGGCAATTGGACGTTGGGCTGGACTTGGGAGGATGGGGCTCGGGGTTTACCCAACTCGGGTTTATCTTTTAGGTCATGGTTGCAATGGAGTAAGCTGAGCTTACTTAGTAAGTAAGCTGAAGGTGCTTGCTTGGAGTAAGTAAGCTTGCTGTTAGTGCTTGCTTGGAGCAAGCAAGCTGAAGGTGCTTGCTTGGAATAAGTAAATTGAAAAGCAGCATGCTATTCCAGAATACTGCAAATGTCGGGTCCAGTATACAGCGCTGTGAGCATTTTTTGACCGTTTCTTATTTTTGAACGGGGTATTAACTTGCATTTAAAGACCCATTTTTTGGCAGCAAATTCTCATCATTTTCAGGTGTAACCCTCCATGTTAGAGGCCTATATATAAGGGGTCGACATGCATTATTTTTATAATTTTAAAAAATCGAAACTTTGCATTGTTTTCCATCTACATCAGCTCAATTCTCAAAGCACTAAAGTTCACCGGAGCTCTTGAGTTTGTTGTGTTGCTACTCTAGAGATGAAGTCATTTTATCTTTGAGAGATGATACGCACGGTTCCAGTGAGCACTACCCTGGGTGTATCTCATCTTAAGGAGAGAGAGCTTCCTCGACTCGACTTATTATTTCTTACTTTTTGTTTCTGTTACTATTCGACATCCCTATTGTAAAGTGCTATTTACTATCATTCTTAAGATGAGATAACATGTCGAACAATGGTGGAAACGATCCTCCTACTGGTGATGGAAACGGAGTTTCTTCTACTGTCACCATCAATGCAGCAACTATGCCTACTATTGCTGCATCCTCCACTTCTGCTGTTGTTGCAACCATGAGTGCAGCATTGCGTCCTACTATTCTGTCTACTGCTGAGAAGCCCGAGAGGTTTATGGACGAGAACTTCAAGAGGTGGCAACAGAAGATATTGTTTTACCTGACCACTGTTAGAGTTGCTATGTACCTGAAGCAGGATCCCCCAACAGTTGCTGAAAATGACACAAACTTTGAAGCGCGTATTGTGCTTGGTGCATGGTTGTATATTGACTTCCTATGCAAGAACTATATCTTAAACAGGATGAGCGACTCACTGTATAGATTGTATATGGGCTGTAAGATGGCCAAAGAGTTGTAGGATGCTCTTGGAAAGAAATACAAGACCGAGGATGCCAATGTGAAGAAATTCGTGATGGCTCGGTTTTTAGAGTATCAAATGGTGGACTCACATCCCGTGATTAACCAAGTGCAAGACTTCCAATTAGTTTTGTACGAGGTTCAAGCCGAGAGCATGAACTTGCCCGAGCCTTTCACTATTGCTTGTGTGATCGAGAAGCTCCCACCTAGTTGGAGGTACTTCAAGAATTACTTGAAGCACAAAACGAAAGGAGATGACCCTCGAGAACTTGATTGTCAAGCTCTGAATTGAGAAGAATAATAGAAAGGTTGATCCTAGGCCTCGTATGCCAATGGATGCAAAGGCTAACCTAATAAAGGGCAAAAAAAGAAAGCGTCCTAACCCCAATCAAAACGAGAAGGGGAAAAAGCCGGCGAAGAGATTCAACGGCAATTGCTACAATTGAGGTAAGCCTAACCACATGGCTAAAGATTATAGGCTACCTAAGAAGAACAAAGGCAAGAAAGCTAATGTGGCCGAGCACAGGAAAGACTTGGATGACAATAATCTTTGTGATGTGGTGTTTGAAGCTAATATAATGGATAACCTAAGAGAGTGGTTCGTGGACACGAGAGCCACTTGCCATGTATGCTCGGATAGGGAGGTCTTCTTCTCCTACAAGGCCGTTAGTGGAAGAAAGCTCCACATGGACAATCAAGCTTCATTCGAGGTGGTTGGAGTGGAGAACGTGGTCCTAAAGCTCACTTCGGGCAAGGAGTTCACATTGAAGGATGCGCTGCATGTCCCGGACATCCACAAGAACCTAGTTAGTGGGTCTTTACTTATAAACCATGGCTTCAAGCTCGTTTTCGAGGCTGAAAAATTTATTCTCACGAAGCATGGTGTGTTTTTGGGTAGAGATTATTTGGCCAATGGCCTATTTAAGTTAAATGTAATGGCTAAGCACCAAGTTATACCCAAAAAGATTAATGAAAATGTAACCACTTCTTCTTATATTGTTGAGTGTTGTGATTTATGGCATAATAGATTAGGACATGTAAATCTAAATGCTATAAAAAGGTTAGTAACCTTGAACTTGTTAAAAGTCAATAAAACTAACACACAAAATAAATATGAAGTGTGTGTTGAAGTCAAAATGGCTAAGCTACATTTTCATAGTGTTGAAAGGAATACAAAACCTCTAGAATTAATTCACACTGATGTGTGTGATTTCAAGTTTGTGTAAACTAGATGTGGGAAAAAGTATTTCATTACTTTTATAGATGATTGCATAAAGTATTGCTATGTCCACCTCTTGAAAAGTAAAGATGAAGCTATTGAAGCTTTCAAGAATTACAAGAATGAGGTAGATAATCAATTAAATAGCAAGATCAAAGCTATAAGAAGTGATAGAGATGGAGAGTATGTGACACCGTTTGAGGAGTTGTATTCACAAAGTGTCATAATTCATCAAACGAGGCTCCCTACTCACCTCAATCAAACGGCGTGGCTGAACGCAAAAACCATACTCTAAAAGATATGATGAATGTCATCACTACAAGAAAAATGCACATAGATAAATGTTATTAACCCTTATCGTAGCTATATTTCAACCCTTGTCGTAGATGGTGTTATCGTAGGGGTCATGAAAATTTCGCTCATAGACAACGGTTATTAACCGTTGTCTCTGCCGTTGTCGTATGGGTCTACGATAACAGTAGGACAACGGTTATTACAAAGTGCTGATGTCATCATGCCACGTTGGCAAAGTGCTAACACGACAATGGTTATTACAAAGTGCTGAAGTGCTGATGTCATCCTGCCACGTTGGCAAAGTGCTGACACATCATCATGTCAAATATTACGCATTGTCTGGGATTCGAACCCGAGTGACAATGTGGTACTCCAACCACTAGTGTTTTATGTAGTAATATTCTACATGCATTTCTTTTATTTCAATTTTTGATATTTTTCAATTTTCTATTATCACATACTTTTTGTTAATTTTTATTATTTGTATTTTTAATATATTTTAAAAGGTTAAATATATATATATATAATTGGAAGATTAATGACTAATTAATATGTTTAGTAATATTTAATTTCATTTCATTTTAAGACAATTATAAAATATACTAGTGCATATTTTTAATATATTTTATAAAAATACTATTTTTTAAAATTATGAGTTTGTTCATATTAGAAAATATTAATGCAAATAATAAGATATATATATATATATAATTGAAAGATTAATGACTAATTAACATAAGATAATATAAGATAATATCATAAAATAATTAAACTTTTCAGATTTAATTTAATTGAAAAACAATTAATATTATCACATATTTTTTGTTAATTTTTATTATTTGTATTTTTAATATATTTTAAAAGGTCCACAATATATATATATATAATTGGAAGATTAATGACTAATTAATTAACATAAAATAATTAAACTTTTTAAATTTAATTTAATTAAAAAACAATTAATATATAGCATTTCTTCTTTCATTTAAAAAAATATACATGGTAATATTTGACTTTTTTTAAAAAATTAATTAAATTAGTCTACGACAACGCTTCTACGAGGCTACGACAACGTTAGAAAACAACCCTTGTCTTAGGGTCCTAGGACAACACGTCTACGACAACGGCAAATTCAAACTCTTGTCTATGAGAGAATTTTTCAGGCAAAGACAACGGTTCCGTCAGTTTAGACTACAACAAGGGTTTTTTTGAAAAAACCCTTGTCTTAGGGGTGTAGTCTATGAGAGAATTTCTTTTAGTGGTCCTAGGATAACACGTCTACGACAATGGCAAGTTCAAACCCTTGTCTATGAGAGAATTTTTCGGGCAAAGACAACGGTTTCGTCTACGACAATGGCAGTTTAGACTACGACAAGGGTTTTTGGAAAAAACCCTTGTCTTAGGGGTGTAGTCTATGAGAGAATTTCTTGTAGTGCATGCTTATTAGCTTAGGATTACCATAGAACCTGTGGGGAGAAGTCGTTTTAACAGCAAATTATATACTTATTAAGATTTCTTTGAAAGGAAAGAACAAAACCTCCTATAAAATGTGGAAAGGACGTAAACCGTCGTATAATTACCTCAAAGTGTGGGGGTGTTTGGCTAAAGTGGAGGTACCACCTCCTAAGCAAATAAAAATCGGTCCTAAAATGATCGATTGCATATTTGTGGGTTATGCACTAAATAATAGTGCTTATCATTTCTTAATCCATAAGTCGAAATACCCAACATGACGGAGAGAACGGTGAAAGAATCAAGAAATGCCATATTCTTTGAAAACGTGTATCCTTGTAAAGAAAGGATGGAAACGAGGTCTAATAAAAGAGCGTTAGATCAAGTTATAAGTAGTTTTAGTCCTCTAAAAAAGGAACCTAGACGTAGCAAAAGAACAAAAATTGCTAAGAACTTCGGTCCTGATTTCATCACTTATATGTTGGATGATGAACCGAGGTCGATCAAGGAAGCTCTATCGAGCCCTGATGCTCCACTTTGGAAAGAAGCAATCAATAGTGAGATCGATTCCATCATGCAAAATAACATATAGGAGTTAGTTGATCTTTTTCCGATTGTAAGCTCTTAGGATGTAAATGGATCCTAAAAAGGAAATATAAAGCTGATGGAAGCATAGATAAGTATAAAGCTCGTCTAGTAGCCAAAGGCTTTAGACAAAAAAAAAGAGATGACTTCTTCGACACGTATTCACCTATGATGAGAATTACGATGATACGTGTGCTTCTAGCGATTGCTGCTTTGCACAATCTTGAAATTCATCAAATGGATATGAAAACGACATTCTTAAATGGTAAGCTAGAAGAAGAGATCTATATGGATCAATCCGAAGGGTTTGTAGTACCTGGACAAGAGAAGGTGTATAAACTTGTTTGGTCCTTATATGGACTTAAGCAAGCGCCGAAGTAATGGCACGTTAAATTTAACAACACTATGTTGTCAAATGGCTTCAAGATAAACGAATGTGACAAATGTGTCTACATCAAGGGCACACCCGAGACTTATGTCATCATTTGTCTTTACGTAGATGACATATTGATCATGGGTAGTAACCATGAAGTCATAGTTGAAATGAAGCGCATGTTGAAATGAAACTTCGACATGAAAGATATGGATGTGGCGGACGAGATGAGCCAGTAGCTCAAGTAGAATACGTGAGGGTTATAGGAAGCCTAATGTACATAACAAATTGTATGAGGCCCGAGCTTGCATGCTCGGTGAACAAGTTGAGTAGATTCATGAGTATCCAAGTAACGAACATTGGAAAGCTCTCGTGAGAGTCTTAAGATACTTAAAGTATACTCTGGACTATGGTTTGCATTACTCGAGATATCCCATCGTGCTTGAAGGGTATAGTGATGCAAATTGGATTTCGGACATGAATGACTCCTCCACGAGTGGATACATTTTCACCATAGGTAGTGGAACCGTGTCATGGAAATCCACGAAATAAATGTGCATAGCACGTTCCATCATGGAATTTGAGTTTATAGCCTTGGATATGGCTGGAGAAGAGGCCGAGTGATTTTGAAATTTTCTCGAGGATATTCCATGTTGGAGTAAGCCGGTTCCGACCGTGATGGTACATTATGATGCCAAGCTACCATAGGTAGGACAATGAATAATATGTACAATGGTAAGTCGAGATATATACGTCATCGATGACCTTATACCATGAGAGAATTGATCTCGACCGGCATGATGTCAATCGACTACGTAAAGTCTAAAGATAATTTGGTCGATCCTTTGATGAAAGGTGTTGGGTCCTAAGTGGTGTCTGAGGTTCAGAGGGGGGTGAATGAACCTTGGTCTATTTTGAAAAACCTTTTCAAAACAAACTGTTCTGCAAGCTACGAGAACTTACAGCACCAGTCAGTTACTACTTACAGCACTAGAAGGTTGTGCTGCTTGCTGTAACTTAGAGTTTTAAGCGCAGCGGAAAAAAAAAACTTCTTTTTGACACAAGGTTGGCTGGTTTTCTCAAATATGCTCCTTTCAATATGTTTTATGCATATGACAGATAGAGATATAAAGAATAAAGCACAGATAGGAAAGCAATAAGACACATATGGCTTATAGTGGTTCGAAGGTGGTGTAAGCCTTCTACGTCCACTCTATTTCTATCTCGAGTAGGAACTTTATCAAGCAAGATTGAATTACAGGACTTTTCCTCACAACCTATCAACTTTACAAAGCAAACGCCAACTAGAGTCCAGAGATCACACAACACTGCAAACTCTAAAGGCCCGCCAACTAGAATCCAGAGATCACACAGCACTACAAATTCTAAAGGCTAACCCACACAGGGTTCCAAACTCCCACAGAGGGAAACTGCCTAGCACCTAGACAACTATACAAAAAGCAAGGATTTCTCCTATCAACTGTTCGACACCAAAACAACCTATGCACACAGGCAACAATGTTGAAAGTATATGTTTGTTCTTCAACTGGTGCGATGAAGTGAGCTTCTGAATCCTCCAAAGGATCTTTTCTGCTTTGAGTGTGCTCCACTTCTTTGAGGTTGAGTGACTGAGACTGAGTATGTAGCTTGAACGCTTGAGAACTTTTATGAAAAAGCTTTTGATTCAGTTGTTCTCAATTTTTTAGTTGTTGGCTCACTCTATGTAATGTTATTGAATAGTTGCTCAATGATTCAATTCTTCAGTAGTTGTTCAGTTCAGCTCATCCTCTATTTATATTTTGTAAGGAAAATATCCATTGAAGGAGATATCTTCCATTTTGAATTTTTAGATCTTCTGATCAAAGGCATGGCTCATATTTAATGCGACTCGATATCTCCTTTTGGAGCAATTAATGTGGTGGCTATGACTTACAGTTTATCTGCAGGCGCGTCAGTCCATGTGGCTTCTTGATATTGGCTCCATGTCTGCAACTTTGATCTTTTCTCGAACGGTTCTTCTCCTCGTACTGCATTTATCCTCCCTCGGAGTGCAGGATACTCAACCTCTTTGTCATCAGCACTGTTGAGTGTTTAAGCAGTAAGCTTCGCGCTGTATCCTTGGTCTGCTTACAGTATTCTTGTAACTTTTCCTTACAACGATGTTGCATGTCGTTCCTTCATGCTTTGCTGCAATTGCTTTCTTGCAGTAGCGTCTTTCTGAGACTTTCTAATACAGCATGGTATGCATGTGTACCTCCATCTTTCAGTTTTCATATCAGGACTCAAACCTAGTCTATGTTTTCACTTAAACATCGTGAAAAATGGAGTACTCAAACTTCCTATTACATTTTTGGCTTGTCTCATCAAAATCTAAATACTGAAGACTTAACAATTTCCCTTTTTTTTATAATGACAAAACCAACTCACAAAGTCATTTATGAAGGAATTTTTCATTACATTGTGACAAAATACATCTGGATTACATATGGGATAAACAACAACAAAAAAATAACCCTGAATGTATCACAGAAGGATAAAATAAACATTACTGAAAAAGAGACCTTCTAGTAGACGATTCATCTGGTCTTCTTTCAGCAGTCCTTCTTTCTTGCTCTGCTCTTCCTTGTGAACCTTTCCACTAGTCTCGAATGGACTCCTGATAGGATTCTTCAAGTTTCTCCTTGATCTTTGGGATCTGAATCCATCTCAGCCAGAAGTCCTCGCAGTAAGGCACTATATAGCCTTTCTTTACTTGGTCTATGTAGTGATTTTGTATTTCAAGCTCTCCAGACCTAGCAAGTTCTTCATATCTTACCAGTGCGCTTTGGCAGGTTTGAAATCTACTGAATTTGCCCTTTTTGCACAAAAATTTGAAGCATCTGAGATACTCTGATCTCTTGTACATCGTGATTGCTTCGAAAGATGGATTTCTATCTGTAGGCAACTTGATTCTCTTGAAGATATTTAGAGTCCAGGCCATGTTTACTCCTACTGGCTTCTGATCCATCAATACTGACACTTCAGTAGATATGTTGTCTGTGTCGAGATGTGGAATCTATTGAGGGGGTATTGGTGAAGATTCCTGTCAAAGATTCTTCTCTCACCAATTACTCCAAGCCTTTGTATCCAGACATTTTCTTCTTGTTCTGCTCTGGCTTTTTCTGCCCTCTGAGCAGCCATCTTCTCATTGTAAAGCCTTTCAGCCTCGACTTTGCTTACCCTCTTTCTTGAGCTTTGTTGTTGACTTTCTCTCCCCCTTTTTGCATGATGATCAGAGGGAGGTGCTGCATCTTTTCTTACAGCGCTGCTTTGTGCAGCGCTTGTGGCTGATTTGCTTGCAGCAGCTGCACCGCCAGCTCCTCCTTCGTCATCTTTTCTCCATCTTTTTGGAAAGGGAGCTTCAGCAGCAGATGGTTCAGACCTCTTCCTTCTGCTTAGAGGTTGGTCATCTTCTACATCTTCCTCATCTTCTTTTTCCCTAGAGCTCCGGTATCTATCATCAAAGCTTTTATTACCTTCTCCCTTTTTGGCATCATAAAAAACCGGAGGTGGAGCAGGGATATGAGAGACTACTTTAGAACGTAATCCTCTCGGGGGTGCTGGGGCGACCCTGGATCCTTCGACATACTGAGGATATGCTTGCATCATTATATGGGCCAATTCTCCAACTATCATTTCCAGGTTTGCCAAACGATCATCGACACTCTTGGTTTTTTTGGATTGATCTGAGATATGGTCCAAAAGTGTCAATAGCACCAAGGAGTGAGTTTTAAGCCTGTTCGATGCTGTTTCTGCATGTTCTTTACAGAGTTTGACTTCAGCTCGGGTTTCTACAATATCTTTCTTCAGTTCTCCTTCCAGTCTAATCCTGTCCCTGTACATCCTGTTAGCGTTTTCATTCACACTTCTCTGGATCATTGCTGGAAGTGCTTCAAGATCTTTCTTGAAGGTGGACATGGTTTCAGCATGGAACTTGGCTTGTGCAGTCATGTTCTGCACCATGTTAGATTCATGATCCTGAAAAGCATGAATAAGATACATGACAACACTAGTTATCCTATCAATCGATGCACCATGATCAGAGCTAGAGTTCCATTGATATGAGTCGGCAGTCGGTGCAGCATAGGGAATTAATGATCTTGATGGTTGTGCTGCATCCTACCTTGGAGCTGCTGGTTCAGCTTGTGTATCCGCATCCTCATGTAGACTTGATGTGGCATCTACTTCAAAGACTGTTTTCTCCTCATCCGATGAAGTTGGGACTTGATATCACCAATATTCCCATATCTGGCTCTATTTCGTTCAGCCATTCATCGGAGAAATTTAGCTATTTGGGCTTCTGCAGTAACCGTTGTTGCTGTAGTCTTGATCGGTACTGGTATACATGCAAGAGCAAGGGTTACTTCGGCTCTTACTTGATCATTCTCTGAGGATACTGTCTCAACAGCTGGTCCTTCAGGGGTCTCCTCGCCCTTAGAGAGTGTTGTCTAAACAACAGCCTCGCCTAAGGTCTCTTGCAAGGACTCCGCCTCCTCTGTTGGTCCTGCAACTTCGACAACCTTTGCTGCAAGAATGGGTTCTTGCAGCTCCTGTTGATTTCTTGCAGCCTCCACTATATGTTTAACTGACAGCTCGATTTCTGCAAGAATCTCAGCATCCACCCATTGTGTATCTTCTGCAGCTTCTGATAGGGTGGCTGCTTGCTGTACTGCTGTCTCTTCCAGTACAGGGAGTATCGTCTCTGCAACGTCCTCCATGGTTGCATCATCGGCAACTTCAGCAATATCAGAGAGAACATCTCTGATTATGGTGTCTGGTTCCCCCTGATTGTCTGTAATAGTATCAGGAACAGTATGCACTGGGGAATCTCGTAGTCCACAAGTTGAGGCTCGTCCTCCTCCATAGAATCAAGCATGACGATATTGGAGAGACCTTCAACTATTTGCTCAAATGCAGGAGAGTTTGAGTTGTGATGACTTGAGCTTCCTTCTATCCGCATCCTTTGAGGAGTGTGCTGCATCCTTTTCTCCTTGACACTTGCTTGCAGCGCCTGTTGCATCATGGCTTCCTCAGCCTGTTCAATACCCAGAGTATCGATTTGCACTTGTGCGAATGCGACATCATTACCCCTTCTTATAGTCTCTGCAGCGGGGGCTAGGAGGATTTGAGCATCCTCCATTGCTGCGTTAATTGGCATCTCTACAGAGTGGGATTCTGCAAGATCTTTGCCCTTTCCTTTGTCTAGAGCTCCTTGAGTAGCAGTGCCTCTTGATTGATCTTGCATCTTTGCTGCATACTCAGGTTGCAGGAGTGCCAAAAATATCTTCTATGTTGGCCCACTCCAGGACTTCTTTTTCCACAAAGAGAAAATCTTCCCATTGCATCAGGATTTCCCTCTTGGACAGTCTCTTCTCCCTCCAGAGACTGTATTGCTGCACTATATCCCTAGCAGCTGGAAGGATTGGATCGAGCACAAACTGAGCCTCTTCATCTGGCTGAATCCTTTGCTGATGTGGCTCATTCACACCAACATCTACTGATAAACTTGCAGTAGAGAGTTGAAGGTTAGCAGCTACATCAGTCTTCTTCTTCCGGCACGGGGCCCTCCTAGTCAGAGGTGCGTCATCATCTGAGGATGAGAACTCACGTTTAGGTTTTGTCCTCCTTGATGGTTTCGTGATGACGGGAAGAGAATTTTCATCATCATTATTATCATCATCTTCACCCCTACTGCCTGTATCTTCATCTTGCAGTGCCAAGGTTGCACTCCTTTTGTCTTTGGTTTTCTTCTATGCAATCCCAGCAGCGGCCGTCTTTGGTTGGGCTTTCCCCTTCTTCTTTTCACCGAGATACTTCCCAATGGGAATGGGAGCGGGAGCTGCAAGCTGGACTCCTAGCTTGCAGAGCAGAGAGTAAATGGTGATTCCATAGCTTCTCCTTGGTGTGCCCTTCTCTGCTTCCTCCCATATTCTTTTCATGATGAATCTTGCCCAGTTCACCTTCTCTTTGGCCATGATGGCAGACATGATTCGAAACCGGAGATCTGTGCATTTATCATAACTCCCTGTTCTTCCCTCAATGGAGTACGCACAGATATCATGGAGCAGTTCAAACTCCGGTTTGAAGAGTTTTTTCGGGGCACTTCTCTTGATCTCTGCCCCTGCAATTTTCACTCGAAAGAGATCCTACATCTCTTGAGCATTACCTTCTCCATATGATGCTAGTTGACTGGGAGTTAGTCTTTCTGATGAGATGCTGAAAGTGGTGGCTATGTCTCTGATGGATAGAGACTTTTCTTCTTCATCTGTACTCATCCTAAATAAGATGCGGTTCCTTTCCTCAGACATCTTGGCAAAGACGTAGAACTTTTGAACTGATTCTACAGAGAAACCTGTGTAGATGGTGGTTAGTAACCCTAGGATTTGGGTCTTTTCAAGGTGTCAAATATCCTTCTGATGACAGTATTTTCATACAATCCAGAAGCGTAGACATGTTCCTGATTGATTAGGCATCCTTCCAAGACTATGGTTTGTCGAGCAGCCATTGATAAGGATTTGAGAGAGATTTGAGATATCTGAGTTTGGAAAGCTTGTGAAGAAAGAAACTTCTCTTTGCGGTGAAGGCGAATATGAATTTGAAAAGAGGAGGTTATGGGTTTGTGAAGAACATCAAGGGACGTGTAGTAAGATCAACGGTTGAGATTAAGAGAATGAAAATGATCTTACGGCCCTTAGAAAGTACAGAGGGGTCAAATCGTAAATAATCATGAATTGTGCAGATGTGGATTCTGACCGCGCCTCTATGTCTTCTGACAGAGCGGATTCGCATTAAATGATGACTTGGTTTGCCGCCCAATTTATTGTCCTTTTAAGATTGCAGCATCCTGAGTACGAGGTTACCGAGTATTAAATACTCTTTGAAATAAATGTTGTAACCACGTGCTGCTAGTTCTTCCATCATCTTACTGTGCTGTATGGATAATAGATGTAGCGCTGTTTGAACCCAGCGCTGTATGCAGATGCATCTTGCAGCACTATACTTGTAGCTTTTTGCAAGCATGCAGATATTCCCCCTGGGCTTCTGCATCTTTCTTTCCTCTTCATAAATTCAGAATTCCTAGCTCATTTCTCAGCATGGAAAACCTCGATTCACTCAATGGTTTAGTGAATATATCTGCAAGCTGGAAATCTGTATGAACTTTTTCAAGTACAACATCCTTCTTTTCGATGTGATCCCTAATAAAGTGATGTCGTATCTCTATATGCTTTGTTCTTGAGTGGAATACGGGATTAAGGGTAATTGCGATTGCACTCGTGTTGTCACAGAGAATTGGTGTCTCCTTCTCTTCAATCCCATAATCTCTAAGTTGCTGCTGTATCCAGAGAATCTGCACACAGCAACTTCCTACTGCAACATATTCTGCTTCTGCTGTAGATGTTGCAATAGATGTTTGCTTCCAGCAGAACCATGAAACAAGTCTATTTCCTAGAAATTGACAAGTTCCACTTGTGCTTTTTTATCAATTTTGCAGCCTGCATAATCTGAGTCTGAATATCCTTTGAGTTTGAAACCTCCTTCCTCTAGATACCATAGGCCTACTTCCTGTGTTCCTTTCAAATACTTGATGATCCTTTTGACTGCTGAAAGGTGTGACTCTTTTGGTGCTGCTTGAAATCTTGCACAGATTCCGACTGCAAACATGATGTCTGACTTGCTTGCTGTGAGATACAGCAAAGATCCTATGAGTCGTCTATACTTTGTGATGTCTACATCTTTGCTATCTTCATCTTTGTTAAGGTTTATGGATGTAGACATGGGAACAAATGTTGTTAACCCTTTCTCCATACCAAACTTCTTGATGAGCTCATTTGTATATTTGACCTGGCTGATGAAAGTTCCTGCAGCCAGCTGCTTTACTTGTAGCCCTAGGAAGAAACTTAGTTCTCCCATCATACTCATCTCGAATTTTGATTGCATCAGATTGGAGAACTTCTCACATAGTTCCTTGTTGGAGGATCCGAAGATGATATCATCCACATATATTTGTACAAGAAGTATGTTGTTTCCATCCTGTATCCTGAACAGAGTTTTGTCCATTGTTCCTTTCTTAAACCTTTTTTCCAGTAGATAGACAGATAGGGTGTCATACCAAGCTCTTGGTGCTTGCTTTAGTCCATACAGTGCTTTGTGCAGCCTAAACACCTTCTCTTCTGCTTGATCTTCAAAACCAGGAGGTTGTTCTACATATACTTCCTCTGTAAGAATACCATTAAGGAATGCACTCTTCACATCCATTTAGTATACCTTGAAATTCATGTGAGCTGCATATGCCAGAAAAATCCTTATGGCTTCCAGTCTTGCTACTGGAGCAAAAGTCTCATCAAAATCAATTTCTTCTTCCTAGCAATATCCTTTAGCAACTAATCGTGCTTTGTTCCTCACAACACGTCCAGTTTCATCTAGCTTGTTCTTGAAGACCCATTTTGTTCCAATGACTCTTTGATGTGTTGGTGTTGCAACCATTTGCCAGACTTGATTTCTTTCAAATCCATTCAGCTCTTCTTGCATGGCTTGTACCCAGTTGCTATCTTGTAGGGCTTCTTCAACATTTTGGGCCTCCGTTTGAGATATGAAGCATGAAAACATTGCTTCATTAAGGATGGACCTTCTTGTTCTTACTCCTATGGATGGATCTCCAATGATGAGATTTCTAGGATGATTCCTTAGCCATGTTCTGTCAGGCTCAAAAGCATGTATCGGGCTAAATTGTTCCTCTTGTTGCTGTAAGATTGGAGGTTTCATAGTTGTAGGATTATCTGCTGCATCCAGAGATGCGACTTCCTCCTCTTTGTCTTCTCCTGTAGGCAGGACTCCTTCAACATATGAAGTACCATTTTCTTTCCTTGGAACTGTATATTCAGTGGGTTCCTCTGGTTTCTTTGTGTCACAATGTGGTTCATCAAACACCACATGGATTGACTCTTCAACCACTAAGCTTCTTTTGTTAAAAACTCTGAAGGCTCTGCTTACAGTAGAGTATCCTAAGAATATTCCCTCGTCTGATTTTGCATCAAAGGTTTTTAGATGCTCTTTTCTATTATTGAGGATATAACACCTGTATCCGAAGATATGCAGATGTGAGACATTCGGTGTATATCCATTCCAGACTTCATACGGGGTTTTGTCAAGATCCCTGTTGATTAGACATCTGTTCTGTGTATAGCATGCAGTGTTGGTTGCTTCGGCCCAAAATCTCTTAGGTAACTCTGCTTCTACTATCATTGTTCTTGCTGCTTCCTTGAGGGTTCTGTTTCTTCTTTCAGCTACACCATTCTATTGAGGTGTTCTTGCAGCAGAGTATTTATGACGAATACCATTGTCAGAGAAAATTTTTTCAATGAATTTGTTTGTGAACTCAGTTCCTCTGTCTGATCTGATCTTCACAATGCTCAGGCTCTTTTCATTTTGAATTTTCTTCATGAAGTCAGGTAGCTTGGTTTGTGTTTCTGATTTCTTGGCAAGGAATATGGTCCACGTGTATTTGGAGTAGTCATCTACTACCACAAGTGAGTACTTCTTCCCACTCACGCTTACTGGTTCTACTGGTCCAAAAAGATCCATATGTAGAAGATCTAGAATCATGTGTGATGACTTCTACAACTTGTCCTTGAATGAGCTTTTCACTTGTTTTCCCTTTTTGCCACGCTCCATACACATTTTCCTTCTTAAATGCTACATCTGGCAATCCCCTTACAAGACCTTTTCTTGCTAGCCTGTTGATTGTCTTGAAGTTCAGGTGGCTCAATCTTTTATACCATAGCCAGCTTAGCTCTGGTGGACTTTTCACAATAAAGCATGTTGGATGAATAGAAGAATTCCAATCTGCGAGATATATATTTCCTCTTCTTGTTCCCGTAAGCCTGACTTCATTTGATGCATTATCCTTGATCAAGCACATGTTGAAGTTGAATTCCACTGAGTATCCTTTGTCACAGAACTGACTGATGCTTAGAAGATTGTATCTGAGGCCTTTCATATAGGATATATCTTTGATCTGCACGTTTCCTTTGACTAAGCATCCACTTCCTTTTGTGCTTTCTTTGGAATCATCTCCAAAGATGACTTTTGGTCCTTTGCATTTTTTAAAGTCTTTCAGGGTTTCTTTATTGCCTGTCATGTGCCTTGAGCAGCCACTGTCTATGTACCATACATCGCTGCTACAGCCTGACACTGAACCCTGCAACAAACTCAGGCAGATTTAGGTACCCATAGCTGTAAGGGTCCTTTGGGGTTAGATACTTTGGGGATCCATATTTTCTTAACAGTCACTGTTTTGCTGTAAGATTTATTGGAATTCTGAATGTATGCAGTTTTGTAGTTAAACTGCTTAAACATTGTGTGTGCAGAGACAAAACATGTGCTACCAACACCCTTACAGTGTGGTCTTCCACCATACTTCCCTTGAGTATATCTCCTACGAGGTTTAGACATATATGTCTTAGTATAGGTGGGAAACATCTTCTTGTGCTGTAACTTTGTGGATTGCTGCATCTTTTGTTGCTTACAGCAGATAGCTTCTGATGCAGCCAGTTCTGAGATGCAGGTTTACTTCCTGCAGTTGAGCATTGGGGTTTCTTTCCTTGTCCATCAATGTTGATTTGTTCAAGATCTTTTTTGAGTTACTGAGTAACTCACTCTCCATTGAAGTTTCAGCTTGAACAAATTTTACAGCTCTGGATGTACTTGCTGTATTCTGATAGGAATGAATGTTGTAACCTATGCCCGATTTTTCAAAAGGACTTCTGCTTTGACTTATGCACTCCCTTGCGTCCTTAGCTGATTTGCTAAATGTTCTGATCGTGGACTGCAAGTTCTCCTTCTCATTTTCTAGCTTAGTGACCAGGAGACTTAGCCTTGAGACTTATTCTTGTAACTTGCTGCACCTTGAGTTATCAGACTCACATGCAGTGAGTTTTTCGGCGATATTAATGTTTTCACCTCTGAGGATCTCATTGTCGATTCTGAGATTTTCATTTTCAATTTTTAGCTCCTCATGAGTTGAGTTAATCTGCTCGAAATCACTCATGATCCTCTTTAGAGAGTGGATCATGTTTAGCTCCTCTTTTTCTGGTATGGACAGCGGTTGGGAAGTTACCTCATCTTCATCACTATCCTCGTAGTCATTTGCCATCAGGCATATTAGCGCTTCATCATCAGATGATGAGGTTTCAGTATCGCTGTCAGAGGATTCTGCGGCCTTCAGTATCTCCTTTGAGATTACTGTATCCTTGGCTCCAATTCTCCAATGAGGGTTGGAAGCTTGTGCCTATCCTCTTTTTTCTTTATTCTTCTCTGTTCTCGTTCTCCTTCAGGATATTTGTGCACGGTTGGATGGGGACAACTTCTGGCATAATGTCCAGGCTTCCTGCAGTTGTAGCACAAATCAAGGTCAGTCATATTTGAATGGGGAGAGGATATCTGGAGAGGTGGTTGACTCATTCTGAAGTCATTTTTCTTGTTGGAATTGGTGTTGTTGTTCTTCATAAATGTCGTAAATTTCTTTAGAAGAAGGGTCATGTCTTCTTCAGCATCTTCTGCAGCAACCTCTATTTGCTTGCTGCAGCTTATAGTTGCAGTATCTTTAGGTCCTCTGGCAGTTAGCGCTGTTACTATGGAGCTCATTTCTTCTGTCTTTTTTCTCCGTCTGTTGATATCGTATTCAAAAGCTTTGAGGTCGGAGAATAGATCAAATGTACTCATGGATTCAAATCCATAGACACTCTTATGGCAGTAGTCTTGATATCCCATTCGGTGGGTAGGGCTCTAAGCACTTTCATGTTCTTCTCCTTTTGAGTGTAGTGCTTACCCAGAGCTTCTAGTTCATTCACAATGGATGTGAATCTTAAGTCTAGTTGCTCAAAAGTTTCTTCACTCTTTATCTCGAAGAGCTCAAAGAGTTGGGTGGCGTTGGAGATCTTATTGTCTTTTGTAAGCTCTGTTCCTTCACATATTTGTTCCAACTTTTCCCAAATTTCCTTGGACGTTCTGCAAGCTTTGACTTTGCTGAATGTGTCTTTATCCAAGTGATGAATAGAGCGTTCTTAGCCACGTTGTCTAATTTGGCTCTCTTCCTATCTTCATTGGTCCATTCTTGTCTTGGTTTGACTAGGAAGTTGGGTGGTGGCGGTGCTCCTTCTTCTGTTTCTCTACCGAACATGGGATTCATCTTCATAGGGGTGATCGGTCCTTCGGTGAGGACTGTCCACATCTCATCATTCATTGCTAAAAAGTGTGCCTGCATTCTTATCTTCCAGTCGTCATATTCCTCTATGGAAAACATGGGTAGCTTATGATTGGAGGAATCCATGGTATGCTAAAAGAATGAGATTTTAGAATACAGAGAAAAATAGCGAGACAAAGGTAGATCTGGGTTGGCAACCAGACAAGTTGGCTTTTATCCCAACCTGTTCTGATACCACTTGTTGGGTCCCAAGTGGTGTCCGAGGTTCAGAGGGGGGTGAATGAACCTTAGTCTATTTTGAAAAACCTTTTCAAAACAAACTGTTCTGCAAGCTACGAGAACTTGCAGCACCAGTCAGTTACTGCTTACAGCACTAGAAGGCTGTGCTGCTTGCTGTAACTTAGAGTTTTAAGTGCAGCGGAAAAAAAAAACTTCTTTTTGACACAAGGTTGGCTGGTTTTCTCAAATATGCTTTTTTCAATATGTTTTATGCATATGACAGATAGAGATATAAAGAATAAAGCACAAATAGGAAAGCAATAAGACACATATGGCTTATAGTGGTTCGAAGGTGGTGTAAGTCTTCTACGTCCACTCTACTGCTACCTCGAGCTGGAACTTTGTCAAGAAAGATTGAATTACATGACTCTTCCAGAGATCACACAGCATTGCAAACTCTAAAGGCCCGCCAACTAGAATCCAAAGATCACACAGCACTACAAATTCTAAAGGCTAACCCACACAGGGTTCCAAACTCCCACACAGGGAAGCTGCCTAGCACCTAGACAACTATACAAACAACAAGAATTTCTCCTATCAACTGTTCGACACCAAAATAACCTACGCACACAGGCAACAAGGTTGAAAGTATATGTTTGTTCTTCAACTGGTGCAATGAAGTGAGCTTTTGAATCCTCCAAAGGATCTTTTCTGCTTTGAGTGTGCTCCACTTCTTTGAGGTTGAGTGACTCAGATTGAGTATGTAGCTTGAACGCTTGAGAACTTTTATGAAAAAGCTTTTGATTCAGTTGTTCTCAAATTTTCAGTTGTTGGCTCACTTTATGTAATGTTATTGAATAGTTGCTCAGTGATTCAGTTCTTCAGTAGTTGTTCAGTTCAGCCCATCCTCTATTTATATTTTGTAAGGAAAATATTCGTTGAAGAAGATATCTTCCATTTTGAATTTTTAGATCTTCTGATCAAAGGCATAGCTCGCATTTAATGCGACTCGACATCTCCTTTTGGAGAAATTAATGCGGTGGCTATGGCTCACAGTTTATCTACAGACGCATCAGTCCACGTGGCGTCTTGATATTGGCTCCATGTCCACAACTTTGATCTTCTCTCGAATGGCTCTTCTCCTCGTACTGCATTTATCCTAACTCGGAGTGCAGGATACTCAACCTCTTTATCATCAGCGCTGTTGAGTGTCTAAGCTGTAAGCTTCGCGCTGTATCCTTGATCTGCTTGCAGTATTCTTGTAACTTTTCCTTACAACAATGCTGCATGTCGTTCCTTCATGCTTTGCTGCAATTGCTTTCTTGCAGTAGCGTCTTTCTGAGACTTTCTAATACAGTATGGTATGCATGTGTACCTCCATCTTTCAATTTTCATATCAGGACTCAAACCTAGTCTATGTTTTCACTTAAACATCGTGAAAAATGGAGTACTCAAACTTCCTATTACATCTTTGGCTTGTCTCATCAAAATCTAAATATTGAAGACTCAACAAAAGGATTAAATAGAGATCAAATGAACAAGTTGCTAGGGGGAATGGGATTAAAATCAACGACATGAAAACTTTCAAAGTGGATACTCAACCATGTGGATTGGAGATCCCAAGAACATGGTTCAATGGGAAAACTAAACTAAAAAAGTTAGTTGAGAACACTTGAAAAATGTAAAATCCTTTCCTAGAGAGCAAATCAAATGTTGAGCCTACCAACGTGGTGAGATTAAGTCGTATGACTTTTAATGATTCCAAAACACCTTGATGAGGTTGAGTATGGCAGGATACTCGTATAGATATCACATATGTAAGTGAGAAGTAGTGGCCGCTTCTAATGAACATTTATGAACCAAAGACGTGTCCATGGCTGAAAAGGACAAAAACGTGAGAACAAAGTTGTTTGAGGCTTTGTTGTGCAAGCGTTGTTGACTCGGTGTACACGAAGATGGAGTAGTTGAAGGCATAACGTCCACTAAGCCGCCGGTGCACCCGACGACGTAAGCTATGGAAGGTTCAAGGCCAAAAGCCACCTATCCTTATGCAACAAGGTCTCTCGAGAATTGAGCTTCGAGTTTGCATCCAAACATTAATTTCCACTCATGTGGGGGATTGTTGGAAAATTGGTTGTGGAAAGTGGTGGGTGACACCACTTTGACCAATAGTTAAGTGGCTAAGAGTTGATCTTTTTAAGGATTGGATGCTAAAAGATTAATCTAGATTTGAAGTAGATAATCGAGACACTTTGAATCTCTCAAAACCAATTTTTGGTGAGTGAGAAACTAAGCATCAAAGTTGGCCACTTGAAATGAGAATAAAAAGGTCTTGAATGTGGGAGGAGTGTTTAACTATCCCACATAGGAAAATTGTTAGGATGTATACTATAAGCCTTGTTTTTTGTATGAACATCGTTTATGGAATGAGAATCACATTGGTCATATGTTTGCATTTTATATTTGTTATATATGTTTATGCAATGTCCAATTAATTTATATTATAGATAACTTGGTGTGTGGTGCCACACAGAAGATCATGTTATCAGTTTCTTATAAATTATAAATAGTAGCTCACAACCAAGATGGATTTGGACAAATCATCGGAATGGTTGTAGTGTAGTTTGGTATTAGTCTGTCTTGACTATAAAACTACACTAGTACACTTTGTGTGTATTGAGCAGGACCATTTGAGGTTGTTCGTTTTATACTGACTATATAATAGAACAAGACCTCTGTTATTATGGATGTACATCTTCTTAATCCCTATATAATAACGGGCACGTATGCTCAATGTTTATTTCTTTAATTTGCCAATGGGTGAGATTTATTCATAAATCAATAAACTCGGTGAGTTGGGAGATAGCATTGTTTATATGGTGTTCTGTTGATTATAGAAGGAATCCGTGTCCTAATTATTTAGGATGATAATGTCCCCTTGAGGAGCTCATAAGGATTATCATGTAAACCCTGCAGGTGGATTTAATCCGACATGATAATAAGGATGAGTGGTACTACTCTTGGAATTAGATGTAAATTATTTAAGTTGTCAGTAACTTATTTAATTTACGGACATTCGATATCTTAAACACGGGGAAATAAATGTACACATAATAAGGAGCCCATATTAAATATGGGATTGGGATGGTAGTTCAATAATAATTCTCTAGTGGACTGAATTATTATTGATGGGCTTCAGTTATGTGTTCGGGCCGAACGCAGGATACTAAAGCCCATCAGGAGGCCCAACCCAATTCCTCCTCTAGGTCCCTGGTGTAGCCTATATATAGCTCTTTTCATCAGCGCCTCTCATAACACAGAACTCAGATCACAGAAAACACGTGATAAGTGAGAGAGAGCGGAACTGATTTTTCTCGAAGGATCGTTGGCCACGCAACGTTCGAGAAGGGCTCAGAGGAATACATCAGAAGATCAAGAGGTCTACAAGGGTATGATTTCTTTCCGCTGCGATTTATCTTTGGATCCCGATTCCGATAGCATAGGGCCGGCGATCCGTCGGTTCCAACAAAAATAGACCTTGAAAATGCAAGTATAAGAAAAGTCATGTGAAGAGGCTTAGTAATTAGTATACTATTGGAATAATATGCTTGTGCAACACACACACGCACACGCTCGGTTCGGCTCGACACGGCACGACCCGGCCCGGATCGGACTCGACCCGACCCGACCTCGGCCGTGGGCATTGGTCCTTGACAATTGGATATTGGGCTGGACTTCGGCGGATGGGGCTTAGGTTTTACTCAACCCGGGTTTATCTTTTGGGCCATGATTGCAGTGGAGTAAGCTGAACTTACTTAGTAAGCTGAAGGTGCTTACTTGGAGTAAGTAAGCTTGTTGTTAGTGTATAACACCCCAAATTAATTAACTAAGGTGTAATGTTATATATACGTATATATATGTTGCTAATTAATTATGTATAAAAACTAATTAAGTGATAATTTTAATTAAGCTAAGAAGTAATTAATTAAGGGATAATCTTAATTAAACTAAAATTTAACTAAATGATAATCTTAATTAAAACAAGAATTAATTAATTAATCCTAAGTAAGGATTAACTAGGATATTTTTATATCATAATCTAAATTAATTAAGATGTAAAGTATTAATTTGGTGATCAAATTAATTATGCATAAGTAGTTGAGAAAATAAGTAATTATATATATGTATATGTACAATTAATTAATTAACTAAGTATAATAAAAAGTTAACTAAACCTAGGTAATTAAATAACTAAGCACAGTATTTAATGAATCAAGAAATAAAGTGAAGGATATGCTGATTCACTCTTTTTTCCACGCCACTGCCACCAAACACCCTCTCCTACCAACAACACACTATATCCTTAAACCTTTTCACACTGAGATGGAAACAAAAAAAAAAGAACAACAATACCTTCTATCCAGTGCTCTCCCTCTCGCTCGAGTCTCTCTCCCTCCTTCATGGTCTTTTTCTTTCTCTCTCTCTCGATACTTCTCTCTCTCTCGGTCTCTCTTTCTTTTTCTCTCTTTCTATCTCTGATGTCGTTGCTGCCTTGCTGCTGCTGCTACGTTGTTGCCGATGTTGCGTTGCTGCTGTTTTATTGTCTTTATGTTGCTGCAGTGGTGTTGTGTGTGTGGTGGGGTGCTGCTGGGTACCGGGAACGGGGTTGCTGGTATGCTGGGCGCCGGGGATAGGCCTGCGGAGAGCGTCGGGAGCTACACCGGGTGCGCTGGGCAGCCTGCTGGGCGCCTTCCGTGCCGCTTTTTGGCTGAGTTGTAGTGTAGCTGTATGTGTGTTTGTGGGTCGTCTAGGTAGGTGAGAATTTGGTGGTCAGTCGGGTGTGAGTCACCGACGATGCGGGTCGCTGAAGTCGGCGGTAGTAGCAATGGAAAGGGACTGGTCGCAGCAGATTTTGGGTGATCGGGCCTGCGCCGAAGACTGCGCGCAGGCAGTGTTCGACACACCGTTTCAGGCACTTTCAAGGATGGGACCGAAAAACTGTTTTTATGGCATATACTAGGGTGTATGGGGAAGGTCTCCACCAAGTTTGGTGGTCATCCGAGGTCGGACGACCGAGGGATAATTTTATGAAGTCGGGGCTGCGATTCTGCACCCAAACCGGAAATAGTCGCGGAGAAGAAGGTCTTAACGAAAGATTTTCCTAAAACTGTTCATATGATGTATTCTTTAGTGAGTTGAGAGCATTCCTACCAAATTTCACCTTAAGGCGAGTCCGTTTGAGGGTCTAAGATGCATCGGGACAGCCTATTGCAAGGGTAATTTCCAGACGATCAAAAATCGGATGGACTTGAGATTTCACGGAGTTAATATTCACACCGAGAGCTGCATTACGGGCTTTCTGGATCATAAATCGGAGCTTGGACGAGGAAGATACGCAACGACGATTTTCTTTCCAATGGGCAAGGGATTTTACATTTGCAATTTACTTTGCAAGTTCAATTTTATTTTTGCAAGACTGATTTATTTGCAAGATTGATTTATTCTGCAAGATTCATTTACTTTGCAAGATTAGTATGCCTTGAAAGTTTTATTTTTTCCCTTGCATGATTAAAGTTCTTTACAAGCTAAATTATTTTCTTTGCAACTTTGCAAGTTTAGTGTTCCTTGCAGGCTTAATTATTTAATTCGCAAGTTTGCAAATTTAATTTTGTCAGCTAAATGTCATCTTTGCATGTTTGCAAGTTAATTCTGCAAGCTTAGTTTCTCTTTTACAAAGTTTAATTCTTCCTCACAAGTTTAATTCTTCTTGCAAGCTTTATATTTTTCCTTGCAAGTTTAAGCTTTCTTTGCAAGTCTACTAAAGTTTGCAAGGGGCTTTCTTTGCTAGTTTTTAATGTTCGTTGCAAGCTTAATTTTTGCCTTGCAAATTTAATTCTTCCTCGCACGTTTAATTTTACGGGCTTATACCATCGAACCCTATCTAAGAATAGTCTCAATTTAAAGTTCTAATTAGAGATATGAATAGTCTCTTTAAGCCGCTAAGGCGATTTTATATATACCTTGTAGGAAACACAGACGAAAAACCCTGTTAATTCTCTGAAACGTAGTAGTTTTTCCAAGAGGCCACTTGATTGGGGTGAAGGAACGAACTTAAGATTTAAATAGTCGAGCTTCACGAGAGTTATTACCAAACAAGGTGGGGGTAAATTCTTGTAAATTACATGTTGTGAACAATGTGCGCTCTTACGTGAGATTGTTATATGTCTTTAATTATAACGTGAAAGTTGAAAAGTGATATGCCATGTGAGATGTGTTATGCTTCATGAATGACGAAATGTGGTGAAAGTTATGGGAAAATTCTTGCTTTTCCAATTTTGTGATCAGGTGCCATAACGTGAGATAGTTGGCCGATGTGAGATGAAATTGTTTAATTTGTAAGTGTGGCATTATGTGCCTATTACGTGACGAAAATGAATGTGCAATGTTTGCAAGATGAAAAGAAATTGTCATAAAAAGGAGATGTCATAAAAAGAAGATGTTTGCATGGTGGCTCAGGACCACACTAACATCATGAAAAGGTTATGTTTGCACATGGTGGCTCAGGACCACACTAACATCATGAAAAGGTTATGTTTGCACGGTGGCTCAGGACCACACTAACATCATGAAAAGGATCCTCATTTCTTAAAGTCGGCTTATAATTGTATTTATGTGCTATTGAGTGATATGTTTATGTTTGTTAAATCTGTAAAAATTGCGGCAAGTTCCGCAGGATGTAAAACTGGCGACTAAGTTCCACAAGACATATTTGGCGGCAAGTTCCGTAAGACGAAAATGTTTTCACGGTGGCTTAGAACCGCAAAGTTTTCCAAGGCGGCTCAGACCCGCAACTATGTGCTTGATGAATTATATGTCTATGTTTCCTGTTATGTTTTAACGACTCGCAAGTCCCACTCCACTAAGTGTCTTCATACACTCACCCTTTTTTATATTAAAATGTTTTCAGCTTAAGGAATCATTGAGCGTGGGGTGCAAGTGGTGGATGCTGGTTGCCGATGTTCTAAAGAATGCAAAAGAGTTTTACTGGAATTGAAAAAGGTGTTATATTATTTAATTGTATAGAAAGTGCTCTTAAGACCTTTGTGGGAAAAACTTAGTTTGTAAAGCTGTACAGTTTTAGATGTATGATTATAAAGAAAAGAAAAATATATTTCTCTTCCGCTGTGTACGATTTACGTTTTATAAAATAGGGATGCTCGAATTGACTTATCTTTATTTGCAAGTTTTAAATTATCTTGAAAATACATGTTTTATCGAGTATCTGGACGCCCAAATGGAAAATATATTAAACTCTGATATTCTACAGTAATGTTAAAGAAACGGGGCATTACATAGTGCTTGCTTTGAGCAAGCAAGCTGAAGGTGCTTGCTTGGAGTAAGTAAGCTTGCTGTTAGTCCTTGCTTGGAACAAGTAAGCTGAAGGTGCTTGCTTGGTATAAGTAAGCTGCTTGCTTGGAGTAAGTAAGCTGAAGGTGCTTGCTTAGAATAAGTAAGCTGAAAAGTTGAAGGTGCTTGCTTGGTATAAGTAAGCTGCTTGCTTGGAGTAAGTAAGCTGAAGGTGCTTGCTTAGAATAAATAAGCTGAAAAGCAACAAGCTACTCCAAAATACTGCAAATGCCTGGTCTAGTATACAGCACCGTGAGCATTTTTCGACCGTTTCTTATTGTTGAACGGAGCGTTAACTTGCATTTAAAGACCCATTTTTTGGCAGTAAATTCTCATCATTTTCATGTGTAACTCCCCATGTTGCAGACCTATATATAGGGGGTCGACATGCATCATTTTTATGATTTTAAAAAATTAAAACTTTGCATTGTTTTCCATCCGTATTAGCTCAATTCTCAAAGCATTAAAGTTCGTCGGAGCTCTCGAGTTTGTGGTGCTACTACTCCTGAGACGAAGTCATTTTATCTTTGGGAGTCGATACGCACGGTTCTAGTGAGCACTATCCTGGGCGTATCTCATCTTAAGGAGAGAGGGCTTCCTCAACTCGACTTATTGTTTCTTGTTTTCTGTTTCTATTACTATTCGACATCCCCATTGTAAAGTGCTATTTACTAATAATTGAATTAATTAATAATTTGGATATAATACATAATTAATTGAATTAATTAATTACATTGTAGTTGTAACTAACAAATAATACCTAACAATTAGTTCAATTAATTAGATTGCGGTAGTAATATTACCTGACAATTAGATTAATTCATAGTCTGATTGTTTAACTTTTTCCAATTCAAGAGATTACCTAACAAAAAGAAGTTGTCTGAATACACACAAATATGACTACTTTGGTTTTTAAATGTTTTATTCGTTTATCCTCCCACATTTTACATGAATAAAATAAAAAAAGAATATGCAGAAATATAATTCACATAATATAACTTAACAAATAATCTAGTTTGGTTTTTTGAATAACTAAATTTGGGATACTTTATTTCCCTTTAGATGCAACGAGGGAATTATCAGGATGTTTATGCTGACAAAATAACTTGGGTGAGGGAAAATGAAGCTCAATTTGTTGTCCTATGTCACCAAGAGTACCTCAACGACAACTTGCTTACAACATCTTTCATTAAGCCAATGTTTGGTCAAATTTGTGACAGACTCAATGCTCTAGTTGTTGGTTGATACTTTTATAGTGTCGATCAATGTGCTACAAAATGGAAGAATATCAAGAAAGCTTGGAGATTGTTGTATAATCTCAAGTACAAACGAGGCTTGGGGTTGGGATGGGATCCTGATAGATAAACAGTGATCGGCTCAGTAAACTAAATGAAGTCCATCTATGTGATAATAAAAAAATTAATTTTGGTATTTTCTTATCAATCCTCAATCGTGGTCTTTCACACTTTGATTTGTGCACTGAGATGTTTGACAAGAAGATAGCTACTCATGATTATGCTTGCTCCTATGGACAAGAGTTGAGCTCTAATGAAGATGAACCTAAGGCTTGTTTCGCACTACCACCACGACGTGTTGGCCCTTCTCCACTTGATATCCCATCGGGTAACCAATCGACCTTCAATTTCACTCCCGACTTCATATCCCAAGATTCACCCGGTTCAAGCAAGTCATCTAGAAAGAAACATTCCTTAGGTGCGATCGAATGAGACATGGACATCAGTCGGGTCATGCAAACTATTGATAGGTATTTTAAAGACAAGTAGGTAAAGAATTTCGACACTACTAAGTCATACGACACTTGTGCTGAGATTGTGAATGCGATCAATGATATCTCGATTACTAATTAGGTTATGGCTTTAGAGCGTTTTAGAAGCTCTTCCACTCACTGCGTGTTTTTAAGGATGAACGATGACTATTTTCGTGAGTGGATTAGGTTGCTCGAAGCTTGATTAGTAGTTTAGTTTATTTGCATTGCACACTTTTATGTATTTTATATTTATTACATTCCAATTGACGCTAGTTTTATTTCTATATTTGATCTTTGGTTTATGTTTGCTCGTATGCTTATCGTATTCATGTTTTGATGGATTTTGAATACTACATCAATTATATATTATTAGATGTGTTTTGTCAAACATATATGTGTTTTCATAGTGCTTATGTCGTAGCAACTCCTTTTTATGTCATATATTTGTTGTATGTGTTTTGTATTTGATCTTGTTAATTTAATTGTGATTTCTCATTTTAATTCATATTTGATAGAATTATGTCTCATTCCTCAACCGAGAAGTCCGGCAATGACACATCAAGTCAAAGCTCCAATGAGGAGGACAAACAAGTGGTTTTAACTGCATTAAGTATATCACACAGAATCTCAAAATGTAAAGTACCAAGAAACATATCAAGACTTTAGGGCGCTGACTGGGTCGGAGAGATTCGAATGGGAACTGATGGACGTTTCTATGATAATGTATGAATGACTAGGCCATGTTTTTACGTGCTTGTGGATGAGCTGATGGTGTTGGAACCGGCTCGGATTGCCGGTCCTATGCAATCAAAATCGGGATCCATAAGAGTATGATAATGCGCAGCGGAATGAAATCATACCTTTCTTGGAGATTGGTCAAGATGATCGAAGATTAGACCTCTCAATCTTCTGTTGTATTCCTAGCCCTTTTTTTGGACGTTGTGTGGGCGACGATCTTCCAAAGACTCAGTGGTAAGATCCTCTTTTCTCTTTCTAGCGATTCTACATTTCTGACTTACGCGTGAGATTGAGAGTGTATGTCTGGAGACGTTGACATTAGGGTTTATATATAGGCTACAACAGGGACCCAGAGAAGGAATTAGGGTTGGGCCTCCTGATGGGCTTAGGCGTCCTGTGTTCGGCCTGAACACCCAGCTTAAGCCCATCAATTATAACTCGGTCCACTAAGGAGTTATAATTAAACTACCGTCCCAATCCCATATTACAATATGAGCTCATTCTTATTATGTGCACGTTTATTTCCCCCGTATTTAAGATATCGAATGTTTGTAAATTAAATAAGTTACTGATAACTTAAATAATTTACATCTAATTCCAAGAGTAGTACCACTCATCTTTATTATCATACCGGACAAAATCCACCTGCAGGGTTTACATGATAATCCTTATGAACTCCTCAAGAGGACATCATCATCCTAAATAATTAGGACACAGATTCCTTCTATAATCAACAACACACCTTATAAACAGTACTATCTCCCAATCCACCGAGCTTATTGATTTATGAATAAATCTCACCCATTAGCAAATTAAAGAAATAAATACTAAGTACACGTGCCCGTTATTATATAGGAATTAAGAAGACGCACATCCATAATAACAGAGGTCTTGTTCTTTTATTTAGTCAGTACAAATCGAACAACCTCAAATGGTCCTGCTCAATACACACAAAATGTACTAGTGTAACTTTATAGTCAAGACAAACTAATACCAAATTACACTACAACCATTCCAATGGTTTGTCCAAATCCATCTTGGTTGTGAGCTACTATTTATAATTTATAAGAAACTGATAGCATGATCTTCTGTGTGGCACACACACCATGTTATCTACAATATAGATTAATCTGGACAATTGCATTAACATATATAACAAATATAAAATACAAACATTTGACCAAAATGATTCTCATATCAAATAGATGTTCATACAAAAGCTAGACTTATAGTATACTTCCTAACAGATGGGTAGGGGTATACTCTCACAAAGGACACATGTTTAGGTATCTGTTATGGAAGAAATCATTATATTTATGTGTATAGTGGCAATGCATGTGATACTATAGGGCGATGATTGGGTCGAAGAGATTCGAATGGGAACTGATGGACATTTCTATGATAATGTACAAATGACTAAGCCATGTTTTTACGCACTTGTGGATGAGTTGATGGGTCGGGGTTTGCTCTCACAAAGGATACATGCTCAGGTATCTGTTATGGAAGAAATCATTATATTTATGCGTATAATGGAAATACACGTGATACCATGGAGTGATTCCAACATTCGTTAGAGACTGTCTCTCGACACTTTCACAAGGTTCTAGATACACTAATCAGACTAGCACTTCTATATTTGGTTTCACCCAACTTCAACGAAATTCCTTCTAAAATAATCAGTAACATTGATTTTTTTTCCATATGTTGAGGTAACAATCACTTATCTTTATAGTTTAATTTTTAATTATATGTTAATTATTCATTAGTAAACAAAACTACAAAAATTGTTTTATGTATTTATAAAAGGGCGTGGTTGGTGCAATAGATGGAACATTAGTCCTGTCATGGGTTTCAATATCGCGACAGAATGCTTTTCGCTCTTATAAGACAGCAATATGACAGAATGTGCTTGTTATGTGTGATTTCAATATGATGTTCACATGTGTGTATGCGGGATGTGAGGGAAGTGCAAGAGATGTAAATGTTCTTAGAAATGTCATTCAAAACAATCCAAATTTTTCTTGGCCCCCCACAGGTACTTATACTTACTATAATCATGAAATATACTTCTTAAGACAAATATTATCTTATAATACTGTTTTATTTAACAATTTTTCCATTCATTTTTAAAATTTTGGCTCCATTAATAGGTAAGTATTATTTAGTTGATGTTGGATATACAAACTATGGACCATTTCTAACTCCCTATAAAGGAACACAATACCACATGAATGAGTTTATTCATAGTGGACAACAAGCTCGTACACCGAATGAATTATTTAATCATCGTCACTCTCGTTTGAGAAATGTCATTGAGCGATGTTTCGGATTGTTGAAAAGTTGATTTCCAATGCTTAATTGGGGCATGTCATCATACTCTATTCCTACGCAAGTGAAGATTGTAATTGCATGTTGTGTTGTTCACAATTTCACCAAAAAATCAGGACTTGATGATGACATATTTGAGTGCACGTCTGAGCATAACACCGACGATGAACATTTACTCTCCAATCGACATCAAGCGACCCAACAAGAAATAAATGTGCAGTTTCAATTTCGTGATGACATTGCTAATGCAATTTGGGTTGCTATGAATGATTAAAATAGTTTGCGACATTTTGCACAAATGCAATTTATTTATTTTAATTGTGGTTCACTGCTTATGATCTCCTAAACTTGTGTGACAGTATTTGACATTGACTATTATGCATTTTTACATTTGATTGAGTAATTTTCATACATGACAAATGTCATTTATTACAATTTTTATTATTTCGTTTATATGATACAATTGATAAATGTAAATGCATGACAAAATTAGATTTTTATGTTTAAATTATGGTGGCAAGTCTTCTCATTATTATTCCACGTCCAAAATAATATGAGTATTTTAATTGAGACAATATTAAAAATTTGTTCCATTTTGAAAGACATGTTTGATCTTTAGAGCAAAAGTATGAAATAATATGTATGAAACATCTTCATATAAATCAATATACACATCCTACTACATAAAATTATACTCTAACCTCTCTTTTCTCCCTCCACACTCTCAACCCTCCATTATAAAAACTTTTTTCTGTGTGTTTAATACAAATATTATTCTTGGTGATCTCTTAAGCAAGTATTTAAATTTCTATATTTTTATTTTTATTTTATATCTTATAAGCCTACAACGGTAGGCTAAATCAATATGTGTTAGATCACAACTACTGAAACTTGTGACTTCTTAAAAATAATGAAGATGAAGCGTAGAAATTAATGAAAGGTTAAGATACTTAGGTTTGAGTTTTACAACCAAGATGATTATAAATTCCTATTGTTCACCCTTTTAGTTGTTTTGCCAGAAAGGCATTAAGGCATTGGGTTGAAGGGAAATCTAAAGTCATTAATGTTTTATATCTCAGTAAAATCCTCAGAGTATAAATGTCTTGTAAACTCATCCTTACACCTTTAAATTTTATGCATCCTGGGTTTGAAATGGTGTAGCACCCCGGACCAAAAATGGAGCATAATTTATTAATTAAATATTTAACACATGACTTAATAATTATGTGCGTATATTTTGACTGTTTAAACTTATTACGTGCATTTCAGATACGTGTTTAAAGCATGAATTAGATGGATATTTTTCTTGGACATGGTATATAGAATATTTTTATACCATTAGATACGTATTGGAAAAACGAAAAGATAGAAACAAACTAGGGGTCAATCGGAGACCCATAGCTCCAACGGCGACAAAAAGGGCAAAACACGGAGTTTCGGAAAAAGAAAATCGAAAGATATTTACGGTGAATAGTAACGAAGATTTTTACGATGAATAGTGACCAAGATTTGACCCCGTGAACAGTAACTAAGATTTTTTCCAGTGAATAGTGTTTTCGGAAATTCTATAAATAGGGGTGTTTTCAATTCGAAAATCACCATTTTTCCGAATGAGCTAAAAGCGATGAAAACTTGTAAGTCTCTCTTTCTGATTTTCTGCCTCTAGTGCACCGCCTCCGGTGGCCGAAAAATTTCAACATTTTCGATTTCGGCCAATTTTCACACACAACGTAGGTCTCGACGAGATGAATCTAGGATAGGTCTTAGAATTCAATTCCGATTTCTTATTCGCCGAAAAACGGTAAAAAACAAACTCCAAACCCTAAACCCTAGTTTTGTGCCACCCTTTCTCTCTCTCCTCCTCTTCTCGCCGGAGCAGTCGCTGGAGAAGTTGCAGGTGGTGTGGTGGAGATGCTGGAGGGCCGGTGCCGTCGGAGTTGAACAGGAGATGTGTGTGTGTGTAATCGTGCATGTGTGTATGTGTGTAGTGTGTGTGAGTGTGTTATTGCTGTTGTGGGTGGCGTCGGGTGGAAAATTGGTGGCCGACGTTGGTGATGTGCCGGCGAGGACTGGGTGGTGGTAGCCGGCGACAGGTGGCCGTCGGCCAAGGCTGTTTGTATGTGAGTGTGTTTATACGTGTGTGTGTGTATATGCGTGGGTGTATATGTTTGTTGCAGGGGATTGGGACTGGGTTTGGAGGGTCTTTGGTGACGGGAGGTCACCGGCCGGGGGTTTGGGAAGGATCGCCGGCGACTGGAAGTCGCCGGCCGGAGTTTGTTTGGTAGGTTTTGTTTTCGCATGCGTGGGTGATGAAGGGTGTTTGCAGCGGTTTTTTCGGCACTGTTCATGCCGGAATCCGGCAAGAGATAGCCAGAGGTGGTAGTCGGCGGTGCAGGCTCGCCGGTGGATAAGGTGGCGGTGGCACAGGGCGGTGTCGCCGCAGCTGGTGGTGCCGAGAAGTGGGCTGGTCGAGTAGGATGACGTCGAGAGTGCTGGGCATCGAGCTACCGAGAACTCGGCAGTTGCCGAGATGGGTGTCGATGCTGCTGAGAAGTGCTGACCTGATGTTGCCGAGATGAGTCGCTACTCGGCAGCTGCCGAGAGAAGCCGCCGAGCTACCGAGAAAACTCGGCACCGGCCGAGGACGCCGGGTGCCGCGCGTGTCCTGGCAATGTCATCGTCGAGTTTTTTTCGAATCCAATTTTTTCCATCGTACGTCATCATCGAGCCGTCACTAACGAGATGTCGTTGATCGGGGTTCGTGGGCCTAGTCAAAGTCAACCCTTTGACCAAAATTACCAAAATACCCCTAAACTTAAAATGCTCCATTTGAGCTCGTTTTAACTCCGATTGAGCTCATTATTTTTCCGTTGTGACCCAAATTTCATTCTCTATCATCACAGCCATATGGAATGAACATCCAACCTCGTTTCTTCAACTCCAATCTTTAGATCTCTCGATCTGTCGCGTCTTTAACGATCGTTTTTCCTTTGGAATCTTTTACAGCTTTAATTATACATTATTAAGGATCTAAGAAATACTGTAATTATGTAGGCTATTTATTAGATTGAGCCTTGAGTTATCTGACATTTGGTACTTGCTACTCACGTGGAAACCAACGAACAAGATGGGAGTAATTTCTATCTCTTTATCTGTTTATTGTTTTCCCTATTAAATGCATGAATTGCGGAATACTAAATGTTGTGAATATAATTATTGTGCCATAAGATATACTGTGAAAGGACTTCGGTTCATATTGCATGTTCGCAGGGTCTTATGGACCGTAAAAAACTGTCTCCCATCCCTTCTACTACTCTGAGAGGTTTGGTGGTCCTTAAAATACACTAGCAGTATTGAGACCGTTTTATTGGGTAAGACGGGGAGTACCCGCACCTATTCGTCCCTTACCATTTCTAATATCTGCTATGCATTTTATATGCTGTGATAACGTGACTAAAGGTTATTTGTTTTTCGGTATTCTACAGCTGTTGAATGTTATAAGAGGTAAATTTCATCCCCACGAGTGTATTCCACGCACTCGCCCCTTATTCTGTAATTCACGTTACAGGAGATGATGAGAATGAGGAACCCTAGATTGAGAGATGGTGCTATCTTTGGGCTTGTATGTTTAAACTGAAGTCACACAAACATTTCTAAACAATATTTTAATTATTTCACGTTTTGTAATAATTCTTTACATGGTTCGGATGTGAGATCCTGATGGTATTTTTCCAATGCGAATGTTGATATTATCGGCTGAGACCGATTCTTGATATGTGAATGTTTCACATCGTCCCTTACCTCATTCTTTTGTCGTCTCCTACTACTTCTTCTGTTTGTGATATGAGTCCCTTGCTATTTCTTCTTCACACCCATGGAAAAACTCTTATATTTTTATGAAAGAAAACGGGATGTGACAGGTGGTATTAGAGCAATATTCTAATGTTATGAACTTGCTCTATCTGGTTTTTAAAAAAAAAGAAAAAGTGTGATTTTAAAAGTGTGATCTTAAAACGTGGATTGGTTTTCGAAAAGAAATAGATAGGCACTATCCTCTCTCCATAGGTGACCCTCCCAGATTGTAAGACTTGCGGAATATGAGTGCTTGCCTGTTATGTGTTATTTCTCCTTGAACCATTAGGTTTTGAAGGGAGCGTTCCAGGTATGGACATATGATGATAGAAACTCGTGTAAATTAAACTTGACAGATGAATAGGATTTACGTGGCCGGTAGAGGGAGAGCGCCTATTATTGAGATGCGAGAGGAGCGGCTTCGATGCCGTTTCTACAAGAGTAAGATGACGGGGGATGTATCGGTGGAGGAGCATGTGGCCAGACTCCTACACTGCTGGAGAGAGATTGGAGGTACGGGAGAAGGATTAGCGGTGTGCAGACATGTCTGCACATGATCCACACTCTACCACGGGAGTGGGAGGTGAGAGCTCACTTAGTCTATCGAGATGAGTTAGTGTTCTCGTCAATAGATCATGTGCCTATCGTCGACTTCGACAACGTAGCGAGATAGATGTTGGAGCTATGGGACCGACATGGCCTTCCGACGGCTCCTGAGCCGGGACCTTATGATCCGTCCAGTAGTAGATCCGAGTCGGAGGACGATCCTGAGGAGGATCTAAAGGAGGACGACCCTGTGATGGGCGACCTTAGGGACGGGGTGCCAGGATTACCAAGGCCTCTACCGCCTCCCACTGCTGTAGTATAGATTATTCGAGAAGACTTTTATGATATGTATATATATTATGCTACAAACGATACTTTATTCTATATATATATGTATAGGGTAGTTGATATGTCATAGATAGTGTACATACACCTTTTGTTATGGTGTAGAGCTACCCTTATTATGCTTCGATGTATATTATGAACGTATAGTTGCTCGTTTATCTTATGGAGTATATGTTTATACCTCTTCACGTGTATCGCATTAACTTCTATACATATAGTATTATTGTGTAATATCAACGACTTAGACATATATATGTATCGTAACAGAATTATGTCGAGAGGAAGACCCCGAAAGGAGCAACCACAGCCGGCTAATTAGCCGGAGCAGGAGGAGAACGCTAATGTAGGGGATTTGGTTATAGTGCTAAGGGGATTAGCACAGCACTTTGAAGTAACCCGAGCCGCTCCACAACCAGCTAGAACCCACCCGAACCTCATTTATGAACAGTTTCGGTGATTCAACCCGCCGACTTTTGATGGGAAGGGGGAACCGACAGAGATGGAAGAGTGGCTAAGGTCACTCGACCGATTATTTGGGCACCTAACGTGCTCCAAAGAACAGATGGTCAGCTATGCCATCTTCCAGCTCACTGATGAGGTGAGTCACTGGTGGGACTCATATGAGCGGACCCTACTGCCTGCACACAGAGAGGGAATGACTTGGGAAGAGTTCAAGGAAGTGGTTTCTCGTCACTTCATCCCTCAATCATACCGGGACAAGAAGGAGACAAAGTTCCTTCATCTCCAACAGGGAAGCTCAACTTGGGAGATTACGAGCGACGATTCAATCACTTGAGCCGGTATGCCCAATACTTGGTGGATACCGACCTCAAGAAGGCCCGGAGATTTGAGAGGGGCCTTCGTTTAGAGATTAGCTCGATTCTTGCTGGGCAAGGGATGATGACATACGCAAGTGTCATCAAGAGAGCCCAGGAGATCGCCTTCCTGATGGGTTAAGATGTTGCACCCCTCAAGAAAGTCTTCTCTGCTCCTGCAAAGAGGAAGTGGACTAGCCCGAGCCAGAGTTTTACCCAGAATAAATTTCCAAGGGCAAGCAATGCTCCACTCTTTTCTACTCCCTGACCTGCAAACCCGTGCTCAAGATGCAGGAAGGTACACTCAGGACCGTGTCAACAAGAAACACAGAACTGTTTCACCTGCGGGGCACCGGGGCATATAGCGGCCAACTGCTGGAGGGCCAGAAACACACCAACTATAGCCCCGAACTCGAGGCCGGTGGCAGGCAGAGCGAGAGCTTTCGCTCGTACTCATCCAGAAGCCGCTGAGGGAGCTGAGACGATGGTAGGTATGTTATCAAAATCTGATATACCTGTTTTCATCCTTTTTGATACTAGAGCGACACACTCCTTCATATCTGTCAACTTCTGTAAATTGCTGAAGCATGAAGACGGTAGGATAGTCGCTCAAACTCTAGAAATTAGTATCCCCTCAGGAAAGACGATAAGGACAAAATACCTATACCGTGCCATCCTAAACGGTGAAAAATGAGCTCCAAACCCTAAACCCTAGTTTTGTGCCATCCTTTCTCTCTCTTCTGTTTTCTCTCTCTCCTCCTCTTCTCGTCGGAGTAATCGCCGGAGAAGTTGCTGGTGGCGTGGTCGAGACGCTGGAGGGCCGGTGTTGCCGTGGGTGGCGGCACCGGAGCTGAATAGGAGATGTGTGTGTGTAAACGTGCATGTGTGTGTTAGTGTGTTGTTGCTATTGTGGGTGGCATCGGGTGGCGCCGCCGTGGGGAAACTGGTGGCAAGCACTGGTAATGCGCCGGCAAGGACTGGGTGGTGGTGGCCAGCGGCAGGTGGCCACCGGCCAAGGCTGTTTGTATGTGAGTGTGTATATGCGTGGGTGTATATGTTTGTTGTTGGGGGATTGGGGCTGGGTTTGGAGGGTCACCGGCGATGGGAGGTCACTGGCCGGGAGTCTGGGAAGGGTCGCCGGCAATTGGAAGTCGCCGGTCGGAGTTTGGTTGGTAGGTTTTGTTTTTGCATGGCAGGGTGTTTGCGGCGGTTTTTTCGGCACTGTTCATGCCGGAATTCGGCGAGGGATGGCCGGAGGTGGTAGCCGGTGGTGCAGGCTCACCGGTGGACGAGGTGGCGGCGGCACAGGACGGTGCCGCCGTAGCGGTCAAAGTCAACCCTTTGACCAAAATTACCAAAATACCCCTAAACTTAAAATGCTCCGTTTGAGCTCGTTTTAACTCCGATTGAGCTGATTCTTTTTCTGTTGTGACCCAAATTTCATTCTCTATCATACCAGCCATATGGACTGAACATCCAACCTCGTTTCTTCAACTCCAATCTTTAGATCTCTCAATCTGTCGCGCCTTTAACTGTCAAGCCCCGTTTTCTTACATAAAATATCAGTGTTTTCCATTGGGCATGAAAATAGAAATAGGAAGAGACATATCTCATAAACAGAAAGAAGGAGTAAGAGATGACAAAAGAAAGAGGTAAGGGACGATGTGAAACATTTACATATCAACAATCGGTCTCAGTATCGATAATCACAACATAACTTAGCAGCGAAAACAATCCATTAGGATCTCCCATCCAGAAATTATACAGAATTATTACAAAAATGTGAATTACTTAAAATATTGTTTGAAAATGTTTGTGAATCCTCAACTAAATACACAGATCCAGAGATAGCACCATCTTTCTCCATCTAGGGTTCATCAGGCTCATCATCTCCTGTAAAGTGAGTACAGAATAAGGGGTGAGTACGTGGAATACACTCGTGGGGATAAAATCCACCTCTTGTAACATACGACAGAAATATGATACCAGAAAAATAACCTTCAGTCACGTTGTCACAACACATAAAATGCATAGCAGATATTAGAAATGGCAAAGGACGAATAGGTTGGGTATTCCCACTGGTGCATTTCAAAGACCACCAAACCTCTCAAAGTAGTAGAAGGGGGGGAGACAATTTGTTACGTTCCATAGGACCCTCCGAACATGCAATATGAACCAAAGTTCTTTCACAGTAATAATATGGCACAACAATTATATTCACAACATTTAGTATTCCTTAATCATGCATTTAATAGGGAAAACAGTAAACACATAAAGAGATAGAAATTATCCCCACCTTGTTCTGTGGTTTCCGCGTGAGTAGCAATTACCAAAGGTCAGATAACTCAAGACTCAATACAACAAGTAGCCTACACAGTTACGGTGTTTCTTAAATCCTTAATAAAGTATAAATAAATCTGTAAAAGATTTTGGCGAAAAATCGACCCTTAAATACAGGACGGATCGAGAGATCTAAAGATTGGAGTTGAAGAAATGAGGATGGATAATCAGTCCATATGGCTGAGATGATAGAGGATGAAATTTGGGTCACAATGGAAAAAGAATTAGCTCAATCGTAGTTAAAACGAGCTCAAACGGAGCATTTTAAGTTTAGGGGTATTTTGGTAATTTTGGTCAAAGGGTTGACTTTGACCGGGCCCACGACCCTCGGTCAATGACATCTCGTCGGTGACGACTTGATGACGACATACATTGGAAAAAATGGGATTCGGATCGAAAACACGGCGTCGTGTGCACGTCGTCACCCGATGGGGCGCACGCGTGCGTGCGTGGCACCCGGCATCTGGTGAAAACTCAGCGACCTCGGTGGCTTCACTCGGCAGCATCGGCACCCGTCTCGGCAGCTCTGCTCGCGTTTCAGCAGCATCGGCACATGGCTCGGCAGCTGTCGAGTTTTCTCGGCAGCTCGGCACCTAGGCCACCCGGCGTCAGCCTGCTCGACCAGCCAACTTCCCGGTGCCGTCTTGTACTGCCGCCACCACGTCCATCGGAGAGCCTGCACCGCCGGCTACCACCTCCGGCCATCCCTTGCCGGATTTCGGCCGTGAACAGTACCCGAAAAACCACCACAACATCCTTCGACACCACGCATGCCCAAAACAAACTCCACCACTCCCAGTTCCGGCCAACGACTTCCAATCGTCGGTGACCCTTCCTAGACCCCCGGCCGGCGACCTCCCATTGCCGGCGACCTTCCAAACCCAGCCCCAAACCCCCAGCAACACATATATACCCACGCATACTAACACACACACTTGCAAACCCCAACCAAACACAGCCCTTGGCCGGCGACTTCCAGTCGCCGGCGACTCTCCCCCACCTCCTGGAACACCGACCGGCGACTTCCAGTCGCCGACGACCACCCCAAAGCAACCCAACACACACACAGCAATGGATATACTCACACGCTCATATATATATACATATATATATTACACACACGTATAAACATAACAGCTTGGCCGGCGGCCACCTGCCGCCGGCCATCACCACCACGACCTCGCCGACACATCACCAGCACCGGCCAACCAGTAGCTCACGACGGCGCCACTAGCGTCGCCCCCAACAACCAACACAACACACACACACACATCAGAATCAGTCCCGGTGTTGCCACCCACGGCGGCGCCACCACCCCGACAGCTCACCCTCACACCCAGTAACATCTCCGGCGACTGCTCCGGCGAGAGGGGGAAATCAGAAGAGAGAGAGAGAAGGTGGCACAAAACTAGGGTTTAGGGTTTGGAGCTCGTTTTTCACCATTGTTTGATGAATGAGAAATCAGAATTGAATTCTGAGACCTATCCTAGATTCATCTCGTCGAGACTTACGTCGTGTGTGAAAATCGGCCGAAACCGACAATATTGAAATTTTCCGGCCATCGGTGGTGGCGTTATCGCCGCGCCGGCAGCGGCAGTAGGAGATAGAAAATCGGGAAGAGAGAGAGATTTACAAGTTTTCGTCGATTTCGGCTCGTTCGGAAAATCGATGATTTTTGAATCGAAAATGCCCCTATTTATAGAAATCCCAAAAACACTATTCACGTGAAAAAATCTAAATTACTATTCATCGGTTGACAAGTCCACTTTACTATTCACCGTAAATATCTTTCGGTTTTTCGAAACTTCGTGTTTTGCCCTTTTCGTCACCGTTTGAGCTACGGGTCTCCGATTGATCCCTAGTTCGTTTCTATCTTCTCATTTTTCCAATACGCATCTAATGGTATAAAAATATTCTATGTTCCATGTCTAAGAAAATTATCCATCTGAAACATGCATTAAACACGTTTATGAAACACACACAAGGACTAAAAAATCAGGAATATCGCCGAAAAAATAGGCGATATTTTGGAAATTTCAAGTGTTCGATACAAAAAACCACTGTCATACAAATTTGTTGGAATATCGGCGATTTATCGACGATAAATCGCCGATTTTGGAATATCGGTGCAACTCAGTGAATTTTTGGCATTTTATCGCGATATATCGGCGATTTCTCGCCGATTTTCGCCAATATATCGTCGATTTCTTATGTAAAACACCGGAACAGTCCCAGTCTTCCTCTTCTATCGCATCATTCTGCACAGCATCTTTCCTGCGTGGATCTCTCTAAGAAACGACGGTTACACGTATGGGAGGACGAAAATCCCTAATTTCGAACTGATAGCGACTGATTGGGAGTGAAGAAGATGATTTCAAAAGAAAAATTCCATTTGGGTTTTGTGTTGTGAATCTCTGCTAAGCTTCGTATGCCAGAAGCCCAGAACCCATGGCAGAGAACAAGAGAGAGAGAAATTGGGGATTACGGTGAGGGGAGGAGAGAGAGACCCCACTGAGATACCTTGGTTGAGACTTGAGAGTCTTGAGAGAGAAGAAAGAGAGAGAATGTTATTTTTGTTTTTTTTCTTTCTTTGCACGATGATTTTTTTTTCTTTTTTTTTTTTCCTAAAATATGCTGATTTCTTTTTTTCCTTTTCAATATTAACTTATTAAGTGATTTTTTTTTCTTTTTTATTATAGTGTATTTGAAGGGTATATATTAAAATTGAGTTATTTATCTTTCTTTTTTTATATATTTATATTTTTGTTTATGAGTGGAGCAAACAATTACTTTATATAAATTTAGTTAAATTATTTAAAATAAATTAGTACTCTAACATTTAGGTTCCTCTCATAATTTAATTAAGTCTAGTTAATTTATTTGAAATTTAATAAAAGGATTATGATGAATATAATATTATTGTATTTCTATATTTATGGTAAATATATCATTTTATTTGTAATTTTAAGTTTAATATATGTATTAATGTTAGTTTATCTCTAAATTTATTGTAAACATATCTTTTTATTTGAAATTTAAATTCAATATATATATTAATGTTACTTATAATATTATATAAAGTACTATATATTTTTTTCAATTTTTTAAATTTTTTTGCATAAAAACCGATATATCCACCGATATCGATATATCCGTAAAATCAAGGTACCGATATATCCGTCGATATGGATATTTTAGTCCTTGAACACACATAATTAAGTTAAACAGTCAAAACATATGCACATAATTATTAAGTCATGTGTTTAAATATTTAATTAATAAATTATGCTTCATTTTTGGTCCGGGGTGCTACATTAACGATCATTTTTCCTTCGGAATCTTTTACAGCTTTAATTATACATTATTAAGGATCTAAGAAACACCGTAATTGTGTAGGCTTTTTATTGGATTGAGCCTTGAGTTATCTGACCTTTGGTACTTGCTACTCACGCGGAAACCATCGAATAAGGTGAGAGTAATTTCTATCTCTTTATCTGTTTACTGTTTTCCCTATTAAATGCATGAATTGCAGAATACTAAATGTTGTGAATATAATTATTGTGTCATACTATATACTGTGAAAGGACTTCGGTTCACATTGCATGTTT
Source organism: Scutellaria minor (assembly GCA_954870855.1). Lineage (NCBI taxonomy): Eukaryota > Viridiplantae > Streptophyta > Magnoliopsida > Lamiales > Lamiaceae > Scutellaria > Scutellaria minor. The sequence continues at coordinate 15,228,623 of OX940729.1, read as the reverse complement.
GGAGGGTCTTATGGACCGTAAAAAACTGTCTCTCATCCCTTCTACTACTCTAAGAGGTTCGGTGGTCCTTAAAATGCACCAGCGGTATTGAGACTGTTTTATTGGGTAAGACAGGGAGTACCCGCACCTATTCATCCCTTACCATTTCTAATATCTGTTATGCATTTTATGTGCTGTGACAACGTGACTAAAGGTTATTTATTTTTCGGTATTCTATAGTTGTTGAATGTTATAAGAGGTAAATTTCATCCCCACGAGTGTATTCCACGCACTCACCCCTTATTCTGTAATTCACTTTACAGGAGATGATGAGAATGAGGAACCCTAGATTGAGAGAGATGGTGCTATCTTTGGGCTTGTATGTTTAAACTGAAGTCACACAAACATTTCTAAACAATGTTTTAATTATTTCATGTTTTGTAATAATTCTTTACATGGTTCGGATGTGAAATCCTGATGGTATTTTTCCGCTGCGAATGTTGATATTATCGGCTGAGACCGATTCTTGATATGTGAATGTTTCACATCGTCCCTTACCTTATTCTTCTATCGTCTCCTACTACTTCTTCTGTTTGTGATATGAGTCCCTTGCTATTTCTTCTTCACGCCCATGGAAAAACTCTGATATTTTTATGAAAGAAAACAGGGCGTGACAAATGGTATCAGAGTGTTGAGCGAAAACTAACACCACGCAAGTACACGTATCGTGATAAGTAATATAGTGGACTGAAAAGTCCAGATATCGAACCCACAGGGAAAATAAAAACTATCTATTCCTAAATACTAGATTCTGACAACTTATGATCCTATCCAGCGAATCCAAACTTAAGAGTTGATTGTTTAAACTATGAAAAACAATGAAATGATGATTGCAATTAAACAAAGAAGAATTCAACGAAGATTTATCACAATAAACAAACCTAGGATTTTATCTCCCACTATATGTTTTAACTCTCTCTTACTCTTTTATCATGCAAGATTCAATTCCCGATTCCTAACCTGAGATGCTAATATAATCATACCTCGTTTCCACGTGATGCATGAATCTAATGCTATGAACAATTCACTATATTCCTACGCAATTAAATTCATAACAAAGCGTTAAGCATAAATCCCAAATATGGCTTCCTAAGGTAAAATCTATATTCCGACGATTTCACATGCAATTAAGCATTATATTGTTCAATTAACTCGAAGGATCTTCTACCATAATTCTAATTATCAAACCAATCTTCTGATATAAATTTGACAATAATATAAAGATACGCAAATTGGCCAGATTCATGCACTTAATCAACAAGTAGAAGAAAGAATCGTAAATCAAACTTACATTAGAATCAAAATAAGGGGATCATAATTCAACATATAGGGTTTGAATAAAACCCTAGAAAGGAAAGCTCTAGCTACTCATTGTCATAAAAACAAAGAAGGAGTTCATAAAGAAAAAAGAAAATAAACTCTGCGTGAATTGATGTCGATCTTCACTTCTTCGCTTGATCGTCTTGCTTTCTCTCGTGTGGAGTAGAAGTTATGTTTCTCTAGGTATTAACATGGTTTATATAGACACCAAGAGGAAAAGGAGTCTAAATTCGTTGGAAGCCCAAAAATCACACATTTTTAACAAACTACGAGATGAGTACCACAGTACTAAGATGTGGGTACCGCGGTACTGAGACAACATGTTGAAATCTCTGGAGGTCAATACCGCGGTACTGAGATATGGGTACCACGGTACTGAGATGCAGAACTCAGCGTTTTGTTTCTCCACTTCGGGTATCGCAGTACTGGATATGGATACCGCGGTACTGACCCTATTTCTTCCGTATTCTTCCTTTTTCACACGCTTTGTCTCCGTCATGCCATTTTTCCTCTTGTACCTATATCAACCAATATTTTATAGTTATGATTCATTTTTGACCAAAATAACATGATAAATGTGCTTACGACCATGTACATTGAGTGTATTTTACACACTCAACACAGAGCCATGTTTAAAGAATGTAGTATTGATCTAACACATACTCTTGATTCAAGAATGAATCTTTTTAAGGTGAGGATACTGTTAAAAATAGTATGACAGAGAAGTATGATATTTCGTAGAGTTTAGATCTATTAAACAAATGGACTATTCCTAGGGTATAAACTAAAAGGGTTTACCACATAGGAATCTTTGAAAAGATAGGATTAAAACAGTTAGTGAAAACTACTAAATCCTCGATTCCTCTTGATAATTAAAAAATGATTTTAAATTTACTTGATAAAAATGATATTTTACCTTTTATAAAAACGCATAAATATATAATATTAGTTTAGTGGAAATTGCATTTAGACCTCTTACCTTAAAAGGTTTACCAGAAAGCTTTATAGCAGCTTTAAGAGATAGAAGAAAAAAGTTTGGAATAAATCTCTTATGCGAATAAGTCAATCAAGTCTAGCGCACGGGCCAATTTATTCTGATGTTTATCCTGATCTATGTTTATCTCTTACTGATAGTAATATATTAAGTGCTTTAGCATTAAATGTTAAAACTCATGGATATGATTATATTCCAGGTTCAAAAATAATATGTATCTGTTACAGAATATATTATAAACCTTTGTATAATATGAATCCAAGATGCGGATTAATGGATAAAATGATTAATGAAACTATATTGATTAAAACAAATTTCAATAGATCTAATATTACCACTAGAAGAGCAATTAAATAGGAAGAAATAAACTTTCCAAAAGAATGGATTATAGAACAAGCGATTTATAAAGAACCCTTAGTTAATAATGATTTAAAAAAACATATTTCAAATAGAAAAAAGGAATTGTTCAAATAAAACTCACTAATAAATAAAGAAGATTATTACCCTTATCTACAATGTTTAATTTTATGTCTAAAAGATCAACAAATTCTTATATTTCACATCCAGATTATTAGGTCGATTTATGGTGTGTTGTCGCCAGCACCTAAAAATAAAATATTCACCTTAACTAACCCTCTAGTGTAGTAGGATAAGTAGGGGGTCGAACCCACCGGGAATAGTGTAATTTAATTAAATAAATTCATGTATGAAAGCAATAAAATAGGGGGAGTTGGTTGGTTTGGTTTGTTGAGTAATCATGCAACAAATAGATTGTAAAAAGAACACAATAAATTGAATAATCAAGTGAATCGAACAATCTAGTCCTCAGATGGCCTCCCCTAAAATGATTCTTCCAGATTAATCAGCAGCAACAAATGTCTATGCCCTATCTCGAATTTTGCCCCTAAATCAGTAGTACGACCAAACTAGCTCGAATTATTTAAGGTTCCGGCATCTCCTTGGACTAGAACAATAATTTAACCTCTAAGCATGGCTATGAAGATCACAAAAGTCACAAAAGAACTCTCTCTCAATGTTTTCTGTTTGTGGTCGCTAAGATCAATCTTTGCCCTATATACTTAAGCCCTAAGATGTAATTAAGGAACTAATGGGCCTAGTCTAATGGGCTTCTAATAAGTAAATGACAGCTCAACATTCACATTCCCAACACTGATCCCCTTAGTGTTGGGATTCTTTTTCACTTTTCGGCCTGTTCGACTTGCACTTCTCTCCTAACACTTGGCTCGTTTCACCCATTATCATAGAATATATCAAAATGACCTGAAATTCATGGAAAATACAAAATCAAAGCCAAGAATCGAATATAGCAATAATTGGGTAATAGTGAGAAAATAGTGAACAATTAGATGCAAAAATTATCACATTAAACATGTAAATAACACACAAAACCAACTTATCAATTTACCACAAATCTCTAGAGCTTCTACTTCTCAAATAAGAGAAGAATTAGAATCAGAAATAAATAAAAGAAATCCTAATGAGGAAGTCATTATCGATAGAAATAATATTGTTAGAGACTATAATTGTCACGCCCCGAAATCTTTTCACATTTTATCAGAGTTTTTACTCAGGCGTGAAGATAGAAAAAGACAAGGGACGCTTATTAAGACAGAAAGAAAGAAGCAAGGGACAACAGAAGAAAGAGGTAAGGGACGAAGTGAATCTTTCACTTATCAAAACCGACCTCTGTCGATTACATTCGGTCTCACTACCGATATATAATATCACAGGCAGCGGAAATACCTTCAGGATCTCACATCCTTACACATGTCAAAATATTACAAAACACAAGTTATCCAAAACATAGTTTGAAAATGTTTAAGAGACCTCGTCTCATTACAACAAAGCCAGATACAGTACTTCCTCTCTCCTCCTAGGTTCCTCATGCTCATCATCGTCTGTAGTGTGAGTACAGATTAAGGGGGTGAGTGTGTGGAATACACTCGTGGGGATAAAATCCGCCTCTTGTGACTCAACAAAAAATAAATACCGAAGATAATCTACAATCACATTGCCACAGCACATAAAAGCAAAACAGATATTAGAAATGACAAGGGACGAATAGGTGCGGGATTCCCCCGTCTTATCTTATATAACGGTATCTCACCGTTAGTGCAATTCAAGAGGCTCACGACACCTCAACAGAGTAGTAGAAAATAGCAGGGGACGAACAGAATGCATGATCAGAGGACCTCTGTCCTTTCACAGTTATATCATGGCACAGCAAATATAAACACAACATTTAGTATTCCTTAATCATGCATATAATAGGGAAAACAGTAAATAAAATATGAGATAGAGATTACCCCCACCTTGTTCGGTGGTTACCACGTGATCAACGAGTACCGACGGATCACATTTCACAAGCGAGTACCAAAGGATCCGATATCACAAGGCTCAACTCAACAAGTAGCCTACACAAGTTATGACGTCCCTTAGATCCCTAATAAATTATATTTAAAGCTGTAAAAGGTTCCGTTGGAAATCGGTCGTTAAATACGCGACGGATCAAGCGATCTAAGGATTGGGATTTAGGAGACAAGGTTGAAAGTTCAAACTAAGGGGCTGAGATGATAGGAATTGAAATAAGGATCGCAAAGTAAAAAGAACGAGCTCAATCGGAGTTAAAACGAACTCAAACGAAGTATTATAAGTGTAAGGGTAAAATGGTAATTTTGGTAAAACGGTGAGGAAGAGGAAAAGCTTAGGGTTGCAACGGAACGAGAATGAGCTCAATCGGAGCTGAAACAAGTTCAAACGGAGCGTTTTATGATTGAGGGGTATTTTCGTAATTTTGGTCAAAGGGTTGACTTTGACCGGGCCCACGGACCCGGGTCAACGATGTCTCATCGGCCGCAACTCGAAAAAGACGAACGACGGAGAAAACGGAGTTCGGATCGAAAACACGACGTCGCGTGCGCGTCAGCACCCGACGGGACGCACGCGTGCCCCCCGTCTCCCGGTGCCGTGCGCACCCAGCCCACGCCCGTGCCCACCCGGCACGGCCGTGCGCCAACGTCCAAAACACTCAGCCAAGAGCGCGCACGCTCGTGCGCACCGTGCACGACCGCGCGCCCAGCTCCTGGTGTTTTCTCGGCAGCTGCCGAGTTTTCTCAAAAGCACTCGGCGTCCTCTGCAGCTGCCGAGTTTTCTCGGCAGCTTGGCACGGCTCAACCCGGCTGGTCGAGTTTTCTCAGCCAGCCCTTTCCCAGATTTCCCGACGGTGGCCAGCTCGAGCAGGCCACTTCCCGGCGCCGCCTCCAGCCACCACCACCTACCTCGCCGGATACCTCGCACCGCCGGCTACCACCTCCGGCCGTCCATCTCCAGATTCTGGCATGAATAGTGCCCGGAAATTACGCCGCAAAATCCTTTGAAGCCCAGTTTTTCCGGAAAACCAACACCTATCCAAAAGCTCCGGCCGGCGACTCCAGTCGCCGGCGACCACTCCTAGCCCCTCCGCCGGCGACTCCCCGTTGCAACCCCAGCCATGTACACAGCCTCTACACCTACTTGCATAACACACACACACATACATATTATACACATACACACTGATTCCTCTCTGGCCGGCGGCCACCTGCCGCCGGCGACCACCGCCATCCACTCAGACCTTGGCCGGCGACCCCCAGTTGCCGGCCACCACCACCGCCGTCCACGCTCACACACGCATACATAGCACACATACACACACAACGTGAGGTATGCTTACACACACCCATCCACTGTCTCTCTTGGCCGGCGGCCACCAGCCGCCGGCTACCTCCTCCTCCACGTCGCCGGCTACCTCCTCCTCTACCTCGCCGGCAATATCCTGTTGCCGACCGTTCATTTTCTCATGGCGGCGTCCCTCGGCGCCGCCTCCAACAGCATGCACATCAACACATACCAACACACCATTCAAGGCTGTTTTTCACCGTTTTCCGGCGAACGAGAAATCGAATTTGAATTCCGAGACCTATCCTAGATTCGTCTTGTCGAGACGAACGTCGTGTGCGAAAATCGTCCGATTCCGACAATGTTGAAATTTTCCGACGACTAGCCGGCAGCGGTGGTGCCGCGCCGGCGGCGGCGTGCCGGAAACAGAAGGACGGAAATTGAAAGATGAGAAAGAAGGACTTACGTGTTTTCGTTGGGTTCAGCTCGATCGAAAAAACGGTGATTTTCGAAACTACCCCTATTCATCCAAAATACTATTTACTACCCCTATTTATAGAAATCCAAAAATTACTATTCACCAAAAATATCCGAATCACTATTCATCCAAAATATCTCCGTTACTATTCATCAGTTGACTTTTCCAAATTACTATTCACGTAAATATCTTCGTTTCCATTCACTGTAAATATCTTCCGATTTTCCGAAACTTCAGGGTTTGCCCTTTCCGTCACCGTTCGAGCTACGGGTCTCCGATTGACCCCTAGTTCGTTTTTATTTTCTTGTCTTTCCAAGGCGCATCTTATGGTATAAAAATATTCTATACACCATGTCCATGGAAATTATCCATCTAAGTCATGCGTTAAACACGTATCTGAAACGCACATAATTAATTAGACAGTCAAAATATACGCATGTAATTATCAAGTCGTACGTTAAAATATTTAATTAATAAATTATGCTCGTTTTGATTCGGGGCGCTACATCCCTTACCCCTTAAAAATAATTTCGTCCTCGAAATTGAACGCGTACTAAGAACAACTCAGAACTAAATGTGTACTAAAAGCTGCGAGACTAGATACTTTGCTAGAACTCTCGTCTTCTTATTTCTGTGTTGCTTCTTTCTTTCCATTTCTCGTCAAGGATTCATTAAGGGATTTTCGAAGATTGCTACTTCTAATGACTCGCTTAACAATGTATGATGGAAAAAGAAACAAAAATCGGATCGAAAAACAATACGGCGTCACGTGCGCACCCGTTTCACGATGTGGCACGTGTGCATGTTTCCCGTCACCCGACGTCACTCGGCGAGCGCCCAGCACCTGACGCCCGTTCCCGATGTGCCCACCCAGCGCACGCCCGTGCTCTCCCGGCACGGCCGTGCACCACCACCCAGTAACCTTCCCCGACTTGTGCACGACCGTGCTCTCTTGTACAACCGTGCGCCAACTTCCAATGGCTCCTGCTGGTTCGTGCACGACCATGCACACCATGCACGACCGTGCGCGCCCGTGTGCCCTGCAGCCTGCGCGCCCAACTATCTCGATTATTTGGCTAAGCTCGATGTTCAGAACTTTTGTCAATCCTGAGCTATTCCAATTCTTTCTCGAACCTTCCTACTCGGGTCACACTTTTGCTTCTCATTCTGCTCCTTCGTCTCATAATACTGATCTTTGTATTAGTCATCCGATATACTTCTCGTCTTCACCATTTACTTGCGGAATAGAATGCGGAATAGGAAAGTCGTATTCCTCCGTTTTAGATATTAAGTATGTTTTCAATATAGGTAAAGTAAAGAGAGAGAAAGAGCGAGAACGAGAGTAGGAAAAAGGGTGAGATAAAAAGAGTTGAAATGACGGGGGAAAAGTTGTCGAACAGTACTCTGATACTCTTGTTGGATGCGACAACTCCTTTCGTTGATTCTTCGATGCATTCTTGAGATATGTTTCACGGTGCATTCTATCGCATGAATTGATGAGAATATCATCAGCAAACATAATGATGAAACGATCGAGATACGGATGGAGAACGCGATTCATCAAATCCGTAAAAACAGCTGGAGCATTACTTACAACTCACGGTGGCCATTTCTTATCTTGAATGTTGTCTTAGATGAATCCACAACTTTGACTTTCATCTGGTGAGATCCAGACCTTAAGTCAATCTTCGAGAACACACTGATATCTCTTATTTCATCAAAAGATCTTCAATTTGAGGCATTGGATACTTGTTCTCTAGAGTCTGCTTGTTTCGCTCTCGGTAACCCATATACATCCGGAAGCTTCTATCCTTCTTCTTCGTAAACAACACTGGAGTTTTCCTAAGCAACACCCTCGGTCTAATGAAGCCCTTGTCTAACGGTTCTTGTAACTGAACCTTCAGTTCTTGCGATTTCCTTCGGTGTCATCCGTTATAGAGCTTTCGACACCGGTGTTAATCCTAGGATGAGATCGATCTCAAAATTCACCTATCGATCCGACGGAGGACCAGATAAATCCTCTGGAAATTCATCCATGTATTCCTTCATCACTGATACCTTCTCGATAGAAGTCGATCCTTGCTCGGAGTTCATCATGTTGACCAACCCAACTTCGCAATCCTTTTTGCTAAGCGTCTGGGTTGCCTTCATGCTCGAGATAATTCTTGAGTCCACTTTAATTCATGTTCTATGGAAGGTGCTCTCTGGTTCTTCATGTGCTTGAAAGATAATCTCCCTTGTGCCGATCTTGATCACTGCGTGATTTTGTCTTAAGCCTATCCATTTCCATATTCATATCTAAGTCCTTCACCTCTATCATATACAGATCAGCTAAAAGATTTCCATTCCCAAGCACGATCTTTAGACCTAGACAAAGGTATTTCGTTGTATTGATCTTCCTCATGGAATACTAACTTCTAAAGTTTTTTTTAGCGACTATCTAGTCGTTCACGTGCTTCAACTGATCTGGTACCATCGTAATATTATGGATGAAGAAATATAACACGAAACGCGAAGGAAGAAGTTACGTGGATTCCATCGAATAGGAAATATACGATCTGGTTTAGAGAATATATATAAGCAAAAGATGGCCAGCTCGTACATTATACAAAAGGATTACGTACACTACTACCAGGTATGAGCCACTACATATCTATTTACATATATAATACTAATAGTTCATCATCCGTAACCATTCCCTCGGCAGTCTTCGAGCGAGTGAGGGCTAAAGCTCACATCCGGCCTGTTTCTGGCCTCGATGATATAGCCACCGAATTCCTAAACTTCTGGCAATGAAGCGCGATATGTCCAGGTGCTCCACACCTGTAACAATTCCGAGTATTACTTTCTTGTAATCTCGACTTCTTCACCGCTATTGTGTTTCTGAACTTCCAACAATTGGCTACAATGTGTCCCGGTTCATCACAATGGTAACATTTCCGAATTCCTTGCGGACATGGTCCCGCATGATTCCTTCCACATCTGGCACATGAATCATCCGACCTGGTCATGGGGAAGAACGAGACATTGTTGACCCGTGGGAACTTATGCTGACCAAAGTCCTGACTAGGACCGATCCATTTTTTCTTTCCCATCGCCACCTCCATTCTCTTGGGTGGCATCACATCTATGCAGAGACGAAAAGCGATCTCTTGAGCTCTCTCAACGATCACAGCATAAGACATTTCACCATGTCCCACCAGAATAGAGCCGATCTCCCTACGAAGACCCTTCTTAAAGTGTCGGGCTTTCTTGACATTCGTGTCCACCAGATGGGGTGCATACCTACTTAATAGGTTGAATCTCTTCACGTACTCTTTTACGGAGGTGATTCCTTGACGAATATCTACGAAATTCGCTTCCTTTAGGTTACGGTACGACTGCGGCAAGAATTTCTGTCTAACCATCTCTTTGAAAACTCCCCATGACATAGCATTCCTAAATTCTGGTGACATGGTCCTTTCTTGTGACTCCCACCAGTAACTGGCTCCTTCGGTGAGTTGTAATACGGCACAGGAGATCTTTTGCCCTTCTGTGCATGCTAAATGTTCAAAGAGTCGATCCAGTGATCTTAGCCATTCTTCGGCTTCGATCGGTTCTCCCATTCCATTGTAGATCGGTGGATCGAAACGTCGAAACTGTTCAATAATTAGGTTTGCGGTGTTCGTTGACGATGGTGGTGGTGCAGCTTGTGCAGTCTCAAAAATGCCTAGCCAAGGCCCTCAGTACTGACTCCAAGTCTCCCCTCACGGTGTGTACGTCGTGATCAGACAAATTCTCCATTGACAGCTTATCCCTTTGTGGTCGTCCTCGTGGCAAATTGTTCTATAGACGACATACGAAACTAATCCTTATAATTTACCCCGTGTATCCCAACAATCTATAGTAATAGACAGACTAATAACCAATATCATGGTATCGAGAAACGCTACTTCATAAATCATATAATAACCTTAATAACCTATGGGGAGAGGATAGTACCTATCTATATCTTTTCAAAAACCATCCACATTTTGAAATCACACCTTTCCCACTTTAAAACTCGTTCCAAAACTTTTTCTTATTTTCAAATCACATTTTTCCCATTTTAAAACCAGTTCGAGCAAGTTCTCAACGTTAGAACTGCTCTGATACCATTTGTCATACCCCGAAATCTTTTCACATTTTATCAGAGTTTTTACTCGGACGTGAAGATAGAAAAAGACAAGGGACGCTTATTAAGACAGAAAGAAAGAAGTAAGGGACAACAGAAGAAAGAGGTAAGAGACGAAGTGAATCTTTCACTTATCAAACTGACCTCTGTCGATTACATTCGATCTCACTACCGATATATAATATCACAGGCAGTGGAAATACCTTCAGGATCTCACATCCTTACACATGTCAAAATATTACAAAACACAAGTTATCCAAAACATAGTTTGAAAATGTTTAAGAGACCTCGTCTCATTACAACAAAGCCAGATACAGTACTTCCTCTCTCCTCCTAGGTTCCTCATGCTCATCATCGCCTGTAGTGTGAGTACAGATTAAGGGGGTGAGTGTGGAATACACTCGTGGGGATAAAATCCGCCTCTTGTGACTCAACAGAAAATAAATACCGAAGATAATCTACAATCACATTGCCACAGCACATAAAAGCAAAGCAGATATTAGAAATGGCAAGAGACGAATAGGTGCGGGATTCCCCCGTCTTACCCTATATAACGGTATCTCACCATTAGTGCATTTCAAGAGGCTCACGACACCTCAACAGAGTAGTAGAAAATAACAGGGGACGAACAGAATGCATGATCAGAGGACCTCTGTCCTTTCATAGTTATATCATGGCACAGCAAATATAAACACAACATTTAGTATTCCTCAATCATGCATATAATAGGGAAAACAGTAAATAAAATATGAGATAGAGATTACCCCCACCTTGTTCGGTGGTTACCACGTGATCAACGAGTACCGACGGATCAGATTTCACAAGAAAGTACCAAAGGATCCGATATCACAAGGCTCAACTCAATAAGTAGCCTACACAAGTTATGACGTCCCTTAGATCCCTAATAAATTATATTTAAAGCTGTAAAAGGTTCCATTGGAAAACGGTTGTTAAATACACGACGGATCGAGTGATCTAAAGATTGGGATTTAGGAGACAAGGCTGAAAGTTCAAAATAAGGGGCTGAGATGATAGGAATTGAAATAAGGATCGCAAAGCAAAAAGAACGAGCTCAATCGGAGTTAAAACGAACTCAAACGAAGTATTATAAGTGTAAGTGTAAAATGGTAATTTTGGTAAAACGGTGAGGAAGAGGAAAAGCTTAGGGTTGCAACGGAACGAGAATGAGCTCAACGTCCAGAACACTCGGTCGTGTGCCAACATCCAAAACACTCGGCCAGGCGCGCGCACAGCTCCCGGCATTTTCTCGGCAGCTGCCGAGTTTTCTCGGCAGCACTCGGTGTCCTCGGCAGCGTGGCTCGACAGCTGCCGAGTCTCGGCAGCTTGGCACTGCTCAACCCGGCTGGTCGAGTTTTCTCGGCCAGCCCTTGCCCAGATTTCCCGATGGTGGCCTGCTCGAGCAGGCCACTTCCCGACGTCCCCCGGCGCAGCGTTGCCCGGCACGGCGGCGCCGCCTCCAGCCACAACCACCTACCTCACCGGATACCTCGCACCGCCGGCTACCACCTCCGGCCGTCCATCGCCGGATTCCGGCATGAATAGTGCCTGGAAATTACGCCGCAAAATCCTTCGAAGCCCAGTTTTTCCGAAAAACCAACACCTATCCAAAAACTCCGGCCGGCGACTCCAGTCACCGGCGACCACTCCCAGCCCCTCCACCGGTGACTCCCCGTCGCCGGCCACCTTTCCCGACCAACCCCAGCCATGTACACAGCCTCTACACCTACTTGCATAACACACACACACATACGTATTATACACACACATTGATTCCTCTCCGGCCGGCGACCATCGCCGTGCACTCAGACCTTGGCCGGCGACTGGGGGTCGCCGGCCACCACCACCGCCGTCCACACTCACACACACGCATACATAGCACACATACACACACAACGTGAGGTGTGTTTACACACCCATCCACTGCCTCTCTTGGCCGACGGCCACCAGCCGCCGGCTACTTCCTCCTCCACCTCGCCGGCGACATCCCGTCGCCGGCCGTTCATTTTCTCACAGCGGCGTCCCCCGGTGCCGCCTCCAACAGCATGCACATCAACACATACCAACACACCATGAAACACACACACATGCATGCATACATATATATACACCCACTGTCCATCTCCGGCGCCGCCACCCATGGCGGCGTCGGTACTCTAGCGTCTGGCCACGACCTCCGGCAGCTTCTCCGGCGCGGTTGAGAGAGAAAGAACAGAGGAGAGAGAAAGGGTGGTGCAAGGGTTAAGTTTAGGGTTTCAAGGCTATTTTTCGCCGTTTTCTGGCAAACGAGAAATCGGATTTGAATTCCGAGACCTATCCTAGATTCGTCTTGTCGAGACGAACGTCGTGTGTGAAAATCGTCCGATTCCGACAACGTTGAAATTTTCCGGCGACCGGCCGGCGGCGGTGTGCCGGAAACAGAAGGACGAAAATTGAAAGATGAGAAAGAAGGACTTACGTGTTTTTGTTGGGTTCAGCTCGATCGAAGAAACGGTGATTTTCGAATCGAAACTACTCCTATTTATAGAAATCCGGAAATTACTATTCACCGAAAATATCCGGATCACTATTCATCCAAAATATCTCTGTTACTATTCATTAGTTGACTTTTCCAAATTACTATTCACGTAAATATCTTCGTTTCCATTCACTGTAAATATCTTCCGATTTTCCGAAACTTCAGGGTTTGCCCTTTCCGTCACCGTTCGAGCTACGGGTCTCCTATTGACCCCTAGTTCATTTTTATTTTCTTGTCTTTCCAAGGCACATCTTATGGTCTAAAAATATTCTATACACCATGTTCATGGAAATTATCCATCTAAGTCATGCGTTAAACACGTATCTGAAACGCACATAATTAATTAGACAGTCAAAATATACGCACGTAATTATCAAGTCGTACGTTAAAATATTTAATTAATAAATTATGCTCGTTTTGATTCGGGGCGCTACAATAATTATGAAAATAGTCATAAAGAAAGTGTGACAATGTCATATGCCTATTTAGTCTTTAATGATTACTATGAAAGAAAATAATTTTTCAAAAGGATCACCTGCTAGACAGGTAATTTAGAAAGAATTTAAAAATCTAGATTTGATACTTTTTAGAAAATGGTTTTTTGATAATTTCTCTGAAAATCTTGAACAAATTCAAGAAAAATTTTATAAATGTTGTAAAGAAAAAAATTTGATAATGCTTTTTGTTCCTTGGTTCATAAAAACATATGTTATAAACCATATTTCGGTTTTAGAAAGAACATATAAATTAATAATAGGGTAAGAACAAAGATATTTGTATCCTCCTAGTACTTCATTTCAAATGGAGAAAAACAATAAAATAATGAATTTTACAGCTTTTTAAAAAATAGTTGAAAATGATACTTTACAAATTACAATAAAACATATAAATATTTTTTATGGAAAAAAGAAATTATAATAATTTATATCTCAATATTATAGGAAAAGAATTAGTTTCTTTACATAACAAAAGTAGAAACAATAATTTCTGTTATTAAAAAGATAAAACCAGATGTTCATATAGAAGAAAAAGAAAGAAACAAATATAGTTTCAGTTGCAGCATTGTCTATAAAACCACCCCCAAAAATAAAAGATTTTAAATTAAAATCATCTAAAAATAATTTAGAAGAATTAATTACAGAACTTTCTGAAAAATTTAAAGGTCAAAATATTTCTATTTCTACCCTAAATAATGAGGCAGAACCCTCTGAACCATTTAATAAAGGAATGATAAATAAAATAAAATGGGCTGATAGACCTACACAACAAAAATATTATTATAACAGACTTACTCCTATAGATGCTCTTCATGAAGTACAAGACTTTTTCTCTGAAAAAAGTTACAATGGTAAAAGTATTTATGAATGGAATTTGGATGGATGTGCTAATAAACACATCTATAATTTAGCACATAGAATGTTGATGTATAGTATTGTTTGTACTACAGCGGGAAATACTAATAGTAATATTGCTAAAATGATTATAGCAAGTTTTATTGGTCAACTTAAAGGTTAGTGGGATAATTATTTATCTCAAACACAAAAAAGATGGAATTCTAAACTCAATAAAAATTGAGAACAATATTCCAGTAGAAAATGTTGTATATACTCTAATTATGACTATTATAGAACATTTTACTGAAAAATTTACAGATAATAGCGAAAATATTTGCACCCTTCTTAGTAATCTAAGATGTAGAACACTAACGGATTTTCGTTGGTATAAAGTTACTTTTCTTTCTAGAGTTTTTGAACTCCATGACTGTAATGCTAGTCATTGGAAGGCTAAATTTATTGATGGTCTCCCAGGTCTTTTTGCTGAAAGAATAATAATTCTTAAAAAAGATAATCTCAATATTCCTTATGATAATTATACATATGGAAACTTAATTAGCAGTTGTGTCCAAGAAGGATTAGCTCTCTTCAATGAATTAAAGATTAATAAGCAAATAAAAAGATAAAGCCTAATTGAAAGATAACAAGTAGGCTATTTCTGTGATCAATTTGGTATAGATATACCTAATAAAGGTACAGATAAAAAATATTCTAAAAATATAAAACATCCTAAAGATTCTAAGGATAAAAATGAAAAATATAATAAAAAAAGACGTCATAATTCTAAAAGATATATAGAAAAGAAGAAAATGCGTAAGGAAACCTTTAATAAAGGAAGAACAGATAAAATACATTATATGTAATAAATGTCATAAACCAAGTCATTATGCAAATGAATGTTGGAAAAAAATAAAAATAAATGAATTAAAAATTGATGATAATATAAAACAAGCGTTATTGCAAATTATGATAGAATCTGATTCAGAGAATTCTGATAATAAATCAGAAGAAGAATCATCTTACTATTCTAAAGAAATAAAAGATTTAGATAATGAATCACTCATTTAAGATAATGAAGAATGTGATGCTTGTATATAAGAACAACCTTGTATTAACCATATCAGTAATACTGATGAAAAAGGAGAAGAGTTTTATAAACTCTTATCACAATTTCAGGATTTTAATATTAATGTTTTAGATAATAATTCTTTTATAGAATTACTTAAAAATATTAAAGACCCTAATTTAAGCACTTATATACAATAATATATGTTGTATTAAGGATAAAATTCATTTTTCGTTCTTTCCTAGGGACGTTGTCCAATTTTAGTCCTCTTAAATCTTCAGCTGTCCAATTTTAGTCCGATTGCCCAATTTTGGTCCTCCTAACTCGATTTTTCGGTCAACTCCGGGCGAGTGTACAACACTCGCCCCCAATTTCAACCTGTTGATGATTTTACGCTGATGTGACTTATATTTTCAGACGCTAATGGAGCTGATCGGAAAATCGAGTGAGGAGGACCAAAATTGGGCAATCGAACAAAAATTGGACAGCCGGAGATTTAAGAGGACTAAAATTGATAATCGGATAGCAAAAGGACTAAAATTGGACAACGCCCATAGGGAAGGACGAAAAATGAATTTTGTCCGTTGTAATTAATACACACTCTCTAATATATATATGTCCCAACATGTGTAATTAAATTTAATACTAACTAATACCAATAATTTGCATGCATAATAATACATTCAAAATATACAAACATGATACATATATATACATATTACATACATGTATTAATGTGCACAACACATAATAAGTTATACATTTATCAAAGTAACAAATTAATTATATTACAATCATTCAATCATTTCCAAACTCACTTTTTTCAAAATAAAATATTAGATTAATTCACTTTTTCCATTATTGATTTGACATCTACACTATAATCCTACGCTACAAAATTCTCAAACAAACATATATTTTTACTACTTATCTTTACTTCAAAATTCAGAATTTCAAAGTCAGGATTTTTTCAATCCCACATAATCCCTAAACGAACATACTTTAAAGGATTTTCAAAGGAACCTATTTAGCCTAAAAGTTATTTTCCGTTGCAAGAACTCTGCTAGTTGCATTAAGCAACACTGCTCAATAGTGTTGTCAGCTGAGCTGCTTTCTGTATTGTAAGCTTGAGTAGGTTATATCGCAGAAAGTTCAAAAGTTTTTAAATCGATAGATTCAACCTCCTCTGAACCTTTATGCCACTTGGGACCAACAATATTTATAAATCATTGAAATTCATAAAATTACATGTAACTTGTCATGCGAATTTCATCGAGGAGTATAACTTATTATGGGAATTTCACCCAAGAAGTAAAACATATCATCACAATTTTATCGAATGAGTTTAACTTCTCATGAGAATTTCACCCAAAATATAAAACTTATCATCAGAATTTCCCCGAAGGAGTATTGTCATAGTAATTTCATCCAATAATTCATAACATAAAATGAACTTAAATGTATGAGCATGTAATTTGTCTTGAAACACGTACGCTATTTAAAAGAAAATTTTAATTATTTTGAAAATTATTATGAATTTTTAAACTAAATAAATTGTTACTGTAAAAAATAAAAATAATAAATTTTAATTAAATATTACTAACTAATCTTGATAGTGTGTTGAGAATGAAACATTTAAACCTCTTATGATTCTATGAGAATCTTATATTTATCATGTCGAAAGATGCTACAAACTTTTTAGAAGGATTATATACTTAAGTTGTAGATAATGGTTTAATAAATGTGCAGAGACTTTAATAATATTCCTTTAGCTAAACTAGAGATCCGAATATTAAAGTTTTCTTAATATTTTAATTAAAAAATTAAATTGAAATGAAAATATTTTTTTTTCTTGAAAAAAACTTGGTAAGATCAAAAGTCTGGTAAACAAATCGAAGACCTTTTTATCCATGTATTTTGTAACACGTGCATCAATTTTTTTTCAACAATAAAACAATTTATGTTGAGGACCTAAAAACCATCAACCCGACAATTGGGTGTAGGGATGTAAGTGAATCATACAATCGTAAGTTATTCAAATTACAATTTGAAAATTTTGTTCAGAAATCGTGATTATTTAAAGTAAACAAACAAATTCAAGTTTAATGTTATTCAGCTCGTTAGCTCATGAACAGGTCCGTCAGAAGACTCAGTGAGATAGCCTAGAAAATACAAATACCAATATTTGACATTTTTATATAGCGTTGAAATATTTTCTCATCCAAAACTATATGTGATTTTACACTTTTTGGTATAAATTTTTAAATGTTGCATTTTGCCGTATGAACTTTAAATTTGATATATTTTAAAATATTAGACAAATCCTAGTCGTTTATATAAATGTATATATATATATTTTAATTTTCTTAGTTCAATTATAAATTTTAGATGATACATTATATTTTCTTAGAATATATAATTTATTTTATTATGATATGATGAATAGTGTAACTTATAATTTATATTTATTAAACTTGTTTAGGCTTGACTAAGCTTGAGTAACTGTAGCGCCCCGGACTAAAAACGAAGCATAATTGAATAATTAAATATTTAAACCCATAATTTAATAATTATGTGTGTATGTTTTGACTGTTTAATTAATTACGTGTGTTTCAGATACGTGTTTAATGCATGTTTTAGATGGATAATTTTCTTGGACATGGTATATAGAATATTTTTATACCATTAGATGCGTATCGGAAAAACGAGAAGATAGAAACGAACTAGGGGTCAATCGGAGACCCGTAGCTCAAACGGCGATGAAAAGGGCAAAACACGAAGTTTCGAAAAAATCGAAAGATATTACGGTGAATAGTAACGAAGATTTTTTCGGTGAATAGTGGCAAAGACTTTTTAATCGTGAATAGTAACTAGGATATATTTGGTGAATAGTGTTTTCGGAAAATCTATAAATAGGGGTTTTTTCGATTCAAAAATCACTGTTTTTCCTAACGAGTCGAAAGCGACGAAAACTTGTAAGTCTCTCTCTCTTCCCGATTTTTTGCCTCCAGGACGCCGCCGCAGGTGGCCGGAAAATTTCAACATTATCGGTTTCGGTCGATTTTCACACACGACGTAGGTCTCGATGAGACGAATCTAGGATAGGTCTTGGAATTCAATTTCGATTTCTCATTCGCTGGAAAACAACGAAATACGAGCTCCAAACCCTAAACCCTAATTTTGTGCCACCCTTTCTCTCTCCTTTGTTTTCTCTCTCTCTCTTCATCCTCTCGTTAGAGCAGCCGCCGGAGAAGCTGCTGGTGATGTGGTGGAGATGCTAGGGGGTGGCGCCACCGTGGGCGGCAGCGCCGGAGTAGCAGCGGACTGTGTATGTATAAGCTGTGCATGTGTGTGTGTTTAGTGTGTGTTGAGTGTGTGTTGCTGTGGTGAGCTGTTGTGGACGGCACCGGGTGGCGCCGCAGTGTGGAAACAGGAGGGCTGATGCTAGTGATGTGCCGGCGAGGTTCAGGTGGTGGTGGCCAATGGCAGGTGGCCGCCGGCCAAGCTGTGAAGTGTGCGTGTGTGTATACGTATATATGCGTGTGTGTATACGTATATATGCGTGTGTGTATATTGGTCGTGTGTGTGTGTTGGCATGGCTGGGAAAGGTCGCTGACGATGGGAGGTCGCCGGCCGGGGGTCTGGGAAGGGTCATCGGTGACTTCCAGTCGCCGGTCGGAGCTGGGAGTGGTGGAGTTTGTTGTAGCATACGTGTGTGTCGAAGGGTTTTGCGGCTGATTCTGGGCACTATTCACGGTCGGTTTCCGGTGAGGGATGGCCGGAGGTGGTAGCCGGTGGTGCAGGCTTTTCACCGGACATGGTGGCGGTGGCTATGGGTGGCGCCGCCGTAGCTAGTGGCGCCAGGAAGGAGGCTGGTTGAGCAGGCCCGACGCTGGGAGTGCTGGGCGCCACCGAGAAGAGCCGACCCGATGTCAAGAGCTGTCGAGAAAACTCGACAACTGCCGAGACGCTGCCGAGCCGCCGATGCTTGCTGCCGAGAAAACTCGGCAGCTGCTGAGCCACGATATCGATGCTGCCAAGAAAACTCGACAGCTGTCGAGCCACGATGCCGAGCTGCAGAGAAAACTCAGCAACTGCCGAGGATGTCGGGTGTTGCGCGCGCGTGCGTGCTCCTCGTTGGGTGACGACGCACACGCAACGTCGTGTTTTCGATCTGCATCCCATTTTTTCTGTCGTACGTTATCATTGAGTCGTCGCCGATGAGATGTCATTGACCGAGGGTCGTGGGCCCGGTCAAAGTCAACCCTTTGATCAAAATTAACAAAATACCCCTAAACTTAAAATGCTCTGTTTGAGCTCATTTTAACTCCGATTGAGCTCATTCTTTTTCCGTCGTGACCCAAATTTCATTCTCTATCATCTCAGCCATATGGACTGAACTTTCACTCTCGTTCCTTCAACTCCAATCTTTAGGTCTCTCGATTCATCGCGTCTTTAACGATCGTACTTTCTCCGGAATCTTTTATAGCTTTAATTATAATTATTAAGGATCTAAGAAACACTGTTACGTATGTAGGCTATCAGTCGGATTGAACATTGAGACACGTGATCTGAGACACGAGACTTTGATACTTGCTACTCACGCGGTAAGCACCGAACAAGGTGGGGGTAATTTCTATCTCTTTATCTGTTTACAGTTTTTCCTATTTAATGCATGATTGGCGGAATACTAAATGCTGTAATTATATGCCATATTTATGTGTCATGTTATATTGTGAAAGGACGTGGGTCCACATACTTTCCTCTGTGAGATTTTGTAGGGTCGGGTGATACCCGCACCTGAGATTATGTAGGATCGGGAGATACCCCTACGTGAGATTTTGTAGGGGTAAGTCAGGTAATACCTGCACCTGAGATTTGTAGGGGTAAGACGGGAGATACCCGCACCTGAGTTGGGTTACAAAATACATGCTATGCATTTTATGTGTTGTGACAACGTGACTGAATGTTACCATTCTGGTATTTTATATCTGTTGATTGTTATAAGAGACGGATTTCATCCCCACGAGTGTATTCCACGCACTCACCCCCTATTCTGTAATTCACGTTATAGGAGATGATGAGCATGATGAACCCTAGATGGAGAGAGAAGATGCTATATTTGGGCCTGTATATTTAGGATGTTGTCACACAAACATTTCCAAACAATGTTTTAATTATTTCACGTTTTGTAATAATTCAGCATATGAATTGGTTGTGAGATTCTGATGAATTGTTCCGCTGCGAATGTTGAGTTATCGGCTGAGACCGATTGTTGATATGTGAATGTTTCACATCGTCCCTTACCTTTTTCTTCTGTCTTTTCCTACTACTTCTTCCTGTTTGTGATATGTGTCCCATGCTATTTCTTTCTTCATGCCCATGAGGAAAACTCTGATATTTTTATGAAAGAAAACGGGGCGTGACAGTAACATCATAAACCATGAATGTAAATGTTTGCTTATGAGAGATCAAGAAAGTTTTCTAGAGAAAGTAGGGAGAATGTATTGTTACAAAATAGGATGAGGCCAAGACCTTACTTAAGTTGAGAAATAAAAGTTCCGCCAACCAAACCTATGAGTACATAAAAAAGACAACAGTTTACTCATAAAAAATTAGTGTTATAGATTGTCGGGCCCCCACCAAACCGACCCGGCTTAGGGTTCGGCCCAAGTGGAGACTAGAACCGGCCAGAAGGCCAGGTCCGGTTCATGAGAAGGCCAGAAGGTTAGAATTAGCTAGGATGGAGACCAAGTTGGTTGGAAGACCAGAACCGGCCAGAAGGCCAAAATACCAGAGCCAACCAGACCGCCGGCCTGGGCCAGGGACCGACCCGACCAAAACCTGGCCTAAGGGCCCGACTAGAGATTGGCCGAGCCGACCCAACTGAGGTCGTGCTTAGTCAAGTAGTTACTAGTCAACATGGTCCAAAAGTATAATTACTCAAGGTATTTCTGGAAAATCAAGTAGAAGGCTAGAAATCGAGGCCATCGTCACAATGAGAGTAGGAAAGACTTAGTTTATTTCAAGAAAGAGTCTTCAAGAAAGGAAACAAATCAAGATCAAATCGTATCCAATTTAGATAGATTTAACCTGATTTTTCCTTATCTAGACCCTAAAATCGGGGGATTTGAGTCTTATTCGCCAAGTTATATATCTTAGGCCAAGTCTATAAATAGGACCTCAATTATCATTCAAGGGGATAGAATTCCAAGTTTCGAAATCATTGTATTCAAGCAATTAGAGAGCTCTTTTCTGGTGGTTAGTCCACGAAGCCGGGCCGAAAACCTACCATGAATCTTTTACCCAAGCAGAACAGTACATCGGAGCTGAAGAGACAATTCCGGAAGAAAAACCGACCCCAGACAGAATGGATAGAAGAGAAGGAAGACGGAAGGGCACACCACCTTTCGAACCTCCAGGAAATTTTAAGGTCTATCAGAATGAAAAACTTGAGCAAGTAAAGAATATCTTGACAATTAGCCTAGTTCAGGTCCTCACCAAGTTAAAGAATCAGAATTTCTTGCCAGAGCCAAAACCAATGAAGGCTGACCTTGCTCGGGTCAACCAGAACAGATATTGTCAATATCACAAAGCCCCAGGACATGATATTGATTAATGCAAGGCACTATTAATCAAGCTTATGAAACTGATCGAATGGGGACATCTCAAGGATTATATCAAAAACCCCGAGCAGAGGCCACCACAAAATCATCCTCAACCTCCTCACCCCGGAGCAATAAGTTACACACCAAAATGAACAACAATTTTGGAACTCTAAGCACCTAAAAAAAATACTATCACAAGTATGCTAGGAAGTTCCCTATAAATAACAGTTATCTTTTTATAGATTATTTACTTTTCTACTAGTTTTCGATCAAATAAAATCATTACGATTCTGCTCATCTAGATGAGGATGCTAAAATCTGAACTAAGGGCTCTGGCTCATCACAACTCATCTGAGCTCGGGATTTGACCAGGGGCTCCGGCCTCATCCTAGCTCATTGAGCTCAGGATCTGAACTTACGGCTCCGGCCTATCCTAGCTCATCCGAGCTTAGGATCTGACCAGGAACTCCAGCCTCATCCTAGCTCATTGAGCTCAGGATCAGAACTTACGGCTCCCGTCCATCCTAACTCATCCGAGCTTAGGATCTGACCAGGGGCTCCAGCCTCATCCTAGCTCATTTGAGCTCAGGATCTGAACTTAGGGCTCCGGTCCATCTCAGTTCATCTAAGCTCGGGATCTAACCAGGGGCTCCAGTCTCATCCTAGCTCATTTGAGCTCAGGATCTGAACTTCGGGCTCCGACCCATCCCAGCTCATCTGAGCTTGGGATCTGACCAGGGACTCCAGCCTCATCCTAGCTCATTTGAGCTCAGGATCTGAACTTAGGACTTCAGCCCATCTCAGCTCATCTGAGCTCGGGATTTAATCAGGGGCTGCAGCCTCATCCTAGCTCATTTGAGCTTAGAATCTAAACTAAGGGCTCCGACCCATCCTAGCTCATCCGAGCTCTGGATCTGACAAGGGGCTCCGGCCTCATCCCAACCAAGCTCATCTAAGCTCGGGATCTCACCAGGGGATCCAATCTCAACCCAACTCATCTGAGCTCGGGATCTGACCAAGGGCTCCGACCCTACCCTAGCTCATTCGAGCTCTGAAATTTGAATTAAGAACCCGGTGCCATGCCGAGTGCCAAGCAAAAACAAACCCGGTGCTTGCTAGGATCCGCCCAAGCATCGACCCGACGTCTTGACGGGAGCCAAGTAGAAATGGGCTCGATGTCGTGCTGGAAGCCGAGCAGAAATAAGCCTAGTGCTGTGTCGGGTGCCGAACAGAAAGGGACCCAGCGTCGTGTCGGGTGCTGCCCAGAAACGGACCCGAAGCTGTGCCAAGTGCCGAGCAGAAATGGACCCGGTGCCATGCCGGGCCACCCAGGCACCGACTCGATGCTGTGCCGGGTGCCGCCCAAAAACACACCCAGGCCGTACCGGGTGCCGCAAAAAATGGACCCGACGTCGTGCCGGGTGCCGAGTAGAAACGGATCCATCGCCATATCGGGAGCTGCCCAGGCACTGACCCGACATCGTGCCGGGAGCCGCCCAGAAACATACCCGGCGTCGTATCGGGAGCAGCCCAAACACCGACCCGGGTGTTCCGAGCACCAGGACTTTGCCACGTGTACATCTTATGGGCCAGATGATGTAATGCCATGTTTCCCTTTTAATTGGAAATAGGTCGTCACCCTTTACTTATTTAAGAATTAAAGAAATTATAATTACTTTCTAAAATATAGCGGAAGACTTAAAAGTGAAGACACAAGAGATATATATATATATTTTTTTAAAAACATAACATATATACATATATATCCAGATCTAGTTCGTATCTCACCCACATTTCTAGGAAAAATGTTCGAACCAAAGACTTACATGAATTACACAACAAAACATATATATATATATAATAGGTATGAGTCTAGGCCCATAGTTTATCATACTATACATATTTACAGCATATTGTTCTCAAAAGGAAATATTATACTAGTACAATTTTATAGATACATTGAGAAGTCAGCTCAGCCTCCTACACGTCCACATCATCATCTGCCGAGCTTGAAAATTTTAAAAAGTAGCATCATGAGACACCTCTGGAGAGGGATCCCAGTGGGATAACTTTACTATCTAATACATTGAAGCAATTAAATCATTAAGCAAGTACTACATGTCCTTCGGGTACGCTCACTCTAGACCATTATCATCATCATAAAGGAATGTGGGAATCGCTCGTCCACTAAACTTTGCATCATCATCATCATAAAGGAATGTGGGAATCGTTCGCCCACTAAACCTTGCTTTCATAAATCAGGCATTTTTGCCCTTATGGTCATCGCCGAGTATGGAAGTTACATATTGGTTATAGCTACGAACTTCAGTCGTAGAATTTCATACATAACTTATCAATTCAATTATCATGATATAGTAGAGAGTAGAAGTTACCCACTTGCTCTGAATTCACCGACCATCTCAACTGCGCTCGACACACTTAACTGATTAGCCTCTTTATGTCATATAACATAATCTTTTGTATTTTATATTAGGTTACTTAAACCTAAAGTATAATCATACTTATAACTTAATTGTTAAGCATTTAAACTAGCAATTTTAGACCTAAAATGATATATAGAGATGTAATAATTTTAATAATTCATATATAATACCTAAAATCACGTAATTATTCATATAATCACATACCTTCTTTTAATATAACATGCTGAAATTTCATAAATTTTAATTGCTTGTACAAAGAATTAAAAATCACACATTTAACTAGTTTTTCACTTCAATTTCAGCTGAAAAACAGCCTTTAATGAAAAATTCACTATACCTTATAGGATTGATGAAATGCTTTCATATTTTTACAGAAGTCAGACAACATATTCAACTATGACATATAAAAATATCAACTGAAAATAAGATTCACATAATTAATAATGAATTTTCTAAGTTGGCAGAAAACAGTAATAGTGTATGTTGAAAACAGACTTTCTTGTAAAAATCATCATAAACTGTAGAAGGTTCCAAAAATTACATGGTAAATTTCTACATGCTCATAAGAACGTGTACTACACCATTTTAAAATATGGCTTATAAATATGACTTCAAATAAATATGTTGTAAAATTCGGCATAAATCGTGCAAAACTAAAAAAAATGCATACCTAGTTCTAGAACATAGTAAAAGATCATGCATAAACTCGAAGGATACAGTTCAAGAAAATTGTCTGATTCAGACCTAAAAATAAAACGAATTTGTCACAGAACAGGGCCATGTTTGAAAATTCATAGTAAATTGAATTCAAGCCCAAACATTATGAAATTTTACAGAACCGTTCTTCAGTTTGTATATTACAACATGTTACAAGAATTTAGTCTAATTCAATTTCTACATCTTTCGAACAATTCCAAAACAGAAGAAAAATAGAGCACAACCTTAAGTATATCCTAGAAATAACTTTTTTCTCCATTCAAGCAACATAAAATTCCCAACCAATTGCCAAAGAACATCTTTGGTCTTTCTAACCTAAGATATTAGTCATAAAACATGAGAATTTAATGAAAGTATTATGAGAGTTTAGCCAAAATACCTTTAGGGTTTGTGAGGAAGAACTTTGACGTATTTTGTTTGATCTTTTCTTTCTTTTGTTTTTCTTCTTTTCTTTGCTTGCTATTTCAACTACTTATGGCTGATTTTTAGTTCTCTTCATATTAATGGTTTGGACGAGAAAGAGAATATCATCAAGTAATTGGTGTGAGGCATGTTATAAGGTGAAGTAGGATGATGAGGTGGCTAGTCTAGGTGTCTAGACTATAGGTTGTTTAGTCAATAACTTAGTAAGTAAGATTTTGATTAAAATAATAAAAAGTTAGATTTAACTAACATCTTATCTTTTTACTTCCGTTCATATGTGTCGAGTGAGTGGAGATCGAGCTCGGTTTTCTCTATAAGTTATCCTGCAAAAATCCTTAAAATCTCGAAAGAGATATTAGATCATAAGATTTTTTTTAAAATCATCGATCATAATATAATTTGTAAATCATAACTTTTAATAGTATAAGAACTTGCACTTAAATCATTTATACTTGAACGATAAAAGAATTTTTTTATAAAATATACAATAAAGGGTGTTTTCTTGAAATGGGGTGTTACAGATGATGCCACGTGTCATCCAACTTGACCAATATGAGAATCTGACGTCATCACTCGAGCTGAGGTCGGCTTGTAGGAGGCTGATTAAGTTAGGCCCCGACTAGAATGATTTCTGACAACGGCCTAAAGGGCTAATGTTGGGCCCTCACCAAACCGACCAGGCCTAGGATCCAGCCCAAGTGGAGACTAGAACCGGCAAGAAGGCCAGGTCCAGCTCGTGAGAAGGCCAGAAGGCCAGAATTAGCTAGGATGGAGACCAAGTCGGTCGGAAGACCAGAACTGGCCAAGAGGCCAGAATACCAAAGCCGACCAGACCACCGGCCTAGGCTAAGGACTGACCCGACCAGAACCTGGCCCAGGGGCCCGACCAGAGATTGGCCGAGCCGACCCGACCGAGATCATGCTTAGTCAAGTAGTTACTAGTGTAACACCTCATTTCAAGAAAACACCCTGCATTGCATATTTTATAAAAATTTCTTTTATCGTTCAAGTATAAATGATTTAAGTGCAAGTTCTTATATTACTTAAAGTTATGATTTACGAATCATATTATGATCGGTGATTTTAAAATTTTTATAATCTAATATCTCTTTTGAGATTTTAAGGGTCTTTGCAGGATAACTTATGGAGGAAACCGAGCTCGATCTCCACTCACTCGACACATATGAACGGAGGTAAAAAGATAAGATACTAGTTAAATTTAAATGAATAAAATGATATTAAGTTTATATGCTAATTTTATTCGTTACCACTTTCGAATGCTTTATTTTTTTGAAATTTTACTTATAATCTTTATGTAGCGCCCCGGATCAAAACGAGCATAATTAATTAATTAAATATTTTAACTTATGATTTAATAATTTTGTGCGTATGATTTAATTGTTTAATTTATTTCGTGCGTTTCAGATATGTGTTTTAATGCGAGGTTTAGATCGATAATTTTTATTAGACGTGGAACATAGGGTAATTTTATACCAGTAGATACGTATCGAGAAAACGAGAAGATAGAAACGAACTAGGGGTCAATCGGAGACCCGTAGCTCAACCGGCGACGAAAAGGGCGAAACACGAGGTTTCGGAAAACCGGAAGATATTTCGGTGAATAGCAGCGTGGAAAATTCAACCGATGAATAGTGACGAGATATTTTCACGTGAATAGTGTTTTTCAACTTCTATAAATAGGGGCTCCTCCAATTCATTTTTCATCGTTTTTCTGAACGAGCCGAACGCGCCGAAAACTCGTAAGTTCTCTCTCTCCTCTCTCTCTCTCTTCGTTTTCTGTTTTCTGGTCGGCGGCGCCACCACCGGCGCCGCCACCGGCCGGTTGCCGGAAAATTTCAACGTTGTTGGAATCGGACGATTTTCGCACACGACGTTCGTCTCGACGAGACGAATCTAGGATAGGTCTCGGATTTCAAATCCGATTTCTCGTTCGCCGGAAAACGGCGAAAAACAGCCTTGAAACCCTAAACCCTAACCCTTGATCACCCTTTCTCTCTCCTCTGTTTTCTCTCTCTCTCCTCATCCTCTTGCCGGAGTGGTGGCCGGAGAAGCTGGTGGTGGTGAGGTGGTGATGTGGAGGAGGTGGCGCCGCCGCTGGTGGCGGCGCCTGGCCGGAAAAATGGAAGAGATATGTATGCATGCATGTGTGTGTGTAGTATGGTGTATAAGTGTGTGTGTTGTGTGGCTCGCTGTTGGGGCGGCGCGGGGTGGCGCCGCCGTGGGGGAAGGGACAGCCGGCGACGGGAGGTCACCGGCGAGGTGGTTTGGTGGGTCGCCGGCGGCTGGTGGCCGCCGGCCAGAGAGATGTCAGTGTGTGTGTGTATGGAATCGGGTGTGTGTGTGTGTTCATGCTTGTGTGTGGTGGCTGTGTTGGTGGATGGGCTTGGCCGGAATGGGTTGCCGGCGACGGGGAGTCGTCGGCGGAGGAGCTGGGAGTGGTCGCCGGCGACGGGAAGTCGCCGGCCGGAGTTTTGGTTGGAGTTGAAATTTTGGAAAAATGTGACTTCGAAGGATTTTGCGGCGTAATTTCCGGGCACTATTCATGCCGGAATCCGGCGATGGACGGCCGGAGGTGGTAGCCGGCGGTGCGGGGTATCCGGCGAGGTAGGTGGTGGTGGTTGGAGGCGGCGCCGCCGCGCCGGGCGACGACGGAAAGTGGCCTGCTCGAGCAGGCCACCGTCGGGTAACCTGGGCAGAAGCTGGCCGAGAAAACTCGACCAGCCGGGTTGGGTCGCGCCTAGCTGCCGAGAAAACTCGGCAGCCGTCAGGTGCCGGGTGCCGGCGCGCACCGTGCGCGCCCGTCGGGTGCCGACGCGCACCCGACGCCGTGTTTTCGATCCGAATCTCGTTTTCTTTCCGTCGTTCATCCGTATCGAGTCATCGCTGATGAGACGTCATTGACCGAGGGTCGTGGGCCCGGTCAAAGTCAACCCCTCGACCAAAATTACCATTTTACCCCTAAACTTAAAATGCTCCGTTTGAGCTCGTTTCAACTCCGATTGAGCTCATTCCTTTTGCGTTGCGATCCTTATTTCTTTTCCTATCTATTCAGCCCCTTATTCAGATCTGATCCTCTTATTTCTTGAACTCCAATCTTTAGATCGCTCGATCCGTCGCGTATTTAACGACCGTTTTCCGACGGAACCTTTTACAGCTTTAATTATAATTTATTAAGGATCTAAGAACACTGTAACGTATGTAGGCTACCTGTTGGATTGACGTTGAGTTATCTGACTGTTGACACTCGCTACTCGAGCTCTTAGTTATCAGACTTTCGGATTTATCAACTCACGTGGGTACCACCGAACAAGGTGGGGGTAATTTCTATCTCTTTGTCTGTCTACTGCTTTCCCTATTAAATGCATGATTGAGGAACACTAAGTGCTATGTTTATATTTGCCGTGCCATAATATAACTGTGAAAGGACTTCGGTTCACATTGCATGTTCGGAGAGTCCTATGGACTGTAAAAGAATCTTCTCCCCCTCCTTCTAATACTCTGAAAAGGTCTGGCGGTCCTTGAAATGCGCTAGCGGTATATGAGACCGTTTACAGGGTAAGACGGGGAAACCCCGCACCTATGCGTCCTTTGCTATTTCTAATATCTGCTATGCATTTTATGTGCTGTGACAACGTGACGTACGATTATTTTATTAGTTTTTATATATCTGTTGAGAGTCACAAGAGGCAGAGTTACTCCCACGAGTGTATTCCACGCACTCACCCCCTTAATCTGTACTCACACTACAGGAGCTGTTGAGCATGATGAACCCTAGATGGAGAGAGGCGATGCCGCTTTTGAACCTGTGATTTTTAGGGTGTGTTGCACAACATTTTCAAAACAATATGTTATAAGTTTATTCACGTTTTATAATTATATTCTGAGTATTATGTGAACGAGTGATCCTGATGTTATTTTCGCTGCGTATGATGTACTTTATCAGTAGTGAGACTGATTGCTATCGGCAGAGGCCGATTATTGTTAAGTGAAGGAATAATTTCGTCTCTTACCTCTTTCTTCTGTCGTCTCTTGCTTATTCTTTCTGTTGTGTATACGTCTCTTGTTATTTCTCTCTTCACGCCCAACGGTAAAACTCTGATAAAATACTAAAAGATTTCGGGGCGTGACACTTTATATGTGTTTTTATGAGTCAAAACGTTTTACTTGAACGAGCATGCATTATAGTGAATATTAAAATAACCACAATGCTTATTAATCTAAGTATGTAAATTTTTAATACTTAATTTTATGCTATGTAACTTTCACATTTAAATGAATTACACATTATATTATTATTGTTAGTCTCTTCAATAAGGTATACATATTTACATATATATATATAATATAAGACACCAAAATTTCATAATATTTGGACTTGAACTCAATTTACTACGAATTTTCAAACATGACATTGTTCTATGACAAATTTATTCTGTTTTTAGGTCTGAATCAAACAATTTTCTTGAACTGTATCCTTCAAGTTTATGTATGATCTTGTACTATGTTTTAGAACCAGTTCTTAGGTACGTGCAGAAATTTAGTATGCATTGTTTTGAGTTTTGTACGATTTATGCCGAATTTTACAACATAGCTTGTTTTTCTGCATAAACCATGTCCTGTTCTTAGTCTAGTTCTAAAATTCATAACTATTTATTTGAATCATATTTATAAGCCATAGTTTACTACGTTGTAATACAAACTCTTAATAACATGATAAAATTTACCTTGTGAATTTTGGAGCACAAATAAATTTATAAGAAATTTTACAAACAACCCTGTTTTCAGCTTATGTTATGCACTGTTTTCATCCAACTTCTAAAATAAATTATTAATTATATGAACTTTATTTCTATTTGACATTTTTATATGTTATACTTCAACATGTTGTCTAAATTCTGTAAAAAGATGAAAGGTTTTCATCAATCCTATAAGGTATGGTGAATTTTTCATTGAAGATTGTTTTTCCGCTGAATTGAAGTAAAAAAAACTAGTTATGTGTGATTTTTAATTCCTTGTACAAGCAGTTAAAATTTATGAAATTTCAGTATGTTATACTAAAAGAAGATATGTGATTATATGAATAATTGTCACGCCCCTTTTGTAGCACCCCGGACCAAAAACGATGCATAATTCGTTAATTTAATATTTAAACCCATAATTCAATAATCATGTGTATATTTTGACTGTCTAATTAATTACGTGTGTTTCAGATACATGTTTAAAGCATGATTTAGATGGATAATTTTCTTGGACATGAAACATGGAATATTTTCATACCAATAGATGCGTGTTGATGAAACGAGAAGATAGAAATGAACTAGGGGTCAATCGGAGATACGTAGCTCAAACGGCGACGAAAAGGGCAAAACACGAAGTTTCGAAAAAGAAAACCGAAAGATATTTACGGTGAATAGTAACGGAAATTTTTACGTGAATAGTAACGTGGACTTTTCACCCGATGAATAGTAATTCTAGATTTTTTTAGATGAATAGTATTTTCAGAAATTCTATAAATAGGGGTGTTTTCGATTCGAAAATCACCGTTTTTCTGAACGAGCCCAAAGCAACGAAAACTTGTAAGTCTCTCTCTCTTCTCTCTCTCTTTCCGTTTTTCTACCTCCGGCGAGCCGCCGCTGGTGGCTGGAAAATTTCAACGTTGTCGGTTTCAGCCGATTTTCACACACGACGTAGGTCTTGATAAGACGAATCTAGGATAGGTCTCGGAATTTAATTCTGATTTCTCGTTCATCGGAAAACGGCGAAATACGAGCTCCAAAACTTAAACCCTAGTTTGTGCCACCCTTTCCCTCTCTTCTGTTTTTTCTCTCTCCTCCTCTCGCCAGAGCAGTCGCCAGAGAAGCGGCTGGTGGTATGGTAGAGATGCTGGGAGGTAGCACCGCCGTGGGTGGCGGTGCCGGAGCCATGATAGGCTGTGTATGTATAGATCGTGCATGTGTGTGTTTGGAGTGTGTGATAGTGTGTGTGGTGTTTGTTTGCTATTGAGGGCGGCGCTGCCATTCGCTACTGTGGGGCCGGCGCTAGTGATGCGCCAGTGAGGTCTCGGTGGTGGTGGCCGGCGGTAGGTGGCCGCCGGCCAAGCTGAGTATTTATGTGTGTATATTTTCATGTGTATGTGTGTATGGTTCTTGGGTGTGTATGCGCGGCTGGAGAGGTGGTCACTGGCGACTGGAAGTCGCCGGCCGGTATTCTAGGGGTGAGGGGGTGGTCGCCGGCGATTGGAAGTCGCCGACCAGAGCTGGGCAGTGAGGGAGAGGAGAGTAGGAAGCGTGATGACAAAGGGTCTTTGCGGTTGATTTTTCCGGCACTGTTCATGCCGGAATCCGGCGAGGGATGGTCGGAGGTGGTAGCCGGCGATGCAGGCTCTCCGGTGGAAGATGGCTGGTCGAGCAGGCTTAGCGCCAAGTTGCCTGGGTGCCGAGCTGCCGAGAAAACTCGGCAGCTGTCGAGCCGCCTGCCGAGCTGCGTTGCCCACGCTGCCGAGAAAACTCGGCAACTACCGAGTGAAACCGTCAAGGCTGTCGATAAAACTCGGCAGCTGCCGAGACACACCGCCGAATCGAGGACGCCGGGTGCGCGCGCGCACGCGCGTGCCCCATCGGGTGACGACGCGCACGCAACACCATGTTTTCGATCCAAATCCCATTTTTTCCTCCATACGTCGTCATCAAGTTATCACCGACGAGATGTCGTTGACCGAGGGTCGTGGGCTCTATCAAAGTCAACACTTTGACCAAAATTACCAAAATACCCCTAAACTTAAAATGCTCTGTTTGAGCTCGTTTTAACTCTGATTGAGCTCATTCTTTTTCCGTCGTAACCCAAATTTCATCCTCTATCATCTCAGCCATATGGACTGAACTTCCATTCTCGTTTCTTCAATTCCAATCTTTAGATCTCTCGATCCGTCGCGTATTTAACGATTGTTTTTCCACTGGGATCTTTTATAGCTTTTATTATACATTATTAAAGATCTAAGAAACACCGTAATTGTGTAGGCTACTTGTTGGATTGAACCTTGAGTTATCTGACCTTTGGTACTTGTTACTCACGCGAAAACCATCGAACAAGGTGGGGGTAATTTCTGACCCTTAATATGTTTACAGTTTTCCCTATATTGACGCATGATTGAGAAATATTAAATGTTGTGGTCATATGCTATGATTACGTGTTCATGTTATACTGTGACAACATGACTAAGTGTTTCATATTCGGTATGTTATATCCGTGAACTGTTATAAGAGTCGGATTTCATCCCTACGAGTGTATTCCACGCACTCACCCTCTATTCTATACTCACACTATAGGAGATGATGAGTATGATGAACCCTAGATGGAGAGAGGAGGTGCTATTTGTGGACTTGAATGTTTAGACCGATGTCACACAAACATTTGTAAATAATGTTTTAATTAATTCACGTTTTGTAATAATTCTGTATATGTTTCGGATGTGAGATCCTGATGATATTTTTCCACTGCGAATGTTATGTTTGTCGGCTGAGACCGATTGATGATATGTGAATGTTTCACATCGTCCCTTACCTCTTTCTTCTGTCGTCTCCTACTTATTTCTGTGTAAAAGAACGTCTCCTTCTATTTTCTTTCTTCACGCCCGTGTGAAAACTCTGATATTTTTATGAAAGAAAACGGGACGTGACACCGTTTTCTTTCATAAAAACATCAGAGTTTTCTTTTGGACGTGAAGAAAGAAATGGTAAGAGACACATATCAATAACAGAAGAATGAGGTAAGGGATGATGTGAAACATTCACATATCAACAATCGATCTCAGCCGATAATCTCAACATTTGCAGCGGAAAATATCATCAAGATCTCACATCCGAAACATATATCAAATTATTACAAAACGTGAATTAATTAAAACATTATTTGAAAATGTTTGCGTGACACCATCCTAAATATACAAGTCCAAGTATAGCACCATCTCTCTCCATCTAGGGTTCATCATGCTCATCATCTCCTGTAATGTGAATTACAGAATAGGGGGTGAGTGCGTGGAATACACTCGTGGGGATGAAATTCGCCTCTTATAACAATCAACAGATATAAAATACCGGAATTGTAACATTCAGTCACGTTGACACAGCACATAAAATGCAAGACACATAACTCGTAACCCATCCATGGGGAGCGGGAATTTCCTGTCTTATCCCCTAAAACTGTCTCAATACAGCTAGCACATTTACAGGACCGCCAGACCTTTCAGGTGGTAGAAGAGGTAGGAGACAGTTTTTTTACGATCCATAAGACCCTCCGAACATACTATGTGAACCGAAGTTCTTTCACAGTATAACATGAACACGTAATCATAACATATAATCATAGCATTTAGTATTCCTCATTCAAGCATATAAATAGGGAAAACTGTAAACAGATAAATAGATAGAAATTACCCCCACCTTGTTCGGTGGTTTCCGCGTGAGTAGCAAGTACCAAAGATCAGACAACTCAAGGCTCAATCCAACAAGTAGCCTACACAATTACGGTATTACTTAGATCCTTAATAATTATAATTAAAGCTATAAAAGATTCCGGAGGAAAAACGATCATTAAAGGCACGACGGATCGAGAGATCTAAAGATTGGAGTTGAAGAAACGAGATTGAAAGTTCAGTCCATATGGCTAAGATGATAGAGAATGAAATTTGGGTCACGACAGAAAAAGAATGAGCTCAATCGAAGTTGAAACGAGCTCAAACAAAACATTTTAAGTTTAGGGGTATTTTGGTAATTTTGGTCAAAGGGTTGACTTTGACCGAGCCCACGAACCCCAGTCTATGACATCTCGTCGGCACGACTCAATAATGACGTATGATGGTAAAAACGGGATTTGAATCGAAAACACGACGTCGTGTGCGCACCCTCCACGCGACGGGGTGCGCGCGTGCGCTCGCGCACCTGGCGTCCGTGATAAACTCGGCAGCTTGGCAGCTTCGCGCGCGCGGCACCCGACGCCCTTGACAGTGGTTTCTCTGCAGCTCAGCGCCCAGCGCTCCCGGCGTCGGCCCTGCTCGCCAGCTGCTCTTCCCAGCGCCACCCGTTGCGGCGGCGTCGCCCATCGCCACCACCATCTTGTCTGCCGGCAAGCTTGCACCACCGGCTACCACCTCCGACCATCCCTCGCCGGATTCCGGCCGTGAATAGTGCCCAGAATCAGCCCCAAACACACCCCCTCACACACACATGCAAAATCAAACCCTAAGCTTCCCAGCTCCGGCCGGCGACTTCTAGTCACCGGCGATCCTTCTTAGACCCCCGGTCGGCGACCTCCCGTCGTCGGCGACCTTCCAAACCCAACATGTATACACCCACGCATAGCATACACACATGCATGAAACACACCACACACAACCTTGGCCGGCGGCCACCACCACCCTGACCTCACCGGCGCATCATTAGCACCAGCCTAACAATAGCTCACGGCAGCGCCACCAGCACCGCCCCCAACAGCCAACACATATACACACACACTATACACACACATGCGATATATACAAACACAGCCTGCCGCAGCTCCGGCGCCGCCACCCACGGCGACGCCGCCCCCAGCAGCTTCCCCACACCACCAAGTGGTCCTTCGGCGTCTGCTCCGGCGAGAGAGTGAGAAAGAGAAATCAGAGAAGAGAGAGTGGTGAAAACCTAGGGTTTAGGGTTTGGAGATCGTTTTTTACCGTTTTCCGACGAACGAGAAATCGGAATTGAATTCCGAGACCTATCCTAGATTCGTCTCGTCGAGACCTACGTCGTGTGTGAAAATCGGCCAAAACCAACAACGTTGAAATTTTCCGACCACCGGCAGCAACGCCGTCACCATGCCAGCGGCGGCGCGCCGGAGGCAAAAAACCGGAAAGAGAGAGACTTATAAATTTTCGTCGCTTTCGGCTCATTCGGAAAATCGATGATTTTTGAATCGAACACACCCCTATTTATAGAAATCCAAAAATCACTATTCACCAAAAAATCTCAAGTTACTGTTCACGAGGTGAAAAGTTTGAGTTACTATTCACGTAAAAATCTCCGTTACTATTCACCGTAAATATCTTTCGATTTTTCGAAACTTCGTGTTTTGCACTTTTTATCGTCGTTTGATCTACATGTCTCCAATTGACCCCTAGTTCGTTTCTATCTTTTCGTTTTTCCAATACGCATCTAATGGTATAAAAATATTCTATGTTCCATGTTCAAGAAAATTATCCATCTAAATCATGCATTAAACACGTATCTGAAATGTACGTAATTAAATTAAACAATCAAAATATACGCACATAATTATTAAGTCATGTGTTAAATATTTAATTAATAAATTATACTTCGTTTTTGGTCCGGGGTGCTACAATAATTTTGTGATTTTAGGAATTATATATGAATTATTAAAATTATTACATCTTTATATGTCATTTTAGGTCTAAAATTTCTAGTTTAAATGCTTCACAATTAAGTTATAAGTATGATGATGTATTTAATGTTCTAATCTCACTTAGATGAATTATGTATGATAGGATCATCTTTAAAGCTTCATATATAAATAAAGTATGTATTGAATAAAGTATGATTATTATAAACGCTTGAATGATGTGTGTAGAATCATGTTAATATTTGCATTTGGGACGAAGTGTTTACATTAAATTACTAATAATTATGTTTTAGGTTAAAGTAACCTAATATAAAATACAAAAGATTATGTTATATGACATAAGAGACTAAACAGTTAAGTGTGTCGAGCGCAGTTGAGACGATCGGTGAATCCAGAATCGATCCTCACACAATCAACGTACAAATGGGTAACTTCTACTCTCTACTATATGTTGATTATTGAATTAATAAATTGTGTATGAAAATCTACGGCTGAAGCCCGTAGCTATAACTATTAGGATGTATACTATAAGCCTAGCTTTTGTATGAACATCTTTTATGGAATGAGAATCACCTTGGTCATATGTTTGCATTTTATATTTGTTATATATGTTTATGCAATGTCCAATTAATTTATATTATAGATAACTTGGTGTGTGGTGCCACACAGAAGATCATGTTATCAGTTTCTTATAAATTATAAATAGTAGCTCACAACCAAGATGGATTTGGACAAATCATCGGAATGGTTGTAGTGTAGTTTGGTATTAGTCTGTCTTGACTATAAAACTACACTAGTACACTTTGTGTGTATTGAGCAGGACCATTTGAGGTTGTTCGTTTTATACTGACTATATAATAGAACAAGACCTCTGTTATTATGGATGCACATCTTCTTAATCCCTATATAATAACGGGCACGTATGCTTAGTGTTTATTTCTTTAATTTGCCAATGGGTGAGATTTATTCATAAATCAATAAGCTCGGTGAGTTGGGAGATAGCATTGTTTATATGATGTGCTGTTGATTATAGAAGAAATCTGTGTCCTAATTATTTAGGATGATAATGTCCCCTTGAGGAGCTCATAAGGATTATCATGTAAACCCTGCAGGTGGATTTAATCCGACATGATAATAAGGATAAGTGGTACTACTCTTGGAATTAGATGTAAATTAATTAAGTTGTCAGTAACTTATTTAATTCACGGACATTCGATATCTTAAACACGGGGAAATAAATGTACACATAATAAGAAGGAGCTCATATTAAATATGGGATTGGGACGGTAGTTCAATAATAATTCTCTAGTGGACTGAATTATTATTGATGGGCTTAAGTTATGTGTTCGGGTCGAACATAGGATACTTAAGCCCATCAGGAGGCCCAACCCAATTCCTCCTCTAGGTCCCTGGTGTAGCCTATATATAGCTCTTTTCATCAGCGCCTCATTTAACACAGATCACAGAAAACACGTGATAGTGAGAGAGAGCAGAACTGAGTTTTCTCAAAGGATCGTTGGCCACGCAACGTTCGAGAAAGGCTGTAGGAATACATCAGAAGATCAAAGAGGTCTACAAGGGTATGATTTATTTCCGCTGCGTTTTACCTTTTGGATCCCGATTCTGATAGCATAGAGCCGACGATCCGTCGGTTCCAACAATAACCAGTATGTAACTTCCACACTAGGTGACGACCATAAGGGCGTGAGTGTCTGGTCTATGAAAGTAAGGTTTAGTGGGCGAACGACTCCCACATTCCTTTGTGTTATAGTATGGTCCAGGGTGAGTGTACCCGAAGGACATGTAGTATTTACTTAATAATTTAATTGCTTTAATGTATTAGACAGTAAAGTTATCCCATTGGGATCCCTCTCTGGAGGTGTCTCGTGATGTTGCTTTTCATAATTTTCAGGCTTGACAGGTGATGATGTGAACGTGTAGCAGGCTGGGCTGACTTCTCACTGTCCCTTTAAAGTTGTCGTACTAGAATAATATTTTCTTTTGAGAACAATATGTTGTTTAAATATGTATAGTATGATAAACTATGGGCCTAGACTTTTAACATATCATGTATATATGTTTTGTTGTGTAATTTCAGATAGGCTTTTGGTTTGAACATTTTACCTAGGAATGTGGGTGAAACACGACTAGACTTGGTTTATAGTTAGATATATATGTATATATGTTACGCTTTAAAAATAATAATAATAATAATAAATAAATAACATAACTCTCGTATCTTCATTTTAAGTCTTCCGCTGTATATTAGAAAGTAATTATAATTTCTTAAGTTCCTAAATAAGTAAAGGGTGACGATCTAATTCCAATTAAAAGGGGAACATGGCGTTATAACTAGTCAACATGGTCCAAAATTATAATTACTCAAGGTATTTCTGGAAAATCAATTAGAAGGCTAGAAATTGAGGTCATCGTCACAAAAAGAGCAGGAAATACTTAGTTTATTTCAAGAAAGAGTCTTCAAGAAAGGAAACAAATCAAGATCAAATCGTATCCAATTTAGATAGATTTAACCCGATTTTTCTTTATCTAGACCTTAAAATCGGGGGATTTGAGTCTTATTCGCCAAGTTATGTATCTTAGGTCAAATATATAAATAGGGCCTCAATTATCATTCAAGGGGATCGAATTCCAAGTTCCGAAATCATTGTATTCAAGCAATTAGAGAGCTCTTTTCTCTCAATTCTTCTTATATAAAAAACGTTCTGTCCGATAAGAATTGACCGATCAAAACGAGCCGAACAAATTTGTCCAAGTAGGCACCGGGCCAGTCTTTTTCTTATTATTATTCAATTTTCATACTTTTTTATTCGATTCGATTATTTAAGCCGGGTCTATATTTTTGGTATTTGTATAGGATTTTGTGCTCTACAAAATCTAACATCAACATAGATAGATTTTCTGATTTTTTTTTATTTAATTTCTTTTTTTGGGCCAATCATAATTTATCAGCGATAACACCATATAATTATAATGGAGGCGGGAACAGTTTCTTTAATAGATACTTTGCTCTGATATATGGATAGATGAATAAGACAAACATGATACTTTATTAAAAAGGACTTTTGGAAAATTAAACCAAACATGGGGCCAAAGCTATTCCAAGCAGCACAAGTGACTAAAACTCAATATCCAGCAAACTAGTCTTACGAAAATGTCAGCTAATAAGTAAGAACACACTTACTCTATGATTCTAGATCTTGAGCCTTCTGAATTCCTATAAAACGAGCATAATCAACCCACCTGCAGATGGATTCACAGAAGGCAAACAAATTAGTGTGTGAGGACAGAAAAATATGGAGAAATACAGTGTTAGACATATAAGCTAGGGAAGCCAACTTAACCCAAAACCATGGTCAAAGGTAAAGAGTTGACTCCCTCTTGTATACCCTTCCACACTTTCATGTGGAACCGATGTGGGATATCGTAATATATAGTGAGAGGGAAGAACTCACAATAATGAACCCAGAAATGTGTTGCCCGTTCTCACGGCAAAGCAAGTAGCACCCAATAAAAACTTGTGTTGATGAAGTAACGGCTCTAATATCCGCTGTTCAATTACACCGGCTACCACCTGGTATCTGTTGGAGAAAGAAGAGAATTAAACACAATCTAATCACTGGAAAGATTTTTTGTTAGGGATGTTAGTTTGGTTTGGTGGGATAGAAATCACACACACACACACATATATATATATGTATATGATACATGTTTTGTGAATGAGAATCAGGTGTGGGTTCATTTGTTACGTATTCATCATATGAACTTTCAACATCTGTAGAAAACCGATATTGATTTATGGCAGTAAATAAAGGCAAAGGAAATATGTAACAGGACCACAAGGAGAGAATATATCAGCCTTAAAAGATTAGAGGATATCAGAAAAATAGATACAAATACATACCGAAGATTGCTGGATACAGCCATATAGACACCATAGGCAACACTTGTTGATAGTATAGGAACATTCTCCACCTCATCGGCAGCAGAGAGATCAACAGCCTTACGTGCATTTATCAATGCATTTGTCACAACGGTACCAACCTAAACACCAATGAGTCACAGTCATGTTCTGTTTTATCCAGCTTCAGTTCAAATACAATAAAACATAAAATGTTCACAAGTTAGCAGATGAGGTACACATCTATAATAAGCTCTAAACAGATTACACATAACTAACTAATCCAAAAGTGATAAGAAACAATTTGATGCTAAATGAATCTAAAGAGGAAACAAGAAGACCTGGTTTCTTTTTTTTTTTTTTTTATGGGAGGAAGGGGTATATAAAGGATATAATTTTACAGATTTTAAAAAAACTAAAATTAAAAATCATTGTTTATTGATCAGTAATCTTTCCTCTTGATCTTCATAGGAGGAGAACACTAAAGAGTTTAAGCTAATACATTGCACAGAAGATATAATAATCAAAATTTACACGAATTGAACGCATTCATGTGGTAATTTCTCAGTAATCTTTCAAAAGCATGCCGGAGAGTCATTACTAAATATTCGAACAAACAAATTAGCTATAGTGTCATGCATCAAGATCTCTAGAATTGAGATTTTTATGATGGAAAATTACCAGAGATGAAGTGGTGCCAACAGCAAACAGCTTAGCTCCATTGCGCTGAGAAGAAAAGTCATGACATGAGTTGCAATTTGAAGCTACTGATTTAAAATTTATTTTTGAAAAAAAAAAAAAACTGAAGATAGATCTACCTACCACTATTGCACCTATCCTCTGCAGCAGGGAAAATGAGGTTCCAGACAAAGCAACCTGCATATGATATTTAAACCATTATGTTATCACTCAGTTCAAAATTTTTGGCACAGTGAAGCAATAAACAATCGAAAGTCACCTGAAATGCATTATCCGGACAATTATGAAAGAACCTAGCAAGGCGACCAGCATTGAGTGCAACAGGGGATCGGAGAGAAACAGTGGGAGCAGGAAGGTAGACAAGCATAAAATCTGCTATTATTGCCATCACCTGAGCACAAACCAAACTGAAGATAATAAGGGCAGGACATTGTCTGATCCTACGGTTCAAAAGTTCAAGATTGTATGAGGTTAATAGCAGTTTTTTAACTATGTTAAGGACTTTCTTAGAAAATGAACTTTTTATTTAGAATGTGGAAAGGAAATTTCTACACAATATCAATATTGTTTGGCTATAACTAAATGCAAATTAATTGCTGTTTATAAACTAATTTATTAGGTTATGGCTCTATAATTGTTCATTAATCTATGATCTTATCTCCATAGACACTTTTTCGGTGCTCTAAACAAACCCTTCCACCTGCTCTTGCTCTCTGCAATAGATGTGGGGAATATTCACACACCTGAGGCTGGATGTCTATTGTACTACAGAATGTGTTGTAAGTGGAACAAGGAGCATACTGGGGGAACAGTGATGGCTTGTAATCTCACTTAATAACAAGATGCAGTAATGGAAGAGGAGTACAAGGATCTGTGCTAAGAAAACCCAAACAATGTGTTTAGAT
This sequence comes from Scutellaria minor, assembly GCA_954870855.1. Lineage (NCBI taxonomy): Eukaryota > Viridiplantae > Streptophyta > Magnoliopsida > Lamiales > Lamiaceae > Scutellaria > Scutellaria minor. Next base: position 15,186,897 of record OX940729.1, on the reverse strand, counting down.
ATACAATTTGTTTTCTAAGTGTTGTGTAACTGCCTTCTACTTCAACTGGTATAGATTCACGAATGAACATTTCCAATTGTGCAGTTCATTTGTCAAACTAAGTATCAAAGAATACATATATAATAGTGTATCTCCCACAATTTCATTTTCAAAGATATATATCCAAATTAACAAAAGAACAACAGATTGAAAAGCAGCTCATCAGGAAAACTAGATTTTCATCTAGGGCTCTGAACAAAGTGAGGCATTGTCATAGGGTTAAATTGGTGTATATAATTGTCTTTCTAGAAATCAACACTATGTTTGGATTATCACTAACTATTCGAATGATACTTTACATGTTTTCATCAAAAATAACCTATCATATTATCTGCCTGAAAAGATGACCATCAATGTTGAGAAGTTTCTTCACTTGTTCTTTCGTCCAATTGCAGAAAACACCTAACTCATTCATTTCAATACACCTAATGAATCACAAACCATTCCCAAGAAACTTGTAAATACGCCTAACTCATTCATTTCAATACACCTAATGAATCACAAGTCATTCCCAAGAAACTTGTAAATACGCCTAACGCCTCATCTAAGATAAATGTAACTCCACAAGCCATGCATAAATGAAGATCATGTTATTCTGTGAAATCTTTTGGAAAACTGAAAACCAGAGAGAATAAAAGGTATATAACAGCATAAAACCCAAGGGAAATTGAGAAATTCTAATGATAACCATAAAAGAAGCTACCATACCACATCAGCAAAAACTATTTCTAGCTCCTTGAAGAAGTTTTCCCTGCGACGCTCATACTCTGCAGCTGTCTGAAAATAGAAAGAAAATGGTAGTGACTAGACCAGCCAGAATAAGAATCTAAAAACCAGTATAAGATGCCGAGAGTAAAAAATTAAAGATAATGACTCAGAAGAAAATGAATCAAATAATAAGCAATACAACGCACTCAAATCCAAAGCTAGCTTGTTTTGAGGAAAAGTCTAAAAAAGAAATAACAAATTGATGACATAGATCAACTCATCACAATATGAATAATCACCATTCTCATTATAAAAGTTAACTGAGCCAGTTATTAACAACTAAAACAATCAGCATAATGTGATACAAGTAAAGCCATAAAAAATAATAATAATAATAATAATAATAATAATAATAATAATAAATAAATGAATATTCAAGAACATTATTGCCTTACTAATTCTGAAAATGTATCCTAATCCCTCATTACATGATTATGAAATAAGTTGAACGTCAATAATATACAAATGTTTAAACCGCCTACTTTTATCTAGAGCACAATTATAATTTCAAATTCACCTTAATTTCATATAAAAACATACTTTTATATGGAGGTAAATTAAAGGACTAGAGCGAATTTGAATAATTTAGAAACTACATTTGACCAAAGGGTGAGACTATACACGTTCCAATTACTAAACACGTCCACTTTAAATTGGTTTAATACTACCAAAAATCTAAACACAGCCACACAACATTACCATTCTACCCTTTGAATTATAGCCCCGCATGAAGAAAATTCACAAAGAAACAAAATATGCACACACTGAAAGAAATAAAGATAAAATTTGATTTTTGGTGAATTCAAAATAACCTTGGTGAAAACCCCAACGCCGCATTCCATGGCAAGTTTAGCCAAGAAGAGATCATCAGCTAACAACCTCTCTTTGAATCCTCCGAACTTCATAAGCCAAGAAATAAATTTCGATTTTTCTAGATCCAAATACCTCAATACAATCGATGCAGGGATTCTTCCATCTTCTATGGCGGTTTTCAAATCCATAGGCATGCTCTCAAGGCTCCTCCCAGCCTCCGACAAGGCTATTAAAGCTTCTTCTTTGTTCGTCCTCTTGTTCTTATCGTCGTTACCTTCATTCCCGTAATTGCTGTCTCCGTCTCCGTCTCCGCCTCCGCCGCCACCGCCGCCGTTGTTGCCTCCGATGCCGCCTCCGCCGGAGAATTTGGTATTTGCTTCGCTGTTGGTGGAGAAGGCTATGAACAAGGGGCGTTGGGGAGGATTGAAGGATAGTGAGAAAAGGGTGGGGTTTTGGGGGGTGAAGGTGTGAGATGGAGGTGAGAGAAAGTGGTTGAGGTTGGGCTTTGGGTGGTTGCGCAGCGGCGATGGGGTGACATTGAGAGTGATGGAGATTGGCATTGCGGCGGTGTAGGTGGTGGCGCGAAACCTCACTCTCACTCTCTCTCTCTAACTTTCAGTGAGAGACTGAGCAGTGTTCCTATCTTTTAGGTGGTGGCGCTGCGGGGTATTTGGCGGTTGAGTCTTGTGTCTTTTTAACTAATAAAAATAATGCTGTTTGGGATAGTGAGATTAGGGTAGGGATTTTATACCATGTGGCGGTGCAGCTAAGCCCGAATTTGTCTGTGTCAACATTGCTAGAAGTCCTAGTCCTATTATTTTCTTTCCTTTTCTTATTTTTCGGTTCTTTTAATTGAAAGTCAACAGTTTTTCATGGTCAACTAAGTTCGAGCAATTCAATTTCACAATTGTTTTTTACACTTGGTACACGAGTTAGGATACATGTAATTCGGGTCCTATGAACAGAAATATGATTTCATGTTCTAAACGCACGTTCATGCTCCCACATAAGCTCCCACTATCATGCCCCAAAATCTTTTTGTATTTTTATCAGAGTTTCACATGGGCGTGAAGAGAGAAATAGCAAGGGACACAAAACACAACAGAAAGAAGGAGTAAGAGACGCCAGAAGAAAGAGGTAATGGATGATATGGATCATTCACATATCAACAGTCGGTCTCACTACCGACAATATTTGGTCTCAATACCGATATATATACAACATATTAAAGCAGCGGAATCAAACATCAGGATATCATGTTCACAGTATACTCAGAAATAATTACAAAGCGTGAATAAACTAAAAATATTATTTTGAAAATGTTTAAGAGACATCGTCTCACTACAACTAAGCCAGAAATAGTACTTTCTCTCTCCACCTAGGGTTCCTCATGCTCATCATCGCCTGTAGTGTGAGTACATATTAAGGGGGTGAGTGCGTGGAATACACTCGTGGGGATAAAGTCTGCATCTTATAACATCCAACAAGCATATATAGATTAACAATATATAACAATCGGCACAAGATCATAGCAAGTAAAATGCATAGCAAATATTAGAAATGGTAAGAAGGATAGGTGTAGGATCAGCCCGTCTTACCCTATAAAACGGTCTCAATACCGCTGGTGCATTTCAAGAGGACCACCAAACCTCAACAGAGTAGTAGAAAGGAGGGAGATGATTTTTTTACAGTCCCGTAGGACTCTCCGAACATGCAATGTGAACCGAAGTTCTTTCACAGTATATAGTATGACACGACACTTATATTCACAGCATTTAGTATTCCTCATTCATGCTTCATAATAGGGAAAACTGTAAACACATTAAGATTTAGAAATTACCCCCACCTTGTTCGGTGGTTTTCCGCGTGAGTCGCTAGTATCAAAGGTCTGATAACACAAGCTCAATCCAACAGTAACTCAAGCTCAATCCAATATATAGCCTACACAAGTTACGGTGTTCTTAGTTCCTTATTAATTATAATTAAAACGATAAACGTATACACGACGAGTCGAAGGATCTAAAGATTGGATAAGGAACGAGCTCATTCGGAGTTGATACGAGTTCAAACGAAGTGTATAACATTGGAGACTATATTGGTAAAATGATCGAAGGGTTAACTTTGACCAGGTCTTGACCCTCGGTCAATGACATCTCGTCGACTAAGGCTCGATGATAAAAGTACAAAGGAAAAGGAACGAGAAAGGATTGAAAACATGGTGTCACGCGCCCACCGTCACTCAACGTGGCACACGCATGCGTCTCTCATCTCCCGGCATCACTCGGCATGCGCCCAGCACCCGACGCCCACTCCCGATGCGCCTAACCAACGCACAACCGTGCCCTCCTGGCACGACCATACGCCACCCTTCAGCAACCTCTGTCGGGCTGCACACGACCGTGCGCCGACCTCCAGCAACTTCTGCCGGCTGATGCACGACCGTGTCCTCCGGCACGACCGTACACCAGCGCGTTCAACAGCCTCCACGCCCAGCAACTTTCCCGACTGCCCCTTGCTACCCGGTGCCTCCGGCTATTTCATTTCAATCTACTCATTCCAAACTACTACCTCTCCGATATGAAACTACTCTTTCCCGACCCCATCTCACATACACAATCATATATATATGCAAACACACACATCACCCAAAACACTTGGCCGGCGACCGAAACCCATTGTCACAAACCGCTGGCGCATCACCAGCGCCAGTCATTACTTTCCTCATGGCGACACCACCCGTGCCGCCCCCAACAGAGATCATACACAAACACACACACATACATGCATATATCATACCCAACCCGATATAGTTCCGACGCCACTACTCACGGCAGCGTCGTTCATCCAACAACTCACCCTCACCTCCGGGAGAACCTCTGACAACATCTCCGGCTAAAAGAACGAAGGAAAAGAGAGAAAACCGAAGAGAGAGAAAAGTTTGCTAGGGTTAGGGTTTAGGGTTTTGAAATGGTTTTTTGTCGTTTTCCGGCGAACGATAAGTCGGAATAGAAATCCGAGACTTGTTCTAGACTCGACTCGTCAAAACCTACGTTGTGTGCGAAAATCGGCCAAAATCGACAACTTAGAAATTTTTCCGGCAAACTCCGGTGACGGCACCACCGCGCCGAAGGTTGAAAGAAGAAACGAGAGAGAGAAGAGAGACTTACGTGTAAACGTTGCTTTTGGCTCATTCGAAGAAGGGGTGAAAAATGAACTGAAGGAGCCCCTATTTATAGATTTCGAAAGTTACTATTCACCGGTAAATATCTCGTTTACTATTCACTATAAATATCTTCTGATATTTCTGAAACCTCGTGTTTTGTTCTTTTTATCGCCGTTCGAGCTACGGGTCTCCGATTGACCCCTGTTTGTTTCTATCTTCTCGTTTTTCCAAAACGCATCTAGTGATATATAAAAAAAATATCCTATATCCCACATCTAGGTAAATTATCCATCTCATACATGTATTAAACACTTATCTGAAACGCACGTATTTAACCAGTTAAAACATACGCACATATATATTAAATCCTAAGTTTAAATATTTAATTAGTAAGTTATGTTTCGTTTTTGTTCGGGATGCTACACCCACGCTCTTCATGTTCGCGCCCACGCTCTCATGTCCATGCCCACACTCTTATCTCGCATGCTTAATTTATATGTTATGTTCACATAACTTTTATGTCTTCATAAAGGTTATAATATATGTACATAAAGTTTAAATTTTTGTAACATAAAGGTATAACTGTATTACATGAATTTTTATGATGATTATTAAGTATAAGTAAAATCACTTAAATGTTATGATATTTGTATATAAATATTAAACTAATATAATATAAAGATTACCACATGAATTAAAAAAAAAAAATTGGACGCAGATCAAGATCAAAACAACCCACGGGCGCCTAGTTGCACCATGTAACTAGTGCACAAGAACACTACTCATTCAATTTATTTTCATTTTTCCAAATTAAAAAAAAAACCAATATATATGGTGATGATGATTTTGAGAATGTTGTTGAGAATGTTAATAATCGTTAAAAAGATTGTTATAACCTATTATGAGGTGAAAAAATCTTGGGTGAGACGGGTCGGACATAAGAAATTATCGAATACTTTTGTGTGTATTAAGTGATACTTTTCAATATACTTTTCTTTATATCAGGTAATACTTTTGTATTATAGAATATAATATCCGAATTGGGTCGGGTCGAGATATAAAAACGCATTGATCATCCCTAGCGCCAGCCCCATGCGTTCTTCGCTCTTCTCCTTTGCATGAGGGTCGTGCAACATGTGATATTTTTGTGTGTACTAAGTAATACTTTCTCTATATTTAAAGTAATTATTTTGTATTATGTATATATTTTAATTAAAAAAAAAGTATTCCCTGTTATATAGAAAAGTATTACCAAATATAAAAATAGTATATAATTTTTTATATCCAATCTGAACCTTCCCATCATGTGGAATTGAATCTGTGAGATGGGTTAACACAAGACTCACTCTTATGTGATTATGGGAAGTTTATATTTTTTAATTTAAGGGGAAAAAACTTAAACTATTACGAGATTAGGAGATATTTAAACTTGTTATGTGATTGACAATAGACGTCTAAAATAAAAGAGTAATGTTCTTATGAAGTAGTAGCACGGATCATGATCCATTCGACTGGGCGTGCACGGGTCGGGTCAGGTCCGATCCGGATCTGCGTCTAGTTTTTTTTAAAATTATGTCATAACATTTATGTTGTAATAGTATAACTTTTATGTTATATTAGTATAACCTTTATGTATAGATATCATAACCTTTAAGTGAATAACTTAGACATTTTTAGTATAAAAATTCATGTAATATAGCTGAAACTTTATGTTATAATAATTTAACCTTTATGTTATATTAGTATAACCTTTATATACAAATATCATAATCTTATGTACTTAAAGAATAACATAAGATTATATTATTATAATGAAAGGTTAAATTATTATGCATGAAGGTTATATTATTACAATATAAAGGTTTCTAAAGGTATTATAGATCTGCAATACACTGCAAAAGGTTATACGAATATAACTAAAAAGTTACGCAAACATAACTATAAGGTTAGGTGACTATAACAAAAAGGTTAGGCGCGCGGCTAGAGTTTGAGTATAGAGCTGGGCACGCGTGTAGGCGCGTGAGGTGCACATGGGGAGCGTGAAAGGCACCGCCAGGTCAAGTCAATCTAATGCATGGTTCACGACCTGTGCACCGAATACATAAATTTTTGTGAAAATAAAATTGAACTACAACTTGATGGAAAGAAATTTGAACTTCAAATTTTGTTCAAGTTGAAAAAAAAAAAGGCATACAATGATGATAATACTTACATCCTACAAATCAAAATCACATGAAAATTTAATAAAATGAATTTCAAACTCTTTTGTTGATTTCATATAATAAAAGCACAGATTGTTAAATAGTATTGTCCATTATTATAAAAGTTTTACAATCCATACAATGTCTAGTAAATTAATAAATAACCACAATTTAAAAGTTTAACATTATAAACAAACAAATACATATAACGAAAAATAAATTTAAATACCTAATATTAACAAATCATAATAGTATAAATTATTTCAATTTGGTGTTTTAACTACAAAAATTGAATCGAAAATCAAAATTCAAAATTTTAAAGTATGCATTTGTCAAAACTAAACAAAATTTTAAAAAAGCTGAATCAAAATATTTATTTCAATTGTTAGCAAATAAGGAAAATATTTGCACATAAAACCACATTATAAGGAGAGACTTATAACTTCTTGATGCAACAGATTGATTAGTTGAGTTTGTGACTCATCTTACGGATCTGTGACTCGTTCTACTAGTCTTCAATCGGATCCTTCTCACTTCAGTAGAACTACAAGAGTAACCACTCTTACTTGCACACCTTAAACCGTAGGAGGAATTATGGTGAAACACCAAGGATCAAACGTAGATTGAAAAAGGCACTATATTAGTACTATTTAGAGTGGCATATTTTTTTTCTACTAGGTATACACTTATTTATATTGCGTATGGGAGAGATCTTTTACTAAGAGAAAATATCACCATCCTCTGTTGATCATATCTGATAAGATTTGATTCAAAATCAAATCTCTTTAAAACATTGTATCAGATATACATCCCAATAATATTGGGATCCATCAAATTTGGATGTCACATCAACATCTCCTACTCATACAAATCTGATCCGACTCATTCAATTCAATCTTCCATAATTCGCATAATCACATTTATCTTCTCATATAGGGAATAAGGTGTGCGACTTTGTGAGAAAGAAACAAGTGAGAAGAGTTATATTAAGTTTTCACCCAACTAATAAAACTCTACAACTCATGAGACTCGCTACGTACCCCAAACTCTATGGTCACACCAAGTCAAACATCTCTGACCCCTCAATATATATAGATTATGTTTGATCACCCTATATATGTATCTATGCTCATGACTATGTCAAAACATATTTTTGACTTAGTCGGCCGGCCTATGAGCCATAGAATACAGGTGTGTTACCAACTTAGTTTTTCCTTGTCTTATCATTCCAATTAGTTTGGTCTTAACAACTTTCATAGTCATGCTCCGACAGAATGAATTATTCATGAGCATTGGACACATGCTAAAGTAGCATCATCAAGCTTATACCTCATGACAAAGTCCAAAGTCACAAAAGGCACTTAAACATAAGAGCTCACTTAGTGATGAAGCAGGGATCAACCCAGTCACTTAACTTATAATAAAGATCATCACAAAGCACATGTAGTATGAATGCATTCTATGATGAAGCTCCCACTCACTTTTGGGCATGTCACGCTCTAAACATCATACAGATCTTAGTCTGGTGACTCTTATAGCGATTGACTTGTGCATCATTTAGAAGACAGTCTCCAAAATGTCTTAATTCGCACATCCGGCTACTAAAATGCTTTTATGAAGTTTGGACATTCTTTTTAATCGATCAAGTATGATCTCATCTTGGTCTTATGCCAAGACGACTATAGGTAATAGCCTCTCGTATTGTTCCATATATAAAGGTAATCATTCACATCTCTTATAATGATCTACCAGTCTCATCCTACTCGCTATACAAGCACCAAAATGATTTCTCATGTGAGTGAGACAATCAAAGCCTAGTGACAGTCATAATAGACACACAGTACCTTTAACAAATTTCATAAGAAACATCAATCTCATTAAACATAAAACTGTTCATTAGATGTTCACAAAAAGAACTCAAATCCTACAAAGTCACATACTATTTACATGCTTTTAGAACACATCTCTTCTCAAAACCTTAGAAAAAGGATCAGCGACTATGTCGCCAGGAAGAATTTGTCCTTGTGCAATACTATCTCGAATGAAGTGGTATTTGGTGTCGATATGCTTAGCCCTCCCATACTTGGGATCTTTCGAATAAGCCAATGCAGTAATGTTGTCACAATAGACAGTGACTGCATTATCAGCATGCCTCACGTGCAATATTTGTAAAAATCTTCTCAACCAGATCACCTCTTGAACTGCTGATGTACAAGCAATGTATTCAACTTCCATGGTGGATAGAGATATACAAGGTTGTTCTTGCTATACTAAGTGATAGCAAAGCCTCCCAATAAGAAAACATATCCCGATGTGAATTTGCGCTCATCTTTATCTGCTGCTCCATTAGTATCACTATATCTAACTAGCCTTAAACTACCTCCATGATAACACAAAACAAAATCACTAGTCCCTTTCAAATATCTAAGTATCCTTTTTACTGCAACCCAATGATCTCGTCTAGGATTACTTTGATATCTGTTCACCATACCAACTGCAAAGCACAAGTCTGGTCGTGTACATATCATTGCGTACATTAGATATCCTACTGAGCTTGCATAACACACATTTGCCATGTGTTTCATTTCTTCATCTGTTTTAGGACATGATTCCTTACTAAGAACACAATTCTTATTCATGGACATGTCTATAAGATTAGCATTATGCATACGCAATCGTTCAAGCACATTCTTAATGTAAGTCTCTTGAGACAAACTCAAGAGTTTTCTAGTGCGATCTCGGTGTATCTTAACACCAAGTATATATTCAGCCTCTCCCATGTCTTTCATGTTAAAAATAAAGGACAACCACTCCTAAGTGGCGACAATCATCTCCATGTCATTCTGATGAGTGTCGAATCCAACAAATTATATAACCTGCTTAAACAATGATTAATTGCAATAGTGGTAAGCAGAGTCGATTCCACAGAGATTGGTAATATTTTTATTCTTTTCACAAAATAAATTACAACAATTATATTAAAGATTGAGGGGGGTTTGGATTTGTGATATAACTGAATTAAAATAAACAATAAGTAAATTAAAATGAGCAGAATTCAATGAAGTAAAAACATCTAGCCATAGACAACTTCAGAATTGGTTCAAACACAATCGATTATCGATTCAAAAATTACTCTTTCACTCAAACACTAAATTGGTTATAGTTGTTGGTACCATCTAACACCAATCTTTTCTTATGTTTTCGATAATTAGGATACCATCTCTAATTACTTCTTTTACCAATAAACAACCGTAGATACCATCGTAGGATTTAATCTATCGGCAACATTCAATCTAGAAAGACCCAATTCTAGCTAACAAACACACATGTAGGTTCATTTAGACTAGATCATATATCTCCTATAGCAATCAATTATGCTACTTTGCCGATATTAGAACAATTAAACAATTATGGATTTGACGTTCCAATTGACAAATATCATTTTCACGAATTGAATAACTGGCCACATTAAACAACTTGCCAAACAATATAAATAATCACAAAGATATATGAATACTGTAGAGCGAAAGAGAGTGAAAACTAATTAGATCTCACATTGTGTAGAACCAAATCTTCATTCATCAATGACTAGATTACGAATTTAGCAATCCATGAAAGAGATTGTCATGCTTTGTTCTATCCAAAAATATGCGTAGAATGAAAAGTTACAGAGAGAAGAGAGATGAGAGAGAAAAGAGTCTAATCCTTATCTCTATTTGGTTTTTAAAATCCTGGATAATAACTACCTAATTAAAAAATAAATATAAAATAATTCCAGATATATATAACTCCAAAAATGATGGGAAAAATTGATTTTGAATCTTGGAGTAGAGATTTGGGCGCCACATATATAAATTCTTGTCTGGACCCTAAACGTGCCCACGTCTTATGAGAAAAGTTCTTCTGTTCATTTTAGAGTCGAGCTATGATATAAGGCGTGCCCATGCCTTATGGGAAAACTTCTTTTGGTTTTCTTTCTTTGGAGACTTCAATTCAACATCTTCAAAAATCACTTCAAATGGTTTCGAACATCAATTAAATCCTTATTGTCGCTACAAAACATGAAACTTCATCAAAACAAATACTTAAGGATTAATTATCATCTAAAACATAGGAAAAATATGACAATAAATATGTATTTTATGTAATCTATCAAATTCCCCCACACTTACATGAAGCTTGTCCTCAAGCATGCTAAAATTCAAAATTCATCATGTAACACCCCATTTCAAGAAAACCTGCATATGCATATTTATTAAAATTTCTTTTAATGTTCATTTAAGAATGATTTAAGTGTGAGATCTTATATTACAATAAGTTATGATTTATGAATATTTCCTTGTGCTTGTTTATTTTAAAGATTTTATGACATGTTTTTCTTTCGAGATTTTAAGGGTTTTTGCAGGATGACTTACGGAGGAAACCGAGCTCGATCTCCACTCACTCGACACATATGAATGGAAGTAAAAAGATAAGATGTTAATTAAATGAATAAAATGATTTTAGGTTTTATGCTAATTTTATTCGTTACCGTTTTTTAATACTTTCTTTTTATGAAATTAGACATTTATCTTCAACGAGCATGCATTATAGTGAATATTAAAATAACCGCAATGCTTATTAATTTAAGTACATATGGAAATTTAATACTTAATTTTATGCTAAGAAATTTCCACATTTATGTGAATTATACATTACATTTTTATTGTTAGTCCCTTCAATAAGGTATACATATACTTAAAAATATGTGTGACATGAAACATCAAAATATCATGATAAATAAAGTAATTTAACTTTTTATTTAATCTAAAGCTTCCATGATAAGTCATTGCTAAGGATGACTAAGAAGTCTAAACTAGCCTAGCCACCTCACCACCCTAATTCCAACATGCAAAATATCCATCAACTTGCAACATGCAAAATATCCTTACTTGATGATACCCTTTCTCTCTCTCGTCCATATCATATGAGAAGAACCAAGGTCATAGATAGTTTAACATAAGAAGCAAAGAAAGAGAGAAGAAACAAATGAAAGAAAGATCAAGCATACATCAAGTCTTTCCTCAAACCCTAAAGGTATTTTGGCTAAAACTCTCTTAATACCTTCATTAAATCTTATGATTTATGATAAATACCTTAGGTTAGAAAGTTCAAAGATGTTCTTTGGCAATTTGTTAGGGATTATATGTTGTTTGAATGAAGAAATAAGTTGTTTCTAGAATAGACTTAAGGATGTGCTTGGTTTTGCTTCTGTTTTGGATGTGTTCGAAAATCTTAGGAATTGTTTTAAGCTAAATCCTTTTTCCAGATTGAAATATATGAAGTCAAGAGTATGTCTGTAAAATTTCAGAAGATTTGGAGTTAAACTCGATTTTATATGATTTTTCAAAGATAAGCTGTTCAGAGACAGTTTTCGCCCTGTTTTTAGGTCGGAATCATATAATTTTATGGAACAGTATACTTCGAATTTATACATTATCTTCTACTATGTTTAATAACCTGTTCTTAGGTACGTGTAGGAACTTAGTATGTATTTTTTTGAGTTTTGTACGATTTATGCCAAATTTTACAATATAACCTGTTTTCTGCATAGATGATGTCCTGTTTTCAATCTTGTTCTAAAAGCCATAACTATTTATTGAGATCATATTTATAAACCATGTTTTACTATGTTGTAGTACACATTCTTATGAGTATGTAGAAATTTACTATGTCATTTTTAGTATCTTATAAAATTTATGGTGATTTTTACAAGAAAGTCTATTTTCAGCATGTGCTATGTCCTATTTTCAGCCAACTTAGAAAATTCATAACTAATTATGTGAATATTATTTTCGGTTGATATTTTTATATGTCATATTTCTGTAAGGTATCTATAGTCTGTAGAAATTTGGAAGGACTTCATGAATTCTAAAGGGATTGATTAATTATTCAAATTCAGACTGTTTTGGAGCTAGAATTGAAGTGAAAACTAGTTAAATGTGTGATTTTTAATTCCTTGTACAAGCTGTTAAAATTTATGAAATTTCAGCATGTTATACTAAAGGAAGTTATGTGATTATATGAATAATTATGTGATTTTAGGAATTATATGTGAATTATTAAAATTATGACATCTTTATGTCATTTTAGGTCAAAAATTACTAGTTTAAATGCCTAACAATTAAGTTATAAGTATGAATATGTTTTAGGTTAAAGTAACCTAATATAAATGCAAAAGATTATGTTATACGATATAAGAGGCTAATCAGTTAAGTGTGTCGAGTGCAGTCGAGACGATCGGAGAATCTGGAAGCCATCTTTACATAATCAACGTACAAGTGGATAACTTCTACTCTCTACTATATGTTGTTAATTGAATTGATAAGTTATGTATGAAAATCTACGACTGAAGTCCATAGCTATAACCAGTATGTAACTTCCATACTCGGCGACGACCATAAGAGCAATGCCTGGTCTATGAAAGCAACCATAAGGGCAATAAAATGTCTGGTCTATGCAAGGTTTAGTGGGCGAGCAACTCCCACATTCCTTTATGATGATGATGATGATGATGCAAGGTGTAGCACCCCGGACCAAAATGAAACATAATATATTAATTAAATATTTTAACTCGGGATTTAATATATATGTGCGGATGTTTTAACTGTTTAAATACGTGCGTTTCAGATAAGTGTCTAACACCTGTATGAGAAGGATAATTTACCTAAACGTGGGATGTAGGATATTTTTATATCACTGGTTGCGTGTTGAAAGTATAGAAAGATAGAAACGAACTAGAGGTTAATCGGAGATCTGTAGCTTGAACGACGATAAAAAGAGTAAACCACAAGGTTTCCGAAATATCAGAAGATATTTACCGAGATATTTACGGTGAATAGTAACTTCTGAAATCTATAAATAGGAGCTCATCCCAGTTCATTTTTCACCCATTTCTTCGAACGAGCCAAAAAGCGAAGTTTACACGTAAGTCTCTCTTCTCTCTCTTTTCTTTTTCGGCCTCCGGCGTGCCACCACCGGCGCCACCGGCGGCGAGGTGGTGCCGCTACCGGAGTTCGCCGAAATATTTCGAAGTGGTCGGTTTCAGCTGATTTTCACACACAATGTAGGTTTTGACGAGTTGAGTCTAGAACAAGTCTCGGATTTCTATTCCGACTTGTCGTTCGCCGGAAAACAGCGAAAAACCTTTGCAAAACCTAAACCCTAACCCTAGCCAACTTTTCTCTCTCCTCGGTTTTCTCTCATTTCTTTCGTCCTTTTAATTGGAGATGTTGTCGGGGTTTTCATGGAGACGGGGTGAGTTGTTGGTGGACGATGCCGCCATGCGTGATGGTGTCGGAATTATGACGGGTTGGTTATGTTTATATGCATGTGTGTATGTGTTTGTGTGTGATCTCTGTTGGGGGCGGCACAGATGGTGCCGCCATGAGAAAAGTGATAACCGGCGTTGGTGATGCGCCGGTGGGTTGTGACGATGGGTTTCCGGCAACCTCCGGTCGCCGGCCAAGTATTTTTGAGGATATGTGTTTGTGTATATATATGTTATGTGTATGAGGGTTGGTGTTGGAGAGGGCTTTGGTTTCATATCGGAGTATAGTAGTTGGGAACGAGAAGTTTGGAATGAAGTGGCCAGAAATGTCGGGTGGAAACGAGGCTGCCGGGGGAAGACTGCTGGGCACAGGCTGCTAGCGCACGGTCGTGCCGTGGGGCACGGTCGTGCCCCAGCTGGCAGAACCCGCTGGAGGCTGGCGCACGGTCGTGCACGGCCAGGCAGAGATTCCTGGAAGCTGGCGCACGGTCGTGCGCCAGGGGGCACGGTCATGCGCGGCTAGGACGTGCCGGGAGTGGGCGCCAGGTGCGAGATGCGTGTCGGGTAACGCCATGTTTCCAATCCTTTTTCATTCCTTTTCCTTTATATCCTTTACCATCGAGTCTTAGCCGACGGGAAGTTGTCGACCGAGGGTCGAGGGCCCGGTCGAGGTCAACCCTTGATACCAATGCACTTTCAAACTTGTATACGTTGTCGAGCTCGTATCAACACCGAACGAGCTCATGTCTTATCCAATCTTTAGGTCCTTCGACTCGTCGCGTATACGTTTATCGCTTTAATTATAATTAATAAAGATCTGAGTACAACGTAACTTGTGTAGGCGATTTATTGGATTAAGATTTGATTACTTGTTGGATTGAGCTTGTATCACTAGATCTTTAGACCTTTCGACTCACGCGGAAAACCACCGAACGAGGTGGGGGTAAATTCTAACTCTTCTTCTGTTTACCGTTTTCCCTAAGTAAACGTATGATTGAGGAATACTAAGTGCTGTGTTTATACTTGTTGTGTCATGATATAACTGTGAAAGGACAGAGGTCCTTTGATCATGCATTCTGTTCGTCCTCTGCTATTTTCTACTACTCTGTGGAGGTGTCGTGAGCCTCTTGAAATGCACTAGCGGTATGAGACCGTTCATAGGATAAGACGGAGGAATTCCGCACCTATTCATCCCTTGCCATTTCTAATATCTGCTTTGCATATATATGTGTTGTAACAACGTGACCGTAGGTTAGCTTTTCGGTATTTAATTCTGTCTTGAGATATATGAGGTGGATTTTATCCCCACAAGTGTATTCCACGCACTTACCCCTTAATCTGTACTCACACTACAGGCGATGATGTGCATGGGGAACCCTAGGAGGAGAGAGGAAGTACTGTATCTGGTTTTGTTGTAATGAGACGAGGTCTCTTAAACATTTTCAAACTATGTTTTGGTTAAGCTCATGTTTTGTAATATTTTGGTACATGTAAGGATGTGAGATCCTGATGAGTTTCCGCTGCATATGATGTTTTATATCGGTAGTGAGACCGATTGCTAACGGCAGAGGCCGTATGTTTATAAGTGAGAGATTCACTTCATCCCTTACCTCTTTCTTCCGTTGTCCCTTACTTATTTCTTTCTGTTGACATGCGTCCCTTGCTTATTCTATCTTCATGCCCAACGTTTAAAACTCTGATAAAACATGAAAAGATTTTGGGGCGTGACACAAGGTTTAGTGGGCGAGCGATTCCTACATTCCTTGATGATGACATGTAGTACTTGCTTAATGATTTAATTGCTTCAATATATTATATAGTAAGGTTATCCCACTGGGATCCCTCTCCGGAGGTGTCTCATGATGCTACTTTTTATAATTTTCAAGCTTAGCAAATGATGACATGGACGTGTAGCAAGCTGGGCTGACTTCTCACTGTATCTATAAAATTGTACTAGCATAACGTTTCCTTTTGAGAACAATATGCTATAAATATGTATAGTATGATAAACTATGGGCCTAGACTCGTATCCTATTATATATATATATGTTTTATTGTGTAATTCATGTAGGTCTTTGGTTCAAACATTTTTCCTAGAAATGTGGGTGAGACACGACTAGACTTGATTAATAGTCGATATATAATTACATATATATGTTATATTTAAAAAATAAAAATTAATAACTCTCGTGTCTTCACTATTAAGTCTTCCGCTGTATAATAGAAAGTAATTATGATTTCTTTAATTCTTAAATATGTAAAGGGTGACGACCTATTTCCATAAAAGGGAAACGGGGCGTTACACATCATCTTTACTCATTCTTCTTTCATCTTCCTTTGCTCATCCCAAAACATTTTCTTTATCATGCAATAAAAACACATTTTTCTCAAGAGAATCCCCATTCACCAGTACTAGTGCAAATCATACCAATAATTGAGTCGAACTCAAAACACATAGGATCTAAACACCTCACAAATGATTCACTCAAATGCTCAAAGTGCCTAGGCTCCTAATGTATATAATGGATCTCTCAAGTCAATGCACATAAGACTTTTACCATAGGCTTGCAAATATATCACATCATCTCCACCATTGAGTGAATCATATGCAAAATCAAAGGATTTAGAGGGTAAGTTGTAATGTGGCTTAGGTAAAGTAGGGCAAAAGGGGTTTTTTTTGGGCAATAAGAGTTGAAGAAATCATATAACTAAACACAATGCTCAATCAAATAATATCAAAGCTCTACAAGATTACTTCATATACACCAATGCGAGACTATAACATCTTTCCCTTCATTTTTCTGCTTTGCTTTTTCAATTTTTTTTTTTCAAAATCAGAAACAACAGTACCCCAAATTGCTTGCACTCTTTACAACAAATTAAATGGAGCTTAATTTGAGCAAATAATATGAAATGATTCTTCAACTCAAGGTTCAAAGAGAGTAATGAAAGAGAGAGTAACACTAGTTTGTAATGTGGTTAAATTTGAAAGAAAAAAAGGCTTTAAGCTCAAAGTTAGTTCACTAGGGGTTAATGAATCATGGTAGGCTTGGTGAAGAAAAGGTAAGTGTGATAAGAGGGATTCAACCTAAAATCCTTATGTGATTCTTACATCCAACTCATCAAAGATGATTAACGTAGATGTGCATAACAATGCAAGTTTTAGAAAAATCAACTATGCATGACAATCACACAACAAGAAATTAGATCATGTATAGATGAATGCTCTTAGGCTCAAAAGCTCACAAAAATTAAGGTTCAATTATGTGAAGATCCAAGAATTTCTCCTTCAACTAATTATCAATGACAACTTACATAGCACAACAAATGAGGATTCAAAAACTGTTCAATTCACGCACAAAAACTTCAATTTTTATGGACAAGCATCGGAAGATTCAAGTTTTCAAAGATAGACAATTAATTTGAAACTCAGCAGCTAAAGCACAATTTAAGAGACAAAAGTATTCATGAAGATAACAAAAAATTCCCAGATCAAGTAGCAAACCAACACAAGCAACAGAAACAAAGAAAAACATATGAAACAACTCTCCCCCCACACATAGACAATGCATTGTCCTCAATGCACAAAACGAATGCTTAATAACAAATGTAAAAATAAAGGAAATAGAGCAGTTCCCTGAAAATGTTGAGCATCCGAAAGTTGCATCTTCTATTGAGGCGGTGGAAAGGGTTGCTTGAACCCAACATGATCATAGAAAGCCTGCATGTTCTTTTCCATTCTTGTCATGTTCTCACGAATCTGCAGCATATCCTCCCCCATTTTCTTTAACGTCTCACTCATTAACAACATGTTCGCATCCATTTGCTTCACTTGTGTACACATAACCACCACATTTTCTCCCATCCTGGCTACTAATTGGTGAACATCGTTTGTAGTGAAAGTAGGTGGTTTATCTCTTTCAACACCATCAACAGTAGAATGGTGACCTCCAACACATTTGATAGGAGTTCCCAGAGGATTGAAAGAGTAGATGCCATCATGTTTACTAATCAGTAACATTTGTTCCAAACCATATACATCCAATGGTGGCATCTCACAAGCAATATGTAAGTCATTCATGTGAAGATCAATCAACTTAAGATGTAGAGCAAGATGTGTTATCAAAGAACCCAAAATCGGATGACGTTTATTCTTTAAAGCTTGAGAAAATTGGGTAGCAAGCCAATAGCCTAAGTTTACTGGTTTCTTTTCTTTCATACACCACAAGAAAAACAATTCAGCTTTCGACTGCATAACAGGAGAATCTTTCCTACCAAAGAATGAATATGCTAAAAATCGATGAAGATATTTTAAAGCATTATCATGCAAGTAGACATCCTTAGATTTGCTAGGGTCATAAAATCGTTTTAAAGTCCACTCTTGATACACCCCAACACTATAGAAATCCCGAGGATATCCACAATATAATTTCAAATACTCATCCGATTTAGCAAAATCTTCGGTGAAAATCTGAATGCAATATTAAACCCAGCTATCGAGAGCTTAAAGTCTTTTCCCATTAATTGAAACTGAACCACCTTAGCATCCCTATCCTTTTCTACTTTTTCTGACTTAAATTCAAAAGTTGTTTAAAATTCATGCACAAGTTCAATATAAGCTGGAAGTTGAAATGAAAATTAAGGTTTCCATCATATATTCTCAATGTACTAAAAAACAGCATGATCAATTTGCAAAGCTTTTAACGTGGGAATATGTATACACTTACAAGGAATAATACTCTTTTGATATATCAATTTGTACCTTTTCTTATCTTTCTTCGTAGTGAAGCTCAGATTACCATTCAAATCGGACTCTAAAATTGGCAAAGTAGAAAACCGCATACCTATTTATGCCCGTTTGTGTGTCGGATGTATTTGAGAATCATGAGATGAAGACGGTAGAGGATGAGTGCTAGGCAAAACTAACCTCCAAACTGGGACTTTCGCTTGAGAGTTCGTAGTTGTTCGTCCCATTCCTAAGTGCAACAATACCGTATATTGTGGAGAAACAGTGGCAGGATCCGACAATAGTGAGGACCGAAGAGTATTGGTAGTGGAGTAGGAACGACGGTCGCAATTGCCGATGGTAGTAAGCAGAGCACAAGATGGTTGCCGATGTTAGAGATATGTAGAAAATATGGAGAATTGTGTGTGTGAAGATATGAGAGAGAGATGGCTGCAAATTTTTGGGAAGAGAGAAAATTAGGGCTACCAACTTTGATAGTATTAAAGAGACGACTGCGGTTTCAGAGGGAAAACGGGAATGACCCAGTGAAATTGGGTAGTGGTAGAATCATCAGTGATATCTGGCTGTGAAATTATGATGGCCGGGAAACAATGGAAAGAGCAGCGGCGAAATTCGGTGATTCTTGGTAGATGAAAGTGGAATTTAGAGACAGGTGATTCTGCAGAAATTAGAGAAATCAGAGGAATTGAAAAGTGATGGAATTTAATGAAAAAAAATTATAAATATAATCTTTCCTTATACAGATCTTTTCAAATTTGAATTAAAACTCACGATTATCTCAAAATCTCAACTCCCCAAATCAAATTCCTCAAATTCCGGAAACTACCATTTTTTTTGGATTTTCAGAAAAAAAAATATAAAAACTAAAAAAAATACTAAGTTAAAGCAAAAGTCATGAATAAGAGAACAGAAGAACTATTTCATTAGGGCATGCCTACGCCTTATCTTGCCACTTCTAAATAATTTTGTTTTTTAATAAGGTGTGCCCACACGTTATCAAAATTCTTCTTCTGCCCTCAAAACACACAAAAATGAAGTAAAAACTAAAAATGCATAAATTTAAGCTATATAAACACCGGGTTGTCTTCCGATAGCGCCTTTCTTTATTGTCATTGGCTAGACATTGCAGACTCTTCAATCGTGATAAATCGAACAATCCAAAGTAAGATTGTCAATATTATGCACTTAAAAACCTTCATAAAAAGGTTTCAAATGATGCCCATTAACCTTAATAATCTTACCGGATGCAATGCTTTGAATTTCAACTGCACCATGAGAAAAAACATTAGTAACAACAAAAGGTCCTAGCCATCTAGAACGCAATTTACTAGGAAATAATTTCAACTTTGAATGAAAAAGAATAACTTTTTGACCAACGTAAAATTCTTTCCTGGAAATCATGCGATCATGAAAAGTCTTTGTCTTCTCCTTGTAAATCCTTGAGCTCTCATAAACATCATTACGTATCTCTTCAAACTCTTGCAACTGCAATTTCCTTATCTCACCAGCTTCATCCATGTTCATATTGCATTGCTTGATAGCCCAGTGCGTCTTGTGTTCTAACTCTATAGGAAGATGACAAGGTTTACCGAATACTAAGCGATAAGAAGACATGTCAATCGAGGTCTTGAAAGCAGTTCGGTAAGCCCAATGTGAATCATCAAGTCGTACACTCCAATCTTTCCTATTCGGATTGACGGTCTTTTCAAGTATTGACTTGATTTCCCTATTCGATATCTCAGCTTGACCGTTTGTTTGTGGATGATAAGCGGTACAGACTCGATGTGTTACATTGTATTTCTTCATCAAAGCTTCCATTACTTTGTTGTAAAAGTGAGTCCACGATCACTAACTATAGCTCTTGGCGTTCTATACCTAACAAAAATGTGAGATTTGACAAAATCTACAACAACTTTAGCATCGTTAGTACGGAAAGCCTTAGCTTCTACCCACTTTGAGACGTAATCCACAATAAGAAGAATGTAAACATTATTAGCAAAAGATGGAAAAAGGCTATGAAATCAATACCCCACACATCAAATATTTCACAAATAAGAATCGAATTAAGTGGCATTTGATCTCTACGTCCTAAACTGCCAGCTTTTTGACACTTTTCACAAGTCTTACAGAACATATATGAATCACGAAACACATTAGGCCAAAATAATCCACATTCCAACACTTTACGAGCAATTCTCTTTGGACTAAAATGACCACCACGTGCATATGAATGACAAAACTTAAGTATGGAATGAATCTCATTTTTAGAAACACATCTACGAGTAATCTGATCAGAACAATATTTCCACAAATAAGGATCATCCCATACATAATATCTTGTATCTTTTTTTATCTTATCTTTTTGAGCTCTAAACAAATCACTTGGTAAAGTCTTAGAAACTAAAAAATTAGCAATATCAGCATACCAAGGACTTGTCTTTTGAAGAGAAAAGAGATACTCATCTGGAAAATCATCTTTCAATGGTAAAGACTCTTCATAGGTGATCAAACAACTAAGATGATCAACAACTGAATTTTCTGAGTCTTTTCTATCTCGAATCTCTAGATCAAATTCTTGAATCAAAAGTATCCATCGGATAAGTCTAGGCTTTGATTTCTTCTTTGATATCAAGAATTTAAGAGTTGCATGGTCAAAATAAACAATCACTTTAGCACAAAGTAAATATGAACAAAATTTTTCTAAAGCAAAAACAACAGCTAAAAGTTCTTTTTCTATTGTTGGATAATTGCTTTGTGTACTATCAAGTGTTCTTGAAGCATAATAGATGACATGGTGATCTCTTCCATTTTTTTGTCCAAGAACAGCACCAACAACATAATTACTTGCATCACACATGATCTCAAATGGAAGATCCCAATTCAATGATTGAATAATTTGTGCAGATGTTAACATGTCTTTCAATTTATCAAATGCCTCCTTGTAAGCTGCATCAAACTCAAAAACTGCATCTTCTTATAGCAATCTACATTAAGGATGAGTGATCTTGGAAAAATCCTTGATAAAGCATCGATAGAAACCTGCATGACCAAGAAAATAACGAACTTCCCGAATAGTTTTCGGGTAAGACAACATCTTAATAACATCTATCTTAGCCTTATCAACTTCAATTCCCCTAGATGATACAATATGACCCAAAATGATTTCTTGATCAACCATAAAATGACACTTTTCATAGTTTAAAACAAGATTCGTTTCGATGCAACATTTAAGGATTTTTGTAAGATTAGCCAAATAAGAATAAAAAGAATCACCATAAACGGTAAAATCATCCATGAATATCTCTATGATGTTCTCTACATAATCCAAAAATATGCTAATCATACACCTTTGAAATGATGTTGGTGCATTGCAAAGACCAAATGACATACGTACAAAAGCAAAAGTACCGAATGAGCATGTGAACGTTGTCTTCTCTTGATCTTCAGGTGCAACAAGAATTTGATGAAAACTTGAATAACCATTAAGACAACAATAATGAGAATGACTAGCTAAACGTTCAAGTATTTGATCTATGATCTTTCCTAATTACAGCATTTAAAGCTCTATAATCGATATAAACTCGCCATCCATTTTGAATTCGAGAAGCAACCAACTCACCTTCGGTATTTTCTACCACAGTTATACATGTTTTCTTTGGAACCACTTGAGTTGGACTTACCCATTCACTATCCGAGATTGGAAAAATCATACCATGAGAAATAAGTTTCAAAATTTAAGCTTTTACCACTTCCATCATAGGTGGATTCAATCTGCGTTGAGCTTGTCTATAGGCTTACTTCATTCCTCCAAAAGTATCGTATGTGTACATATATGAGGACTTATCCCCTTTATGTCTGCAATAGTCCACCCAATAGCCTCCTTAAACTCTCTAAAAACTCGAATCAATTTTTCTTCTTCTAAGGTAGAGAGTTTGTTTGAGATTATGACAGGAAGTATCTCATTTTCTCCCAAAAACATGTACTTCAAGTGACTTGGAAGATTTTTAACTCCAACTTTGGTGCCTGTACAATTGAAGAAGGAAGTTTAGAATAAGATTGAGGTAATTCAATATAAGAAACATTATTCCTCAAAGGTTGCAATGATTCCAATTCATAAATTGTTTCTTTCAAACCACAATCTAACTCAAACTTATTCATAATTTCTTGTGACTTATCAAGGTTCAAACTCTCACTTAGTACAACTTTTAAAGTATCATCATCACTCAACTCAAAAAATTCTTGTGTTAGGGGCTCAATAACATCAACAACAAAAATAGAAGACACATCATTAGGGTATTTCATAGCATTATAAATATTGAAATTTATAGTCTCATCATCAAACTCCATTGTGAGTATACCATTATACACATCAATTTTTGTTCTAGATGTTTTCAGAAAAGGTCTCCTAAAAAAATCAATGAACGAGATGAATCACTTTCCTCTATGTTAAGCACATAAAAGTTAACAGGAAAAATCAAACCATTCATTTATACCAAAACATCCTCTAAAACTCCTTCAGGATAAACATTAGATCTATCAACAAGCTGAATTATCACACCAGTTTCTTTTAAGGGCCCAACATTCAAAGATGAATAATTAGAAAGTGGCATGACATTAATTGAAGCGCCTAAATCTAACATTGCTTTCTCAATCTTTAAATTACCAACTTTACAATGGATAGTAAACATACCAGGATCCTTGCATTTTGGAGGTAATTTCTTTTGAAGAACAGCTGAAACATTTTCTCCCATACTTACAAATTCATTACCTTCCAACTTCCTTTTATTGGTGCAAAGCTCCTTCAAAAAACTTGGCATATCAAGGTATTTGCTTAATTGCATCAAGTAATGGAATATTTACCTCGACTTTGTGAAAAGTTTCAAGAATCTCCTTCTCTTCCTCTTTCTTCTTAGACTTAGAAAATCTAGAAGGAAAAAGGAACATTTGGTGGAACATCCTATGGTGGCTCTCTTCCCACTTTCTTAGCTTGATTAGTTTGAGGTTGAGAAACCTCAATTTCTTTCTCTTCTTCTTGATCATGTCTCTTTGGCTCCTTCAACTCTTTACCACTCCTAAAGGTAATTGCATTTGCATTCTGTTTTGGATTGACAACGGTTTGTGATCACAATTTTCCTTGTGATTCCAATCTACTCATAGAAGAAGTTAATTGGTTCATTTGATCTTCCAACCTCCTAATGCTCGATCGTGTCTCTTGTTGAAATTGTTGAGTGTTAAATGCAAGTGCTTTAACAACTTCCTCAAGAGATGTACCTAAACTTGTAGATGGATTTTGTTTTGCAAAATGTGGTGTAGGTTGAGGATTTTGATATTAAGGGCCTCTCCAACGAAAGTTTGGATGATCTTTCCATCCTGGATTGTAGGTGTTCGAATGAGGATCATACTTCCTTTGAGGTGGGTGTTGGTCCCAAGTGGTCAGAGGTTTAGAGGGTGGTGAATGAACCTTTATCAATTTTTCGAACTCTTTAAAACTTTCAGAGATGCAGGTTCTTGATTCTCAAAAGAGATAGCAACCTGACTTGATCAGAAACCTGACAGTATGCTGATTCAGGTTTCTAGTCAGCTTTCTCAGTCGCAGCGGATAAAATAGCGATAGGATTTGTTTTGGAAAAAAGTTTTATTTGCAATTATGCTCTTTATAAACTCTTTTATGCAGGATGCTTATGATATATAGACATCAAGATATAACAAGATAAGCACAATGCAGTAAGTAAATCAAAGCAATAAACACTTATGGTTTATAGTGGTTCGAAGGTGGTGTAAGCCTTCTACGTCCACTCTACTCCTTCTCAAGAAGGAACTTTGTTAGGTCAGTTCGAATTACAAGCCTCGTTTTACAAACCTCTTCCTAACAAACTACGCCTACTAGAATCCCAAACTCTAGTCGAAGGCCACAACCCACAAATGGTTCACAATCCCACAAAGGGCAAGTAGCCTATTTCTAGACTACTAAACTTAGTAAGGATATTATCCTCTCAATTAAGTTTACCTAAAACAACCTAGTGCACACAACAAAAATGGTTAAAAGATAAAAAGGTTTCTCTTCAACTGTGGTAATGAAGCCAGTTTTAAACTTGATAGCTTGAAAGCTTGAATGGTCGACTGCTTCTCGAAGGTTTAGTGACTGAGCTTGGTAAAATCTTGTGTATGAATGACATGAGAAATTTTGCAATGTGTGTTTCAAAGCTTCAGTTGTCTTCATGGTCACTCCATCCTTCTATTTATAGATCTTTGGAAAATGTCTGTTGAAGGAGACATTATCCTTATTTCAATTCAAATTTGATCTTCAATATCTTTGCAATTTATGTGACTGAATAGCTGAGGGGATAAGTCTTGTCCTAGTCTGATTTGCATTGATGGCGCCACTCCTTGGCCGTAGTTCTTCTCTCTTGTCCAGGTAGCATCTTCTAATTGGGCTGACACTAACTTCAGTCAAATGGATCTTTGTCAGCAACCTTCCTCGTACTACATTCAATGTATATTCCTTGTTCTTGGATAACTGAGTGAAGATTGTCAGCTTGATGTTTTCATCTTTAGTGCACGTGTTTCTTGGATGTTAGTTTTCTGATGTAGAACTGCTTACTGTTCCTGAGCAGCTTTCTTGTCAGACTCTTGTTCAGTCTTCTTGTAGCTTTCTGATCTTCCATTTTCTTTAAACACTTTGTGTTTTTTGAAAGTTTGTTTCAAGCATTTATCTTTATTTTTCTCAGAGACCTATCATAATATTTTTGAAGATACATTTGTAGGTCTATGTTCCACTTATAAATTGTGAAAAATAGGTACTCTAACTTTCTATCTAATTAGTTACATTGTCTCATCAAAACCTAGATAGAAATCTCCCAACAATTTCCCCCTTTTTGATGATGACAAAACCCATAAAGATAAATGAACAAAATAATTAAAAATTCTTATATGTGTAGAAAGATTACAATCAAAGGATTAAGAATGTTTTGATCAGATGTATCAACAGCTTGCTATTACAAGATGAATCATTAGATTAGCATGCTGATAAAAATTCGTTACAAAATTTGCTTACACAAGGTTGTTCTGAGAAGAGTAGTAAGCATACTTTCCCAGTCTTCAAAACAACTTCTTCTGTACTTGGTCACAATCTGAGCCTATTTACCGATGTTGTTTCGCTATTGCTTCAAACTTCATTTCTCTCCACCAGTTTGAGATGGAATCCTGGTAAGACTTCTCTATCTGTCTTGTTATTTCTGGAATCTGAATCCATCTTAGCCAGAAGTCTTCATAGTAGTAGATTTGTTCTCCTTTCTTGACTCATCTAATCAGCTTTTCTTGCCAAGATAGCTTTCCTTCTCATGCAAGATACTGATACTCCTTCAGTGTCTTCTCACATGATGGATATTTTTTGAAGTAGCCAGCACGACATATATCTCTAAAGTATCTCATATAAGCTGATCTTTTGTAATCACGAATCTTCTCATAACTCGGATTCCTATCCTGGGGTAGAGTAGGTGGATTGAAGATTTCCATGTCCCAGAAGATGGGGTTTGTAATGTTGTTAGGTCTCTGATCAAGTAAAACAGAGATCTGAGTTGGAACTTTATCACGAGCGAAATCGGGAGCTTCCTGTCATGGATATGAGTGTCTCTCAATGTTGTAAACTCTATTGCCAATCACTCCTAGCCTTGATATCCAGTTGGACTCTAATTCCCTTCGATCAGTAAGGGCTTTGTATTCAGCAACATGTTGCTGTTTTCCCTTCTGATTCCCACCATCTCTTTCAGTTTGCTGCCTCTGAGTTTTCTGTCTTGTAGAAGTGGCAACAACCTGTGTTGGTACAGTGCTGTCTGCTGGTTGAGAGCCAACATCCTCAGTACCTGCACCTCCTTCATTATCACCATCTTCTTTTCTTCTTTTTGGATAAACATCCTGACTATGTTCTGAATCAGATCTCTTTCTTTTGCTTTTCCTGGTCAGTTGGCTTGATCCCTTTCTTCCTCAGCAAGTTCCCTTGTCAACGTGTCCACTACCTCAGCATCAGGCTCAGGTTGTTTTTTTTACCTTTACCGCTTTCCTTTTCCTTTCCCCTTTTTGGCATCATCAACAAGAGGGCCCTATCTCGGGTGGCGGCTTCTGCAGCCTCTGCTGGATAGACCTTCTGCAGGATGTATCTCATCTCTCCAACCAGTATCCCCAAGGTCTGATAACCTTCTTTGAGTTCAGTAATGTTTTTGCTTTGGGAGGAGTTTTCCTTGAGATCATCCAAGGCAAGTCCATATGCTGCCTGTGTACTTTTGACTTCCTTCATATCATGTTTCAGCTTAGTAGTGCCAGTTTTTTGTCTTCCTTCAAAGGAAACTTTGGACTTTGTCTGATCAGTGAACTCACGGTTTAATTTGTCATTGATAGCATTAGGAAGATCCTCAATCAACCTTTTTAATTCTGCCGAGGTCGAGGTATTTTTTTTCTCATTCGAGACAATTGTAGCAGCTACAGCCTGTCGATGAAGTTCTAAAGTTCTTGTAAGCTCCTGAATAACATCCATTATGCTTTTGAGTGTTAGACCTTGAAAATCAGATGAAGTCTCAACTCCAACCACGGATCGCGTATCCTATTGAGTAAATACGACCAGGGCCTGACTTTCATGCCTTTTAGCTACTTCCTCTTCCTCAGCTTGTTGTGCTGCTTCTGCTTGCTTGGCAGCAAAGTACCTCATCATCTCCTCTTATGTAAGTGAAAGTTTCCCAAGCACCTTAATCGGAGGAGACCAGATTTATCATCATCTGAGCTGGATGAGTCATCGCCGTTGTTGTGTGGTGGCGAATCAGAAATTGTAACAGGTTTCTTTCCCTTTGAAGACAACTCATTGCTTCTTCCTACCATTCCTTGTGTATTCTCAACAGGAGCTGTCTCAACAACAACCTCTGGAACAACATCTTGTTCAGTTTGTGGGGCTTCACTTTCCTCAGTAACCTGTGAAGTGGGAAGGGTCACATCATGGGAAATGATAGCTTCTTGCACTTCTTCTTCAGTCGTTGCGTCCTCAGTGACTTCGTCTGTTTGATTAGGCATTGTTGTAGTCACTTCAGCAACCTCCTCAGTTGTCTCATCAGCTACCTGACTGACTTTAGAAATATGTACACCGTTAGTAGGAGCTTCAGCAACTGGTTCTGCATTTATTGCTATTACCACAACAACTTCCCCCTCACTTCCATTGTTTCCTTCTATTTCAGTTTGGGGGTTTTCTTCAGCTATCTGGACTGCTGTTTCAGCCAGCATAAGGAGTCTGGCCTCTGCAGCTTCCATCGGGACTACTTCATCGGCAAACTCAATTTGTATATCTTGACAAACTGTATGGATGATGGGTGTTGCTTCTCTTGCAGCTGATTCGTCATTGATGGTTGGGATGGAAGAATAATCCAACAGTTGCTCATTTGGATCAACAGTAACAAGATTAGCAATGGAAAATAGATTTGTGATACCAGTGTAAGTTGGAGAGCCAGATCCCTCAGTAGCTCTAGAACTGGATTCCGCATGCTGCAGCTCTCTTGGAGGTAGGAGTTGTTGAGCTCTGCTCGCTTTTATTCCTAGTTGCAGCATCATTTTGTCAGCTTCCTCGGCTAAACAGGTAGCTAACTGAGCTTTTGCCAGCTCAACCTCAGATGAGATCCTCACAGTCTCGATGCTGCCTACCTCGGCTGCAGTTGACTGTTCCCTCATCATATCTCCATCAGTTTGCTTCTTGGATAAGTATTTGTGAAACTGAAGTTGTCTGTCTTCAATGAGTTCTAGGAAGTCTTCAGCATTGTTTACCATGAAACCTCGTCCAAAGAAGGGTAGAAGTCTCTGTCGCTTATCTTCTTGTTTCCTGACATTTTTTAACTAGGGAAGAATAAAATCTTCCACTTCGAACCACTCTTTCCATTCAGCAAGTTCCTTTGCTGAGCTCAGCCTTTTCTCCCTCCATTGTTCATATGTATGAAATGATCTTTAAAAAATTGAGGCAGAGGTTTTGCTCAATAGTTCTACAGCATCCTCAACATTAATGGAATCAATAGAGTTCCTCACTCTATTCAGAATGTCGAGTTCTTTTATCCTATCTTTCAGGGTGGTAACATCTTCAGTATCATCTAAATCTTCTGGTCCAGCATCCTGGTCTTTCTGTTTAGTAGGAACCTCTGCTGGGTTACTTTCTCCAGGAACCTGAGGGGGTAGATCAGCAACCTGTTTTTCATCCACAGGGACAGGATTTTCAGGTTCCAAGATGAGTAAAGGTTCTACAGCAATGGTTGTGGATTCCTTGATAACAATGATGTCAGCAGGAATAATCATCATTATTTCGTCGGGGATGGGAGCATCCTCCTCAGGATCAGAATCCCACAGTCTCAAAGTTGATGCTATTTTCTTCTTCTTCTTAGAAATGGGAGCAACCTCCTTTCTTTTCTTTTTCAATGAGGAAGCAAGTTCCTTCTGCTTCCTCTTCGCAGATGGGGCAACAACTTTCTTAGCCCCAACTTTTTTTATATCTAAGAACCAGCCTGGTGCATAAGAAGCACTCTTTTCCAAGGGAATGTTCTTGTAAGAAAGGATTGAAGAAAAGACAATTCCAAAACTTCTCCCTGATGAAGTTTTGATAGCTTCCTCCCATATGCGTTGAAAGACTATCCCAGCCCAGTCTACTCTTACTTCTTGAACCTCAGCTATCATCATCCTGAATCGAAGAGCAGTGCACTTGTCAAAGCTTCCACATTTTCCTTCTAGCATGTGGACAAGCAAGTCATGAAGAAGTTCATATTTGGGCTTGAGTTTCTTCTTTCCAAAGTTACCAGTAGAAACTTCCTGTACAGAATCCAGTTTGAACTGATTCCAACTTTCTTTCAGTAAGTCTGACCCATAGGAGGCAAGGTCAGTCAGCGTAATGCCTTCGTTGGAGATATTGAAAGCATATGCGATGTCTTCCACAGTTAGCGTGTGAATTGCTTTACCATCTACTCTAAATGAGATGGTCTTCTCATCATCAGACCTTGTTGTAAAAGCATAAAACTTTTCAACTGACAGAGTAGAGTATTCTGTATATTTTGCAGAGAAGATCCATCTAGTTTACTGTTGACAACATGATCTCATACTTTTTTAAGAAGATTCTTGTTTCCATAAGGGGACTCATCTCCAAACAGCACATCGGGGTTCATCAGTCTTCCTTCAATGACTCTAGTTTCTCTTGGTTACACCATAGATGTTTTGAGAGAAAACTTGAGAGAGATTTTGTTTTGCAGAGAGAATGTTCGAAGGGTAGAGTGTTTAGAATGATGTGAATGTGGAGTGATTCAAGGGTTTTGGCGGTTTTGATACGTCGCTTCATTCAAAACCATTCAACGGATAAGATTGAGAATTTTAAGGGGCGGTTCTTTTCAATGGTTGAGATTTGAAAAACAGAAGGGTAAATCTATAAATCAACTGAGATTATGTCAGATTTGGAATCGCGCTTTCCTCTTGTTCTTCTGAAAAGATAATTTTTGCATTTAATGCAGTTGCCAAACTATCACCCTTAATCATTGTTTAAGGTTACTGTTGACAATACGAGGTTGTAAGATATATAAATGTTGATCAATAAATGCCTTTCTCAGCAACCTCTTTCAGTAACTTGATTCAGTAACCTTGCAATCCTTGTAAACCTTGGTAGAGAGGGACACTGAATACTATGAGAGAATCCTATTCTTATGTGGATCAGTATCCTGTTTCAGCATCCTAGAGATTTTTTTTGTTTGTTTTTTTTTTTTTTATATCTGGGATACTGAGTGAGTAGTTATCTTTGAAGGAGTTCCCCCTTATAAACCCCATTTTTCCTTACTCACTCGAGCTTGATAATCCCAAGTTCCAATCTTAACATAGAGAATCTTGATTCACACAGAAGTTTTGTGAAGATGCCAGCTAGCTGGAGATCACTATGTACTTTCTGCAGTGTGATATCCTTTTTCTCTATGTGATCTCTGATGAAGTGATGCTGCACATTGATGTGCTTTGTTCTTGAGTGGAAAATAGTGTTATGTGTGATGGCAATTGCACTTGTGTTGTCACATAAGATGGGAGTTTCTTTTTCTATAATGCCATAATATTTCAGTTGTTGATGTATCCACATAATTTGTGCACAACAGCTTCCTGCAGCTACATACTCAGCTTCGGCTGTTAACGTTGAAATAGATGTTTGCTTTCTGCAAAACCAAGAGATAAGTCTTTGTCCAAAAAACTGACAGGTTCCACTTGTGCTCTTTCTATCTATGTTGCAACCTGCGTAGTCAGAATCTGAGTAGCCCTTTAAGTGGAGTCCTCTTTATTTTGGATACCATAGTCCAACATCTTGAGTGTCTTTAAGGTATTTGATAATCCTTTTTACTGCAGCAAGATGTGACTCTTTTGGGGTTGTCTGAAATCTTGCACCAACTCCAACTGCAAATACAATGTCAGGTCTACTTGTTGTTAGGTATAATAGGGATCCAATAAGTCTTCTGTACTTGGTGATCTCCACATCTTTTCCATCTTCATCTTTATCTATGCTGATAGATGTGGCCATAGGTATGCTTACTAAGGATCCATTTTCCATACCAAACTTCTTGATCAGCTCCTTAGTGTACTTGGCTTGATTAATAAAAGTTCCATTCTGAAGTTGTTTTACTTGTAGACCAAGAAAGAAACTTAGTTCTCCCATCATGCTCATTTCAAACTTGTTTTGCATAAGTGAGGAGAACTTGTCACACATATCTTTGTTTGTTGATCCAAAGATGATGTCATCAACATAGATCTGAACAAGTAGTATGTTGTTGTCGTCCAGTATTCTGAAGAGAGTCTTGTCTATTGTCCCTTTCTGAAATCCGTTCTCGAGGAGGTATAAGGATATTGTGTCATACCAAGCTCTAGGGGCTTTCTTTAATCCATACAAGGCTTTCTCTAGCCTAAAGACTTTTTCTTCAGCTTGCTCTTCAAAGCCTGGTGGTTGTTCCACATAGACTTCCTCTGTTAAGAGTCCATTTAGAAATTCACTCTTCACATCCATTTGATATACCTTGAAGTTATTGTGAGGAGCATAGGCAAGAAATATCCTTATAGCTTCAAGTCTTGCTACAGGAGCAAAAGTCTCATCAAAATCTATTCCTTCTTGCTGACAGTAACCTTTTGCTACCAATCTTGCCTTGTTTCTGACCACGGTGCCAGCTTCGTCAAGCTTGTTTTTTAACACCTACTTTGTTCCAATGACACTTTGATGATTAGGTTTAGGAACCAGCTTCCATACTTGGTTCCTCACGAATCCATCCAGTTCTTCTTGCATGGCTTGAATCCAGTTACTATCCTCAAGAGCTTCTATAATATTCTTGGGTTTAGCTTGCGAAATGAAGCATGCGAACAATGATTCTTGAGGTCTTGATCTTCTTGTTCTAACTCCTTCATTGATGTCTCCAATCACGAGTTCTCTTGGATGATTTCTGAGCCAAGTTCTGTCAGGTTCAAAAGTGAATGTTGGTTGCTGAACAACAGTCTATTGTTCAGTATTCTCCTGTCTTTGGTCATAGATAGTTTGTTGATTTCTGTTAGCTTGCTAGT
This sequence comes from Scutellaria minor, assembly GCA_954870855.1. Classification (NCBI taxonomy): domain Eukaryota; kingdom Viridiplantae; phylum Streptophyta; class Magnoliopsida; order Lamiales; family Lamiaceae; genus Scutellaria; species Scutellaria minor. Next base: position 15,154,279 of record OX940729.1, on the reverse strand, counting down.
CAGTATCCTGTGTCACTGCATTTCCTGGTGCAGTAGGCTGTGAGTTGCTCGTAGTAATATCTTCAGCTGGTGCTGGAACTCCATTAATGTATCTAATTATTTTATCTTTGATATCTAATCTAGATACATCTTCTTTTAGTTTTTTCAGCTCAGCGGTGTCACAATGTGGTTCATCAAACACCACATGAATTGACTCTTCAACAACCAAACTTCTTTTGTTGAAGATCCTGAAAGCCTTGCTTACTGAGAAGTATCTTAGAAATACTCTTTCATCAAATTTCTCATCAAAGATTTTCAAGTACTTTTTCCCATTATTCAGGATGTAACACCTACATCCAAAGATGTGAAAGTATGAGATGTTAGGTGATCTTTCATGTCATACTTCATAGGGAGTCTTGTCATGATCCTTGTTGATAAGACATCTGTTCTGCGTATAGCATGTTGTGCTTGTTGCTTCTGTCCAAAATCTCTTAGGTATACCAGCATTAGCAATCATTGTTCTTGCAGCTTCCTTCAAGGTCCTATTTCATCTTTCTACAATACCATTCTGTTGTGGAGTCCTTGCTGCAGAGTATTCATGACAGATCCCATTCTCTAAATAATATTTCTCAATAAACTTGTTTGTGAACTCAGTTCCTCTATCAGATCTTATCTTTACAATACTTAAGCTCTTCTCATTCTGTACTCTCTTCATGAATTCAGGAAGCCTGGCTTGGGTTTCTGATTTCTTAGCCAGGAAGATGGTCCAAGTGAATCTTGAATAGTCATCCATTATTACAAGATAGTACTTTTTCCCACTCACACTAACAGGCTCTACTAGTCCAAATAAATCCATGTGCAGAAGGTCCAGTATCCTGTTCGAGGATCTTTGAACTCTGTCTTTGAATGAGCTTTTTACTTGTTTTCTTTTCTGATAAGATCCACAAACACTTTCCTTTATGTAAAAAACATCTGGTAGTCCTCTCATGAGATTCTTCCTTGCTAGCCTGTTGATTGTCTTGAAGTTTAAATGGCTCATTCTCTTGTGCCATAACTAACTTAGCTCTGGAGTGCCCTTTACAATGAAGCAGGTTGGTTTCATTGTAGAGTTCCAATCAGCAAGGTAGATGTTGTCTCTCCTGGTTCCAGTAAGCTTAACCTCTTTTATCTGTCCATCTTTGATCAGACATTTGTTGAGGTTGAACTCCACTGAATATCCTTTGTCACAAAATTGACTGATACTCAGGAGGTTTTACTTTAGTCCTTTGACATATGAAACTTCGTTAATACTTGCATTGCCTTTGACTAAGCTTCCTGTGCCCTTTGTTTTTCCTTTGGAGTTGTCATCAAACACAAATTGAGGGCCTTCACACGGTTGGAAGTCTCTTAATCTAGCTTTGTTGCCAGTCATATGTCTAGAGCAGCCATTATCAATATACCATACATCACTGCTACTTCCTGGCAACTGCACCTGCAAGTAATTTAGACAGATTTAGGTACCCATACAAGTACGGATCCTGGAGGGTTAGTACCTTTTGGAACCCACATTTGTCTTATGGTAATCATTTTACCAGAGGTCATGATGGTTCCCATTTTGTAGGTATTCTGGGTAAGATTTTGTTTGTGAGCTTGGGGATTCCAGCTCTTGTTCTTTCTGTTTGTGAAAGGTATTCCTTTATACCTTTCTTGTGAATAGACCTTTTGGAACCTAGACATGAATGTCTTGGTTCTCATAGAATGAAGCTCTTGCTCTAACTTGGAAAACCGCTGCTTTCTTCTCTTACTGACAGCATATTGATTATGCTGTTTTCTGAGAATCCATGCAGGCTTACTATTTTCATCCTTCTTAAGGGGTTTCTTCTCTTTATCCAGAATACTTGTGTTGTTCAAGCTTTCATTTAATTGATTAAGTTCTTAAGCAAAAGAAACTTGGGCTTGAACAAACTTTCCGGCGGCTGGGAGTTCACGTTTTCATCATCTTTGGTAAAATCAAGTCCACTCTGAGAGGTACTGACATAATATCCTAAACTATTTCTATTACTAGCATTTTGAGTTCTTAGGATACATTCTTGTGCTTTCTTTGCTGACTTGCTATACACATCAATTGTGTTTTGCAATTCAGCTTTCTCAATTTCTAGCTTAATGACTAGCAGTTTAAACTTGGAGACTTCAGCTCTGAGATTATTGCAATCCATACTGAAGTATCCCAGGTCAGTGACATTTCCTTCAGTATAATTTGCTCACTCTTGAGCTGCAGGTTTTCCTCCTTAAGTTCCTCATGAGTTGAGTTTATCTGCTCAAAGTCACTCATGATCTGTCTGAAAGACTGGATCATGGTAAGCTTTTCAAAATTTGAAGTGTTGGGAGAGTGTGAGGTTACCTCATCTTCTTCTTCGTTATCTTTACAGTCTTTGGCCATTAGACATATCAGTTCTTCTTCATCAAATGAAGAGTTGTAGAAGCTTTCCTTTGAGAGATCATCCTTGTCTACAACGTTGGAGGTGCTTGCTGCCTTAAGTGCTTCATGCTCAGTGAGAAGCACCCTAAGCTTTTGCTTTTCGATTCTCCTCTTGTTGCTCTTCTATTTTCTCTTCTCTTCAATATACTTTTGTACTTCAGGATAGGGGCAGTTTCTAATGAAGTGACCAGCTCTTCTACAGTTATAACATAGGTCGGTGGAACCTGTGTTAGCTGGCTGTTTAGTCTGAGGACTTCTTTCTGATGATTGTGGCCTTTTTCTGAAGTCGTTTCCTTTGTTATTGCTCTTAATGAATTTTTTGAACTTCTTCAGTAGGAGCGTCATTTCTTCTTCAGTATCCTCAGTAAGCACTTCCTCCTTCTTACTCTTCAGCTTGCTACCACTTATATTGACAGCAGTCTGGTTCTTGGCCACAAGTGTTGCTATCTTGGCATTTATACCTTTCATCTCCTTTTATCTCCTTTCAATATCGTACTTGAATGATTTTAGGTCGGCAAAGAGATCAAAGGTACTCAGTGCATTGAGATTTAGTGACACTCTCATTGCAGTTTCTTTGATATGCCATTCATAGGATAGTGCTCGCAGCACCTTCATGTTCTTTTCTTTCTGAGTGTAGTGTCTCCCCAAAGATTCTAGCTCACTTACAATGGTTGTGAATCTTTGATCGAGTTTCTCAAGAGATTCCCCAGACTTCATATTGAATTGCTCGAATAGTTGGATGGCTTTGGAGATCCTGTTGTCTCTGGCAAGCTCGTTGCTTCATATATCATCCCAAGCATCACCCATACTTCTCTGGCTATTGAGCATCCTTTAACTTTGTTGAATGTTCCTTTATCCAGCGTTAGAAATAAAGCGTTTTTTACCACGTGTCAAGGTTGGCCCTTTTTCTATCTTCAGGAGTATACTCATGTCTCTTCTTGATGATGTACGCCTGTGGTGGTGGTCTTCTTCTAGGTCTAGGGGCAGCTTCCTGTTGACCAAGGCCTGGTAGTGCTTCAGCATCATCATCGGTAATAGCTACTCCTTCAGCTTCGCCACCTGCTCCTTCAGCTCTTTTGTGATCTCGGAGTTGTTCCAAGTAGGCAGGATTTACTTTGTAGATCACCAGTGGTCCTTCAGTTATAACATACCACATTTCATCGTGCATGGCGGAAAGATGAGCTTGCATCCGTATCCTCCAGTCATCAAATTCTTCTATAGAAAACATAAGAAGTTTATGATGCGTCATATCCATGTTTATACTCAAAGGTGAGTTTTAGTCTAGAAAAAAAAAAGGTTTTTCCAATGCAGAGACGGGTGGATCTGGGTAGGTAGCCAATCAAGTTGGCTTTTAACCCAACTTGTTCTGATACCACTTGTTAGTCCCAAGTGGTCAGAAGTTCAGAGGGGGGTGAATGAACCTCTATCAATTTTTCTTCGAACTCTTTAAAACTTTCAGAGATGCAAGTTCCTGATTCTCAAAAGAGACAACAACCTGACTTGATCAGAAACTTGGCAGTATGCTGATTCAGGTTTCTGGTTAGTTTTCTCAGTATGCCGCGAATAAAACAACGATAAGGTTTGTTTTGAAAAACAGTTTTCTTTGCAAGTATGCTCTTTATAAACTATTTTATGCAGGATGCTTATAATATGTAGACAGCAAGGTATAACAAGATAAGCACAATGCAGTAAGTAAATCAAAGCAATAAACACTTATGGTTTATAGTGGTTCGAAGGTGGTGTAAGCCATTTATGTCCATTCTACTCTTTCTCAAGGAGGAACTTTGTTAGGTCAGTTCGAATTACAAGCCTCGCTTTACAAACCTCTTCCTAACAAACTACGCCTACTTGAATCCCAGACTCTAGTCGAAGGCCACAACCCACAAATGGTTCACAATCCCACAAAGGGCAAGTAGTCTATTTCTAGACTACTAAACTTAGCAAGGATACTATCCTCACAACTAAGTACACCTAAAACAACCTAGCGCACACAACACAAATGGTTAAAAGATAAAAAGGTTTCTCTTCAACTGTGGTGATTAAGCCAGTCTTGAACTTGATAGCTTGAAAGCTTGAAAGCTTGAATGGTCGACTGTTTCTCGAAGGTTGAGTGACTGAGCTTGGTAAAATCTTGTGTATGAAAGACTTGAGAGATTTTGCAATGTGTGTTTCAAAGCTTTAGTTGTCTTCATGGTCACTCCATCCTTCTATTTATAGATCTTTGAAAACTGTCCGTTGAAGGTGACATTGTCCTTGTTTTAATTCAAATTTGATCTTCAATATCTTTACAATTAATGCGACTGAATAGTTGAGGGGATAAGTCTTGTCCTAGTCTGATTTACATTGATGGCGCCACTCTTTGGCCGCAGTTCTTCTCTCTCTTGTGCAATTGGCATCTTCTAATTGGGCAGGCACTAACTTCAGTCAAACGGATCTTTGTCAGCAACCTTCCTCGTACTACATTCAATGTATATTCCTTGTTCTTGGATAACTGAGTGAAGATTGTGAGCTTGCTGTTTTGATCTTTAGTGCACGTGCTTCTTGGATGTCAACTTTCTGATGTAGAACTGCTTACTATTCTTAAGCAACTTTCTTGTCAGACTCTTGTTCAGTCTTCTTGTAGCTTTCTGATCTTCCATGTTCTTTAAACACTTGGTGTGTCTTGAAAGTTTATTTCAAACATTTTTCTTTATTTTTATCAAAGACCTATCATAATATATTTGAAGATACATTTGTAGGTCTATGTTCCACTTATAAATTGTGGAAAATGGGTATTCTAACTTTCTATCTAATTAGTTACATTGTCTCATCAAAACCTAGACAGAAATCTCCCAATAGTGGGCCTGGAAATCCTCATATGGCATTGGCGTGTTCAGTAACATCTTGAAGTGTAGGGCACATATCGGTTGCATGTCCAATAGCAGCACAAATCCCACAAGCCTTAACTTGTTGCATATTTACTGCAGCCAAATTTTGAACAAGAGAAGACAAATTAGTTATACGATCATCAAGAGAAGAAATTGTTACCTCATTCACTCTTTTGTTTGATGTATCTGGTCTTGTTCCAAATTGCTGAGAATTAGTTGCCATAGTGGTAATCAAGTCTCTTGCCTCATGCGGAGTTTTGTTCATTATTGCACCTCCACTTGCAGCGTCCATCATTCTCCTTTCCATAGGAAGTAGCCCTTTATAAAAATATTGTATAAGAAGTTGCTCAGAAATCCCATGTTGAGGACAACTTGCACACATTTTTTTGAACCTCTCCCAATACTCATGAAGTGTTTCAGTATCCCTTTATCTAATTCCAAAAATTTCCATTTGAATTGTTGCAGCTTTTGAAGCTAAGAAATATTTGTCAAGGAATAATCTCACCATTCCCGTCCAAGTAGTGACAGAACTTGGAGTAAGTAAAATATCCCATTTTTTGCTCTATCCTCCAACGAGAATGGGAAAACATGCAATTTTACTTTCTCTTCGGACACTCTATGTGGCTTTAAGCTCGAACAAACAACATGAAATTCTTTCAAGTGCTTATGTGGATCTTCATTCTCAAGACCCTAAAACCTTGGCAACAAATGAATCAGCCCGAACTTCAACTCAAAATTAGTATCCATTTTAGGATATTGAATACAAAGAATGGTTGTTGGTTAAGATCCGGTGCAGTCAATTCCCTCAAAGTCTTATCTTCTTCAGCCATTTTAGTTTCTTTCTCAGTATCACTTTCACTTGATGAACTTGTTGAATCAAGAGTTAAACCCAATCCAATTGAAGTAGATGTTTGATTTTGCAACTTTGTTTCTTTTCTCAATCTACAAGTTGTCTTTTCAATTTCAGGGTCAAACAAGAGTTCACCTGCTTGAAAAGATCGAGGCATCAAAATAAAATAAAATACAAAAATAAATAAACAAAAAGAATAAACCTATTGACACCAATCCCCATCAATAGTGCCAAAAATTTGATGGGTGTCGAATCCAACAAATTATATAACCTGCTTAAACAATGATTAATTGCAATAGTGGAAAACAGAGTTGATTCCACAGAGATTGGTAATATTTTTATTCTTTTCACAAAAATAAATTACAACAATTATATTAAAGATTGAGGGGGTTTTGGATTTGTGATTTAACTAAATTAAAATAAACAACAAGTAAATTAAAATGAGTAGAATTCAATGAAGTAAAAACATCTAGCCATAGACAACTTCTGAATTGGTACAAACACAATCGATCATCGATGCAAAAATTACTCTTTCACTCAAATACTAAATTGGTTATAGTTATTGGTACCACCTAACACCAATCTGTCCTTATATTTTTGATAATTAGGATACCATCTCTAATTACTTCTCTTAACAATAAACAACCCTAGATACCATCGTAGGATTTAATCTATCGACATCATTCAATCTAGAAAGACCCAATTCTAGCCAACAAACACACATGTAGGTTCATTTAGACTAGATCATATATCTCCTATAACAATCAATTATGCTACTTTACCACTGATATTAGAACAATTAAACAATTACGGATTTAACGTTCCAATTGACAAATATCATTTTCATGAATTGAACAACTGGCCACATTAAACAACTTGCCAAACAATATAAATAATCACAAAGATATATGAATACTGTAGAGCGAAATAGAGTGAAAACTAATTAGATCTCACATTGTGTAGAACCAAATCTTCATTCATCAATGACTAGATTACGAATTTAGCAATCCATGAAAGAGATTGTCATACTTTGTTCCATCCAAAAATATGCATAGAATTAAAAGTTACAGAGAGAAGAGAGAGGAGAGATAGAAGAGTCTAATCCTTATCTCTAGTTGGTTTTTAAAATCCTGGATAATAACTACCTAATTAAAAAATAAATATAAAATAATTCCAGATATATATAACTCCAAAAATGATGGGAAAAATTGATTTTGAATCTTGGAGTAGAGATTTGGGTGCCACATTTGTATATTCTCATAATGATAATGATTACATTGTGATGATAATCTACAAATCCAACTCATTCTCTCATTATGTGTTTTGTTGTTTCCGTGTTTACAATCCATCCAAAAAGAAAATCAGTAACAAATATGTATGAACAAACACAATAATTTATAGAGTGGGATTTGGGTTTTATATTCTTCCGCTTAGTGCAATCACGAGCGGGTTTTACATTCTTTCTCTTAGTACAATCACGAGCGAAGTATCCTGTCTTCTCACAATTGTAGTGTTTATCATTCTTCTTTCCACCTATTTTGCCATGATGACGCTTCGTAGTATTGTAATCCTTTGGGGCTAAGTTTTGACCACTGTTTTGTCCAGCATTCTTTTGGTTTGAATGTTTCCCTTATGACTTATGTTGTGGCGCCCCATTCCCCTTAAATGGAAATAGGTCACCACCCTTTACTTATTAAGGAACTAAAGAAATCATAATTACTTTTCAAAATACAGTGGAAGACTTAAAAGTGAAGACACGAGAGCTATATTATTATATTTTTTAAAAACGTAACATATATACATATATATCAACATATCATTCTCAAAGGAAACCTTATTCTAGTATAACAACTTTGAAGGGACAGTGGGAAGTCAGCCCAGCTTGCTACACGTCCACGTCATCATCTGCCGAGCCTGAAAAAAAAAAATAGCATCATGAGACACCTCCGGAGAGGGATCCCAGTGGGATAACTTTACTGTCTAATATATTGAAGCAATTAAATCATTAAGCAAGTACTACATGTGGTTCTTAGCCACCATGAGAACATATTGTGGTTCTTAGCCACCCTGAAAACATAGACCAGACACTCTCGCCCTTTATGGTCAACATAAAGGAATGTGGGAGTCGCTCGCCCACTAAACCTTGCTTTCATAGAGGAATGTGAGAGTCGCTCGCCCATTAAACCTCGCTTTCATAGACCAGACACTTTCGCCCTTATGGTCGTCGCCCAGTATGGAAGTTACATACTGGTTATAGCTACGGACTTCGGCCGTAGATTTTTATACATAACTTATCAATTCAATTATCAACACATAGTAGAGAGTAGAAGTTACCCACTTGCAACCGATAGATTTGACTTTACGAGGATATCTCCGGATCCACCGACCGTCTCGAACTACGCTCGACATACATATAATTATTTAGTTTATTAATTCATATAATCACACATTAGTATCAATTATCATATTCTAAAAATTCACAATTTTCCACAGTGTATATAATTAAATAAAAATAGAATCGTAAACAAGATTGTCACTTGAATTTCAGCTCAAAATCAGTCTATATTGAAAAATTCACCATACCCTATAGAATTGATGAAAACCTTTTATATTTTTACAGAATTTAGAAAACATTCTGAAGTATAACATATAAAAATATCAACTGAAAATAAGCTTTACATATTTAGTTATGAATTTTCTAAATTAGCAGAAAATAGTGCATATTGTATGCTGAAAACAGGTTATATTGTAAAATTTGGCATAAATCGTACAAGACTCAAAAAAATGCATACTAAATTTCTACACGTACCTAAGAACTGGTTCTAAAACATAGTAAAAGATCATATATAAATTCGAAGGATACAGTTCACTAAAATTATCTGATTAAGACCCAAAAACGGGGCAAAAACTATCTCTGAACAGCTTATCTTAGAAAAATCATAGAAAATCGAGTTTAACTCCGAGGATTCTGAAATTTAACATGCATATTCTACACTTCATATACTAGACTGTGGTAAAAGGGTTTAGCCTAAATCGATTTCTACAACACACAGAAAATTCCCAAATAGCAGCGAAATACACACAGCAGCAGAAAAGAAATACGTAGCAGCAGCACACAAAACTCATGCACAGCAGTAGCAAACAAAGCCATAGCAGCAGTAAAACTCACACACAATAGCAGAGTAACGAAGCGGCAGGGAGAGAGAGAACGATGGAGAAAGAGAAAAACCGAGAGAGGGAGAGAAAGATGGAGAGAAAGAAGCTGTGTGTGTGTACGCTCTTTCTTTACTTTTCTTTTCTTTTCTTTTGTTTACTTTCCAGCTTGCAATTTAGATAGGGAGTCATCACAGTGAGTTGTCCACCTTTAGAGGAGAGAGAGAATGCAACTTAGGTGAGAGAATGCAACATGCATGGCTTGCAACTTGATTTATTACTTATGCCATTATCAATTACTTATGCAATATTACTTGAGCAACCAAAATTCAAACATTAAAATTTAATTAATCAATTACTTAGACTTAATTAATTACTTCTTAAGCTTAATTAATAAATTTTTATGCATAGTTAATTAATTAACTAAATATCTATATATATAATTACTTAGCTTAATTAAGATTATCACTTAATTAATTAATTCTTAGGCTTAATTAATTAATTCTTATACATAGTTAATTGATTAGGGTATTATAATTTTACTTGTGTGGTGATAAGATATTTTGATACACAATGAATTAGAAACGCATGCTTGAGCAAAATATTTTATCACATAAAATCACATAAATAGATCATACGTAAAATTACATTAAATAAAGCATTCATAGGCACAAACGAGTAAATTAAATGTCTTAACCTAATATAATCTTAATTAATTTAAACTTTTCTATTATCTTATCTTTTTACTTCCATCCATGTTTGTCGAGTGAGTTGAGATCAAGCTCGGTTTTTTTTTTTCCGTGAGCAATCCTGCAAAAACCCTTAAAATCTCGAAAGAAAAATATATGTCATAAAATCTTTAAAATCATCATGCATAATGTAATTAGTAAATGATAACTTTAAGTAATATAAGAACTCATACTTAAATCATATAGATGCTAAAAGAATTTTCTTATAAAATATACAATGCCGGTTTTCTTGAAAACGGGGTGTTACATATGTTGTCCACCATGTGCAACAAGAGCAGTGGTTTGTGCTCCTTCCACCTCTCGACAGTCATCCTCAATCTTAAGATGATTAACATCACTATCGAAGGTTTGAATTTGTTCATTGTGTGTGAGCACAACCTTAACATGTCCCCATGTTTGCTCAGGTAGCAACCTTAGGACAGCCAAAATTTGTTGTTCATTCGTAAGTTTATTTCCAGCATTTTGAAGTTCATGGATCATATCTTTCATCACATCAAGATGTTGGCTCAAGGTGTACTTTGGGTAAGTACATAATGATTAAATTTCAGGGTTAGAGCCCTCAATCTCATTATCAAGGTAGTATCGTACATGACTTTTAGCACTTCTCATAGCTCTTTAGCTGAATGATACTTATTATACTCACATATTAGATTATCATGCATGCAGTTCAACATAGTATAGTGCTCACTCAAATCTTAATTAACCCACAGTTTAACATAGTATAGTGCGTACTCAAATCTTGATTAACCCATCTATTGTACGCATCCATATAGCGACGATATTGGACATTTTGTCCATTTTCAGGCTCAAGAGGCATAGACATAACAGTGGTGAGATGGTCTAGGATATTCTTTTATGTAGTAAAAATTTAATTTTTATATGCCACATAGCATAGTTCTGGCCATCTAATTTTCCAGCAGCATAGCGGTCGAAAAAAGTAGTTTGGGCTTGGGCTTCTATTACCGGATATAGTATTCACAGCTTGTTAGGTATTGGTCAACAAAATTTTATTTCGGATCCAAGTAAAAATCTACTTCTTAGATTCAATAGATCAAAAATTCACAAAAACTAGTAACCATCTCCCACTGAATTAAAGAATTGAATAGAAAAATACCAATCTAGAAATAAAATCAATGTCTATGAGCATGCATTATAACAGACAAAAAGAGTTGGTTTCAAAAGTCATACAAGCCAAGGACAAAAAGAGTTGGAAAGTGATGAAACAGGAAAACAATTTAGTGATTTTACTTTAAACAATAGCCTCATCTTTTAATGATTGATAGTTGAATTGAAAAACAGTATGAAATGTTTTGTTTTACAAGTACTATTCTATAATGAAAAGTATTAGATAATTATTGTCAAGGTATTATATATTTACCATTAAGATATCACATTTTGAAAAACATAATGATATTGTTATAGAGTAAAACGTAAGGAAATAATTACATATAAAATTTCTTTTTGTTACAGGCTGATACGTGAAGGTACTGGTTGATTGCAATTGAAAATAATAATGTATATATCAACAGTATAACATATCAATCATTAACTTATTACACTAATACCTTAAAGGTATTTTATGATTTATTATATAAATATATACATTTGAAGGAATTGAATACATAATTAAAGGTATTTCTAATTTAACATTAATGTATTAAATAATTAACTTAAAGGTATTTTTCATATTTTGATAATGTATAACATCATATTCATTAAACATGTTAATAGTATTCTGGAATTAAAAAAAACATATTCCTTTGAGGTGTTACATAAGTTACTTATAGGTATTCATTAAACATGTTAATAGTATTCTGGATTTAACATAGTTGTTGGAGTTCATTTACAAATACATTATAGGTATTACACATATTCATTTGAGGTATTCCATTAGCTACTTATAGGTATTACATAATATTAGATCTGTGTCCCCGAATTGACCAGACCCGAACCGACCAGACCCGACCCGGTCAGAAAATGGGTAAGTATAAATAGTTTTTTAAGTTAATTTTTTATTCCTTTTCAATTTCCCTCTCTTGAGCTTTTCTTCCTCATTCTCCTTGTTTCGTTTCTGTGGGTTTTCTCTAGTTATTTTCTTCGATTTTTTGTTTATTTTTTCGTTCTTTTGTTGAATCATTACTCTAGTGAAAAGAGTATCATTGTTTTTGAAGGATTTGTGGAGATATTTTCATCGATTTGTTAGTGGTAAGTTTTCATGCATTTTTTAGGATTTTTTCGTATATAGTGTTTTAGTTGGTATATTCTACTATTTTTTGTTTTTATTTTGCTTATTGTGTATTAATTTTTGTTGAGATTGTATATGTGTTTGAAGTTCTGGGTTATTTTTTTTAGTTTTGTGGGTTTTTTGTTAGTTTGCATGTTAGTTTTTATCAAATACTAGGATTTTGCATGATATTTTTTGTTGATAGGTACATTATACTAAAATGTAGAAGATTTTTTTATCATTAAAATGTGTAGTGTTGGAGGTTATGTTATTTTTGCAGTTTCATTCACGTTTCAAATTTCCTTTCCACATTCATCTATATTTTTATTCTAATCAATTACTAATCATCTGTTATTATTTTCATTTTTCTGTTTTAGGATAATAATGGATAGTCAAGGTAAATATGCAACAAGAAATGTTGCTAGAACAAAAAGGAAAGCTGCAGTGGTTCGTGAAAATAGACGTGGACAAAGAAGATGTAAGGAAGAAATCCTAGGAAATTTGAAAAAGAAACTTGATAAGAAGAAAAGTCTGGAAATGGCAATAGTGGTTGTTTATAATATACACAATATAATACCTTGATAGGTATGTTTTTTATTGTGTATATTATTTTTAAGGTATTACAGTTGTATATTGAAATTATATGATTTGCTTTAAGGTATTATATCTGTTATCTAGAAGGCATCACATTTATAGACTTAAGGTAGTATTGTTTTTTATTCTTTGATGATTTGTGTTTTTTTTGTTTTTATATGCAGTACTAAATCAAAAAAGAAGATTGATGATTAGATACTTGATGAGGGTGATGTGGATATAAAAAGGTATATGTTGTTAAAATTGCTTTAAATTTAATTTTTTATTAAGTCATATTTTTCAAGTTTTATGTTGAATACATTTGAGGTATTCACATATAAACCTTGAAGATATTCACATCTATATCTTGAAGGTATCATATGTATACCTTCAAGGTTTGTGCTGAATACCTTTGAGGTATTCACATATATACCTTGAAAGTATTATGTCACGCCCCAAAATCTTTTCACATTTTATCAGAGTTTTACAATTGGGCGTGAAGATGGAAAAAGTAAGGGACACTTATACGACAGAAAGAATGAGTAAGGGACAACAGAAGAAAGAGGTAAGGGACGAAGTGAATCTCTCACTTTTAAACATACGGCCTCTACCGTTAGCAATCGGTCTCACTATCGATATATATATAATACATCAAATACAACGGAAACTCATCAGGATCTCACATCCTTACATGTATCAAAATATTACAAAACATAAGCTTAACCAAAACATTACAACAAAACCAGATACAGTACTTCCTCTCTCCTCCTAGGGTTCCTCATGTTCATCATCGCCTATAGTGTGTACAGATTAAGGGGTGAGTGTATGGAATACACTCATGGGGATAAAATCCACCTTATGTGACTCATAACAGAATTAAATACCGAAAAGCTAACCTACAGTCATGTTGTCACAGCACATATATATGCAAAGAAGATATTAGAAATGGCAAGGGACGAATAGGTATGGGATTCCCCCGTCTTACCCTATATAAAGGTATCTCACCATTAGTGCATTTCAAGAGGCTCACGACACCTCCACAGAGTAGTAGAAAATAACAGGGGACAAACAGAATGCATGACCAGAGGACCTCGGTCCTTTCACAGTTATATCATGACACAACAAGTATAAACACAACACTTAGTATTCCTCAATCATGCGTTTACTTAGGGAAAACGATAAACATAAGAAGAGTTAGAATTTACCCCCACCTTGTTAGGTGGCTTTCTACGTGAGTCGATATAAATCACAAGTTCGATAACGCAAGCTCAATCCAACTAGCACTCAATCTTAATTCAACAAATCGCCTACACAAGTTACGTTGTACTTAGATCTTTATTAATTATAATTAAAGTGATAAACGTTTACGCGACGAGTCGAAGGATCTAAGGCTTGGATAGGGAATGAGCTCGTTCGGAGTTGATACGAGCTCAACAACATACATGAAGTTTGAAAGTGCATTGGTATCAAGGGTTGACCTCGACCGGGCCCTCAACCCTCGGTCGACAACTTCCCATCGACTAAGACTCGATGGTAAGGGATTTAAAGGAAAAGAAATGGGAAAGGATTGGAAACACGGGGTTACCCGACACGCGTCTCGCACCCGGTGCCCACTCCCGACGCACCCTGGCCGCGCACGACCGTGCTCCTGGCGCACGATCGTACGCCAACTTCCAGCAAGTTCTGCCTGGCCGCACACGACCGTGCTCCTCAAGCACGACTGTGCGCCAGCAGCCTGCACCCAGCAGCCTCCCCCGACAGCCTCGTTTCCGCCCGGCGTTTCTGGCCACTTCGTTCCAAACTTCTCGTTCCCAACTACTATCTCTCCGATACCAACCCATTCTTCTCCAAACCCATCTCACACACACACAAACATATATATATATATATACAAACACTCACAATCACAAAAACCCTTGGCCGGTGACCTTTGGTCGTCGGAAACCCATCGTCTCAACTCGCCGGCATATCACCAAGCCGATTATCACTTTCCTCATGGCGGCACCACCTGTGCCGCCCCCAACAGAGATCACACACAAACACACACACACACATGCATATAAACATAACCAACCCGTTGCAACTCCGACACCACCACACATGGCGGCATCGTCCTCCCAACAACTCACCTTCGCCTTTATGAGAACCTCCGACAACACCTCCGGTTAAAAGGACGAAGGAAAAGAGATAGAAAACCGAGGAGAGAGAAAGGTTGGCTAGGGTTAGGGTTTAGGGTTTTGCAAAGGTTTTTCGCCATTTTCCGGCGAATGATAAGTCGGAATGGAAATCCGAGATCGGTTCTAGACTTGACTCGTCAAAATCTACATTGTGTGCGAAAATCGGCCGAAACCGATAACTTTGAAATTTTCTGACGAACTCCGGTGGTGGCACCACCGCGCCGGCGGCGGCGCCGATGGTGGCGTGCCAGAGACCGAAAAAGAAAGAGAGACTTACGTGTAAATGTCACTTTTTGGCTCGTTCGAAGAAAAGAGTGAAAATGAACTGAAAGGAGCCTCTATTTATAGATTTCGAAAGTTACTATGCACCGGTCAATATCTCGTTTACTATTCACCGTAAATATCTCCCGATGTTTCCGAAACCTCGTGTTTTGTTCTTTTCATTGCCGTTTAAGCTACAGATCTCCGATTAACCTCTAGTTCGTTTCTATCTTCTTGTTTTTCCAAAACGCATCTAGTGATATAAAAATATCTTATATCCCATGTCTAGATAAATTATCCATCTCATACAAGCATTAAACACTTATCTGAAACGCACGTATTTAAACAGTTAAAACATACGCACATATATATTAAATCCTGAGTTTAAATATTTAATTAATAGATTATGTTTCATTTTGGTCTGGGGTGCTACATATTACATGTATACCTTCAAGGTTTGTGCTGAATACCTTTCACATATATACCCATTTTGTAAAATAAGAGCATGTTTATATATCAAATGCATATAACACATGTTGATTTTTCAAGTTTTTATGGTTTTTAGGTACTTTTTGTTTATATTATAAGCTTTTTTAAGTAATTGCAGTTAACAATATAAATTTTGTTTCATATTGTTTTTATGTTTTTCTTGGCAGCATACTTGTTACTCAATGTAGACAAAATGGTCTTTGTGATCTTGTTCAATCTTTGACTGATAAACAAAAAGCTGATGTGAGGAGCATAGGTTTTGGAGGTCTTTTGCATCTGAAGTTTACAAAATGTAACATGAAAATAATAAAGTGGTTGGTGAATAGTTTTAATAGCAATAGTAGGATGTTAAGTATTGATAGTCATCATCGTTTTGCCGTGACGATAGATGATGTATTTGATGTCTTTATGATACCTAGAAACCAAGGTCAGAGAGTTCTGAAATATACTAGGGGTGAGGAGATATCTCTTATGGTTGATAGGTTGGGTGAATTGTATGGGATAGTTGTCAGATCACCTTTAAAGGTGTTGGTTGATGTGATGAAAAATCGTTTGGTTGATGGAGGTGATGATTTTAAAAGGATTTTTGTGTTATATGTTATGTCTTCTTTTCTGACACCTTCAATTCGTCTTATAAGTTTTAGTATCATGAAATCTAGTGTTGATGTGAATATAATTAGGAGTTTAGATTGGTATACATATGTTCTTGATAAGCTGTGTGAGTCTATTAGGGCGTATAAGGATGAGTAGTTAAGGAATATGAGTGGGTGTGTTGTGTTGTTACAAATTTTATATTTCCAACGAATGAAATGGCAATAGGCTGCTGAGCCTCGGACATTGTCCCTCATACAACATTGGACTAATGAAAACATTTCGAAAACATATCGCACTATAAAAAAATTCACTTTTTACAACGGGTTTTACCCATTGTCGTAGCCAATTTTTGAGTGTTGTCGTATCCAGCGTTGCAAAAAAAATTTCACCATACGACAACGCACCAAAAAGTGTTGTCTTATCTAGATACGACAACACATTTATACCGTTGCAAGAAAGGGTTGTCTTTTCTGATTTTGTGCAACTATATATGCAACGCTTAAAAAGCGTTGTCTTTCTGAAGTACAACAACATTAATTTATGCAACACTTATAACCGTTGTCTTTTTTTTCTTTCTTTTTTATTGAATACAATTACATTTATGCAACGCTTTTTTAGTGTTGTCGTTTTTTAAAATAACAACGCTAATGCAATGCTTTTTAGGGTTGTCGTTTTTTAAAATTACAACGCTAATGACAATCCTTTTTTGTGTTGTCTTTTTTATTTATTCACATTTTTTACAATAATTTCATATTTTGCTGGATATATATAATAATATAATTTAATTATATAAACTAACAAATGCAATAGAAGAACATTTAAACATTGTCAATATCATCGGTTACATTCATAAATCATCCCAACAATATGTCTCATCTTAACACTTGAAATCACACAACCTTAAGTCCATAAATTTAAAGTACTCCAACAAATAATAACAAAATGATGGAACTTGTTTGAATAACATCACAACCTTAATTTCCAAACACAACATCACGAACTTGACATAGTGAGCCCTACGTCCCCACAATCTGTCAAATGTAAGAACAAAAGTAAGATGAACACCTAAAAATCATAACGCGATCATCTTATATATTCAAAAGAAAGCATTGCAAGTTAAAATATAGTAGTCACCTTGTTCTACACATTTATATGTTCTTGAACGCAATCAGCCCATTCAACACGAACTTCATCAATATTAGCTCCAGTGTACTTAACATCAGTGAACTTTGAAAAAAGAATATATAGAATAATCAAATTCATTTCATTTTGGTGAAGTATACAATATGCAAACTACATAGGAAGTAGTTACTCACAATTGAACGCAATGAAACCATGTCTGTCGTTGCATCCTTTTCCACAAGTTGTCTCATGTACCACAACATAAAAAAACCACATTGTTTGGTATCAGGTTGCAAAGGAGCCTACATTACAATGTATAAGTATCAACTTACATATATGCTTGGTGATGATAAAATAAATATATACATAAGTAACAACGTATTTTTCACATCTTCTCCATACATACCTTGACTACTTCCCATGTAGGTTGTTTTTTCCCATTCTTGCCAATTTCTGTATTGAACATTCTCAAGGCCCTTCATGACAAAACAAAGTATTAATCATCATACATGCAACATCAAATAAGGGAACGAAAATGTACTAAACTTATTTAAATTGAAACTTACAGATCAACAATTTTTCTCCAAGTTTGATCATGCAAGCGATGATAAAGAGGGTCCAACAAATGACAAGTTTGCTTGTGGGGGTTGATGACAGTTAGAATCCAATGAAATCTATGGAATTGATAATTAAAACAAATCAGTCACAACTTCAATTTTGAAGTCAACAAAACAAAAGGCTACAAAACCATGTTAATAGTTCCTATAAGGATCAATACTGGAACTCTCCAAATCATACGCTACTCGAAGTCATATTTACTATAATTATCAGGTTAATAAGCACATAAGATCATAATTAAAAAAACTATCTATCATGCAGTTTACTACTTACCTTGACTCATTTTCCATAAGATCATAATTAAAAAAACTATCTAACAAAGATGTTGAACTCACGACCAAATACTTTATGATCAACTTCTATCTGCACATTGCCTCCATTCTGAACATCAGTAAGTCAGGCTATCATCTCATTCACATCCCCAAAGTTGTTATTAGTCTCTAATTCTTTGGGTAAATAAGGTGGAACCACATTTGGTATTGAAAGATTCATGAAAAATAATAAATGTTAATAAAATTTAAAAAGGAATTTATGCAGAAAATTCTTCACTTTTAGAAGATATGTTCGCAGATTCAGAATTTGGCAGTACGAAGGTTATGTTAAATTGTTTTTGTCTTAGGCAGAGCAGCACAAAAGCCTTAATAGTTCTAAATAATAACCTATGTCCTCTATTTGCCTACACTTGGAAGTTGAGTGGATGATATCATAATACTGTCAATAGTAAACAGACGTACTCAAATGATGAAGACAAGAACAAGTATGAAAGAGTAGGATGAAGGATCTAAAATAGCTCAAAAGGCCAAGTTTAGTTACAACTATACAATTCAATGAAATATGCCTAGAAAATCTTTGAATTTTAATTTTTACATCAAGCTAAGAGCATGAAAGATCCTTATGAAGAGAAACATTAGATAAGGACTCTTGAAAGCCAATAATAGGGTCAAATACACCATCATGTTTTGTTCATTACTATGATTTACACTGGAAGTACGGTGTAACTAAATTATATAGTAAGAAAATCATGCCAAGGCACAAGATACTTCTAAATCATAATTACATTGCAGTTCTTTTACTATGATTAAATTGATATTTTTTATCATTATATTTTCTACTGCAGTACTGCCAAAAATAGGCTTCTCGAAACGAATCACAAACACATGGGGGATTGACTACTTCTTTTTTTTAATACATAAAAACATCTTCAAAATACTACCTAGACATAAGGTAACAGAGTCTATCTTCCCTCTTTGTAATTTCATGGGAAATATAATAAATTTTGATCAAATGAGAATAAATAAGCACGGTTACCATTCACACTGGCTTATATTGATCAGATAAAATAACCTCAAGTAGTCAGCAGACAAATATTACCTTTGGCAAGATAACTAACAAAAGAGACTCAATTGTCGAAATTCAGAATTAAAGTAACCAGATCAAATATTAATCTACGTTTGCTTCTTTTGTGCCACGTGAAATGCATATGAAACTTCATATATAATCAAACAGTTTGTTATAATAAAAGCAAACAACACCAGCAGATAATAAAAGCTATTATCTCATTCTCTATGCACTCAAACATGCCTCAAATAATAAAGGCATAGTCCAAACAATTTGTTATAATCAACAGATATATCGCAACAATTTAGACAAGGTAATTTATCTAACTACCAAATCTATCTAATATCTGCTCACTGAAAACAACACCAATACCAATATCTTCTAAAAAATGGTAATAAATGTAATATTGATCGAAATGATTAAAATAACCATCTAAATTGGGTTAAACAACCTAACCTTAAGAACAACAGTTAACTCAAGCTGTAATGTCTGGTCACTCTTCCCAATCCCCTGCTAATGACCCCTCAATTCTTTATTATCCTCAATGCAATTCTGATCAACCTTTTTTCAACATGGTGACAATTTGATCAAAGAATTATACAAACCAAAATCAAAGAAAATCAATACTCAGTAAAAGGGGATATACCACTATCTGCTCTTTAAAAAAAATTAAAAAAAATAAAAATAAATAAAAATAAATAAAAAAAATTAAATAACAAATAAATAAATAAAAAACGATATACCTCTTTTAAGGAACACCAACAACTGAATACACATAGCTCTTATCTAACTTAATGGCATTAGCAAAGATGGAACCTGATTACAGGCCGACGCTCTCTCAAGCTCATCTAGACATGATGGATTTTCTTTCGCACACTTGGTGCAACTTCACAGTCCAAGCTTTCCAACCTGAGACACAAGACCGAGCACTCATTCAGGACAGCTCGATAAAGATATTCGAGAATGATGTTAAGCCTCAATCTGTAGTAAGTTTGATTATGAAGCTCTAACTCTATTATGCACATAGACTACAGTTTTATGTGATGGAATATGCATGTGAACTTGCAGAAGATGAACAAGAGTGCGAATTTGGGCGATAGAGATAAGTTTGTACCTCATTGGAAAGCCAATGATGTAAAGGTAACTAGCTTAAAAAACAATACAAGTTAAGGATATGAAATTTAACAATTGTCTTCACAGAATTAATCATGACTAACTCATATTTCAGTCATGGATATGGATGCAACAAGGAATGCACTCAGAAGTGAATTATAACAGCTACTTCAAAAAGAAATGGGTAAAGCTCTAAACTACAGTAATGAATCTATTCCTGATAAAAAGCTTTGTTATATAATGAAATGAATGCAGATGCCAGGGAAACTTGCACCATTTAAACATATCTCAATCAAAAAATGGGTGAAAGAAATAAAACAGAGAAGAAAAAAAGACCAGAGATTATAGAAGGCAGAAGTCCACGTAGCAATGTTAGTGGCAGGCGTTGCAATATATTTCGAGAAAAAGAAAAGAAGTATACATGGTGTCTTACACATTAGTAGCATTGAATTTATTTAGATTAACTTGGATGACTAATAAACATTCAGTTGTCAGGAGTTACCCTATAAAATAATCCTAGACTGTGGCAAACATTAGAGAGAAGACATTTCATATAGTTACCATTGCTCTTAGTGTGTTCTCTTCTTCTCAGAAAAGAAAACACATTGAAGAAAATAACATCAGTTAAATCAAAATTAATGAATGATAAGCAAAACCAAACTATAATAAACAATTTTCCAAAGAAGTATTCTCTACTTGAACCACATGTTGGTAAAACATTGCAAATATTCCTAGAAAATCACCACAACTGCAGTAAACCGAAGTGATTACCCCAAAGACAATGAAAGAAAACGTAATTTACAAACACAATAAGACAGCTCCATTTCTTAGAAAAGATTGGGTTAATGCTTATTGAGCATATCACTGTCTTTGTCCAAGGTGGGTGGAAATTAATACTAGATGAGGTAGCCTACGTCATATAGACAACAATATGACATGTTTTTCATCAAAACATCACTGAAGTTCGTTCTGAAGATATAAAAGGAGCTGTTTTTATTTTACCAGATTGTATCATTCATTGCTAAAACTAAGACGAAGTATCAAATTGACATTGGCCATATCTTAGAAATGTGCAAGACGCAGAATTCCCCCCCTCCTTTTTTTATGTTTGCTCATTATAGATGTGTGTAGAGGACTCAAAATTTACCAAAACTTCTTAGTCTTCAAATGGTTTGACTTACTGCAAAAACATGACAAGTTCCAAATTCAACTAGTTTACATCACAGAAGACGAAAAATTAAACTAATGACAAAGATATACCATCATGAAAACAACTTTTAGTAAACTAAATTTCTGGGAGAGATCATACCATAAAAGAACAATGAATAAAGGGACTTAAAATTATTTTTGAATCAATTTTAGGGAATTAGTGAAGAAAAGTAAACCGACACATATATTACAAAGTAACTCATCAAATACGAACTGACTGCATTTTTGTTTAAGAATATGTATATGTTGAATTAGATGGAAGATCAAGCCTCATATAAGATAGCAAATAGTATAAGCCAAAAAAAATTCAAAAATGAACCATCACCACCTCTCATCAGTAAATCAGCATACGAAAAGATTGTCCAGATTCTAATGTAATGTAGTTCTCGAAATTCTGCTAACAGGGTACTTTTTAATAGTCTTCAAGAGTCATAATTTAACCCACCTAAACACATTTGGCCATGAAAACACACAAACTGCATGCACGCATGCACACACACGCAAATATCTAAAAACCAACAAAAAAACAGTAATGTGGTGTTGCTTAACCTAAAGCAAAGTAGGTACAGATAACACAAGAAAAAATTATCAACTAAAAATCTAAATAGGGGAGTAGGATTGAGTCACCTTCACTTTATGTGATCCAAATACAGTAATAACAACACATTTATAATAGGCACTCTCCCCAAAACAAACACGCTGCTGTCATATAACTGTTAGGATGTATACTATAAGCCTAGTTTTTTGTATGAACATCGTTTATGGAATGAGAATCACATTGGTCATATGTTTGCATTTTATATTTGTTATATATGTTTATGCAATGTCCAATTAATTTATATTATAGATAACTTGGTGTGTGGTGCCACACAGAAGATCATGTTATCAGTTTCTTATAAATTATAAATAGTAGCTCACAACCAAGATGGATTTGGACAAATCATCGGAATGGTTGTAGTGTAGTTTGGTATTAGTCTGTCTTGACTATAAAACTACACTAGTACACTTTGTGTGTATTGAGCAGGACCATTTGAGGTTGTTCGTTTTATACTGACTATATAATAGAACAAGACCTCTGTTATTATGGATGTACATCTTCTTAATCCCTATATAATAACGGGCACGTATGCTCAATGTTTATTTCTTTAATTTGCCAATGGGTGAGATTTATTCATAAATCAATAAACTCGGTGAGTTGGGAGATAGCATTGTTTATATGGTGTTCTGTTGATTATAGAAGGAATCCGTGTCCTAATTATTTAGGATGATAATGTCTCCTTGAGGAGCTCATAAGGATTATCATGTAAACCCTGCAGGTGGATTTAATCCGACATGATAATAAGGATGAGTGGTACTACTCTTGGAATTAGATGTAAATTATTTAAGTTGTCAGTAACTTATTTAATTTACGGACATTCGATATCTTAAACACGGGGAAATAAATGTACACATAATAAGGAGCCCATATTAAATATGGGATTGGGATGGTAGTTCAATAATAATTCTCTAGTGGACTGAATTATTATTGATGGGCTTCAGTTATGTGTTCGGGCCGAACGCAGGATACTAAAGCCCATCAGGAGGCCCAACCCAATTCCTCCTCTAGGTCCCTGGTGTAGCCTATATATAGCTCCTTTCATCAGCGCCTCTCATAACACAGAACACAGATCACAGAAAACACGTGATAAGTGAGAGAGAGCGGAACTGATTTTTCTCGAAGGATCGTTGGCCACGCAACGTTCGAGAAGGGCTCAGAGGAATACATCAGAAGATCAAGAGGTCTACAAGGGTATGATTTCTTTCCGCTGCTATTTATCTTTGGATCCCGATTCCGATAGCATAGGGCCGGCGATCCGTCGGTTCCAACAATTGGTATCAGAGCCACGGTTTCTGGTTCTATGTAATTGGATCGGTTATATATTACGATCTTATGCTTTTTCATACGTTTTATATTCAGATTGTATGATAGTAGGATTGCATAGGATAACTCGGTTTTGCAGGTTACCTATATATCCAACTATTATGGTCTGTATGTATGTTTAATGTATGATCTAAACCCTCGGACCTGTCGAGGTTTTTATTTTGGGTTGGTTGCATGATTGTAATAGTAAAAACACGGCGGTTTGTCGTGTTAGGTTTTACATATTCTTGATTTGTTCTCGATGTAATTTTGTTCGATCTCATATGGTGTATTCTGATCGTACTAGATTCTGTATAGGGTTTGGTAGATGTTCGAACTAGATTCTGTATAGGATTGGTAGATGTTCGAACTAGATTCTGTATAGGATTCCTGTTCGATCGAGACTTCTATTCGAACTAGGATTGGCGTTCGAAGGGGCTGTTCGATCAAGATTGCTAGGCGCTGATTCTGTGCAACAACCTGCTGGATTTGCGCAACAATCGCTGGATTTGGCGCTGATTCTGTTCGCTGGATGTTGGTGCTGATTAGGGTTTTAAACCCTAATTTTTTCTAACGGGGCGCTGCCCCGCACCCCGCGACCTGACCGGGCAGGTCGATCCCCGCGACCTGACCGGGCAGGTCGATCCCCGTTTAGCAGGCAAACATTCAATCGAAGTGGCCATAATAGTTGGATTTATATTATTCCGTATTTATTGCCTTTCTATTTGTTTGTTGTTTTATCAAGCATGCTTTTGAATGTTATATGTTATTGCATGCTAAAATCCCTCATTTAAATAACTAAGTGGGAGAGGGATTTATTTTGAATAAATCCCATAGCCTCCATTACTGGTTTGTAAGTGATGCATTTAAACTTACACGTTGGCTTTGAGTGCCTTCTTCCACATCGGATGAGTTTGATTGCGGATCACTGGATCAAACTTCCTCTAAGGATAATTATAGAAAATTATTTAGGAGCGTATGATCTTCTCCATCTGAAGAGATACAATCCTAGATAATGGACTTAGTATTAAGAAATGGTACACACTTAGGTGCATATGATAGTATCCTTCCCATCGGAGTAAGTGCTGTTGTTTGCATGGCTGAAGCTAAACCAACTATTAATTTTATTTTGTTTGACAAGATAATGAAATTAATGGGTAAAACCTCCTCTTACAAATGTTTGAATTAGCATACGTCCACACTATCGTGGCATGCGAAGTTCACGGTGTTTTTGAGGTGTTGGTGAATTTAATTATATTGTTTGAGGGAACAATATAGGCTTTAAATTCTATATGTTATGACCTGTGTATTTATTTATTTATTTATATGATTCTCAGGATTTCATTATGTCTTTCAATCCACTTGCTGTTATACTCAAAGAAAACAAACTTACTGGTCCTAATTATATTGACTGGAAAAGAAACCTGGATATTGTCCTAACTGCTGAGGAGTACAAGTTTGTACTCCATGAGCACTGTCCTGACATGCCTGATGAAAACTCTACTGAAGAGGAGAAAGCGCATTATAGAAAGTGGGTTAAGGCAGATGAGATGGCGCGGTGTTACATTTTGGCTTCCATGTCAAATGTACTGCAACATCAGCATCAGGCCATGCCCACTGCCTATGATATGATGCACAATCTTAGAGAACTCTTCGGACACCAGAGTCGGGCTGCCAGACAGGAGGCAATGAGAAACTTAATGACGACCACCATGTCTGAAGGGACACCTGTGAGTGATCACGTCCTTAAGATGATGGCTCATTTGAATGAGATGGAAGTCCTTGGAGCTGAAATCGATGGGGAAACCCAGGTCGATATCGTGCTCCAAACACTGCCTAAGAGTTTTGAGCAGTTCCGCCTTAATTATAATATGAACAAAAGGATGTATTCCTTGGCGGAACTTCTGACAGAACTCAAATCGGCAGAAGGACTATTTCGTCAAAGTGCTCAAGCTTACGTTGCTGAAAATGTTTCTAATTCTAAGCCGAAAGGTGGAAAGAAGAAAAAGAAACAGAATCCTTCGGCAAACAAAGCGAATGGACCTCAAAAGGCTGGGCCACAAGGTGGCGTGAAAAAGCCGAAGGGCAAGTGCTTCTCATGCAAGCAGCCTGGACATTGGAAGGTAGATTGTCCCAAGAAAAAGGAGAACAAAGAAGGTAAATCTTACTCACTAATTACTGAAACATGTTTAGCGGTGTTATCTACCGGTACCTGGTGTGTAGATACGGGAGCCACTGATCATGTCTGCAATTCTTTGCAGGGGTTCCAGGAAACCAGGCGACTTAGTGAGGGCGAGATTACCATCTACATGGGCAACGCTACGAAAGTGGCGGCAGTTGCAGTGGGAGATGTTTATTTATCTTTTGATAGGAACAAGACTTTGGTTTTGAGGAATTGTCTTTACGTACCTTCTTTTAGAAAGAACTTGATTTCGGTTTCTAAGTTATTTTTGGATGGATATTCTGTTTCTTTTGATGACAAAGTGGTTGTCAAGAAAAATAGGGTTATTGTCTGTTTTGGTACGTTGGTTGGCAATTTATATACTCTTAATCCAATAACTCCTACGATGCAACAACTGGAAATTAATAATACATCTTCTAACTCAAATAAGAGAAAAGAACCTTCTAAAATGAACCAAACATATCTTTGGCATCTAAGACTAGGTCACATTAACTTGAGTAGGATTCAAAGGTTGATAGCCGATGGACCTTTGAGTTCATTGGAAGTGGAAAACTATCCGACCTGCGAGTCCTGCTTGGAAGGAAAAATGACCAAGAGGCCTTTTAAAGCCAAGGGGTATAGAGCCAAAGAAGTGTTGGAATTGGTTCATTCTGATTTGTGTGGTCCTATGACTATCCAGGCAAGAGGTGGTTTCGAATATTTTGTCTCATTTATAGACGATTTTTCGAGATATGGGTATATTTATTTGATGCGCCGCAAGTCTGAGTGCTTTGATAAATTCAAAGAGTACAAGGCTGATGTGGAGAAGCGTCATGGTAAATGTATCAAAACACTACGATCTGATCGTGGTGGCGAGTACCTCTTAGGAGAGTTTAGGAATTACTTATCAGAGGCTGGGATTCAATCCCAATTGTCTGCACCTGGTACACCCCAACAGAACGGTGTGGCAGAACGAAGGAATAGAACTCTCATGGAAATGGTTAGATCGATGATGAGTTATTCGGAATTACCGAATTCGTTTTGGGGATATGCCCTGGAAACGGCAGCGTATATTCTAAACTTGGTACCTTCTAAGACAGTACCCTCTACTCCCACAGAATTGTGGAATGGGCGTAAGCCTAGTCTTAAACACATTCGGATTTGGGGTAGTCCAGCACATGTGCTGAAGGGAGATGCTGATAAGTTGGAATCTCGTACGGATGTTCGGCTGTTTGTGGGCTATCCTAGAGGAACGAAAGGTGGTTTATTTTATAGTCCTAAGGATCAGAAGGTCATTGTTAGCACAAATGCCCGATTCTTAGAAGAGGACTATGTAATGAACCACAAGCCCACGAGTAAAATTGTTCTAGAGGAAATCAGAGGGGAAATCCCTACCTTAGTACCACTAGTACAAGATGAGATACCACAGGGGTCTGCACCATGTGTCACTAATGATACACAATTACCACAAGTGCCTCGTCGTAGTGGGAGGGTTGTTAGACAGCCTGATAGATTCATGTTTTTGGGAGAGTCTTCGGACTTGGTATCTGGTGAACATGAATCTGATCCTTGGACCTATGACGAAGCACTCCAAGATAAAGATGCAGTATCTTGGCAAAAAGCTATGAATTCTGAATTAGAATCTATGGATTCTAATCAAGTCTGGGAGCTAGTAGAACCACCAAATGGTGTAAAAGCCATTGGATGTAAGTGGGTCTACAAAAGAAAAAGAGGATCAGACGGGAAAGTAGAAACTTTCAAAGCAAGGCTTGTTGCGAAGGGGTACACTCAAAAAGAAGGAATCGATTATGAGGAAACCTTTTCGCCGGTAGCCATGCTTAAGTCTATCCGGATTCTTTTGTCTATTGCTGCTCATATGAATTATGAGGTTTGGCAAATGGATGTCAAGACTGCTTTCCTTAACGGTAGTCTTGAAGAAAACATCTATATGAAGCAACCAGAAGGGTTCGTTGCAAAGGGCAAAGAGCATCTTGTGTGTAAGCTTAATCGGTCCATTTATGGATTGAAACAAGCTTCGAGATCTTGGAACATCCGTTTTGATGAGGTAATCCAGTCTTATGGATTCATTCAATGTCCGGATGAGTCATGTGTATACAAGAAGAGTGATGGAAACGTGGTGGTATTTCTTGTACTATACGTAGATGACATCTTGCTCATTGGCAACAATGTCAAGGTGTTGTCAGACGTAAGGGTATGGCTGTCCAAGCAGTTTGATATGAAGGACTTGGGAGAAGTAGGACATATTCTTGGGATCAAAGTGATAAGAGATCGCAAGAAAAGAATGTTATGCTTATCTCAAGCTTCGTACATTGATACCATTCTAGCTCGTTTTAGCATGCAAAACTCCAAGAAAGGTTTTCTACCTTTTCGACATGGAGTACCTTTATCTAAGGAGATGTGTCCTAAGACACCAAAGGAGATAGAGGACATGAAGGCAGTTCCTTATGCTTCGGCCGTAGGAAGCCTAATGTATGCAATGCTATGTACGAGGCCAGATATCTGTTTTGCCGTGGGCATGGTTAGCAGATATCAAAGTAACCCAGGACAAGGACATTGGACTGCGGTAAAGCATATTTTAAAGTACCTGAAAAGGACTAGAAATTATATGCTGGTTTACCAAGCAGATGATGTGCTTCCTGTGGGTTACACAGATTCTGATTTCCAGTCGGATAGGGACAACAGTAAATCTACCTCGGGTTATGTGTTTACCTTAGGAGGTGGAGCCATTATATGGAGGAGTGTTAAGCAGAAATGCGTTTCAGACTCCACCATGGAAGCTGAGTATGTGGCAGCCTCTGAGGCAGCCAAAGAAGCTGTATGGCTCAGGAACTTCTTGATGGACTTAGAAGTGATTCCTGGTTTGCCCAAAGCTATCACAATTTATTGTGATAACAGTGGTGCAGTGGCAAACTCGAAGGAACCACGAGCCCATAAAGCAAGTAAACACATTGAGCGCAAGTACCACCTGATACGAGACATCGTAAAGCGAGGAGAAGTTGTTGTCGCCAAAATTGCATCAGCAGATAACCTAGCAGATCCTTTCACAAAGGCCCTCCCAGCGAAAGCTTTTGATGGGCATGTTGAAGGGATGGGAATTAGATGTGTGGCGACGCTTATAGAAGCATAGTCTTTTAGTATAAGTGGGAGATTGTTAGGATGTATACTATAAGCCTAGTTTTTTGTATGAACATCGTTTATGGAATGAGAATCACATTGGTCATATGTTTGCATTTTATATTTGTTATATATGTTTATGCAATGTCCAATTAATTTATATTATAGATAACTTGGTGTGTGGTGCCACACAGAAGATCATGTTATCAGTTTCTTATAAATTATAAATAGTAGCTCACAACCAAGATGGATTTGGACAAATCATCGGAATGGTTGTAGTGTAGTTTGGTATTAGTCTGTCTTGACTATAAAACTACACTAGTACACTTTGTGTGTATTGAGCAGGACCATTTGAGGTTGTTCGTTTTATACTGACTATATAATAGAACAAGACCTCTGTTATTATGGATGTACATCTTCTTAATCCCTATATAATAACGGGCACGTATGCTCAATGTTTATTTCTTTAATTTGCCAATGGGTGAGATTTATTCATAAATCAATAAACTCGGTGAGTTGGGAGATAGCATTGTTTATATGGTGTTCTGTTGATTATAGAAGGAATCCGTGTCCTAATTATTTAGGATGATAATGTCTCCTTGAGGAGCTCATAAGGATTATCATGTAAACCCTGCAGGTGGATTTAATCCGACATGATAATAAGGATGAGTGGTACTACTCTTGGAATTAGATGTAAATTATTTAAGTTGTCAGTAACTTATTTAATTTACGGACATTCGATATCTTAAACACGGGGAAATAAATGTACACATAATAAGGAGCCCATATTAAATATGGGATTGGGATGGTAGTTCAATAATAATTCTCTAGTGGACTGAATTATTATTGATGGGCTTCAGTTATGTGTTCGGGCCGAACGCAGGATACTAAAGCCCATCAGGAGGCCCAACCCAATTCCTCCTCTAGGTCCCTGGTGTAGCCTATATATAGCTCCTTTCATCAGCGCCTCTCATAACACAGAACACAGATCACAGAAAACACGTGATAAGTGAGAGAGAGCGGAACTGATTTTTCTCGAAGGATCGTTGGCCACGCAACGTTCGAGAAGGGCTCAGAGGAATACATCAGAAGATCAAGAGGTCTACAAGGGTATGATTTCTTTCCGCTGCTATTTATCTTTGGATCCCGATTCCGATAGCATAGGGCCGGCGATCCGTCGGTTCCAACAATAACTGGTTTGTTCCTCAATTACCAAGATTTTGAAACATTTCTACACTGATGAAGTGAAATTTATCTTCTAATTCACTTAGAAAAGGTAGACTCGACTCAACAATACAACTTCTG
This sequence comes from Scutellaria minor, assembly GCA_954870855.1. Lineage (NCBI taxonomy): Eukaryota > Viridiplantae > Streptophyta > Magnoliopsida > Lamiales > Lamiaceae > Scutellaria > Scutellaria minor. The sequence continues at coordinate 15,124,004 of OX940729.1, read as the reverse complement.
TTGCTTCAAATGTATCAGCATTATATGTCTCATATAAACTAATACCTTAGAACTTAACACCTGGTTGTACACCTCATATCATTTCCAAAATCAGGGTTCAAATGCATAATATCTACTGTAACCATCAAGTGAATATGCAGCTACTTTGTGTACAGATACGCTGCAGAGAAGATAAAGAAACCCGCCATCTGCATTATTAGTTAAGATCAATGAACCATGTGAGACAACATACAAAATTAAATGATTAATTTTAGCAGCACAAGTTGGAAAGATAGCTTTTATCAATCATAAACCAAAGCTATAGGTTACAACCAAGCAGAATCAGAATTATATTTTAGGGAACCTAAAGCAAAAAAATTGCTTAATATGAGAAACCAAACTGATAAAAGATTGTGCTGAATTAGTAATAAGAGGATTCGGAAATTGAGGAGCAGAGAGATACAAAATAAGACAGAAAGCTACCATTGAAAATGATGCTCCATAATATGGATAAGCAGCAGGTATGAATCTTTCATAAAATTTCATGCGCCTACATTCCAAAAAATATGTGACCTAAAATTTTAAATCATCAAATTAGGGCACTGAATCGTCTATTGAGAAGAGTGTTCTGTGAGAGAGAGAGAGGTATTAGCGGCGAACTTGTGGCGGGGTGATGAGAAGAAAAACCGAGAGGGACGACCAATCTACTAGGCGGCTGCGGCGACGTGGTGGTGGAAAGGGATGGCGGCAAGATTCGAGATTTTGGTGGGGGGAAGGAATTGATGAAGTTTGGGTATTTGAAAAAACCCAAGTCCAAATTTGTGTATAAGAATTAGTCATGTGAGTATTAATATTTATTGTTGGAAAATAATGACCAAAGATATGTTTGGTAAAATTGGTGATACCTTTCCACCTGAGTGCCAGGTTCGACCCTGGCAGCAACCTTATTAAAATTAATGATTTAATTTTTATATATTCTTAATTATAATTGATATGATTTATATATATCTTTTTTTTATAAATTAATTGTTTACATTAATTTATGTTTTTTATATTAATTTTAAAACACAATAATTTTATCTTTATTTTTTTTAGAAAAACATTGATAATTTATGAATTATGAATTATAAAACATAATTTTCGAATTATGTTTTAAAATAATATACCAATTTTGTATTATTATATAAAAGGGTGGGAGTAATATTTTAGATGTGGTTTCTTAAGTAATTCGAAATAGTATTTTATAAAAATATTATTTTTTGAAATTATGAGTTTGTTCATATAAAATAATATTAATGCAAATAATATAATATAAGATAGCATTATAAATTAATTAAATTTAATTTAATTAAAAGATAATTATTTTATAATTAACACAACACAAAAAAAAAGGGTTGCATAATGGGTTGTCTATTGGCAAAAAAAGTACTAAGAAAAGACAACGCATAAAAGCGTTGCATAAAAGAGTTGTCTTTTTTAAAAAAAACGCCATACGACAACCCTTTCAAAAAGCGTTGCACAAAAGCATTGTCTTTTTAAAAAAAAAAGTCATTTAACAACCCTACGAAATAAGCATTGTCGTTTCTATTTTTTGCGTTGTCGTTGAGCGAATTTTTTGAACAAAGACAACGCTTTTCGGAAAAAGGGTTGTAAATTTAGAAAAGACAACAAAAATTCATAAAAAGAATTGTCTTTTGGGGGTTGTTGTATCCCAAATTTCTTGTAGTGTCGTGAAGAATATGCTGCTGGCCGATATGGTGAGGGTGAGCTTATACTGAATGTTTACCCTATTTCATCAATGGGTAACATTTTTGGAGTTGATGTTGAGACTAAAGTTGATGGAGAAGTGGGTGTGGGTGAGGGTATTGCATTTAAGAATGATAAATCTTCAAAAGGACATAAATGCATTAAGTTTTATTTACCTGATGGGGAGCCTGATGATGATAAAATAAGAAGGATAGCAAAGGATGTAAGTTTTCTGTATTGTGTTTAAAATTATTAGTAGTTAATGTATAATGGTATTATGTTTTAAAGTTTTTTTTAAGAGGAAATACATGAAGCCTTTTTGTGTTATTAGAGAGATATTTCCATTGTATCCACTTATCATATGTCAAAACTGTTGAATATGAAGAAGATGATGGGAGATAAACAAGCATGCAGCTCAACACCAGAAATGTCAGAATCATCACAGAAGTTATTCTCAGATGATAAGTTTCACAAATATATGACGAGGTTGTAGAGAACTTTATCATGATGAAAAAATTGGCTTCGAAAATGCCATCATTTGATCATCTAACACCAGATCTACCCAAATACAAAGAAAATGTTGAGAATGAAGAAGAAGATACATCTGATAATGAGCTTCCTTCAGAGAATATTGGGTATTGGGTATTGGAGAATACTATAAAGGAGGATATTAGGTATTTATCTGACTTTATGGTATATTTGAAGAAGTATTTAGTTGGAATGAATCAAAAGCATAAAGAAATTGTGGACTATTGTTTCTATGAAGATGGATCTGATACGTGTTATACATAAGTTTTAGTTATATAAATTTATGTTTGATGCATCAGTAAATAAATTCAAGGTATTTGCTGAGCACCTTTAGAGCATGTGGTGAATACCTATAGAATAATCATGTAATACCTAAAAAGTATTACTTATACATAAGGTATCAGTATCATATAAGGTATTTCATGTAATTGGTAAAGGTATCCATGGAATACCTTTTGAGGTATCCCATGAATACCTTCTAGGTATCCATGGACTTTCCTTAATGTTTCCCATGTATACCTTCCAGGTATTCATGAAATTCCCTTGAGGTATCTCATGTATACCTTCCAGGTATCCATAGATTTCTCTACAGACATCCCATGTATACCTTCTAGGTATACATGGAATTCGTTTGAGGTATCCCATGTATACATTCCAGGTATCCATGGATTTTCTTTTTGGTATCCCATGTATACCTTCCTGGTATTTATAGATTTTCTTTGAGGTATCACATGTATACCTTCCAGGTATACATGGAACTAGGTTTTAACCTGTGTGTTGCACGGGCTGCCTAACTTATCTAATTTAGATTTATTGTGTATTTTTATTTTAGTTATTTGCTATATATTCGATGCATATATATTAACATGTTCAGCTATAGATACTCTCAATGTTCAGTTATGTATTCTCAATTTAATTGGTTTTATTTTTGTTCTCTTGTTCTTTTCTCCTTGTCTAATTTTTTCCTTTTGAACGATTAAAATGGATTGAAAATAAAAGTCTATATGATTAGAAAATAAAATTATATCTCACACAATTATATACCATACCCTTGCAAAAGAATGAACAATCTTGCATTATTCTGGGTATAACCTGCATCAAATTCTTTGCAAATAGGGATACCAAACGTTAGGCACCCAAAAATAGAAAATACCTATTACTTTGTGAGTCAAGTTGCAGTCAAAATAATTGGAGATTCTTTGCAAATAGGGATACCAATGCACCCAAAAATAGAAAATATTTATTACTTTGTGAGTCAAGTTGCAGTCAGAATAATTGGAGCACGAAGTAGAGAGAATAATTGTTGCCATCATTTCCTTATGGCAGGAAATAACATGCTATGACATTTGTGCATTGTAGAGGAGTTATATTACATATGAATTTTCAATGACTATGAGATGGAAGAGGAAGAGATTAAGAAATAACAAAATTGAAAATCTCATCTCTCTAACGAACAAAATCAATGGCACCATACTAAAATAAATAAGAGCGAAAACTCACCCACAAAATTATTGCTTCTAAAGCTGAAAAATTCATCTTACTTAAATAACAAAATTCCTGTTGTGTAATCAAACTTACTGCTCCTTCGGATTAGAATTAATCCATATCATCATCCACTACACTCAATTTTTATCTCATTGAATCCAAACCATCTACATTTTCTTCATCTCCTACATAAATGCATAAAAAAAGCAAAATAATATTCAGTCAACATCTCAACTGGACTGTTTAGCATAAATTATTCTAGGAATTTCTCGTAACATTTTATTTAAATGAGGATAGATTTACACAACATTTGCATAAATTTATAATGTACTCTCCACATCAAAAACTAATAAAATAAACAAATTAGGTTCTCAAATTCAAATCAAATTAATAAAATCTCATCTGGAAAATTATCGCAAAAAGAACTGACCTTGAAGGAAGTGAAGAAGCAGCAACACATACACGGGATCATAGAAACAATAGATTAGAATTTGCAATCATAGATGAATCAAAGCATGGGCTGAAGCATAACTTGTAAATAAAAATTCGGCACAGTCCAATTCACATTTTCATGTATTTTTTGATTCAAATTCACAATTTTAATGTCAATTGAACAGAAACTTATAATTAAATAAAATGGGAAAGAGATGAAACCAAAAAGCATATTATGGGTGCAAGCATTTCTGAATTTATTGTCAGTCTAACCACATATGCATTCGTAAAATCAAGTCGTTAAGAACTTCTACAAAAATCCACAAATGGCTAATTTGAAAGAATCCCAAATCCAAAATTTTGATGAATTAGCAGAAATGATTAAGGGAAATTACCACTCAATGAAGATGAAAGAGTTGCAGTAAAATTTGGGTTCTTAGATTCTCGCATTAGTTCAACTTTTTCAGCATTGTTCTTTGTAGCTTATTTTCCATTCACAACAGTGTTTTCCTGAGTTAAATATATTTAGTCAACATATTTTTATAATACATGTTCGATTGTAAGGAAAAGAATTGGTAAAGATGATTCAAATAGCTTGCATAAACAAGGTTTAATTCAATTCAATTATAATCACTTTAAATATATGCTGCTCTAACCTTGCCTACTAACCTAATGAACTAACGACTAACTTATTCTTTAAAAAAATTGCAAATCTTTTAAAATAGAAAATTACTAGTTACCTTTCATATTTTAATTCCATCATCCAAATCAAGAAATTGTTAATCCACAGGGCCATTTAACCACATAGAGCAGACTTTCTTCTATAAATTTTAGATATAAGAAGAATTTAAATAATTTGAGAAAAGAATATAGAAGCTATGTACACATCTTCTATCAAGATCTACTTGCATATTGGCTTCTAAGAAGGGAAGATCTACTATCATATCAGCAACATTTCCTCTCGAAAATCAAATCATTCCATTAATGACGCAGTCACACTCAAACATAATTGATAAATAAAAAATATTGTAGTCTTTCTATACAAGCATTCAGACTAAAATTCAGCTCTATAAATCTCACATGGTATCCCCTCAAGAAATACAAAGGCTCAGGTAGAAAAATTAATCCTAAATTCATGTTCAAGCACATCCCTGCACTTATCTTTTTAAATTTCCCAAACATCATAACTTTTAATTCACCCAACATTTCATCAAACACAATGACTCATCCAAACACCATAAACACATATTCAATTTCCTTCTATCTTCCCATACCTATACCAACAACAATACTCAATTAAACCTACCAACTATAATCCAAACATTTAAAAAATAAATAGAGGATCTTAATTAATAAATACATTTTCCAAACAACACGAAAATTGAACACAAACATATAAGTAGACAATTTTTTTATTAATGGGAATATTAAAATGGAAAACCAACCTTCCTATGTAATAAATGAAAATCGACACTCATCAACTCTCAATGTTGCTTGAAGTTTTGAGTCTCCCATGTACACAGAAGACACCCCCTAACACTACATTTTAGAAAGAAAAGTAAACAATAAAATATAGTCAAGGACTTTGACATGAAAACTTGACAAATATCTCTATCATTTTGAATTTGTAAACCCATCTAAACATCATAAAATAGGGCAATTTGTCATAAATCCAGCTACTGGAATCGCAAAACTCCTAACTTGAAACACATACCTTGGCCATGAAAATTGTATAAATTATTTGGATCCCAAAAAAATGAAGCCAAACAAATCTTCCATCCAAATACACAACCTTATCTGCCACCATGAAAATCTCAACGTTACCAGTCGTTCTTCCATTACCACCCATACTCTATAGATTTTAGAGAAATCGTCAATTGATTGTTTTTTAAGAGTTATGAATCAAGAAATGAAGAGGTGGAGAGAGAGGAATAAATAGAGTGAGAGAGAGTCAGAGATTGTAACACTCTTCGTTTTGAGAGTGAGGGTTCAACAATGAAGAGGTGGAAAAGGAAGAGGCAGACTGAGATTGTAACGGTTGGCTAATGTGGCATTCTGAGACGACCCCACTTGTAAACAATTGAGAAAAGACAGTTTCACTTACTCTTAGAATCTATATATATAAAAAGATACACATATAGCAGTTGGAGAGGAGAGACACTTGACGGATGCAAACTTCTCCAAAATGCTGAGGTGCCAAGCTTTGGGAGAGTCAAAGCCTCCTTTTATATATATAGATTCCTATGAGGTATCATATATACATTAAAGGTGTTACATATATAGAGTTAATGTATCACTTACTGTGCATTAGGGTATCACTAATATATCACTTTTTTTTTTGCAGAGAAAGATTTTTTCATAATGGATATTTGAATTATGTGTCAAAGGATGATATGATGTCCTTAATTCCTAAGAATAAAAATTTTCAATCTGTTATTACGGCTTGGTGCTTAATTTTGAATGCTGATGAAGATATTGGAGAGAAAATAAGTCATTTTGTGTTGAACTTGGAACATAGTGTAAGTTATAAATTATTTTTATTTACTGAATTTTAGTTGTTTGTTCTAATTTGTTTTTTGTGTTTTTTTTTGTAGAATGCTTTGGGAAAAATTCTCTATCATGTGGATAGTGTTGAAGAGAACGCAAAACGTATGAGAGCCAGTTGGAGATTGTGGATGTCAAATACACATCTTAACATTAAAGATGTTGAAATGATAATTTTATATAACAATATATATCGTTAGTATGTGGTAGCATATTGTGAATTTTAATGTATATTTTTGTTTATGGTTATTGCAGATTTTTATTCCATTTTGTATTGATGACCATTATGTTGCGGTTGTGTTTAATCTTCCTGACAAGAAGTTCCAATATTTAGACACTAGAATGTATGAAAATGAGGACAATATATTTTTTAAAGTTGCTGAAGTATTAGTAAGTTCCTGAGCTAAATATTGTTTTCATTAAATTGTGGTTTTTTATGAGTTGGATTTTAACATATGTTTGATTTAAATTAATGATATCTAGAGAGTTGAAATGTTGAAGTTTGCAACTGATCAAAAATTTGAGAAATCAGATGAAATGGTGAATTATAAATTTGAGAATTTGAATTTCAAGTGGCAGAGAAGAACTGTTGATCTAGACTGTGGTGTATACATGATGCATCACATGAAGTATTTTGATGGAGTAATATATTCTTCTCCAGATTTAACAAAGGTATTTTGAATTTGTTTTATATATTTTAATTAATTTTTGAAGATATGTTGTGGTTTATAGTTCTCTTTTTTCAGGCTGGTATAAGACGTGTCCTTAGAGTAGAAATTTGTGCGACTATTGTATTGTCAAATATTAATGAGTTGAAAGGACATGTGCTCGAAAAGGTATTCAATTTCTATGAAAGAAAGCCTGAGTTGAAACTAAATATTGTTGGAGCAAAGAAAAAATAAGCAGCATGTAAGGTTGCAAAGTTCAAGAAAAAAAATTGACAATTCAAAAGACATACAAGGGAAGGACAAAAAAAGCTGGAAACTAATGTAATTTGAAACAGATTATCTTATGTTTTTAAGTATTTCAGAATATATTACTCTGCAAATTATGTTTATATGTTTCTGGGGAATTTATGTTGGATTGAGTGACTTGTATGATGATTAGTAGTTTGTGTTGAATATGTAATTTTATAATTATGAAAGTTATGAGTAAGTCTCTTGTGAGACCGTCTCACAGAATTTTAATACATTGCGTGAGACGGATGAACCCACAATCCAATTATCCACCACCCAAACCCAACAATTAACATGTTATTTGTGGTGATAGGGCTCCGTCTCACGGAAACTATCTGTGAGACCGTCTCACATGAGTTTTTGTGGAAAGTTATTATATTTTTAATTATCTGATATTTAAAGTTGTTTGTTTTATAGGTACTAGTTGAAACTCTTAAAGGTATCTATTGTACCTCTTAAAAGTATCACAATAATAATATTATTTTTGATACGGGTAAAATCCGGAATGTGGTACTTGAATGTAAATGTAGGTATTTATGAATATAATATAAGGTATTACACTTTATCCATAAGTTATTACAATTGAAAGTAACAAAGTATTATGATATAAAACTTATAAGAATAATTCAAAGCTATTTTTCTCATAGGTATAATTCAAAGTTGTTTACGAACAGAATTAGAGATATTAATTTTTCTTATACATTCGAAGGTACTGAATACATAATTAAAGGTATTTCTAATTTAACATTAATGTATTACATAATTTACTTAAAGATATTTTCATATTTTGATAATATATAACATCATATTCATTAAACATGTTGATAGTATTCTGGAATTACAAAACATTACAGGTATTACACATATTCAATTCCTTTGAGGTATTCCATAAGTTACCTATAGGTATTCATTAAACATGTTAATAGTATTACTCTTATTACTTCCATGAATACCTTGAAGGTATAAATATTGTACCTGAAAAGGTATTCCATGGATACCTTCAATGTATACATATGGATACCTTAAAGGTATACATATGGATACCTGAAAAAAAAAATATATACATATGGATACCTTGAAGATATACATATGGATACCTGAAAGGTATTTCATGGATACCTTAACTAATTAAATGAAATACCTTAAATAATACTGATACCTTATATATATAACTAATATTTTTTTAGGTATTACATGATTATTCTATAAATACCATATAATGTAAAAATATGTATATAATCTGAATGTTTAACCAATAATAACTTCAGAGAATTCCGGAATTACAATGTTAGGATTAAACTAAAATAATCTAACATTGGGTGTTTTCGAACCAAACTCCTTTGTTGTTGTTGAAGTTGAACTAACTTCTTTGGTTTTTTTGTTCCTTTCAAAATGACCTTTACTCCTCTGTTGTCGTTATTTTCTAATTGAACGGGTTGGATCAAGGACAACATTTGATTGATTTGATGTTTCAGATTGTTGTGTATACATTGATGGAGACATCAATTCATTTATTTCAAGAACATCCTTTTTATAACTTTCTTCAACAATCCTTCTTGCTTCCTCATTCCCTTGACATTTCAACACAAGATTGTAATATTTTCTTGTCATATCGTGTCACCAAGGAATACTATCAACAATCTTTTCATTTGTTATGGTCAAACTTTTATATCTGTCCCAAACTTCTGATTTAGCAAGTTTTGTCCATCTTTTTTGCATATAAGTATCGGGTATGCTTTGTTCAGAGTTGATATGCAGTACTCTCAAACAATAGTTGCATAACATACCATATTCCTCAAATTTCTTGGATGTAAATGTTATAAACTTCATCTCACAATCAAATATGACTCGATGCACAGTAACATTGTCATTATGGGATGAAACACTGTAAACCATAGTACCATTTTCAAATATGACAAGTGTAGAAGTACTTAAAATGCACTTAAGGAATTCATCTTCAAAATCTTTGAAAATAGGTAAAGTGTAAACATTTGCAGCATGTTTTAACATACCAATCATTGGTAGGCTAGATTCAGGATTTGATCTTGAAGACTGGAATTCATCATGTTGCTCTTTGAGTCTCTAACATTTAATTGTGTCCTTGAAAATCTTGTAAAAGTAAATTAAGCTTGTTGTTTTTTTGACATGAAACCCAAGGGCGTGGTTTGTGCTTTCACTTCTTTGAGATGATAGCTTTCCAGCCGAGAAAAAGTCCTTATTTAAAGTTGTACACCATTTTTCCTTCAATCCATACAATCTAGTAAACCATGAATGATTTTCCAAACCATATTGTGATATCATTGTTTTCCAGCAATTTTCAAAATCATTCTCATCAACACATCCCGATAAGCATTTGTTGAACGATGCTTTAAATGTGTTATCTGATTTCATCTCTACGAATCTACTCACTGCATTTTGTTGAAGATGCCACAAACAAAGCCTATGCCTCGTTTGAGGAAAGACCTGCATATAGTTATAAATAATGTATCAGTGTCATATAAGGTATTTGTTGGGAGATTTATGTATAGGTTTTGATGAGACAATGTAACTAATTAGATAGAAAGTTAGAGTACCCATTTTCCACAATTTATAAGTGGAACATAGACCTAAAAATGCATCGTCGAAAATATTATAACAGGTCTCTGAGAAAAATAAAGATAAATGCTTGAAACGAATTTTCAAGAAACAACAAGTATTTTAAGAAGATGGAAAATCAGAAAGCTACAAAGAGACTGAACAAGAGCCTGGTAAGAAAGCTGCTCCGGAACAGTAAGCAACTCTACATCAGAAAGATAGCGTCCAAGGAGTACGTGCACTAAAGAGTAAAAAAGCAAGCTAGCAACCTTCACTTAGTTATCCAAGAACAAGGAATACACATTGCATGCTGTACGAGATAGGTTGCTAACAAAGATCTGTTTGACTGCAAATAGTGTTAGTCCAATCAGAAGATGCCACCTGGACAAGAGAGAGAAGAATTGCGGCCAAGAAGTGGAGCCATTAAAGCAAATCAGACTAGGACAAGACTTCTCCTTTCAGCTGTTCAGTCGCATAATTGCAAAGATATTGAAGATCAAATTTTAACTGAAGCAAGGACAATGTCTTCTTCAACGGGCATTTTCCAAAGATTTATAAATAGAAGGATGAAGTGACCATGAAGACAATTGAAGCTTTGAAGCACATTGCAAAATCCCTCAAGTCTATCATACACAAGTTATATACCAAGCTCAGTCACTCAACCTTCAAGAAACAGTCGACCATTCAAGCTCTTAGGCTATCAAGTTCAAGACTGGCTTCATCACCCCAGTTGAAGAAACCATTTTATCTTTTAACCATTTATGTTGTGTGCGCTAGGTTGTTTTAGGTGTACTTAGTTGAGAGGATAGTATCCTTACTAAGTTTCATAGTCTAGAAATAGGCTATTAGCCCTTTGTGGGATTGTACCCTTTGTGGGTTGTGGCCTTCGACTAGAGTCTGGGATTCTAATAGGTGTAGCTTGTTAGGAAGAGGTTTGTAAAGCGAGGCTTGTAATTCAAACTAACCTAACGAAGTTTCCTCCTTGTGAATGAGTAGAGTGGACGTAGAAGGCTTACACCACCTTCGAACCATTATAAACCATAAGTGTTTATTGTTTTCATTTACTTACTGCATTGTGCTTATCTTGCTATATCTTACTGATCATATCATAAGCATCCTGCACAAAAGAAGTTTATTAAAAAGCATACTTGTAAAAGAAAGTTGTTTTTCCAAAGAGAAAATCTATCATGTTTTATCCATTACGTACTAAGAAAGCTAATCAGAAACTTGAATCAGTATACTGTCAGGTTTCAGATCAAGTCAGGTTGTTGTTCTTTCAAGAATCAGGAACCTGCATCTCTGATTGTTTTAAAATCGAAAAATCGATAGAGGTTCATTCACCCCTCCTCTAAACCTCTGACCACTTGGGATGTTTGGGACCAACAAGTGGTATTAGAGCAAGTTGGGTTAAAAGCCAACTTGACTGGCTACCTATCCAGATCCACCCGTTTCTGCATTGGAAAAATCTTTTTTTTTTCTAGACTAAAACTCATCTTTTAGCATAAACATGGATATGACGCATCATAAGCTTCCTATGTTTTCTATAGAAGAATTTGATGACTAGAGGATACGGATGCAAGCTCATCTCTCAGCCATGCACGATGAAATGTGGTATGTTATAACCGAAGGACCACTGGTGATCTACAAAGTGAATCCTGCCTACTTGGAGCAGCTCCGAGATCACAGACGAGCTGAAGGAGTAGGTGGCGAAGCCGAAGGAGCAACTATTATCGATGATGATACTAAGGCACCAACGTGGTCAACAAGAAGCTGCCCCCAGACCAAGAAGAGGACCACCACCACAGGAGTACATTATCAAGGAAAGACATGAATACACTCCTGAGGAACGAAAAAGGGCCAACCTCGATAACGTGGCCAAGAACGCTTTATTTCTGACGCTGGATAATAGAACATTCAGCAAAGTCAAAGGATGCTCAACAGCCAAAGAAATATGGGTGATGCTTGGGATGATATGTGAAGGCAACAAACTTGCCAGAGACAACAGGATCTCCAAAGCCATCCAACTATTCGAGCAATTTAATATGAAGTCTGGAGAATCTCTTGAAGAACTCGATCAAAGATTCACAGCTATTGTAAGTGAGCTAGAATCTTTGGGGAGAAACTACACCCAGAAAGAAAAGAACATGAAGGTGCTGCGGGCACTACCCTATGAGTGGCATAGCAAAGAAACTGCGATGAGAGTGTCACTAAATATCAATGCAATGAGTACCTTTGATCTCTTCTCCGACCTAAAATGATTCGAGTATGACATTGAAAGAAGAAGAAAGGAGATGGAAGGTACGAATGTCAAGATAGCAGCACTTGTAGCCAAGAACCAGGTTGTTGTCAGTACGAGTGATAGCAAGCTGAAGAGTAAGCAAGAGAAAATGCTTACTGAGGATACTGAAGAAGAAATGGCGCTCCTATTGAAAAAGTTTAAAAAAATCATTAAGAGCAATAGTAAATAAAACGACTTCAGAAGAAGGCCACAGTCATCAGAAAGAAGTCCTCAAACTAACCAGCAAGCTAACACAGGTTGCAACAATCTGTGTTATAATTGTAGAAGACCTGGACACTTCATCAGAGATTGCCCCTACCCTGTGTAGCACCCCGGACCAAAACGAAACATAATTTATTAATTAAATATTTAAACTCAGGATTTAATATATATGTGCGTATGTTTTAACTGTTTAAATACGTGCGTATCAGATAAGTATTTAATGCATGTATGAGATGGATAGTTTATCTAGACGTGGAACATAGGATATTTTTTTATTTCACTAGATGTGTTTTGAAAAAACGAGAAGATAGAAACGAACTAGAGGTCAATCGGAGATCTGTAGCTCAAACGGCGATGAAAAGAACAAAACACGAGGTTTCGGAAATATAAGAAGATATTTACGGTGAATAGTAAACGAGATATTTACAAATGAATAGTAACTTTTGAAATCTATAAATAGAGGCTCTTTCAGTTCATTTTTCACCCCTTTTTTCGAACGAGCCAAAAGCGCTGAAAACACGTAAGTCTCTCTTCTCTCTCTCGTTTCTTTTTTTCGGCCTCCGACGTGCCACCACCGGCGCCGCCGGCGTGGTGGTGCCACCACCGGAGTTTGCCGAAAAATTTCAAAGTTGTCGGTTTCAGTCGATTTTCATACACAACGTAGGTTTTGATGAGTCGAGTCTAGAACAAGTCTTGAATTTCTATTTCGATTTATCGTTTGCCAGAAAATGGCGAAAAACCATCTCAAAACCCTAAACCCTAACACTAGCCAACTTTTCTCTCTCCTCGATTTTCTCTCTTTTCCTCCATCCTTTTAGTCGGAAATGTTGTCGGAGGTTCTCCCGAAGGTGAGGGTGAGATGTTGGAGGGACGATGCCGCCGTGTGTGGTGGTATCAGAGCTATATCGGGTTGGGTATGTTTTACGCATGTTTGTATGTGTGTTTGTGTGTGTGCGTGTGTGACCTCTGTTGGGGGCGGCACGGGTGGTGCCGCCATGAGGAAAGTGATGACCGGTGCTGGTGATGCGCCGATGGGTTGTGACGATGGGTTTCCGGCAACCAAAGATTGCTGGCCAAGTGTTTTGTTGAGGATCTGTGTTTATGTATGTACTTGTGTGTCTGTGAGTATTGGGGTTTGGGAAGTGTTGATCTTGTAACGAAGATGTAATAGTTTGGGACGATATAGCCGGAGGATCGGGAGGGGGAGACGCTGGGCAGCAACGGGACAGTCGGGAAGGACGCTGGACGCACAGGCTTCGAGACGCGCTGGCACGCGGTCGTGCCGGAGGGCACGATCGTGCCCCAGCCGGCAGAAGTTGCTGGAGGTTGGCGCACGGTCGTGCCTGGGGGCACAATCATACGCGAGCCCGCAGGATCCACTGGAAGCTGGCGCACGGTCGTGCTTGGGGAGCACGGTCGTGCGCGACCAGGCAGAAGTTGCTGGAAGCTGGTGCACGGACGTGCGCCAGGGGAGCACGGTCGTGCGCTGTATGGGCACACCGGGAGTGGGTACCGGGTGCGAGACGTGTGTTGGGTGACGCCGTGTTTTCAATCCTTTTTCCATTTCTTTTTCCCTTGTACTTTATCATCGAGTCTTAACCGACGGGAGGTTGTCGATCGAGGGTCGAGGGCCCGGTCGAAGTCAACCCTTGATACCAATTTACCTTCAAACTTATATACGTCGTTGAACTCGTATAAACTCTGAACGAGCTCGTTTCTTATCCAATCTTTAGATCTCTCGACTCATCGTATATTTAACAATCGTCTTTCTTCCGGAAGAAACGTTTAACGCTTTAATTATAATTAATAAAGATTTAAGGATACCGTAACTTGTGTAGGCTATATATTGGATTGAGCTTGAGTTACTGTTGGATTGAGCTTGTGTTATCAGACTTTTGAGACTAGCGACTCACGCGGGTAACCACCGAACAAGATGGGGGTAATTTATATCTCTTTATCTGTTTACTGTTTTCCTTATTAAATACATGACTGAGGAACACTAAGTGTTGTGATTATAATTGTTGTGCCATATAACTGTGAAAGGACCGAGGTCCACTCTGTTTGTCCCCAACTATTTTTTACTACTCTATTGAGGTTTGACGGTCCTCTTGAAATGCACCAATGGTAGTGAAACCGTTATATAGGATAAGATGGGAGAATCCCGCACCTATTCGTCTCTTGAAATGCACCAATGGTAGTGAAACCGTTATATGTGATTTGAAAACGTGAAAGGATTTTTGAAAAGATACAGATAGGCACTATCCTCTCTCCATAGGTGACCCTCCCTGATATAAGTATTGCGAAATATGTATGTTTGCTTGTTAAGTGTTATTTTGCTTTGAACTGTTGGGTTTGGAAGGAAGCGTTGCAAGTATCGATATATGATGTTAGGAATTCATGTAATATAACTTGGCAGATGAATATGATATACAGAGCGGGTAGAGGGAGGAGGAGAGCCCTTATTCCTGAGACTCAAGAGCAGCGACTTAGACGTCACTTCTTTGAGAGTAGTGTGACAGACGACGTATCGGTGGGGGAGCATATAGCTAGACTCCTCCACTGCTGGAGAGAGATTGGGGGTATGAAGAGTAGGGTCAGCGGAACGCAGACTGGTCTGCACATGATCCACACCTTACCACCGGAGTGGGCGGTGAGGGCACGCTTGGTTTATAGAGACGAGATAGTGTTCTCGTTCGTGAATCTGGTGCCTATCACCGATTTCGGTAATGTGGCACAGCTAATGCTGGAGCTCTGGGGCCGACATGGCCTTCCGACTACCCCGAAGCCATCACCTTATGATCCTCCCAGTGGCAACTCTAAGTCAGAGGAAGATCCGGAGGAGGATCCAGAGGAGATTGACATAGAGGGGATGACCCTCAGGACGGACCGGGACCTCCGTCACCTCCCACTGATGTAGAGTAGATGGTTGGGGAAGATGTTGTTATGTATATATTATAAGCTACACCTGATACGTTATTCTATATGTATAAGCATAAGAAGGTTCTTACATCGTAAATAGTGCACATACATCTTTTGTTATGGTGTAGTACTATCCTTCTTATGATCTTATGTATATATATATATATATATCTTTTGCTCATCCTATGAAGTTTGTGTTTATGCCTCATCACGTGTAACGTGTTATCTTCTATATTTATAACGTTATTAATAATCACAACGACTTATACGTATACATATATCGTAACAGAATTATGTCGAGAGGTAGACCTCGAAAGGAGCAACAGCAACCGGTCGATCAACCGGAACGTGAGGAGAATACCAACATAGGGGATTTGGTTACTGTACTATGAGGGTTAGCACAACATTTTGATATTAACCGAGCTACCCCACCACTAGCTAGAACTGACCCAAACATTATTTTCAAACAGTTCCGGCAGTTCAATCCACCGACTTTTGGAGGAAAGAGAGAACTGACCTAAGCGGAAGAGTGGCTAAGGTCACTCGACCGACTGTTTGGGCATCTAACGTGCTCAACGGAACAGATAGTCAGCTGTGTCATCTTCCAACTCATGGATGAAGCGAGTCACTGGTGGGACTCGTACGAGCGGACCCTATTGGCCGTTCAAAGGAAAACGATGACTTGGGAGGATTTCAAGGAAGTGGTGTCTAGCCACTTCATTCCTCAGACTTACCAAGACCAGAAGGAGACAGAGTTCCTTCATCTCAAACAAGGGAGTTCCTCTGTCGGAGATTACGAGCGACGGTTCAATCGTTTGAGCCGGTATGCCCCACATCTAGTGGACATTGATCTTAAAAAGGCCCGAAGATTCGAGAGAGGCCTTCACCCAGAGATCAACATGATCTTAGCCGGGCAGGAAACAACGACGTATGTAAGGGTCGTTGGAAGAGTCCAGGAGATCGTCTCCCGAATGGGTTGGATGTTGTACCGCTTAAAAGAGTCTTCCCTGCACCTGTCAAGAGGAAGTGGACTGGCCCAAGCCAGAACTTTGCCCCGAATAAGTTTCCGAGAGCAAGCAACGCCCCACCTCTTCCTGTTCTCCGACTTGGAAATCCGTGTCCTAGATGTAGAAAGGTGCACACGGGATCGTGTCAACAAGAGACACGGAGTTGTTTTAACTGTGGAGTGTCGGGGCACATAGCAGCAAATTGTTGGAGGATGAGGAACACACTGGCTACAGGGCCGAATACGAGGCCAGTGGCAGGTAGAGCGAGAGCTTTCGCTCTTACTCATCCGGAAGCTGCAAAAGGAGCCGAGACGATGACAGGTATGTTATCAGTATCTGATATACCTGCTTTCATCTTATTTGATACTGGAGTGACACACTCCTTCATATTTGTCAACTTCTGTAAATTGCTGAAGCATGTTGACGGTAGGATAGTCGCTCGAACACTAGAAGTTAGTATCCCCTTGGGAAAGACGGTAAGGACAAAACACCTTTACCATCATATTAAGATTGCCTTCGAGGATAAGATCCTTCTAGCGGATCTCCACACTTTGGAGATGAAGGACTTCGATATAATCCTGGGAATGGACTGGCTAGAGTCCAATTACGCGGTAATTAAGTACCGTGAGAGGGAGATAGTCTTCCAAACGTCGGGAGAGCCGGAGTTTACTTTCCACGGGACTCGAGTTAAAGTTGACTCAAGGGTTGTCTCGGCCATGAAAGCAACCCAGATGCTTAACAAAGGAGATGCGAGGCCTGGTTGGTCAATATGGTGAACTCCGAGGAGGAAATGATTCCTATCGAGAAGGTATCGGTGATAAAGGAATTTCTAGATGTGTTCCCAGAGGATTTACCTGGACAACCACCGGATCGGCAAGTAACCTTCGAGATAGATCTTATCCCAAGATCAGCACCGGTGTCTAAAGCTCCTTACCGGATGACACCGAAAGAGTTACAGGAATTGAAGGTCCAACTACAGGAGCTGCTAGACAAGGGTTTCATCAGACCGAGTGTGTCACCTTGGGGAGCACCCATGCTGTTCGTGAAAAAGAAGAATGGCAGCTTTCGGATGTGTATTGATTACCGAGAGCTAAATAAGAGAACGATAAAGAACAAGTATCCACTGCCTCGGATTGAAGATCTCTTTGATCAATTAAGAGGTGCTAGTGTGTTCTCAAAGATTGACTTGAGATCTGGACATCACCAGATGAAAGTCAAAGACGCTGATATATCCAAGACAACATTCAAAACGAGATATGGCCACTACGAGTTTGTAGTAATGCCATTTGGAGTAGGTAATGCTCCGACTGTCTTCATGGATTTGATGAATCACGTTTTCCATCCTTATCTGGATCTCTTTGTCATTGTGTTCATAGATGATATTCTCATCTACTCGTGCGACCGAGCGCACCATGAACAACATCTCAGAATCGCACTGGAAGTACTAAGAAAGGAGAAGCTCTATGCCAAATTCAAGAAGTGCGAGTTCTGGATGGACAAAGTGGGTTTTCTAGGCCACATCGTTTCTGCACAAGGGATCGAAGTAGATCCTGAAAAGGTGACAGCTGTCAGCAAGTGGGAAACTCCAATGAATGTAAAAGAAGTTCCGAGCTTCATTGGCCTAGCTGGATACTACCGAAGATTCATAGAGGGATTTTCGAAGATTGCCACTCCAATGACTCGATTAACAAGAAATAATGTGAAGTTCCAATGGAGTGAGCAATGTGAGAGTAGTTTCCAGGAACTGAAGAAAAGACTGACAGAAACACCAGTCTTAATAGTTCCAGATGTGTCTAAAGACTTCATGGTCTACAGTGACGCATCCAAGCAAGGTTTGGGGTGTGTTCTGATGCAGGAAGAAAAGGTAGTGGTGTATGCATCACGCCAGCTGAAGATCCATGAACAAAACTATCTGACTCATGATCTGGAGCTAGCAGTTGTGGTACACGCCCTCAAGATCTGGAGGCACTACCTTTATGGTGTGAAGTGTGAAATCTATACCGACCACAAAAGCCTGAAGTACTTCTTTGAGCAGAAGGAGCTCAATATGAGGCAAAGAAGATGGCTAGAGCTGGTAAAAGATTATGATATTACGATTCACTATCATCCTGGAAAAGCAAATATGGTAGCTGACGCCCTTAGTAGAAAGGGAAAGGGAGTGGTGACGTCGATGATCACCAATCAGCACCATTTAATCGAGGAGATGTCAAAGCTAAATCTAAAGATAGTCTCATCTCCGATTAGCATTGAATCCAGGATAGCAACGTTATTCGTAAAACCCACACTACGTAACCGAATCGTGGAAGCTCAAAAGAAGGATAACTTTTTAATGAAAATAAAAGCCCTTATAGATAGTGGGAGAGCCGAAGGATTCACTTTGGCTACCGATGGAGCTCTGATCTTCAGAAGAAGAGTGTGCGTGCCTAAGAATGAAGAATTAAGAGAAGAAATTCTCAAAGAAGCACACTGCATACCAATGTCTACACACCCTGGAGGTACAAAGATGTACCGAGACCTAAGGGTGAACTTTTGGTGGAGAAATATGAAAAGAAGTATAGGGCTGTTTCTCAAGAGGTGTCTCATCTGCCAACAAGTGAAAGCAGAGAATCAACGACCGGCTGGGATGCTAACACCTCTAGAGATTCCGGAGTGGAAGTGGGAACACATAACCATGGATTTTATGGTTGGGTTACCGACAACCAGATGAGAAAACCACGCTGTATGGGTAATCATTGATAGATTAACGAAATCTACCCATTTCTTGCCAATCAAGATGACATTCGGACTGGACAAGTTGGCACGAATATATCTTGAAGAGATAGTCCGACTGCATGGCGTACCAGTTTCTATCATATCTGATAGAGATCCACGGTTCACTTCCAGGTTCTAGCAGAGCTTACAAAAGGAGTTGGGGACCAAGTTGTCTTTCAGCACAACTTTCCACCCACAAACTGACAGACAATCAGAAAGGACCATACAAATCTTGGAAGATATGTTGCGGGCTTGTGTTTTGATTTTCCCGAAAGCTGGGAAGACCACCTGTGTTTAGTGGAATTTGCTTACAACAATAGCTACCAATCGACTATTGGTATGGCGCCTTACGAAGCTCTATACGGAAGAAAGTGTCACTCACTTATATGCTGGGATAAAGTAGGCGAAAAGAAAAATTTGGGACCCGAATTAGTGGAGCAAATGGTCGAAGTAATAAATTAGATTCGGGACAAGATACGAATAGCCTAAGATTGACAAAAAACATATACAGACAAGAGACGGAGGGAATTAGAATTTGGAGTGGGAGATGAAGTTTTTCTCAAGGTATCTCCTACAAAAGGGGTCCATCGCTTTGGAAAAAGAGGAAAGCTGAAGCCTATGTACGTGGGATCGTTCGAAATTCTAGATCATGTTGGAGAGGTTGCATACCGTCTAGCTTTACCCCCGAAGTTCGCTGGAGTGCACAATGTATTCCACGTTTCTATGCTACGAAAGTACATATTTGATCCACAACATATTATCGAACAAGAAGGCATAGAACTGGAAAAGGATTTGACGTATGAAGAAGTCCCGATAACCATCTTGGACAGGAAGGAACAACAACTAAGGAATCGAAAGATGGCTATAGTGAAGATCTAGTGGAGCCGACATAGAAAGGAAGAAGCAACCTGTGAATTGGAGGACGAAATCATGAGGAAGTACCCCGACTTACCTTTCATGGGTACACGATTATCTTTCTTCTTATAGTATGCATTTAATTTCGAGGATGAAATTCTTTTAAGCGATAAGGGATGTAGCACCCCGGACCAAAACGAAACATAATTTATTAATTAAATATTTAAACTCAAGATTTAATATATATGTGCGTATGTTTTAACTATAAAATACATGCGTATTAGATAAGTGTTTAATGCATGTATGAGATGGATAGTTTACCCAGACGTGGAACATAGGATATTTTTTTTATATCACTAGATGCGTTTTGGAAAAACGAGAAGATAGAAACGAACTAGAGGTCAATCGGAGATCTGTAGCTCAAACGGCGATAAAAAGAACAAAACACGAGGTTTCGGAAATATCAGAAGATATTTACGGTGAATAGTAAACGAGATATTTACCAATGAATAGTAACTTTCGAAATCTATAAATAGAGGCTCTTTCAATTCATTTTTCACCCCATTCTTCGAACGAGCTAAAAGCACCGAAAACACGTAAGTCTCTTTTCTCTCTCTCGTTTCTTTTTTTTGGCCTCCGGCGCACCACTACCGGCACCGCCGCCGCCGCGGTGGTCCGCCACCAGAGTTCGCCGAAAATTTTCAAAGTTATCGGTTTCAGCCGATTTTCACACACAACGTAGGTTTTGACGAGTCGAGTCTAGAACAAGTCTCAGATTTCTATTCCGATTTATCGTTCGTCGGAAAACGGTGAAAAACGATCTCAAAACCCTAAACCCTAACCCTAGCCAACTTTTCTCTCTCCTCGGTTTTCTCTCTTTTCCTCCATCTTTTAGCCGAAGATGTTGTCGAAGGTTCTCCCGGAGGTGAGGGTGAGATGTTGGAGGGACGACGCCGCCGTGTGTGGTGGTGTCGGAGCTATATCGGGTTGGGTATATTTTATGCATGTCTATGTGTGATCTCTGTTGGGGGCGGCACAGGTGGTGCCGCTATGAGGAAAGTGATGACCAGCGCTGGTGATGTGCCGGCGGGTTGTGACGATGGGTTTCCGGTGACCAAAGGTCGCAGGCCAAGCGTTTTGTTGAGGATCTGTGTTTATGTATGTACATGTGTGTCTGTGAGTATTGGGCTTTGGGAAGTGTTGATCTTGTAACGAAGATGTAGTAGTTTGGGACGATATAGTCGGAGGATTGAGAGGGAGAGACGCCAGGCAGCAATGGGGCAGCCGGGGAGGCTGCTGGGTGCGCTGGCGCGTGGTCGTGCCGGAGGGCATGATCGTGCCCCAGCCGGTAGAAGTTGCTGGGGGCACGGTCGTACGTGAGCCAGCAGGATCCACTGGAAGCTGGCGCATGGTCGTGCTTGGGGAGCACGGTCGTGCGCGACCAGACAGAAGTTGCTGGAAGCTGGCGCATGGTCATACGCCAGGGGGCACGGTCGTGCGCTGCATGGGCGCGCCGAGAGTGGGTGCCGAGTGCGAGACGTGTGTTTTCAATCCTTTTTCCATTCCTTTTTTCCTTGTACTTTATCATCGAGTTTTAACCGACGGGAGGTTATCGATCAAGGGTCGAGGGCCCGGTCGAAGTCAACCCTTGATACCAATTTACCTTCAAACTTATATACATCGTTGAACTCGTATCAACTCCAAACGAGCTCATTTCTTAACCAATCTTTAGATCTCTCGACTCGTCATGTATTTAACAATTGTCTTCCTTTTAGAAGAAACGTTTAACGCTTTAATTATAATTAATAAAGATTTAAGGACACCGTAACTTGTGTAGGCTATATATTGGATTGAGCTTGTGTTATCAGACTTTTGAGACTAGAGACTCACGCGGGTAACCACCGAACAAGGTGGGGGTAATTTCTATCTTTTTATCTATTTACTATTTTTCCTATTAAATACATGACTGAGGAACACTAAGTACTGTGATTATAATTGTTGTGCCATATAACTGTGAAAGGACCGAGGTCCACTCTGTTCGTCCTCAGCTATTTTCTACTACTCTGTTGAGGTTTGGCGGTCCTCTTGAAATGCACCAACGGTAGTGAGACCGTTATATAGGATAAGACGGGGGAATCCTGCACCTATTCTTCCCTTGTCATTTCTAATATCTGCTTTGCTTTTATGTGTTGTGATGACGTGACTTAAGGATTATTTTACTAGTGTTTTATATCTGTTATGAGTCACAAGAGGCGGATTTTATCCCCACGAGTGTATTCCACGCACTCATCCCTTAATCTGTACTCACACTACAGGCGATGATGAACAAGAGGAACCCTAGACGGAGAGAGAGATGGTGCTATCTTTTGTATTTGCATGATTAGAACGATGTAACACAAACTTTATCAAACCATGTTTTATGTATTTCGGGTTATGTAATATTTTGATACATATAAGGATGTGATATCCTGAAGAATGATTCCGCTGCATATGATGTTTTATATCGGTAGTGAGATCGATTGCTAACGGTAGAGGCCGTATGTTTATAAGTAAGAGATTCACTTCGTCCCTTACCTCTTTCTTCTGTCGTCTCTTGCTTATTCTCTTTGTTGAGTATGCGTCCCTTGCTATTTCTATCTTCATGCCCAATGGTAAAACTCTGTTAAAATACCAAAAGATTTTAGGGTGTGACACCCTGAGGTACAAAAGTACACTGAAGAAGAGAGGAAACAGAAAAACGACAAGAGGAAGTTTGAAAGGCAAAAACTTAGAGCTCTTCTCTTTGAGAATGAAGCACTTAAGGCAGCAAGCACCTCCAACATTGTAGTCAAGAATGATCTACCAGAAGAAAGCTTCTACAGCTCCTCATCTGATGAAGAAACACTAATATGTCTAATGGCCAAAGACTATGAGGACAATGATGAAGACGCGCGAGGTAACCTCATATTCTCCCAGCACTTCAAATTCTGAAAAGCTTAGCATGATCCAATCTTTTAGACAGATCATGAGTGACTTTGAGCAGATAAACTCAGCTCATAAGGAACTTAAGGAGGAAAACCTCCATCTCAAGAGTGAGCAAATTATACTGAAGGAATAGGTCACTGACCTGGGATACTTCAGTATGGAGTGCAACAATCTCAGAGCTGAAGTCTCCAAGTTTAAACTGCTAGTCACTAAGCTAGAAACTGAGAAAGCTGAATTGCAAAACACAATTGATGTGTACAGCAAGTCAGCTAAGAAAGCACAAGAATGTATCCTAAGAACTCAAAATGCTAGTAATAGAAATGGTTTAGGATACTGTATTAATACTTCTTAGAATGATACCAGCACATCCAAGGCTGGAAAGTTTGTTCAAGCCTAAGTTTGTTTTGATCGAGAACTTAATCATTTAAATGAAAGCTTGAACAACACAAGTATTATGGATAAAAGGAATAAATCCCTTCAGCAGGATGAAAACAGTAAGCCTGCATGGATTCTTAGAAAACAACATAATCAGTATGTTGTCAGTAAGAGAAGAAAACAACAGTTTTTCAAGTTAGAGCAAGAGCTTCATCTTATGAGAACCAAGGCATTTATGTTAAGGTTCCAAAAGGTCTATTCACAAGAAAGGTATAAAGGATTACCTTTCACAAATAGAAAGAACAAGACCTGGAATCTCTAAGCTCATAAACAGAATCCTGCCCAGAATACCTACAGAATAGGAACCATCATGACCTCTGGTAAAATGATTACCATAAGACAAATGTGGGTTCCAAAAGGTACTAACCCCCCAGGACCCGTACTTGTATGGGTACCTAAATCCGTCTAAATTACTTACAGGTGCAATTGCCAGGAAGCAGCAGTGATGTATGGTACATTGATAGTGGCTGCTCTAGACATATGACTGACAACAAAGCTGGATTAAGAGACTTCCAACCATGTGAAGGCCCTCAAGTTGTGTTTGACGACAACTCTAAAGGAAAAACAAAGGGCATAGGAAGCTTAGTCAAAGGCAATGCAAGTATTAGCGAAGTTTCATATGTCAAAGGACTAAAGTATAACCTCCTGAGTATAAGTCAATTTTGTGATAAAGGATATTCAGTAGAGTTCAACTTCAACAAATGTCTAATCAAAGATGGGCAGGCAAAAGAGGTTAAGCTTACTGGAACCAGGAGAGGCAACATCTACCTTGCTGATTGGAACTCAACAGAGAAGCCAACCTGCTTCATTGCGAAGGGCACTCCAGAGCTAAGTTGGCTATGACACAAGAGAATGAGCTACCTAAACTTCAAGATAATCAACAGGCTAGCAATGAAGAATCTCGTGAGAGGACTACCAGATGTTTCTTACATAAAAGAAAGTGTTTGTGGATCCTGTTAGAAAGAAAAATAAGTAAAAAGGTCATTCAAAAATAGAATTCAAAGATCCTCGAACAGGATACTGGACCTTCTGCACATAGATTTATTTGGACTAGTAGAGCCTGTTAGTATGAGTGGGAAGAAGTACTCTCTTGTAATAATGGATGACTATTCAAGATTCACTTAGACCATCTTCCTAGTAAAAAAATCAGAAACCCAAGCCAGGCTTCCTGAATTCATGAAGAGAATACAGAATGAGAAGAACTTAAGCATTGTAAAGATAAGATCAAACAGAGGAACTGAGTTCACAAACAAGTTTGTTGAGAAATACTGTTCAGAAAATGGGATCTGTCATGAATACTCCGCAGCAAGGACTCCACAGCAAAATGATGTTGCAGAAAGAAGAAATAAGACCCTGAAGGAAGCTACAAGAACAATGATTGCTGATGCTGGAATACCTAAGAGATTTTGGGCAAAAGCAACAAGCACAACATGCTATACGCAGAACAGAGGTCTTATCAACAAAGATCATGATAAGACTTCTTATGAAGTGTGGTATAAAAGATCACCTAACATCTCATACTTTCACATCTTTGGATGTAGATGTTACATTCTCAACAATGGAAAAGAATACCTGAAAACCTTTGATGAGAAATCTGATGAATAAGTATTTCTGGGATACTCCTCAGTAAGCACGGCTTTCAGGATCTTCAACAAAAGAAGCTTGGTTGTTGAAGAGTTAATTCATGTGGTGTTTAATGAACCATATTCTAACACGGCTGAACTGGAGAAACTAAAAGAAGATGTATCCAAATTAAAGATCCAAGATGAAATAATTAGATACATTGATGGAGTTCCAGCACCAGTTGAAGATATTATTATGAGCAGCTCACAGCCTACTGCATCAGGAAATACAGTAACTCAGGATACTGACCAGCAAGCAAAAAGAAATCAGCAAACTATCTATGACCAAAGACAGGAGGATGCTGAACAACAGATTGCTGCTCAGCAACCAACATTCACTTTTAAACCTGACAGAACTTGGCTCAGAAATCATCCAAAAGAACTCGTGATTGGAGACATCAACGAAAGAGTTAGAACAAGAAGATCAAGACCTCAAGAGTCATTGTTTACATGCTTCATTTCGCAAGTTGAACCAAAAAATATTACAAAAGCTCTTGAGGATAGTAACTGGATTCAAGCCATGCAAGAAGAACTAAATGGATTCGTGAGGAACCAAGTATAGAAGCTGGTTCCTAGACCTAATCATCAAGGTGTCATTGGAACAAAGTGGGTGTTCAAAAACAAGCTTGACGAAGCTGGCACTGTGATAAAAAACAAGGCAAGATTGATAGCAAAAGGTTACTATCAGCAAGAAGGAATAGATTTTGATGAGACCTTTGCTCCTGTAGTAAGACTTAGGGCTATAAGGATATTTCTTACCTACGCTGCTCACAATAACTTCAAGGTATATCAAATGGATGTGAAGAGTGCATTTCTAAATGGACTCTTAATAGAGGAAGTCTATGTGGAACAACCACCAGGCTTTGAAGAGCAAGCTGAAGATAAAGTCTTTAGACTGGAGAAAGCCTTGTATGGATTAAAGCAGGCTCTTAGAGCTTGGCATGACACACTGTCCTTATACCTCCTCGAGAATGGATTTCAGAAAGGACAGTAGACAAGACCTTCTTCAAAATACTGGATGACAATAGTATACTGCTTGTACAGATCTATGTTGATGACATCATCTTTGGATCAACAAACAAAAATCTATGTGAAAAGTTCTCCTCACTTATGCAAAGCAAGTTTGAAATGAGCATGATATGAGAGCTAAGTTTTTTTCTTGGTCTACAAGTAAAACAACTTCAAAATGGAACTTTCATTAATCAAGCCAAGTACACTAAGGAGTTGATCAAGAAGTTTGGTATGGAGAGTGGATCCTCAGCAAGCATACCTATGGCCACATCTATCAGCATGGATAAAGATGAAGATGGAAAAGATGTGGAGATCACCAAGTACAGAAGAGTTATTGGATCCCTATTATACCTAACAGCAAGTACACCTGACATAATATTCGCAGTTGGAGTTTGTGCAAGATTTCAAACAGCCCCAAAAGAGTCACATCTTGTCGTAGTTAAAAGGATTATCAAATACCTAAAAGGAACTCAATATGTTGGACTATGGTACCTAAAAGAAGGAGGATTCAACCTAAAGGGCTATCTAGATTCTGACTTCGTAGGTTGCAAGATAGATAGGAAGAGCACAAACAGAACCTGTCAATTTCTTGGATAGAGACTTGTCTCTTTGTTTTGCAGGAAGCAAACATCTATTGTAACATCAACCGCTGAGGCTGAGTACGTAGCTGCAGGAAGCTGTTGTGCACAAATTATGTGGATGCAACAACAGCTGAAAGACTATGGCATTATAGAAAAAGAAACTCCTATCTTATGTGACAACACAATCGCAATTACCATCACGATTAATCTTGTCTTTCACTAAGAACAAAACACATTGATGTGCAACATCACTTCATCAAAGATCACGTGGAGAAGAAGGACATCACACTGCAGAAAATACATACTGATCTCCAGCTAGCTAACATATTCACTAAACCTCTATGTGAATCAAGATTCTCGATACTGAGATTAGAGCTTGGGATTGTCAAGCTTGAGTGAGTAAGAAAAACGAGGTTTCTAAGTAAGGGGGAACCCCTTCAAAACATTTGCTCACTCAGTATCCCCAGATGATAAAATCTTTAGGATACTGAAACAGGATACTGATCCTCATAAAAATAGGATCCTCTTACAGTATTCTGTGTCTTTCTCTACCAAGGTTTGCAAGGATTGCAAGGTTACTAAATCAAGTCACTGGAAGAGGTTGCTGAGAAAGACATTTATTGATCAGCATTTATATGTCTTACAACCTCGTATTATCAATAGTAACCTTAAACAATGATTAAGGATGATAGTTTGGTAACTGCATTAAATGCAAAAATTGTCTTTTCAGAAGAACGTGAGAAAAACGTCATTCCAATTCTGACACAATCTCAGACGATTTACAGATTTGCCCTTCTACTTTTCAAATCTCAACCATTGATAAAAACCGTCCCTTAAAATTCTCAATCTTATCTGTTGAACGGTTTTAAATCAAGAGACGTATCAAAACCGCCAAAACCCTACTTTCACATCATTCTCTTTCACTATTTCAAACATTCCCTTTTCAAATCAAGTCTCTCACCCATTTGTTTCAAACTTTCTCTCACAAACAACAATGGCGCAACCAAGAGAAACCAGAGTCATCGAAGGGAGACTTATGAACCCCGTCGTGCTGTTTGAAGACGAGTCATCATATAAGAACAAGAATCTTCTTAAAGAAGTATAGGATCATGTTGTCAAAAGCAAACTCGATGGGATCTTCTCTGCAAAATATACAGAGTACTCTGCTCTGTCAGTTGAAAAGTTTTATGTTTTTGCAACAAGGTCTGATGATGAGAAAACCATCTCGTTCAGAGTAGATGGTGAAACAGTTCACATGCTAACTATGGAAGATATTGCACATGCCTTCAATATCTCCAACGAAGGCATGACACTGACTGACCTTGCCGCCTATGGGTCAGACTTACTGGAAGAGAGTTGGAATCAATTCAAACTGGATTTTGTATAAGAAGTTTCTTCTGGTAACTTTGGGAAGAAGAAACTGAAGCCCGAATATGAACTCTTTTATGACTTGCTTGTCCACGCGCTGGAAGAAAAATGTGGCAGCTTTGACAAGTGCACTGCTTTGAGATTCAGGATGACGATTGCAGTGGTTCGGGAAGCAAGAGTAAA
Source organism: Scutellaria minor (assembly GCA_954870855.1). NCBI lineage: Eukaryota > Viridiplantae > Streptophyta > Magnoliopsida > Lamiales > Lamiaceae > Scutellaria > Scutellaria minor. The sequence continues at coordinate 15,095,564 of OX940729.1, read as the reverse complement.
CTGGACTGGGATAGTCTTTCAACGTATATGGGAGGAAGCTATCAAAACCTCATCAGGAAGAAGTTTTGGGATTGTCCTTTCAGCAATCCTCTCCTACAAGAACATTCCCCTGGAAAGGAGTACTTCATATGCACCAGGTTGGTTCCTGGGTATAAAGAAAGTCGGGGCTAAGAAAGTTGTTTCCCCACCTGCGAAGAGGAAGCAGAAGGCACTAGCTCCCTCGTTGAAGAAGAAAAGAAAGGTGGTTGCTCCTATTTCTAAGAAGAAGAAGAAAACAATATCAACTCTTAGACTGCAGGATTCTGTTCCTGAGGAAGATACTCCCAATCCCGATGAATCAATGACAATTGTTCCTTCTGACATTTTTGGCATTAAGGAAGATATAGAAAGAGCTGAAGAACTGTTACCCATCTTGGAACCTGAACATCCTGCCCTTGTGGATGAAAGTCAAGTTGCTGATCAACCTCCTCAAGTTCCTGAAGAAAGCAACCCAGCAGATGTCCCAACTGATCAGGAAGACCGTGATGATGGACCAGAAGCCTCGGATGACATCGAAGATGTCACCACCTTGAAAAACAGGTTGAAAGAACTTAACATTCTGAATAGAGTAAGGAACTCTATTGACTCCATTGATATTGAGGATGTCGCAGAATCATTAGGCAAAACCCTTACCTCAATTTTCAAAAGAACCGTTCATACACATGAGCAATGGAGGGAGAAGAGGCTAAGCCCAGCAAAGGAACTTGCCGCATGGGAAGACTGGTTCGAAGTGGAAGATGTCATTCTTCCTTGGATAAGGAACGTTGTGAAACGAGAAGATGATCATCAGAGACTCATACCCTTCTTTAGGCTGGGATTCATGATTAACCATGCTGATGACTTTTTAGAACTAATTGAGGAAAGACAATGTCAGCTTCACGAATACTTGTTTGAGAAGTAAACTAATAGAACGATGATGAGGTATGCAGTCAACTGCAGCCGAGGTATGCAGCACCGAGATTGTTAGGATCTCATCTGAGGTTGAGCTGGCGAGAGCTCAGTTAGCTACCTATTCAGCAGAAGAAGCTGACAGAAGGATGTTGTAAATGGAAATAGAAGTAAGCAGAGCTCAACAATTCCTACCTCCCAAAGAACTGCAGCATGAGGAATCCAGTTCTAGAGCTGTTGAAGGATCTGACTCTCCAACCTACATAGGTATCACAGACCTATTTCCGATTGCTAATCTAGACACTGTTGATCTAGATAAGCAGCTACTGGATTATTCTTCCACCCCAACCAACAATGACAAATTAGCTGAAAGAGCAGCAACACCCATCATCCAGACAGTTTCTCAAGATGTACAAACTGAGTATGTCGATAAAGCAGTCCCGGAGGAAGCTGCAGAGATGGGACTTCCTGTGCTGGCTGCAATAGCACTGATATCTGAAGAACACCCCCAAACTGAAAGAAATGAAGAAACTGAGGGAGAAGTTGCTGGAAGAAACAATGGCAGTGAAGGGAAAGTTATTGTGGTCATAGCAACAAATGAAGAACCAGTTGTTGAAGCTCCTACTAATGATGTACATATTTCTGAAGTCAGTCAGTTAGCTGATGAGGCAACTGAGGAGTTTGCTGAAGTGACTACAACCACGCCTAATCAAACAGGCAAAGTCACTGAGGAAGCCACAACTACAGAAGAAGCGCAAGAAGCTGTCATTTCCCATGACGCAACCCTTTCCACCTCACAGGTTGCTGAGGAAAGTGTATCCCCATAAACTGAATAGGATGTTATTCCAGAAGTTGCTGATGAGACAATTTCTGACTTACCGAATCAGAGCACAGTTGCTATTGAGACAGCCCCTGCTGAGAATACACAAGGAACGATAGAAAGAAGTAATGAGTTGTTCTTAAAGAGAAAGGAACCTGTCATAGTTTCTGATTCACCATCACACAATGATGAAAATAACTCTTCCAGTTCAGATAATGATGAACCTGACTCTCCTCCGCTTAAAGTGTCTGGGAAAATCTCACTTACATAAGATGAGAGGATGAGATATATTGCTGCCAAGCAGGTAGAAGCAACACAACAAGCTGAGGAAGAAGAAGTAGCCAAAAGGTATGAAAGTCAGGCCCTGGTCGTATTTACTCAAACGCATGCGATCAGTGGTTGGAGTTAAGACTCCATCTGATTTTCAAGGCCTCACACTCAAAATCATAATAGGTGCTATTCAGGAGCTTACAAGAACCATGGAGCTTCATCGACTGGATGTAGCTACTAAAATTATCTCCAATGAGAAATAAAATACCTTAATCTTGGCAGAATTGAAGAAAATGATAGAGGATCTTCCTGCTACTATAAACGACAAGTTAAACCGCGAGTTCACTGCTCAGACGAAGTCTAGAGCTTCCTTTGAAGGAAGGCAGAAAACTGCCACTGAAGAGCTGAAACAGAATATAAAGGAAGTAAAGGACACCCAAGCAGCACATGGCCTTGCCTTAGATGATCTCAATGAAAACTCCTTCTCCCAACGCAAGGACATTGCTGAACTAAAAGAAGGTTATCAGATCTTGGGGATGCTAGTTGGAGAAATGAGATACATCATGTAGAAGATCTATCCAGCAGAGGCTGCAGAAGCCACTAAAGCCGCCACCCATCAGGGCCCTTTTGTTGATGATGCCAAAAAGGGGGAAAGAAAGCGGCAAAGATAAAGGAAACGAAAAAAGAAACAACCTGAGCCCGATGCTGAGATGGTTGATACGCTGATAAGGGAACTTGCTGAGGAAAAACCTAAAAAAGAAGAGGATCAGACGCAACTAACCAAGAAAAGTAAAAGAAAGAGATCTAATTCAGAACATGGTCAGGATACTGATCCAAAAAGAAGAAAAAAAGATGATGATGAAGGAGATACAGGTACTAGGGATGCTGGCTCCCAACCAGCAGGCAGTACTGTACCAACACAAGTTGTTGCCCCTTCAACAAGACAGAAAACTCAGAGGCAGCAAGCTGAAAAATATGGTGGGAATCAGAAGGGAAAACAACAACAGGTTGCTGTATACCAAGCCCCTACTGATCGAAGGGAATTGGAGTCTAACTGGATATCAATGCTAGGAATGATTGGTAATGGAGTTTACAACACTGAGAGACACGCCTATCCAGGATAGGAAGCTCCCGACTTCGCTAGTGAGAAAGTTCCAGCTCAGATGTTTTTTCTACTTTGACCTGACGATATTGTAGACCCCACCTTCTGGAATATGGAAATCTTCAATCCACCAACTCTACCCCAGGATAGGAATCCAAGTTATGAGGAGATTCGTAACTTCAAAAGATCAGCTTATTTAAGATACTTCAGAGATATGTGTCGTGATGGCTACTTCAAGAAATATCCATCATGTGAGAAGGCACTGAAACAATACAGTATCTTGTACGAGAAGGAAGGCTACTCTGGCAAGAAAGACTGATTTTGAAAGTCAGGAAAGGAGATCAACTCTACTACTATGAAGACTTTTGGCTAAGATGGATTCAGATTCCAAAAATAACCAGGCAGATGAAGAAGTCATACCAGGATTCTATCTCAAACTGGTGGAGAGGAATGAAGATTGAAGCAACAGCAAAACAGCATCAGCGAAGAGGCTCAGATCGTGACCAAGTATAGAAGAAGTTGTTTTGAAGACTAAGAAGACTGGGAAAGTATGCTTACTACTCTTCTCAGAACAACCATGTGTCAGCAAATTTTGTAAAGATTTTTTTTCAGCATGTTAATCTAATGATTCATCTTGTAATAGCAAGCTGATTGATACAACTAATCAAAATACTCTTAATCCTTTGCTTGTAATCTTTCTATGCTTATAAGGATTTTTAGTTATCTTGTTCATTTATCTTTATGGGTTTTGTCATCATCAAAAAGGAGGAAATTGTTGGGAGATTTCTGTATAGGTTTTGATGAGACAATATAACTAATTAGATAGAAAGTTAGAGTACCCATTTTCCACAATTTATAAGTGGAACATAGACCTACAAATGCATCATCGAAAATACTATAACAGGTCTGAGAAAAATAAAGATAAATGCTTGAAATGAATTTTCAAGAAACAACAAGTATTTTAAGAAGATGGAAGATTAGAAAGCTACAAAGAGACTGAACAAGAGTCTGACAAGAAAGCTGTTCTGGAACAGTAAGTAGCTCTACATTAGAAAGATGGTGTCCAAGGAGTACGTGTACTAAAGAGTAAAACAACAAGCTGACAACCTTCACTTAGTTATCCAAGAACAAGTAATACACATTGAATATTGTACGAGGTAGGTTGCTGACAAAGATCCATTTGACTGAAGATAGTGCCAGCCCAATCAGAAGATGCCACCTGGACAAGAAAGAGAAGAATTGCAGCCAAGGAGTGGCGCCATTAATGCAAATCAGACTAAGACAAGACTTCTCCTCTCAACTGTTCAGTCGCATTAATTGCAAAGATATTGAAGATCAAATTTGAACTGAAGCAAGGACAATGCCTTCTTCAACGGGCATTTTCCAAAGATCTATAAATAGAAGGATGGAGTGACCATGAAGACAACTGAAGCTTTGAAGCATATTGCAAAATCCCTCAAGTCTATCATATACAAGTTCTATACCAAGCTCAGTCACTCAACCTTCGAGAAGCAGTCGACCATTCAAGCTCTTAGGCTATCAAGTTCAAGACTGGCTTCATCACCATAGTTGAAGAAACTATTTTATCTTTTAACCATTTGTGCTGTGTGCACTAGGTTGTTTTAGCTGTACTTAGTTGAGAGGATAGTATCCTTGCTAAGTTTCGTAGTCTAGAAATAGGCTATAAGCCCTTTGTGGGATTGTACCTTTTGTGGGTTGTGGCCTTCGACTAGAATCTGGGATTCTAGTAGGCGTAGCTTGTTAGGAAGAGGTTTGTAAAGCGAGGCTTGTAATTCGAACTGACCTAATGAAGTTTCCTTCTTGTGAAGGAGTAGAGTGGACGTAGAAGACTTACACCACCTTCGAACCACTATAAACCATAATTGTTTATTGCTTTCATTTACTTACTGTATTGTGCTTATCTTGTTATATCTTACTAATCATATCATAAGTATCCTGCACAAAAGAAGTTTATTAAAAAGCATACTTGTAAAAGAAAGTTATTTTTCCAAAGAGAAACTCTATCATGTTTTATCCGCTGCGTACTAAGAAAGCTGATCAGATACCTAAATCAGCATACTGTCAAGTTTCTGATCAAGTCAGGTTGATGTTCCTTCAAGAATCAGGAACATGCATCTCTGATTGTTTTAAAATCAAAAAATCGATAGAGGTTCATTCAACCCCCCTCTGAACCTCTGACCACTTTGGACGTTTGAGACCAACTGTATTTCATGTATTTGGTTAAGGTATCCATGAAATACCTTTAAAGTATTCACATATATACCTTGAAGGTATTCATGGAATACCTTATTTCAGACATCAAATGTATACATTGAAGGTGTCCATGTAATACTTTTTTAAGTATTCATGGATACCTTCAAGGTATCCATGGAATACCTTTTTCAGTCATCACATGTTTATATTGAAGGTATCTATGGATTACCTTTTCAGGTATCAAATGGATACAATGAAGGTATCCATGGAATACAGTTAAAATAATATATAAAATTATTTCTGTTAAGATACTAAACTATGTAATATTGGGTATTAATTGTTAAATTATCAGAGTAATATATTTTCTATTGCATTTGCAATAGCTAGATCTTGGTCTGTGAATAATGTTACAGGACATTTCCATCTCATTGACTTTTTGAATACTTCAAAAAGCCACTCAAGTGTTTCTATTTTTTCATTGACCAAAAATGCACAACCAAACATGACATTTCTTCTATTGTTGTTAATACCACCTTCTAATGCTTTCATTTTTAACCGATTCACAAAATTCATGTGATCTTTTTGTGTATGTCCAAGTATTTCCTCACCTTCAGCATCATTTAACATGTATCGGTAAGAATTTGTTGCAGTCAAGCTTGAAGATATCATCTCCTCAATCGTCTTCCCTTTTCCTTCATCAACTTTTCTTTCTGAATGATGAAGATGATTTAATTCAACTCTTGTTAGTGGATGATTATGTAACTCTTCGTGTTCTACCACTTCAAACAGTCCTTCATCATTCATTTTCACCCTCATAAAAGCACCACAGTTTGTTCTAATGATTGGATATTTTTTTTGTATTTGGTTGAATCGGTCCTCTGCTTTTTTAATCCTTGACAAGAGCATACAAACTTCTTCACAATTTCTACATGTTTGTCATTTGTGGAATATCGACTACTTGACTTGCGAACAGAAAATCCCTTTACACGAGAATGTTTACAATAAAGTTTATATATCTCTTCAATTGTATGTCTTGTTATTTCAAGGAGAGAGCCACTTACATTAGTTGTATCAAGAATGTAATCTACAAGATAAAGATTTGTAATACCTTTAGAGCATGTGTTGTAATAGTGAAGAATGTTTATAGTCTATAGTAGATACCTTGAAGGTATTCACATATATACCTTGAAGGTATCACATGTATACCTTCAAGGTTTTGTGTTGAATACCTTAAAGATATTCACATATATACCTTAAAGGTATTCACATATATAACTTGAAGGTATCACATGTATACTTTCAAGGTCATGCGTTGAATACCTTTGAGGTATTCACATATATATCTTAAAGATATTCATATATATACCTTGAAGGTATTCACATATATAACTTCAAGGTATACATGGAATACCTTTCTGGTATCCATATGTATACCTTTTTCAGACATCACATGTACACGTTGAATACCTTTGAGGTATTCATATATATACCTTGAAGGTATTCACATATATAACTTGAAGGTATCACATGTATACCTTCAAGGTTATGTGCTGAATACTTTGAGGTATTCACATATATATCTTGCAGGTATTCACATATATACCTTGAAGGTATACACATATATAACTTCAAGGTATACATGGAATACCTTTCAGGTATCCATATGTATACCTTTTTCAGACATCACATGTACACGTTGAATACCTTGAAGGTATTCACATATATAACTTGAAGATATCACATGTTTACCTTCAAGGTTTTTTGTTGAATATCTTTGAGGAATTCACATATATACCTTGAAGGTATTCACATATATAACTTGAAGGTATTACATGTATACCTTTAAGGTATACATGGAATACGTTTCAGGAATCCATATGTATACCTTCAAGGTATCTATATGTATAAAAAAATTTCAAACATCACATTTATACATTGAAGGTATTCATGGATTACCTTTCCAGGTATCACATGTATACCTTCAAGGTATACATGGAATGTGTGACAGTGAGCAATGTATTTAATCGAATTGAAATAATAAAATCAGAAATAAACATGCATTGTAAAGTCAACAAACATAGTGAATTGAAACAAATCAATGTTAATTACCTTCATTGAATGTCTCAATAACTTGATTAAGAAAATTTGATGTTGTAGCATTTTTATCTTCTTCACTTGACAGTACAAGAATTGTGTTTAATTGTTGACCTAAAATTACAAGAAATTGTATCAGAAATGTAATGTACAAATTCTTGAAAACTTATTCAGATAAAAGATTTAACCTTGTTCATTGTTCGAATCTCCCGATATTGTTTGATAGAGTATTTTAGAAACAAAAGAACCCAAAGAGTTGTGAGTTAATTATGATTCCCTTGTGAGGGCGACGACAACGAGGACAGTGGTGGCGTGGTAGATTTGAGGGCTTCGTTGACTAATTTGTCAATGAAGCCGGTGGTGACGGCGATGGTGGCAGAGCTGAGAGATTGAGAGTGATTTCGTTTAGTGATTTTGTAGAGCTGGGAGATTAAGAGTGGAGTTGAGGAACGCGGCGTTGGTAAAAAAAATAATAAATATATATATGCAGGTCTAAATCGGATCAAACACAGGTTGGGGACACTGATCCAAGATCCGTGTCCCCAGAACACAAGAGACCTACTCTTTATGTTTTAATTTTCATTGAGCATATAATTATGCTCACCTACTACAAGAAATTCGCCTTTTTACAATGGTTTTTACCCATTATCTTTACCAATTTTTTAGTGTTGTCGTATCCAGCATTGCAAAAACAATTTCGCTATTTGACAACGCATTAAAAGCATTGTCTTCTTCAGATACGAAAATACATAAAAAAACCGTTGCACGAAAGGGTTGTCTTTTTCTTAATAATTTTTTAATTAAATATTAAATAGGATGCCGACGTCATCACAACACTGACACATCATCAAAGTGCTGACGTCATCATGTCACATCGTCATAGTACACGTGGTCAAAGTGTTGACATCATCATGCCACATCGTCAAAGTGCTAACGTCAGCATGCCACATCAACATGTGGTCAAAGTGCTGACATCAGCATGCCACATCATCATGGCAAATATTGCGCGTTGTCTGGGATTCAAACTCGAGTAACGAGGTGGTACTCCAACCATTAGACCACTAGTGCTTTATGTAATAATATTCTACATGCATTTTTTTTATTTCAATTTTTGATATTTTTCAATTTTCTATTATCACATACTTTTTGTTAATTTTTATTATTTGTATTTTTAATATATTTTAAAAGGTTAAATATATATATATATAATTGGAAGATTAATGACTAATTAATATATTTAGTAATGTTTAATCTAATTTCATTTTAAGACAATTATAAAATATACTAGTGCATATTTTTAATATATTTTATGAAAATACTATTTTTTAAAATTATGAGTTTGTTCATATAAGATAATATTAATGCAAATAATATAAGATAACATTATAAAATAATTAAACTTTTCTAATTTAATTTAATTAAAAAACAATTAATATTATCACATATTTTTTGTTAATTTTTATAAAGTACCATTAATACTTATTAATATAAGTCATTGATTTCCAATTTTGATATATTACTTTATTTAACTCGATTTCAATGGCCAACATATGAATTTTAAAAACCCAAAATGTTAATGCACTCACGATACAAAATATAAATGTGACTCAATTAAAATATTATTCTTTACTTTAATTTGTTGGACTATTCATTGTCATATTGCGTACAAAGATTTATTTACATATATTTTTACGTACATAGATTTATTCAATACCTAAAATATTATTGAAGAATCACAATATTATTTGTATTTTTAATACATTTTAAAAGGTTAACAATATATATATATGGTATGATTTATATATATCTTTTTTTTTTGCTTTACAAAATAATTGTTTAAAATAATTTACGTTTTTTGTATTAATTTTGAAACCAAACTCATTTTATCTTTATTTTATTTTAGAAAAACATTCATAATTTATGAATTATGAATTATAAAACATAATTTTTGAATTATGTTTTAAAATAATATATAAATTTTGTATTATTATATAAAAGGGTGAGAGTAATATTTTAGGTGTAGTTTCTTAATTAATTCAAAATAGTATTTTATAAAAATACTATTTTTTAAAATTATGAGTTTGTTCATATAAGATAATATTAATGCAAATAATATAAGATAACATTATAAATTAATTAAATTTTTTAAATTTAATTTAATTAAAAAATAATTAATTTATAATTAACACAACACATAAAAAAAGCGTTGCACAATGGGTTGTCTATTGGCAAAAAAGTACTATGAAAAGACAACACATAAAAGTGTTGCATAAAAGGGTTGTCTTTTTTTTTAAAAAATCCGCTATAAGACAACCCTTTGAAAAAAACGTTGCACAAAAGCGTTGTCTTTTTTTAAAAAAAGACGCCATTTAACAACCCTATGAAAAAAACGTTGTCTTTTTTTAAAATAAGGCGCCATTTAACAACCCTATGAAAAAAGCGTTGTTTTTCCCATTATTTGCATTGTCTTTTAGCGAATTTTTTGAACAAAGACAATGCTTTTCGGAAAAAGGGTTGTAAATTTCGAAAAGACTACACAAATTCATAAAAAGGGTTGTCTTGGGGGGTTGTTGTTTCCTATTTTTCTTGTAGTGACCCCTAATAGTTATGTTAAAAATTTTCATCCAATACGGGGATTCAAGGAGTCATGTATAAAATATTAAATTTGGTCATTTATTTATAGGAATGAAGAAAATTTTAAAAATATTTACTATGTATAAGTTTTTTTGTATTTTACATGCAATTCAATGCATATTAGGTTGAGTAAAAAACAAAGAATATTACATATATAATTTTTTTCCTTTTAAAAAATTAAAATTATAATAAATAAAAAATTATAGTGGGCTTACCCACAATTATCGATGGATTATTGGGCTAACTTGGGTTGGGATCATTCTTTTGGCAAGCCGACCCATCCCACCCCACCTAATGGAGGTTGTGGTGTAGTCCACCACCCACACACACACACACATATATATATATAATAGATATATATATATATATATAATGAATACGAGGAACTCAAATCCCCAAAATAACTCTATTCCTCGAGTTAGAGAAACCTCGCCCTCATCTTGATCATCAAATGGGGAATTTAGCATGGTGATCCGATATGATGTTGGTATGTTCATGTCCAAAAGAACCCTAACTTTATCACTTGCTCTTGATGATTCATTAAAATTCACCATACAACGCTATCTTGGAATAAACGTGACAACTATTGTTGGAACTTGATTTTGAATAAATTAGGTTTGATCTGCTTTTAAACAATTTTTAATTTGGTTCAACATTTCACTCGTAATGAATTAGATATCAAACTGGTGTTGGAATAAACGTGTCAACTATTGTTGAAACTTGATTTTGAATAAATTAGGTTTGATCTGCTTTTAAACAATTTTTAATTAGTTAAACGTTTCACTCGTAATGAATTAGATATCAAACTGATGTTTGCAGGGATAGATTTAAGGGGAGTGGGGGACTGTCACCCCCTTTGGGTTTGTATAAAAATTCACTTTATATATAGACTGTCATTTAAACATTTGATTTATAAGAGTTTATCCCCCTTTGTAAAATTCCACCCCTACATTATAATTTTAAAAATAAGATTTTTGTAATGATACTAAAATAAAATTGTGATAAAATTGGAGTAAAATTATAAATAAGTCGTTGAAAATTTGTTAAATTACATTTTATTCGATTTTAGTAAATTCATGAATTAAATTGATTTACAACTTATAAGACATAATTTTAGCCCAAAAACTATAAAGTCCAATTCATTTTCCAAATCTTGTCAAATTCAATATCTCAAATTTCATTTCTCAATTCAATAATCATTATGTGTCCATCCATCATTCAAATAAAATTCAATATAAAATGTGAGTAAAAAAATTTTGAATTCATATTTTTGTTGAATTACAAATGAGGAAATGACCCTGTATATGTAGCACCCCAGACCAAAAACGAAGCATAATTTATTAATTAAATATTTAACACATGACTTAATAATTATGTGTGTATATGTTGACTGTTTAATTTAATTACGTGCGTCTCAAATACGTGATTAATGCATGTTTTAGATGGAAATAAAAATTAGTCATGGAACATAGATTATTATGTTACCATTAGATGCGTTATGCAAAAATGAGAAGATAGAAACGAACTAGGGGTCAATCGGAGACCCGAAGCTCAAACGGCAACGAAAAGGGCAAAACACGAAGTTTCGAAAAAACCGAAAGATATTTACGGTGAATAGTAATGGAGATTTTTTTACGTGAATAGTAACTTGGACTTTTCAACCGATGAATAGTAATTTGGATATTTTAGATGAATAGTGATTTCCGAGATTTCTATAAATAGGGGCGTTTTCGATTTAAAAATCTCTAATTTTCCGAACGAGCCGAAAGCGACGAAAACTTGTAAGTCTCTCTCTCTCTTCTCTCTCTCTTTCCGATTTTCTACCTTCGAGCGCCGTCGCCGGTAGCTGGAAAATTTCAATGTTGTCGGTTTCGGCCGATTTTCACACACGACGTAGGTCTCGACGAGACGAATCTATGATAGGTCTCAGAATTCAATTCCGTTTTCTCGTTCGCTAGAAAACAACAAAAAATGGTCTCCAAACCCTAAACCCTAGCTTTCACCACCTTTTCTCTCTTTTCTTTTTTTCTTCCTCCTCCTCGCCGGAGCTGCTGCTGGAGCGACGCCTGGTGGTTTGGGGATGACAAAGGAGGGACGGCGCTGCCGTGGGTGGCGGTGCCGGAGCAGCAGACTGTGTATATATATCGTGCATGTGTGTGTGTTTAGTGTGTGTTTTGGTGTGTGTGTGTGTGTTGTGAGCTGTAGAGGGCGGTGCTGGTGGCGCCGCCGTGAGCTACTGGTGGGCCGGCGCCGGTGATGCGCCGGTGAGGTTTGGGAGGTAGTGGCCGCCGGCCAAGCTGTTTATGTTTATGTGTGTGTGTGTTACGTTTTGTGTGTTGTGCGCGGTTGTTGGGTGGTGGTTGGGGGGTGGTTGTCGGTGACTGGAAGTCACCGACCGGAGTTGGGAAGGAAAGGATTTGTTTTTGGCATGTGTGTAGGCGTTTTTGGGGCTGTTTTCCTGCACTGTTCATGGCCGGATTCCGGCGAGGGATGGCCGGAGATGGTAGCCGGAAGTGCAGGCTCGCCGGTGGATGAGGTGGCAGCGGCTCAGGACGGCGCCGCCGCGGTTGGTGGCGACGGGAAGTGAGCTGGGTGAGTAGGGCCGACGTCGGGTGGCCTGGGCGCGAGCTTGGCCGAGCTGCCTGTTAGGATGTATACTATAAGCCTTGTTTTTTGTATGAACATCGTTTATGGAATGAGAATCACATTGGTCATATGTTTGCATTTTATATTTGTTATATATGTTTATGCAATGTCCAATTAATTTATATTATAGATAACTTGGTGTGTGGTGCCACACAGAAGATCATGTTATCAGTTTCTTATAAATTATAAATAGTAGCTCACAACCAAGATGGATTTGGACAAATCATCGGAATGGTTGTAGTGTAGTTTGGTATTAGTCTGTCTTGACTATAAAACTACACTAGTACACTTTGTGTGTATTGAGCAGGACCATTTGAGGTTGTTCGTTTTATACTGACTATATAATAGAACAAGACCTCTGTTATTATGGATGTACATCTTCTTAATCCCTATATAATAACGGGCACGTATGCTCAATGTTTATTTCTTTAATTTGCCAATGGGTGAGATTTATTCATAAATCAATAAACTCGGTGAGTTGGGAGATAGCATTGTTTATATGGTGTTCTGTTGATTATAGAAGGAATCCGTGTCCTAATTATTTAGGATGATAATGTCCCCTTGAGGAGCTCATAAGGATTATCATGTAAACCCTGCAGGTGGATTTAATCCGACATGATAATAAGGATGAGTGGTACTACTCTTGGAATTAGATGTAAATTATTTAAGTTGTCAGTAACTTATTTAATTTACGGACATTCGATATCTTAAACACGGGGAAATAAATGTACACATAATAAGGAGCCCATATTAAATATGGGATTGGGATGGTAGTTCAATAATAATTCTCTAGTGGACTGAATTATTATTGATGGGCTTCAGTTATGTGTTCGGGCCGAACGCAGGATACTAAAGCCCATCAGGAGGCCCAACCCAATTCCTCCTCTAGGTCCCTGGTGTAGCCTATATATAGCTCTTTTCATCAGCGCCTCTCATAACACAGAACTCAGATCACAGAAAACACGTGATAAGTGAGAGAGAGCGGAACTGATTTTTCTCGAAGGATCGTTGGCCACGCAACGTTCGAGAAGGGCTCAGAGGAATACATCAGAAGATCAAGAGGTCTACAAGGGTATGATTTCTTTCCGCTGCGATTTATCTTTGGATCCCGATTCCGATAGCATAGGGCCGGCGATCCGTCGGTTCCAACACTGCCGAGAAAACTCAACCAGCTGCCGAGCGAAGCTGTCGGGCTGCCGAGAGCACCGGGTGACACACACGCGAAGCTGCCGATGCTACCGAGAAAACTTGGCAGCAACCGAGTGAAGTTGTCGAGGCTGCCGAGAAAACTCGGCAGCTGCCGAGATGCTTGCCGAGGCCTCCGGGTTTTTCACCCGACATCGGGTGCGCGCGCGCACGCGCGTGCCTTATCGTGTGACGGGTGCGAATGCGATGTCGTGTTTTCGATCCGAATCCCATTTTTTTCTACCGTACGTCATCATCGAGTCATCACCGATGAGATGTCATTGACTGAGGATCGTGGGCCCGATCAAAGTCAACCCTTTGACCAAAATTACCAAAATACCCCTAAACTTAAAATGCTTCGTTTGAGCTCGTTTCAACTCCGATTGAGCTCATTCTTTTTTCGTTGTGATCCAAATTTCATTCTCTATCATCTCAGCCTTTTACACTGATTATCCACTCTCATTTATTTAACTCCAATCTTTAGATCTCTCATGTCTTTAACGATCGTTTTTCCTCCGAAAACATTTATAACTTTAATTATACATATTAAGGATCTAAGAAACATTGTAATTGTGTGGGCTACTTGTTGGATTGAACCTTGGGTTATCAGATCTTTGGTCCTTGCTACTCACGCGGAAACCACCGAACAAGGTGGGGGTAATTTCTAAATCTTTATGTGTTTACTGCTTTCCTATCTGATGCATGTCTTGTGAAACACTAAATGTTGTGAATATACGTGTTGTGTCATACTTTATACTGTGAAAGGACTTCCGTTCACATTGTATGTTCGGAGGGTCTTATGGATCATAAAAAACTGTCTCCCCCCTCTACTGCTCTGAGAGGTTTGATGGTCCTTGAAATACACCAGCGGTATTGAGACCGTTTTATAGGGTAAGACGGGGAATACCCGCACCTATCCATCCCTTACCTCCTTCTAATATCTGCTATGCATTTTATGTGCTATAACTTCGTGTCGATTGTTATGTATTTCTAATCTATATATATATCTGTCGAATGTTATAAGATGTGGATTTTATTCCAACGAGTGTATTCCACGCACTCATCCCCTATTCTGTAATTCACATTACAGGCGATGATGAGCATGACGAACCCTAGAAGAAGAGAGGTGGTGCTATTTCTAGGCTTGTATATTTTAAGATGATGTCTCACAACATTTTCAAACAATGTTTTAATTAATTCACGTTTTGTAATAATTTGATATATGTTTTGGATGTGAGATCCTAATGATATTTTCCGCTGTGAATGTTGAGATTATCGGCTGAGACCGATTATTGATATGTGAATGTTTCTCATCATCCCTTACCTCATTCTTCTGTTGTCTCCTTCCTCTTTCTTCTGGTTATGAAATGTCTTTTATCATTTATTCTTCACGCCCGTGTGAAAACTCTGATATTTTTATGAAAGAAAATAGGGCGTGACAGATGGTATTAGAGCAATGTTCTAACGTTATGACCTTGCTCGAACTGGTTTTAAAATTGAGAAAAATGTGTTTCTAAAAAACGAAAAGGTTTTTGAAAAGAAATAGATAGGCATCATCCTCTCTCCATAGGTGTCTTTTCCTGATCTTAAGACTTGCGGAATAAATGTTTACTTGATATGTGTTACCTTGATAATATAATATAAACTGATTAGGACTGACAGGGTGTTAAGGATATTAATTTTTGGTGAAAAGATCTTTTAAAACCCTCTTGACATCACTACAACCACGATAAAAAGATCTTGTAAAAACCTCTTGATGTCACTACAAATGACACACTGCTCTGAGCCACCGCCACAAAGCCGTTGATTGTAGCAGCGTGAGCTCATGTGCGAGTATGGTCGTTCACAGGAGTTGATGTTGTATGACTGAAAGTTGAAACTACCATGGGCCCTTGTTTATAACAGGGTATGTCAATGAGTGAGTTTTCCCAGTTTGTGGTTGTAATGCGTAAGGTTGGTTTTGATACTTGAGGTCTATGAAGATCGGGTGGGGATGTCCGTGATGTATTACATGATGTATTTTTTTCTGGTTGGTTTATAGAAGTTGAGTATACTCTATCATACATGATAAGCGAATAATTGAAAATCTATTGAGGTTATTATATGATTTATTGAGTAGCATTTATTGGTATCATGATATTTGTTATTAGTTTATCTATTGTTATAGATTGTTGGGTTACGTGGGGTATATTATAAGGGTTAGTTTCGTATGTCGTCTATAGAACGATATGCCATGAGATCGACCACGAAGGGATAAGCCGTCAAAGGAGAATTTGTCTGATCACGACATGAATGCTGCGAGGAGAGACTTGGGGTCCGTACTGGGAAGCTTGGCTCGACAATATGAAACCACACAAGCTATGCCGCCATTATCATTTAGAAATGATGCTAACCGAATCATTGAACAGTTCTGACGATTCGATCCACCAACTTTCAATAGAATAGGAGAACCGATCGAAGCTGAGGAGTGGTTAAGGACGTTGGATCAACTCTTTGGACATTTGGCATGCACAGAAGAGCAGAAGATCTCCTGTGTCATTTTACAACTCATGGAATGAGCCAGCTATTGGTGGGAGACACAAGAAAGGACTATATCGCCGGAATTTAGGAGCGTTATGTCTTGGGGAGTCTTCAAGAAAGTGGTTAAATAGGAATTTCTACCTCAGTCGTACCGTGACCAAAAAGAGGCAGATTTCATACATATTCGTCAAGAGACCACCTCCGTAGAAGAATACGTGAAGAGATTCAACCGACTAAGTAGGTACACGCCTCATCTGGTGGACACGAATGCCAAGAAGATCCGATACTTTGAGAGGGGTCTTCATTGGGAGATCGGCTCCATTCTGGCGGGACATGGTGAAATGTCTTATGTCGTGATCGTTGAGAGAGCTCAAGAGATCGCTTCTCGTCTCTGCTTATACGTGGTGTCACCCAGAGAGTGGAGGTGGCGACAGGAAAGAGGAAATGGACCGGTCCTAGTCAAGACTTCGGCCAGCATAAGTTCCCACGGGCCAATAATGCCCCGTTCTTCCCTACTCCCAGACTAGGGAACTCATGTTTCAAGTGTGGGAAGTCGCATGCGGGACCTGCCTCCATGGAACCCGAAAATGTTACCGGTGTAGAGAACCTAGACACGCAGCAAACAACTGCCAGAAGTTTAAGTGTGGGAAGATGCACGTGGGGCCCTGCCACCAAGAGACCTGAAACTGCTTTAAATACGGGTAGCCAGGCCACATGGCATACAGCTGCCAGAAGCCCTGAAATCCAGGAGTTTACGTCCCAAGACCGAGGCCAAAAGCAGACCAGATGTGAGCTTTTGCCCTCACTCGTTCAGAGGCTATCGAGAGATAGATTGTAGACAATGAACTTTTAATATTATAGGTATATAGATAAATATGTAGTGACTCATACCTTGTAGTGGTATACGTAATCCTTTTGAATAATGTACGAGCTGCCCACCTTTTGCCTATATATATATATATATATATCTATATTCTATACTAGATCGTCTTTTGCTATTCGATGGGATCCACGTTGACTTCTCCCTTCGCGTTTCATGTTTTATTTCTTCATCTATAGTATTGTGGTGGCACCGAACCTGTTAAAGCAAGGGAATGATTTGGTAGTCGCTAAAAACTTTAGAAGTTAGTATTCCATCGGGAGGAACTATACGAATGAAACACCTATACCGTCACCTTAAGGTCGCGTTTGAAGATAAGATCCTTCTAGTGGATCTCCACACTTTGGAAATGAAGGATTTTGACATAATCCTGGGTGTGGACTGGCTAGAGTCCAATCACGCGGTAATCAAGTGCTGAGCAAGGGAGATCATCTCTCAAGCACTTGGAGAACCGGAGTTCACCTTTTATGGAATCTGAGTTAAAGTGGACTCAAGAATTATCTCGGTCATGAAGGCAACCTAGATGCTTAGCAAAAGAAAATACGAAGCTTGGTTAGTCAACATGGTGAACCCCGAGAAAGAATCGACTTCTATCGAGATGGTGTCGGTGATAGAGGGATACTTGGATGTATTTCCAGAGGATTTATCTGGTCCTCCACCGGATCGACAGGTGCCCTTCGAGATTGATCTTATCCCAGGATCAACATCGATGTCGAGAGTCCCATATCGGATGACACCGAAGGAATTACAAGAACTTTTGTACAAAGGCTTCATTAAACCGAGCGTGTTGTTTTGGGAAGCTCCAGCGCTTTTTGTGAAGAATAAGGATGACAACTTTTGGTGTGTAATAAGTACCGAGAGCTGAACAAGAAGACAGTAAAGAACAAATATCCACTGCCTCGGATTGAAGATCTTTTTGATCAATTAAGAGGTGTCAGGGTGTTCTCGAAGATTGACTTAAGGTCTAGATATCACCAGATAAAAGTCAAAGACGCTGATATATCTAAGACAACATTCAGGATGAGATATGATCACTACAAGTTTGTAGTAATGTCATTTGGACTGAGTAATGCTCCAGCTGTCTTAAGGGACTTGACGAATCACGCTTCCATCTGTATCTCAATCTTTTCGTCATTGTGTTCAATGACGATATCCTCATCTATTCGTGTGATAGAACGCACCATGAATCACATCTCAAGAACGCGTTGGAAATTCTGCGAAAAGAATTACGCATGCAGTTTTTCCCCTGTTGAATGCGACAACTTTTTCCCCATTTCTTCAACTCTTTCTTTCTCTCTTTCTTTCTCACTCTCATTCTCGCTCTCTCTCGCTCTCTTCTTTACCTTTATCGAAAACATACTTATTTTCTTTGATGGAAGAATACGATTTTCCAGCACCAACTATTCCTCACCCTACTCCACGAGTAAAATAGGTGAAACAAGAAATATATATAGGATGATTAATACAATGATCAGAACTATGAGTTGATGAAGGAGAAGAATGAGAAATAAAAGTGTGATCCGAATAGGAAGATTCGAGAAAAATTTGGAGAAGCTCAGGACTGGCAAAAGTTTTGATATTGAGCTTAGCCAAATAATCGAGGCTTGCAAGTTTCTTGACGAGAAATGGAAAAAAAGAAGCAACAAGGAGCTAAGAGGACGAGAGTTTTGACAAAGTAACTAGTTTCGCCGTTCTTAGTACACGTTTAATTTCGAGGATGAAAATCTTTTAAGGGGTAAGGGATGTAGCACCCCGGACTAAAAATGATGCATAATTTATTAATTAAATATTTAACACATGACTTAATAATTATGTGCGTATATGTTGATTGTTTAATTTAATTACGTGCGTCTCAGATACGTGATTAATGCATGTTTTAGATGGAAATAAAAATTAGTCATGGAACATAGATTATTATGTTACCATTAGATGCGTTAGGGAAAAATGAGAAGATAGAAACGGATTAGGGGTCAATCGGAGACTCGTAGCTCAAACGACGATGAAAATGGCAAAACACGAAGTTTCGGAAAAATCGAAAGATATTTACGGTGAATAGTAATGGAGATTTTTTACATGAATAGTAACTTGAACTTTTCAACTGATGAACAATAATTTGGAACAGGTCTCAGAATTCAATTCTGATTTCTCGTTCATCGGAAAACGGTGAAAAACGGTCTCCAAACCCTAAACCCTAGCTTTCATTGTCACGCCCCAAAATCTTTCGGTCAAAATATCAGAGTTTTACCATTGGGTATGAAGATGGAAAAAGCAAGGGACACTTATACGACAAAAAGAATGAGTAAGGGACAACAGAAGAAAGAGGTAAGAGACGAAGTGAATCTCTCACTTTTAAACACACGGCCTCTGTCGTTAGCAATCGGTCTCACTACCAATATATATATATATATAATACATCAAATGCAGCGGAAACTCATCAGGATCTCACATCCTTACATGTATCAAAATATTACAAAACATAAGCTTAACCAAAACATAGTTTCAAAATGTTTAAGAGACCTCGTCTCATTACAACAAAGCCAGATACAGTACTTCCCCTCTCCTCCTAGGGTTCCTCATGCTCATTATCGCCTATAGTATGAGTACAGATTAAGGGGTGAGTGCATGGAATACACTCGTGGGGATAAAACCCACCTCTTGTGACTGAACAGAAATAAATACACTAGTAAAATAATCCTTAAGTCACGTCATCACAACACATAAAAGCAAAACAGATATTAAAAATGGCAAGGGACGAATAGGTGCGGAATTCCTCTGTCTTACCCTATAAACGGTCTCACTATTGTTGGTGCATTTCAAGAGGACCACCAAACCTCAACAGAGTAGTAGAAAATAGCAGGGGACGAACAGAGCGGACCTCGGTCCTTTCACAGTTGTATAGCACAGCAATTATAAACACAACACATTGTATTCCTCAGTCATGTATTTAATAGGGAAAACAGTAAACAGATAAAGAGATAGAAATTACCCCCACCTTGTTCGGTGGTTACCACGTGAGTCGTAAGGTCTAAGGATCTGATAACACAAGCTCAATCCAACGAGTACTCAAGCTCAATCCAACTAATACTCAAGCTTTCATTATCTTTCAACGCTTGATCAAGAATGGACCTTTAAGTCTTGTGTTAAAAATTTTTAGAAGTTAGTATTCCATGAGAAAACCGATACGAACGAAACACCTTTGTCTAGGTCTAAAGATCGCGCTTGGAAATGGAAATCTTTTAGCCGATCTATATACGATAGAGACGAAGGACTTAGATGTGAATATGAAAATGGATAGGCTTAAGATAAAATTACGCAGTGATCAAGAATGTACTCAAGCTCAATCCAACTAATTCTTGAGTCCACTTTCATTCATGTTCCATGGAAGGTGCTCTCTGTATGTCTTGTGGTCTGGCTCCCCACATCTAAAACAATTTTAAGTCTCTTGGAGGCAGGGCTACATGTGCATCTTCCCACACTTGGGACAGACATATCCTGGCCTCGGTGATATAGCCACCGAATTCCTAAACTTCTGGCAGTGAAATGCGATATGTCTAGGTGCTCCACACCTGTAACAGTTCCGAGTATTACTTTCTTGTAACCTCGGCTTCTTCGCCGCTACTGTGTTTCTGAACTTCCAACAATTGGCTACAATATGTCTCGGTTATTCACAACGGTAACATTTCCGAATTCCTTGCGGACATGGTCCCGCATGATTCCTTTCACATCTGGCACATGGATCTTCCAGCCTGGTCGTGGGGAAGAACGGGACATTGTTGGCCCGTGGGAACTTATGCTGACCAAAGTCCTGACTAGGACCGATCCATTTCCTCTTTCATATCGCCACCTCCATTCTCTTGGGTGGCATCACATCTATGCAGAGACGAAAAGCGATCTCTTGAGCTTTCTTAACGATCGCGGCATAAAACATTTCGCTATGTTCCGCCAGAATGGAGCGATCTCCCTACGAAGACCCTTCTTAAAGTGTCGGGCTTTCTTGACATTCGTGTCTACCAGATGGGGTGCATACCTACTTAATAGGTTGAATCTCTTCACATACTCTTTTATGGAGGTGATTTCTTGACGAATATGTACGAAATCCACTTCCTTTAGGTTACGGTACGACTGAGGCAGGAATTCCTGTCTAACCACCTCTTTGAAGACTCCTCATGACATAGCATTCCTAAATTCCGGTGACATAGTCCTTTCCTGTGACTCCCACCAGTAACTGGCCCTTTCGGTGAGTTGTGATATGGCACAGGAGATCTTCTGCCCTTCTGTGCATGCTAAATGTCCAAAGAGTCGATCCAGCGATCTTAGCCATTCTTCAGCTTCGATCGGTTCTCTCATTCCGTTGTAGATCGGTGGATTAAAATGTCGGAACTGTTCAATAATTAGATTTGCGGTGTTCCTTGACGATGGTGGTGGCGCAGCTTGTGCGGTCTCGTAATGCCTAGCCAAGCCCCTCAGTACTGACTCCAAGTCTCCCCTCGCGGTGTGTACATCGTGATCAGATAATTTCTCCATTGCCAGCTTATCCTTTTGTGGTCGTCCTCGTGGCAAATCGCTCTATAGACGACATATAAAACTAATCCTTATAATTTACCCCACGTATCCCAACAATCTATAGTAATAGACAGACTAATAACCAATATCCTGGTACCAAGAAACGCTATTTCATAAATCATATAATAACCTTAATAGATCTCCTACTATCCGTTTATTATATATGGTAGCATATACTCAACCCACACAATCAAATCAGGAAAATGTATCATACGTAAAACATTAAAATTCACATTTCTAACATCCTCAAAGAGTTTTTTTTTATAGTCCTCCATTATCAAAACCGACCTTACGCATTACAACCTCGGTTTGAGAAAATTCACTCATTAGTACACCCTGTTATCAACAAGGGTCCATGGTAGTTTCAATCTTTAGTCACACGATATCAACTCCTGCAAACGGCCATACTCGCACACAAGCTCACGCTACTGTAGTTAGCGGCTTTGTGGTGGTGGCTCAGAGCAGTGTGTCAATTATAGTGACCTCAAGAAGTTTTCACAAAATCTTTTCATCGTGATCGTAATAACGTCAAGAAGGTTTTAACAAATTGTTTCATCGTGAAACAGTATTCCTTAACATCCCATCAGTCTTAACAGTTTATATCATATCAATAAAGTAACGCACATCAAGTAAACACTTACTCAAGCAAATCTTATGTTCAGGGAAAGTCACCTATGGAGAGAGGATAATACCTATCTATATCTTTTTAAAAACCATCCATGTTTTTTAAATCACACCTTTAGAATCACACATTTCCCACTTTTAAAACCGGTTTGAGCAAGTTCTTAACATTAGAACTGCTCTGATACCATTTGTCATGCCCCAAAATCTTTCGGTCAAAATATCAGAGTTTTACCATTGGGCATGAAGATGGAAAAAGTAAGGGACACTTATACGACAAAAAGAATGAGTAAGGGACAACAGAAGAAAGAGGTAAGGGACGAAGTGAATCTCTCACTTTTAAACATACGGCTTCTGCCGTTAGCAATCGGTCTCACTACCGATATATATATATATATAATACATCAAATGCAGCGGAAACTCATCAGGATCTCACATCCTTACATGTATCAAAATATTACAAAACATAAGCTTAACCAAAACATAGTTTGAAAATGTTTAAGAGACCTCGTCTCATTACAACAAAGCCAGATACAGTACTTCCCCTCTCCTCCTAGGGTTCCTCATGCTCATCATCGCCTATAGTATGAGTACAGATTAAGGGGTGAGTGCGTGGAATACACTCGTGGGGATAAAACCCGCCTCTTGTGACTGAACAGAAATAAATACACTAGTAAAATAATCCTTAAGTCACGTCATCACAGCACATAAAAGCAAAGCAGATATTAAAAATGGCAAGGGATGAATAGGTGCGGAATTCCTCTATCTTACCCTATAAACGGTCTCACTATTGTTGGTGCATTTCAAGAGGACCACCAAACCTCAACAGAGTAGTAGAAAATAGCAGGGGACGAACAGAGCGGACCTCGGTCCTTTCACAGTTGTATAGCACAGCAATTATAAACACAACACATTGTATTCCTCAGTCATGTATTTAATAGGGAAAACAGTAAACAGATAAAGAGATAGAAATTACCCCCACCTTGTTCGGTGGTTACCACGTGAGTCGTAAGGTCTAAGGATCTGATAACACAAGCTCAATCCAACTAATACTCAAGCTTTAATCAAACGAATAGCCTACACAAGTTACGGTGTTCTTAGATCCTCAATAAAGTATAATTAAAGTGATAACTGATTTCGGAGGAAAAACGATTATTAAATACGCGACGGATCGAGAGATCTAAAGATTGGAGTTCAAGAAACGAGAGGGTCAGATCTGTATAAGTGGCTGAAAAGATAGGAAATGAAATTTGGGTCACGATGGAAAAAGAATGAGCTCGATCGGAGTTAAAACGAGCTCAAACGGAGCATTTTAGGTTTAGGGGTAAAATGGTAATTTTGGTCAAAGGGTTGACTTTGACCGGGCCCACAGACCCCGATCAACGACGTCTCATCATTGATGCCTCGATACAGATGAACAATGGAAAGAAAACGAGGTTCGGATCGAAAACACAGCGTCGAGTGCTCGTCGGCACCCGACGGCTGCCGAGTTTTTCTCGGCAGCTCTACCCGACACTCGACCAGCTGCCGAGTTTTCTCGGCAGCTGCCCTCCCAGCGCTCCCAGCGCCGGGCCTGACCAACATACCAACTTCCCGGTGCCATCCGACACGGTGGCGCCGCCTCCTGCTGCCACCACCTACCTCGCCAGATACCTTGCACCGCCAGCTACCACCTCCGGCCATCTATCGCCGGATTCCGGCATGAATAGTGCCCAAAAATTACGCCGCAAAATCCTTCGATGCTCAGTTTTTCAAACTCACACCCAAACTTCAAAACTCCTGCCAGCGACTTCCCATCGCCGGCGACGACTCCCAACACCTCCACCGACGACCCCTCGTCGCCGACAACCTTTCCCGACCAACTAAACACACACATAGCCTATATATACACATGCATATACACACACACTTATGCTCAAACACACACACACTTCCCTCTCCTTGGCCGGCGACCACCACCGTCCACTGAGTCCTTGGCCGGTGACCTCCAGTCGCTGGCCACCACCACCGCCGTGCACTCACACACACGCACACAGTTGCACACACACACACCTAGCGTAAGGTGTGTTTGTACAAACACACATACACTACCATGCTTGGCCGGCGGCCACCAGCCATTGGCCGCCTCCTCCGACACCTCGCCGGCGACCTCCTATCGCCAGCCGTTCTTTCCCTCACGACGGTGCCCCCGGCATCGCCACCAACAGCATGCACAACAACACACACAAACACAGCATACAACACACACATGCATGCATACATATATATATGTACTGTCCATCTCCGGCACTGCCACCCACGACGGCGCCGCCCCTCCAGCTTGTCGTCCTCACCTCCGGCAACCTTCGGTAGCTTCTCCGGCGCGGTGGAGAAAGAAAAACAGTAGAGAGAGAAAGGGTGGTTCAAGGGTTAGGGTTAGGGTTTCAAGGTTGTTTTTCACCATTTTTCGGCAAACGAGAAATCGGATTTGAATTCCCAGACCTATCCTAGATTCATCTTGTAGAGACAAACGTCGTGTGCGAAAATTGTCCGATTCCGACAATGTTGAAATTTTCCATCCACCGACCGGCGGCGGCGTGCCGGAAAACAGAAAGATGGGAAAGAAAAAAGGAGAAAGAAGGACTTACGTGTTTTCGTCGGTTTTGGCTCGATCGAAGAAACGGTGATTTTTGAATCAAAAACACCCCCATTTTTAGATATCCGGAAAATCACTATTCATCAATAATATCCAAACACTATTCATCAGTTGACTTTTCTGAGGTTACTATTCACGTAAATATCTTCATTTGCATTCTCCATAAATATCTTCCGATTTTTTGAAACTTTCGGTTTTACCCTTTCCGTCGTCATTCGAGCTACGGGTCTCCAATTGACCCCTAGTTCGTTTTTATCTTCTCATTTTTCTATTACGCATCTAATGATATAATAATATCCTATGTTCCACGTCTAGGAAAAAAAATATCCATCTAAACCTCGCATTAAAACATTTATCTGAAACGCACAAAATAAATTAAACAGTTAAAATATACGCACATAATTATCAAATCTTAGGTTTAAATATTTAATTAATTAATTATGCTTTATTTTGGTCCGGGACGCTACATTCACCACCTTTTCTCTCTCTTCCTGTTTTCTTCCTCCTCCTCGCCGGAGCTACTGCCGGAGCAACGCCTGGTGGTCTGGGGATGACAAAGGAGGGACGGCGCCGCCATGGGTGGCAGTGCCAAAGTAGCAGGCTGTGTATATATATATATATCGTGCATGTGTGTGTGTTTAGTGTGTGTTTTGGTGTGTGTGTGTGTGTTGTGAGCTGTAGAGGGCGGCGCTGGTGGCGCGGCCGTGAGCTACTGGTGGGCCGGTGCTGGTGATGCACCGGCGAGGTCTGGGAGATGGTGGCCGGCAGCCACTAGCTGTTTATGTTTATGTGTGTCTGTATATATATATATGTGTGTGTGTGTGTGTTACGTTTTGTGTGTTGTGCGCGGCTGCTGGGTGGTGGCCGGGTGTTTCAGGTGGCTGGGGGGTGGTCCAGTCGCCAATCAGAGCTGGAAAGGAAAGGGTTTGTTTTTTGGCATGTGTGTAGGCATTTTTGGGGCTATTTTCCGGCACTGTTCACAACCGAATTCCGGCGAGGGATGGCCGGAGGTGTAGGCTCGCTGGTGGACGATGTGGCGGCGGCTTAGGATGGTGCAGCTGTGGCTGGTGGCAATGGGAAGTGAGCTGGACGAGCAGGGCCGACGTCGGGTGGCCTGGGCGCGAGCCTAGTCGAGCTGCCGAGAAAACTCGACCAGCTGCCGAGCGAAGTTGCCGAGCTGCCGAGAAAACTCGGCAGCTGCCGAGGGCACCGGGTGCCGCACGTGCGAAGCTACAGATGCTGCTGAGAAAACTCGGCAGCATGCCGAGTGAAGTTGCCGAGGTTGCCGAGAAAACTCGGCAGCTGCCGAGATGCTTGCCGAGGCCGCCGGATTTTTCACCCGACGTCGGGTGCGCACGCGACGTCGTGTTTTCGATCCGAATCTCATTTTTTTTCTGCTGTACGTCATCATCGAGTCATCATCGACGAGATGTCGTTGACTGAGGGTCGTGGGCCCGGTCAAAGTCAACCCTTTGACCAGAATTACCAAAATACCCCTAAACTTAAAATGCTTCGTTTGAGCTCGTTTCAACTCCGATTGAGCTCATTCTTTTTTCGTTGTGATCCAAATTTCATTCTCTATCATCTCAGCCTTTTAGACTGATTATCCACTCTCATTTCTTCAACTCCAATCTTTAGATCTCTCGATCCGTCGTGTCTTTAACGATCGTTTTTCCTCTGGAAATATTTATAGCTTTAATTATACATATTAATGATCTAAGAAACACCGTAATTGTGTAGGCTACTTATTCGATTGAGTCTTTGGTTATCAGATCTTTGGTCCTTGCTACTCACACGGAAACCACCGAACAAGGTGGGGGTAATTTCTAAATCTTTATGTGTTTACTGTTTTTCTTATCTGATACATGTCTTGTGAAACACTAAATGTTGTGAATATACGTGTTGTGTCATATCTTATACTGTGAATGGACTTCGGTTCACATTGCATGTTCGGAGGGTCTTATGGACCGTAAGAAATTGTCTCTCTTCCCTTCGACTACTCTAAGAGGTTTGGTGGTCCTTGAAATGCACCAGCGGTATTGAGACCGTTTTATAGGGGAAGACGGGGAATACCCGCACCTATCCGTCCCTTACCTCCTTCTAATATCTGTTATGCATTTTATATGCTATGACTTCGTGCCGATTGTTACGTATTCTGATCTATATATATCTATCGAATGTTATAAGATGTGGATTTCATCCCCACGAGTGTATTCCACGCACTCACCCCCTATTCTGTAATTCACGTTACAAGAGATGATGAACATGATGAACCCTAGAAGGAGAGAGATGGTGCTATTTCTGGGCTTGTATATTTTAAGATGATGTCTCACAACATTTTCAAACAATGTTTTAATTAATTCACATTTTGTAATAATTTGATATATATTTTGGATGTGAGATCCTGATGATATTTTCTGCTGTGAATGTTGAGATTATCGGCTGAGACCGATTGTTGATATGTGAATATTTCACATCGTCCCTTACCTCATTCTTTTGTCGTCTCCTACGAAATGCTTATAAAATGTCTCTTATCATTTCTTCTTCACGCCCGTGTGAAAACTCTGATATTTTTATGAAAGAAAATGGGGCGTGACAGTATACACTAAAACACAGTACTATCAAAGTGATTGATGGTAAAGGCGTCAAGATCATGTATTCCTTCTATTCAATTCCAATCTATCCACGATAATTGGCCACAATAACAAATCATCACCATCTATTGTTTATAAATTATAAATAGAAGCTCTTTGATATTGTGGAAAAAGATCTTTGAAAGGTATGCATTTATACAAGAGTTAATATAATTATATTTTTATTCATGTAATGCTTAAATTTAATATTATAAGGCTTGATATAATGTTTTAATTATAATTTTTTTCGTGTAATGCTTGAATTTAATATTATAAGGTTTGATATACTGTTTTAATTTTTTTTAAGACTTGAATTTAATATTATAAGGCTTGATATATAGGCTTTATACAAATTTAAATCTTTATTGACTTGCACGATTTTTACACGAAAATTACATTATTATATAAGCATACACAAAACTAAATAATATAGACTTACAAGAAAAAAATGATTCGTACATAGGCTTACACGAAAATCATTCAATTTATAGGCTTACACGAAAATTAAGCAATTTATAGTTTACATGAAATTAGACAATTTATAGGCTTACATGAAAATTCGCCAATTTATAGGCACATGATTTTTATTTCAATTATGTCTTCCACAAATTTAACTCTTATGTATGTATGATATGTACAAATCCAACACATAATGTCGTGAGCTTAGTAAAGTGTTAGTTGAGTCTTGAGAGTAATAGTGAACACATTGTAACACATGTTTCATACCATGTGTGCTTAGTGGACCATAGTGAATAATGAGAAAAAGTCCATATTTTCTCATTGTGTAAGACTAATAGGTTTGAATTACCTCATGTTATGCCCTTATACTTTCGTCTATATCTTTAGTCATTTTTTTAGGGTTACTATTGTAGCATGTTTTAAATAACCAACATTGATGTGGCCATGCAAAACATGTCTAGGAAATCAGCTAAGATAAGTGACTGAGAGACTACGGAATGGAAGGAAGACCATTTATACTGCCATCTAATTTGCATTTTACTGGGTCCAAAATTGTGTTCATGGAACATAATAGTGAACAAGCAACACATAGTTGAATCAAGTATGCTCTTTAAAAGATTTTAGGGATAAAGAGATATGTTGATTCATGAAATAGATAATGTGTCTGGGGCATTGTGAGTTTTTAGTTGTCCTTGTATTTCTTATAGCGAGCTGTCATATATCTTTAACCAGTGTATGACCAAATGCTCTTGAATTACTCATCGGTCACATGATCCATTTGCTAGTATAAATTTAGTGAGTGCGAGAAAGTTACTTTGTGTAAAGGTTCAGCCCTCAAGGATGAAGTGGGAGATGTTGGAATTGATTAATTGGACCTGAATCGATGGATCAGGTCAATGGGTCGCCCATGTGGACTGATCCTATTCCATATGTAATATATATAAGTTCCAGGGACTAATATATAAATAGTAAAAGTTGTGGAAGTTATCATAAAATAACTTCCAAACTTATATTTTAAATATCGCGCTCTTCTTCTCCAAAATATCTGTTATCTCTCTCTTAGTGAAAGAAACACACAGAACACAGATCATAGATGCAAAAGAGAATTCTGCAGAATCCTTTCTCTTATTCTCTATCATAGCACTAGGGTTGTGATTAGTGGTGGATTTTCATGTGATCTCCATCAAGACGTAGGAGTAAGAAAAACATCGAGATAGTCCGTAATTTCAATCGAGTAGAAGATTCGATAATTCATTTATTCCGCTGCAAAAGGAACTCGTTATGTAATTCCTTTTATATGTTTTATGTGTTTGTTTTAAAGGTGTGTTTGTGGTGTTTTTTTGCTAAAACAATAAAACAACTTTGTACAAAAACATAACAATCTATCACTGAAGTGGCTGTGCGGCTCACCAACCAATAGCACGGGCGCATGTGGCACACGCGCCAAGGAGACGAGTGGCGTGGCCGGCACTGGGCACCACGCTAATGCTGCCTCTATCCTTTTTTTAATTTTTTTTTTCCATTTTCCCATATATAATGTTTGTATTATTTTGTTAATAATTGTTTTGTATTGATTTTTTCTTTTCAAATTTCTTCGACTTAGTTGGTTTTTTTTTTCAATTTCAAATGTTATTTTATGAAATAAGATTTTAAAGTGTATACTTAAATGAAATTTTCAATTTTGTTTTTTAGTTTTCTTTTTCAATTGGATCAAAATTCCTACTATACTATCAAATATATATTTTTGGTGTATCTAATTTTCCAAAAATTGAATGATGGTTCACAACTACCAATATAGTTCAGTTGGTGAAGTTTGTTACTTCACTATCTTGGGTATAATTGTTAGTACCTAAATTTTCAAGAGAGAAAATGGTGGATAGTAACTAGACATGTTCACGATTCGTGAACCGCCATCCCCCAAACCGGAACCGAACCATGAGGGTCACGGTTTCGGTTCTGATTCTGAACCAATGGTTAAACCAGAATTGTCGGTTCGGTTTCCGATTTTTTCAAAAAAAATTCTGCATCTCAGTACCACGGTACCCATTCTGGATACTGCGGTATTGGCTTCCAGGAAGTTCAAACACGTAGTCTCAGTACCGCGGTATCCAAACCGATATTGCGGTACTAAGACAACGTGTTTGAACCTCCTGGAAGTCGATACCATGGTATCCAGAATAGGTACCGCGGTACTGAGATGTAGAAAAAAAAATGGTTTCCAGCATCGGATACCGCGGTATCCAGATTGGGTACCGCGGTATTGACCCTTTTTCTTCCTTTTTTCCACACTCAACAATACATAATGCATATTACTTATTTCACTTAATTATAATTTATAACCAATGCATAATGTATGAATAAATATTAAATTCAAAAAAAAAGTTATAAGATATATTATAACTTTATAAACTCATCTTTATATTAATAAAATACAATCATTAACAACTATTTACAAGTACAAGTAAAACATTACAAATGTATAATTTACAACTTCAAAAATTGAAAAATTACAATAAAACATGTTACAAATTACAATTATAAAATTGAAGAGAAAAAAATTTGAAAGAGCTTGAATTTCATTCTAAGTTTGGAAGTTAATTTCCAAACATAGAATGAAATTGCCTACGTATCCTTTTCAAAATGAAGGAATCAAAGTTCACGTAGTTCTCTAACCCACCGAAACTTACCTATTCATTATTTCCGGCGGAGGAGGACGTGTTTGAATCATATCCGTAGAGGTCATCTCCATCGGAGTCTAAGTTGGATAGATCGAGATCTTGTTGACAATTGCTTGCTCTCACCCAATCTTCAAGTAGAGTAATGTTTTGCACATTCTCCTTCGTCAACTTCGATCTTCTAGGAGTCAACATGTGTCATGCCCAAAAATCTGTTCGTCAAAATATCAGAATTTTTCATTTTTGGGTGTAAAAAGAGAAAGCGGAAGAGGGCGTGCATGATATAAAATAGTAAGAAAAAAGAGAGGATAAGAAGAGGTACACTTAAAACATCGGATACAATCGATGAAATAGAGTTTAAAACATTACGCAATGGAAAAACATCAGGATCTATAACAAGGAAGGAGAAATACAGTTTTTGGTTTTTCAAATGATCAACAAAGCTTTAAAAGTCAAATCCGGATAAAGGACACAGCTGATAGGGCACCCCTCTCTCTACGCGTCAAGATTCTCTTCTTTACCTGCTGATAGGGCACCCCTCTCTCTACGCGTCAAGATTCTCTTCTTTACCTGTAGTGTGAGTACAGAATAGGGGTGAGTGCGTTGAATACACTCGTGGGAGTAATTTCCAAGTTTTAATAGTATTAAGTCGTTCACATATTAAACATATATAATAGATCAACAATCAAGCACCTCACATCAAATACGAAACACATAGCATAGAGACACGTAGCATAGAAATGGACCGTAATCCCTTTGTAGAAAAATATGGACCGTAGTTCCTTCATATCATAGTTATGGACCGTAGTCCCTTCGTAGCATAGATATGGACCGAAGTCCCTTCGTAGCATAGATATGGACCGAAGTCCAATGGACACTCAACCCAATCCTATCACACCATCGTAAAATAAACACAATATATAAACACAGCACATAGAGTTCAACAGTTCAAATATCAGATAGGGAAAACATTAAACAGATACAGTTTAGAAGTTACCCCCACCTCGTTCGGTGGTTTCCACATGAGTAGCAAGTACCAAAAATCCCGTGTCTCGGATCTCGTGTCTCAATTCCCGTGTCTTAAATCTCGTATCTCGATGTTCAATCCAACAGGTAGCCTACATACGTTACAGTGTTCTTAGATCCTTAACATCGTATAAGTAAAGCTATAAAAGCTCCCGGTGGAAAAACGTTCGTTACAGACGCGTCTAATCGAGAGCTCTAAAGATTGGAGTTGAAGGAACGAGGATGGATATTCAATTCATATGGCTGAGATGATAGAGAATGAAATTTGGGTCACGACGGAAAAAGAATGAGCTCGATCGGAGTTGATACGAGTTCTAACAAAGTATATAATATTGGAGGGTATATTGGTAAAAGATCAAAGGATTGACTTTGACCGGGCCCTTGACCATCGGTTAACGACATCTCATCGACTAAGTCTCTATGATAAACGTGCAAAGGAAAAGGGACAGAATTAAGATCGGAATCATGGTGTCACGTGCCCACCGTCACTTGACATGGCACACGCATGTGTCTCCCATCTCCCGGCGTCACTCGACGTGCACCCAGCACTCGACGCCCACTCCCGATGTACCCAGCCAGCGCACGACTGTGCCCCCTTGCGCACGACCTTGCGCCAACACCCAGTGGCTTCTGTCAGCTCATGCGCGCGCCTGGCAGCTTCTCTGGCTGCCTCCTATGGCAGCAACGACACCCGGTTTTTCCCCCTCCCGATCCTCCGGCTATTCCGTTTCAACACACTACAACATCACGGATATTATACCACTCTTTCCCAACCCCATCACTCATACAAATATATATATATACGAAGACACACATCACCAAAACACTTGGCCGGCTACCGAAGATCACCGGAAACCCATCGTCACAACATGTCGGCGCATCACCAACGTCGGTCATCACTTTTCCCATGGCGACACCATCTGTGCCGCCCCCAACAGAGATCACACGCACACACACAAACGCACACACATATATACACATAACAACTTTCCAACCCGATATAACCCCGACGCCACCACCCACAGTGGCGCCGTCCCCCAAACAACTCACCCTTACCTCCGGGAGGACCTCTGACAACATCTTCGGTGCGAAGGACGGAGGAAAATAGAGAAAACCGAGGAGAGAGAAAGGTTAGCTAGGATTAGGGTTTAGGATTTTGAAATGGTTTTTTGCCTTTTTTCGGTGAACGAGAAATCGGAATAGAAATCCGAGACCTGTTCTAGACTCGTCTCGTCGAGACCTACATCATGTGTGAAAATCAGCCGGAACCGACAACTTTGAAATTTTCCGGCGACCTTCGGTGGTGGTGCCACCGAGACGGCGGCGGCGCACTATAGACGAAAAGAGAGGAGAGAGAGAGAAGGGAGGAGAGAGAAACTTACTCGTAAACATCACTTTAGGCTCGTTCGAAAAAATGGTGAGAAATGAATTGAAGGATACTCCTATTTATAGAGTTGGAAAAGTTACTATTCACCAACATATCCCGTTTCACTATTCACGTAAAGATCTTCTGATATTTCCGACACTTCGTGTTTCGCCCTTTTCGTCGCCGTTTGAGCTACAGGTCTCCGATTGACCCCTAATTCATTTCTATCTTTTCGTCTTTCCAAGACGCATCTAATGGTATAGAATATATTCTATATACCATATCCATGAATATTATCCATCTAAGTTACGCGTTAAACACGTATTTGAAACGCACATAATAAATTAAACAGTCAAAATAAACGCACCTACTCATTAAGCCATGTGTTAAATATTTAATTAATCAATTATGCTTGTTTTAATCCAGGACGCTACATCCCTTACCCCTTAAAATAATTTCATCCTCGAAATTGGATGTGTACTTAAGAATCGACAAGACTGGCTACTTTGCCAGAATCTCATCCTCTCATGCCCGTGTCGCGTCGTTCTTTCCATTTCTCGTCAATGAAATAACTCAGGCTTGCAAGTTCCTTGATTATTTGACTAAGCTCAATGTTCAGGACTTTCCTCGGTCCTGAGCTTTTCCAATTCTTTCTCGAACCTTTCTCACCGTATCGCATTTCTGCTCTTTACTCTTCTCCTTCTTCATCTCATAGTACTGATTGTTATAATAATCATCCTATATACCTCTTGTCTAGCTCTTAGTAATCGATACACTTCTGAAAGCTTACATCCTTCTTCTTTCCGAAAAGCACCGAAGCTCCCCATGGCGACACGCTTGGTCCGATGGAACCTTTCTCCAACAGTTCTGGTAATAGAACCTTCAGTTCTTGCAATTCCTTATGTGCCATCCGATATGGAGCTCTTGACACCGGTGCCGATCCTGAAACAAGATCGATCTCGAAGGTCATTTGTCGATCCGGTGGAGAACCAGGTATATCCTCTGAAATTACGTCCATGTATTCCTTTATCACCGGCACCTTCCCGATAGAAGTTGATCCTTACTCGGGGTTCACCATATTGACTAACCAAGCTTCGTAATTTCCTTTGCTAAGCATCTCGGTTACCTTCATGTCCAATATAATCCTTGAGTCAACCTTAACTCGTGTCCTATGGAAGACGTATTTCGACTCTCCCGGTGTTTGGAAGATAATATCCTTCACACGGCACTTGTTTACCGCGTGATTGGACTCAAGCCAATCCATTCCCATAATCACATCAGAGTCCTTCATCTCTAACGCATATAGATCGGCTAAAAGAATTCCACTCCCAAGCGCGATCTTTCGACCTAAACAAAGGTGTTTCGTTCATATCGTTCTTCCCGATGGAATATTACCTTCTAAAGTTTCAGCATCTATCTTATCATTCTCATACTTCAATAGATCCAGTGTCAGAACAATACTGTAGGCGAGGAGAATAAACAAGAAATACGAGGGAAAAAGTAAACGTGGATTCTCCATTGCTAGCTTATTCCTTCATGGTTGACCTCATGGCATATCGTTCTTTAAGACAGCAAACAAAATCTAACCCTTAACATCTACCCCATGTAACTCAACAATCTTTAACATCAGATAAACCAAAACAGGTATCATGGTACAGATAAGCTTTACTCCGTAAATCATTTAATAACCTCAATAAATTTTCCGTCATTCATTTATCATCATAGCTCGTTTATCATCATACCATAACATGGTCTAATCTCACTAGATTCCTTGTCATTCGTTCATCTTCATAGTATAACATGATCATGTTGGATAACGCATACCCAACTTGCATAGACTAACCAGAAAAACACAACATAAACAAAACATCATGAAACACATCACTGACATCCACACATGGTTTCCTATAGACCTCAAGTTTCAAAACCAACCTTACATATCACAACCACGAATCGGAAAACACACCAACTAGCTCATCCTGTTGTAAACAAAGGCCAATGGTAATCTCAACTGTCAGTCACATAATCTCTACTAATGCAGTCAACCATTTATGCACACAAGCTCACTTTGCTACAGTCAGCGACCCTTGTGTTTACACACATGAGTTCACGCAGCTGCAGTCAGCGGCCTTTGTAGCGGCGGCCAAAAGCAGTGCGTTGATTGTAGTGACGTCAAGATGGTTTTTAAAGGATCTTGTTATCATGGTTGTAGTGACGTCAATAAGGTTTTGAAAGATCTTTTTATCATGAAACTATACCCTAAACACCTCCTCGTACCTTTAAATGATCTATATCCGATAAGCAAGATAATACGTAGCAGATAACCACTCATGATTAGAGAGAGACATGTCTAAAGAGAGGATGGTGCTTATCCGTTTCTTTTCGAAAAGACTTTCTCATTTTAAAACACGTTTTCCTCGTTTAAAACACTTTTGAAAATAACAACCAGCTTGAGCAAAGCCCTACAAAGGGTAGAACTAAACTCTGATACCATCTGTCACGCCCCAAAATCTTTTCATCAAAATATCAGAGTTTTTCATTTTTGGGCGTGAAGAGAGAAATGAGAAGAGGGCGTGTATGATATAAAATAGAAAGAAAAAGGAGAGAATAAGAAGAGGTACACTTAAGACATCGGATACAACCGATAAAATGGAGTTTAAAATATTATGCAGCGGAAAAACATTAGGATCTATCACAAGAAAGAAGAAATACAGTTTTTGGTTTTTCAAAGATCAACAAAGCTTTAAAAGTCAAATCCGGATAAAGAACACAGCTGGTAGGGCACCCCTCTCTCTACGTGTCAAGATTTTCTTCTTTACCTGTAGTGTGAGTACAGAATAGGGGTGAGTGCATTGAATACACTCATGGGAGTAATTTCCAAGTTTTAATAGTATTAAGTCGTTCACATATTAAACATATTTAATAGATCAACAATCAAACACCTCACATCAAATATGAAACACATATCATAGAGACACGTAGCATAGAAATGGACCGTAGTCCCTTCGTAGAACAATATGGACCGTAGTTCCTTCGTAGCATAGTTATGGATCATAGTCCCTTCGTAGCATAGATATGGACCGAAGTCCCTTCGTAGCAAAGATATGGACCGAAGTCTAATGGACACTGAGCCCACTGGACACTCAACCCAATCCTATCACACCATCGTAAAATAAACACAATATATAAACACAGCATGTAGATTTCAGCAGTTCAAATATCAGATAGAGAAAATATTAAACAGATACAGTTTAGAAGTTACCCCCACCTCGTTCGGTAGTTTCCACATGAGTAGCAAGTACCAAAGATCCCGTGTCTCGGATCT
This sequence comes from Scutellaria minor, assembly GCA_954870855.1. NCBI lineage: Eukaryota > Viridiplantae > Streptophyta > Magnoliopsida > Lamiales > Lamiaceae > Scutellaria > Scutellaria minor. Next base: position 15,058,969 of record OX940729.1, on the reverse strand, counting down.
CGTGTCTCAATTCCCGTGTATTAAATCTCGTATCTTGATGTTCAATCCAATAGGTAGCCTACATATGTTATAGTTTTCTTAGATCCTTAACATCATATAAGTAAAGCTATAAAAGCTCCCAGTTGAAAAACATTCATTACCGATGCGTCGGATCGAGAGCTCTAAAGATTGGAGTTGAAAGAACGAGAATGGATATTCAATCCATATGGCTGAGATGATAGAGAATGAAATTTGGGTCACGACGGAAAAAGAATGAGCTCGATCGGAGTTGATACGAGTTCTAACGAAGTATATAACGTTGGAGGATATATTGGTAAAAGATCAAAGGGTTGACTTTAACCGGGCCCTCGACCCTCGGTAAATGACATCTCATCTACTAAGTCTCGATGATAAACGTGCAAAGGAAAAGGGACATAATTAAGATCGGAATCATAGCATCACGCGCCCACCATCACTCGACGTGGCACACGCATGTGTCTCCGTCTCCCGGTGTCACTCGGCGTGCACCCAGCACCCGATGCCCTCTCTCGGTGTGCCCAGCCAGTGCACGATCGTGCCCCCTCACGCACGACCGTGCGCCAACACCCAGTGGCTTCTGCCGGCTCGTGCACGATCGTGCCCTCCAGCACGACCGCGCGCCGACCTCTAGTAACTTCTGTCGGCTGGCGCACGACCGTGCTCTCTGGCATGACCGCGCGCCAGCGCACCCAACAGCCTGCACGCCTGACAGCTTCTTCGACTGCCTCCTATGACAGGAACGACACCCGGTTTTTTCCCCTCCCGATCCTCCGGTTATTCCGTTTCAACACACTACAACATCACGGATATGATACAACTCTTTCCCAACCCCATCACACACACAAACATATATATATACAAAGACACCCATCACCAAAACACTTGGCCGGCTACCAAAGGTCGCCGGAAACCCATCGTCACAACATGTCGGCGTATCACCAGCGCCGGTCATCACTTTTCCATGGCAACACCATCTGTGCCGCCCCCAACAGAGATCACACACACACACACACAAACGTACACACATATATACACATAACAACTTTCCAACCCGATATAGCCCCGACGCCACCACCCATGGCGGCGTCATCCCCCCAACAACTCATTCTTACCTCCGGGAGGACCTCCGACAACATTTCCGGTGTGAAGGACGGAGGAAAAGAGAGAAAACCAAGGAGAGAGAAAGGTTGGCTAGGATTAGGGTTTAGGATTTTGAAATGGTTTTTCACCGCTTTTCGGTGAACGAGAAATCGGAATAGAATCCGAGACCTGTTCTAGACTCGTCTCGTCGAGACCTACATCGTTTGTGAAAATCGGCCGGAACCGACAACTTTGAAATTTTCTGACGACCTCCGGCGGTGGTGTCACCACGCCGGCGGCAGCGCGCTAAAGACGGAAAGAAAGGAGAGAGAGAGAAGGGAGGAGAGAGAAACTTACTCGTAAACGTCGTTTTAGGCTCATTCGAAGAAAGGGTAAGAAATGAATTAATGGAGCCTCCTATTTATAGAGTTGGAAAAGTTACTATTCACCAAAATATCCCATTTCACTATTCACGTAAATATCTTCTGATATTTCCAAAACTTCGTGTTTCGCCCTTTTCGTCGTCGTTTGAGCTACGGGTCTTCGATTGACCTCTAATTCATTTCTATCTTCTCGTCTTTCCAAGACGCATCTAATGGTATAGAATATATTCTATATACCATGTCCACGAAAATTATCCATCTAAGTCATGCGTTAAACACGTATCTGAAACGCACGTAATAAATTAAACAGTCAAAATAAACGCACCTACTCATTAAGTCATGTGTTAAGTATTTAATTAATCAATTATGCTTGTTTTGATCTGGGGCGCTACAACATGTGTCCTCCTTTGGAGAAGGCATATTCAATCGCAACCGTTAAGGCGGGACTTGCAAACACTTCTTTAGCTATAGTGGTTAGTATAGGATAAGTGGTGGTCCTTCGTGACCACCACTTCAATATATCCATATGAGTTTCAAAAATGGTTTGTTCAAATATTGCACCTAAATAGTTATCTAATTCTTGGCAAGAGTTACTACCTATAGGTCGTTTTTGTGTTCTAACATCATAAAAATTATAAAATTTACTTAGTGCTTGAGCTGGTTGAAAACTAGATGATTGTGTTTGACTACTTCTTTCTACATTTTGATCATTTATTTCATAATCACCTAAGGATTGTTTATATTCTTTAAATAAACTAGCAGTGCACCTGTGCGATGCACGGGATTAAATATAAGAAGTATATATTATGTTATCAGTATATTTAAATTATTTTAATTTATATTTAGAGTCAATAGTATGTTTCAAGGCACGATTAATCAAATAAAATATATGGATTATCAAACTATAGTAATTGATCAATTGTATAAGACAATAAATTTATAATAATGTTTACCTTCAAGTTTACAAATTTTGAAATATTTCTTTGTAAACTACATTTGTCGTTCTGTTACTTTGTCCACCCTCCCTATCCTCTATCAAAATCTTGAGTACCTTACAATGGATGATTTTGGATACTACGACATACAAATGTTCATGACTGAACACTGGTTTCTTAAGATACAAACCAACGTAGAGACCGACCTTGACTTTTTTAGATCGAGATTGGGTATACTACTCAACACTCATATGTGTGTTGTATCTTAATAAAAGATCATGGAACAACGAATCTTTTATTCACGGGAACTCCACCCTTCATAGTTGTTTTTCCCAAATCCCAGTTGTATTTTAATATTCAATTCAAGTTGTGTACAAATTCAAAATGTCAATGTGGATAAAAATATAAATATATTGAATTTAAGAGAATATGAAATGCTAAATTTTTTTTGAAAATTAATGAAAATTAGAAGTTGCATACATATTTTTTTTTTATTTCCCAATGTTTAAAATATCTAAATAGTTACTCATTATTTTCAATAACAATGGTTTGGCTAGTGAGGATAATATATACATTTTCTGAATATTTATAAAATATCAAAAATAATGTATGAATATATCCTTAATTTGAGCAAATATCAAAAATATTTAGTAAATATCAATAATGTGATTGAATATCAGTGAAATTAAAAAAATAGAAATTATTTTTATCCCCACAATAATATTCACAATCAAGAATTTTTAAATTTTCAAGGAAATATAAGAAAATATAAATAAAAAATAAACTGATTTTATCTATGGAAGTTTAGTCAAATAATGCTACTTTATTAACTGATTATTGGTAAAATAGAAATCAAATATATTGCAAACGACTTTGAACAAAAAAAACCGAATATAGAGAATTATTCTTTGAAAAAAAAAAACTAAATAAGTAAATGAAAAGAATATATTGTTTTAATAAATAAATGAAAAGAGGGGAAAAACTACTAAGTAAAAAGATTTAATGATTCTGTTTTAATAAATAAATGAAAAGAGGGGAAAAACTACTAAGTAAAAAGATTTAATGCATGACTCATGTATTTATTCGATGCTACCACTCAAACAACTGTCCCATTTTTCTTCAAGCACATCTGTTTGAGTGTCCCATTTTTCTTCAAACACTAAGTACTACCATACTTGTACGAATGAGTGTGATGCCAACAAATATTAAGTATTTTTCATCAAGCACTAAGTACTACCATACTTGTATGAATGAGTGTGATGCCAACAAATATTAAGTATTAAGTACTACCATACTTGTACGACTGAGTATGATGCCAACAAATACTAAATATTGTCATAGTTGTGTGTTTGATATATAAATTATAACTAAAAAGTAACAAAAAGTTTATATAAAATCTCAATCTGATAAATGCCAGAAAGTAGTTAAAAGTACTGCAGGTGGCTGATTTGTGAATTATAATAATATCTATCATTGAACTCTAACATATGTTATTTAGATAAATATAATTAATATTTATATATTATTTATTATTTAGTAATAATAATATTTCTTATCAACTTTAAATTTGTAGCAATTAATTAGCATATTTAATATGAAAACATTGTAGGTTTGCCATGCATGTGGCTCTTTGGTCTTACTTTTGTATACATAAAGATATATATATTCTAAATTTATTTTCTATAACTGTATAATTTTATTTCGATAAATTGTAAAAATATTGAAAATTTATTTTCACAACTATTATTTTTTTTACAATAATATTGAAAGTTTATTTATATTTCATAACTATTGTTTATATCTTATAATTCTTTCACATATATAATGCTTTTGATAATTTATTTTCACAATTTCAAATGATCATCTCAATGATTTTATTTTAAATTATTAGTTTTTTAAATATATTTTATAAATTATTAGAGAGATTTTTAAAAATTTCACTAATTAAATACAATTTTTGTATATTTATAATTTTTATGAGAAAAAAATTCAATTTGAACCCTGTAGGAATGAGTTTTATCCACCATCTATTGGCCCAACTGCTAACGGCCATGTGACTTGCATATGTTAGGTCGTTAAATATATAACGGAAATCGATCAATGGGCCAAAAATGTCTATTGAAGGACCAAAATCGGACCAGAGGCATTCCTATGGTGCCAAAATTGAATTTTTCCCTAAATTTATTGCACCCTACGACTTTTGAGAACCTTTTGAAAGTTTGACCCAAACATTTTTCATCTTGATATAGAGCAACTACAATAGTTTGTTTGCATTAAGGTTGCACTAATAGTCTCTTATCACATAGAATTCTATGATAATTTATTTTCATTTTCAAAGCTCTACTATTTTCTCCAATTTGTTTTTACCTTATAGAATTTTGCGATAACTTATTTTCATATTCAGAACTCTACTATTTTCTTCATTGTCTTATCTTCTTTACATTTGCACTCTCTAGTTAACAACTTTACGTTTGTTGACCATGATGTGATTTCCACTGAGCATTATATGAGAGAGATGCAATTATATCTCGACTTTTCAAATGCTTAAAAGATGGTGACATTTGTTGAAATATTGCAAGCAAACGTGATGTCATATGGGTGGGACTGATCTCTAAATTATAACACTAAGCCTTAAGATATATAAAATAAAAGGTTTATATCAAAATCAATAACAGGGTGTAAAACAACAATATTTATCTGATATAACAAAATATGATATAATAGAGTGATGTAAAAAACTTATATGCATCTCAATTTGATGACAACAAAATCTGATATAATAGAGTGATGTAAAAAATATATATGCAATATCAATCTGATGACAATCTGAATCTGATGTAACAGATCTCAATCAATCATATGATATAATAAATTGCCAAAGGAAATTGATATAAAAAGTTATATGACAATCTCAATCTGATATAACAAAATCTAATATAATAGATCATTAATAATTGCTAAAAGGAAAGTGATATAAAAATTATATGACAATCTCAATCTCATATAACAAAATCTAATATAAGAGATCTCAATAAATCTAATGTAACAGAAATCAATCTTAACTTGATATAGATCTCAATAAAGGAAAGTGGTGTAGCGCCCGGATCAAAACGAGCATAAATGATTAATTAAATATTTTAACGCATGACATAATAACTATGTGTGTATATTTGGACTGTTTAATTTATTACGTGTGTTTCAGAAACGTGTTTAATGCACGCTTTAGATGAGTGTTTCGGATCGATATTTTTCTTAGACATGGTATATAGAATATTCTTATACCATTAGATGCATGTCGAGAAGATGAGAAAATAGAAACGAACTAGGGGTCAATCGGAGACCCGTAGCTCGAACGGCGACGAAAAGGGCAAAACCCGAAGTTTCGGTCGGAAAATCGGAAGATATTTTACGTGAATAGTAACATGGGAAAAGTCAACCGATGAATAGTACCGAGATATTTTGGATGAATAGTGAATTATGGAATTCTATAAATAGGGGCTCTTCCGATTCATTTTTCACCGTTTCTCCGAACGAGCCGAACGAGCCGAAAGCGACGAAAACGAGTAAGTCCTTCTCTCTCCTCTCTTTCTTTCCGGGTTTCTGTTTCCGGCGGGCCACCGCCGGTGCGGCGGCGCCACCGCCGGCCGGTCGCCGGAAAATTTCAACATCGTCGAAATCGGACGATTGTCGCACACGACGTTCGTCTCGACGAGATGATTCTAGGATAGGTCTCGGATTTCAAATCCGATTTCTCGTTCGCCGGAAAATGGCGAAAAATAGCCTCTTAAACCCTAACCCTAACCCTTTCCACCACCTTCTCTCTCTCCTCTGTTTTTCTCTCTCTTCTCACCGGAGCTGACGACCGGAGGGCCGCCGGAGGTAGGGTGAACTGCTGGAGGTCCGGCGCCGCCGTGGGTGGCGGCACCGGAGAAGGACGGTGTGTGTATATGTATGTATTCGTGCATGTGTGTGTGTATGTAGGTGTGTTAGTGTGTGAGTGTGTTTGCATGCTGTTGGGGCGGCGCATGGTGGCGCCGCCGTGTGTGATCAGTGGGCTGGCGACATGAGGTCGCCGGCGAGGTGGTCTGGTGGGTGGCCGGCGGCTGGTGTCCGCCGGCCAAGGAAATCCGATGGTGTGTATGTGTGTGCGTAACCATGCGTGTGTGTGTGCACCTGTGTGTGTGAGTGCGCGGCCAACAAGTGGTGGCCGACGACGGGAGGTCGCCGGCCGGAGTCTAAGGTGGTGGGGGGGAGAGTCGCCGGCGACTGGAAGTCACCGGCCAAAGTCAAGCAGTGAGAGTGTGTGTGTTTATGTATGCGTGTGTGTGTTGCTATGTGTATGGGAGTTGGTGGCCGGAAATCAGAGGGTTGCCGGCGACTAGAAGTCGTCGGCCGGTGACTGGAGGCATGGGGGTGGTCGCCGGCGACGAGGGTCGCCGGCCGGAGAGTTTTTGGGTGAGGTTGGATTTTTGGAAAAACTGAGCTTCGAAGGGTTTTGCGGCTAAGTTTCGAGCATTATTCACCGCCGGAATCCGGCGATGGACAGCCGGAGGAGGTAGCCGGCGGTGCAAGGAATCCGGCGAGGTAGGTGGTGGCGGCAGGGGACGGCGCTGCCGCGTCGGGCGACGCCGGGAAGTGGCCTGCTCGAGCAGGCCACTGTCGGGAAGATCTGGGAAGGGGCTGCCGAGAAAACTCGGAAGTCAGCCGAGCGAGCTTACCCGCTGCCGAGAAAACTCGGCAGCCGTCGGGCGCCGGGAGCCGCGCGCGCACCGGGCGCGCCCATGCTCACCCGTCGGGTGCCGACGTGCACCCGACGCCGTGTTTTCGATCCAAACCTCGTTTTCCTTCCATCATTCATCCATATCGAGTTGTTGATGACGAGAAGTCATAGACCCGGGACCGTGGGCCCGGTCAAAGTCAACCCTTTGACCAAAATTACCATTTTACCCCTAAACCTAAAATGCTCCGTTTGAGCTCGTTTGAACTCCGATTGAGCTCATTCTTTTTCCGTTGTGCCCCAAATTTCATTCTCTATCATCTCAGCCATATGGATTGGATATCCACTCTCATTTCTTCAACTCCGATCTTTAGAGCTCTAGATCCGACGCGCGTTTAACGATCATTTCTCCACCGGAGTCTGTTATAACTTTAATTATGCGATGTTAAAGATCTAAGAACACCGTTATGTATGTAGGCTATCAGTTGGATTGAATATCGAGATACAGGATTTCAGACACGGGATTTGAGACACGAGATCCGAGATACGGGATCGTTGGTACTTGCTTGGGAAATCTGATCCGTCGGTACTCGTTGTTCACGTGGTAACCACCGAACAAGGTGGGGGTACATTCTAAACTCAAGATGTTACTGTTTTTCATATTTGATAATTGAACTCTATGTGCTGTGATTATATGTTGTGATTACTGTATTCATGCATAGTTTATGATACGATGAATGTGGACGGATGTCCTAAGTCATGATAGGGATGGACTGGTGGCCCGTAAAAAGCACCATACGTCATGATAGGGATGGATTGGTGGCCCGTAAAAAGCACCATACGTTAGGAATGCTATGGGTATAGTCGAGTGCTCTTAGAGCCGTGTGTTTTTACATTGTGTGCTATGCATTTTATATGCTGTGACTACTTGACGAACTACTATATGTTGGATTTGTTGTGCTCACCTAATAACTGAAAGTTGGAAAGTATCCCCACGAGTGTATTCAACGCACTCACCCCTATTCTATACTCACACTACAGGAGAAGAAGAGAACCTTGACGCGTAGAGAAAGGGGTGCCCTATCAGCCGTATCCATCTTCTGTTTTGTCTTTTAAAGCTATAATGAAACGATGTTCCACGTTTGTAATAGAAAACTGTATTTCTTCCTTTTTGTAAAAGATCCCGATGTTTTTCCGCTGCGTAAGGTTTCAAACTTCCTTTTATCGATTGAAACCGATGTTTAAAGAGTATCTCTCCTTGTCTTTTTCTTATTCTTTCTTTTAAATATCATGTATGCCTCTTTTCCCTTTCTCTCTTAACGCCCAAAAATGAAAAAAAACTCTGATATTTTGACGAAAAGATTTCGGGGCGTTACAAGTAGTATAAAAAATTATATGACAATCTCAATCTGATATAACAAAATCTAATATAAGAGATCTCAATAAATCTAATGTAATAGAAATCAATTTCAATTTGATATAATAAAATCTGATATAATAGGTTGACCACAATCTCAATCTGATGTAACAAAAGTCTCAATCTGATTAATTTGATATAATAGAATGCTAAAAAAATTTGATTAATCTGATATAATAGAATGCTAAAAAAATGTGATATAAAAATATTACATGACAATCTCAATTTGAGTCTAAAAAAATATCAAAAACTCTGATATAACAAAATCTAATATTATAAAAATCTGATTAGAACAACTCTGATATAACAAAATGTAATATTATAAAAATTTGATTAGAACATGATATTATGATTGTTTCCCCATCCCTAGATTAGATTCATCACCTCAATGAATGCCATCCTGGATTCATAGTACATCCATAAAATGTGATGTTGAGTTCGGAATTAAAATAGAATGTTCGGATTCAACAACGATCGCATCATTCAAAGTAGCAAGAGCTTTCATCAAGGTGTATGCATCTGGCATGATATCACCAACATTCAATTCTTTTATAAGTTTTTGACTACATACAACAAACAGTTTTTCAAGAAGAGGGTCATAAAGCTTTTATATGATGTGAAACTTATTTCTGCTTAACAAATATTTTCATCTTTTCTAAATAATGCATGAGTGTGCCTTTTCAATTATTAACTCTTTGCAACAACAAAATAAACTGAAAGCAATTAAGAAAACATGTTTTAGGAATTAAACAAAGGATAAACCGACATGTTGAAACAACTAAGTATTTTTTAAGGATAATGTTAGTGCTAGTGATATTAAAAGCAGATATAGAGGTTGAAATTATTTGTTCATAATCCAAAGACACCAAATACTAAAAATCAAGAATTGTAGCCTCAATAGAAAACCTGATCGTCTCAAGAAGTATAAGAAAATAGGTCATTTGTTTGTTCATAATCCAAAGACACCAAATACAAAAAATCAAGAATTGTAGTCTCAATAGAAAATCTGATCGTCTCAAGAAGTATAACAAAATAGGCCATCTGCCACTCTCTAAGTTGTCAAAGACTTATGAATAGAACATGAGAATAAGCATGAAAACATATTTCAAATCATTGCACCATCTTTTTCAAGTGTTATTTATGAAATTTTGCTCGCACAAAATTAAGTCGTTATTTTGTTGTTGAGGAAGCTTTCTAAACTGTTATTATGAAAACAAAGAAGCTTAAACCAAGTTTCCATTATTTAAATTTTTAGAATATTCTGAAATTAAAATGAAATAAGAGGACTGAATGCGTCAAAATACATAAAATGTAATTGTTTTTCCTAGAAAAACCAAAACTTGAATTACTTTGTCAATATCTTTTACTTCGAATTTTTATTATAAGCTTACCCATTCCCAAAGTATAATTTTCAACTGCTAAGACAGAAATACTGTTATCCCATTTTTAAACTGCTAAGACAAAAATATTGCTATCCCATTTTAACAAAAACATGTATAGTAAGATTTAAAATCAACAAAAATCACAAACAAAAATCAGGATTAAGATCTATGTAGCAAACTCAAATGAGAGACAATATACTTATATAGGAACTAACATTATGATAGAATAAAACATATGATTAAATAGAATGTGTGCATAAACTACACTCTAGAATATCAACTACAAATGATTAAATAGAGTGTGTGCATAAGCTACACTCAAGAATATCAACAATAAAGTAATAAACAATCAAAAGCTATACCCGTCGTGCGATACACGGTTCTAATAATATTTCACATGATGAATTATATCACCTGGAAAAAAATAAAATTAGAGAACACATTAAATATAATATTAATAATATAAAAAAAGGAAAGATTTTTCTAAAGAAGCGTTTTTCTCATTATTTAAAAAAATTACATTAAAAGAAATATTAGCTTTCTATTTTTAGTAAGAAAAATTTAACATGAAAAATATTTGGTTACCATATTTGGAATATACCTATAAATATGAAAAAAGTTTGGTTACCATATTTGGAATGACTTCTGCTATTATATACTTATAGATATAAATTATATCAATCATTGTAAAAATGAATTGCGTCTAAGTATTCAATAAACGCAAGTCAAATTACTTCAAAAAAAGAAATATTTCATCAACTCAGCATAGGCTTCAATATATGTAATGAAAATTATAAATGACTTAAGAATGTAATACAAACCAAATGTCTTTAAAGAAAATAAACTTATTATATCAATCCAATAACTTCAAGAATATAATACATAAAGAAATATTTTATAAACTTAACTCAAATGACTTCAATATATGTAATCAAAATTATAAATGACTAAATAATATAATACAAACCAAATATCGATAAACCAAAAAAATTAATTATATCAATCTGATAACTTCATCTAATATAAATCATATCAGTCTGATGACTCAACCCAAATGACTTAGAAAAAGAAAGCTCAAAAAATATAATGTATGTCTATAAATATTTCATAAACTCAAGTCAAATCACTTGAATATTGCGTAGTTATTTTATGACAATTAACAAATAAATTGAGTTTGTCACGTCCCAAAATCTTTTCGTATTTTATCAAAGTTTTACCATTGGGCGTGAAGAGAGAAATAGCAAGAGACGCAAACACAACAGAAAGAATAAGTAAGAGACGACAGAAGAAAGAGGTAAGGGACGAAGTGATTCTTTCACTTAACAACAATCGGCCTCTGCCGATAGCAATCAGTCTCACTATTGATAATATACATCATACGCAGCGGAAATAACATCAGGATCTCCCGTTCACAAAAAACTCAGAATATAATTACAAAACGTGAATAAACTTATAACATATTGTTTTGAAAATGTTTGTGCGATACATCCTAAAATCACAGATTCAAAAGCAGCACCGCCTCTCTCCATCTAGGGTTCATCAGCTCCTGTAGTGTGAGTACAGATTAAGGGGGTGAGTGCGTGGAATACACTCGTGGGAATAACTCTACTTGTTGTGACTCTCAACAGATATATAAAAACTATAAAATAAACTTAAGTCACGTTGCCACAGCACATAAAATGCATAGCAGATATTAGAAATAGCAAGGGACGCATAGGTGCGAGAATTCCCCGTCTTACCCTGTAAACAGTCTCATATACCGCTAGCGTATTTCAAGGACCGCCAGACCTTTTCAGAGTATTAGAAGGAGGGGGAGAAGATTCTTTTACAGTCCATAGGACTCTCCGAACATGCAATGTGAACCGAAGTCCTTTCACAGTAATAATATGGCACAACAGGTGTATTCACAGCATATAGTGTTCCTCAATCATGCTTTTAATATGGAAAACAGTAAACAGATAAAATGATAGAAATTACCCCCACTTTGTTCGGTGGTTACCACGTGAACCACAAGTACCGACGGATCAGATTTCACAAGCAAGTACCAAAGGATCCGATATGACAAGGCTCAACTCAACAAGTAGCCTACATAAGTTATGACGTTCCTTAGATCCTTAATAAATTATAATTAAAGCTGTAAAAGGTTCCGTTGGAAATCGGTCGTTAAATACACGACGGATCGATCGATCTAAAGATTGGAATTTTGGAGACAAGGCTGGAAGTCAAGTCTAAAGGGCTGCGATGATAGGAAATGAAATAAGGATCGTAACGCAAAAAGAATGAGCTCAATCAGAGTTAAAACGAGCTCAAACGGAGCATTTTAAGTTTAGGGGTAAAATGGTAATTTTGGTCAAAGGGTTGACTTTGACCGGGCCCACAACCCGGGTCAACGATGTCTCATCGGCGATAACTAGAAAAAGACGAACGGCGGAGAAAACGGGGTTCGAATCGGAAAAATGGCGTCGCGTGCGCGTCGACACGCGACAGGCGCGCACGGGCGCGCGGCGGCTCGGCAGCTACCGAGTTTTCTTGGCAGCCATGCATGGCATGTTCAAGCTAGCCGAGTTTTCTCGGCCAGCACCCTTCCCAGATTGGTCAACGGTGGTTGATCAACGCGCCACCTTCCCGGCGTCGCCCGGTACGGCGGCGTCGCCCGGTGCGGCGGCGCCGCCCCCTGCCGCCACCACCTACCTCGCCGGATACCTTGCACCGCCGGCTACCACCTCCGGCCGTCCATCGCCGGATTCCGGCATGAATAGTGTTTGAAAAATACGCCGCAAAATCCTTCAATACACTGATTTTCCAAAAATTCCAACTCCAACCAAAACTCCGGCCGGCGACTTCCCGTCGTCGGCAACCTTTCCCGGCAGCCCAACACCCTTATGCATACATATACACCCATACGCATACACACACTATCACACGGTTAAACACACATACATATCCAATAGCTTGGCCGGCGGCCACCACCACCGGCTCACTCTCTGAACACCGGCCGGCGACCCCAGTCGTCGGCAACCACCTCTTCAGCCCCCCTACTCCAACAGCTTCAAACACACACACACGTACACTATAAACACACACACACGCTCATTCTTGGCCGGCGGCCACCTACAGCCAGCCACCACCCCCGAGCCCTTGTCGGCGACCTCCCGTCGCCGGCCACCGGTCACACATGGCGGTGCGCTACAGAGTTTACAGAGTTTAAATATTCTATAAACTCAACTTAGGTAACTCCAATATATTTTCAAAGACTGAATAGACTAATTATATCAATATGATGATTTAATACAATTCAACTCAGATAACTCTTATGTATTTTCGATAAACTAAATAGACTAATTGTATCAATCAATATTTTCAATAAACTGAATAGACTAATAATATCAATATGATACTTTAATACAACACAATTCAGATAACTCCTATATATCTTCGATAAACTGAATAGACTAATTGTATCAATCTGATAACATGAGTAGTCCCCCAATTACGCTCCAACATAAAAAGAGAAAAAAAATCAATGTGATCGACCATCGAAACTGATGTTACTACAATTGGAAATTTGACACAACAATTCCCACAATCACGCTCCAAAAAAAATAGAGAAAAAAATTAATGTGATTTAGAGATCCGTCAAAGTATGTAACATTGAAATCTGATAGTACTAAATATATAGGTGGAGATGAGACCACAAGATATCAGAAAATAGAAAAAGATTAGACAAAAAATAGATCAGAAAATAAAAAAAATATGAAATGTAAAATAGTAAAATACAAAGAAAATAGATAAAAAAATAATACCAAAATTCAAGATTTAGACAAAGAAAACATATCAAAAAATAAAAAAAGATTAGATCAGAAATTCGAGATTTAGACAAAGAAAACATATCAGAGAAAACATATCTCAATATATCAGAAGATATCAGAAAATAAAAAAAGATTAGACAAAGAAACAGATCAGAAAGTAAAAAAATATGAAATGTAAAATAGTAAAATAAAAAAGATATAAAAAAATAATACCAAAATTCAATATTTAGACCAAGAAAACATATCAGAAAATAGAAAAGATATGAAATGTAAAATCATTAAAAACAACATATCAAAAAATAGAAAAAGATTAGACAAAGAAACTGATTAGAAATTCAAGATTTAGACAAAGAAAACATATCAGAAAAAACATATCTCAACATATCAGAAGATATTAGAAAATAGAAAAAGATTAGACAAAGAAACAGATCAAAAAATTAAAAAAATGAAACGTAAAATAGTAAAATACAAAGAAAACATATCAGAGAAAAAGATATAAAAAAATAATACCAAAATTCAAGATTTAGACAAAGAAAACATATCAAAAAATAGAAATGTAAAATCATTAAAAACAACATATCAAAAAATATAAAAAAAATTAGACAAAGAAATAGTTCGGAAATTCAAGATTTAGACAAAGAAAACATATCAGAAAAATTGCATATCAGAAAATAGAAAAAAAATTAGACAAAGAAACAGATAAAAATTCAAGGTTAAAAAATAGAGAAAAAAAATCAATGTGATTGAGAGATCCGTCAAAATATGTGACATTGGAAATCTGATAGCACTTCCGACAAATTCCAACAAAAAATAGAGAATAAAATAGATATAAAAAAATAAAAAATCAGTGTGATGAAGAAAAAGATTCAAGAGAGATATGATAATCAGAAAAAAAAAATATATATAAAAAAATAATACCAAAATTCAAGATTTAGATAAAAAAACATATCAGAAAATAGAAAAGATATGAAAGGTAAAATCATTAAAAACAACATATCAGAAAATAGAAAAATATTAGACAAAGAAACATATCAGAAATTCAACATTTAAACAAAGAAAACATATCAGAAAAAACATATCAGAAGATATCAAAAAATAGAAAAAAATTAGACAAAGAAACAGATCAGAAAAAAAATGTAAAATAGTAAAATACAAAGAAAATAGATTAGAAAAAAAGAGAATTAGAAAATAAAGATATAAAAAAATAATACCAAAATTCAAGATTTAAACAAAGAAAATGTAGCACCCCGAACCAAAAACGAAGCATAATTTATTAATTAAATATTTAAATGCAAGACTTAATAATTATGTGCGTATGTTTTGACTGTTTAACTTAATTATGTGTGTTTCAGAAACGTGTTTAATGCATTTTTTAGATGGATATTTTTTTCCTAGACATGGGACATATAATATTTTTTATATCATTCGATGCGTATTGGAAAAACGAGAAGATAGAAATGAACTAGGGGTCAATCGGAGACCCGTAGCTCAAACGGCGATGAAAAGGGCAAAACACGAAGTTTCAGAAAATCGAAAGATATTTACGGTGAATAGTAAACGGAGATTATTACGATGAATAGTAACGTGGACTTTTCAACTGATGAATAGTAATTTAGATTTTTTCACATGAATAGTGTTTTCGGGATTTCTATAAATAGGGGCGTTTTCGATTCGAAAATCACCATTTTTTCGAACGAGCCGAAAGCGATGAAAACTTGTAAGTCTCTCTCTCCTCTCTCTCTCTTCCCGATATTCTGTCTCCGGCCGCCGGCGCCGGCACCGCCACTGGCGGTGGTCGGAAAATTTCAACATTGTCGGTTTCGGCCGATTTTCACACACGACGTAGGTCTCGACAAGATGAATCTAGGATAGGTCTCGGAATTCAATTCTAATTTCTCGTTCGCCGGAAAACGGCGAAAAATGGCCTCAAAACCCTAAACTCTAGTTTTGTGCCACCTTCTCTCTCTTCTGATTTCTCTCTCTTTCCCCCTTCTCGCTGGAGCTACTGACTTGAGGTCCACCGGTGGTGAGGGTGTGATGCTGGAGGGCCGGCGCCGCCGTGGGTGGCGGCGCTGGAGCGAAACAGGTGTATATATATGTATAATGTACATGTGTGTGTGTAGAGTGTGTTTTGCGTGTGTTGCTATTGTGGGTGACGCCGGGTGGCGCCGCCGTGTGGGAATGGTGGGCCGGCGCTGGTGATACACCGGCGAGGTCTGGTGGTGGTGGCCAGAGGCTGGTGGCCGCCGGCCAGGTTGTGGTTTGAGTGTGTGTGTGTAAGCATACGTGTGTGTGTATATGCTTGTTGTTGTGTGTTGGTGGCCGGATTTGAAGGGTCCAGTCGCCGGCAAGGGTTTCATGTGGTTGGGGTGGTCGTCGGCGACTAGAAGTCACCGGCCGGAGTTTGGTTGGTAGTGGTTTTTTTTAGGCATGCGTGGTGTCGAAGGATGTTGCAACGGTTTTCGAGTACTGTTCACGGCCAGAATCCGGCGAGGGATGGTCGGAGGTGGTAGCCGACGGTGCAGGTTCTCCGGTGGACGTGGTGGCGGCGGCGCAGGGCAGCGGCGCCGCAGCTGGTGGTGCCGGGAAAGTGGTTGGTCGAGCAGGCGCCGCGTTGGGTGATCTGGGCGAGCTGGGCGCCGAGCTGTCGAGAAAACTCGGCAGCTGCCGAGACAAGTTCCCACGCTGCCGAGTGTGCCGATGCTGCCGAGAAAACTCGACAGCTGCTGAGGGATAAATGTTGATGTTGTCGAGAAAACTCGACAGCTACCAAGGGACATATGCGGAGTTGCTGAGAAAGTTGCCGAGGCCGCCGGGTTTTTCACCCGGCGCCGGGTGCGCGCGCCCCGTTGAATGCGACGTCGTGTTTTCGATCCGAATCCTATTTTTTCAGCCGTACGTCATCATCGAGTCGTCGCCGGTGAGATGTCGTTGATCGTGGGTCGTGGGCCCGGTCAAAGTCAACCCTTTGACCAAAATTACCAAAATACCCCTCAACTTAAAATGCTCCGTTTGAGCTCGTTTTAACTCCGATTGAGCTCATTCTTTTTCCGTCATGACCTAAATTTCATCCTCTATCATCTCAGCCATATGGACTGAACTTCCATCCTCGTTTCTTCAACTTCAATCTTTAGATCTCTCGATCCGTCGCGTATTTAACGATCGTTTTTCCGCTAAAATCTTTTATAGCTTTAAGTATACATTATTAAGGATCTAAGAAACACCATAATTGTGTAGGCTACCTGTTGGATTGAGCCTTGAGTTATCTGACCTTTGGTACTTGCTACTCACACGGAAACCACCGAACAAGGTGGGGGTAATTTTTATCTCTTTATTTATTTACTGTTTTCCCTATCAAATGCATGATTGAGGAATACTAAATGCTATGATTATAATTGTTGTGCCATAATATTACTGTGAAAGGACTTCAGTTCACATTGCATGTTCGGATGGTCCTATGGATCGTAAAAAATTGTCTTCCCCCTTCTACTACTCTGAGAGGTTTGGTGGTCCTTGAAATGCACCATCGGTATTGAGACCGTTTATGGGGTAAGACGGGGAATACCCACACTTATTCGTCACTTGCCATTTCTAATATCTATTATGCATTTTATGTGTTGTGATAAAGTGACTGAAGGTTATTTTTCTGGTATTTTATATCTGTTGTATGTTATAAGAGGCGGATTTTATCCCCACGAGTATATTCCACGCACTCACCCCTTATTCTGTACTCACACTACAGGAGATGATGAGCCTGATGAACCCTAGATGGAGAGAGGTGGTGCTATCTCTGGATCTGTGTATTTAGTTGATGATTCACAAACATTTCTAAACAATGTTTTATGTTATTCATGTTTTTGTAATATGTAGCACCCCGGATCAAAAACGATGCATAATTAATTAATTAAATATTTAAACCTAAGATTTAATAATTATGTTCGTATGATTTAACTGTTTAATTTATTTCGTACGTTTCAGATACGTGTTTAATGCATGTTAAGACAGAGATATTTTTTCTTGACGTGGAACATAGAATTTTATTTTATCATTAGATGCGTATTGGAAAAACGAGAAGATAGAAATGAATTAGGGGTCAATCGGAGACCCGTAGCTCGAACGACGATAAAAAGGGCAAAACCCGGAGTTTCGGAAAAGAAAATCGAAAGATTTTTACGGAGAATAGTAACGAGATTTTTATGATGAATAGTAATGTGGGAAAAGTCAATGGTGAATAGTAACCAAGATATTTCTTGTAAATAGTAACTTTCGGATTTCTATAAATAGGGGTGATTTCAATTTAAAAATCACCGTTTCTTCGATTGAGCCAAAACCGACGAAAACACGTAAGTCCTTCTTTCTCCTCTTTTTCTTCCCGTCTTTCTGTTTTCGACGCGCCACCGCCAGCCGGTGGCCGGAAAATTTTAAAGTTATCTGTTTCGGCCAATTTTCGCACACGACGTTCGTCTCGACGAGACGATTCTAGAATAGGTCTCGGAATTCAATTCCGATTTTGTCACGCCCCGAAATCTTTTGTTAAAATATCAGAGTTTTACCCGGGCGTGAAGATAGAAAAGCAAGAGTCGCTTAACATATACAGAAAGAATTAAGTAAGGGACAACAGAAGATAGAGGTAAGAGACGTTGAGAATCCATCTCATAATAAAAATCGACTTCGTCCGATAACATTCGGTCTCACACCGATAATATACATCATATACAGCGGAAACTACTCATCAGGATCTCCCATCCTCACAAGTACTCAAAAATATAAATACAGAAATATTATAAAAAAAACGTGAGTTAAACTTAAAACATTGTTTGAAAGTGTTTGTGCGACACATCCTAAATAAACACAAGATCAGGAACAGCACCACTTCTCTCCAACTAGGGTTCGACATGCTCACCAGCTCCTGTAGTGTGAGTACAGAATAAAGGGGTGAGTGCGTGGAATACACTCGTGGGAATAACTCTGCCCCTTATGACTCTCATCAGATATAAAAATACTAGTAAAATAATCTTAAGTCACGTTGCCACAGCACATAAAATGCAAAGCAGATATTAGAAATGGCAAGGGACGCATAGGTGCGGGGTTCCCCCGTCTTACCCTGTAAACGGTCTCATATACCGCTAGCGTATTTTAAGGACCGCTAGACCTTTTCAGAGTAGTAGAAAATAGCAAGAGACGAACGGAATGCATGATCAAGGTGGACATCAGTCCAACCACAGTAATAATATGGCACAACAAATATATTCACAGCATTTAGTATTCCTCAATCATGCATTTAAATAGGGAAAACTGTAAACAAATAAAAGGATAGGAATTACCCCCACCTCGTATAGTGGTTACCACGTGAATGAGTACCGACGGATCAGATTTCACAAGCGAGTACCAAAGGATCCGATATCACAAGACTCAACTCAACAAGTAGCCTACACAAGTTATGACGTTCCTTAGATCCTTAATAAATTATAATTAAAGCTGTAAAAGACTCCGGCGGAGAAACGGTCGTTAAAAACGCGACGGATCGATCGATCTAATGATTGGAATTTTGGAGACAAGGCTGAAATTCAAATCTAAAGGTCTGAGATGATAGGAAATGAAATAAGGATCGCAACGCAAAAAGAATGAGCTCAATCGGAGTTGAAACGAGCTCAAACGGAGCATTTTAAGTTAAGGGGTAAAATGGTAATTTTGGTCAAAGGGTTGACTTTGACCGGGCCCACGACCCTCGGTCAATGAAGTCTCGTCAGCGATGACTCGATACGGATGAACGACGGAAAGAAAACGAGATTCGGATCGAAAACACGGCGTCGGGTGCGCGTCGGCACCCGACGGGCGCGCACGGTGCGCGCCGGCACCCGGCACTCGACGGCTGCCGAGTTTTCTCGGCAGCTAGGCGCGACCCAACCCGGCTGGTCGAGTTTTCTCGGCCAGCCTCTGCCCAGGTTACCCGACGGTGGCCTGCTCGAGCAGGCCACTTCCCGGCGTCGCCCGGCGCGGCGGCGCCGCCTCCAGCCACCACCACCTACCTAGCCCGATACCTCGCACCGCCGGCTACCACCTCCGGCCGTCCATCGCCGGATTCCGGCATGAATAGTGCCCGGAAATTACGCCGCAAAACCCTTCGATACCCTGTTTTTCCCAGATTTTCAACCCCAACCAAAACTCCGGCCGGCGACCTCCCGTCGCCGGCGACCACTCCCAGCCCCTCCGCCGGCGACTCCCCGTCGCCGGCAACCTTTCCCGGCCAAGCCAACACCCTAACACATCCATATACACTCACGCATGAAACACACACACACACACGTTCAACCTTGGCCGGCGGCCACCTGCCGCCGGCGACCACCAGTATCCACCGCCACCTTGGCCGGCGACTCCCAGTCGCCGGCCACCACCAGCCACCGTGCACTCAAACACACGCACACAGATGCACACACACACACATAGCGTAGGGTGTGTTTACACACACACCCCTACTGCCACTCTTGGCCGGCGGCCACCAGCCGCCGGCGACCTCCTCCTCCACCTCGCCGGCGACCTCCCGTCGCCGGCCGTTCATTCCCACACGGCGGCGCCACCATGCGCCGCCCCAACAGCATGCAAACACACTCACACACTAACACACCTACATACACACGCACATGCACAAATACATACATATATACATACTGTCCTTCTCCGGCGCCGCCACCCACGGCGGCGCCGGCACTCCAGCGTCTGACCACGACCTTCGGTGACCCCCGGCAGCTTCTCCGGCGCGGTGGAGAGAGAAAGAACAGAGGAGAGAGAAAGGGTGATCAAGGGTTAGGGTTTAGGGTTTAAGAGGCTGTTTTTCGCCGTTTTCCGGCGAACGAGAAATCGGATTTGAAATCCGAGACCTATCCTAGATTCGTCTCGTCGAGACGAACGTCGTGTGCGAAAATCGTCCGATTCCGACAACGTTGAAATTTTCCGGCGACCGGCCGGCGGCGGCGCCGCCGCGCCGGCGGCGGCGCCGGCGGCAGCGCGCCGGAAAACAGAAAGACAGAAAAGAAAAGACGAGAAAGGAGAACTTACGTGTTTTCGTCGGGTTCGGCTCGATCGAAGAAACGGTGATTTTTGAATCGAAATCACCTCTATTTATAGAAATCCGAAAGTTACTATTCACGTGAAAAATCTAAGTTACTGTTCATAGTTGACTTTTCCGGGTTACTATTCATCATGTCTATCTCGTTACTATTCATCGTTAATATCTTTCGATTTTCTGTTCCGAAACTTCGAGTTTTGCCCCTTTCTTCGTCGTTCGGGCTACGGGTCTCCAATTGACCCCTAATTCGTTTCTATCTTCTTGTTTTTCCATTACGCTTCTAATGGTAAAATAAAATTCTACGTTCCACGTCTAGTAAAAATTATCGTTCTTAAACGTGCATTAAACACTTATCTGAAACGCACAAATTAAATTAAACAATTAAATCATACGCACAAAATTATTAAATCATAAGTTAAAATATTTAATTAATTAATTATGCTCGTTTTGATCCGGGGCGCTACATCCCTTACCCCTTAAAATAATTTCGTCCTCGAAATTGAACGCGTACTAAGAACGTCGTAACTAAACGTATACTAAAAGCTGCGAAACTGCATACTTTGTCAAAACTCTCGACATCTTATATGCGAGTTACTTCTGTCTTTCAATTTCTCATCAAGGAACTTTCTCAGGCTTGCAAGTTCCTTGATTTTCTGGCTAAGCTGGTTGTTCAGAACTTTCATCAATCCTGAGTTTTTCCAATTCTTTCTCGATCCTTCCTGGCCGGACCGTATTCCTTCTCTTTACTATTCTCCTTCTTTATCTCGTGGTACTGATTGATGATTTATCTGCGTCTTTGACTTTTATCTGGTAATACCCAGACCTTAAGCCAATCTTCGAGGACACACTGGCTCCTCTTAATCTGTCGAAGAGATCTTCACTTCGAGACACTGTATACTTGTTCTCTATAGTCCGCTTGTTCGACTCTTGGTAATCGACACAAATTCTTAAGCTCCCATCTTTATTCTTTTCGAAGAGCACTGGAGTTCCTCAAGGCAACACGCTTGGTCCGTTGAAACCTTTGTCCAAAAGTTCTGGTAACTGGGCCCTCAGTTCTTGTAATTCCTTCGGTGTTATCCAGTAAGGAGCTTCTGACACCCGTGCGGATCCTGAAACGAGATCGATCTCAAAGGTCACTTGTTGATTCGGTGGAGGTCCAGGTAAATCCTCTGGAAACAAGTCCATGAATGTCTTTATCACCGACCCCTTCCCAGCAGGAATCGATTCTTGCGCGGAGTTCGTCATGTTGACTAACCAAGCCTTGCAATCTCCCTTGCTAAACATCTCGGTTGCTTTTATGTCCAAACTTATTCCTTGAGTCGACTTTATTTGGGTCTCACGGAAGGTGAACTCTGGTTCTCCAGATGCTTTGAAAGACAGTCTTCCTTGCACGGTATTTGATTACCGCGTGTTGGGATTCTAGTCAGTCCATCCTAAAGATCGTGTCAAAATCCTTCATCTCTAAAGCATGAAGATCAACTAGAAGGATTCTATCTTCGAAAGTAAATCTAAGGTGACGATGTAGGTGTTCTGTCCTTACCGTCTTTCCCGAAGGGACAATAACTTCTATAATCCGAGCGACTATCCTACCGTCCTCATGCTTCAGCAATTATAGCAGTCAACAAATACGAAGAAAATATATCGCCCCAATCATCCAGCAAGATGAAAACAGGTATATCAGATACTGATAGCATACCTGCAATCGTCTCCGATCTCTCCGCGGCCTCCAGACGAGATAGAGCAAAAGCTCTCGCCCTTCCTGCTACTGGCCTCGAGTTCGTTCTTGTAGCCGGCGTACTTCTTGCCTTCCTGCAATTCGCCGCAATGTGCCCCGGTGTCCCGCAATTATAACAGGTCCGCGTCTCTGACTGACACGACCCCATATGCACTTTTCTGCATCTCGGGCACGGATTTCCTAGTCGAGGAACGGGAAGAAGGGGAGCATTGCTTGTCAGGGGAAACTTATTCGGGACGAAGCTCTGGCTTGGGCCAGTCCATTTCCTCTTGACAAGAACAGGAAAAACTTTCTTGAGGGATGCAACATCTAAACCCATCCGGGATGCAATCTCCTGGGCTCTTTCGATGACATTCGCATAAGTCATCGTCCCCTGCCCAGCGAGGATCGAGCTGATCTCTGAGCGAAGACCCCTCTCAAACCTTCGGGCCTTCTTAAGATCTGAATCCACCAAATGTGGGGCATACCGGCTCAAATGATTGAACCGCCGCTCATAGTCCCCTACAGTCGAACTTCCCTGTTTGAGATGAAGGAACTCTGTCTCCTTCTGATCTCGATATGATTGAGGAATGAAATGACGAGAAACTATCTCCTTGAATTCCTCCCAAGTCATCTGCTCTCTTTGAGCGGCCAACAACGTGCGCTCGTACGAGTCCCACCAGTGACTCGCTTCGTTTGTTAGCTGGAAGATAGCGCAGCTAACCATTTGCTCCTTAGAGCAGGTGAGATGTCCGAACAGCCTGTCTAATGACCGTAGCCACTCCTCTGCTACAATCGGTTCCCCTCGTCCGTCAAAGGTTGGCGGATTAAACCGTCTGAATTGTTCATATATCAGATTCGGGTCAACCCTAGCTGGCTGAGGGTCGGCCCGATTGGTCTCGAAATGTTGTGCTAATCCTCTTAGCACAGTTAACAGATCACCGACGTTGGCATTCTCTTCCCGCTCAGGTGGGTTAACCGGTGGTTGCGGTTGTTCCTTCCTTGGTCTACCTCTCGACATGTTTCTGTTACGATAAGTATATATGTATAAGTCGTTGAGATAACACGATACTTACTATACGTAAGTAGATTAACGTGATATATGTGAAAAGGCATAAACGTATATTATATAAAATAAGCGAGAACGTAAATATGCGTTTATACATAGGAGCCTAATCAGGGTGGCCTTACATCATCCAAAAGATGTATATACACTATCTATGATGTAAAACTACTCTACACATATACATATAGAATACTAAAGTTCATCATCCGTAATCTATCTCTCGGCACTCTAACCGAGTGAAGACGATCGTTCAAGTCGGGCCTGCTCCTGGCCTCGAACTCGGTATGGTAGCTGGTGGTTTTCTAGACCTTAGACAATGGGCGGAGATGTGTCCCGGCATTCCACACCGGTAGCAATTCCGTGTCTCCTGTGGGCATGGTCCCTCGTGCATCTTCCCACACTTGGGACAGATAGTTCCTGGCCTTGGTGAGGTAGCCACCGAGTTCCTAAACTTCTGGCAGTGAAATGCGATATGTCCAGGTTCTCTACACCTGTAACAGTTTCGGGCCCCAAGGTGGCAGGGTCCTGCATGCGACTTCCCACCCTTAAAATACAAGTTCTCTGGCCCGGGAGTAGGGAGAAGCGGAGCATTGTTGATTCGTGGAAACTGGTGTTGATCAATGTCTTGACTAAGACTGATCAGTTTCCTCTTTCCCGTTGCTATCTCCATTCTCCTGGGTGGCACCACGTCTATGCAGAGATGGGTGGCGATCTCTTGAGCCCTCTCAACGATTGCGGCATAAGACATTTCACCATGTCCTGCTAGAATGGAGCTGATCTCTCTACGAAGTCCCTTCTCAAAGTGTCGGGCTTTCTTGACATTCGTGTCCACCAGATGGGGCGCGTACCTACTTAATAGGTTAAATCTCTTCGCGTATTCCTCTACGGAGGTGGTTTCTTGACGAATGCGTAGGAACTCTGCCTCTTTTTGGTCACGGTATGACTGGGGTAGGTATTCCTGTTTAATCAACTCCTTGAAGACTCCCCAGGACATAGCGCTCCTGAATTCCGGCGACATGCTCCTTTCTTGACTTTCCCACCAATAGCTGGCTCCTTTGGTGAGTTGTAAAACGGCACAGGAGATCTTCTGCTCCTCTGTGCATGCCAAATGTCTAAAGAATTGATCCAACGTCCTCAACCACTCCTCAGCTTCGATTGGTTCTCCTTCTCCGTTGCAGGTTGGCGGATAGAATTGTCGAAACTGTTCAATGATTCGGCTGACACCATTTTCATATAATGGTGGCGGCATAACTTGTGCGGTCTCGTGTTGTCGGGCTGAGTCCCTTAGTACAGACTCCCCATCTCTCTTCACGGCGTTCACATCGTTTACGGATGGATTCTCCATCGATGGCTTAGTCCTTCGTGGTCGTCCTCGTGGCATATCACTCTATAGACGACATACGAAACTAACCCTTATAATCTACACCGCCTAGCCCAATTAACAATAGGGTATACACAACACGTACAATCAAACCAGAACAATGTATCATACACATAACATTAAAATTTAAATTATTGACATCTTCAAAGGGTTTTTATAGCTCTCAGTTGTCAAAACCGATCTTACGCATTACAACCACGGACTGGGAAAACTCACTCATTAGTACACCCTGTTATAAACAAGGGTCCATGGTAGTTTCAACTTTTAGTCACACAAGACCACTTTTGCGAACGGTCATACTCGCACACGAGCTCACGCTGCTGCAGTCAGCGGCTTTGTGGCGGTGGCTCAGCGCAGTGGGTCAATTGTAGTGACATTAAGAGGTTTTCACAAAATCTTTTCATCGTGATTGTAATTACGTCAAGAGGGTTTTAACAGATTATCTCATCGTGAAACAGTCTCATTAACACCCCATCAGTCCCAAACAATGTATATCATATTAATAAAGTAACGCACATCAGGTAACCACTTACTCAAGCAAGTCCTATGTTCAGGGAGAGTTACCTATGGAGAGAGGATGGTGCCTATCTGTGTATTTTCAAAAACCCGACCATATTTTAAAATCACACTTTTGAAATCACGTTTTTCCCATTTTAAAACCAGTTCGAGCAAGTTCTCAATCTTAGAACTGCTCTGATACCATCTGTCACGCCCCGAAATCTTTTGTTAAAATATCAGAGTTTTACCCGGGCGTGAAGATAGAAAAGCAAGAGTCGCTTAACATATACAGAAAGAATTAAATAAGGGACAACAGAAGATAGAGGTAAGAGACGTTGAGAATCCATCTCATAATAAAAATCGACTTCGTCCGATAACATTCGGTCTCACACCGATAATATACATCATATACAGCGGAAACTACTCATCAGGATCTCCCATCCTCACAAGTACTCAAAAATATAAATACAGAAATATTATAAAAAAAACGTGAGTTAAACTTAAAACATTGTTTGAAAGTGTTTGTGCGACACATCCTAAATAAACACAAGATCAGGAACAGCACCACTTCTCTCCAACTAGGGTTCGACATGCTCACCAGCTCCTGTAGTGTGAGTACAGAATAAAGGGGTGAGTGCGTGGAATACACTCGTGGGAATAACTCTGCCCCTTATGACTCTCATCAGATATAAAAATACTAGTAAAATAATCTTAAGTCACGTTGCCACAGCACATAAAATGCAAAGCAGATATTAGAAATGGCAAGGGACGCATAGGTGCGGGGTTCCCCCGTCTTACCCTGTAAACGGTCTCATATACCGCTAGCGTATTTTAAGGACCGCTAGACCTTTTCAGAGTAGTAGAAAATAGCAAGAGACGAACGGAATGCATGATCAAGGTGGACATCAGTCCAACCACAGTAATAATATGGCACAACAAATATATTCACAGCATTTAGTATTCCTCAATCATGCATTTAAATAGGGAAAACTGTAAACAAATAAAAGGATAGGAAATACCCCCACCTCGTATAGTGGTTACCACGTGAATGAGTACCGACGGATCAGATTTCACCAGCGAGTACCAAAGGATCCGATATCACAAGACTCAACTCAACAAGTAGCCTACACAAGTTATGACGTTCCTTAGATCCTTAATAAATTATAATTAAAGCTGTAAAAGACTCCGGCGGAGAAACGGTCGTTAAAAACGCGACGGATCGATCGATCTAATGATTGGAATTTTGGAGACAAGGCTGAAATTCAAATCTAAAGGTCTGAGATGATAGGAAATGAAATAAGGATCGCAACGCAAAAAGAATGAGCTCAATCGGAGTTGAAACGAGCTCAAACGGAGCATTTTAAGTTAAGGGGTAAAATGGTAATTTTGGTCAAAGGGTTGACTTTGACCGGGCCCACGACCCTCGGTCAATGACGTCTCGTCAGCGATGACTCGATACGGATGAACGACGGAAAGAAAACGAGATTCGGATCGAAAACACGGCGTCGGGTGCGCGTCGGCACCCGACGGGCGCGCACGGTGCGCGCCGGCACCCGGCACTCGACGGCTGCCGAGTTTTCTCGGCAGCTAGGCGCGACCCAACCCGGCTGGTCGAGTTTTCTCGGCCAGCCTCTGCCCAGGTTACCCGACGGTGGCCTGCTCGAGCAGGCCACTTCCCGGCGTCGCCCGGCGCGGCGGCGCCGCCTCCAGCCACCACCACCTACCTAGCCCGATACCTCGCACCGCCGGCTACCACCTCCGGCCGTCCATCGCCGGATTCCGGCATGAATAGTGCCCTGAAATTACGCCGCAAAACCCTTCGATACCCTGTTTTTCCCAGATTTTCAACCCCAACCAAAACTCCGGCCGGCGACCTCCCGTCGCCGGCGACCACTCCCAGCCCCTCCGCCGGCGACTCCCAGTCGCCGGCAACCTTTCCCGGCCAAGCCAACACCCTAACACATCCATATACACTCACGCATGAAACACACACACACACACGTTCAACCTTGGCCGGCGGCCACCTGCCGCCGGCGACCACCAGTATCCACCGCCACCTTGGCCGGCGACTCCCAGTCGCCGGCCACCACCAGCCACCGTGCACTCAAACACACGCACACAGATGCACACACACACACATAGCGTAGGGTGTGTTTACACACACACCCCTACTGCCACTCTTGGCCGGCGGCCACCAGCCGCCGGCGACCTCCTCCTCCACCTCGCCGGCGACCTCCCGTCGCCGGCCGTTCATTCCCACACGGCGGCGCCACCATGCGCCGCCCCAACAGCATGCAAACACACTCACACACTAACACACCTACATACACACGCACATGCACAAATACATACATATATACATACTGTCCTTCTCCGGCGCCGCCACCCACGGCGGCGCCGGCACTCCAGCGTCTGACCACGACCTCCGGCGACCCCCGGCAGCTTCTCCGGCGCGGTGGAGAGAGAAAGAACAGAGGAGAGAGAAAGGGTGATCAAGGGTTAGGGTTTAGGGTTTAAGAGGCTATTTTTCGCCGTTTTCCGGCGAACGAGAAATCGGATTTGAAATCCGAGACCTATCCTAGATTCGTCTCGTCGAGACGAACGTCGTGTGCGAAAATCGTCCGATTCCGACAACGTTGAAATTTTCCGGCGACCGGCCGGCGGCGGCGCCGCCGCGCCGGCGGCGGCGCCGGCGGCAGCGCGCCGGAAAACAGAAAGACAGAAAAGAAAAGACGAGAAAGGAGAACTTACGTGTTTTCGTCGGGTTCGGCTCGATCGAAGAAACGGTGATTTTTGAATCGAAATCACCTCTATTTATAGAAATCCGAAAGTTACTATTCACGTGAAAAATCTAAGTTACTGTTCATAGTTGACTTTTCCGGGTTACTATTCATCATGTCTATCTCGTTACTATTCATCGTTAATATCTTTCGATTTTCTGTTCCGAAACTTCGAGTTTTGCCCCTTTCTTCGTCGTTCGGGCTACGGGTCTCCAATTGACCCCTAATTCGTTTCTATCTTCTTGTTTTTCCATTACACTTCTAATGGTAAAATAAAATTCTACATTCCACGTCTAGTAAAAATTATCGTTCTTAAACGTGCATTAAACACTTATCTGAAACGCACAAATTAAATTAAACAATTAAATCATACGCACAAAATTATTAAATCATAAGTTAAAATATTTAATTAATTAATTATGCTCGTTTTGATCCGGGGCGCTACAGATTTTTCGTTTATCGGAAAACGGCGAAAAACCGAAGCAAAACCCTAACCCTAAACCTTGCACCAACCTTTCTCTCTCCTCTTTTTTTCTCTCTCCACCACGCCGGAGCTGCTGTTGGAAGCCACCGGAGGTAAGAGTACCACGCTAGAGGGTCGGCACCGCCGTGGGTGGCGGCGCCGGAGATGGTCAGTGGCTTACATGTATGTTTACGTGCATGTGTGTGTGTATTTAGGTGTGTTAGTGTGTATGTGTGTTGCATGCTGTTGTGGGCAGCGCCGGGTGGCGCTACCGTGTGGGAAGGATGGGCCGGCGACGGGAGGTCGCCGGCGAAGGTGGCTAGCGACTGGTGTCCGCCGGCCAAGCAATAACAGTGGGAGTGTGTGTGTGTGTTTCACCTTGCGATGTGTGTGTGTATGTGCGACGGCTGGTGGTGGCCGGCCAAGGTCACGGTGGGTGGTGGTGGACGTCGGCGGTAGATGGCTGCCGGCCAAGGAAGGGAGTCAGTGTGTATGTGTATATGAGTGTGTGTGTGAGTGAGGGTGAGTATATGTATGTATATATGGCTGTGTGTGTGGCTTGGGTTGGCCGGGAAAGGTTGTCGGCGACGGGGGGTCGCCGGCAGAGGGGTTGGGAGTGGTCGCCGGCCGGAGTTTTGAAAATTGGAGTTGGTGTTCAAAAATCAGAGTATCGAAGGGTTTTGCGGTGTACTTTTTAGGCACTATTCATGCCGGAATCCGGCGAGGGATGGTCGGAGGTGGTAGCCGGCGGTGCGAGGTTTCCGGCGAACCTAGGGGTGGTGGTAGGAGACGGCGCCGCCGCGCCGGGCGACGCCGCGCCAGGCGACGCCGGAAAGTGGCCTGATCGAGCAGGCCACCATCGGGAAACCTGGGAATGGGGCTACCGAGAAAACTCGGCAACCAGCCAAGTGACTTGACCTGCTATCGAGAAAACTCGGCAGCTGCCGGGTGCCAGGTGCCGCGCGCGCGCCGCATGCGCCCATGCGCACCCGTCGGGTGCCGACGTGCACCCGACACCGTATTTTCGATCCAAACCTCGTTTTTTCCGTCATTCATCCATATCGAGTCATCGATGATGAGACGTCGTTGACCGGGGTCCGTGGGCCCGGTCAAAGTCAACCCTTTGACCAAAATTACCATTTTACCCCTAAACCTAAAATGCTCTGTTTGAGCTCGTTTTAACTCCGATCGAGCTCATTCTTTTTCCATCGTGACCCAAACTTCATTTCCTATCTTTTCAACCACTTATACAAATCTAACCCTCTTGTTTCTTGAACTCCAATCTTTAGATCTCTCGATCCGTTGCGTATTTAATAATCGTTTTTCTGCCGGAATCAGTTATCGCTTTAATAAAACTTATTAAGGACTTAAGAAATATTATAACTTGTGTAGGCCATCCGTTGGATTAAACGCTTGAGTTATCAGACATTTAGACTTTGCTGCTCACGTGGGAACCACAGAACGAGGTGGGGGTAATTTTTAACTCTTTACCTGTTTACTGTTTTCCCTATTAAATGCATGATTGAGGAATACTAAATGTTGTGTTTATACTTGTTATGCCATATTATTACTGTGAAAGGACCGAGGTCCACTCTGTTCGTCCCCTGCTATTTTCTACTACTATGTTGAGGTTTGGTGGTCCTCTTTAAATGCACCAGCGATATTGAGGCCGTTTATAGGATAAGACGGGTGATACCCGCACCTACTCGTCTCTTGCCATTTCTTATATCTGATATGCTTTGTATGTGCTGTGATAATGTGACTTAAGATTATTTTACTAGTTTTTATATAATTGTTGACAGTCACAAGAGGTAGATTTTATCCCCACGAGTGTATTCTACGCACTCACCCCTTTAATCTATATTGCGATGAGAGAGATGGTGCTATCTGTGGGCTCTTATGTTTAGAATGATGTAACACAAACAATTTCAAACTATGTTTCAAACAATTTACGATTTATAATATTTTGGGTATTTGTAAGAATATGAGATCCTGACGTATTGTTCCGCTGCGTATGATGTATTATATCGGTAGTGAGACCGATTGATCTCGGCAGAGGCCGATTGTTGTTATGAGGCGTGATAGAAAACATATCAGAAAATAAAAAAAATTAGTAAAACACAAAGAAAACAGATCAGAAAAAAAGATAATTAGAAAAAAAAAATATATTTGGTTTCTGTTTTACTCTTAGTTATTCTCTCTAGTCATTCTCATTTCTGTTGGAGGAGGTCTTCACTATCCTACCCAACATAACAAACTCATCAATATCATATAAACTCCTCATATTCTCATTAGACCAACATAAATTAGCCCAATAACCTTCATAATCTCGACAAAGGTGACCTAAATAATACATCAATGAAAGGATGAATTTTTTCAAGTCATCACAACTCTCAAAAAGAAAAAGAAAAAAGACCAAGATTAAATCTTCGATAATAAAGTTGGAATGGGAGGAGCTTTGAGCAAGACAGGAGTCATTGACATTGATTCATGGCAGACGGAAATGAATTTAGGTCAAGAGAGAACTTTTTGAAAGTTTTTATGCTGAAATCTTATTTTGAATCGTGGGTTACAACAATGTATAGAATTTGGGGAAAGTAACTGCTCAAAATAACTCCTAAGAAATAGCCTGAACAGTTTTTTCACAAAAAAATTCTTTTTATATGTATAGATAAAGATAGATTCTTTTTCTAAAAAAAGATAAAGATAGATGATTAACGGTTATTATCCAGAAAAAATAGGATGTGAAAAAGCGGTTTTTGATTTTGAAAAAATAGGATGTGAAGAAGCAGTTTTTGATTTTTAAAACTTACGCGTAAAATGAATTTTTTTCCTATTATCCTTAAAAATGTTGAATTACCAAATTGTCCTGAGTTCTTAATAAAATTACCATTTAGTCTGACTGACTTCTGTTATTATATATATATATATAGATATAGATTGTATAAATTTTGTTTAGTCCTATTTACTACTTCATTAGGTTTAGGAATATATTCACACATATCATAATCATTTATTATCATTTTAGGAAACAATGCATTATAATATATGTTTAATAATTCTTCTAATCCATCTTCTCTAATCCTAGGATCTAATAACTTTGCACATAAAAATATTTCGGGGATTTCGTGAAAATATTTTAGCCATTTTATTTTCATTGCTAAGCATGTATTTCCTAAAATTGGAAATGTTGAATATTCATTTAAAATTAGAGCAATTTTTACACAATTATCTATAGTTATAGGTGAGGTAGGATAATAACAAGCACTAAGTTCTCTAGTGGCCTCTTCAAAAACTTTTAAAAGTTCAATTAGATTAAGACATGCATCCCATGAATTTTCAAATAAAAGCACTCTATCATGTGGATTTTCTAAGTAAAATTCACAATGTATTTCTTTATAGTAATAAGAATCTTGAAGCATATAAAAAGTTGAATTCCAACGATGTTTAACATCGATTATAATTTTTTTTACTTCAAGACCATTTTTTTTACAAAATCTAGCCCATTTTTTATGATATTGTGTAGAGTTAGCAATTTCATAAATAACTATTCTAATAGGTTTTATATATGTTTCTAAACATTCTAATCCATCTTGAACACATAAATTAATACAATGACACATACAACGAATATGAAAAAAATATCCTCCAATCGGAGGTTGACAATATTCAATCATATAAGGTAAAACCGTCGTATTATTACTAGCATTATCAAATCCTATCAAAAATATTTTTTGTCACGCCCCGTTTCCTTTCACTTAAAATATCAGAGTTTCCACACGGGCGTGAAGATAGAAAATAGAGAGGGACACATATCACAACAGAAAGAAGGAGATTAGGGACGACAGAAGAAAGGGGATAAGGAACAAACATATACCATTCACACATCAATCGGCCCCTGCCGATAATCCATCGGTTTCATTACCGATATTTACAATATGCACAGCGGAATATTTCATCAGGATCCCACAAATAACATACGTATTCAGACATCGCAGAACGTAAATTGTTAAAACATAGTTTGAAAGTGTTTGGGGAACATCAGCCTGAAATCATAAATTCCCAAGATAGCACCACCATCCTCCGACTAGGGTTCACTAGTTTCCTCATCTCCTGTAATGTGAGTACAGATTAAGGGGTGAGTGCGTGGAATACACCCGTGGGAAATAACATCCTCATCTTATGACACTTAACAGATAATCAACAGAAAGTAACTATCTACCAGCACGTTGCCACAGCACGTAAAATGTATAGCAGATATTAGAAAGGGAAAAGATGGGTACGGGATCTGCCCGCCACCCAATTAAGCGGGCTCAATACCGCTGGTGTATTTCATGAGGACCACCAAACCTCGAGAGTAGTAGAAGAGAAGCGGGGAAGAATGCATGCCCAGAACAGTATAAGTATGGCACCACAAATAAATCCACAGCACATAGTATTTCGCAGATCCTGCATATACTAGGAAAACAATAAACAGATTAAGATTTAGAAGTTACCCCCACCTTGTCGAGTAGCTAGTACTAGGTATCACAAACTCCCAACTGATAACCTACACAAGTTACAGTGTTCCTTAGATTCTTAATAAATATATGTAAAGGCATAATTAATTTCGAAAAAGGAACGATCGTTTAACGCGTGCCGGACGAGGGATCTCAAAAGTTGAGGTTGAAGCAATAAAGGTGAAAGTTTAGTTTCTTAGGCTGAGGTGGTAGAGAACGAGACAAGGATTGCAACGCAAAAAGAATGAGCTCAATCGGAGTTGAAATGAGCCCGTACGGAGCATTTTAAGTTTAGGGGTATTTCGGTAATTTTTGGTCAAAGGGTTGACTTTGACCGGGCCCGCGACCCTCGGTCAACGACATCTCGTCAAAAAAACGACTCAATGTTGACGTACGGTGGAAAAAAAATGGGGTTTGGGTCGAAAACACGGCGTCGCGTGCGTCGGGGCACGCGAGCACCCGGCGTTGGCGCTCCCACTCGGCAGCTGCCGAGTTTTCTCGGCCAGCCGGTACCCGGCGCTCGGCAGCTGCCGAGTTTTCTCGGCCAGCCCGTCCCGTCGCCCGTGCCCGCCCGCATCCAGCTCCCGGCTGCCGAGTTTTCTCGGCCAGCCGGCCCCCGTCACCTGCGCGCACCTGCGCACGCTCCTGGCGCCCGGCGCCTTCGCGCCCGCCGACCCCCGGCGCCCAGCCCGCGCGCGCATCCGGCCCCCGACGCCCAGCCCCCATGCGCACCTGACCCCCCAACGCTCGCCCCGACACGCACGTTCCGTATCCGACGCACACACCGGCACCCGGCACTCGCACACCATCGCACACCCGGCACCCGGTGCACCACCACCACCAGCACCACTGCCGGCGGCGGCGGCTCCGGCGGCGATTCCGGCGGCGGCGGTGGCGGCTTCGGCGACGGCGATTCCGGCGACGGCGGCGGCTCCGGCGACGGCGGCGGTGGCGGCGGCGGTGGCAACCGCTCCTGCAACTTTTCCGGCGGCGCTCCGGCGACTTTTCCGGTGACTAAAAAAGTAAAGAAAGAGAAAAGAAAAGGAAACTTACTTGTTTGTGTCGCTTTCGTCGTCGGCGGAAAATGAAAATTTTTGAATTGACTAAGCCCCTATTTATAGAGTTTCAAAATTACTATTTACCTAGTAAAATTAATTTACCATTCATTAAAATATTATTTTCCGTTTTACCATTCATTCGGATTCTACCCCTTCCGTTTTACCGAACCTTCGTATCCGGCTCTTTTCCTTGCCATTTGAGCTACAGGTCTCCGATTGACCTCTAGTTTGATTCTATTTTCTCGTTTTTCCGTTGCGCATCTCATGGAACTAAAATATTTTACGTTCCATGCCTAGAATTTTCATGAGTCTAAATCATACCCTAACGTATACTTGAAACGCACATAAACAATTAAAAATTAACGCACATAAAATATTTTTATCACGGGTTTAATTATTTAATTAACCATTTATGCTTTATATTTGGTCCGGGTACTACATTTTTCTTAAAATACCGTAATCATTTAAAACATGTCGTATTTTTTGTGCAATGTGTGAAGCCGAATGTGTTTCATCAAAACCAATATAAGCAATTAATCATTTTTGAACATTCCATGCATCATCTATCCAATGACATGTAATACTCATGTAATCATGCATCTTATAAGGATCCTTCCAACAATCACTACATATCGAAAATTTTTGTTTTAAATTCTTTAAATCTTCAATTAATTTATATTTATATTCTCCTACGGTTTTTCTATATCCCTAGTTACGGTGTTTCTAGAGATTTTTCTACTTTGGGGATTGAAATATTAACTAGTAAATTTTTCATAAGCATCATCGGTTGTAAAATTAAATGGAAGATGTTTTTCAGCTATGAATTCAACTACACCTCTTCTAGTATTTAATTGATTAAATTTAAAAATAACTTCATCCATACCTCCACCTTGAGACGATCCGGTGAAGGCCCCCCGGAGTTGCGTTTGCCCTCTTTCAAGCCCCAGCTTGTCGGGATGCTTTTTGATCACATGGTTGGTGAAAATCCCGTAGCCTCCTTCATGCTTGAACTTGTAGACTTTCGAACAATGGTTGCACATCACATTGTAGTCGGTAGCGCTATTTGACACTTTCTCCTTCTTAAAGTGGAAGGAGAAAATATCCGAACGAAGAGGGGCTCGAGAGCTAGTGTTGTGTGTATTAACACTTTCTTGTGTTTCTCTCGGCGTCTCTTCTTCTTCGACTCTAGCAAAGGCGGCGGTAGTAGGGCCCAAGATCTCCTCCAAATCATCTTGATTATATTGAATGGAATCAATCAAATTGTCGAGATCGTCGTGCATCGATTGTGGTGGCGGCATCGGACTCTTTCCTTTTTCACATGAAGAACCGGCGGAAGAAGAACCTCTTCGAGACATATATTTTTTGGAATGGAAATGAAATTGAAACTACAAACTTGAAATTGAAATTAGAAACTTGAAATTGAAACTAAAATTGAGAGACTAGAAACTTGAATGGAAGAAGCTTTAGAGAACAGATTGAGAGAGAGAGAGATTGGTGTAGAAATCAAATGGTGGAATGGGGGTATTTATAGATGTAAAAATCAAAAATTAAAAAAAAAAATATTTAATCAGCCGGTTCGAACCATCGGTTCAGTTGATCTGGACCGTCGATCATCAACGGTTGTGTGATCACGACCGTTGACTTCAAAATCATGCCCAAACCGTTGGTTTTTGAACCGGTTCCAACTGCTATTTTGGGCCTTCAACGGCTCTTTAATCTGAGTCGTTGATCACAAACAACTCTTTAATCTGGGTCGTCCACGTGGCATTGATCAATTAAAAAAAAGGGGTGAACCGGCGGTTGGAATCGCCGGTTAAACCGCCGGTTCGGCTGTTTGTATTTAATGGAATAGGAACCAAACCGCTTCTCCTCGGTTCCCGGTTTTGATTTGAACCGGAACCGGATCAACGGTTTCCGGAACCGTTGACCGCCGGTTCGAACTGGCCGGTTCCGGTTCAAACCGAACCGGCTGAGCACCTCTAATAGTAACTACCAATAATGTGATTTTTACTATTACTTGTGTACTTATATTTAAATTAACTAATGTTTATTTTTATGAAATAATTTGTACAAGTGTTTTAGTTAATTGTTTTAAACCTAGAGCCCTAATATGTAAGTTGATGATATACTTGAGTGGAATTTTCAATCTTCATTTTTGTTATTTAATCTCAATTGGATCAAAATTCGTACTATACTATCAAAGAAATATTTTTGGTGCATCTATGTTTTAAATAATTGAATGATGGCACACAACTACTTATATATATAGTTTCAATTGGTGAACTTTGTTACAAAACTATTTTAGGTAAAATTGTTGGTACACCTAAATTTTCAAGAGATGAAAATGATGGATGGTAACCACTAGTAGTGTGATTTTTGCTATTAATTGTGTACTTTCATTTAAATAAACTAATGTATATTTTTATGAAATAACTTCCTATTTTTATATAAGTAAAATTAATTATACAGACAAGATCTCTTTTTAGAACAGATAACATGTGAAATTTGTAAAAGTATTTTTCTATGTTTATTATTCAGTTTGTAGATATTTAGTTAGTTTTTCATCAAATTTCAATTTTATTTTTATCAAAATCAATGTAAATATCCATTGTATTTCCTAAAACATTAAAATACCCATTACCATACCCATTACCAGACCCATTACCAGACCCCCAAGTTTCAAGTTTCAACCTTTATCTTCGTAACTTTTAAAGTCCAAAAAAAGCATCTCTTCTGCAGATCATATCATGACATCATCAATGACGTATTATCCATCAAAACTTTTTTAATTTGAAATTAGCCACCCTTTTTCTAGAAGATTTATGTTTGAGGCCTAAGGTCCTATCAAATAATGACACTACCGTTTCAATGTTTCATGGATGTTTCGTGCGAGACAAAGTTCAATTTAGAGAATTTGAATGTGGATTCTCTACTTTAATTTAATATTAATGTGAAATAAATTGACTGGAAATCCGTGGCATGTATATAATTCATAGGGTGACTACTATACATCAGTTGTAAGGCTTTAAGACTTTTGCAATTGGTCCGATTCGAAACCGTTTGGATTTTTCACATATTTTGAAAAAAGAAATTATGATGGCCTACTTTTTTCCCAACATTTGTAAAAAAACATTTATATTATATTAGTATAATATATATGTACAAATATTATAACTTTTATGTAATACTTTCACTTCAAAAAAAAAATTTAATAAAAAATTCAGCACAATTTGTATTTACTTTTATGTGATATTACTCGTATTATGTGATATTAGTTATACATTTATATCAATATAATCATACTTTTAAATATTCATGTAGTATAACTATACTTTTACTTCAACATTGTCATACATTTAGGTTATATTAATATAACTTTTATGTACAAATATCATGTAATCCTTTCACCTTGGAAAAAAAAAAAACCAATTTCGGCACAATTTGATCATATCTTTATGTGATATTACTCATTTCTTTATTTAATATTAATTATACTTTTATATCAACATAAATAATATTATTATAACATAAAAGATTAAAAGGTATTACATGTCTATGTAATATAATGTAAAAGTTAAACTAACATAAAATAAAAGTCATGCTAACATAACTAAAAAGTTACACTAACATAACTAAAAGAGTTAATTTCAATTGTGGTCTTGTATGTAAGATATTTTTCATTTTTTTGACAAGTATCAAGTATCTATTTTCCAAATTTGATCTTCTATGTTTTAATTTTTTCAAATTTTAGTCATTTTTTGTCAAAATTTTCTAAATTGCTGACGTGGCTGCTGGAATTTGGATGTCACGTCAGCAATTTTGAAAATTTCGACAAAAACAAGATTGAAGTTGAAAAAAATAAAAACATAAATGACCAAAATTGAAAAACGGATACTTTTGTCAAAAACAAAAAATAGAAAATATCTTACATATAAGACCAAAATTGAAATTATCTCTAACTAAAAGGTATAAATACCTTTTAGTATTTGTTAGAATATAAACACATGAGATAGAGTATAGACGCAAACATCTAGGCACGTGAGAATGTACAGACACATAAAAATCACCTCGAGTTGACCCGATTGAATGGATTTGTAATCCATGCACCAATTTCATATTAATAATTATATACTTCATAAGATAATTTCACTCAAATTTCTGATATTTCATCCTATATATCTTCTGCACTATAAATTCATTTCCCATGAATCCAAAAGAATAAAGATGCCATACAATTAGCAATAGCGAATCATAAATTAACAATTATTATTGTTTAGATATACTAATTTGAAAATCTAATGTTTTCAATAATTTTCTTTTCAACACTGTTTTTCAGTAAATTAAAATAGATCCTACTGAGATAGAATGTTGCTTATACTAGTGAATGTACCGTACTACTAGTGAATTTGGATAAAAACTTCTGTACATTTGGTACATTTGGATTTATGCAACTCAATCCGACAAATTTCCAAATCTCTACATGAATTCACGCATCCCAATTCTCAATTTCTCTCATGCATGCACTTATTCGAGTATAATTGTGTAGTATTAAATATGTTTAACAATTGAGTCAGTATTGCATAACAACGTCTCAAGGATCCCATTTCGTGAGACAAATCTGGTTGAGTTGGACATAATAAATTATATAATATTTTTGGGTGTAATAAGTAATATTTTTCTATATGTTAGGTAATACTCTTATATTATATTATGTAATATATATATATAATACAAAAATATTACACGATATGATATTAAAAAAATATTATCTAATATACACAAAAGTATTACAAGTTGAACGACTCACGCACAAGGAAGAAAAACATGCAGGATCCGCTTGTGTTTTTGAAAAAATTGACCCGATCCAATTCAGGCATGTAGGATCCAACCCAAACGGGTCCCAGATTTATTGTTATTTTTTCGTTCTTTTTACACGATTTCACATGATTATTATATAGTTTGTTAACTCATAAAATAATTTTTCATACGTTATTCCCTTATATATTCAAGGTGGTTTGAGTAATGAAAGAAAGAAAAAAAAAAAGGGAGAGGCAAGCAGACGGATTGGGGAAGAAATTTGGATATATTTTTTTTTTAATTCATAAATGTAAAGTTGGAATTTAACTATTTTTTTGAAAAATTGGTTGTGTTTAGAAGATTGGGGGATGTGAATAGCCGGCCCATATAAAATACTCAACTCAATAAAAAAAAAAGAACGTTCAACATCGCCGTCTGAGAGTCACAGCAACCAGCCTCCCTACTCAGCGAATCTTCTAGTACCCTCAGCCTCAGGTGATCAGCAGTGGAGGCGCATGCACAATCATAAATTACAAACACTGAAAACACACACTTGCACATAGCAGGACTCTCTCTCTCTAGAAGAAACAGAATGAGCGTATCAACTACTGTATGCGTAACTGGAGCCTCAGGCTACAT
Organism: Scutellaria minor; assembly: GCA_954870855.1. Classification (NCBI taxonomy): domain Eukaryota; kingdom Viridiplantae; phylum Streptophyta; class Magnoliopsida; order Lamiales; family Lamiaceae; genus Scutellaria; species Scutellaria minor. Next base: position 15,019,267 of record OX940729.1, on the reverse strand, counting down.
AGCATCGTGGCTAGTCAAATTCTTGCTCCAGAGAGGATATACCGTCAAGGCTTCCGTTCGAGATCCCAGTCAGTTTCCATTTCCATTTTTTTTTCTTTTTAATTTGCCTTTGCTATTTACGCAATTCAATCAAGATCAATTATGGCTTACTTTTGTGATCTGTACCCAATTTCTTGTTTGATTCATGTTTATAAGAAATAACAACAGACTATGAAAATTTGTAAACGATGGGCTCTCATTTTGTTCTTTTGGAATTCTGGGTTAAAGTGAAATAATAATCTTATGCAGATCAGCCAATGTCTTATCTGCTAGATGAATTGTTTGTTTTGATTTATGTACTTCTAGATAGGGGAACTTCATAGGCATGCATGCTGTTAAGCGAGACTATAGTTAGATCTTTGGATAAGTAAAAGAAATTGAATGTTTAACTCCATCGTCTTCCCCACTCCTCGAATTTACTCTTTTTAATTTGACCTAATTTAATTTCACCAGATAAATGGAACTGATTTCTTGAGGATCTCTGTTGTTCAAGTCAGCTCTTCCATTCAGCTGTCATTTTATTTCTTGGATTCTTGAAATACAAGGCATAAAAAGAGAAAATAAATATCTCTGTTTCGTATATGGATATCTTATGGTAGGACGCTGTTAGCTAGATATATAATCTAAAACTTGAGTTTAAAGCTCACCAGATTCATCTATCCTCAACTTTATAAGAAGCTTTAGAAGTTTTTTGCAATATGGTTGCTCTTTCCAAATATTCTGCAACATTGAAGATGTAAAATAATGTACAGATGATCCAAAGAAGACACAACATTTGCTTTCACTTGATGGAGCCAAGGAGAGACTTCACTTGATGAAAGCAAATCTACTGGAAGAAGGGTCCTTTGATTCTGTAGTTGATGGCTGTGAAGGTGTTTTTCATACTGCCTCTCCTTTCTTCATTACAACTACAGATCCACAGGTTCCTTTTCTTTCTCTTTTCCTGCTTGATTCTTAGGTATTCCTGTCATGACAAGCATCTTATCAGAGCAGAAATTGGCAAAATGTTCTTCCTAGGTTTTTAGGATCTTCACAGAGATGTTCAAATGGCTTAGGAAATGAATAAGCTTCTTGAAAACATGCCAATGCTGCTATTTTGGTGTTTATCTTAGAGGCCTCAACTTTTATTTTGCTTTGTGGTCTAGCATAGCTTCTTTTTTATCGCTTATGCTGTTAGATTGAATAGGTTGTGATCCTGCTATTCTTAAAAAGGATCCTTTTGTTTATTCCAATGATTCTTAAAAAAACATTCAGAATTCCCTGTCAAATTCATGATTCATCCTGTGATTTTGATCATGTTTAGCAAGAATGTTCTGTTCATTAAGTTTTTACTTCCCTCAGGCAGAATTGATTGATCCTGCATTAAAGGGGACACTCAATGTTCTAGGGTCGTGTGCAAAAACACCATCCATAAAAAGGGTTGTGTTGACATCTTCTGTAGCAGCAGTTGCTTACAATGGTAAACCTCGCACACCTGATGTCGTGATTGATGAGACTTGGTGGTCTGACCCAGAGATTTGCAAACAAATGCAGGTAATATTCTACTCCTTTTCTACTTGTGAGAAATATTAATCATGTTAAAAGGTTCATGGGAATTTTTTAACTTATTTGGGTTGATTTTCACTTAACCTTCTTTTGCTGGCCAGCAATGGTATGTGCTCTCAAAGACGTTGGCTGAAGATGCTGCTTGGAAGTTTGTGAAAGAAAAAGGTATTGATATGGTCACCATAAACCCAGGAATGGTGATTGGGCCCTTATTACAGCCAACTCTAAATACGAGTGCTGCTGCTATTCTGAACTTGATAAATGGTAAGTTCATGCTGCAATTGTGATCACATTGTTTTCTACTCAAACACCATTCTGTGATTATATCACTTGCTTTGTTTCATGTGCATTTTTTCTCTGCTGTTGTGTCATTTTGGGTTTGTTATCTGTAACTCACACATTGCACCATTTCTTGAGATCCTTCTCTGTTACCTTTAAAAAAAAAAACAGAGAAGAAAAATGTCGAGCACATTATATTTAGAGGTTTTAGTTTTTAGTCAAATTATTGAGTAAATTACTGGTGATGGGAAGATCTAGTTTGACAAGTCTTTTCTTCTTTCCTGGAAAGAAAATATATACTGAAAGTGGTTAGCTTCTTCAAATGGTTCTTTTTTAAAATTGGTTTCTTAATATCATTACACTGGTGTCTCTACTCTGTCTTGTAATATGCAGGTGCAGAGACATACCCAAATTCCACCTTTGGATGGATTAATGTCAAAGACGTTGCATATGCACATATTCTGGCATATGAGAACCCTTCAGCCAGTGGAAGATATTGTTTGATTGAGACGGTTGCACACTTCTCAGAAGTCGTACAAATATTGCGTGAATTGTACCCAACTTTCAAACTTCCTGAAAAGTAAGTCATTATCTTTTGATTTCATATTTTATGTGAAATTTCAACCAATAATCAATTGAGTATACAATTTCTATTGTGATAAATTTCTCAAATTTATATTTACATAAAGTTTTGATGTAACTGCAATGTTTATTTCAATCATTTTTTGGTAGTGCAACAGATGATGTGTGGGTTAGTGATTGATGGGTGCTGTACTTTAGTGTCCAAGTCATAGGATTTCAACATTTGACTTAGTTATGTTAATATGGCAGTCTCTCAAATAATTAAGAATAAGTCCTGTTATCAAATTTTTTTAATCTATTTTACGTTAAAATTTCATAGATAATATTGGTCTTTGTTTAAATGGTACTTGGGTAAATTGGTCAACTTATGAAGTTGGCAAGTTCTGCCTTAACTATATATATTTTTTAAGTGCTAAGTATGTATTTGATGTGGATTGTGTACCAAATTCTTTTGTCCATTTGCTCTTCTAAAAAGATGTGGCGACACTGTGAACACGAAAGTGTTTGCAAAACAATAAAAGGGTTTACATTATGTTTGCTGATTTTGAGTGTGTTATGGATGGATTTGAGTCATGTTATAAGTACTGTTTGCAAAAGTGTGGTTTTTCCATTCAAACTATTTGAACTACAATCCTTTGATCTCTCTGGACTTGTTAAAAGATGGGTCCATTCAGTTATATTTCTTGAGTAGTTACACCTTACGCCCACATATATTGAGCAAGTAAAGTTTCTAAGAGTTGCTAATTGTTAATCAACAATGTCGCATTCTGAATGGAATTGTTATTTATGTACAATTCATCCTTTGTCTTGCCTTGCAGTTAGTTGTATATGATTTTCTCATGCATTATGCCTTCTCCCAAAATCGTCGAAGACCTTAGGGAGCATTTAGATGAGGGATTTTAAATGCATGGACTTGAAATTCACCAAAACCACTCAAAAATTAGCTCAAAATTAGAATGATATTGCCAAATGTATATTTAAACACAAACCTTATGAGAGATTGTTGACGTTGTTTATTCTGGGAATGTGGTACAGGTGTGGTGATGACAAGCCATTTGTGCCCAAGTATCAGGTCTCGAAAGAAAAGGCAAAGTCTCTGGGTGTTGAATTCACTTCTCTTAAAGAAGGAATCAAGGAAACCGTTGAAAGCTTGAAAGAGAAGAACTTGTTTAAACCCACATCAGCTATTTGAATGTTCTGTTGAAGGCTATTATTTTATGGTTTGTAATCACTATCAGTAAGCACTATGCTTTTAAGGCTCCTATCTTTCTTCACTTTGTAATGTGTAACCGCTGCTAAGCACATCCTTTTATACCAATGCAATAATGGATTGTTTATGTCACACCCCAGAACCTTTCGTTAAATAATATCAGAGTTTTTCTTTTTGGGCGTGAAGAAAGAAAGGGGAAAAAGACGAACATGATAATAAATAGAAAGAAAATGGAGAGGATAAGAAATGGTATGCTTGAAACATCGGATATCACCGATAAATAAAGTTTTGAAACCTTACGCAGCGGAAAAACATCAGGATCCTTTACAAGGAAGGAGAAATACAGTTTTCTTTTACAAACGTGGAACATCGTTTCATCATAGCTTTAAAACACAAAACAGAAGATGGACACAGCTGATAAGACACCCCTCTCTCTATGCATCATGAATCTCTTCATCTCCTGTAGGGTGAGTACAGAATAGGGGTGAGTGCGTTGAATACACCCGTGGGGATACTTTCCAAACTTTAATATTATTAAGTCGTTCACATATTAAACATATATAAAAGTTCAGCAAGTAGTCACAACATATAAAATGCATAGCACACAATGTAGAACACACGGCTTTAAGAGCACTCAACTATACTCGGTGCTTTTACGGGCCACCAATCCGTTCCTAACATATGGTGCTTTTTACGGGCCACCAGTCCATCCCTAACATGACGTATGGTGCTTTTTACGGGCCACCAGTCCATCTTTTTACGGGCCACCAGTCCATCCCTAACATAACGTATGGTGCTTTTTACGGGCCACCAGTCCATCCCTAACATGACTTAGGACATCCGTCCACATTCATCGTATTCATAAATTATGCTTGAATGTAGTAATCACAGCATATAATCACAGCATGTAGAGTTCAACAGTTCATTTATCAATTATGGAAAACAGTAACGTGTTGAGTTTAGAAGTTACCCCCACCTTGTTCGGTGGTTACCACGTGAGTAGCAAGGACCAAAGATCTGATAATTCAGAGCTCGAGTAGCGGATACCAAAAGTCAGATAACCCAACGCTTAATCCAACAAATAGCCTACATAAGTTATAATGTATTTTAGATCCTTAATAACGTATAAATAAAGCTATAAATGTTTCCGGCGGAAATATCATCGTTAAATACGCGATGGATCTAGAGCTCTAAAGATCGGGGTTGAAGAACCGAGAATGGATAATCAATCCATGTAGCTGAGATGATAGAGAATGAAATTTGGGTCACGACGGAAAAAGAATGAGCTCGATCGGAGTTAAAACGAACTCAAACGGAGCATTTTAGGTTCAGGGTATTTTGGTAATTTTGGTCAAAGGGTTGACTTTGACCGGGCCCACGACCCTCGGTCAACGACGTCTCATCGGCGACGACCCGAAAAAGATGAACGGTGAAGAAAAGGGGGTTCGGATCGAAAACACGGCGTTGCGTGCGCGTCGGCATGCACGTACCCGGCGTCGGGTGGGAAAACCCGACGGCTGGGCGCATTTCTTAGAAGCTGCCGAGTTTTCTCGGCAGCAGGCATACCCGGCTCGGCAGGTGGTCGAGTCTTCTCGGCAGGCGTGGCGTGGATCTCGGCGGTTGCCGAGTTTTCTCGGCAGCAGGGGCGCTCCTCTCGGCAGCTCGGCGGCACGACTCGGCAGCTCTCGGCGCTTCACCCGGCGTGGCCGAGATTTCTCGGCAGGTCTCCTACCCGGCGCGCGCGCGTCGCGCCCAGCACTCCCGTCGCCGGCCTGCTCGCCGGCCACTCTTCCCGGCGCCACCCAGCGCGGTGGCGCAGCCCTCCACCGTCGCCACCTAGTTCACCGGATACTTCGCATCACCGGCTACCACTTCCGGCCACCCCTCGCCGGATTCCGGCGGTGAACAGTACCTAAAACTTCGCCGGAAAATCCTTCGTTATCACATTCGCAACACCGAGGCTAGGGTTTAGGGTTTTGGAGACGGTTTTTCGCTATTTCCCGGCGAACGAGAAATCAGAATTGAAATCCGAAACCTATCCTAGACTCGTCTCGACGAGATGAACGTCTTGTGCGAAAATCGGCTGAAACCGACAACTTCCAATTTTTCCAGCCACCGTCGGCGGCGGCGCCGCTGCGACGGCGGTGGAGCTCCGGCGACTTTTCCGGCCACGGTGGCAGCGCCGGTGGTGGCGCGCCGGAGATCGAAAAACGGGAAGAAAAGAGAGAGGAGAGAGACTTACTCATTTCCGTCGCTTTCGTTTTCATCGGCCGAATGAATATTTTGAACTAACTGAGCCCCTATTTATAGATTTTCAAACTTACTATTTACCAAGTAAATTTTAATTACCATTTATTAAAATATTATTTTTCGTTTTACCCTTCATCCGGATTTTACCTTCTCGTTTTACCTCGTCCTTGTATTCGGCTCTTTTCTTCGCCACTTGAGTTACGGGTCTCCGATTGACCCCTAGTTTGTTTTTATTTTCTCGTTTTTCCGTTGCGCATCTCATGGTAATAAAATATTTTACGTTCCACACCTAAAGTTCCCATCAGTTTAAATCGTACCTTAGCGTATACTTGAAACGCACATAGACAATTAAGAATTAACGCACATAAAATATTTTAATTAAGGGTTTGATTATTTAATTAACCAATTATGCTTTGTATTTGGTCCGGGGTACTACATCCCTTACCCCTTAAAATAATTTCGTCCAAACATGTTCCCAGGTGCCAAACCTTTATGTTATGTAAACTATACATTTTAGTAGTGTTAGTCATACATTTTAGTTATGTTAGTCATACCTTTTGTAAGGCTAGCTGTACCTTAACATTTTTTTTAGACAGACATATTAACTTTTCATTCTTTTTAGTTATAACAGTCATACCTTTTAGTTATGTTAGATATACATTTTAGTTATTTTAATTGTATCTTTATATATTACATAAAGTTATAAGTAATATCACATAAAGGTATGAGTATTATCATATAAAGGTATAAGTAATATCACGTAAAAGTATGAGTATTATCATATAAAGGTAAACATGTACAAATTGTGGCGAAATTATGGTTTTTTTAGAGTTAAAAATATTAAATAAAGGTATGATATCTGGACATAAATGTATGACTAATATAATATAAATGTATGATTAATATAACATAGAGGTCAGGGTCAAAAAAAATTAAAAAAATTAAAAATGCACGGATCCGATTCAACCCACATCCGAACCCAACCCGAGTGCATATGTGCATCAGGTGCACATGAGTGCTACTCTTACTAGTTTTGCATCAATTAAATTGTCTTAGTATATAGTAACATATCACTGGTTATTTTATAAATATCACTTTGTTACATGTTAAATTATCACTCAATATATGTTAAAGTATCACTTAGTACATTGAAATTGAAAAATAATAATTTTTTTTTTGTTTTTTTTACTGTTGGTCTCAAGTGATAAAATAGATTCAGAAAGGGAAGAGGGTTATACACCTCTTCAGGTTTCAAACTTTTCGAATGTTTTTAGACTCATCTTTTTTGAAAGTTTTAAGAAACTTGTCCTTATAACGCAGCTTATAGTTACTTGTCACACAACTATTGTTGACATCATTATTTACAAGGTTGTTATAAAATAACTTGTAGTTGTTGAAATCTTGAGTTATGCAGCAAAATTATATTTAGATTAGTTCTTTGAGAAATGTTTTCTGCAGGTTTGTTGTTAAGGATCACTTGCTTTTCTGCAGGATGTTGTCGGGTGTTGTAGGTTGTTGCAATAAGTCAGTCAGTTGTCATCTTCCTATTTGTTGGGAAGTTTGTTGCATAATTTTGTGTCTACTAGTCATATTTGAACTTTAGGGTCTTCATTAACATTTCCTCGTTTTGATATTGATCTTCCTCAATTAGTTGTTGTGAGCTTTTAACTAATCTTACAATGTTGGGTTTTCTCAGCATTCAGCTATAAATTCTTATAAATTCTTAGGCTGTAGGATCTTACTTCCAATAAGTTTGGTCTTATTGTATCTTCTTCTTCTTGCAGCTTCAAACTTGTCTTCTTTTCAGGTTCAATATTAGCTAACTTATTGACTTAAAAACATTTTCTACATCACATAAACAATGTGAAAAATGAAGCTCTATAAATTCTATTATATGTGTATTTTGAGTCATCAAAATATAAATATAAATTTCCTAATAATTATGATATAAATCAAATTTTCTTCAACTGAAAGCATCCTCTAAACTTGAAAGATTAATATATTGAATATATATATATATATATAAACTTATTTTTGTGAGGATGAGTGACTTAAGAGTTCAAAATATTAACTCTTGCTTTGTAATTAAAATGTCCATGTGTTTTAGCATGTACACTTCCCTTCTTTTATAGAATTAATTATGTTTGTTGAAGAGAAAAACATGATTGCCTATAGAGACATAGTTCACTTGTCCTCATTGTGATGTTGGTGTCCCTCTCTTATGTTAGTTATTGTAGGCTAGTTGATCTTGCAGTAACATCTTGTTAGCATTCAACTTTAAGATTTCCTAGATTGTAGGAATCTTTTTATAGTAAGTATGATCTCATTGTATCTTCCATCTTCTTGAAACTTCGAGTCTTATTGTTGTCTTTTTGCTTCTGACATCGGTTTTCCTTGCAACATGTAGCTTTAATCTTCTCGCAACATTTGACTTGTCTTCTTGCAGCTTTAATTAGAGCTACCCTATTGATCCAGCTCTATCTAATAATTTCACAACATACAGTGTGAAAAGGATAAACTTCATGTTGGTCCCAAGTGACCAGAGGTTCAGAAGGAGGTGAATGAACCTCTATCAAATTTTGCATTTTAAAACTATTCTATAAGCAGGTTGCTGATTTTACAGAGAATACAACAACTCTCTCGATTCAGTAAGCTGGCAGAATGCTGATTCAACTTACTGTTTCGGTGTATCATAGTATGTAGTGGAAATCTAAGATGGAGTTTCTTTTTTAAAAACGATTTTCTATTCACAAGTATGATTTTAACAAAATCCTTTTAGCAGTATGCTTAAGATAAATGCAGCAAGATATATATATATATATATATATATATGCAACAAGTAAGTAAAAGCAGTAAACACACAAAGGGTTATAGTGGTTCGAAGGTGGTGTAATCCTTCTACGTCCACTTTACTCCTTCACACAAGAGGAACTTTACTAGGTCAGTTTGCTTTACAAGACTCAGCTTTACAAACTTCTTCGTATCAAGTTAACCTACTAGAATTAACAGATTTCTAGGCAGCTTCCCACACATGATACAAAACTCACACAACGTAAACAACCTACACAAGACTTAACACTTAGCGAGGATCTAATCTTTTCAACTAAGGACACCAAATTTAAACAACCTAGCACATAACAAATGGTTAAAAGTATATAAGGTTTCTTCAACTGGTGCAACTCGAAGTCAGTCTTAAGAACTTTGATAGCTCGAATGCTTGACTTGACTGCTTTTGAAGGTTGAGTGACTGAACTTGCTTAGAAAGCTTGAGAATAGCTTGAGAGTATAAAGACTTTGAATATAATCAGTTGTTCAGTAGTCTCCTTGGTCACACAAACCTTCTATTTATATTGTAAGGAAAATGTCTGTTGAAGAGAGACATTATCCTTGTAGAAATTCAAAAAGTTCTTCAAAATCTTCGCAATAAATGCGTCTGGAAAAATTGGGAAGTAGGACATGTCCTACTCTGATTTGCATTAATGGTGCTACTCCTCGACTACAGTACTTTTGCAGAGGTGCGGTCCAGATGACATCACCTCATAGGCTGGGTACTAACTTCCATCTACCAGATACTTTGATCAAGCAGAAACCTCGTACTTCATTCAATAAGACCTCATACTGCAATGAATGAAATATAATAACTTATAGCTTGCTGCTCAGGTTGCAGTAGCTGTATTCTATTCTATGCCAGCTTTCTGATCTGTGTTGCTTCCTGATTCCGAATAGCTTCCTGTTCCTGAATCCTACGGTCAGCTTCCAGTTTTTCTTACTGCTTTTTATTTGTCGTTTACTGATCCAGCTTGCTGATTCTGTTTTCTTCTTCAGCTTACTGACTTTCCTTGCTGAAAATTAGTTTTTGAAACTTCTTCATATCCAGAATCCTGCTAACATCAGTATTCTCTATCTTTCTGATTTTTACATCTTTACAAAACACAACTTAGAAAGATAAACTTATCAAGCTAATATTCACTTAAACATGGAAAAATGGGGTACTCTAACTTCCTTATAAAGTTACATTGTCTTATCAAAACCTAACAAAAATATCCCAACACTTCATAACAAGACCCAATTTATAGTTTATTTCTTAATTCTAACCCAATTTTTAAAGTTTCTCAATAAGGGGTTCAATTTAATTTTTTTCTCAATTTAAGGCTTGAAATTTTGATTGAGTTATCAATTCAAGATAAAATTTCATTTTCATTTTCTTTTATCTTTTTAATTATATTTATAAATTTATTTATATTTTAATATGTATTTATATTTTAGATAAATTAAGACAAGTTAGTGCAATTTTGAAACAATCTTCATTCGACTTATATTAATTTATATAAAAAAAGAAAGAAAGAAAAATATAATTAATTCATTTCGTAAAATATAATTTATATTAAATATACTAATATTAAAAATTGGATTTCTATACTTTTATTCAGAAAATTAAAAAAAAAAGAATCTTAATTTTATGAAATGCATTAATTATATATATATATAAATTAATATAAGTCGGATGAAAATTATTTCAAAATTACACTAACTTGTTATAATTTATCTAAAATATAAATACATATTGTGTTGGAACCGACGGATCGCCGGCTCTATGCTATCAAAATCGGGATCCATAAAAGTACGCAGCGGAAAGAGAAATCATACCCTCGTAGACCTCTTGATCTTCTGATGTATTCCCCAGCCCTTTCCTCGGACGTCGTGTGGGCGACGATCTTCCAAGAAAATAGCGATCTCGTCCCTCTCTCTCTCTAGCCTCACGGTTCTGTGTGTTTTTGCGTGAGATTGAGCGTGAGAAAATCTCAGGGAGGCGCTGATTAAAAGAGCTATATATAGGCTACACCAGGGACCTAGAGGAGGAATTGGGTTGGGCCTCCTGATGGGCTTAAGTATCCTGTGTTCGGCCCGAACACATAATTTAAGCCCATCAATAATAATTCAGTCCACTAGAGAATTATTATTGAACTACCGTCCCAATCCCATATATAATATGGGCTCCTTCTTATTATGTGTACATTTATTTCCTCGTGTTTAAGATATCGAATGTCCGTAAATTAAATAAGTTACTGACAACTTAATTAATTTACATCTAATTCCAAGAGTAGTACCACTCATCCTTATTATCATGTCGGATTAAATCCACCTGCAGGGTTTACATGATAATCCTTATGAGCTCCTCAAGGGGACATTATCATCCTAAATAATTAGGACACAGATTCCTTCTATAATCAACAGCACACCATATAAACAATGCTATCTCCCAACTCACCGAGCTTATTGATTTATGAATAAATCTCACCCATTGGCAAATTAAAGAAATAAACACTGAGCATACGTGCCCGTTATTATATAGGGATTAAGAAGATGTATATCCATAATAACAGAGATCTTGTTCTATTATATAGTCAGTATAAAACGAACAAACTCAAATGGTCTTGCTCAATACACACAAAGTGCACTAGTGTAGTTTTATAGTCAAGACAGACTAATACCAGACTATACTACAACCATTCCGATGATTTGTCCAAATCCATCTTGGTTGTGAGCTACTATTTATAATTGATAAGAAACTGATAACATGATCTTCTGTGTGGCACCACACACCATGCTATCTATAATATAAATTAATCGGACATTGCATAAACATATATAACAAATATAAAATGCAAACATATGACCAAAGTGATTCTCATTCCATAAAAGATGTTCATACAAAAACTAGGCTTATAGTATACATCCTAACATATTGAAATATTAATAAATATATAAATATAATTAAAAATAAAAAAGGAAAAGAAAATGAAATTTTGTTTTGAATTGAGACTCAATCTAAATTTCAAGCCTTAAATTGAGAAAAAAGATTAAATTGAGCCCCTTATTGAAAAACTTTAAAAATTGGGTCTAAAATTGAGAACTAAATAATAAATTGGGTCTTATTATGAAATTTATCCGTGTAAAAAAACCTAGGTCTCCAGATTCTATTATAAGAGTTGTTTTGTCTCATTAAAATCTAAACAATGATTTTCTAATAATTTTTGTCTTTTTATAATGATAAAACCTTATACATTCAAATAATACACGCAACAGTTAAAATATGACAAGTAATACAATACAATAATATATATATATATATATATATAAAGTCACAAGACGTGAACTTTTCTAATAGATAATAACTTATTTTTATTAATTTTCAGAAAGATTGTAAAGTTACAAGTATTTTCAAAATAGACAAAACAATACAAAAGCTCATAGAATAAAAGATTTCTTTCAAATGATAAGTTATAATCTATCTAGAGGTGATCAACCGGTTTCAAAAACCAGAACTGGACTGGTTCCAAATCGGCAGTCAATAGTTCGACGAACTGTTGACCTGGTTTCAGTTCGAATCGAAACCGTGAACCAAGGTTCAACGGTTCGGTTTCGGTTCGGCCAATATTCAACCGACAGTTTGCCTATTTTCTTTTTATTTTTAAAAAATGTATTATGCCACATGTACGAACGAGATGATAGAGCCATTAACGGCTCTGATTTACTAGTCATTGGGAAACCTATGGTTGAACCACCGATTCGATGATTGTATTGAATCAACGATCGTGATTAAACGATCGTTGATGATGGACGATTGTGATCGTTTGAACCGGCGGTTCAACCGAACCGGAACCAGCGGTTTAAACCGTCCCGAATATTTTTTTATTTTTTTGAATTTTGATTGAAATCTATAAATACCCTTAATTCGATTTGTGATTTGCACACCAATTTCATCATTCTTAATTCAATCTCTCTCTCAACTCAACTCTCTCAAGCTCACTGTCACGCCCCAAAATCTTTTCACATTTTATCAGAGTTTTCACATGGGCGTGAAGATGGAGAAAGCAAGGGACGCATACTGAACAAAAAGAATAAGTAAGGGACGACAGAAGAAAGAGGTAAGGGACGAAGTGAATCTCTCACTTATAAACATACGGCCTCTGCCGTTTAGCAATCGGTCTCACTACCGATATAAAACATCATATGCAGCGGAAACATTCTTCAGGATCTCACATCCTTATATGTATCAAAATATTACATATCCCAAAATACATAAAACATGGTTTGATAAAATTTATGTTACATCGTCTAATCATGCGAAGACAAAAGATAGAACTATCTCTCTCTCCGTCTAGGATTCCTCTCATTCATCATCGCCTGTAGTGTGAGTACAGATTAATGGGTGAGTGCGTGGAATACACTCGTGGGGATAAAACCTGTCTCTTGTGACTCATAACAGATATATAAAAGCTAGTGAAATATTCCTTAAGTCACATCATCACAGCACATAAAAGCAAAACAGATATTAGAAATGACAAGGGACAAATAGGTGTGGGTTTCCCCCGTCTTATCCTATATAACGGTCTCACTACTGTTAGTGCATTTCAAGAGGACCACCAAACCTCAACAGAGTAGTAGAAAATAGCTGGGGACGAACAGAGTGGACCTTGGTCCTTTCACAGTTATATAGCACAACAATTATAAACACAACACTTAGTATTCCTCAGTCATGTATTTAATAAGGAAAATAGTAAACATATAAAGAGATAGAAATTACCCCCACCTTGTTCGGTGGTTACCCGCATGAGTCGAAAGTCTCAAATGTCAAATAACTCAAATGCAATCCAACAAGTAACTCAAGCTCAATCCAATCCAGTAAGTCAATCTTAATCCAACAAATCGCCTATACAAGTTACGGTATACTTAGATCTTTATTAACTATAATTAAAGCAGTAAATGTATACGCGACGAGTCGAAGGATCTAAAGATTGGATAAGACACGAGCTCGTTCGGTGTTGATACGAGCTCAACAACATATATAAGTTGGAGAGTATATGGTATCAAGGGTTGACTTCGACCGGGCCCTCGACCCTCGGTCGACAACCTCCCGTCGGTTAAGACTTGATGATAAAGGATACAAAGGAAAATGAATGGGAAAGGAATGGAAACACGGCGTCACCCGACACGCGTCTCACACCCGGCGCCCACTCCCGGTGCGCCCATGCAGCGCACGACCGTGCCCCCTGACGCACGACCGTGCGCCAGCTTCCAGCAACTTCTGCCCGGTCGCGTACAACCGTTCTCCCCAAGCACGACCGTGCGCCAACCTCCAACAACTTCTGCCAGCTGGGGCACGACCATGCTCTCCGGGCACGATTGTGCTCTCCGGGCACTATCGTGCGCAAGCTTCCAGCAACCCCTGCCGGCTGGTACACGGCCGTGCGCTCCGGCACGACCGCGCACCAGCGTGCCCAACAACCTGCGCGCCCGACAGCCTTCCCCGATTCCCTCGTTTTTGCCCGGCGTCTTCCCCTCCCGGTCCTCCGGCTATCCCGTTCCACCCTACTCGTTCCAATCCACTACCTCCCTAATACAAAACCAAACTCCCCCAACCTTATCTCACACACACAAACATATATATACATAAACATATACATCCCAAAAACACTTGGCCAACGACCGAAGGTCGCCGGAGACCCATCATTACACTCGCCGGTGCATCACCAACGCGGTTATTACTTTCCTCATGGCGGCACCATCTGTGCCGCCCCCAACAGAGATCACCCAAGCATACATATAAACTCACACACACATGCATATAACATACCCAGCCCGATATAACTCCGACACCACCACATACGGCGGCGTCGTCCTCCCAACAACTCACTCTCACCTTCATGAGAACCTCCGACAATATCTCCGATTAAAAGGACGAAGGAAAAGAGAGAAAACCGAGGAGAGAGAAAAGTTGGCTAGGGTTAGGGTTTTGCAAAGGTTTTTCATCGTTTTCCAGCAAACGATAAGTCGGAATAGAAATTCGAGACCGGTTCTAAACTCGACTCGTCAACACCTACGTTGTGTGTGAAAATCGGCCGAAACCGACAACTTTGAAATTTTCCGGCAAACTCCAGTGGCGGCATACCGCGCCGGTAGTGGCGCACCGGAGGCCGAAAAAGAAATGAGAGAGAGAAGAGAGACTTACGTGTTTTCGGTGCTTTTGGCTCGTTCGAAGAAAGGGGTGAAAATGAACTGAAAGGAGCCTCTATTTATAGATTTCGAAAGTTACTATTCACCGGTAAATATCTCGTTTACTATTCACTGTAAATATCTCCTGATATTTCCGAAACCTTGTGTTTTGTTCTTTTCATCGTCGTTCGAGCTACGGGTCTCCGATTGACCTCTAGCTCGTTTCTATCTTCTCGTTTTTTGAAAACACATCTAGTGATATAAAAAATATCCTATGTTCCACGTCTAGGTAAACTATCCATCTCATACAAGCATTAAACACTTATCTGAAACGCACGTATTTAAACAGTTAAAACATACGCACATATATATTAAATCCTAAGTTTAAATATTTAATTAATAATTTATGTTTTCATTTTGGTCCGGGGTGCTACACTCACACTTTCAATCTTTGATCAACTTTCAATTCATACATTATTTATTTATTGTTCTTCAATTCTATTTCATTTGTATTAAAAAAAATATCTAGAAGAGGTTCTTCTTCCTTCAGTTCATCTCGTGGAAAAGGTAAGAGTCCTATGTCAATGCCACCACCACAATCTTTGCATGATGATGATGATTATATTGAGTCTTTTTCTCAATAAGAAAGAAGATGATGGTGGTGGCATCATCATCATCATCATAAGAAAGTGACAATACAACACACAACACTAATCCTAGAGTACCTTCTATGCTTTGAAGCGATATTTTCTCCTTTCATTTTAATAAGGAGAAAGTATCGAATAGCAATGTTGATTACATAGTCACGTGTAACCATTGTACAAAAATGTACAAATTTAAGCATGGAGGGAGTTATGGGACATTCAACAATCATGTGTTGAAAAAGCATCCCGACAAGATGGGCATTGATCGATCTCAAACACAACTTCGAGGATATACCGATTCTTCTCAAGATGAAGTTATAGATTTTCTTATTTTTAAATTTAGTCAATTGAATCATAGGAGAGGCGTAGTCGAATTAATTATCGAAAAACATCTTCCATTTCAATTTCCTTGCGATGATAGTTTTGAAAAATATACTAGCACTTACTTACAACCTAGTAGTAGAAAAATATCTAGAGACACCTTTACACGGGATATAGAAAAAATAGTAGGAGAGTATAAATATAAATTAATTGAAGAATTTAAAATTATAAAATAAAAACTTTCTATATGTAGTGATATTTGGAAGGATCCTTATAAGTTGCATGATTATATGGGTATTACTTATCATTGGATAGATGATGCATGGAACATACAAAAACGTTTAATTGCATATATTGATTTTGATGAAAGACATTGGGCTATACACATTGCACAAAAAATTAATCATGTTTTAAATGATTATGGTATAGTGTGAAAAATATTTTCCATTGGATTTGATAATACTAGTGGTAATATGGCTAATTTACCTTCACTTATTGAAATTTGTAAACCTTCAATTCATAGTAAATTTTTCCATAGTCGTTGTATGTGTCATTGTTTAAACTTATGTGTTCAGGATGACTTAGAATCATTATACGATGTTATTAAACCTATTAAAGAGGCATTTTATGAAATTTCTAGATCTACGGCATATCATAAAAAATGAACAAAGTTTTGTAAGAAAAACGGATTGGAGGTTAAAAAATTTGTTGTTGATGTGCAACATCGTTGGAATTCTACATATTACATGCTTCAAGATTCTTATGATTATAGACACATGCTTGTTCAATTTTATATGAAAAATCAACATGATGACATTATTTTATTGGAAAATTCATGGGATGCATGTCTTAATTTAATTCAACTTTTAAATTTTTTTGAAGAGGCGACTAGTCCTATTTTTCAATGAGTATTCAACATGTCCTATTTTAGGAAACACAATTATAGTGATGAAATCGAAATGGTTAAAATATTTTCATGAGATACCTGATTTTTTTATGTGCTAAATTATTAGATCCTAGAATTAGAGAAGATGACTTAGAAGAATTATTAAAAATGTATTATAATGCATTGTTCACAAATTTATTATTGGGAGAATATGATGGAGTTGATTATGTGTCACGCCCCGTTTTCTTTCCTTAAAATATTAGAGTTTTCACACGGGCGTGAAAAAAGAAAAAGCAAGGGACACATATCACAAACAGAAAGAATTAGTAGGAGACGACAGAAGAAAGAGGTAAGGGACGATGTGAAACATTCACATATCAACATTCGGCCTCAGCTGATGGCAATCGGTCTCAATACCGATAAAATACAACATTCGCAGCGGAACAATTCATCAGGATCTCACATCCGTCACATGTATCAAAATATTACAAAACGTGAATTACTTTTAACATTGTTTGGAAAAGTTTGTGTTACATCAGTCCAAACATACGAGTTCAAAGATAGCACCATCTCTCTCCATCTAGGGTTCCTCATGCTCATCATCTCCTGTAGTGTGAGTACAGATTAAGGGGTGAGTGCGTGGAATACACTTGTGGGGATAAAATTCACCTCTTATAACATCAACAGATATGTAAAACAGGAAGAAAATAAAGGTATATAACAACACGTTGTCACCGTACGTAAAATGCATAGCAGATATTAGAAATGACAAAGGACGAATAGGTGCGGGAACAGCCTGTCTTATCCTATAAAACAGTCTCAATACCGCTGGTGCACTTCAAGAGGACCACCAAACCTCATAGAGTAGTAGAAAGGAGAAAGGGACGTATGCATGATCAGAGTGGACCTCGGTACTTTCACAGTAATATTATGGCACAACAATTATAATCACAACATTTAGTATTCCTCAATCATGCATTTTATAGGGAAAACAGTAAACAAAATAAGAGATGGAAATTACCCCCACCTTGTTCGGTGGTTTCCGCGTGAGTAACAAGTACTAAAGATCAAATCACTCAAGGCTCACTCCAACAAGTAGCCTACACAAATTACGGTGTTCTTAGATCCTTAATAAGGTATAATAAAGCTATAAAAGATCCCGACGGAAAAACGATTGGTAAAAATACGACGGATCGAGAGATCTAAAGATTTGAGTTGAAGAAACAAGCATGGATAATCAGTCCATATAGCTGATATGATAGAGAATGAAATTTTAAAACAAATGAGCTCAATTAGAGTTAAAACGAGCTCAAACGGAGCATTTTAAGTTTAGGGGTATTTTAGTAATTTTGGTCAAAGGGTTGACTTTGACCTGGCCCACGACCCTCGGTCAAAGATATCTCATTGGCTAAGATTCAATGATAACGTACGATGGAAATGAATGGAATTCGGATCGAAAATACGGCATCACATACGCACCCATCACACGACATGACACACGTGCACGTCTCCCGTCTCCTAACGCCTCACAGCGCGCACCCATCACCCGGTGCCCGCTCCTGGTGTGCCCATCCAGCACACGACCGTGCCCCCTCGCGCACGACTGTATGCCAACATCCAGTAGCTCCCTCGGCTCATGCACGACCGTGTCCTCTCGCACACGACCGTGCGCCAACTTCCAGTAGCTCCACCCGGCTCGCGCACGACCGCGCGCGCCCTTGCGCCCGGCAGCCTACGCGCCAAACAGCCTGCCCAGCTGCTTTCAGCTACGGTGGCGCCGTCCGACACCGCCCCCTCCTGGTCCACCAATGACCTCGTTCCAACCTCCTCCATCTCCGGCCACCCCCAACGGACTCCGGTATGAGAACAAACCCTTCCCAACCCCAAAACTCACACACACAAACATATATATACAAACACATATATCTTTATAACACTTGGCCGGCGACCTCTAGTCGCCGTCAACCCATCGTCAAGTCTCATCGGCGCATCACCAGCGTCGGCCATCATTTTTCCACGGTGGCGCCACCTGCGCCGCCCCAACAGAGATCACACATACACAAACACACACTCATATGTGCATAACATAAACCCAACCAGATATGGCTCCGGCGCCACCACCCACAGCGGCGCCGTCCCTCCAACTACTCACCCTCATCTCCGGGAGGACCTCTGACAACAGCTCCGATGAGAAGAAGGGAGAAAAAAAAGAGAAAACCGAGGAGAGAGAAAAGTTGGCTAGGTTAAAGTTTAGGGTTTTGAGATAGTTTTTCATCGTTTTCCGGTGAACGAGAATTTAGAATAGAAATCTGAGACCTGTTCTAGACTTGTCTCATCGAGACCTACGTCGTGTGTGAAAATCGGCCGAAACCAACAACTTTGAAATTTTTCGGCAACCGGCGGTGGCACGTCGGAGGCTGGAACAGAGAAAAGAGAGACTCATTTTCGTCGCTTTTTGGCTCGGTCAGAGAAAGGGTGAAAAAAATGAATCGAATGAGCCCCTATTTATATATTTTGAAAAGTTACTATTCACCAAAAATATCTCATTTTACTATTCATTGTAAATATCTTCCGATTTTTTCGAAACTTCGTGTTTTGCCCTTTTCGCCACCGTTTGAGCTACAGGTCTCCGATTGACCCCTAGTTCATTTCTATCTTCTCATTTTCTCGATACGCATCTAATGGTATAAAAATATCCTATGTTCCTCATCTAGGAAAAAAATATCCATCTATAACATGCTGTAACCACATATCTGAAATGCACGTAATTTGATTAAACAGTTACAACATACGCACATAATTATTAAATCATGTGTTTGAATACTTAATTAATATATTATGCTTCGTTTTGGTCTGGGGCGCTACATTATGTTTCTAATCCTATTGAAGTTGTTGGTAAAACTAAACAATGACTAATCAAATTATTTAAAGAATATAAAGTAGGGTGGGACTATTCACACCCTAAGCTTTTCTAAGCACACCCCAATTTTTTTATTTTTCAATTAAATAAAAATAATAAAAATCCAATTTTGCCCTTATGAATTAAAAAAAATTTGAAAACTCTCCCATTATTTCCTTCCTCTCTCCCGTCTTTTTTTTATCTTTCATTTTTCTCACTTAGAATTTTTAAGTAATCACAACAATTAATAAAAATCATATCATGGGTTAACTAAATATATAAAATTATGTACAGAATCTGATGGCTCCATTTGATCCTGGTTGGTCGAACACACATAGGTGTGTTCGACCACCAAAGTTGAATGCGATATAGCGTGTTCGACCACCAAAGTTGAACGAAATCATCAGAATTAATACATTTATGTTCGATCATTAGGTGTCAAACACGCTATAGTGCGTTCAACTTGTTAGGGATATACTGAAAAGTATATTTTTAGTGTTACTTTGTATATGGACTAATTCTTGCATTTTGTGAGAATAAATCTTTTATCACTATTTGCATTAAATATTATGAATGTTATTTACTTAAATGCATAAATGTTCAATACACTTTACATTGTAAACAATGTGGTGTGTAGAAGATCACATTGTCAGATTCTTGTAATAAGTATAGTAAAATTCACAACTTAGATGAAATTGAACAATCCATTGGTAGAGGTTGAAGTGTAAGGCTCGGATTGGTTTATCTTGACCAAGAGATTAAACTAGTACATTTGATGTGCTGAATAGGACCTACAGTGAGATAATTCTTCTAAACTGACTTGGAAAGAAGAATTAGATCTCAGTGGCTATTGATTTCTTAATTTTTGTCACTTAATTGGGATTGTATATAATTAATTGATATTGCTTTGATTTATTATGGGTAAAGGATCAATAGGATTCAATACTTTGTATTTTGGGCAATATTATTAATCATATGACAGATTGCTAAATTAATACAGAAAATTGTGTCTTGATACGTCAA
Organism: Scutellaria minor; assembly: GCA_954870855.1. Classification (NCBI taxonomy): domain Eukaryota; kingdom Viridiplantae; phylum Streptophyta; class Magnoliopsida; order Lamiales; family Lamiaceae; genus Scutellaria; species Scutellaria minor. Next base: position 14,998,592 of record OX940729.1, on the reverse strand, counting down.
GTTGAGAATGTCCCCTTGGAGGGCTCAGTACGTTTATCATATCAAATCTAGCCAGTGGATTAATTTCCGGTATGATCATAAAGTTGAGCTATCTTTTCCCAAGGAATAAAAGATATTAATTAATTAAAGCATTCAGTAGCTCAAATTAATTAATGGACATTGGATCTTAAACATGAGAAATAATAACTAGGAGCCATATTTCATAATATGGGTTAGGATGGATAGTGCAATATTAATTCTATAGTGAAATGAATTAATATTAATAGGCTAGAATAATATTGTGGCTCAATATTGGTTTCTAGGCCCATTGGGAGGTCCAATCCTAATTCTCCTAAAGGCCCCTTGAGTAGCCCAATAAAAGCTCATTTAACTAAGGTGGTTAAAGATAAGAATTAATTATTGTTGCAAGATATGAGGAGATCAAATATTTCGATATATTAATGCTAGATATGAGAAGATCAAATATTTCTATATATTGTTGCAAGATATGGGGAGATCAAATCTTTCGATATATTGTTGCTAGATATGAAGAGATCAAATCTTGATATTTCTTCTCCTCTAAGGCTCAAATTTTCGGCCACTATGCTTATAAATAAGGGCTGATTTTTCAGCCCCAGTGTGTGTGCATATACAAGAGTACTAATTTTTTAGAGCAACAAAATTGAGAAATTAATTCTTCCTACGAGAGTTAAAAAGAGTTCGTTTTATTCTCCACCGAATTTACGATCTTGGACTTGGGCAATACTCAAGATGTGTTTGGGTTGAAGCTACTAATCTTCTCAACGGTATCTCTTCGATCAAGAGGTAAATACATATCCCTTAGTTCCGCATGTTTAGGGTTATGTATAATTCATCGTTTGTTCAAAGCATAAATTAATTTGATTTAATTGCTTTAATTCATAAGGTTAGATTTATGATAGTTCTTATTTAAATTACACCCGAATAAATCCATGCAAATTCCCAACACAACTTTGGTGGTCGAACACGCTATAGGGCGTTCAACTTTGGTTCGACCAACCAGGGTCGAATGGAGCCATCGGATTTTGTACATTTTTTTACATTTGTTACATGATTTTTACATAATTGTCATATTTTATCAGAGTTTCACATGGGCGTGAAGAGAGAAAAAACAAGGGACACACGACTCGTACAAAAAGAAATAGTAAGAGACGATAGAAGAAAGAAGTAAGGGATGATAGAAGAAAAGGTAAGGGATGAAGTGGATCTTTCACTTATCAACGATCGACCTCTACCGATAGCAATCGGTCTCACTACCGATAAAATACATCATACACAGCGGAATAAAATATCAGGATCTCACATCCTTACATGTATCAAAATATTACAAAACCCGAATCTCATAAAACAAGATTTGATAAAGTTTGTGTTACATCATTCTAAACATGCGATTTCAAAGATAGTACCATCCCTCTCCAACTAGGGTTCATCGATCTCATCATCTCCTGTAGTGTGAGTACAGATTAAGGGGTGAGTGCGTCGAATACACTCGTGGGGATAAAATCCACCTCTTGTGACTCATAACAGAAATAACTACCGAAGATAATCTACAGTCACGTTATCACAACACATAAAAGCAAAGTAGATATTAGAAATGGCAAGGGACGAATAGGTGCGGGATTCTCCTGTCTTATCCTATATAACAGTTTCACTACCGTTGGTGCATTTCAAGAGGACCACTAAACCTCAACAGAGTAGTAGAAAATAGCAGGGGACGAACAGAGTGGACCTCGGTCCTTTCACAGTTATTATGGCACATAAATTATAATCACAACACTTAGTATTCCTCAGTCATGTATTTAATAGGGAAAATAGTAAACAGATAAAGAGATATAAATTATCCCCACCTTGTTCGGTGGTTACCACGTGAGTCGTAAGATCTAAGGATCTGATAACACAAGCTCAATCCAACAAGTACTCAAGCTCAATCCAACAAGTACTCAAGCTCAATCCAATATATAGCCTACACAAGTTAGGTGTCCTTAGATCCTTATTAATAATAATTAAAGCGTTAAACGTTTCTTCCGGAAGAAAGAAGACCGTTAAAATATACGACGAGATGAGAGATCTAAAGATTGGATAAGAAACAAGCTCGTTCGGAGTTGATATAAGTTCAACGACGTATATAAGTTTGAAGGTATATTGGTATCAAGGGTTGACTTTGACCGGGCCCTCGACCCTCGGTCGACGACATCCCGTCGGCTAAGACTCGTTGATAAAGTATATAGAAAAAGAAACGGGAAAGGATTGGAATCATGGTGTCACGTGGCGTGCGCCCAGTACCCGGCGTCAGCTCCCGATGCGCCCACCCAGCGCACGACCGTACCCCCTGGCGCATGACTGTGCGCCAGCTTCCAGCAACTTCTGTCTGGTCGCGCACGACCGTGCTCCCCAAGCACGACCGTGCGCCAGCTTCCAATGGATCCTGTTGGCTCGCGCATGACCGTGCTCTCCAGGCACGACCGTGCACCAGCCTCCAGTAACCTTTGCCGGCTGGTGCACGACCGTGCGCTCCAGCACGATCGCGCGCCAGAGCGCCCAGGAGCCTGCGCGCCCAGCAGCCTCCCCGGCTGTCTCGTTGCTGTCCGGTGCCTCCGGCTACTCCGTTCCAACCTACTCGTTCCAAACCACTATATCTCCAATACAAAAACCAATCTTCCCCAACCCCATCTCACACACACAAACATATATATATATATCTAAACACACACATCATCAAAACACTTGGTCGGTGACCTTCGATCGCCGGAAACCCATCGTCAAAACTCGCCAGCACATCACCAATGCCGGTCATCACTTTCCTTATGGCGGCACCACTTGTGCCGCCCCAACAAAGATCACACACAAACACACACACACACATATAAGCATAACCCTTCCCAATTCGATATAGCTCTGACACACCACTCACGGCGGCGTCGTCCCTTCAACAACTGACCCTCACCTCCGGGAGAACCTTCGACAACATCTCTGGCTAAAAGGACGGAGCAAAAGAGAGAAAATCGAGGAGAGAGAAAAGTTGGCTAGGGTTAGGATTTAGGGTTTTGAAATGGTTTTTCACCATTTTCCGACGAACGATAAGTCGGAATTGAAATCCGAGACCTGTTTTAGACTCGTCTTGTCAAAATCTACGTTGTGTGTGAAAATTGGCCGAAACCAACAACTTTGAAATTTTCCGGCGAACTCCGGTGGCGGCACCACCGCGCTGGTGGCGCGCCGGAGGCCAAAAAAGAAACGAGAGAGAGAAGAGAGACTTATCGCTTTTGGCTCGTTCGAAGAAAGGGTGAAAAATGAACTGAAAGTGCCTCTATTTATAGATTTCGAAAGTTACTATTCACCGGTAAATATCTCATTTACTATTCACCATAAATATCTCCTGATATTTCCAAAACCTCGTGTTTTGTTCTTTTCATTGCCGTTTGAGCTACAGATCTCTGATTGACCTCTAGTTCATTTCTATCTTCTCGTTTTTCCAAAACGCATCTAGTGATATAAAAATATCCTATATCCCACGTCTAGGTAAAATATCCATCTCATACATGCATTAAACACTTATCTAAAACGCACGTATGTAAATAGTTAAAACGTACGTACATATATATTAAATCCTGAGTTTAAATATTTAATTAATAAATTATGTTTCATTTTGGTCCAGGATGCTACAGAGAGAGGGAACGAAAATTCAAAAAATTGGGGTGTGTTGAGAAGACATTGGGGTATGGGATAGCCCCTTTTTTTTATTTTAAGGGCAAAATTAGAATATAATTATATTTTAATTTTTTTAATTAAATAAGCAAAAAGTTGGGGTGTGGTTGGAAATTCTTGGGGTGTGGATATTCCTACCCTATAAAGTATTGTTTGGTGATTCTAGTGATGATGTAGTAGATAATCAAAATGTAGGAAGTAGTAGTCATTCCTCTTCTTCATTTAGTCTTGTTCCGGCTCTGGCTCCGGCTCTTAGTCAATTTTACAATTTTTATGATATTAGAATACAAAAAACGAGCTAGAGGTTCTAACCCTTGTCAAGAATTAGATTCATATTTAGGTGCTACCTTTAAATAAATTTTATTTGAAAATCCTTTGGATCTATTGAAGTGGTGGTCAATAAGGACTACTATTTATCCTATTTTAACAATTATTGCAAAAGAGATATTTGCAAGTCCCGCCTCAATCGTTGTCGTAGAATATGCATTTTGCAAAGGGGGTCATATGTTGAATTCAAGAAGATCAAAATTGACGAAAGAGAATGTACAAAACATAATTCTTCTTGAAAATTAGGTGAGAGCAAATAACAGTCAACAACATCTTGATTTCTCCTATTTAGACGACGATTGAGATGACATGTATGAATACGATTCAAACATATCCTCCTCCGTTGGAACCAATGTTGACGAATGAATGTAAGTTTAGGTAAGAGAACTACATGATTTTTGATTCCTTCATTTTGACAAGATTACGTTGACAATTTCATTCTAAGTTACACTTTCAAATTTAGAATGAAACTCAAGCTCTTTCAATTTTCTTTTTCAAGTTTCAATTTATTTTATACAAAGATGAAAATGTTGTAATTTTTTAACTTCATGTCTTCAATATTGTTGTACTTGCAGTATAATTCATGATTGTAATATATTGAGTTGTAATATTTTTTTAATTCATAATTGTAATTTTCACTCATTTTAATCTTGTAGACTCAAGTTCTATTATGTTTTATTGTAATTTTTGAAAATCTTAAGTTGTAATGTTGTATTTGTACTTGTTATTATTGTATTTTATTCCATATATAAATTGTATTTTATTAATTTAAAAATTATTTTACTTAGTTTAGACTTAAGACTTTATTATAAATCTAAAATTATTGCACAACAATTTAATTATGCAAAAAAAAAAAAAATTCTGCCCAGGCTGTGTCCCTAGCGCCCGGCCAAGTCACCAAACATTGAAACTTGGGCTCGGGCCGTGCCACTAGCGCCCAGGCAGTGTAAAAAAAACACCGTTGAAACCGCCGGTTCTGGTTAAACCGGCGGTTTTTGAACTGGAACCGACTGCCCCACGATTCGATTCTAGTTCCACCTCAACCGGTTCCCCGAACCGGCAGTTCGAACCGGTTTGAGCACCCTAAATCTATATTCTTCAGAGTCTTGTTTTCACCTTTTTCTTATGTGGCCACTACATGTATGCAGATCATTCATTTTCTACTCTTTATAATACTCAGTCCCTCTCTATCGGTTTTTGATTGCCTCCTCAAAAGTGAAGCCATATAGAGAGTCTTCTTGTGTATGTTTGATATACTTTTGCAATTTTAGCTCAATTTGGAGGTCCAAACCCAATTTTATCTAAATTCTCCACATTTTATTTGAGATTAGAATCAAACTCACTGAAAATAAACGCGAACTTCCTGATTTACTGATTAATTTTCGGGTAGTTTGATTCTCTTCTCATAAACACCAACTTCCTGATTTACTGATATATTTTCGGTGAGTTTGATTCTCGACAGCAAGTATCGGCGGCTCGGCAGCATCTCGGCAGCTTGTGCCCAGGCCATCCTATGTCAGGCCTGCTCGACCAGCCCACTTCCCAACGCCACCAGCTGCGGCAGCGCCTTCCTGTGCCACCGCCACCTCGTCCACCGGTGAGCCTGCACCATCGGCTACCACCTCCGGCCATCCCTCGCCGGATTCCGACATGAACAATGCCGAAAAAACAGCCGCAAACACCCTTCGTCACACACATATGCAAAAAAAAAAACCCATCCTTCCCAATTCCGGTCGGCGACTCCCAGTCGCCAGCGACCACTCCCAGTCCTCCTAGAACTCCGACCGGTGACTTCCAGTCGCCGGCAACCACCCCAAAGCATCCTAACACACACAATAAGAAATATACACACACCCACACATATATACATACACACATGCATAACATAACAGCTTGGCCGGCGGCCACCTGCCATGTGCCACCGCCACCTCATCCACCGGTGAGCCTGCACCACCGGTTACCACCTCCGGTCATCCCTCGCCGGATTCCGACATGAACAATACTGAAAAAACAGCCGCAAACACCCTTCGTCACACACATATGCAAAAAAAAAACCCATCCTTCCCAACTCCGGTTGGCGACTCCCAGTCGCCGGCGACCACCCCTAGTCCTCCTAGAACTCCGATCGACGAGTTCCAGTCGCCGACAACCACCTCAAAGCAACCTAACACACACACAACAAGAAATATACACATACGCACACATATATACATACACACATGCATAACATAACAGCTTGGCCGGCGGCCACCTGCCGCCTGCCACACCACCTAGACCTCGTCGCCGCATCACCAGCGTCGGCCCCCTGTTCCCACTTGGCGGCGCTGCCCCCAGCAGCCAACACAACACACACATACATAAACACACACTCACTCACGCTCATGCACACACACACTCCGATCAGCCCCAGCGTCGCCGTCCACGGCGGCGTCACTCCTCCGGCAGCTCACCCTCACACCCAGCAGCTTCTCCGACGACCGCTCCGGCGAGAGGAGAAAGAGAGAGAGATAGAGAGAGAGAGAGAGAAAAAAAATCAGAAGAGAGAGATAGGGTGGTGGAAACCTAGGGTTTAGGGTTTGGAGCTCGTTTTTCGCCGTTTTCCGGCGAATAAAAAATTGGAATTGAATTCCGAGACCTATCCTAGATTCGTCTCGTCGAGACCTATGTCGTGTGTGAAAATCGGCCGAAACCAACAACATTGAAATTTTCCGGCCACCGGCAGCGGCGCGCCGGAGGTAGAAAATCGGAAAGAGAGAGAAGAGAGAGGGACTTACAAGTTTTCGTCGCTTTCGGCTCGTTCAGAAAATGGTAATTTTTGAATCGAAAATGCCTCTATTTATAGAAATCTTGGAAAACACTATTCACCTAAAATATCCAAATTACTGTTCATCGGTTGAAAATTCTTCGTTACTATTCACATAAAAATCTTCGTTACTATTCACCATAATTTCGTTCGGTTTTCCGAAACTTCGTGTTTTGCCCTTTTCATCACCGTTTGAACTACAGGTCTCCAATTGACCCCTAGTTCATTTCTATCTTCTCGTTTTTCCATTATGCATCCAATGGTATAAAAATATTCTATGTTCCATGTCTAGGAAAATTATCGATCTAATTCATGCATTAAACACGTTTCTAATCACACGTAATTAAATTAAACAGTTAAAACATACGCACATAATTATTAAATCATAGGTTTAAATATTTAATTAATTAATTATGCATCAATTTGGTCCGGGGTGCTACATTCCTTACCCCTTAAAAGAATTTCGTCCTCGAAATTAAATGCGTACCTAGGAAGAAAATAAGCGTATACTAAGTACGGCGAAACTAGGTACTTTGCCCAAAACCGCATCCTCTTATTCCCATGTTGTTTCATCATTTCCATTTCTTGTCAAGGAACTTGTGGGCCTCGATTATTTGGCTAAGCTCAATGTTCAGAACTTTTGTCAGTCTTGAGCTTCTCCATTTCTTTCTCGAACCTTCTTATCCGGATCACACTTCTGTTTCTTATTCCTCTCCTTCTTCAACTCATGGTATAGATCGTTATATTAATCATCCTATATACTTCTGGTCTTCACGTTTACTTGAGGAGTAGGGTGAGGAATAGTTGGCGCTTGGAAAGTCGTATTCCTCCGTCAAAGGAAATGAGTATGTTTTCGATAAAGGTAAAGAAAAGAGAGAGAAATAGCGAGAACGAGAGTGGGAAAGAGAGAGAAAAAGAGAGAGAGAGAGCTGAAGAGACGGGAAAAAGTTGTCGCATCCAACAAGGGAATAGCTGCATGCGTAACTCTTTTCATAGAATTTCCAACACGTTTCCGCGATGCTATTCATGGTGCATTCTATCGCATGATGATGAAAAGATCGAGATATTGATGGAAGATGTGATTCATCAAGTTCATAAAGATAGCTGGAGCGTTTCTCAGTCCAAATGACGTTACTACCAACTCGTAGTGGCCATAACTTGTCCTGAATGCTGTCTTAGATATATTAGCGTCTTTGACTTTCATCTGGTGATTTCCTTAGATATATTAGCGCCTTTGACTTTCATCTGGTGATTTCCAGACCTTAAGTCTATCTTCGAGAACACACTAGCACCTCTTAATTAATCGAAAAGATCTTCAATCCTGAGGCAGTGTATATTTGTTCTTTATTGTCCTTTTGTTCAGCTCTCGGTAAACAGTACACATTCGGAAGCTACCATCCTTCTTCTTCTCGAAAAACATTGGAGCCCCCCCAAAGCGACATGCTTAGTCTAATGAAGCCTTTGTCCAAAAGTTCTTGTAACTGGGCCTTCAGTTCTCGCAATTCCTTCGGTGCCATCCGATATGGAACTTTCCACACCGATGTTGATCCTAGGACGAGATCAATCTCGAAGGTCACCTATCAATCCAGTAGAGGGCCAGATAAATCCTCTGGAAATACGTCCATGTATTTCTTGATTACTGGCACCTTCACAATAACAGTCGATTCTCTCTCGGGGTTCACCATGTTGACCAACCAAGATTCACAATTTCTTTTGCTAAGCATCTGGGTTGTCTTCATGGCCGAGATAATCCTTGAGTCGACTTTAACTCGTGTCCCATGAAGGGTGAACTCCGGTTCTCCAAGTGCTTGAAAGATGATTTCTCTCGTACAGTACCTGATTACTGTGTGATTTTGCCTTAAACCAATCCATTTCCACAATCCCATCAACGTCTTTCATCTCTAACACATACAGATCAGCTAAAAGAATTCTATTCCCAAACGCGATTCTTGGACCTAGACAAAGGAGTTTCGTTCATGTCGTTCTTCCCAATGGAATACTAGCTTCTAAAGTTTTTAGCGACTATCTAATCGTTCACATGCTTTAACAGATCCAGTACCACCGTGATACTATAGATGAAGAAATAAAACACGAAACGTGAAGGGAGAAGTAAACGTGGATCCCATCGAATAGCAAAAGATGATCTGGTATAATATACATATATATATAGACAAAAGATGGCCAACTCGTACATTATTCAAAAGGATTTCGTATACTACTACAAGGTATAAGTCACTACATATTTATCTATATGCATATAATATTAAAAGTTTATCATCTACAGTCTATCTCCCGACAACCTTTGAACGAGTGAGGACGAATGTTCAAGCCTAGCCTGCTCCTGGCCTCGAGTTTGGTGTGATAGCTGGTGGGTTTCTAGACCTTGGATAGTTTGTGGAGATGTGTCCTGGCACTCCAAACCAGTAGCAACTCCGTGTCTCCTGTTGGCACGGTCCCCTATGTAATTTTCCACACTTGGAATAAGAGTTCCCTGGTCTCGGTGATGTAGCCACCGGATTCCTAAACTTCTGGCAATGAAACAAGATATGTCCAAGTTCTCTACACCTGTAACAGTTCCAAGTCTTGCTTATTTGTAACCTCGGCTTCTTTATCGTTGTTGTGTTCCTGAACTTCTGACAATTGGCTACAATGTGTCCTAGTTCTTTGCACCTATAGCAAACCTTGGTCCCTAGAAGGCATGGTCCTGTATGGGCCTTTCCACACTTGGCACACGCGTTTCTCAGCTTAGGGATTGGGAGGAGCGGAGCACTATTGGTCCTTGGGTGTTTATTCTGATTAAAGCTTTGACTCGGACCAGTCCATTTCCTTTTTTGAACATTCCTATGCTCTTCTCCCACGGTGTGACACCAGAGTGTAGATGAAAAACAACTTCTTGGGCTTTTTCAACAACTTCAACATACGTCTTGGTACTCTGACCAGCCAAGATGAAACTGATCTCTGGGAGAAGGCCTTTTTCAAAATGTTTGGCCTTTTTAGTATCAGTGTCCACCGGATAAGACGCATACCTACTCAACTGATTGAATTTCCTTTTGTACTCTTCTACGGAGGTAGTTCCTTGATGAATGTGTAGGAAATCTGCTTCTTTTCGGTCAAGGTACAATTGAGGTATGAATTTCTGTCTAACCACCTCCTTGAAGGTTCCCCAAGACATGACCCTCTTACATTCTGGTGACATAGTCTTTTGGTATGCCTCCCACCAACAGCTGGCCTCTTCGGTGAGTTGAAACACGGCACAGGAGATCTTCTGCTTCTTTGTGCATGTTAGATGTCCAAAAATTCGATCCAACAACCTTAGCCATTCTTCAGCCTCTGTCGATTCTCCTTTTCCGTTGAAGATCAGTGGATCGAATCGTCGGAACTGTTCAATGATTCGATTCACATCATTCCTTGGCAACGGTGGTAGTACAGCTTGTGCGGTCTCATAATGCCGAGCCAAGCCCCTCAGCACTGACTCCAAGTCTTCCCTCACGGCGTTTACGTCGTGATCAGATGAATTCTCCATTGACAGCTTATCCCTTCGTGGTCGTCCTCGTGGTAAATCGTTCTATAGACGACATATGAAATTAACCCCTTATAATATACCCCACGCAACCCAATAATCTATAACAATAGATAAACTAATAACAAATATCATGATACCAATAAACGTTACTCCATAAATCATATAATAACCTCAATAGATTTTCTATTATTCGTTTATTATGTATGATAGCGTACATACAACTCGCATAAACTAACCAGAAAAATGCATCATACGCAAAACATTATAGTTCACATTACTGACATTCTCACAGAGTTCTCATAAACCTCAAATATCAAAACCAACCTTATGCATTACAACCATGAACTGTGAAAAACTCACTCATTAGCACACCCTATTATAAATAAGGGTCCATGGTAGTTTCAACTTTCAGTCACACAATATCAACTCCTGCGAACGGCCATACTCGCACACGAGCTCACGCTGCTGTAGTCAGCGACTTATGGTGGTGGCTCAGAGCAGTGTGTTGTTTGTAGTGACATCAAGAGGTTTTTACAAGATCTTTTATCGTGGTTGTAGTGACGTCAAGAAGGTTTTAAAAGATCTTTTCATTGGGAAACCATATCCTTAACACCCCGTCAGTCCTAAAAAATTTATATCATATCAACAAGGTAACACATATCAGGTAAACATTTATTTCGTAAGTCTTAAGATCGGGGGAAGACACCTATAGAGAGAGGATGGTGTCTATCTATATCTTTTCAAAAACCAATACACGTTTTAAAATCACATTGTTCTCATTTTAAAACCAGTTTGAGCAAGTTCATAACGTTAGAACATTGCTCTGATACCATCTGTCACGCCCCGTTTTCTTTCATAAAAATATCAAAGTTTTGCTTTGGGCATGAAGAAGAAATAGTAAGAGACATCTTTCACAAACAGAAGAAGGAGATAGGAGACGACAGAAGAATGAGGTAAGAGACAATGTGAATCATTCACATTTCAACACTCGGTCTCAATACTGATAACAATCGGTCTCAATATCGATAATTATAACATAACAAAGCAGCGGAAATAAACCATCAGGATCCCCATTCGAAACATATACAAAATTATTACAAAACGTGAATTATTTAAAACATTGTTTAAAAATGTTATAGAACATCAACTTAAATATACAGGTCCAGATATAGCACCACCTCTCTCCCTCTAAGGTTCATCATGCTCGTCATCTCCTGTAATGTGAATTATAGAATAGGGGGTGAGTGCGTTGAATACACTCGTGGGGATACTTTTCATGTTTTTAACAGTTTATTAGATAGACATAACAAATCAAACATATTCAAGTTTGGCATATAGGCACAACATATAGAATGTATAACACATAATTCGAATCCTTTATAGACATGTTAACCCATTAGTGCTCATATCTGCAGCAAGGGTAGGTACTCCCCGTTGACCCCAGGTGCTGGTACTCCCCGACTTATTATACGGGTATCTTAGTTTCCCCGTAATACATGTATCATTATTTCCCCGTAATATGATAGCAGACCTTCGTCCATTCAACATGAATGTGGACTTTGTCTCTTCATATATAAATCTAAACTTTCAGAAGAAATAAGTAGGAGACGACAAAATCACCATGCATGAACACATTAATCATAGCATATAAACACAACACATAAGGTTCAACAATTCATTTAGTATCAAGTTCATAAGTATGCATTCATTTATCATCGTAGTAAGTTAAATACCGTAGCGTAATAGTACTAGAGTTTAGAAGTTACCCCCACCTTGTTCGGTGGTTTCTACGTGAGTAGCAAGTACCAAAGGTCAGATAACTCAAGGCTCAATCCAACAAGTAGTCTACACAATTACGATGTTTCTTAGATCCTTAATAATGTATAATTAAAGCTATAAAAGATTTCGGAGAAAGAACGATCGTTAAAGGTGCGACGGATCAAGAGATCTAAAGATTGAAGTTGAAGAAATGAGAGGGGTAGATCAGTCTAAGTGGCTGAAATGATAGGGAATGAAATTTGGATCACAACGGAAAAAGAATGAGCTCAATCGGAGTTGAAACGAGCTCAAACGAAGCATTTTAAGTTTGGGGGTATTTTAGTAATTTTGATCAAAGGGTTGACTTTGACCGGGTCCACGAACCCCGGTTAATGACATCTCGTCGGCGATGACTTGATTTGGACAAACGATGGAAAAAAGGGATTTGGATCGAAAACACAGCGTTGCGTGCGCACCCGTCACTCAACAGGACACGCGCGCGTGTTCCTCGACAGCCGCCAAGTTTTCTCAGCAGCAAGTATCGGCGGCTCAGTAGCGGCTCGGCAACTGCCGAGTTTTCTCGGCAGCTCGGCGCTTCTCTCGGCAACTGCCGAGTTTTCTCGGTAGCATGTGCCCAGGCCACCTGGCGCCAGGCCTGCTCAACCAGCCCACTTCCCGACGCCACCAGCTGTGGCGGCGCCGCCCTGTGCCGCCGCCATCTCGTCCACCGGCGAGCCTGCACCGTCGACTACCACCTCCGACCATCCCTCACCGGATTCCGGCATGAACAGTGCCGGAAAAACAGCCGCAAACACCCTTCATGACACACGTATGCAAAAACAAACCCTACCCTTCCCAATTCCGGCCGGTGACTCCCAGTCGCCGATGACCACCCCCAGCCCTCTTGGAACTCCGGCCGGCGACAACCACCCCAAAGCAACCCAATACACACACAAGAGATATACACACACGCACACATATATGCATACACACACGCATAACATAACAGCTTGGCTGGCGGCCACCTGCCGCCGGCTACTACCACCTGGACCTCGCCGGCGCATCACCAGCATCGGCCCCCTATTCCCACACGGTGGTGCCGTCCCTAGCAGCCAACACAGCACACACACACATAAACACACACTCACTCACGCTCATGCACACACACCCTTCCGGCAACTCACCCTCACACCCAGCAGCTTCTCCGGTGACTGCTCCGGCGAGAGGAGGAAGAGAGAGAAAATCAGAAGAGAGAGAAAGGGTGGTGGAAACCTAGGGTTTAGGGTTTGGAGCCCATTTTTCACCGTTTTCCGACGAATGAGAAATCGGAATTGAATTCCGAGACATATCCTAGATTCGTCTCGTCGAGACCTACGTCGTGTGTGAAAATCGGCCGAAACCGACAATGTTGAAATTTTCCGGCCACCGACGGCGGCGCGTCGGAGGCTGAAAATCGAAAAGAGAGAGAGAAGAGAGAGGGACTTACAAGTTTTCGTCGCTTTCGGCTCGTTCGGAAAAATGGTGATTTTGGAATAAAAAACACCCCTATTTATAGAAATCCTGGAAAACACTATTCACCTAAAATATCCAAATTATTGTTCGTCGGTTGAAAATTCTTCGTTACTATTCACATAAAAATTTTCGTTACTATTCACCGTAATTTCATTCGGTTTTCCAAAACTTCGTGTTTTGCCCTTTTCGTCGCCGTTTGAGCTACAGGTCTCCGATTGACCCCTAGTTCATTTCTATCTTCTCATTTTTCCATTACGCATCCAATGATATAAAAATATTCTATGTTCCATGTCTAGAAAAATTATCAATCTAATTCATGCATTAAACACGTTTTTGAAACACACGTAATTTAAATTAAACAGTTAAAACATACGTACATAATTATTAAATCATAGATTTAAATATTTAATTAATTAATTATGCATCGTTTTTGGTCCGAGACGCTACAGAAGGTCTTTTATTTGTACATCAGACAAATTAGTTTCGAAAGAAACTGTATATGTGTTTCTATTAGCAATGATAAGCTAATTACTGAAAAATAGAAAATAAATATGAATCAAAACATATAATTTTTTATGAAGAGTTCGAATGTAGAAGCACCCTTTTCCCTTTCTATTGAAATTTTCTTAAAAAAGGACAAATATTGAATTACTTTGTTATCATTAAAATTTAATTTTTTTAAGACTACTATAAGCATTACAAAAATATTTCTCTTTGATTTTATAAATATAATATTTTAATTTCTCTAATACATATATAATACCTATATCAAATTTTGATAACTATTGATAAAAATTTTTAAAAAAACATAAGAACACAATTTATATAATATCATATTCTAATGAAAAATTAAAAGTATTTAATTCAATTTTTATATGCATATAAATTATAATATATCATTGGAAAACTCTTTAAATCTATATTAATATGAAAATAATTTTAGTCAATAATTCAAAAGTTTAGAATAAAAAGAATCAAAACATATAATTATTTATGAAGAATTTGAATGTAGAAGAACTCTTACATTTTATGGTGAAAAGAAAGATAAATATTGAAATATTACTTTATTATCCTTAAAATTTAATATTTATTGAGTTATTTTAAGCATTACAAAAATTGGTCAAAACTAAAACACTTTTGTAATATAATAATAATAATAATAATAATAATAGTAATAATAATAATAATAATGTATTAGATAGATTAGATTTGATTTGAATCTTAAATATTTTACTTTCAAACAAATCAAAAAATAAAAAAGTTAAACTATCGAAGTTACTCTCGAGAGAAGGAGATAAATGGATAATGTATTAGATAGATTAGATGTGATTAGAATCTTAAATATTTTACTTTCAAACAAATCAAAAAATAAAAAAGTTAAACTATCGAAGTTACTCTCTGAGAGAAGGAGATAAATGGAGCAGAAATATTGTCCAAATCTCAAATCACTATAAGTTGTTGTGCTTCAATTATTTCACAATAATTATTTATATGTATTAGGTGCACAGGTTGGAAACTGTGTAATTGGGTTGATCCGATTTGGTGATGTTTTTCACGCACACCATGCGCACCTCACGTGCCCACATGTGTGTTAGATCCATGCTCAAACCCTAACCCATACGTCTGGTCTTTCTGTTATGGTCGTCTAATCTTTAAGTTATATTCGCATAACCTTTTGTAGTGTATTACAGATATATAATACCTTTTAAAACTTTTATGTTGTTAATATTGTAGCACCCCGGACCAAAACGAAACATAATCTATTAATTAAATATTTAAACTCAGGATTTAATATATATGTGCGTATGTTTTAACTGTTTAAATACGTACGTTTCAGATAAGTGTTTAATGCTTGTATGAGATGGATAATTTATCTAGACATGGGATATGAGATATTTTATATCACTAGATGCGTTTTGGAAAAATGAGAAGATAGAAACGAACTAGAGGTTAATCGGAGATCTGTAGCTTAAACGACAATGAAAAGAACAAAACATGAGGTTTTGGAAATATCGGGAGATATTTACGGTGAATAGTAAACGAGATATTTACTGGTGCATAGTAACTTTCGAAATCTATAAATAGAGGCTCCTTTTAGTTCATTTTCACCCCTTTCTTCGAACGAGCCAAAAAGCGACGTTTACACGTAAGTCTCTCTTTTCTCTCTCTTTTTTTTTCGATCTCCGGCGCGCCACCATTGGCGCTGCTGCTGGATCCGCCGCCGGCGCGGTGGTGCCGCCACCGGAGTTCGCCGGAAAATTTCAAAGTTGTCGGTTTCGGCCGATTTTCGCACATAACGTAGATTTTGACTAGTCGAGTCTAGAACCGGTCTCGAATTTCCATTTCGACTTATCATTCACCGAAAAACGGTGAAAAACCTTTGCAAAACCCTAAACCCTAACCCTAGCCAACCTTTCTCTCTCCTCGGTTTTCTCTCTCTTTTCCTTCGTCCTTTTAACCGGAGGTGTTGTCGGAGGTTCTCATGGAGGTGAGGGTGAGTTATTGGGGGGACGACATCGCCATGTGTGGTAGTGTCGGAGTTGCAACGGGTTGGTTATGTTTATATGCATGTGTGTGCGTGTGTTTGTGTGTGATCTCTGTTGGGGGCGGCACAGGTGGTGCCGTCATGAGGAAAGTGATAACCGGCGTTGGTGATATGCTGGTGAGTTGAGATGATGGGTTTCCGGCGACCTTCAGTCGCCGGCCAAGGGTTTTTGTGATTGTGAGTGTTTGTATATATATATATATATATGTTTGTGTGTGTGAGATGGGTTTGGAGAAGAATGGGTTGGTATCGGAGAGATAGTAGTTGGGAACAAGAAGTTTGGAACGAAGTGACCAGAAATGCCGGGCGGAAACGAGGCTGCCGGGGGAGCCTGTTGGGCGCAGGCTGCTGGCGCGCGGTCGTGCCGTGGGGCACGGTCGTGCCCCTGCTGGCAGAAGCCACTGGAGGCTGGTGCACGGTCGTGCTTGGGGAGCACGATCGTGCGCGGCCAGACAGAACTTGCTGGAAGCTGGCGCACGGTCGTGCGTGGCCAGGGCGCGCTGGGAGTGGGCGTCGGGTGCGAAACGCGTGTCGGGTAACACCGTGTTTCCAATCCTTTCCCATTCCTTTTCCTTTAAATCCCTTACCATCGAGTCTTAGCCGACGGGAAGTTGTCGACCGAGGGTCGAGGGCCCGGTCGAGGTCAACCCTTGATACCAATGTACTTTCAAACTTCATATACGTTGTTGAGCTCGTATCAACTCCGAACGAGCTCATTCCCTATCCAAGCTTTAGATCCTTCGACTCGTCGCGTGAACGTTTATCGTTTTAATTATAATTAATAAAGATCTAAGTACAACGTAACTTGTGTAGGCGATTTGTTGAATTAAGATTGAGTGCTAGTTGGATTGAGCTTGTGTGCTTGTTGGATTGAGCTTGCGTTATCGAACTTGTGATTTATATCGACTCACGCAGAAAGCCACCTAATGAGGTGGGGGTAAATTCTAACTCTTCTTCTGTTTACCGTTTTCCCTAAGTAAATGCATGATTGAGGAATACTAAGTGCTGTGTTTATACTTGTTGTGCCATGATATAACTGTGAAAGGACCGAGGTCCTCTGGTCATGCATTCTGTTCGTCCCCTGCTATTTTCTACTACTCTGTGGAGGTGTCGTGAGCCTCTTGAAATGCACTAACGGTGAGATACCGTTATATAGGGTAAGACGGGGAAATCCCACACCTATTCATCCCTTGTCATTTCTAATATCTGTTTTGCATATATATGTGCTGTGACAACGTGACTGTAGTTAGCTTTTTGGTATTTAATTCTGTTATGAGTCACATGAGGTGGATTTTATCCCCACGAGTGTATTACATGCACTCACCCCTTAATCTCTACTCACACTACAGGCGATGATGAGTATGAGGAACCCTAGGAGGAGAGAGGAAGTACTGTATCTGGTTTTGTTGTAATGAGATGCGGTCTCTTAAACATTTTCAAACTATGTTTTGGTTAAGCTTATATTTTGTAATATTTTGATACATGTAAGGATGTGAGATCCTGATAAGTTTCCGCTGCATTTTATGTATTATATATATATATCGGTAGTGAGACCGATTGCTAACGGCAGAAGCCGTATGTTTAAAAGTGAAAGATTCACTTCGTCCCTTACCTCTTTCTTCTGTTGTCCCTTACTCATTCTTTCTGTCGTATAAGTGTCCCTTGTTTTTTCCATCTTCACGCCCAATGGTAAAACTCTGATAAAATGCGAAAAGATTTTGGGGCGTGACAAATGGTATCAGAGCAGTTCTAACGTTGAGAACTTGCTCGAGTTGGTTTTAAAAAGGAGGAAAATGTGATTTTAAAGATGTGATCTTAATGATCTTAAAACGTGATATGGTTTTTGAAAAGAGATAAGATAAGTACTGTCCTCTCTCCATAGGTGACCCTCTCTGATATAAGTATTGCGGAATATGTATGTTTATCTGTTAAGTGTTATCTCGTCTTAAATCGTTGGGTTTAGGAGGGAGCGTTGCAGTATGGATATATGACGTTAGGAACTCACGTAAATTAACTTGGCAGATGAGTAGGATACTTAGGGCCGGTAGAGGGGGAGGAAGAGCCCCTATTTTCGAGACTTAATAGTAGCGTCTTCGACGTCAATTCTATGGGAGTAGGGTGACAGATGATAGATCGGTGGGGGAGCACATAGCTAGACTCCTCTATTGCTGGAGAGAGATTGGGGGTATGGGGAGCAGAATTAGCGAAGCGCAGGCTTGTCTGCACATGATCTATACTCTACCACAGGATTGGTTGGTGAGAGCTCGATTAGTTTATAAAGACGAGCTAGTGTTCTCATCCGTGAATTTAGTGCCTATCGCCGATTTTGGCAACGTAGCACGGAAGATGCTAGAGCTCTGGGGTCTACATGGTCTTCCGATTGCTCCGGAACCATCACCCTATGACCCTCCTAGTAGTAGCTCAAAGTCAGAGGAGGATCCAGATGAGGATCCGGAGGAAGATCCGGAGGAGGATCCCGAGGAGGATATAGAGATTGATGATCCTCAGGAGGGATAGGGATCTCCGCCGCCTCCCACTGATGTAGATTAGACGATTCGAAGAGACTTGGTTATATGTATATATTTTATGCTATACATAATACGTTATTCTATATGTATAAGTATGGGGTAGTTTTTACATCGTAGATAGTGTACATACATCTTTTGTTATGATGTAGTACTATCCTCCTTATGATCTTATGTATATATGTACATATATCTTTTGTTCATTCTATGAAGTTAGTGTTTATGCCTTATCACGAGTAACATGTTATATTCTATATTTGTAACGTTATTAATAATCCCAACGACTTATACAAATATACATATCGTAACAGAATTATGTCGAGAGGCAAACCTCAAAAGGAACGACAACAACCGGTCGACCAACCAGAACGCGAGGAAAATACCAACATAGGAGATTTGGTTACTATACTACGAGGGTTAGCACAACATTTCGATATTAACCGAGCTACCCCACCGCCAGCTAGAACCGACCCAAATATTATTTTCGAACAGTTTCGATGGTTCAATCCGCTGACATTTGGAGGAAAGGGAGAACCGACTGAAGCGGAAGAGTGGTTAAGGTCACTCGACCGACTGTTTGAGCACCTAACATGCTCAACAGAACAGATGGTCAGCTGTGCCATCTTCCAGCTTACGGATGAAGCGAGTCACTGGTAGGACTCGTACAAACGGACCCCACTGCCCGCTCAGAGGGAGGCAATGACTTGGGAGGATTTCAAGGAAGTGGTGTCTAGCCACTTCATTCCTCAAACTTACCAGGACCAGAAGGAGACCGAGTTTCTTCACCTCGAACAGGGAAGTTCCTCTGTTGGGGATTACGAGCGGCGGTTCAATCATTTGAGCCGGTACACCCCACATCTGGTGGACACAGATCTTAAAAAGGCCCGAAGGTTTGAGAGAAGCCTTCGTCCCGAGATCAGCATGATCTTAGCTGGGCAGGAAACGACGACGTATGCAAGGGTCGTTGGAAGAGCCCAGGAGATCATCTCCCGAATGGGTTTGGATGTTGTACCGCTTAAGAGAGTCTTCCCTGCACCTGTCAAGAAGAAGTGGACTGGCCCGAGCCAGAACTTTGTCCCGAATAAGTTTCCGAGGGCAAGCAACGCCCCACTTCTTCCTGTTTCCCGACCTAGGAATCCGTGCCCTAGATGTAGAAAGATGCACACAGGACCGTGTTAGCAAGAGACACGGAGTTGTTTTAACTGCAGAACGTCGGGGCATATAGCGGCAAATTGCTGGAAGGCAAGAAACACACCGGCTGCAGGGTCGAATACGAGGCCGGTGGCAGGTAGAGCGAGGGCTTTCGCTCTTACTTGTCCGAAAGCTGCTGAGGGAGCAGAGACAATGACAGGTATGTTATCAATATCTGATATACCTGCTTTCATCTTATTTGATACTGGAGCGACTCACTCCTTCATATCTGTCAACTTCTGTAAACTGCTGAAGCATGTTGACGGTAGGATAGTTGCTCGAACACTAGAAGTTAGCATCCCCTCGGGAAAAACGGTAAGGATAAAACACCTTTACCGTCATCTTAAGATTTCCTTCGAGAATAAGATCCTTCTAGCGGATCTTCACGCTTTGGAGATGAAGGACTTCGATATAATCCTAGGAATGGACTGGCTAGAGTCCAATTACGCGGTAATTAAGTGTCGTGAGAGGGAGATAGTCTTCCAAACGTCGGGAGAGATGAAGTTTACTTTCCACGGGACTCGAGTTAAAGTCGACTCAGGGATTGTCTCGGCCATGAAAGTGACCCAGATGCTTCGCAAAGGTGATTGCGAAGCTTGGCTGGTCAATATGATGAACTCCGAGAAGGAATCGATTCCTATCAAGAAGGTACCGGTGATAAAGGAATTCACAGATGTATTTCCAGAGGAGTTACCTGGTCCTCCACCGGATCAACAAGTGACCTTCGAGATAGTTCTTATCCCGGGATCAGCACCGGTGTCTAAAGCTCCTTACCGGATGGCACCGAAAGAGTTGTAGGAACTGAAGGTCCAACTACAGGAACTACTGGATAAGGGTTTCATCAGATCGAGTGTGTCACCCTAGGGAGCACCCGTGTTGTTCGTAAAGAAGAAGGATGGCAGCTTTCAGATGTGTATTGATTATCGAGAGCTGAATAAGAGAACGATAAAAAACAAATATCCACTGCCTCGGATCGAAGATCTTTTTGATTAATTAAGAGGAGCCAGTGTATTCTCAAAGATTGACTTGAGATCTGGATATCACCAGATGAAAGTCAAAGACGCTGATATATCCAAGACAACATTCAGAACGAGGTATGGCCACTATGAGTTTATGGTAATATCATTTGGAGTAAGTAATGCTCCGGCTGTCTTCATGGATTTGATGAATCGTGTTTTCCATCCTTATCTGGATCTTTTTGTCATAGTGTTCATAGATGATATTCTCATCTACTCGTGCGACAGAGTGCACCATGAACAACATCTCAGAATTGCACTGGAAGTACTAAGGAAAGAGAAGCTCTATACCAAATTCAAGAAGTGTGAGTTCTGGATGGACAAAGTGGGTTTTCTAGGCCACATCATTTTTGCACAAGGGATCGAAGTAGATCCTGAAAAGGTGGCAGCTGTCAGCAAGTGGGAAACTCCAACGAATGTGAAGGAAGTTCGGAGTTTCGTCGGCCTGGCTGGATACTACCGAAGATTCATAGAAGGATTTTCGAAGATTTCCACTCCAATGACTCGACTAACAAGAAAGGATGTGAAGTTCCAATGGAGTGAGCAATGCGAGTGTAGTTTTCAGGAACTGAAGAGAAAACTGACAGAAGCACCAGTCCTAACAGTTCCAGATGTGTCTAAAGACTTCGTGGTCTACAGCGACGCATCCAAGCAAGGATTAGGATGTGTTCTGATGCAGGAAGGAAAGGTAGTGGCATATGCATCACGTCAACTGAAGATCCACGAACAAAACTATCCGACTCACGATCTGGAGTTAGCAGCAGTAGTACATGCCCTTAAGATCTGGAGGCATTATCTTTACGGCGTGAAGTGTGAAATCTATACCGATCACAAAAGCCTGAAGTACTTCTTTGAGCAGAAAGAGCTCAATATGAGGCAAAGAAGATGGCTAGAGTTGGTAAAAGATTACGATATTACGATTCACTACCACCCTGGAAAAGTGAATGTGGTAGTTGACGCCCTTAGCAGAAAGGGAAAGGGAGTGATGACGTCGATGATCACCAATCAGCACCATTTGATCGAGGAAATGTCAAAGCTAAATCTGAAGATAGTCTCGTCTCCGATTAGCATTGAATCCAGGATGACGGCGTTATTCGTAAAACCCACCCTACGTGACCGAATCGTGGAAGCTCAGAAGGAAGATAACTTTCTAATGAAAATGAAAGCCCTTATAGATAGTGGAAGAGTCGAAGGATTCACTTTGGCTACCGATGGAGCTCTGAGTTTCAGAGGAAGAGTATGCATGTCTAAGAATGAAGAATTAAGAGAGGAAATTCTCAAAGAGGCGCATTGCATACCAATGACTGCACACCCTGGAGGTACAAAGATGTACCAAGACCTAAGGGTGAACTTTTGGTGGAGAGATATGAAAAGAAGTATAGGGTTGTTCGTCAAGAGGTGTCTCATCTGCCAACAAGTAAAAGTAGAGCATCAAAGACCGGCTGGGATGCTAACACCTCTAGAGATACCGGAGTGGAAATGTGAACATATAACTATGGATTTTGTGGTTGGGTTGCCGACAACCAGATGAGGAAACCACGCCATATGGGTAATCATTGATAGATTAACGAAGTCTACCCATTTCTTGCCAATTAAGATGACGTTCGGACTGGACAAGTTGGCACGAATATATCTTGAAGAGATAGTCCGACTGCACAGCGTACCAGTTTCTATCGTATCTGATAGAGATCCACGGTTCACTTCTAGGTTCTGGCAGAGCTTACAAAAGGAGTTGGGGACCAAGTTGTCATTCAGTACAGCTTTCCACCCACAGACTGACGGACAATCGGAAAGGACCATACAGATTTTGGAGGACATGTTGCGGGCTTGTGTTCTAGATTTTCCCGGAAGCTGGGAAGATCATCTGTGCTTAGTAGAATTTGCCTACAACAACAACTACCAATCGACTATTGGTATGGCGCCTTACGAAGCTCTATACGGAAGAAAGTGTCGCTCACCTATATCCTGGGATGAAGTGGGCGAAAAGAAAATTTTGGGACCCGAATTAGTGGAGCAAATGGTCGAAGTAATAAAGAAGATTCGGGACAGAATACGAGTAGCCCAAGATCGATAGAAAGCATATGCGGATAAGAGACAGAGGGAATTGGAATTTGAAGTGGGAGATGAAGTCTTTCTTAAGGTATCTCCTACTAAAAGAGTTCATCGCTTTGGAAAGAGGGGGAAGCTGAAGCCGAGGTACATCGGACCATTCGAAATTCTAGATCGTGTTGGAGAGGTCGCATACCGTTTAGCTTTACCTCCGAACTTCACTGGAGTGCACAATGTATTTCACGTTTCTATGCTACGGAAGTATATATTCGATCCACAACATGTAATCGAACAAGAAGGCATAGAACTGGAAAAGGATCTGACGTACGAGGAAGTCCCGATAGCTATCTTGGATAGGAAGAAACGACAATTGAGGAATCGGGATATGTCCATAGTAAAGATCCAGTGGAGTCGACATGGAAAGGAAGAAGCAACCTGGGAATTGGAGGACGAAATCATGAGAAAGTACCCTGACTTACCTTTCATAGGTACACGTTTATCTTTTTTCTTGTGTACGCGTTTAATTTCGAGGATGAAATTCTTTTAAGGGGTAAGGGATGTAGCACCCCGGACCAAAATGAAACATTATCTCTTAATTAAATATTTAAACTCAGGATTTAATATATATGTGCGTATGTTTTAACTGTTTAAATACGTATTTCAGATAAGTGTTTAATGCTTGTATGAGATGGATAATTTATCTAGACATGGGATATGAGATATTTTTATATCACTAGATGCGTTTTGGAAAAACAAGAAGATAGAAACGAACTAGAGGTTAATCGGAGATCTGTAGCTTAAACGGCAATGAAAAGAACAAAACACGAGGTTTCGGAAATATCGGGAGATATTTATGGTGAATAGTAAACGAGATATTTACCGATGTATAGTAACTTTCGAAATCTATAAATAGAGACTCCTTTCAGTTCATTTTCACCCCTTTCTTTGAACGAGCCAAAAAGCAACATTTACACGTAAGTCTCTCTTTTCTCTTTCTTTCTTTTTCGGTCTCCGACGCACCACCACCAGCATCACCGCCGAAGCCACTGCCGGCGCGGTGGTGCCGCCACCGGAGTTCGCCAGAAAATTTCAAAGTTGTCGGTTTCAGCCGATTTTCGCACACAACGTGTGAGATGGGTTTGGAGAAGAATGGGTTGATATCAGAGAGATAGTAGTTGGAAACGAGAAGTTTGGAACCAAGTGGCCGGAAACACCAGATGGAAATGAGGCTGCCGGGGGAGGCTGCTGGGCGCAAGCTACTGGCGCGCGGTCGTGCCCCAGCTGGCAGAAGCCACTGGAGGCTGGCGCACGGTCGTGCTTGGGGAACACGGTCTTGCGCGGCTAAGCAGAACTTGCTGGAAGCTGGCGCACGGTCGTGCTTGGGGAACACGGTCATGCGCGGCTAAGCAGAACTTGCTGGAAGCTGGCGCACGGTCGTGCTTGGGGAACACAGTCATGCGCGGCCAAGCAGAACTTGCTGGAAGCTGGCGCACGGTCGTGCGCGGCCAGGGCACGCTGGGAGTGGGCGCCGAGTGCGAGACACGTGTCGGGTAACGCCGTGTTTCCAATCCTTTCCCATTCCTTTTCCTTTAAATCCCTTACCATCGAGTCTTAGCCGACGGGAAGTTGTCGACCGAGGGTCGAGGGCCCGGTCGAGGTCAACCCTTGATACCAATGTACTTTCAAACTTCATATACGTTGTTAAGCTCGTATCAACTCCGAACGAGCTCATTCTCTATCCAAGGTTTAGATCCTTCGACTCGTCGCGTGAATGTTTATCTCTTTAATTATAATTAATAAAGATCTAAGTACAACGTAACTTCTGTAGGCGATTTGTTGAATTAAGATTGAGTGCTAGTTGGATTGAGCTTGCGTGCTTGTTAGATTGAGCTTGCGTTATCGAACTTGTGATTTATATCGACTCACGCAGAAAGCCACCTAATGAGGTGGGGGTAAATTCTAACTCTTCTTCTGTTTACCATTTTCCCTAAGTAAATGCATGATTGAGGAATACTAAGTGCTATGTTTATACTTGTTGTGCCATGATATAACTGTGAAAGGACCGAGGTCCTCTGGTCATGCATTCTATTCGTCCCCTGCTATTTTCTACTACTCTAAGCCTCTTGAAATGCACTAACGGTGAGATACCGTTATATAGGATAAGACGGGGGAATCCCGCACCTATTCGTCTCTTGCCATTTCTAATATCTGTTTTGCATATATATGTGTTGTAACAACGTGACTGTAGGTTAGCTTTTCGGTATTTAATTCTGTTATGAGTCACATGAGGTGGATTTTATCCCCACGAGTGTATTCCACGCACTCACCCCTTAATCTGTACTCACACTACAGGCGATGATGAGCATGAGGAACCCTAGGCGGAGAGAGGAAGTACTGTATCTGGTTTTGTTGTAATGAGACGAGGTCTCTTAAACATTTTCAAACTATGTTTTGGTTAAGCTTATGTTTTGTAATATTTTGATACATGTAAGGATGTGAGATCCTAATGAGTTTCCGCTGCATTTGATGTATTATATATATATATATATATATATATATATATATCGGTAGTGAGACCAATTGCTAACGGCAGAGGTCGTATGTTTAAAAGTGAGAGATTCACTTCGTCTCTTACCTCTTTCTTCTATTGTCCCTTACTCATTCTTTATGTTGTATAAGTGTCCCTTGCTTTTTCCATCTTCACGCCCAATGGTAAAACTCTGATAAAATGCGAAAAGATTTTGGGGCGTGACAAATATAACATTTATGCATAATAATTTAACATTTTTGTTATAATAATATAACCTTATGTTATTTTTTAAGTACATAAAAGTTATGATATTTATATATAAATGTTATACCAATATAATATAAATATTAAATTATTATAACATAAAGATTCAGCTATGCTACATGAATTTTTATACTGAAAAAAGTCTAAGTTATTCATTTAAAAGTTATGAAATCTGTACATAAAAGGTTATACTAATATAACATAAATGTTATACTATTACAACATAAAATTTATGACATAAATTTAAAAATAAAATCTGGACGCAGATCCGGGTTGGATCAAATCGGACCCGTGCACCCTTAGTTGCACGGATCATGGTTCATAAGAACACTACTCTTGTTTCACTATTTATCTATACTATATATAAAATGAGAGAAGTTTGCAAATTTTACAGATTTGATATATTCGCTCCTAAACTATCAACCAATAGAAAAAAAGAAAAAAAAACACTAAATAACTTTGAAGTGTCTTGTAGAATAAGTTTCACATACATCTTACACAATAAACTATCTTATAATTTATTTATAGGAGTAGAGATGAAGCAAAAGAAATTAATTTAAATGATATGATTATATTTTAATGATATGATTAGATTTTGAAAATAATGAAATTTAAATATTGTCAAAAATTAAAAAATTTGAAATTGGTTTATAATTTTAAGATATAAATGTCGAAAATAGTTTTAAGATCTAAATTTCATTTTATGAAGGGTTGTAAAATATTTAAAAGTTTGAAAACTATTATAAGAATATTAAAATAATTATAAAATCAGAAATTAATAATAATAATAATAATAATAACAATAATAATAATAAAAAGGAGAAAAAGAAGGTTATGAGATTAAGTCTAACAATCTAAAATCAAATAAATAAAATTTAAAAATAAATTCAAAATATATATGTAATATTAATTGTGTAAGATATAAAAATCAATAAATTGAATAATTTTTTTTATTCAAATTTATTTCAAATAAGTAGATATAATTAATTTAAAAATAGTTTTAAAACTACAATATGTTCTAGAAAAATCTGAAAATAGTTTCAAAAATGTAAGAAAATATTGTTTTAAAATGTAAAATTAATTTGAAACTATATTTTTAAATATAAACTAAATTTTGGAATAAATATAATGTTTTTTTTTACCAAATCCATCTAAAAACAATGTAGAAAAATTATTTACAAATTCTAAAAATAGTTTTAAGATATAAATGAACAAAAATTTGAACAAAACATATTAGTAAGTATAATTAATCACTTCTTAATTATTCAGAAATTAAAACTCACAAACACAAAACTATAATAATAATAATAATAATATGTTCAATTTTATTTATTTATTATTATTATTATTATAAAATATGTTCAATTTTATTTTCAGATTTAATTGTTGAATATTGATGTTTAAAAAAAACACGAATTTTTACAAATTTCGAAATAATAAGATGCCATAAATGACCTTTTAATATAACAACTTCATTATATTATTGCAAATCGTATATATTGTAGTAATAAATAATAAATCGCGCATCGCGCGGGAGTATTACTAGTTAATCTATCAAGCACACAAAGCACTCAAACAAATCTGCATTGTACTATTAGATGCATTGTACTGTTTAGAAGCTAATTTAAAAATTGTTTTACATATTCGGCAGTATAACTCTAGTTTCCATATTTATCCTTGTTGGAAAATATATAAAACTGGAAAATATATTCTTATTAATCACATACAAAAAAACCGATACAGGGGTATGCTTATATACAAAATATATAATAGAGAAATCCTAGGACAACTTGGAGAAGAAGTCGACTCCAACTAGGAAAGAAATCAGTCAGGCTCGCGATGTTGGGTCGTTGGGTCTTGGGTTGTTGCTTGAGCCTCGCATGACTTGAGAATATCATTAACACGCCCCCTCAAGCGAATGGGCAGAAGCTGCACATGAAACTTGTCCCGCAAAGGTGAGAAATGAGTAGCACCAAGTGGTTGAGTGAAGAAATCAACAATCTGGTCTTTGGAAGAAATGAAACGGACCTGCAGGACATGTTGAGCCACTTTCTTGCGTACAAAGTGATAATCCAACTTAATAAGCTTTGTGCGAGCATGAAAAATTAGGTTGACAGCTAGATAGGTAGCCCCAATGTTATCGCACCAAATAACCGGCACTTGTGAAAGAGAGAGACGAAGATCTTTCACGAGATGGAGGAGCCATGTAACCTCTGAGGCAACGACAACCATAACACGATACTTCACTTCCATGCTAGAGCGAGCCATAGTCGTTTGTTTGCGAGCACACCAAGAAATCAGATAATCGCCATAATAAATGCAAAAACTAGTAGTTGAGTGACGAGTGTCGGAGTCCCCAGCCCAGTCGATATCAACAAACGCATGAAAAGAAAGAGCTAAAGTCGAGCGTGTTGGAAAGAAGAGCGTGCGATCAGTAGAGCCTTTGAGATAGTACTCTTTTGGTCGCAGACTAGTGGTCTTGAGTTGGTCGATGCATAAACTGGCACAAATGATTTACGGCAAAAGAAATATCTGGACGAGTGAACCTAAGATAGTTAAGCGCACCAACAGTACTTCGAAAAAGAGTTGGGTCGAAGAAGGATGCTCCCTCAATGATGAAAGACGTAGACGCAGCCATTGGCGATTAAATGAGCTTAGCACTGAGTATATTTGTTCGACGAAAAATGTCAGAATGTATGTTTGTTGACAAAGATGGAGACCCTCGGTCGCTCGATGTAGCTGAACTCCAAGAAAGTAATCAATATTGCAAGATCCTTGAGAGCAAATTCAGCGGTAAGAAGGACGATGAGACGAGAGATCGTAGAGTCGGCAGAGCCGGTGATGATAATGTCATCAACATACACAAGCACGAATAGAGTAATTGTTGGTCCCAAGTGGTCAGAGGTTCAGAGGGGGGTGAATGAACCTCTATCGATTTTTGAACTTTTTTTTAAAACTTTTCTGTAAAACAGGTTGCTGATTCAATAATGAATGCAGTAACCTGTCTCGATTCAGCAACCTGGTCAAAGGTTGATTTAGATTCCTAACTCGGTATCAGTATGCATTGGAAAATACTCGATAGAGTTTCTATTTTGGAAAACACTTTCTTTCGCAAGAATGCTGTTTGATAAATGGTTTTAGCAAAATGCTTGGGATGTATGCAGCAAGATAGATATGCGATAAATATAATGCAGCAAATAAATCAAAGCAATAAACATATATAGCTTATAGTGGTTTGAATGTGGCGTAATCCTTCTACGTCCACTTTACTCCTTCCCAGAGGAGGAACTTCATTAAGTTAGTTTGATTAACAAATCTCAACTTTACAAACCTCTTCATAACAAGTTATACCTACTAGAATCCCAGATTCCTAGGCCACAAACCCACACAGGGTACATGGTGTGCTGTCGCTGGCACCCAAAAATAAAATATTCACCTTAACTAACCTGTAGAAGGATAAGTAAGTGGTCGAACCCACAGAGAATAGTGTAATTCAATTAAATAAATTTGTGTATGAAAGCAATAAAATGAGGGGTTTGGTTGGTTTGGTTTGTAGAATGATCATGCAACAAAAAGATTACGGAAAACAATAGATTGAATAATCAGATTGATAAAATGATCTAGCCCTTGGATAGCCTCCCCTAGAATGTTTATTCCCAATTAATTAGCAATCCCGATTAACTTGTCCCTATCTCGAATCTTGCCCCTAAACCAGTGGTACGACCAAACTAGTTCGAATTATTTCTTAAGTTTAATTAATCAGCAAGTACGACCCCCAATTAATCTACCCTATGAATAACCCCAAAACATGTATTCAAGATTCAATTCATAGAATGCATTAACGATCCAAAATAATAGGGCAAACTAGACTATGAAAGTGGAACGTCTGAATCATGTAACCTAGACCTTGTTATCCCAAGCTACTATGATCACACAATATAACAATTACAGATTATACGTGCAATCTAGCGATGAATAATAAATCAATCAAGTAAGGTGATCAGGCTTATAGAATTAATAAATATCCCATGCATAGCATAAACCAAATAAGAAGGAAATCGAGATAGAGTGAGAAATCGCTACTACTTAATCAATGGTTGAAACATTCAAGGTTCTGGCGTCTCCTTGGACAAGAAAAAGAGAAATCAGCCTCTAAGCATGGCTATGAACAAAAGTCACAAAAGAATTCTTTGTCCCAATCTATTCTCCTCTCCTGAAAACGGCGTCCCCCCTTATATACATAAGCCCTAAGATATAATTAAAAAGCTAATGGGCCTAGTCTAATGGGTTTTTAATCACGTAAGTGATAATTCAACGTCCACATTCCCAACACTGATCCCTTCAGTGTTGGACTTCTTCTTCACTTTCAACCCGTTCAACTTGTAGCTTTTATATCCTCTCACTTGGCTTGTCCCCCAATCATCATATAGTTTGCAAAACAACCTGAAATCCATGGAAAATGCGAAATCAAAGCTAACGAGACGAATATGATAAAGATTAGGTAAATGCAATAGAATAGCAAACAATTAACTAAAATAACTGTCGCATAACACATGTAAAACACGCACAAAACCCATCTTATGAGTACACAATCCCACACATGACAAATAGCCTATACAAGACTACAAACTTAGCAAGGATATAATCCTCTCAACTAAGTACACCGAAATAAAACAACCTAGCACACACAACACAATGGTTAAAAGTAAAGATTTCTTTAACTGGTGCGAACTCGAAACAGCCTTGATCTTTGAAAGCTCTAATGCTATGGTTGACTGCTTCTTGAAGTCTTGAAGGTTGAGTGGCTGAACAAAGGTAAAGATTGGTTGGATTTAGAGTGTGAAGGGAAAGGGGTTAAATGGATTTGCAGTTATGGTTGATGGTGTTTGACTCAACAGAGTTGATGAAGGGGGAAAGAAGGATTGACTGATCTGATGTGCACTCGTGGGAGAAGGGCAAATGCAAGTGTTGCTATGTTTGAGTGAGAGGGAGATGGTGAAGATGGTAAATGTTGTCGATGGTTTACTCGATGGATTGATGGTTGAATGGCGAACAGAGAAAAGAGCCACGGAAGTCGCTGGAAGAAGCGGTGGCGATACAAATCCAAGAGAGGTGGTGTGCCGGAGATGGTGAACAACTCGGTGGCTGAACTAGAAAGAGAACAACACCGACGATGGCGCGCTCGGTGTAGCAGTAGATTGGCATAACTCGCCGGAGATGGAAGCGATCGAGCGAGGGCGGCACTGCGATGACGGCGTTGATCTGCAATTAACTGGAAGTGGCTCGCCAGAGGAGATGAGTGATGGAGATGGTGCTCGAACTTGGCGGTGTCGCCGGAGGAGATGGAGATGATGGGGCTGAGTAAATCGACGGCGGCGATTGAAAATGGAGAATGGAGATGTGGTGGCGGATCAGCTGTGAAGGGGGAGAAGATTCACCGGTGCAGTGCTGCTCGCCGGAGATGAGAAGATGGGCGACGGAGAAAATGGTGGAGAAGATGGCGGAGGAGCAGTTGTTGGAGGATAACAGCGGTGGGGTGCTGTGAAGAGAGAAGATGATGAATAGTGTTAGGCTAAATTGATTTTCTGATTTATTTTTCTTTTTTTTTTAATTTCTTTTTTGATTAATTAAAATAAAATAAATAAAAAAGAAAATAGATAGAAGGGGCTACAAGAAAGTTGCTGGAAACTCTTTGGAGTAAGGCGTGGTCACACCTAACTCAACGTAGTCTCTGCAAAAAGAAGAACAAATTGCTGCAAACTACTTCAAGTTAGGCGTGGCCACGCTTAACTCTATATAGTCTTTGTAGCAAAAATTCGAAAATTTACTGCAAACTCTTTCAAGTTAGACGTGGCCACGCCTAACTCTACGTAGTCTAGAATATAATTTTCGAATTTTAACCCCCTTTTTTTCCCAAAATAATTATTAAACAAAGCAACTAAACAAAACATAAGAAAAATCAAACTCTTTTGGGTTGCCTCCCAATAGCGCAATTGTTTAGCGTTGTTGTGCTCGACGTGATTTCTTCAATTCTCTCTATATGCTATCCAATTCCACGAGCATTGTCTATCTCATTCGTGTTTGGTTGAGCATATGGTTCAAACTCATCATTAGCATATTCTTCAAAACAATCATGCACAACTAAATCAATGTTATCAATTGAGAAAATCAAATATGGTATATTTGGATACTTTATATCAAGATCAAATTTAAAAATCTCTCCATTAAATTTAACGGAGAGGGTACCCTCATCTACATCAATCTTCTCTTCACTTCCCATCTTCTTTGTATTAGTGCAAAAGTCATCAAATGAATATTCTAATCGTGTTTCCTTGCCATCCTTTTCGACTTTCAATTCAACTTCCATGGAAAGGGAGGAAAACTCCAACTGAACTTCATTCTCACTTCTTATCTTCGTTGCACTAACATCTTCATCTACTTTGACCAATGTTTCCGATGGTAAGTGCTCAACATTTTGTTCATTCAACTTGCTCATAGAAATAGCTAGTTGGCTAATCCGACTTCCCAAATCATTAATGTTAGCTTGTATCTTTTGAATGCTTGCTCTTGTCTCTTGTTGAAATTGTTGAGTGTTAATCGCTAATCATTAATGTTAGCTTGTATCTTTTGAATGCTTGCTCTTGTCTCTTGTTGAAATTGTTGAGTGTTAATCGCTAAATTCAAGACAATTTCATTTAGAGCCATACTTGAGTCATTGGATTGTGCAGGAGTCGGTTGTATGTCATAACTTTGTTGTGGAAATCTTTGTTGACATAATTGAAATTCATATGGTCCTTGTAACACCCCCATTTTAAGAAAACACCCTGCATTGCACATTTTATAAAATTTCTTTTATCGTTCAAATATAAATGATTAAGTGTGAGATCTTATATTACATTAAGTTATGATTTATGAAGTTCGTTGTGCTTGTTTATTTTAAAGATTTTATGACATGTTTTTCTTTCGAGATTTTAAGGGTTTTGCAGGATTGCTCACGGAAGAAACCGAGCTCGATCTCCACTCACTTGACACATATGAACGGAAGTAAAAAGATAAGATGTTAATTAAATTTAATTGAATAAAATGATTTTAGGTTTTATGCTAATTTTGTTCGTTACCGCTTTTGAATACTTAATTTTATGCTAAGTAATTTTCACATTGTGTGAATTATACATTATATTATTATTGTTAGTCTCTTCAATAAGGAATACATATACTTATAAATATGTGTAATATGAAACATCAAAATATCAAGATAAATAAATTAATTTAACTTTTTATTTAATCCAAATCTTCCTTGATAAGTCATTAGTAATCTATACCTAGTCTAGCCATCTCATCACTCTACTTCAACTTGCAACATGCAACACATCCATTGCTTGATGATATATCTTTCTCATCCACTCTATATAAAGAGAACTAAGATAAGCTATAGTAGTTCAACATAAGAAGCAAAGAAGAGAGGAGAAATAAAGGAGAGAAAAGATCAAGTATACATCAAAGTTCTTCCTCAAACCCTAAAGGTATTTTAGGCTAAACTCTTATAATACCTTCATTAAATCTCATGATTTATGATTAATATCTTAGGTTAGAAAGTCCAAAGATGTTCTTTGGCAATTTGTTGGGGATTATATGTTGTTTGAATGGAGAAATAAGTTGTTTCTAGAATAGACTTAAGGATGCGCTTTATTTTGCTTCTGTTTTGAAACTGTTTGAAAGACTTGGAGATTGAATTAGACTAAATCCTTTTAAAAAGTTGCAATATACTAGGTGAAGAACATTTATGTTAAATTTCAGAAGATTTGGAGTTAAACTCAATTTTTTATGATTTTTCTAAGATAAGCTGTTCGGAGACAGTTTTTGCCTTGTTTTTAGGACTCAATCATATAATTTTCTGGAACAGTATACTTCGAATTTATGCATGATCTTCTATTATGTTTTAGAACCAGTTCTTAGGTACGTGTAGGAATTTAGTATGCATTTTTTTGAGTTTTGTACGATTTATGTTGAATTTTACAACATAACCTATTTTCTGCATAGATGACGTCCTGTTTTCAGTCTTATTCTAAAATTCATAACTATTTATTGAGATCATATTTATAAGCTATATTTTACTATGTTGTAGTATACGTTCTTATGAGTATATAAAAATTTATCATGTAATTTTTAGAACATTGTACGATTTATGGTGATTTTTACAATAAAGTCTATTTTCAGCATACACTATGTCCAGTTTTCGGTCAACTTAGGAAATTCATAACTAATTATGTGAATCTTATTTTCCATTGATATTTTTATATGTTATACTTGGATATGTTATCTGACTTCTGTAAAAAATATGACCGCATTTCATTAAACCTATAAGGTTTAGTAGGGTTTGCAATATAGACTGATTTTGAGCTGAAATTCAAGTAAAAGTCTTGTTTAGGATTCTATTTTTATTTAATTATATACACTGTGAAAAATTGTGAATTTTCAGAATACAATAATTTACACTAATATATGATCATGTAAATATTTTTGTGATTTTAGAAATTATCTATGAGTTATTAAAATTGTTGCGACTTTATGTGTGTTTTTATCTTTCAAATTTGCTAGTTTAAGTGCTTAACAATTATATAATAAGTATGATGATGTATTCTATATTCTAAATCTCACTTAAATGATTTGTGTATCATATGATCATGTTAAGAATTTAACATAAGGATCAAGCATGTATTGAATAGAGTATAACGAATAATATTCTGAAGTAATGAGTATAAAATCTTATTAATATGTCTTTAGAGTGATTATTTGAATAGGGTTATTAAATAATTATGCTTTAGGTTAAAGTAACCTAATATAAAATACAAAAGATTATGTTATACGTTATAAGGAGGCTAATCAGTTAAGTGTGTCGAGCGCAGTCGAGACGATCGATGAATCCGGAGGCAATCCTTGCACTATCAACGTACAAGTGGGCAACTTCTACTCTCTACTATATGATGATAATTGAATTGATAAGTTATATATGAAAATCTACGACTGAAGTCCGTAGCTATAACCAGTATGTAACTTCCATACTGGGCGACGACCATAAGGGCACAAAAATGTCTGATCTATGAAGCAAGGTTTAGTGGGCGAGCGACTCCTACATTCCTTTATGTTGACCACAAGGCAGGAGTGTCTGGTCTATGCAAGGTTTAGTGGGCAAGAAATTCCCACATTCCTTTATGATGTTCTCAAGGTGGCTAAGAACTACAAAATATTTTCAGGGTAGCTAAGAACCACAAAATGTTTCTCAGGGTGGCTAAGAACCACAAAATGTTTCTCAGGGTGGCTAAGAACCATTTCTCAGGATGGCTAAGAACCACAAAATGTTCTCAGGGTGGCTAAGAACCACAAAATGTTTTCAGGGTGGCTAAGAACCACATGTAGTACTTGCTTAATGATTTAATTACTTCAATATATTAGATAGTAAGGTTATCTCACTGGGATCTCTCTCCGGAGGTGTCTCATGATGTTACTTTTTATAACTTTCAAGCTCGGTAGATGATGACGTGGACGTGTAGCAGGATGGGCTGACTTCTCACTGTCACTTTAAAATAGATATGTTAGAACCATGTTGTAGCGCCTCAGATCAAAACGAGCATAATTGATTAATTAAATATTTTAATGTATGACTTGATAATTACGTGTGTATTTTTTTTGGACTTTTTAATTAATTACATGCGTTTCAGATACGTGTTTAATGTGTGTTTCGGACGGATAATTTTCTTGGACATGGTATAAAGAATATTTTCGTACCATAAGGTGCGTCTTGAAAAGACAAGAAAATAGAAATGAACTAGGGCTCAATCGGAGACCCGCAGCTCGAACAACGACGAAAAGGGCAAAACCCGAAGATCCGGAAAACCGAAAGATATTTACGATGAATAGTAAATGGAGAATTTTCAACTGATGAACAGTGAAATGGGATATTTTTGGATGAATAGTGATCCGGATATTTTTGGTGAATAGTAACATTCGGAAAATCTATAAATAGGGGTGGTTTCGATTTGAAAATCACCATTTCTCCGAACGAGCTGAAAGCGACGGAAATGAGTAAGTCTCTCTCTACTGTTTTTCTCTCTCCACCGCACCGGAGAAGCTGCCGAAGGTTGCCGAAGCTGAGGGCGGCAAGCTGGAGGGCCTGCGCCGCCGTGGGTGGCGGCGCCGGAGATGGACAGCGGTTGTGCATGGAGGGCGTGTGTGTGTGTGCTTTTATATGTGTGCTAGTGTGTGTTTTTGTGTTGCATGCTGTTGGGCCGGTGCCGGGTGGCGCCGCCATGAGGGAAGGGACGACCGGTGACGGGAGGTCGCTGGCGAGGTGATCTGGTGGGTGGCCGGCGGCTGGTGTCCGCCGGCCAAGGAAAATGGTTGGTGTGTGTGTGTAAACACACCTTACGTTGTGTGTGTGTGTGCGCGAGCTACTGTGAATGTGTGTGTGCCCGGCGGTGGTGGTGGCCGGCGACTGGGGGTCGCCGGCCAAGGTGAGAGTAGTGAGTGGTGGTCGCCGGTGGCCTGTGGCCGCCGGCCGGAGAGGGATTAGTGTGTGTGTATAGAATCGGGTATGTGTGTATATGTTTGGTCTTGCATGAGTTGTGGCCGGAGTTAGGGGTTGTCGGCGATAAGAAGGTCGCTGGCCGATGTCCGGGGGTCAGGAGGATGGTCGCCGGCGAGGTAGGTGGCGGCGGCGGAGGGCGGTGCCGCCAAGTCGGGCAACGTCGGGAAGTGGCCTGCTCGAGCAGGCCACCGTCAGGAAAACCTGGGAAGGGGCTGCCGAGAAAACTCGGCAGCCAGCCGAGGGACCTTACCCGCTGCAAAGAAAACTCGGCAGCCGTCGGGCGCCGGGAGCCACGCGCGCACCGTGCGCGCCCGTCGGGTGCCGACGTGCACCCGACGCCGTGTTTTCGATCCGAACCTCGTTTTCTTTCCATTGTTCACCCGTATCGAGTCATCGATGACGAGACATCGTTGATCGGGGTCCGTGGGCCTGGTCAAAGTCAACCCTTTGATCAAAATTACCATTTTACCCCTAAACCTAAAATGCTCCGTTTGAGCTCGTTTGAACTCCGATTGAGCTCATTCTTTTTCCATCGTGACCCAAATTTCATTTTCTATCATCTCAGCCATATGGATTGGATATCCACTCTCGTTTTTTCAACTCCAATCTCTAGAGCTCTCGATCCGTCGCGTATTTTAAGACCGTTTCTCCGTCGGAGTATTTTATAGCTTTATTTATATTTATTAAGGGTCTAAGAATATTGTAACCTATGTAGGCTATCTGTTGGATCGAACATTGAGACACGGGATCTAAGACAAGAGATCTTCGATACTCGCTACTCACGTGGTAACCACCGAACGAGGTGGGGGTAACTTCTAAACTCATCATGTTTATTGTATTCCATAATTGATATTTGAACTGTTGAACTTTACGTGCTGTGAATACATGTTGTGATTATTATGAACATATATACTTTATGATTACTGATTTCATGCAAAGCTTATGATATGATGAACGAGAACGGATGTCCTAAGTCATGATAGGGATGGATGGTGGCCCGTAAAAAGCACCGTACGTCATGTTAAGGATGGACTGGTGGCCCGTAAAAAGCATCATACGTCATGTTAAGAATGGACTGGTGGCCCATAAAAAGCACCATATGTTAAGAATGGAACGAGTATAGTTGAGTGCTCTTAGAGCCGTGTGTTTTGCATTGTGTGCTATGCATTTTATATGCTGTGACTACTTGTCGAATTATTATATTTGTTTATTATGTGATCGGCTTAACAATATTAAAGTTTGGAGTGTATTCAACGCACTCACCCCTATTCTGTACTCACACTACAGGAGATGAAAAGAACCTTGTTGCGTAGAGAGAGGGGTGCCCTATCAGCTGTGTCCATCTTCTGGTTTTGTATTTTTAAAGTTATGTTGATTCATTTGTAAAAGAAAACTGTATTTCTCCTTCTTTATAAAAGATCCTGATGTTTTTCCGCTGCGTAAGGTTTCAAACTCCATTTTTATCGATTGTATCCGATGTTCCAAGTGTATCTCTTCTTATCCTCTCATTTTCCCTTCTATTTTATATCATGCTCGTCTTCTTCCCCTTTCTCTCTTCACGCCCGCTGAGAAAAACTCTGATATTTTTAACGAAAGAAAATGGGACGTGACAGATGGTATCAGAGCTTAGTTCTACCCTTTGTAGGACTTTGCTCAAGCTGGTTTTTAATTTTCAAACGTATTTTAAAAGGAGAAAATGTTTGCAAAAAGAAACGGATAAGCATCATCCTCTCTCTACGCGTGTCTCACCTTAACCAGGAGTGTTTATCTGCTATGTGTTATCTGGCTTATCTGATAAAGATCGGTAAAGGTTTGAGTGGATATTACGGATATAGTGTCATGATGGAAAAGATCTTTTCAAAACCTTCTTGACGTCATTACAACCACGATAAAAAGATCATTTAAAAACCATCTTGATGTCACTACAATTGACGCACTGCTTTTGTTCGCCGCTACAGGACCACTGACTGCAGCTGCGTGAGCTCATGTGGGCAACCACAAGGGCCGCTGATTGCAGCAACGTGAGCTCGTGTGCGTAAATGGTCATTTGCATTAGTAGAGATTATGTGACTGACAGTTGAGATTACCATTGGCCTTTGTTTACAACAGGGTGAGCTAGTTGGTGTGTTTTCCGATTCGTGATTGTGATACGTAAGGTTGGTTTTGAAACTTGAGGTCTATAGGAACCTTGTGTGGATGTTTGTGATGTTTTCCATGATATTCTATATATGTTATACTTTTCTGGCTAGTTTATGCAAGTTGGGTATGCGTTATCCAACATGATCAATGTATTCTATGATGTTAAACGAATGACAGAAAATCTATTGAGATTAGACCATGTTATGCTAAGACGATAAATGAATGACAGAGAAGCTATTGAGAATGTTATATGATTTATGGAGTAACGTTTATCGGTATCATGATACATGCTATTGATTTATCTGATATTAAAGATTGTTGGGTTACATTGGGTAAATTATAAGGGATAGTTATCGCATTTTGTTTTAGAATTATGCCTCGAGGTCGACCATGAAAGGTCCAGCCACCAACTGTGAATCCGCCAACTGAAAATCCAACAGAACAAGATGTAAATCCACCAGAACCAAATGTGAATGCTACAATGGTGGATTTAGTGGCCGTCCTAAGGGGACTGGCACAACACTTTGAGGTGACTCGAACCACACTCCCGCCAATAAGATCCGATCCGAATTTGATATACGAACAGTTTCGGCGTTTCCATCCGCCGATGTTTAACAGAAAAGGTGAATCAGCTGACGCCGAAGAGTGGCTAAGGTCACTCAACATATTATTTGGACATTTAACGTGTACCCAGGAGCAGAAGGTCTCCTGTGCAATCTTCCAGCTCACCGAAGAAGCGAGTCATTGGTGGGACTCGTATGAGCGGACCCTAGTGCCAGCTCAAAGAGAGGAGCTGACATGGGAGGATTTTAAGGAGGTGGTGACTCAGCACTTCATACCTCAATCCTATAAAGATAAAAAGGAAACGGAGTTTCTACATCTCCAACAAGGGAGCTCGATGGTAGGAGAGTACGAGCGAAGGTTTAACCAGCTGAGCAGATACGCCACTCACTTGGTGGACACTGATGCCAAGAGGGCCCGACGTTTTGAAAAGGGTCTTCGCTCGAAAATCAGTTCAATTTTGGCAGGTCAAGGAGACAGGACCTATGTCAATGTCTTGGAAAGAGCCCAAGAGATCTCATCTCGTCTGCACTTGGACGTGATACCACCCGAGAAGGGTGATGAGATACTTGGAAAAAGGAAGGAGATCGAACCAAGTCAAAGCTTCAATCAAAACAAACTTCCAAGAATTGACAATGTTCCACTTTCCCTTATTCCTAAACCAGGGAACCCATGTTCCAAGTGTGGAAAGTCGCATGCGGGATTCTGCCTCTATGGAACCCGGAATTGCTATAAGTATGGGGAACCTGGACATATAGCACGAGAATGTCGGAAGTTTAAGAATCTGATACATGAGCACAAGGGCCAAGGTCGGGAGCAGGCCAGACATGAGCATTTGCCCTTACTTGCTCAGAGGCTGCCAAGAGATAGGTTATAGACGATGAACTCCTAGTGTTATATAGGTAGATAGATATGTAGTGGCTCTCACCTTGTAACTATGTACATGATCCTTTTGAAAGATGTATGAGCTACCCATCTTTTGCTGATATATATATATATATAAAGGATACCAGTTGTCTTTTATTATTCGATGGAATCCATGTTTACTTTTTTCCTTACGATGGGTGTTATATTCTTCTTCACCTATGATATGGTTATAACACCAGATTCGTTGAAGCATAAGAACGATAAGCAGTTGCTGAAGCTTTAGAAGTTAATGTTTCGGTTTGTAAGGATTGAGAAAGAATTGGAAAAGCTCAGGACTGATAAAAGTTCTGAACATCGAGCTTAGTCAAATAATCAACGAACTTGCAAGTCTGAGTTATTTCCTTGATGAGAAATGGAAAGAACGAAATGATACGAGAATGAGAGCATGAGATTCTGACAAGGAAGCCAATCTTGTCGTTTCTAAGTGTGCGTACAATTTCGAGGATGAAATTATTTTAAGGGGTAAGGGATGTAGCGCCCCGGATCAAAACGAGCATAATTGATTAATTAAATATTTTAACGTATGACTTGATAATTACGTGCGTATTTTTTTTGGACTGTTTAATTAATTACGTGCGTTTCAAATACGTGTTTAATGTGTGTTTCGGATGGATAATTTTCTTGGACATGGTATATAGAATATTTTCATACCATAAGATGCGTCTTGAAAAGACAAGAAAATAGAAATGAACTAGGGGTCAATCGGAGACCCGTAGCTCGAACGACGACGGAAAGGGCAAAACCCGAAGATCCGGAAAACCGGAAGATATTTACGACAAATAGTAAATGGAGAATTTTCAACTGATGAACAGTGAAATGGATGAATAGTGATCCGGATATTTTTGGTGAATAGTAACATTCGGAAAATCTATAAATAGGGGTGGTTTCGATTTGAAAATCACCGTTTCTCCGAACGAGCCAAAAGCGATGAAAATGAGTAAGTCTCTCTCTCCTCTCTCTCTCTTTTCGGGTTTCTATCTCCGGCGGGCCACCGCCGGTGCCGCTGCCGGCTGGTGGCTGGAAAATTCAAAGTTGTCAGAATCGGTCGATTTTCACACACGATGTTCGTCTCGACAAGACGAATCTAGGATAGGTCTCGAAATTCAAATCCGATTTCTTGTTCGTCGGAAAACGACAAAAAACAGCTGCAAAACCCTAATCCTAACCCTTGAACCACCCTTTCTCTCTCTACTGTTTTTCTCTCACCACCGCACCGGAGAAGCTGCCGAAGGTAAGGGCGGCAAGCTGGAGGGCCGGCGCCGCCACCCACGGCTGTGCATGGAGTGCGTGTGTGTGTGTGCTTTTATATGTGTGCTAGTGTGTGTTTTTGTGTTGCATGTTGTTGGGACAGCACCGGGTGGCGCCGCCGTGAGGGAAAGGACGGCCGGCGACGGGAGGTCACCGGCGAGGTGATCTGGTGGGTGGTCGACGGCTGGTGTCCGCCGGCCAAGGAAAATGGTTGGTGTGTGTGTGTAAACACACCTTACGTTGTGTGTGTGTGCGCGAGCTACTGTGAGTGTGTGTGTGCCCGGCGGTGGTGGTGGCTGGCGACTGGGGGTCATCGGCCAAGGTGAGAGTAGTGAGTGGTAATCGCCGGAGAGGGATCAGTGTGTATGTGTATGGAATCGGGTGTGTGTGTATATGTTTGGTCTTGCATGAGTTGTGACCGGAGTTAGGGGTTGCCGGCGACAAGGAGGTCGTCGGCCGGTGTCCGAGGATCGGGGGGGTGGTCGTCGGCGACTGGGGTCGCCGATCGAAGGAGTTTTGGTGAAGGTTGATTTTTGGAAAAACTGAGCATTGAAGGATTTTGCGGTGTCATTTCCAGGCACTATTCAGGCCGGAATCCGACGAGGGATGGCCGGAGGTGATAGCCGACGGTGCGAGGTATCCGACGAGATAGGTGGTGGCGGCGTAGGGCGGCGCCGCCGCACCGGGCAACACCGGGAAGTGGCCTGCTCGAGCAGGCCACCGTCGGGAAAACCTGGAAAGGGGCTGTCGAGAAAACTCGGCAGCCAGCCGAGGGACCTTACCCGCTGCCGAGAAAACTCGGCAGCCGTCGGGCGCCGGGAGCCGCGCGCGCACCGTGCACGCCCATGCGCGCCCGTCGGGTGCCGACGTGCACCCGACGCCGTGTTTTCGATCCGAACCTCATTTTGTTTCCATCGTTCACCTCGTATCGAGTCGTCGATGACGAGACATCGTTGATCGGGGTCCGTGGGCCCGGTCAAAGTCAACCCTTTGACCAAAATTACCATTTTACCCCTAAACCTAAAATGCTCCGTTTGAGCTCGTTTGAACTTCGATTGAGCTCATTCTTTTTCCGTCGTGACCCAAATTTCATTCGCTATCATCTCAGCCATATGGATTGGATATCCACTCTCGTTTTTTCAACTCCAATCTCTAGAGCTCTCGATCCGTCGCATATTTTAAGACCGTTTCTCCGTCGGAGTATTTTATAGCTTTATTTATATTTATTAAGGGTCTAAGAATACTGTAACGTATGTAGGCTATCTGTTGGATCGAACATTGAGACACAAGATCTGAGACACGAGATCTTCGATACTCGCTACTCACGTGGTAACCACCGAACGAGGTGGGAGTAACTTCTAAACTCAACATGTTTATTGTATTTCATAATTGATATTTGAATTGTTGAACTCTACGTGCTGTGAATACATGTTGTGATTATTATGAACATGCATACTTTATGATTACTGATTTCATGCAAAGCTTATGATACGATAAACGAGAACGGATGTCCTAAGTCATGATAGGGATGGATGGTGGCCCGTAAAAAACACCGTACGTCATGTTAGGGATGGACTGGTGGCCCATAAAAAGCACCAAACGTCATGTTAAGAATTGACTGGTGGCCCATAAAAAGCACCATACGTTAAGAATGGAACGAGTATAGTTGAGTGCTCTTAGAGCCATGTGTTTTGCATTGTGTGCTATGCATTGTATATATTGTGACTACTTGCCGAATTATTATATCTGTTTATTATGTGATCGGCTTAACAATATTAAAGTTTGGAAAGTATCCCTACGAGTGTATTCAACGCACTCACCCCTATTCTGTACTCACACTACAGGAGATGAAAAGAACCTTGATGCGTAGAGAGAGGGGTGCCCTATCAGCTGTGTCCGTCTTCTGGTTTTGTATTTTTGAAGCTATGTTGATTCGTTTGTAAAAGAAAACTGTATTTCTCCTTCTTTGTAAGATCCTGATGTTTTTCCGCTGCGTAAGGTTTCAAACTCCATTTTTATCGGTTGTATCCGATGTTCCAAGTGTATCTCTTCTTATCCTCTCCTTTTCCCTTCTATTTTATATCATGCTCGCCTTTTTTCCCTTTCTCTCTTCACGCCTGCTGAGAAAAACTCTGATATTTTTAACGAAAGAAAACGGGGCGTGACACATGTTTCCTTTTGAAATCAATATGTTGTTTAAACATGTATTATATGAAAAACGATGGGCCTAGACTTATCTTCTATTATATATATATATGTTTTGTTGTGTAATTCATGTTGGTCTATGGTTCGAACATTTTACCTAGAAATATGGGTGAGACACGACTACACTTGATTAATAGTCGATATATAATTACATATATATGTTATATTTAAAAAATAAAAATTAATAACTCTCGTGTCTTGACTTTTAAGTCTTCCGCTGTATAATAGAAAGAAATAATAATTTCTTTAATTCTTAAATATGTAAAGGGTGACGACTTATTTCCAATAAATGGAAACGGGGCGTTACAGTCCTCCTCGTACACATTAACATAAGGATCATAGAATCCTCTCATTGTACCAACTTGTCGCAAGGTAGGACACACCTCGTGAGAATGTCCAACAATCGAGCATATTCGACAAACATTGACTTGTTGAAACTTGCTTACAACCAATTTTTCCACGAGAGAGGTTAATGCATCTAAACTTTGATCAATGGAATTAACACTAACCTTTGGTGGAAAGTTGTTTCTCCAAATTTCATAATAGTCTGTATATGAACTCATATTAAACATGAATGATAGTTAGACCAAGAGAACAAAGAATATAGAAAAACTCAAAAGAACTAATTCAACACTATTCCCCGGCAACGACGCCAAAATTTGATTGGTTTGTCAGACCAACAAAAATAAAAACCTACTCCGATATGAGCAAATGAATGAGTATAACGGCAAGTAAGGTCGATCCTCAGGGAACAATGCTTAATTCTTTTGAGCATAAAACAAACAAAGGGGGGTTTCGATATCTACTAAACTAAAGAAACTAAGAAAACATCAAATAAAATACGAATAAAAAATAAGCAACGAATGATGAAAAGAAATAGGATAGAGAATATCCTCACGAAGCTCCAATTCAAGGATGTCGACATTCGATTGCATCACCGATCACAGGCTACAAATATCTTCTTGCACATTCAAGCATTTAACCTTAGACTAAACACGAAGTCGTAGAGAAGTCCATGTTTTCCAAATTTAATTGGTCGAACCCAGCATCCAATCAAAACTAGCTATTAACTAATTGGCGCGCTTTCCAAATTAATTAACAACCGCATTAAGTTCCGGTGAAAATAGTTAAACCTAAACTGAAACCTAGAACTCAATAATCGAGATAGCTGCAATTACTAAGCCTATGGATTCGTTGGTCCCATTGATTCATTAGGCAATTACACAATCCCAGCAAAAGCATAATCAACCTATTGCTACTAAGTATCAATCATTCAACAATCATACATCCC
This sequence comes from Scutellaria minor, assembly GCA_954870855.1. Taxonomy (NCBI): domain Eukaryota; kingdom Viridiplantae; phylum Streptophyta; class Magnoliopsida; order Lamiales; family Lamiaceae; genus Scutellaria; species Scutellaria minor. The sequence continues at coordinate 14,953,870 of OX940729.1, read as the reverse complement.
AGTAGTATATAAAAGAGAACTCATGGATAGCATTAGCAATATATAATTCAAATCGAATTGTCAGATCAACCCAAACTATATATCACTATATGGAATTAAATCATGAATCAACAGATACTTGAATAAAATAAGAAATAAAATCAAACACAAAACCTCACAATGATAGCAATCGAATTAAACGACCCTTGAATTGGAGAGAAATTTAGCCACTCATTCTTTGGTTGATCATCTCCATGGAATTCTTTAAGAGAAAAACTAGAGATAGAAAACATAGAATTTGTGTGTGTAGAATTATTGAATGAGAGAATTGATGGAATATCTTCTAAACCTAATGAAACTAAAGAAATAAATACTAAGGACATAAAAGTCCATTACAAAAGATAAGAGATTAATCTCTTATTTGCCCCTTTCTTTTCCTCCAAGCCATTAAGCTCATTTGAAATGATCCTCTTTCAAGCCCATTGAGTCCATCTTCACAATTTAAGCATAATTTGATCTTTTTAAGCCCAATTTTCTTCAAAGCCCATCAAAGTTCATTCCTACAAATAACAATAATAATTAAATCAATTAAAGCACAAATTGACTATAATCAAGGATAATTATGATGATAAAATATATACAAATAGAGACACATCACTTTTATCTCAAAAGATCTTCTATGTGGCCGCATTAAATGCATCTGAGTTGCTCCTGACATGAGCATTTAATGCGCCCAACATCGACTTCTGGACCTCTCTAATATTCTTGCTGACTTGTCAAGTCGGTATGGGTCCATAGCTAAAGTTCATGCAACGACTACTTGTTGTCAGTTAGCTTTGCTCTTCTTCATACTGTATGATTTTCCTCGTGCTGTATGGATGAGAATATCACTTCATCTTTCTGTCATTACTGCAAGTTGCTTCCTTCCTGCTGCTTGCTATTTTTCTCCAGCTTGCTGCTTCTTCCATGCTGCATCCTTCAGCTTGCTGCTTCTATCAGCTTGCTGCTCTTAGAAGATATTTTTCCTATATCTTCTAAGGTTGGTTTTCCTTATTACTTAGAAAACCATTACATGATCTCTTATTAATAAGGGAGCTGAAGATCACGTAATCAGTATGGAAACTAGGTATTGACATCCTAAGCAAACTATTTTTATCTCATCAATATAACTACTGAAATATCCCAACAGTAATGTTGTCCGTGTGGAGAGTGAAGAGCGACGTGTCGGTCTTGGAGTTGACAAAATCGAGAGAGAGCAACTTGGAGCAGAGGTGAGAATACCATGCCCGAGGGGCCTACTTGAGGCCATATAGCACTTTATGAAGCCGACAAACATAGTCAGGATACTGAGAATGGGCAAAATCGGGGGGCTGGTGCATGTACACTTCTTCGGATAGAAACCCATGCAGAAAGACATTGGATAGGTCCACTTGGCGGAGCGGACAGTTCATACTAACGGCGTGAGCAAGAATAAAGTGGATCGTGGAGTGTTTGACGACCGGGCTGAACATCTCATCATAATCAAAACCCGATTATTGGTGAAATCCCTTGGCGACAAGACGCGCCTTATAATGATCAATAGAGCCATCTGTTTTATACTTAGCTCTGTAAACCCACTTGCAACCCACAATAGTGCGATCATTCGGTGGCTGAACAAGAGACCAGGTGGCATAAGACCATCAAATTCATCATTCATGGCAGCACGCCAGCGAGGATGACGTGCGACCTCAGTATAGCATGTGGGCATTAGCGTGGATGAAGGTGATGTAGCTAGAGCTCGCGGCTTAGTGGAAGAAATGAAACCATCTACAAGAGCCTTGGAGTGAACAATATTACTTTTTGATCGAGTTTGTATGGGGTGCGTCGAGGGAGGAGCCGAAGGAGGTCCGCCATCGGAGTGCCTGTGTGGTTGAGGGGGTGATGAGTGATTATTACTTGGAACGGGAGATGGTGAGGACGGGTTGGATGGTGAACCAATTGGAGCAACGTCCGTGAGGGACGAAGCCAGAGGTGGAGATGACACATATTGAAGAGTGAGAGTTGGTGGGATCAACTATCGAACCAGACGAGTGATTGAGAGAAGGAGATGAAGTTCGGAATGGAAATCGAAGCTCATCGAATACGACATCATGGGATATGTAGATGCGATAGGGTTTAGATAGCGATACCCTTTGTGGACGGGACTATATCAGATGAAAACATAACACTTAGAGCGGGGTTCGGTCTTACGTTGATTATAGGGTCGGAGACAGGGCCAACACGCACAACCAAAGGTCTGAAGAATGGTGTAATTTAGTGGAGTAGAGTAAAGAGACTTATATGGGGAGCGATTATTTAGAGTGGATGAAGGAAGATGATTAACAACAAAGAAAGCTGTGTGAAAAATGTCTTCCCAGTGAGTGAGAGGGACTTGGACGGCGTTGAGTAGAGTAAGACCGGTTTCAACGAGGTGGCGATGTTTACGCTCAACAAGGCCATTTTGTTGGTGAGTATGTGGGCAGGATAAGCGGTGTATTATACCGAGAGATTGCAGGTAATTGGTTAGGGGTCGAAACTCACCCCCCGTCGGTTTGGACTGATTTGAGAGGGTGATTGAATTGGCGAGTGATGTATGCATAGAATAATTTAAAAGTTGTGAATACATTAGACTTTTGTGCAAGAAAGTAGACCCATGTAAATCTTGTAAAATGATCGACAATGGTGAGCATATATCGATTGGCATTAAACGATAAAGAGGGGGAGATCCCCAAACATCCATAAAATTTAATTCAAACGGACAAGTTGACACAAAAGTTGATAACTGAAATGGTAATGATGACTCTTGGCTTCCTGACATGAGCCACAAATACTTCTAAGGGAGCAACTAGAACTAGGTAATGAAAAACGACTGAGTATAGAAGAGATAGTGGCCGAATGGGCATGGCCGAGCCGAGCGTACCAGACTAAGTATGGAGCACGAATAGATGTAAGGGCTATGGGTGGATTATTGGTTCGGATAGGGTAGAGACCGGCTTCACAGGCACTGCGATGAAGAATTCTCCCCGTCAGCTCATCCTTCACACAAAAATACGAGGAATGAAATTCAACATAAGTGTTATTGTCACGAGTAAATTTGCTTATGGAAACTAAATTCTTCGAAATAGAGGGAACATGCAAAATATCGGATAAACGAAAAGTAGAATGCGATAATGATAATTTAAAGTCACCAGTGTCGGCTATTGGCAAGCCAGAGTCGTCCCCAATCTGAAGTTGATCATAGCCGGAGTAAGGTGCGCTGGATAGGTTGAGATTCTGGAGATCATTGGTGATATGATGGGTCGCGCCCGAGTCATGATACCAAGCATCAGTGGACGAGGAAAATGGGACGGTAGAGTACGGTGACTGTGGGATGGTGTACGGCGGTGGCGGATGATAGTGGGGCTGCTGTGTAGGACCGTAAGGAGAGGGAGCAGTGGCAGCGGTGAATGCGGAGGGGGGGCCGTTGAATCCTTGATCGAAGCGGTGGGGGCAAGTGTGAACCGTGTGATTGTATTGACGACATAATTGGCAATAGATGGAACATTGGCCGTTGTTGGAACCACGACCGCCATACCCCCTCTCTCGATAACCACCTCGTCCGCTACGGTTGCTGTTTCCACGACCATTGTTCGAAGAAAACTGAGGACGCTGCTGTCCGGGATGCGGTCCTTGTGAAGATGACTGTTGAGCGAACATGGCCGAAGGAGAAGCGTGTTGCTCCAAACGTTGCTCATGGGCAGTGAGCAAATCGTAAAAAGACTCAAGAGAAATTGGTTCAACACACGTTTGAACCGCCGTAGCCAAAGGATTATATGAGGAATCCAAACCTCCAAGTAGGAAGGCGATGTGATCTGTTTCGCGTAGAGGTTCGCCGATAGTTGCTAAGGTAGCGGCCAATTTCCTAATTTCATTGTAGTAACTCTCCATCGAAGAGCCAACCTTTTTTATTGTGGTGAGCCGATACTTAATTTGCGTAGCACGAGCACGAGAGTGGGATGCAAAGCATGCATGGAGAGTATCCCACGCCTTTTTGGAGGTGTCAACATTGACGAGGTGAGGGAGAATTTCTTCAGAAATGGTAGAGATAATCGCACTTAATATTAATTGATCCTGTTGGATCCAAATTGCCGTCGGTGTGCCCGAAGGAGGTGGCTGCATGAGGGACGCCGATTTCGGCGTGGTGCCATCAAGGAAGCCGAATAACCCTTGGCCACGAAAGTAGGGTTTGACTTGAAGCTTCCAAAGGAGAAAATTTTCGTGGGTGAGCCGATGGGCTACGGTGTGCGATAGCTTCAAGTTGAGGGAGGCTGGTGGGGGAGGTGGTTGGTTTGTTTCAGATCTGCCATCTTCAGAGGAGGAGACAGAGTCGTTGTCAGCCATGAAAGTAAGCAAAGATCAGACTACGAAGTAGCGAAAATTGAGTAGCAACAACAGCGATGTTGGGCCGGAAGAGATGAGCGACGGTGGTCGCGATTTGTTTTACTCTACTTGATACCATGTTGGAAAAGATATAAAACTGGAAAATATATTCTTATTAATCACACACAAAAAAACTGATACATGGGTATGCTTATATACAAAATATATAATAGAGAAATCCTAGGACAACTTGGAAAAGAAGTCGACTCTAACTAGGAAAGAAATCAATCAGGCTCGCGATGTTGGGCCGTAGGGTCTTGGGTTGTTGCTTGGGCCTCGCATGACTTGAAAATATTATTAACAATCCTTAACTATCGGCAAACAAACAAGACATGAATAAGAACTACATAGATACGAATACGATCGATAATATAATTAGAAATACAACAAAAGATTAAAATAATTTAAACAAAACCAAATTACTGTTACGATATGTAGTTCACATAGAATTTGGCTATATTTGTAACTTAATTTAATTATTCTAAAATAGAATTTCACAACACATTATGTCGCTGATAGTCATTAATTAATTTTAACCACATCATAAAGGATTGATACAGAGACAACACGACACAAAAAGTTCATACCCACAATAAGGATACAAGCATGGAAAACCAAAACACAAACCCATTTTTCTCACATCGCTCTCATGTCACATTCATGTCGTAGACTGCCATCTCTAACTAAAACTGATCATATTGTATGTGTAAAGCTTTTCTTCATTGAAACAAAATTCACATTCATCTTACGAGAAATGGCTGAAAGATCAATCAGACACTATTTCCCATAATTCGATAAAAAAGAAACTCTGAAATTAAAAAACCAACTACCAAGCCCAACTCTGAAATTAAAAAAGAAAAAAATTCGATAATAAAATCCTCAGGAAATCCAATTACTGAGAAAAACAAAAATACAAGGTACTAACTGCACCACTCACATCCATCTCAGCTGTTACCAATCAGTAACAACAATGAAATTTTCTGGGGTCACTCACTTTTACCGTTTTGGTGAGAGGCCACATAATTGCGAATTATATCCATGGCCAATTGATGAGCAGTCTTATCTTGGACTTTTGCTAGACCATCCATGGCTTCATATGTCTCCTTGTCAGCAAAAAGTTTCAAGTTATATCGTGATGCTCCGAGTGGTATTCCTTCCCATTTATCTACCAGCTCCACAAGTTTATCCTTGCCCTGAGCAAGAACCGTAGTTGGTTTTAGTTTGATGTTTATTATGATCATTTATAACATAAAAGTATAAGGGAAAAAAATGGAAACAAAGATCAAGAAGGCAAAGTTTAGCCCAAACAAAGTGAAGTGCATGGGGCCCTCATCTGCAACATCATGAGATGGTTAAGATGAATATGAAAAAAGTGAGCTTAATCCAAATGAATTGCCTACCATGCGGTTTGTGAATTCGCCGAATGATTCTTTAGAAAGCCGCTTTCGTTTCCAGTGATAAAACAAAGGTTCCAAAACCTTTTCAAGATCTTGAATCTTAACCTTGTCCTTGAAGGTTTTTGCTAGTACAGTTTGGTTAGGTGTTCCTCCAAGCCAAATCTGCAACATGAATATTGCATTATCTCAGAATATTGTTTCTTCACTAAATTATCAAAGCAAAAACACTTGGCTTACCTGGTAACTATTTGGACCATCACCAACCAGGCCAAGTTCAGCCATATATGGTCTAGCACAACCATTGGGGCAACCAGTTATCCTTATAACCACAGATTCATTATACTTGATGCCAACCTAAAATAGTATGACGTGAAGAGTTTCTATCAACAAGCATCGTATTGAATCTGAAAACTAAAAATGCAATAGTTCCAGTTTCTAGTCACTAGTTCAAATTATATTCCATAAATACAAGATTGTACCTTGTCAAACACAGCTCGAACTCGCTTAAGGATGTCCGGTATCCCACGCTCAGCTTCCGTAATTGCCAAAGGACAAAGCGGGAAAGCTGGACATGCCATTGCAGTCACATTGAGGGGATCTACAAACCTTGGTTGCTGTTTAAACAAATGAATGGTTACATGTAAACACATATTAGATTCTAGAAACCTCAGAGAGCAGATCCATACAAAAGAATGACAATATAAAGATTATAGGATCAGGAGAATGTATAAGATCGTATCATTCCTTTTTCTTTTTGCAGAAAAAGGGTCAACAGGATTGAGCACAGAAAGAAAAAAGGTGCATTTTCTTAACAGAAGCAATTATATGCCTTCAAGAGAAATTTAACTTCTATGCATAAATCAGGACAAGAAGTTCAGAAGCAGTAAAATTTCTTCCTAGTATAACCCTCAAACCAATATGATATATTGCATTGACATGTCATGCAACCATAAATATTATGATTAGATAGTTATCGCAATAATATATGTTAACATCTCACCAGTAGACCACCCTGAGCAAGAGCTGTAGTGATGGGGCGCTTCCATGCTTGTCGAATACCGCACAAGATGATATTCTGGTTTGGTGTGATGCGGACATTCAAATTATACTTCTCAATTATTTCCCTCAGAGTCGTCTTCATTATCCCTTTGACTCGACCACTATCAACATGGAGACCACAAAATAACCCACCATCTCCCTATAAAAAACAAGTATAAAAGGTAGGAATAAACTAATAATGATAAAATGTAAAGGAATTATGTAACAACCAAAAATACATATCAAGCATATTTTAAACAGTAGAACCAACCTGCTCATGCCAACCCAAGTAGCTTTTGAATTCCCACTCAGGTAACTCATGGCAAGGTTCAAACTTCCTTCCATAGTACTGTTCAACAACATCTCTGAACTTTTCAATTCCCCATGAGCTGATTAGATATTTCATTCTGCTATACTTACGGTCATCTCTTCTTCCATGTTCCCTTTGAGTAACAACAATAGCCTTCACTACATATAATATATCCTCTTTTGGCACATAACCCAATGGTTCTGCCAGCCTAGCGAAGGTGCTCTCCATCCTATGTGTTCTCCCCATCCCACCACCAACCTGCAATTGTCATATCATTGAATTAGCATCAAAGGTCTCATAGAAGGCAGGCAGGAAATAATTTTAAGCACAAAAAAGTATTTACATATAAATTGAAGCCCTGGGGCTCGCCATCAGCATCAGACACAACAACAACACCAATATCATTTGTGAATATATCTACAGAATTGTCTGTTGGTACAGTAACTGCAACTTTGAACTTCCTCGGTAAGAACTGAGTTCCGTAGATGGGCTCAGGTGAATCCGGAAAGTTTGTACCATGGGAGTTATCATTGCGGGCTTTCACTACTTCGGGAGGTTCTGCAGTCATAAATTTTTCTCCATCAACCCACATATCATAGTAAAAACCAGATTGAGGAGTTAAGAGTGCAGCAATGTCTTCTGCAGTTTTCTGCGCAAACAGATAATCTTTTCGATGGAATGGGGCTGCAGGTGCTAAAACGTTTCTATTCAGATCACCGCATGCACCAAGTGTAGAACCCATGCTTTTAATGATAGCGCTCATCACTGTCTTGAGATCTTTCTTCAGAACGCCATGAAGTTGAAAGGTTTGCCTAGTGGTCAAACGAAGTGTTCCAATCCCAAACTGATCAGCTAGATCATCCATGACCAGATAGAGTTTGTTTGAAACCTTTCCAGAAGGGTTCTTAGTACGAAGCATAAATGAGTAAGACCTGCCACCACGTTCATCTCTATTATACTGTTGATAGCTACCATGGAACTTAATCAACTGTGTAGCTGGCTCATTGATGTTGGGGGCATCAGTTAACAACTCCTCATTGAGAGGATATCTTATAAAGTTACTCTGCTCTTTAAATATCTCGACCTTACTGCGTTTCTGCGCAACCGAACCATCTGGCTTCACAGGCTGCAAGTAGTAAAAATCATTAAATCAAAACATTAGATAAAATAAGGCTTTAACAAAAATGTTGCCACAAAAAAATAAATGAAAAGAGAATCTACAGGCGATATACATTACCCTGAAGTACAATTTTCAGATAAAAAATGTTAATGGTCCTGAAGTACAATTTTCTGAAAAAAAAAATGTCAATGGTAGCACATTGTTAACAACGATTACACGAGTTGGATCAGATGCGCCAACAAAATCTTCGCAACACACATATTTTGAACAATCAAACTGTAAGCTCATGTCCTTGGTACAATTAGTTGTTCAAATTGAGATTTAAATAATCAAGTCCAAGTTGAACAAAATGTAGCAGTGGACACCACAAGAAATCACCAGTGGTAGCATACGACTAGTTATTGAACAGATTTTAGGGAAAGTAATATTATACCTCTTGCCTATGCCAATATTAAAGTACCAAATCTCATCTACTGGTGATTCGAAATATCCCATTTTGTCTACAGAAATACTGGTATGTTTTCTTCAGAAAAACAACAACAGACAATCAAACAAACTTTGATTTGTACTTAAGATTATAATCATGAACAGAATTAAATTAAATTAACAAAAACCCAAAAACTTCCTATCCTGGGATTGGAAAACAAAGAAAAACAATTTTTCATATAAAAAATAAAAAGAAAGGAAAGCAGGAAACAGAAATCCAAAATGTGAAACAAAAAAGTATAAATAAAAAATTAGAGAGAAAAAAAAAAAAGTGTACCGTAGAGACAGCTCTGACGATAGAGGCGGCGGAGGCGGAGGAGGAGGAGAAAAGGTGAGAGGGGCGTCTGGTGAGCAAAAGAGAATTAGTGGAAGCAACTGCACCACTCTTCAGGCCGTTGAAGGTCGCCGGAATCTGGAGTAGGTTGGGGTCCTTGGCGATGGCGGCGGCCCCAAACGACGTCGTCATGATAGACAGTAGGCCTGAGTAGAAGATGCTAAAAAGAGAGGAAGAAGGATAATTGTTGTAGGGCGAGAGTCGAGTGTCTTTAAATTTGGTGGAATGGCGATGGCGGAGATCAACTCTTCAGTGCGCTGTCACGTGACAACCACAAGTTCACAACACTTTCTATTTTTTTATTTTATTTTTTCAACACCTTTGTCTTTTCCTTCACTCGCGCTCACTCCAATTATTTCCTCTCTTAATTATAATCTCCATTAAAAATATTTTCTCATCCCAATTTCCTATGGTTTGATAGTTTTCTGATATAAATTTGAAAATGTTTTAATATTTCATATGAATTTTAAATTTAAATATTATATTAAACAAATCCTAATTGTTGAATTCGAACATACATGTATGATTATGAATTGTTTGTTACGGTAATATGTATCAAATTCATACGAAAATATGAACATTTCAAAGTTTATATTAAAAGTGTTTAATAAGTTATAGTTTAAAAGATAAAATATTTTTTACTCAGATATAATTATTGAGAAATTATTATATACTCAATATAATTCTTAACAAGTAATACTCTCGTGAATTGTAAGACAACAATCACCCACAAACCTACAAAATTGGTTTGAGTTATGAATAGTAGAGATTAATTTTATGGAATTTTATCACTGAAATGGTTTTCTATAATTTATGTGATTGTTAATTCATTTTTTTTTCATGTGTAGACAAAATTTATTTTCTGATGTCTTCATTTAAGGTTTTTAAAAAATGACATAGTTATATTATTTTATTGTTAAAAGTTGTTAAATATTAATAAGGTGTTATGATTGTTGATATTTAATACTTAATGAGATTTGTGAGATATTAGAAAAAAGTCTCTAGGGTTTGGGATGTGATAACTATATATTTTGCCTAATTTATATAATTTAAATAATAATATAATTGATACAAATTAGTTTCAATGGTTTTGAATGAATAACTTAAATAAAACGGTTCTTAATTTAATATTATGAATATGAGATGAGGTTTAAAATGAAATCAAAATAGGCGGAAAGGAAAGTGAGATTGAGGAGGTGTAGGCTTACCTCATTGAATACGATAGTGGTGGCGCGTGTGGTGAAGCGCGTGGGTCTTACTTGTCAAAGATAGTATCAAAAGAGAATTTGGAGTGAGGTTTCAACACACACTGAACCTGGACGCTTTTGTGTGCAGAACAATGGTCGTCCATGCAGTCAACTTACCTCATGGCTAAAATCTAAAATACATTAAAAAAAAAAAAAGTCTACCAGGATTATTTATATGCAGTAGCTGCATAGGTCAGGAACCGTGTAATTAGGTTTATTCGATTTGATAGTGTTTTTCACGCATCTCACTCGCATTTTACGCACCCACGCATACGTCTAAGTTCGTGTTCAAATCCTATACATTTCTGTTATGACAAAAACTCCTGTGAAACTGGTGCACGAATCTTAGATCCGTGCAATCCGGGTCAATCCGATCCGATACGATCCTCCACGCGCCAGCATGGCCATCCACGCGCTGAGGAGGGGGCGCTACACACATAGTTTATTTTCTGCATTTTTTGTGGAAAATATGTGTATACCTTTTAGTTATAACTTTCATACATTTATGTTATGATTTTCATACCTTTATGTTATGACTTTAATACATTTACACTTTATGTGAAAAAATCATACTTTTAGTTATGCAGTTCATACCTTTTAGTTAAGCATATCAGACATTTTAGTTATGCGTATCAAACCTTTTAGTTATGGTAATATTACCTTTATGTTATATCTTAGTAAATAAGGTAAAACTTTTATATGATACAATTAATACCTTTATGTAATGCTATTGATATCTTTATGTAATACAACAAATATATTCCAAAAAAATGGAATAAGATAATATATATATAACCATTTTTTTATTAAACTAAGATAATGCCTTTAAGTAAATGTAGTAATACTTTTATGTTATATGATTAATACCTTTATGTGATATAAACAATATCTTTACTTATATTTAAGTAAAATGAGGCAGTACCCTTATGCAAAGGAAGTAATACGTTTATGTAAAACAACTCATACCTTTATTCAATAAAACATATACCTTTTATCTTTATGTGATATAATTAATATATTTCAATAAAGTAATAAAATCGTTTTTTAAGTAAAATAAAGTAATACCTTTAAGTAAATGAACTAATACCTTTACGTAATGTGGTTAACAACTTTATGTGATACAAGTAATACACTTATCTTCTATTTTAAGTAATACCTTTATATAAATGATATAATACCTTTATGTGTTACAGATGTTACCTTTGTGTAATACGACCAGTACCTTTAAGTTATATAATCCATAATTTTTCTCAAATTTCTGTAATGATTACTATGTTTAATCTTGTTGATATGATAGATTTTTAATTCTTAAAATAATTGTAACAAAGATTATCTATGAGCATCACATTGCCACCCTGAAAGTCAAATAGATCGCGATCGGATCTGGAGAAGATTGTAAGAGATCGCAATATGGAGAAGAGGAGCTCTGAGAGAAAAAAGAGAAAAGTCAGTAGTTCGAGAAAGAAAGGCAAAAGACGAAGAAGAAATAGAGAAGAGATGAGGAGAAGATGAAGAGCATGCAGAAGAGAGGAGCAGAGAAGAGAAAGAAGGCGCAGAAGAGAGGCACAGAGAAGAGATAGCGTGAAAGTGATGAAGAAAAAAATATTATATATACTTTCCATATGGATCCGAATCCGGGACGGGCAGCCCAGTTGCACGGATATTTAGATCCGTCCAACTGGTGTATGAGAGACTTACTCTTCGCCTAACTTTTTAGTTATGTTAACTTAACTTTTATGTCACATAATCTTTATGTTATGTTAGTTTAACTTTTTTGCAGTATATTACAGACTTATAATACCTTTTAACCCTTTATTTTGTAATAATATAACATTTATGCATAATAATTTAACATTTATGTTATAATAATATAACATTTATATTATTCTTTAATTACATAAAAGTTATGATATTTGCACATAAATGTTATACTAATATAACATAAAGATTAAATTATTATAACATAAATGTTTGACTATACTACATGAATTTTTATATTGAAAAAAGTTTAAGTTATTCACTTAAAGGTTTTGATATATTTATATAGAGGTTATATTAATATAATATAAATGTTATACTCAAATAACATAAATGTTCAGACATAAATTAAAAAAAAATTAAAAATCTGGATATGGATCTGGGCAGGACCCGACCCGACACGCACACATCTAGTTGCACGGATCATGATCTGTGTACTTAGTTCACAAGAACACTACTCAAAATGAGAATCCAGAGAACCCACGTTAATGGATGTCTCACATATCACATATTCAATTTAAAAGTATCCTTTTTTTTTAGAACACACATCAATATATATAACATAAATATAATTATAATGTGGGGTTTATTATCCATTACTTATTTTTATATTATTTATATCAATTAAAAGTCAATTATTTTAATTAAAATATTTTTAATAGTGATCAATTGAAAATTGAATTTAGATTAATTAAAATAATAATAATAAACAAACTTTATTTATTAATCATGAGATTAATAATTTTCCATTGACATTAAAATACAAAATTGACATACAAATAATGTTGGTCCCAAGTAGTTCAGAGATTCAGAGGGGGTGAATGAACCTCTATGGATTTTTTCTTCGAAAATCTTTAAGAACTTTCTACATTATATTCTATCGAAGAATACAGTACTGTGTGCAATACAACAAGCTGAGCGAGGTTGCTGATAAGCTTTCTGTATCAGAGTTCTTGTATGTAATAGAAATCAATGATAGAGTTTCTTTTGAAAAATATTTTCTTAAAAATATTTTTTGCCAAACTTTGAATATAATATGATCAGATATACGATGCATCACAAATATGATAAAAATGATAAATAAACACAAATATTTTATAGTGGTTCGAAGGTGGTGTAACTCTTCTACGTCCACTCTACTCCTATTACGGTGAGGAACTTTGTTAGGGTAGATTGAATTACAAGACTCGTCTCAACAATCTATCACCTGAATAAGGTTTCACCTACAAGGATTTTGCTTACACCTTAGGCTGACCCACACAGGATCCTATCAACTCACACAAAGTTAATGCCTTAACAACATAAGACAAACACTCAGTAAGGATCTAAATTCTATCAACTGTGCACACCACTAAACAACCTAAGCACACAGCACGTCACGCCCCAAAAAATTTTCACATTTTACAAGAGTTTTTACATGGGCATGAAGATGGAAAAAGCAAGGGACACTTAACACAATCAGAAAGAAAGAGTAAGGGACAACAGAAGAAAGAGGTAAGGGACGAAGTGAATCTCTCACTTATCAACAATCGGCCTCTGCCGATAACAATCGGTCTCACTACCGATTTAAAACATCATACGTAGTAGAATCATTCTTCATGATCTCACATCCTTATATGTATCAAAATATTACATAACCCAAAATACACAAATCATGGTTTGATAAAGTTTGTGTTACATCGTCTAATCATGCGAATACAAAAGATAGCATCATCTCTCTCTCCGTCTAGGGTTCCTCTTATTCATCATCGCCTGTAGTGTGAGTACAGATTAAGAGATGAGTGCGTGGAATACACTCGTGGGGATAAAATCCGCCTCTTGTGACTCATAACAGATATAAAACACTAGTAAAATAATCCTTAAGTCATGTCGTCACAACACATAAAAGCAAATCAGATATTAGAAATGGCAAGAGACGAATAGGTGCAGGATTCCCCCGTCTTATTCTATATAACGGTCTCACTACCGTTGGTACATTTCAAGAGGACCACCAAACCTCAACAGAGTAGTAGAAAATAGCAGGGGACGAACAGAGCGGACCTCGGTCCTTTCACAGTTATATGACACAACAATTATAAACACAACACTTAGTATTCCTCAGTCATGTATTTAATAGGGAAAACAGTAAACAGACAAAAAGATAGAAATTACCCCCACCTTGTTCGGTGGTTACCCGCGTGAGTCGTAAGGTCTAAGGATCTGATAACACAAGCTCAATCCAACAAGTACTCAAACTCAATCCAATGAATAGCCTACACAAGATACGGTGTTCTTAGATTCTTATTAATTATAATTAAAGCGTTAAACGTTTCTTCCAGAAGAAAGACGATTGTTAACTACGCGACAAGTCAAGAGCTCTAAGGATTGGATAAGGAACGAGCTCGTTCGGAGTTGATACGAGTTCAACGACGTATATAAGTTTGAAGGTAAATTGGTATCAAGGGTTGTCATTGATCGGGCCCTCGACTCTCGATCGACGACCTCTCGTCGGCTAAGACTCGATGATAAAGGATATAAAGAAAAAAGGAATGGAAAATGATTGAAAACACGGCGTCACCCGACATACGTCTCACACCCGGCGCCCTCTCCCGGCACGCCCACTCAGCACATGATCGTGCCCCATGGCGCACGATCGTGCGCTAACACCCAGCAAGTTCTGCCTGGTCGCGCACGATCGTGCTCCCCTAGCACGACCGTGCACTAGTTTCCAGTGGATCTTGCTGGCTCACGCACGACCGTGCGCCAACTTCTAGCAACTTTTGCCGGCTGGGGCGTGACCATGCCCTCCGGCACGACCGTGTGCCAGCGAGCTCAACAGCCTGTGCGGCCAGCAGTCTTCCCCGGCTGTCTCGTTGCTACCCGGCGTCTCCGGCCACTTCGTTCCAAATTGCTCGTTCCCAACTACTACCTCTCCGGTATGATACCAACTCTCCCCTAATCCCATCTGACACACACAAACATATATATATGCAAACACACATCCTCAATAAAATGCTTGGCCGGCGACCGAAGGTCGCCGAAAACCCATCGTCACAACCCACCGATGCATCACCAACACCGGTCATCACTTTCCTCATGACGGCACCACCTGTGCCGCCCCCAACAGAGATCACACACACACAAACACACACACATACATGCATATAACATATCCAACTTGATATAGCTCCGACACCACCACTCACGGCGGCATCGTCCCTCCAACAACTCACCCTCACCTCCGAGAGAACCTCCGACAACATCTCCGGCTAAAAGGATGGAGGAAAAGAGAGAAAACCGAGGAGAGAGAAAAGTTGGCGAGGGTTAGGGTTTAGGGTTTTGAAATAGTTTTTCACCGTTTTCCGGCAAACGAGAAATCAGAATAGAAATCCGAGACTTGTTCTAGACTCGACTCGTCAAAACCTACATTGTGTGCAAAAATTGGCTGAAACCGACAACTTTGAAATTTTCCGGCGAACTCCGGTGGCAGCACCACTGCGCCGGCGGCAGCTCCGGCGGTGGCACGCCGGAGGCCGAAAAAAAAATGAGAGAGGGAAGAGAGACTTATGTGTTTTCGGCGCTTTTGGCTCGTTCGAAGAAAGGGGTGAAAAAATGGACTGAAGGAGCCTCTATTTATAGATTTCGAAAGTTACTATGCATCGGTAAATATCTCATTTACTATTCACCGTAAATATCTTCTGATATTTCCGAAACCTCGTGTTTTGTTCTTTTCATCGCCATTCGAGCTATGGGTCTCCGATTGACCTCTAGTTCGTTTCTATCTTCTCATTTGTCCAAAACGCATCTAGTGATATAAAAATATCCTATGTTCCACGTCTAGGTAAACTATCCATCTCATAAATGCATTAAACACTTATCTGAAATGCACGTATTTAAACAGTTAAAACATACGCACATATATATTAAATCCTGAGTTTAAATATTTAATTAATAAATTATGTTTCGTTTTGGTCCGGGGTGCTACATCCCTTACCCCTTAAAAGAATTTTGTCCTCAAAATTAAACGCATACCTATGAAAGATAAACGGGTACCTATGAAAGGTAAGTCGGGGTACTTCATCATGATTTCGTCTTCCAATTCCCAGGTTGCTTCTTCCTTTCCATGTCGGCTCCACTGGATTTTTACTATAGTCATATCCCGATTTCTTAGCTATCGTCGCTTTCTATCTAATATAGCTATCGAGACTTCTTCATACGTCAAATCCTTTTCAGTTCTATACCTTCTTGTTCGATTACGTGTTGTGGATCGAATATGTACTTCCGTAGCATAGAAACGTGGAATACATTGTGCACTCCAGCGAAGTTCGGGGGTAAAGCTAGATGGTACGTGACTTCTCCGACACGATCTAGAATTTCGAATGGTCCGACGTATCTTGGCTTCAGCTTCCCTCTTTTTCCGAAACGATAGACTCCTTTAGTATGAGATACCTTGAGAAAAACTTCATCTCCCACTTCAAATTCCAGTTCCCTCCGTCTCTTGTCCGCATATGCTTTCTGTCGATCTTGGGCTATTCATATCCTGTCCCGAATCTTCTTTATTACTTCGACCGTTTGTTCCACTAATTCGGGTCCCAAAATTTTATTTTCGCCCACTGTATCCCAGCATATAGGTTGATCGCCACTTTCTTCCATATAAAGCCTCATAAGGTGCCATACCAATGGTCAATTGATAGCTATTGTTGTAGGCAAATTCCACTAAGCATAGATGGTCTTCCCAACTTCCGGGAAAATCCAAAACACAAGCCCGCAACATATCCTCCAAGATTTGTATGGTCCTTTCTGATTGTCCATCAGTCTGTGGGTAGAAAGCTGTGCTGAAAGACAACTTGGTCCCCAACTCCTTTTGTAGGCTCTGCCAGAACCTAGAAGTAAACCGTGGATCTCTATCAAATACGATAGAAACGGGTACACCATGCAGTCGGACTATCTCTTCAAGATATATTCGTGCCAACTTGTCCAGTCCGAATGTCATCTTAATTGGCAAGAAATGTGTAGATTTCATTAATCTATCAACAATTACCCATACGACGTGGTTTCCTTGTCTGGTTGTCGGCAACCCAACCATAAAATCCATGGTTATATGCTCTCATTTCCACTCCGGTATCTCTAGAGGTATTAGCATCCCAGCTGGTCGTTGATGCTCTACTTTCACTTGTTGGCAAATAAGACACCTCTTGACGAACAACCCTACACTCCTTTTCATATTTCTCCACCAAAAGTTCACCCTTAGGTCTCGGTACATTTTTGTACCTCCAGGGTGTGCAGACATTGGTAAGCAATGCACCTCTTTGAGAATTTCTTCTCTTAATTCTTCATTCTTAGGCACACACACTCTTCCTCTGAAGATCAGAGCTCCATCGGTAGCCAAAGTGAATCCTTCGGCTCTTCCACTATCTATAAGGGCTTTCATTTTCATTAGAAAGTTATCCTTCTCCTGAGCTTCCACGATTCGGTCACGTAGCGTGGGTTTTACGAATAACACTGCCATCCTGGATTCAATGCTAATCGGAGACGAGACTATCTCCAGATTTAGCTTTGACATCTCCTCGATCAAATGGTGCTGATTGGTGATTATCGACGTCACCACTCCCTTTCCCTTTTTGCTAAGGTCGTCAGCTACCACATTCGCTTTTCCAGGATGATAGTGAATCGTAATATCATAGTCCTTTACCAACTCTAGCCATCTTCTTTGTTTTATATTGAGCTCCTTCTGTTCAAAGAAGTACTTTAGGCTTTTGTGGTCGGTGTAGATTTCACACTTCACGCCGTAAAGGTAGTGTCTCCAGATCTTGAGGGCATGTACTATAGTTGCTAGTTCCAGATCATGAGTCGGATAGTTTTATTCGTGGATCTTCAGCTAGCGTGATGCATACGCCACTACCTTTCTTTCCTGTATCAGAACACAACCCAAACCTTATTTGGATGCGTCACTGTAGACTACGAAGTCTTTAGACACATCTGGAACTATTAAGACTGGTGCTTCTGTCAGTCTTTTCTTCAGTTCTTAGAAACTACTGTCGCATTGCTTACTCCACTGAAACTTCACATCTTTTCTTATCAAGCACGTCATAGGAGTAGCAATCTTCAAAAATCCTTCTATAAATCTTTGGTAGTATCCAGCTAGGCCGATGAAACTCCGAACTTCCTTCACATTCATTGGAGTTTCCCACTTGCTGACAGTTGTCACCTTTTCAGGATCTACTTCGATCCCTTATGCAGAAACGATGTGGCCTAGAAAACCTACTTTGTCCTTCCAGAACTCGCACTTCTTGAATTTGACATAGAGCTTCTTCTTCCTTAGTACTTCCAGTGCGATTCTGAGATGTTGTTCATGGTGCGCTCTGTCGCACGAGTAGATGAGAATATCATCTATGAACACTATGACAAAGAGATCCAGATAAGGATGGAAAATGCGATTCATCAAATCCATGAAGACAGCCGGAGCATTACTTAGTCCGAATGACATCACTACAAACTCGTAGTGGCCGTATCTCATTCTGAATGTTGTCTTGGATATATCAGCGTCTTTGACTTTCATCTGGTGATATCCAGATCTCAAGTCAATCTTTGAGAACACACTAGCACCTCTTAATTGATCAAAGAGATCTTCGATCCGAGGCAGTGGATACTTGTTCTTTATCATTCTCTTATTCAACTCTCGGTAATCAATGCACATCCAAAAGCTGCCATCCTTCTTCTTCACGAACAGCATGGGTGCTCCCCAAGGCGACACACTCGGTCTGATGAAATCCCTGTCCAGCAGCTCCTGTAGTTGGACCTTCAATTCTTGTAACTCTTTCAGTGCCATCCGATAAGAAGCTTTAGACACCGGTGCTGATCCTGAGATAAGATCTATCTCGAAGGTTACTTGCCGATCTGATGGAGGGCCAGGTAACTCCTCTGGGAATACATCCGTGAATTCTTTTATCACCGGCACCTTCTTGATAGGAATCAATTCCTTCTCGGAGTTCACCATATTGACCAGCCAAGCTTCGCAATCTCCTTTGCTAAGCATCTGGGTCGCTTTCATGGCCGAGACAATCCTTGAGTCGACTTTAACTCGAGTCCCGTGGAAAGTAAACTCCGGCTCTCCTGGCATTTGGAAGATTATCTCCCTCTCACGACACTTAATTACCGTGTAATTGGTCTCTAGCCAGTCCATTCCCAAGATTATATCGAAGTCCTTCATCTTCAAAGCATGAAGATCCGCTAGAAGGATCTTATCCTCGAAGGAAATCTTAAGATGACGGTAAAAGTGTTTTGTCCTTACCGTCTTTCCCGAGGGAATACTAACTTCTAATGTTCGAGCGACTATCCTACCGTCAACATGCTTCAGCAGTTTACAAAAGTTAACAGATATGAAGGAATGCATCGCTCCAGTATCAAATAGGATGAAAACAGGTATATCAGATACTAATAACATACCTGTCATCGTCTCTACTCCCTCAGCAGCTTCCGGACGAGTAAGAGCGAAAGCCCTCGCTCTACCTGCCACCGGTCTCGTATTCGGCCCTGTAGCTGACGTGTTCCTTACCTTCCAGCAATTGGCTGCTATGTGCCCCGACGCTCCGCAGTTAAAACAACTCCGTATCTCTTACTGACACGGTCCCATGTACATCTTTCTACATCTAGGACACGGATTCCCAGGTCGGGAAACAGGAAGAAGTGGGGCGTTGCTTGTCCTCAAAAACTTATTCGGGGCAAAGTTCTGGCTCGGGCCAGTCCACTTCCTCTTGACAGGTGCAGGGAAGACTCTCTTAAGCGGTACAACATCCAAACCCATTCGGGAGACGATCTCTTGGGCTCTTCCAATGACCCTTGCATACGTCATCGTTTCCTGCCCAGCTAAGATCATACTGATCTCGGGGTGAAGGCCTCTCTCGAACCTTTGGGCCTTTTTAAGATCAGTGTCCACCAGATGTGGGACGTACCGGCTCAAACGGTTGAACCGCCGCTCATAATCTCCAACAGAGGAACTCCCCTGTTTGAGATGAAGGAACTTTGTCTCCTTCTGGTCTTGGTAAGTCTGAGGAATGAAGTGGCTTGACACCACTTCCTTGAAATCCTCCCAAGTCATCGCTTCCCTTTGAGCGGGCAATAGGGTCCGCTCGTACGAGTCCCACCAGTGACTCGCTTCATCCGTGAGTTGGAAGATGGCACAACTGACCATCTGTTCCGTTGAGCACGTTAGATGCCCAAAAGTCGGTCGAGTGATCTTAGCCACTCTTTCACTTCGGTCGGTTCTCCCTTTCCTCCAAAAGTCGGTAGATTAAACCGCCAGAATTGTTCGAAAATAACGTTCGGGTTGGTTCTAGCTGGCGGTAGGGTAGCTCGGTTAACATCGAAATATTGTGCTAACCCTCGTAGCACAGTAATCAAATCTCCTACGTTGGTATTCTCCTCGCATTCCGGTTGGTCGACCGGTTGCTATCGCTCTTTTTGAGGTCTGTCTCTCGACATAATTCTGTTACGATATGTATATATACGTATAAGTCATTGCGATTATTAATAACGTTATAAATATAGAAGATAACACGTTACTCGTGATAAGGCATAAACACAAACTTCATAGGATGAGCAAAAAATATATATACATATATACATAAGATCATAAGAAGGATGGTACTACACCATAACAAAAGATGTATGTACACTATCTACGATGTAAGAACCCTCCTATGTTTATACATATAGAATAACGTATCAGGTGTAGTTTATAATATATACATAACAACGTCTTCCCAACCATCTACTCTATATCAGTGGGAGACGATGGAGGTCCCGGTCCGTCCTAAGGGTCATCTCCTTCTATGTCAATCTCCTCTGGATCCTCCTCCGGATCTTCCTTTGGATCCTTCTCCGACTCGGAGCTGCCACTGGGAGGATCATAAGGTGATGGCTTCGGGGTAGTCGGAAGGCCATATAGACCCTAGACTCTAGCATCTTCCGTGCTATGTTGCCAAAATCAGCGATAGGCACCAAGTTCACGGACGAGAACACTATCTCGTCTCTATAAACCAAGCGTGCCCTCACCGCCCACTCCAGTGGTAAGGTGTGGATCATGTGCAGACCAGTCTGCGCTCCGCTGACCCTACTCCTCATACCCCCAATCTCTCTCCAGCAGTGGAGGAGTATAGCTATATGCTCCTCCACCGACACATCGTTTGTCACTCTACTCTCAAAGAAGTGACGTCTAAGTCGCTGCTCTCGAGTCTCGGGAATAGGGGCTCTCCCCCTCCATCTACCCGCTCTGTATATCCTATTCATCTGCCAAGTTATATTACATGAATTCCTAACGTCATATATCCATACTTGCAACGCTCCCTTCCAAACCCAACAGTTTAAAGCAAAATAACACTTAACAAACAAACATACATACATATTCCGCAATACTTATATCAGAGAGGGTCACCTATAGAGAGAGGATAGTGTCTATCTGTATCTTTTCAAAACTCCTTTCACATTTTCAAATCACACTTTTGAAATCACGTTTTTCCCAGTTTTCAAACGAACTCGAGCAAGTTCTCAATGTTAGAACTGCTCTGATACCATTTGTCACGCCCCAAAATCTTTTCACATTTTATCAGAGTTTTCATATAGGCGTGAAGATGGAAAAAACAAGGGACACTTAACACAATCAGAAAGAAAGAGTAAGGGACAATAGAAAAAAGAGGTAAGGGACGAAGTGAATCTCTCATTTATCAACAATTGGTTTCTGCCGATAACAATCGGTCTCACTACCGATATAAAACATCATACGCAGTGAAATCATTCTTCAGGATTTCACATCCTTATATGTATCAAAATATTACATAACCCAAAATACACAAATCATGGTTTGATAAAGTTTGTGTTACATCGTCTAATCATGCGAATACAAAAGATAGCACTATTTCTCTCTCCGTCTAGGGTTCCTCTTGTTTATCATCGCCTATAGTGTGAGTACAAATTAAGGGATGAGTGCGTGGAATACACTCGTGGGGATAAAATCCACCTCTTGTGACTCATAACAGATATAAAACACTAGTAAAATAATCCTTAAGTCACGTCGTCACAACACATAAAAACAAAACAGATATTAAAAATGACAAGGGATGAATAGGTGCGGGATTCCCCCGTCTTATCTTATATAACGGTCTCACTACCGTTGGTGCATTTCAAGAGGACCACCAAACCTCAACAGAGTAGTAGAAAATAGAAGGGGACGAACAGAGCGGACCTCGGTCCTTTCACAGTTATATGGCACAACAATTATAAACACAACACTTAGTATTCCTCAGTCATGTATTTAATAGGGAAAACAGTAAATAGATAAAAAGATAGAAATTACCCCCACCTTGTTCGGTGGTTACCCGCGTGAGTCGTAAGGTCTAAGGATCTGATAACACAAGCTCAATCCAACAAATACTCAAACTC
Organism: Scutellaria minor; assembly: GCA_954870855.1. Lineage (NCBI taxonomy): Eukaryota > Viridiplantae > Streptophyta > Magnoliopsida > Lamiales > Lamiaceae > Scutellaria > Scutellaria minor. The sequence continues at coordinate 14,931,348 of OX940729.1, read as the reverse complement.
AATCCAACGAATAGCCTACACAAGTTATGGTGTTCTTAGCCTACTCGACCATGCGCCAACACCCAACAACTTCTGCCTGGTCGCGCACGACCGTGCTCCCCTAGCACGACCGTGCGCTAGCTTCCAGTGGATCTTGCTGGCTCGCGCACGACCATGCTCTCCAGGCACGCCCATGCGCCAGCTTCCAGCAACTTCTGCCGGCTGGGACACGACCGTGCCCTCCGGCACGACCGCGTGCCAACGAGCTCAACAGCCTGCGCGGCCAGTAGCTTTTCCCGGATGTCTCGTTGTTGCCCGGCGTCTCCGGCCACTTCGTTTCAAATTGCTCATTCCCAACTACTACCTCTCCAGTATGATACCAACTCTCCCCCAATTCCATCTCACACACACAAACATATATATATGCAAACACACATCCTCAAAAAAATGCTTGGCCGGTGATCTTCGGTCGCCGGAAACCCATCGTCACAACCCACCGGTGCATCACCAGCACCGGTCATCACTTTCCTCATGGCGGCACCACCTGTGCTGCCCCCAATAGAGATCACACACACACAAACACACATACATACATGCATATAACATATCCAACTCGATATAGCTCCGACACCACCACTCACGACGGCGTCGTCTCTCCAACAACTCACCCTCACCTCCGGGAGAACCTCCGATAACATCTCCGGCTAAAAGGACGAAGGAAAAGAGAGAAAATCGAGGAGAGAGAAAAGTTGGCGAGGGTTAGGGTTTAGGGTTTTGAAATGGTTTTTCACCATTTTTCGGCGAACGAGAAATCGGAATAGAAATTTGAGACTTGTTCTAGACTCGACTCGTCAAAACCTCATTGTGTTTGAAAATCGGCTGAAACCGACAACTTTGAAATTTTCCGGCGAACTCTGGTGGCGGTACCACCGTACCGGCGATGGCTCCAATAGCGGCGCCGGTGGTGGCGCGCCGGAGGCCGAAAAAAAAACGAGAGAAGAAAGAGAGACTTACATGTTTTCGACGTTTTTGGCTCGTTCGAAGAAAGAGGTGAAAAAATGGATTGAAGGAGCCTCTATTTATAGATTTCGAAAGTTACTATTCACCGGTAAATATCTTGTTTACTATTCACTGTAAATATCTTCTGATATTTCCGAAACCTCGTGTTTTGTTCTTTTCATCGCCGTTCGAGCTACGGGTCTCCGATTGACCTCTAGTTCATTTCTATCTTCTTGTTTTTCCAAAACGCATCTAGTGATATAAAAATATCCTATGTTCCACGTATAGGTAAACTATCCATCTCATACATGTATTAAACACTTATCTGAAACACACGTATTTAAACAGTTAAAACATACACATATATATTAAATCCTGAGTTTAAATATTTAATTAATAAATTATGTTTCGTTTTGGTCCGGGGTGCTACACAACATAGAGGTTAACAATATATAAGATGGTCTTCAACTGGTGCTTGAAACACCCTTGATGACTCTGGAGCTTTTAGGACTCGAAGGCTTGACTGCTTCACTAGGAGGTTGAGTGACTGAATACTTAGAGAGAGAGAAAGAGAGAGTGAGATGCTTGAGAATTTGCTCTTGCAAAAGTGAATTTGAGAATCAGTATTTCAGTGGTTTCTTCAGTCAGCTCTTCCTCTATATATGTAAGAAATGTGACCGTTGAAGAGAGACACATTTCTTTTGAATTTGAATTCCCTTGATCATCCTTGATCTTGCATTCAATGTTTTTGAAAAATTGAGGACGAATTCCTTGTCTTATTCTGCAGCTCATTTAATGAGGTTGTCCTCTACTTCAAGGTTGTTGTAGATTATCTGCCCACATGTCGGTGGGACACTGGTTCTCTATACAGCTTGATCACATGTCTTTACTTGTTATATTTGATAAGATTTATTCTCGTGTAATAGTGATCTTCCTCGTGTAGCATGGTTGTGCGTGTTGTCTCTTTCTACTTCCTGTTCTGAAGTGCTGCACCAGCTTTTTGTTCCCCGCTAGCTTTCTGTTCTGCGCCAGCTTTCTATTCTGAGTCTGTAGTGAACTTTTTGTTCTCCTTACTGATTTCATACTTGCTGCTTGCTGATTCTTCTGAATGCTGTAGCTGAATCTGATAAGGTTTATTTGCTGAATCCGATTGCTACCAGTAACCTTCTTCTTGCTGAATTACAAGATACTCCATTCTTCAACTCAGATTTTTAAGACTTAAAAAATAAACTAATATTTCCACTTAAACATAATGGAAGAATGGGGTACTCTAATTTTCTATTACAATATTGTTTTGTCTCATCAAAATCTAAACATAAATATCCTAAATTTTTTTTCTATTTCTTATGATGACAAAACCTTTACATTATGCAGTTCATTGCCAGGATTTAGAGTGTCATGCAACATATCTTTTCATATATTATAGATACTTGGAGCAAAGATTTTTCATACATTGATTCAAGTGAGCTAGCACCCTATTTTCACAGCTCATGTATTTAGAATCTAAGAGCGTAAGGTGTGAATATGTTTCAGTATCAGTAACTTGAGTATATCATAAATGAAGATTACAAGTTATAGGGAGTAGCTTACAGATAGATCTTACAGATAAGAGCAGTAAGCTGTTACTTCTTCAAGATTGTCATCTTCCAAAGAGCTTTTTTCTTGTTGTATCATCTCTGGCGGCTTCCTCTTCTCAAACTTGGTTCCTTTCCACCAATTGATAATAAACTCTTGATAAGTCTCTTCAAGCTTCTTCTTGATGTCAGGAATTGAATCCATCAGAGCCAGAAGTCTTCATAGAATGATAAATACGCTCCTTGCTTGATCTGCTTTATCAATTCTTTCTGATTTTCCAGCTCTCCATCCCTGCTAGCTGCTCATATCTCTCCAAAGTTACAAGGATTGTAGCATATCTTGTAAAGCAGTTTAGCTGACAAAGGTGTTTGAAATACCTCAAGTATTCTGACATTTTATAGAGGGTTATCTCTTCAAATGTTGGATTTCTATGTTTTGGTAAAATCACCTTATCAAAAAAAATTTAGATCCCAAGCAATGCTTTCTTTAAGGGGCCTTTGATCCAGTAATACAGATACTTCAGCAGAAACATGATCTGGATCAAACCAGGAAATATCTTGAGGTGGATATGAATATAGAGCTTTATTAACTTTCGTAGCAAGCTCTGATTTCTTCTCTCCAATCACACATAGCCTTGACATCCAATCTTCCCTATCCCTTCTTCTTTTCTCTTCAGTCTCTTTCAACTGCTGCTGCTGTTATCTACTGCTCCTTCTCTGAGCTGGTGCAGCTTCTCTTCTTTTTGTTTGACGCGATGCAATACTGCTTATTGCTTTGGATGTAGCAACCCCAACACCTGCACCTCCTTCATCCTTGTCATCTTTCCTCCTTTTGGATTGAGGACTTTGGCCATGTCCAAAAACTAATCTCCTTCTCTTCTTGCTAGCCAAAGGTTCCCCATCCTCTTCATCTTCATCCAAGTCCTTCAAGATTTCTTCTACTGTAGCATCCATCACCTTATCTTCTGATTGTTTCTTTCTTTCCCCCTTTTTGTCATCATTAACAAGGGTAAGTTGGGGAGATCACTACAAGAAAAATGCACATAGACAATGATTATTAACCCTTGTTGTAGCCAAAATCCTAGTGTTGTCATAGCTACTATTGTCGTAGGGTTAGGAAAAAATGCTCATAGACAACGGTTTATAACCATTGTCATAGACCCCTATGACAACGACACAGATAATGGTTTTTAACCGTTGTCTTAGATGGAAAAGAAAATGCCTTCAAAATGGTTAATAACTATTGTCGTAGAGTCTATAACAATGACGGGACAACAATTATTAACCGTTGTGGTAGAGGGATAAGACAATGCCATAACAATGATTAATAACCATTGTCGTAGGTCCTGTGACAAGGGCTGGACAACCGTTTTTTCCTATTACAATGACAGGACAATGGGTTTTAACCGTTGTCAAATATAAATGAGAACGGTTGTAGAGTATTCAAAAAACTGTTGTCGTAGGTATTTTTTGTGTTGTCTTTTATTAGTTTTAATAGTTTTTAATAATAATTATAAAATTAAAATTAAAATAATACAAATCACAATATATTATTAATATTCAAATCGAAAATATTCATTACAAGAAATTAAAGTATCCATCTACATCACCAATATTCATCTCACAAGAGACAACACTGGTATTTTATCACAAAATTCATTACATTAGTTCAAAGTACGTAGAATCATGTGACTTGTAAATAGATCCATCAATCATTCTCACCATTTAACGATGCTGAAATATCTTGCAACACATAACAAATAAATTTACTTTTATATCTCGAATAACCAAACCAAAATGGAAAGCAACTTTAAGCACAATATACCTCAATTAATTGAAACACAATTCACCTAAAGTTAAACAAATTCAACTCAAAAGAAATAAGTATAATAATATTACCCATTACCAAACTAAGACATTCGACTTCTACTCAAAGCAACATATACCTCAATTTATTGAAACTCAATACCAAAAGCCAAACAAAAACAATTTAAAGTTCAACTCTAAAGCAATAAGTTAAAATCATTCATTACCAAACCAAAACCATTAACATCTACTCAAAGCAACATATATCTCAATTCATTGAAACACAATTCACCAAAAGTGAGAGAAATACATTCATTTAGAGTTCAACTCAAAAACAACAAGTAATAGCATTCATTATCAAACCAAAAGTCATCGACCCATTCAAAGCAACCTATGCCTAAATTATTTAACACGGAATTCACCAAAAGCCAAACAAATACAACAAAAAGTCCAACTCAAAAACAAAAAATATATATCATTCATTACCTATTCATATATATGTTCTTCAATCATTTATAAAAGAAATATAGAAAAAGATAAAGAAAAATTTGTGAAGCCCAGTTATTTGTGAAGTTAGCAAAAATTTCATTAGAAAGCAATATCCCACCTATAGATATGCACATTCTATTTACCTGTATAATGCAAGCTCAAAAATACACTAGATGTATATGCATTCCCAAGGCACCAGAGAGCATCATGCTTTCAAGGGTTAACAACCAGTGCCTCCTCCAGCTTGTTTATGGTATCTACAAAATATTAAAAAACTTAAGATCAATGGATAAGCTAAACTACTCATTCACCTACATTAACATGTTGGAAAAATCATATTATGAAAAATAAAATTCAACCAAGCATACTTTTTATCAATAGTCTACACTACAAGCCTTGATTTTCGTTAAGTCTGTTATGATTTTCCCACTTATTAGGAGTAGATATTTGATTTGAATAAGTGTACCACAATATCAGGTTTTGTTAGATGTGGTTTGTTATTTCCAGTATTATGTTATAAATATTTTAAACTTTTTCAACATATAAGCAGTCTTGAAAATATAGGGAAAAAAACCTGTGACAAAGAGAAAGGTGATCCAACCTCATTGTCTTCCACGACCCGATAAATGAGCTGCTTCATCCATATAAGCTATTAAACTGTCCATAACCTCTCAATTGCTAAACTAGACTTTTTTATCACTATCCTGTTAGAATTCTACTACGATAATGATCTTTATAGACTTCGGAAATGTAATAAGCAAAAGCACAATAACACTTCTATTTGAGATCCAATTATGAGAATTTTTAACGTTCATTATCATAAAAGATTGTATCTTACCCATACAGTTGCCATAACAGAATCCTAGTATTTGGAGATGCAGCGGACCATCACAGTACCAACAGCCAAGCCATACGTTAGGAAGCATCCAAAATTCCTCACTTCCCCACAAAGAAAAGTTATTAGTATAAAAAATAAGAGCAAGTACTTGAAGTGATAATATACAGTATTTGGAAATCAGACCACTGGCAATTGTGATTTGGCAGCATTTGAGAAAGAAAGAATACAAATAAAGATTGTTCTTCTTAAATATTAGAAACTCAGCCTTGAGATGATTTAGCAGATTAATCACTAAATCTTTTTTTGATCAACTAAAATACTTTAAGAAATTAGATAGAAAAACTTGTAAGATTATACTCAATTCCCTATACTAATATATACGTTAACCATGAACTAAGAATTAGAGTTTTACTTCACCATAATAAACATGTTTCAGAAAAACAAATAAATAAATTTGCTTGAATTCAAAATTCGTAAAAGCAAAAGAATCATAATCATTAAAACACCAACCATGGAAAAAGAAAAACCTAATTCCCGAATCTAATAAATCCAATTAAGCATGAATGAATGAGAAAAATAATTGAAGAAATAATGAATTGAAAATTAACAATAACTAATCTGAAGCATATAACTTACAGTGTGGAGATATAGCAGATGCACTTATCAGCAAATGATATAGCAGATAGTCGATAGGCTTCAGCAATATCCTCACCACAGGATCTCAAAATGCAATGCAAGCTACATAAATCTTGGACCCATCCCCCTCAGTATTCCGAAATAGTCTACCACACTTTAGTATTCTGACCATAACTTCTCATTCAAAATTTCAAATTGCAAAATTCTTCTTTTTCAGAAACTAGACTCACGTGGCTCTCCAGTGATATATGCCATGTAGCCTAATTATGCTTAAATGAAATCAGTTTTAAGTGTAAATTTGACATTTTTGCATGAGAGCCAGAAAATTTGCATCATGGGTGTATATTATGAACAATGACCAGTGCAAGATGTTGGGATATTTCTGTTAGGTTTTGATGAGACAAGTAGCTTTGTATAGAAAGTTGGGGTATCCTATTTTTCCACATTTTTAAGTGGAATTTAGCTTTGATAAGTTTATTTTCTGAAATGTATTTTTGAAGATATGTAAAAATAAAAAGATGGAAGTTTCTGATCGCAGCAGGATTTTGCAAGTGAGAAAGTATCGAATGTTGATTTTCAGTAAGGAGAACCAGTAAGTAGAAGGAGTAAGCTGAATCAGCAAGCTGGACCAGTAAGCAACATACAGTATTCAGTTAGGAGAACTAGAGGCTTTCTGTAGGATTCAGAATCAGCAAGTAGGATTCAGAAATAGGAAGCTGTTATAGAATCAGTAAGCAGATGCAGAACAGAAAGCTGGCATAGAATAGAAAGCATCTACTACAACTTGAGCAGGAAACTGTAAGTTACTCTACTATTATTTATTGCAGTATGAGGAATATGCATTGACAAAGTATCCAGTAGATGGAAGTTAGCACCTGACTAATGAGATGCTGCCATCTAGGTCGTGGACCTGCAAAAGCACTGTTGCAGAGTAGGACATGCCCTATTTTCTAGTTTCTCCAAGAGCATTTAATGCAAAGATCAAATGAGATCAAGATTTGAATTTCAACAAGGAGTATGCCTTTCTTCAACGGACATATTCTCTACAAGTATGATTTGAATTTCAACAAGGAGTATGTCTCTCTTCAACGAACATATTCTCTACAAGTATAAATAGAAGGTGAAGTTGACTTGAGAAGACTACTGAACAACTAAAGATATTTTCTAGCTCTCAATCTCTCTTAAGTAAACGCAAGTTTTCTTATTGTTCAGTCACTCAACCTTCCTGGAGCAATTAAGCCCAAGAATCAAGCTTTCAAGTGTTGGGGATCTACATGGATCTATTCGGGTGTAATTTAAATAAGAAATATTATAAATCTAACCTTATGAATTAAAACAATTAAATCAAATAATTTATGCTTTGAATAAATGATAAATCATACATAGCCCTAAACATGCAGAACTAAGGGATATGTATTTACCTCTTGATCGGAGAGACACCGTTGAGAAGATTAGTAGCTTCAACCCAAACACCTTCTTGAGTATTTCCCAAGTCCAAGTTCGTAAATTCGGTGGGGAATCAAATGAACTTTTTAACTCTTGTAGAAAGAATTAATTTCTCACATTTTGTTGCTCTAAAAAATCAGCACTCTTGTATATGCACACTCTATGGGGCTTAAAATTCAGCCCCTATTTATAGGCATTGGCCGAAGATTTGAGTCTTGGAGGAGAAGAAATATCAAGATTTGATCTCCTCATATCTAGCAACAACCCCTATTTATAGGCATTGGCCGAAGATTTGAGTCTTGGAGGAGAAGAAAATCAAGATTCGATCTCCTGATATCTAGCAACAATATATCAAAAGATATGATCTCCTTATATCTAGCAACAATAATTAATTCTTATCTTTAACCACCTTAGTTAAATGGGCTTTTATTGGGCTACTCAAGGGGCCTTTAGGAGAATTAGGATTGAATCTCCCAATGGGCCTAGAAACCAATATTGAGCCACAATATTATTCTAGCCCATTAATATTAATTCATTCCACTATAGAATTAATATTGCACTATCCATCCTAACCCATATTATGAAATATGGCTCCCGATTATTATTTCCCGTGTTTAAGATCCAATGTCCATTAATTAATTTAAGCTACTGAATGTTTTAATTAATTAATATCTTTTATTCCTTGAAAAAACAACTCAACTCTATTATCATACCGAAAATTAATTCACTGGCCATATTTGATATGATAAACGTTCTGAACCCACCAAGGGGACATTATCAACTTGACGTATCAAGACATGATTTTCTGTATTAATTTAGCAATCTGTCATATGATTAATAACATTGCGCAAAATACAAAGTATTGAATCATATTGATCCTTTACCCATAATAAATCAAAGTAATATCAATTAGTTATATACAATCCCAATTAAGTGACAGAAATTAAGAAATCAATAATCACTGAGATCTAATTTTTCTTTCCAAGTCAGTCTAGAAGAATTATCTCACTGTAGGTCCTATTCAGCACATCAAATGTACTAGTGCAATCTTTTGGTCAAGATAAACCAATCCGAGCCTTACACTTCAACTTCTACCAATGGATTGTTCAATTCCATCTAAGTTGTGAATTTTACTATACTTATTACAAGAATCTGACAATGTGATCTTCTACACACCACATTGTCTACAATGTAAAGTATATTGAACATTTATGCAATAAATAAATAGCATTCATAATATTTAATGCAAACAATGATAAAAGATTTATTCTCATAAAATGCAATAATCAGTTTATATACAAAGTAGCACTAAAAACATACTTTTCAGTATATCCCTAACATCAAGATCTTAAGGCTGTCTTCAAAGCACCGGTTGAAGAACATATACTTTTAACCTATTTGTTGTATGCTAGGTTGTTTTAGTTTGGTGTCCTTAGTGGGAAGAATTTAGATCCCTACTAAGTGTTAGCTTTATTTTGATAAGGCTTTGTTGGTCCCAAGTGGTCAGAGGTTCAGAGGGGGGTGAATGAACCTCTATCAAATTTTACGTTTTAAAACTATTCTGTAAGCAGATTGTTGATTCTATAGAGAATGCAACAACTCTCTCGATTCAGTAAGTTGACAGAATGCTGATTCAGCTTACTGTCTCGGTATATCACAGTATGCAGTGAAAATCAAAGATATAGTTTCTTTTGGAAAACGATTTTCTTTTCACAAATATGATTTTAACATAATCCTTTTAGCAATATGAATAAGATATGTATATGAGATATATGCAGCAAGTAAATAAAACAATAAACACACAAAGGTTTATAGTGGTTCGAAGGTAGTGTAACCCTTCTACGTCCACTCTTCTCCTTCACAAAGGAGGAACTCCTCTAGGTCAGTTTGTTTTACAAGTCTCAACTTTACAAACCTCTTCCTAAAGAGTTATACCTACTAGAATCAGTAAGATTCCTAGGTCACTTCCCATATAGGGTACAAAACTCACATAAAGTTAAAAGCCTTACACAAAGACTAACACTTAGTGAGGATTTAATCCTTCCAACTAAGGACACCAACTAAAAAAACCTAGCATACAACAAATGGTTAAAAAGTATATGTTCTTCAACTGGTGCTTTGAAGACAACCTTTAGATCTTGAAAACTCTAAGTCTTTTGGCTTGGCTGCTTCTGAAGGTTGAGTGACTGAACTGTAGAAAACTTTTCTTTGTTTGAGAGTAGATTGCTTAGAATATTCATAGTAAGTTTAATAGTCTTCTTGGTCACTTCCACCTTCTATTTATACTTGTAGAAATATGCCCATTGAAGAGAGACATATTTCATGTAGCAATTCGAAACTTGATCTTCATGATCTTTTGCATTTAATGCGCCTGGAGAGACTAGGAAATAAGACATGTCCTACTTTGATTTGTATTAATGGTGCCACTCCTTGGCAACAATGCTTTTACAGAACCGCGGTTCAGATGACATATCTTTATTAGTCAATTGCTAACTTCTATCTACCGATAACTTTGATTAAGCAGAAACCTCGTACTACATTAAATAAAACCTCATATTGTAATAAATAAGACTAAGTAAATATATAGCTTACTGCTTAGGTTGCAGTTATTGCTTACTGTCTTGCACCAGCTTCTTGATTTGTGTTTGCTTCCTGATTCAAAATAGCTTCCTATTCCTGAATCCTGCAGTCAGCTTCCAGTCCTCCATTCAGCTTTCTGTATGTTGCTTACTGATTCAGCTTGCTAAAGCAGCTTGCTGACTTTCTTTACTAAAAACCAGCATCTTATACTTCTTTGTAATCAGCTTCCTGCTATCATCAGTAACCTCATTCTTTCTGATCTTTACAACTTATACAAAATACATTATAGAAAGAAAACATTACAGATCTAAGTTCCACTTAAACAATGTGGAAAAATGGGGTACCCTAACTTCCTATGCAAAGTTACATTGTCTCACCAAAACCTAATTAGAAATATCCCAATAATTTTCCCCTTTTTTTATGATAACAAAACCCATACTAAGCAGTATATACAGAAGCATACAAATACAACTAATTTGTACAAGTAGTTACAACATGAACTATCTTAAAAAATACTTAGCTCATCTACTTCATAAATAAAATGAAGATATAAAAGATTAAAATGAATTCTTTACAAACTGTGCTTACTTCAACTATCTTCTGAGGGACTGCAATAAGTGTCCACTTCCTCAGTTTTCTATTCCTTCGAATAACTTTCTTTTTATAGAGCCGTGTCCAGCATCGGTTCTAGCTAGCTTAGCAGCTTGCTCAAATCTTGTTCCCTTCCACCAGTTTGACACGGACTCTTGATAAGTTTCTTCCAACTTCCTCTTAAGGTCAGGAATTTGAATCCAGCGAAGCCAGAAATCCTGATAGAGAGATATATGCTCATATTTATCCATTCTTGTCAGTAATCCAAGCTGAATTTGCAGTTTCCCTTCTCTCGCCAACTTCTCGTATCTTATCAAGGCTTCTTCACAGGGTTTATAGGCTTTAAAGAAATCATGCTGGCATAGGTGTCTGAAGTATCTTAAGTATTCAGATCTTTTGAAAAGAGTGATTTGCTCGAAGGTTGGGTTCTTATCTTTCGGTAACTGTATCTCATCAAAGATCTTCAGGTCCCAAGCCATATTCACCTTTTATGGTTTTTGATCCAGCAAGATATCAACCTCAGTAGTGACTTTATCTTGAGTAAAACAGGGAGCTTCCTGAGGTGGGAAAAGGCTCAAGCCAAATTTTTCCCTCCTCCTCCTATTTTCATCTAACCTTGGACCTACAGGAATACCTATAAATGGTTTAGCATTAAGATTCTGACCTGTAAGCTGCAGTCTCAGTCTTTGCTGTTGTAGTTGTCTTCATCTGCCTCGATAAGTTTTCTACCTTGAACTCTTTAGACGATAACATCTTGAGCCTATGATGCGATGCTTTCCTGCATATTGTTCAGAGCAAGGTTTTGCGCAGTCTGGTTGTTCTTCACTTCATCTACAAAACACTTTATCTTAGAGAGTGTTGTTTTTGTTGCCTCAAATGCAACTTTCTATTCTTGCTCGACTCTCTTGCGCTCATGGTAGTGCGCATTCCACTCATCGTTCATCCTATTTTGTATCCTAGAAAGGAGTTCAAATAGCTTCTTCCTCAATTCTTGTATAGCAGATGAGTGTGTCTGTTCTCTGATATTGACGCCAGTAGCCATATTCATCTCATGGACTTGCATGGCTCGAACAAGTCCCTGAATAGCGTCAATTATCCCTTGAAGGGATTATTCTTATGAGTCAGTGAGGGTCTCAACCCTAACCACTTGTGGTCCTGCTTCCTCTTAAGTATAGAGAACCATGACCTGTCTCTATTCAATTGCTTGATGCTTGGTTTTTTCCTCAGCAAGATCCTGTCTTAACCTCTTCAATCTTGCTTCATCAGATTCTTTCATCTTGTATGGTTCTTTGAAAGGAGCGTCAATGTCAACATCAAGGTTTATTCCACCTGTTGGATCCTCATCATCATCACTGGGTGAGTCATCTCCATCATCAGGTGCAGGAGCTGCAACAACAACTTGCTTACCTCTCAGAGGTACTACTTCATCTCCAGGATTCCTTTTTTTTTCTCCACCGGTACTGTCTCAATAGTAAATGCACTCGAGGTCTTCAAAGGAGAAGCTGTCTTAATAGTATTCTCAACATCAACAACCACTTCAGCAACTACCTGAACTACCTGAACATCAGTAGCCTCAGTGACCTCAGTAACCTCAATAGCAGTAACTTTAGTGACGTCACCAACAGCAACCTCAACAACCTTGGTGGCAGCAGTATTCAAAAGATCTAGGTTCTAAGCACCTAGATATACTTGTTCAACCGACTACTTGATTTCCACCAGAAATGTGTTAAGTTCAGGATCGGCAACCTTAGCAGGTTCAGCATTGCCAGTAATTGCCGCATCCTGTGTCTCCTTAGCAGGTGCTGGTTCCTGTTGATCTTCATTAGATGTTGGATCTTGGTTGTCCTCAGCATTCTGTACTGCTATAGTAGCCAGTACAAGGAGTTTTGCCTCAACAACTTCCTTCATGGTTGCTTCATCGGCGTATTCCTGATTGAGATCACTCAGAACTTCTTGGATGAGTGGTGATGGTTCCTCCTCAAAAGCTAGAACATGATGGGTAGAAAAACTAGAATAGTCGATCAATTGAGGTTCATCGACCTCTATAACATCCAAATTAACAATAGGAGATAGTGCTACAATACCGCTATAAGTCGGTGAGTCATGAGCCTCAGCAGCAACACTGGTTCCTTTTCCTAGTAGCAGCATCCTGGTGGGTTGTCTGCATTCAGCCTTGCTTGCTTCGATCTCCAATTGCAGCATTCTTTCATTAGCTTCCTCCAGATCACAGGAAACCAATTGAGCTTCAGCAAGCTCAAGTTCAGAAGGGGTCCTAACAGTCTCAGTGGTAGGGATCATCAATATGTTGTCTTCCCCAGACATTGTTGACTGCTCACCTTGTGTTGGTTCATCAACTGACTTACTCTTTACTTTGTAGTGGGCATAGAGTCTTTCTTGCCTTTCAGCAATCTCGGCTAACATCACCTCAATGAAGTCTTTAAAGAAGTTCTCATCAAAGAAAGGTAGGGGCCCTTCAACAAGAATCTCAGGTGCTTCAAGAAAAGCAGCAACCCAAGCGGCAACACAAGTCTGAGGCTTTTGAGAAATTCAAAGAGTTTCAGAATGAAGTAGAGAATTAATTGGAACGTAAGATTAAAGCACTTCGATCGGATCGAAGTGACGAGTATCTTAGCAATGAATTCCAATGGCACTTAAGAGATCATGAGATCTTATCGGAGTGGACTCCTTCTTACACACCATAGTTGAATGGAGTGTCGGAAAAGAGAAATCACATATTGATGGATATGGTACGGTCTATGATGGCCTCGGCCGATCTACTGACCTCCTTTTGGGGTATGCCTTTGAGACAGCTGTAAAGTTGCTCAATATTGCGCCATCTAAGACAGTCTCGAAGACCCCTTATGAACTTTGGCATAAGAAAACACCTAAGTACTCATACCTCAAGGTATGGGGGTGTAGAGCTTATGTAAAGCGGTTGATGGGTGACAAATTGGACTGGATATCAAGTTTGTGCAAGTTTGTGGGGTACCCTAAGGAAACTCATGGGTACTACTTCTATGATCCTAATGATCAGAAGGTGTTCGTCTCTAGAAATGTGAACCTATTCTTTTGGAAAAAAAGTTACTGAACCATTGGTTGATCTTGAGCGGACTCAAGAGGATACACCGATGCCACAAACTGGAGAATAGGATATTGCTTCTTCTAAAGTAGATACACACCTTCCGAGGAGGTCTGCTAGGACTCCACATCCACCGAAAAGATACCTTGCACTTGTGGATGAGAAATCCACTGTGGAGGATGACCGAGGACGTTTGAGGAAGCCATGTTAGACAAGGACTCCAAGAAATGGCAAGAAGCAATGAATGCCGAAATAGAATCCATGAACCAGAACAAAGTTTGGACTCTAGTCAACCTGTCACCTGAGGCTAAGCCCGTGGGTTGCAAGTGGCTATTTAAGAGGAAACTAAGCCCGTGGGTTGCACGTTCAAAGCAAGGCTAATAGCGAAAGGTTATACTCAAAGGCCTGGAATACACTTTGAGGAAACCTTCTCTCCAGTAGCCATGTCTAAGTCCATTCGAATTCTACTTGCCATTGTTGTATATCAAGATTATAAGATATGACAGATGGATGTGACGACCGCATTCCTAAATGGGAACATCACTGAGGAGATCTTCATGGATCAGCCTCAAGGTTTCATATCCAGTGGGAGCGCAGACAAGGTCTGCAAGCTTAAGAGATCCATTTATGGACTTAAGCAAGCCTCTCGAAGTTGGAACTTACGTTTTCTTGAAGTCATACTCGGTTATGGCTTCATCAAGAACATGGCTTCATGAAGAACGAGGGTGATCCTTGTGTATATGCGAAGACTAATGGGAGCTCAATTCAGTTTCTAGTACTACATGTTGGAACCGACGGATCGCCGGCCCTATGCTATCGGAATCGGGATCCAAAGATAAATCGCAGCGGAAAGAAATCATACCCTTGTAGACCTCTTGATCTTCTGATGTATTCCTCTGAGCCCTTCTCGAACGTTGCGTGGCCAACGATCCTTCGAGAAAAATCAGTTCCGCTCTCTCTCACTTATCACGTGTTTTCTGTGATCTGAGTTCTGTGTTCTGAGAGGCGCTGATGAAAAGAGCTATATATAGGCTACACCAGGGACCTAGAGGAGGAATTGGGTTGGGCCTCCTGATGGGCTTTAGTATCCTGCGTTCGGCCCGAACACATAACTGAAGCCCATCAATAATAATTCAGTCCACTAGAGAATTATTATTGAACTACCATCCCAATCCCATATTTAATATGGGCTCCTTATTATGTGTACATTTATTTCCCCGTGTTTAAGATATCGAATGTCCGTAAATTAAATAAGTTACTGACAACTTAAATAATTTACATCTAATTCCAAGAGTAGTACCACTCATCCTTATTATCATGTCGGATTAAATCCACCTGCAGGGTTTACATGATAATCCTTATGAGCTCCTCAAGGGGACATTATCATCCTAAATAATTAGGACACGGATTCCTTCTATAATCAACAGAACACCATATAAACAATGCTATCTCCCAACTCACCGAGTTTATTGATTTATGAATAAATCTCACCCATTGGCAAATTAAAGAAATAAACATTGAGCATACGTGCCCGTTATTATATAGGGATTAAGAAGATGTACATCCATAATAACAGAGGTCTTGTTCTATTATATAGTCAGTATAAAACGAACAACCTCAAATGGTCCTGCTCAATACACACAAAGTGTACTAGTGTAGTTTTATAGTCAAGACAGACTAATACCAAACTACACTACAACCATTCCGATGATTTGTCCAAATCCATCTTGGTTGTGAGCTACTATTTATAATTTATAAGAAACTGATAACATGATCTTCTGTGTGGCACCACACACCAAGTTATCTATAATATAAATTAATTGGACATTGCATAAACATATATAACAAATATAAAATGCAAACATATGACCAATGTGATTCTCATTCCATAAACGATGTTCATACAAAAAACAAGGCTTATAGTATACATCCTAACACCTGTCACCTGAGGCTAAGCCCGTGGGTTGCAAGTGGCTATTTAAGAGGAAACTAAGCCCGTGGGTTGCACGTTCAAAGCAAGGCTAATAGCGAAAGGTTATACTCAAAGGCCTGGAATAGACTTTGAGGAAACCTTCTCTCCAGTAGCCATGTCTAAGTCCATTCGAATTCTACTTGCCATTGTTGTATATCAAGATTATAAGATATGACAGATGGATGTGACGACCGCATTCCTAAATGGGAACATCACTGAGGAGATCTTCATGGATCAGCCTCAAGGTTTCATATCCAGTGGGAGCGCAGACAAGGTCTGCAAGCTTAAGAGATCCATTTATGGACTTAAGCAAGCCTCTCGAAGTTGGAACTTACGTTTTCTTGAAGTCATACTCGGTTATGGCTTCATCAAGAACATGGCTTCATGAAGAACGAGGGTGATCCTTGTGTATATGCGAAGACTAATGGGAGCTCAATTCAGTTTCTAGTACTACATGTCGATGACATACTTCTCATTGGCAATAATGTTGAGGATATGAACTCGAGCAAGAAGTGGCTAGGGACACAGTTCTCAATAAAAGATTTGGGAGAAGCCACCTATATTCTTGGTATCGTGCGACTCGGATAGACTTGCACCGAACCGCATCTCATATTGGAAGTGGATGTCTCGTTCCATAGACATCGGCCTACGCCACATGGGTTGGTGAATCTGGTGTCCTACCCAGACGACTGCATTGAATGTGATCCATATTAGAGCTCAAACCATTTGGTGGCCGTAGTGGCAACGGGAAACCGAGATCTGATTTTCTATGGGTACTTTAATAGTCCTTCGAACTAGTAGCTGTCATGTGGTCCTACATGAGGAAGCTGTGCACTTGATTGAGTTCCTAAACCTCTCACTCTGTGGTAAGGCCAAACGGAGCTCAGTTAGTTATAGTGGAATTATGTTTAAGGCTAGTGAACAGGTGAGACAGGATTTGTTGGTCCGTGGAGAAATCCATTGGATGGCTTCCCTATGATTCCTACAACTCATCGTATCCAATAAATCTCGGTGTCAGGTGATGGCCATAACATGGGGGTTTGGAAACTCACCATGGGCAACAGAATGATAGTAGAATGTGAGGAGAATATAGCTATCGTATCATATAAAGGGTCCGTTCAAATGATCAAGCCCTTGATTACGATCGGGAAACCGAAGAAAGGGACCGTATTAGTACTGAACCGTAGATGAGAGGTTCGTACGAGAACTTCATCTTTCATCTATGAGTCCACCTAGTAGCATTTGCTGGAGGTGATCGGAAGGATGTCTTAAGTACTTCCGAAGGCAGGGGTGTCTTGGAAGTGGTCGACTTAAGTTGACCTATCGAGTGGATCGATAACTTGAGGACTAGATGAAGTGAAAGACCTAAAGGGTCACACGCACTAGTAGATCCTTGTGCACTGGAGACATGCCATGAGATTAATTATATTATGGATTAATTAATTATGAGCCAATAAATTAAGTAGAGGATAATTAATTTGATTGAGCTTAGATTAATTAATTGATCATGAAAGAAATTAATTCATGAAGCCCAATTGATTATAGTAGATACAATAATTGGGCCATACATATTAGTAGAGGAGGTAAAATAAAAGCAGGAGTGGGCTTAACCCATTCTCCTTATTTTATTACGTGCACCTAAGAAGCCCATGTGAGGAAGTAAAATAAAAGAAGGAGTGGGCTTGGCCCATTCTCCTTATTTTACTACATAGGTCTAAGAAGCCCATGGGCTTGGTTTGGGAGAGTAGTATAAATAGTTAGCAACCCTAACTATTTGATACAAGATTATCACAAGATTACAACGTACACAGCCACCAAGAGAGAGAAAAAAGACACACTCTTTTCTCTCATCTCTCCCAAAATACACGCCTGCATCAAAAAAAGAAGAGAAATCTTTTTCTTTCTTTTTCTTCCTTTTTAATCCTCGTATGAGTTTTCTCGGGTCGTTGTGTAGTCGAATCAAGCTTACACCATATACGTCGACAAGCCTACGTATGGATACACTTTAGAGGAGGACGATCGTTTCGTCTCAAGCTCGTGGGAACCATTTTTGGGGACGAAAGAGGATCTGATCTAAATGTAAACTCAATATCTTTTCAGATTTGTAATCATATGATCACGAGACATACCCGGTATCGAATTGGATCTCGGATCCGGATTCTACTCGCTTCTGCTAACTCATTTTGTTAAAAACAGATACCAGGACGCGACCACTTCTCAACAAGTGGTATCAGAGCCAACTCGTGGATCATATGATTCGTATATCTTGTTTACCTATGTGAGTTTTGATGATATATGCAAGATCTTGTTGATGCATGTTAATTTTAACTCATAAAATAGAAGATCAGTGAGTAATTAAATCGATGTCAAAATTGTATAAAATGAGTGGAAAATTAAAAATTCCAGTTTCTGATCTATATATATGCATTCGGGAATTTTTTGCTGGAAAAATCACCGGAAGTCCGAACGGGATGGTGATTATTTCATCGTCCAAAAGGGTTGGCTCACGGCACGATGCCTTATAGGCAAAGGCCGAAGCAACTTCAACCAATGGATGCTTGTAGCCTATTAATTACGTGAGGATGGAAGGGATTCAGAGCTTTGTGGTTCGAATCTCACCTACGACGACTTTTTATTTTCTGGGATTCATGTCTGGAATGATATATATTTATTTCTAGGTGCTATTATGAACATAAGATAATGTAGCTCGGATGGTTGGCCTTGCATGCACACACTGGAGGTTCTTGTGTTAGAATCCTCCCAAATGCAAAATAATTTCTTTTTAGTAAGAAGAAATTTTGATTATGGGTTAAACAGAAATTGGGCCGCACCGTTGGGCTCCCGTTCTACAGGCCGAATGGGAGTTGGGCCAGGCCTTTGGGCCAACTGTGTCACACCCCGATTTCTTCCATACAAAAGTTATCAGAGTTTTAATTAAAATAGAGGCGTGCAAAAGAAGAAGAAGGCAAGGGACGATCAGAAGAAGAAGAAGATAGAAGACATCAAAAACTTTCTCATATCACATCGGACACTGCCGATTCCATAATATACAAACATCGATCACAGCCGATTCTCAAAATGTCATCACAGTGGAATAAACATCATCAGGATCCATCATCATCAAAGTTTACAGAAAATATATTTACATAACAAAAGATTGTGATCGTTGTTTTCTTGAAACTTCGTAAAAGATATTTTATGAAAATCCCAAAAGAATGGCACCCATCTCTCTCTCTATTGCTCTACAGTTCGTCATCTCCTGTAGTGTGAGTACAGATTAAGGGGTCAGTGCATGGAATACACTGGTGGAGATAAACTCTGCATCTTATAATATTCAACAAAGATGTATATATATAGTAAACCGAAAGTTCATAGCAAAGAGGCACGTTGTCACAACACGTAAAATTCACAGCAGGCATTAGAAATGGTAAGGGACGAATAGGTGCGGGTGTTCTCCGTCTTATCCTATAGAAACGATCTCATCACCGTTGGTGCCTTTACAGGACCACCAAACTTTCAAGAGTAGTAGAAAAGGGATAGAGGAAGAATGCATGATCAGAGGTGGACCGCAGCCCATGCACAGTATGAGTATGACACAACACTTATAAAAATAAACACAATATTTAACATCTCTCAATAGAGCATCCAAATAGGGAAAACAGTAACAGATTAAGAATTAGAAAATACCCCCACCTCGATAAGAGGTTATCACGTGTTCTGACAAGATAAAGAGTCAAGCCTAATGCGTACGATCCAACCGATAGCCTACAAAAGTACCATGATATCTTAGATCCTCAAGAGATTAAAAGACGGATATAAATAAAGAAAAGAACGATCGAGAAGATGGGACGGTTATACAAGACTCGATGATCAAGGATATCGAGACAGAGTGAAATGTAAACTTGGTAAAAAGGGTTGACTCGACCGAGATCCCCGACTCCCGACACAAGGATGGAAACAAACGACTCGAACCGACCCATGAAAACAATTACCGGTACGCCCACGACGCACTCGGCAAACTCGGTAAAACCCCACACACACCTCCCTCTCGTACGATCGTGCAAAACTGCCCATGACCATGCCCCAACAACACTTGACCGTGCGCCACCTTCCAGTGGCCGCGCACGGTCGCTCACTCCTGGCGCACGGTCGTGCCCCAGAGCATGGTCGTGCCCCAGCGTACGGTCCTGCGCACAGCAGCCCACACAGCAGCGCCGCCTTCACCATCTTCTTCCTCTAGCTTCGGCCGGTGACTCCCGTCGCTGGCAACACCTCTACCTCCCTAACCGGCAACCTCCAACAACACACAACACAACGACCCCAAGCAAGAACAACACACACAACAAACACACCAAACCTAAGCTTTCAACCCACAACACACACAAACCCAACTCCGGCCACACCACCCCTCCGGCGGCTCCACCACCTCCAACCAAAGGGAAAAAAACCCCGGAATGGTTATCTACCACCTCGGCAAGGAAGATGAGAAAGAGAAAGCAAGAAACGAGGAGAGAGAAAAGGTGATGAACTCAAACAAGGTTTTTGGGACAGTTGACCGGCGTTTTGTCGGTGATCTGACCGTCGGAACGGAGAAAAAAGACCGTCACTAGACTCACCTCGACGAGAGCTACGATCTATACGAAAACCATTCGATTCCGAGAAGGTTGACATTTCTAGCCACTGGCGGCGGCGGCCACTGGAAAAAGAAAGAGAAGAGGGAGAGAAACTTACGTGTTTTTCGATTATGAGCTCGTGTGACTTATCGACTTAAAAACGTCCTATATATACTTCTCAAAAAATGGCTACTATTCATGTTAAATATCTCGTATGCCATCCCTCGTATACATCGTATTCTTTGTTTCACTATTTTCTTCACTACTCGAGCTACAAAACTCCGATCGAACCCTAGTTCGTTTCTATGTTCTCGTTTTTCCGTTACGCATCTCATAATATAAAAATCTTCTAGGTTCCATGTCTAAAAATTACATCCTTCTAAATCAGCATCAAACACAAATCTGTAACGCACATAATTAAATTTACACCCAAAATTAACACACATAGAATTATTTCAATTAAGGGTTTAATTATTTAATTATCCAATTATGCTTCGTTTTGTCCTGGGCACTACATCCCTTACCCCTTAAAAGAATTTAGTCCTCGAAATTAGACGCGTACCTAAGAAAGGCAAATCGGGATATTTCGTTCGAATATGATCTTCTAGTTCCCACGTGGCTTCTTCCTTCCCATGTCGACTCCACTGAACTTTAACTATAGACATCTCTCGATTCCTTTGCTGACGCTTTTTCCTACCCAGGATGGCTATAGAAAATTCTTCATAGGTCAAATCTTTCTCCCATTCTATGTCATCTTGTTTGATTATGTGACTTGGGTCGAAAATGTACTTTCTTAGCATAGATACATGGAAAACATTGTGTACTCCGATGAGGTCTGGCGGTAAAGCTAGACGATATGCGACCTCTCCAACACGTTTCAAAATCTCAAAGGGTCCTATGTATCTCGGTTTCAACTTTCCTTTCTGTTCGAATCGACGAACTCCTTTAGTGGGTGACACCCTCAGAAAAACTTTGTCTCCCACCTCAAATTTCAACTCCCGTCGTCTCTTATCTGAGTACACTTTTTGTCGATCTTGTGCTATCTTCATTCTTTCCCGAATTTTCTTGATTACGTCAACTGTTTGTTCCACCAATTCGGGTCCCAACACCTTCTTTTCGCCTACTTCGTCCCAACAAAAAGGAGAGCAGCATTTCCTTTCATAAAGAGCTTCATATGGTGCCATCCCAATCGTGGATTTATAACTGTTATTGTAAGTGAATTCTACTAAACACAAGTGTTCTTCCCAAGTCCCTTGAAGATCCAGAACACAAGCCCTTAACATATCTTCCAGAATCTGTATTGTTCTTTCTGACTGTCCGTCTGTTTGAGGATAAAAAGCTGTGCTGAAGGCTAGTCTGGTCCCTAACTCTTTCTGTAGACTCTGCCAAAACCTGGATGTAAATCGAGGATCTCTATCTGACACTATAGAAACTGGTACACCATGCAATCGGACAATCTCTTCAAGATAAATCCGAGCCAACTTATCTAGTCCAAAAGTCATCTTGATCGGTAGAAAGTGTGCAGACTTTATTAATCTATCCACAATGACCCATACTGCGTGGTTTCCTCGCTTGGTTCTTGGCAAACCAACTACAAAATCCATAGCTATATGCTCCCATTTCCATTCCGGAATTTCCAACGGAGTTAGCAATCCAGCTGGTCGTTGGTGTTCAGCTTTTACTTGTTGACATACCAGACATTTCTTTACGAACAATTCGATGCTTCTTTTCATATTCTCCCACCAAAAGTTTTCTCTCAAATCTCGGTACATTTTCGTACCTCCAGGATGTGTTGACAACGGCGTGCAATGAGCTTCTTCAAGGATTTCTTCTCTCAGATTCTCGTCCTTTGGCACGCATATTCTTCCCCTAAAGACAAGGGCTCCATCTGTTGTAAAGGAGAAGCCCTCAGCTTTTCCACGGTCCATGCGAGTTTTCGTCTTTGTTAAGAAATTATCCTTCTTTTGAGCTTCAATAATCCATTCACGAAGTGTGGGTTTTACAGTCAAAGTTGCCATCAAGGCTTCAATGCTGTTCGGAGGTGAGACCATTTCCAGATTCAACCTTGACATTTCTTCGACTAAATGACGTTGGTTGGTGATCATAGACGTCATAATCCCTTTTCCTTTTCTACTGAGTGCATCGGCCACCACATTTGCTTTGCCAGGGTGATAATGGATCGTAACGTCATAATCCTTCACCAACTCTGACCACCTTCTCTGTCTCATGTTTAGCTCTTTCTGTTCGAGGAAATATTTCAGGCTCTTGTGATCAGTATAGATCTCACACTTCACGCCATACAGATAATGTCTCTAGATTTTAAGGGCATGCACAACTGCAGCCAACTCCAGATCATATGTCGGATAGTTTTGTTTGTGAGCTTTCAATTGTCAGGATGCATAAGCCACCACTTTTCCTTGCTGCATCAGAACGCACCCCAAACCTTGTTTAGACGCATCACTATAGATCACGAATTCCTTTATTACGTCCGGAACTGTCAAGATTGGTGCTTCTGTCAGTTTCTTCTTTAGCTCTTGGAAACTTTGCTCGCATTGTTCCGTCCATTGGAACTTTACATCCTTCCATGTCAATCGAGTCATCGGAGCAGCAATCTGCGAAAATCCATTTATGAACCTTCGATAGTATCCCGCCATACCAATAAAACTCCGTACTTCCTTGACATTGGTTGGAGTTTCCCATTTGCTGACAGCTGCAACTTTGTCGGGGTCTACCTCGATCCCTTGTGACAAAACGATATGACCAAGAAAACCTATCTTATCCATCCAGAACTCGCATTTCTTGAATTTTGCAAAGAGCTTTTCTTTCCGTAGAACTTCCAGCGCAATCCTAAGATGTTGCTCATGTTGCGTCTTATCACATGAATAGATGAGAATATCATCGATAAACATGATAACGAAATGATCAAGATAAGCATGGAAAACATGATTCATCAGATCCATGAAGACGGCTGGTGCATTGCTAAGTCCGAATGGCATTACTACGAACTCGTAGTGGCCATATCTGGTTCTGAATGCTGTCTTAGACATATCGGCATCTTTAACCTTCATCTGATGATATCCGGACCTTAAATCGATCTTCGAGAATACGCTAGCACCTCTTAACTGATCAAAGAGATCATCGATTCGAGGTAGTGGATATTTGTTCTTGATAGTTCTCTTGTTCAGCTCCCTGTAATCAATACACATTTGGAAACTTCCATCTTTCTTCTTCATAAATAGCACTGGAGCTCCCCAGGGAGACACGCTCGGTTTAATAAAACCCTTATCCAGAAGTTCTTGTAGTTGCACCTTCAATTCTTGTAATTCTCTCGGTGCCATTCGGTAAGGAGCTTTCAATACCGGTGCTGATCCTGGTACAAGATCAATCTCAAAGGTCACCTGACGATCTGGTGGAGGACCAGGTAAATCTTCGAGAAATACATCTATAAATTCTCTTACCACCGGTACATCTTCAATGGAACTCATCTCTTGTTCCAGACTCACCATACTAACCAACCAAGCTTTGCAATTCCTTTTGCTAAGCATTTGGGTTGCCTTCATAACCGATATAATTCTCGTATCAACTTTAACTCGTGTTCCATAAAAAGTGAACTTGGGTTCTCCAGGTGTTTGAAAAATTATCTCCCTTGTACGGCACTTGATCACTGCGTGATTCGACTCAAGCCAGTCTATTCCGAGGATAATATCGAAATCCTTCATCTCCAATGCGTGCAAATCGGCCAAAAGGATCCTCTTCTCAAAAGCAATTTGTAGATGACGATACAGGTGTTTCGTCTTTACTGTCTTTCCTGACGGAATACTAACCTCTAAGGTTTTAGCATCTACCCTACTATCCTCAAACTTCAACAGCTTGCAGAAATTGACAGAGATAAACGAGTGGGTTGCTCCCGTATCAAATAAAATGAGAGCAGGTATATCACATACTGTTAACATACCTGTCATTGTCTCCGTCCCTTCCGCAGCCTCCGGACGAGTAAGAGCAAAAGCCCGAGCTCTGCCGGCTATCAGCCTCGAACTTGTAGTTGCAGTCGATGGGCCCTTTAGCTTCCTACAATTCGGTGCAATATGTCCTGGTTCCCTACATGAGTAGCAGCTCCGTGTTTCTGGTTGACATGGCCCCATGTGTACTCTTCGGCATCTGGGACACGGATTCCCAAGTCGAGGAGTGGGAAGAAGTGGAGCGTTGTTCTCTCTCAGAAACTTATTTTGGGTAACACCCTGACTCGGCCCTGCCCACTTCCTTTTCATAGGCATCGGAGCAAACTTCTTAGGAGGCACCACATCCAATCGCAGTCGGGAGGCAATTTCTTGAGCTCTCTCAATTATACTAGAATAAGTCATAACTCCCTGTCCGACCAAAATCGATCCAATCTCCGGGCGTAGACCCTTTTCAAATCTCCGGGCCTTTTTGGCATCAGTGTCGACCAGGTGAGTGGCATATCTGCTCAGATAATTAAATTTCCGTTCGTATTCCCCTACCGTCATAGTTCCTTGACGTAGATGTAAAAATTTTGTCTCTTTTTTGTCTCGGTAAGACTGTGGTATAAAATGATGAGTAACTACTTCTTTAAAGTCCTCCCACGTCATCTCTTCCCTTTGCTGCGGCAACAAAGTCCTTTCATAAGAATCCCACCAATGGCTTGCCTCCTCCGTGAGCTGGAAAATCGCACACGAAATCTTTTGTTCCTTGGTACATGCCAAATACCCAAACAGTCGATCTAGCGATCTCAACCACTCCTCGGCCTCTAAGGGTTCGCCTTTTCCACTGAACATCGGTGGATTAAAACGCCGAAATTGTTCGTATATTAGATTCGGATCAGGCCTAGCTGGTGGTGGTGCGGCTCGCGTAACTTCAAA
This sequence comes from Scutellaria minor, assembly GCA_954870855.1. Classification (NCBI taxonomy): domain Eukaryota; kingdom Viridiplantae; phylum Streptophyta; class Magnoliopsida; order Lamiales; family Lamiaceae; genus Scutellaria; species Scutellaria minor. The sequence continues at coordinate 14,905,869 of OX940729.1, read as the reverse complement.
GTGTTGTGCTAATCCTCTTAGCACCGACACTAGATCTCACATGCTTGGATCTGCTTCCCATTCTGGCTGATTAGCCATAGGTGTTTGTTCTCTCCGAGGTCGTCCTCGAGACATAGCTCTGTTACGATGTATACATATATATATATATCGTTCAGGTTTCAAAATAATATATAATAAGTAAAGGAAAATAAATACGGCAAGCGTGAAGAAATACCAACGTAGATTCCATAATATAGGAAGGAGATACTCGTGTTTTAAATATACATATGAGCAAAATATGGGTAGCCTTTACCCCACACCAAAAAGGTTATATACACTTAATAGTTAAACGACTACCACGTACGTATATAAGAGTTTCATCATTCCTAGTTCATATATACAAAATAACGTTTACACTCCCATCATCTATGCCACAGCAGCTGGAGGTGACGGAGGTCCCTACAGGCCCGGTGCCACATCACTCGGGTCATCTACATCCGGATTGTCCTCTTCAGGATCCTCTTCCGGTTCCTCCTCCTCAGGATCCTCTTCAGGTTCCTCCTCCAAATCATCTTCCTCATCCTCCGAGCTGTCACTAGAAGGGTCATAAGGTCCAGGCTCGGGGGTAGTCGGATAGCTATGACGGCCCCATAATTCTAACATATTCCTCGCCACTCTTCCGAAATCTACAACAGGTGTGTTATCCACAGCTGAATATACCACCTCATCATGGAAAACGAGATGCGCCCTAGCCGCCCATGCATTCGGCAAAGTATGAATCATATGTGTGCAAACCTGCATATTAGGGATACTACCCCCTGTTCCCTCCGTCTCTCGCCAACAATGAAATAATCTAGATATATACTCACCAACTAATACTTTTCCTGACACTCGGCTTTCAAAGAAATGTCGTCTAAGTCGTACCTCACGTGTCTCTACCGGTGGATCACGTATTCTAGCGGTACGTCTAAATCTAGCCATCTGTCAAGCATAAACTACATGAGTTGCTTTGTTTTATATGAAACTTTATCCATATCATCCTTCGAACCCTAACGGTGTAGATCAGGTAAGCAAGATGTCATATAAGCAAGATAACACGTATTAAACACACATTCTTTATACCAAGTTATATATAACTTAAGGAGAGACACGCCTAGAGAGAGAGTGGTGCTTATACTTTCCTTTAGAAAAGATTTTTAAACATTTTCAACACGTTTTATCTCGTTTTCTCTTTATCAAACCAAACCAAGCAAAGTCCTACAAAGGGTAGAACATTTGCTCTGATACCATAATGTCACGCCCCGGTTTCTTCCATACAAAAGTTATCGGAGTTTTAATTAAAACAAAGGCGTGCAAAAGAAGAAGAAGGCAAGGGACGATCAGAAGAAGAAGAAGATAGAAGACATCAGAAAATTTCTCATATCACATCGGACACTGCCGATTCCATAATATACAAACATCGGTCACAGCCGATTCTCAAAATGTCATCACAGCGGAATAAACATCATCAGGATCCATCGTCATCAGAGTTTACAGAAAATATATTTACATAACAAAAGATTGTGATCGTTGTTTTCTTGAAACTTCGTAAAAGATATTTTATGAAAATCCCAAAAGAATGGCACCATCTCTCTCTCTCTATTGCTCTACAGTTCGTCATCTCCTGTAGTGTGAGTACAGATTAAGGGGTCAGTGCATGAAATACACTGGTGGAGATAAACTCTGCATCTTATAACATTCAACAAAGATGTATATATAAAGTAAACCGAAAGTTCATAGCAAAGAGGCACATTGTCACAACACGTAAAATTCACAGCAGGCATTAGAAATGGTAAGGGACGAATAGGTGCGGGTGTTCCCCGTCTTATCCTATAGAAACGGTCTCATCACCGTTGGTGCCTTTACAGGACCACCAAACCTTCAAGAGTAGTAGAAAAGGGATAGAGGAAGAATGCATGATCAGAGGTGGACCGCAGCCCATGTACAGTATGAGTATGACACAACACTTATAAAAATAAACACAACATTTAACATCTCTCAATAGAGCATCCAAATAGGGAAAGCAGTAACATATTAAGAATTAGAAAATACCCCCATCTCGATAAGAGTTTATCACGTGTTCTGACAAGATAAAGAGTCAAGCCTAATGCGTACGATCCAACCGATAGCCTACAAAAGTACCGTGATATCTTAGATCCTCAAGAGATTAAAAGACGGATATAAATAAAGAAAAGAACGATCGAGAAGATGGGACGGTTATACAAGACTCGATGATCAAGGATATCGAGACAGAGTGAAATATAAACTTGGTAAAAAGGGTTGACTCGACCGAGATCCCCGACTCCCGACACAAGGATGGAAACAAACGACTCGAACCGACCCACGAAAACACTTACCGGTGCGCCCATGACGCACCCGGCAAACCCAGTAAAACCCCACACACACCTCCCTCTCGTACGGTCGTGCAAAACTGCCCACGACCGTGCCCCAACAACATTTGACCGTGCGCCACCTTCCAGTGGCCACGCACGGTCGCTCACTCCTGGCGCACGGTCGTGCCCCAGAGCACGGTCGTGCCCCAGCGCACGGTCCTGCACGCAGCAGCCCATACAGCAGCGCCGCCTTCACCATCTTCTTCCTCTAGCTTCGGCCGGCGATTCCCGTCGCCGGCAACACCTCTACCTCCCTAACCGGCAACCTTCAACAACACACAACACAACGACCCCAAGCAAGAACAACACACACAACAAACACACCAAACCCAAGCTTTCAACCCACAACACACACAAACCCAACTCCGGCCACACCGCCCCTCCGGTGGCTCCACCACCTCCAACCAAAGGGAAAAAAACCCCGAAATGGTTATCTACCACCCCGGCAAGGAAGATGAGAAAGAGAAAGCAAGAAACGAGGAGAGAGAAAAGGTGATGAACTCAAAAACAAGGTTTTTGGGACGGTTGATCGGCGTTTTGCCGGCGATCCGACCGTCGGAACGAATAAAAAAGACCGTCACTAGACTCGCCTCGACAAGAGCTACGACCTATGAAAAAACCATTCGATTCTGAGAAGGTTGACTTTTCCGACCACCAGCGGCGGCGGCGGCCGCCGGAAAAAGAAAGAGAAGAGGGAGAGAAACTTACGTGTTTTTCGATTATGAGCTAGTGTGACTTATCGACTTAAAAATGTCCTATATATACTTCTCCAAAAATGGCTACTATTCATGTTAAATATCTTGTATGCCATCCCTTGTATACATCTCGTATACGTCGTATTCTTTGTTTCACTGTTTTCTTCACTACTCGAGCTACAAAACTCCGATCGAACCCTAGTTCGTTTCTATGTTCTCGTTTTTCCATTACGCATCTCATAATATAAAAATCTTCTAGGTTCTATGTCTAAAAATTACGTCCTTCTAAATCAGCATCAAACACAAATCTGTAACGCACATAAATAAATTTACACCCAAAAATTAACACACATAGAATTATTTCAATTAAGGGTTTAATTATTTAATTATCCAATTATGCTTCGTTTTATCCTGGGCGCTATAGACTGCTGGGCTCCTGTTCAGTGGGCCATACAGGTGTTGGGTCGCACTCTCTTGGGCCGGCTACTAGGCCCTGTTCTTGACTAAGTTAGGCCTATCGGTTTGGGCTGCACCTTTCATGTGGGCTTGGGTTGTTTGGGCTTGAACTATGGGCCCAAGATTTGATAGAAAAATTAATTGGGTCGAGCTCAATTCGGCCATTTGGCTATTAATCGGAAATTTAATTTTATGCACTATTTTATAAATTTGCGATGTATGTTTATGCATGGAAGATTTAATTAGCTCGTGTATTTGTATGTTAAATCCTATAAATCACATTTTGCATGGATTTATGTGGTTGGGATGACACGAACTGAGTCTAGACCGTTTATGTGGAATGAATGGTTTTACTTCCGTATGATGGTTTTATTTCCATATGTTGTGGTTTTGGATTTTATTATTTTTTGAGACCTGAGTTCTCTTGAGGGCACGGTGTCTTGTACTTTACTGCTTTCAAGAGTTTGTTTAAAGTGAGTTTTCTATGTTGTATTTATACGAAGGACGTAGCAGATGAACTTGAAGACCTCGGAGCTCAAGAAAGAGTAAAGACCCAAGCTTGTTTGGGTTATTCTATTTTTGTAATAGAATAGGGCTGCGTGCTTCTTATCTGTGAATTTTAAAATCAATTCCCGATCCGATTTACAAGGTTCGTAAATGGATCACATAGGAAATGGTTCGTGGTCATCCCAAGTTTAGATGTATGCTAGGCTGTGTATGGTTTATTTTATCATTTTTTGATCTATGCTTGTATGTAGGTGCATGCTTAGGATTAAATAAGATAATCAAGAACATACACATGTGGATGAGATCGTTTAAATTCCATATCTATCCCTCTTTGGATTCGGTCCATGTTTTAATATTCGAGCTATAAAAGGAAAAAGACGAAAGTCAAGAGTACCTTACCTTCCATCATGGATTCGTGTAAGGATGAGCTAACACCATAGAGACCTTCACATGAGTCACGGGAGTAACCTGACCTTCACTCCATCCAAGCCAAGGAATCCATTAATGGGAAAGTTCGGGGGAATGTAGTCAGACACAATAGTATTGGTCGGGCTGCAGGATCTTGACTTGTCCTATAAAATGACGGGTGTGCTCGAACGCTTGCTCTCCTAGGCCACGTTAATGACGGGCCGACGAGAGAGGTGAGACGAATTATCTTAAGGGTCGTAGATTTTCTATAATCATTTTAGACCACCTGGATGGACATGTTTCATGGGCCACTCAAGTCGGGGGTTTGCGGGATATGTCACATCATGGACCTCAAGCCCACTAAAGATTACTTAATCGGATCTTCGTTGTTCTCCTAAGGGATTGGAGAAAGCGAAAAAATAGTGGGAGCACTCATGAATTTAAAGTCCATATTCATATTTTAATATGTTCATATAACACAGAACACTCATGCATTTTCCGCTTATGTCTTTGCAGATTACCCTCCAAGGCTAAGAATCTTGCACCTAGGTTAAGAACCTTAAGTTGAAATGACTAGGAACCAGTACTCCATCATACTTGAAAACAACAAGTTGGATGGGAAAAACTATCAGGACTGGCTTCGGAATCTTAAGATTGTCTTAGATTCAGAGCAGCGAACGTATGTCCTTGTTGAAGCACCACTGGCTAATATTACATTGGAGAGCACGGTCGTGGAGATCGAGAAATCCCGTAAATGGAAAAATGATGATCTCCAGGTGAATTGCTTGATGATGATGAGCATGGTGCCCCAGCTGCAGGGCAGCATGAAATGATGTGTCACACTTGAGACATCCACATACACTTGGAGAAACTCTTCAAGGTGTCGGATCGTGCTGCGAGATATGCGGTCGCGTTTGAGCTTTACAGTAGGAGATTGCTGGAGGGTGGCAATGTCTTGGAGCATGGGTTAAGATGATCGAGGGTATCGAACAGCTCGATGACCTTGGTCACGAGCTGGACTGCGATCTAGGTGAGGATTTGATTCTTCACTCCCTACCTCCGTCATTCAACCAGTTTAGGATTAACTATCACATGGCCCCTCGGGCATACACGTATAATGAACTGGTGAACATGCTGAAGATAGCTCAGGACACCATGGGGACCAAGATGAAAGCTCTATTGGTTGGAGAGGCTGCTTGTCCCAAGAAGCCGAAAGACGGAAAAGAGAAGGGCCAGAAGAAGCCTTCTAACACAACTAAGCCGAAGGGTGGCATGGTTAAGAAAATGACATGATCGAGCAAAACTAGTATGAAGAAACATAATGTCTGTTTTCATTGTCATCAACCTGGGCATTAGAAGAAGGACTGCAAGGAGTTGCTACACTTACTAAAGGTACCTTTCTTGTTGAAATCTTAAGTGTTTCTTCGGATTCTACTTTGTGGGTGTTTGACACCAGTGCTGGATCATGTGGTCAATGACCAATAGGTGCTCAAGGCAAGTAGAGATCTAAACAGAGGCGAGATGGCTCTCAAGTTGGGGGACGGCAAGAGAGTGCATGCGGTCGCTGTGGGAGAAGTTACATTAAGATTTAGTACTGTTTTTCGATTGTTTTGAGAGAGGTTTATTTTGTACCTCAGATAGTTAAAAACCTCGTGTCTATTTCTTGTTTGGACAAGATTGGATACTCGTTCCAATTTCAAAATGGAAGTTTATCAGTTTCGCACAATGGTTGCTTTATATCTATTGGTACTTTGGTTAATGGCTTATACCTTCTCAATAATGATTGTGAAATACTGCACGTGTCAACATCGAAAAGATCTTTAAGTAGCGATGACACATATCTGTGGCATGCACGTTTGGGTCACATCTCCGAAGGGAGACTGCACAAGTTGGCGGCTCAAGGAATGCTTAATGCAGACCTTGGATATATGCCTACATGTGAGTTTTGTCTCAAGGGAAAATTGGCCAAACAACCATTTGGCGGCCAAATGGAGCGAGCACAGAACGTGTTGGATCTAATCCACACGGATATATGTGGTCCACTAAGTGTTTCGGCATGAGGTGGATATTCTTACTTCATTACCTTCACTGACGATCTAGTCGATATGGGTACGTATACTTGTTAAAACACAAGTCTAAGGCTTTTGAGAAATTCCAAGAGTTTCAAAATGAAGTAGAGAATCAATTGGAACATAAGATTAAAGCACTTTGATCGGATTGAGGTGACGAGTATCTTAGCAATGAATTCCAATGACACTTAAGAGATTATGGGATCCTATCGGAGTGGACTCCTCCCTACACACCTCAGTTGAATGGAGTGTCGGAAATGAGGAATTGCACACTGATGGATATGGTACGGTCTATGATGGCCTTGGTCGATCTACCGATCTCCTTCTAGGGCTATGCCCTTGAGACAGCTACGAAGCTGCTCAATATTGCGTTGTCTAAGGCAGTCTCAAAGACGCCTTATGAACTTTGGAATAAGAAAACACCTAAGTACTCATACCTCAAGGTATGGGGGTGTAGAGCTTATGTAAGGCAGTTGATGGGTGACAAATTGGACTGGAGATCTAGTTTGTGCAAGTTTGTGGGGTACCCTAAGAAAACTCGAGTACTACTTCTATGATCCTAATGATCAGAAGGTCTTCGTCTCTAGGAATGCAAAATTCCTAAGGAATCTATTCTTTTGGAAGGAAAGGTTACTGAACCATTGGTTGATCTTGAGCAGACTCAAGAGGATACACGATGCCACAAACTGGAGAATAGGACATTGCTTCTTCTAAAGTAGATACATACATTTCGAGGAGGTCCACTAGGACTCCACATCCACCGGAAAGATACCTTGTAGTTGTGGATGAGAAATCCACTATGGAGGATGACCCAAGGACGTTTGAGGAAGCCTTGTTAGATAAGGACTTCGAGAAATGACAAGAAGTAATAAATGCCGAAATGGAATCCATGCACCAGAACTAAGTTTGGACTCTAGTCGACTTGCCACCTGGGGCTAAGCCCGTGGGTTGCAAGTGGTTGTTTAAGAAGAAACTAGGTGTGGATGGAAATGTTGCCACGTTCAAAGCAATGCTAATAGCGAAAGGGTTATACTCAGAGGCCTGGAATAGACTTTGAGGAAACCTTCTCTCCAGTAGCCATGTCTAAGTCCATTCGGATTCTACTTGTCATTGTTGCATATCATGATTATGAGATATGGTAGATGGATGTGAAGACCGTGTTCCTGAATGAGAACATCACTGAGGAGATCTTCATGGATCAGCCTCAAGGTTTCATATCCAGTGGGAGCGCAGATAAGGTCTGTAAACTTAAGAGATCCATCTATGGACTTAAGCAAGCGTCTCGGAGTTGGAACTTGTGTTTTGATAAAGTCATACTCGGTTATGGATTCATCAAGAACACGAGTGATTCTTATGTGTATGTGAAGACTAGTGAGAGCTCGATTCAGTTCCTAGTACTACATATCGATGACATACTTCTCATTGGCAACAATATTGAGGATATAAACTCGAACAAGAAGTGGCTAGGGACACAGTTCTCAATAAAGGATTTGGGAGAAGCCACCTACATTCTGGGTATACGCATCGTTCGAGATCGCTCGAAGCGACTGCTAGGGCTTTTCCAAGCCCAGTACATAGACAAGATTGTTAAGCACTTTCGGATGCAAGATTCCAAGAAAGACTACTTCCTAAACGCCACGGTGTGTTACTCTGTAAGAAAATATCTCCACAGACAGATGAGGAGAAAGAGAAGATGAGACAAGTTCCATATGCTTCGGCTGTTGGAAGCATCATGTATGCCATGTTATGTACTAGGCCAGAGGTAGCGTACGCTCTTGAAGTGGCAAGTCGCTATCAGTCTGATCCGGGCAAGGCCCATTGGAGAGCTGTCAAGACTGTGTTGAAGTACATGAGAAGGACTCAGGATCTTTTTCTAGTGTACGGAGGTTCAAACTTGGTCGTTCGTGGTTTCACCGATTCAAGTTTTTAGTCTGATGTAGATGACTTTAAGTCAATGTCAGGATTTGTATTCATGCTCAATGGTGGAGCAGTCAGTTAGCGATCAGGTAAGCAGACTTCCATTGCAGACTCCACCATGGAGGCTGAATACATGGCTGTTTCGAATGCAGCCAATGAGGGTGTTTGGATGAAGAACTACATCTAGGATTTGGGTGTGGTCCCTAGCAGTGCAGAGCCGGTTGATATCTTCTGTGATAACAACGATGCAATAGCATAGACTAAGGAGCTGCGATCTCATCAACGATCCAAACATGTGCAAAGACGATACCATTTGATACGGGATATCATTGGTAGGGGTGAAATTAAGATGGAGTGTTTCGACTTAGTGGAAAACATAGCGGACCCATTCACTAAGGCATTACCGAGGTGTGTGTTTGAGAGACATTGAGATATGTACCCCGATAGCCATCTGTTGGGCCGACCTGGTGGCTTTATTTCTGTATAGAATATCTTTGTGTATTGAACATTATCTTTATGGTGATATATATTCACATTTTCTTTATATGTGTTGTCCATATTTAGAATTGTGAATCCCACTGGTCTCGGTAACTAAGAGACTTGAATGTCACAGGTTGACGATTCATGGAATAAGTCTTAGTGGTTGAGATCATAAAAGTTCTAAGTTGTAGAATCCACGAGAATTGATATCGTGGGACTTGGATAGACTTGCACTGAACCGCATGTCACTTTGGAAGTGGATGTCTCATTCCATAGACATCGGCTTATGCCGCATGGGTTGGTGGATGTGATATCCTACCAAGACGACTGAATTGAACGTGATTCATATCAGAGCTCAAACCATTTGGTGGCCATAGTGGTAATGGGAAACCGAGACTCTGATTTTCTGTGGGTACTTTAATAGTCCTTCGAACTGCATGCTATCATGTGGTCCTGCATGAGGAAGTTGTGCACTTGATTGAGTTCCTAAACCTCTCACTCTGTGACGAGGCCAAACGAAGCTTAGTTAGTTGTAGTGGAATTATGTTTAAGGCTAGTGAGCAGGTGAGACAGGATTTGTTGGTCTGTGGAGAAATCCATTAGATGGCTTCCCTATGATTCCTACAGCTCATCGTCTCTAATAAATCCTGGCATCGGGTGATGGCCATAACACGGGGTTTTGGAAACTCACCATGGGCAATGGAACGATGGTAGCATGTTAGGAAAACATAGCTATCGTATCATATAAAGGGTCCGTTCAAATGACAAAACTCTTGATCACGATCTAGAAACCGAACAAAGGGACTGTATTAGTACTGAACCATAGATGAGAAGTTCGCATGAGAACTTCATCTTTCGTCTATGAGTCCACCTAGTAGCATTTGCTGGACGTGACCGGAGGGATGTCTTAAGTACTTCCAAAGGCAGGGGTGTCTTGGAAGTGGTCGACTTAAGTTGACCTATCGAGTGGATTGATAACTTGAGGACTAGATGAAGTGGCGGACCTAAAGAGTCACACGCACTAGTAGATCCTTGTGTACCGAAGACATGCCATGAGATGAATTATATTATGGATTAATTAATTATGAGCTAATAAATTAATTAGAGGATAATTAATTTGATTGGGCTTGGATTAATTAATTGATCATGAAAGAAATTAATTCATGGAGCCCAATTGATTATAGTGGATATAATAATTGGGTTACACATATTAGTAGAGAAGGTAAAATAAAAGGAGGAGTGGGCTTGACCCATTCTCCTTATTTTACTACATGGGCCTAAGAAACCCATGGGCTTGGTTTGGGAGAGTAGTATAAATAGTTAACAATCCTAACTATTTGATACAAGATTATCACAAGATTACAACGTACATAGCCACCAAGAGAGAGAAAGAAGATACTCTTTTCTCTTTTCTCTCCCAAAATACACGCCCGCAATAAAAGAAGAAGAAGATAAATCTTTTTCTTCCTTCTTATTCCTCTCTAATCCTCGTATGAGTTGTCTCGGGTCATTGTGTGGTCGAATTAAGCTCATACTACATACGTGCACAAGCCTACTCGTGGATACACTTTAGAGCAAGATATCATTATCAGTAGTTCTAGGGGCAGCATCCTCTGATGCTTGTTAGGAACTATCACTCGTTTCATCATCTGAATCTCCTAGAGTGATAGTTTTTGGAGATTGTGCCCCTGCTTGTGCTTGCTCGTGGGCTGGATCCTCAGGATCTGCCCGAACCACATTGAGATCAGCCATCCTCTTAGCAGTCTTCACATAAGGATTTAACTTCAACATCACATTCTTCATCAATGGGGTTTTCTTAAGAGGAGGTCTCTTAAGAGCCTCTATAACAGGTTTCTTGGCGAGTTTATCACTATCGTCATCCTCATCGCCAGAATCCGGGTCAGCAGCCCTCGATGTTACATCATCTGAGTCACTTTCTGCAATCTTGCATTTTGCAGCAATCTTCTTCTTCTTTGGTTGCTGGGTCTTCTCCTTGTTGTTCTTCTGCTTGGTATACCCTTTCTTCACTCCGAGAAACCAATCAAGAACGATTGACACATGTTTTTCCAAATGAGTGCATAGCTTGAAGAGGATGGAGGTGAGGACAATCCTAAAGCCTCTCATGCTCGTTGGTTTGGTGACCTCTTCCCAAATCCTCTTAAAAAGAAAATGTGCCCAGTTGACAACGTCTCCACAAACAATCATAGTCATTAATCGTATCCGAAGATCAGCGCACTTGTCGTAGCTTCCACATCTACCCTCAATGGTGTAGGTAAGGATGTCATACAGAAACTCATATTCTAGCTTGAGTTTCTTCTTCCCAAAGTTCTTTGTCACTGTCTCCTTGACAGAACCCAATCTAAACTGGTTCCAATATTCCTCCAAATACGCTGACCCATACAACTCCAGGTCAGCAAGCTTCATCCTTTTGTTGGAGATGTCAAAGGTTTTAGCGATGTCCCTAACTATTAGGGTGTACCAGTTATCGCTATCATCATCCATCTTGAAACAGATGGATTTAGAGTCTTCAGACAGTGTGGCATATGCATAAAACTTCTCAACAGACCGGGAAGAGAACCCGATGTTGGTGGTGAAGAGCCTAGAAAGCTGGCTCTTGCACAATTGTTCCCAAACGTCTGTGATGAGGTGTTTGTCTTCAAAAGGCGAGTCAGGCCCTAACATGACTTCAATGTTTACCAGCCTTCCTTCAACAACCTTGGTCTCTCTTGGAATGTTAGCGTCAGCTATTGATGATCTTGAGTAAACTGTGAGTAGAAAAACTTGAGAGAGAAAATAGGGTTCTTGAGAGTAAAATGTTAGTAAATCTTGAAAATGATAAGTATAAGTGCAGAGAAGATAGAGATTTGATAAATTATGTATTCAGACATGTGTTTGAATTAGATTAAAGGTCCAGATCAAATAGCGTATGAGAGAGACGCAAAATCTGATGGCTGAGATAATAAATATGGAGGGGTAAATCCGTAATATAGCTTATAGGTCGTGTCAGAGGATAAACCATGCCCTTTTAACTTTTTTGATAAAGTGGTTTTGTAATTAATGCAGTCGTCAAAGTGTCATTTTAATGATTAGGGATAAGGTTATTGTTCGTAATACGAGATTGTCTTGCTTCATAAATGTTGTCTCCAATGAGTGCAACTTTCTGTTTGCAGCAACCTATTCGAGTAGCCTGTTTAGTAACCTGTAACCTGCTTGCTGTATCCTGAAACAAAATACTGTTAGTAAATACTGTTTAGCTGCATCTATAGATGCTGAATATCCCAAATGCTGAAAAATTAAATATTGTATAGGTTCCCCCTTACTTAAGGAACCTATTTTCTTTACTCATCAAAGCTAGCTTGATGATCTCAAGCTCAGTTCTTAACATCAAAAATCTTGATTCACAAAGAGGTTTTGTGAATATATCTGCTAGTTGCATGTCAGTATGCACTCTCTCAAGTACAATGTCATTCTTCTCCACATGATCTCTTATGAAGTGATGTCTCACATTAATATGTTTTGTCCTTGAGTGAAAGACATGATTATGTGTTATAACAATGACACTAGTGTTGTCACACAGAATGAGAGTCTCTTTTTTTATAATCCCATAATCCTTTAACGTTGTTGTATCTACAAAATCTGAGCACAACAGCTTACTGCAGCTACATATTCTTTTTCAGCGGTTGACGTTGTTATGGATGTTTGCTTCTTACAGAACCAAGAAACTAGTCTATGTCCTAGAAATTGACAAGTACCACTAGTACTCTTCCTATCAATTTTGCATCCTGCAAAGTCGGAATCTGAGTATCCTTTCAGGCTGAATCCTCATTTCTTTGGATACCATTAGCTAACATCTTGAGTACCATTCAGATACTTGATAATCCTCTTCAGTGCTGCAAGATGTGACTCCTTGGGTGCTATTTGGAATCTTACACATACTCCCATTGCAAATACTATATCCGGCTTGCTTGCTGTGAGATACAGTAAGGATCCAATAAGCCTTCTGTACTTGGTTATCTCCACATCCTTTCCACTCTTATCCTTATCCAAACTGATAGATGTGGTCATGGGTATGCTTACTGATGATCCATTCTCCATTCCAAATTTCTTGATCAATTCCTTGGTGTACTTGGCTTGATTTATGAAAATCTCATTCTCTAATTGTTTCACTTGTAAACCGAGAAAGAAACTTAGTTTTCCCATCATGCTCATCTCAAACTTCTTCTGCATGAGGGATGAGAACTTATCACATAAATCCTTGTTTGTGGATCCAAAGATGATGACATCCACATATATCTGAACAAGTAGTATACTGTCTCCATCCTGCATCTTGAAAAGAGTCTTGTCCACTGTCCCTTTCTGAAATCCATTCTCCAAGAGATAAAAGGGCAGTGTATCATACTAAGCTCTAGGGGCTTGTTTTAATCCATATAAAGCTTTCTCTAATCTGAATACCTTGTCTTCTGCTTGTTCTTCAAAACCCGGTGGCTGTTCCACATATACTTCTTCAGATAGCAGTTCATTCAGAAATGCACTCTTCATATCCATCTGATAAATATTGAAGTTCTTGTGAGCAGCATAGGCCAGAAATATCCTTATTGCTTCAAGTCTAGCAACGGGGACAAAGGTCTCATCAAAATATATGCCTTCTTCCTGGCAGTATCCTTTAACCACTAACATTGCCTTGTTTCTGACCATAATATCGGTTTCATCTAACTTGTTTTTGAACACCCACTTTGTTCCAATAACCCCTTGGTGATTAGGCCTTGAAACCAGTCTCCATACATAATTCCTTTCAAATCCATTCAGCTCTTCTAGCATGGCCTGAATCCAGTTACTGTCTTCAAGAGTTTCCTCCACACTCTTGAGTTCAACTTGTGATATGAAGCATGTGAACAGTGATTCTTGAGGTCTTGATCTTCTTGTTCTAATACCTTATATAACACCCCATTTCAAGTAAACACCCTGCATTGCATATTTTATAAAATTTCTTTTATCGTTCAAGTATAAATGATTTAAGTGCAGGTTCTTATACTACTTAAAGTTATGATTTACAAATTATATTATGATCGATGATTTTAAAAATTTTATGATCTAATATCTCTTTTGAGATTTAAGGATTTTTGTAGGATAACTTAAGGAGGAAATCGAGCTCGATCTCCACTCACTCGACACATACGAATGGAAATAAAAAAAAAGATAAGATGCTAATTAGATTTAATTGAATAAAATGATTTTAGGTTTTTATGCTAATTTTATTCGTTACCGCTTCCGAATATTTTTTTTTATGAAATTAGACATTTTACTTGAACGAGCATACATTATAGTAAATATTAAAATAACCACAATACTTATTAATTTAAGTATGTATGAAAATTTTAATACTTGCTTTTATGCTATTTAATTTTTCTTTCATTTATATGATTACACATTATACTATTATTGTTAGTCTCTTTAATAATGTATACATATATTTATGTATATATATGTGATATAAGACACCAAAGTAAAAATTGAGACAAGCTATACATATGTACATATACATGAGATTTTTTCACAAAATATCAAGATAAATAAATTAATTTAACTTTTTTTTAATCTAAATCTTCCATGGTAATTCATGACTAGACCCCAGCTTAGCCACCTCATTATCCTATACACTAAGTGATATTTCACAAGGTAGATGGAACACATCACAACCTCTCCACAACTCTCGACTCTTTTCCTCTCTCGGTTCTCTCTCCATCGACTCTTTCCCTCTCTCGATTCTCCCTCTCCCTGCTGCTATATGTAAGTGTGCTACTTCTATAAGTATATATTTTATGCTGCTATATGTAAGTATGCTACTGCTATAAGCATGTGTATGCTACTGCTGTACGTTTTTCTGCTACTGCTGGGTATATGTCACTGTTGTTTGAGAGATTTCGTTGACTTGTAGGATTTGAATTAGCCTAAACCCTTTTACCACAGTCTAGTAAGTGAAGTGTAGAACATGTGTATAAAATTTCAGAAGATTTGGAGTTAAACTCGATTTTCTATGATTTTTCTAATATAAGCTGTTCAGAGATAGTTTTTACCCTGTTTTTAGGTCTGAATCATATAATTTTCTTGAACAGTATACTTCGAATTTATGTATGATCTTCTACTATGTTTTAGAACCAGTTCTTAGGTATGTGGAGGAATTTAGTATACATTTTTTTGAAATTTGTACAATTTATGCCGAATTTTACAACATAGCCTATTTTCTGTGTAAACCATGTCCAGTTTTCAGTCTTGTTCTAAAATTCATAACTATTTATTGAAATCATATTTATAAACTATATTTCACTATATTGTAGTACACGTTCTTATAGAGATGTAAAAATTTACCATGTAATTTTTGGAACCTTATGCGATTTATGGTGATTTTTACAAGAAAGTCTGTTTTCAGCATGTGCTATGTCCTGTTTTCAGCCGACTTAGAAAATTCATAACTAATTATGTGAATCTTATTTTCAGTTGATATTTTTATATGTCATACTTCTATAAGGTATCTATATTTTGTAGAAATTTGGAAGGATTTCATGAATTCTATAGGGATTGATTAATTATTAAAAAACAGACTGTTTTAGAGCTAGAATTGAAGTGAACAACTAGTTAAATGTGTGATTTTTAATTCTTTGTACAAACAATTAAAATTCATGAAATTTCAGCATGTTATACTAAAAGAATTTATGTGATTATATGAATAATTATGTGATTTTAGGAATTATATGTGAATTATTAAAATTATTACATCTTTATATGTCATTTTAGGTCCAAAATTACTAGTTTAAATGCTTAACAATTAAGTTATAAGTATGAATATGCTTTAGGTTAAAGTAACCTAATATAAATACAAAAGATTATGTTATATGACATAAAGAGGCTAATTAGTTAAGTGTGTCGAGATCAGTCGAGACGATCGGTGAATCCAGAAGCAATCCTTACACTATCAACGTACAAGTGGGTAACTTCTACTCTCTACTATGTGTTGATAATTGAATTGATAAGTTATGTATGAAAATCTACGACTGAAGTCTGTAGCTATAACCAATATGTAACTTCCATACTGGGCGACGACCATAAGGGCAAAAATGTCTGGTCTATGAAGCAAGGTTTAGTGGGCGAGCAACTCCCACATTTCTTTATATTGACCATAAAGGGCGAGAGTGTCTGGTCTATGTTTTCAGGGTGGCTAAGAACCACAAAATGTTCTCAGGATGGCTAAGAACCACAAAATATTTTCAGGGTGGCTAAGAACCACATGTAGTACTTGCTTAATGATTTAATTGCTTCAATGTATTAGACAGTAAAGTTATCCCACTGGGATCCCTCTCCGGAGGTGTCTTATGATGCTACTTTTTATAATTTTCAGGCTCGGCAGATGATGACGTGGATGTGTAGCAGGCTGGGCTGACTTTTCACTGTATCTATAAAATTGTACTAGTATAATATTTTCTTTTGAGAACAATATGCTGTAAATATGTAGAGTATAATAAACTATGGGCCTAGACTCATATCCTATTATATATATATGTTTTGTTGTGTAATTCACGTAAGTCTTTGGTTCAAACATTTTTCCTAGAAATGTGGGTGAGACACGACTAGACTTGATTAATAGTCGATATATAATTACATATATATGTTATATTTAAAAAATAAAAATTAATAACTCTCGTGTCTTCACTTTTAAGTCTTCCACTGTATATTAGAAAGTAATTATAATTTCTTTAATTCTTAAATATGTAAAGGGTGACGACCTATTTTCAATAAAAGGAAAACGGGGCGTTACACTTCATTGATATCTCCAATCACAAGTTCTCTTGGGTGATTCATGAGCCATGTCCTATTAGGCTCAAAGTTGTACGCTGGTTGCTGAGTAGTAACCTGTTGGTCATCAGGATCCTGATTGTGGTTACTATTGGACTACAATATCCTCTTAGCTTGATGTTCAGCATCCTGCGTTACTGTATTCCCAGATGCAGTAACCTGTGTACTATATTCAGTAACCACTTCAGCAGGTACTGGAACTCCATCAATGTATCTTACTACATGATCGTTGATCTTCATCTTAGATACATCTTCTTTCAGGTTGTCCAACTCAGCAATATCACAATGTGGTTCATCAAACACCATATGTATTGATTCTTCCACAACCAAGCTTCTTTTGTTGAAGATCCTGAATGCCTTGCTTACTGAGGAGTATCCTAAAATCACTCATTCATCAGATTTTTGATCAAAGGTCTTCAGGTGTTCTTTTCCATTGTTCAGAATGTAGCATCTATATCCAAAGATATGCAGGTATGAAATATTTGGAGTTATTCCATGCCAAACTTCATAAGGAGTCTTATCATGATCTTTGTTGATTAGACATCTGTTCTGAGTGTAGCATGTTGTGTTGGTTGCTTCTACCCAAAATCTCTTATGTATACCAGCATCAACAATCATAGTCCTTACTGCCTCTTACAGAGCCCTGTTTCTTCTTTCTGCAACTCCATTCTACTGGGGAGTTCTTGCTGTAGAATATTCATGACAGATTTCATTCTTTGAACAATACTTCTTTATGAACCTGTGTGTGAACTCTGTTCCTCTGTCAGATCTTATCATTACAATGCTCAAACTCTTCTCATTCTGCACTCTCTTCATGAATTCTGGAAGCCTATTTTGAGTTTTTGATTTCTTAGCTAGAAAGATGGTCCAAGTGAATCTAGAGTAATCATCCACAATCACTAGGGAATACTTATTCCCACTTATACTAACAGGCTCAACCGGACCAAAGAGATCCATGTGTAGAAGATCCAAAATCCTGTGTGAATATCTCTGCACTTTGTCTTTGAATGAGCTTCTCAATTGTTTGCCTTTCTAATAGGCTCCACAAACATTTTCCTTTTTATAAGCAACATCTGATAGACCTCTCACCAGGTTCTTTCTTGCTAGCTTGTTGATAGTTTTGAAGTTCAGGTGACCATTCTTTTGTGCCACAGCCAGCTTAGTTCAGGAGTGCTTTTAGCAATAAAGCATGTTGACTGCACTGTTGAACTCCAATCAGCAAGATAGATGTTGTCTCTCCTGGTTCCAATAAGTTTAACCTCATTTGTCTTGTTGTCTCTTATCAGATACTTGTTGAGGTTGAACTCCACTGAACATCCTTTTCACAGAATCGACTGATACTCAGGAGGTTATACTTCAGTCCTTTGACATATGATACATCACTGATACTTGCATTGCATCCGATCAAACTTCTTGTACTCTTAGTGCTTCCTTTGGAGTCATCTCTGAAGACAACCTTAGGTCCTTTACATGGTTGGAAGTCTTAATCTAGCTTTGTTGCCAGTCATATATCGAGAGCAGCCGCTATCAATTTACCATACATCTCTGCTGCTTTCTGGTAATTGTTCCTGCAAGTAAATCAGGTAGATTTAGGTACCCATACAAGTACGGATCCTGGGGGGTTAGTCCTCTTTGGGACCCACACCTGCTTAATGATAATTGGTTTACCATTAACCTTGGTGGTTCTCTTCCTGTAAGTACCCTTTGTAGGATATTGTTTGTAAAGTGTGTGCTGGAGATTTCCAGGTGTTACATTTCCTCTTAGAGAAAGATACTCCCTTATACCTTTCTAGAGTATGAACTCTTTGGAATCTAGATATGTATGTCTTGGTACAGAAGAGGTAGAAGTTTTACGGTAACCTAGAAGATTAATTGCAGTATTCTTTTCCTACCTGCAACATACTATTTGTGTTGTTTCCTAAGGGTTCCTGCAGACTTACTGTCTGTTGTTTGCAGCATGGGCTTCTTTCCCTATCTACTGTACTAGCTTTGTTCAAGCTTCCATAGATTGGATTGAGTTCCTGAGCATATGATACTTGAGCCTGAACAAACTTTCCAGTATTGGATGTGCTAGCTGCTTTCTGAGAGCTTTTAGCACAGTATCCAAGACCATTTCCTCTGTAGGCATTTTGAGTCTTCAGGATAGATTCTTGTGTTTTTCTTGCTGATTTGCTATACACATCAATTATGTTTTACAAGCCAGCTTTCTCAGCTTCTAGCTTAGTGACTAGCAGCTTGAACTTAGAGACCTCAACTCTGAGATTATTGCATTCTGTACTGTAGTACTCCAGGTCAGTAACTTATTCCTTCAGTACATGCTTACTTTGGAGATTTTCCTTTTTTAGTTCTTCATGAGCTGAATTTATCTACTCAAAGTCACTCATGATCTGTCTAAAAGACTGGATCATGTTCAGCTTTTTAGAACTTGAAACACTAAGAGATTGTGAAGTTACCTAATCATCTTCATTATCTTCACAATCCTTAGCCATGAGATAAAGCAATGCTTCCTCATCGGAGTTAGAGCTGTCAGAATCACTCTCGGATGAGCAATCGTCCTTAGTTTTTTCCTTGGAGCTACTTGCTACCTTTAGAGCTTCAGCTTCACTTAGAAAAGTCCTGAGCTGTTGCTTGTCATCCCTCCTCCTTTCTCTTCTCTACACCCTCTCATCCTCAATCTACTTATGTACTTGAAGGTAGGGGCTGTAACACCCCATTTCAAGAAAACACCCTGCATATGCATATTTTATAAATTTCTTTTATCGTTCAAGTGTTAATGATTTAAGTACAAGTTTTCATATTACATAAGATTATGGATTAAGAGTTTTACTATGATCGATGCTTTTAAAGATTTTATGACGTGTTTTCTTTCGAGATTTTAAGGGTTTTACAGGATTGCCCACGGATGAAACCGAGCTCGATCTCCACTCACTCGACACATATGAACGGAAGTAAAAAGATAAGATGATGATCAAAGTTAATTAATAGAATGATTTTAGGTTTTATGCTAAGTGATTTCCATATTTGTGTGATTTATACATATGCTATTATTTCTAGTCTTTACAATAAGGTATGCATGTATTTATACATATGTGTTATATGAATATCAAATATCAAGGTAATTAATTAAATTAACTTTTATTTTTAATACAAAGCTTCCAAGGTAAGTCTTTTAGCAAGTGGTAACCTAGCCTAGCCACCTCACTAATCTAATTGCAACATGCAAATATCTCCAACTTGCAACATGCAACTCTCTCTCCCTCCCTCTCTCTCGATCACTCTCTCTTTCTCTCTCTCTCTCTTGATCACTTCATATAGGAGAGCCAAAGTCATAGATAAGTTAGTACAAGAGATAAAGGAAAGCAAAGATCTTTTATCCATCAAGTCTTCTTCAAAATCTAAAGGTATTTTTGGCTAAACCCTTATGAATCCTTCATTAAAACTCATGATTTATGCTTAATACTCTAGGATAAGAAGTCCAAAGATGTTCTTTGGCATATTTGTTGGGATTATATGTTGTTTGCATGGAGGAATAAGTTGATTCTAGGGTAGACTTAAAGATATGCTTTATTTTGCTACTGTTTTGGTGGTGTTCGAAAACCTTAGGAATTGAATTAAGATGAATCCTTTTGCCTGATTGAAATATATGAAGTCAAGAGCATGTATGTAAAATTTCATAGGATTTGGAGTTAAATTCGATTTTATATGATTTTTCTAAGACAAGCTGTTCGGGGACAGTTTTTACCCTGTTTTCGGGTCTGATTCGTATAATTTTCTGGAATAATATACTTCGAATTTATGGATGATCTTTTGCTATGTTTTAGAACCTGTTCTTAGGTACGTGAAGGATTTTAGCATGAATTTTTTTGAGCTTTGTACGATTTATGCCGAATTTTACGATAAAACCTGTTTTTCGCGTAGACGATGTCCTGTTTTCAGCTTCGTTCTAAAACTCATAACTAATTATTGGGATCGAATTTATAAGCCATGTTTTACTATGTTGTAGTACACGTTCTTAGGAGTATGTAGAATTTTACTATGTCATTTTTGGAACCTTGTACGAATTATGGTGATTTTTACGAGAAAGTCCATTTTTCAGCATATGATATCCAGTTTTTCGGCCAACTTAAGAAATTCATGACTACTTATGTGAACCTTATTTTTAGTTGATGTTTTTATATGATGTACTAAAAGAAGTTATGTACGTATATGAATAATTATATGATTTTAGGAATCACATGTGAATTATTAAAATTGTTGCGATTTTATGGGTCTTCTTATCATTCGAAGATTACTAGTTTGGAAGTTTAACGAATAAGTTATGAGTATAAATGTGTTTTGGGTAATTGAAACCTAATATAAATGTAAAAGAATGTGTTATACGATATAAGGAAGCTAATCAATTAAGTGTGTCGAGCGCAGTCGAGACGATCGGTGGAACCTGAGTCAATCCTAGCACCTCTAACGAACAAGTGGGTAACTTCTACTCTCTACTATGTGTTGTTTATTAAGTTGATAAGTTATGTATGAAAGTCTACGATTGAAGTCCGTAGCTATAACCAGTATGTAACTTCCATTACTGGGCGACGACCATAAGGGCGCAAAGTGTCTGGTCTAAGGAATCGACCATAAGGGCGTAAAGTGCCTGGTCTATGCAAGGTTTAGTGGGCGAGCGATTCCCACATTCCTCTATGATGTAGTACTTGCTTAACGGTTTAATTGCTTCACTATATGTGTTGTTAATTGAGTCGATAAGTTATGTATGAAAGTCTACGATTGAAGTCCGTAGCTAAAACCGGTATGTAACTTCCATACCAGGGCGACGACCATAAGGGCGCAAAGTGCCTGGTCTATGAAAGTGACCATAAGGGCGTAAAGTGCCTGGTCTATGATGTAGTACTCGCTTAATAATTTAATTGCTTCAATATATTAGACGGTAAAGTTATCCCACTGGGATCCCTCTCCGGAGGTGTCTCATGATGTTACTATTTTATATTTTCAGGCTCACTGGATGATGACGTGGACGAGTAGCTAGCTGGACTGACTTCTCTCTGTCGCATTAGTAGATATATTAGAACTAAGTTCCTTTTCTTTTAAAACAGTATGTTGTTTAAACGTGTATATTATGAAATCGTTGGGCCTAGACTTATCTTATATTATATGTATGTTTTGTTGAGTATTTTTCTCGTTGACCGATGGTTCAAACATTTTACCTAGAAATGTGGGTAAGACACGTCTAGACTTGCTTAATAGTCGATGTATAATTACGTATATATGTTATATTTAAAAAGTAAAAATTTTAAAACTTTCGTGTCTTCGCTTTTAAGTCTTCCGCTGTATGTTATAAAATCGTTATAATTTCTTTATTTCCTAAGTATGTAAAGGGTGACGACCTATTTCCAATAAATGGAATCGGGGCGTTACAGGGGCAGTTTCTGGTGAAGTGTCCAGGTTTTCTACAATTATAACACAAGTCAGAGGAACTTGTGTTAGTCTATGGAGTAGGTCTTACCTGGGGACTTCTGTCTGAGGTCTGAGGCTTCTTCCTGAATTCATTTTCTTTGTGATTTGTTTTCAGGACCTTTTTGAATTTCTTCAGCAAGAGTGTCATCTCATCCTCAGTATCTACAGTAAGAACCTCTTTTTGCTTGTCTTTTTGCTTACTGCTGCTTGTAGTAGCTGCATCCTTGGTCCTTGCTGCAAATGTTGTTACTTTCACACTTGATCCCTCAGCAGTCTTTCTTTTTCGATCAATATCAAATTCGAAGGCCTTCAGATTTGAAAATAAATCAAAGGTGCTCATCGCATTAAGGTCTAGTGAGACCCTCATTGCGGTTTCCTTGCTTTCCCATTTCAGGGATATAGCTCTCAACACCTTTGTGTTCTTCTCCTTCTGGGTATAGGTCTTTCCAAGAGATTAAAGCTCATTGATGACAACTGTGAATCTCTGATCAAGTTCTTCTAAGGTTTCTCCAGGTTTTATATTGAACTGCTCATACAGTTGTGTAGCTTTCGACACTCTATTATCTCTGGCAAGTTCATTACCCTCACATATCAACTCCAGCTTATCCCAAATATCTTTAGCTATTTTGTAGCTCTTCACTTTGCTGAATGTTCCTCTATCCAATGTCAGAAATAATACATTTTTTACCATATTATCCAGGTTGGCCCTCTTTCTCTCGTCAGGTGTATACTCATGATGAGATTTGAAAATATACTTAGGTGGTAGAACTGTTCTCCTGTAGTCAGGTACTGCACCCCTTCAGTGTCGTCCTTACTGATTGTTGCGCCATTGATTTCTCCTTCAGCTGCTTCGACTGCTGCAGCTTCTTCAGCACGTGTTTGCTTACGATGTTTCCTCACAAGAATAGAAATTAGTTTGATAATTAATGACGATCTTTTAGTGATCACTAACCACATTTGGTCATATATGGCTGACAGATGGGACTGTATTCTAATATGCCAGTCATCATATTGCTCTATGGAAAACATGGGAAGTTTATGGTGTGAGAAATCCATGCTTATGCTAAAACTATGTGTTTAGGTCTTGAAAAAGAAAAATCAGTTTTTCTAACAGAAACGGGTGGATCTGGGTAGGTTACCAGTCAGGTTGGCTTTTAACCCAACTTACTTTGATATCACTTGTTAGTCCCAAGTGGTCAAAGATTCAGAAGAGGATGAAGGAAACTCTATCAAATTTTGCATTTTAAAACTATTATGTAAGCAGGTTGCTGATTCTACAGAGAATGCAGCAACTCTCTCGATTCAGTAAGCTGGCAGAATGCTGATTCAGCTTAGTGTCTCGGTATATATCACAGTATACAGTGGAAATCAAAGATAGAGTTTCTTTTGGAAAATGATTTTCTTTTCACAAATATGAGTTTAACATAATCCTTTTAGCAGTATGAATAAGATATGTATATGAGATATATGCAGCAAGTAAATAAAGCAGTAAACACACAAAGGTTTATAGTGGTTCGAAGGTGGTGTAAACCTTCTATGTCCACTTATCTCCTTCAGAAATGAGGAACTCCACTAGATCAGTTTGTTTTACAAGTCTCAACTTTTCAAACCTTTTTCTAAAGAGTTATATGCACTAGAATCAGTAAGATTCTTAGGCCACTTTCCACACAAGGTACAAAACTCGTACAGAGTTAATAACCTTACACAAAGACTAACACTTAGTGAGGATCTAATCCTTCCAACTAAGAACACCAACTAAAACAACCTAGCACACAACAAATGGTTAAAAAATATATGTTATTCAACTGGTACTTTGAAGACAACCTTTAGATCTTTAAAACTCTAAGTCTTTTGGCTTAACTGCTTCTGAAGATTGAGTGACTAAACTGCAGAAAACTTGTGTTTGCTTCCTGATTCAAAACAACTTCCTATTTCTGAATCCTACAGTCAGCTTCCAATCCTCCATTCAGTTTTCTATATGTTGTTTACTGATTTAGCTTGCTAAAGCAGCTTGCTGACTTTCTTTACTAAAAACCAGCATCTTATACTTCTTTGTAATCAGCTTCCTGCTATCATCAGTAACCTTCTTCTTTCTGATCTGTACAACTTATACAAAATACATCATAGAAAGAAAACATTACAAATCTAAGTTCCACTTAAATAATGTGGAAAAATGGGGTACTATAACTTTCTATGCAAAGTTACATTGTCTCATCAAAACCTAATCAGAAATATTCCAACAGGCTTCTTACTCAGTGTGAGTATTTGTACCTTGTGTGGGATTGACCTAGGAATCTTACTGATTCTAGTAGGTGATAGCTCGTTAGGAAGATGAATATAAAGTTGAGACTTGTAAACCAATCTGACCTAGTGGAGTTTCTCCTGTATAAAGAAGAAGAGTGGACGTAGAAGGATTACACTATATTTGAACCACTATAAACCCTTATATGTTTATTGTTTTATCTTACTTGTTGTATATCTTATATCTTGCTCACATTGCTTAAAACGATTCTAATAAAATCATACTTAGAAAGGAAAAGATTTTACAAAAGAAACTCTATCTTAAGTTTCCACTACACATTGTAAATTCTAAGAAAGTAAGTGGATCAAGCATACTACCAGCTTCTTGAATCACATTTGTTGTTGTATTCTGTCTAGAATTCAGTAACCTGCTTACAGAAAGTTTTAAAACACAAAACTTTGATAGAGGTTCATTTCCCCCTCTGAATCTCTGATCACTTGGGACCAACAAGTAGTATCGGAGTGAGTTGGGTTGAAAGCCAACTTGATTGGTAACCTACCCAGTTCCACCTGTTTCTATTGGAAAAACTATTTTTCTTTTCAAGACCAAAACTCATCATTTTAGCATAAGCATGGATTTCTCTCATCATAAACTTCCAATGTTTTTCATAGAAGGATATGATGACTGGAGGATACGCATGGAAGATCACCTATCGACCATGTACAATAAAATATGGTATGTGATTACTGAAAGTCCATCAATAATCACCAAGCTAAACCCTGTCCTAAGAAGAGAGCTCCGCGAACGAAAGCGAGCTGAGGCAGAAGCTGAAGCAGCAGCAATCGGAGAAATAGAGGACACAACCACGAGTGACGATGAGGTTGAAAGGGCTCCAAGGAGACCCCAATCTGCTCAATGAGCAGCAACACCCGATTATAGGAGAGTGCAACCACTGGCTGAATTCTTGGTCAAGCCAAGACACGAGTATAAAGCTGAGGAAAGAAAAAGGGCCAACCTGGATAATGTGGCCAAGAACGTATTATTTCTCACGCTGGATAAATGAACATTCAGTAAAGTAAAAATCTGTAAAACAGCAAAGAAGATATGGGACAAGCTAGAGCAAATATGTGAAGACAAAAGCTTGCTAAAGACAATAGAATGTCAAAAGCTACATAGCTATTTGAGCTGTTCAAGTAGAAATCTGGAGAGTGACTGGATGAACTTGACATAAGATTCACAGCCATCGTCAGTGAGCTTAAATCTCTCGGAAAGTTTTATTCTCTAAAAGAAAAAAACATAAAGGTGTTGAGAGCCTTACCCATAGAGTGGAACAACAAGGCAATCGCAATGAGAGTCTCACTTGATCTCAATGCGATGAACATAGTTGATCTATTTTCAGACCTTAAGGCATTTGAATTTGATATAGATCAAATGAGAAAGGAGGTCGAGGAGTCGAGTACCAAAGTAACAGTACTTGAAGTAAGAACCAAGAATACAACTACTGCTAGTAGTAGTAAGCAGAAAGATAAGCAGAAAGAAATACTTGCTGAAGATGTTGAGGAAGAAATGACGTTCCTCCTCAAGAAATTCAAGAACTTCCTGAAGACGAATAAAAAAGAAAACGATTTCAGGAAGAAGCCTTCAAGCCCTCAGGTAAGATAAACATCACAGTCATATACTATTTCCTCTGACCTATGCTATAATTACAGGAAACCTGGATACTTCGCCAGAAACTGCCCATATTCTCAAGTATACAAGTATCCTGAGGATGAGACGAAGCAGAGGAAGGATAGGAGGAATGATGAAAAACAAAAGCTCAAGGCCCTTCTGTGTGAAGCTGAAGCTCAAAAAGCAACAAACAACTTCAAGAAAGAAGCCAAAGATGATTGCTCATCCGAAAGTGATAGCGACAACTCTACCTTCGATGAGGAAACATTACTATGCCCATGGCCAAAGATTGTGAAGAAGAAAATGATAAAGAGATAACTTCTCAATCTCTTGAAGTTTCCGGTTGTGAAAAGCTAAGCATGATTCAAGCATTTAGACAGATCATGAGTGACTTTGAGCAGATAAATTTAGCTCATGAAGAACTAAAAAAGGAAAACCAAATGCTTAAGAGTGAGCATATTATACTGAAGGAAAAGGTTTATGATCTTGAGTACTACAATACAAAATGCAATAACCTCCGAGCTAAGGTCTCTAAGTTCAAACTGGTGGCCAATAAGCCAGAATCTAAGAAAGCTAGCTTGCAAACACAATCAATGTGTATAACAAATCAACTATGAAAGCATACTGTGCAAAAAGCTCTCAGAAAGCAGCAAACACATCCAATGCTGGAAAGTTTGTTCAAGCTCGAGTATTCTATATTCAGGAACTCCTTCTAGCCAATGGAAGTTTGAACAAAGTTAGTACAGTAGATACGGGTAAGAAGCCCATACTGCAAACTATAGACAATAAGCCTATACAAATCCTGAGAAAGTAGTACAATCAGTATGCTGCAACTAGGAGGAGAATGCAGCAGTCCTCTGAGTCATGGCAAAACTTCCACCCTTCATATACCAAAGCATACATGCTTAAATCTCAAAGAGTTTATACTCTAGAAAGGTATAAGGGAATACCTTCCTCAAACAGGAAAGGTAACACCTAGAAATCTTTAGCACACACAGTTCACAAACAATATCCTGCAAAGGGTACTTACAAAAAGAGAACTACCAAGGCTAATGATAAGATAATTGTCATTAAGCAGGTGTGGGTCCCAAAGAGGACTAACCCCCTAGGACCCGTACTTAATAAATCTACCTGATTTACTTACAGGCACAGTTGCTAGGAAGTAGTGGAGATGTATGGTATATCGATAGTGGCTGCTCATGACATATGACTGGTAACAAAGCAGGATTAAGGGACTTCCAACCATC
This sequence comes from Scutellaria minor, assembly GCA_954870855.1. Taxonomy (NCBI): domain Eukaryota; kingdom Viridiplantae; phylum Streptophyta; class Magnoliopsida; order Lamiales; family Lamiaceae; genus Scutellaria; species Scutellaria minor. The sequence continues at coordinate 14,878,461 of OX940729.1, read as the reverse complement.
AAAAGCCCCAAAGTTGTCTTTGGAGATGATTCCAGAGGAAATACTAAGGGCACATGAACTTTAATTATAGGCAATGTAAGTATTAGTGACGTTTCATATGCCAAAAGACTAAAATACAACCTCCTGAGTATTAGCTAATTCTGTGACAAAGGATGTTCAGTAGAGTTCAACCTCAATAAGTAGACAACAAGACAAATGAGGTGAAGCTTACTAGAACCAGGAGAGGTAACATCTATCTTGCTGATTCGAACTCAACAGTGTAGCCAACATGTTTTATTGCTAAGAGCAGTCCAGAACTGAGCTGACTATGGAATAGGAGGATGAGCTACCTAAACTTCAAGACAATCAATAAAGTAGTAAGAAAGAACCTGGTAAGAGGTACTAAATGTTGCTCACAAGAAGGAGAACGTTTGTGGAGCTTGTTAGAAAGACAAATAAGTAAGAAGCTCATTCAAAGAGAAAATACAGAGATCTTCGCATAAAATTATGGATCTCCTATATATGGATCTTTTTGGTCCAGTTGAGCCTGTTAGTGTAAGTGGGAAGAAGTATTCCCTGGTGATCGTGGATGACTACTCAAGATTTACTTGGACCATCTTTCTGGCCAAGAAATCAGAAACTTAGAACAGGCTGCCAGAATTCATAAAGAGAATATAGAATGAGAAGAGCTTAAGTATTGTGAAGATAAGATCTGACAGAGGAATAGAATTCACAAATAGATTCATCGAGAAGTATTGTTCAGAGAATGAAATCTATCATAAGTACTTTACAGCAAGAACTCTTCCATAAAATGGAGTTGCTGAAAGAAGAAACCGGACCTTGAAGGAAGCAGCAAGGACTATGATTATTGATACTGGTATACTAAAGAGGTTTTGGGCTGAAGCAACCAACAACATGCTATACTCAGAATAGATGCTTAATCAACAAGGATCATGACAAGACTCTCCATGAAGTTTGTTATGGCAATACACCAAACATTTCATACCTACACATCTTTGGATGCAGATATTATATTCTGAACAATAGCAAAGAGCATTTGAAGACCTTTGACGAAAAATCTGATGGAGTATTTCTAAGATACTCATCAGTAAGCAAAACATTCAGGATCTTCAATAAAAGAAGCTTGGTTGTAGAAGAATCAATACATGTGGTGTTTGATATACCACACTGTGATACTGCTGAGGTGGACAAGCTAAAGGAAGATGTATCTCAGATGATTATCAAAGATCATCAAGTAAGATACATTGATGGAGTTCTAGTACCTGCTGAAGTGGTTATCGAAGACAGTACTTAGGTTACTGCATCCGGGAATATAGTAGCGCAGGATACTGCACAACAAGCAGACAGGATATTGCAGTCCAATAGTAACCGCAGTAATACTGCTGACCAACAGGTTACTGCTCAGCAACCAGCTTATAGTTTTGAGCCTGATAGGACATGGCTTAGGAATCACCCTAGAGACTTATCATTTGAGATATTAATGAAGGTGTTAGAACAAGAAGATCAAGACCGCAAGAATCACTGTTCATATCTTTCATATCTCATGTTGAACCCAAGAGCATGAAAGAAGCTCTTGAAAACAGTAACTGGATATAGGCCATGCAGGAAGAGTTGAATGGATTCGAAAGGAATCACGTATGAAGATTGATTTTGAGGCTTGATCACCAAGGAGTTATAGGAACAAAGTGGGTGTTCAAGAACAAGCTAGATAAAATCAGTACTGTAGTAAAAAACAAAGCAAGACTAGTGGCTAAAGGATACTGCCAAGAAGAAGGTATAGATTTTGATGAGACCTTCGCTCCTGTTGCAAGACTTGAGACAATAAGGATATTTCTAGTCTATGCTGCTCATAAGAACTTCAACGTGTACCAGATGGATGTGAACAGTGCATTTCTGAATTAACTCTTATTTGAGAAGTGTATGTGGAGCAGCCACCGGGTTTCGAGGAATAAATAGAAGACAAAGTATTCCATCTAGAAAAAGCATTATATGGCTTAAAACAAGCGCCTAGAGCTTGGTATGATACTTTGTCCATATATCTCTTGGAGAATGGATTTTAGAAAGGGACAGTGGACAAAACTCTCTTCAGAACACAGGACAGAGACAATATACTGCTTGTGGAGATTTATGTGGATGACATTATCTTTGGATCCACAAACAAAGATTTATGTGAAAAATTCTCAACCCTCATGTAGAAAAAGTTTGAGATGAGCATGATGGGATAATTAAGTTTCTTTTTTTGGTCTACAAATGAAACATCTAGACAATGAGATTTTTATAAATCAAGTCAAGTACACCAAGGAATTGATCAAGAAGTTTGGAATGGAGAATGGATCATTAGTGAGCATTCCTATGACCTCATCAATAAGTCTTGACAATGATGAAAGTGGAAAGGATGTGGAGATTACAAAATACAAATGGCTCATTAGATCTCTACTGTATCTTACAATAAGTAGGCCGAATATAGTATTTACAGTAGGAGTCTGTGCAAGATTCCAAACAACACCGAATGAGTTATCTTGCAGCGGTGAAAAGAATTATCAAGTATTTGAAGAGTACTCAAGATGTTGGCTTATGGTATCCTAAAGAAGGAGTCTTCAAGCTCAAAGGATACTCAGATTCAGACTTTGCAGGATGTAAGATTGATAAAAAGAGTATGAGTGGTACTTGTTAATTTCTAAGAGAAAGGCTAGTTTCTTAGTTCTAGAAGAAATAAATATCCATAGCAACGTCGACTGCTGAAGCAGAGTATGTAGCAGCAAGAAGTTGTCATGCTCAAATCCTGTGGATACAGCAACAACTTAAGGATTATGGAATAACAAAAAGAGAGACTCTCATTCTGTGTGATAATACTAGTGTCATTGTTATAACACACAATCTCGTTTTTCACTCAAGGATAAATCATATTGATGTGAGACATCACTTCATAAGAGATCATGTGGAGAAGATATTGTGCTTGAGAAAGTGCATACTGATATGCAGTTGGCAGATATATTCACAAAACTCCTATGTGAATCAAGGTTTTCTATGTTAAGAAATGAGTTTGGGATCATCAAGCTCTGAAGTATAAAAGAAGATAAGTTTCTCAATACGGGAGGTAGGAAGTAAGAGGGAAATATGCAGTATTTCAGCATTCAGCATCAGAATATTTAGTATTCAGGATGGGTGCGGCTATATGCACCCTAAAACTTACTAAACACACCCCATTTCTAGTGTTTTTATATCTTTCATTTGTATAGAAATGGGGTGTGTTTAGTAAGTTCTGGGGTGCGGATAGCCACACCCATTCAGGATACAGTTGAACAACATTTAGATAGTCAGTATTCTGCTCCAAGATACAGCAGAATTCAAGATACAACGCCAAACAGGTTACTGCAGATAGGGTACTGCAAACAGGTTACTTCATTTATGAGAACAACATTTAAGGAACCTGAAACCTCATATTAGGAATAGTGTTCTTATCCCTAATCATTTTAAACGACAATTTGATGTTCGTATTTAATGCAAAAATTGTTTTTTCAGAAGTCGAACAAGCGCGGTTTATCCGCTGACATGTTTAGTTTTGGATATTATAGATTTGCCCCTCCGTCTTATTATCTCAACCATCAGATTGCGTGTCTCTCGATTATGTTATTTGATAAGGACCATTGATCAAATTCAACACATGTTTGAATTATAACTAATCATAATCTCCCTCTCTTCTCTACATTTCTATACTAATCATTTTCGAGAAGCGAAAACTGACCCTATGCATTCAAGGATATTCTACTCTCTTTTCTCTAAGTTTTTTCTCAGATTTCTCAAACACATCAATGGCTGCCGGAAGACAAACCAAAGTTTTGAAGGGAAGGTTGGTGAATACATGGGTATTACTTGGAGATGAAACATCGTTTGACAAGGAGACTATCAACCAACTCTGGGGTCACATTGACAAGAGTAGGATCTCATGCCTGTTTACCACTATATACATCGGGCTCTCAGTCCCATTGGTTCAGAAGTTCTACTCCTACATCGAGTTATCCAAGGACTAGAAGACGATCCTCTTCAGGATGGATCCTGATGGTGAGGAGTATACACTGATGGCAGAAGACATTGCTGCCACCTTCGGTATCTCTAATGAAGATATTAATTACTTAGAGCTTGAAGTGTATGGCTCTGAATATATAGAAGAAAGCTGGAACCTGTTCAAACAGGATACTGTCTCAAAGCCCTTGAAGAAGAGCTTTGAGAAGAAGAAACTCAAGACTAAGTATGAGTTTCTTCATGAGATCTATACATACTCTATTGAAGGCAGATGTGGGAGCTTTGACAAATGCATCGATCTTTGGATTTGGTTAATGACTGCGATTGTTAGAGAAGAAGTAATCAACTGGGCACAATTCCTCTTTCGGAGGATTTGGAAAGAGGCCTCCAAGAAAACAGTGTGGAGGAGTTTTGGGATCACTACAAGAAAAATGGTCAACAACAACCCATCAAAGACAACTTTTTTTATGAATTTGTGTTGTCTTTCTGAAATTAACAACCCTTTTTTCCATAAAACGTTGTCTTTTTCAAAAAATACGCTGAAAGACAACGTAAATAATGAGAAAGACAACGCTTTTTACATAGGTTTGTCTTTCAGCGCATTTTTTCGATGAAAGACAATCCTTTTGTGCAACGCTTTTTTCAAAGAGTTGTCTTGCAGCGGATTTTTGTAAAAAAGACAACCCTTTTATGCAACGCTCTTTATGCGTTGTCTTTTAGCGGATTTTTTAATAAAAGACAACCCTTTTATGCAACGCTCTTTATGCGTTGTCTTTCAGTGTACCTTTTCGCTAATAGACAACCCATTGCGCAATTTTTTTTTATGTGTTGTGTTAATTGTGCACCTTTTCATAATATTAATTATTTTTTAATTAAATTAAATTTGAAAAGTTTAATTATTTTATGATGCTATCTTATATTATTTGCATTAATATTATCTTATATGAACAAACTCTTAATTTTATAAAAATAGTATTTTTATAAAATATAAAAAAAATATGCACTAGTATATTTTATAATTGTCTTAAAATAAAATTAGATTAAATTAGTCATCAACCTTCCAATTATATATATATATATATTGTTAACCTTTTAAAATATATTAAAAATATAAATAATATTGTGATTCTTCAATAATATTTTAGGTATTGAAAAAATCAATGTATGTAAAAATATATGTAAATAAATCTATGTACGCAATATGACAAATAGTCTAACAAAGTAAAGAATAATATTTTAATTGAGTCACATTTATATTTTGTATCGTGAGTGCATTAACATTTTGGGTTTTGAACATTCATATGTTGGTCATTGAAATTGAGTTAAATACAGTAATATATCAAAATTGGAAATCAATGACTTATATTAATAAGTAATGGTTCTTTATAAAAATTAACAAAAAATATGTGATAATATTAATTGTTTTTTAATTAAATTAAATTTGAAAAGTTTAACTATTTTATGATGTTATCTTATATTATTTGCATTAATATTATCTTATATGAACAAACTCATAATTTTAAAAAATATTATTTTTATAAAATATATTAAAAATATGCACTAGTATATTTTATAATTGTCTTAAAATGAAATTAGATTAAACATTACTAAACATATTAATTAGTCATCAATCTTCCAATTATATATATATATATATTGTAAACCTTTTAAAATATATTAAAAATACAAATAATATTGTGATTCTTCAATAATATTTTAGGTATTGAAAAAATCTATGTACGTAAAAATACATGTAAATAAATCTATGTACATAATATGACAAATAGTCCAACAAAGTAAAAAATAATATTTTAATTGAGTCACATTTATATTTTGTATCGTGAGTGCATTAACATTTTGAGTTTTGAACATTCATATGTTAGCCATTAAAATTGAGTTAAATACAGTAATATATCAAAATTGGAAATCAATGACTTATATTAATAAGTAATGGTACTTTATAAATATTAACAAAAAATATGTGATAATAGAAAATTGAAAAATATCAAAAATTGAAATAAAAGAAATGCATACAGGATATTATTACATGAAGCACCAGTGGTCTAGTGGTTAGAGTACCACCATGCCACTCGGGTTCGATTCCCAGACAATACATAATATTGGATATGATGATGTCAGCACTGACGTTAGCGTCCTATGCAATAGTTAATTAAAAAAAAGACACTGAAAAAGACAACACTTTTAGTGCGTTGTCTATTAGCGCACATCTTTAGCGATGACATCAGCGGTCCTATGCAATAGTTAATTAAAAAAAAGACAATCCTTTTATACAACCGGTTTTTATGCGTTGTCGTATCTGAAAAGATAACGCTTTTAGTGCATTGCCTATCAGCACACATCTTTAGCGATGACGTCAGCGGTCCTATGCAATAGTTAATTAAAAAAAGACAACCCTTTTATGCAACGGTTTGTATGCGTTGTCTATCAACGCACATCTTTCACAATGTTGTATACGACAACGCTCATTTTTTGGGAAAGACAACGGATAAAGTCTGTTGTCTTTCAGCGAAATTCTTGTAATGGATCACTATCACCTCCATCCTTTGTAAGAAGAACATCCCGGTGGAGGAACCTGTACCAGTCACTCCTGGTTAGTTCTTTGGAGTGAAGAAGGGGTTCACCAAGAAGAAAACCACGGAGAAGGCTCAGCAACCAAAGAAGAAGATTGATGCAAAAGGCAAGATTGTAGAAAGTGACTCAGATATTGCAACACAACGCAACACTGATGTTGCACGAAGAGCTGCTGACTCGGCTTCTTCTGGCGATGATGATGATGATATGCCTACTAGGAAGCCGGTGTAAAAGGTCAGCAAGAAAGCCTCTCGGACTGATGAGGTACAGTTCGTTGTGAGACCCATCAAGAAGGATATCAATAGAGCTCTTTTGATGAAGAATCTATTAGGTGAGTCTAATATGATTGTTGACCAAACACAATCTCTTGAGTCCAATGCTGCTCTGGGAGATTCTGAGTCCCATATGATTGTTGTTGCAACATATCCAGACCCTGATCAGAGAGTTGACATAGAATAGGGAGCCAAGCATACTGATCAAGAAGTAGAAAATACTAATCAGGATGATGTTCAGAAAGCTGATCACAGTCTGGCCCATGAGCCAATATCTACAGTGAAATACCTCATCCTGTCGAACAGGAAAGAGATGAAGAAGATGAAGAAATTTCTTGCCAAGAAGAAAAAGGGAAAATGAAGCAGCAAACCTCGAAAGTAAACAAAGAAGCAGAAAGTGCTTGTGGAAATGTTCAAGCCTGAGGAACATCTCGATGCGATAGAAACGATGATTAAGGCTGAACGATCCATGAGCGATATTGACTCAAACAGAGTGTATGATTACTAAAGGCTTATGAGACTCACCAGTGTGAGAGAACTGGTGCAGTGGGAGAGCTGGCTGAAAATAGAAGACATAGTTATTCAATAGACAGTGGAGTTTATTGATGATGATAGTATATTGGCCCTGCTCCATCCACAATTTATTGGTTCCTATCGGGATGCCATGATTTGTTAGATTATAGAAAGGTAGGAACATATAAAGGAGCATAGAGCCTCCAAAAGTAAGAGTACCTTTGATGAACAGCAGGGTGAACAGTCTATGAAGGCTGGGGAGGACAACACATTGATGAACCCTAATGCTGAGACTGTTAGGACCCCATCAGAACTTGAGCTTACTGAAGCTCAATTACCTCACCTCGATACTGAGGAAGCTAACCAGAGAATGCTGCAGCTAGGATTGGAAGTAAATAGATCAAAACCAATTAGACAACCACCTAGAAAGCTGCAAGCAGGAGAATGAACCAATGTTGCTTCTGAAGGTAATGATTCTCCAATATTCAAAAACATTACAACACTATCCCCTATTGTTAGTTTGGATGTAATGGAGACCGACGAGCAATAGTTGGTTGATTATGGAAGTTCCCCTGTATACCATGTTTTATCATCTGAGGGGGAACCTTAAGAAAAGATTCAAGGAGTCCTGAACGATAGGAAATTGTCGATGAAGCAACCACAGAGGAGGTTGCAGAGGCAGGACTCCCTGTACTGGCCCTTGTAGCAGTACAGAATGTTGATGACCAACAGGATGCAGCTAATGCTGACGTTGTAATCCCTGCAGAACTTGCTGAAGAAATCATCTATTTAGCACTTGTTGAATCTGAAATAGCAGAGGATGACTTCTTCCTAGTGGAGTTACAGTAACTAACTAAGCGAACATATCTTGAAGCTCAGAACCTTGAACTCCTGAATGCTGCCACCAAAGTTGCTAAAACAAGTGTGGATGTTGAAGTTGTTGTTGATGAGAATGTTGTTGAGATAGCTTCTCCAGTGAAGACCTCGGGCGCAGTACTGCTGAGGCAGTACTGGCGGAGGATAAAGAAGGAAACCCAGAGAAGGAAATATTATCTAAAGGAGGCAAATAAGCCCTTGTTGCTGCTCCTAAACAAGATCCTAACGATGGAAGAGGTTCATCTGATGATAATGATAAAGATCCTGAAGAAGATAGCCTGCCCGGATCACCTTTTAAGATTTCGGATCCTGAGGCTGTGTGAAGAAGAATGCAGTAGTACGCTAATGATGCTGCACAATAACAGGAAGGTGATCAGAGTCAGGCTATGGTTCTCTACACTCAAAAGGATGCAAAACCAGATATAGCTAGAGTTGACTCTCTCTGACTCTTAAGAGCAATCCCTCCAAAGGATTATGAATATTGTTCAAGGCCTTATTCGAGTCTTGCAGATATATGAGCTAAACATGTTGACCATCATTCATAGGAGCGATCAAGCACACTAATCTTTGATGGAGAACCTGAAAATGAGTTATCTGAACTTTCATACCTGGTGGAAAGGAATGAATTATGAAGAAGTCATCAAATAGAATCAACAAGCTTACTGTATGGTGACAAAGAAACTAAAGAATGATAGCTTACTGTTTATCTCTGATCATCTTACTGTAAGCATTCCTTGTGAACAATTCTTGTATTCTTTTATATTCTTCATTTTTTATTGTAAGCACATGTATTGATGTGTTTGAAAGCTTACATTGTACTATACTTGTACATGTTTCATATGTTTAAGAATATTTGTTTCTACTGCTTTATATGGGTTTTGTCATCATCAAAAATGGGGAAATTGTAGGGATATTTCTGTATAGGTTTTGATAAGACAATGTAATAATAGATGAACTATTAGAGTACCCATATTCCACGTTTTATAAGTGGATTTTCGTTTTGCCTATCAATCTTTCAAGATGTATTTTTAAGAGGTTTATAGTACCAGAAAGATAGGTAGAACTATGTAAGCAGGATTCTGGACTTTGATTTTGGGTAAGAAACATTGAAGGAAGTCAACAAAGCTAGTTAAAGTTAGAATCAGGAAGCAGACAACAGGATTCAGAAACAGAAAATTGATCAGAAGACAGGAAGCATATCAAAAAGGATACACAAATCAGGAAGCTGATTAAAGTATTCAAGAACAGAAAGCTGATCAGGGACAGAATCCTGAAGCACAATCGAGTGACTACTGCAAGCAGTATAACAGGCAGTAAGTCCTAATCTACTTAATACAGTACGAGAAAAATGCTGGAAATAATACATGGACTGGATCCTGATTAGTTACCAGTAGATAGAAGTTTGTGAAGAGCCATTGACAAACTGCCACGTAGAAAGTGGCTCTGCAAAGTACTGTGTCTAAAGTATGGCATCATTAATGCGGACCCAGAGTAGGACGTGTTATGAAGCTCTAATCTTTCACACCGCATTAATTATGAAGATTTGAAGATCTTTTCAAATTGCAACTTGGATCATGTCTCTCTTCAACGGGCATTTTCCAGACATCTATAAATAGAAGGTTGAGAAGATCATGAAGACTACTGAACAAATTGTGCTCTTCAAGTTATCCTACCATTTTTTATTATTGCAAGCTTTCAAAGTTCAGTCACTCAACCTTCAGAAGCGGTCAAGCCAAGCATCAGGACTTTCAAGCTCACGACCGACTTCAAGCTTCACCAGTTGAAGAACCATATACTTTTAACCACTGTGTTGTGTGTGCTGGGTTGTTTTATTTGGTGTACTTAGTTGATAGGATTATATCCTTGCTAAGTTTATTAGTCTTGTGTAGGCTAATATTTCCCTATGTGGGAGTGTGATCCCTGTGTGGGAGTTTGTAAACCCTGTGTGGGTATAACTTGTAGAATCTGGGATTCTTGTAGGTATAACTTGTTTTGGAAGAGGTTTGTAAAGATGAGTCTTGTAAATCAAACTGACCATAACGAAGTTCCTCCTCAGTGAAGGAGTAGAGTGGACGTAGAAGGATTACACCACCTTCGAACCACTATAAGCCATACGTGTTTACTGCTTACCTTATTTGTTGTATTGCTTTTCTTGCATATCTATTCTGTTGCACTTCTTATAAAGCATATTATTAAAACACGTGTTGCAAAATCATACTTTGAAAAGGAAACTGGTTTTCAACAGAAACTCTATCAAGTTTATTCTGTTGCGTTGCATTCTGAAACCGGGACAGTAACCTAATTCAGCCAAGGGCCAGGTTGCTGACTCGAGACAGGATACTATTCTCCAAAAGAGACAGAAACCTGTTATTCAGTTATATGTTTTAGAAAAGTTTGAAAAATCGATAGAGGTTCATTCACCCTCCCTCTGACCACTTGGGACCCAACAAAATTCTTTATTTTCTTATTCTTTCATATACATTTATAAAGTCAGTGAGCTATGTATTTTTTTATGTTAGCTCAATTGTACTTTATTTGTACAAATTGTATGTAGATATGTACATCTGTATATGCTGCTTGTAATGGGTTTTGGTATCATTAAAAATGGGAAAATTATTGGGATATTTCTATTAAGTTTTGATGAGACAATTAGCTTTGTATAGGAGGTTGGAGTACCCCATTTTTCCACGTTTAAGTGAAATTTAGCTTTGATAAGTTTATCTTATGAGATTTATTTTTGAAGATATGTAAAAATCAGAAAGATGGAAGTTTCTGATCACACCAGGATTCTGCAAGTGAAGAAGTATCGGATGCTGATTTTCAGTAAGGAGAATCAGTAAGCAGAAGGAGTAAGCAGAATCAGCAAGTTGGACCAGTAAGCAACATACAGTATTCAGTTAGGAGAACTAAAGGCTTTCTGCAAGATTCAGAATCAGAGAGCAGGATTCAAAAACAGGAAGCTGTTACAGAATCAGTAAGCAAACGCAGAACAGAAAGCATCTACTGTAACCTAAGCAGGAAGCAGTAAGTTACTCTACTTTTATTTATTGCAGTACGAGGAATGAGTGAATACAATACGAGAAATATGCATTGATAAAGTATCCGGTAGATGGAAGTTACACCTGATCAATGAGGTGCTGCCATCTGGACCGCAGACATGCAAAAGCACTGTTGCTAAGGAGTGGCGCCATTAATGCATTGCAGAGTAGGATATGCCCTATTTCCCAGTTTTCCTAGAAGAATTTAATATGAAGATCAAATAAGATCAAGATTTGAATTTTAACAAAGAGTATGTCTCTCTTCAACGGACATGTTCTCTACAAGTATAAATAGAAGGTAAAGTTGACTCGAGTAGACTACTAAACAACTGAAGCAATTTTCTAGCTCTCAATCTCTCTCAAGTAAACGCAAGTTGTCTCACTATTCAGTCACTCAACCTTCCTGAAGTAGCCGAGCCCAAGAATTAAGCTTTCAAGATCTTAAGGCTGTCTTCAAAGCACCAGTTGAATAACATATACTTTTAACCTATTTGATGTGTGCTAGATTGTTTTAGTTTGGTGTCCTTAGTGGGAAGGATTTAGATCCTCACTAAGTGTTAGCTTTATTTTGATAAGGCTTCTTACTCTGTGTGAGTATTTGTACCCTGAATGGGATTGGCCTAGGAATCTTACTGATTCTAGTAGGTGATAGCTCGTTAGGAAGAGGATTGTAAAGTTGAGACTTGTAAACTAATCTGACCTAGTGGAATTCTTCCTGTGTGAAGGAGAAGAGTGGACGTAGAATGATTACACCACCTTCGAACCACTATAAACTCTTGTGTGTTTATTGTTTTATCTTACTTGCTGCATATCTTATATCTCGCTCACATTGCTTAAAAAGATTATGATAAAATCATACTTAGAAAGAAAAATGATTTCACTAAAGAAACTCTATCTTAAGTTTTCGCTGCATACTGTAAATTCTGATAAAGTAAGCTGATCAAGCATACTGCCAGCTTACTGAATTGCATATGTTGCTGTATTCTGTCTAGAATTCAATAACCTGTTTATAGAAAGTTTTAAAACGCAAAAATTTGATAGAGGTTCATCCACCCCCTATGAACATCTGACCACTTGGGACCAACACAAGAAAATCATAACCCATGTTTATCATTTCCAAATTAAACTCAATTAAATAAATTCTAGATATCTCCAAACAACCAGACATAATACTATGTATAAAATATATTACATGACATAAACCAAGTGTTTATATGAAATAGTGTGATTTATATTCATATCCTATGTAATATAAGCTAATATAAGCTGAGATAATAATCCCCAAATTCCATTTTAAAGCTCAAATCATTGAGTTTAGATTAAAAATAGATAGAGCCACATTCTTCCCAAGTACATATAGATTAAACTACCAAGTTAAGAAGAGTGAATTTTCATATAAATTCACACAACCAAATACGGTTGAAATATCAGTCATATGACGGTGAAAAAAATGATTAATGTGTAATTGAATAACACACCACAAATAACATCTACTTATATAATGACCACCTATTCTAAACTATTTTTTTAAATTAAAATTTTTGTATATAACTTGCAACTAACTAAATTTCCAAAACAAATTAAAGGAAGGCATGCAAACAAAACTCACCTGCAGAATTCAGCATCATCTCGAGAGCTTAAAGAAAGTACCAAATCTTAAGAGCCTTTAGTTCACAAATTAGTTCAAATCTTCTCTCTTTCTGCAAACTCGATTTCAGACCCAAATACTCTAATTCATTGCGCTTCTTTGTTGTTGATTGAAAGCTCTCACTCTTAGTAGATCTGAACTCGAATGCCTCTCTCTTTTTTACTGTTTATTGAAGCAAAAGTCCAAACTCTCGATCTCTATTGAAAGTTATGGAGTAGTTGAAGGCCGACATGGTCAAAGACGGTCTGAGGTGGCTAGGTGGAGATGGCAATGGAGAGCGTGTCTAGGTGCAATTTCAGATGATGGGTGCGATTGGTGTGTGGCGTGTGAAGATAAAATTTAGGGCAATTAAGATTTGGGGATGATTTAGGGATTTACTTAAGTAGTTTATACATTATTATTTAGTATATCACATTATATACACTTAAGTCATATATTTAGTATTTTGGTAATTACATAAGTACAATTACTAACTTTAGTAATGAATATACAATTATTACTTATAAAATTAATTTTTACTAACTAATTTTATATAAAAACTAATAAATTTGTATATATTTTTATTTTTATTCTACTGTGATAACTAGTTTTATGTAATCTTTTATTTGTGTTTAGTACTTAAAATTAGCATATGTTTAAAAAAAATATTTCATTATAATTTGTTATTCATATCTTCGAAAAATTTCATTATAATGGATTAAAATTTAATTCTCAAAATTTATTTATTTCATTTAATTCAAAATATATATCATTTTTTCTTCTAATTTAAAAAAATATTGTAATTCTTTTTCACCTTAAATTAGTCTACAACAACCCTTCTACGAAGTTATGACAGTGCTAGAAAGCAACCATTGTCTTAGTTCTCAATTTTATTCTACGACAACGCCTCTACAACAACGTTAGGTCAAAACCCTTGTCTTAGGATCCTAGGACAATGCCTCTATGCCAATGTCAGTTCCAAACCATTTTCTATGAGAGATTTTTTTGCTCAAAGGCAACGATTTTATCTACGATAATGATTGTTTAGGCTACGTCAAGGGTTTTTCTAAAAACCGTTATCCTAGGACCATTGTCTATGAGATAATTTCTTGTAGTAGATGCTGATTCGGTAGGGACCTGTTGAGGAAAACCACAATGGAGGATTGTTCTCATCTCACCAATAAACAGCTCAAGGTTGCTGATCTTGTCATTTGTGCTTTGGGATGCACGAGCTTGAATAGATGTGTTTTCCTGCAGAGAGTTGAATACACGATTCTATATGGCAAGGGTATTTTTGACTTCATCGGCGGACTTGTCCCTTGCTTCGCTTGCAGCTTGGCATGCTCGTTCAATTCTCTATCACTCATGATGTTGTGCATTCCATTCAACATTGAGCCTATTTTGAATTCTGGAAGGAAGCTCAACTAGCTTCCTTCTTAAACTTTCCATTGATGAGGAGTGGGATCTATTGCTCATATGAATACTACTAGCCATGTTAATTTTATGGGTCTATAACGCCTGAATTAGCTCTTGTACAACATGCATGATTTCCTGGAGGATTGTTCTTGAGCATCAGTAAGAGCCAAAGCTTAACTCAAACTTTGATCTAGGTTCTATGTATCCTCCTCCAAGTACTGTTGTATTCTTTTTTTTCCATCATCAGCAGGTTACTCCTTGCGAAAAGGTGAGCCGTGTCCAGGCGAACTATCTCATCCAAAATCTTTATCATCATCTGAGGAATCTCCTTCATCGTCCTCAGGATCTTTTTCTGGAGTGGCTATCAAAGCACCTTTCCTTTTTCGAGGTGCTGCATCCTCCTCATCTTTCCTTCTACATCCTCCGCTAGCACTGCCTCAATAGTAACTGCGTCTGAGGACTTCTTTAGAGATGTTGTATCAACAACAATCTCATCAGAATCCATCCCTACTTCAACAACTCTGGTGGCAGCATTGAGAATATCTAAGTTCTGAGCATCAAGATATGTGTTTTCAATGATATGTTGGAGTTTCACCAGAAATTGATCATTCTCTGTTCATTCTAATTCAGCTTGGACTGTATGGATGATCTCTTCTTCTATTGCTGCAAGAATTACAACATCAGAATCTACTGCATTCTGTTCAATTTAGTATTTTATACTGCTAATGAAGCTAGTACAGGGAGTCTTGTCTCAGTAACTTCCTCTGTGGTTGCTTCATCGGCGATTTCTTCCTTTAGGCTCTCCAGGACTCTTTTGATCTTCTAAGAAACTTTCCTCTCAGATATGATCTCCATGTATTCTGGGGAATCTTCATAGTCAGCCAACTCCTATTTGTCGATGTCCATCGCTTCAAGGCTTACAATAGGAGATAATATTGATGTCATCTTGTTGAATATAGAAGAATCAGTCGCTTCAGCTCCACTATCTCATTCTCCTGTCTGCAGCCTACGAGGAGTTTGTTTGGGTGGCTTAGTGATACTTCCTTGCAGTCCCAGCTGTAACATCCTTTGATTAGCTTCTTCGACGTCTAGATGCGCTAATTGAGCTTCAGCCATCTCCAGCTCTGTTGGGTTCCCTACAATCTCGGCATTGGGGTTCATCAATGTGTTGTCTACCCCTGTTGTCATCATTTGTTAACCCTTAGCTTCGTCAAAGGGATTCTTCCCTTTCGCAGCCCTATTCTTCCTCAGAGTCTCCTACTTTTCAATTATTTCTTGAAGCTTTGCGTCTCTACAGGATTCAGCGAACTCTGGTTGTAGTAGAGGCAAGATATCATCAGTTTGAGCCCAATTAAGGACTATTGCCTCTATTCTTAGGAAGCCTTTTCATGCCAGAAATTCTTCTCCTCTAGAGAGGCGCATCCTTCTCCACTTCTGGTATAGGTTGAAGAAGTTGTCATTGATCAACTCAGCGGAGTGAGATAGAAGATTGTATGTCAAATCTAAGTTGATTTCACTGATAGACATTTATAATCAACCCAAACTTCTATCTGGGTGATTGGCTATTCTGCTTCTTCCTTGACCACCAGTGCTTGTTGCTTCTTCGCCTTCTTTTTTAGCTTTTTGTCTCTCAGTTCTCTTTTTCTCTAAGCAAACTACTGCTTCTTTCTATCCTTTATCTCCTTTCTGCTGGGTAGGATGAGATGTTTCACTTGAGGTACTGGCACGAGGGCCAAACTGTCATCAGCTTCCTGATCAGCTTTCTGATCAGCTTCCTAATCAACATTTGCAGCTACTGTAATTTGAAGTACAACTTATTTCCTCCTTGACATCCTTACCAGAGGCATATCATCATCATCATTATCGTCATCATTATGGGAGGATGAAGGTTTAGCAATGTCTTTCTCAGCTTTCGAGTCACTTTCTGCAGTAACTATTCTCTTATTGGGTTGTTGTGCTTTCACCACAGCTTTCTTTTTGAATGACCCTTTCTTCACACCTAAGTACCATCCCTGAAGGATTGGTACAACTTTTTCAACGTCGATTCTCTTCTTAAAGAGAATAGAGGTGATGATCATACCGAAACTTTTCCTCTAGGTTTTCTTGGAGGCTTCTTCCTAGATTCTTCGCAAGATAAACCTTCTCCAGTTGATTGTCACTCCTTTCATAATGATAGTCATGATTCTGAACCGGAGGTCAGTGCACTTGTCAAAGCTTCTGTATCTCCCTTCAACGGAGTATGCACATACATCATGAAGAAACTCATACTCAAGCTTCAGTTTCTTCTTCTGGAAGCTTTTCTTCACTGGTTCAGAGATGGAATCCTGTTTGAACAGATTCCACATCTCCTCAGAGTATTCTGAGCCATATCTTTCAAGCTTTGATTAGGGTAGCCCTCTGACAGAAATGTCAAACGTGGACACAATGTCCTTCGACATCAGCGTGTGATCTTTTTATTCTACATCCATCTTGAAAATGATACTCTTCATGTCGTCGAACAACCTTGCAAAGACGTAAAACTTCTGGACTGTTAGTATTGACATCCCCTTGTATCTAGTGGTGAGAAGACCAGAAACACCGCTTCTTTCCAAGCAGTTCCATACTTTGGTAGTGGTATCTCTAACAAAGATGTTATCTTTGGCAAACAATGCTTCTGAGTTAACTAGACGAACTTCTAGGATCCTGGTTTCCCTTCTGTTTACCTTAGATGATCCTAGAGTATACTGAAATACGAGAGATTTTTGGAAATGAAGAGGTTTCGTTTGCTTGTTGCGTGATAAGAGGTTGAATGAGGGAGAAGATGAGCAGTTTCCAGTTCAAATATTAGATAGTTTATGATCAACGGTCACGATTAAAAGTATCGTGAGGGAGGTGCAAAATATGATGGTTAAGATAAAAGGACGAAGGGGCTCTTTTGCAATATAGGAAACTTTTGGAGACTAAAATAAAATGTACGACTGTTGCGCTATTGGGGATCTACATGGATCTATTCGGGTGTAATTTAAATAAGAATTATCATAAATCTAACCTTATGAATTAAAGAAATTAAATCAAATTAATTCATGCTTTGAATAAATGATGAATTATACATAACCCTAAACATGCGGAACTAAGGGATATGTATTTACCTCTTGATCGGAGAGACACCGTTGATCAACCCAAACACCTTCTTGAGTATTCCTTAAGTCCAAGTTCGTAAATTCGGTGCAGAATCAAACGAACTCTTTTTAACTCTTGTAGAAAGAATTAATTCCTCACTTTTGTTACTCTAAAAAATCAGCACTTTTGTATATGCACACACACAATAGGGCTAAAAAATCAGCCCCTATTTATAGGCATAGTGGCCGAAAATTTAAGCATTATCTTGCATCAATATATCGAAAGATTTGATCTCCTCATATCTAGCAATAATATATCGAAAGATATGATCTCCTCATATCTAGCAATAATATATCGAAAGATATGATCTTCTCATATCTAGCAACAATAATTAATTTTTATCTTTAACCACCTTAGTTAAATGGGCTTTTAGGGGCTTTTATTGGGATACTCAAGGGGCCTTTAGGAGAATTAGAATTGGTCCTCCCAATGGGCCTAGAAACCAATATTGAGCCATAATATTATTCTAGCTCATTAGTATTAATTCATTTCACTATAGAATTAATATTGCACTATTAATCCTAACCTATATTATGAAATATGGCTCCCGATTATTATTTTCTGTGTTTAAGATCCAATGTCCATTAATTAATTTAAGCTACTAAATGCTTTAATTTAATTAATATCTTTTATTCCTTGAAAAAAACAACTCAACTTTATTATCATACCGAAAATTAATCCACTGGCTAGATTTGATATGATAAACGTTCTGAGCCCACCAAGGGGACATTCTCAACTTGACGTATCAAGACACGATTTTCTGTATTAATTTAGCAATCTGTTATATGATTAATAATATTGCCCAAAATATAAAGTATTGAATCCTATTGATCCTTTACCCATAATAAACCAAAGCAATATCAATTAATTATATACAATCCCAATTAAGTGACAGAAATTAAGAAATCAATAACCATTGAGATCTAATTCTTCTTTCAAAGTCAGTCTAGAAGAATTATCTCACTGTAGGTCCTATTCAACACATCAAATGTACTAGTGTAATCTCTTGATCAAGACAAACCAATCCGAGCCTTACACTTCAACTTCTACCAATGGATTGTTCAATTTTATCTAAAGTTGTGAATTTTACTATACTTATTACAAGAATTTGACAATGTGATCTTCTGTGATCTTCTACACACCACATAGTCTACAATGTAAAGTGTATTGAACATTTATACATTTAAGTAAATAACATTCATAATATTTGATGCAAACAGTAATAAAAGGATTTATTCTCATAAAAGCAAGAATCGATTTATATACAAAGTAGCACTAAAAGTATACTTTTCAATATATCTCTAACAATCTCCCACTTATACTCAAAGTCTGCTTTTAAGTATACTACAGTATGTCTTAATAATTCTCCCACTTATACTTTAAGCAGCTTGGTGATGCACTTGACTCTTATTCCTTCCACATGTCTCTCGAATATAATTTGAGGCAGACTCTTTGTGAAAGGATCAGCTAGGTTGTCCGCCGATGCTATCTTTGCCACCACTATATCTCATCTCTTAACGATTTCTCATATAAGATGGTATTTTCTTTCAATGTGCTTGCTTGCCTTGTGGGCCCATGGTTCCCTTGAATTTGCAACTTCTCCAGCATTATCACAATAGATTGTAATACTGCTAGGCAAATTTGGAACCACATCCAAGTCCACTAAGAAGTTCTTGAGCCAAACTACTTCTTTCGTTGCTTCACAAGCAGCGATATACTCGGCTTCCATGTTTGAGTCAGCGATGCATTTCTGCTTCACACTCCTCCATGTTATGGCCCCACCTCCCAAACAGAACATATTTTCCGAGGTAGATTTTCTAGAGTTTATGTTTGATTGGAAATTTGAGGTCGTGTAACCCACGGGGCATAGATTATCCGATTGATAAACTAACATTCTATCTCTAGTTATTTTTAGATACTTCAGAATGTTTTTAACCGCAGTTCAATGTTCCTTTCCCGGGTTACTTTGATATCTCGCTACCATGCCTACTGCATAGCATATATCCGGTCTTGTGCACAACATTGCATACATGAGGCTTCCAACTGCTGAAGCATATGGAACTTTTCTCATCTCATCTATTTCTCTTTGTGTCTTAGGACACATATCTTTTGATAGATGAATTCCATGCCTGAAAGGTACAAAACCTTTCTTGGAATCTTGCATACTGAACCGTTTCAAAATAGTGTCGATGTATGAGGCTTGAGATAAGCATATCATCCTTTTCTGGCGATCTCGAGTAACCTTGATCCCAAGGATATGACCAACTTCTCCTAAGTCCTTAATGTCGAACTGTTTTGATAACCATACCCTTACGTCTGACAACATCTTTTTATTGTTTCCAATAAGCAGAATGTCATGTACGTATAGTATTAAGAATACCAAGATAGTTCCGACACACTTTTTATAAACACAACTCTCAAATTCATTTTGAACAAATCCATATGATTGGATTACTTGATCAAAACATTGATTTCAAGCTCGCGATGCTTGCTTAAGGTCATAGATTGTCTTCTTAAGCTTGCATACAAGGTTTTTTTGGCCTTTTTCAACGAAGCATTCGGGTTGACACATGTAGATGTCTTCTTCAAGATTTCCATTTAGGAAAGTTGTCTTGACATCCATTTGTCATATCTCGAAGTCTAGGTGCGCAACTATCGATATGAAAATATGGATAGACTTAAGCATGGCTACAGGCGAAAAGGTTTCCTCATTATCGATCCCCAAATACGATTAGCCTTGAAGGTCTCAACCTTCTCGTCAAATCCTCTCTTTCTCCTGTAAACCCACTTGCATCTAATAGGTTTTACGTCGTTGAGTGGTTCAACAAGCTCCCACACTTTGTTGCGATCCATAGATCCCATTTCTGCTTCCATTGCAGTTTGCCAAGAATTTACATCCTTATCTTGGATTGCCTCGTTGTAAGTCCAGGGATCAGATTCATCCTCTCCGGGGACCAAGTTCAAAGACTCTCCCATGAACATGAATCATTCAGGTTGTCGAACAACCCTTCCACTATGATGAGGTTCTGGTTGTGTTTGTGTATCGCTTGGTATATCTATTTGTATAGTTGGTATAGGAGTTGGTCCCCTCATTTCATCTAAGGTAATCTCACTCTTGGGCTTTCTGTTACTCGTATAGTCATCTTCTAAGAATCTAGAATGCGTGCTTTATCCGCTGATCTTTAGGACTATAGAATAATCCCCCTTTTGTTCCTCTAGGATATCCTACAAACAACCTTAATTCCGAACGAGGTTCCAACTTATCAGCTTCCTTATCCAACATGTATGCGGGACACCCCCAGATTCTCATGTGTCTTAGACTGGGTTTTCATCCAGTCCACAATTCTGAAGGGGTTTTTGGAACTGATTTGGAAGGTACCAAGTTAAGAATATAAGTCATTGTTTCCAAAACATATCCCTAGAACGATTTGGGTAAATCTGAATAACTCATCATAGATCTGACCATTTCCAAAAGAGTTATGTTTCTTCACTCTGCAACCCCATTTTGTTAAGGGGTTCTAGGTGCAGTTAACTAGGATACAATCCCTTACCCTGATAAGTAGTCCAAAAACTCATTGCTGAGGTATTCGTCTCCATGATCAGATCGTAGAAGCTTGATACTCTTTTTCCTATGTTTTTCTGCTTCAGCCTTAAATTTTTTGAACTTATCAAAGACTTCAGACTTATGCCGCATTAGGAAAATATATCCATATCTTGAGTAATCATCATAAACGTAACGAAATACTTAAAACCACCTCTTGCCTGAATCGGCATTGGACCATATACATCAGAATGAACAAGTTCTAACACTTCACTGGCTCTGTTCCCCTTAGCTCCAAAAGCTCTCTTAGTCATTTTAACCTCTAAACATGATTCACATGTTGGAAACGGCTCAACATGGAATGATTCCAACGAGCCGTCACTCACCAACCTTTGAATGTTTTTTAGATTAATATGACCAAGTCTAAGATGCCATAGAAGTATTTCGTTCATACTTGAAGAATGTTTTCTTTTCTTAGAAATAGACGATGTGTTATATGATTCATTTCGCATGTGTGTGGGTTGTACATAGTTAATAGTATAGAGATTGTTCACTAATGTTCCTGAATAGATAACTTCATTACTACAAGAAATAATGACATTCTTATTAAAAGAAACTGAATATCCATCCAAAAACAATTTAGAAGCTGAAATTAAATTCTTTCTAAAACTTGGAACAAAAAAAACACCTTTTAAAACTAAAACTTTATCACTAAAAGATAGGTGCACATCTCCCACTGCAACAGCTGCCACTTTTGTAGCATTGCCCATGGTGATGACGATCTCACTCCCATTAAGTTTTCGAGTTAGCTGAAACCCCTGCATATTGAAACAAACATGATCAGTGGCTCCCGTATCCACCACCCATGAATGGGAAGAATACGCCGCTAAACACGTTTCAACTACTAGTGTGTAAGAATTACCTTGTTTTTCAGCCTTCTTAAGCTGAGGACAGGCCGCCCTCCAATGTCCTTTCGACCGCAGTTAAAGCACTTTCCTTTGGTTGTCTTCTTCTTAACACCACACTCAGTGGGCATTTTTACCTTTCCTACTTTGTCAACCTGTTTCTGACCATTTGTCTTCTTCTTCTTCTTCCCACCTTTAGGTCCGGAAGAGGAAGATGGACCATTTGTCAACAGGTTTTGACTTTCTCTTGGTCTTTTTAGCATCTCAGCCGATACCAAAGCTGGCATGAGCTGAGCCAACATATACGCTTGATTGTTCATAGTATAGTTTAGTTGGAACTGCTCAAAAAATTTTGGTAAAGAATGGAGTATGAAATCGACCTGGGTTTCCCCATTGAATTCGGCACCAAGAATCTCAAGTTTGTTAAGAAAACCCATCATTTTAAGAACGTGATCCCTTACGGATGTCCCTTCAACCATTTTCAGTGATAACATATCTCGCATGGCCATCTGCCTTGTCGTACGATTCTGGTAAATGAAGAGTTCCTAAAGGTTTAACATAATATATGCATCTGTTTCCATGTATTGGTGTTGGTGTTGCAACACATTTGAAATGAAGCCAAGATGGTACACCTAGCCATTTCATCGGATTTCAACCATTACTTATGATATTTCTTATCTTCCTCACTAGTTTCATCCATAGGTTCAGCGAGTTTAGGTTCGTCAAGGACAAACTTATACGATTGTGCAGTCAAGACTATGAATAAGTGTCTTTTCCAATCTACATAGTTTTCTCCCTCTAGTTTGTTATCTTTAAGTATATGAAACAGTGGATTAAAAGGTGACAACATATTGAACTGAGAATAAAACATACGGTTTGTATTAATGTCCAACCAGCACAAAATTATCACATAATCCGATCACATGTACTATATCAAAAAATATATAAACATATCATCAGCCAACATCTCAAAACAATTCAAGTAAGTCACGTTGAGTGTGAACGTTTACCCAAATACATATGAGCAAGTTATAAACAAAGACAGTTACAAACCTTTAATTCAAAATTAATAGTTGACTCCCACTTGACCATATAAAACTGACAGAGACTCCGTTGGGGAGTTTAAAATATCAATTTTACACCTAAGTAATAACGATAATTTAATACAGGATTATTATTTCGTTTTGAATAAGTCATTCGTTGGGAAGGTCATATCGCCACTAATAATAATCCACAATTATCCAAAGAAATTTATTCAAGTGAACTTGCCTTTGGCCTATTCGTTAGGGAGAGAGGCGTTTGCCAATGCGTAGCCAATTAATTATGGAGGCCAATTAATTAATTTATTATCCAGAATAAATTGATTAAAATACATACTTAGTAATTTTAAAACGATAAGATTTTTCCTAGATATTCATGCATAATTAAACAAATTAATAACAACAATAAACCTAAATTAAACACATAAATAATTCCAATTATCATGGTTTAATTTTCCATTTCGAAAATGAGAACCCGGATTTTCGATAAATCTAGGCAGCAACCGCGATGACTTAGGCAGCCTATTCGGACAGCTGAGCGGTCAGGTCAGTCCGTCTACGTACGACGTACGACGTCCGGCGTCGTAGCCCATCATACACCTCCAATCTTTTTAATCCTTCTCTTCGATCTTCATCTTTGATCCGTTTTAATTTATTTATTAAAAAAAATCTAACATCTAGATCCTAATCTACCCGTGGATTTTCTCACGGGAAAACCGAATCAGATTAAAAAAACACATCATTCAAACAAAATGAATTTAAAACATACATTAAAAAACCATGATAATTGGACACCTGCAAAAAAGATTTAACAATTCTACTATCCAATTTCAATTTAATGTAAATAGATTTAAATTCTAATTTAAATAACAAAGCCCGAAACCATGGCTCTGATACCATATGTTGGGGATCTATATGGATCTATTCGGGTGTAATTTAAATAAGAATTATCATAAATCTAACCTTATGAATTAAAGCAATTAAATCAAATTAATTCTTGAATAAATGATGAATTATACATAATCCTAAACATGCGGAACTAAGGGATATGTATTTACCTCTTGATCGGAAAGACACCGTTGAGAAAATTAGTAGTTAACTAAGGTGGTTAAAGATAAAAATTAATTATTGTTGCTAGATATGAGAAGATCATATCTTTCGATATATTGTTGCTAGATATGAGGAGATCAAATCTTGATATTTCTTCTCCTCCAGGGCTCAAATTTTCGGCCACTATGCCTATAAATAGGAGCTGATTTTTTAGCCCTATTATGTGTGTGCATATACAAAAGTACTGATTTTTTAGAGCAACAAAAGTGAGGAATTAATTCTTCCTACAAGAGTTAAAAAGAGTTTGTTTGATTCTGCACCGAATTTACGAACTTGGACTTGGGGAATACTCAAGAAGGTGTTTAGGTTGAAGCTACTAATTTTTTCAACGGTGTCTCTCCGATCAAGAGGTAAATACATATCCCTTAGTCCGGCATGTTTAAGGTTATGTACAATTCATCATTTATTCAAAGCATGAATTAATTTGATTTAATTATTTTAATTCATAAAGTTAGATTTATGATAATTCTTATTTAAATTACACCCGAATAGATCCATGTAGATCCCCAACATGCGCTTCTAAAAAATTGGATTTTCATTAAATGCGAGAAATCCATTTGTTGCTCAAATGATTAGTGTTTAAGGTTGTTGTTCTTGATACGTGGTTGCAGGGTTTTTAAATGTTGTATGAATAAATATTGTAAGTTGGACTGCTATAAGCTGAAATATTGTATCCTAGATTCTGCTGTAACCTTAGCTTTCTAAAATATCATCTTCCTGATTTCTTGTGAAAATACAGTATTCCGCCTTACTTCATACTTGCTCTTTTGAGGAACAAAACTTCTTTCAAGCTTCATAACTTGATGATTCCAATCTCACTTCTAAGCATAGAAAACCTTGATTCACATAAGGTTTTATGAAAATATTTGTCAACTGTAGATCTATATAAACCTTTTCGAGCATAATATCCTTCTTCTCTACATGATCTCTTATGAAATAATGTCTTACATCTATGTGCTTTGTTCTGGAATGAAAGACGGGATTGTGTGTTATAGGCGTATAGCAATAGAACATATAATATCACATAGAATGGGAGTTTCTCTTTCTGTAATCTCATAATCCATTAGTTGTTCTTGTATCCATAGAATCTGAGCACAATAGCTTCCTATGAAGACATATTTTGCTTTTGCAGTTGAAGTTGTTATGGACGTTTGTTTCTTGCAGAACCAAGAAACCAACCTTTCTCCAAGAAATTAACAAGTACCACTTATACTTTTTCTATCAATTTTGTAGCCCGCAAAATCAAAATCCAAATATCCTTTTAAGCTAAAACCTCCTTCCTTGGGATACCATAGGCCAATATCTTAATTGTCTTTCAGATTCTTGATAATTCTTTTTACAGATGCAAGATGTGATTCTTTCAGTGCTGTCTGGAATCTTGCATATATTCCCACTGTAAACATGATATATGGTCTGCTTGCTATAAGATATAATAGGGAGCCTGATCTTTCTCCGATCCAACACTTTTCTTCCTCAAATGCAAAACAAATATCTTCGATTAAAATACCGGCAAAACAAACACCGGGAAGGATTCCCGGCAAAGGGACTTCGACGCTCAAGTCAGAAAATCGGTAGGATCTGTGTATTTTTTAAGTATAATTGTACATGAAAATCAGAGAAATGAATGTAAATAAGTTTATATACTTCCTGTTAGATGTGGCAGTTAGAAATATCCGAAAAATGGGGGAAATGGGTTAGTGGCCCATAAATTGGTGGTTATTTGAATTCAATTTAGTTCGCTTAACTCAACCTGAATGAGTTCGTCAATTCGGTTCACAATTCAATGAGTTCGCACTTCAATGGTATACTCAATATGAACTCGTATTAAATATAATACAGTTCACCTCAGATTGTACCACAGTATAGTTCGTTCACTCCAAAGGAACTCAACTACCTTTCTTTAAACAGTTCACATTGATGGCTCATATTCCTGAACCGAACTACCTAAGAAAATCTGGTTCGCATAGTTCGACCATATCAAGTACTCCCCCCCTTCGAAGTGTATGTTTACATACACTAGTTCGCATCAAATCTGTTAAACATCGAATAATTCTTCTAGAAGCGACGCGTCCCTTCAATCACTTCTATATGACACGTGCCAATCGGCACGCTTCCCGTTAAATGTCTTTTCAACTTCCACCGTTTGATCCCCTCATATCCAATGGTAAAAAATGCTTGGGTTTTCAATTTTTTCCCCCAAAGAAACCAAACGTCGTCTTCTTCCTATAAATATCACCCATTTCTCTCATAAACCCCTTCTGCAAAATCACTGTGTATACACCTATAAGCAAGAACTTTCCTTCTGCAATCTCTAGGATCTCTCAAACAATCCAGATACCATTCCCTTCATCTTGCTTTTTCGATTCAATGGCTTCTTCTAATTCCCTAATTCATTTGAGAGATAAGAGTGAATCAGAGGAAGGATTCGAACAATTTCCTTTGTATCCCTTTCCTGAATCAACAAACCATAATCCTTCTACGTCTAGCCGTCAAGATCTTTCTCAACCTCCGAAAAAATCTCGTAAAAAAACTGTCGATAACGTGTTTTCTGCAACCAAAGCCACTCAAACCCATACTATCTTCCTGAGTTCGCTCCTGAGAGGAGGTTATACTGTTGTAATCCCCAACTCAGATGACCGACCACATCGAGCTCCTAACAATCATCAAACATGGTTTTTAAAACATGTTACTCTAGGCTTAGTTTCTCCCATTCATCCTTTCTTTCTAGAGATTGGTTTGTCATTTGGTATATGTCCGAATCAACTTCATCCAAACTCTGTCAGTTATATAGTATCTTTTTACATGGTGTGTAAGTGGATGGGAGTCGAACCCACTTCTGAGAGGTTTCGGGCTTGTTTTATCCTTAAGCATACCAATCCTTTCCGTTTTTATCTGAGCCCTCGAAGTGGTGGTAAGCGAGCTCAATTTTTATCTTTCGGAGACGAAAAAATCAACTTTTGGGAAAAATATTACTTTTTTATTCGCGCCCCGGCGAACCAACCTTTCCGTTCACTTCCTTGGGCTCAAAATCCAAACCGAAATGACCCCGCTCCCTCGTGGGATTTTGAGCTCGCAGCTTTGGATAAGATATTCCGATGGGGGTGGTTTGATATTGTAAAAATGAGTTCCTGTGCTTCACTGTTGGCCTTCTGGGGGTTTTATCCGAACAGTCAAATTCCCCCCAAGTTCAATCTAGGTTGTCTTACTTTTCATCGTTGTTCCTCTCATTAACTTTACTTCATTGTATCGAACTATACCTTAATGATGATCCTTTTCTGTTGCAGATAGCACAATGAACAAATTTTTCAAGTTCGCCCCGAAGACTCCTGCCACCGAGCGAACTGATTTCTCCCCTTCTGAGAGGACGATGAATGCCGGACTAGCCAAGACCTTTCGGCAAGTTGAGGAGATGCATCTAGCGGAACTGACTTCTAAGGCCCCCAGTCTAACAGAAAACATAATTCAGGAAGAGGGGTGCAGTCTTCCTATTAGTTCGGATCCCATCATATCTTCTTCTCCTTTGGCCATCATGGATGTTCAACCCCCTGCCTCCTTATCTACCATTCATGCTTCTGATCCCGTTGATCTGACAAAAAAAATGATGAAGGGGCAACAGAAATACTCCTCTTCGTAAGAAGAAAAAAGGATCTTCCAGTTCGTAAAGGGCTTTGAAGAAGCAAAAAACTATTGAAATGTTCTTGACTACTTCGGAGACTCCAGAAGAGGTGGTTACTAGAAGCGAGAAAACTGCTGAGGGGGAGGAGGAGGAGGATGCTGAAGAAAAGGAATTAAAAATGTATTTAACTCGTGCGGCGAACTTGACAAAATTTCTCCAGACTGTGGGCAAAAGGCTCTTCGTCGTCGAGATCAAGTTCGACAACGAAACGATCAACTACGAGAAGTGCAGGAGGAGAAGAAGACTTTGGAAAGTGATTTGACGATAAATGCCGGCTAAGCCGAGAATCTATCAGCTCGTTTGGAGGAAAGGGACATGGAACTGGCTCTTGCTCGTTCCGAAGTGGTCAAGAAAGAAGAGCTATTGTTGGCCAAGGAGAAACATATCGTGGAGAGGCAATCCGCTTATATGGCCTTGGAGGCTGAGAACAAAAAACTGAAGGAAGAATTGGAGCTGGAGAAGAGTGCTCGAATTGAGTATGGCAATGCCATGTGGAAAAAAGGCTTTTACCAGTTTGCCCAAAGCCCAGAAATGGAATTAATATCAGAAAGCTTTCGGGAAAGATTCATGCTTCGTCTCTGGGACTCTGTTCTCTATCTACCTTTCTAAAGCTGCTCCTATGGCTGAAGCCTACTTCCGAGAAGGAGTTCGACTATGTCAACAGGAAGTGGGACAAGCTTTTCAATTCGATGTCGATTTGTTGGGTGAAATAATGCAGCAAACATTGCCAATCCCTCCCGGTTGGCATGGGAATCCAGATGAGGAAGTTGATGCTCGCTGGTGGGCTGGCTGTCTGGAAGAAGCAATCAAAGAGAATCTTCCCGACAAAGTTTTTAACAACACCGGTACCAGTTCGCTTCATCATGCTTTGGAAGAACCAGGTCCGAGCTCAACTGTAGATCTACCAGAATATATGTTTGATCCTCTTCCTCCAACAACTGACGAACCTACTACTCAACCAATTCCTCCTGCCGACCCTCCTAGTCAAGCTTAGAGATTTTGTAATAGACATCTAATGTACTTTCTGAATCGTACTCTCTGAATTTTCTATCTTCATCTTTTGGATATATCTTTACTGGCCTGGTCATACGATGAAAAATTTTCAAACTTGAAATATTTCAAAGTTTTCAACTAAAAGTGCACTTCGATCCGGTTAATCATAATATTCTGAAAGAACACTTTTAATTCTCTAATCTAAAGATTTCATTGGAATCCTTCAATCATAATGTTTCAGGGGAACTTTTTAGTTCGCATCACTATAGAATTCTGAGGGAATCCTGTAATTTACTTAATCATAAATTCCGAGGGAACTCTTCACATGGTTTAATCATGGACTTCCAAGGGAACTCATAAGTTCGCGCTTGATCATGGAGTTCCAAGGGAACTCATCGGTTCACCTAATCATGGAGTTCCGAGGGAACCCGTCAATTTGCTTAATCATAAAGTTCCGAGGGAACCCTTCAATTTGCTTAATCATAAAGTTCCAAGGGAACTCTTCAAACATATTAATAATTATATGAAATCAACAGAATGAAAAGACACAAGATTTAACGTGGTTCGGTCAATGCGACCTACATCCATGGAGAGCCAATATCTATTATTTCATTAAAGTAACAGAAATCAAAAAAAGGATGAAGAGTAACATACTGAAATGTAGTACATCAAGCATAGAATTTCTTCAAATGACTAACGTGCCATGGTCTAGGTAACACCTTTCCTCGTTCGTCTGTTAGTTCATAAGATCCTCCAGGCAGAATTCTTGAAATAGTATATGGTCCTTCCCAGATAGCATCCAATTTCCCGATTTCAACCAAAGTGTCCGACTGCCTCAACACCATATCTCCTACCTAGAACTCCCTCCTCCGAACTTTTTTATGGAATGCTGACTGAATGCGTCTTTTATAAAGTTCATGATGAACTCTCGCCTCATTTCTCACTTCATCTAAAAACATCATGTCAGTTTTAACTAACTCCTCATTCTCTTGAGGTTCGAAATTGGTAATCCTTAAAGCTTCCCCTTGTATTTCTGTCGGGACTACTGCATCCATTCCAAATGCCAAACTAAAAGGGCTTTCCCCCGTTGTCGATCTAGACGTTATTCGGTAAGCCCATAATACAGATGGCAGTTCATCTACCCAATTCGACTTCTCACATTCGAGCCGCTTTTTTAGTCCATCCACAATAATTCGATTCACCACCTCGACCTGCCCATTAGCTTGGGGATGTGCAACAGCTGTAAACACTTGCAAAATTTTCATCTCTTTACACCACTCGGTAATCTTCTTTTCTCGGAACTGAGCTCCATTATCTGATACCAGAATTCTTGGTAAACCAAATCTGCAACAAATGTTTCTCCATATAAAATTGATCATATCAGCCTCAGTAATTTTGGATAAAGGTTCGGCCTCGACCCACTTAGTGAAGTAATCCACTGCTACAACCAAAAATTGTCTGCTTCCTCTAGCTTTAACAAATGGACCAACAATGTCAATTCCCCATCTAGCAAAAGGACAGGGCGAACAAACAGTTAACATATCAATAGCTGGCACATAGATCCGCCATCCATGTTTCTGACAAGACTCGCACTTTCTAACCATTTTCTCAGCATCCTTTTTCATTGTGGGCCAATAAAAACCAGCCCGCACTACTTTCCGAGCTAAAGATCTAGCCCCTGCGTGTTCGGCACATCCTCCTTCATGAGTCTCCCTTAAAACTTTAATCCCTTCCTCTTGGGATAAACACCTCGCATCTGTTGGTAAAAAGGTTTTCCTATATAAAATTCCATCAAGAATGTAATAGAAACGAACCTGTTTCTCCAGCTTCTCGAGTTCTTTCACTGTTCATTCTTTATTCCCTCCAAGAAATTTCAATAAAGGAGTTCGCCAATCGGACTCTACCTCATCAATACCCATCACCTCCTCCTCATTTCTTACTCCCATAACAGTAATGTTTCTTCTTGAACAATCTTGTAGTGAGCTTCCTATCTTCGCTAGAAAGTCTGCTTTCTGATTTTCACTTCGAGGGATCTGCTCAATCCGGAGCTTTTCAAACTTTTTCTCCATATCTTTCACCTTCTGTACATAGGAAACCATGCACTCCTCTTTGACTTCATACTGATTTTGAAGTTGCTGGATCACCAACTGTGAATCAGACTTGATGATTACATTTCGAGCTCCAATTTGCTCTGCTATTCTCAATCCCTGTAAAAAAGCTTCATATTCAGCCTCGTTGTTAGATGCTCGGAATTGAAACTTTAAAGCGAACTCCAACTCATCCTTCTGCGGACTAATCAACAATATTCCAGCTCCCGCTCCTTGACGAGATGATGATCCATCGACATACAATTGCCACTCTGTCTCCTCCTGTATTCTGGTTGTTTCTTGAATAAAGTCTGCTAGAGCTTGCCCTTTGATAGCTATGCGAGGTTCGTATTTAATATCAAACTGCCCTAACTCCACAGCCCACTTGATCATCCTTCCTGACGCTTCAGGCTTTCCCAAGACCACACTCAAAGGGTGATCTGTTCGTACTGTTACTTCATAACCCAGGAAGTATGGTCTCAATCTCCTTGTCATAGTAACCAGAGCGTAAGCTACTTTTTCTACTTCAGTGTACCGAACTTCTGCTCCATGAAGGACTCTACTAACAAAATATATGTGAAACTGATCTCTTCCTTCTTCTCGAACTAATACCGAACTAACCGATTCTTTCCCGACTGCCAAATATGCTATTAATTTACTTCCCTTCACTGGTTGTTTTAACAAAGGAAGTGATGATAGAAATACTTTCAGATCTTCAAAGGCCTTCTGTCATTCTGCATCCCATCCGAACTGTCCATTCTTCCTCAATATCTTGAAGAAAGGTAATCCCTTATCCGCCAATCTGGATATAAACCTGCTCAGAGCCACAATGCAACCAGTTAGCATTTGCACTTCCCTTATTGTTCGAGGGGGTGACATCTCCTATATAGCTCGTATCTTATTAGAATTAACTTCTATTCCTCGTTCGGTAACCATATACCCCAAAAATTTTCCGGTCTTAACACCAAATGAGCATTTAGCCGGATTCAAACGCATCCCATGTTTCCGAATAGTCATCATTGTCTCATTTAAATCTTTAGCATGTGTACTTGCTTGTACACTTTTCACCAGCATGTCATCCACATAAGCTTCCATATTTCGCTCCAATTGGCTTTTGAACGCTTCATCCACCATTCTTTGATAAGTAGCTCCTGCATTTTTCAATCCAAATGGCATTACTGTATAGCAATATGTACCTGAAGAGGTGATGAAGACCACATTGGGCTTGTCCTCCGGATGTAATCGAATTTGATGATATCCCTGAGTTGCATCCATCATGCTGAGTAGTTCGCATCCGGCAGTGGAGTCCACCAGCTTATCAATTCGAGGCAAA
This sequence comes from Scutellaria minor, assembly GCA_954870855.1. NCBI lineage: Eukaryota > Viridiplantae > Streptophyta > Magnoliopsida > Lamiales > Lamiaceae > Scutellaria > Scutellaria minor. Next base: position 14,846,260 of record OX940729.1, on the reverse strand, counting down.
GGATAATGGTCTTTAGGACAAGCTTTATTCAAATCTCTGAAATCAATACACATTCGCCATTTATTCCCTGGCTTTGGCACTAACACAACGTTAGCCAACCAACGAGGATATTGGATCCTCTCGATATGCCCTATCTCCAACAGTTTTCTCACCTCTCCCTCAATGACCTCGTTCTGTTGATCTCCAAAATGCCTCAATTTTTGCTTAATTGGCCGAACATCAGGTTTAATGTTCAATCTATGAATCGCCAACTCTGGGTTTATGCCCTTCATGTCTTCCGGCTTCCATGCAAATAGATCTACATTCTCTCTCAAAACCCTCACCATCTCTTCTTTAACCTGCTCCTGTAACTGACTTCCTATACGAACGGAATATCCGGGTTATTCGGGGATCAACTCAATACTCATCAGTTCTCCTTTTTCAAACTCAGTTGTGTTCGGCTCATCCCCTGTCTTTTGACTTTTATCCCGACCTCGGTCAATATCATCTCTTTGTTTGCTACTACGTTTCCGCGTTTTAGAATGACGAACTACAGCAACATAACAACGTCGAGCAGTTTGTTGATCTCCATGAACCACTCCAACCCCAATTGCACGTCCTCTTTCATCCTCCACAAGAAACTTCATCATCAGATGTGCAGGAGAAATAACAGTAGCATAAGTGCTTAACGACGGGCGACCCAAAATTACGTTATACTGGGAGGGTGCATCCACCAGCAGGAAGGTCATGGTCTTATTCTGCCTCCATTCTTCATCTCCCAGAACCATGGGAAGTTGGACCTTCCCGTATACCGTTACTGTTTCACCTGCAAAACCATAAAGTGAGGTTTCCACAGATTTTGCCTCGACTGTCGGCCGCATCTTTTTGAAGCAATCCATGAACATGATATCCACCGAACTCCCTGTGTCCACAAAGACACGCTCTACATTGAAGCCACCAATCTCAGCTACAATCACCATGGCATCGAACTACGGGCTTTGGATAGCTACACGATCTTGATCTCCGAACTTGATCACAACATCACTAAAAATGGAGTGGACTTCATCTACCTACTGCCGAACTGAGTTGAGTCTTGATTTTCGAGCTCTATTGGAATCTCCATCTGTTGGCCCTTCCATGATCATGTGAATAGTAGGCCTTTCTTCTCGTTCAGGTCGATTCTGAGGTGGGAGAGGCGGAGGTGGAGGTAATTCTTGTCGTTCTAGCCTTCTCTCTCTCTAGGCTCTTCTCTGTTATTCCTCTGCTCTTGATTCGGTTGAGCTCGACGAACAAATCGAGTTAACCTATTCTCTCTTATCAGTCTTTCCAATTCATCTCATAAATGTAAGCATTCATCAGTTCCATGCCCATATTCATTGTGAAACCTGCACAATTTTCCATTGCCAAAGGTGGGTGGCTTCTTTAGATGGGTATTCCAAGTAGCAGGCCACTTTAATTAGGGTAGGTCCCATATTTCCATCAATACTTGACCTGGAACCATGGTCAAGGGAGTGTACTGATCATATCTTCGCCCTATTCTACTTTCTCGCAATGGTGGTGGTGCGAACTTCGATCGAGACTCTCCTATCTCTTTCTTCCTTGTCAACTCTTGTTCATGTGGTATGTTCGATCGACTAGGGCCTTCTCCTTTCTTAATCCGAACTGCCTCTTCCAAATTAATATACTTAGTAGCTCTCTGTAATAGATCATAAAAATCCCGGGGTGTTTTCTTGACCAAAGAGGTATGAAGGTCACCCTCTCTCAAGCCTTGAATAAAGGCATTAACTACCAAATCATCAGAAGCTTCAAGAGCTTCTAGAGTTGCTGCCGTAAATCTTTTGACATATTCCCTCAGCGTCTCTTCCACCTTCTGCTTAACCCCAAACAGTGTCTGAGTAGATCGTCGTTGTCTTCTGGCACTAGCGAACTGATGCAAAAACAAATCTGACAACTGTTCAAAATCATGAATTGTTCCATCACTTATCTGGCTAAACCATGTCTGGGCAGCTTTTGTGAGGGTAGTAGCGAACACCCTACATTTGATACTGTCTGAGTATCGATGCAGGAGAGCAGTATTTTCAAATCGACATACATGATCCCATGGGTCCATAGTGCCATCATATTCAAAATTCACCGGCCGAAAAGAAACTGGTAGCTCGTCTTCCATTACCTCCTCCGAAAAGGGATTTCCTCTAGAACTCCTTGGAGCTCGTCGAATATTCCTCCGAACCTCTTGTAACTCTCTTTTTAAATCATCCACCTTCTCTGACAACTCATCATGCTCCCATTTTTGTCCTCGTAGATGATCAAACTGGCTCTCTTGCTCATCGGTTTGAGACTTATCCTCTTTTTGTTCTCGTCTCCTATGAACATCAGTATTATCTTGTTGCGATTCAACCCTTTGCTTACCTAAGGCCTTTTGAACAGCAGCCTCAATCAAATTCGAGAGTTCCTCTGGTGTCAAAGTAACAGTACCAGGAGGATTTGCCGGTACAGAACTCAGATTATCTTCACCATCATCTTGCCTTCTGGACGTTCCTCCTACTTCCAATCTCCTTCGAGATCCTCTTGTATTCACCATTATTTGATACTCTCAACGTCTTAAAACTCCTGATTTCTTCCTACAGACGGCGTCAATTGATCTTTCTCCGATCCAACACTTTTCTTCCTCAAATGCAAAACCAATATCTTCGATTAAAATACCTACAAAACAAACACCGAGAAGGATTCCCGGCAAAGGGACTTCGACGCTCAAGTCAGAAAATCGGTAGGGTCTGTGTATTTTTTAAGTATAATTGTACATGAAAATCAGAGAAATGAATATAAATAAGTTTATATACTTCCTGTTAGATGTGGCAGTTAGAAATATCCGAAAAATAGGGGAAATGGGTTAGTGGCCCATAAATTGGCGGTTATTTGAATTCAATTTAGTTCGCTTAACTCAACCTGAATGAGTTCATCAATTCGGTTCACAATTCAATGAGTTCGCACTTCAATGGTATACTCAATATGAACTCGTATTAAATATAATACAGTTCACCTCAGATTGTACCACAGTATAGTTCGCTCACTCCAAAGGAACTCAACTACCTTTCTTTAAACAATTAGCATTGATGGCTCATATTCCTGAACCGAACTACCTAAGAAAATCCGGTTCACATAGTTCGACCATATTAGAGCCAATAAGTCTCTTGTATCCTATGATATCCACATCTTTTCCATTTTTATCTTTATCAAAACTGATTAACATGGCCATGGGAATGTTTGTTAATGATCCATTTTCCATTCCAAACTTCTTGATCGGCTCATTGGTATACTTGACTTGATTGATGAAAATACCATTGTCCAATTGCTTAACTTGCAAACCAAGAAAGAAACTTTATTCTCCCACTATGTTCATCTCAAACTTCTTCTGCATAAGAGTTGAGAATTTTTCACAGAGATCTTTGTTTGTTGATTCGAAAATAATGTCATCCACATAAATTTGTACAAGCAGGATGCTATCACCATACTACATTCTAAAGAGAGTTTTATCCACTCTTCCTTTCTGAAATCATCTCCAACAGATATAGAGACAAGGTATCATATCATGCTCTCGGCGCTTGTTTCAATCCATACAGAGCTTTATGTAATCTGAACACTTTCTCTTCAGGTTGATCTTCGAATCTTGGGGGTTGTTCCACATAGAATTCATCTGATAAGAGACCATTTAGAAATGCACTTTTGATATCCATTTGATGTACACTGAAATATTTTATGCTCTGGTTTTTGGTATCATTGGAAATTTAAAACTTTTCTTTAATCTGACAAAAGCGAAAGGTTCATCTCTCACTGGCTAAAACGTAATACTCTTTTTCTGGCAGTCGATTGTAGCACCATATTTTCATAACCAATCTATATCCAATATCACATCATAATCATTCATATCTAACACAATCAAATCGGCACACAATTCCCTACCTTCTATCAGAATAATACATTCTTGTAGAATCTGTTTGATTTGTTTCGAATCACCAGAAGGAATTATCATATCAAACCTAGCTTCTATTAGGGTAGGTAGTTTACCTAGTGTCCTCACGTACTTGTGGATGTAAATGAATGTGTAGCTCCAGAATCAAATAACATGAAAGTTGCAATACCAAAGATAGAGAGTTTACTTGTGACGACTGGATTGTCTTCAGCATCTTCCTTCGTCATCGTAAAAACTCATGCTAAAATCCTCCCCTGATCTTTCTGTTTACCATTTTTTGGACACATATTGGCTATATGTTCCTTTTGTCACAAGAATAATAGTTTCTTAGGCTTAACTGGCAAACTCCAACATGCAATCTACCACAATTTAAACATAATGGTGGTGATTGTGGTGGCGGTACTATACTCTGATCAATCTTGAAACGTTTATCTACACCTTGTTGTTCTGGTCATTGTCCTTATTTAGGTTGGAAATTAGGTCTCGGTCTTTGAAATGACATTGGTCTTTTCTTGTTATTCCTACTCCACAGTGGTGCTTGCCTCTATTGGAACTGACGACGAGCCTCTTGTGCTTATCTTATCTGTATCTCAGCTTGTTCTGCAATCTGTGCACTCTCTGTGACTTAAGAATAAGTTACACTCTAGATCCCTGCTATACTAACATCCATGTAAAGTTCGGGCCTTAAACACTCAAGAAATCTCTCCACTTTCAGAGCTTCAGTACTAACCATATGTTTAGCAAACCTATATAATTGTTCAAACTTATGGAGGTAATATGTAACAGTCATGGTTCCTTGTTTCAACTGTATGAATTCATTCATTTTCATTATCCTGATAGCACCAATGTTTAGCACTACCCCGTAGCATAAATGATGTACACAAAACTTTCTCTATTTCAGGAATTCTACTGTACAGAAACATGTTGTCCAACGTTCTCAGTCAATCTTCTGCAACTAAGTAGTCCTTAACATCCTCAAATATAGGTGGGTTCAATTTTCAGAAATGAACACAACCCATTTCAGCATATTCTACTCGAGATTGTGGTTGATTCTCTTCATCATGCGGTTGTTTATCCATGTCCCTTTGTTGAATAAGTTGTTTGATTTGTTGAGACTGACAATCCATTATATCTGCTAATCGTGTAATGATAGCATAACGTTCCACACCCTCAACTGGTGTTCCATGTTTCAGGAGTTCTTTCCATCCCACTACTTTCACATTTACCATTTACCATATTTGTATAACACTATTAGTCCTACAACACACGGTTAATTACAAAATTTATAATGTACATAGTATAAGAAAAATAAAAAATAACCTACTAGCGTAGTTGCGCTCCCAAAATTTTGAGCCCATGTTCATAGACAGTCTACAGGACCATCAATTGGGCTTTGATATCAATCTGACACGACCACACTTACTCAATCGAACATAAAATGAATTTTTAAATATAACACAACTTGGAAACGTGCTACATTTTTTTTAAACATAGCATAACATTAACTTGTATCCAATGATAACATGTTCGCATTCATATAAAAGAAGTTTCAACAAGTCAACAACCCACAAACAAACTTCATGTTAACCCAATAGTACGCATCATGTTATATAATACAAAACATGCCCAAATGAGACTTAATATCCAAAAGTAAAAGCAGCATAAACCACAATCATGCCCAACAGGTCGTCATCTATGTACCCGAGTGCTTAAAACCCTACAGAAGTTCCACAGCTTGCCTGGTACGTCCATAACGTTATACATCATCATGGTTACCTACAAAACATACATTACGTGAGATAAATCTCATTAAGCAGAAATTATGCATGATAGAATGGTTTTTTACAACTCTTCCCATGAATCCACTTCTCGAATCACCTATTTCATTTCTAATTTCCCATTCAAACAATCACCTAGTTCATTTTTAAAATATTATGTGTACACAGCACCAATCACGTACATACAACACCAATTTTATGCACACAGAACCACGTGGCCAACATAAATATGATCCAAAAGTACAGTTTCATCCTCGTATTGCTAAAACACATCATTTGATATGACTCACAACTTCAAATCTCAAATTCACTTCATAACAATTATTGAACTCACAGGTTCATTTATTTCACAATAGCCACTAAATAATAAATCAAATCTCGTACAACATTCATGTATCATCAATTAACATAATTAATTCACAAAATACTATTTTATTCTTCGTAGTTATAATAAACTTCTATTTACCTAAATATTCAAGGGATTTTACCTCACAAATTTCTTGATATCGATCTGATAATACTCATTGATTTAGCACTACGAGTCAGACATATATATATATATATTTCTCCACTAAACTATTGCACAATTATTCAAGAAGAGAAAATGGTATCCTCTGATATGAGCTAAAGAATAAAAATATGTATACATATACATATATATATATATATGTACTTCATCTAATCCACCGACTCCCATTAACTTCCATCTTAAGACTTTTTCATTTCCTTTTATTTTTTATTTTCATTATATTATTATTATTATTAAGATGGTGTCAAAATTCTGCACATTCACTTACACGTATGAACATGCATGCATACATTTATATATATTAATATTTATAATATTATTATATACAAAGAGTTTATTACATTTTTTGCCCATTACGAAAGGGGTCTAGAAATTTAGGATAAAAATATTTCGGGCTGGTAATTTAGGACTTTTTGTTTTTAATTTTGGCAATTATAGCCCAATTTCAGCCTATTGTTTGCACGTGACACCCCTAATCGGGCTCAATTTGCTAAGGTGGCACGTGATTTAGTGAGGTGGAATTTTTCATTTAATTAGATTTTGCCATGTGTATTAATAAGTGGGCCTACCACCTCTAGGTCTCCACATCCATCCAAATCCCACCTCTCTCTCCTCTATCTCTTCTATCATGTGTATTAATAAGTGGGGCCACCTCCATGTCTCCACCTCCATCCGACCTGTCCCTCTTTTGTTGAATTTTCTTCTAGAAGAACCATTATCCACACCTAATTATACCATACTCTTCATTTATTTTTTCTTCCAAAAATATCATCATTTTTTAATTTTATTTCCACATCAAAATTCAAAAACATGGATAAAGTCGCTAATCAATTCCAACCATAGATCTGATAATCCGTCTCCTATTAACTCCTCCAACCACGAGATCACAACCACCACAATTCCGCCGCCGTCGCTACCGCGCGATTCACTCACAACCACAAAAAAAAAATCCCCATTTTTCAGAGTTTTTGTTGAATTTTTTACTGTGATTTCTTTCATTCTTCAATGGTGGATGTTGGTCGATTGATCAGCACCATGAAATAGTTCAGCGGCCAGAAAGGGTTCGGCTTCATATCGCCGGACGACGGTGGTGAGGATCTGTTCGTGCACCAGACGGTAATCCAATCGGAGGGGTTTCAAACCCTCCGAGAGCGCCAATGGGTCGAGTTCAGGGTCGATAGTAGGGATGATGGCCGGAGCAAGGCTGTCGACGTCGTCATTCTCGCTAGGAATTACAGTCCCGGCGGCGGCCGCAGCAACAGAGAGGGAGATTCGGCGGTGGAAGAGGCGGTAGAGGTGGGAGATTCGGTGGTGGTGGCTATAGAGACGGTGGCGGGGGGCGCGATGGTGATGGAGTCTGCAAGGAGAAAAGAGAGTGGTGATGTCTGGGCAAGAGGTTTTGTGCTCAGAGGGATGAAGAAGACGATGGTGTCCTCATTGTGATGTGTATTACAGTGGGCCCCATTGTTTAATACACGTGGCAAAAGAAAATTAATTGAAAAATGCCACATCGATAAATCACGCGCCACCTCAGCAAATTGAGCCCGATTTGGGGTGTCACTTATAAAAAAACATGCAATTTCAGCCTAAATAAGCAATTCGGGCTAAAATTGGGCAGTAATTGCAAAAATTGAAAACAAAACGTCCTAAATTGTCAGCCTGAAATATTTTTGTCCTAAATTGCTACACCCCTTACTTAAAGGGCGAAAAAAGTACTATATACAAATAAATGTATATATACAACTACTATTAAGAGGTTGCATTAATTTTATAATATAATATAATATATATTTGTATCCATGTGTGCGTACTTTTATATATATAAATATAATGATTATAAAATTATTTTCCTTTAATTATTATATTTAGTTTATACAATTATTAATCAATTAATTGATATTATGTACTTGAATATCATTTGCATCTCAATCAATATGATAGAGATTTCTCAACACCAATTATATAAGAGCATATAAATAATTCAGTATTTAAAAGTAAAATATAATCACGTAAGATCACAAGCAGTGCATAAAATATAAGAGATGTATATGATGCATGAAGTGAATTGATCAATAAGTGATGAGAAGTTTGGGTATCACACACTCTCTCATTTATTTGTTTTTAACAAAGTGGGTGTTTTCACTAAAACACCTTAAAAACACCTAGTATAAAACATCCATACATTAATTAACTTCCAAAAATTTAATACTCCTAGGTCGTGTTTGTTTTGAGGGTTTAGGTTGGTTTAGCCTTCTTAACGAACCTAAACCCTTGTTCTTTTCATAGGTTTCAGGCCCGAATATAATTTGGGCTCGGGTTTAAAATATAGGTTTATGTTTGAAGGTCCTCTAAATGGAAAACCAAGATATAAGAATAGAAAGTGAAATGTTTCTGTTGATGTCTTGGTTGTTTGATATAAGAATATTATAACTTGATACATGGTAGAGCCCGAAACATGATTGATCATTTCTTTGGAGTACTTAAAAGCTCGTTGGAAGATTCTTAATATTGAGCATTCCTTTAGTGCAACTCATACTACCTAATCAAAACCCAAAACCGCATAATATTGGCATGTTGTCTTATTTACAACTTCATATGCACCAACATGCATATTGATCCAATAGTGTCTGACCTTTGTACTGATTTAGAAGTTGAGCCCCTTTTGGATACGAGTTAAGTAGATCAAGTTGAGTCTTCTCAAGCTCAGACATCATGGAGAGACAATATAACAATGCAAATATGGAACGATAGGATCCATTGATGTAGAACTGCTTTACCTATGAACAACTTTAACTTCATATGGTAATTGTCTAAATACTAAACCATATTACCTATTTCAATATTGACATTTGTATTAATGTTAAAGTATATTTTATTATGTATATCACTCAAAAACACCTATCCTAATGTGTACAATTTTCAGCTTTTATATACATGAATATATTATATACATCTACGTACACCATGTATAATATTTGATCATAAACTACATGATAATGTCTCCCATTATATGCTTATAATAATGAAGATCTTGATTATTACTCAATTTAATAATAGACAAGATGAACGACAATTTACAAATCCAAAAGAAGGGGGCAATCTAAGAAGGACCTGGAGTTTGTCTGAGGAACGATAACTTGTGAATGCATTGAAGGAGTTGGTAGCTAGAGGTTATAAGTTTGATAATGACTTTAGGAAAGGTTACCTTGGAGCAGACAATTGTGCAACTTTTCCAAGAATAGACTTGAGGGTTGAGCCACATATATCTAGCAAATCCACTCTTGGAAGAAAATTTATGCATCACTTTCCTTGATGATTTCAAAGAGTGGAATCGATTTGAAAGAGAACTTCATGGTTGACGTCAAGCTTAATGTTTGGAAAGAGTGTCTCAAGATAAATGGATCAACTACGTATTATAATTTATCCATCTACCATTAACTCAAATCTTACTAAGTCTTTGTTATCTCTCCAATTATTCCTAAATAATATCACATAGCAGATTGATAACAACACCCAGACAATGTGTTACAAATCCTGATCATTCTATAGTGATTGGGTAGAGATTTTTGGCAAGGACTGTGCCACCAAAGAGCATGCTCAAGGATTTGCTAATGCTATGTAGGATTTCTGGAATATCGACAATACTGAACCGAACGAAAATCATCAATTTCCTAACCAAATTTGAATGATAAGCCATCAACCAATGTAATGTTAAGAGGTTAAGCTGAGAGCTCTTCCATTTCGAAATGTTGTGGGAAATCAAAGACAATGAGGACTATAAAAGATGACAGTGACTGTTTCCTAAACATTGTTAGTGAGTTTGTGAACAAAATGACAACATATGGGAGAATAGCTAGCCAGATAGGTGGACTTATCAAACGTCATCATGAAAACTTTGAGCCCACATGCAAGAGTTACGACATGCTAGAAAACTTTTAGTTTCCTTGTATAGAGGCAAGGGTGCACGTTGCCCACTACTTATACAACAATCGAGCGGCTTGAAAAAAAATTTCAGCATACCGAATGAAGTTAAGATAGTGTTAGTAAGGGACATTAAGGAAGAAGAGATAGGTGATTGACATCCTTGAAGGCTTCATGTTATCTTTTGAATGAACTTATGAACTATCTTTTGACAACTTCTATGTGATGACCTCAATGTCCAAGGACATTAACTATTGTATTTAATACTCCCTATTTTGTTTATTAGTACTCCAGACATTAAATTAATCAGTAGGGTAAATTATAATTTAGATACCCAAATTATACCCCCATTCAGTTTTGGTACCTTTTTTCCGCGACTTACAAAATTGATATCCAATGTTTTATAAAATCACACATTTCATACCTTCTGTCAAGTTTTCATCCAAACTTGACGAAAATTAACTAACCCTAACAATTTGGAGCGACAATTGCCCTTTCTTCCCCAATTTCATCCTGCAACTTTGAACATGTCCTAATTTATTTCTCTTCTCTTCAATCTCCGATTAATTTGTAGAAATCACTTAAATTTCACTCCAAACCCAGACGATTTTGATTCCACATGTTGTAATTCAGACTTAAAAGATATTAAAAATATCGTTTCCATATCATTTTCTCTTTTCCTGCTTTCGTCTCATTCTTGTTGGTGCTACCATCAATGGTGTCTTCTATTAAGGAATCACACTCGTCCATCTACGAAGTTCTGAAGGTCAACAGACTACCAATGAGATTTCTATTTAATGGGATCAAAAACTTATGCCTGGATAATTCGGGGAAATTTGAGGTGCACCTAGATCGAGCTTACAATGCTAAGTTTGAAAATGATTTGCACTACAATATGAATGTTTCGGGGTACATGATTTGTTTTGTGGTTTTCAGTGATTGAAATCCCCGTCTGTTAGGAATTTTCATTGTAATTGTAATGATGACAAAACTCCTCTTCAATTATATGTTTTTCTCTTGTATAGATCGAGTCTTCTGTATAGTTAATTATCCTAGGGTCTTCTACATGGTCTGCCAGAAGACCAGCTGAAAGAAAGTGTTTTGGAAAGCACACTTCTAGGGGAACACATGTCAGAAGACTCTCTCAAAGAAGACTTAAAGCTATACTTATCTAGAAGACTATATGTCTAGAACGTGATCTCAGAAGAGAAAAAAAGCCAGAATGCATTATATCTAAATATATGCAAAGATATGAAAGACTCATCTAAAGAAAGAAAAGATTTTAGAAGAGATTTTTCTAGAACTGAGATTAGAAGACTTCAAAAATCATTGGAACACATTTATTGGAGTCTCAATCATTGAAGCGGACACATTTAAGAAATCACACATTCTCCACCAAATCTGCTCTCAGCCGTCTAGTCAATAAAAGGAGATCAACTTGAAATTAATCAACAGCAACACCTGATCTGAAAATAAGAGAAAAGGCTTAAGTTACCGTTAGCATAAGTACAACAACCTTAAATGCTACAACAACTTTCCAAAAGACTGTTGCCTCCTCAAGTACACTTAAAGCCTAAAGACAAGAAGTTTGTCCTCCTTTCAAATTAACTCTCTTTAATGGCTGAAATCACACTCTCTCTCCTATAAATAGAGATCAACTCTCACTCATGAAACTACTGAAGAAAATACAAGAAGCTGAACTAAAAGGCCAAATCCAAAAACTCTCAAAGTCTCACCAAAGTTCTTCATCTTTGAGAGACTAAGCTCGGCATCCTTCAAGTACCCATTATTTTCTGAGTGATAAGTTAGACTAGAAGAGAGAAACATATCTATCTTTTACATCTTTGTAAATCCTTGATATATAGGATCGGTCCTTCTTGGGATTAAAAAGTATTTCCCCTTGTGTGTTTGGGAAGAGCATTCCCCATTTATTTGGGAAGAAGCTATTGTTGCGTTTCCCAGGAGATTGGGAAGAAAAGTGTGTATTGTTTCTCTTTTAAGGGAAGTAAGTTGTAATCGTCAGTTGATATACTTAGTGGAATCCCCACTTTGAGAAAAAAGGACTAAGAAGGATTACACCACCTTCGAATCTCTATAAATTATTGTCTTCTTTATAAATCTTCATATCTGATATCTATCCATTTATCTTATTCATATTCATACATATTTTGAAATCATCATGATTTATTTCTTTGTCAAGAGTGCATATTTCTTTGCTTGTCCTTCAAGTGTCTCCATACATGTTATATTTGCTTTTGTGATAGAAAAGAAGATTCAAACCCTCACATTTTCGCATAGAGCTTTATAGCTTACCCCTTTGATATTAGCCAAGTGATCAACATCTACTTAGTCTATTTCATCATTTATTAATTTGTCTTCCATATTGTTAGTAGATCTGCAACTAAACTCTTGTTCTATCTTAGTTGAAAAGGTTTTAAAGTATATTCCCCATCCCTTCTAGACTTATTTGACTCTTATCAGGATCTAAATCATCATCAATGTTATTCAATGTTATTGATTTAAAATCAATAGATATATGAATAATGCATTTGTATATTGTACAAATTTTAAAATAATAAAAGATGTTATGAATACTATAGTAACTTCATTATATTATTACAAATTGTATATGCTCCCATAACAAGTAATAAACCGCACTTCGCATAGATTGAACTACTAGTTTTTACATGGATTAATTTCAGATTTCATATCCAAAACTATGCTTTATTTTAGGTCTGGTACACATAAGTCACACCTCATCCTAAGTAGTCCCCAAGTTATACAAAATTAATCAGATTTCGTCCCCACTGTCTAAAAATCATCAACTCTGACGAAACTCAACTACCATAGTTGTTTTGGTAGCAAAATGTCCTAATTTCTTCCCCCAATCCCTAAAAAATGCGCACTCTCTTCCCTTGAACTTTGTGAACCCTAATTTTTATTCTAAAAATTCAATCAATCGATTCTCTTCCCAAATCAAAGTCATTCAATTTCAGCTCTAGCCTCTGCCCTTAATCGATTTGAGTTGATGTTGTTTTTTTGAGTCTCAATCAACCTGTTCATGGTAAGAAGAAACAAAGTTGGATCGATTTCCACACCTCAATACAACATGTTTTCTTATTTTTTATAAGAAAAGTGCGATAAATGCTTACTGATTCAAAAAATATTATTTTGGGATTTGTTTGATGTTATTGCTACTCGAACGTATGGGTTACGCTTGCTACTAGAAATACAAGATATCTTGCTGTTATTGATGGATGAGAACATTAGAGTCGTTGAAATGGTCATTCACATGCTTGATTCTTTGGATAAGAGTTGTGTGGTCTACAAGTGCTTGTTTGGGGTGCTTAGAGTTGCTTTGAGTTTGAACGTAACTCAGTCGTGCAAGGACGAGTTAGAGGGTATGATTGGTTCACAATTAGATTGGGCGAGCTTAAATAATTTGATCGTTCCATCTTAGATCAAGACAAGTTGCATGTATGATGTAGAATTTTGTTCTTAGGTTTATTAAGTCTTTTCTTGGCGAAAGAGTTTGTGTGTGCCTTTGAGGCAATTGAGAAGAGTTGCAAAGCTGATGGATTTTTATCTAGCTGAAGTTGCACCAGATTCTCACTTGAAACCATCCAGGTTCTTGGCTTTAATGAAGGCACTACCAGTTAAGCTAGAGACTCATGTGATGGGGTCTACTAAGTGGTGAATATGTATCTCGAGGTATCCAAATTATACGCTCGTTTGTTGTTGAGTAGAAACTTAGATTAAAATACTAGAATTCATTTTTTGTTTGTTTCAGTTGATGATTGATCAAACATGATACAAGTTCATTCAGGCTTGTTCGAAGAACAAAAGATGAAAGTGCGCATTAGTTTAAGTTACGAGAAGTTGTCCTCGAATGCGTTTAATCATCTTGCTCGTAACTCCAAATTCTTTCGAAATCTGGTGTCCAAGCCGTCATATCTCAATAGCAAAAGCTTAAGAGCTTGCTTCCAAATACAAGTCAAGTGATAGCCTTCACTGATCCTTCTAGCTTGTCTGAGGTGACACACAAGGGTAGGATGACGAGGGGTCAAAGAAAATTGTACTATGTGCGAAGAAACTCAAATTCTTCAACATTCTTATACAAAATTTGAAGGTGAATGAAGAATAATCAATAAAAAAGAGTGAAATATTGATGTTTCTTTGCTAAAAACATGAACTGAATGCAAGCGCAGGTTTTTGGGGAAGAAATTAGGGCATTTTGCCACCAAAACGGCTATGGTAGTTAACTTTCGTCAGAATTGATGATTTTTAGACAATGGGGACGAAATCTGATTAATTTTGCATAACTTGGGAACTACTTATGATGAGGTGTAACTTATATGTATCAGACCTGAAATAAAACCTAGTTTTGGGTATGAAATATGAAAAGGTGCGGCTATCCGCACCCCAGAACTTACCAAACACACCTCATTTCTATACAAATGAAAGATATAAAAACACTAGAAATTTACCAAACACACCCCATTTCTAGTGTTTTTATATCTTTCATTTGTATAGAAATGGGGTTAGAAATGGGGTGCGGATGGCCGCACCCAATATGAAATTAACCCTTTTTACAATGATCAAAATGTTTGGTTAAAGTTGAAATTTAAGTAAAAGATTATGATTTTTTTACTATAATTATCCCTTCTAATATTTATGGAAATGACATAATTATTCATAAAGAAAGCATTTTAATGTCGAAGTGGGGAGGACATAGGGGATTAGAAAAACAAACAACTTACATAAAAAACCAACTAAAACTATAATTAAAATTTTATATTGTTCTCAATATAAGACATATATAAGCAAAATTCAACTTCTCAAATTGTTGTTGAATGTCTGGTGAGAGCTAACAAATAATGAAAATCACGACATAATCTAAAACAATACATAGAGGGGTCTCATCCTTCATCTGGAGATGAGAAGGTGGTGTTGTCGTAGATGCATACTATGCGATTCGAACAAAATGAGAATGTGAAATGAAGTGTGAGAAGATATTATAAGTTTGAAGATTAAAACTTCCCAAGTAGCGTAGCATCAATTCTCAATCCATTAATTTCCATTATAAATAACAAGTTTAAGCTAGACACGCAGCAAATGTTTCTTACATTCTTCTCTGGTAGCAAGTAGGAAAACTCATGAATAAGTTGTTATTAACAGCCCAAAAATGTCAGCGTCCCCTTGATACAGCCTCATTCAACTCTTCTGGTGACGATTGAAATAGCTCTATATAACGACTCCCAAGTGTCATCCTATCCTTACCCAATGCTGCTTTCGCATCTTCTGCACTACTAAACTCCACGAAAGCTTCTCCTGTGGGCCTTCCCTCAAAATTAAACGTTATGTGGATTGATTCTTCAGACAAAGAATAATTCTTGAAGAAATCGATCACATCATCCTTGCCAGCTGAAAATGGCAATCCCCTCATCCGCAATACAGCTGTAGGTTCAGTAGCATCCTTCCCCTCGAACGATTTTGACATCAACCTGAATGAACACATGTTTACCAACTGTCACTTTCAATGATGAATCAGAGCAAAGAAATGTGGATGATTTGACTAGATCATCTTGCATCATCAAAATTCATACACCATTTAAATATTACAGGATTTCATTTCACTGAGATAAAGCATATGTTCCAAATTGAACAAACTAAATAAGCAAGTTGGATTATATTTCCTGAGGACAAGCCATTCAGAAGTGCATCAAATTAAAAGATCAAAAGCGGCAATGGAGCTTTGGTACAATTCACTAATTGGATATGAGGATCACTGACTCTGTTGCACCCACGGATTTGTGATTATTCCATACATTTAATTGTGATGATCAAAGCATCTAACAAAAAGTATACCAAAAATATGATATCTTAATATCCATGACAAAGTGATTGCCCAAGGATGTGTACAATTGATGGCAGCTAACCAATAACATGAAGACTATGCACTGAAGCCAAAACCTTATTTAACCATCATTAGATTCATAGTTTGTAATACTGAGGCCAAAGTTATTCATCACGCAACTGAGTTCATGCAGCAACCAGTAGTCATGATATCTAAATATTAGCTGGAATAGTCACAACTAAATCCATGCAGCAGCTAATAGTCTATTGAACCAGTCAACTGTCAAAGCTTCCAAGGAATTCTCATAAGAGATAAATACTTTTTCATCCGTGAAGTATCCTCAGTTTCAAATCTTTTGCTCTGTTGACTCTAACTATTTATATACGGATAACTATAAACTAAACCAATGTCTGCATGTTAAATTAACAAAGATGAAACAATGAACTAGAACAATTTTGATACCCATGGCAAGTTTTCTTCTCTTTCCTTCTAGTAAGTGATTGTGGGTTTCATAGTGCAAATTTTCATATCAAGTCCACTATATTTAATACTGCTGATGCTTTAGATAAGCTTCTATTCACCTATAATAACAAAATTCAGTTTGCCATTAGAAAACTATTATCAGGTGAATTACATTAAAGTTAAATTCCAAAGCCCCCAAAAAATAAAGAGAGGCATCAAACAAAAAATAGTACTTCCACCAGCAAAACCCTTATACAAGAAATAGTCGTTGCAATCTATAAATTCCAAAGTTTCTAAACCACCATCTTTAGTATTAAGTTCAGGGAATCTTTCAAAAAGATCATCAATACAACATCACAACCAAGGCTGGAGTAACCATATGTTAAGTAACTAAAAAGCAGATACAAAATAGTTATGATAATCATCATGTCCTCAATATAACTTATGTCCAGATTAATGGCAGGAAAATGTTCTCTATAATCCATAATGAATTTATTAGACAGCCCATGATGTTGTTAGAATATTAAATCTACATAAAGCAGGGCATTGTACAGAAGTTGAGCCTTGAACTATACCATAAACTGTCTTGCCCAAGGAAATATATATGTTCCATGTGCAAACTCCAATGCAAATTTCAAAAGTAGTGTCTGTGCATTTGTTGGGAGTGTTGGACTGTGAGCAAAGAAACAAATACTGTCCAACATGCAAGACACAGAAAACAAGCATGGATAAAATAAGTTATCAGACATGCCCAACAAACAAGAAGACAACCTGTACAAGTTAATTGTAGTAACAAGATACAAATAAGGCAAACAACGGACAAGGTTTTCCACGACCAAATATCAATCAAATGACATCCACTACAATTATAGAATAACAGAAAATGAAAGGTTGGAGTAGTTACCGCCCCCTTGAAGAAGCTTCTTCCAACTCCTCACGTGATGCAGGGAAAAGTTCAATATAGCGGTATCCTAGGGTCATCCTATCCTTAGACATTGCAGTTCTTGAATCTTCAGGACTTGCAAACTCCACAAATGCTTCCCCAGCTGGCCTTCCCTCAGAATTAGCTATTAAATGAACTTTGTCTTCTGAAATCGCAAAATCCTTAAAGAAGTCTATAATATCCTCCTTGCTAGCAGAAAACGGCAACCCCCTCAACCGTAACACCCCCTTAAATTCTGACAAGTCCCTCTCATCAGAAGATCTCGCCCTCGAGGACCCACGGCGAGGCGAACCACCAGGAGCATCAAAAACTTCATTTGCAATGGCCTTATAGTATTCATCTTTTCTACTTCGGAAAACCTCAACATATCTCCTACCAATGTTTTGCCTGTTTCTCTGTAATGCAAAATCAATTTGAAGAGGATATCCCAAAACACAATAAGCTTCTCCCGTAAACTTGCCACCCTTATGAACAAACAGGACATCAATAACGTCTAGACCATGGAAGAAGTCAACAATTTCAGCCTCTGCACAATCAAATGGAAGGCCTCGGAGCCGGACCACAGGAAAAGGCGGGGGTATATAAGAATATGCAGGAGGTGGTGGAGGTGGAGCATCATACATATAACTTGGACCTGGAGCACCATAATATGAAGGACCTCGATCCATCAACCGCTGCCGTTTCAAACCCATCTCCCTTGCATCACCACTGTCCAAATATTTACTTCGTAGCCAACAAAACAAAAACATTCACCAGATCAGCCCCTCATTTATTAATTAACCATTAATAAACTTGGCTAAGAAAATCATGATTCTCATAAGGATGCTTTTTTATATGAATTGTTAGAGCTAGTTCACAAACCTAGCAAGTAGCTACAGCTTGAGTGTACATTTACAAGATAATTATTAACAAAGTAGCGATGTTAATTCTCTTAAATTTCGACATATCAGCAATGTAGGTGATCAATTCTATAACTTTACAATAAATACTTTTCAAACAATATATCTAAACGGACAATGAAACATATCAAAATCAATTTACCTTATGAATGAGAAACAGAAAAAAGAAAAAAACAAGGAAAATCTGCAGAACCAAATCAGATTCGCAACATATAAGAATAACATGAAAAATTAAAATTAAATTTTTGCATAAATCTAGTAACAAGTAATTGAACCGAACATATTCAAAGACAGTAGAACACAAAAATTTCTGATGCTAGATTATTTTATCTAAATTAAGGATATAAATGGCAGCGGAATTTCAAAGAATTTTTTTTTGTAAATTATGAACTTCAAAATAAGCTAGGGATTCTGAACATCGATTGCGGGAAATAAAAGGAAGAGAAATTAAGAAAGAGAAGAGAATCTTCATGCTCCTTACCCTCTGTAGAACATCGTTTGGACTTGCTGAAGAAAAATCGAAGCTTGTTCTAATGGAATTTGCTCCTTGTGTGTGTGACTGCGTGCGAGTCGAGACGGACGGGGAATGGTTGAAGCCCTTTTAGGAGAAAACGCCGTAGTTGCCAATTGTTGCTTTTTATAACCTTCTGCCTTGGGGTCTTAAAATTAAAAGTAACTTCTTAAATATTCTTTTGAACGAGTTATTTTTATTGTATATGTTTGGTCGAAACATGGTGAATTCTTGGTTAAGAGTCTTAAGACCGTCGGCCACCTCGGGTCGGACCAATGTGTCTTGACAAGAGTTGTATCATGTTATACTTTATATAAGATAAAAAAAATTGTGCATTTGGTGCAGTGGCGAACGCAGAGAATTGACAAAGAGGTGGCACAAGTAAAGTAATATACAAACATTTAAATTTACATACAAAATGTAACTTACAAGTGATTTCGAAGATTCTTTTATACATTCCTTTTGAACCAAAAAAAATGAATGAAAAGATCTATTTCAAAATTGACCCCTACGGTTCGCCATATTTTGAAACTTATGAACTATAGCTTCATTAGTGACATGCTCAAATATATCTTTTTCAAGATAAACCACTAAATTATCATTCATCCATTCATTGCCCATCCGGATGCGAAGCCGTGTTTTCACAATACTCATTGCAGAGAATGTTCTTTCTACTGAAGCTGTTGCAACCGGCAAAACCAAGGCTAATGGTATTAGCTTGTAAACCAATGGATATACTTTATCTCTTCCACTTTCAACCATTCTTTGAGTTAGAACACCAATTCCATTTACATTTGAAGTATCTATATTCGATCTCATATCCAACACAAAATTTTCGAGTTGGTCTTCCATTCCCAAAAGAGCGACATCATCAAAATCACTTGGATACAATTTTGCTAACGAAGTAACATTTTTACGTCAAAAGCTTTAAAAGAGTGAGATGGATTCAAAGAAGCAACGCAAAACAACAATTCCATATTTGCCTCATTGAGTCGATCATTTAATTCAAGCAATTGCATATCTAGCACAGTATTAAATACCTCCACACGAAATCGATGTAAGTTTGTCATTTCCTCAGCTTTTCATTTTGATCTTTTCCACTTCCACCCACATGAACATCATCCATATCAGGCACTTCAATTTCATGATTTTTGCAAAAATTAGACACACAATCTACCAACTCATCCCATCCACCATCTCTCATTGATTGAAGTCTTATCTTAGAAGCATTCACTAAGTTCATAGCATTCACAATATCTTGATTTTTTCTTTGCAACGCTTGAGACAAATCATTTGTTATTCCTAGTATCTTTTTCATCAAGTGTAAATCAACTATAAAGTCAAAAGATAACATGTCTCTTATCAATCGTGATGCTTTAGCCCTTTGATTAGATAAAGACCCATCTATTTTAATCACACGAAGCATACCAATTATAGAATCAAATAAATGAATCAGTCTCAAAATAATACCGTAATGTGAACTCCATCGAGTTTCAGAAGGATGAATGAGAGTGCTTTCTTGATTCAAGCCTCGTCCACTTGAAATTTCTTCATTTTCCAAATCCTGAATAATCTTTGCAGCTTGTTTTTCTCTCAAACAATCTTTTCGCTTGCACGAGCCTCCAACCACATTAACCACATTTGATATTAGAAGGAAGAGTTCAAAAACATGTATATATTTTTTCGCCATAGCCACAAGAGCAAGTTGAAGTTGGTGTGCAAAACAATGAACATAATATGCTGTTTCATTTTCTTTCAAAATAAGAGTCTTCAAACCATTAATCTCCCCTTGTATATTACTTGCTCCATCATAACCTTGTCCCCGCAACATAGATATGCTTAATCCATGTAAATTCAAAAGATCTTGAAGTGCACTTTTAAGTGAGATTGTTGTTGTGCACTCAACGTGTTTAAAGCCCAAAATTCTTTCAAGTACGTGACCTTTTCTATCTACAAATCTCAAGACAACAGCCATTTGCTCCTTTATAGACACATCACGAGCATCATCAAAAAGAATACTAAAAAAACTATCACCAACTTCATCAATGATAGCTCTAGTTGTTTCAAATCCACAAGCCTTAACAATATCTTTCTGGATACAAGGAGAAGTTAATTGGAGATTCGTGGGTGCATTTTTCAGGCCAATTCTTCTTATATCCTCATTATGACTTGCAAGGAGTTTCAAAAGTTCTAGAAAATTAACTTGATTTTTTGACTCATCGGATTCATCATGGCCACGAAACGCAAGTCCTTGCTTCAAAAGCCATCTAATACATTCAATTGAAGCATTTAACTGCATTTTATAAGTCATTTTTGCTTCAATCGCCATCTTGACAAAAACTGTTTCAATATGTTGCTTTTGATTAAGTAAATCAACATATTTACTAGAAGCTTGCCTATGAGCATTGTTAGTCCCTCCCTCATGCTTTCAAAACTTATCTTTGTTCTTCCAATCACAAAAACCTTCACTTACAAAATCATCTCCGACTCCTTGATAACTCAATTCATTTTTAAAAAGATAACACCAAAGATAAAAGGCCGAATCCATGCTTATACTATATTCTAACCACGCAAATTCTTTGAACCATGAACAGTTAGACCTTCTCATTTTAACATCAAACTTTCTTATTTTAACATCAAACTTTCTTTGAGAGAAATTCTCAAGATTAGGTTGGCAAAGACCTTCAGAATAGTATTTTCTTCTAATTCTCTCACGAATATTAGGATGATAATCTATAATTTTAGGTCGTTTCCCTGGATCTGAAGGAAGTTCCGGCAAGTTATAGTTTGCATCAACAATTTGTGGTGGCTCATTAAGATTCTCAAATGGAGTAGCTTCTACTGTGATGTTAGGCAATTCATCATGTACACTTTTTTTTGAATTCACATTAGGCAAAGATGAATTTTTAGCAACTTTTGGAAAATACCTCAACATAGCTCTACATAAAAAAAAAGACAAATAAGATTGAAATCTCTTGAGCTAGCAATGATATTTTAACATACAAATTAAGAATATTTGGTATTACTTAACAATAAATAAATAAATAACAGTGCAAGCATTATGAATCAAACTATTCTTATTTTTTTATCTAGTAGTGAGAAACATCGTTCACCGATGGTCGTTGATATACTTTAGTTCCATTGGGCTTTCTCCGTAGCAACAACAAATATAAAATGGAAGACTCAATTTGTTGGAAAGACTAAAGAGTGAATGAGAGTTATGTTAGGTTTTTTTTATCTTTTGAGAATGGGGAATTTTTCTGAAAATTGAGTCCGCCACTGAAGTCTGGAATTGATAGTGCAAATTGATATGGGGAATTATAATATCTTAGGGTATTTTAGCAAATTGGTAGGAAAATTAAAGGGGTGGCACGTGTCACCCCTTGTCTTTACTTATGTCCGTCATTGATCTGATGCACGGATCCTAGATTCGTACAATAGGGTCGACCCCACCCGCCACGTGTCTGTACGCACCCACACGCGTCTCTAGGTTGTGGACAAAATCCACCCAAACATGCTTCTAGGCGTCGAACCTTTATATTATGTTAACTATATCTTTTAGTAGTGTTAGTCATACATTTTAGTTATGTTAAACATATTTTTTATAAAGCTAGTTGTACCTTAACATTTTTTTAGACAGACATATTAACCTTTCATTCCTTTTAGTTATAGCAGTCATACATTTTAGTTATTTTAGATATACCTTTTAATTATATTAGTTGTACATTTATATATTACATAAATGCATGACTATGTTGATACCTTTATGTAGTATTAGACATACCTCTTTATGTAGTGTTAAGCATACATTTATATTATGTTAGTCATACCTTTTAGATTTTTACATATACCTTAACATATTTTCAAACAACTATTAATATCTTTCATACATTTTAGTTATATTAGTCATACATTTAGTTATGTTAGTCATACTTTTTAATTATGTTAGTTGTACCTTTATATATATTACATAAAAGTATGTTTATGTTGATATAAATGTATAAATAATATCACATAAATGTAAATATCTACAACTTGTGCCGAAATTAGGGTTTATTGTACCGAAATTAGGGTTTAGGGTTAAAGTATTACATAAAGATATGATATTTGTATATAAAGGTATGACTAATATAACATAAAGGTATGACTAACATAGTATGAAGACCAGCGAATTTTTTTTTGAAAGTTAAAGTATTGCACTAAGGGTATGAAATCTAGACATAAGGGTATCGCTAATATAACATAAAGGTATGACTAATATAATATAAATGTATGACTAACATAACATAAATGTCAGGGCAAAAAAAAAAGGAAAATGCACGGATCCGGGTCGGATTCGATCCGACCCGAGTGCATGGATCTAAGATCTATGCACCAATTGCACATGAGACTGGCTCTTTATATAATATGAATTGATATTTTTATGTATGTATTAAATAATCTTTATTAATGGAATGTGTGATGTCTTCAAAAAAATTAATTCAAGTTAAAACATCTTTCAAGTCAAATCTTATAGTTGCTACACATTGATTTATTTGATTCAATTTCACCACTTAAGTGGTAGGAAATATGTCTTAGTGGTTGTAGATGATTTCTTTGAATCTAGGATGAATTTAATTTAACAATTCAATAATTACCGGTGATCGTAACTCTTTTGATATTTCTCATTAGATATTTTAACAATAAGCAGTAATTGGGAGAAAAAATAGAATACTAAAGTAAGTTGAAAGGACAATATCAGCTGAAGTCAATGTACCTAAAATATTATGAACTGAAGTTATAAACACTACTTCTCATATGTAGAACTTAAGTCTTATCAACAAGCAGCATAACAAAACTCCATATGAATTTGGGAAGACTAAAAGCCCAACATATTTTACTTTAAGGTTTTTATTTTAGGTGTTTCATACACAACAGTGGAAAAACTCAACTCAAAGTTATTCTTCCCAAAGTTAATGAAGGAATCTTTTGACAAAAACTTTTATACACTCGTTGCACAGTTTTGAAACTATGCACTTTCCTCTCACGTGCCCCAAGATTGCGCACAAATTCATCCAGATTCGATCACAGATGTTATACATTTATGTAGTGTTAAACATACATTTATGTAGTGTTAAGTATACTTTTATGTTATGTTAGTCATACCTTTTAGATTTTTACATGTACTTTAACATGATTTCAGACAACTATTAATATCTTTCATACCTTTTAATTATATTAGTCATACATTTTAGTTATGTTAGTTGTACTTTTATATATTACATAAATCTATGTTTATGTTGATATAAATGTATAAATAATATCACATAAATGTATGAGTAATATTAC
Organism: Scutellaria minor; assembly: GCA_954870855.1. Lineage (NCBI taxonomy): Eukaryota > Viridiplantae > Streptophyta > Magnoliopsida > Lamiales > Lamiaceae > Scutellaria > Scutellaria minor. Next base: position 14,822,083 of record OX940729.1, on the reverse strand, counting down.
ATAAAGGTAAACATGTACAACTTGTGTCGAAATTAGGGTTTAGGGTTAAAGTATTACATAAAGGTATGATATTTGTATATAAAGGTATGTCTAATATATATAGCATAAATGTATGACTAACATAGTATAAAGACCAGCGAATTTTTTTTTTAAAGTTAAAGTATTGCACTAAGGGTATGAAATCTGGACATAAGGATATAACTAATATAACATAAAGGTATGACTAATATAATATAAATGTATGACTAACATAACATAAATGTCAAGGCAAAAAAATGAAAAATGAACGGATTTGGGTCGGATCCGACCCAACCCGAATGCATGGATCTAAAATTCATACACCAGTTGCATAAGAGACCTACTCGAACCTTTTTAGGTTGCTCATAAATGATCAAGACATTGATGAGGGATTTGATAAGAGATCCCTTTTGTAATGGACAAAGTGTTTCATGTATTTTTTGATAAGTACTATTTTTGTAAATCGAAAGTCTAACTCACAACAACAACTATTGGGATTTTTCTGACTAGGTTTTGATGAGACAATGTAATCTTGGATAGGAATTTAGAGTACCTTTTTTCCACATTTTATAAGTGGAATTTAGCTTTATAAGTTTATCTTTCTAAGTTATAATTTGTGAAGATGTAAAAATCAGAAAGATATAGAAAACTGATATTAGCAGGATTTTGGACATGCAAAAGTCTTAGAGACTAATTTTCAGAAAGAAAAGTCAGTAAAGCAGAGGATGAAGACAGAATCAGGAAGCTGGATCAGTAAACAGCAAACAGATAGCAGTAAGGAAAACTGGAAGCTGACTGCAGGATTTTGGAATAGGAAGTTGTCCAAGATCAGGAAGTTATCGTAGTTCAGGAAGCTGACTACAGGTTTTAGGAACAGGAAGTTGTTCTGAAACAGGAAGCTGATGCAGATCAGAAAGCTAGCGCAGAATAGTAAGCAGCTACTACAACCTGAGCAACAAGCTGTAAGTTTATCTATCTTATTCTTTGCAGTACGAGGAATATAATGAATGCAATACGAGGATTTGATCTTGTCTAAGTTACCAGTACATAAAAAATAGCGTCAAGCAATGAGGTGATGACACCTGGACCACGGATTTGAAAAAACACTGTAGTCGAGGAATGGCGCCATTAATACGGATCAGAGAAAGACAAGCCCTTCTTCCCAGTTTTTCCAAACGTATTTATTACAAAGATATACAAGATCATTTTGAATTTCTACAAGGACAGTGTCTTCTCTTCAATGGGCATTTTTCAACAGTATAAATAGAAGGTTAATGTGACTGAGGAGACTACTGAATGATTTGCCAATCTATTAAACTATCAAACTCTCAAGTTATTCTAAAGTTTTCCAAGTTCAGTCACTCAACCTTCAGAAGCAGTTAATCCAAAGCATTCGAGCTTTCAAGTTCAAGACTGACTTCAAAGTTGCAACAGTTGAAGAAACAAACATATACTTTTAACCATTTGTTGTGTGTTAGGTTATTTTAGTTTGGTGTCCTTAGTTGGAAGGATTAGATCCTCGCTAAGTGTTGAGTCTTGTGTAGGCTTATAACTCTTTGTAAGTTTTGTACCCTGTGTGGGATAGAGACTAGGAATCTGTTGATTCTAGTAGGTCAAACTTGATAGGAAGAGGTTTGTAAAGTTGAGTCTTGTGAAGCAAACTGACCTAACAAAGTTCCTCCTCAGTGAAGAAGTAGAGTGGACACAGAAGGATTACACCACCTTCGAATCACTATAAATACTTATGTGTTTACTGCTTTTGATTACTTGCTGCATCGCATTGTTAGATATCTATCTTGCTGCATTTGTCATAAGCATTCTACTAAAAGGATTATGTTAAAATCATACTTCTGAAAAGAAAACTGTTTTTCAATAGAAACTCTATCTTTGTATTTCTGCTGCATACTATGATAATCGAGACAGTAACCTGAAACAACATTCTGCCAGGTTACTAAGTCGAGCCAGTTTACTGCATTTTTCATAGAATCAGTAACTTGTTTATAGAAAAGTTCTAAAATGCAAAATTTGATAGAGGTTCATTCACCCCCCCTCTAAACCTCTGACGACTTGGGACCAACAACAACAACTACTAGCTGAGCTAGCTACAATAACTGTCACTCTCTAGGTATATATAATCGAGGAAGAAATTGTTACAGCTGAGACTGACATCAATCATCCAGGAGGAACATCTGAACAACTTGAAACACCTACCAATCAACAACTTGAGCTAACTTGAGTTGGTCCATCAAGCAAAATAGCTGAAGAATCTCATTCCATTAGATTGCGGCTTAAAGCTCATCTTCTAGACCAAATAATTGGTACACTTAGTGAGGGTATTCAAACTCTTTTAGCATGTCAAAAGGAAGAAACATTATTTTCCTAATTCATTTCTCAGGTAGAGCCAAAGAGAATTGAGGATGCACTTGAAGACTCAAACTAAAGACCTAAAGATGTCTCAAGACTTGGAGACCCAAAGACGCCTAAAAACTAGTAGATTGAAGATTCCAGTTGATCGGTAGTATCCCACCTTTATAAAGGTGCAGAGTGTGATAACCAAGATTCGAAACTGGATCACGCAAATTTTTTATTCTTTAGTATCTCCCTCCATTCCACTCCTTCTAGCTCTTAAAAAAAATTTAGTTGATTACACAAAAAAAGTTAAGAACTAGCCGAGCAGCCTTCTCAAAATAGGTAGTTAGCTTAGTAAGCCTTAGGTTGAAGCAAGCTTTACAAGCTGACATCCACCTTTAAGCTAGCTAGCTCAATAAAAAGCAATTGATAATACAAGTATAATGAGCATGTTAGAATTTCTCAACAAGCGACTAATATAGACAACAAATACATATCTTTTTTCCCTACCTAGGTATCTATGGAGATTCAAACACATTTTTTTCCTCCATAAATAGATCCAGTCGTACAACTTTAAGGATACCAAAAACTATACTATCAGAACAAGAACAAATGTCACTCTATTTTTGAGTCTTCAACTAATCTTAGATTTTATTGTCTTAAGTTGAAGAAATCAGAGATTTGCCTCTATCTGGAAAACTCTACGTGTTCCTAAAAAATGAATTGGAGTCAAAATTAGAAATTAGGATTAGCCTAATTGTAAGAAAAAATTTAACGTCTCATTAAGTAAGACCATAAAAAGAAGACTCCTTGAGATTATGAAAGAGCGGATCATATCATCATCTTTGTTACTTAAAAAAAACTATTAGTGGATTCTCTTAGTGCGGCTGAGAAAAGAGGAGTATAGGTTAGGCACACGAAACGTGTTTTCTTTAAGGTATAAATTCCTCTCACTATAGGTGTAGATGGTCTCAAGGAATTCATCTCCATGATACAAAACCTATATTATTGAAGAGTAAGTCTCTTGTGAGACCGTCTCATGGAATTTTAATGCATTGCGTGAGACGGGTCAATCCACAACCTAATTACCCACCATCCAAACCCTACAATTCACATGTTTTTTTAGGTGATGGGGCTTCGTCTCTGGAAACTATCCGTGAGACCATCTCACATGAGTTTTTGTGATAATTGAAGACTTGAAAGTTACACTCTTTCAAATCTTTTGAAGTAGGTATCACATAGGTTTGCGTAAAAGAAAGTATTTAGGGAGAAAAATATGATACAAAAATAGAATTTTTATATATCCATGTCGGATAATCACTTTGATATATTCTTATTGATGTATATATTTTTTGTGTATACACGGTTGTAAATCTTAAAGAGATTTTATATATTTTATAGATCTTCAAATGCTGCCATGAAGAATCACGTTCCATCCAAAGATTGTGATTCTTTATATTCCACCAAAGCATATTTCACAAAGCATCTTTTCAATTTGAAATTGAATTGGTGGCAATGCTTCACATAGTTTCACTTGGCATCACTTGACAACGATTCAACATTTTCTTTAGCTGAAACGTTTTATCTACCAAAACTTTATTTTCTCTTTCTTATATATAATATATACTATATATATAAATAAGGGTAAATTACATAATACAAGCCAAACTATAGTCATTTTTCCACTTTATTACCCGAACTTTCAAAGTTCACTGTAAAACAGCTCAACTTTATGAATTTACCAAACAACCGCCAGAAGTCACCGTCGGTGGAATATCCAACAAATATTCCGTTCTGTGCCATCAAAGTCATAAAAAATGGAGGGTATTTACGTCATTTTCAGTGCTGCCTCATTTAGATGACTTACTCAAGGGCAAAAGTGGAATTTCCAATATACAATTAAATTAAATAAAAAATACATATCAAATTAAATTAAATTAACTAACTAAAATCAGCCCCCAAAATCGGCCTCCCCAAAATTCACCCCTAAATCGTTTTTTCCCCTAAATCTGCCAACCTATTAGAACCCTAATTTTTTCCCCAAATCCACACCAAGAATTTCGCCGCTCGAAGAAATAATTCACCCCCAAATTGTACCTTAGAACCCTAAGTGTTGTTCCCCCAAATTGACAACCAGAATTTCGCCGCTCGAAGCAAAGACAGTAAAGTGACGACGTAGGAAAAAGGGAATGAGCCATGGTGTGGGTTTTTTCACACGAAGGAAAAAATGCCCATTGAATTGAAAAACCAACACCTAATTATAGTATGTTGATGCTCTGTTGTCGCAACATTGAATTTGTGCAGATTGAATCCACTATTGTTTGGTGCAATTTTGTGTTTTTTTGGTTAATTGTTTGGTTGAGGTTTTTGGGATTTTGTTTTAATTGAATTTATTGCTTTTTTTTAATCTACTTTTGTGTGAAGAGTACAAAGTTCATAGTATTTTCTGCAAAGCAAAAAGGAACGACAGTTTTTGGTTGATTTTAGAATGAAAATGAAGTATTTATAAAGCTTTGCCTGTGTAAGATCTTATCTGTCAAAAGAATAATGGGATTATAAGCTTTGTCCAATTTAATGCTTCATCATCTCATACTATGTTGGATTTCTTGATTGCATAAAGTAATTCATGTCAAATTCAAGTATTTATAATGCACTCTACATGTTTTTGGAATTTCTTCTAACAAATTTCATGTCGAATTTCTGTATGTAGTTTTGCTCAAAATTTATTTTTGAAGTGCAGTAACAAAGTAAAACAAGAAACCATTATCAAATTCTTGTTTACATTTCATCCATACATCTTTGAAACAATACTCCTTGCTTCATATTTTATTGTGTTTTACTCTCTTTTCATTAGTGATAAATTTAATTGCTCCTTAATTTGCTTCTATACACTTCACTTTTATTATTTATTGAACAATGTAGTTTTAGCTTCGATTATTTATCATTAAATTGGTTCGAGTTAATCAATGATCTGGTAGTTGATTTAATTAACTGAAGACAACTATTTTTTAACAGTGCAAGGGAAATGAGGCACCTAATAGCTTAAATGCAACTAACTTATACTTTAGTTAGATATTTTGGTTTCTGCGGTTTAGAGAATTTTTAGTCGGTGTGTTCTTAGATTAGTTTTTAAATTGTGGTTTGTTCAACATATTAATACCAACTAGCAGTGCATCCGTGCGATGCACGGGATTAAATATAATAATTTTTTATTTTATTATCATTATATTTATATTATTTTAATTTATAAATAGAGTCAATAGTCCAATTCAAGTTACGAAAAACCAAACAAAATAAATGGATTATTTAACTAAAGTAATTGATCAGTTGCATAATACGATAAATTGAGTGTAATGTTCAAATTTTCGTTTACAAATTTTGAAATATTTCTTTATAAACTACATTTGTTGTTTTATTGCTTTGTCCACCCTCTTTATCACATATCAAAATTTTGAGTCCCCGATAACTCTGAAGATTACGACAAACAACTTTCCATGACTGGACACAATTATATTCAGTTTTCCTAATCTGTTTTTTACTTTTATGTCTTATTCTCCCACTGATTGATCAAAGTCATCCACAACTAATGTCGTCACTTCTGAAATAGTTGGTAGATTGTAATTCTTTGGGTCCCTCACCCTCTTCTTCTGATAAGTTTTAATTTGACATCTTGACTTTTTTGTTCAAACAACTTCTCTCTGGTCATTCTCAATGATTTGACCAATACGTTGTTCTCATCCAACATTGATTTCAATTCAGCCACAATTTCTTAGTGGAGATTGTTACCCTCTCCATTTTTTTAAAACAATTATAATTTATTAATTTTAAATTAAAAAATAATAGACTTAATATGAAATAGCTATCAAAATAATTTTTTATTAAAAATAGTTTTAGAGAAATAACTAAGTATTGAACAACTTTTATTCTATTATGAACCTCATTTTTGGTGTCATGTGTATGTATAGTTGTGCAAACTTAGGAGACGATTCCTCATTTGGAAGTAAACTTCAGATCAATTGGTAGTTTTGTCCACTAAGAGTAAACACTAGTGGCAAATTGCATGTATTCATATTTTTTTTCTATCTTTCCTCCCATAGATTTGAAACATAACATGTTGTATTTAAATTTATTTTGATTAGTAATGAACATAATCTATATCCAATAGAATTTTGAGCGTTTGGGAATTCTAATATTATAAGTTAATTTTTTAAGTGATTATACTAATGTGAGGATTGATTCAACATTTACTAAGTCGAGAATTTATTGTGGATTGATTGAATATTTATTAAATCAACAAATTTTTTTGGGGATTAATAATATTTTTAATTTACTATCTTTTTAGGTTATTAAAAAGAGTTGAAAGTAAAAAATATGCCTGAGATATACTGCAGAATGTGTTTGTGAACATGTAATGATTGTGATATAAAACCATTATTTGATAAGTGGAAAATATTTAAATTATGTGTAAACGTGTAAATTTGAAAAGGTGAAACTGTCATGCCCCAAAATCTTTTCATATTTTATCAGAGTTTCACATGGGCGTGAAGAGAGAAATAGCAAGGGACACACAACTCATATAGAAAGAAATAGTAAGAGACGATAAAAGAAAGAGGTAAGGGACGAAGTGAATCTTTCACTTATCAACAATCGGCCTCTGCCGATAGCAATCGGTCTCACTACCGATAAAATACATCATACACAGTGGAATAAATCATCAGGATCTCACATCCTTACATGTTATCAAAATATTACAAAACCCGAAACTCATAAAACATGGTTTGATAAAGTTTGTGTTACATCATTCTAAGCATGCGATTCCAAAGATAGCACCATCTCTCTCCAACTAGGATTCGTCGATCTCATCATCTCCTGTAGTGTGAGTACAGATTAAGGGGTGAGTGCGTGGAATACACTCGTGGGGATAAAATCCGCCTCTTGTGACTTATAACAGAAATAATTACCGAAGATAATCTACAGTCACGTTATCACAGCACATAAAAGCAAAGCAAATATTAGAAATGACAAGGGACGAATAAGTGCGGGATTCCCCCGTCTTATCCTATATAACGGTCTCACTACCATTGGTGCATTTCAAGAGGACCACCAAACCTCAACAGAATAGTAGAAAATAGCAAGGGACGAACAGAGTGGACCTCGGTCCTTTCACAGTTATTATGACACAGCAATTATAATCACAACACTTAGTATTCCTCAGTCATGTATTTAATAGGGAAAATAATAAATAGATAAAGAGATAGAAATTATCCCCACCTTGTTCGGTGGTTACCACGTGAGTCGTAGGGTCTAAAGATCTGATAACACAAGCTCAAATCCAACAAGTACTCAAGCTCAATCCAACCAATACTCAAGCTCAATCCAACGAATAGCCTATACAAGTTAAGGTGTTCTTAGATCTTTATTAATTATAATTAAACCGTTAAACGTTTCTTCCGGAAGAAAGACGATCGTTAAATTACGCGACGAGTTGAGAGATCTAAAGATTGGATAAGAAACGAGCTCGTTCGAAGTTGATACGAGTTCGATGACGTATATAAGTTTGGGGAGTATATTGGTAAAATGATCGAAAGGTTAACTTTGACTGGGTCCACGACCCTCGGTCAACGACATCTCATCGGCTAAGACCTAATGATAAACGATACAAAGGGAAAGGAATGAAAAAGGATTGAAAACACGGCATCACCCAACATGCATCCCGTACCCGGCGCCCACTCCCGGCGCGCCCACTCAGCGCACGACCGTGCCCCCTGGCGCAAGACCGTGCGCCAGCTTCCAGCAACTCCTGCCTAGTCGCGCACGACCGTGCTCCCCAAGCACGATTGTGCACCAGCTTCCAGTGGATCCTACTGGCTCGCGCACGATCATGCTCTCCAGGCACGACCGTGCGCCGACCTCCAGTAACCTCTGCCGACTAGTGCACGACTGTGTGCTCCGGTATGACCGCGCGCCAGCGCGCCCAACAGCCTCCTCGGCTGCCTTGTTGCTACCCGACGCCTCCGGCTACTCCGTTCCAACCTACTCGTTCCAAACTACTACATCTCCGATACAAAAACCAATCTTCCCCAACCCCATCTCACACACACAAACATATATATATATATATGCAAACACACACATCATCAAAACACTTGGCCGGCGACCTTCGGTCGTCGAAAACTCATCGCCACAACTCGCCGGCGCATCACCAGCGCCGGTCATCACTTTCCTCATGGTGGCACCACCTGTGCCGCCCCCAACAGAGATCACACACACATACAAACACACACACAAACATGCATATAACATACCCAACCTGATATAGCTCCGACACCACCACTCACAGCGGCGTCGTCCCTCCAACAACTCTCCCTCACCTCCGGGAGAACCTCCGACAACATCTCCAGCTAAAAGGACGGAGGAAAAGAGAGAAAACCGAGGAGAGAGAAAACTTGGCTAGGGTTAGGGTTTAGGGTTTTGAAATGGTTTTTCACCATTTTCCGGCGAACGATAAGTCGGAATTGAAATCCGAGACCTATTCTAGACTCGTCTCGTCAAAACCTACGTTGTATGCAAAAATCGGCCGAAACCGACAACTTTGAAATTTTCCGACGAACTCCGGTGGTGGCACCACAACGCCGACGGCGGCGCCGGTGGTGCCGCGCCGGAGGCCGAAGAAGAAACGAGAGAGAGAAGAGAGACTTACGTGTTTTCGTTGCTTTTGGCTCGTTCGAAGAAAGGGTGAAAAATGAACTGAAAGAGCCTCTATTTATAGATTTCGAAAGTTACTATTCACCGATAAATATCTCATTTACTATTCACCGTAAATATCTTCTGATATTTCCAAAACCTCGTGTTTTGTTCTTTTCATCGCCGTTTGAGCTATAGATCTCCGATTGACCTCTAGTTCATTTCTATCTTCTCATTTTTTCCAAAACACATCTAGTGATATAAAAATATCCTATGCTCCACGTCTAGATAAACTATCAATCTCATACATGCATTAAACACTTATCTGAAATACACGTATTTAAACAGTTAAAACATACACACATATATATTAAATCCTGAGTTATTTATTGCACAAATCATAAATTTAAGTTTACTGTATAAATAATATTTAAAAAATTTCAATTTTACCAAATTTACTTTATTTTAATTTTTTTTTTTAAATTTTACCAAATTTACTTTTTTTTTATAGAATCCCGTGTATTACACGGGTCCTATACTAGTTCATCATAATATATAAGTGGCTTTTCCTCCAAGGAAGTCAACTTCTCATCTCTTGATCACTACTCACGTGAATTAGCTTTTAGAGATTAGATTAGAGAGAGACTAGAGAGAGAGTTAGGTTTGATTTATATATTCTTTATTTTGGAGATTTATTTGGATGGATCACACAATTGTTTTGGTGGAATCAATTACAAGGATGATCGACTAATCTTTCAATTCCGGTTAGCAGGGATGTTTGAACCCATATTTCTTTTATGTTTTAATTAATCTCGTTTTCCCTTCTCGATGTTTGAATGAAATTGATTATGCTATCTGCGAATATCATTTTCAAATGTTGATACTTAATTTGGATTGGCCATCTAAGTTAAGTAATTGATAATTGATTGCTAGAATTTTAAATCATGACTCCTAATTGTTGATTTAATTTTCATAAGTGGTAAACTAGAGGTCGTGCATCTCTAGGATAGCATAATTCTAGATTATCGAATCGAGCTTGTGTATTCGGAGTTTAGTTCATCCTATTGTCTTGGTAATTAATGCATTTAATGAATTAAATCTAGAGAGTTTATTCTAGGTTATTCAATTAAATAGGGTTAATTAGTGATCTTTTCCTAATTTAACTAATCTTAAGAGATGATTCGGTTTAACAAAGCTTGTTGTTAAACTAGGGGTGATAATTCCATGATAATCTGAGAGAGGGGTGTTACATTGATTAAGACATAATTGAAATTTGGGGATAACTGAACTGTTAACTGGAATGTTTTTTTTTATATATTGATTTCTTGTTTAATTTGTTTTCTAGTTTCATAGTTAGTTAGTGATTATCAATCTGAAAACCCCCACCTTTTTTGTCTCTTGAATTAAACATAGGTGGCATAGTTTATTTTTCACTCCTCGTGGGATCGACTCTGACTTGCCCTAGCTACTAGTTGGTTAGGTTAGGAAGGAAAATAATTAATTTTATCGCGTTGCGACAGCGCGGTCAGCTTCCAGTTTTCCTTACAACTATTTGTTTGCTGCTTACTGATTCAGCTTCCTGATTCTAGTTTCTTCTTCAGCTTACTGATCTTCCTTGCTGAAAATCAGTTTTCAAGGTTTCTTCATGTCCAGAATCCTGCTAACACCAGTATTCTATATCTTTCTGATTTTTACATCTTTACAAATTATAACTAAGAAAGATAAACTTATCAAGCTAAATTCCACTTATAAAACGTGGAAATGGGTAATCTAAATTCTTATCTAAAATTACATTGTCTCATCAAAATCTAATCAGAAATATCCCAACAGTATAAAATCACATAGTTTAGCCCACATGCATATTTTAGTTTATTAATCACATTAGCGGAAAGAAAAAAGATGAATTGAGCGAAGATTGAGAACAAAAGAATCAACCAGTACGATGTATCATTAAATAAGTCAACATACAATACAAAATGTTAGACATAAAGGAATTCATGAAACTAAATGCTCTCACAATTTTCAGAATTTCTTTATAGATTTCATCCAGATAGTAAAAAAAAAAACTTATTGAGTCTGTAGTTTTTGTAAGAAAAAATCAATATTTTATACTCTAACAAAGTTTCTGAGATACAACAGAATGTTAAATTCATTAATGAAAATCTAATAAAAGATCAAAAAAAAGAGTACGAAAAAGGAGCATAAAAAATTTCTAAATAAAAAATCCAACATGTGTCCTCACACTCGTTGTCTACCACATGCACCATCCACGTGCCACCGTCTGAACAATGCACCACCTACACACTGCTACATGCCGGATTTAGTAACTCATGTCGCAATCTCTAGTCAAGTCCACATGGTGACTGAATTGATTGTTAATATTAACTTATTATGTGATTTATATTCATAAATATTGTTTTAAAATTATTCAATGAGAATGAAATCATGCAAGAATCAAGCAAATATTTGCACACAAAATATACCATAATATATTCAAAAATTTATGCACATCTTCTTAAAATGCCATATTAAGTTTGATAAATTTTAGAAAATATCAAACTTTGAATCATCATATTTTATTTGTTTTTATCCAAGAAATGCATACTAAATATATGTTAAAAAACTCTTCCCATGAGGATATTGAACTCATCGTAAATGCAGCATAAAGTAGAACATATTTAGATAAATACAACCTTAAAGGGTCAAAGTTGCAAAATTTGAGAAATTTACACAATTGTCAAGCTTGCATGTTCAAGTTCAAACCCTAAGAACTCATTGATTTGGGGAAAAAACCACACAAAACATGTTGTTGGAAGTCAATTCAATTCCAAAAGAGAACACAATACATAGGTGCTATGAAATGAAAGTTAGACTTATGAAAAGTGAATTCAAAGTGAATTCAAAGTGATTGCAATATAAAAAAAAAAAAAATTAAGAAGAATTTTGAAACACCATAGATCATTAAATTACTAATGAAGTTAAGTGACTCAAGGGCAAAGAAAACATTCACATGTTTCAGTTAGTAAACCTTAAACCCTAAATATTCACATGTACTTTTCAATCAGTAAGCCTCATTTTATAAAACACAATACATGGAAAATACTTACTGTTGTAATTAGCTTTATCACCCACGTGTTGTTCTTGCACGGATTAATAGATCAACATTATAATAGATAACAAGATAAATAAAAGAGAGAAGAAATATGAAAGATAATTATCTCAAACTCTCAAAAATCACTCTTTATTGCAAAAGAGTTCCAATATATACAAGAATCAAGAATTCTAAGGGACATAGTAAATAAATGGTCTATGGAGTAATGTCCATAATAGATAAGAATTTATAACACTTACAACTAAAAATTTTAAATGTGAGCAACAACTATCTACTTGCTCACAAATTATAAATCCAAAAATTATGCAATAATGTATAATTTACTCTCAACATGCATAATGCTAGAATAAAAATGGCAAGACCCAAAGTTGTTAAAATTTTGAGTTTTTAAACTCCATGGGAGAAAGCTTCCCAATTGCTGCAGCATTTCACAAATAATTCCACTTATCATTCGAAAATATATATAGTTCCAATAACCACCAAAGGAAAAAAAAAAAAAAGATTTACTTACCTTAGTGGAACAAAAAAATTCTCGATCTTTTATATGGTTGAATCACCAGCCTATGTAAGTGCTCTCGTTGCACCAAAGTCAAGCCAAAAAACAACTATAGAAAATTCATCACAAATCACAATCCAAATGCTATGTTGTGTGAAGAAAAAACTATTGTGTATGTTTTGTTGGTACAAAAATGATTTCTACTATTTGCATGTCAATACAACTGATGGTAAAAGTTGTATTTATTTATATTGAAAGTTATTATTTAATATATTCGACATTGTTCATGCCAGATAGATTAGATTACATGAAAGACTCATGAACACTGGAACACAAATTAATTATATCAATAAATTAATAATCTTGTACGGTTGTGGTATATATGAATCTTAAAAAGTACCCGATTGTCAAATCATCATGGATGGACACATCAAATTCAGAAGGTTTATAAATATAAATATATATAAAAATTATAATATGTCTCAACGCACGAAAGTTAGTTATATTGCTAAATATGAAACACGATTTTAAGTCTACAGTGTTGCATTCAATTTCAACACTGTATAAAACGCAGGAAACGATTAAACAGAAACATCAATCATCTGAGACGCCAACACAATCCAGCTTCCACCACCGCACCCTCGCCGCCGCTGTGTCTAGGTTACGTTCCACCGGCGGCTTTGTAGCAGCTAGACTCATCTCCGTCGCAAGCGACGATGCCGGCCACTGTCGCATCAAATCAGCCAAGCCGCCCGGAGGACTTGATCGGACGGCTGAGCTCAATTCAGACCCCGTATGAGGCTAAGCTGAAAGCATTGAGGGACTTGAAGAACCAAATCATCGGAAATCGTACAAAAAAGTTAGCCTTCTTGAAGCTCGGTGCCGTACCCTCCGTCGTCGCTATTCTCTCATCCTCTGCCGCCGCCTCCGCTGATCGTGACTTCCATGACGCCGTTTTGATTCAGTCCGCCGCTGCTATTGGAAGCTTTGCATGTGGATTAGATTCTGGAGTTAAGGCTGTCCTCGATGCCGGCGCTTTTCCCATTTTGTTGAGTCTTATTTCCCATCTCAATGAGAAAGTATACTTCTCTCTTGATTCTTTTTATAATAAAATGGAGTTGATATTTAATTATCTTTTAAATTCACATGACAAATTTGTGGTTTCTCAATGTATTGTTAATAATTGTTAGTTCAGTTTGTTTTACTTTCAATCACTTGTCCTTCACTCTGATAACCTTGGAACACATAACCGTTTAAGTTCAGTTGGAAATTGAGTTAATCTGTCCCTTTAGAGATTTAATGTCTTGAGACTGTTCATCTTCTTGACAGTAGGAGTGAATGATCTTTGATTATGTCAATATTCGGTTATGTAACATCTGTGCCGCAACTTGTATATCAACTTTGTTGTTAAATGTCTCTAGGATTGAAGATTTAGATTAGAAATATATGGACCATACAATTAGAAGACTATATGCATTGGATGAGTTAAGTAGGCAACATCATGTCTAGTGTGATAGCCCAGATGAGAACTCAATTTTACAATGCTAGCCTCTAGAAGGTACTCTAACCAAAATAAACGAGTGAGATATGAATGTTTTTAAACTTTATATGTTTTATCTTAGTATTTGCGGTCAAACCCATTCTGAGTTGTAGATGTGTAGGAAGTCAAATAAATGGCAAGCAACAGTTATATGTATTAATTTTCCGTGATTTCTTGATTGCAGAAAGCATAGGTAACCATTGGTTGATATGGTAATGCATTTAGGTTTTATGTGGAAGGAAGACATGTTATGGAAGCTACCGCATCATATTTATCAACTGTTGAATGCTATTATTCTTCTTCGCAATCAATCATATTATATGGACGAGTCGACGCATAATGATGTTTACAATACTTCTAATATATCTTTGTTTTGGTCTACGCACAATCTTTACTCAAGCCAATAATTTGAACCCTTGGCTGCAGGTTGTTGATGCAAGTGCCCGTGCTCTTAAAATGATTTATCAGTCAAAAGTAACTCCAAAGTTTGATTTTATTCAAGAGAAAAATATGGAATTCATCAATTCTCTACTGAATAGGGAAAATGAGAATGTCACGGGTCTTGGTGCAAGTATTATCACTCACTCGTGCCGTACCACTTTGGAACAGAAGGTATTGAGTGAAGCTGGTGTTATAAAAAGACTTGTTGGTCTTCTTGGAGGTTCTCTAATTCAGAGGGATGCTAGCCTAGAAGCTCTGGCTGCTGTCATCAAGGGTAATCCAGAAGTTGCTTCAAGATTCATAGGGCCTGAAAATGGAAGGGAACTAAAAGTTGTGATTGAGCTGATGAAGGAAAAGTGCCCTCGGACTAGATTATTGGCCTGTATGTGCTTGATCAATATAAGAAATACTTCTATATCTTATCTTCACGACTCAGGAATCAAGAATAAATTGGTTCTGATATTACTTGAGCTTCTTGATGATCCTGGTCAAGTTGGAGATGAAGCTCCCCTTGTAATGTCTAATTTGATTGCTGAAAAGGAAGATATGCAAAAACTAGCTTTTGAAGCAAATGTTGTTGAAAAGTTATGTGAGAACTTAAAAAACGGTTCATTCCGGGTCCAACGTTTGGAAGGGATATTTATTGCTCTGGCAAATATTTGCTCAAAGTTAGAATGCTGCAGAGCCAGGGTCCTTCAGTTAGAGGTTAGTTCTTTGATGACAACCATTATGTTTCTCTTGTGGATGTTTCACGCTCTGGCCTCCAAGTTGATGTATTAGATAGTGGTATATCTTTCTTTGGTGCAGATGTTACCCTCTCATGATATTCTGATAGTTTATATCGTGGCTAGCATAGCAAGACAGCCAAATAATTTCCTGCAATTTCTTGAATTTGATGATGCTCGCAATAAATATGCTAGAAATTTCAATAATGAACTGCTATTGTTAATATAGCTTTTCTTGTACGCAGGTCTTAAATTTTGTTACAGAAGCATTAGCTCATGACAGTGCTGACGTGCGTGCTGCAGCTTGCATTCTCTTGAAGAATGTATCTCGTTCTGTCAAGGTTTTTCTCATGAATTTGATCAGATGTTTTTCCTCAGTCTCATAGCTGTTGTCTGCGCTGACAAAATACTTTTCAGAACTTGAGTGCAGGTATCTTTATGAATGAGGCAATCTTGGTTCCTTTGATTCAGCTTTTAGGTGGCTCCTGTACTTCTGACCAGGTATATATTGTTCCCTTCTGATTCCAGATTCCTTGAATGGGTTATGATTCATCCTTTAGGTCCTTTAGGATGATGGAAAACTTCTCCTTTTATCTCTCTGCTTTACCAACCTGTATACTCAACTCCATGCCTTGAGTTGTCTTATCAGATAAAGTTTTAAGATGTAGTGTATATTGGGATAAGTCATTGATAATAGCTCTGGTAGACATAAACCTGATAGGCTACTTGATGATGTACTTGAATGCTGATAAAGTGTCAAATTTTCCAATTTAATTGATTCCAGTAACTTTGAAGGTTGTTAGTATGCAAAATATGAACTCTCGATGGGCATCAGCTGTTAATTATTCAACTGTTTCCCTGAGAATCGATGAATCATCCTGATCGAGTGTTTGATATGAAAATAACCCTCTCATAATTGGCTGATATCATTCAAGTTTCTCTGGCATTGAAGCCACTAAATGCATTGATCCACTGCTGCTATCAGCCTAGCCCTACTCAAAAGTTTCACTATTAGCAGGCTATCTGTAGAATATCTTCTTCTGTAAATGCATGCCAAGTTTAGAATGCTAGAATCAATCTTGTGAATATGTAATGAAGGAGCAGGTAGGGGGTTCTTGTAGTAATATATTCATAGGTCAGCATGCTGAAATAACTTTAGCACGCAAGGTATGATTTATTGCGTAGTAATAAATTGTAAACTTCATTCCTAGGCCTGATTTTAGTATAGGCTGCTTTGCTTTTTAAAAATACATATCATTATCTATAAGCAGATGTTGTGGGTAAAAGAAGAACCGTAGTTGTTTGGTTCGAGTTCTTAAATTGGTTTATCATACATGATGTAGTATTTTATGGATTAGGCCTGTGGATTTGGTTCTTTGGATTGTTAGCATTTATTTTATCAATAAATGATTTAGCCTAGTTATACAACCGTAAGTTTATAGGAGATACTAAAAGATGCATTTTATGGAACAGATATTACCCATCTGCTTTCCCATGTCCCTACCATTGCTGAAAATTTTCTCATAACAATATGCCACTTGTTTAGTTAATGTCCCCATGTACTTTATGGCACCTTATCACATCTCACTGATATGGGTGCCAGGTGGAATAAAGACGGTCCCTTTCCAGGGGAGTGTCTGATAAATGAAACATTTCCTCTGCTATTAAATGTTTGCTTATAGAGTCTTGAGTTGAATGTTTTCTAGACCTATAACTTGGTTTATACATTGCACTATGTGTGTGTGTGTGTGTGTGTGTTTGCAAACCAAGTAATAAACTAGTAGATTTATATTACATGATTCCTTTTTTCAGATTGCTGCCCTTGGGGCTATCAGCAATGTGGTGGTTGATTTCATGACACATAAACCAGTATTCATGCAATGCGGAGGTGTGAAACAGCTGGTTCAGCTTTTAAAGTCTATTGAATCTGCTATTAGATTCAATGCTGTATGGGCCTTAAAGAATCTTGTGTTCCTAGTAAACAACAGATGTAAAGAAGAGATTCTGCTAGAATTATCAACATCCACATTAACAAGCCTCATTTGCGGTAATTGTTACTCAAAAGAGTCAATGAAGTAATAAGAATTTATATCATGTTTGATGGTTATTTACTATTTGTACTATTTATTGATGTTCAGACCATGAGGCTTCAGTCCAAGAGCAAGCTTTAGCTTTGGTTCGCAATCTCGTAGATGGCACACCAAACTTGACTCATTATGTATTTGGGGAAGATAGTATTCTCCTGCATACTATTGGGAGGCAATTGCGAAACACTGCAAAAGCTGAAGTTCTGATTCAAGTAAGGAGTTTTTCCCCCTCTGTTTAGATGTCAGGGGTATGAAGCATTATTATATTATGACATGATTTACCTGAATTCCCCTGTTTACTGCCCAATAATAATTTATTGATATAATAATGACATCAAAAGTTGCATATAAGCACAGAAGTCTGGATTAAGCATTGTTATATCATGAGATGGTTTTCCTGAATTCCAAAAGACCCTGTTTACTGCCCAAAAATAATTTATGTGAACTGATATTGACTTCAGAAGTTACATATAGTCATAGAAATCTGGATATTATATAGCAAAAGGTGGTAAGTGCATCAGAGGATGGGCATGGCGTGAGCAATTTTGGGTGAGGATAGGTTGTCAGAATGCTACTTGTCATGTGGATTTGTTTTGTTTCTGACATGAAATAGTGTTTAGTGAATTTTCTTCCCTCTTAAGTAACGAACTGTTATTTTATATAAACTTAGGTGAAGTTAGAAGTCAGAATATCTGCTATTCCTCCTCACACAGAGAACTTCTTGGTAGTCATATTTGACATAATATTCCAATGAGAGAGTTGGTTTGGTTGAAAATGTGTATATCAAAACGTTTTGTGTCCAGTATTCTTTATTTAGAATCATATATCATAATTTCACTATTATTTTTATATCATCCATTAAACTGGGTGAATCTACGTGTAATGTTTGAGCTTGTTAAGAAAAGACCTCAAGTTTGACCCACTAAACACTTTTGTAAATGAATCAGATAGCAGATAGTTGAGCTCTTGACATGTACCGTGCAACAAAGTTACTTCCAAGAACCCAACATCTTTCCTGCATTCACGGAAAGCTTACTCTCATTGTGGATTACTTATTGTTGTATAAGAAATGCATAGCTTGATACTGCAAAAACTCAAGTTTTTCTTTAAACATATATTCTTCACCCAAATGGCTTTGTATTTGGATGGAACTTGGTTTAGTCACATATCGATTTATGAGTTAGCTCTCTTGTTTATATTATTAATTAATCATCAATCCAAAAAAATTCATCCAGGGTATGTACACCCTCAGCAATGTGGCTTCTGGGGACGAGCACCATAAGGAAGCAGTAATGAGGCAACTTTTTCTGCAGGCTGGCAATGATACAGAAACAATTATGGTCAAGTTTTTGCAGAGTAGTAACAGCCAACTGCGAACAGCTGCTGTTTGGACAATCATAAATCTTACTTTTCCAAGCAGCCCAGGTGCAAGTGGCAGGGTCACGGAACTTCGGAATGCTGGGGTTGTATCTCAACTAATGAATATGGTGAACGACCCTTGTCTGGATGTAAAGGTGAGTAATTGATATCTTGATGAGATAGTATTTGAATTCCTCAATTAGCTAAGTTTTATTTTATTTTTGTTTCTTTTTCGTGTTGCAGCTTCAGACAAAAAGGGCTCTTGAACAGCTAATGTTGTTTGGTGATGCTTCAACCTGACTGTATATAAATATATCATGTCAAATTTAGTGTTACCATATATTACATCCACAGGAGCCTGTGAGAAAATGGTATGGTTCAATCATGAGTTAGGGGTCAATTCAATTTGCCCGGAGATTTTTAGTATTGCTTGTCCATTGCCACAATTTAAACAAGCTTTTATGTACCTTAAAAGGAGTTGGAGAAATATGTCTATCAATCATCATATTCCTTGTGTTCTTCGAACAAAGATTATACAAGTGAAATATGTTTTGAGATTAATTAACTATGCTTCTATGTGGTTTGATTAATTCCTGATATTTCTGTTTCGCAGAACTGTAGGGAGCTTCATTGCATTATATTTCCAGCAGAGCCTGAGCAGATTCAATTGTACCTTTTTCGTGATGTACCCTTTGATTTCATTTGAGTCCATATTTTTCCGAACCACTGGATAACAGTGATATAGCTTTTAATTCCTTTTCTCCTCTATTACTACTGGTCCTTTTCTTT
The DNA here is from genome assembly GCA_954870855.1 of Scutellaria minor. Taxonomy (NCBI): domain Eukaryota; kingdom Viridiplantae; phylum Streptophyta; class Magnoliopsida; order Lamiales; family Lamiaceae; genus Scutellaria; species Scutellaria minor. The sequence goes on along the minus strand of OX940729.1, from coordinate 14,802,483 downwards.
TATTTCATCAGCTATGGCCCGAGGGCGGTAGCATGAGGCTCTGTGAAAGTCTATACAAATATACGGTCGTTAGATATAAACCGATGTGTAAATCTGTGAGGTACCCTCAATCTTTGATACGCTCGAATGTATTGTAAATTGTACTGCAATTTGTGATCGTGAATGAAGAAATCAAATGGTTAGAACTTAGAACTTGTTTGGTGGTGGCATTGAAGATTATCGTTTTAATATTTATTTCAACTTTTATAAGAGTTGAGAGGTGTGTATTAATATGTTGTGATTGTTGATAAATGAGGAGGATTAGCCGATTCTATACTGCACTTGAATTATTGTAACGAAGATGACGCAAACATTTGATGAAAAAGGATACTGAATGGTGCATTCCTCTACCTAAATGAAGCATGCAACTTGTTTGTCTTGTTTATTCAAATTTCTTCAGAAAATGATATTTCTTGGAGGTGACCAAATACTCTCAAACAAAACATCATTTGATCAAGGCAATTGTTCTCTCTAGAACAAACATTAACATGTCATGGGCACAACATGATTCAGGAAGGGATGAGGACATTCATGTCCTATTTCACTCCCCAATTAGACTAAACCCCTACAAGGTACGTCCTATCCTTTAACCAAAAGCTCCATTCCTTCATATTTTCACCCAATCATGTTTTACCCTTTACTCTTTCTTCTAACACAAAAAATGGGGGTACCTATATGAGTAATTATGCAATGGAAGACAATGACAGGCTTAAATTGATGAAAACAAAATTGGATCTGGGGATTGTATTGACACCAACAAAAAAGGAACATATGGGAAAACAGTTTTTCGGAACTAAAGAGACTAGATTTTGGCATTAAATACGATGGTATGCCGAGGGCTAAAGTACAGCAACTCATGAATGAAGATTTTTTCCCGGAATATCAGAGGAGCAGGGGCACGAAGAAAGACAAGTCTAATCAAAGCTACTGAAATATAACCGTAAATGTATTATTTATATCACATAAATGTATTAATCATATAACATAAAAGTATTACTATATTTACTTAAAGATATTACCTTATTTTAATTAAAAATCATTGTATACCATCTTATTCCATTTTTACTGAAAAGAATTTTAGATCACGTGCGTGGCACGTGGAGATCAATTCAAATTAAGGAAAAAAATAATACAAATACCTTATATATTAGAGTTCTAATTATAATTGGATTCTATAGGATTTTGAATTACTATTATAACCTTAAATAATAATATTTGATAAGGATATATTCGTTGTATTGCATAAATGTATTAATTGTAGAGTAGTATTTGTGTGCACCAAATGCATGAATCGTGGTCCATTCAACTAAGGCGCGCGCGGGTCGGGTCCGGCCCAGCTCTGCGCCCAAGTTTTTTTTTTTTTTTTTTAAAATTATGTCATAACCTTTATGTTATAATAGTATAACATTAATGTTGTAAAAGTATAACATTTATGTACAGATTTCATAACATTTTAGTGAATATCTTAGACTTTTTTCACTATAAAAATTCATGTAGTATAGCTGAAACCTTTATGATATGGTAATTTAACGTTTATGTTATTTTAGCATAACATTTATGTACAAATATCATAATCTTTATGTACTTAAAGAATAACATGAGATTATATTATTATAACGAAAATGTTAAATTATTATGCATAAATGTTATATTATTACAATATAAATATTTTGAAAGGTATTATAAGTTTGTCATAAATTGCAGAAGGTTATGCAAACATAATTGAAAGGTTAAGTTCGTCAAACTAAAATGTTAGGTTCGCCAAACTAAAAAGTTAGACTAGCATAATTGCAAAACTAGAGTTTGGGCTAGGGTTTGGATGTGCGTGTGGACAAGTGAGGCACACGTGGAACGCGTGAAATACATCCCAGGTCGGATCGACCCAGTTGCATGGATTTAGGATCCGTGTCCTGGTGCATATAAATAATTGTATTAATTGTATTATATAAAGATATTAGTTGTACATCACATAAAGATTTTACCTTATTTTCTAACATATAACATAAAAGTAATATTAACATAACTAAAATGTCTGATACGCATAACTAAAATGTATTACATGTTTCACAAAATTGACATAAGGTGGTAGCGGATATAGAAGTGTGTGGGGGTGCTTGAAAACAGATCGGGTCGAGTTGGACGAACCTTAAATCTGTACACCAGTTGCATATGAGTTTTTGTATTTGAATAATATTCTAAACTTTATTAATAAAGATATTGAATTTATTATTATTATTATTATTATTATTATTAAAAAGAATTTTGAATTCAACATCATCATCACCATCATCTAGAAATTTATGGAAAATTACATAATATGACAATTTATTTCCGGGGTAAAAAAACAAAAACTCATTTCAAATATCCTTCATTTAACACGTTACAATATTATTTATACATGTTTGCAGTTTACCATATCATGTATAATAGATTTTGCAGAAAATAGTAAGTCCGGCTGCGACGTCACTTTTTTCCACTAGAGGTCGGTCACATGCTTCACACATGCGTTTTTTAGGGTAATTTGGTAATTTTAGATTTCATTTAATCCAAAATTTTAATTTCATTAAATGGACAAGGGTAATTTTGTGATTTCCTTCACCCACTTCTTCTTCAACGTTGAAACTTTATTTTTCATCATAGCCATGGCCGGCCAAATCTTCACATTTTTATCATGTAGAGACATGGTGTGTTCCACATTACTTGGGAAGAATTTTACACAAGGAACCCAAACGAAATTACGATTGATAACGCAATTGAGAGAATGTCCTTGGTGTGGCCGATGAAGCGGCGGACGGTAATGCTGGTCTGCAAATCCAAAGGCGGAACTCGCCATGACAACCCCAGAAGCCAAAGAGAGCAAAATGGTAAGGAGTGGATGACATCCTAAACAAAGTGAGAGTAAGCCTGTGAAGATTTAGAATTTATTTGGGGTTGTGAAATTTCATCATTTGGGATCTTGTGAACCCACCAAGTAATTGGGGTTGTGAACCTACCAAATCCCAAATAAGGTAGCCAAATCTTGTAAACCCATCAAATATTGTGAAATTCCAAGTTAGCCAGAATTGTGGAGGCAGTGACAATCGTGTGTGAGTTATCAATTGGGGTTGCAATGTTGGTGACCCAATTGGTGTAGCCGAGCATGGTGCGGGAAAGGTGAGCTACTCTTCCATGGCGGTGGTGGAGTAATTAAATAGGATTGTGTAGCTGCGTGTAGGGAAGAAGAAAGTGACGGAGGTGAGAGGGCGGCTATTGACCGTAAATTTTGAAGAAGAAGAAGGGGTAAGTGATGAAGAAGAAATATGGGAATGAAAATACAAAATTACCCTTGGCTCATTTATTAGAATTAAAATTTTGAATTAAATGAAAATTGAAATTACCAAATTACCCTAAAAAACGCACATGCAAAGCACGTGACTGACCTCCGGTGGAAGTAAATGATGTGGCAACCGAATTTATTATTTTTCTGCAAAATTCGTGTACATATGATGTTGTAAACTGCAAACATTTATAAATAATACTGTAAAGTGCTAAATGATCTATGCACTTGCCCCAACCCTACCCAACACGCGCTATGACACGCCGTCATGCACCTGTGTTTCCACTCCCAAACTTGCTCCAGAGTGTTATATCTTTATGTTATATTAGTCATACATTTATGATATGTTAGTCATAACTTTAGTAATGTTAAATATACCTTAACATTTTTTTAGACATACATTAATACCTTTTATACATTTTAGTTATGTTTAGTTGTACCTTTATATATTACATAAATGTATGCGTGTTTATATAAATGTATAAGTAATATCATATAAATATATGAGTAATATCATTAAAAGTATATATTTACAAATTGTGCTGAAATTGTATTTTTTTTTGTAATTAAAGTATTATATAAAAGTTATGATATTTGTACATATATAACATAAATGTATGACTAATATAATATAAATGTCAACATAAAACATTTCTTCAGATAGGAGACCTACTCAATTTATTTACATAATATGCCGATTCGATCATCAATCCACTTTCAAAAACACTGATTATACTTAGTAAACATGTCTTCACCACACTTTAAATTTGGCTCTTCTTTCTTTGTATCAAATCTTGGGTCCAGTCCCGACACAAATTTCCCCCAATATTAACAATGTGCTAGTTATGTTACAGCTCCCTCATAAGAAAAAATAATCATCGACAAAATACATATGAAAATTGATCTTGCTAATATAATTTTATGAGATGATCAAAGTTTCCCCGGCCTCAAACTAAAATCACTTTTAAAAACTCATAAGTAAATTATGGATTGACTCGTTTTATGAGACAATCTTATATTACAAAAGTCCTTAAAAAATATTTGAAAAATTGGAAAGTTGGAACCATGCAATATCACTGAATAATCCACTATTAAGTAGCTTTATGAACATCTTTAAAAGAAATAAGTACTTTTTTTTTTTGTTTTTTTCTAAACTAATGTAGAAAATCTATGTAAATTAAAGCCTTCTGTATATATACAATATAAGCACAAAAGAAAGAGATGGAAAATGGGCTATCCAAGCATGTCTTGTGAGTTAGAATCATCGGAGGGTGGCCAAACCACCATCTCCATCAGCCTTTCACGCAGCAGCTCCAAGTTCTGATCCGATATCCTTTTGTACATCTCACCATGATCACATTTCTAAACATTAATGCAAATACAAAATAATAATATCAATTAATCATTTAATTAATTAGTAGTTGTTACATATTAATTAAGCCCAAAGATGGAAGAGAGTGAGACCTTAATCCATTTTCCATAAAGGTGGAGGCGAGTCACCATTACCCTTTCAGCAAGCTCATGCTTCTCCTGTCAAAACCATAGTCTATTTCAATTTTGACTCATAGGTCACCTCAATATATAAATTTGGAACTAATTTTAACCAAATATTACTAATTTCAATTAAGTGTCGTTTTAGGGTTAAACTTTATTTCTAATAATCTGTCTTTTTATACTTTTATGCAATTTTATTCTCAAATTATTCATATTAATATTTTTTGGGTAAAATTTAGGAACTTGATATGATATTTTTTATGGAATTTGATTTTATTCTCTTTCCAAGCTTGAATCTTAAATTTCTTGATTAGTTAAAGATACAATTGTCCAATTTTTATATTTCTTAAATAAAATATTAGAACAACACTTAATTAAGTTTTATATATATAAACTTTAACATTGGATTCTATATCAATTTCATTCTCTCTCTCTCTCTCTAGGAGGTAGTTGAATTGAAGTGGTTACCTTTCCAAGGTTGCGAATAAAGCTCTTTCCATAGCCTTGCGAATTTGATGCAATATAACTGCCACATTCCATGATCACAAACATGTATGTATAATATACCGTCTGAAAGGACTAAGAAATTAAAACGACAAAGTAAAAAAAAAAAAGGGTAATTTAAATTTCTGTTTTTTCAAAAAACGAATATTAGTTGTCAAAAATGGAAAATATCTTACCTACAACATCAAAATTAAAATTAGTCTTAAACTAAAACACTGATTTTTCACCAAAATTAGAGTAGTGAAAACTTACTCATAGAGCCAGCGATATTGTGGAGGGTTCATCTCATAAAGTTGGTTCAACACAGTTCTCACTGCTTTGTATGTGAAGAATTCCAGCATTTGCTGCACGAAACATCACCTTCATCAAACTAATATCAGGGCTATATCTATATACATAGTCTATTGATCAAGTATTGGGTTTTTTTTGATAGATCAACATATATTACTACTTACTACTAATGATTTGAAACTCAACATTGACCCTTTTCTATGGAATCAAACATAACACAACTATACACATTTCTATATCTCTGTTCCACAATACTTGTTTGTATATAAGTTTGTGTATACACATTTCTTTCTAAAAAAAAACGAAAGTTGGTGTATACAAATTAAGAAATGAAGTTATATTATTATTCTACTCTTATTAAAGTATTCCATTTCAAAGTTGGACAATTAAGTACAGAGTATGTGAAAGAACATATGGATAGTTAAATTTTATTTTAAACGTAAAGCAAGTATTGAAAATTCAAAGGAGATTTGCTAAAACAACAAATTAATTATATACATACATATATGTGTGACCATTACAGATCCATTTCATGCTATGAAAAGAAATAAACTTGCATCCACTCAAAAGGGATTATAAGAAAGAAATACTTAAAAAAATAAGAGTAAAAGAAAGAAAGAAATCATACTCTTTGTACATCTTCAAAGTTGTCATCATACTGGCCACCTAGGTTGTCCACAATGACAAAACTCCTCTTTTTTTTCCTCAGTTTTTGCAAATTCTTGGAACCCAAAAGAGATTTAATGGAAGAATGATGAAGAAATGAGGTTCTCAACTGCAATGGAGGGCCCACCTTCTTTCTACTACCAATATTGGAATGCCTTTGCAAATCTGCAACACATGATGATGAATCCAAGCACAAACATAGACAAGTTTTTGTGTTCAACAACTGAGAACCCACAACACACACTGCTCCAACAATCATTTTGCAAAACCCCCTAAATTAAATATTAAATTTTAAGAAGTACAAATAAAAGAATTGAAAAGATATAGTATCTAGTAGGGTGGGTTGGGGTGGTTCCAAGATTATAGGAGGGTCGAATATTTATTAGGAGGTTGGAATTTAAAGATTCACCAACTTTTGATGAAAAGGGTGTCCAAATTGACAACGCAAGCTGAAGAAGAAGAAGAAGAAGAAACGTGGGTAGGCAAGTAGTCTAGAAGAGAAATTTGATTAAGTGTTGGTGTGAAAATTTTGACCAGAATAATAAAATTGGAAACATTGAGTGGTGGTGACCAGAATAATAATTGTGGCCCAAAATTGTCCAACAACCAATCTTATGCCCCTTTGAACTTTAACCAAAGTTATTGTTGAAGGATTGGTTACTTGTATTCCCCTTTACTGGATGCTGCAACGCAATCTTCTTCAATTTGGCCAATTACTCTTTTTATTTTTCTTGTTTAATAGGTGCATCTTCTTTCAAAGAAAAGAAAAAAAAAATAGAAACAGCTTATTAAAAGTGACTAAAACTGGTCAAGGTCCACCAATCATTGTAAAACGTAAGATATAAAACATCGGGCCTTGTTAAAATGATCTGGATATTTGAGTGGAAACACAATTGATTGGAAGAAAGAGTATTCATGTCAAGCAGGTGTTAAAATTGGTTTTGAGATGAGCGGTGAGTAACAACAATTTGACCTATATTTTAGTAGCCATAAAATGATTTTCTTGAAATATAAATGCCAAAAGATTAACCTGGACGCAGTAGATAATCAAGATATGTTGAATCACTTAAAATTGATTTTTGGTGAATGAGAAATTAATGTTAAAAAATGACAACTTGAAATGAGAATTAAAAGGAGTAAAATATGTCGTACCCCCTTTGTTTTGGAAATTTTGCATTTGTCCTCCCCCTATTATCAGAATGACAATATTTACATATGTGATTTAATAAATATTATACTCTTCCTCTCCGTCAAATGAGTGTTAATGATGTTAAATTTTGTAATAAATTTCCAATTATACCCTTATATATTAAATAATTCATACTTTTTTTAACTCTATTCCTCTCATTTTAAATATTTTCTTTATACTTTATATCTTTTCACAAATATGGACGATAAATATTATTTAAGCATCATTAATATTTTAAATTACCAAATTTATAATTTAAAACTTTCAAACATAATTGTAAATAATTCATAATTAAATTCTGAAAATTTTATTATAATAAATCCAAACATTTAAAAAGGATCTAAGAATTGATTTCAATAAACATAAACATTTAAAGAAATATAAAAATTAGTTCTTAAAATAATTTTCCAAATAAGATTTATAAATTTTGAGTTTTAGTTAGTTTTTTTTTAAATTATATTAACAATATTCATATTCATATTTTAATTTTAATTTTGTATTTTTATATTAATTTTAATAAACAAAAAATATTTAAAGAAATATTATGATTAAATTTTAAATAATTTTCCAAATAAATTGAAATTTTATTATACTTTATAATCATAAGGTTTTAAAATTTGAATTTTAGTTAGATTTTTTTAATTATATTAACAATATTCATATTTTAATTTTTATTTTGAATTTTCAGATTAATTTTTAAGATTCATATTTAATATATTATGTAGTTTCTTGTATTTATTTATTTTCAATATATATCTTGTAATTTGGTATTTATTCTTTATTCTTAACTTTTTTTTTTCAGATTTTAATTTTATTTTTTTATTATTTTAACAATCTTAGTAGTTTTTCTTTTTAATTTTTATGAATTATTAAAATTATTTTTAATATTCTAGATTTTTTATTTTTAATTCTTGTATTTTTTTATATAATTTTTCATATCTTAATTGGATTATTTATAATACTTTAACGATCTTTATATTTCCATTTAATTTTGAATTTTCAGAGTTTTTTATTTGATAATTTCACAAATGTTAGATTTACTTATAAAAATTCGAAGATTTGAACAATTTTTGAATTTTAATTCTAAATTTTTATGTTAATTCTAAAAAAAGTAGAAAATTTGGAGTGAAAAAAGGGGATTCTATGCTATATATTGAAAGAAATCAATGAATAATATCTTATATATGATGTAAAGATATTATAGTCAATATAAAAGTCAAAAAGTGAGCTAAATCCAACACAATTTGCACGAGGACAATGATGCACAGTTAAGTTTGTCGATTAGGGTAGTTCGTGTAGACTTATTTATATCACAGGTGTAAATGTTGTCATTCTAGGGGGGATCGATGCAACATCTCCAAATTACAAGGGGGCTGATGCATTTTACCCGAATTAAAAGAATTATTAAAATTGAGAATTTGAAAAGTAAAGTATCCCACATTGAAAGTTTAATCTATTTAATGCAAGTATAAATAAAACATAATGTTATGGGCTCATCAATTAATAAGCTCTTGGAGTGAGTGGGCTTGTGGAATACACACCCATGCGCTCGGTCTCGGTCCTTGACAATTAGATTGTGGGTTGGACTTAGATGTACTGTCTACCAAGCTCAGTATATTTTTTTATGATCCGAAAACAAGCTGTCGAACCCTAGCTGCATTTGTCGAATCTAAAGAGCCACGAGATATAGTTCAAGCCTCAGAATCGTTGCCCATTCAAATTCAAAAGGATCGACACTTGCATTATGATGCCTGCTATAAAGCTTAATGGAGTTGTTTCATCTGGGCCATCAATTCCCATCAAATCCAAATGTAACTCAGTAGTGTGGAATGCTCTATACAAGGGTCTGCATGTATATTATATGAGGTTTGGTATGGCTATACACCAAACATCTTCTATCTGTATATTTTTTGATGCAGATGTAACATCCTGAACAATGGAAAAGAACATCTAAAAATCGTTCGATGAAAAATGAGATGAAGAAGTATTTCTAGGATACTCATCAGTAAGTAAGGCCTTCAGGATCTTCAACAAAAGGACCTTTGTTGTAGAAGAGTCAATACATGTGGTGTTTGATGAACCACATTGTGATACTACTAAGCTTGATAAGTTGAAAGAAGATTTATCTCAAATGAAGATCAAGGACCATCGAGTTAAGTATATTGAGGGAGTTTCGCTGTCTGCTGAAATTATCGTTCAATACAACACTGGAGTTCTTGCACTAGGAAATGCAGCAACACAAGTTACAATACAACAATCTAATGGAATACAGCAACCTGACAGAACTCAACATGATGAAGCTAATCAACAAACTACAAACATTGATGAAAATTTTGATTTCGTTAGAAATTTTGTACATTAATTTTATGGAAATTTTGGTAAATTTTAGAAAAATGTCAGAAACTTTGTTAAAAATTGGGAATTTGGATATGGTATTGTATAGAATATTATAACTAACATTGAGACATATATTCAACTTAAAATTTCAAACAAAGTGACATATTTACAACCAATATTGGAAATTTAGAACTAACTATTATTAAAATGTTGTTTGGTATAATAACATGAGAAATTCAAAATAATTGAATACATTATTACTATAACCAAAAGAACTTCTAGGAGCTTCAAATGAATAAGTTTGCATATCATCTTGATTTAGAAAATATTGGTACCAGCTCATGAAATTAGACTGATTTTGAGTGTAATCATGATAATGAATATGCCATTCATATGCCCCCCTTTAGAAAATTTATGTTAGAATATGCCATGAATATTGTTAAGCTAAAACTAACACTACGCAAGTGCATGTATCGTGACAAGTAATATAGTGGACTGAAAGTCCGGATTTCGAACCCACAGGGAAAATAATAACTATCTATTCTTAAATACTAGATTCCTACAACTTATGATCCTATCCAGCGAATCCAATTTTGAGAGTTGATTGTTTAAACTACGAAAAGCAAGAAAATAGTGAACGCAATTATGCAAAGAAGAATTAAACTAAGATTTATCAAAATAAACAAACCTAAGATTTTATCTCCCCTATGTGTTTTAACTCCCCCTTACTCTTTTCTCATGCAAGATTCAATTCCCGATTCTGAAGCTGAGATGCTAATATAATCATACCCCGTTTCCACGTGATGCATGAATCTAATGCTATGAGCAATTTATTGTATTCCTACGCAATTAAATTCATAACAAAGCATTAAGCATAAATCCCAATATGGCTTCCTAAGGTGAACTCTATATTCCTACGATTTTGCATGCAATTAAACACTATCCTGTTCAATTAACACGAAGGATCTTCTACCACAATTCTAATCATCAAACCAATCTTCCGATATAAATTTGACAATAATATAAAGATACATAAATTGGCTAGATTCATGCACTTAATCAACAACAATTAGAAGAAAGAATTGTAAATTAAACTTGCATTAGAATAGAAATAAGGGTTTCATAATTCAACACATAGGGTTTGAATAAAACCTTAGAAAGAAAAACTCTAGCTACTCATTGTCATAAAACAAAGAAGTTCATAGAGAAATGAAGGAAAATCTATACTTGAATTGTTGCCGATCTTCTCTTCTTTGCTCGATCGTCTTGCTTTTTCTTGTGGAGTAAAAAGTTGTTTTTTTCTAGGTCTTGACATGGTTTATATAGATACCATGAGGAAAAACAGTCATATTTTCATTGGAAGCACAAAAATAGCACATTTTTAACAACCTGCGAGACGAGTACCACAGTATCCAAATCAATACCACGATACTGAGACAGCGTGCTTGAATCTTCTGGAGGTCAATATCACGGTACTAAGATACAAAACCCAGTTTTTTGGTTCTCCACTTCGGGTACCGCGATATTGGATTTGGATACCGCGGTACTGACCCATTTTCTTTCTTTTTACGCACTCTTTGTCTCCGTCATGCCGTTTTATCCTCTTGTACCTACAACAACCAATATTTTGCAGTTACAATTCAATTTTTTACCAAGACAACATAATAATCGTGCTTACGACCATGTATATTGAGTGTATTTTACGCACTCAACACACCCCCAAACTTAAATGTTTGCGTGTCCTCGCACAAAGACAATCTCACGACATCAAAGACACAACTAACAATTCAACAAAACATAAACAAACTCAAATTCCCAAGGCTATATACATATCGAGTCTCAACTTTAAAACACTTAGCAAGATCACACTCAACACAAATATTTCCCTTTCGATTTACTAAAGAACTCAACATCAAATCCTATATCACTAGCACATCTCGACTTCTCAAACATCAAAAGGAATCAACCAAATTGTTACACTAGTGGGGTTTTTCATTAACTTAAAGAATCAAGCGTCACAATAACCAATTTTTCATTATAATCATCATAAGCACATTGGCACCTTTATTCGGTACTTTCTCTATTTTTTTTCTATGAATATCTCATTTGTTGAATATAATGCAATCCACTGGGCTTTCGAATTGGTCCATGTAGCGAGCTTTCGACCAATGGCTCCCAAACCAGACGACTTTAGGACATTAGGTGTAGAACACCCCAAGGGCTTACTTGTTCGAACCAAAAAGGCTTCGAAGCACACTTTCTCAACTTAGAGATTTTTCACATATCAATTTTTCTATCGTTACCGTTTAACGCTACTCAAGTGACCCATGTAACAAACTTTCAATCAACAATCCCAAGCCAGTTGGCTTTAGGTTGCTAGGCATAAAGATACCCCTAAGGATTTACTTATTCGAGTCACCTAAGCAACAAAATCGTGCTTTTAACCATAGCCGAACTTTACTCAATACAAAGCAAAAGCAACAACATTTCACACTTTCATTTATTCATTTCGTAACAACTTGACATGCTAAGTTTTAGATCAATTCAACCCACAAGTGCAACAAACTAGTCTCAACCCTCAATGCTCAATAATCAAAATAGCTAGCGACATAAAATCGAATGCATAAGTCGTAAAGTAAAGTAAAAGAGTTCATGTTCGTCGAATCATGTAATCACGGCTAAGCACTTCATATCATGACTCTCAAAGCATATAACAAAGGGAACTCGAAGCAATAAAGACTCAACAACAAAGCAATAAAGACTCAACAACAAAGCAATAAAACTCGACAATGATAACAAAATAAGAAAATTAAAACAAAGAACTCCCACCCCAAACTTAAATGTGACATTGCCCTCAATGTCATTAGAACGAAGTTTTGAGGATAGAATACACCTGATCAAGTATCGTATACCAAAGATTGGGTACCGCGGTATCCAAGGGTGATACCACGGTACCGGATACCAGAAAAATTTTGTCATATTCCCTCACTCGGGTACCGCGGTATCCGAAGTGGATACCGCGGTATCGGCATCCAACCTTCCGATACCTGTAAAAATTCATTGACTTGTTTAAGTATGCATATGTGTGGACTCGAAAAAACTCTAAAAAAATGTGAAACATAAAGAAGAAGGGAAAAAAAACTTGGGTTGCCTCCCAAGAAGTGCCAAGTTTACAGTCTTCAGCTAGACTTTTATCGAAATTTCTAAGCCAGTTCGATCGAAGTTGGGTGGCGCTCCACTTTGCAACCATAATAGTGCTTCAATCGTTGCCCATTAGTTTTAAAAATCCTTCCCGATTTGTTATCCATTATCTCCACGGCTCCGTGCGGATACACCTCTGCAACCGTAAACGGTCCCGACCATCTAGACTTCAACTTGTTAGGATGTATACTATAAGTCTAGCTTTTGTATGAACATCTTTATGATATGAGATTCATTATGATCAAATGTTTGTATTTTATATTTGTTATATATATGTTAATGCAATTGCCCAGATTAATCTATATTGTAGATAACATGGTGTGTGGTGCCACACAAAAGATCATGCTGTCAGTTCCTTATAGATTATAAATAGTAGCTCACAACCAAGATGGATTTGGACAAACCATTGGAACGGTTGTAGTGTAATTTGGTATTAGTCTATCTTGACTATATAAAGTTACACTAGTATATTTTGTATGTATTGAGCAGGACCATTTGAGGTTGTTCGATTTGACCTGACTATATAAAAGAACAAAACCTCTGTTATTATGGATGTGCGTCTTTTTAATCCCTATATAATAACGGACACATGTAATCAGTGTTTGTCTCTTTAATTTGCTAATGGGTGAGATTTATTAATAAATCAATAGGCTCGGTGAATTGGGAAATAACGCTGTTTATATGGTGTGTTGTTGATTATAGAAGAAATCCGTGTCCTAATTATTTAGGATGATGATGTCCTCTTGAGGAGCTCATAAGGATTATCATGTAAACCCTGCAGGTGGATTTAATCCGACATGATAATAAAGATGAGTGGTACTACTCTTGGAATTAGAAGTAAATTAATTAAGTTGTTAGTAACTTATTTAATTTACGTACATTTGATATCTTAAACGCGGGGAAATAAACGTACACATAATAAAGGAGCCCATATTGTAATATGGGATTAGGACGGTAGTTCAATTATAACTCCTTAGTGGACCGAGTTATAATTGATGGGCTTAAGTTGGGTGTTCGGACTGAACACAGGACACTTAAGCCCATCAGGAGGCCTAACCCTAATTCCTCCTCTATGTCGCTGTTGTAGCCTATAAATAACCCTAACATCAGCGCCTCCTTAAACACACGAATTCTCAATTTCACACGTACAAATAGATTTGCTAGAGAGAAGTGAGGAGGTGGGATTTCTGAACCTTTGGAAGATCTTCGCCCACACGATGTCCAAAGGAAAGAGATAGGAATACGACAGAAGATCGAGAGGTCTAGACTTCGATCAGTTTATCTTCGAGAAAGGTATGATTTCTTCTGCTGCGCATATCTTTATGGAACCCGATTTCGATCACATAGGGCCGGCGATCCGTCGGTTCCAACATAACTTTCCAGGAAAAAGTTTCAGTCTTGAATTGAAAAGCAAAACGAGTTCCCCCTTTTGAAACTCACGGTGGAGGATCTTGTTATCATGCCATCTCTTAGTCTTTTCCTTATAGATGCGGTTGCTCTCATACGCGTTCAAACATAACTCATCGAGTTTAATGAGTTGAGCCATTCGCTTCTCCTTACATGCATCGAGATCAAAATTGAGCTTCTTGATTGCCCAATATGCATTATGCTCCAACTCTACTGGTAAATGGCATGCTTTTCCATATACAAGGCGAAACGGGGTCATTCCAAGTGGAGTCTTGTATGCGGTTTGATATGCCCACAATACATGATCTAACTTCCTAAACCAATCCTTTCGAGTTGGGCTCACTACCTTTTCCAAAATATTCTTGATCTCTCGATGAAACTTCAGCTTGGCCATTCGTTTGAGGATGATAGGCAAGGGCGACCTTATGCTTGACTCCATACTTGGCTAGTAGGGTCTCAAATTGTTTGTTGCAAAAGTGCATTCCTCCATCGCTAATGACTGCTTTTGGTGTGCCAAAACGTGTGAAAATCTATCTTTTCAAAAAGGCACAAACTACAGAAGAATCATTAGTAGGGAATGCGGTCGCTTCTACCCACTTTGACATGTAATCTACTGTCACCAAGATATAGAAGTTATTGAAGGATGGGACAAAGGGTCCCATAAAATCAATTCCCCATACATCGAAGGGCTCGACTTCGATCATAGTGTTTAGTGGGAGTTCATGGCGCTTCGAGATGTTGCCAATATGTTGACAATGATCACACTTTGAAACAAATATATGAGAATCATGAAAGAGGGATGGCAAAAGAAAAACCTGACTGTAGACTTTTCGAGTCGTCCTCTCACCTCCGTAATGTCCTCCATAATCTGAAGCATGACAATGTTGCAGAATATCATCTTGCTCGCTTTCCGGAACACATCGCCTGATAACCTGATCACTGCATTGTTTAAACAGAAACGACTCTTCCCAAAAGTAAAACTTAACATCATGTAAATTTTTTTCTTTTAATGAAATGAAAACTCTGGTGGGAGCACCCGACTAACTACATAGTTCAAACAATCAGCATACCAAGGAACTTCATTATCAATAGCAATCAATTGTTCATTAGGAAAATTTTCATTAATGCTAAGTTCGTTTGTCACTATTAACTCATTCTCAAGCCTAGACAAGTGATCCGCTACTTGATTTTCCGTGCCCTTCCTATCACAAATTTCTAAATCAAATTCTACATCACTGCAGGCTTCTCAGCAGAGAGAGCTAGGGGGTGTTCTCTATGTGGCCACTTCTCTGGGCCTTTATTATCGTTCGAGGCCCCCTCGGCCTCCTCTTCCTCCGATTGTTTGGCGTCCTCCTGACTTGGGTTGGGTGAAGCTGAACACTGACGGAGCCTACAGGATGGCATCTTTAGTGTCTGGGATTGGTGGAGTGATCCGCGACCATACAGGTGAGGTGATCTTTGCATTTCACGAGCGAGGATCGGCAGTTGGGAGCTTGGCAGCGGAGTTGGAGACTCTTTCCCGAGGCCTTCATCATCTCACGAGGCTTGGGTTGGATCGTGTGTGGATTGAGTTGGACGCTACTTCTGTGGTTCAGCTCCTTTCACATCCGGATACAGGTCATTGGAGTTTACAGTGTTATCTCACATGCATCCGGAACTTCCTCGCCCTTTTGGAGTTTCGTGTGTCGCATATTCATCGGGAAGAGAATTCTGTTGCAGATTCCCTGGCTAACTTAGGGTGTCAGACTGAGTCAGCTGGGTCCTTTCCTCCGGCTGTGTTACCTCGACGGGTCCAGGTGTTGGCTTGCTTTGATCAGTTAGGATGGCCGTCGTTTCGTGTTGATCGTGATGGTGCTTGATTTATATGCATCGGCTTTTTCTCCGGTATATTTTTCATTTCTGGATATGGTTTCCTGTTTTTTGTTCTTGTTTTTTCCTGCCACCTGTAGGCAGTAGATCTTGACCACCTGTTTTTGGCCGTTTAGTCCGTTTTTTGCTCTTGTTTCTTCCTGCCTCCTGTCGGCAGTCGCTTATGGCCACTTGTTTCGACCGCTTTGTTCTTTTTATGTTTTCTTTCATGTATACTTTGACATTTTGGTTTCTATGTACAGGTTGGGGGTCTGCCTAAACCCCTCACCCCGTCGGGTGTTTGGTTTAAAAAAAAAAAAAAAAATTCTAAATCAAATTCTTGCAGCAACAAAACCCATCTAATTAACCTAGGCTTAGCATCTTTCTTCACAATCAAATATTTTAAAGCAGAGTGATCAGTGTAAACTATGACTTTCGTGCCAATCAAGTAAGATTGAAAATTTTCAAAAGCAAATACCACAACAAGCAACTCTTTTTCCGTAATAGTGTAATTCAATTGCGCATCATTAAGGGTTTTACTTGCGTAGTAGGTAGAGTGAAAAACTTTATTCTTTCTTTGGCCCAAAACGGCACCCACAACATAATCACTTACATCACACATAAGCTCAAAATGTTCATCCCACTTTGGTGCAATAATAATGGGAGCAGTGACTAACCTTTTCTTAAGCTCGTCGAAAGCTTTAAAACACTCACCATTGAACTCAAATTTGATGTCCTTCTCAAGTAAGTTGCATAGAGGTTTGGCAATCTTGAAAAAATCCTTGATGAACCGCCTATAAAATCCAGAGTGCCCTAGAAAACTTCGATTCCCTTTACTGAGGTCGGTGGTGGGAGATGCTCGATCGTCTCGATCTTTGCTCGATCAACTTCAAGTCCCATCCTTAAAACCTTGTACCCAAGCACGATCTCTTCTCGTACCATGAAGTGGCACTTTTCCTAATTGAGCACCAAGTTTGTCTCTTCACACCTGCGAAGAACTTTAGTTAGCATGTGGAGACAAATGTCAAATGTATCACCGAAAATAGAAAAATCATCTATAAAAACCTCTAAACCACATTCAACCATGTCCATGAAAATAGCCATCATATTCCTTTGGAAAGTAGTAGGGGCATACATAAACCAAAAGGCATACGTCTAAAAGTAAATGTACCATAAGGACAAGTAAAAGTGGTTTTATGTTGATCTTTCGGTGCAATAGCAATTTGATTACCTCGAATATCCATCAAGAAAACTGTAAAATTCTTTCCCGACTAACCTATCAAGCATTTGATCAATAAAAGGCAAGGGGAAGTGATCTTTCCTAGTGGCTTTATTTAACTTCCTATAATCCATTCATATTTGCTAATCTGTGACTGTTCTAGAGGGAATTAATTCATTGTTTTTGTTGGGATATTTCAGTAGTTATCTTGATAAGACAAAATTGTATAATACAATAAGAAAAGAACAGTTTGCTTAAGGTATTGATACCTAGTTTCCACACTACATGATCACAAGCTTATCGACACTGAAGAAAAGATCATGTAATGGTTTTCCAAGGAATAAAGAAAACCAACCTTAGAAGAAAGAGGAATAAGTCTTCTAAGGGTTAGCATATTGTAGGGAACAACAAGCTAGAAGGAGTATCTTTAGTAAAAAGGAGATAGGATACTACAAGAAGTAGTCAGCAGGTTGTGAGGAAGCTGTTCTGAAAGAAGAAGCTCAGAAAGCAAGAAGCTGCACAGAAAGAAAAGAAGGAAGAAGCTGGAAACAGGAAGCTGTCAGTAATTGATAGATTGCAGGATGCTGAACCTAGGAAACTGACAAGTATCAGGAAGCTAGCACGAAACAGGAAGCCAACTATAAGGAAGCCGGCTATGGGTTTTAGGAATAGGAAGCTGTTCTGAAACAGAATCCTAGTTCGAAACAGGAAGAAGTTACATCCTGAGCAGCAAGCAAGAAGGACCTACTGCTGTCTACAAAAGAGAAACAAGAAGTAGCCAACGGATCTTTGGAAAGGATAAAAACGCTACTCACTTAGTATCAGGAAGAGCATGCAGCAAGAAGAGAAGCAAGATAACGTTCATCAAGTAACCATTGCATGAACTTTAGTCTTGAGCCCATACCGACTGGACAGGTCAGCAGGAATGTCAGAAAGGGCCAGGAGCAAATAGTAGGCGCATTAAATGCTCATGTTAGAAATAACTCAGATGCATTTAATGCGACCACAGAGAAGATCTTGGAGATAAAGCTTAAACTCAAATGGGAGGAGGATCTCTCTTCAACAGATACTTCTCAACGGTTAAATCTCACAAGATCTATAAATAGAAGGTGTGGTTGATTGAAGAACTTTGCTGAACAGAGTCAAGAGGAAACTCACATACTTACCAAAGCTTCTCAAAGCTTTCACATGTTCAGTCACTCAACCTTCTTGAAGCAGTCTATAACAGCAATAGAGTTTTCAGAGATCAAGACTACTTCACACCAGTTGAAGAAATACTTTCTTTTAACCATTGTGCTGTGTGTGCTAGGTTGTTTTATTTGGTGTACTTAGTTGATAGGATTATATCCTTGCTAAGTTTATTAGTCTTGTATAGGCTAATCTTTCCCTGTGTGGGAGTGTGTCCCTGTGTGGGAGTTTGTAAACCCTATGTGAGTGTAGACCTAGGAATCTGAGATTCTGTAGGTATAACTTGTTGTGGAAGAGATTTGTAGAGACGAGTCTTGTAAATCGAACTGACCATAACGAAGTTCCTCCTCAGTGAAGGAATAGAGTGGACGTAGAAGGATTACACCACCTTCGAACCACTATAAACCATAAATGTTTACTACTTATCTTGTTTGCATATCTATTATGTTGCATATATCATAAGCATACTGTCAAAAACGTACTTCATAATATCATATCTTGAAAAGAAAACTGGTTTTTCAACAGAAACTCTATTAAGTATATTCCGCTGCGTTACATTCTGATAACTGGGACAACAACCTGATTACGCCTAGGGCCAGGTTACTGACTCGAGACAGGATTCTGTCTTCCTAGTGAAACAGAAACCTGTTCATCAGTTAGTTGTTTTGAAAAGTTTGAAAAATCGATAGAGGTTCATTCACCCCCTCTGAACCTCTGACCACTTGGGACCCAATAGTTTTCATTTTTTTATCACTGTCATTCCCCCTTTCTTAGGCACACATTGAACGGGGCTTACCCATGCACTATCGGAAATATAATAGATAATACCTGTATCGAGCCACTTGATGATCTCTTTTTTTACTACCTCTTTCATGATGAGATTTAATCTTCTTTGCTGCTCAATTGACGAATTATGCCCTTCTTCCAAGATGATCTTGTGCATGCAAAATGTTGGACTTATACCTCAAATGTGTGAAATAGTCAATCCAATTGCGAGCTTGTGCTCACGAAGTACCTCCAATAATCTTTATTTCTGTAAAGAATTCAAAGAAGCAGAAATTATTACCGGAAGAGTTTCATTAACACCAAGATAAACATATTTCAAGTGAGAAGAAAGCTCTTTGAACTCAACTTTCGGCGGCTCCTCCACTGATGGTTTGAATGCACTTTTGGACTTTAGAGGTGCCTCAAGCTTTCAAATTTCAGTCGAGGTCTTGACTTCGCCAAATCTAGGTATGTTGCTTGCTCTTCAATTCTCTCATCCAAAAACTCTTCACCTGCAAAAAGAGATGCTACCAAGGGGTCCAATAACGGAGTATCATCAAATAATGAGTCAATAACATCAACAAAAACTACTTCATGCGAATCACTTTGATGCTTAAGGCTTTAATACACATTGAAAGTAATTTTCTGATCTCCTAAAGACATGGTTAATTCCCCTTTTGTAACATCTATCAGAGTTCCTCCCGTGGCTAAGAACGGTCTCCAAAAAATGAGAGGAACTTCCATATCCTCTTCCATATCAAGCACTACAAAATCTGCATGAAATATAAATTCATCAACCTTCACAAGAACATCTTCTACAATTCCCTTAGGGTAAGAAAAAGATCTATCTGCTAACTGAAGGGTCACAGCTGTAGGCTTAATTTTTCCTAACCCTAAACTTTTATAGACAGACAAAGACATGAGATTTATACTAGCCCCCAAATCAATAAGTGCTCTCTGAAAATGTTTATCCTTAATAGTGAGGGGAATAGTGAACTTTCCAGGATCCCTAAGCTTAGGTGGAAGCGGACGAGTGAGAATTGAGCTACACTGTTCAGTTAATGCAACCATTTCAAATTCACCTAGTCTTATTCTCTTGGACAAAATATCTTTCAAGAATTTAACCCAACTAGACATTTTTTCTAAAGCTTGAGTAAAATGGATATTAATATGCAGTTCATTCAATTTTTTCAGAAAATTTTGATACGAAACATCAAGTTTAACCTTTTTTAAACGTTGGGGAAAAGGTACCTATGGGGAAGGCTTAGGCGCAACTTCCCTCTTTTCACTAGGCTCACCAATCACGTTTGACGGTTCTGCTTGCAATTCTCTCTCAACTTCCTTTGCTTCCATTTTATCTTTATCCTTGATTGTGTTCCCTTTTCGAGAGACTTCCTCTAACTGCTTCTCATTCCTCAGACTAATGGCTTGACATTGCTCATTTTTTCTAGGATCTTCTGTATTAGATAGTAGAGATCCCAGTGGCCTGTTGCTCCTTTCTGCAGCGATTTGGCCTATTTGGTTTTCCAAATTTCGGAAAGAGGCTTGTGTCGTCATGATGAATTGCGCTAACATCGAACCTAAATCTTCAACTAGAATTGGTGCCACTGTATTTAATGGTTAAGATCCTTGTTGCTGCTGAAATCCCTGTTTTGGATGTGACTGATACTGTCCTTGCTGTGGATGTGGCTGAAATTGACCTGACGGCCTATAGTAATTCTGGCCTTGCTGGTTCCCTGTGAACCTTTGCTGGAACTGACGATTTTCATTGTTCACATAATTCACAGCTGCTGGCTCGGTGATGCACTCATTGGTGTAGTGATTTCCAACACAAATCTCACAGCAAACTGTAGTGGTTGCTGGAGTGTATACAGCTTGAACTTGCTGTATTCGAGATCCCTCCTCCAACTTTTGCAAAATCATCTTATTTTGTTCTGCAAATTGCTTTGTAAGGAGTTGATTTTGCTGATTTAATTGAGTCATCTGTGCTTGCACAATCGTCATCTGATCTACCTCAAACATCCAAGGAACCTTTGTTGTGCCGCTTGAGTTTCGGCTAGGGAGCTTTACATGTCGGTTCTTTGAGAGATTATCTAGCAAAACTGTAGCATTCGAAACACTGAGGCCCAAAAAATTTCCATATGCTACAACATCGATCATAGTTTGAGCATTTTCTTTCAGCCCTGTGTAGAACAATTGTATCTGATGTCATTTCTCTACTTTGTGGTTTGGGCATCTTCTCAACAACACCTTGTATCGTTCCCACGCCTCATATAACTCTTTCCCATTCTCCTGTAGGAAGGTATGAATTTGGTTTCAAATTTTCTCTTCATTCGCAGGTGAACTAAAGGTGGTCAAAAAGAGTTGTGCGAGCTAATTCCATGTAGTGATGGAATGGGGCTCTAGTGATGTAAGCTAACGATGAAATTGACCTTGCAGAGAGTGCTTGAACAAACGAAGTTGGAGTGCTTTAGGGGAGACTCCATTTTGCTTGTGAGAGTTGCAGATTTCCAGAAAATTCACCAAATGAGTGTATGGATCTTTGCTAGCTAGTCCACTGAATAACCCGTTGTTTGATAGCATCGTCAGTAACCCGACCTTGATTTTGAAATTATTGGCATCGATGGGTGGATAAAGGTGGCTTGGTCGGAATCCGTCCATAGTTGGGACATAAAAATTCTGGATGGGTCGGTTGTTGTTATCCATTGGTGGAGCAGTTGGAAGAGCTGGAACTAATGGAGGTGGATCATTATTCGCCCTGTTCAATTCGTTGTTTTTTTCTTGCTGGTCCATCCTTTGGTTCTCGATTTGATTTCTTCTGACTTGCCTGAGTGTTCGCTCAATCTCGGGATCAAACGACACTAGGTTTTGTACGTCTCTTCTTCGTATAAACTGTACCTCCTACCTGAAATTCAATAAAACAATAGCTGGATTAAGAAAAGTTGATCAAATCTAATATCAAGACAAACTAGACAATTAATTATAATTCCCGGCAACGACACCAAAAACTTGTTGAGCAAAAACTAACACTGCACAAGTGCACGTATCGTGACAAGTAATATAGTTGACTAAAAAGTCCGGATATCAAACCCACACGGAAAATAATAACTATCTATTCTTAAATACTAGATTCCTACAACTTATGATCCTATCCAGCGAATCCAATTTTGAGAGTTGATTGTTTAAACTACGAAAAGCAAGAAAATAGTGAACGCAATTATGCAAAGAAGAATTAAACTAAGATTTATCAAAATAAACAAACCTAGGATTTTATCTTCCCCTATGTGTTTTAACTCCCCCTTACTCTCTTCTCATGCAAGATTCAATTCCCGATTCCTGACCTGAGATGCTAATATAATCATACCCCATTTCCATGTGATGCATGAATCTAATGTTATGAACAATTTACTGTATTCCTACGCAATTAAATTCATAACAAAGCATTAAGCATAAATCCTAAATATGGCTTTCCAAGGTGAAATCTATTTTTCTACGATTTCACATGCAATTAAACACTATCCTGTTCAATTAACTCCAAGGATCTTCTACCAAAATTCTAATCATCAAACCAATCTTCCGATATAAATTTGACAATAATATAAAATTACACAGATTGGCCAGATTCATGCATTTAATCAACAACAAGTAGAAGAAAGAATCGTAAATTAAACTTGCATTAGAATCGAAATAAGGGTTTCATAATTCAACACATAGGATTTGAATAAAATCCTAAAAAGAAGAACTCTAGCTATCCCTTGTCATAAAATAAAGAAGTTCATAAAGAAACGAAGGAAAATCTATGCTTGAATTGTTGCCGATCTTCTCTTCTTCGCTCGATCGTCCTGCTCTTTCTTGTGGGGTAAAAATTGTCTTTTTCTAGGTCTTGACATGGTTTATATAGATATCATGAGGAAAAGGAGTCCTATTTTCGTTGGAAGCACAAAAATTGCACCTTTTTAACAACCTGCGAGACGAGTACCGCGGTATCCAAATCGATACCACAGTACTGAGACAACGTGCTTGAATCTTCTGGAGGTCAATACCGCGGTACTGATATTTTGATACCGCGGTACTGAGATACAAAACCCAGTCTTCTGGTTCTCCACTTCGGGTACCGCGGTATTGGATTTGGATATCGCGGTACTGACCCATTTTTTTCCATTTTCTTTTTTTTTTCACACTCGTTATCTCTGTCATGTCGTTTTATCCTCTTGTACCTATAACAACCAATATTTTGCAGTTACAATTCATTTTTTGACCAAGACAACACAATAATCGTGCTTACGACCATGTATATTGAGTGTATTTTACGCACTCAATAGATATGCTCATGAAATTTATGTTAGAATTTTTTTTTGAGATGAGCATGATAGGAGAGTTAAGTTTCTTTCTTGGCTTACAAGTCAAGCAACTAGATACTCGGATTTAACTTAAAAAGATACTCGGATTTTGATTTTGTAGGATGTAAAATTGACAGAAAAAATACTAGTGGTACTTTTCAATTTCTTGGAGAAAGGCTGGTATCTTGGTTCTGCAAGAAACAAACATCTATAGCAGCTTCAACAGCAGAAGCAGAATATGTCACCGAGGAAGCTGTTGTGCTCATAATCTATGGATACAATAACTTAAAGATTATGGGATTACAGAAAGGGAAACTTTCATTCTATGTGATAATACAAGTGCAATTGCTATAACACATAATCCTGTCTTTCACTCCAGAACAAAGCATATAGATGTGAGACATCACTTTATTCATGATCATGTGGAAAAGAAAGATATAGTGCTGGAAAAAGTTCATAGACCTACAGTTATCAGATATTTTCATAAAATCTCTATGTGAATCAAGGTTTTCTATAACTTGGAATCATCAAGTTATGATGCTTGGAACAAACTATTCTCAAATAGAAGGGTAAGTATGGAGTAAGGGGGAATGTTGTATTTATACAGGAATACAACAAAACAATACAACATGAACAAAATACAGTGCATCTTAGGATACACCAAGTTTGGGATACAACATTTATTGCTACTGCATTTAAAGCCCTATAACCTCGTATAAAGAACAGTAACCTTAAAAACTAATCATTTGAGCGGCAAAAGCGTATCTCGCATTTAATGAAATTCCACTTTTCAGAGTGGCAACAGTCGCATCTTACATTCTGACTTCAGAAGAAGTCTAAATTGCAAAGAAGCCCCTCCACTATTTTATCTCAACCGTTATATTTTGCCCTTCTATCATGATCTTTTAATCGTGACCGTTGATCATAAATCTCGCCACCAGTAAATCTTATCTAATCATCCATGGCTGCCGAAAGGGAAATCAAGGTTCTTGAAGGTCGTCTTATCAACCGAGAAGCACTGATTGCTGAAGAAAACATCTTTGATAGAGATGTCATTTCAAAAAATTGGGAATTCTTGGAGAAAAACAACATATATGGTCTTCTCACCACCAGATATAAGGGCATGTTACTCCTTATCGTCCAGAAATTCTATTTATTTATTACTCTGAAACTTCGTATTAGAACAACAGCCTAAAAAACGCTAGTCATTTGAGCGGCAAAATGATTTTCTCTCATTTAATGCAAATCTGCTTTTTCAGAATCGCAATAGGCACAAACATTCTTTTAAACCTCTAAAGTCTCTATATTTGCAAAAAGGCCCCTCTGTGTTTCTATCACAACTGTCAGATTTTGCACCCTTCACACGATCTTTCAATCTCAGTCGTTGATCGTTGGCATACCTAAAGAGTGATAAAACTATTCACTATCTCCCTCGTTGATCATCACTCTCAAATTTCTGAACTTACCAAAGGTAAAAACTCTCTCTATTTTTAAAACCCAACCCTTGTTCGAAGATATCAGCAAGCACCTATAATGACAATAAGATACACCATCTCTCTTGAAGGACATCTCGTTAATACCGCATCCATCCTCTCTAATTCCAACATGTATGATCATGTGGAGATGAAAGAAATCTGGAGGAGCTTGGAGGACACAAAGATGTTTGGTCCTCTAACGACGAGATACACAGGCTTCACTATAGCATCAGTGCAGAGATTTTACACCTATATTAGGCTATTTGATGACATGAAGGGCATCATCTTCAAGATGAATGAAGACGATGAGTAAGAATGCACTCTAACATCTTAAATCATCTTTGAAACATTCAACATATCTAGGAGTGACATGACTCTCTCAGAACTTGAGAAATACGGAAACGAGTTTGCTGAAGAAATGTGGGAGAAGTTTAAGCTGGAAAAGACTTCTGGTGCTATGAAGAAAAGTGCAACAAAGAAGGCATTCAAGCCTGAATACGAGTTTCTACATGATGTGTGTGCGTACTCCATCGAAGGCAGATGTGGGAGTTACGACAAGTGCACTAAGTTGCACTTCATAATCATCATCTCTCGTACTATGGAACTGTGCATAGTCGTGATCTGGGACACCATCAACCATGTACGACAACAATATATAAGTATGCAATTTCAGTTATAAATATATCTTTTTAGCTATAATTATAACAAAGTACATGGTTGTGTCTGGGATACGGTCTGACCGTGCATGACAACATAACAACATGTGTGTGGTACACAAACTCGACCGTGCACGATAACAATGTACAAGTCTCATGCCGAAATATCACAAGCACCCCTCATCCCGAACCATCGCACAGAAAACTATAACCAAAATCCTATTCTCAGTTATAAGTACACAACTATATGCGTTTTTATTATTGTCGCACATGGTCGATCATATCTAGAAACACGACCATACGAGGTTTCTTCACAGATGATATGGGAAGACTTACTCATTAATTATTAACTTATTAACTTGAATAAGTCTCTTGTTCAACTGGTGTATAGATCTTAGATCCACGCACTTGGGTTAGGTCGACCTAGATCCGGCCTGGATTCACGCATTTTCCTTTGTTTTTTTCCCTTGACCTTTATGTTATGTTAGTAATACATTTATGTTATATTAGCCATACATTTATGTTATATTAGTCATACATTTATGTCCAGATATCATAACCTTAGTGCAATACTTTAACTTTAAGAAAAATCGCTAACCTTTATACTATGTTAGTTATACATTATCTAAAATGTTAAGGTACAACTAACATTACAAAAATATATGACTAACATAACATACATGTATAACACCTGAGAGCGAGTTTGTGCGTGGATACCTAGGCATGTGGCGGCACATCAGATCCAAGTGCATGAATTTAGGATCAATGCACCAATTGTATAAACGTTTTCGTGTATTAACTTATCTATGTAGATAGAGGGTTAAATGAAAAAAAAAACCTAAATTATTGATTTTTTTCATTTTCCAACCTAATTTTTTTTTTTATTATTAGATTGCAACTTGAACTATTTAAATTTATCAAATTGCAAATTCTGATTCATTTTTTGCCAAAAACGTGAAGACGTGACCCGCATGCTGACTTCAGATGAGGGTCACCTTAAATTACAAGATTACAAGAATATCCTTATGATTTTAGGAAGCTGAGTCATGTGTTCAACGGAAAATGAACCAAAAATTACAATTTGATAAATTGTAGTAGTACAATCTGATTAAGAAAAATTAAACTGAAAAATGAAAACAATCATTGATTTTTTTCATTTAATCTATATATAGATATAGAGTATCCCGAAGGATAAACCTTGGAACCTCATCCGCCCTTACCCGCGTTAACCCCTCCACCCCCAACACACACGCAGAGCAAAGAGAGCAGCCATGTTATCATTGGACATATGTGCCTCCATTCCTTTCTGTAAGAATTGTTCGTTACTCTCTCATCAAAGACCAAAATCTTTTCCTTCTCCAAATGCTCTATATCTCTCCTCCATCCACCCCCATCGCCAAACTTACCTTCGTTGCCCATTCTTCTCCACTGCCCATTTCTCCTCCGACACTGGACAACACCATTTCTTGTCGGATGATACTGAACTGTATGAAGAACAAACCTCATCCGACGACGATGAGGAGCAGGAGAATCTTGACGTCCTTGAGCTTGAGCGCCAAGCCAAACTACTTGTTAAGGAGTACTCTGATTCCTTGTCACGTGAACTCAAGATAGGTTGGTTCCTCCTCTCTATTCTCTCTTTATCTCCCTAATAAAGGATTAGAAATCGGAAATCTGTAATAGTTGCTCCAACAATTAAGTTTGGAAATGGTAATTAAAGGATTCCATTTGAGATTTTGCCTTCTCTTGTACTCCTTGCAAAGACTTGCTATGTTTATGGAAATGGTTGATTGTTGGAAATTAACTCGCTCGACAGTTAGTTATTTAAATGGCGTCTTAGGACTTGGGTAAATGTTAACATTCCATATATCCATGATGTTTTCAGAGGATGAAGTTTCCAATCAAAAGAAAACTCGAGGAAAGCAGAAGCAGCGAACAGTTACCACTAGCAATGTCAGTGAAACTCTCTCTCTCTCTCATTATAATGAACGTCAACATATGAAAATATTAACTTCAGTCTAACTTTGTTCATCTTGAAACAATACCATGTGAAAGGCCCACTTTCTAGTGTTAACTTCATGCCGTTTTAATCTTATCGCAGATTCCTGATCATCTGCTTCCAAGGGTTGCAATAGTTGGAAGGCCAAATGTTGGTAAATCAGCACTCTTTAATCGTCTAGTTGGGGTACATATCAACAGCCTTGGTTGTAATTTGCTCTTGCCTTTATGATACTACGATATGCTGTTAAAATATAAACTCTGAGTTATTCAAATTCTTGTATCTGATTGGCTACTTCAGTAGCTAAGCTTCATTTTGTTAAGAGTTACCTCTTTGCAGGGAAACAAGGCCATCGTGGTCGATGAACCTGGAGTTACTAGGGATCGTTTGTATGGTAGATCATACTGGGGTTTCCATGAATTTATCGTTGTAGACACTGGAGGTGTACTTACAATTTCAAAGCATCAGGAAGATGTTATGGACGAACTAGCTATAACAACAACAATTGGCATGGAGGGGATTCCTCTTGCCTCTAGGGAGGCTGCTGTTGCGAGGATGCCTTCCATGGTAGAGAAACAAGCTACTGTCGCTGTGGAAGAGTCTTCTGTCATCATATTTGTCGTTGATGGTCAGGTATAGTTTTCCACCGTGTTACTCGTACTTTGATATTCATTTTATTGATTCTGTCAGATTAATCCAGCTCATAATTCTCTAGTAGCTCTCTTAACCTTGAGAGGTTTCAAATATTACTATATCTATGGCCATATTAGTGTTCCAAGAAGTTCAAAAGAACTAAAGTAAGCCAGGTTTATCGATATGTAATGTTGGTGATTCAGTCTATATTGGTTTCTGCAGAGTAACAGATTTGTCTGCATTCACTAGTGTTGAGAAAAAAATTGCAAAAGAAGGAATAAGAACAAAATGGTTATTCTGAAAAGTGATTTTCTTCTCTATGAATTGAGTTAAAAGGTTTTTCATTACTTCGTGTTTAGATTCAAGGTTTTCTTTCTTTTTTAGTCAATATTTTAAAAAGACAGCAGTAACAAATGTTTTGTTAATTTCTATTGTCAAATTTTCGGAAATTTCTGTCCCTTTTTCTAAATTAATATGGACAGTCTATAATGAGCTATTAACAGGCAGGTCTAACTGCAGCAGATGTTGAAATAGCGGATTGGCTGCGTAAGAACTATTCACACAAACATATTGTTCTTGCAGTCAATAAATGTGAATCTCCTCGTAAAGGTATCTTACAAGCATCAGAGTTTTGGACTTTAGGGTAAGTGCAAGTTTCTTAATTCTATGTCAAAATTTTATGAACAATTGTTTATCTGTGTACAAGTTATGATGATTTAAGAATTTTCTATATTTCACCATATATATTTCGGAGATTTTGTTTTAAGTTGAGCAAACACTGGAATGAGAAAAAAAGGGAGGGAGAGATAAGGAGGATGGTGAAATTAGTGATTACAATCTACCACTTACAGTCCCTACATATCCATCACCATATATGCAGCTTATATTTACAGTCACATTTACCCATCCCATTTGTTCACTCCCCAAAATGGGATATATTTATTGAGAAAGTGCTTTTGGGTGTCATTGACAATTACACAGTCCCACTTACTATTTTACTCGTACACTATCAGGTTACAACTATATTTTCTACCTTTTGTTATGTACATCTTTTTAGGGATGTAAATGAAATAATACAACTTGTGAGCTACTAGGGATGGACTCAAAAATTAGAAAAAAAAAATCGAATTTGACTCAAAGATAATCAAGTTGAGTTCGAGTTACTCAAGTAGCTCTCGATCTCGAGCTCGAGGCATTAATACTCGGCTCAACAGACTACGAGTCTAATCAAGCATGTTTTTAGGTGTTTAGGCTATATTATAAATATTATTCAGCTATCGAGTCAAGTCGAGTCCAAGTCAAGCTTATTGAATTAATGTCGAGTGAGTTTGAGCATTAAAAAAAATAAGTTTGGTTGAGTTAGATTTGAGCTCAAGCCTCAAATTTTGTAATTGGGTTAGAGCTCGAGCTCTTTTACACCCCTACAATACCTGCTACAATTCATGCTACATTGTAACTCTTATATCAATCAGAATAAATATTGGTTGAAGTACCTTGAATATAGTATGCATGCACTTTGCCTAATTGTTTGGCATCTGGTTTTGATGAATAGTCTTATCATGTTTTCTACTAGGTTATCACCCCTTCCCATATCTGCTATATCTGGGAGTGGAACTGGGGAGCTTCTTGATTCCGTTTGTTCTCAATTGGAAAAGATTGAGGTGAGTTTTCTTGCACCGAGCAGAGAGTTGTTTCATTTTTTTTTCCATTACAATGCTATGGGGATTTAATACTGGTGGTTCTCATGCTTATAGCTATTTGAACAATGCGATTTGTTGCATAGCTTTTACCATGCTTTGTCTGGCATGGGTTTTTTTTTTTTTTTTTTTTTTTTTGGAGGTTCTCAAAGTAGCCTTGTTACTTGTGAGTGTGAATAGTTTGCCCAAGGAAATTCTTCTTCAATGGTTGTAAACAGGGTACATTACTATGTTCACTATCACAAGTTTTTTTTAATAGATGCCCTTAGGAGACCATCTGTATATCACACACAGCAGCCACAGATTCAAGTGATGGCATACTTAGCAAAGCTCAATTTGGCATTCTCTTTTCGCTCAGTTGAAGTTTACCGTTAGAAGTGGATCCTATAGTAGAGTTGTCTTGAAAATCAGCATTTACC
The DNA here is from genome assembly GCA_954870855.1 of Scutellaria minor. Lineage (NCBI taxonomy): Eukaryota > Viridiplantae > Streptophyta > Magnoliopsida > Lamiales > Lamiaceae > Scutellaria > Scutellaria minor. Next base: position 14,771,800 of record OX940729.1, on the reverse strand, counting down.
TTACGTTGAAATATTAAACCTTTGAGTTGTCAGCCTACACAAGTATATTTAGTTGTATTTCTTTCACTTACTTTCCTTATATGTGGCTCAAAACTATTCTCTATTGCTTGGGACCTCAACAAAGTTTCCTTCTATATCTTCAACCAGTTTATCAATATAAGTGAATTGGAAAATGAAAAACTGATGATCCTATTGGTTCCTTGCAGGAGATAGAGAACCCTGATGTAGAAGAATATGTTCCTGCTATTGCCATAGTTGGCCGACCAAATGTGGGTAAAAGTAGTATTTTGAATGCTTTGATTGGGGAGGACCGAACGATTGTCAGTCCAATCAGTGGAACCACCCGTGATGCCATAGATACTGATTTTACTAGGTCAGATGGCCAGGTTGGTTAATTGATAGCCTTTAACAGTGTCTTATGCTAGCTACCTTTCCATATTAACATGATTATCTTACAAGTTTTCATACGACCAACTTACTCTCATTTCAACAACCAAATATAAGAATTATTTACTTTTCTGTTTGAATTTTGAAAGGTTCGCTATTCACTGATCAGCTGATTTAGTATATGTAAAATGCTCTCTTGTATGTGTGTTTCATAAGGCAGGGTCAAAGATACCCCATATATTTGGTCAAATGAACAATTTAGCCTGATAGTTTTTAAAATACCCAAATTTTCTGTAATCTGTTGATTTGTTACCACTTAATTTGTTTGCTTTATTAAAATTTATAATTCTGCAAATGTTAAAAGTAGTTCTTTTGGACCATAATATAGTGTTAATATTCTAATTATTTCAACTTGTAATGACAGATTTGCGTAAATTTCGGTATTTTAAAAACTTTAGGGAAATTCTGTACATTTGACTATACATGTGGGGGAAAATGTCCCTATCTCTTAGAGTGCAGTAATATCTCATTTTAAGGTTAGGTCGACAACATAAACCCACAAAATTCGAGTAAATTCTTTTGTTCCCTTCACAAAGTAGTCACAAGAGGTCAGGCATATGGACTGCCAATGATTCCTTTTTTTTTTTTTTTTTTTTTGAAGACTTGAGCAATTAATTTTGTCTTTAGTGTTGTTCAGTTTTCTTGGGCACTTAAATCCCATAGATCAAGTTAGGTCAGAGTTTGTCACAGCAAACATATTTCTCTTCATTTGATGGAATGGCATCTTTGAAAGAATCAAATTAGGAAGCATTGAGTTCTATTTTGGACAATTAGGAAGCTTATATGAGTATCATATTTCGCAGAAATTTCGACTTATAGATACAGCTGGTATCAGAAAGAGAGCAGCAGTAGCTTCATCAGGCAGCACCACCGAGGCTCTGTCTGTGAATCGAGCATTTCGTGCCATTCGACGTTCTGATGTTGTGGCACTGGTAATTGAAGCCATGGCATGCATAACAGAACAGGTAACTGGTGCATAGATTTTCGGACCTGAATAGCAAATTTTATGCATCAACTTATCATGAGCATGAGAGTGGATTTTAGTTGACATTAAAATACCAATGAATTGATTTTTTATGTCTGGTGCCTTTATGTGTATGTTTGGCTTCTGAAATGATGCCTTTTAACTTTCAAGGATTTCAAAATTGCTGAACGGATAGAAGAAGAAGGGAAAGGTTGCCTAATTGTGGTGAACAAATGGGACACAATTCCCAACAAAAACCAGCAAACTGCTACATACTATGAGGAAGATGTCAGAGGGAAGCTCCGCATTCTTAGCTGGGCACCCATCGTGTACTCAACAGCAATACAAGGGCAGAGTGTTGAGAAGTATGTTTCTAATCATAGTCTTTTCACTCTGATTATTATTAACATATATATTCGGTTTGACAGATATGTCAAGTCCTTAGTGTGTGCCTTCATAGTTGATGGTGAAACTTTATTTTTGGTTCACTATTTGACTATATATATATATTGTAGGATTGCTGTGGCTGCTGGTATGGTTGAAAAAGAGAGATCAAGGAGGTTGTCAACAGCAATATTGAATCAAGTAGTCCGCGAATCTGTTGCATTCAAATCGCCTCCAAGAACTAGAGGTGGAAAAAGAGGCCGTGTTTATTACTGTACTCAGGTACATATTCTTTCACATGCCCTATACATGAAGAGATCTTAAATATATGTGCAGCAATCAAACCCTGTGAAAGCTTCAAGGGAAAATTCATATTTTGCTTTGTTTTCTTTTTACCCCCTATAATTTTTCTCTTGCTTTGTTAATGAAGGAACAAAGTTAACAAAAAAGTACGAAAATAAAGTCTTTGGGGCAAAAGAAAAATTGAAAGTGCAGTAGACAAAAATGTACAAACTATAGTGTAACAGACAAAAGACAAGAAAATCAAAAGTGTGGTAGACAAAAAATAAAAAAAATTATGTTATCTTCGGAATTTTTAACATGAAAATCACATTAGCGCTTGATGAAGGAAATCTTTTACAGGCAGCTATAAAACCACCTACATTCGTGTTCTTTGTCAATGATTCTAAGCTTTTCCCTGAAACATACCGACGATACATGGAGAAGCAACTGAGGTCAAGCGCAGGGTTTATAGGCACACCAATTCGGCTTTTATGGCGTAGCAGAAGAAAATCGGAGAAAGAAGATGGTAAGTTGAAACTGATGTTTGTTATTTCTTGATACTGTAAAATGTGTTGGTTAATGGTTACAACAAAATACGTAAACAAACAAACTAAAATTTTACAAAGTTCCAAATTGTCAAATCTTGAGCAACGTAACTATGTAATGTCTTTGGATATTATTTGCATGAACTCTTTCATTAAACTTTGCAACTGAAATGAATTGCAAAGGCTTCCTTATGTTAGGAGAATCAGCTAATTGGTGTTGTATCATATATATAAATATATTTCAGGAAAAGAGGCTTTTATGAGGACACAAGCCAATTCATCAGCAGTTGACACAAAGTTGGCAATAGCAACATGAGCACATGTTGGACTTACATTAGATGCTCGGAACCATGATAGTAGTGAAGAGATCTCCTACCTGTAATTTCTTGTTGCTCGTGCACTCCTTTTTTTTTTTTTTTTACTGCATTTCGTTTCTCTTGTGACGAATTATGTGTAAGATTTATTGTGGCTCATGTGTCATAGAGTTAAGGTAAACAAGATATTTAATTATTAGTAGATATCTTATTTTTTATTTAAATAAACATTACTTTTGGGATGAGTTTAGTTAGTTTCATGAGATAAGTATAATTGTTTTTCTAATCGTGATCACCTTGATAGAACGTGATCGGTTTTCTCCTAAAAAAATTAGTGTTTAGAAACTAGTCCTCTCTTTACCGAGAACTATTGTGTGCTTAAGAGCAATTTCTAGATCAAGGAGGAAAACTAATCTCTTTAACGGATTAATATCAGATTTAGTTCCCAAAATTAGGAGTTATTTCAATTTTGGTATTTGAATTTATTGAATCATCATAAGTAGTCTCCTAATTATCTAAAAATCATTAGAATAGGTCCTCGTCATTAATTTTCCATCAAAATGGATGGAAATTAACTACTAGTTCGATTTGATGAGAAAATATATGCGCCTCGCCCTAAAATTTCAATTTTGGCTCTCAAACTTGAATTGTTAAAGCATTTCACTCTTTTTTTTCCTTATTCTTCTTTCACCTCCAATTTCAACTCACTTCAAGTATAAAAAATTTCCAAAAACAGCGGGTCATCCTCAAATTCGAGCATGTCTTCAACGTTGTGAGCAGTTTCTATGTGCTACAATAAGCTGTGTCTGAAAAGAGTTCGTGCAGCGGAAATAAACTATGTATTTTAGAGAGGTTTCTTTCGAAAATCGTTTGTAGATATGATATTTCCACACAAGTATTTTATGCAATATGACAAATAAGTATGTAGCAGGATATAAGATAGCTAGCAGAACATAAAGTAAATACACACACAAGATTTGTAATAGTTTAAGGGTGGAGTAATCCCTCCAATCCACTCTACTCCTTAAGTACGAACTTTCATTTATAGGACTATTTCCTAACAAACTCTAAACTCAACAAAACAACACCTACAAAACTTCAACTTCCACATAGGTTTAGGCTAGACCCACATAGAATTGTTGCTATCTCTTAGTAACTTACACTCAGCAAGAAAACTTCTTCCTTTCTAATTGAGGACTCCTAAAACATCTTCTTACATAGAGAAAAGATTAAGGATATAAATTTCTTCAATTGGTGTAAAACAACCACTTGATCTTATGAAAGAACAACTTGAATGTTAGGCTTGCTTCTAAGGTTGAATGACTGAAACTTTTGCTTGATAGAACAATGAACTTTGAATGCTTTTGCTTGCTTAAGATTTTAGTGTTAGTAGTTTCAATAGTTGCTCCAGCCGTACTCTTCCTCTATTTATAGGAGATAATTTTTTCCATTGAATAGCTTTAAACCATGCATCTAATGTCCTCTTAGCATACCAAGGTTGTATTAAATGTGACATGTCTCATACTCTATGATATGTTAAACAACTCTGTCTCTACTGTACGGAGGTGTAGCTTTCTGCAGTCTATTAGACCAGGTGTCAGAATGCTATTGGCTAGCAGCTCTATAAGACGACTATGTCTCTACTGTCTATATTATCAATCGCTGATATGGTCATTCCTCAGACTTATGTTGATCCTCCTCATACATCAAATAATCTCTTGTCTGCATGTTTTTGATAAGTCAACTTTGCTGCATGCATGCAGTTGTCGTTCAATAAGCAATAGCTTCATTATATGCTTTGTTACATCTTAAGTCTTCGTGCAACAAGTTTACTTCACTTGCTTGCAGCAACTCCTTGCAGTATGCAACAAGCTCTTCTCCATGTAGTGTGCTGTAGTTGTTCCCTACAGCTTGCAGCAAGGTCTTCACCCACCTTCTCCAATTCTTCATCCTAATTTTCTGAGGACTCAAATCCTAATCTAATTTCACTTATATACATTGTGAAAAATTAGGTACTCTAAATTCCTATTACATTTGTGTTTTGTTTCATTAAAATCTAAACATTGATATACTAACAACAACTAATGTTGAGAAGACTATTACACCAGAAAGAAGCTTACACTTAGATATATTTAAAGGAACATACAATGTCTTCAGTTAGAAAATAAAAGACCAATACATTGTCTCAAAAGACTAACATAAACAGGGTACATAAACAGAGTGTATTGTTTCAATTGACTAACATTGTCTCAATAGATTAAGTGCTTCAATACATTAATTTTTGAAGTTGTTCAAACTTGGTTCCCACAGTCATCTTCTCTTTTCTTCGCACTAGTCTTTTCTTTTGATGGTCCTCCTCCTTTTCTCTTATCAACACTTCCTTTCCGATTAGACAATATGATATAGCTTACACCTAATTTCATAATTACAAGACTGCTCAAACCTGATGATTGGAGAACCTATAAGACAATACTAGTCAAGAGCTCACAATCATAATATAAATAAACTACTTTGGAACTCACAATTATTGTTTGATTTGTACTTGTACTGTCTTATATGTTTGTGGCCATCTTGGACTTGGATGTTTTTTTTCCTGGCCTATCAAATAACACATGCATGGTGTTAATAATAGCTTAAGAGGTTGGAAAGAACAATATTTGATTTGAAGGTTGGTTTGAAAGAGTTTTGTTGTGTGAAAACTAACACTACACAAGTGCACGTATCGTGATAAGTAATATAGTGGACTGAAAAGTCCGGATATCGAACCCACAGGGAAAATAATAACTATCTATTCTTAAATACTAGATTCCTACAACTTATGATCCTATCCAGCGAATCCAATTTTGTGAGTTGATTGTTTAAACTACGAAAAGCAAGAAAATAGTGAACGCAATTATGCAAAGAAGAATTAAACTAAGATTTATCAAAATAAACAAACCTAGGATTTTATCTCCCCCTATGTGTTTCAATTCCCCCTTACTCTTTTCTCATATAAGATTCAATTCCCGATTCCTAACCTGAGATGCTAATATAATCATACCCCGTTTCCACGTGATGCATGAATCTAATGCTATGAACAATTTACTGTATTCCTACGCAATTAAATTCATAACAAAGCATTAAGCATAAATGTAACACCCCATTTTCCAAGAAAAACCTGCATAGCATATTTTATAAAATTTATTTTAATATTCAAGAACAAATTAAGTGTGAGATCTTATATGACATTAAGTTATGATTTATGAATTTTTGTTTCGTTGTGCTTATTTATTTTAAAGATTTTATGACATGTTTTTCTTTCGAGATTTTAAGGATTTTGCAGGATTCCTCACGGAAGAAACCGAGCTCGATCTCCACTCACTCGACACACATGAACGAAAGTAAAAAGATAAGATGTTAATTAAATTTAATTGAATAAAATGAATTTAGGTTTTATGCTAAGTAATTTTCACATTGTGTGATTTATACATTATGTTATTATTACTAGTCCCTTCAATAAGGTATGCATATACTTATAAATATGTGTAATATGAAACGTCAAAATATCAAGGTAAATAATTAATTTAACTTTTATTTTTAATCTAAATCTTCCTTGATAAGTCTTTGCTAACCTATGACTAAGAAGTCTAAACTAGCCTAGCCACCTCACCACCCTAATTGCAACATGCAAAATATCCATCAACTTGCAACATGCAACATGCAACATGCAACACACCTTTGCTTGAGGATCTCTTTCTCTCTCTCTCTCTCTCTCACACACACACACCACATAAGGAACCAAAGTCATGAATAGCTTAACATAAGAAACAAAGGAAAAGATCAAGTATACATCAAGTTCTTTCTCAAACCCTAAAGGTATTTTGGCTAAACTCTCTTAGAACCTTCATTAAATCTCATGAATAATGATTAATATCTTAGATTAGAAAGCCCAAAGATGTTCTTTGGCAATTTGTTTGGGATTATATGTTGTTTGAATAGAGGAATACGTTGTTTCTAGAATAGGCTCAAGGATATGCTTTGTTTTGCTTCTGTTTTGGATGTGTTCGAAAAACTTAGAGATTGAATTAAGATGAATCCTTTTTCCAGATTGAAATATATGAAGTCAAGAGTATGTCTGTAAAATTTCAGAAGATTTGGAGTTAAACTCGATTTTATATGATTTTTCTAAGATAAGCTGTTCGGAGACAGTTTTCGCCTTGTTTTTAGGTTTGAATCATATTATTTTCTGGAACAATATACTTTGAATTTATGCATGATCTTCTACTATGTTTAAGAACCTGTTCTTAGGTACGTGTAGAAATTTACTATGTAATTTTTAGAATCTTGTGTGATTTATAATGATTTTCATAAGAAAGTCTGTTTTCAACATATGCTATGTCCGGTTTTCGGCCAACTTAGAAAATCCATGACTAATTAAGTGAATCTTATATTTAGTTGATATTTTTATCTGTTATACTAAAAGAATTTATGTGGTTATATGAATAATTATGTGATTTTAGAAATTATCTGAGTTATTAAAATTGTTGCGACTCTACGTGTCTTTTTATCCTTCTAAACTACTAGTTTATATGCTTAAATAATTAAGTTATAGGTATGAATATATTTTAGATTAATGTAACCTAATATAAATGCAAAAGAATGTGTTATACGATATAAGGAGGCTAATCAGTTAAGTGTGTCGAGCGCAGTCGAGACGACCGGTGGATCCGGAGGCAATCATAGCACTTTTAACGTACAAGTGGGTAACTTCTACTCTCTACTATGTGTTGTTAATTGAATCGATAAGTTATGTATGAAAATCTACGACTGAAGTCTGTAGCTATAACTAGTATGTAACTTCCATACTGGGCGACGACCTTAAGGGCGTAAATGTCTGGTCTATGAAAGCGACCATAAGGGCGTAAATGTCTGGTCTATGCAAGGTTTAGTGGGCGAGCGACTCCCACATTCCTTTATAAAAGCTAGGTTTAGTGGGCGAGCGATTCCCACATCCCTCTATGAAAGCAAGGTTTAGTGGGCGAGCAATTTCCACATTCCTTTATAATGACATGTAGTACTTGCTTAACGGATAAATTGCTTCACTATATTAGACAGTAAGGTTATCCCACTGGGATCCCTATCCGGAGGTGTCTCATGATGTTACTCTTTTATTATTTTTCAGGCTCGGCAGATGATGACGTGGACGAGTAGCAGGCTGGGCTGACCTCTCACTATCACATTAAAATAGATATGCTAGAACCATGCTTCTTTTTCTTTAAAAAGTGATATGTTGTTTAAACGTGTATTATATGAAAACGATGGGCCTAGACTTATCTTATATTATAAGTATGTTTTGTTGTGTAATTTCTCGTTGGTCGATGGTTCAAACTTTTTCCTAGAAATGTGGGTAGGACACGACTAGGCTTGAGTAATAGACAGATATGTATGTGTATGCTTGTAGTGTGAGTTTTGGGGATGGGGAAGCCTGGAGGGTGGTGCACGTTCGTGCACCAGCCGGGGAAGCCACTGGATGGTGGCATACGGTCGTACCGGAGAGCACGGTCGTGCTCGAGCCTTTGGAAAGTTGCTGGACAGTAGCGTACGGCCGTGCCAGAAGGGCACGGGCATGCGCAGGGCAAGTGTTATATGTATATATATATGATATATTATAAAAAAAACTCTCGTTTCTTCACTTTTAAGTCTTCCGCTGTATGTTATAAAGTCATTATAATTTCTTTATTTCCTAAGTATGTAAAGGGTGACGACCTATTTCCAATAAAGGGAAACGGGGTGTTACAACTTGGTATCAGAGCCGAGGTTTAGGGATTTCCGCCTCGGACTCTAGGTCTTATGTTTTCGGCTAAGGTTTATTTGTTTAATGGAGTTTAAATATGATTTTGAGTTATAAAAGTTAAAAGTATGGTTATGTTTATGAACTAAGTATGTTAAGTGAGGGAAAGTCGATAGCCAGCTACCGTCCGAATCGTCACCGAGTAAGTATTTTATGTTATATTTTAAAGATATTCGATAAAGTATGATATGTTTTATAAAAATATTTAAGTTATGATGTTATGCATGTAAGAGATCGTCAGATACGATCTAACGAGGATATGAAAAGTACTAATAAAAAGTATGCAGAGGAAACGTATTTCAATGATCGGGATGATTTAACTATTCTATTGCTGTTTAAATTTAATCTTTTTATCTGAAAATACATACATGCATGAATCCCTAGACTATAGAACTTGGAGTTAACTTGAGTGTGGATATGACACAAATAGTATAGTTGAATGGATCACGAAGCCAGACGTGCACAATTAGAACGGGAATACCTCGAATGCTATTAGCATGGCTGGGAGGATAACTCGACGGATTAGTGAAGCACGTAGAAGACTCTCAGCTCTAGGTCTTACAGATTGTGATCTACGAGCAGTTGAGCACTTACGTACTAGAGTACACCCATTATATCAGACTATAGCTTGGTCAGTTTTTCGAAGGCTACTTATCCTTGATGGTAGGCGGGGACCTCAAATCGAGTACCGGGCTTACTGTTTGAGTTTGCAGGAGGCTATAGAGCATTATGAGATGTGCTTGGCAGATATATCCCAAATGGAGAATGAAGCTCATCAGTACTCACTACGAGCTATGATGTGGGCCACGCGCCTACAGACTATTGAGGAGATTTTGGCATATGCTTACGTCGAGTATGAGAGACTATCTACTCACAGTCATGATATGTTGGAGAGGGCAAGAGCTGCCAGGACCTTACTTCAAGCAGGACAACGTCAAGTCGGAGGTATAAATGAGGAACTAGCAGTTGATTGAAGGTCAGAGGGTGATGGAGCAGGCCCTAGCCGACCACCTGCATCAGAGCATGAGCGCCCAGCGAAGCGCCCTCATAGAGATTCTGATGATAACAAGGAGAGTCGGGCCTCATGTTGAACTTGAGGATGCTAGAGGGTTGTTATTTTGGTGTTGCTAGTACATTATCTCGGACTCTTGTATGGGCTTGTATGCCCTTCTTTTGTTGTACATGTGTATAGTTGATGATCGTAGTACTTGCTGACGTGAAAATGTACTTTCTTTTTTTTTAGCTTTTGAAAGAGGGACGGTGTGATCCCGAAAACTCCTATGATGGTTATAAAAGTTGTAATATATATGTATATATATATACCTCTTCTATCATATATAGTTCTGATTCCTTGCATGCCTCGTTACTACATTTATCTCTTCACATCAAAAATGTTTTGTAAAATATGAATTTTTGTTAAAAGGTCATTTTCTCTGTAGAGCAAGTACTATGGCCCCACCTACTAGACAACAAAGAGGGAAACAACACCAACAAGGAGTACAGGACAATGGAGAACCACCTGTTGAGCAAAATACAACAGTTGATATGGCAAGAGAGTTTTTTGCTCAACTGACTGGATTTATGCAGCAACAACCTGCACCAGCCCAAAATACTCAAGAGCAACATAACCCTAAACCGCATCAGGTCATTGAGCAATTTCAACATTTCCAGCCACCTAGGTTTAAGGGTAGAGAAAGACCAGCGACCACCGAGGAATGGATTATAGAACTAGAAAGAATCTTTGAGCACATGGAGATATCAGAGATATAGAAAGTCTCATGTGCCAGATTCTAACTAGCGGAAGATGCAGGCCAATGGTGGCTATCACACGAGCGAACCCTAACACCGGAAGCAAGAAAAACTCTTGAATGGGAAGAGTTTAAAGGGATACTACTAGATCGTTACTTCCCACAAGCATTGAGAGATCAGAAGGAGATTGAATTTATGAATCTCCGACAATGGACAAGCACAGTTACAGAATATGAGCACAAGTTTAACTCACTCTCCAAGTATGCACCTCATTTGGTGGATACTGATGATAGGAAAACAAGAAGGTTTGAGAGAGGTTTATGCCCAGAAATTGGTGGTATAGTGTCCGGATTGAGACTTCCACACTTTAGAGATGTATTTGAGAGAGCGCACATTGTATCTATGAGTTTGGGTTTAGAGAGAGAGCAGAGGCCAATTCTGAGTCAGTTTAAGAGGAAAGCTCCACCACAACCCATAACAAGAGGGAATACATTTTCCCGTAATGTTTGTCCCATGGTTGCAGCGGCTCCAAGACCCACGCAGATACCCACTTGTCAGAACTGTGGGAAACTTTATTAGGGAGAGTGCGTAAAAGATAAGGATATTTGTTTTCGATGCCACAAACCGGGCCACAAAGCTAGTGTGTGCACCAATCCGAAGAGCATCCCAACAAAGAGTGGAGGTACATTTGGATCTCGTTCGAAAAACCCTCAGAATAATAACCAAAAGGGCAAGGGTAAATTGAATGCCTTGCCAGGGATTCAATATGCTGAGGAAGAAGAGAACCCGGAGGAGGAGCAACTCGAAGGAGAAAATGAGACTATAGCAAGTATGATATTAGTTTTCAGTATGCCTGCTTACGTCTTATTCGATACAGGAGCATATCATTCTTTTATATCCGATACTTTTAAGAAAGAACTTAAACTAGATTGTGTTGAGAATACAAATCTAGAAGTTAGAGTACCTTCAAGGGAGAATATCAAAATCAAGAACATGGTGAAAGATGTTAGATTAAACCTAGACGAACATGAGCTATTAGCCGATCTATATGTGATAGGAATGAAGGGATTTGATGCCATCTTAGGAATGGATTGATTGAGTAAAAGTCGAGCTGTGATTAGATGTAAAGACAGAAATGTGAATTTAGAAACTCCAAATGATCGACGATTTACATTCCATGGAGCAAGATTGCGAGGTTATGTACCAATTATTTCTGTAATGAATACACTCAATTTAATAAAGAAAGGTGGATGCAAAGCATATCTGGTGAATGTTACAAAAATGGAAGATGCAAAATTAACACCAGCAGATGTGCTAATAGTAAAGGAGTTCCTTGAAGTGTTTGCAGATGATCTCTCAGGGATTCCACCTGATCGATCAGTGGAGTTTACAATTGATCTAATGCCTGGAGCTGCACCAGTGTCAAAAACTCCATACAGAATGGCCCAGAAAGAATTACATGAATTGAAAATTCAAATAGAGGAGTTGATGGATAAGAAATTCATCCGACCGAGTGCCTCTCCATGGGGAGCACCAGTTTTATTTGTAAAGAAGAAAGATGGTTCATTAAGAATGTGTATTGATTATCGAGAGCTTAACCGATTGACGATCAAGAATAAGTACCCTCTACCAAGGATCAAAGACTTATTTGATCAACTGAAGAATGCTGGAGTATTTTCAAAGATAGATCTCCGATCTGGATATCACCAGTTAAAAGTCAAGGAAAGTGATATTCCAAACACTGCCTTTAGGACTCGTTATGGACATTACGAGTTTACTGTAGTGCCCTTTGGAGTGACCAATGCACCTGCAATTTTTATGGACATGATGAACTGTGTGTTTCACGAATACTTAGATAAGTTTGTCATCGTGTTCATTGATGACATCTTGATCTACTCAAAGGATGCAAAGGAACACGAAGAACATCTCAAAAAAGTTCTAGAGGTTTTGCGACGAGAGAAGCTGTATGCTAAGTTTAGCAAATGTGAATTCTGGTTGAACAAAGTAACTTTCTTAGGACATGTCATCACAGCTCAAGGGATTGAGGTGGATCCTGCCAAGGTTGAAGCAGTCCTAAACTGGAAGACCCCGACAAATGTCAATGAAATACGTAGTTTTCTGGGTCTAGCAGGATACTATAGAAGGTTTATCCAGAACTTCTCGCGTATTGCCAAACCACTCACTCAACTCACAAAGAAAAATGAGAAATTCAAACGGTCACCAGAGTGTGAAACCAGTTTCCAAAAGCTCAAGCAAAGTTTGACAACAACACCAGTGTAACACCCTATTTTCAAGAAAACATGCATTGCATATTTTATGAAATTTCTTTTAGTATTCAATTATAAATGATTTAAGTGTGAACTCTTATATTACTTAAAATTATGATTTATGAATTTCGTTATGCTTGATGATTTTAAAGATTTTATGACATATATATATATTTCTTTCGAGATTTTAAGGGTTTTGTAGGATTGCTCATGGAGGAAACTGAGCTTGATCTCAACTCACTCGACAAATATGGATGAAAGTAAAAAGATAAGATAATAGATAAGTTTAAATGAATTAAGATTTTATTAGGTTAAGACATTTAACTTACTCGTTTGTGCTTGTTAATGCTTTATTTAATGTAATTTAATAATGATCTATTTATGTGATAAATCATTTCACTTGAACACACATGCATACATCATAATGTGTATCAATATATATCTTTTAAAATAAAATCTTAAGACATAGTATGTAATTTTGAACATACATGCATGAAATGGAAATTGTATTTTTTTTTATGATGAATATTATTTAGTAAAATGAATTATGCATGTAGTAATAATTTTAGAATCTCTTGTGATCATAAACACATATATTTATATGCATTCCAAATTCATTGTGTATCAAAATATCTCCTCATCACACAAATAAAATTATAACACCCCAAATTAATTAACTTAGGTGTAGTATTTTATATGTTTGTTATATCATTCATTAAGCATGAGTACTTGATAAGTTAAGTAATATATATAGTAACTAACTAAGTGACTAAGCATGAAAAAGCTAGTCATCAGCTCATCTTCACGCCACCTACCACCTTTCCATGACATACACCCCTACTAAACTAGTTTAGGTATGAACAAGAGAAAAGAAAGAAAAATAAAAGGGAAAAGGAAGCAAAAGAGAGCAGAAACTCACGCCCATATTTCTTTCTCTCCAGCCTTCTCTCCCGATTTTCTCTCTTTCTCTCTTTGTCCACCCCTCTCAGCCACTGTTTACTGCTGCTACTATGCGTAAGTATGCTGCTGCTACGTATTTTTTCTGTTGCTGCTGTGTGTATTTCTCTACTGTTCGGGAATTTTCTGTGTTTTGTAAAAATCGATTTAGGATAAACCCTTTTACCACAGTATATTATGTGAAGTGTAGAATATGCATGTTAAATTTCAGAAGATTTGGAGCTAAACCCGATTTTCTATGATTTTTCAAAGACAAGCTGTTCTGAGACAGTTTTTCCCTGTTTTTGGGTCAGAATCAAACAATTTTCTGAAACTGTATCCTTCGAGTTTATGTATGATTTTTTAATATGTTTTAGAACCAGTTCTTAGGTATGTGTAGAAATTTAGTATGCATTTTTTTGAGTCTTGTATGATTTATGCCGAATTTTACAACATAACCTATTTTCAGCATACACTATGCGTTGACTTCTCACTGTCCCTCTAAAGTTATCGTACATAATAATGTTTCTTTTTGAGAATAATATGTTGTTTATATATGTATAGTATGATAAACTATGGGCCTAGACTTGTATCATGTCATGTACATATGTTTTGTTGGGCAATTTCAGATAGGCTTTTGGTTTAAATATTTTACCTAGAATTGTGGGTGAGACACGAACTAGATTTGGATATATATATGTATATATGTTATGCTTTTAAATAAAAAAATAATATAACTCTCGTGTCTTCACTTTTAAGTCTTCCGCTGTATATTAGAAAGTAATTATAATTTCTTCAGTTCCTAAATAAGTAAAGGGTGACGACCTATTTCCAACTAAAAAGGGAACGGGGTGCCACAACGTGGTATCAGAGCCGAGGCTTAAAGATTTTTACCTCAGACTTTAGGACAAATGTTTTAGCATAAGTGTGGTTTCAACTATAAAGTCATGTGTATGATTAGGAGTATGAACTAAGTATATTAAGTGAGGGAAAGTCAACAGCCAGCTACCGTTCGAATCATCGCCGGGTAAGTCTTTTAAGTTATGTTTCAAAGATATTCGATAAAGTATGATGCGTTTCATGAAAAGGTTTTGGTTATGATGTTATGCATGTAAGAGATCGTCAGAAAAGGTCTAATGACGTTTTGAAAAGTACGAATTATTCGTACGCGGTGGTAAATATTATAATGATCTGAGTGATTTAATTATGTTATAGTTGTTATGAAATGTCTTATTCAATTTTTTTTATCTCTATTGCTATTTGAATTAAATCGTTTCATTGCAAAACACATGCATTTATTCTCTTCATGGGGTGATATTTTATAAATCGAGAATTTTGTTTCGAAGTCATTTTTCTCTGTAGAGCAAGTACTATGGCCCCACCTACTAGACAACAAAGAGAAAGACAACACCAACAAGGGGTACAGGAAAATAGAGAACCACCTGTTGAGCATAATGCAATAGCTGACATGGCAAGAGAGTTTTTTGCTCAACTGGCTGGATTTATGCAACAACAACCTGCACCAGCCCAAATGATCAAGAGCAACAGAACCCTAAACCGCATCAGGTCATTGAACAATTTCGACGCTTCCAACCACCTAGATTTAAGGGTAGGGAAGGACCAGCAACCACAGAAGAGTGGATTGCAGAACTAGAAAGAATCTTTGAGCACATGGAGATATCGGAAATACAGAAAGTCTCATGTGCCAGATTCCAACTAGCGGAAGATGCAGGCCAATGGTGGCAATCACACGAAAGAACCCTAACACCGGAAGTAAGAAGAACCCTTGAATGGGAGGAGTTTAAGGGGATACTACTAGATCGTTACTTCCCACAGGCATTGAGAGATCAAAAGGAGATTGAGTTTATGAATCTCCGACAATGGACAAGTACAGTTGCAGAATATGAAGACAAATTTAACTCACTCTCCAAGTATGCGCCTCATCTAGTGAATACTGATGATAGAAAAGCAAGAAGGTTTGAGAGAGGATTACGCCTAGAAGTTGGTGGTATAGTGTCCGGATTGAGGCTTCCACACTTCAGGGATGTGTTTGAGAGAGCACGCATTGTATCTATGAGCTTGGGTTTAGAAAACGAGCAGAAACCAATTGTGAACCAGTTTAAGAGGAAGACTCCACCACAACCCATACCGAGAGAAAATACATTTTCCCGTAACGTTCGTCCTATGATGACAGCGGCCCCAAGACCTACACAAATACCCAATTGTCAGAACTGTGGAAAACCCCATTGGGGAGAGTGCATGAAAGATAAGGATATTTGTTTTCGATGCCACAAACCAGGTCACAAGGCTAATGTTTGCACCAATTAGATGGGCATCCAAACAAAGAGTGGAGGAACATTTGGACCTCGTCCGACAAACCCTCAAAATATGAACCAGAGAGGTAAAGGTAAGCTGAATGCCCTACCGGTAATCCAATATGTCACGAAAGAAGAGGATTCGGAAGAACAACAACTAGAAGAAGGTGATGAAGAGAATGAAACTGTGACGGGTATGATACTAATTTCGAATATGCCTGCCTACGTTTTATTCGATACAGGAGCATCCCATTCTTTTATATCTGATACTTTTAAGAAGGAACTTAAATTAGATTGTGTTGAGAATACGAATCTAGAAGTTAGAGTACCTTCAGGGGAGAATATCAAGATCAAGAACATGGTGAAAGATGTTAGATTGAACCTAGATGAACATGAACTATTAGCTGATCTATATATGATAAGAATGAAGGGATTTGATGCCATCTTAGGAATGGATTGGTTGAGTAAAAATCGAGCTGTGATCTTGTGTAAAGATAGAAATGTGGATTTAGAAACTCCAAGTGGTCAACGATTCATGTTTCATGGAGCAAAAACATGAGGATATGTGCCTATTATTTCTGCAATGAATACAATCAACCTAATAAAAAAGGTGGATGCAAAGCATATCTTATGAACGTTACAAAAATAGAAGATACAAAGCTAACACCAGCGGATGTGCCAATAGTAAGGGAGTTCCCCGAAGTATTTCCAGAAGATCTCTCAGGAATTCCACCTGATCGATCAGTGGAGTTTACTATTGATCTAATGCCTGGAGCTACGCCAGTGTCAAAGGCTCCATACAGAATGGCCCCGAAGGAATTACATGAACTGAAAATTCAAATAGAGGAGTTGATGGATAAGAAATTCATCCGTCCGAGTGCCTCTCCATGGGGAGCACTAGTTTTGTTTGTTAAGAAAAAAGATGGATCATTGAGAATGTGTATTGATTATTGGGAGCTTAATCGATTGACGATCAAGAATAAGTACCCTCTACCAAGGATCGAAGACTTATTTGATCAACTGAAGAATGCTGGAGTATTTTCAAAGATAGATCTCCGATCTGGATATCACCAATTGAAAGTCAAGGAAAGTGATATTCCAAAGACTGCTTTTAGAATCTCTTTATGGACATTACGAGTTTACTGTAATGCCTTTTGGAGTGACCAATGCACCTGCAATTTTCATGGACATGATGAACCGTGTATTTCACAAATACTTAGACAAGTTTGTCATTGTGTTCATTGATGACATCTTGATCTACTCAAAGGATGCAAAAGAACACGAAGAACACCTCAAAACAGTTCTAGAAGTTTTACGACGAGAGAAGTTATATGCTAAGTTTAGCAAATGTGAATTTTGGTTGAATAGAGTAGCTTTCCTAGGACACATCATCACGACTAAGGGGATAGAGGTAGATCCCGCCAAGGTTGAAGCAGTCCTAAACTGGAGGACTCCGACAAATGTCAATGAGATACGTAGTTTTTTGGGTCTAGCAGGATACTATAGAAGGTTTATCCAAAACTTCTCATGTATCGCGAAACCACTCATACAACTCACGAAGAAAAGTGAGAAATTTGAATGGTCACCAGAGTGTGAAGCTAGTTTTCAAGAGCTAAAGCGAAGGTTGACAACTGCGCCAGTTTTAACAATACCTGATGGATCAGAAGGATTTGAGATATACACTGATGCATCTAAATCAGGGTTAGGATGCGTATTAATGCAACACGGGAAAGTCGTAGCTTATGCATCACGCCAATTAAAAGTGCATGAACAAAACTATCCGACCCACGACTTGGAATTAGCAGTAGTAGTACATGCATTGAAGATCTGGAGACACTATTTATATGGAGTAAAGTGTGAAGTGTATACAGATCACAAAAGTTTAAAGTATTTCTTCACACGGAAGGAACTTAAAATACGTCAAAAGAGGTGGTTAGAACTCGTGAAAGACTATGATTGTACAATTCACTACCACCCAGGTAAAGCAAATGTCGTGGCAGATGCACTCAGTAGGAAAAAGAAAGGACAGTTAACAATGATGCTTACTCACCAGGAAGAATTGATAGAAGAATTTAGCCGACTAAGGTTGACAATTGTTGATTCGGGACAATCAACAGCAATGTTAGCACAACTCACAATACAACCCACGCTGAGGGAACGGATAATAGAAGTTCAGAAGAGTGACAAGTTTCTCAAACTAATGCAAGGAAAAGTTGAAGAACAGAAAATTAAAGACTTTTCCATAGCCTCAGATGGAGCTTTGGAATTCAAAGGAAGAATTTGTGTACCAAAGAATGATGAGATGCAGGATGAGATAATGATGAGATAGCCTATATATAGCCTACATTTCCAATCCCATTGTAGGATCCAAAATCTAATTTTTGGAAACTACATTGACTTAAATTAAATAAGGGGACAAAATAGATAAAAAAAAAAAAACAAAGATACAACCTATAAAGAATATATATATATATATAATTTCCTTGAAAAAAATAATTGGAAGAAAAAACTTGTTCATATTCTTGAATGAAAAAAAATAGGATGCAAAAGTTTCATATGAAAAGTGTTAGGATGTATACTATAAGCCTAGCTTTTATATGAACATCTTTTATGGAATGAGAATCACCTTGGTCATATGTTTGCATTTTATATTTGTTATATATGTTTATGCAATGTCCAATTCATTTATATTATAGATAACTTGGTGTGTGGTGCCACACAGAAGATCATGTTATCAATTTCTTATAAATTATAAATAGTAGCTCACAACCAAGATGGATTTGGACAAATCATCGGAATGGTTGTAGTATATTTTGGTATTAGTCTGTCTTGACTATAAACTACACTAGTACACTTTGTGTGTATTGAGCAGGACCATTTGAGGTTGTTCATTTTATACTGACTATATAATAGAACAAGACCTCTGTTATTATGGATGTGCGTTCTCTTAATCCCTATATAATAACAGCCACGTATACACAATATTTGTTTCTTTAATTTGCCAATGAGTGAGATTTATTTATTAAATCAATAAACTCGGTGAATTGGGAAACAATATTGTTTATATGGTGTACTGTTGATTATAGAAGGAATCTGTGTCCTAATTATTTAGGATGATGATGTCCCCTTGAGGAACTCATAAGGATTATCATATAAACCCTGCAGGTGGATTTAATCCGACATGATAATAAAGTTGAGTGGTACTACTCTTGGAATTAGATGTTAGTTAATTAAGTTGTCAGTAACTTATTTAATTAACGGACATTCGATATCTTAAACACAGGGAGATAAATGTGCACATAATAAGAAGGAGCCCATATTAAATATGGGATTGGGACGGTAGTTCAATAATAATTCTTTAGTGGACTGAATTATTATTGATGGGTTTAAGTTATGTGTTCGGGCCGAACACAGGATACTTAAGCCCATCAGGAGGCCTAACCCAATTCCTCCTCTAGGTCCCTGGTGTAGCCTATATATAGACTTTTTCATCAGCGCCTCACATACACAGATCACAGAAAACACGTGATAGTGAGAGAGAGAGCAGAACTGAGATTTCTCGAAGGATCGTTGGCCACGCAACGTTCGAGAAAGACTGTAGGAATACATTAGAAGATCAAAGAGGTCTACAAGGGTATGATTTCTTTCCGCTGCGTATTATCTTTGGATCTCGATTCCGATAGCATAGGGCCGACGATCCGTCGGTTCCAACAAGGGGAGTTGTAACACCCTATTTTCAAGAAAACATGCATTGCATATTTTATGAAATTTCTTTTAGTGTTCAATTATAAATGATTTAAGTGTGAACTCTTATATTACTTAAAATTATGATTTACGAATTTCGTTATGCTTGATGATTTTAAAGATTTTATGACATATATATATATATATATATATTTCTTTCGAGATTTTAAGGGTTTTGTAGGATTGCTTATGGAGGAAACCGAGCTTGATCTCAACTCACTCGATAAATATGGATGAAAGTAAAAAGATAAGATAATAGATAAGTTTAAATGAATTAAGATTTTATTAGGTTAAGACATTTAACTTACTCGTTTGTGCTTGTTAATGCTTTATTTAATGTAATTTAATAATGATCTATTTATGTGATTTTATGTGACAAATCATTTCACTTGAACACACATGCATACATCATAATGTGTATCAATATATATCTTTTGAAATAAAATCTTAAGACATAGTATGTAATTTTGAACATACATGCATGAAATGGAAATTGTATTTTTTTTATGATGAATATTATTTAGTAAAATGAATTATGCATGTAGTAATAATTTTAGAATCTCTTGTGATCATAAACACATATATTTATATGCATTCCAAATTCATTGTGTATCAAAATATCTCATCACACAAATAAAATTATAACACCCCAAATTAATTAACTTAGGTGTAGTATTTTATATGTTTGTTATATCATTCATTAAGCATGAGTACTTGATAAGTTAAGTCATATATATAGTAACTAACTAAGTGACTAAGCATGAAAAAGCTAGTCATCAGCTCATCTTCACGCCACCTGCCACCTTTCCATGACATACACCCCTACTAAACTAGTTTAGGTATGAACAAGAGAAAAGAAAGAAAAATAAAAGGGAAAAGGAAGCAAAAGAGAGCAGAAACTCACGCC
The DNA here is from genome assembly GCA_954870855.1 of Scutellaria minor. Classification (NCBI taxonomy): domain Eukaryota; kingdom Viridiplantae; phylum Streptophyta; class Magnoliopsida; order Lamiales; family Lamiaceae; genus Scutellaria; species Scutellaria minor. The sequence continues at coordinate 14,751,116 of OX940729.1, read as the reverse complement.
CATATTTCTTTCTCTCCAGCCTTCTCTCCCGATTTTCTCTCTTTCTCTCTTTGTCCACCCCTCTCAGCCACTGTTTACTGCTGCTACTATGCGTAAGTATGCTGCTGCTACGTATTTTTTCTGTTGCTGCTGTGTGTATTTCTCTACTGTTCGGGAACTTTCTGTATTTTGTAGAAATCGATTTAGGATAAACCCTTTTACCACAGTATAGTATGTGAAGTGTAGAATATGCATGTTAAATTTCAGAAGATTTGGAGCTAAACCCGATTTTCTATGATTTTTCAAAGACAAGCTGTTCTGAGACAGTTTTTCCCTGTTTTTGGGTCAGAATCAAACAATTTTCTGAAACTGTATCCTTCGAGTTTATGTATGATTTTTTAATATGTTTTAGAACCAGTTCTTAGGTATGTGTAGAAATTTAGTATGCATTTTTTTGAGTCTTGTATGATTATGCCGAATTTTACAACATAACCTGTTTTCAGCATACACTATGCGCTGACTTCTCACTGTCCCTCTAAAGTTATTGTACATAATAATGTTTCTTTTTGAGAATAATATGTTGTTTATATATGTATAGTATGATAAACTATGGGCCTAGACTTGTATCATGTCATGTACATATGTTTTGTTGGGCAATTTCAGATAGGCTTTTGGTTTGAATATTTTACCTAGAATTGTGGGTGAGACACGAACTAGATTTGGATATATATATGTATATATGTTATGCTTTTAAATAAAAAAATAATATAACTCTCGTGTCTTCACTTTTAAGTCTTCCGCTGTATATTTGAAAGTAATTATAATTTCTTTAGTTCCTAAATAAGTAAAGGGTGACGACCTATTTCCAACTAAAAAGGGAACGGGGTGCCACAACCAGTCTTAACAATACCAGATGGATCGGAAGGGTTTGATATATATACGGATGCCTGCAAGTCCGGGTTAGGATCTGTACTAATGGAACACGGGAAAGTTGTAGCTTACGCATCTCGCTAATTGAAAGTCTACGAGCAAAACCATCCGACACATGACTTGGAGTTAGCAGCAGTCGTACAGGCCTTAAAGATTTGGAGACACTACTTGTATGGAGTAAAATGTGGAGTGTATACAGACCATAAAAGTTTAAAGTATTTCTTCACATAGAAGGAACTTAATATGCGCCAAAGGAGGTGGTTAGAATTGGTGAAAGATTATGATTGTACGATTTTCTATCACCCAGGCAAAGCAAATGTAGTGGCCGATGCACTCAGTAGAAAACGAGAAGGTCAATTAGCGATTTTGCTTACTCATCAAGAAGAATTGATTCAAGAATTTGGCAGATTGAAGCTAACAATTGTCAAGCCAAAATAGTCAACGGTGATGTTAATTGCAATGATAACTCAGTCGACATTAAGGGAACGAATAATCGAGGCTCGAAAGAGGGATAAATTTATCAACCTAATGCGCAATAAAGTCCAAGAAGAGAAAACTAAGGATTTCTCGATAACCTCAGATGGAGCTTTAGAATTCAGAGGCAGAATTTGTGTACCAAAGAACGATGAGTTGTGAGATGAGATAATGAGGGAAGCTCATACCACACCTTATACCGCACACCCTGGAGAAACGAAGATGTATAGGGACCTCAGGAGTAACTTTTGGTGGAGGGGCATGAAACGAATTATTGCACAATTCGTAAAAAGATGTCTTACGTGTCAAAGGGTTAAATCTGATCATCAACAACCACCAGGATTGTTGAACCCGTTGGAAATTCCAGAATGGAAATGGGAGCACGTGACAATGGATTTCATTGCAGGACTACCAAGAAGCCCTAAGCAACATGAAGCTATATGGGTAATTGTTGACAGACTGACAAAAGTAGCTCACTTTATACCGATTAAGATGACGTATTCGATGAACCAACTAGCGAGGTTATACGTTGATGGAGTAGTTCGGTTACATGGAGTTCCAGTTTCGATTGTATCTGATAGAGATCCAAGATTTACTTCGAAATTCTGGATGAGTTTGCAGTCAGCAATGGGTACTAAGCTAAACTTTAGCATTGCTTTCCACCCTCAAACAGACAGGCAATCAGAAAGAGTCAACCGAATCCTAGAGGATTTGCTTAGGACATGTGTTTTAGACTCTGGAGGAAGTTGGGAAGATTATTTATCTTTAGTAGAATTTGCGTATAACAACAACTTCCAATCAACCATTGGAATGGCCCCATATGAAGCGCTGTACGAGCGGAGATGTAGAACACCAATTCATTGGGATGATGTAGGGATAAGAAAGATTTTGGGCCCAGAGCTAATACAGAGATCCACAGAAGCGATCACTAAGATCCGAGAAAGAATTAAGATAACACAGGATCGACAAAAATCTTATGCCGATTTGCGGAAGAGATCTACAATTTGAGATTAGTGAGAAAATGTTCCTTAAAGTTACGCCGGTTAAGGGAATAATCCATTTTGGGAAGAAAGGAAAGTTGAGACCGAGATTTATAGGACCGTTTGAAATCTTAGAACATATTGGAGATGTTGCTTATCGACTTGCCCTTACTCCGAATTTATCTGCAGTTCATGATATCTTCCATATATCAATGCTACGAAAATATGTGTCAGATCCTAGCCATCAGATTTCACTCAACCATTTGAGATTAAAAAGGACCTAACTTATGAGGAGCGACTCGTGTCTATTATTGGGAAAAAGATGAAGACCTTGAGAAATAGGAATATACCGTTAGTTTTGGTACAGTGGAATAGGCATGGACAAGAGGAAGCAACATGGGAACGTGAAGAAGAGATTCAGAACAAATACCCCGAGCTGTTTTCATAGCCAACCCAAATTTCGGGACGAAATTTTTTTAAAAGGTGGGGGGAGTTGTAACACCCCATTTTCCAAGAAAAACTTGCATTGCATATTTTATAAAATTTATTTTAATATTCAAGAACGAATTAAGTGTGAGATCTTATATGACATTAAGTTATGATTTATGAATTTTTGTTTCGTTGTGCTTATTAATTTTAAAGATTTTATGACATGTTTTTCTTTCGAGATTTTAAGGGTTTTGCAGGATTCCTCACGGAAGAAACCGAGCTCGATCTCCACTCACTCGACACACATGAACGGAAGTAAAAAGATAAGATGTTAATTAAATTTAATTGAATAAAATGAATTTAGGTTTTATGCTAAGTAATTTTCACATTGTGTGATTTATACATTATGTTATTATTGCTAGTCCCTTCAATAAGATATGCATATACTTATAAATATGTGTAATATGAAACGTTAAAATATCAAGGTAAATAATTAATTTAACTTTTATTTTTAATCCAAATCTTCCTTGATAAGTCTTTGCTAACCTATGACTAAGAAGTCTAAACTAGCCTAGCCACCTCACCACCCTAATTGCAACATGCAAAATATCCATCAACTTGCAACATGCAACACACCTTTGCTTGAGGATATCTCTCTCTCTCTCTCTCTCTCTCTCTCTCTTTCACACCACATAAGGAACCAAAGTCATGAATAGCTTAACATAAGAAACAAAGGAAAAGATCAAGTATACATCAAGTTCTTTCTCAAACCCTAAAGGTATTTTGGCTAAACTCTCTTAGAACCTTCATTAAATCTCATGAATTATGATTAATATCTTAGATTAGAAAGCCCAAAGATGTTCTTTAGCAATTTGTTTGGGATTATATGTTGTTTGAATGGAGGAATAAGTTGTTTCTAGAATAGGCTTAAGGATATGCTTTGTTTTGCTTCTGTTTTGGATGTGTTCGAAAAACTTAGAGATTGAATTAAGATGAATCCTTTTTCCAGATTGAAATATATGAAGTCAAGAGTATGTTTGTAAAATTTCAGAATATTTGGAGTTAAACTCGATTTTATATGATTTTTCTAAGATAAGTTGTTCGTAGACAGTTTTGGCCTTGTTTTTAGGTTTGAATCATATTATTTTCTGGAACAGTATACTTCGAATTTATGCATGATCTTCTACTATATTTAAGAACCTGTTCTTAGGTACGTGTAGAAATTTACTATGTAATTTTTAGAACCTTGTGCGATTTATAATGATTTTCATAAGAAAGTCTGTTTTCAACATATGCTATGTCCGGTTTTCGGCCAACTTAGAAAATCCATGACTAATTAAGTGAATCTTATATGTAGTTGATATTTTTATATGTTATACTAAAAGAATTTATGTGGTTATATGAATAATTATGTAATTTTAGAAATTATCTATGAGTTATTAAAATTGTTGCGACTCTACGTGTCTTTTTATCCTTCTAACCTGCTAGTTTATATGCTTAAATAATTAAGTTATAGGTATGAATATATTTTAGATTAATGTAACCTAATATAAATGCAAAAGAATGTGTTATATGATATAAGGAGGCTAATCAGTTAAGTGTGTCGAGCGCAGTCGAGACGACCGGTGGATCCGTAGGCAATTCTAGCACTTTTAACGTACAAGTGGGTAACTTCTACTCTCTACTATGTGTTGTTAATTGAATCGATATGTTATGTATGAAAATCTACGACTGAAGTCCGTAGCTATAACCAGTATGTAACTTCCATACTGGGCGACGACCTTAAGGGCGTAAATGTCTGGTCTATGAAAGCGACCATAAGGGCGTAAATGTCTGGTCTATGCAAGGTTTAGTGGGCGAGCGACTCCCACATTCCTTATGAAAGCCAGGTTTAGTGGGCGAGCGATTCCCACATCCCTCTATGAAAGCAAGGTTTAGTGGGCGAGCGATTCCCACATTCCTTTATGATGACATGTAGCTACTACTTGCTTAACGGATTAATTGCTTCACTATATTAGACATGAAGGTTATCCCACTAGGATCCCTCTCCGGAGGTGTCTCATGATGTTACTTTTTTATTATTTTTCAGGCTCGACAGATGATGGCGTGGACGAGTAGTAGACTGGGCTGACCTCTCACTATCACATTAAAATAGATATGCTAGAACCATGCTTCTTTTTCTTTAAAAAGCGATATGTTGTTTAAACGTGTATTATATGAAAACGATGGGCCTAGACTTATCATATATTATATGTATGTTTTGTTGTGTAATTTCTTGTTGGTCAATGGTTCAAACTTTTTCTTAGAAATGTGGGTAGGACACGACTAGGATTGAGTAATAGACAGATATGTATGTGTGTGCTTGTAGTGTGAGTTTTGGGGAAGGGGAAGCCTAGAGGGTGGCGCATGGTCGTGCACCAGCCGGGAAAGCCACTAGATGGTGGCGCACGGTCTTGCCGGAGAGCACGGTCATGCTCGAACCTTTGGGAAGTTGCTGGACAGTGGCGCACGGCCGTGCCAGGAGGGCACGGGCGTGCACAGGGCAAGTGTTATATGTATATATATATGATATATTATAAGGAAAAAACTCTCGTGTCTTCACTTTTAAGTCTTCCGCTGTATGTTATAAAGTCATTATAATTTCTTTATTTCCTAAGTATATAAAGGGTGACGACCTATTTCCAATAAAGGGAAACGGGATGTTACAATAAATCCCAAATATGGCTTCCTAAGGTGAAATCTATATTCCTACGATTTCACATGCAATTAAACATTATCCTGTTCAATTAACTCGAAGGATCTTCTACCACAATTCTAATCATCAAACCAATCTTCTGATATGAATTTGACAATAATATAAAAATACACAAATTGGCCAGATTCATGCACTTAATCAACAACAAGTACAAGAAAGAATCGTAAATTAAACTTGCATTAGAATCGAAATAAGGGTTTCATAATTCAATACATAGGGTTTGAATAAAATCCTAGAAAGAAAAACTCTAGCTACTCATTGTCATAAAAGCACAAAAGAAGTTCATAAAGAAACGAAAGAAAAACTATGCTTGAATTATTGTCGATCTTCTCTTCTTCGCTTGATCGTCGTCTTGCTTTCTCTTGTGGGGTAAAATATTACATTTCTCTAGGTCTTGACATGGTTTATATAGACACCAAGAGACAAAGAAGTCCTAAATTCGTTGGAAGCATGAAAATCACATCTTTCTAACAAACTGCGCAGTGAGTACCGCGGTACTGATATGTGAGTACCGCGGTACTGAGACAACGTCTTGAATTCTCTGGAAGTCGGTACCGCGGTACTGAGATATGGGTACCACAATACTGAGGTGCAGAAATTAGAGCTTTGGTTCTTCACTTCGGGCACCGCAACACTGAATATGGATACCGCATTACTAACCCGTTTTCTTCCTTTTTCTTCATTTTTTCGCACGCTTTGTCTCCGTCATGTCATTTTCACCTCTTGTACCTATATCAATCAATATTTCGTAGTTATGATTCATTTATGACCAAGATAGCATGATAAACGTGCTTACAACCATGTATATTGAGTGTATTTTACACACTCAACACACCCCCAAACTTAAATATTTGTGCGTCCTCGCACAAAGACAATCTCACGACATCAAAGACACAACTAACAAATCAACAAAGCATAAACAAACTCAAATTCCCACGGCTATATACACATCATGTCTCAACTTTAAAACACTTAGCAAGAATCACACTCAACACAAATATTTTCCTTCCGAATTACTAAAGAACTCAACATCAAATTCTATATCACTAGCACATCCCAACTTCTCAAACATCAAAAGGAATCAACCAATTCGCTACACCATGGGGTTTTTCATTAACTTAGATAATCAAGTGTCACAATAATCAATTTTCCATTATAATCATCATAAGCACATTGGCACATTTATTCGACACTTTTTTTTTTATGAATATCTTGTTTGTTGAGTATAATGCAATCCACTAGGCTTTCTAATTGATCCATATAGCGAACTTTCAACCAATGGCTCCCAAACCGGATGACTTTAGGGCATTTGGTGTAGAACACCCTAAGGGCTTACTTATTCGAACCAAAAAGGCTTCGAATCACACTTTCTCAACTTAGAGATTTTTCACATATCAATTTTTCTATCGTTAACATTCAATGCTACTCAAGTGACCCATGTAACGAACTTTTAATCAATAATCCCAAGACAATTGGCTTTAGGTTGCTAGGCATAAAGATACCCCTAAGGATTTACTTATTCGAGTCACCCAAGCAATAAAATCGTGTGTTGGGATATTTCAGTAGTTATCTTGATAAGACAAAACACAATAACACAATAAGAAAAAGAACAGTTTGCTTAAGGTATTGATACCTAGTTTCCACACCACATGATCAAGGAAAGATCATGTAATGGTTTTCCAAGATATAAGGAAAACCAACCTTAGAAGAAGTAAGATCACTTCTAAGGGTCAGCATGTTGTAGGGAACAACAAGCTAGAAGAAGTATCCTTAGTAGAAAGGAGTTAGGATACTGAAAGAAGCAGTCAGCAGGCTGTAAGAAAGCTATTCTGAAAGAAGAATTCAGAAAGCAAGTAGCTGCTGCAAGAAACCGTCAAAAGCTGCAAGAAACCAACAAGAGCTGTAAGAACCCATTCTTGCAGCAGACACTATCGAGATTATAGGACCGGCCGAGAAGACGGGGTCCTTGCTGAAGACCTCAGGTGAGGCTGTTGTTCAGACAACACTCTCTGAGGGAGAGAAGACCTCTGAAGGGACAACTGTTGAGACAGTACCCTTAGAGGATGTTCGAGGAGAAGCTGAGGTAACCGCTAAACAACTAGAGACACCTCATGAGGAGGTTGATGCTGCTGTTGCTGCACGCTCACAAGAACCTATCCAGGTTACAACAACAGAGGTTACTGAGGAAGCTGAGTCTGCAAGAATCTGCTGCAAGAAAGCATATACAACAACACTGCAAGAAGGCAGTTACAGCATTGCAGCAGAGTAAGTAAGAACGGTATGAAGCATCGCTGCAAGAAAAGGATACAGCAGAACTGTATGAAGATATTGCAAAAAGGTCTAAGTTACAGCAGCACTGTAAGGAACTAACAGCTGCAGGCAGACCTAGGATACATCGCCAATAACAAACAGTCAACTGAAGAAGTATCCTGCAATCCGAGGAAGGATAAATGCAGTACGAGGATTGAAGATGTTGGAACCACCGGATCGCCGACTCTATGCAATTATCTAATTCGGGATCCATGCAAGATATGATTAACACGCAGCGGAAGAAATCATACCTTTTGTGAAGACAAATTGATCGAAGTTTAGACCTCTCGATCTTCTACTGTATTCCTAGCCCTTTGCTTTGGACGTCGTGTGGGCGACGATCTTCCAAAGTTTCAACTCTCTTGCCTCCTTATCACTCTCTCCTCGATTCTGTATATTTTAGAATACGTGAGTTTCTTGTTCTTCTAGGAGGCATGAGTTAGGGTTATTTATAGGCTACAATAGGGACCTAGAGGAAGAATTAGGGTTGGGCCTCCTGATGGGCTTAGGTGTCCTGTGTTCGGCCCGAACACCCAACTTAAGCCCATCAATTATAACTCGATCGATTAAGGAGTTATAACTGAACTACCGTCTTAATCCCATATTACAATATGGGCTCCTTTATTATGTGCACGTTTATTTCCCCGCGTTTAAGATATCGAATGTCTGTAAATTAAATAAGTTACTGACAACTTAATTAATTTACATCTAATTCCAAGAGTAGTACCACTCATTTTTATTATCATGTCGGATTAAATTCACCTGCAGGGTTTACATGATAATTCTTATAGGCTCCTCAAGGGGACATCATCATCCTAAATAATTAGGACATAGATTCCTTCTATAATCAACAACATACCATATAAGCAATGTTGTTTCCCAATTCACCAAGCCTATTGATTTATAAATAAATCTCACCCATTGGTAAATTAAAGAGACAAACACTGATTACATGTGCCCGTTATTATATAGGGATTAAGAAGACGCACATCCATAATAACAGAGGTCTTGTTCTTTTATATAGTCAGTACAAATCGAACAACCTCAAATGGTCCTGCTCAATACATACAAAATGTACTGGTGTAACTTTATAGTCAAGATAGACTAATACCAAATTACACTACAACCGTTCCAATGGTTTGTCCAAATCCATCTTGATTGTGAGCTACTATTTATAATCTATAAGGAACTGATAGTATGATCTTCTGTGTGACACCACACACCATGTTATCTACAATATAGATTAATCTGGGCAATTGCATCAACATATATATATATAACAAATATAAAATGCAAACATTTGATCATAATGAATCTCATATCATAAAGATGTTCATACAAAAGCTAAGCTTATAGTATACATCCTAATAGAAGATCCAAGCAAGATTAAATAGAGTCGTTCGAGAGAAGACCAAAGTTGCAGACACAGAGCCAATGTCGAGACACCACGTGGACTGACACACTGTAGAAAGCTGCGAGCCGCAATCACCGCATTAAATGCTCCGGAAAGAAAAGTCAAGTCGCATTAAATGCAGACCATGCCTTTGATCAAGAAGCTCAGATGCATTTAATGCGACCACAAAGAAGATCTTGGAAATCAGAGCTTGATTTCAAAGGAGGAGAAGTATCTCTCTTCAACGGATACTTCCCAACGGATAAAACTCTCAAGATCTATAAATAGAAGGTGTGGCTGATTGAAGAAATTGCTGGACAAAGTCGAGAGGAAACTCACATATCACCCAAAGCTTTTGAAGCTTTCACATGTTCAGCCACTCAACCTTCTAGGAGCAGTCTACAACAACAAATGAGTTTTCAGAGATCAAGACTGCTCCTCACCAGTTGAAGATTTATTTTCTTTTTAACCTTGAAGCTGTGTGCGTATGTTGTTTTAGGTGTCGAACAGTTGATAGGAGAGATCCTTGTTGTTTGTATAGTTGTCTAAGTGTTAGGCAGCTTCCCTGTGTGGGAGTGTGGAACCTTATGTAGGTTAGCCTTTAGAGTTTACAGTTGTTGTGTGGACGCAGGACTCTAGTAGGTGGTTAGCTTTGTAAGTTGATAGATTGTTAGGAGTGTCCTGTAAATCAATATTGCTTAACATAGTTCCTACTCGAGGTAGCAGTAGAGTGGACGTAAAAGGCTTACACCACCTTCGAACCACTATAAGTCATAAGTGTTTTATTGTTTTCTTATCTACGCTTTATCTTTCATATCTATCTCTGTCATAAAGCATAAAACGTTTTGAAAAGGATCATATTTGAGAAAACCAGCCTTGTGTCTTAAAACCTTTATTTTTCCATTGTGTATAAAACTCAAGTTACAGCGTGCAGCACTGCATCCTAGTGTTGTAAGCAGTAATTGACTGGCACTGCAAGTTCAAGTAACTTACAGAACAGTAAGTTTTAATATGATTTTCAAAATCGACCAAGGTTCATTCACCCCCCTCTGAACCTCGGACACCTCTTGGGACCCAACAAGTGGTATCAGAGCAGGTTGGGTTAACTGCCAACGTATCTGGCTACCTACCCAGATCCATCCGTTTTCTGCTGGTTAAACCACTCTATCGTTTTCATTTGACCAACAAAATCATGTCTTCTAACATGCATACCATTTCAATCCAAGTTCTCATTCTTAATCAATATATTTTGTTTATGCGAGTAACAAACATCTGAGAAAGAGTAACGACTATCCATGACAAAATCCAATCAACAAGAAGACAAGGAGGAAGCAAGAGTATCCATGATCAAAGGGCTGAGGATTCTAAAAGCACAGATTCACCACACATGAAGTCTCACAACAATATACTAGGGAAGATGCTGAAGTAGTCAAGACTACACCTTTTACAGTAGCTGAGATTATTAAGGAAGCAACTAGGGAAGATGCTGAAGTAATCTAAGCTACACTTTTTATAGTAGCTAAAGTTACTAAGAAGGCAACTACGAATAAAACCAGCCTTGTGTCTTAAAACCTTTATTTTTCCACTGCGTATAAAACTCAAGTTACAGCGTGCAATACTGCATCCTAGTGCTGTAAGCAGTAACTGACTGGCGCTGCAAGTTCAAGTAACTTGCAGAACAGTAAGTTTTAATATGATTTTCAAAATCGACCAAGGTTCATTCACTCTCCCTCTGAACCTCGGACACCTCTTGGGACCCAACATCGTGCCTTTAACCATAGTCGAACTTTACTCAATACAGAGCAAAAGCAACAACATTTCACACTTTCATTTATACATTTCGTAACAACTCGACATGCTAAGTTTTAGATCAATTCAACCCACAAGTGCAACAAACTAGTCTCAACCCTCAATGCTCAATAATCAAAATAGCTAGCGACATAAAATCGAATGCATAAGTCGTAAAGTAAAGCAAAAGAGTTCATGTTCGTCGAATCATGCAATCAAAGCTAAGCATTTCATATCATGACTCTCAAAGCATATAACAAAGGGAAATTCGATTTTTTTTATTTTATATCACTAAAAACTCGATAATGATAACACAAACAAGCAACATAGGAATATCCCACCCCTAAACTTAAATGTGACATTGCCCTCAATGTAATTAGAGTGATGTTTTGAGGATAGAATACACCTGATCAAGTATCGTGTGGCGAGGTGTCTCTCACTGCCTCGTCACTTTGCTGCTCCTCCTCTTCTGGCACGTCCTGTGGTGAGGGTGAATGAACGCGCCTCTACCTTTGACGACGTATCAGAAAGAAGTCTGGTGCCTCGAGCTCTTGGTTTCTTTCTCGGAGCCATTGACAAAATGTTCATCTTTGGTGAAATATAGCAAAAGAAACCCCCAAACTTCGTTGAGGTAATAGATTGAACACCTTGTGGGCGTGAAGGAAAACTAAGTGTTTTTGTGATTGTATTCTTGGAAATCCGACCCAACCGCGGTGCCCATTAGTCGATATCGCGGTATCAAATGTCAGAGTTTGGGTACCGCGATATCCAAGGACGATACTGTGGTTCCGGATACCAAAAACATTTCTTCGTTTCTCCTGGTATACTTGTAAAAATTCATTAACTTGGTTAATTATGCGCTTGTGTGGACTCGAGAAAACTCTAAAAAGGAAAGAAAAATGTGAGACACAAAGAAGAAAACAAAAACAAGAAAATTTGGGTTATCTCCCAAGAAGCGCTAAGTTTACAATCTTCAGCTAGACTTATGTCACAATTTCTAAGCTAGTGTGATCGAAGTTGGGTGGCGCTCCACGACACCACCATAGTGGTGCTTCAATCATTGCCCATTAACTTTAAAATTCCTTCCCGATTTGTTGTCCATTATCTCCATGGCTCCATGTGGATACACTTCGAGCCACTTGATGATCTCCTCTTTTACTACCTCTTTCCTGATGGGGGTTCAATCTCCTTTGGTGCTCAATTGATGAATTGTGCCTTTCCTCTAAGATGATTTTGTGCATGCAAAATGTTGGACTTATACCTTGAATGTCTGAAATAGTTCATCCAATTGCGAGCTCGTACTCTCGAAGTACCTCCAATAATCTTTGTTCTTGCAAAGAATTCAAAGAAGCATAAATTATTACCGGAAGAGCATCATTAACATCAAGATAGACACATTTCAAGTGAGATGGGAGCTCTTCGAGCTCAAGTTTCGGCAGCTCCTCCACTGATGGTTTGAATGTACTTTTGGGCTTTAGAGGTGCCTCCAAGCTTTCAAATTTCAGCCAAGGTCTCGACTTCGCCGAATCTAGGTGAGTTGCTTGCTCTTCAATTTCCGCATCCAAAAGCTCTTCACCTGCAAAAAGAGATGCTACCAAGGGGTCCAATAACAGAGTATCATCAAATAACGAGTCAATAACATCAAAAGAAAATACTTCATGCGAATCACTTTGATGCTTAAGGCTTTGGTACACATTGAAAGTAGTTTTCTGATCTCCTAAAGACATGGTTAATTTTCCTTTTGTAACATCTATCAAAGTTCCCCCCATGGCTAAGAACGGTCTCTTTAAGATGAGAGGGATCTCCTTATCCTCTTCCATATCAAGCACTACAAAATCTGCAGGAAATATAAACTCATTAACCTTCACAAGAACGTCTTCTATAATTCCCTTAGGATATGAAAGAGATCTATCCGCTAACTGAAAGGTCACAGATGTAGGCTTAATTTTTCCTAACCCTAAGCTTTTATAGACAGACAAAGGAATGAGATTTTATACTAGCCCCCAAATCAATAAGTGCCCTCTGAAAATGTTTATCCCTAATAGTGATGGGAATAGTGAACTTTCCAGGATCCCTAAGCTTAGGTGGAAGCGGATGAGTGAGAATTGAACTACACTATTCAGTTAATGCAACCATCTCAAATTCACCTAGTCTTCTTCTCTTGGACAAAATATCTTTCAAAAATTTAACCCAACTGACATTTGTTCTAAAGCTTGAGTAAAAGGGATATTAATATACAGTTCATTCAATTTTTTCAGAAAATTTTGATATAAAACATCAAGTTTAGCTTTTTTCAAACATTGAGGAAAAGATACCTGGGGGAAAGGCTTAGGCACAACTTCCCTCTTTTTACTAGGCTCACCAATCAAGTTTCACGGTTCTGCTTGCACTTCCTTCTCAACTCCCTCTGCTTCTATTTTATCCTTATCCTTACTTGTGTTGCCTTTTCGAGGGATCTCCACTAACTGCTTCCCACTCCTCAGGCTAATGGTTTTGACATTGTTCATTCTTCCTAGGATCTTCTGTGTTAGATGGTAGAGATCCTGATGGTCTGTTGCTTCTTTTAGCAGCGATCTGGCCTATTTGGTTTTCCAAATTTCGGAAAGAGGCTTGTGTTGTTGCGATGAACTGCGTAACACCGAACCTGAATCTTCAACTGGAATTGGTGCCACTGAATTTGATGGCTGAGATCCTTATTATTGCTGAAATCCCTGTTGTGGAGATGGCTGATACTGTCCTGCTGTGGGCGTGGCTAAAACTGACCTGGCGGCCTATAGTAATTTTGGCCCTACTGGTTCCCTATGAATCTCTACTGGAATTGACGATTTCCATTATTCACATAATTCACAGCTGCTGGCTCGACAACGCACTCATTGGTGTAGTGATTTCCAGCACAAATCTCACAACAAATTGTAGTGGCTGCTGGAGTGTATACAACTTGAACTTGTTATTACTCAAGAGCCATCCTCCAACTTCTGCAAAATCATCTTATTTTGTTCTGCATATTGCTTTGTGAGGAGTTGATTTAGTTGTGTCATTTGTGCTTGCACAACCGTCATTTGATCGATCTCGAACATCCCAGGAACCTTTGTTGTGCCACTTGTGTTTCGGCTAGGTAGTTTTGCATGTGGGTTCTTTGAGAGATTGTCCAGCAAAACACTAAGGCCCAAAAAATTTCCATATGCAGCAGCATCGAGCACAGTTTGAGCATTTTCTTTCAGCCCTGTCTAGAATAATTGCATCTGACGTCATTGCTCTACTCCATGATTTGGGCATCTTCTCAACAACATCTTGTATCATTCCCATGCCTATATGACTCTTCTCCATCATCCTGTAGGAATGTGTGAATTTGGTTTCGAATTTTCTCTTCCTTCGCAGGTGAACTAAAGGTGGTCATAAAGAGTTGTGCAAGCTGATTCCATGTAGTGATGGAATGAGGCTCCAGTGATGTAAGCCAAAGACGAGCCTGACCTTGCAGAGAGTGTTTGAACAAGCGGAGCTGGAGTACTTTAGGAGAGATCCCGTTTTGCTTGTGAGAGTTGCATATTTCCAGAAAATTCACCAGATGGGTGTATGGATCTTCGTCGGCTAGTCCATTGAATAACCCGTTGTTTGCCAGCATCGTCAGTAACCTTGCCTTGATTTCGAAATTGTTGGCATCGATGGATGGATAAAGGATGCTTGGTCGGAATCCATCCATGGCCGGGACATAAAAATCCTGGATAGCTCGGGTGTTGTTATCCACTGGAGGAGCTGGAATTGGCGGAGGTGGGTCATTATTCAGCTTGTTCAGCTCGTTATTTTCTTGATTATCCATCCTTTGGTTCTCGATTTGATTTCTTCTGGCTTGCTTGAGTGTTCGCTCAATCTCAAGATCAAACGGGACTCGATTTTGTATGTCTCTTCTTCGCATAAACTGTATCTCTTACCTAAAATTCAATAAAACAATAACTGGAGTAAGAAAAGTTGGTTAAATCTAATATCAAGAAAAACTAGACAGTTAATTATAATCCCTGACAACGGCGCCAAAAACTTATTGTGCGAAAACTAACACTACGCAAGTGCACGTATCGTGACAAGTAATATAATGGACTGAAAAGTCCGGATATCGAACCCATAGGGAAAATAATAACTATCTATTCTTAAATACTAGATTTCTACAACTTATGATCCTATCCAGCAAATCCAATTTTGAGAGTTGATTGTTTAAACTACTAAAAGCAAGAAAATAGTGAACGCAATTATGAAAAGAAGAATTAAACTAAGATTTATCAAAATAAACAAACCTAGGATTTCAAAATACTCAAAATAAATTACAATTACCCTATCATTGGGGATATGTTGTATTAATCGATACACATCTGCATCAATTTTTAAAACAATTACTTGCCATATGTAAACTACGCCCAAATTGATGCCAAAACACAATTTAATTAAGTATATTACCTAATTACTAACAAACTCATTTAACTTAATTAACACAAGCATCTCTGCATCCATGATATAAAAATAATCTACACTACCCCCAAATAGTATCTAATGTGAGAAAGTTTCATCTCACCACTGTGACAGACTTTCAAAGTAAACATTACAAGTTTATCTTCATAATTCAAAACATCCCAATTTTTTTAATTTTCAATCAAATTAAAAAAGATAAACAAAGCTCATTCAATAACATTCAAGACACAATGCAACAAACAACAACAGTTTTGACAGTAAGGTGGAAAGCCCATTTAACTAACATTCAATAAATAGTACATATAGAAAAATCATTTTTGATAATAAGGTCGAAAGCGTAATGAATTGAGGTGTCTACATCAATGCATCTTTTCTTCTTTTTGTCATGGATACTACAATTGCGCCTCAAACTAATAGCAAAACCTCAAAAATTTTAAAGGCAAATGCTAGGATAGAAGAGAAATGTGGAAGAACTTTGGTTTGGGGAAGAATAATTTGAGTGAGAATCGATTGGGGTGAACAATTAAGATTTTACTAAGTTAGAGGGAAAATAGGACAATGATTCGAGGATGATCCTTTTTTGATGTTGGGTAGTTGATTTTCGTCCATTTGGATGGAAAATTAATGACGAGGACCTATTCTGATGATTTTTAGATATCAAATTTGATATTAACTCTTCCTTAATCGTAAAGTTTAAGTGAAATATTATGGTTGTTCAATTTAATTAATTAATATGAAGTTTTTAAATATTGAATGTGAAAATCATGAAATTATAAGATTGATGTTGTATTATGCATAGGCTTGTTAATTCTAATATGCAGTATTAGAGAATGGTTATAAAACTTATGATTTTTAGTTTTTTCAATTTTGACCCCTAGAGTTAATTTAATTTAGAAATATGACACCTTAGATCTTGTTCATCCTCCTCGACATTATAATGTCACTGGCTGCAAATGAGTCTTCTATAATAAACGTCTGTCATATGGTACCACAAATATAAAACACGACTTGTTGTCAAAGCATTTTACCAGAGGTCAGGTGTTGACTTTAAGGAAACATTTAAACCTATTATCAAGCTAGACATCATCCTCACTGCACTCACTCTTGCTCTTACGTTTAAATGATCTATTCGTCAGTTTGAGGGGAAAACTCAGTAAGATGTCAGAGAAGTGAAATATACAAGATCATAAATGTAGATTACTACTTTAGGAGTGTGAGATAGACAGCCATCTCATTGATCTGATTGACCTTCCTACTCAGTATGAAAGGACTTCTAATCTCCCAACATGCTCAAGAATCGAGAGAATGGTTGTATATTATATGGAATCCACTTTTTGGGGAATATGAATCGAAGCAACAACAAGGAAATGTATAGTGGAAAATATTTTAGAGAGATGGTTCACAAATAGACCAAGGAATTGTAAACTAACTTATAAATGAATCTTAGAGCTTTAGATACCCTTAGAACTACATTCTCGGATTGGTTGACAGGTCCTAGTCGCCCTATATTTTCCATATCTCAGGCCACTTTCTTTTTCTTACCTTAACTTTAGGCAAGAGAAAGACATACACAACCACTGGAATATTATAGAACGATCTAAAGAGGGTCATCGTACGATGAAGGGGGACGGAGAAAGCTACATGCTTAAACCTTCTTTTTTGGGACATTGGGCCAATGATCGGTCAATAACATATTCTTTCATGGGCACATGGAACTGGTTATGTATATGTTACAGCCCTTGGTTTCATCAATCCGACTTCTCCATCACTTGCTTACTTTCTTTGCTAATTGCTCTATGGTCAGCGATAGACTCCTTAGGCTTGGTATGAATCTTCATATTCTGCCCTTTTAACTTTTGACTTAGTACGATCGAAGTTTGAGTTCTTTTTTTTACCCCTTATAAAGGGTCCAATCACCTCTTAGTTATGTCATATGTCAATGATCTTATTGTCAATGGCTTTAATCCTCATAATATATCGGCTCGTACGAGTCAAGGATCTTGACCCATTGTCTTATTTCCTTGGTGTTGAGGTTGTTGTTTCACACTTAGGTCTCTTCTAATTGTAGTATAAATATACACGATCAATTTACTTTGCCACCACCTTCTACCTCGGTCCCATACATTACAACGAGTATCAGAGTGCTATTAGTGGTTTGAAATAATATCTTACTATCGCACGTCCTGATAGGGCTTTCACAGTGAATAAACTTGCTTAGTTTATGTCATCTTCATCCCCAAATCATTAGATTGCTATCAAACATCTATTTTGCTATCTCAAGAGGACACTTCACCATAGTCTTCTATGAAAGACTAATACATACTCTCTCTCTCTCCCTTCCTCCCCTCCTATTCTAATTTTAATTTTGGTAGCGATCTCATAAATGAGAATTAAATCTATGGTTGTGCTTATATAGTCTTCATTGGTTCTACTCCCATCTCTTAGCGGTCTAGAAAACAAATATGGGTGTCTTGTTCTTTTACAAAGACAGAATCTAGGGTTTTGGTAATAGTAACTTCTGAGGTGTGTTACGTGTGACACATCTTTTGGGATCTTAGTTTAGTTCTTTCAAAACCATTTCATCTATTTTGATAACATGGATGCTACTCATTTTGCTCAAAATTATGCAACACTCTCACATGTAGCCTATTACGATTGTTTTTATTTCATCCAGGACTTAACTACGAAAAGACTCTTCAATATCTCCTATGTGAACATGCACCCAAGATCACATCGAGTAATTGGCTCGTGCTTGTTTTCAAAAACTTTGATAATCCGTTGCTGACAGAAAGTCCATTTTACAGGGTGTATTAAGGAAATATCTTCTCATATCTCCTAGATATGGTAGACCAATATTTTAGAAGATTAGTTTTGATTATTTCCATCTTGAACATGAAGTAATCCACATATGTTGTACTGTATGTATCTTGTAATTCAATCAAACAATGATACAATTTGTATAAATCGTATGGTGAGGGTTTCTTTTATGGAAATTAATTGTATCTATAGATATTAAAAAAATTCCAAATTTCTTCATTTGACTATTTTCCTAAAGTTTTATAAATGTGGTCTCTTTAAATAATTATTTATGTTGACTAGTCTCTTTAAATAATAACCCCCATTGTAGGATCCAAAATCTAATTTTTGGAAACTACATTGACTTAAATTAAATTAGGGGACAAAATAGATAAAAAAAAAACAAAGATACAACCTATAAAGAATATATATATATATATAATTTCCTTGAAAAAAATAATTGGAAGAAAAAACTTGTTCATATTCTTGAATGAAAAAAAATAGGATGCAAAAGTTTCATATGAAAAGTGTTAGGATGTATACTATAAGTCTAGCTTTTATATGAACATCTTTTATGGAATGAGAATCACCTTGGTCATATGTTTGCATTTTATATTTGTTATATATGTTTATGCAATGTCCAATTAATTTATATTATAGATAACTTGGTGTGTGGTGCCACACAGAAGATCATGTTATTAGTTTCTTATAAATTATAAATAGTAGCTCACAACCAAGATGGGTTTGGACAAATCATCGGAATGGTTGTAGTGTAGTTTGGTATTAGTCTATTTTGACTATAAAACTACACTAGTACACTTTGTGTGTATTGAGCAGGACCATTTGAGGTTGTTCGTTTTATACTAACTATATAATAGAACAAGACCTCTATTATTATGGATGTGCATTCTCTTAATCCCTATATAATAACAGTCACGTATACACAATATTTGTTTCTTTAATTTGCCAATGAGTGAGATTTATTTATTAAATCAATAAACTCGGTGAATTGGGAAACAGTATTGTCTATATGGTGTACTGTTGATTATAGAAGGAATATGTGTCCTAATTATTTAGGATGATGATGTCCCCTTGAGGAGCTCATAAGAATTATCATGTAAACCCTGCAGGTGGATTTAATCCGACATGATAATAAAGTTGAGTGGTACTACTCTTGGAATTGGATGTTAATTAATTAAGTTGTCAGTAACTTATTTAATTAATGGACATTCGATATCTTAAACACAGGGAGATAAACGTGCACATAATAAGAAGGAGCCCATATTAAATATGGGATTGGGACGGTAGTTCAATAATAATTCTTTAGTGGACTGAATTATTATTGATGGGTTTAAGTTATGTGTTCGGGCCGAACACAGGATACTTAAGCCCATCAGGAGGCCCAACCCAATTCCTCCTCTAGGTCCCTGGTGTAGCCTATATATAGCCATTTTCCATCAGTGTCTCAGATACACAGATCACAGAAAACACGTGATAGTGAGAGAGAGAGTAGAACTGAGTTTTCTCGGAGGATCGTTGGCCATGCAACATTCGAGAAAGGCTGTAGGAATACATCAGAAGGCCGAGAGGTCTATATCTTCGATCTGTTAGTCTACAAGGGTATGATTTCTTTCCGCTGCGTATTATCTTTGGATCCCGATTTCGATAGCATAGGGCCGGCGATCCGTCGGTTCCAGCAAAAAAAACCTCTACAAGAACAAGAGAGAGATGACAATGATAATGTTATGAATGAAAGCCTGT
Organism: Scutellaria minor; assembly: GCA_954870855.1. NCBI lineage: Eukaryota > Viridiplantae > Streptophyta > Magnoliopsida > Lamiales > Lamiaceae > Scutellaria > Scutellaria minor. Next base: position 14,731,063 of record OX940729.1, on the reverse strand, counting down.
AACAATGTTGTTTAACAAGGAAAACAACATTGGGGTTTTCACTTCTACAAGCAACGATTGTGATGTCATCAATTACAACATCAACTTCGACGTTAGCATCAGCAGCATTGAGACTGAGAATATTGCAATGTATGTATATGTTGTTGGAGATCGATAGTTTGAATAGGACAAATGAAAAGTGAATCGATTTTGGGGTTTATTAGGATAATGTGGAATTTTTTATGAATATAAGGACTTAAGTTAAACATTCTTGATTTTTCTTTTTAATTTAATTTTTTCATTTATAAATTAAGATAAAGAGTATTTAAAGTTTCTTTATGTTGAAAGTGATAGACAAATCTTGGGTGAGACCGTCTCATGGTTCTATTTCGTGAGATGAGTCGGGTTTGACCAAGTCAATGGTCAACCGTTAACACTTTGGTCAATGCTTCGGTTAACAAAGTCAAATGTGATACTTTTATGTATATTGAAAAATAATTTTATGGATATTAGGTAATACTTTCGTATTATGTTTGTGTGTATGAGTTAATTCTTTTGAGAAATTATAATTTCATAAGTAATACTATGTAATACTTTTGTGTGTATCATGTAATCATTTTGAAAAATTATAATTTGATAAATATTTCTATGTAATACTTTTGTTTGTTTAAGATAATATTTATATATATAACGAGTACTACTTTCTATTGTATGACTGCAAATCAATGATTTATTTGAGAAATTGTAATTTGATAAGTAATATCTCTATTATCATAATGTAATATTTTTATGTAAAATTTTTATGTATATTATTTAATAGTTTTGAAAGTATCGAGTGATACACATAAAAATATTAGGTCAATCATGTTTTGACAATCATTAACCGTTGCCCAATATTGACCAATTGATCAACATGATTGACCGAATCAGGTTGATTGACAAAACCTTTTATGCATTTGATGCATGGATCATAGATCTATGTACTCGACCTGGCCCAGCCCAGACCCGCTCGAAAATGCCTCCACGCACCATCTACCCAAATTTGCTAACAAGTGTTGTACTATTACGTTATGTTAGTCATACATTTATGTTATATGTTGGTCCCAAGTGGTCAGAGGTTCAGGGGGGTGAATGAACCTCTATGAAATTTTTTGTTTTCAAACTTTTCTGTAAATAGGTTGCTGATTCTACGGAGAATGCATCAACTCACTCGATTCAATAAGCTGGCAGAATGCTGATTCAGCTTACTATCTCGGTATCACAGTATGCAGCGAAAATTCAAAGATAAAGTTTATTTTTGAAAAACAATTTTCTTTTCACAAGTATGATTTTGTTAAAATCCTTTTAGCAGTATGCTTATGATAAATGCAGCAAGATAGATATATAACAATGTAATACAGCAAGTAATCAAAGACAGTAAACACATAAGGGTTTATAGTGGTTCGAAGGTGGTGTAATCCTTCTACGTCCACTCTACTCCTTCACTGAGGAGGAACTTTGTTAGGTCAGTTTGCTTTACAAGACTCAGCGTTACAAACATCTTCCTATCAAGTTAACCTACTAGAATCAACAGATTCCTAGGCAATTTCCCACACAGGGTACAAAACTCACACAGAGTTAAAAAGCCTACACAAGACTTAGCACTTAGCGAGGATCTAATCCTTCCAACTAAAGACGCCAAACAAAAATAACCTAGCATACAACAAATGGTTAAAAGTATATATAGTTAAAAGTATATATCTGGTGCAACTTAAAGACAGCCTTGAACTTGAAAGCTTGAATGCTTTGATTGACTGTTTCTGAAGGTTGAGTGATTGAACTTGCTTTAGATAGCTTGAGAGAGAGATAGCTTAGGAATATCAGATGTTCAATAGTCTCTTTGGTCACTCCATCCTTCTATTTATACTGTAAGAAAATGCCCGTTGAAGAGAGACATTGTCCTTGTAGAAATTCAAATTGATCTTGTGAATCTTCATAATAAATGTGTCTGGAAAAACTGGGGAGAAGAGCATGTCCATCTCTGATCCGCATTAATGACGCCACTCCTCAGCTATAGTGCTTTTACAGGTCCGCGGTCCAAGTGGCATCACCTCATTGGTTGGGCGCTAACTTCTATCTACCAGATACTTGATAGGATCGAATCCTCGTACTATATTCATTATATAATTCATATTGTAATGAATAAGAATATATAACTTACAACTTGCTGCTTAGGTTGTAGTAGTTGCTTTCAGTTCTGCACCAGCTTTCTGATCTGCGTCTGCTTCCTATTTCCGAACAGCTTCCTATTCTTGAAACCTGCAGTCAGCTTCATGATCTGCGTTTGCTTCTTGATTCAGAACAACTTCCTGTTCCTGAATCCTGCAGTCAACTTCCAGTTTTCCTTACTATTTTTTGTTTGCTGCTTACTGATCTAGCTTGCTGATTCTGTCTTTATCTTCTGCTTACTGACTTTCCTTGCTGAGAATTAGTCTTTAAGGCTTCTTCATATCCAGAATCCTGCTAACATTAGTATACTCTATCTTTCTAATTTTTACAACTTTTCAAAACACAACTTAGAAAGATGAACTTATTAAACTAATATCCACTTATAAAACGTGAAAAATGGGTACTTTAACTTCCTATCCAAAGTTACATTGTCTCATCAAAACCTAGTCAAAAATATCCCAACAATTTTCCTCTTTTTGATGATGACAAAACCCATAAATAAGCAGCATAAATAGATTTACTTTTATACATGTAATATGTACAAGTATAGTACAATGTAAGCTTTACATCACTAAAATGACAAGCTTACTACTTCATAAATAAAATGAAGGAAAAAAAAATACAAAAATTCTTTACAAGAAGTTCTTACTCAACTTATCTATCTGATAAAACACAGTAAGCTCACTTTCTCAAGTTTCCTTGTCACCAAACAGCTACATCTTTACAAAGTCATGTCCCGAGGCGACTTGCTGATTCTGTCTGACAACTTCTTCATGTTTCATTCTCTTCCACCAATTCAAAATTGATTCCTGATAAGATTTCTCCATCGCAGCCAAAAGTCATGGCAGTAAGGAACTTGTTCTCATTTCTTTATCTTTTCAATCAATAACAGTTGACGGTCCAGCTTCCATTCTCTTGCTAGTTCTTCGTATTTCATCAATGTTTCTCACAAGATGGAAATTTTTTGAAATAATCATGCTTGCAAAGATTTTTAAAATACCTCAAATATTCAGATCTCTTGAACATGGTGGTTTCCTTGAAAGTTGGATTTCGGTTCTTCGGCAAGTATACTTGATCAAAGATTTTTAAATCCTATGCCATGTTTACTCTCTTAGGTTTTTGATCCAACAACACATAAACTTCTATAGAAATCGAGTCTCTATTGAAATTCGGGGCTTCTTGAGGTGGAAAAGGATGTAATACTGAATCAATCTTCTCAGCAACCTTGGATCTTTCAGTTCCAACAACTCCAAGCCTTGACACCCAGTCTGCTTGCTTTCTTCTTCTCTCTTCATCAGCAACCTTTAGTTCCCTCAATCTTTCTTCACTTAATCTAGGACCTACATTAATGGTCATAAAGGGTTTGGCATTGGGATCCTGACCTGTTCGCTACAGTCCTCTTTGCTCTCTTTCTCTGTCTCGACCAGGTTGCTGCCTGTATGTTCTTTGTTTTGTTGGTGCATCGGCAACTTTGGCTTCTTATTATGTTGCAGTACTGCTTGCTATTTGGGATCTAGCAACCCCAGTACCTACACCACCTTCTCCTTCATCATCTTTTTTCCTCTTTGGCGGGCTCTGACCATGTTCGGAGTCAGAGTGCTTTCTCTTTCTAGTGTTCAACGGAAGGTCATCATCTTCATCAGCATCCTCTTCCTCAATCTCTTTAATAGTTTCATCCATTACTGCAGCATCCGGCTCTGCTTGCTGCTTACTTTCTCCCTTTTTGGCATCTTTAGCTTTGGCAGAATCAGGGGCAGTAACTTCAGCAGCTTTAGTAGGAAAGGCTCTCATCAAGATGGCTCTCATCTCACCCATGAAAAGTTCAAGGTTTAGAATTATGTCCTTGACACTGCGAACATCACTACCTTGGGTGGAGATGCTTTTCTGCATATTGTCCAGTACTATATTTTATCTAGTCTGATTGTTTTTCACCTCATCAACTAAGTTTTTGAGATCCTTCAGAGTTACATCTCGAGCATCAGACGCAGCTTGCTATTCATGCTCAAATCTTTTCCTTTCTCGGTACTGAGCATTGAACTCTTCATTAATCCATCCTTATATCTTGGAGGAAAGTGCAACCAACTTCTTTCTTAATTCCTCCAAGGTTGAAGAGTATGCTCTATCTCTCATGATTATATTGGTTGTCATGTTCATCTCATGAGTTTCTATGGCTCTCACTAGCCCTTGCACAACATTCATAATTCCTTGAAGTGATTGCTCTTGCGAGTCAGTAAGAGTCTCAACTCTAGCCACTGGTCCTGCTTTCTCTTGAGTATAGAGGACCAGGGCCTGACTTGCTTCCTCTTCAGCTTACTGCTTGGCTTTCTCATCCAATTTAGCCTGATATTTGCTCCTCTCCTCTCATATCATCTTTACCTTGAACAGTTCTTTGTATGGAGGAGAATCTTTTGGTTCATCATCACTATCACTTGATGAATCATCACCATCATCAGGATTTAGAGCAGGAGCAGCAACTACAACTTCTTTGCCTCTAGCAGGCACTTCTTCTTCAGTTTTCCCTTCTATCTCGTCCATCGGTACTGTCTCAATAGTATCTGTACCGGAGGTCTTTGATGGAGAAGCAGTCTCAATAGATTTCTCAGAATCCTCAACTACAGCTACTTACGTTTCCTGTCTTACATCAGCAACAACTGTTTCATCAACAGTGACAACAACTTCCTGACCCACTTCTGCAACCTGGGTGGCAGCAGTGTGTAGAAGTTTTAAGGTCTCATCAGGTTTCTCTTCAGCAACCTGTGTTGTTTCGATCTCATCAGCTTTCTGTACTACAACATCTACCAGCATAGGGAGTCCTGCCTCCGCAACCTCCTCCTTGGATGCTTCATCAGCATGCTCTTTCGATATGCTCTTACATACTCCATGGATTATTGGTGATGGTTCTCCCTTAGAAGATTCAACATGACAAATGGGGAAATTAGTGTAATCAACCAATTACACATCAGATTCCATGACATCAAGATTGGTAATGAGGGAAAGAGCTACGATACCTATAAAGGTAGGAGAGTCATGTGTTTCCGCAGCTTTTGAGCTTTCTTGTCCGTATTGCAGAATTCTGGGGGTTGAAAGGTTTGAGATCTACTTGTTTCTATCCCCATCTGCAACATTCGTTGATTAGCTTCCTCCAGAGTGGAGATAGCTAATTAACCTTCAGCCAGCTCCATTTCTGATGAGGTCCTAACAGTCTCAGTGTTGGGGTTTATTAATGTGTTGTCCTCCCCTAACTTCATCGACTGCTTACTCATCATCTCTGCAGCCTTTCTCTTGGCCATCCAATAGGCACTCAACTTCTCCTGCCTCTCATAAATTGTGGAAATAATGGAATCATCATGAAGATCAATGAAATCTTCACTAAAGAGAGGTTGAAGCCCATTGGGAAGTTTATCAGGATCCTCCACAAAGTTGACTATCCAAGTGAGGATTATATCTTCCACATCCAGCTAATCCTCCCACTAGACCAAGTCCCTTCTAAAGCCCAACCTTATTCACCTTCATGTCTCGTAGATAGTGGCGAATCTTCTCCAAATAGACCTAGCAGACTCTATTAGAGCTCTTTCAGCAGCCTCTGCATCAATAGATGGACTCAATGGAGCTTTCGACTCTGTTGAGAGTGTCGATCTATTTCAGCTCCTCCTTCAACCCTAACCACTTTCGCTTGGTCTTGCCTTCAGGCTTCTCCGTCAGCTCACCCAAGCCTGACTTCCTTTTCACCAATCTCTTTCTCTTCTTCTTCCTTTCCAGCAATGCTGCTAGCTGTCTCAGCTCTGGCTTGACTATAGCATCCTATTCAGCAACCTTTGTCTCGAGTTGATCAGTAACCTATCCAGCTGTCTGCTCAGCTTCCTAATCTCTATCAACTTCCTGATCAGGAGTAGGATATTCCAGAAGTGGAATATCATCAGAGGGATTCATGGGGACATTATCCTATTCTTCATTATCAGGAACCTCCACAATAGCAACTGGGGAAGAAGCTACCTAAGTAGTCTTCTTCATCTTAGGTGAAGCAGGTGAAGCTACTTGAGTAGTCTTCTTCATCTTCAGCTTCTTATTCAGGAAAGCTTTCTTCATTACTAGTTTTCTCGCTGGCTTATCAGCATCACTGCCAGAGTCATCGAAATCGATTTCAGTAATCTGTGGCTTGGCAGCAACCTTCTTCTTTGATTGCTTCTCATTTTTCTCACCTTTGGTATACCCTTTCTTCACTCCGAGAAACCAGCCAGAAGTGATTGGCACAGGTTTCTCTAGATAAGTGCATAACCTAAAGAGGATGGATGTAAAAATAATCCCAAAGCCTCTTCTGGTCATTGGTATGGTAGCCTCTTCCCAAATTCTCTTAAAGATAAAATATGCCCAGTTGACTACGTCTTCACGGACAATCGCATTCATTAACCGCATCAAAAGATTAGTGCACTTATCGTAGCTTCCATATCTGCCTTCAACGGTGTAGGCAAGGATGTCATGGAGAAATTCATATTATGGCTTGAATTTCTTCTTGCCAAAATTCCTCGTCACTGTCTCCTTGACATAATCCAGCTTAAACTAGTTCCAGCTGTAGTACCCCGAACCAAAAATGAAGTATAATGAATTAATTAAATATTTAAACCTATAAATTTAATAATTAATTTCGTATGTGTTGACGTGCGTTTCAGATATGTGTTAAGGTCCGAGTTAGATCGATAATTTTCTTAGACCTGGAACATAGAATATTTTATTACCATGAGATGCGCGATGGAAAAACGAGAAAAATGAAACAAACTAGAGGTCAATCGGAGACTCGTAGCTCAAATGGCAAAGAAAAGAGCCGGATATAAAGGTTTAGTAAAACGGAAGGGGTAGAAACCGAAGGAACGGTAAAACGGAAAATAAAATTTTAATGGATGGTAATTAAAATTTACTTGGTAAATAGTAACTTTGAAAATCTATAAATAGGGGCTCAGTCCATTCAAAATATTCATTCGGCCGACAAAAACGAGTAAGTCTCTCTCTCCTCTCTTTCCTTCCCGTTTTTTGGGTCTCCTGCGCGCCACCACCGGCACTGTGGCCGGAAAAGTCGCCAGAGCGCCGCCGTCGGCGGTGGTCGGAAAAATTGAAAGTCATCGGTTTCAGCTGATTTTCGCACACGACATTCGTCTCGTCGAGAGGAGTCTAGGATAGGTTTCGGATTTCAATTCAGATTTCTCATTCACCGGGAAACGGCGAAAAACCGACCAAAAAACCCTAACCCTAACTTCAGTGTTGGGAATGTGGTAACGAAGGATTTTGCGGCGAGGTTTTGGGTACTATTCACTGCCGGAATCCGGAGAGGGGTGGCCGGAGGTGGTAGCCGGCGGTGAGAGGTTTCCGGCGGGGGTGGTGGCGGAGGGCGGCGCCACCGCACCGGGTGGCACCGGGAAGAGGGGCAGTCGAGCAGGCCGGCAACGGGAGAGCTGGGCGCGAGCTGCGCGCGCCGGGAAGCCACCTGCTGAGAAAACTCGGCAGCTGTCGAGAGCTGCCGAGAAACTCGGCAGCTGCCGAGAGTTGCCGAGCCGTGTCCGCCGAGCTGCTGAGACCACCCGCTGGGCTGCCGAGAAATGCGCCCAGCCGTCGAGTTTTCCCACCCGGTACCGGGTACGCGCGTGCCACGTCGCCCGCAACGTAGTGTTTTCGATCCGAACCCCATTTTCTTCACCGTTCGTCTTTTTCGAGTCGTCGCCGACGAGACGTCGTTGACCGAGGGTCATGGACCCGGTCAAAGTCAACCCTTTGATCAAAATTACCAAATTACCCCTAAACCTAAAATGCTCCGTTTGAGCTCGTTTTAACTCCGATCGAGCTCATTTTTTTTCCGTCGTGACCCAAATTTCATTCTCTATCGTCTCAGCTACATGGATTGATTATCCATTCTCGTCTCTTCAACTCCGATCTTTAGAGCTTTAGATCCGTCGCGTATTTAACGATTATTTCTCCGCAAGAGTCTTTTACAGCTTTAATTATACGTTATTAAGAATCTAAAATACGTTATAACTTATGTAGGCTTTTTGTTGGATTGAGCGTTGGGTTATCTGACTTTTGGTATCCGCTACTCGAGCTCTGAGTTATCAGATCATCGAACCTAGCTACTCACGTGGTAACCATCGAACAAGGTGGGGGTAACTTCTAAATCTTAACGTGTTTACAGCTTTCCCTATTATGAAGCATGAATGAAGAATACTAAATGTTGTGAATATACGTGTTGTGCCATACTATATACTGTGAAAGAACTTCGGTTCACATTGCATGTTCGGAGAGTCCTACGGGACTATAAAAAACCGTTTCCCTCCCTTCTACTACTCTATTGAGGTTTGGTGGTCCTCATGAAGCACACCAGCGGTATTGAGACCGTTTAATTGGGTGGCGGGCAGATCCCGTACCCATCCCTCACCATTTCTAATATCTGCTATGCATTTTACGTGCTGTGGCAACGTGCTGGTAGACATTTTATTTCCTTTTAGTTATTTGTCGTGCGTCATAAGATGCAGATGTTATTCCCACGAGTGTATTCAACGCACTCACCCCTTAATCTGTACTCACACTACAGGAGCTGGTAAGCATGTTGAACCTTAAGTGGAGAGAGTTGGTGCCATCTCTGGGCTTCTATATTAGGGTTGAGATTACACAAACATTTGCAAATGATATTTTAAGTTTATTCACGTTTTGTAAGTATTTTTTAGTGTACTGTGAACGTGAGATCCTGATGGTTTATTCCGCTGCTTTAATATGTTGTATATATCGGTAATGAGACCGAATATAATCGGTATTGAGACCGATTGTTGATATGTGAATGATCCATATCATCCCTTACCTCTTTCTTCTTTAATCCCCTTTTTTCTGTTATGATATGTGTCCCTCTCTATTTCTATCTTCAGGCCCGTGTGAAAACTCTGATATTTTACGTGAAAGAAAACGGGGCGTGACACCAGCTTTCTTCTAGAAATGCCAACCCATAAGATTCCAAGTCAACGAGCTTCATTCATTTGATAGAGATATCAAAGGTTTTAGTGATGTCTTTGACTGTCAGGTTGTACTAGTCATCGCTATCTTCATCCATCTTGAAACATATCGTTTTCTCATCATCAGACAGTGTGGTAAAAGCATAGAACCTTCCATAGACCGGGTAGAGAACCCAGCATTTGCAATGAAGAGCCCAGAGAGTTGGCTCTTGCAAACCTTTTCCCAGACCACTGCAATGAGTTTTTTGTCTTCAAAAGGCGTTTCAGGCCCCAACATGACCTCCGTGTTGATCAGTCTTCCTTCAATGACCTTGTTTTCCCTTGGTAGCTTAGCGTCAGCCAGTGATGTGTTGGAACCGATGGATCGCCGGCCCTATGCTATCGGAATCGGGATCCATATATATATCACAGCGGAACGAAATCATACCCTTGTAGACCTCTTCGATCTTCTGATGTATTCCTATAGCCTTTCTCGAATGTTGCGTGGCCAACGATCCTTCGAGAAAACTCAGTTCTGCTCTCTCTCACTATCACGTGTTTTCTGTGATCTGTGTTTTTGAGGCACTGATGAAAAGAGCTATATATAGGCTACACCAGGGACCTAGAGGAGGAATTGGGTTGGGCCTCCTGATGGGCTTAAGTATCCTGTGTTCGGCCCGAACACATAACTTAAGCCCATCAATAATAATTCAGTCCACTAGAGAATTATTATTGAACTACCGTCCCAATCCCATATTTAATATGGGCTCCTTCTTATTATGTGTACATTTATTTCCCCGTGTTTAAGATATCGAATGTCCGTAAATTAAATAAGTTACTGACAACTTAATTAATTTACATCTAATTCCAAGAGTAGTACCACTCATCCTTATTATCATGTCGGATTAAATCCACCTGCAGGGTTTACATGATAATCCTTATGAGCTCCTCAAGGGGACATTATCATCCTAAATAATTAGGATACGGATTCCTTCTATAATCAACAGCACACCATATAAACAATGCTATCTCCCAACTCACCGAGCTTATTGATTTATGAATAAATCTCACCCATTGGCAAATTAAAGAAATAAACACTGAGCATACGTGCCCGTTATTATATAGGGATTAAGAAGATGTACATCCATAATAACAGAGGTCTTGTTCTATTATATAGTCAGTATAAAATGAACAACCTCAAATGGTCCTGCTCAATACACACAAAGTGTACTAGTGTAGTTTTATAGTCAAGACAGACTAATACCAAACTACACTACAACCATTCCGATGATTTGTCCAAATCCATCTTGGTTGTGAGCTACTATTTATAATTTATAAGAAACTGATAACATGATCTTCTGTGTGGCACCACACACCAAGTTATCTATAATATAAATTAATTGGACATTGCATAAACATATATAACAAATATAAAATGCAAACATATGACCAAAGTGATTCTCATTCCATAAAAGATGTTCATACAAAAGCTAGGCTTATAGTATACATCCTAACATGATGATCTGTGAAAGTTTGAGAGTATAGAGAGAGAAAATCTTGATTGTAGAGAGTTAGAAACTCTTGAGAATAACAATAGTGTAAGCATAGAGAGTGAAGATAGAGGTTTTGATCGGTTTATAATTTAAATAAGTGATAAAAAATATCAACAGTTCTGATTTAAGTGACGTAAGCATCATGTGTGATTTGACGGTTGAGATAAAATAGTGGAGGGGTAAATCCGTAAATATACGACAGTTGTGTCAGAAGTTGAACCGCACCCTTTTTATCTTCTCTGAAAAAGGCGGTTTTGCATTTAATACGGATACCAGATTATCATTTGAAATGATTAGAGTTAAGGTTATTGTTTCTAATACGAGGTTGCAGGCTTCATAAATGATGTCTTCAATAAATGTTGTTTTCTGCCTGCAGCAACCTATTCTAGTAACCTGTTGCAGTAACCTATTCTCTCTTGATGTATCTCATGAAAGCTTGATAATCTCAAGCTCACTTTTTAGCATCGAAAACCTTGATTCACATAAGGGTTTTGTGAATATGTCAGCTAGCTGCATGTCAGTATGCACTTTCTCAAGTACAATGTCTTTCTTCTCCACATGATCTCTTATGAAATAATGTCTCACATTAATATGTTTTGTCCTTGAGTGGAAAATAGGATTGTGTGTTATAGCAATGACACTTGTGTTGTCACACAGAATGGAAGTCTCTTTCTCTATTATCCCATAATCCTTTAACTGTTGTTGTATCCACAAAATCTGAGCACAACAACTTCCTGTAGCTACATATTCAGCTTCTGCGGTTAACATTGCAATAGATGTTTGCTTCCTACAGAACTAAGAAACCAGTCTATGTCCTAAAAACTGACAAGTACCACTTGTACTCTTTCTGTCAATTTTGCATCCTGCAAAGTCAGAGTCTGAGCATCATTCGAGGTTGAATCCTCCTTCATTTGGATACCATAAGTCAACATCTTGAGTACCCTTTAGATATTTGATGATCGTCTTCACTGCTGCAAGATATAACTCATTTGGTGATGTTTGGAACCTTGCACATACTCCTACTGCAAATACTATATCTGGTCTGCTTGCTGTGAGGTATAGTAGGGATCCAATAAGTTTTCTATACTTGGTTATCTCCATATCCTTTCCACTTTCATCCTTATCCAAGCTGATAGATATGGCCATTGGTATGCTTACTGATGATCCATTTTCCATTCCAAACTTCTTAATCAACTTCTTGGTATACTTGGCTTGATTTATGAAAACCTCATTCTCTAGTTGTTTCACTTGTAGACCAAGAAAGAAACTTAGTTTTCCCATCATGCTCATCTCAAACTTCTTCTGCATGAGGGATGAGAACTTATCACACAAATCCTTGTTCGTGGATCCAAAGATGATGTCATCCATATATATCTGAACAAGCAGTATATTATCTCCATCATGTATCCTAAAAGAATCTTGTCTACTGTTCCTTTCTGAAATCCATTCTCCAAGAGATACAAGGACAATGTACTATAGCAAGCTCTAGGAGCTTGCTTTAATCCATATATGGCTTTCTCTAATCTGAATACCTTGTCTTCTGCCTGTTCTTCAAAACCTGGTGGCTGTTCCACATATACTTCTTCAGATAGTAGTCCATTCAAGAATGCACTCTTTACATCCATCTGATATACATTAAAGTTCTCGTGAGCAGCATAGGCCAGAATATCCTTATAGCTTCAAGCCTAGCAACTGGGGCAAAGGTCTCATCAAAATCTATACCTTCTTCCTCGCAGTATCTTTTAACCACTAATCTTGCCTTGTTTCTGACCACAACACCGGTCTCATCAAGCTTGTTCTTCAATACCCACTTTGTTCCAATAACTCCTTGGTGATCAGGCCTTGGAACCAATCTTCATGCATGGTTCCTTTCAAATCCATTTAGCTCTTTCTGCATGGCCTGAATCCAGTTACTATCTTCAAGAGCTTCTTCCACACTCTCAGGTTCTACTTGTGATATGAAACATGTGAACAGTGATTCTTGAGGTCATGTTCTTCTTGTTCTAACACCTTCATTGATATCTCCAATCACAAGCTCTCTTGGGTGATTCTTGAGCCATGTCATATCAGACTCAAAGTTGTAAGCTGGTTGCTGAGCAGTAACCTGTTGATCATCAGCATCCTGTCTATGGTTATTGTTGGACTCCAGTATCCTTTCTACTTGTTGTTCAGTATCCTATGTTACTACATTCTCGGGTGTAGTAACCTGTGAATAGTTTTCAATAACCACTTCAGCAGGTACTGGAACTCCATCAATGTATCTTACTGTATGATCCCTGATCTTCATCTTAGATACATCTTCCTCCAGCTTGTCCAACTCAGCAGTATCACAATGTGGTTCATCAAACACCACATGTATTGACTCTTTTACAACCAAACTTTTCTTGTTAAAGATCCTGAATGCTTTACTTACTGAGGAGTATCCTAAAAACACTCCATCAGATTTTTCATCAAAGGTCTTCGGGTGCTCATTTCCATTGTTCCGAATGTAGCAACTGCATCCAAAGATATGTAGATATGAAATGTTTGGCTTAACACCATGCCAAACTTCATAGGGAGTCTTATCATGATCCTTATTGATCAAGCATCTATTCTAAGTGTAGCATGTTGTGCTGGTTGCTTCAACCTAAAATATCTTAAGTATTCCAGCATCAACAATCATAGTCCTTGCAGCTTCCTTTAGAGTTATATTCCTCCTTTCTGCAACTCCATTCTACTGGAGAGTCCTAGCTATAGAATACTCATGTTAGATTTCATTCTCTGAACAGTACTTCTCAATGAATTTATTTGTGAATTCAATTCCTCTATCAGATTTTATCTTTACAATGCTTAAGCTCTTCTCATTCTGCACTCTTTTCATGAATTCTGATAGCCTGTTTTAAGTTTCTGATTTCTTGGTCAGGAAGACGGTCCAAGTAAATCTAGAGTAATCATCCACAATTACTAGGGAATACTTCTTCCCACTTATACCAATAGGCTCAACTGGACCAAAAAGATCCATATGTAGGAGGTCTAGAATCCTGTGAGATGATCTCTGCACTTGTTTGCCTTTTTGACAGGCTCCACATACATTCTCCTTCTTATAAGCAACATCTAGTAAACCTCTCATTAAATTCTTTCTTGATATCTTGTTGATGGTTTTGAAGTTCAGGTGACTCATTCTCTTGTGCCATAACCAACTAAGTTCCAGGGTGTTTGTAGCACCCGGACCAAAAATGAAGCATAATTAGTTAATTAAATAATTAAACCCATAATTGAAATATTTCATGTGCGTTGATTCTTGACTGTTTAATTAATTACGTGCATTTCAGAAATATGTTTAATGCATGTTTTAGGTGGATAAAATTTTAGACATGGAACCTAGAATATTTTTATACCATGGGATGCGTAACGGAAAAACGAGAAGATAGAAATGAACTAGGGGTCAATCGGAGACCCGTAGCTCAAATGGCGAAGAAAAAGAGCTAAATACGAAGGTTAGGTAAAACAGTGGGGTAAAATCCTGATAAACGGTAAAAAGGAAAAATAATATTTTAATGAATGGTAATTTAAATTTACTTGGTAAATAGTAACTTTTAAAATCTATAAATAGGGGCTCATTCAATTCAAAGTTTTCATTTTCATTTTTCCGACGAAAATGAAAGCGACTCAAACAAGTAAGTCTCTCTCTTCTCTCTCTCTTTCTTTTTTTCTGCCGTCGCTAGAGTCGCCGTCGGAGCCACCGCCGGCCGGCAGTTGTGCTGGTAGGGCACTGGTGGGCACGCGCACGGGTGCTGGTGGGTGAGCGTCAGGACGCCGGGCTCCTAGGGCACGGGGTGTGTGCACGGGGGTGTGCGCCGGGGCATGGGTATGCGCTGGTGGGCGCGTGTGTGGGTGCTGGTGGGCGAGCACCGGGACGTCGGGTGCCGGGGACATGGGGTGTGCGTCGGGGGTGGGTGCGCGGGCGGGTGTGCGTCGGGGGTGGGTGCGCGCTGGACGCGGGCGACAGGAGACGCGCACGCCGGGACGGGTGTATGCGCACGCGCGCACTGGGATACGGCGCCGGGTAGCATGCGCACTGGGCACGGGCGATAGGAGACGCGTGCGTGCGGGCGCGGGTGATAGGAGTCGGGCGCGCGCGCAGTGTTGTGTTTACGATACGATTTCCATTTTTTTCTATCGTACGTCAACATCGAGTCATCACCAATGAGATGTCGTTAACCGAGGGTCGTGGACCCGGTCAAAATCAACCCTTTGACCAAAATTACCAATATACCCCTGAACTTAAAATGCTCCGTTCGAGCTCGTTTCAACTCCGATCGAGCTCATTCTTTTTCCGTTGTGATCCAAATTTCATTCTCTATCATCTCAGCCATATGGACTGATTATCCATCCTCATTTCTTCAACTCCAATCTTTAGATCTCTCGATCCGTCGCGTGTTTAACGAATGTTTTCCCACCGGAATCTTTTATAGCTTTAATTATACATTATTAAGGATCTAAGAAACACTGTAATTGTGTAGGCTACTTGTTAGAGTGAGCCTTGAGTTATCCGATCTTTGGTACTCGCTACTCACGTGGTAACCACCGAACAAGGTGGGGGTAATTTCTATTTCTTTATCTGTTTATTGTTTTCCCTATTAAATGCATGATTAAAGAATACTAAATGTTGTGATTATAATTGTTGTGCCATAATATTACTGTGAAAGGACCGAGGTCCACTTTGATCATGCATTCGTCTCTTACTCCATTCTACTTCTCTGTCGTCCCTTACTACTTCTACTACTCTGAAAGGTTTGGTGGTCCTTGAAATGCACCAACGGTATTGAGACCATTTTTATAAGGTAAGACAGGTTGCTCCCGCACCTATTCGTCTCTTACCATTTCTAATATATGCTATGCATTTTATGTGTTGTGACAACGTGACTAAAGGTTAATTTACCCGGTATCTTATATTTGTTGAGTGTTATAAGAGGTGGATTTCATCCCCACGAGTGTATTCCATGCATTCACCCCTTATTCTGTACTCACACTACAGGAGATGATGAGCATGAGGAACCCTAGATGGAGAGAGGTGGTGCTATATGTGGACCTGTATCTGAACTAGTAAAATTAAGATGTTGATCCTCAAACATTTCCAAACAATGTTTTAAGAAATTCACGTTTGTAATATTTTGATACATGTATCGGATGTGAGATCCTGATGAATTATTCCGCTGTGAATGTTGTATTTTATCGATAATGAGACCGATTGTTATCAACTGAGGCGATTGTTGATATGTGAATGTTTCACATCGTCTCTTACCTCTTTCTTCTGTCGTCTCCTACTACTTCTTTCTATTTGTGATATGTGTCCCTTGCTATTTTTCTCTTCATGCTCGTGTGAAAACTCTGATATTTTAAGAAAAGAAAACGGGTCGTGACAGTGCTCTTAGCAATAAAACATGTTGGTTGCATTGTTGAACTCCAATCAGCAAGATAGATGTTGTCTCTCCTGGTTCTAGTAAGCTTCACCTCGTTTGTTTTGTTGTCTTATATCAAACATCTGTTAAGGTTGAACTCCACTGAACATCCTTTGTCATAGAATTGACTGATACTTAGGAGGTTATACTTCAGTCCTTTGACATATGATACATTACTGATACTTACATTACTTCTAATCAAGCTTCTTGTGCCCTCGGTGCTTCCTTTGGAGTCATCTTCAAAGACAACCTTAGGTCCTTTGCATGGTTGGAAGTCTCTCAATCCAGTTTTGTTACCAGTCATATCTGGAACAACCACTATCAATATACCATACATCCTTGCTGCTTCCTGGCAACTGTGCATGTAAGTAAATCAGGTAGATTTAGATACCCATACAAGTATGGGTCCTGGGGGGATAGTCCTCTTTGGGACCCATACCTGCTTGATCATAATTGGTTTACCATCAGTCTTGGTGGTTCTCTTCCTGTAAGTAACCTTTGCAGGATACTGTTTGTGATGTGTGTGTGCTGAAGATTTCCAGGTATTACTCTTCCGGTTGGAGGAAGGTACTCCCTTATACCTATTCAGAGTATGAACTGTTTGGAATTTAGACATGT
The DNA here is from genome assembly GCA_954870855.1 of Scutellaria minor. NCBI lineage: Eukaryota > Viridiplantae > Streptophyta > Magnoliopsida > Lamiales > Lamiaceae > Scutellaria > Scutellaria minor. The sequence goes on along the minus strand of OX940729.1, from coordinate 14,714,299 downwards.
ATCTCTTGGTATATGAGGGGTGGAAGTTTTACTGTAACCTAAAAGATTATTGCATTCTCCTCCTCTTGCAGCATAGTGATTGTACTGTTTTCTGAGTTTTTGTGCAGACTTACTGTCTTCTTCCTACAGCATGAGCTTCTTTCCCTTATTCAGTATACTAGTTTCGTTCAAACTTCCATTGATTGGAAGAAGTTCCTGAGTATAGGAAACTCGGGCTTGAACAAACTTTCCAGCATTGGATGTGCTAGCTGCTTTCTAAGAGCTACATGCACAGTATCCTAGACCATTTCCTGTATAGGCATTTTGGTTCTCCAGGATACATTCCTGTGTTTTCCAAGCTGATTTGTTATACACATCAATTGTGTTTTGCAAGCCAGCTTTCTCAGCTTCTAGCTTAGTGACTAGCAGTTTGAACTTAGAGACCTCGACTCTGAGATTACTACATTCTGTACTATAGTACTCTAGGTTAGTAACCTGTTCCTTCAGTACATCATGCTCACTCTTAAGCTGAAGGTTTTCCTCTTTCTGTTCTTCATGAGCTGAGTTTATCTGCTCAAAGTCACTCATGATCTGTCTAAAAGACTAGATCATGTTTAGCTTTTCAGAACTTGAAATATCAAGAGATTATGAAGTTACCTCATCATCTTCTTCATCTTCACAGTCCTTGGCCATGAGGCAAATCAATGCTTCCTCATCGGAGGTAGAGCTGTTAGAATCGCTCTCGGATGAGCAATCATCCTTGGCTTCTTCTTTGGAGCTGCTTGCTGCCTTTAGAGCTTTAGCTTCACTCAAAAGAGCCCTGAGCTTTTGCTTGTCAACCCTCCACATTTCTCTTCTCTGCACCCTCTCATCCTCAGTATACTTATGTACTTGAGGATAGGGGTAGTTTCTGGTGAAGTGTCCTGGTTTCCTGCAATTATAACATAAGTCAGAGGAACTTGCGTTTGCTTGTTGTGTTGGTCTTACCTGGGGACTTCTTTCTAATCTCTAAAGCTTCTTCCTGAAGTCGTTTTCTTTATGGTTTGTCTTCAGAAACTTCCTGAACATCTTCAGTAAAAGTGTCATCTCATCCTCAGCATCTGCAGTAAGCACTTCTTTCTGCTTGTCTTTCAGCTTACTGCTGCTTCCAATAGCTGCATCTTTGGTTCTTGCAGTAAGTGCTGCAATCTTGAAACTTAAATCCTCAATCTCTATTTTTCTACGTTCAATATCGAATTTGAACGCTTTGAGATCTGATAATAGATCAAAGATGCTCAGTGCACTGAGGTCCAGTGAGACTCTCATTACGGTCTCTTTGTTTTGCCATTCCAAGGGTAGGGCTCTCAACACCTTTGTGTTCTTCTCCTTCTGGGTGTAGGTTTTTCCAAGAGATTCAAGCTCACAGATGATAGCTGTGAATCTCAGATTGAGTTCTTCCAGTGTTTCTCTAGGTTTCATATTGAACTGCCCATACAATTGTGTAGCCTTTGACACTTTATTATCTCTGGTAAGTTCATTACCCTCACATATCATCTCCAGCTTTTTCCAAATTTCTTTGGCCGTTTTGCAGCTCTTTACTTTGCTGAATGTTCTCTTATCTAGTATGAGAAATAATGCGTTCTTGGCCACATTATCCAGGTTGGCTCTTTTTCTTTCTTCAGGTGTGTATTCATGTCTCTCCTTGACAATATATTCAAGGGGTGGAGCAGATCTTCTATATATTGGTGCTACTACACGTGGGACAGGTTCTGGAACCCCTTCGATGTCTTCATCAGTGGTTGTTGTACCCTCAAGTTCTCCAGCTGTAGCAGCTTCTTCCTCAACACGTGCTTGCTTGTGACACTATCTTACAAAAATAGGGTTTGGTTTGATGATAACTGATAGTCCTTTAGTTATAATGTACCACATCTTATCGTGCATGGGCGACAAGTGGGCCTCCATGTGTATCCGCCAGTCATCGTACTCATCTATGGAAAACATAGGGAGTTTGTGGAGTGAGAAATCCATCTTTATGCTAAAATGATGTGTTTAGGTCTCGAAAAAGAAAAATGGTTTTTCCAACAGAAATGGGTGGATCTGGGTAGGTTACCAGTCAAGTTGGCTTTTAACCCAACTTGCTTTGATACCACTTGTTGGTCCTAAGTGGTCAGAGGTTCGGGGGGTGAATGAACCTCTATCAAATTTTTCATTTTAAAACTTTTCTGTAAACAGGTTGTTGATTCTACAGAGAATGCAACAACTCACTCGATTCAGTAAGCTGGCAGAATGCCGATTCAGCCTACTGTCTCGGTATAACAGTATGCAGTGGAAATTCAAAGATAGAGTTTCTTTTCGAAAAACAGTTTTCTTTTCACAAGTATGATTTTGTCAGAATCCTTTTAATAGTATGCTTATGATAAATGCAGCAAGATAGATATATAACAATACAATGCAACAAGTACTCAAAGGTAGTAAACACATAAGGGTTTATAGTGGTTCGAAGGTGGTGTAATCTCTCTACGTCTACTCAACTCCTTCATTGAGGAAGAACTTTGTTAGGTTAGTTTGTTTTACAAGACTCAGCTTTACAAACCTCTTCCTATCAAGTTAACCTACTAGAATCGACAGATTCCTAAGCAATTTCCCACACAGGGTACAAAACTCAGACAGAGTTAAAAAGCTTACACAAGACTTAGAACTTAGCGAGGATCTAATCCTTCCAACTAATGAATCCAAACTAAAACAACCTAGCACACAACAAATGGTTAAAAGTATATATGGTTCTTCAACTGGTGCAACTCGAAGACAGTCTTGAACTTGGAAGCTCGAATGCTCTAGTTGACCGCTTCTGAAGGTTGAGTGACTGAACTTGCTTTAGATAGCTTGAGAGAGATAGCTTAGGAATATCAGATGTTCAGTAGTCTCTTTGGTCATTTCATCCTTCTATTTATACTATAAGAGAATGCCCGATGAAGAGAGGCTCGTCCTTGTAGAAATTCAAATTGATCTTGTGAATCTTCACAATAAATGTGTTTGGAAAACTGAAGAGAAGAACATGTCCTTCTCTGATTCGCATTAATGGCACCACTCCTCAGCTACAGTGCTTTTGTAAGTCCGTGGTCCAGGTGACATCACCTCATTGGCTGGGTGCTAACTTCTATCTACCGGATACTTAACAAGATCAAATTCTCATACTGTATTCATTTGCTATGCCAGTTTTCTGATCTGCGTCTACTTCCTATTTCCGAATGCTTTCTATTCTTGAAACCTGCAGTCAGCTTCCTAATCTGCATTTACTTCCTGATCCAGAACAGCTTCCTATTCCTGAATCCTGCAGTCAACTTTCAGTTTTCTTTACTATTTTCTGTTTGCTGCTTACTGATCCAGCTTGTTGATTTTGTCTTTATCTTCTGCTTACTGACTTTCCTTGCTGAGAATTAGTCTTTAAGGCTTCTTCATATCTAGAATCCTGTTAACATTAGTATACTCTATCTTTCTGATTTTTATAACTTTTCAAAACACAACTTAGAAAGATGAACTTATTTAACTAAAATCCACTTATAAACCGTGGAAAATGAGTACTCTAACTTCCTATCTAAAGTTACATTGTCTCATCAAAACCTAGTCAGAAATATCCCAACATTATGTTAGTCATACATTTTAGGTTTTTAGCTGTCATTTTAATATTTTTAGAAAATTATTAAACCTTTCATACTTTTTAGTTATATTAGTCAAATATTTTAGTTATGTTAGTTGTACATTTATATATTACATAAAGGTATGATTATGTTGATATATTACATAAATGTATGATTAGGTAAGATATGCGACCCCCCGGTGTTTTGGAAATTTGGCATCATTCTCCTTTCTGTTAAAAGAATGGCATGATTCACACGTGGGATATCAAAAAATCAACACACGTTCCATTTTTTTGAATTAAATCAGACGTCGTTAGTTTTTATTATGAATTTCTCGTTATGACCCTGAAAATAGAATTATAATTTAATTAAAAAAATTATCTCAAAAACAAAATTAAAAATAAATTGCAGAACCCTTTGCAAAACCAAACATCGCTCTCCATTCTTTCTTCCCAACGTAGAAAAAATCTTTTATTCTTCCAAAATTTTGGATGAAAATCCAAGATAAATAGATTTTTAAGAAAATTGATATCATGGGGATTAAAGCCCCTATATCAATTTGTAAATTTGTAAGATAAGACGAGAACTCAAGAAAATGGATTTTTATTTTGAAATTTCGATCGAATTTTGATCAAATTGACTCATACTCAAATGGTTTCCTGTAAATTGACATGGGGATATGTTTGTACTTGAGTAGATGATTATTTTGATACTAATTTTATGTATTTTGGTTGAGAAATGATAGAAATCAAATTTTGGAGCTTTGATGAATAAAAATGAAGTTTTTCGACTATCCCTATTTATCTCTCTCTCCGTCTCCCCTCTTCTACTTCTTTGTTTCTAACTTTCTAATAACTCCACTCTTGTTTTGCCCCTCTTAATCGCTCATTTTATCCTATTCTACAAATAATAATCAGTGTTGGGCTCCCACCAAACCGACCCGGCCTAGGGGCCGGCCCAAGTGGAGACCAAACAAGCCAGAAGGCCAGAATTGGCTCGAGAGAAGACCAGGCTGGTCAGAAGGCCAGAACTGGCTTGAGAGAAGACCGAGCCGACCAGAACTGGCTTGAGAGAAGGTCGGGCTGGCCAAAAGACCAGAACCGAGCCTGGGTAGAGACCGAACCGACCAGGTCATTTATGGGGATTCATGGCCAGATCATTTCTGGGGATCAGGAGGAAGGCCAGAAATTGAGGCCATCGTCACAAGAAGAGCAAGAAAGATTGAGTTTATTTCAAGAAGTCTTCAAGTAAGGAAACAAATCAAGATCAAATCATATCCGATTTAGATAGATTTTAACCCGATTTTTTCCTTATCTAGATCCTAAAATCGGGGGATTTGAGTTTTATTCACTAAGTTTTCTATCATTACGTTTAGCCTATAAGTAGGGCTCTAATCCTCATTTAGGGGGTTCTAAAGTCATTGTATTCAGCAATTAGAGAGTTTTTTACTCTCAACTTTATGTAAAAAAACGTTCTGTCTGGCCAAAACTGACCCACCAGAACGAGCCGAACAAATTTACCCGAGTAGACACTGGGAACTGTGTTTTTCTCATTTTTTACTCGATTTTTAAACTTTTTATTTGGTTTGATTTATTTAAGTCGGATCGATTTTTGGGTGTTTGGCTAGGATTTTGTGCTCTATAAAATCTGATGTCAACAATCAGTTTGCAACAAAAAATGGAATTGAAGACGATAAACATTTACTTTTAAATTCTTTTCAGCTACATTTTTCTGATTTTTTTGAAGGAAAAATATTTGTTGCTAGATTTGGATTCATTTGGTGAAGTTTGGCAAGAAAAAGAGAAACTTTTGATCTTCGCCGGTAGTGGTCTAGCGGTGGCACAATGTCAGTTCGTCGATGGTGCAGTGGCCGGAGTTGAAAGAAGGAGATGAAGATCAATGCATATCATATTATTACAAAACAGGGGTATAATAGTCAATATACATCTATAAAATAGTCAAAATCCACCACAATTTGCATATTAGGCGAGCGTATTAGGGAGGGTTAAATGCATGAATCCCCCTATGTTTTGGAAAGTCGGTGCTGCTCCCCCTATTTTCAAAATGGTAAGGATTACACTTGGGTTAACAAAAAATCAGCACACGTCCCATTTTTTAGAACCATAGCTAACGATGTTAAATTTTAGAGTGAACTTTCCATTATGCCCCCAATATTAACTAAGGATTTTACAACATGAGTAAAAGTGAAAACAAACTGTAGAGAGAGGAAAAATTATCACTACAAAAAGGATAATGGTAACCCCACCATTAACTACTTCATTTCCCTTCTTAATTGAGATAAGACAGGAGACCCAATGCTTGAATGCTTGAATTGAAGTAGGAATCACTTCATTGGGAGGCTCATTACTTCAACTAGTCCCCATGTTCCTCGAATGGATCTCTTAGTTGTTGAGATATCTATAATTTCAGTTTAAATAATTTAAGAATTACAAATATTTTTCACACTAAGAGATCCATTCGAGGAACACGGGGACTAGTTGAAGTAATGAGCCTCCCAAATAGGGTTTCAAAATCTCATCCCATTCCATCCAATTTTACTAAAAATACATCTTGTTACTTCGATTGAAATCGAGTGTATTTACTGAGAGAGTGATACCCACTGTATTTAGGATTCAAGAAGGTCGCGTTGCTGCTTTTCCATGAAGGTGATAATCAAGAAGGCCACGTTGCTAGTAAGTTCGATCTATTTAAGTTAGGTTAGGTTTGAAAATTACTGGATTTTTATGGGGTTTGGATTCAATTTGGGGTTTTTTCCCCTTTCTAATTTTTGGGAACCCTAATTTGAAAATCAATAAAACTAGGTTAGCAGCTTTGTAATTTCCCCTTTCTAATTTAAGTATGGTATTTCCATGTGTAGTGTTTCTGTGTTGATTAATTCTTTTTTTGTGTTGATTTTCATAAATGCTCCATGCACACCATCTGTGTAGTGTTTTTGTATATGAAGTTTCTATATATGAAGTTGTTTCTGTGTTGATATCAGGAGTTGTTAATTCTTCTTCTATATTGTTATTTCTGTATATTTTCATATATTTGGTTGGGCTCTTAATTTAGTTATCTATAGTGGGTTAATTAAATGTGGATATATTTCTTAATACTATTATTTGTCTATTGTTATTTATCTATAGTGGGTTAGTTGTTAATACTATTATTTGTCTGTAGTGGGTTAGTTAAATGAATGTTTGTCTATTATGGATTTGATGATTTCAGGTTATGGATGATGATAGAGATACTTTTATATTTGATGCATGGGTGAGGGTAGTTTTAGGATGCTGTCAAAATTAAGATATGTGGATGGATGGAGGGTATATATACCACCAGTAGATGTTGATAAGTTTTGTTTTCATGATGTGCTAAATATTTATAAACAATCCAATGGGAAAGTTAGTAATGTAGAAGTTTACTCATGTTCTCCTGGGGATGTTGAGGGTGTGGGGGAGAGAGTGGCAGAGGCGGAGGGTGAGGATGTGGGGGAGGGAGTGACAGAGGCGGAGAGTGAGGGTGTGGGAGTAGCAGAGGTAGATGAGGAGGGTGTGGAAACTGATGTTGATGATTCATCTGATGAATCATATAAGGCTGATAGTGATGTTGATTTATTATCTTCATACCCCTCTTGGATGCTAGAGGACTTGGAGGGGCCTGAAGATGATGATATCTTTGCCAATAGATCTCCAGACCATGCTAGAAGTGTCTTTAGAAAATATAGGCAAATGTTGAGGGAAAGAAAAAAAAAAGATAGCAGAGGGGTTAGAACAAGAAGAGACAGCCTTGGGTAGGGATGAAGAGGAGTGGTATAGTGAGGAGGAGATAAATGTCAATCATTTAGGAGATGGAGGGAATGATGAGTGGACAGAAGGGGTAGACATGAACCAATTTGAGTTGGTAGTTGGGATGAAGTTTCCTAATAGGAATGTATTTAAAGAGGTGTTGCAAGATTGACCTGTTAGAAAGGGGTATGAATTGAGTTACATTAAAAATGAATCTAAATTGATAATTGCCAAGTGTAAGGGTGGGTATGATTGGAGATTGAGAGCCTCTATTATGTAGAAAACCGCAACATTCCAGGTTAAGACTTTAAAGGGTAGACATACTTATGCTTACAGAGTTGAAAATAATTAGGCAGACTATAAGTACCTAACTAAAAGGATACTTGAGGCAGTGAAAGATAATCCAAATGAGTCAGTTACTGGTTTGAAAAATAGAATCAAAAGAGATTGTGGAATTGAATGTAGTTGGCATAAGGTTTATAGGGCAAAAAGACATTCATTGAAACTCTTAACTGTTGACATAGCTGAACAATATAAAAATTGTATGATTATTGTGAAACAGTTGTTAAGCATAACCCTGGTAGTTCACTTGTGTTGAAAGTTGATAAGAACTTAGATCCACTTAAGTTCCAGAGGATGTATTATTGTTTGGGCCCAACTAAAAAAGGTTTTCTGAGTGGTTGTAAACCAATTATAGGGTTGAATGGATGTTTTTTGAAGGGATTGCATAGTGGTTAGTTGTTATTTGCTATAGAGAGGGATGAGAATGATAACATGTACCCCATAGTTGTTGCTTATATGAAGGTTGAGAAGTAAGATAGATGGGAGTGGTTTTTAAAGTTGTTGTTGACTGACATTGGATCTGTTGAGGATAAAAGCTGGACTTTGTGAGTGATAGATAAAAAGGGCTGATTGAGGCTGTCAATGAATTGACACCAAATTCTGAACATAGGTAATTTATATTTTTCAGTTTGTAAATTCTGTTTTTTTATGCAGATTATAGAAAGTTGTTTTTTATGCAGATTGTAAGTTTTTTTTATGTGTTTGTTTCATAGGTTCTGCTTGAAGCATATGTATAATAACTTCAAAGTCAAAAATTTAGGGGTTTAGAGTTTAAAAAACTCTTTTGGAAAGTTGCAAGTACCTATAATGTTAAGAGTCATCATAGGATCATAAAGAAAATAGAGAGGTTGTCTCCCAAGGTTAGTGATGAAACCACATCTTATGAGTGGTTGAGAGGAGTGAACACACAACACTGGGCTAGGTGTTTCTTTTCTTGTGAAGCTAAATGTGATGTGATTGTGAACAATCTTTCAGAGTCTTTCAATAGCTTTATATTACCATCTAGGGATTTGCCAATAATTGATATGTTTGAGTGGATAAGAAAGAGATGCATGACAAGAATACAAGTAAAGAGAGTTGAGATGTTGGGATACAATGAGTCAGTTTGTCCAAATATAATAGAAAAGATTGAACACCAAAAGGGATTGAGTAGAAATTGTTTTGCAAGTTGGGCAGGGGATGATAAGTATGAGGTGATGCATTTTCTAGAAAACCACATTGTATTTAAAAGAAGGTCATTGCACATGTGGTTTCTATCAATTGTGTGGCTATCCGTGTTGTCATGCAATGGCTTGCATAGGCTTACATAGATTCAATGTTGAGGATTATGTGCACTCTTTCTTTAAAAAAGAAGTGTATATGAGAGTCTATAGCCATATGGTGAACCCTGCCCCTGGTATGCATGACTTTGAGGAGTCCAACTTAGATCTAATAGGACCTCCGAATGTGAGAATGAAAAAGGATAGACCAAAGAAAAGGAGAAGACCTGATGGTAATGATCAGAGGGATCATTGAAAACATCAAGAAAGGGCTTTACACATACATGTTCAATTTGTAACAAATTAGGCAACGACAAGAGAGAATGTCCTAACAAACCACCTGTTGTGCAGGAAGATATTGCACTAGAAGAGGTTAAATGGACTTACTCTTGAGTCAATTTTAACTGATTATTGCACATTAACTGATTATTTATAATTTGATGTTAGATGACCTCTCAAGTTGATCCACAAGATGCAGTTGATCACGACTTCAACTCTCAATTTGGTTGGGCTCTACATTAAGATCAGGTTTAAGTCTAAGATTCCATTACTTGATTTGTTCCTCTTTTTTAAATTGATAATGGACATAACCAACTGTAAACTCTATAGACATCTATTAATCTCACTCCAGACTCTACTCAAGCCTCAACCATTGTAAATCCTACTCAACCATCTAGTGCACAAGATCAAGTACTTGCAGATCATTCTTTTACTTGTTTTATACTTGATTTATGTTAGTTGTTTTATAATTATGTTTTGGCATCTTATTAATCCTTGTTAACAAGTGCTTAAATCTGGAGGTCCCTCATTAAAGAAGCCTAGAAAGCAAAAAAATCCCAAACAAAGATCAACAAAGGAAACACCAAAGAGTTGATGGCTATTTGGGGTACCTAGGAAGCTAGAATAGGTTGGCATATTTTGTTAGTTGATGGATGTTTTGGTACATATTTTGGGTACATATTTTGGATAGATATTTTGGGAATAGGTTGCAACCATGCTTCTTTTGTTGACTGTTGCTTTCTACAAACAACAACAAAATGTAGATTTTTGTAAGCATGTGATGCTTAATTAGACTAGTGGTGGGTATATTTTGTTTTGTTTGTAATTGATACTTGATAGGTTGGCATTTGTTTTTGATTTATCCAACCACTGTTTTGGCATACAATATTGATACTGTTTTGCCATTGATACTTGATATGTAGTTTGTAATTGATAAGAATTTTGTTACTTGATGTTTCATTTTTTACCTTGGTGATGTTTTGTTTGGTATTCCATTGTTGCACATACATATATTTCAAGCATTCACATAGTCACAATAATTCACATACTTAATCACAAGACATTAACATGTTTGCATAGTTTAATTTTCATATTCATAGGTCTGCAAATGACATAGAAAATAGCCACATAGTGGTTGCAAGTCAGTGCAACTAATTACTAAAAGGTTCAAAGACTTAACAATGATAGTGAAAGTGTAACCGAATGCTCCTGCACAAAAATACACACAGTAAAAATACCAGAGGCGTAATGTTGTCTGTAATATTGACAACAATACGGATAACACAACGGAAATAAATAAAGTGATAATCAACATAAGAATTATCCACGAGTATATAAAGATACTCGTGGAACGCCTTCAGGGCAAAGATGTCTTATTGATGTATCTGATGAGTACAAAGACAAATAAAGATCCTTTGAAAAGAATCTTGTAAAATACAAAGAGTTCTTGTACACGTTCTTATCAGTATCTATGAATCCTATGACGTGTACAATCTCAGTTGATCACTCAAAGACACTCTATCTAAGAAAAGGAGACTTGAGTATGCAAACTCAAAGTCTTTAAAAAAAACAGACAGAGATGTTGTGTGATATATGACCAACAAAGAAGACAACACTGACTAACTGTATGAGACTCGAAATATCACTCTTCTTGCTTTTTCGCTCTTGTCTTCGTGATCTTTCTCCTTGAATGGAGTCTTCTATTTATAGACATCAGGAGCCCTTCATGTTCCTATATAGATGCATGCTCCATGATCTCCACTTCTACCTTGATCTCCACTCACTCCATAAAGTCCACTTCTTCCATCTTTCAAGATCTTCTACTTCATGCTTCTATCATGAACTCCATGATCTTCACACCACGTTCTTCTCTTCATGTTCTCCCTCTTTTGCCTTCCACGTTCTGCCCTTAAGAAATCACGTGTTTCTTTTAGTTTGAAAGAGAATAATATCTAACAACTCTTTCCTATAGAATAGGAGTAAGTTGTTAGAAATATTCAAACCTTCCTTCTTAACTCAATCTGCAATATCACGTGAGATAAAGAAACAAATCTCCTAGATTCTAGATGAGATATCTTCTATTAACAACTTCCTAAAAATACTCCAAGTTAATCACACAAAAGATAATTGATTTAATTATAAGAAAAAGGAAAAGTAATTAAATTTTGAAAAGTTCAACATTAACAGATAGTACTACTTAAAAATTACAATGACAAGAAGAACCAAAACAATAAAAGTGATGAATTTGATAGTTGCTTGGTTTTTGTTGAGCTTTTCAATCTTTAGTGAGAGATCATTGCATTTGAAAATCAACAAAGTAGAATTATTGTCGACTCCAACAACAGAAGAGTCCACTTCTTCTTCCAATTCTAGCATTTGCATTTTGCTCGTACAATTTTTCCATCCAATTGATGTGGGTTCGAGCCAAACAAAATACCCACATTGATACGATCGGCACCTGCAAAAAGTTTGTTCACTGTAGCTTTAGACGGGCCAACAACTTTAATTTTAGCATTTTTACGACAGTAGCAATACCTTAAATATAAAGTTTCTTCCTTTTTGGACATTGATGGCCTAAATGTGGAAGACATTTTTCCTACAAAAATTATAATAAATGGAGTATATGCATAATTTATATTTGGTACAAAATTATATATAACAATGTTTAATTAAACACGTAGTAACCAATAATTAAATAATAAATAAAATTAAATAATAATTAAAATAAAATAAAAACTGTTAATTAAATTAGCTCAAGATACAGTAAAATGAACTTAATTTTTTTTACCTTACTTTGTTGTGAAAGGGGGTTTGTTGCAATTTTTACAATGGAAACATAGGATATACAAGGAAGTGATTTATAGCCAAAAGGTAAGATTATTTTAGTCTTCTAACACTTAAAAAGTAATCAAATAGCAATAAATTTTGCACTACAGGTGCGTGCACTATACTTTTGTTATGTTTAACGATTTTGGGGAAAACGCACCGACTTTTTTTTATCCCAGGTGTAATCCTTGTCATTTTGAAAACAGGAGGGGAGCGATGCCGACTTTCCAAAACACAGGGGGGTTTCATGCATTTAACCTATTTTAGGGATTACGTGCTGATTTCTTATTATCATAGGTGTAAACATTGCCATTTTGATAACATAGGGGAGATCGACGCAAGAATTCCAAAATAGAAGGGGGTTTGATGCATTTAACCTGACTAATATTATAATATAAATATATAACTAACATAATATAAAAATATGACTAATATAGTATTAAAGTTCATCGAATTATTATTTTTTAGTTAAAGTACTGCACTAACTTTATATGATATCTAGACACTTTTATGTAATGTAACCTGGGACAAATTTTCTAAAAATGAATGATTATATTTTCGTTTCTAAGAACAAAAATAAATGAAATTTTTATTATATATTTATTTTGGAACGGTATAATGAATATTCACGATTAGGAAAACATATATACAACAAGGCGGATCCTCTATTGTTTGAAGTAGCTAGGAGCAACTGAAGAAGCTATATATATCAGATCTTGAAGTTATCAACAGGTTAGGTTTTGGTTTTCGCAAGTAATACATCTTAATTTTTCAATTTATCCGTGGAAGGAGACAATTCCTCTTAATCCTCCAGCTTCACTCTAGAATGCGCAGCAAGGACAGGATATCCTACTTTTATGACGGTCAGTTCATCCAATTTTTATCTAATTTCTCCTTCTTCACTCTGCAATTCGTTATGTGTGTGTGTTAAAGTAATGGGTATTGTGCTCACGGGATAGAAGTAATTGCAGGGGATGTGGGGAACGTATATTTCGGGCCAAATCACCCTATGAAACCGCATCGCTTATGCATGACGCACCATTTGGTTCTCTCATATGAGCTTCACAAGAAGATGGAAATTTATGTTTGTGTTTTTCTGCCTGCTCCAATTCTTTTGGTCTCTTTTAGTTTTGTTTAAGTTTGCTGTTAAATTTTTTTCTAATGGTTTCTCTCTGAATAATTAGAGGCCTCACAAGGCATATCCAGTGGAGCTAGCGCAGTTCCATTCTCCGGATTATGTGGAGTTTCTGCAGCGAATCACTCCAGACAAGCAAGAACTGTTCTCAAATGAAATGGTTAAATGTAATGAATTAGGCACCCCTTTCTTTAGAATCGAGAATTTTACAGTTATATGAAGAAAACAAGTGTGTGTGTGTGCGTTTTTTTTTCCCCATATAAATTCTAAGAAGTGGATTTATATTCTGTTTGCTTCTTCTGCTGGTTGAGTTACTACAAGAAGGCTTAAGAGTTTTATGTCTTTATTATATGATAAGCAATTTTAAGAGTTTTATGTCTTTATAATACGATAAGCAATAATTTTAACTCATCAATCTCAACCTTTGTAAATTAAAATCGCCTATGTTGATTTCCTAACTCTTTGATAGTGTACAAGCCATAGTTGTTAGGCACACCTTTGCAGCATTTGAGGCGCATGGGCAAAGGCTGTAGCGCCTGTACAAGCAAGAGGTGGGTGCTGTTTATGGGGTGTGTGCCTTTTACCACAACCTGTGTCTTTTTCACCTTTTTGAGGTGCACCTCTTGCATGCAGGAGGCCACCCCCACCCCTAACATGTTTTTAAGGCCCCTTTTAAGTTTTTGTAGATGTTTTTGATTTGGGAAACATAAGAATGGTATAACTTCATTTTGAGAGGGAAAATTACTTGGGAGCTTAAAGTTTACACTAGAACTTCTCATAAAAAAGAAAATTAGATCTGAAGCTGGACCTCAATTACCCATGCCATTCCGACCACCACCACTGCTCTTGCTCATGTATTTTACTCCTTTTATTTTAATCTTTTCTGTTGTTTAAGTTCTTCTCTTGACATTTAGTATGGTTCCAACAATTTAATATAACACTTTTTGCAAAGAATACACACATTTCATCCTTTTTAGAATTTTTTATTTTTTATTTTTAGTTTTCTTTTTGATTCTGCACATTGTGTCCGAGAGGTGTGCGCCTTGCCTCTCACTTCAGGCACCAGATCCACCTTTGCGTCTCTGTGCGCCTTGCGCTTCTAACAACTATGGTAGAAGCATATGACCATGATAGCCTAGTTTGTTGATTACCAGATAAGTATTTTTAACAGCATACTGGCTGCTGCCACTTGATTTATTGCAGTATGGAGACTGTACTAGATTTTAGTTTACAAACCACTTTGATATAATGTAGTTTTCCAAATAACTATTATTTCTTGTAGATAATCTTGGTGAAGATTGTCCGGTCTTCGAGAATCTTTTTGAGTTCTGTCAAATTTATGCTGGTGGTACAATAGGTATGTTTATTATCCATATTTAATGGCTTTTCAAGAGTTTTGTTTGCACAGTATTCACTTGGCCATGCTACTTTTTCTGGCAGATGCTGCACGAAGATTGAATAACCGGCTCTGCGACATAGCCATAAATTGGGCTGGTGGATTGCATCACGCAAAGAAGTGTGAGGCATCTGGATTTTGTTACATCAATGACCTAGTTTTGGGAATTTTGGAGCTTTTGAAGTATCATGCCCGTGTGCTGTATATTGATATTGATGTGCATCATGGTGATGGGGTTGAAGAAGCCTTCTATTTCACAGATAGGTACTGTAACAGTAATCTTGAACTCTTCAACTGAAGATTCTAACTGTTTCGGGTTTTTTTTTCCTCTTTCATAAACTGTTGATTATTTAATACCCTAATACTAAAAAGTAAAAGAGATAAGATAACATCTAACTTGTTAATTGTTTCACATTTTCAATCAGACTAAGGCCTCACTTTTTATCTATAATGCATGAGAATGTTGATGCATTTTGTGGTGTCTAAGTCAGTCTAAGCTCAATAATCGTATTATTACTAACATTGTCACCGTATCTTTTTTTTTTTTTTTTTTTTTGTATTTCTTTTGGTGTGATATATATTACCTTTACTAATTTAAATTTGATTGATGAAAAATACCATCTTTCAAACTTTATCATTGTTGGCCAAAACATTCCATGCATATTCATAGAACTCCAAGTTATTTTGGTAAGGTTAGGATTCCTTTTTGTTTTTTTGGTGGAATATATGTTTAGTTTTTCATTTAAATATGATTTACGTAAAATTCTCACTCTTAATTGGTATTGTATAGAGAAATCTTCATTTTTTTCGGTTTGGTTACATATTACGTTTTTCATTTAAATTTGATTTATAGAAAATACCATCTCTGAATTACTGTTGCAGTGGATAGACTGTTTTACCATGAGGTTAGGATTGTTTTTTTCTTTTTATTTTTGTCAGAATATATATTACTTTTTTTTTCATTTATGGGATTGATGAAAAGTACTACCTCTAAAATAATAGTTGTATAGATAAATCACTTTTTTTTTTTTATGTTAAATTAATATTTTACATATAGTCAAATCTTTTCTTTAATGTTATTATTTTACTTAACTTAGATTGAATATAAGGTTGTACAAATAAAATAAATTTTTTTGGTCTAAATATGTATTACTTTTTTTCATTTTAATTTGATTGATAAAAAACACTGTCTCTAAATTAATATCGAATAGAAAAATAATCTGTTTAATGTTAAATTAGTATATTATGTAGATGAATCTTTCTTTTTAAGGTTCTGGTCTATTTGGTTAGAGAGGAACAACAGGATTTTTGAGAATATAGATGAATCCATAGAGGATATTTGGGGCAGGGTGAAGTTTAGGGTCAGTCTTTGGGCGTCGAGTCATAGCTCTTATGGAGGTTTCTTTTTCTCAGATCTTGTGAGGGATTGGAGTTTAGTTATGTAAGAGTTATAGTTTTGGGTCTGATCGGTTGTGTGTGGTTATGGTGTGTTTCTGTCTCAGATTGCTGGTTCGTCTGGTTCTTGTAATCCTTTTGAGGGACTTCTCATCCCCCATTTTTCTCCATAGTAATAAAATTCCTGCTTCTTAAAAAAAAAAAAGATAAATCTTTTTCTTTACCTCTTAGATTGAATGTAAGGTTTACATGTATCCCAAAATAATTGTGTTTTATAAGATATAAAGACACAACTTATTCATGTTTTCTATTTTAAATAAAATGGTAATTTCTAATTTGTGGCTTGGCAGGGTGATGACAGTTAGTTTTCATAAGTATGGAGACATGTTCTTTCCTGGAACAGGTGATGTTAAGGTGCTTCCTTCACTTCTGCTTCACATATTCCTCTTACCTGTTTAACCATACCAAAATTAACACTTAGGAATAGTAATATTATATCAGCTTCTCTTGGTCAATTCCATAGAATGAACATTTCACTCTTATCATATAATGTGATGCATTTGTTCTCGACTTGTCATGTGTAATGATAATGTCTAAATTCATCAACTTTTATAAAAAAAAAATGCTGAATGTCATACCACACTTTCTGTATCTCATATAGTATTAAACGTATTCGTGTTATTTATAGTTCCCGTTGTGCTAGTCAGTACAAAGTAGATGGTGTTTTCTTTAAGCTTAACTACCAATGGTTTAATTGTACTCCAAAATAGCAAAACTACATGTCTTAAAAGTATTTGGATATTAAGATTTCAAATAAATGAAGCCTTTGAGAGTTAACTATTATATTGCTGACTCAGAATATTTGTGGGCTCTATCCTTTTGCAAATAATGATACTATTTTGGGGTTGTCAAGTCTTGCTTTGAGGAAAGTATGAAACCATATAGGAATTCTTTGACTTATGTCTGTCATGTAACAATCACATTTTCTCCAAGGGGTCCATTTTTTATTGAAGTAATCATGATGAGATAGTATTCAAATATCATTGTTAAATAAGTCTACTCTTGTGTAATTCTCAAGGATATTGGAGAAAAAGAAGGCAAAAATTATGCCATAAATGTCCCTCTTAGGGATGGCATAGATGATGGGAGCTTCTTACGCCTTTTCAAAACGGTAACTTTTCATCAGCTTTGGTTATTACATCTCCTTGTGGGGCAATAATAATAATGGTACCTGTCATGCTCTAGATCATTTTGAAGGTTATGGAGTGCTATGCACCTGGAGCTATTGTTCTCCAATGTGGAGCAGATTCACTCGCTGGGGACCGTTTGGGATGCTTTAACCTTTCCATTGATGGTGATATGCCTGTAATTTCAACAGTTTTTATTCTTATTCTATTTCAATCTCATGCACACTCTTATATTGTGCTTTTTGATCATCATTATTGACAGTATCATAGCATTTACTCGGCATATTCCATTTTTCCTGCAGGCCATGCAGCTTGTGTGAAGTTTGTCAAGCAACTCAATTTGCCTTTGCTGGTAGGCCTTCACATATTATATGCTTAGCAGTTCGATGCCATGCATACAATTTCTATTCTTCGATAATGAATATATAATTTTTGCTTGCAGGTAACTGGAGGTGGGGGATACACTAAAGAGAATGTGGCTAGATGTTGGACTGTGGAGACTGGAGCTCTTCTGAGCATGGAGCTCCCTAATGGTATGCTCTCGCACTTAGTTCTTCTTAGACGTTTCTCTCATTAGTGTAAGTTGTATCTGATCTGGTTATACTGTATTTGTTTATCATTTGAGGAATGTACTTTATTTAACATCTCAAAACAGGTAAACCTTCCCTTTATCCTAACTAATAAAGTTACTAACATATCCATGAGTCAAGATCTTGTTTGCCTGGTTCTTGACATTGATGGATTAAATAATTTTTTTTTTTTTTTAATGTGCCCCTAATACATTTCCTTATCTTTATGCACATATCATTAGCATGATAAAAGCATAATTGGCTAGCAAATTTATGGGGCATACCACAATCTATAATTGTATTCTGTACCTAAATCTTGCAGCTAAGTCTGCTAGCTTATGAACTTACTGGACAGCGTGTTACCTATGATGGCGACTCGTGGAGCTGGTTCATTTTAACATGGAACAATAGTTAAAATCTTCATAGTTATGCTATCTAAGTGTTTGCTATGTGTGTATGTTTCTAGCATAAATATGTCGAAGCCATTTGCATGATCTTAAATTAAATGTAAAATGGATATGGGATTCAGCATCCTCACTGTACATCATCTCTTTTGCAGAGATCCCAGAAAATGATTACATCAAATATTTTGCTCCAGATTACTCCTTGAAAAGTCCGAGTGGACATATGGTATGTGAAGTATGTACTAGTTAGATTTATGCCCCTGTTTACTGCTTGGATTTTCTGTAAGATCAACTTACATCAGCTGTTTCATCCTGCTTGCATGTATTGCCAACTAAACCAAAGCCTTATTCCTTTGTTTGATATCTGTTTGAAGATTTTTGATGTCTTGTTTGTCATGTAGGAGAACTTAAATAGCAAATCGTACCTTAACACCATCAGACAACAAGTGTGTGAAAATCTTAGCACCATTCAACATGCTCCTGGAGTACAAATGCACGAGGTAAACAGACTGTTTCAATATCTTTCAAATAGATTAAGAGTTATGTTGAAAGGATTCAAGATGTGATATATTGGATAGCCTGAGAAGTAAATTGTTGTTGACTTCTTAATAGGATTTGATTGATCTTTCTTCTAAAAGTATTCTGGCTAATAACATTGTATTATTTATTTTGAGCTTAATAAAAAAAATTAAATCATGAACTTTTGTAAAATTGCAATTTTTGCATGGATTTTCAAACTTGGAAATATAAATCATGAATTCAACATTATTTTGCAATTTTAATCACTGTTGATTTCAGGCGAAAATTTGTGGGAGTATGTTTGTTCATGTTGGTTGCCACTCTTGGTTAAGCAAAATTGAAATCCCCCCCGTTCTCTCAACCTTCAGATAAAACACCTGCAGAAAAAGAGAAGAAAATTCAGATTAGACAATAGGGTGTATGTGTGAATCTCAGATTTTGGGGATCCAATTGTGAAGGGTTTTGTGTCTTAACTTCGATATCTTGAGGGTTCAAATTGATGAGTAGAAAAAGGTTCTTTTTAACCTTTTATAATTTTATTTTATTTTATTTGACGGACAATGTGGTAGCTAACATGGGTAAATTTACTGAAATGTCCTCAAGTTTTAGCTGAAAATTGACATTGATTCGAATTGCAAAATAAAGTTAAGTTCATAATTCATTTTAGTAAATTTTAAAGTTCTAGTTAAAATTACTTACAATTTTGCGAAAGTTCATTTTGTTTTCTTTGCAAACAAGCCTTTATTTCATTATATTGAAGAGCACATTATGCTTATTGGTTCACTATTTTCTTGCTGAACTAACCAAACTTTTAGGCTTGTGAGAGTACGTTTCAAGTGCTAGGTTTTTTTAACGAATAGAAAGATATATCTACATATTCATCTTAAAGATATATCTTTCACTACAAAAGTTATATTACAGATTTTACAGGTAGCTTTTTTCAGTGCATAACTATGTCCTTAAGCTCAGGGTTTGAATTTCTTTGCGGTAGTACCCTTGTTAACCTCAGCCTTACTAATTAGTATATTGGCTGATTAGAAAAGGACTTGTACTTAGTTTTTTATGTATATGATGCAAAGCATATCATGATGGATAATTTAATGTATTGGATAATCACATGGATGTTTTATTGGAAGGTCTTGATATTTGTATTGTATGATAGGTACCTCCAGATTTTTATATCCCTGATTTTGATGAAGATGAGCAGAATCCAGATGAACGTGTACACCGTAAGTAAAAGTTGTATTTATCAACTACCACTCTTGGATCTTGATTTACATGCCTCTTATCTCGTTGAGTTGTTTCAATAATATAAGTTTATGTTAATTACATGACAAATCACCATCGTATCAACATGACCTTTCAACATTATCACTACAAATCACCACCTTCAGTTACATAACAGTTTGGTACATGATTGATCGGCCTTTCGGCCTCCGATTGCTGATTTGGAGCCCAAAATTCAGAGGCATGTGGACATATGATGAGGATAATTTTTAAACTTTGGGCTCCATGACAGCAATTTTAGCCCGATATGCCCGATAATGTTCCGAATTGTTAAAAAATTGAATGTGGTGTTTGTGGTGATAGTGGCAAAATGTCATGTTTCCATATTCCAATGATTATTTCTGTGGAATGCTGAGCAGAAATGGTTTGGCAGGACACATACAAGACAAGCAAATCCAGCGTGATGATGAATATTATGAAGGTGATAACGACAATGATCAGAATATGGATGATGCATGAGTGTATTTTGGTTTGTTTCTTTGTAAATGTTAATATTATTTAGAATTTTCATCATGCCTTGGCTTATGTGTGTATTTTGTTTGGCTATTATCAGCAACGGAAAAACATCTTCAATCCATATCAAGGGAAGTGTTTTGATGACGATGACTATTTTGTTTGCATAGCAGTTTACTGATTTCATTTCATAATTTGCTAGATATTTGAGGAAGCATCAAACGCATGTTACTCTGTACATTATTGTTTGCTATCAGAACCTGAACCCCTAACCTGAACCCCTGGGTCTGTTTCGTATGTACGTATGTTTGTGCAAGTATATAGCCTATAGGCCGACGGGAATTTGTTGAAAAAAACAATTAAACTTAGTAAAATTAGAAATCTTAAATATTATTTATACATCAAAATTAAATTTATGATTTATACCATACATACCTAATTTAGTATTAAATATAACATAATATGATTAAATAATTATTTAATTTTTGAAATATATGTTGCATTTGTAGAGAATTATAAATAATTTTTTATTTGGAAAAAAAAAATATATATATATATATATATATATATATTGTTTTGCCTATTGTATTATTCAACTCACCCACCATTTATTTTAGTGTGTTTTTCATTGTTAACGTTTATAACAACCATCATACTTTCTTTTCAATTAAATGATAAAAAATGAAACTCAAATTTCACAAATAAATTTCATAGTTTATTTTGAAATAGATATTAAAAAAAATCAACATAAAATTTAATAATATTTGAATAACATAAAATACTATATTATTTAATAATATTTCTTATCAACATGAAATTTGAATTCATTAATTAGCTATATTTAATGTTAGAATATTTTAAGCTTGTCAAGTGTCACTTGTTGTCTTACTTACTTACTTATATATATATATATATATATATATATCAATAATTGTTTCTATGAACTAGGTGCACGGGTCGGGAACCGTGAAACCAGGTCGACCCGACCAACGATGCCTTTCACGCGCCCACACGCGCGGTCACGTGCCCCAGGTCCGCGCTAAAAGCCTAGTCTCTCGCGCCCAACCTTAAGTTATGTTCGCACCTTTATGTTATGTTCGCATAACATTTATTTTTCTACTAGTTTAACCTTTTACAGTGTATTACAGACATATAATATCTTTTAAATGTTTATGTTATAATAATATAACTTTTATGTTACTCCCTCCGTCCCGCAACACTCTGCACACTATCAGTATAAATTTACACTGATAGTGTGCAGAGTGTTGCGGGACGGAGGGAGTAGAATAATATAATCTTTATGTTATTCTTTAAGTATGTAAATGTTACTCCCTCCGTCCCTTAACACTTTGCACACTTTCCTTTTTAGTCTGTTCCCAAACACTTTGCACATCCAAAAATGATAAATTTTATCACAATTCTTACCCTCACAATACACACTTATTTACAAAATGCCTTACTTTTTCTCACAAAATTACCCTACTACATCTAATTAATTGAACTAATTAGTCCATTACACAATTAAAAAATCCAAATCACAATTAACCCAATACATTAAAGAACCCAACTCAATTCAATTTTTAATCTAACCTAACCCAAATCACCCTACCCATTACACCAATTCTGAAACAAAAAACCCAACCCCCACCCATTATACACTCATTCTCGAATGTTCTTCCCAACCCTAATCCCATTCTCTCTTCCTATCTTCACCGTCTTCCCCACCTAACTCTCTGAAAACCCTAATGTTCTCTCTCTCTTCCATCGTCTTCCCCACCCCACCCACCCCACCCCACTCCACTCTCTAAAAACTCTGATGTTACGTCTCTCTTTGAAACCCTATGTGTCGTCTCTACCCCTCCCCCTAAATCAACTTTATAAAAAATCTATGAAAAGACCTTCGATCGATCTCGCCTCTATCTAAAACTGTACAGATCTTTAATTGACCTCTCTTTTTCTTCGATTAATCTATTTTTTTCTTTGATCGATCAGTTTTTTTCTTCGATCCCACTTTGCTTTTCTTCGATATGTATTATGGAGTCGGATTTGAAAGAACTTTTGTTTGAAGCTGAAACTTTTGTGGACGAGACACCTTTAATGGAGTCAGCTTTCTCTCCCTTATTTTTGACATTGAGAACGTCGTCGTTGCCGACTTAGAAGATTCATGGGTATCTGAGAGTCCTCTAATCCACACAGGTATTTTTACAGTATTTCTTACAATATTTTTTTACAGTATTTTTTTTATTCATCAAGTATATAACCTCTAATACTACTCCTGCAGCGGAGAGTTCTCTAATGGAGGGGATAGAGGAGGGGATATAGGTGATGGAGGTGGCTTCGAGATGGAGCGAGGACATGCAATCGTATTTCTTGGATAGCCTGGGGAGATGGTTTCCCCTCGTGCTTAGGTTACTCTGATATCTCATTTACTTGATGAATACTGTGAGTTATGCTGAGTATATATACTGTGATGCATGTTGCCCCTGTTTTTTTTGGTAAAATTGTGCAAAGTTGATTATTGGTAGGTGGGTGAAAATATAAGTGGTGAAATGATGATATTGTTCTATTGAATTGATGTGATGATCAGAATGTGATTATGTGGTATCCTTACACTAAAAAAATATCACCATTGCTGAAAATTGCAAAATTTTCTTTATTTTGGAGACTGTATTTGTGTAATGGGTTGGGTTATGGTGTCCCCAATATGCCTTAGATTAATGCCACCATTTGGGTTCCAAACTTAGGTTAGGAGGCTTGATTTAGGGTACTCTTTTCCCTGTGATGAAACTATTCTGAGGGAATTAATCAATGAAATTCTTATTTGATTGATTAATGTGATGGTTATTTAATTGAGTTAGCTCAGTATTCCTTATTCTGTTAACCATTCAGATTGTGTGTATATGGTTAGAATGTGATTATGTGTTACCCTTGCACTAAAAAATGTCACCACAGTTGGAAATTGCAATATATGAAAGTCAATACTTGCAAAAGGTATAGTAATAGAATGTTTACAACCTAAGCATGTCCTATATGACTTAAATAACATTAGTTTATGATGTAAACATTACCATCTTTACCTTGAGATGGTTCAAAATGATGTCAAAAAGTATGTCCTATGCTTTAATCATATCCTAGATTGGTCATTAGTTCTTCCAAGTCATATGTTGCATCTTCTATCTGTCCAACTTGCACTAAGTACTCTATGCATTCTTTTACCATGTTTTCCTCCACCTATAGTGTCAATGGCAGTCTTTCTTCCCTAAGTAAAGTGCTTTTGTTCATGTGTGGCAACTTGTAGTTGTTGTTTCCCTTTACCTTCATGATTTCAATAATGCAATTTTGTAGACTTAAGAAAACATTGTTAAGTGTAGTGTGTGTGAGATTTTCGAAGGATAACATCACATTTTTTCACCAAATCATCCATATTATATGAAGTTGTGTCCACTTGTAATGATTGTATAGCCCTGAACCACCCTAAGTCATTGACATTAGTGTTAGGGGAGTTTGGTGGCTGGCAAACCAATTGGATGTTGAATTCATCTGATGAGGCTGCAACCCTAAACTCAGGATCATGGTTGCTAATATGTGGTTTTGCATTATTTTACTGAATTACAATTTCTTTGCTTGCACTTGCTGGCCACTTTGCTTTAATTATTGGTATAATCTGATGAGAAATGATGATTAGTTGTTTATATGTGATGAAAGTATAAAAAGTAATGTCATCTGTTGGTCCCAAAAGTCCCAAGTGGTCAGAGGTTCAGAGGGGGGTGAATGAACCTCTATCGATTTTGCAAACTCATGAAAACTTTCTGTAAGGCAGGTTCCTGACTCAGAGGGAATGGAGCAACCTGACTCAATTCAGTTACCTGACAGAATGCTTGATCAGGTTCCTGATTTGTTTATACAGTACGTAGCGGAAAACTTGATAGAGTTCTTTTTGGAAAACAGTTTTCTTTTACAATAAAGCTTTTTATGTCTAACCTTTTATGCACGATGCTTATGATGTAAACTGCAAGATATATATGATAAGGTAAATGCAATGCAGTAAGTAAATCAAAGCAGATAAGCACACACGATATATAGTGGTTCGAAGGTGGTGTAAGCCTTCTACGTCCACTCTACCCCTTCACACAAGGAGGATCTTTGTTAGGTCAGTTCGAATTACAAGCCTCGTTTTACAAACTTCTTCCTAAAAAACTACGCCTACTAGAATCCCAGACTCTAGTTCGAGGCCACAACCCACAAAGGGTTCACAATCCCACAAAGGGCAAGTAGCCTATTTCTAGACTACACACTTAGCAAGAATCTAATCCTCTCAACTAAGTTACACCATAAACAACCTAGCGCACATAGCACAATGGTTAAGAAATAAAAGGTTATTCAACTGGTGCGGAACAGTCTTGATCTTTGAAGGCTTCAATGCTATGGTAGACTGCTCCTGGAAGGTTGAGTGACTGAGCTTAATAGGAGCTTTTTAGAGAATGAAAGACTTGAGGGATTTTGCAATGTGTTTCAAAAGCTTCAGTAGTCTTTATGGTCACTCCATCCTTCTATATATAGATCTTTGGAAAATGCCCGTTGAAGAGAGACAATGTTCCTATTTCAGTTCAAATTTGATCTTCCATATCTTTGCATTTAATGCGATTAGCAACTTGAGAATATAGGGCATGTCCTATTTTTCTCCGTATTAATGGCGCCACTCCCTGGTTGCAGACCTTTTGCAGAGCCGCAGGTCCAGGTGGCATCTTCTCATTAGCTTAGCTCAAACTTCTGTCTAACGAGTCTTTGTCAGTAACCTTCCTCATACTGCATTCAATATACACTCCTTATATAGTGATAAATGCGCAGAGCGGGAGTTGTCGCTTGCTGCTTTTTACTTCAATGTTTGTATATCCTTGATGTCAACTTTCTGATATGAATCAGCTTTCTGTTGTGACTCAACTTTCTGTCGTGGCATCTAATCTTCAGCATCCTGACTTGAGTAGCTTCTTTTGTTTTGACAGTTATTTAGCCTTCTTCGTGACTTCCTGATCTTCTGATTGCTTGATTTTTCTTTGAACACGAGTGTTCTTTGAAATTCTGTTTCAAACATTTATCTCCTTTTTTTTCTTTTCTTTCTTTTTCTTTTTTTTTTCTTTTTTTTTCTTAAAGACCCATTATAATGTTCATGAAGATATGCTTATAGGTTTATGTTCCCATTTATAACAGGTGGAGAATGGGTACTCTAACTTTCTATCCAAAGTTACATTGTCTCATCAAAACCTATGTAGAAATCTCTCAACAATTTCCCCCTTTTTGATGATGACAAAACCCAAAAAAAAAAGATCAGGTAGCTTCTTATATGAAAGAGAAATCTCATGTTTACAAGGTGAAGATATAGCTTGTTGTATAACAGAATCCTAAGTAGAGTATAGAGATTCTTTTACAAGAAATGTTATGTCAGAAATGATCTGTAAACATGCTTTCTCCATCTTCTTGATCCTCAAAACAGCTTCTTTTGAATCTGATTATCTTCTGAGCTGCTTTGTTGATGCTGGTTTGCCTTTTCTTCATACTTCGTCCCTCTCCACTAGTTCAAGATAGAATCCTGATAAGACTTTTCAAATTGCTTGGCTATGTTGGGAATCTGAATCCATCTCAGCCAAAAGTCTTCACAGTAGAAGAGTTGATCTCCCCTCTTGACTCTTTCAATCAGCCTTTCTTACCATGGCAGCTTCCTTTCTCTCGCCAGATACTGATACTCCTTCAGTGCCTTTTCACATGAGAGGTATTTTTTGAAGTAGCCAGACTTGCATAGATCTCTGAAGTATCTCATGTAGGCTGATCTTTTGAAGTTGCGAATTTCTTCAAATTTAGGATTCCTATCCTGTGGTAGAGTGACTATTTCAAAGATTTCCATGTTCCAGAAAATAGGGTCAATGATGTTTTCTGGTTTCTGATCAAGTAGAACAGAAATCTTAGCTGGAACTTTGTCACCAGTAAAATTTGGAGCTTCCTGATTTGGATAGGAGTGTCTCTCAGTGTTGTAGACTATATTATCAATAACTTCTAGCCTTGAAATCCAGTTAGATTCCAGCTCTCTTCGATCAGCAGGGGCTTTATACACAGCAACCTGTTGCTGTTTTCCTTGTCCTTTTCCTTTATCTCCTTCAGTTTGCTGCCTTTGTGTTCTTTGTCTTGTTGTAGGAGCAGCAACTTGAGTTGTTGCAGTTCTGCCTGCTGCTTGTTTGGCAGCGTTCCCAGTATCTGCATTTTCATCATCATCATCATCATCCTTTCTACTCTTTTTCGAACTAGTATCCTGACCAGGTTCAGAATCAGATCTTTTTTGCTTGCTTCTTCTGGTCAATGGAATCTGATTCTGTTCTTCATCTTCTTCAGCGATTTCCCTTGTTGTAGATTCAACAAATACCGCATCAGGCTCCTGCTGCTTCCCTTTCCCTTGCTTTCTTTGTTTTCCTTCCCCCTTTTTGGCATCATCAATATTAATGCCCTGTTGGGTGTCGGCTTCAGCAAGATAGACTCTTCCTAGAATATAACGCACTCTCTCCTACCAACATTCCTAGGGTCTTGTACCCATCTTTGAGCTCAGCAATATCTTTGCTTTTAGAGGAGGAGTATTCTTTGAGATCACCCAGGACAATACCATGGGTATGCTGAGTGTCCTTTACTTCCTTCATACTGGTCTGTAGGGCAGTGGTGACATTCTTCTGTCTGCCTTCAAACGCAGCTCTGGATTTGGTCTGATTGTTGAATTTCTTGTTTAGCTAGTAATTTATTTCGCCAGGAAGTTCTTCAACTAACTTCCTTAATTCCTCTAGAAAAGAAGCAAACTGCCTCTCCTCGGTGAACACCTGACTAACCATATGTCTGTTAAGAGCTCTTGCAAGTTCCTGAACTGCATTCATTACAATTCTAAGTGTTAGCTCTTGAGAGTCAGTTGGAATCTCTATTCCAACCTCTGGTAGAGAATCATGTACGACCAGGGCTTGATTCGCACATCTTCTGGCTTCTTCCTTATCTTGCTGCGCTGTCTGTGCTTGTTTGGCAGCAAGGTAACTCATCATCTTCTATTGAGTAAATGGAGTCTTTCCAGGTTCTTTGAGTAGAGGAGAGCTTGGTTCATCATCATTGTCAGTTGATGAATCATTACCATTGTTATTTAGTGGTGGAGCCGACGCTGAAACAGGTTTCTTGCCTTTTGAACATAATGTAGCATTCTTCTCAGTTGTCCCTTGTGGGTCTTCAGCAGGGGCTGTCTCAACAGTATCCATGCTAAGAGTTTGTGATTGACGTGTTGTCTCAACAGAGACCTCGGGATCAGCATCATGCTCATCGGAAACCTGACTTTCCTGACTTTCCTCAGTAACCTGTTCAGTGATAGCGGTTGCTTCATGAGAACCGATTGTCGTATGCGTCTCTTCTCCAACTGTTGCTTCCTCAACGACTTCAACTGCTTGAGAAGGTACAGTTGTAGTTGCTTCAGCAACCTCCTCAGTTGTGTCATCAGCAACCTGACAGTCTTCAAAAATGCATACAGTGTTAGTGACTGCTTCAACAACTGGTGCTTCACTAATTGCTTATTCGTCAGCAATTTCTTCAACATTTCCATCATTTCTTTCAGCAGTTTCCCCCTCAATTTTCGCATTTCTCTCTGTGTCTGCCTGAGGGTCTTTATCAGCTTTCTGTGCTGCTGCTTCAGCCAGCACAGGGAGTCGTGCTTCTGCAACTTCATTCGGGACTGCTTCATCGGCAAACTCAGTCTGAGTAATTTGACAAGCTGTCTGAGTAAGTTGTTCAGGTTCATCATTGATGGGTGGTGTGGCAGAGTAATCCAGCAACTGTTCGTCTAAATCCACATTATCAGGATTAGTGATAGGAAAATGATCCATGATGCCTGTGTGTGTTGGAGATGCAGTTTTTCCAGCAACTCTAGAGCGGGATTCCCTATGCTGCAGTTCTCTTGAAGGTAAGAATTGTAGGCCTCTGCTTGCTTCAATTCCTTGTTGCAGCATCCTCCTGTTAGCTTCCTCAACAGTACATGTAGCTAACTGAGCTCTTGCCAGCTTAACTTCAGATGAGGTCCTAACAGTCTCGGTGCTGAGGCTTATTAGATCATTGTTTGCTTTTGCTGTCATTGATTGTTCTCTCATTATATCCAATCCTCTTTGTTTGTCTGACCAGTATGTGTAAAGCTGATTCTGTCTCTCCTCAATTAGATTGATAAAATCATCAGTATGTTTGACCATAAATCCTAGCCTGAAGAAGGGTAGAAGTCCTAAACTATCATCTTCATGCGTTGCAAAGTTCCAAATCCAAGGTAGGTTTACATCTTCCACTTTAAACCAGTCTTTCCAACTAGCAAGATTCCTTGCAGGGCTCAGCCTCATTTCCCTCCATTCTTCATACGAGAGAAGAAATTTTCTGAAGATTGAGTTTGTGGTCATGCTTAGTATCTCTGCTGCATCATCAACACTGATTGACTCGATGAAATCCTTTACTTTGTTAAGAATGTCAATCTCCTTCCATTTGACCATTCTTTTTCCTGAACTGATCAATGGTTCCATTTCGACATTGATTTCTTCAATATCTTCAGAATTTGCAAATTGGGTTTCTATTGCGGGGTTAGTATTCTGTTCCTCTTGGTCTCCAGAGGTTTCTGCTGCAGCATTTTCATCAGGAACACAAATTGTTGGAGCAGCAACTTGCTCGATGTTTTCTGACGGAGTATCCTAATAAGACAGAGTTAGTGATGGCTCTTCATGAAGGATTGCAGCTTCCTCAAGAATAATTTCCTCTACTGTTGTGATGACCAAGACGTTAGATGGATCAGTAAGTTCTTCTTCAGAATCAGAATCCTGCAATCTGAGAGTTGTTTTTTTTCTTGGGGATTGGAGCAGCTTTCTTTGCTTTTCTTTTCTTCAACCTCCTTTTGCTTGTGCTTTATAGGTGAAGCAACTTTCGTCTTTGCTCCAGCTTTCTTCACACCAAGGTACCAACCTGGTGTATAAGCTATACTCCTTTCTAGAGGTATGTTCTTGAAATAAAGGATTGAGGAAATAACAATTCCATAACCTCTTCCTGATGAGACTTGGGTAGCTTCCTCCCAGATTCTCTGAAATACTATTCCTGCCCAATTGACTTCTGCTTCTCGGATAACAACAATCATCATCCTGAATCTCGTTGCTGTACACTTGTCAAAACTTCAACATCGGCCCTCAACAGTGTGGACTAAGATGTCATGCAGAAGTTCATATGTAGGTTTAAGCTTCTTTTTCACGAAGTTACCAGTGGAGGTTTCTTCCATGGAATCCAGTTTGAACCGATTCCAACTTTCCTCCAAATATTCTGACCCATAGTTAGCAAGATCAGAATATGTTATTCCAGAATTGGAGATGCCAAAAGTTCTTACAATATCGTCAGTGGTTAGGGTTTGGTATTCTTCATCTTCACCCATCTTGAAGGTGATCGTCTTTCCATCTTTGGACAGTGTGGCAAATACGTAGAATTTCTCTACTAACAGGGTGGAGTATCCTGTGTAGGTTGTTGTCAACATTCCATCAAGTTTGCTATTGATGATATGATCCCAGACGCTGATGAGAAGAGCTTTATCTTCGTAAGGACATCCACTAGCCTTTCTTCAACCACTTTGGTTTCTTTTGCTTTTGCCATGAAAGATTTCGGATAAGTTTTGAGAGATGATTTTCGAAGAGTTTGTTTTACAGAGAGAAGTTTTGAGGGTTTGAGAGAGAGTGTGTGTTACGTGAATGTAGAGAGGCTCAAATGTTTTTGGCGATTTGAAAGGTTTTTCTTGTTTTGAAATAGATCAACGGATAAGATTAAGAATTTTAAGGGACAATTCTTATCGACGGTTGAGATTTGAATTTCAGAATGGTAGATCTGTAATTTTTGAGATAGTGTCAAAAGGAAAACTGCGTATTTCTCTCTCTTTCCTGAAAAGGTGATGTCTGCATTTAATACAGTTGCCAAATTATTACTCTTTAATTATTGTTGTAAGGTTACTGTTGATGATACGAGGTTGTAAGCCATATAAATGTTGATCATTAAATACTATCCGTAGCAACCTCTCTCAGTAACTTGATTCAGTAACCTATGTTCTGTAGCTTGCTGTTTGAGACTAGATACTATTGTAGGATTCTGTGTTTATGAGGGTCAGTATCTTATCATAGTATGCAAAGGATCATAGAGAGTTGAAGTGAACACTTAATGTCAGTAAGTTCCCTCTTACTTTAAGGATTCTCTTTTTTCTTATTCATCAGAGCTCGATGATTCCCAACTCAGATCTCAGCATAGAAAATCTTGATTCACATAGTGGTTTTGTGAAGATGTCTGCAAGTTGAAGGTCAGTGTGTACTTTTTCCAGTGTGATGTCCTTCTTTTCCACATGATCTCTAATGAAGTGATGTCTCACATCAATGTGCTTCATTCTTGAGTGGAAAATAGGATTGTGAGTGATGACAATTGCACTGGTGTTGTCACATAGGATGGGAGTTTCCTTTTTTGTTATGCCATAGTCCTTCAATTGTTGATGTATCCATAAGATTTGTGCACAACAGCTTCCTGCAGCTACATACTCAGCTTCAGCTGTTGATGTTGCAATAGATGTTTGCTTTCTGCAGAACCAAGAGACAAGTCTCTGTCCAAGAAACTGACAGGTTCCATTTGTACTCTTTCTATCTATCTTGCAACCTACGTAATCAGAGTCAGAGTATCCTTTGAGGTTGAATTCTTCTTTCTTAGGATACCATAAACCAACATCTTGAGTGCCTTTTAGATATTTGATAATCCTTTTTACTGCTACAAGATGTGATTCTTTAGGAGCTGTTTGAAATCTTGCACACACTCCAACTGCAAAAACTATGTCTGGTCTGCTTACTGTGAGATATAGCAGGGATCCAATAAGTCTTCTGTACTTGGTGACTTCCACATCTTTTCCATCTTCATCTTTATCCATGCTGATAGATGTGGCCATAGGTATACTTACTGATGATCCACTTTCCATACCAAACTTCTTTATCAATTCCTTGGTGTACTTGGATTGATTGATGAAAGTTCCATTTTGAAGTTGTTTCACTTGCAAACCAATGAAGAAACTTAGTTCTCCCATCATGCTCATTTCAAACTTGCTTTTTATAAGTGAGGAGAACTTGGAACAGAGTTCTTTGTTTGTTGATCCAAAAATGATGTCATCAACATAGATCTGTACAAGCAGTATACTGTTTTTATCCAGTATTTTGAAAAGAGTCTTATCTACTGTTCCTTTTTGAAATCCATTTTCTAAAAGATATAAGGACAGTGTGTCGTACTAAGCTCTGGGTGCTTATTTTAGTCCATACAGGGCTTTCTTCAATCTGAGTACTCTGTCTTCTCCTTGTTCTTCAAAACTGGGTGGTTGTTCTACATAGACTTTCTCTGATAGAAGTCCATTCAGAAATGCACTTTTCACATCCATCTGATAAACTTTGAAGTTGTTATGAGCAACATAGGCCAGAAATATCCTTATTACTTTGAGTCTTGCAACAGGAGCAAATGTCTCATCAAAATCTATTCCTTTTTGCTGGCAATATCCTTTTGCAACCAATCTTGTCTTGTTTCTGATTACAATACCAGATTCATCTAGCTTGTTTTTTATCACCCACTTGGTTCCAATGACTCTTTGATGGTCAGGCCTTGGAACTAACTTCCATACTTGATTCCTTTCAAAACCATTCAATTCTTCTTGCATTGCCTAAATCCAATTGCTGTCCTTAAGTGTTTCTTCAACACTCTTAGGTTCTACTTGTGAAATGAAGCAAGTGAATAGTGATTCTTGAGGTCTTGATCTCCTAGTTCTCACTTCTTCGTTTATGTCTCCAATCACAAGTTCTCTTGGATGATTCCTGAGCCATGTTCTATCAGGTTCAAAGGTGAATGTGGGTTGTTGATTAATAGTTTGTCGTTCAGCAGCATCCTGTATTTGATTACTATTTGTCTGTTGATTCCTGTTTGCTTGCTGATCATCATTCATTGTTACTGCATTTCCTGATGTAGTAAGCTGTGAGTTGCTTGTTGTAACTTCTTCAACAGGTACTAGAATTCCATCAACATATCTTACTATCTGGTCTTCGATCTTTATTTTGGATACGTCTTCTCTTAGTTTCTCCAGATCAGCAGTATTGCAGTGTGGTTCATCAAATACCACATGAACTGATTCCTCAACAATCAAGCTTCTTTTGTTGAAGATCCTGAAGGCCTTGCTTGCTGAGGAGTATCTCAAGAATACTTCTTCATCAGATTTCTCATCAAAGGTCTTTAGGTATTCCTTTCCATTGTTCAGAATGTAGCACCTACATCCAAAGATGTGAAAGTGCGAGATACTGGGTGCTTTCCCATACCATACTTCGTAGGGAGTCTTGTCATGATCTTTGTTGATCAGGCATCTGTTTTGCGTATATCATGTTGTGTTGGTTGCTTCAGCCCAAAATCTCTTAGGTATTCCAGCATCGACAATCATTATTCTAGCAGCTTCCTTCAGAGTCCTGTTTCTTCTTTCTGCAACACCATTCTGTTGTGGAGTCCTTGCTGCAGAGTACTCATGACAAATTCCATTTTTTGAACAATATTTCTCAATAAACTTGTTTGTGAATGCAGTTCCTCTATTAGATCTTATCTTTATAATGCTTAAGCTTTTCTCATTCTGCACTCTCTTCATGAATTCTGGAAGTCTGGCTTGGGTTTCAGATTTCTTGGCCAAGAAGATGGTCTAAGTGAATCTTGAGTAGTCATCCACTATTACAAGGGAATATTTCTTCCCACTCACACTAATAAGCTCCATTGGTCTAAATAAATCTATATGCAGAAGGTCCAGTATCCTATTTGAGGATCTTCAAACTTTGTCTTTGAATGAGCTTCGTACTTGCTTTCCTTTCTGACAGGGTCCACAAACACTTTCTTTCTTGTAAGAAACATCTGGTAGTCCCCTGACTAGGTTCTTCCTTGCTAGCTTGTGGATTGTTTTGAAGTTCAGGTGACTCATCCTTTTATGCCATAACCAACTTAGCTCTAGGGTGCTCTTTGCAATGAAGCAGGTTGGTTGTAATGTTGAGTTCCAATCAGCAAAGTAGGTGTTGTCTCTTCTGGTTCCAGTAAGTTTAACCTCATCTGTTTTGATATCTCTGATCAGACACTTGTTGAGATTGAACTCTACTGAACATCCTTTGTCACAAAATTGATTGACACTCAGGAGGTTATATTTTAGTCCTTTGACATATGAAACATCACTGATACTTGCGTTGCTCTTGATCAAGCTTCCTATGCCCTTTGTGCGTCCTTTGGAGTTATCGCCAAACATTACCTCGGGGCCTTTACATGGTTGGAAGTTTCTCAATCCGACTTTGTTGCCAGTCATATGTCTGGAACAACCACTATCAATGTACCATTCATCACTGCTGCTTCCTGACAACTGTATCTGTAAGTAAATTAGATGGTTTTAGGTACCCATACAAGTACGGGTCTTGGAGGGTTAGAGCTTTTTGGAACCCACAACTGCCTTATGGTAATTAATTTACCAGAGACATTGTTGGTTCTCATTCTGTAAGTGTTCTGGGCAGGGTACTCTTTATTAGCTTGGTGTTTCCAGGTCTTATGCTTTTTGTTTGTAAAAGTATTCCCTTATACCTTTCCTGAGTGTAGACCTGTTGGAACCTTGACATGAATGCCTTGGTTCTCAAAAAGTGAAGCTCTTGTCCTAACTTAGAAAACGGTTGCTTTCTTCTCTTACTGACAACATACTGATTATGTTGCTTTCTGAGATTCCTTACAAACTTACAGTCTTCCTCCTGCTGAGGGAGTTTCTTCCCTTTATTCAGAATACTTGTTTTGTTCTAGCTTTCATTCATTAGATTAAGCTCTTGAGCAAAAGGAACTTGAGCTTGAACAAACTTTCCAGCTTTGGATGAGTTGGCTTCATTTTGAGAAGTACTAGCACAGTATCCTAGACCATTTCCAAAATTGGTGATTTGGGTTCTTTGAATACATTTCTATGCCTTCTTTGCTGATTTGCTATATACACTAACAGTGTCTTGTAGTTCAGCTTTCTCAGTTTGTAGCTTAGTGACTAGCAGTTTAAACTTAGAGACCTCAGCTCTGAGTTTGTTGCATTGTGTACTGAAATACTCTAGGTCAGTAACCTGTTCTTTCAGTACCATCTGCTCACTCTTGAGCTGATAATTTTCCTCTTTAAGTTCTTCATGAGCTCAATTTATCCGCTCAAAGACTGGATCATGTTAAGCTTTTCAGAATTTGAAGTGTCGAGAGATTGTGTTGTTACCTCTTCTTCTTCATTGTCCTTGTAGTCCTTGGCCATGAGACAAATTAGTGCTTCTTCATCAGATGAGGAGCTGTAGGTGCTTTCTGATGAGAGATCATCCTTATCTACAACGTTGAATATGCTTGCTATCTTGAGAGCTTCATTTTCAGTGAGAAGTGCCCTAAGTTTTTATTTTTCATTTTTCCTCCTATCGCTTCTCTGTTTCATCTCTTCCATAGTATACTTTTGTACTTGTGGGTAAGGACCGTTTCTGATGAAGTGGCTAGGTCTTCTGCAATTGCAATACAGTTCTGTGGATCTTGTGTCAGCTTGCTGATGAGTTTTGATTTGAGGACTTCTTTCTGATGATTGTGGCTTTCTTCTGAAGTTGTTCCCTTTGTGGTTATTTTTTATAAATTTTTTGAACTTCTTCAGTAGGAGTGTCATCTCTTCTTCTGCATCCTCAGTAGGTACTTCCTCCTTTTTATCTTTCAACTTGTTGCTGCTTGTACCAACAATAACCTGATTATTTGCGATGAGTACTACAATCTTTGCGTTCGTTCCTTCCATCTCCTCTCTCCTTTTATCAATATCATATTCGAAGGATTTTAGATCGGAGAAGAGATCAAAGGTACTCATTGCGTTGAGGTTCAATGACACTCTCATCGTGGTCTCTTTACTGTGCCATTCATAAGGTAAGACTCGTAGCACCTTCATGTTTTCTCCAAGGCTTTTTTAAGACCACTCACAATGGCTGTGAATCTCTGATCGAGCTGTTCAAGGGTTTCCCCAGTCTTCATGTTGAATTGCTCAAACAGTTGGATGACTTTGGAGATCCTATTGTCTCGGGCAAGTTCATTGCCTTCACATATCATTCTTAGCAGTACACATATTTCCTTGATTGTGGTGCAGCTTTTAACCTTACTGAAAGTTCCTTTGTCCAGCGTAAGAAATAAGGCATTTTGGCTATGTTGTCGAGATTCGCTCTCTTCCTGTCTTCAGGAGTATATTCATGTCTCTCCTTGACAACATATTCTTATGGTGGTGGTGCTCTTCTGAGTCTTGGTGCAACTTCCTGTGGTCTAACACTTGGTGGTATATCGACATCGTCATTATCATTAGCTGCGCCCTTTACTTCACCGCCGCTGCCTCAGCTACTGCTTCAGCACGCTTATATTCGTAAAGTTGTTCGATATATGCAACATTTGCTTTGTAGATCACTGGTGGTCCTTTAGTGATGACTAACCATATTTCGTCGTGCATGGTTGATAGATGAGCTTGCATACATATCCTCCAGTTGTCATATTCATCTATGGAAAACATAAGTAGCTTATGATGTGAAGAATCCATGCTTATGCTAAGAGATGAGTTTTGGTCTCGTGAAAGTGAAAACAGTTTTCCAGATGCAAAACGGGTGGATCTGGGTTGGTTACCAGTCAAGTCAGCTTTTAATCCAACTTGCTCTGATTCCACATGTTGGTCCCAAAAGTCCCAAGTGGTTAGAGGTTCAAAGGGGGGGTGAATGAACCTCTATCGATTTTGCAAACTCTTGAAAACTTTCTATAAGGCAAGTTCCTGACTCAGAGGGAATGGAGCAACTTGACTCAGATCAGTAGCCTGACAGAATGCTTGATCAGGTTCCTGATCTGTTTATACAGTACGCAGTGAAAAACTTGATAGAGTTCTTTTGGGAAAACAGTTTCTTTTACAATAAAGATTTTTATGTCAAACCTTTTATGCACGATGCTTATGATGTAAACTGCAAGATATATATGATAAGGTAAATGCAATGCAGTAAGTAAATCAAAGTAGATAAGCACACACGATATATAGTGGTTCGAAGGTGGTGTAAGTCTTCTACGTCCACTCTACCCTTTCACACAAGGAGGATCTTTGTTAGGTCAGTTCGAATTACAAGCCTCACTTTACAAACTTCTTCCTAAAAAACTACGCCTACTAGAATCCCAGACTCTAGTTCGAGGCCACAACCCACAAAGGGTTCACAATCCCACAAAGAGCAAGTAGCCTATTTCTAGACTACACACTTAGCAATGATCTAATCCTCTCTGATATGGTCGAATTAAGTGAACCGGGTATTCTTGTCTAAATCGAATCAGAATTATGGGTCATCAGTGCGAACAGTTTAAAGAAAGCGAACATATATTTCTTTAGAATGAACGAACTAAGCCGTAACACAATTTGGAGACGAATTGCTTCTACTTGATGCGAGTTCGTAGTTAATATGCCATTGGAGATCGAGTCCGAACTGAACTAGTTATGGAACACGATGACGAATTGAAATTAGTTATGGAACACGAAGACGAACTGTTTTGAATCCAACTAACCACTATTTTCGTGGGTCAGTTACCCATATCCCATATTTTTTGGGTCAAATCTTAACTACCACGTATTCCAGGGAGTATACATATTTGCTATATTCATTCTTTTATTTCGGAGACACAATTATAACAAACACATACATACACGTTTTCTCTCTAGAATCAATTATTCTCTTGATTGACTTGAGTGTCGGAGTCCCATCACCGGGAACCCTTCCCGGTGTTTGTTTTGCAGGTCATCGGGTTCAAGATTTCTAGTTTTTGGATTGAAGAACAAGAGCGTCGGATCGGAGCAATATCAATTGGCACCGTCTGTGGGAACCGACATCTAATCTAGGTTTATCGTCTAGAGGATTTCATTCATAGCTTATAGATTCTCTTACTTAACTTTATAATTCATTTTTTTTCTTGTTCTTCTTTGCTTGAAAGAGTTTTTGATCGATGCGACTTTGATGATCGATTGTTCGAATTCTTGATCAGGTTTTATTTTGGGAGTTTTCTGATTGCTGTATTTTGGTAATTTTGATTTGGCATGAGTTGCTGATCAAGATGATTTTGCATTTATTCGGATCCATGCTATGGTTGTTTGTTTAGATCTTGACTTCTCACTTATTTGGTTCGGGTTCCTATGGTTTGTAATTGCAGAATGGAGGATTTCTGTGAGGGATGGCAGAACGTAATCTATGAAAACTGAAGGATTAGTTTTATTGGAAGTGAAAGGACCAATTGTGTGTCATGCTGTGATGGTTTGATGAACTTGTTAATTTTTTCTTATGCCATAGCTATCGGTTGTTGATGGTAGATTTTACTCTTCCATGGCCTATGTTGATGACAATCTCAAGAAGGCTGGTCTTTGTTTCCTTAAGTTTCAGGAGATTGTGGATTATAATCTGAAAGGCTATCTAAGAATTTCGACAATCTGCTAGCTGTTGGAATTGAAGCAGGCTCAACAAAATAAGATAGGATTAGACATGGAATTATTTTGGCCTTTGGAGCTGGTCGCCCATCAGCTGCTGACTATTGAACTGAGTGTGTTGGAGGGTGTAAAATTTGGTGTTTCTCTTTTCCATCTTATTTGGCCTGGCTATTTGTTGGCTTATAGTGATGCTTTCTACATTCTCTCAGATACAATATTTGGTGGCATTCTATTGGTTTCATGATGAGATCCTAATGAATAATCCCATCTTAGCATAAGTGCTCTTACTTCTCAAAGGTGTGTTGGATATATGCAGTCGTTTTGGTCTAGGCTTTTTAGCGGCCTATCTTGCTGGATTTTGAACTTGCACAAGGGTTGCTCACATTATTATTATGGTGGAGGGAGTAAGATAGTGTATTTTTCTCTTTACTAGCTTATGTGGCCTGATCTTTCCCACTACTCATTTCAGCGTTGGGCTTACTTTTCAGAGATTGAGTATTAGGCGGCTCTTCTTTGGTATCATTGGAATATCGTACCTGGTTTGATGGGATGACAACCTTTTCACTTTCCTATTAAGTCTTCCTTTTGGTTTCCAAATTTGGTTGTACAAATTTTAGCAGTGATAAATGTACTTCTTTCCTCTTTATTTGTTCTTTTTCAAAAAAGATTATGCTTTATACATTTGTTCTCCTCCTGCATGTTGCATTTGCTTTGTAGTTGGTGTTGAAGCTAGCTCAACAAAACAAGATTATATAGTGATATGAAATTATTTTGGTTTTTTGAGTTGGTCACCCATCAGATGCTGACTGATGAACTTGCTCTCTTGAAGATTGCATTCTTAGTGTTTTGGGGAGAGTAAAATTTGATGTTCCTCTACATTGGCTAGTTTGGCCTGGTTTTTCGTTTGCTCATTATCATGATGCTTTCTCCATTTTTCAGTGGACCAATATTTGGTGGCTCTTGATTGGTTTCATGGGTAATTGTTTCAATTGGAAGGGAGTTATTTTCCTTGAACGTGGATGTTATGTTATCTTTTTAGTTGTAATTATTAGTGATTGATGATGACTGGTGAATATTTTTTTCTTCCTCATCGAATGCCTGGAAGTCCTAATCACGCATCAAAGCTCATTGAAGAATCGCTACTTCACTGAGTTGTGCTGGATATTGTGCATGCCCACTCTTTTAACATCTTATCATGATATTTGGCTAGGTAGATGAAGTTGTTTTGGCCTAGAGGAGGTTGTGTATCCAGCGTCTCTTTATTGATATTGTTGGAAATTTATGAAGTACGAGTTTTCACCATCAAAATAAATGGAAGAATGAACTGATTAATGATGAAGCGGGACGAACAGGTTTGATGAATGCTTGCATCTGAGGGACGAACTGGAGAGACTGATTAGGGAGACCAGACTCGCTCGGTATGTCGTCGAACAGGTACAAACTGATTAATGATAAAGCGAGACGAACAAGTTTGAATTCAATACTTAAAGTGCCACACTTCTATATGTTGCTTGCTACTTCTTTCAATTTCTCTTACCTTAATAAAATGAGAAATATTCACTCTCCGTGAACGTAGGCTAATTTAGCCGAACCACGTTAAATTGCTGTGTCTTTTCTTTTCTGTTTGATTTCATATGATTGCTATCATACTTGATGATTAAGCGAACTGATATATTCCCTCGGAATGTCCTGATTAAGTGAATTGAAACATTCCCTCGGAATGTCCTGATTAAGCGAACTGATACATTCCCTCGGAATGTCCTGATTAAGCGAACTGATACATTCCCTCGGAATGTCCTGATTAAGCGAACTGAAACACTCTCTCGAAGTGTCTTGATTAAGCGAACCGCAACATTCCCTTGGAATGTAAACACTCCCTCGGAGTGTCCTCATTAATGTAAACTTACATTTCTTTTAAGTCTTGTGGATTATGAGTATGAACTTTTATGTCAGGAACTTTATGATTAAGCAAGTTGAAGAGTTCCCTCGGAACTCCATGATTAAGCGAACTGAATAGTTCCCCAGGAACTTTATGATTAAGCAAGTTGAAGAGTTCCCTCAGAACTCCATGATTAAATGCACTGAAGAGTTCCCCTGGAACTTTATGATTGAAATAATTGAAGGGTTTCCACGGAACTTCTTGATTAAAGAGTTAAAGTGGTCTCTCGGAACATTATGATTAAGCGGATTGAACCATTTCTGCGAAATGCTTTGAAATGTTTTTAGTTTGAAAAATTCTTCTCAATTCGATTATGCAAGCTGAGATACATTCAGAAAACAAAGATAGAAAATTCAAAGAGCAAACAGTTCAGAAAATAGGTCAAATATCTATTACAAAATATCTAAGCATGACTAGGAGGAAGACGACCCTTTATTTGCTATTTTCGCGGGTCAGTTACCCATATCCCATATTTTTTGGGTCAAATCTTAACTACCACGTATTCCAGGGAGTATATATATTTGCTATATTCTCAACATCTCCTGCAACGTGAATTACAAAATAGGGGGTGAGTGCGTGGAATACACTCGTGGGGATGAAATCCGCCTCTTTTATCAATCAACAGATAAAATACAGGAATAGTAACATTCAGTCATATTATCACAGCACATAAAATGCATAGCATGTATTTCGCTACCCAACTCAGGTGCGGGTATCCCCCATCTTACCCCTACAAATCTTAAGTGCAGGTATTACCTGACTTACCCCTACAAAACTCAGGTACGGGAATCACCCGACCCTACAACATCTCAAGTACGGGTATCACCCGACCCTACTAAATCTCAGGTACGGGTATCACCCGACCCTACGGAAACTCAGGTACGGGCATCATCCGACCCTACAATATCTCAGGTACGGGTATCTCCCGACCTTACGGAAACTCAGGTGCGGACATCTCCCGACCCTACGTAAGAATGAATGTGGACCCACGCCCTTTCACAGTATATCATGAACATGTATTCAAAGCATATAACACAGCATTTAGTATTCCGGCAATCATGCATTTAAATAGGGAAAACTGTAAACAGATAAAAAGATAGAAATTACCCCCACCTTGTTCGGTGGTTACCACGTGAGTAGCGAGTACCGACGGATCAGATATCACAAACGAGTACCAAAGGATCAGATATTACAAGGCTCAACTCAACAAGTAGCCTACACAAGTTATGTCGTTTCTTAGATCCTTAATAAATTATAAATAAAGTTGTAAAAGGTTCAGTCGGAAAACGATCGTTAAATACGCGACGGATCGAACGATCTAAAGATTGGGATTTAGGAGACAAGGCTGAAAGTCAAGTCCAAGGGGCTGAGATGATAGGAAATGAAATATGGGTCACGATAAAAAAATATGAGCTCAATCGGAGTTAAAACGAGCTCGAACGGAGCATTTTAGGTTTAGGGGTAAAATGGTAATTTTGGTCAAAGGATTGACTTTGACCGGGCCCATGGACCCCGATCAACGATGTCTCATCATCGAAGACTCGATACGGATGAACGATGGAAAGAAAATGAGATTCGAATCGAAAACACGATGTCGGGTACACGTCGGCAAACGACGCGCGCGCACGACGCGCGCGCGGCGCACGACGCATATATATACACACGCTTGCAAACACACACATACACACACCCTTACTTCCACACACACACACCAAGAGATATAAACACACACACATATAAACACACACACACTGCTCATCCTTGGCCGGTGGCCACCTGCCGCCGGCCACCACCCCTAAGCCCTCATCGGCGACCGGTGGCCGCCGGCCACCACCCCTAAGCCCTCATCGGCGACCTCCCGTCGCCGGCCCTCCAATCACACACGGCGGCGCCGCCCACAACAGCTCAACACAGCCACACACATTCAAACACCTCCAAACACACACACACATGCACGATGCTAACATACAACCATTGTTCCGGCCAGGCGTCGCCACCCACGGCGGCGCCACCACCCCGACATCACCACCACACCATCGGCGAACCTCCGACCAGCTTCTCCGGTGAGAAGGAGAGAGAAAACAGGAAGAGAGAGAAAAGGTGGTGAGGGTTAGGGTTTAGGTTTCCAAGGCTGTTTTTTGCCATTTTCCGGCGAACGAGAAATCGGAATTGAATTCCGAGACCTATCCTAGATTCATCTCGTCGAGACGAACGTCATGTGCGAAAATCGGCCAAATTCGATAAAGTTGGAATTTTCCGGCCACCGGCCGGCGGCGGTGCCGGCGGTGGCCCGCCGGAGACAGAAACTCGAAAAAAGAGAGAGAGGAGAGAGAGACTTACTCGTTTTCGTTGCTTTCGGCTCGTTCAGCTCGTTCGGAAAAACGGTGATTTTCGAATTGAAACCACCCCTATTTATAGAAATCCGGAAAGTTACTATTCATCGAAAATATCCAAACACTATTCATCGGTTGACTTTTCTCATGTTACTATTCACGTAAATATCTTCGTTTCCATTCTCCGTAAATATCTTCCGATTTTTCGAAACTTCCGATTTTGCTCTTTCCGTCATCATTCGAGCTACGGGTCTCCGATTGACCCCTAGTTCGTTTCTATCTTCTCATTTTCTCAATACACATCTAATGATATATAAATATCCTATGTTCCACATCTAATAAAAATTATCATTCTAAAACGTGCATTAAACACTTATCTGAAACGCACGTAATTAATTTAAACATAATTATCAAATCTTAGGTTTAAATATTTAATTAATTTATTATGCTTCGTTTTGGTCCGGGGCGCTACAATAACATAAATGTTATACTCATATAACATATATAAAGGTTACCGCATAAATAAATAAATAAAAATTTGGGCGCGGATTTAGACCGGTCCCGACCTGACCCGCACGCGACTAGTTGCATGGATCTAGATGTGATGTATGATATCAATACAAGTTAGATTAAATTAAATAAATTTCATAATTTATTTTTCATTTTAAATATGTGAAATGATGCTATCAAATTATTTTTAAAACATAATATAAAATGACTAGTTGATTTTTATTCATCCTCCATCATCATCATTCGGGTGCATTTACACACTTGAATAAAAGGATTAAAAGTTTAAATATACCCAATTTCAATCCATATATATATATATTAATTTTTTTTTTGACAATTTCAATCTATTTAAACTAAAACAAATAATTAAAACACCAAAAATTCAATCAATCAACATTTCCCATAGAAAAATACATTTCAATGCTATAAAATTTACTACTAGAAGTATCATAAATATAGTAAATGAATATTCCAAATATAAGCAGCTAAAACGAAAAACAAAATTGTAGTGAAATTTAACTAAACATTTTTTTCAATTCACAGAGAATCTATTATTTTCTGCTCTAAACCCATAATAGAGCAGCGACCAACAAATAGCCGACTATCTCAATTCTCATATGGGGTGAAAATAATTATTTCATTTGGTCGTCGAGGCTTTATTTATTGGGTTTTGTGACATCATTTCATGAGTCTCATTATATGGGACTGACGTCAAATGGGCCCATTAAAGTTTAGTCAATATATGTCAATAGGATCAGTTACAGGTTAACACAATCAATTACTAAAAATAGTAATTAGGGATGGAAATAGATCGGACTACTCGACAGGAGTCTACGAGTCAACCTATTTTTGGCACAGCTCGGCTCGGCCTATTTAATAAATGAGCCAGATCCAGACCTTAAAGAATAAGCAAGACCTAGACCTTAAAAAAAGTTTAAAGGGCCTAACAGACCAACCTCTTTATAGTGTATTTATAAAGATATATAATATTATAAATTTATATAACATACATAATTTTTAGTTGTGCCCTAATTTTATAAGTCCATGATTTATTATTCAAGACTAGTTCACGCACACCTTTTCAAAAAAAGAAAAGAAGAATTAACTATGGTTGGGCTGCTATTCTTTGTGTTCTGCAGATCCTTAGCTCACTTGCTTTAGTTAGCAGGAAATTAATGTTTCATCGGAGCTACTATAAGAAGAACTAAGTGAGTGTATTAAAGAATTGTTCATTTTCATATTTTTCAATGTAATTTTCTAAACTTATTATAGGCTTTTCATAAGCTTTAGATAGGCTTTAGGCTGGACTTATATACAAAATAAGCCGGGCACAAACAAAAAAAAAACATATTATATATAATAGGCTAGGCTTAATTTTGCCTATTTTCATATGTTGTCCATCAAATGGCAATTGAGTAACACTCTTGTGAGCGAGTTGCATGGATCCTAGGATCCATACAATTCAAACCTGACCTGGATCTGATACATCATGGGCAAACGTTTCATCAGCACTGCTAATATCATCAATAACTTTTCAACTTCAAGTGCTCAATCATAATCCAAAATACAAAGGTGAAATCGGATTTGTTCACACCATTTAGAGAAGTTAAGTCCATTAAACATTAGAAGACATAAGAAGTGAATGAAGAGCGACAAGAGTAGGTATTGCAAGAATAATTCAATTAATTCAGATTAATGTTTTAAATAACATAAGAAGATTCAGGATCGATAAACAGTAAGTGTACATTGATGCTCTTCTTTGGGTGATACATCAATGTACAAACATAAATATAATGATGCTTGTAAATCTTACTTTAAATATAATTACTTTAACCCTTTTGTTATCTTTG
Organism: Scutellaria minor; assembly: GCA_954870855.1. Classification (NCBI taxonomy): domain Eukaryota; kingdom Viridiplantae; phylum Streptophyta; class Magnoliopsida; order Lamiales; family Lamiaceae; genus Scutellaria; species Scutellaria minor. Next base: position 14,669,672 of record OX940729.1, on the reverse strand, counting down.
GATATATAAATATATGAATACAATTACTTTAACCCTTTTGTTATCTTTGGATATATAAAGGATCACACATGATATATTATTTATCACATTTATATTCATAATTTATAAAGACAAGGTATAAACTTTTGGCGATTCTTAGTGCCTTATAATTATGATATTTAATCATCCATAGATAACATAAATCAAGCATCATATCATTACGGGTAATTAAAATTAATCATACGATTTAAAATTTATTAAACTTTTTGGTTACCACTTTGGTGATTAACAAACCAACATTAGATAATTTTAAATCGCATAATAATAATCATTCTTTAACGACATAAAATCTTCTATCATGTACATGCAGCCATGCAGGTTATAAGATCACATTTGGTTTCCCACCAACTCAATCATCAGAGAATCAATTATCAACTAATTACTATGTTGAGAAAACTGAGAACTCAGCTCTAACCAAGAGCTGTAATATGAACTCAAAGCGAAAGCAAGAAAGAAGAATAATGAACTCAAAATACACAAGCAATTTTACGTGGTTCAGTTACATCCACGGGAGCAAACACCAAGAAGCTTTATTGATGATCAGAACAACAATATAGATGATCAGAATACAAACACTCTCAAGAACTCACTTTTCTCTCAGAAAACCCTAAAAAATGGAAATAGGTTTTTCAAGTCGATCTCTCTCTATTAGCTGTGTATCAGAGTAAGTATATATCTCTGCTAACAAGAAGATATGTATATATACATATATATGAGCTCTCAAAATGAGTTGCCACACTGTATAAAACATCCAGCTCTCTCTGCATGCAACAACCAAGTTTGTTAGAGGAGAAAACCGTTTTCCCAACTGCATGGCATGTCCACTCGATCCAGCTTATACGCCTTGATCCTCTATCAGCCATTAGATCATCCAACTAAGCACAACTATGGACCACAACCTTTAACAATTCTCCACCTTGGTCCTAGTTGTCTTGAAGCTTGCTCCAGTACCCTCATCTATCCACCTGGATCAGATTCATCCTAGATCCCAAACTTGTATCATCTTCAGACAGTAGCTAAGTTTTGCTACAGGTAGAACTTTGGTTAGAGCATCTGCAGGATTGTCATTAGTTCCAATCTTGTCCACTCTAACTAACCCTTTCTCTACAATATCCCTGATGAAATGCAGCTTGACATCCACATGCTTAGTTCTTTCATGGAACATAGGGTTCTTCATTAAATGTAGTGCACTTTGGTTATCACAATGCACTGTTTCATCTTGCTTCTTCCCTGTTATTTCAGCTAGAATCCCCTTCAACCATACAGCTTCTTTTATGGCTTCTGTTGCTGCAATATATTCAGCTTCAGTTGATGACAAAACTACTACCTTTTGAAGGCTTGCTTTCCAACTGACAGCTCCACCAAAAGATGTGAAAATATATCCAGATATGGATTTCCTTGTATCAAGACAACCTGCATAATCTGAATCCACAAACCCTTGCAAACCCTCAGTACCTTCTCTTGCTTGACTGTAATATAGACCAAAACTAGTTGTTCCCCTTAAGTATCTCATTAACCATTTGAGTGCATGCCAATGAGACTTGCTAGGGTTCCCCATAAACCGGCTAAGAATACTGATAGAGTAGGCAAGATCAGGTCTTGTACAAATCATACAATACATGATACTCCCTATCACATTTGCATAAGGGATATCCATCATATGTCTCTTATCTTCATCACTTGCTGGTGCTTGAGCAACACCGAATTTGAAATGTGCAGCTATTGGAGTAGCTACTGTCTTGGCTTCTCCCATTCCAAACTTCTTGAGTACTTTCTCAATATAACTCTTCTGTGATAAATGTAGAATGCCTTTGCTTTTGTTTCTACTGATATCAATCCCAAGGATCTTCTTGGCATTTCCAAGATCCTTAATTTCAAACTCCCCCTTGAGCTTAGATTTTAGCAGCTCAATCCTTGTCCTGCATTTTCCTGCAACTAAAATGTCATCTACATACAATAATAACAGGATTTGCTGATCAATCTGAGCTTCTCCACTGTAGTATACACAGTTGTCATAGCTGCTACTCATGTAACCAATGGATTTCAAGAATATGTCATACCTCTTATTCCATTGTCTTGGGGATTGTTTCAATCCATATAAGGGCCGTTTTAGCAGACATACTTTCTCAGTGCTTTCTTCTTCAAAACCAGGAGGTTGCTTCATGAAGATTGTTTCCTCAAGCTCTCCATGCAAGAAAGCTGTAGTAACATCCATTTGATCCAATTCTAAATCATGTTTTGCTACTAAGGACAGTAGAAGTCTGATGGAGGTTTGTTTTACCACTGGTGAGAATATTCCATTGAAGTCAACACCTTCCTTTTGGGTAAAACCCTTTGCCACAAGCCTTGCTTTGTATCTAGGTGGTTGAACTCCAACTATTCCTTCTTTTCTCTTGAAAATCCATTTGCATCCAACCAACTTTTGATTTCTTAGTTTGTCTACAAGTATCCAGGTTCCATTCTTTTCAAGAGATTTCATTTCTTCAATCATAGCCTGCATCCATAGCTCCTTGTCTGGACTTCTTATGGCTGCTTGATGGAGAACCAGCCTTACAAAATCATGCACACGAGAGGGACCCTTTGATCGTGCAAGAAGGTCCAATTACAAGAGCTAGAGCTAAGAAACTAAAAGAGGCTTTGATGATCCTTGTTGCAGACATTAAAGAAAATATTCACGAAGAGTCCAAGGAAGGCCCGATGGTGAATAATATTAGACTGGAGATCATTTAGCACATGCTTCAACCAAAGGCATTAATATATGGATAAAGTAGTAGTCAAGTCTACTTTATCATAAAGTAGAAGTCAAGTCTACTTTTTGACTACTTAAGTGTTAAGCATTAAAAGTCCACTTTACTTAGGTGTTAAGCTTGGAAGTCATTAGATATCTTTTTTTTCCTATATATAGGTGTATGGGTCACTTGTAAAAAGGAGACCTTTGTTGAAAACGAAATTGAAGCTCTTAGCTTATGTTTATTGAATTCTCTCTTTGTGAGGTTTTCGATTATTCAAGAACTTATCAAGGTCATCGAGCAAGATCTTGTGGCGTTCAACATACCGAGGTTCTTGGCTGATTATATAGCCAACGGGTCGAGGTTCTTTCGCTCTAAGTAAGATCAAACCAGATTCGATTTGGGAAGATCCGCTGCTTATCTTCATACGTTGGGTTCTTAGATCTTCATATCTAATGGGTCCTTCGTCCTATCCACATCAGTTTTGGTATCAGAGCCATCTGGTAATGATCTGATTTGCTTTATCTTTCGTTCTTGTGGTATTGATTTGACTTGCTTTATCTTTCATATCTTGTTTACGTACAAAAAAAAAATCTCGAAGTTCCTTTTTTTTTTTTAATCTTTTCGTTGCTGCCCTCATAGCAAGGAAGTGTTTGTCAAAAAAAAAAAACGAAAATTCAGTTTGCACATCTACACAATAGTTCCTTGTTTCCTTCATCTATAGGACTAAGGGATTGTTCAACGTTGCTGGAAATTTGTTTAACTTGATTTGTTCTTGATTTTGAGTGGTAAAAGGCTAGAGTGGTGAGTTCTTTAGAGGGGAGGTAAAAGCCTATGAGTGAAACACGAGTGAATTGTGAGTTATATATTTGAGTGATACACGAGTGATTGTGAGACACCATGGATGACACATCTACGAATCAAGGAGATGCTTTCAACCTTCAAGCTATGCAACAACAATTTGCTAGGATGGGAAATATTCTTGAGAGCATGGCTGAACGATTGGACAGATTGGAGCAACCAACCACTCAAGAGCGTGGGAATAATAATCCAATTCAAAGGAGACAACAAGAAGAGTGAGAATCAGAGGAAGAAGAGGAAGGTGTTGGGGCTGTTCACCAAGTTCATAGACGAAGAGGAAGGAGAAGACAAAATGATGAAGTTGATCGTGACTTGAAAGCATCAAGATGAACATACCTGTTTTCCATAGGAGAAGTGATCCGGAGACTTACTTGGAGTGGGAAAAGAAGGTAGATCTGATTTTTGATTGCCATAATTACTCCGAGGAGAAGAAGGTGAGGCTTGCTGCGATTGAGTTCACCGACTATGCTATAGTTTGGTGGGATCAATTCATTACAAATCGAAGGAGATATGGAGAGAGGCCTATTGCTACTTGGGCTGAAATGAAATCCACCATGCGTAAGAGGTTCGTACCCTCTCATTATTTTCGTGAGTTGTATCAAAAGCTTCAATCTATGAATCAAGGCAACAAATCTGTTGATGAGTACTATAAGGAGATGGAGATTGCCATGATTAGAGCAAACGTAGAGGAAGATCGAGAGGCTACCATGACACGTTTCTTGAATGGGCTGAATAGGGAGATTGCCAATATTGTGGAGCTTCAACACTACGTGGAGCTCGAGGACATGGTACATACATCCATGAAGGTGGAGAAGCAACTTAAGAAGAAGGGTTCTTTCCAAAGGAGTTCTACACCCAATTTTCAGTTTTCAAACAAAGCCAAGGAAGCTGCATCTAAAGCAAACGATGGGGCAACTTCAAGGACTCAACATGAGATGCCCAAGACCAGATTCACTGAGACTGAAAAAGGGAAAGGTAATATCTCAACTTCTTCACGAACTAGAGATATTAAGTGTTTTCATTGTCAAGGTCGTGGACATATTGCATCTGATTGTCCAAACAAGAGGTTGATGGTTTTGAGAGACAATGGTGAGATCGAATCTGAAAGTGAGAAAGAATCAAGTGATGATGAGCAACTTGAGGAGACGGTACCCGAAAGAGGAGAACTTTTGGTGGTGATGAGAGCTCTAAACATGCAAGCAAAGATTGATGAGGCTAAACAACAAAAAGAGAACATCTTCCATACAAGATGTTTGGTTAACGGTAAGGTATGCATGTTAATCATTGATGGTGGGAGTTGTGCTAATGTGGCAAGTGCTGAAATGGTGGGGAAACTTAACTTAGTTACTTCAAAACACCCTCATCCTTATAAGCTGCAATGGCTTAATGAATGTGGAGAAATTCGGGTAACTAAGCAAGTTTTGATTTCATTCTCTATAGGAAACTATAAAGATGAAATTATGTGTGATGTAGTGCCGATGCATGCTAATCATATACTCTTGGGCAGACCGTGGCAATTTGATCGAAGAGTGAACTATGATGGTTATCTTAATCGATATATGCTGAAACATCGAAACAAAACCATCATGCTTGTACCTTTAACTCCACAACAGGTTCATGAAGATCAACTCAATTTGTCTCAAGCAAGGAGAGCTAGTGAGATTGAGAGAAAAAAAGATGAGAATGAGAGACAAAAACCAAGAGAAAAAAAGAGTGGAGAGAAAAACAAGAAGGCTGATGTGAGTGTTTCCGAGGGAGAAAAGAAATTGGATGGAAATAAGGACACAAAAAGAGTGAATTTCTATGCAAGAGGGAGTGAAATAAAGAGAGCCTTAGTAGAGAAAAAAATTGTGTTAGTGTTGATACACAAGGAATGCTATTTGAACACTAACGAACTAACTTCTTCTTTGCCGAGTTCTTTTGTGACTCTTTTGCAGGAGTATGATGATATCTTTCCAAAGGAAGAACCAAATGGTTTACCACCTTTGAGAGGCATCGAACATCAAATTGATTTTATTCCGGGTGTGACACTTCCAAATAGACCAGCTTATAGAGCGAATCCGGAGGAAACAAAAGAGATCCAAAGACAAGTAGAGGAGCTGATGGCTAAGGGTAAGGTTCGAGAAAGCATGAGTCCTTGTGCGGTACCGGTCATTATTGTACCAAAGAATGATGGAACATGGAGAATGTGTACTGATTGTCGTGCCATCAACAAAATCACGGTAAAGTATCGCTATCCTATCCCTAGGTTAGATGATATGCTAGATGAATTGCATGGTTCTTTCATCTTCTCTAAGATTGATTTGAAGAGTGGATATCATCAAATTAGAATAAGAGAAGGTGATGAATGGAAAACAGCTTTCAAAACAAAATATGGTTTGTATGAGTGGTTAGTTATGCCTTTTGGCTTAACAAATGCACCAAGTACTTTCATGAGATTAATAAATCATGTTTTGCATAACTTTATTGGGAAATTTATCGTTGTGTACTTTGATGACATCCTTATCTATAGCAAAAGCACGGAAGAACATTTTGATCATGTGCGTGCTGTTTTGGACACTTTAAGGGAGGAATCTTTGTATGCTAATTTTAAGAAGTGTTCTTTTTGCATGGATAAAATTGTGTTTCTTGGTTTTGTTGTAAGTGCTAAAGGAATTGAAATGGAAAAGGATAAAGTTAAGGCTATTTTAGATTGGCCAAATCCTAAAAACATTTCTGAAGTTAGAAGTTTTCATGGACTTGCTAGTTTTTATAGGAGGTTTGTGAAAAATTTTAGTACTATAGCAGTACCTTTGAATGAGATTGTCAAAAAGGAAGTTGGTTTTGTTTGGGGAGAAAAACAACAAGTTGCTTTTGATCTCCTTAAAGAGAAACTAACTACCGCACCCATTCTTGCATTACCTAACTTTGATAAAATGTTTGAGATTGAATGTGATGCATGTGGAGTGGGTATAGGAGCTGTTTTAATACAGGAAGGAAAACCAATTGCATACTTTAGTGAAAAATTGAAGGGAGCTCAATTGAACTATCCTACATACGACAAGGAGTTGTATGCTTTGGTGAGAGCTTTGGAGACGTGGCAGCATTACTTGTGGACGAGAGAGTTTGTTATTCATACTGATCATGAATCTCTCAAGTACCTCAAGGGACAAGGTAAGCTTGGTAAGAGACATGCCAAGTGGGTGGAATTCATTGAATCTTTTCCTTATGTGATCAAATACAAGAAAGGGAAAGAGAACATTGTTGCTGATGCATTATCTAGAAGGTATGCTTTAATCTCTACTTTGAGTTCTAAACTTCTTGGGTTTGAATCAATTAAGGGATTGTATGCTGATGATTCTGATTTTGCTTCTATTTATTTAGCTTGTGAGCATGCTGCATTTGAAAAGTTTTATAGGCATGAGGGATACTTGTTTCATGAAAGTAAGCTATGCATTCCTAAATGTTCTATGCGTGAGTTGCTTGTTAGGGAAGCGCATGGGGGAGGACTAATGGGGCATTTTGGAATACATAAAACTTTGAGTGTCTTGTGTGATCATTTCCATTGGCCTAAAATGCGAGTTGATGTTGCAAGAATTTGTGAAAAGTGCATAACTTGTAAGCTAGCTAAATCAAGAGTACAACCACATGGGTTATACACACCTTTGCCTATACCTAATGAACCTTGGGTAGACATATCTATGGACTTTGTTTTAGGTTTACCAAAGTCAAAAAAAGGTAAAGATTCTATTTTTGTTGTGGTTGATAGATTTTCAAAAATGGCACACTTTATTCCATGTCATAAAAGTGATGACGCTACTCATATTGCTGATTTATTCTTTAAGGAAGTTGTTCGTTTGCATGGAATTCCAAGAACCATTGTGAGTGATAGAGATACAAAGTTTTTGAGTCACTTTTGGCGTGTTTTGTGGAGTAAATTGGGCACTAAACTTCTATTTTCTACTACTTGTCATCCACAAACGGATGGACAAACTGAAGTTGTTAATAGAACTTTGTCTCAATTACTAAGAGTTTTGATTCAAAGGAATTTGAAAAATTGGGAGGATTGTTTGACATTTGCTGAATTTGCTTATAATAGAAGTGTTCATTCTGCTACTAATCATTCTCCTTTTGAGATTGTTTATGGTTTCAATCCATTGAGTCCACTTGATCTTGTACCACTACCTATTGAAGAGCGTATGAGTCTTGATGGAAAAGCCAAAGCTGAGCTGATCAAGAAGCTGCATGAAAAAGTGAGACTCAACATTGAGAAGAGAACCGAACAATATGTCAAGCAAGCAAACAAAGGTCGAAAGAAAGTCATCTTTGAACCCGGTGATTGGGTATGGTTACACTTGAGAAAAGAAAGGTTTCCAAGTAAGAGAAAGTCAAAGTTGCAGCCAAGAGGAGATGGACCATTTCAAGTGGTTGCTAGAATCAATGACAATGCATACAAACTTGACCTTCCGGGTGAATATAATGTAAGTGCAACTTTCAATGTTTCTGATCTTTCTCCTTATCTTGGTGATACAGATTCGAGGACGAATCCTTTTGAAGAAGAGGGGAATGATGGAGAACCAGCCTTACAAAATCATGCACACGAGAGGGACCCTTTGATCGTGCAAGAAGGTCCAATTACAAGAGCTAGAGCTAAGAAACTAAAAGAGGCTTTGATGATCCTTGTTGCAGACATTAAAGAAAATATTCACGAAGAGTCCAAGGAAGGCCCGATGGTGAATAATATTAGACTGGAGATCATTTAGCACATGCTTCAACCAAAGACATTAATATATGGATAAAGTAGTAGTCAAGTCTACTTTATCATAAAGTAGAAGTCAAGTCTACTTTTTGACTACTTAAGTGTTAAGCATTAAAAGTCCACTTTACTTAGGTGTTAAGCTTGGAAGTCATTAGATATCTTTTTTTCCTATATATAGGTGTATGGGTCACTTGTAAAAATGGGACCTTTGTTGAAAACGAAATTGAAGCTCTTAGCTTATGTTTATTGAATTCTCTCTTTGTGAGGTTTTCGATTATTCAAGAACTTATCAAGGTCATCGAGCAAGATCTTGTGGCGTTCAACATACCGAGGTTCTTGGCTGATTATATAGCCAATGGGTCGAGGTTCTTTCGCTCTAAGTAAGATCAAACCAGATTCGATTTGGGAAGATCCGCTGCTTATCTTCATACGTTGGGTTCTTAGATCTTCATATCTAATGGGTCCTTCGTCCTATCCACATCACTGCTTGATAGGATTCAGGTTCTAACTCATTCCCTTCCAATGTTATAGTTAGAGCATAAGCAATTGCATCTGCATACCCATACCTTTTTGTTGGTTTGCTTACTCTTCTTTCCTTGTCCCTTACCAGTTGATATCCTCCATCACTGATCTCACCTTGCAATTCATCATCAATATGATCATCACTCTCACTTGTGAATATAGGTTTTTCCTGATTTAGCTCCACCTCAACAAAACGGTTTGGCCGAGAGAATGAATAGAACTTTGCTTGAAAGGGTTAGGTCCACGCTCACCGTACCACTTGTTGAGGTGTACCTTTCATTGTTTTGTGTCTTGCTATTCCGTGTTTGATGTAGTAGGTATTGAACTGATCATTCACAAACTCTAGGCCATTATCAGTTCTTAGCTTCTTCAATCTTTTCCCTATTTGATTTTCCACTAAGATCTTCCAGTTCTTGAAGGCATTGAATGCCTCATCCTTTGATTTCAAAAGCATAATCCATACCTTCCTTGTGTAGTCATCAATGATAGACATGAAGTACCTTGCACCTCCCATTGTAGGAGTCTTGGATGGCCCCCACAAATCTGAGTGTACATAGTCAAGAACCTGTTGTGAAGTGTGTTTACCAGTTGAGAACTTGATCCTTGTACTTTTGCCAAGAACACAATTCTCACAGATGTTGAGTTTCTCCACTTTGTCTCCACACAGTAATTCTTGTTTGCTCAATTCGTTTAATCCTCTCTCACTGATGTGTCCCAGCCTTAAGTGGTGTGAGTTATCTTCTTTGACACTTGCTGCACTTGCCACAATAGTTGTGCCTTTAAGAACATAGATGTCATTTACCCGTTTTGCCTTCATTAGCACAAGTGATCCTGATAACACCTTCATTTTCCCCTCATTTGATCTCACTTCATAACCTTCTTTATCTAACATTCCAATAAATAAAAGATTCCTGTAGAGTTCAGGGACATACCTCACATTAGTGATCAGATTTTCAGATCCAGTAGAGAGCCTCAACATCACAGATCCAGTGCCTTTAATCTTGCACACTTGATTGTTCCCAAGAAAGACATATCAACATTCATATTCCTTCAGCTCCTTAAACCAGGTTCTATTTGATGTAGCGCCCGGGACAAAACGAAGCATAATTTGATAATTAAATAATTAAATCCTTAATTGAAATATTCTATTTGTATTAATTTTGGGTGTTTAAATTTATTTATGTGCGTTACAGATATGTGTTTGACGCCGGTTTAGAAGGACGTAATTTTTAGACATGGAATCTAGAAGATTTTTATATTATGAGATGCGTAACGGAAAAACGAGAAAATAGAAACGAACTAGAGGTCAATCGGAGTTTCGTAGCTCGAGTAGTGAAGAAAACAGTGGAACGAAGAATACGACGTATACGAGACGTATGCGAAGGGTAGAATACGAGATATTTAACATGAATAGTAGCCATGTTTAGAGGAGTATATATAGCTTGATTTTAAGTCGATAAGTCACACGAGCTCATAATCGAAAAACACGTAAGTTTCTCTCCTTCTTCTCTTTCTTTTTCCGGCGGCCGCCGCCGCCGGTGGCCGGAAAAGTCAACCTTCTCGGAATTCAATGGTTTCCACATAGGTTGTAGCTCTCATCGAGGAGAGTCTAGTGACGGTCTTATTTCTCTGTTCCGATGGTCGGATCGCCGGCAAATCACCGGTCAACCGTCGGAAAAATCTTGTTTTGAGTCCATCACCTTTTCTCTCTCCTCGTTTCTTGTTTTCTCTCTCTCGTCTTCCTTGCCAGGGTGGTAGATACCCATTCCGGAGTGTGTGTCTATGGGTTGGGGGTGGTGGAGCCGCCGGAGGGGCGGTGTGGCCGGAGTTGGGTTTGTGTGTGTTGTGGGTTGAAGCTTGGGTTTGGTGTGTGCGTTGTGTGTGTGTTGTTCTTGTTTGGGTCGTTGTATTGTGTGTTGTTGGAAGTTGCCGGTTATGGTGGTAGAGGTGTTGCCGGTGACGGGAGTCGCCGGCCCAAGCTAGAGGAAGAAGATGGTGAAGCGGCGCTGCTGTGTGGGCTGCTGCGCGCAGGACCGTGCGCTGGGGCACGACCGTGCTCTGGGGTACGACCGTGCGCCAGGGATGAGCGATTGTGTGCGGCCACTGGAAGGTGGCGCACGGTCGAGAGTTGTGGGGCACGGTCATGTGCAGTTTTTGCACGACCGTGTGAGGGGTTTTGTGTGTGGGGTTTTACCGAGTTTTGCCGGGTGCATCGTGGGTGCACCGGTAAGTGTTTTTGCGGGTCGTTTCGAGTTGTTTGTTTCCATCCTTGTGTCGGGAGTCGGGGATCTCAGTCGAGTCAACCCTTTTTCCAAGTTTACCTCTCACACTCTACCCGATATCCTTGATCTTCGAGTCTTTTATAACCGTTCCGCCTTCTCGATCGAACGTTTCCTTTATTTTATACCCGTCTTTTAATCTCTTGAGGATCTAAGATATCACGGTACTTTTGTAGGCTATCGGTTGGATCGTACGCAATAGGCTTGACTCTTTATCTTGTCAGATCACGTGATAACCTCTTATTGAGGTGGGGGTATCTTCTAATTCTTAATCTATTTACTGTTTTCCTTATTTTGATGCTCGTTTGAGAAATACTAAATGCTGTGTACTATAAGTGTTGTGTCATATTTATATTGTGCATGGGCTGCGGTCCACCTCTGATCATGCATTTGTCCTCACTCTTTTCTACTACTCCAGAGGGTTTGGTGGTCCTGAAAATACACCAACGGTAATGAAACTGTTTCCATAGGATAAGACGGGGAACACCCGCACCTATTTGTCCCTTACCATTCTACTGCCTGCTGTGAATTTTACGTGTTGTGACAACGTGCCTTCTTGTTGTGAACTTCCGAATTACTATATATATATCTTTGTCGAATGTTATAAGATGCAGAGTTTATCTCCACCAGTGTATTCCATGCACTGACCCCTTAATCTGTACTCACACTACAGGAGATGACGAACAGTAGAGCAGTAGAGAGAGAGATGGTACCATTCTTTTGGGATTTTTCATAAAATGTCTTTTACGAAGTTCCAAGAAATAATGATCACAATCTTTTGTAATGGATATATATTTTCTATAATCTCCGATGACGATGGATCCTGATAATGTTTATTCCACTGTGATGATATTTTGAGAATCGGTTGTGACCGATGTTTGTATATTATGGAATCAGCAGTGTCCGATGTGATATGAGAAAGATTCTGATATCTTCCATCTTTTTCTCCTTCTGATCGTCTCTTGCCTTCTTCTTCTTTTGCACGCCTCTGTTTTAATTAAAACTCTGATAACTTTTATATGGAAGAAACTGGGGCGTGACATTTGATGTCATATGAAAAGAGCATCCTGAGTCAAGAACCCATTCCTTCTCATGCTTATCATGTGACACCATCAAGATATCAGCTGAATCATAGCCATCTGAGGCAATTGATGCATCTCCTTTTTCAGTTGCTTTGTTTTCATCTTTCTTTCTTTCTGGGCAATTCTTTCTGATATGACCTTCCTTTTTACACTTCCAACACTTCTTGGTTGTGGAATTTCCAGGTCCTTTAAACTTGGATCTTGACTTACATCGGTTTGTACTTTGATCTCTCTTTTCTTATCTGCCTCTGATGGTGAGACCTTCTTCATTTGTCTCCTTATTTTCAGTTCTTCTTTGCAGGTCCTTAGAGTTCAAGACACTCTTTACTTCAGTCATAGTAAGAGTTTGTTTTCCATACAACATGGTATCAACAAAGTGTTCATACACTTTTGGTAAAGAACTTAGAAGAATGATTGCTTGATCTTCATCCTCTATCTTTACCCCCACTGCATTCAGATCCAAGATGATCTTATTATAATCATCTAAGTGCTTCCTTATCTCTTTTCCTTCTTCCATATTCAGAGTGTAGAGCTGTTTCTTCAGGTACAGTCGATTTGCCAGGGACTTCTTCATATAGATAGTCTCCAATGTTTTCTAGATTCCAGAAGAAGTTGTCTCTTCTGAAACTTCTCTCAGTACCTCATCACCTAGACTCAAAATCAACGCGTTGTGAGCCTTAGATTGAATCTCTGGAGTTACCTTCTTGTCAAGGCTGCTCAAAGCTTCTTCATCAATGGCTGCTGCTATTCCCTGTTGAACCAGAAATGCCTTAACCTTGATTCTCCACAAGTTGAAATCGTTTTTCCCGGTGAATTTCTCCAAATCAAATTTAGCAGAACTCATTTCTTCAGGAGTTGACAGACAAACTCCTTCGAGATCTAGATATGATATGATCTTCATGATTGCTCCACGCTCACCGCACCACTTGTTGAGAAAATTGAGAACTCAGCTCTAACCAAGAGCTGTAATATGAACTCAAAGCGAAAGCAAGAAAGAAGAATAATGAACTCAAAATACACAAGCAATTTTACGTGGTTCAGATCATGAACTGATCATACATCCATGGGAGCAAACACCAGGAAGCTTTATTGATGATCAGAACAGCAATACAGATGATCAGAATACAAGCACTCTCAAGAACTCACTTTTCTCTCAGAAAACCCTAAAAAATGGAAATAGGTTTTTCAAGTCGATCTCTCTCTATTAGCTGTGTATCAGAGTAAGTATATATCTCTGCTAACAAGAAGATATATATCTCAAAACGAGTTGCCACACTGTATAAAACCACCAGCTCTCTCTGCATGCAACAACCAAGTTTGTTAGAGAAGAAAACCATTTTCCCAACTGCATGGCATGTCCACTCGATCCAGCTTATACTCCTTGATCCTCTATCAGCCATTAGATCATCCAGCTAAGCATAACTATGGACCACAACCTTTAACATACTATAATTTTATATATCATAAAATCAATGGACAAAAACACCAGAGATAATAAATACATAAATGGACGCCTACTACTTCATTGATCCATGAGATGGTATGTAAAAAACTCATCATATAATTGCAAAGAAAAAAATAAATTTTGCTAAATGTTAAGAGAATCATAATTTGAGTATATCAGTACTTCGGTGTGTGACACAATCTAAGACCCAGAATATAAGGGCTGAATTTATTTCCTTCAGAAGAAAACTCAAACTAACCGAAAATAACATGCACTTTGAATATGAAATGTTATAATACACATTAGGTAAAAACAATTAACAAATGATTTCATATTCTAACCACATGCTCCATATACATGTTAAGCCACAAATTGAAGAAAATTAATTAAGTGCATATGTCCATATCGCAAAAACTCACTTGAGATCGTCTCACGGATCCCCTTGCATGAGACAGATCTAATTTGACCCATTACCTTAATCCACAACAATAGCCCAACCTATGATTAAAGTTAAAACTCAAATAGAGCCCAAAAGTAAAAGCCCAATATTATATAGTCAAGACAATTTTGAGCCCAAGACTAAGCCCACAATTTCTTCTCCCTGACTTGGTCGCACAATCTGTCGCACCTAACGTCAGACTTCTTTGTCGCACACACCGTCGCGCGCCGCTGCCGTACCCACCGTCAACCGCGTGTGGCAAGAGTGTAAATTTAAGGTTTGCTAATGTACCTTTGAGACAAAGAATAGCAATATCATAGGCTCTAGCCGCGGCTTCAGGAGTGGAGTAGGAGCCGAGCCAGATTCTTGTGTTCTGATTGGGTGCTCTGATTTCAGAAACCCATGAGCCCCTGCTTCTCATTCTAACACCCTTGTACTTCTTCTTGCATTTGGAAGATGGGTTCGTGTGTGTTAATGATGATGATGTCATCATGTTGGTCTATGCCTTGATCACCATTATTGGGTTTTGAGCAATGGATGTGTAACAATTTGGGTTTGTTTTTTTGGTATTGGAAATGGGATTTTGATGGTGTTTGGAGATGGGGGTTTTGGGGGTGTATAAGTTTATGTATAAGTATGCCTCTTACATCTTTAAGTATATGATCTATATACATTAGTAAGTAGAGCAAAGTACCCATTCTACCATGAAAAATATAATGTATTACCCGCTATACCATCAAATTTAGTTGTAGGACACTTTCTACCACAAAATATAGTTTATATACACTTTCTACCACATTTTTGGTCCAAGTCAATGGAGAACAGTGCTTCGATCTGACAAGTAAATAGTGTTGATGGGATTTGTCCATGCATACAAAAATTACACCCATCTATTACCCACTTTGTTATTATTTATTGGCCATGCATGCAACTATTACACCCAATTTTTGTTTTTTTTTCTTAATAATTACTGTGAATTCACATGTAATTTTACTGTTTATTCACTTTATATGTGTATATAAGGTTGATAAACTCAGTAAGAAATTATCATACTACAATTTTTATCGATTAAAATTCTCTCTAAATGTTTTTCGAGATTTAGGCACTTAGAAGGTTTGAAGAATTATCGTTGAAATAAGAAAGGTATGTTTAATGGTTTAAACGAGGATTATTAACATAATCCGCATTTAACCCTATGTTTTTTCGAATTTTATGGTTGAACGTGAATTATAGGATTAAACATGTATTATGCCCATAATCCACGTTTAACCCTACAATTCGAAAAAAATAGGCTTAATCCACGTTTAACCCTTTTTTTTGAAAAAAATAGGATTAAACGTGGATTATTGGCTTAATCCACGTTTAACCCTAAAATTTGAAAAAAATAGGGTTAAACGTGGATTATTGACTTAATCCATGTTTAACCCTATAATTCGAAAATATATAAGGTTAAATGTGGATTATTGGCTTAATCCACGTTTAACCTTATAATTCGAAAAAAATAAGGTTAAACGTGGATTATTGGCTTAATCCATGTTTAACCCTATTTTTTTTAATAACATAGGGTTAAACATGGATTATTGGCTTAATCCACGTTTAACCCTATTTTTTTTAAAAAAATTATGGTTAAACGTGGATTATGCCAATAATCCACATTTAACCCGTCCTCAGTATCCCCCGCGTGCACAGCACCCCATCACCCGTCGGGCGCGCGCTCGCGCTCACCCATCCCCACACCGCGCACACCGCTCCCCAATCGTGGGGCGCTTGCGCACAACATCCCGTCACCCATCGGGCGTGTGCGCATCGTGTAATACCCCATTTTCAAGAAAATCTGCATTGCATATTTTATAAAATTTCTTTTAGCATCAATTGTGAATGATTTAAGTGTGAGATTTTATATTACTTAAAGTTATGATTTATGAATTACGTTGTGCTTGATGATTTTAAAGATTTTATGACATATATTTCTTTCGAGATTTTAAGGGTTTTTGCAGGATTGCTCACGGAGGAAACCGAGCTCGATCCCAACTCACTCGACAAGCATGGATGAAAATAAAAGAGAAGATAATAGATAAGTTTAAATGAATTAAGATTATATTAGGTTAAGACATTTAACTTACTCGTTTGTGCCTATGAATGCTTTATTTAATGTAATTTTACGTATGATCTATTTATGTGATTTTATATGATAAATCATTTTACTTGAACACACATGCACACATCATAGTGTGTATCAATATATATCTTTTAAAATAAAATCTTAAGACATAGTATGCAATTTTGAACATACATCCATGAAATGGAAATTGTATTTATTTTTATGATGAATATTATTTAGTAAAATGAATTATGCATGTAGTATTAATTTTAGTCTCTTTTGTGATCATAAACACATATATTTATATGCATTCCTAATTCATTGTGTATCAAAATATCTCCTCATCACACAAGTAAAATTGTAACACCCTAATTAATTAGCTAAGGTGTAATGTTATATATATATATATATATATTGCTAATTAATTAACTATGTATAAGAATTAATTAATTAAGCCTAAGTAATTGATTAATTAAATTTTAATGTTTTAATTTTGGTTACTCAGGTAAAAAGCATAAGTATTTGATAAGCTAAGTCATTATATATATGCATAACTGTATATTTATTTGCTAAAGCAAATATCAAACAAAATTAAGAAAAGAAAAATGTCATGAAAATGGCTAGTCGTAACATTAGCCACTTGCACCCCCAGCTCACACCAACTTCTCCTTCTCACTCCACCACAACTTGACACCAAGTAACCACTTGGTTTAAGTTCACACCAAGCTGGATAAAGAAACAGACAACAAAAGAAAGAAATGAAACAACTTCATCTCTCTCCATCTCTCCACTCTCTCCTTTGGTCTCTCTCTCTGTCCCACCCCTCTCCACCACTGTTTGCTGCTGCTGTGTGTAAGTATGTTACTCTGTGTATTTTCCTGCTACTATTGTGTGTATTTCCCTACTGTTCGAGATTTTTCGTAGACTTTTAGAAGTTGAATTAGTCTAAATTCTTTTACCACAATCTAGTATATGAAGTGTAGAACATGTGTGTAAAATTTCAGAAGATTTGGAGTTAAACCCAATGTTCTATGATTTTTCTAAGATGAGCTGTTCAAAGACAGTTTTTACCCCGTTTTTGGGTCTGAATTAGACAATTTTCTTGAACTGTATCCTTCGAGTTTATGTATGTTGGGATATTTCAGTTGTTATCTTGATAAGACAAAACTTTAACATAATAAGAAAAGAACAGTTTGCTTAAGGTAATGATACCTAGTTTCCACATCACATGATCAAGGAAAGATCATGTAATGGCTTTCCAAGATATAGGGAAAACCAACCTTAGAAGTAAGAAAAACTTCTAAGGGTTAGCGTGTTGTGGGGAACAGCAAGCTAGAAGAAGTATCCTTAGTAGAGAGGAGTTAGGATACTGAAAGAAGCAATCAGCAGGCTGTAAGAAAGCTATTCTGAAAGGAGAATTCAGAAAGCAAGTAAGCTGCTGCAAGAAACCGACAAGAGCTGTAAGAACCCATGCTTGCAGCAGAGGTTGTCGAGGTTATAGGACCGGCCAAGGAGACAAGGTCCTTGCTGAAGACCTCAGGCGAGGCTGTTGTTCAAACAACACTCTCTGAGGATAAGAAGACCTCTAAAGGAGAGACTGTTGAGACAGTACCCTTAGAGGATATTCGAGAAGAAGCTGAGGTAATCTCTAAACAGCTAGAGACACCTCATGAGAAGGTTGATGCTGCTGCTGCTACACGCTTACAAGAACCTATCCAGGTTACAGCAACAGAGGTTACTGAGGAAGCTAAGTCTGCAAATAGCGGCTGCAAGAAAAGCATATACTGCAACACTGCAAGAAGGCAGTTACAACAGCAGAGTAAGTAAGAACGGCATGCAGCATCGCTGCAAGAAAAAGATACAAGAAGTACTGCAAGAAAGGTTACAGCAGTACTGTATGAAGATACTGCAAGTAGGTCTAAGCTACAGCAGCGCTATAAAGAACAAACAGCTGCAAGTAGACCTAGGACACAGCGCGAAGCTTACTACTCAAACACTCAACAACGCCAATGAAAAACTTAAGAAGTATCCTGCAATCCGAGGAAGGTAAATGCAGTATGAGGAATGAAGATCCAAGCAAGAATGAATAGAGCGTTCGAAAGAAAACTGAAGTTGCAGACACGGAGCCAATGATGAGACGCCACGTGGACTGAAGCGCTGTAGAAAGCTGGGAGCCGCAATCACCACATTAAATGCTCCGGAGAGAAAAGTCAAGTCGCATTAAATGCAAGCCATATCTCTGGTCAAGAAGTTCAGATGCATTTAATGCGACCACAAAGAAGATCTTGGAGATCAGAGCTTGATTTCAAAGAAGGCGAAGTATCTCTCTTCAACGGATACTTCCCAACGGATAAAACTCTCAAGATCTATAAATAGAAGGTGTGGCTGATTGAAGAGATTTGCTGGACAGAATCGAGAGGAAACTCATACATCATCCAAAGCTTTTAAGTTTTTACATGTTCAGCCACTCAACCTTCTAGGAGCAGTTATACAACAACATATGAGACTTCAGAGATCAAGATTCCTCTTCACCAGTTGAAGACTTACTTTCCTTTTAACCTTGTAGCTGTGTGCATAGGTTGTTTTAGGTGTCAAACAGTTGATAGGAGAGATCCTTGTTGTTTGTATGGTTGTCTAGTGTTAGGCAACTTCCCTGTGTGGGAGTGTGGAACCCTGTGTGGGTTAGCCTTTAGAGTTTGCAGTTTGCTGTGTGGACACTAGACTCTAGTAGGTGGTTAGCTTTGTAAGTTGATAGATTGTTAGGGAGTGTCCTGTAAATCAATCTTGCTTAACAAAGTTCCTGCTCGAGGTAGCAGTAGAGTGGACGTAGAAGGCTTACACCACCTTCGAACCACTATAAGGCATAAGTGTTTTATTGCTTCCTATATGTGCTTTATCTTTCATATCTATCTCTGTCATAAGCATAAAACATTTTGAAAAGGATCATATTTGAGAAAACCAGCCAGTCTTATGTCCAAAAACCGTTTATTTTCTGTTACGTATAAAACTCTAGTTACAGCGTGCAGCACTGCATCCTAGTGCTGCAAGCAGTAACTGACTGGCGCTGCAAGTTCAAGTAACTTGCAGAACAGTAAGTTTTAAAAAAGATTTTTCAAAAAATCGACCAAGGTTCTTTCCCCCCCTTCTGAACCTCGGACATCTCTTGGGACCCAACAATGTATTATCTTTTACTATATTTTAGAAACAGTTCTTAGGTACATGCAAAAATTTAATATGTATTTTTTTGAGTCTTGTACGATTTATGCCGAATTTTACAACATAGCCTGTTTTCTACATAGACCATGTCTTGTTCTCAGTCTAGTTTTAAAATTCATAACTATTTATTTGAATCATATTTATAAGCCATAGTTTACTATGTTGTAATGTTGACTCTTAATAACAGGATAAAATTTACCTTGTGAGTTTTGGAGTACAAATAAATTTATAAGAAATTTTGCAAGTAACCCTGTTTTCAGCATATACTATGCCTTGTTTTCTGCTAACTTAGAAAATTCATAACTAATTATGTGAATGTTATTTTCAGTTGATATTTTTATATGTTATACTTGGCTATGTTTTCTGACTTTTGTAAAAATATGAAAGCATTTCATTAATCTTATAAGATTTGGTAGGGTTTGCAATATAGACTGATTTTGAGCTGAAATTCAAGTGAAAGTCTTGTTTAGGATTCTATTTTTATTTATTTATATACACTGTGAAGATTTGTGAATTTTCAAAATATGATAATTGATACTAATATGTGATCATGCAAATAATTTTGTGATTTTAGGAATTACCTATGGGTTATTAAAATTGTTGCAAAATTATTTATCATTTTATCCTTCAATTTGCTAGTTTAAGTACTTAACAATTATATAATAAGTATGATGATGTATTCTATATTCTAAATCTCACTTAAATGATTTGTATATGATATGATCATGCTTAGAATTTAATAGAAGGATCAAGCATGTATTGAATGAAGTATGACAAATAATATACTGGAGAAATGATCGTAAAATCTTATTAATATATGTCTTTAGAGTGATTTATTTGAATAAGGTTTTAAATGGCTATGCCTAGATTAATATAACCTAGAGATAAGATACAGACGAGTATGTTATATGATATAATAGACTAAACAGTTAAATGTGTTGAGCGCAGTTCAAGACAGTCGGTGAATCCAAAAGCAATCCTCACACAATCGATGTACAAGTGGGTAACTTCTACTCTCTACTGTGTGTTGATAATTGAATTAATAAGTTATGTATGAAATCTACGACCGAAGCCCCGTAGTTATAACCGGTAGATAGCTTCCCTACTGGGCGATGACCATAAGGGCGAGAGTGTCTGGTCTATGAAATCAAGGTTTAGTGGGCGAGCGACTCCCACATTCCTTTATGTTATAGTATGGTTCAGGGTGAGCATACCCGAAGGACATGTAGTACTTGCTTAATAGTTTAATTGTTTCAATGTATTAGACAGTAAAGTTATCCCACTGAGGTCCCTCTCCGAAGGTGTCTCATGATGTTGCTTTTTCTATTTTTCTTTCAGGCCCGACAGATGATGATGTGGACGTATAGCAGGCTGGGCTGACTTCTCACTGTCCCTTTAAAGTTGTTGTACTAGAATAATGTTTCCTTTTGAGAACAATATGTTGTTTAAATATGTATATACATATATGTATGTTTTGTTGTGTAAATTCATGTAGGTCTTTGGTTCGAACTTTTTTTCTGGAAATGTAGGTGAGACACGAACTAGATTTGGATATATATGTATATATGTTACGGTTTAAAATATATATATATATAGCTCTCGTGTCTTCATTTTAAGTCTTCCGTTGTATATTAGAAAGTAATTATAATTTCTTTAGTTCCTAAATAAGTAAAGGGTACGACCTATTTTCAATTAAAAGGGGAACGAGGCGTCACACACCGCGCCCCCCATTGTCGAGTGCGCGTGCTCGTGGGTGACTATAGGCGACGCGCACGCATTCACCCGTCCCCATGCACAGGCGCACACCGCGCTTCCATCGTGGGACGTGCACGCACAGCACCCCATCATCCATCGGGCGCGCCCGCACAGTGCCCCATCACCTGACACGCGCGCGCATTTTAATAATCAGTCTTTAATAATTAAAATAATATAATTTAATAATCCCCGATTAATAATTTTATTAATCCCCCTTTATTATTATTATTTTTTGATTTGTTATTTATTATGTGTTTCATAATACTCACAAATTTTAATATTTTTTTAGCAGTATCCACAAAAAGACGACTTCTCAAGTTGTTGTATGGTATGGAGGCTATCGGGAAGGTTTAGAATACACCAACAGTTTTGAAGAGGTCATTCACCTTCGTGAAATGACATATTATGATTTAATGTCTTCCATTCATGGAGTTGTGGGTGCCGACATGATGCAGTGGGGATATGTGATTCACTCAGTAGTTGAAACTGAAGGAAGGGTGAAGAAGATAAAAATAAAGAACTGTGTAGTTTTGCAACGAATATTGTCAATGATCGATGACGTTCTTGTTGTTTTTGTTTCTCTGACCAGGATGGATGTTGGAGTATCTGATGTTGTCGTGTCCCGGAGACTCAAAATACACCCCTTAGAGATGGATCATATCATCTCGAACATCTACAACAACATATCACTATGGATGAGTAAAATCAACGATGTGGTGAAAGTGGTGTACCGTTTACATCTAGCTATAAGGATCCGAACTCATTTGTGTATACCGACCAAAATCACTATTTTTCATCTATTCCCCTTGGACTACAAGATGACGAGGGATTTCATGCAAGATGGGCAATACCTAATGAAAATGACAATACTTTGGGACTTCTTCGGGAAGGCAGTGGGAACTTTCGCCACCAGAGTATGATCGAAATGACTTCGGTGGCAGACTCGACTTAAACAGGACTC
The DNA here is from genome assembly GCA_954870855.1 of Scutellaria minor. Lineage (NCBI taxonomy): Eukaryota > Viridiplantae > Streptophyta > Magnoliopsida > Lamiales > Lamiaceae > Scutellaria > Scutellaria minor. The sequence goes on along the minus strand of OX940729.1, from coordinate 14,647,506 downwards.
CAATAGGCTATGGATGAGAAGAGGAGCACCACGTAATGAATTTGCAGAAATGACAAGTGAAAGAAGACCAGACCATGAAGATGATGAACGAAATAGTAATTTTGTACTCTTATTATTTCATTTCATTCTGAAAATTGATTTCAAGGTTGCATTATTTGTGATTATATTTATCTGTTTGTAGATTCGGAAATGCAGGAGATGACTTCGAATTAATGTTAATCAGGAGAATACTTTGGATATGGAGTAACGAGAGGAGTATGAGGAATTTTGTACATACATATTAAGATCGGAATGGTCTATCCCCGATATGTAGGAAATCGAGCCACCCAATTCCCCACAATTAGAGGAGGCTGAGCCAGTTACACACATTCTGCAAAAAGGATCCACCTTTTGTAGTAAGGTGGAATTGAAGAATGTTGTTGAGTTTCACCATTTGGAAAATCAAGTAGAATATTGTGTGGAGCATTCTGACAAACACAGATGGTTTGTAAGATGTAGGCAAAAAGACTGTCCTTTTATACTTCATGCAACCGAGAAATATGGGATTTGGAAAATCTCAAAGATTGTTTTGTAACACAGTTGTTCTTCATATCTGAACCGTAGTACTCCACGTCGACTTCCTTCTACTTTGATAGGTGCGTACTTTGCAGACACACATCGGAAGGAGAAATCGACTATTGAGCCCAGGGGATCATGGAGGAAATGAACCAGCGACATGGTTTAATCCTAAGTTATAGGTCTGCATTGAAAGCAAAACGTCATGCAATGCCTACGGTGACCTGAAGAATTCATTTTGGATGTTTCCATCTTACCTGCAGGTGTTGAAGGACACTAATCCTGGTACTTATACAAACTTGGAGACCGATTCGAATGGAAAATTCAAATTCGTGTTTTTTGCATTGGTCGCCTCAATTGCGGGATTTGTAAGATATTCACGACTGGTAATTTGTTGGTACTCAAATAATCTTTTAAAGAGTTAATGGTACTCAAATAATCTTCTAACTCAACATAAAACTAATTCGTAATTCTTAAGAGTAACGATTATTGAAAATTTGTTGACCAAGTAAAGAGTTAATTGTATTCGATTCATCTTCTAAAGAGTTAATGATGCTCAATTAATCTTCTAACTCAACATAAAACTAATATGTAACTCTAACTATAACGATTATTGAAAACTTGTTGACCAAGTAAAGAGTGAATAGTACTCGATTCACTTCTAATGAGTTACTGGTACTTGATTAATCTTCTATCAAAACATAAAATTAATCTGTAACTCTATGTCTAACGATTATTGAAAACTTGTTGACCAAGTAAAGAGTTAATTGTACTCGATTTATCTTCTAAAGAGTTAATGGTACTCGATTAATCTTCTAACTCAATATAAAACTAATCCGTAACTATAAGTGTAACTATTATTGAAAACTTGTTGACCAAGTAAAGAGTTAATTGTACTCGATTCATCTTCTAAAGAGTCAATGATGCTCAATTAATCTTCTAACTCAACAAAATGTTGATCCGTAACTCTAAGTGTAACGATTATTGAAACCTTGTTGACCAAGTAAAGAGTTAATTGTACTCGAATCATCTTCTATAAAGAGTTAATGGTACTCAATTAATCTTCTAACTCAACATAAAACTAATCTGTAACTCTAACTATAACGATTATTGAAAACTTGTTGACCAAGTAAAGAGTTAATGGTACTCAAATAATCTTCTAACTCAACATAAAACTAATTCGTAATTCTTAAGAGTAACGATTATTGAAAATTTGTTGACCAAGTAAAGAGTTAATTGTATTCGATTCAACTTCTAAAGAGTTAATGATGCTCAATTAATCTTTTAACTCAACATAAAACTAATCTGTAACTCTAACTATAACGATTATTGAAAACTTGTTGACCAAGTAAAGAGTGAATAGTACTCGATTCACTTCTAATGAGTTACTGGTACTTGATTAATCTTCTATCAAACCATAAAATTAATCCGTAACTCTATGTCTAACGATTATTGAAAACTTGTTGACCAAGTAAAGAGTTAATTGTACTCAATTTATCTTCTAAAGAGTTAATGGTACTCGATTAATCTTCTAACTCAATATAAAACTAATCTGTAACTATAAGTGTAACTATTATTGAAAACTTGTTGACCAAGTAAAGAGTTAATTGTATTCGATTCATCTTCTAAAGAGTCAATGATGCTCAATTAATCTTCTAACTCAACATAATGCTGATCCGTAACTCTAAGTGTAACGATTATTTAAACCTTGTTGACCAAATAAAGAGTTAATTGTACTCGAATCATCTTCTATAAAGAGTTAATGGTACTCAATTAATCTTCTAACTCAACATAAAACTAATCTGTAACTCTAACTATAACGATTATTGAAAACTTGTTGACCAAGTAAAGAGTTAATTGTAATCTATTCATCTTCTAATGAGTTAATGGTACTTGATTAATCTTCTATCTCAACATAAAACTAATCCGTAACTCTATGTCTAACGATTATTGAAAACTTGTTGACCAAGTAAAGAGTTAATTGTACTCTATTCATCTTCTAAAGAGTTAAGGTACTCGATTAATCTTCTAACACAACATAAAGCTAATCCGTTACTCTAAGCGTAATGATTATTGAATACTTGTTGACTATGTAAAGAGTTAATTATGCTCGAATCATCTTATAACGAGTTAATGGTACTCGATTAATTGTCTAACTCAACATAAAGCTAATCCATAACTCTAACTGTAACGATTATTGAAAACTTGTTGACCAAGAAAACATTTAATTGTACTGGATTCATCTTCTAAAGAGTTAATGGTACTCGATTAATTTTCTAACTCAACATAAAACCAATTTGTAACTCTAAATGTAACGATTATTGAAAACTTGTTGACCAAGTAAAGAGTTAATCGTACTCGAATCATCTTCTAAAGAGTTAATGGTACTCAATTAATCTACTAACTCAACAGAAAACTAATCCGAAACTCTAATTGTAACGATTATTGAAATTTGTTGACCAAGTAAATACTTAATTATACTCGAATCATCTTCAAAAGAGTTAATGGTACTTGATTAATTTTCTAACTCAACTTAAAACTAATCTGTAATTCTGAATGTAACGATTATTGAAAACTGGTTGACCAAGTAAAGAGTAAATTGTACTCGAATCATCTTCTAAAGAGTTAATGGTACTCGATTAATCTTCTAACTCAACATAAAACTAATCTGTAACTATAAGTGTAACTATTATTGAAAACTTGGTGACCAAGTAAAGATTTAATTGTACTCGATTCATCTTCTAAAGAGTTAATGATGCTCAATTAATCTTCTAACTCAACATAATGCTAATCCGTAACTCTAAGTGTAACGATTATTAAAAACTAGTTGACCAAGTAAAGAGTTAATTGTACTCGAATCATTTTCTAAAGAGTTAATGGTACTCGATTAATCTTCTGACTCAACATAAAACTAATTTGTAACTCAAACTATAACGATTATTGAAAACTTGATGACCAAGTAAAGAGTTAATTGTAGTCGATTCATCTTCTAATGAGTTAATGGTACTTGATTAATCTTCTATCTCAACATAAAACTAATCCGTAACTCTATGTGTAACGATTATTGAAAATTTGTTGACCAAGTAAAGAGTTAATTGTACTCGATTTATCTTCTAAAGAGTTAAGGTACTCTATTAATCTTCTAACTCAACATAAAACTAATCCGTAACTCTAAATGTCACGATTATTGAAAACTTGTTGACCAAGTAAAGATTTAATTGTACTCGAATCATCTTATAAAGAGTTAATAGTGCTCGATTAATAATCTAACTCAACTAATCCGTAACTCTAAATATAACGATTATTGAAAACTTGTTCGCTAAGTAAAGAGTTAATTGTACTCTAATCATCTTCTAAAGAGTTAATGGTACTCGATTAATCTACTAACTTAACATAAAGCTAATCTGTAACTCTAAGTGTAACGATTATTGAAAACTTGTTGACCAAGTAAAGAGTTAATTGTACTCGATTCATCTTCTAAAGAGTTAATGGTACTCAACTAATCTTCTAACTCAACATAAAACTAATCCGTATCTCTACATGTAACGATTATTGAAAACTTGTTACCAAGTAAAGAGTTAATTGTACTCGATTCATCTTCTAAAGAGTTAATGGTACTCAACTAATCTTCTAACTCAATATAAAACTAATCCGTAACTCTAAATATAACGATTATTGAAAAGTTGCTGATCAAGTAAAGAGTTAATTGTACTCGATTCATCTTCTAAAGAGTTAATGGTACTCGATTAATCTTCTAACTCAACATGAAACTAATCCGTAACTCTAAATGTAACGATTATTGAAAAGTTGTTGATCAACTAAAGAGTTAATTGTACTCGAATCATCTTCTAAAGAGTTAATGGTACTCGATTAATCTACTAACTCAACATGAAACTAATCCGTAACTCTAAATGTAATGATTATTGAAAAATTGTTGACCAAGTAAAGAGTTAATTGTACTCGATTCATCTTCTAAAGAGTTAATGGTACGCGATTAATCTTCTAACTCAACATAAAGATAATCCGTAACTGTAACTGTAACGATTATTGAAAACTTGTTGACCAAGTAAAGAGTTAATTGTAGTCGATTCATCTTCTAATGACTTAATGGTACTTGATTAATCTTCTAACTCAACATAAAACTAATCCGTAACTCTACATGTAACGATTATTGAAAACTTGTTACCAAGTAAAGAGTTAATTGTACTCGATTCATCTTCTAAAGAGTTAATGGTACTCAACTAATCTTCTAACTCAACATAAAACTAATCCGTAACTCTAAATGTAACGATTATTGAAAAGTTGTTGATCAAGTAAAGAGTTAATTGTACTCGAATCATCTTCTAAAGAGTTAATGGTACTCGATTAATCTACTAACTCAACATGAAACTAATCCGTAACTCTAAATGTAATGATTACTGAAAAATTGTTGACCAAGTAAAGAGTTAATTGTACTCGATTCATCTTCTAAAGAGTTAATGGTACGCGATTAATCTTCTAACGCAACATAAAGATAATCCGTAACTGTAACTGTAACGATTATTGAAAACTTGTTGACCAAGTAAAGAGTTAATTGTAGTCGATTCATCTTCTAATGAGTTAATGGTACTTGATTAATCTTCTATCTCAACATAAAACTAATCCGTAACTCTATGTGTAACGATTATTGAAAATTTGTTGACCAAGTAAAGAGTTAATTGTACTCGATTTATCTTCTAAAGAGTTAAGGTACTCTATTAATCTTCTAACTCAACATAAAACTAATCCGTAACTCTAAATGTCACGATTATTGAAAACTTGTTGACCAAGTAAAGATTTAATTGTACTCGAATCATCTTATAAAGAGTTAATAGTGCTCGATTAATAATCTAACTCAACTAATCCGTAACTCTAAATATAACGATTATTGAAAACTTGTTCGCTAAGTAAAGAGTTAATTGTACTCTAATCATCTTCTAAAGAGTTAATGGTACTCGATTAATCTACTAACTTAACATAAAGCTAATCTGTAACTCTAAGTGTAACGATTATTGAAAACTTGTTGACCAAGTAAAGAGTTAATTGTACTCGATTCATCTTCTAAAGAGTTAATGGTACTCAACTAATCTTCTAACTCAACATAAAACTAATCCGTATCTCTACATGTAACGATTATTGAAAACTTGTTACCAAGTAAAGAGTTAATTGTACTCGATTCATCTTCTAAAGAGTTAATGGTACTCAACTAATCTTCTAACTCAATATAAAACTAATCCGTAACTCTAAATATAACGATTATTGAAAAGTTGCTGATCAAGTAAAGAGTTAATTGTACTCGATTCATCTTCTAAAGAGTTAATGGTACTCGATTAATCTTCTAACTCAACATGAAACTAATCCGTAACTCTAAATGTAACGATTATTGAAAAGTTGTTGATCAACTAAAGAGTTAATTGTACTCGAATCATCTTCTAAAGAGTTAATGGTACTCGATTAATCTACTAACTCAACATGAAACTAATCCGTAACTCTAAATGTAATGATTATTGAAAAATTGTTGACCAAGTAAAGAGTTAATTGTACTCGATTCATCTTCTAAAGAGTTAATGGTACGCGATTAATCTTCTAACTCAACATAAAGATAATCCGTAACTGTAACTGTAACGATTATTGAAAACTTGTTGACCAAGTAAAGAGTTAATTGTAGTCGATTCATCTTCTAATGACTTAATGGTACTTGATTAATCTTCTAACTCAACATAAAACTAATCCGTAACTCTACATGTAACGATTATTGAAAACTTGTTACCAAGTAAAGAGTTAATTGTACTCGATTCATCTTCTAAAGAGTTAATGGTACTCAACTAATCTTCTAACTCAACATAAAACTAATCCGTAACTCTAAATGTAACGATTATTGAAAAGTTGTTGATCAAGTAAAGAGTTAATTGTACTCGAATCATCTTCTAAAGAGTTAATGGTACTCGATTAATCTACTAACTCAACATGAAACTAATCCGTAACTCTAAATGTAATGATTACTGAAAAATTGTTGACCAAGTAAAGAGTTAATTGTACTCGATTCATCTTCTAAAGAGTTAATGGTACGCGATTAATCTTCTAACGCAACATAAAGATAATCCGTAACTGTAACTGTAACGATTATTGAAAACTTGTTGACCAAGTAAAGAGTTAATTGTAGTCGATTCATCTTCTAATGAGTTAATGGTACTTGATTAATCTTCTATCTCAACATAAAACTAATCCGTAACTCTATGTGTAACGATTATTGAAAATTTGTTGACCAAGTAAAGAGTTAATTGTACTCGATTTATCTTCTAAAGAGTTAAGGTACTCTATTAATCTTCTAACTCAACATAAAACTAATCCGTAACTCTAAATGTCACGATTATTGAAAACTTGTTGACCAAGTAAAGATTTAATTGTACTCGAATCATCTTATAAAGAGTTAATAGTGCTCGATTAATAATCTAACTCAACTAATCCGTAACTCTAAATATAACGATTATTGAAAACTTGTTCGCTAAGTAAAGAGTTAATTGTACTCTAATCATCTTCTAAAGAGTTAATGGTACTCGATTAATCTACTAACTTAACATAAAGCTAATCTGTAACTCTAAGTGTAACGATTATTGAAAACTTGTTGACCAAGTAAAGAGTTAATTGTACTCGATTCATCTTCTAAAGAGTTAATGGTACTCAACTAATCTTCTAACTCAACATAAAACTAATCCGTATCTCTACATGTAACGATTATTGAAAACTTGTTACCAAGTAAAGAGTTAATTGTACTCGATTCATCTTCTAAAGAGTTAATGGTACTCAACTAATCTTCTAACTCAATATAAAACTAATCCGTAACTCTAAATATAACGATTATTGAAAAGTTGCTGATCAAGTAAAGAGTTAATTGTACTCGATTCATCTTCTAAAGAGTTAATGGTACTCGATTAATCTTCTAACTCAACATGAAACTAATCCGTAACTCTAAATGTAACGATTATTGAAAAGTTGTTGATCAACTAAAGAGTTAATTGTACTCGAATCATCTTCTAAAGAGTTAATGGTACTCGATTAATCTACTAACTCAACATGAAACTAATCCGTAACTCTAAATGTAATGATTATTGAAAAATTGTTGACCAAGTAAAGAGTTAATTGTACTCGATTCATCTTCTAAAGAGTTAATGGTACGCGATTAATCTTCTAACTCAACATAAAGATAATCCGTAACTGTAACTGTAACGATTATTGAAAACTTGTTGACCAAGTAAAGAGTTAATTGTAGTCGATTCATCTTCTAATGACTTAATGGTACTTGATTAATCTTCTAACTCAACATAAAACTAATCCGTAACTCTACATGTAACGATTATTGAAAACTTGTTACCAAGTAAAGAGTTAATTGTACTCGATTCATCTTCTAAAGAGTTAATGGTACTCAACTAATCTTCTAACTCACCATAAAACTAATCCGTAACTCTAAATGTAACGATTATTGAAAAGTTGTTGATCAAGTAAAGAGTTAATTGTACTCGAATCATCTTCTAAAGAGTTAATGGTACTCGATTAATCTACTAACTCAACATGAAACTAATCCGTAACTCTAAATGTAATGATTACTGAAAAATTGTTGACCAAGTAAAGAGTTAATTGTACTCGATTCATCTTCTAAAGAGTTAATGGTACGCGATTAATCTTCTAACGCAACATAAAGATAATCTGTAACTGTAACTGTAACGATTATTGAAAACTTGTTGACCAAGTAAAGAGTTAATTGTAGTCGATTCATCTTCTAATGAGTTAATGGTACTTGATTAATCTTCTATCTCAACATAAAACTAATCCGTAACTCTATGTGTAACGATTATTGAAAATTTGTTGACCAAGTAAAGAGTTAATTGTACTCGATTTATCTTCTAAAGAGTTAAGGTACTCTATTAATCTTCTAACTCAACATAAAACTAATCCGTAACTCTAAATGTCACGATTATTGAAAACTTGTTGACCAAGTAAAGATTTAATTGTACTCGAATCATCTTATAAAGAGTTAATAGTGCTCGATTAATAATCTAACTCAACTAATCCGTAACTCTAAATATAACGATTATTGAAAACTTGTTCGCTAAGTAAAGAGTTAATTGTACTCTAATCATCTTCTAAAGAGTTAATGGTACTCGATTAATCTACTAACTTAACATAAAGCTAATCTGTAACTCTAAGTGTAACGATTATTGAAAACTTGTTGACCAAGTAAAGAGTTAATTGTACTCGATTCATCTTCTAAAGAGTTAATGGTACTCAACTAATCTTCTAACTCAACATAAAACTAATCCGTATCTCTACATGTAACGATTATTGAAAACTTGTTACCAAGTAAAGAGTTAATTGTACTCGATTCATCTTCTAAAGAGTTAATGGTACTCAACTAATCTTCTAACTCAATATAAAACTAATCCGTAACTCTAAATATAACGATTATTGAAAAGTTGCTGATCAAGTAAAGAGTTAATTGTACTCGATTCATCTTCTAAAGAGTTAATGGTACTCGATTAATCTTCTAACTCAACATGAAACTAATCCGTAACTCTAAATGTAACGATTATTGAAAAGTTGTTGATCAACTAAAGAGTTAATTGTACTCGAATCATCTTCTAAAGAGTTAATGGTACTCGATTAATCTACTAACTCAACATGAAACTAATCCGTAACTCTAAATGTAATGATTATTGAAAAATTGTTGACCAAGTAAAGAGTTAATTGTACTCGATTCATCTTCTAAAGAGTTAATGGTACGCGATTAATCTTCTAACTCAACATAAAGATAATCCGTAACTGTAACTGTAACGATTATTGAAAACTTGTTGACCAAGTAAAGAGTTAATTGTAGTCGATTCATCTTCTAATGACTTAATGGTACTTGATTAATCTTCTAACTCAACATAAAACTAATCCGTAACTCTACATGTAACGATTATTGAAAACTTGTTACCAAGTAAAGAGTTAATTGTACTCGATTCATCTTCTAAAGAGTTAATGGTACTCAACTAATCTTCTAACTCAACATAAAACTAATCCGTAACTCTAAATGTAACGATTATTGAAAAGTTGTTGATCAAGTAAAGAGTTAATTGTACTCGAATCATCTTCTAAAGAGTTAATGGTACTCGATTAATCTACTAACTCAACATGAAACTAATCCGTAACTCTAAATGTAATGATTACTGAAAAATTGTTGACCAAGTAAAGAGTTAATTGTACTCGATTCATCTTCTAAAGAGTTAATGGTACGCGATTAATCTTCTAACGCAACATAAAGATAATCCGTAACTGTAACTGTAACGATTATTGAAAACTTGTTGACCAAGTAAAGAGTTAATTGTAGTCGATTCATCTTCTAATGAGTTAATGGTACTTGATTAATCTTCTATCTCAACATAAAACTAATCCGTAACTCTATGTGTAACGATTATTGAAAATTTGTTGACCAAGTAAAGAGTTAATTGTACTCGATTTATCTTCTAAAGAGTTAAGGTACTCTATTAATCTTCTAACTCAACATAAAACTAATCCGTAACTCTAAATGTCACGATTATTGAAAACTTGTTGACCAAGTAAAGATTTAATTGTACTCGAATCATCTTATAAAGAGTTAATAGTGCTCGATTAATAATCTAACTCAACTAATCCGTAACTCTAAATATAACGATTATTGAAAACTTGTTCGCTAAGTAAAGAGTTAATTGTACTCTAATCATCTTCTAAAGAGTTAATGGTACTCGATTAATCTACTAACTTAACATAAAGCTAATCTGTAACTCTAAGTGTAACGATTATTGAAAACTTGTTGACCAAGTAAAGAGTTAATTGTACTCGATTCATCTTCTAAAGAGTTAATGGTACTCAACTAATCTTCTAACTCAACATAAAACTAATCCGTATCTCTACATGTAACGATTATTGAAAACTTGTTACCAAGTAAAGAGTTAATTGTACTCGATTCATCTTCTAAAGAGTTAATGGTACTCAACTAATCTTCTAACTCAATATAAAACTAATCCGTAACTCTAAATATAACGATTATTGAAAAGTTGCTGATCAAGTAAAGAGTTAATTGTACTCGATTCATCTTCTAAAGAGTTAATGGTACTCGATTAATCTTCTAACTCAACATGAAACTAATCCGTAACTCTAAATGTAACGATTATTGAAAAGTTGTTGATCAACTAAAGAGTTAATTGTACTCGAATCATCTTCTAAAGAGTTAATGGTACTCGATTAATCTACTAACTCAACATGAAACTAATCCGTAACTCTAAATGTAATGATTATTGAAAAATTGTTGACCAAGTAAAGAGTTAATTGTACTCGATTCATCTTCTAAAGAGTTAATGGTACGCGATTAATCTTCTAACTCAACATAAAGATAATCCGTAACTGTAACTGTAACGATTATTGAAAACTTGTTGACCAAGTAAAGAGTTAATTGTAGTCGATTCATCTTCTAATGACTTAATGGTACTTGATTAATCTTCTAACTCAACATAAAACTAATCCGTAACTCTACATGTAACGATTATTGAAAACTTGTTACCAAGTAAAGAGTTAATTGTACTCGATTCATCTTCTAAAGAGTTAATGGTACTCAACTAATCTTCTAACTCAACATAAAACTAATCCGTAACTCTAAATGTAACGATTATTGAAAAGTTGTTGATCAAGTAAAGAGTTAATTGTACTCGAATCATCTTCTAAAGAGTTAATGGTACTCGATTAATCTACTAACTCAACATGAAACTAATCCGTAACTCTAAATGTAATGATTACTGAAAAATTGTTGACCAAGTAAAGAGTTAATTGTACTCGATTCATCTTCTAAAGAGTTAATGGTACGCGATTAATCTTCTAACGCAACATAAAGATAATCCGTAACTGTAACTGTAACGATTATTGAAAACTTGTTGACCAAGTAAAGAGTTAATTGTAGTCGATTCATCTTCTAATGAGTTAATGGTACTTGATTAATCTTCTATCTCAACATAAAACTAATCTGTAACTCTATGTGTAACTATTATTGATAATTTGTTGACCAAGTAAAGAGTTAATTGTACTCGATTTATCTTCTAAAGAGTTAAGGTACTCTATTAATCTTCTAACTCAACATAAAACTAATCCGTAACTCTAAATGTCACGATTATTGAAAACTTTTTGACCAAGTAAAGATTTAATTGTACTCGAATCATCTTATAAAGAGTTAATAGTGCTCAATTAATAATCTAACTCAACTAATCCGTAACCCTAAATGTAACGATGATTGAAAACTTGTTCGCTAAGTAAAGAGTTAATTGTACTCTAATCATCTTCTAAAGAGTTAATGGTACTCGATTAATCTACTAACTCAACATAAAGCTAATCTATAACTCTAAGTGTAACGATTATTGAAAACTTGTTGACCAAGTAAAGAGTTAATTGTACTCAATTCATCTTCTAAAGAGTTAATGGTACTCAACTAATCTTTTAACTCAATATAAAACTAATCCGTAACTCTAAATATAACGATTATTGAAAAGTTGCTGATCAAGTAAAGAGTTAATTGTACTCGATTCATCTTCTAAAGAGTTAATGGTACTCGATTAATCTTCTAACTCAACATGAAACTAATCCGTAACTCTAAATGTAACGATTATTGAAAAGTTGTTGATCAACTAAAGAGTTAATTGTACTCGAATCATCTTCTAAAGAGTTAATGGTACTCGATTAATCTACTAACTCAACATGAAACTAATCCGTAACTCTAAATGTAATGATTATTGAAAAATTGTTGACCAAGTAAAGAGTTAATTGTACTCGATTCATCTTCTAAAGAGTTAATGGTACGCGATTAATCTTCTAACTCAACATAAAGATAATCCGTAACTGTAACTGTAACGATTATTGAAAACTTGTTGACCAAGTAAAGAGTTAATTGTAGTCGATTCATCTTCTAATGACTTAATGGTACTTGATTAATCTTCTAACTCAACATAAAACTAATCCGTAACTCTACATGTAACGATTATTGAAAACTTGTTACCAAGTAAAGAGTTAATTGTACTCGATTCATCTTCTAAAGAGTTAATGGTACTCAACTAATCTTCTAACTCAACATAAAACTAATCCGTAACTCTAAATGTAACGATTATTGAAAAGTTGTTGATCAAGTAAAGAGTTAATTGTACTCGAATCATCTTCTAAAGAGTTAATGGTACTCGATTAATCTACTAACTCAACATGAAACTAATCCGTAACTCTAAATGTAATGATTACTGAAAAATTGTTGACCAAGTAAAGAGTTAATTGTACTCGATTCATCTTCTAAAGAGTTAATGGTACGCGATTAATCTTCTAACGCAACATAAAGATAATCCGTAACTGTAACTGTAACGATTATTGAAAACTTGTTGACCAAGTAAAGAGTTAATTGTAGTCGATTCATCTTCTAATGAGTTAATGGTACTTGATTAATCTTCTATCTCAACATAAAACTAATCTGTAACTCTATGTGTAACTATTATTGATAATTTGTTGACCAAGTAAAGAGTTAATTGTACTCGATTTATCTTCTAAAGAGTTAAGGTACTCTATTAATCTTCTAACTCAACATAAAACTAATCCGTAACTCTAAATGTCACGATTATTGAAAACTTTTTGACCAAGTAAAGATTTAATTGTACTCGAATCATCTTATAAAGAGTTAATAGTGCTCAATTAATAATCTAACTCAACTAATCCGTAACCCTAAATGTAACGATGATTGAAAACTTGTTCGCTAAGTAAAGAGTTAATTGTACTCTAATCATCTTCTAAAGAGTTAATGGTACTCGATTAATCTACTAACTCAACATAAAGCTAATCTATAACTCTAAGTGTAACGATTATTGAAAACTTGTTGACCAAGTAAAGAGTTAATTGTACTCAATTCATCTTCTAAAGAGTTAATGGTACTCAACTAATCTTTTAACTCAATATAAAACTAATCCGTAACTCTAAATATAACGATTATTGAAAAGTTGCTGATCAAGTAAAGAGTTAATTGTACTCGATTCATCTTCTAAAGAGTTAATGGTACTCGATTAATCTTCTAACTCAACATGAAACTAATCCGTAACTCTAAATGTAACGATTATTGAAAAGTTGTTGATCAACTAAAGAGTTAATTGTACTCGAATCATCTTCTAAAGAGTTAATGGTACTCGATTAATCTACTAACTCAACATGAAACTAATCCGTAACTCTAAATGTAATGATTATTGAAAAATTGTTGACCAAGTAAAGAGTTAATTGTACTCGATTCATCTTCTAAAGAGTTAATGGTACGCGATTAATCTTCTAACTCAACATAAAGATAATCCGTAACTGTAACTGTAACGATTATTGAAAACTTGTTGACCAAGTAAAGAGTTAATTGTAGTCGATTCATCTTCTAATGACTTAATGGTACTTGATTAATCTTCTAACTCAACATAAAACTAATCCGTAACTCTACATGTAACGATTATTGAAAACTTGTTACCAAGTAAAGAGTTAATTGTACTCGATTCATCTTCTAAAGAGTTAATGGTACTCAACTAATCTTCTAACTCAACATAAAACTAATCCGTAACTCTAAATGTAACGATTATTGAAAAGTTGTTGATCAAGTAAAGAGTTAATTGTACTCGAATCATCTTCTAAAGAGTTAATGGTACTCGATTAATCTACTAACTCAACATGAAACTAATCCGTAAGTCTAAATGTAATGATTACTGAAAAATTGTTGACCAAGTAAAGAGTTAATTGTACTCGATTCATCTTCTAAAGAGTTAATGGTACGCGATTAATCTTCTAACGCAACATAAAGATAATCCGTAACTGTAACTGTAACGATTATTGAAAACTTGTTGACCAAGTAAAGAGTTAATTGTAGTCGATTCATCTTCTAATGAGTTAATGGTACTTGATTAATCTTCTATCTCAACATAAAACTAATTTGTAACTCTATGTGTAACTATTATTGATAATTTGTTGACCAAGTAAAGAGTTAATTGTACTCGATTTATCTTCTAAAGAGTTAAGGTACTCTATTAATCTTCTAACTCAACATAAAACTAATCCGTAACTCTAAATGTCACGATTATTGAAAACTTTTTGACCAAGTAAAGATTTAATTGTACTCGAATCATCTTATAAAGAGTTAATAGTGCTCGATTAATAATCTAACTCAACTAATCCGTAACCCTAAATGTAACGATGATTGAAAACTTGTTCGCTAAGTAAAGAGTTAATTGTACTCTAATCATCTTCTAAAGAGTTAATGGTACTCGATTAATCTACTAATTCAACATAAAGCTAATCTATAACTCTAAGTGTAACGATTATTGAAAACTTGTTGACCAAGTAAAGAGTTAATTGTACTGAATTCATCTTCTAAAGAGTTAATGGTACTCAACTAATCTTCTAACTCAACATAAAACTAATCCGTAACTCTAAATGTAACGATTATTGAAAAGTTGTTGATCAAGTAAAGAGTTAATTGTACTCGAATCATCTTCTAAAGAGTTAATGGTACTCGATTAATCTACTAACTCAACATGAAACTAATCCGTAACTCAAAATGTAATGATTATTGAAAAGTTGTTGATCAAGTAAAGAGTTAATTGTACTCGAATCATCTTCTAAAGAGTTAATGGTACTCGATTAATCTACTAACTCAACATGAAACTAATCCGTAACTAGAAATGTAATAATTATTGAAAAATTGTTGACCAAGTAAAGAGTTAAGTGTACTCGATTCATCTTCTAAAGAGTTAATGGTACTCGATTAATCTTCTAACTCAACATAAAGATAATCCGTAACTCTAACTATAACGATTATTGAAAACTTGTTGACCAAGTAAAGAGTTAATTGTACTCGATTCATCTTCTAATGAGTTAATGGTACTTGATTAATCTTCTAACTCAACATAAAACTAATCCGTAACTCTAAATGTAACGATTATTGAAAACTTGTTGACCATGTAAAGAGTTAATTGTACTCGAATCATCTTCTAAAGAGTTAATGGTACTCGATTAATCTTCTAACTCAACATAAAACTAATCCTTAACTCTAAGTATAACGATTATTGAAAACTTGTTGACCAAGTAAAGAGTTAATAGTACTCGATTCATATTTTAAAGAGTTAATGATGCTCGATTAATATTCTAACTCAACATAAAACTAATCTGTAACTTTAAAAGTAACGATTATTGAAAACTTGTTGACCAAATAAAGAGTTAATTGTACTCGAATCATCTTATAAAGAGTTAATGGTACTCAATTATTCTTTTAACTCAACATAAAGTTAATCCGTAACTCTAAGTTTAACGATTATTGAAAACTTGTTGACCAAGTAAAGAGTTAATTGTACTCGATTCATCTTCTAAAGAGATAATGGTGCTCGATTAATCTTCTAACTCAACATAAAACTAATCTGTAACTCTAAATGTAACGATTATTGAAAACTTGTTCACCAAGTAACGAGTTAATTGTACTCGAATCATCTTCTAAAGAGTTAATGGTACTCGATTTATCTTCTAACTCAATATAAAACTAATCTGTAACTATAAGTGTAACTATTATTGAAAACTTGTTGACCAAGTAAAGAGTTAATTGTATTCGATTCATCTTCTAAAGAGTCAATGATGCTCAATTAATCTTCTAACTCAACATAATGCTGATCCGTAACTCTAAGTGTAACGATTATTGAAACTTTGTTGACCAAGTAAAGAGTTAATTGTACTCGAATCATCTTCTATAAAGAGTTAATGGTACTCAATTAATCTTCTAACTTAACATAAAACTAATCTGTAACTCTAACTATAACGATTATTGAAAACTTGTTGACCAAGTAAAGAGTTAATTGTAATCGATTCATCTTCTAATGAGTTAATGGTACTTGATTAATCTTCTATCTCAACATAAAACTAATCCGTAACTCTATGTCTAACGATTATTGAAAACTTGTTGACCAAGTAAAGAGTTAATTGTACTCTATTCATCTTCTAAAGAGTTAATGGTACGCGATTAATCTTCTAACTCAACATAAAGATAATCCGTAACTGTAACTGTAACGATTATTGAAAACTTGTTGACCAAGTAAAGAGTTAATTGTAGTCGATTCATCTTCTAATGACTTAATGGTACTTGATTAATCTTCTAACTCAACATAAAACTAATCCGTAACTCTACATGTAACGATTATTGAAAACTTGTTACCAAGTAAAGAGTTAATTGTACTCGATTCATCTTCTAAAGAGTTAATGGTACTCAACTAATCTTCTAACTCAACATAAAACTAATCCGTAACTCTAAATGTAACGATTATTGAAAAGTTGTTGATCAAGTAAAGAGTTAATTGTACTCGAATCATCTTCTAAAGAGTTAATGGTACTCGATTAATCTACTAACTCAACATGAAACTAATCCGTAACTCTAAATGTAATGATTACTGAAAAATTGTTGACCAAGTAAAGAGTTAATTGTACTCGATTCATCTTCTAAAGAGTTAATGGTACGCGATTAATCTTCTAACGCAACATAAAGATAATCCGTAACTGTAACTGTAACGATTATTGAAAACTTGTTGACCAAGTAAAGAGTTAATTGTAGTCGATTCATCTTCTAATGAGTTAATGGTACTTGATTAATCTTCTATCTCAACATAAAACTAATCCGTAACTCTATGTGTAACGATTATTGAAAATTTGTTGACCAAGTAAAGAGTTAATTGTACTCGATTTATCTTCTAAAGAGTTAAGGTACTCTATTAATCTTCTAACTCAACATAAAACTAATCCGTAACTCTAAATGTCACGATTATTGAAAACTTGTTGACCAAGTAAAGATTTAATTGTACTCGAATCATCTTATAAAGAGTTAATAGTGCTCGATTAATAATCTAACTCAACTAATCCGTAACTCTAAATATAACGATTATTGAAAACTTGTTCGCTAAGTAAAGAGTTAATTGTACTCTAATCATCTTCTAAAGAGTTAATGGTACTCGATTAATCTACTAACTTAACATAAAGCTAATCTGTAACTCTAAGTGTAACGATTATTGAAAACTTGTTGACCAAGTAAAGAGTTAATTGTACTCGATTCATCTTCTAAAGAGTTAATGGTACTCAACTAATCTTCTAACTCAACATAAAACTAATCCGTATCTCTACATGTAACGATTATTGAAAACTTGTTACCAAGTAAAGAGTTAATTGTACTCGATTCATCTTCTAAAGAGTTAATGGTACTCAACTAATCTTCTAACTCAATATAAAACTAATCCGTAACTCTAAATATAACGATTATTGAAAAGTTGCTGATCAAGTAAAGAGTTAATTGTACTCGATTCATCTTCTAAAGAGTTAATGGTACTCGATTAATCTTCTAACTCAACATGAAACTAATCCGTAACTCTAAATGTAACGATTATTGAAAAGTTGTTGATCAACTAAAGAGTTAATTGTACTCGAATCATCTTCTAAAGAGTTAATGGTACTCGATTAATCTACTAACTCAACATGAAACTAATCCGTAACTCTAAATGTAATGATTATTGAAAAATTGTTGACCAAGTAAAGAGTTAATTGTACTCGATTCATCTTCTAAAGAGTTAATGGTACGCGATTAATCTTCTAACTCAACATAAAGATAATCCGTATATGTAACTGTAACGATTATTGAAAACTTGTTGACCAAGTAAAGAGTTAATTGTAGTCGATTCATCTTCTAATGACTTAATGGTACTTGATTAATCTTCTAACTCAACATAAAACTAATCCGTAACTCTACATGTAACGATTATTGAAAACTTGTTACCAAGTAAAGAGTTAATTGTACTCGATTCATCTTCTAAAGAGTTAATGGTACTCAACTAATCTTCTAACTCAACATAAAACTAATCCGTAACTCTAAATGTAACGATTATTGAAAAGTTGTTGATCAAGTAAAGAGTTAATTGTACTCGAATCATCTTCTAAAGAGTTAATGGTACTCGATTAATCTACTAACTCAACATGAAACTAATCCGTAAGTCTAAATGTAATGATTACTGAAAAATTGTTGACCAAGTAAAGAGTTAATTGTACTCGATTCATCTTCTAAAGAGTTAATGGTACGCGATTAATCTTCTAACGCAACATAAAGATAATCCGTAACTGTAACTGTAACGATTATTGAAAACTTGTTGACCAAGTAAAGAGTTAATTGTAGTCGATTCATCTTCTAATGAGTTAATGGTACTTGATTAATCTTCTATCTCAACATAAAACTAATTTGTAACTCTATGTGTAACTATTATTGATAATTTGTTGACCAAGTAAAGAGTTAATTGTACTCGATTTATCTTCTAAAGAGTTAAGGTACTCTATTAATCTTCTAACTCAACATAAAACTAATCCGTAACTCTAAATGTCACGATTATTGAAAACTTTTTGACCAAGTAAAGATTTAATTGTACTCGAATCATCTTATAAAGAGTTAATAGTGCTCGATTAATAATCTAACTCAACTAATCCGTAACCCTAAATGTAACGATGATTGAAAACTTGTTCGCTAAGTAAAGAGTTAATTGTACTCTAATCATCTTCTAAAGAGTTAATGGTACTCGATTAATCTACTAATTCAACATAAAGCTAATCTATAACTCTAAGTGTAACGATTATTGAAAACTTGTTGACCAAGTAAAGAGTTAATTGTACTGAATTCATCTTCTAAAGAGTTAATGGTACTCAACTAATCTTCTAACTCAACATAAAACTAATCCGTAACTCTAAATGTAACGATTATTGAAAAGTTGTTGATCAAGTAAAGAGTTAATTGTACTCGAATCATCTTCTAAAGAGTTAATGGTACTCGATTAATCTACTAACTCAACATGAAACTAATCCGTAACTCAAAATGTAATGATTATTGAAAAGTTGTTGATCAAGTAAAGAGTTAATTGTACTCGAATCATCTTCTAAAGAGTTAATGGTACTCGATTAATCTACTAACTCAACATGAAACTAATCCGTAACTAGAAATGTAATAATTATTGAAAAATTGTTGACCAAGTAAAGAGTTAAGTGTACTCGATTCATCTTCTAAAGAGTTAATGGTACTCGATTAATCTTCTAACTCAACATAAAGATAATCCGTAACTCTAACTATAACGATTATTGAAAACTTGTTGACCAAGTAAAGAGTTAATTGTACTCGATTCATCTTCTAATGAGTTAATGGTACTTGATTAATCTTCTAACTCAACATAAAACTAATCCGTAACTCTAAATGTAACGATTATTGAAAACTTGTTGACCATGTAAAGAGTTAATTGTACTCGAATCATCTTCTAAAGAGTTAATGGTACTCGATTAATCTTCTAACTCAACATAAAACTAATCCTTAACTCTAAGTATAACGATTATTGAAAACTTGTTGACCAAGTAAAGAGTTAATAGTACTCGATTCATATTTTAAAGAGTTAATGATGCTCGATTAATATTCTAACTCAACATAAAACTAATCTGTAACTTTAAAAGTAACGATTATTGAAAACTTGTTGACCAAATAAAGAGTTAATTGTACTCGAATCATCTTATAAAGAGTTAATGGTACTCAATTATTCTTTTAACTCAACATAAAGTTAATCCGTAACTCTAAGTTTAACGATTATTGAAAACTTGTTGACCAAGTAAAGAGTTAATTGTACTCGATTCATCTTCTAAAGAGATAATGGTGCTCGATTAATCTTCTAACTCAACATAAAACTAATCTGTAACTCTAAATGTAACGATTATTGAAAACTTGTTCACCAAGTAACGAGTTAATTGTACTCGAATCATCTTCTAAAGAGTTAATGGTACTCGATTTATCTTCTAACTCAATATAAAACTAATCTGTAACTATAAGTGTAACTATTATTGAAAACTTGTTGACCAAGTAAAGAGTTAATTGTATTCGATTCATCTTCTAAAGAGTCAATGATGCTCAATTAATCTTCTAACTCAACATAATGCTGATCCGTAACTCTAAGTGTAACGATTATTGAAACTTTGTTGACCAAGTAAAGAGTTAATTGTACTCGAATCATCTTCTATAAAGAGTTAATGGTACTCAATTAATCTTCTAACTTAACATAAAACTAATCTGTAACTCTAACTATAACGATTATTGAAAACTTGTTGACCAAGTAAAGAGTTAATTGTAATCGATTCATCTTCTAATGAGTTAATGGTACTTGATTAATCTTCTATCTCAACATAAAACTAATCCGTAACTCTATGTCTAACGATTATTGAAAACTTGTTGACCAAGTAAAGAGTTAATTGTACTCTATTCATCTTCTAAAGAGTTAATGGTACGCGATTAATCTTCTAACTCAACATAAAGATAATCCGTAACTGTAACTGTAACGATTATTGAAAACTTGTTGACCAAGTAAAGAGTTAATTGTAGTCGATTCATCTTCTAATGACTTAATGGTACTTGATTAATCTTCTAACTCAACATAAAACTAATCCGTAACTCTACATGTAACGATTATTGAAAACTTGTTACCAAGTAAAGAGTTAATTGTACTCGATTCATCTTCTAAAGAGTTAATGGTACTCAACTAATCTTCTAACTCAACATAAAACTAATCCGTAACTCTAAATGTAACGATTATTGAAAAGTTGTTGATCAAGTAAAGAGTTAATTGTACTCGAATCATCTTCTAAAGAGTTAATGGTACTCGATTAATCTACTAACTCAACATGAAACTAATCCGTAACTCTAAATGTAATGATTACTGAAAAATTGTTGACCAAGTAAAGAGTTAATTGTACTCGATTCATCTTCTAAAGAGTTAATGGTACGCGATTAATCTTCTAACGCAACATAAAGATAATCCGTAACTGTAACTGTAACGATTATTGAAAACTTGTTGACCAAGTAAAGAGTTAATTGTAGTCGATTCATCTTCTAATGAGTTAATGGTACTTGATTAATCTTCTATCTCAACATAAAACTAATTTGTAACTCTATGTGTAACTATTATTGATAATTTGTTGACCAAGTAAAGAGTTAATTGTACTCGATTTATCTTCTAAAGAGTTAAGGTACTCTATTAATCTTCTAACTCAACATAAAACTAATCCGTAACTCTAAATGTCACGATTATTGAAAACTTTTTGACCAAGTAAAGATTTAATTGTACTCGAATCATCTTATAAAGAGTTAATAGTGCTCGATTAATAATCTAACTCAACTAATCCGTAACCCTAAATGTAACGATGATTGAAAACTTGTTCGCTAAGTAAAGAGTTAATTGTACTCTAATCATCTTCTAAAGAGTTAATGGTACTCGATTAATCTACTAACTCAACATAAAGCTAATCTATAACTCTAAGTGTAACGATTATTGAAAACTTGTTGACCAAGTAAAGAGTTAATTGTACTGAATTCATCTTCTAAAGAGTTAATGGTACTCAACTAATCTTCTAACTCAACATAAAACTAATCCGTAACTCTAAATGTAACGATTATTGAAAAGTTGTTGATCAAGTAAAGAGTTAATTGTACTCGAATCATCTTCTAAAGAGTTAATGGTACTCGATTAATCTACTAACTCAACATGAAACTAATCCGTAACTCAAAATGTAATGATTATTGAAAAGTTGTTGATCAAGTAAAGAGTTAATTGTACTCGAATCATCTTCTAAAGAGTTAATGGTACTCGATTAATCTACTAACTCAACATGAAACTAATCCGTAACTAGAAATGTAATCATTATTGAAAAATTGTTGACCAAGTAAAGAGTTAAGTGTACTCGATTCATCTTCTAAAGAGTTAATGGTACTCGATTAATCTTCTAACTCAACATAAAGATAATCCGTAACTCTAACTATAACGATTATTGAAAACTTGTTGACCAAGTAAAGAGTTAATTGTACTCGATTCATCTTCTAATGAGTTAATGGTACTTGATTAATCTTCTAACTCAACATAAAACTAATCTGTAACTCTAAATGTAACGATTATTGAAAACTTGTTGACCATGTAAAGAGTTAATTGTACTCGAATCATCTTCTAAAGAGTTAATGGTACTCGATTAATCTTCTAACTCAACATAAAACTAATCCTTAACTCTAAGTATAACGATTATTGAAAACTTGTTGACCAAGTAAAGAGTTAATAGTACTCGATTCATATTTTAAAGAGTTAATGATGCTCGATTAATATTCTAACTCAACATAAAACTAATCTGTAACTTTAAAAGTAACGATTATTGAAAACTTGTTGACCAAATAAAGAGTTAATTGTACTCGAATCATCTTATAAAGAGTTAATGGTACTCAATTATTCTTTTAACTCAACATAAAGTTAATCCGTAACTCTAAGTTTAACGATTATTGAAAACTTGTTGACCAAGTAAAGAGTTAATTGTACTCGATTCATCTTCTAAAGAGTTAATGGTGCTCGATTAATCTTCTAACTCAACATAAAACTAATCTGTAACTCTAAATGTAACGATTATTGAAAACTTGTTCACCAAGTAACGAGTTAATTGTACTCGAATCATCTTCTAAAGAGTTAATGGTACTCGATTTATCTTCTAACTCAATATAAAACTAATCTGTAACTATAAGTGTAACTATTATTGAAAACTTGTTGACCAAGTAAAGAGTTAATTGTATTCGATTCATCTTCTAAAGAGTCAATGATGCTCAATTAATCTTCTAACTCAACATAATGCTGATCCGTAACTCTAAGTGTAACGATTATTGAAACTTTGTTGACCAAGTAAAGAGTTAATTGTACTCGAATCATCTTCTATAAAGAGTTAATGGTACTCAATTAATCTTCTAACTCAACATAAAACTAATCTGTAACTCTAACTATAACGATTATTGAAAACTTGTTGACCAAGTAAAGAGTTAATTGTAATCGATTCATCTTCTAATGAGTTAATGGTACTTGATTAATCTTCTATCTCAACATAAAACTAATCCGTAACTCTATGTCTAACGATTATTGAAAACTTGTTGACCAAGTAAAGAGTTAATTGTACTCTATTCATCTTCTAAAGAGTTAAGGTACTCGATTAATCTTCTAACACAACATAAAGCTAATCCGTTACTCTAAGCGTAATGATTATTGAATACTTGTTGACTATGTAAAGAGTTAATTATGCTCGAATCATCTTATAACGAGTTAATGGTACTCGATTAATTGTCTAACTCAACATAAAGCTAATCCATAACTCTAACTCTAACGATTATTGAAAACTTGTTGACCAAGAAAACATTTAATTGTACTGGATTCATCTTCTAAAGAGTTAATGGTACTCGATTAATTTTCTAACTCAACATAAAACCAATTTGTAACTCTAAATGTAACGATTATTGAAAACTTGTTGACCAAGTAAAGAGTTAATCGTACTCGAATCATCTTCTAAAGAGTTAATGGTACTCAATTAATCTACTAACTCAACAGAAAACTAATCCGAAACTCTAATTGTAACGATTATTGAAATTTGTTGACCAAATAAATACTTAATTATACTCGAATCATTTTCAAAAGAGTTAATGGTACTTGATTAATTTTCTAACTCAACATAAAACTAATCTGTAATTCTGAATGTAACGATTATTGAAAACTGGTTGACCAAGTAAAGAGTAAATTGTACTCGAATCATCTTCTAAAGAGTTAATGGTACTCGATTAATCTTCTAACTCAACATAAAACTAATCCGTAACTATAAGTGTAACTATTATTGAAAACTTGGTGACCAAGTAAAGATTTAATTATACTCGATTCATCTTCTAAAGAGTTAATGATGCTCAATTAATCTTCTAACTCAACATAATGCTAATCCGTAACTCTAAGTGTAACGATTATTAAAAACTAGTTGACCAAGTAAAGAGTTAATTGTACTCGAATCATTTTCTAAAGAGTTAATGGTACTCGATTAATCTTCTGACTCAACATAAAACTAATTTGTAACTCTAACTATAACGATTATTGAAAACTTGTTGACCAAGTAAAGAGTTAATTGTAGTCGATTCATCTTCTAATGAGTTAATGGTACTTGATTAATCTTCTATCTCAACATAAAACTAATCCGTAACTCTATGTGTAACGATTATTGAAAATTTGTTGACCAAGTAAAGAGTTAATTGTACTCGATTTATCTTCTAAAGAGTTAAGGTACTCTATTAATCTTCTAACTCAACATAAAACTAATCCGTAACTCTAAATGTCACGATTATTGAAAACTTGTTGACCAAGTAAAGATTTAATTGTACTCGAATCATCTTATAAAGAGTTAATAGTGCTCGATTAATAATCTAACTCAACTAATCCGTAACCCTAAATGTAACGATTATTGAAAACTTGTTCGCTAAGTAAAGAGTTAATTGTACTCTAATCATCTTCTAAAGAGTTAATGGTACTCGATTAATCTACTAACTCAACATAAGGCTAATCTGTAACTCTAAGTGTAACGATTATTGAAAATTTGTTGACCAAGTAAAGAGTTAATTGTACTCGATTCATCTTCTAAAGAGTTAATGGTACTCAACTAATCTTCTAACTCAACATAAAACTAATCCGTATCTCTACATGTAACGATTATTGAAAACTTGTTACCAAGTAAAGAGTTAATTGTACTCGATTCATCTTCTAAAGAGTTAATGGTACTCAACTAATCTTCTAACTCAATATAAAACTAATCCGTAACTCTAAATGTAACGATTATTGAAAAGTTGCTGATCAAGTAAAGAGTTAATTGTACTCGATTCATCTTCTAAAGAGTTAATGGTACTCGATTAATCTTCTAACTCAACATGAAACTAATCCGTAACTCTAAATGTAACGATTATTGAAAAGTTGTTGATCAAGTAAAGAGTTAATTGTACTCGAATCATCTTCTAAAGAGTTAATGGTACTCGATTAATCTACTAACTCAACATGAAACTAATCCGTAACTCTAAATGTAATGATTATTGAAAAATTGTTGACCAAGTAAAGAGTTAATTGTACTCGATTCATCTTCTAAAGAGTTAATGTACTCAATTAATCTTCTAACTCAACATAAAGATAATCCGTAACTGTAACTGTAACGATTATTGAAAACTTGTTGACCAAGTAAAGAGTTAATTGTAGTCGATTCATCTTCTAAAGAGTTAATGGTACTCGATTAATCTACTAACTCAACATAAAGCTAATCTGTAACTCTAAGTGTAACGATTATTGAAAACTTGTTGACCAAGGAAAGAGTTAATTGTACTCGATTCATCTTCTAAAGAGTTAATGGTACTCAACTAATCTTCTAACTCAACATAAAACTAATCCGTAACTCTAAATGTAACGATTATTGAAAAGTTGTCGATCAAGTAAAGAGTTAATTGTACTCAAATCATCTTCTAAAGAGTTAATGGTACTCGATTAATCTACTAACTCAACATGAAACTAATCCGTAATTCTAAATGTAATGATTATTGAAAAATTGTTGACCAAGTAAAGAGTTAATTGTACTCGATTCATCTTCTAAAGAGTTAATGGTACTCGATTAATCTTCTAACTCAACATGAAACTAATCCGTAACTCAAAATGTAATGATTATTGAAAAATTGTTGACCAAGTAAAGAGTTAATTGTACTCGATTCATCTTCTAAAGAGTTAATGGTACTCGATTAATCTTCTAACTCAACATAAAGATAATCCGTAACTCTAACTGTAACGATTATTGAAAACTTGTTGACCAAGTAAAGAGTTAATTGTACTCGATTCATCTTCTAATGAGTTAATGGTACTTGATTAATCTTCTAACTCAACATAAAACTAATCCGTAACTCTAAATGTAACGATTATTGAAAACTAGTTGGCCAAGTAAAGAGTAAATTGTACTCGAATCAGCTTCTAAGGAGTTAATGGTACTCGATTAATCTTCTAACTCAACATAAAACTAATCCTTAACTCTAAGTATAACGATTATTGAAAACTTGTTGACCAAGTAAAGAGTTAATAGTACTCGATTCATATTTTAAAGAGTTAATGATGCTCGATTAATATTCTAACTCAACATAAAACTAATCTGTAACTTTAAATGTAACGATTATTGAAAACTTGTTGACCAAATAAAGAGTTAATTGTACTCGAATCATCTTATAAAGAGTTAATGGTACTCAATTATTCTTTTAACTCAACATAAAGTTAATCCTTAACTCTAAGTTTAACGATTATTGAAAACTTGTTGACCAAGTAAAGAGTTAATTGTACTCGATTCATCTTCTAAAGAGTTAATGGTGCTCGATTAATCTTCTAACTCAACATAAAACTAATCTGTAACTC
The DNA here is from genome assembly GCA_954870855.1 of Scutellaria minor. Taxonomy (NCBI): domain Eukaryota; kingdom Viridiplantae; phylum Streptophyta; class Magnoliopsida; order Lamiales; family Lamiaceae; genus Scutellaria; species Scutellaria minor. The sequence continues at coordinate 14,620,576 of OX940729.1, read as the reverse complement.
TAAATGTAACGATTATTGAAAACTTGTTCACCAAGTAACGAGTTATTTGTACTCGAATCATCTTCTAAAGAGTTAATGGTACTCGATTAATCTACTAACTCAATATAAAGCTAATCCGTAACTCTAAGTGTAACGATTATTGAAAACTTGTTGACCAAGTAAAGAGTTAATTGTACTCGAATCATCTTATAAAGAGTTAATGGTACTCGATTATTCTTCTAACTCAACATAAAACTAATCCTTAACTCTAAGTATAACGACTATTTAAAACTTGTTGACCAAATAAAGAGTTTATTGTACTCGATTCATCTTCTAAAGAGTTAATGATGCTCAATTAATCTTCTAACTCAACATAATGCTAATCCGTAACTCTAAGTGTAACGATTATTAAAAACTTGTTGACCAAGTAAAGAGTTAATTGTACTTGAATCATCTTCTAAAGAGTTAATGGTTCTCGATTAATCTTCTAACTCAACATAAAACTAATCCGTAAGCCCATTTTGACTCAACAAGATATTGATCGAGAACCTTGATCGAGAACAAGAGGATGTCTATTGTGAAAACCATGTTTAAATAAAACATTAAAGTAAAATAATCAGAGTTTAAAAAGCAGTAAGTGAATAAAATCAGAATGCATAAAAATAAGTAAAGAAATTAAAACATCAAACTTTCATATATTAAAGGATAGGGTAATTACAGTGGAGATTGGATGGAGGGAGAAGAGAAAGGGCGAGTCACTACTCAAGCATGACTATAACATACACACAACTAATCTATATATCGACAGAAACTTAAATTACATGAAATCTAAATTACATTGAAATGTAAATTAAAGTAGAGGAATCTTCATTTGTGAAGAATGGCCGACACTTCTTTTTGTAAAGTTTATTGTCATTTTGTGATAATGGAGTCTCTTGGTGATAAAGTAACATTCTATCTTCAATCCTATCTTCAATCATCAATCAGGTACAGTCTCTTGTCTTCAATTATCAATTCGCATCTGGTAGATCTATATCAAAATCAAACTGGTCAAAAAGTCTAGCTGGTCCTGGGGCTGCTTCTTGAATAAACCATCCATCTGGTACAAAACCTTGATGAATGCAAATTTCTGTCCAAATTCCAGCAACTAAACGTGTCCAAATTTTCTTCACTCTTTGAAACTTCAAATTGGGACGTAGAATTGCTTGAATGTCATCTTGTTCATCTGGTAATAAAGTATGTTCAAAATGGGCTTGTTGTAAATAATGGTTTCCTTCTTGTATCATTTTTTGGACATTTTGAATGGAATGTAATGCCTTTTGGACTTAAGAATGCACCTTCTGAATTCCAGAGAATTATGAATGATATATTTAACAATTATAGTAATTTTTGTGTAGTTTATATAGATGACATTTTAGTTTATTCAGAAACCTTAGAACAACATTTTAAACATCTTGATACTTTATTTTATATTATTAAGAAAAATTCTTTATTATCTCTTTAGAAGATATTTACAAAGAGTTAACTTTACCAGAGTTACCAGATATTTACATCATTAACTCTTTATTACTCTTTAGACAATTAATCGAGTACCATTAATGATGGAGAACCAGCCTTAAAAATCATGCACACGAGAGGGACCCTTTGATCGTGCAAGAAGGTCCAATTACAAGAGCTAGAGCTAAGAAACTAAAAGAGGCTTTGATGATCCTTGTTGCAGACATTAAAGAAAATATTCACGAAGAGTCCAAGGAAGGCCCGATGGTGAATAATATTAGACTAGAGATCATTTAGCACATGCTTCAACCAAAGGCATTAATGTATGGATAAAGTAGTAGTCAAGTCTACTTTATCATAAAGTAGAAGTCAAGTCTACTTTTTGACTACTTAAGTGTTAAGCATTAAAAGTCCTCTTTACTTAGTTGTTAAGCATTAAAAGTCCTCTTTACTTAAGCTTTAATGTCATTAGATATCTTTTTTTTCCTATATATAGGTGTATGGGTCACTTGTAAAAAGGACACCTTTGTTGAAAACGAAATTGAAGCTCTTAGCTTATGTTTATTGAATTCTCTCTTTGTGAGGTTTTCGATTATTCAAGAACTTATCAAGATCATCGAGCAAGATCTTGTGGCGTTCAACATACCGAGGTTCTTGGCTGATTATATAGCCAACGGGTCGAGGTTCTTTCGCTCTAAGTAAGATCAAACCAGATTCGATTTGGGAAGATCCGCTGCTTATCTTCATACGTTGGGTTCTTAGATCTTCATATCTAATGGGTCCTTCGTCCTATCCACATCAATTAACTCGTTATAAGATGATTCGAGTATAATTAACTCTTTACATAGTCAACAAGTATTCAATAATCATTACACTTAGAGTTACGGATTAGCTTTATGTTGAGTTAGAAGATTAATCGAGTACCTTAACTCTTTAGAAGATGAATCGAGTATAATTAACTCTTTACTTGGTCAACAAGTTTTCAATAATCGTTAGACATAGAGTTACGGATTAGTTTTATGTTGAGATAGAAGATTAATCAAGTACCATTAACTCATTAGAAGATGAATCGATTACAATTAACTCTTTACTTGATCAACAAGTTTTCAATAATCGTTATAGTTAGAGTTACAGATTAGTTTTATGTTGAGTTAGAAGATTAATCGAGTACCATTAACTCTTTAGAAGATGATTCGAGTACAATTAACTCTTTACATGATCAACAAGTTTTCAATAATCATTACATTTAGAGTTACGGATTAGTTTTATGTTGAGTTAGAAGATTAGTCGAGTACCATTTGTTAGGATGTATACTATAAGCCTAGCTTTTGTATGAACATCTTTTATGGAATAAGAATCACTTTGGTCATATGTTTGCTTTTTATATTTGTTATATATGTTTATGCAATGTACAATTAATTTATATTATAGATAACTTGGTGTGTGGTGCCACACAGAAGATCATGTTATCAGTTTCTTATAAATTATAAATAGTAGCTCACAACCAAGATGGATTTGGACAAATCATCAGAATGGTTGTAGTGTAGTTTGGTATTAGTCTGTCTTGACTATAAAACTACACTAGTACACTTTGTGTGTATTGAGCAGGACCATTTGAGGTTGTTCGTTTTATACTGACTATATAATAGAACAAGACCTCTGTTATTATGGATGTACATCTTCTTAATCCCTATATAATAACAGGCACGTATGCTCAGTGTTTATTTCTTTAATTTGCCAATGGGTGAGATTTATTCATAAATCAATAAGCTCGGTGAGTTGGGAGATAGTATAGTTTATATGGTGTGATGTTGATTATAGAAGGAATCTGTGTCCTAATTATGTAGGATGATAATGTCCCCTTGAGGAGCTCATAAGGATTATCATGTAAACCCTGCAGGTGGATTTAATCCGACATGATAATAAGGATGACTGGTACTACTCTTGGAATTAAATGTAAATTAATTAAGTTGTCAGTAACTTATTTAATTTACGGACATTCGATATCTTAAACACGGGGAAATAAATGTACACATAATAAGAAGGAGCCCATATTAAATATGGGATTGGGACGGTAGTTAAATAATAATTCTCTAGTGGACTGAATTATTATTGATGGGCTTAAGTTATGTGTTCGGGCCGAACATAGGATACTTAAGCCCATCAGGAGGCCCAACCCAATTCCTCCTCTAGGTCCCTGGTGTAGCCTATATATAGCTCTTTTCATCAGTGCCTCATTTAACACAGATCACAGAAAACACGTGATAGTGAGAGAGAGCAGAACTGAGTTTTCTCGAAGGATCATTGGCCACGCAACGTTCGAGAAAGGTTGTAGGAATACATCAGAAGATCAAAGAGGTCTACAAGGGTATGATTTATTTCCGCTGTGTTTTACCTTTTGGATCCCGATTCTGATAGCATAGAGTTGGCGATCCGTCGGTTCCAACACCATTAACTCTAGAAGATGAATCGAGTACAATTAACTCTATACTTGGTCAACAAGTTTTCAATAATCGTTACAGTTAGAGTTACGGATTATCTTTATGTTGAGTTAGAAGATTAATCGAGTACCATTAACACTTTAGAAGATGAATCGAGTACAATTAACTCTTTACTTGCTCAACAATCATTACATTTAGAGTTACAGATTAGTTTCATGTTGAGTTAGTAGATTAATCGAGTACCATTAACTCTTTAGAAGATGATTCGAGTACAATTAACTTTTTACTTGGTCAACAAGTTTTAAATAATCGTTACATTTAGAGTGACGAATTAGTTTTATGTTGAGTTAGAAGATTAGTTGAGTACATAACTCTTTAGAAGATGAATCGAGTACAATTAACTCTTTACTTGGTCAACAAGTTTTAAAAAATCGTTACATTTAGAGTTACGGATTATCTTTATGTTGAGTTGGAAGATTAATAGAGTACCATTAATTCTTTAGAAGATGATTCGAGTACAATTAACTCCTTACCCAACAAGTTTTCAATAATCGTTACATTTAGAGTGACGGATTAGTTTTATGTTGAGTTAGAAGATTAGACGAGTACCATTAACTCTATAGAAGATGAATCGAGTATAATTAACTCTTTACTTGGTCAACAAATTTTCAATAATCATTACACTTAGAGTTATGGATTAGCTTTATGTTGAGTTAGAAGATTAATCGAGTACCTTAACTCTTTAGAAGATGAATCGAGTATAATTAACTCTTTACTTGGTCAACAAGTTTTCAATAATCGTTACATTTTGATGTGAATAGGACGAAGGACCCATTAGATATGAAGATCTAAGAACCCAACGTATGAAGATAAGCAGCGGATCTTCCCAAATCGAATCTGGTTTGATCTTACTTAGAGCGAAAGAACCTCGACCCATTGGCTATATAATCAGCCAAGAACCTCGGTATGTTGAACGCCACAAGATCTTGCTCGATGATCTTGATAAGTTCTTGAATAATCGAAAACCTCACAAAGAGAGAATTCAATAAACATAAGCTAAGAGCTTCAATTTCGTTTTCAACAAAGGTCCCCTTTTTACAAGTGACCCATACACCTATATATAGGAAAAAAAAAAATCTAATGACTTCCAAGCTTAACACCTAAGTAAAGAGGACTTTTAATGCTCAACACTTAAGTAGTCAAAAAGTAGACTTGACTTCTACTTTATGATAAAGTAGACTTGACTACTACTTTATCCATACATTAATGTCTTTGGTTGAAGCATGTGCTAAATGATCTCCAGTCTAATATTATTCACCATCGGGCCTTTCTTGGACTCTTCGTGAATATTTTCTTTAATGTCTGCAACAAGGATCATCAAAGCCTCTTTTAGTTTCTTAGCTCTAGCTCTTGTAATTGGACCTTCTTGCACGATCAAAGGGTCCCTCTCGTGTGCATGATTTTGTAAGGCTGGTTCTCCATCACATTTAGAGTTACGGATTATCTTTATGTTGAGTTGGAAGATTAATAGAGTACCATTAACTCTTTAGAAGATTAATCGAGTACAATTAAATCTTCACTTGGTCAACAAATATTCTATAATCGTTACACATAGATTTATGGATTAGTTTTATGTTGAGTTAGAAGATTAATCGAGTACCATTAACTCTTTAGAAGATGATTCGAGTACAATTAACTCTTTACTTGGTCAACAAGTTTTCAATAATCGTTACACTTAGAGTTACGGATTAGCTTTATGTTGAGTTAGTAGATTAATCGAGTACCATTAACTCTTTAGAAGATGATTCGAGTACAATTAACTCGTTACTTGATGAACAAGTTTTCAATAATCGTTACATTTAGAGTTACGGATTAGTTTTATGTTAAGTTAGACTATTAATCGAGCAACATTAACTCTTTAGAAGATGATTCGAGTACAATTAACTCTTTTCTTGGTCAACAAGTTTTCAATAAAAGTTACACTTAGAGTTACGGATTAGTTTTATGTTGAGTTAGAAGATTAATCGAGCACCATTAACTCCTTAGAAGATGAATCGAGTACAATTAACTCTTTACTTTGTCAACAAGTTTTTAATAATCGTTACACTTAGAGTTACGGATTAGCATTATGTTGAGTTAGAAGATTAAGTGAGCATCATTAACTCTTTAGAAGATGAATCGAGTACAATTAACTCTTTACTTGGTCAACAAGTTTTCAATAGTCGCTATACTTAGAGTTAAGAATTAGTTTTATTTTGAGTTAGAAGAATAATCGGGTACCATTAACTCTTTATAAGATGATTCGAGTACAATTAACTCTTTACTTGGTCAACAAGTTTTCAATAATCGTTACACTTAGAGTTACGGATTAGCTTTATGTTGAGTTAGTAGATTAATCGAGTACCATTAACTCTTTAGAAGATGATTCGAGTACAATTAACTCGTTACTTGATGAACAAGTTTTCAATAATCGTTACATTTAGAGTTACGGATTAGTTTTATGTTAAGTTAGACTATTAATCGAGCAACATTAACTCTTTAGAAGATGAATCGAGTACAATTAACTCTTTTCTTGGTCAACAAGTTTTCAATAAAAGTTACACTTAGAGTTACGGATTAGTTTTATGTTGAGTTAGAAGATTAATCGAGCACCATTAACTCCTTAGAAGATGAATCGAGTACAATTAACTCTTTACTAGGTCAACAAGTTTTCAATAATCGTTACACTTAGAGTTACGGATTAACTTTATGTTGAGTTAAAAGAATAATCGAGTACCATTAACTCTTTATAAGATGATTCGAGTACAATTAACTCTTTAGAAGATTAATCGAGTACAATTAACTCTTTACTTGGTCAACAAGTATTCTATAATCGTTACACACAGATTTATGGATTAGTTTTATGTTGAGTTAGAAGATTAATCGAGAACCACTAACTCTTTAGAAGATGATTCGAGTGCAATTAAATCTTTACTTGGTCAACAAGTTTTCAATAATTGTTACATTTAGAGTTAATGGTGACATTTATAGTTACATATTAGTACATTTAGAGTTACATATTGTTTCAATAATTGTTACATTTAGAGTTTTCAATAATTGTTATTTGGTCAACAAGTTTTCAATAATCGTGACATTTATAGTTACATATTAGTTTTATGTTGAGTTAGAAGATTAATCGAGTACCATTAACTCCTTAGAAGCTGATTCGAGTACAATTTACTCTTTACTTGGCCAACTAGTTTTCAATAATCGTTACATTCAGAATTACAGATTAGTTTTATGTTGAGTTAGAAAATTAATCAAGTATCATTAACTCTTTTGAAGATGATTCGAGTATAATTAAGTATTTACTTGGTCAACAAATTTCAATAATCGTTACAATTAGAGTTACGGATTACCTTTATGTTGAGTTGGAAGATTAATAGAGTACCATTAATCGAGTACCTTAACTCTTTAGAAGATGAATCGAGTATAATTAACTCTTTACTTGGTCAACAAGTTTTCAATAATCGTTACATTTAGAGTTACGGATTATATTTATGTTAAGTTGGAAGATTAATAGAGTACCATTAACTCTTTAGAAGATTAATCGAGTACAATTAACTCTTTACTTGGTCAACAAGTATTCTATAATCGTTACACATAGATTTATGGATTAGTTTTATGTTGAGTTAGAAGATTAATCGAGTACCTTTAACTCTTTAGAAGATGATTCGAGTACAATTAACTCTTTACTTGGTCAACAAGTTTTCAATAATCGTTAGACATAGAGTTACAGATTAGTTTTATGTTGAGATAGAAGATTAATCAAGTACCGTTAACTCATTAGAAGATGAATTGAGTACAATTAACTCTTTTCTTGGTCAACAAGTTTTCAATAAAAGTTACACTTAGAGTTACGGATTAGTTTTATGTTGAGTTAGAAGATTAATCGAGGACCATTAACTCTTTAGAAGATGATTCGAGTACAATTAACTCTTTACTTTGTCAACAAGTTTTTAATAATCGTTACACTTAGAGTTACGGATTAGCATTATGTTGAGTTAGAAGATTAAGTGAGCATTATTAACTCTTTAGAAGATGAATCGAGTACAATTAACTCTTTACTTGGTCAACAAGTTTTCAATAGTCGCTATACTTAGAGTTAAGAATTAGTTTTATTTTGAGTTAGAAGAATAATCGGGTACCATTAACTCTTTATAAGATGATTCGAGTACAATTAACTCTTTACTTGGTCAACAAGTTTTCAATAATCGTTACACTTAGAGTTACGGATTAGCTTTATGTTGAGTTAGTAGATTAATCGAGTACCATTAACTCTTTAGAAGATGATTCGAGTACAATTAACTCGTTACTTGATGAACAAGTTTTCAATAATCGTTACATTTAGAGTTACGGATTAGTTTTATGTTAAGTTAGACTATTAATCGAGCAACATTAACTCTTTAGAAGATGATTCGAGTACAATTAACTCTTTTCTTGGTCAACAAGTTTTCAATAAAAGTTACACTTAGAGTTACGGATTAGTTTTATGTTGAGTTAGAAGATTAATCGAGCACCATTAACTCCTTAGAAGATGAATCGAGTACAATTAACTCTTTACTAGGTCAACAAGTTTTCAATAATCGTTACACTTAGAGTTACGGATTAACTTTATGTTGAGTTAAAAGAATAATCGAGTACCATTAACTCTTTATAAGATGATTCGAGTACAATTAACTCTTTAGAAGATTAATCGAGTACAATTAACTCTTTACTTGGTCAACAAGTATTCTATAATCGTTACACACAGATTTATGGATTAGTTTTATGTTGAGTTAGAAGATTAATCGAGAACCACTAACTCTTTAGAAGATGATTCGAGTGCAATTAAATCTTTACTTGGTCAACAAGTTTTCAATAATTGTTACATTTAGAGTTAATGGTGACATTTATAGTTACATATTAGTACATTTAGAGTTACATATTGTTTCAATAATTGTTACATTTAGAGTTTTCAATAATTGTTATTTGGTCAACAAGTTTTCAATAATCGTGACATTTATAGTTACATATTAGTTTTATGTTGAGTTAGAAGATTAATCGAGTACCATTAACTCCTTAGAAGCTGATTCGAGTACAATTTACTCTTTACTTGGCCAACTAGTTTTCAATAATCGTTACATTCAGAATTACAGATTAGTTTTATGTTGAGTTAGAAAATTAATCAAGTATCATTAACTCTTTTGAAGATGATTCGAGTATAATTAAGTATTTACTTGGTCAACAAATTTCAATAATCGTTACAATTAGAGTTACGGATTACCTTTATGTTGAGTTGGAAGATTAATAGAGTACCATTAATCGAGTACCTTAACTCTTTAGAAGATGAATCGAGTATAATTAACTCTTTACTTGGTCAACAAGTTTTCAATAATCGTTACATTTAGAGTTACGGATTATATTTATGTTAAGTTGGAAGATTAATAGAGTACCATTAACTCTTTAGAAGATTAATCGAGTACAATTAACTCTTTACTTGGTCAACAAGTATTCTATAATCGTTACACATAGATTTATGGATTAGTTTTATGTTGAGTTAGAAGATTAATCGAGTACCTTTAACTCTTTAGAAGATGATTCGAGTACAATTAACTCTTTACTTGGTCAACAAGTTTTCAATAATCGTTAGACATAGAGTTACGGATTAGTTTTATGTTGAGATAGAAGATTAATCAAGTACCGTTAACTCATTAGAAGATGAATTGAGTACAATTAACTCTTTTCTTGGTCAACAAGTTTTCAATAAAAGTTACACTTAGAGTTACGGATTAGTTTTATGTTGAGTTAGAAGATTAATCGAGGACCATTAACTCTTTAGAAGATGATTCGAGTACAATTAACTCTTTACTTTGTCAACAAGTTTTTAATAATCGTTACACTTAGAGTTACGGATTAGCATTATGTTGAGTTAGAAGATTAAGTGAGCATTATTAACTCTTTAGAAGATGAATCGAGTACAATTAACTCTTTACTTGGTCAACAAGTTTTCAATAGTCGCTATACTTAGAGTTAAGAATTAGTTTTATTTTGAGTTAGAAGAATAATCGGGTACCATTAACTCTTTATAAGATGATTCGAGTACAATTAACTCTTTACTTGGTCAACAAGTTTTCAATAATCGTTACACTTAGAGTTACGGATTAGCTTTATGTTGAGTTAGTAGATTAATCGAGTACCATTAACTCTTTAGAAGATGATTCGAGTACAATTAACTCGTTACTTGATGAACAAGTTTTCAATAATCGTTACATTTAGAGTTACAGATTAGTTTTATGTTAAGTTAGACTATTAATCGAGCAACATTAACTCTTTAGAAGATGATTCGAGTACAATTAACTCTTTTCTTGGTCAACAAGTTTTCAATAAAAGTTACACTTAGAGTTACGGATTAGTTTTATGTTGAGTTAGAAGATTAATCGAGCACCATTAACTCCTTAGAAGATGAATCGAGTACAATTAACTCTTTACTAGGTCAACAAGTTTTCAATAATCGTTACACTTAGAGTTACGGATTAACTTTATGTTGAGTTAAAAGAATAATCGAGTACCATTAACTCTTTATAAGATGATTCGAGTACAATTAACTCTTTAGAAGATTAATCGAGTACAATTAACTCTTTACTTGGTCAACAAGTATTCTATAATCGTTACACACAGATTTATGGATTAGTTTTATGTTGAGTTAGAAGATTAATCGAGAACCACTAACTCTTTAGAAGATGATTCGAGTGCAATTAAATCTTTACTTGGTCAACAAGTTTTCAATAATTGTTACATTTAGAGTTAATGGTGACATTTATAGTTACATATTAGTACATTTAGAGTTACATATTGTTTCAATAATTGTTACATTTAGAGTTTTCAATAATTGTTATTTGGTCAACAAGTTTTCAATAACCGTGACATTTATAGTTACATATTAGTGTTATGTTGAGTTAGAAGATTAATCGAGTACCATTAACTCCTTAGAAGCTGATTCGAGTACAATTTACTCTTTACTTGGCCAACTAGTTTTCAATAATCGTTACATTCAGAATTACAGATTAGTTTTATGTTGAGTTAGAAAATTAATCAAGTATCATTAACTCTTTTGAAGATGATTCGAGTATAATTAAGTATTTACTTGGTCAACAAATTTCAATAATCGTTACAATTAGAGTTACGGATTACCTTTATGTTGAGTTGGAAGATTAATAGAGTACCATTAATCGAGTACCTTAACTCTTTAGAAGATGAATCGAGTATAATTAACTCTTTACTTGGTCAACAAGTTTTCAATAATCGTTACATTTAGAGTTACGGATTATATTTATGTTAAGTTGGAAGATTAATAGAGTACCATTAACTCTTTAGAAGATTAATCGAGTACAATTAACTCTTTACTTGGTCAACAAGTATTCTATAATCGTTACACATAGATTTATGGATTAGTTTTATGTTGAGTTAGAAGATTAATCGAGTACCTTTAACTCTTTAGAAGATGATTCGAGTACAATTAACTCTTTACTTGGTCAACAAGTTTTCAATAATCGTTAGACATAGAGTTACGGATTAGTTTTATGTTGAGATAGAAGATTAATCAAGTACCGTTAACTCATTAGAAGATGAATTGAGTACAATTAACTCTTTTCTTGGTTTTCAATAAGAGTTACACTTAGAGTTACGGATTAGTTTTATGTTGAGTTAGAAGATTAATCGAGTACCATTAACTCTTTAGAAGATGATTCGAGTACAATTAACTCTTTACTTTGTCAACAAGTTTTTAATAATCGTTACACTTAGAGTTACGGATTAGCATTATGTTGAGTTAGAAGATTAAGTGAGCGTCATTAACTCTTTAGAAGATGAATCGAGTACAATTAACTCTTTACTTGGTCAACAAGTTTTCAATAGTCGCTATACTTAGAGTTAAGAATTAGTTTTATTTTGAGTTAGAAGAATAATCGGGTACCATTAACTCTTTATAAGATGATTCGAGTACAATTAACTCTTTACTTGGTCAACAAGTTTTCAATAATCGTTACACTTAGAGTTACGGATTAGCTTTATGTTGAGTTAGTAGATTAATCGAGTACCATTAACTCTTTAGAAGATGATTCGAGTACAATTAACTCGTTACTTGATGAACAGGTTTTCAATAATCGTTACATTTAGAGTTACGGATTAGTTTTATGTTAAGTTAGACTATTAATCGAGCAACATTAACTCTTTAGAAGATGATTCGAGTACAATTAACTTTTTACTTGGTCAATAAGTTTTCAATAATCGTGACATTTAGAGTTAAAGATTAGTTTTATGTTAAGTTAGAAGATTAATCGAGCACCATTAACTCCTTAGAAGATGCATCGAGTACAATTAACTCTTTACTAGGTCAACAAGTTTTCAATAATCGTTACACTTAGAGTTACGGATTAACTTTATGTTGAGTTAAAAGAATAATCGAGTACCATTAACTCTTTATAAGATGATTCGGGTACAATTAACTCTTTAGAAGATTAATCGGGTACAATTAACTCTTTACTTGGTCAACAAGTATTCTATAATCGTTACACACAGATTTATGGATTAGTTTTATGTTGAGTTAGAAGATTAATCGAGAACCATTAACTCTTTAGAAGATGATTCGAGTACAATGAAATCTTTACTTGGTCAACAAGTTTTCAATAATTGTTACATTTAGAGTTAATGGTGACATTTATAGTTACATATTAGTACATTTAGAGTTACATATTGTTTCAATAATTGTTACATTTAGAGTTTTCAATAATTGTTATTTGGTCAACAAGTTTTCAATAAGCGTGACATTTATAGTTACATATTAGTTTTATGTTGAGTTAGAAGATTAATCGAGTACCATTAACTCCTTAGAAGCTGATTCGAGTACAATTTACTCTTTACTTGGCCAACTAGTTTTCAATAATCGTTACATTCAGAATTACAGATTAGTTTTATGTTGAGTTAGAAAATTAATCAAGTATCATTAACTCTTTTGAAGATGATTCGAGTATAATTAAGTATTTACTTGGTCAACAAATTTCAATAATCGTTACAATTAGAGTTACGGATTACCTTTATGTTGAGTTGGAAGATTAATAGAGTACCATTAATCGAGTACCTTAACTCTTTAGAAGATGAATCGAGTATAATTAACTCTTTACTTGGTCAACAAGTTTTCAATAATCGTTACATTTAGAGTTACGGATTATATTTATGTTAAGTTGGAAGATTAATAGAGTACCATTAACTCTTTAGAAGATTAATCGAGTACAATTAACTCTTTACTTGGTCAACAAGTATTCTATAATCGTTACACATAGATTTATGGATTAGTTTTATGTTGAGTTAGAAGATTAATCGAGTACCTTTAACTCTTTAGAAGATGATTCGAGTACAATTAACTCTTTACTTGGTCAACAAGTTTTCAATAATCGTTAGACATAGAGTTACGGATTAGTTTTATGTTGAGATAGAAGATTAATCAAGTACCGTTAACTCATTAGAAGATGAATTGAGTACAATTAACTCTTTTCTTGGTTTTCAATAAGAGTTACACTTAGAGTTACGGATTAGTTTTATGTTGAGTTAGAAGATTAATCGAGTACCATTAACTCTTTAGAAGATGATTCGAGTACAATTAACTCTTTACTTTGTCAACAAGTTTTTAATAATCGTTACACTTAGAGTTACGGATTAGCATTATGTTGAGTTAGAAGATTAAGTGAGCGTCATTAACTCTTTAGAAGATGAATCGAGTACAATTAACTCTTTACTTGGTCAACAAGTTTTCAATAGTCGCTATACTTAGAGTTAAGAATTAGTTTTATTTTGAGTTAGAAGAATAATCGGGTACCATTAACTCTTTATAAGATGATTCGAGTACAATTAACTCTTTACTTGGTCAACAAGTTTTCAATAATCGTTACACTTAGAGTTACGGATTAGCTTTATGTTGAGTTAGTAGATTAATCGAGTACCATTAACTCTTTAGAAGATGATTCGAGTACAATTAACTCGTTACTTGATGAACAGGTTTTCAATAATCGTTACATTTAGAGTTACGGATTAGTTTTATGTTAAGTTAGACTATTAATCGAGCAACATTAACTCTTTAGAAGATGATTCGAGTACAATTAACTTTTTACTTGGTCAATAAGTTTTCAATAATCGTGACATTTAGAGTTAAAGATTAGTTTTATGTTAAGTTAGAAGATTAATCGAGCACCATTAACTCCTTAGAAGATGCATCGAGTACAATTAACTCTTTACTAGGTCAACAAGTTTTCAATAATCGTTACACTTAGAGTTACGGATTAACTTTATGTTGAGTTAAAAGAATAATCGAGTACCATTAACTCTTTATAAGATGATTCGGGTACAATTAACTCTTTAGAAGATTAATCGGGTACAATTAACTCTTTACTTGGTCAACAAGTATTCTATAATCGTTACACACAGATTTATGGATTAGTTTTATGTTGAGTTAGAAGATTAATCGAGAACCATTAACTCTTTAGAAGATGATTCGAGTACAATGAAATCTTTACTTGGTCAACAAGTTTTCAATAATTGTTACATTTAGAGTTAATGGTGACATTTATAGTTACATATTAGTACATTTAGAGTTACATATTGTTTCAATAATTGTTACATTTAGAGTTTTCAATAATTGTTATTTGGTCAACAAGTTTTCAATAAGCGTGACATTTATAGTTACATATTAGTTTTATGTTGAGTTAGAAGATTAATCGAGTACCATTAACTCCTTAGAAGCTGATTCGAGTACAATTTACTCTTTACTTGGCCAACTAGTTTTCAATAATCGTTACATTCAGAATTACAGATTAGTTTTATGTTGAGTTAGAAAATTAATCAAGTATCATTAACTCTTTTGAAGATGATTCGAGTATAATTAAGTATTTACTTGGTCAACAAATTTCAATAATCGTTACAATTAGAGTTACGGATTACCTTTATGTTGAGTTGGAAGATTAATAGAGTACCATTAATCGAGTACCTTAACTCTTTAGAAGATGAATCGAGTATAATTAACTCTTTACTTGGTCAACAAGTTTTCAATAATCGTTACATTTAGAGTTACGGATTATATTTATGTTAAGTTGGAAGATTAATAGAGTACCATTAACTCTTTAGAAGATTAATCGAGTACAATTAACTCTTTACTTGGTCAACAAGTATTCTATAATCGTTACACATAGATTTATGGATTAGTTTTATGTTGAGTTAGAAGATTAATCGAGTACCTTTAACTCTTTAGAAGATGATTCGAGTACAATTAACTCTTTACTTGGTCAACAAGTTTTCAATAATCGTTAGACATAGAGTTACGGATTAGTTTTATGTTGAGATAGAAGATTAATCAAGTACCGTTAACTCATTAGAAGATGAATTGAGTACAATTAACTCTTTTCTTGGTTTTCAATAAGAGTTACACTTAGAGTTACGGATTAGTTTTATGTTGAGTTAGAAGATTAATCGAGTACCATTAACTCTTTAGAAGATGATTCGAGTACAATTAACTCTTTACTTTGTCAACAAGTTTTTAATAATCGTTACACTTAGAGTTACGGATTAGCATTATGTTGAGTTAGAAGATTAAGTGAGCGTCATTAACTCTTTAGAAGATGAATCGAGTACAATTAACTCTTTACTTGGTCAACAAGTTTTCAATAGTCGCTATACTTAGAGTTAAGAATTAGTTTTATTTTGAGTTAGAAGAATAATCGGGTACCATTAACTCTTTATAAGATGATTCGAGTACAATTAACTCTTTACTTGGTCAACAAGTTTTCAATAATCGTTACACTTAGAGTTACGGATTAGCTTTATGTTGAGTTAGTAGATTAATCGAGTACCATTAACTCTTTAGAAGATGATTCGAGTACAATTAACTCGTTACTTGATGAACAGGTTTTCAATAATCGTTACATTTAGAGATACGGATTAGTTTTATGTTAAGTTAGACTATTAATCGAGCAACATTAACTCTTTAGAAGATGATTCGAGTACAATTAACTTTTTACTTGGTCAATAAGTTTTCAATAATCGTGACATTTAGAGTTAAAGATTAGTTTTATGTTAAGTTAGAAGATTAATCGAGCACCATTAACTCCTTAGAAGATGCATCGAGTACAATTAACTCTTTACTAGGTCAACAAGTTTTCAATAATCGTTACACTTAGAGTTACGGATTAACTTTATGTTGAGTTAAAAGAATAATCGAGTACCATTAACTCTTTATAAGATGATTCGAGTACAATTAACTCTTTAGAAGATTAATCGGGTACAATTAACTCTTTACTTGGTCAACAAGTATTCTATAATCGTTACACACAGATTTATGGATTAGTTTTATGTTGAGTTAGAAGATTAATCGAGAACCATTAACTCTTTAGAAGATGATTCGAGTACAATGAAATCTTTACTTGGTCAACAAGTTTTCAATAATTGTTACATTTAGAGTTAATGGTGACATTTATAGTTACATATTAGTACATTTAGAGTTACATATTGTTTCAATAATTGTTACATTTAGAGTTTTCAATAATTGTTATTTGGTCAACAAGTTTTCAATAATCGTGACATGTATAGTTACATATTAGTTTTATGTTGAGTTAGAAGATTAATCGAGTACCATTAACTCCTTAGAAGCTGATTCGAGTACAATTTACTCTTTACTTGGCCAACTAGTTTTCAATAATCGTTACATTCAGAATTACAGATTAGTTTTATGTTGAGTTAGAAAATTAATCAAGTATCATTAACTCTTTTGAAGATGATTCGAGTATAATTAAGTATTTACTTGGTCAACAAATTTCAATAATCGTTACAATTAGAGTTACGGATTACCTTTATGTTGAGTTGGAAGATTAATAGAGTACCATTAATCGAGTACCTTAACTCTTTAGAAGATGAATCGAGTATAATTAACTCTTTACTTGGTCAACAAGTTTTCAATAATCGTTACATTTAGAGTTACGGATTATATTTATGTTAAGTTGGAAGATTAATAGAGTACCATTAACTCTTTAGAAGATTAATCGAGTACAATTAACTCTTTACTTGGTCAACAAGTATTCTATAATCGTTACACATAGATTTATGGATTAGTTTTATGTTGAGTTAGAAGATTAATCGAGTACCTTTAACTCTTTAGAAGATGATTCGAGTACAATTAACTCTTTACTTGGTCAACAAGTTTTCAATAATCGTTAGACATAGAGTTACGGATTAGTTTTATGTTGAGATAGAAGATTAATCAAGTACCGTTAACTCATTAGAAGATGAATTGAGTACAATTAACTCTTTTCTTGGTTTTCAATAAGAGTTACACTTAGAGTTACGGATTAGTTTTATGTTGAGTTAGAAGATTAATCGAGTACCATTAACTCTTTAGAAGATGATTCGAGTACAATTAACTCTTTACTTTGTCAACAAGTTTTTAATAATCGTTACACTTAGAGTTACGGATTAGCATTATGTTGAGTTAGAAGATTAAGTGAGCGTCATTAACTCTTTAGAAGATGAATCGAGTACAATTAACTCTTTACTTGGTCAACAAGTTTTCAATAGTCGCTATACTTAGAGTTAAGAATTAGTTTTATTTTGAGTTAGAAGAATAATCGGGTACCATTAACTCTTTATAAGATGATTCGAGTACAATTAACTCTTTACTTGGTCAACAAGTTTTCAATAATCGTTACACTTAGAGTTACGGATTAGCTTTATGTTGAGTTAGTAGATTAATCGAGTACCATTAACTCTTTAGAAGATGATTCGAGTACAATTAACTCGTTACTTGATGAACAGGTTTTCAATAATCGTTACATTTAGAGTTACGGATTAGTTTTATGTTAAGTTAGACTATTAATCGAGCAACATTAACTCTTTAGAAGATGATTCGAGTACAATTAACTTTTTACTTGGTCAATAAGTTTTCAATAATCGTGACATTTAGAGTTAAAGATTAGTTTTATGTTAAGTTAGAAGATTAATCGAGCACCATTAACTCCTTAGAAGATGCATCGAGTACAATTAACTCTTTACTAGGTCAACAAGTTTTCAATAATCGTTACACTTAGAGTTACGGATTAACTTTATGTTGAGTTAAAAGAATAATCGAGTACCATTAACTCTTTATAAGATGATTCGAGTACAATTAACTCTTTAGAAGATTAATCGGGTACAATTAACTCTTTACTTGGTCAACAAGTATTCTATAATCGTTACACACAGATTTATGGATTAGTTTTATGTTGAGTTAGAAGATTAATCGAGAACCATTAACTCTTTAGAAGATGATTCGAGTGCAATTAAATCTTTACTTGGTCAACAAGTTTTCAATAATTGTTACATTTAGAGTTAATGGTGACATTTATAGTTACATATTAGTACATTTAGAGTTACATATTGTTTCAATAATTGTTACATTTAGAGTTTTCAATAATTGTTATTTGGTCAACAAGTTTTCAATAAGCGTGACATTTATAGTTACATATTAGTTTTATGTTGAGTTAGAAGATTAATCGAGTACCATTAACTCCTTAGAAGCTGATTCGAGTACAATTTACTCTTTACTTGGCCAACTAGTTTTCAATAATCGTTACATTCAGAATTACAGATTAGTTTTATGTTGAGTTAGAAAATTAATCAAGTATCATTAACTCTTTTGAAGATGATTCGAGTATAATTAAGTATTTACTTGGTCAACAAATTTCAATAATCGTTACAATTAGAGTTACGGATTACCTTTATGTTGAGTTGGAAGATTAATAGAGTACCATTAATCGAGTACCTTAACTCTTTAGAAGATGAATCGAGTATAATTAACTCTTTACTTGGTCAACAAGTTTTCAATAATCGTTACATTTAGAGTTACGGATTATATTTATGTTAAGTTGGAAGATTAATAGAGTACCATTAACTCTTTAGAAGATTAATCGAGTACAATTAACTCTTTACTTGGTCAACAAGTATTCTATAATCGTTACACATAGATTTATGGATTAGTTTTATGTTGAGTTAGAAGATTAATCGAGTACCTTTAACTCTTTAGAAGATGATTCGAGTACAATTAACTCTTTACTTGGTCAACAAGTTTTCAATAATCGTTAGACATAGAGTTACAGATTAGTTTTATGTTGAGATAGAAGATTAATCAAGTACCGTTAACTCATTAGAAGATGAATTGAGTACAATTAACTCTTTTCTTGGTTTTCAATAAGAGTTACACTTAGAGTTACGGATTAGTTTTATGTTGAGTTAGAAGATTAATCGAGTACCATTAACTCTTTAGAAGATGATTCGAGTACAATTAACTCTTTACTTTGTCAACAAGTTTTTAATAATCGTTACACTTAGAGTTACGGATTAGCATTATGTTGAGTTAGAAGATTAAGTGAGCGTCATTAACTCTTTAGAAGATGAATCGAGTACAATTAACTCTTTACTTGGTCAACAAGTTTTCAATAGTCGCTATACTTAGAGTTAAGAATTAGTTTTATTTTGAGTTAGAAGAATAATCGGGTACCATTAACTCTTTATAAGATGATTCGAGTACAATTAACTCTTTACTTGGTCAACAAGTTTTCAATAATCGTTACACTTAGAGTTACGGATTAGCTTTATGTTGAGTTAGTAGATTAATCGAGTACCATTAACTCTTTAGAAGATGATTCGAGTACAATTAACTCGTTACTTGATGAACAGGTTTTCAATAATCGTTACATTTAGAGTTACGGATTAGTTTTATGTTAAGTTAGACTATTAATCGAGCAACATTAACTCTTTAGAAGATGATTCGAGTACAATTAACTTTTTACTTGGTCAATAAGTTTTCAATAATCGTGACATTTAGAGTTAAAGATTAGTTTTATGTTAAGTTAGAAGATTAATCGAGCACCATTAACTCCTTAGAAGATGCATCGAGTACAATTAACTCTTTACTAGGTCAACAAGTTTTCAATAATCGTTACACTTAGAGTTACGGATTAACTTTATGTTGAGTTAAAAGAATAATCGAGTACCATTAACTCTTTATAAGATGATTCGGGTACAATTAACTCTTTAGAAGATTAATCGGGTACAATTAACTCTTTACTTGGTCAACAAGTATTCTATAATCGTTACACACAGATTTATGGATTAGTTTTATGTTGAGTTAGAAGATTAATCGAGAACCATTAACTCTTTAGAAGATGATTCGAGTACAATGAAATCTTTACTTGGTCAACAAGTTTTCAATAATTGTTACATTTAGAGTTAATGGTGACATTTATAGTTACATATTAGTACATTTAGAGTTACATATTGTTTCAATAATTGTTACATTTAGAGTTTTCAATAATTGTTATTTGGTCAACAAGTTTTCAATAAGCGTGACATTTATAGTTACATATTAGTTTTATGTTGAGTTAGAAGATTAATCGAGTACCATTAACTCCTTAGAAGCTGATTCGAGTACAATTTACTCTTTACTTGGCCAACTAGTTTTCAATAATCGTTACATTCAGAATTACAGATTAGTTTTATGTTGAGTTAGAAAATTAATCAAGTATCATTAACTCTTTTGAAGATGATTCGAGTATAATTAAGTATTTACTTGGTCAACAAATTTCAATAATCGTTACAATTAGAGTTACGGATTACCTTTATGTTGAGTTGGAAGATTAATAGAGTACCATTAATCGAGTACCTTAACTCTTTAGAAGATGAATCGAGTATAATTAACTCTTTACTTGGTCAACAAGTTTTCAATAATCGTTACATTTAGAGTTACGGATTATATTTATGTTAAGTTGGAAGATTAATAGAGTACCATTAACTCTTTAGAAGATTAATCGAGTACAATTAACTCTTTACTTGGTCAACAAGTATTCTATAATCGTTACACATAGATTTATGGATTAGTTTTATGTTGAGTTAGAAGATTAATCGAGTACCTTTAACTCTTTAGAAGATGATTCGAGTACAATTAACTCTTTACTTGGTCAACAAGTTTTCAATAATCGTTAGACATAGAGTTACGGATTAGTTTTATGTTGAGATAGAAGATTAATCAAGTACCGTTAACTCATTAGAAGATGAATTGAGTACAATTAACTCTTTTCTTGGTTTTCAATAAGAGTTACACTTAGAGTTACGGATTAGTTTTATGTTGAGTTAGAAGATTAATCGAGTACCATTAACTCTTTAGAAGATGATTCGAGTACAATTAACTCTTTACTTTGTCAACAAGTTTTTAATAATCGTTACACTTAGAGTTACGGATTAGCATTATGTTGAGTTAGAAGATTAAGTGAGCGTCATTAACTCTTTAGAAGATGAATCGAGTACAATTAACTCTTTACTTGGTCAACAAGTTTTCAATAGTCGCTATACTTAGAGTTAAGAATTAGTTTTATTTTGAGTTAGAAGAATAATCGGGTACCATTAACTCTTTATAAGATGATTCGAGTACAATTAACTCTTTACTTGGTCAACAAGTTTTCAATAATCGTTACACTTAGAGTTACGGATTAGCTTTATGTTGAGTTAGTAGATTAATCGAGTACCATTAACTCTTTAGAAGATGATTCGAGTACAATTAACTCGTTACTTGATGAACAGGTTTTCAATAATCGTTACATTTAGAGTTACGGATTAGTTTTATGTTAAGTTAGACTATTAATCGAGCAACATTAACTCTTTAGAAGATGATTCGAGTACAATTAACTTTTTACTTGGTCAATAAGTTTTCAATAATCGTGACATTTAGAGTTAAAGATTAGTTTTATGTTAAGTTAGAAGATTAATCGAGCACCATTAACTCCTTAGAAGATGAATCGAGTACAATTAACTCTTTACTAGGTCAACAAGTTTTCAATAATCGTTACACTTAGAGTTACGGATTAACTTTATGTTGAGTTAAAAGAATAATCGAGTACCATTAACTCTTTATAAGATGATTCGGGTACAATTAACTCTTTAGAAGATTAATCGGGTACAATTAACTCTTTACTTGGTCAACAAGTATTCTATAATCGTTACACACAGATTTATGGATTAGTTTTATGTTGAGTTAGAAGATTAATCGAGAACCATTAACTCTTTAGAAGATGATTCGAGTGCAATTAAATCTTTACTTGGTCAACAAGTTTTCAATAATTGTTACATTTAGAGTTAATGGTGACATTTATAGTTACATATTAGTACATTTAGAGTTACATATTGTTTCAATAATTGTTACATTTAGAGTTTTCAATAATTGTTATTTGGTCAACAAGTTTTCAATAACCGTGACATTTATAGTTACATATTAGTGTTATGTTGAGTTAGAAGATTAATCGAGTACCATTAACTCCTTAGAAGCTGATTCGAGTACAATTTACTCTTTACTTGGCCAACTAGTTTTCAATAATCGTTACATTCAGAATTACAGATTAGTTTTATGTTGAGTTAGAAAATTAATCAAGTATCATTAACTCTTTTGAAGATGATTCGAGTATAATTAAGTATTTACTTGGTCAACAAATTTCAATAATCGTTACAATTAGAGTTACGGATTACCTTTATGTTGAGTTGGAAGATTAATAGAGTACCATTAATCGAGTACCTTAACTCTTTAGAAGATGAATCGAGTATAATTAACTCTTTACTTGGTCAACAAGTTTTCAATAATCGTTACATTTAGAGTTACGGATTATATTTATGTTAAGTTGGAAGATTAATAGAGTACCATTAACTCTTTAGAAGATTAATCGAGTACAATTAACTCTTTACTTGGTCAACAAGTATTCTATAATCGTTACACATAGATTTATGGATTAGTTTTATGTTGAGTTAGAAGATTAATCGAGTACCTTTAACTCTTTAGAAGATGATTCGAGTACAATTAACTCTTTACTTGGTCAACAAGTTTTCAATAATCGTTAGACATAGAGTTACGGATTAGTTTTATGTTGAGATAGAAGATTAATCAAGTACCGTTAACTCATTAGAAGATGAATTGAGTACAATTAACTCTTTTCTTGGTTTTCAATAAGAGTTACACTTAGAGTTACGGATTAGTTTTATGTTGAGTTAGAAGATTAATCGAGTACCATTAACTCTTTAGAAGATGATTCGAGTACAATTAACTCTTTACTTTGTCAACAAGTTTTTAATAATCGTTACACTTAGAGTTACGGATTAGCATTATGTTGAGTTAGAAGATTAAGTGAGCGTCATTAACTCTTTAGAAGATGAATCGAGTACAATTAACTCTTTACTTGGTCAACAAGTTTTCAATAGTCGCTATACTTAGAGTTAAGAATTAGTTTTATTTTGAGTTAGAAGAATAATCGGGTACCATTAACTCTTTATAAGATGATTCGAGTACAATTAACTCTTTACTTGGTCAACAAGTTTTCAATAATCGTTACACTTAGAGTTACGGATTAGCTTTATGTTGAGTTAGTAGATTAATCGAGTACCATTAACTCTTTAGAAGATGATTCGAGTACAATTAACTCGTTACTTGATGAACAGGTTTTCAATAATCGTTACATTTAGAGTTACGGATTAGTTTTATGTTAAGTTAGACTATTAATCGAGCAACATTAACTCTTTAGAAGATGATTCGAGTACAATTAACTTTTTACTTGGTCAATAAGTTTTCAATAATCGTGACATTTAGAGTTAAAGATTAGTTTTATGTTAAGTTAGAAGATTAATCGAGCACCATTAACTCCTTAGAAGATGCATCGAGTACAATTAACTCTTTACTAGGTCAACAAGTTTTCAATAATCGTTACACTTAGAGTTACGGATTAACTTTATGTTGAGTTAAAAGAATAATCGAGTACCATTAACTCTTTATAAGATGATTCGGGTACAATTAACTCTTTAGAAGATTAATCGGGTACAATTAACTCTTTACTTGGTCAACAAGTATTCTATAATCGTTACACACAGATTTATGGATTAGTTTTATGTTGAGTTAGAAGATTAATCGAGAACCATTAACTCTTTAGAAGATGATTCGAGTACAATGAAATCTTTACTTGGTCAACAAGTTTTCAATAATTGTTACATTTAGAGTTAATGGTGACATTTATAGTTACATATTAGTACATTTAGAGTTACATATTGTTTCAATAATTGTTACATTTAGAGTTTTCAATAATTGTTATTTGGTCAACAAGTTTTCAATAAGCGTGACATTTATAGTTACATATTAGTTTTATGTTGAGTTAGAAGATTAATCGAGTACCATTAACTCCTTAGAAGCTGATTCGAGTACAATTTACTCTTTACTTGGCCAACTAGTTTTCAATAATCGTTACATTCAGAATTACAGATTAGTTTTATGTTGAGTTAGAAAATTAATCAAGTATCATTAACTCTTTTGAAGATGATTCGAGTATAATTAAGTATTTACTTGGTCAACAAATTTCAATAATCGTTACAATTAGAGTTACGGATTACCTTTATGTTGAGTTGGAAGATTAATAGAGTACCATTAATCGAGTACCTTAACTCTTTAGAAGATGAATCGAGTATAATTAACTCTTTACTTGGTCAACAAGTTTTCAATAATCGTTACATTTAGAGTTACGGATTATATTTATGTTAAGTTGGAAGATTAATAGAGTACCATTAACTCTTTAGAAGATTAATCGAGTACAATTAACTCTTTACTTGGTCAACAAGTATTCTATAATCGTTACACATAGATTTATGGATTAGTTTTATGTTGAGTTAGAAGATTAATCGAGTACCTTTAACTCTTTAGAAGATGATTCGAGTACAATTAACTCTTTACTTGGTCAACAAGTTTTCAATAATCGTTAGACATAGAGTTACAGATTAGTTTTATGTTGAGATAGAAGATTAATCAAGTACCGTTAACTCATTAGAAGATGAATTGAGTACAATTAACTCTTTTCTTGGTTTTCAATAAGAGTTACACTTAGAGTTACGGATTAGTTTTATGTTGAGTTAGAAGATTAATCGAGTACCATTAACTCTTTAGAAGATGATTCGAGTACAATTAACTCTTTACTTTGTCAACAAGTTTTTAATAATCGTTACACTTAGAGTTACGGATTAGCATTATGTTGAGTTAGAAGATTAAGTGAGCGTCATTAACTCTTTAGAAGATGAATCGAGTACAATTAACTCTTTACTTGGTCAACAAGTTTTCAATAGTCGCTATACTTAGAGTTAAGAATTAGTTTTATTTTGAGTTAGAAGAATAATCGGGTACCATTAACTCTTTATAAGATGATTCGAGTACAATTAACTCTTTACTTGGTCAACAAGTTTTCAATAATCGTTACACTTAGAGTTACGGATTAGCTTTATGTTGAGTTAGTAGATTAATCGAGTACCATTAACTCTTTAGAAGATGATTCGAGTACAATTAACTCGTTACTTGATGAACAGGTTTTCAATAATCGTTACATTTAGAGATACGGATTAGTTTTATGTTAAGTTAGACTATTAATCGAGCAACATTAACTCTTTAGAAGATGATTCGAGTACAATTAACTTTTTACTTGGTCAATAAGTTTTCAATAATCGTGACATTTAGAGTTAAAGATTAGTTTTATGTTAAGTTAGAAGATTAATCGAGCACCATTAACTCCTTAGAAGATGCATCGAGTACAATTAACTCTTTACTAGGTCAACAAGTTTTCAATAATCGTTACACTTAGAGTTACGGATTAACTTTATGTTGAGTTAAAAGAATAATCGAGTACCATTAACTCTTTATAAGATGATTCGAGTACAATTAACTCTTTAGAAGATTAATCGGGTACAATTAACTCTTTACTTGGTCAACAAGTATTCTATAATCGTTACACACAGATTTATGGATTAGTTTTATGTTGAGTTAGAAGATTAATCGAGAACCATTAACTCTTTAGAAGATGATTCGAGTGCAATTAAATCTTTACTTGGTCAACAAGTTTTCAATAATTGTTACATTTAGAGTTAATGGTGACATTTATAGTTACATATTAGTACATTTAGAGTTACATATTGTTTCAATAATTGTTACATTTAGAGTTTTCAATAATTGTTATTTGGTCAACAAGTTTTCAATAAGCGTGACATTTATAGTTACATATTAGTTTTATGTTGAGTTAGAAGATTAATCGAGTACCATTAACTCCTTAGAAGCTGATTCGAGTACAATTTACTCTTTACTTGGCCAACTAGTTTTCAATAATCGTTACATTCAGAATTACAGATTAGTTTTATGTTGAGTTAGAAAATTAATCAAGTATCATTAACTCTTTTGAAGATGATTCGAGTATAATTAAGTATTTACTTGGTCAACAAATTTCAATAATCGTTACAATTAGAGTTACGGATTACCTTTATGTTGAGTTGGAAGATTAATAGAGTACCATTAATCGAGTACCTTAACTCTTTAGAAGATGAATCGAGTATAATTAACTCTTTACTTGGTCAACAAGTTTTCAATAATCGTTACATTTAGAGTTACGGATTATATTTATGTTAAGTTGGAAGATTAATAGAGTACCATTAACTCTTTAGAAGATTAATCGAGTACAATTAACTCTTTACTTGGTCAACAAGTATTCTATAATCGTTACACATAGATTTATGGATTAGTTTTATGTTGAGTTAGAAGATTAATCGAGTACCTTTAACTCTTTAGAAGATGATTCGAGTACAATTAACTCTTTACTTGGTCAACAAGTTTTCAATAATCGTTAGACATAGAGTTACAGATTAGTTTTATGTTGAGATAGAAGATTAATCAAGTACCGTTAACTCATTAGAAGATGAATTGAGTACAATTAACTCTTTTCTTGGTTTTCAATAAGAGTTACACTTAGAGTTACGGATTAGTTTTATGTTGAGTTAGAAGATTAATCGAGTACCATTAACTCTTTAGAAGATGATTCGAGTACAATTAACTCTTTACTTTGTCAACAAGTTTTTAATAATCGTTACACTTAGAGTTACGGATTAGCATTATGTTGAGTTAGAAGATTAAGTGAGCGTCATTAACTCTTTAGAAGATGAATCGAGTACAATTAACTCTTTACTTGGTCAACAAGTTTTCAATAGTCGCTATACTTAGAGTTAAGAATTAGTTTTATTTTGAGTTAGAAGAATAATCGGGTACCATTAACTCTTTATAAGATGATTCGAGTACAATTAACTCTTTACTTGGTCAACAAGTTTTCAATAATCGTTACACTTAGAGTTACGGATTAGCTTTATGTTGAGTTAGTAGATTAATCGAGTACCATTAACTCTTTAGAAGATGATTCGAGTACAATTAACTCGTTACTTGATGAACAGGTTTTCAATAATCGTTACATTTAGAGTTACGGATTAGTTTTATGTTAAGTTAGACTATTAATCGAGCAACATTAACTCTTTAGAAGATGATTCGAGTACAATTAACTTTTTACTTGGTCAATAAGTTTTCAATAATCGTGACATTTAGAGTTAAAGATTAGTTTTATGTTAAGTTAGAAGATTAATCGAGCACCATTAACTCCTTAGAAGATGCATCGAGTACAATTAACTCTTTACTAGGTCAACAAGTTTTCAATAATCGTTACACTTAGAGTTACGGATTAACTTTATGTTGAGTTAAAAGAATAATCGAGTACCATTAACTCTTTATAAGATGATTCGGGTACAATTAACTCTTTAGAAGATTAATCGGGTACAATTAACTCTTTACTTGGTCAACAAGTATTCTATAATCGTTACACACAGATTTATGGATTAGTTTTATGTTGAGTTAGAAGATTAATCGAGAACCATTAACTCTTTAGAAGATGATTCGAGTACAATGAAATCTTTACTTGGTCAACAAGTTTTCAATAATTGTTACATTTAGAGTTAATGGTGACATTTATAGTTACATATTAGTACATTTAGAGTTACATATTGTTTCAATAATTGTTACATTTAGAGTTTTCAATAATTGTTATTTGGTCAACAAGTTTTCAATAAGCGTGACATTTATAGTTACATATTAGTTTTATGTTGAGTTAGAAGATTAATCGAGTACCATTAACTCCTTAGAAGCTGATTCGAGTACAATTTACTCTTTACTTGGCCAACTAGTTTTCAATAATCGTTACATTCAGAATTACAGATTAGTTTTATGTTGAGTTAGAAAATTAATCAAGTATCATTAACTCTTTTGAAGATGATTCGAGTATAATTAAGTATTTACTTGGTCAACAAATTTCAATAATCGTTACAATTAGAGTTACGGATTACCTTTATGTTGAGTTGGAAGATTAATAGAGTACCATTAATCGAGTACCTTAACTCTTTAGAAGATGAATCGAGTATAATTAACTCTTTACTTGGTCAACAAGTTTTCAATAATCGTTACATTTAGAGTTACGGATTATATTTATGTTAAGTTGGAAGATTAATAGAGTACCATTAACTCTTTAGAAGATTAATCGAGTACAATTAACTCTTTACTTGGTCAACAAGTATTCTATAATCGTTACACATAGATTTATGGATTAGTTTTATGTTGAGTTAGAAGATTAATCGAGTACCTTTAACTCTTTAGAAGATGATTCGAGTACAATTAACTCTTTACTTGGTCAACAAGTTTTCAATAATCGTTAGACATAGAGTTACGGATTAGTTTTATGTTGAGATAGAAGATTAATCAAGTACCGTTAACTCATTAGAAGATGAATTGAGTACAATTAACTCTTTTCTTGGTTTTCAATAAGAGTTACACTTAGAGTTACGGATTAGTTTTATGTTGAGTTAGAAGATTAATCGAGTACCATTAACTCTTTAGAAGATGATTCGAGTACAATTAACTCTTTACTTTGTCAACAAGTTTTTAATAATCGTTACACTTAGAGTTACGGATTAGCATTATGTTGAGTTAGAAGATTAAGTGAGCGTCATTAACTCTTTAGAAGATGAATCGAGTACAATTAACTCTTTACTTGGTCAACAAGTTTTCAATAGTCGCTATACTTAGAGTTAAGAATTAGTTTTATTTTGAGTTAGAAGAATAATCGGGTACCATTAACTCTTTATAAGATGATTCGAGTACAATTAACTCTTTACTTGGTCAACAAGTTTTCAATAATCGTTACACTTAGAGTTACGGATTAGCTTTATGTTGAGTTAGTAGATTAATCGAGTACCATTAACTCTTTAGAAGATGATTCGAGTACAATTAACTCGTTACTTGATGAACAGGTTTTCAATAATCGTTACATTTAGAGTTACGGATTAGTTTTATGTTAAGTTAGACTATTAATCGAGCAACATTAACTCTTTAGAAGATGATTCGAGTACAATTAACTTTTTACTTGGTCAATAAGTTTTCAATAATCGTGACATTTAGAGTTAAAGATTAGTTTTATGTTAAGTTAGAAGATTAATCGAGCACCATTAACTCCTTAGAAGATGAATCGAGTACAATTAACTCTTTACTAGGTCAACAAGTTTTCAATAATCGTTACACTTAGAGTTACGGATTAACTTTATGTTGAGTTAAAAGAATAATCGAGTACCATTAACTCTTTATAAGATGATTCGGGTACAATTAACTCTTTAGAAGATTAATCGGGTACAATTAACTCTTTACTTGGTCAACAAGTATTCTATAATCGTTACACACAGATTTATGGATTAGTTTTATGTTGAGTTAGAAGATTAATCGAGAACCATTAACTCTTTAGAAGATGATTCGAGTGCAATTAAATCTTTACTTGGTCAACAAGTTTTCAATAATTGTTACATTTAGAGTTAATGGTGACATTTATAGTTACATATTAGTACATTTAGAGTTACATATTGTTTCAATAATTGTTACATTTAGAGTTTTCAATAATTGTTATTTGGTCAACAAGTTTTCAATAACCGTGACATTTATAGTTACATATTAGTGTTATGTTGAGTTAGAAGATTAATCGAGTACCATTAACTCCTTAGAAGCTGATTCGAGTACAATTTACTCTTTACTTGGCCAACTAGTTTTCAATAATCGTTACATTCAGAATTACAGATTAGTTTTATGTTGAGTTAGAAAATTAATCAAGTATCATTAACTCTTTTGAAGATGATTCGAGTATAATTAAGTATTTACTTGGTCAACAAATTTCAATAATCGTTACAATTAGAGTTACGGATTACCTTTATGTTGAGTTGGAAGATTAATAGAGTACCATTAATCGAGTACCTTAACTCTTTAGAAGATGAATCGAGTATAATTAACTCTTTACTTGGTCAACAAGTTTTCAATAATCGTTACATTTAGAGTTACGGATTATATTTATGTTAAGTTGGAAGATTAATAGAGTACCATTAACTCTTTAGAAGATTAATCGAGTACAATTAACTCTTTACTTGGTCAACAAGTATTCTATAATCGTTACACATAGATTTATGGATTAGTTTTATGTTGAGTTAGAAGATTAATCGAGTACCTTTAACTCTTTAGAAGATGATTCGAGTACAATTAACTCTTTACTTGGTCAACAAGTTTTCAATAATCGTTAGACATAGAGTTACGGATTAGTTTTATGTTGAGATAGAAGATTAATCAAGTACCGTTAACTCATTAGAAGATGAATTGAGTACAATTAACTCTTTTCTTGGTTTTCAATAAGAGTTACACTTAGAGTTACGGATTAGTTTTATGTTGAGTTAGAAGATTAATCGAGTACCATTAACTCTTTAGAAGATGATTCGAGTACAATTAACTCTTTACTTTGTCAACAAGTTTTTAATAATCGTTACACTTAGAGTTACGGATTAGCATTATGTTGAGTTAGAAGATTAAGTGAGCGTCATTAACTCTTTAGAAGATGAATCGAGTACAATTAACTCTTTACTTGGTCAACAAGTTTTCAATAGTCGCTATACTTAGAGTTAAGAATTAGTTTTATTTTGAGTTAGAAGAATAATCGGGTACCATTAACTCTTTATAAGATGATTCGAGTACAATTAACTCTTTACTTGGTCAACAAGTTTTCAATAATCGTTACACTTAGAGTTACGGATTAGCTTTATGTTGAGTTAGTAGATTAATCGAGTACCATTAACTCTTTAGAAGATGATTCGAGTACAATTAACTCGTTACTTGATGAACAGGTTTTCAATAATCGTTACATTTAGAGTTACGGATTAGTTTTATGTTAAGTTAGACTATTAATCGAGCAACATTAACTCTTTAGAAGATGATTCGAGTACAATTAACTTTTTACTTGGTCAATAAGTTTTCAATAATCGTGACATTTAGAGTTAAAGATTAGTTTTATGTTAAGTTAGAAGATTAATCGAGCACCATTAACTCCTTAGAAGATGCATCGAGTACAATTAACTCTTTACTAGGTCAACAAGTTTTCAATAATCGTTACACTTAGAGTTACGGATTAACTTTATGTTGAGTTAAAAGAATAATCGAGTACCATTAACTCTTTATAAGATGATTCGGGTACAATTAACTCTTTAGAAGATTAATCGGGTACAATTAACTCTTTACTTGGTCAACAAGTATTCTATAATCGTTACACACAGATTTATGGATTAGTTTTATGTTGAGTTAGAAGATTAATCGAGAACCATTAACTCTTTAGAAGATGATTCGAGTACAATGAAATCTTTACTTGGTCAACAAGTTTTCAATAATTGTTACATTTAGAGTTAATGGTGACATTTATAGTTACATATTAGTACATTTAGAGTTACATATTGTTTCAATAATTGTTACATTTAGAGTTTTCAATAATTGTTATTTGGTCAACAAGTTTTCAATAAGCGTGACATTTATAGTTACATATTAGTTTTATGTTGAGTTAGAAGATTAATCGAGTACCATTAACTCCTTAGAAGCTGATTCGAGTACAATTTACTCTTTACTTGGCCAACTAGTTTTCAATAATCGTTACATTCAGAATTACAGATTAGTTTTATGTTGAGTTAGAAAATTAATCAAGTATCATTAACTCTTTTGAAGATGATTCGAGTATAATTAAGTATTTACTTGGTCAACAAATTTCAATAATCGTTACAATTAGAGTTACGGATTACCTTTATGTTGAGTTGGAAGATTAATAGAGTACCATTAATCGAGTACCTTAACTCTTTAGAAGATGAATCGAGTATAATTAACTCTTTACTTGGTCAACAAGTTTTCAATAATCGTTACATTTAGAGTTACGGATTATATTTATGTTAAGTTGGAAGATTAATAGAGTACCATTAACTCTTTAGAAGATTAATCGAGTACAATTAACTCTTTACTTGGTCAACAAGTATTCTATAATCGTTACACATAGATTTATGGATTAGTTTTATGTTGAGTTAGAAGATTAATCGAGTACCTTTAACTCTTTAGAAGATGATTCGAGTACAATTAACTCTTTACTTGGTCAACAAGTTTTCAATAATCGTTAGACATAGAGTTACGGATTAGTTTTATGTTGAGATAGAAGATTAATCAAGTACCGTTAACTCATTAGAAGATGAATTGAGTACAATTAACTCTTTTCTTGGTTTTCAATAAGAGTTACACTTAGAGTTACGGATTAGTTTTATGTTGAGTTAGAAGATTAATCGAGTACCATTAACTCTTTAGAAGATGATTCGAGTACAATTAACTCTTTACTTTGTCAACAAGTTTTTAATAATCGTTACACTTAGAGTTACGGATTAGCATTATGTTGAGTTAGAAGATTAAGTGAGCGTCATTAACTCTTTAGAAGATGAATCGAGTACAATTAACTCTTTACTTGGTCAACAAGTTTTCAATAGTCGCTATACTTAGAGTTAAGAATTAGTTTTATTTTGAGTTAGAAGAATAATCGGGTACCATTAACTCTTTATAAGATGATTCGAGTACAATTAACTCTTTACTTGGTCAACAAGTTTTCAATAATCGTTACACTTAGAGTTACGGATTAGCTTTATGTTGAGTTAGTAGATTAATCGAGTACCATTAACTCTTTAGAAGATGATTCGAGTACAATTAACTCGTTACTTGATGAACAGGTTTTCAATAATCGTTACATTTAGAGATACGGATTAGTTTTATGTTAAGTTAGACTATTAATCGAGCAACATTAACTCTTTAGAAGATGATTCGAGTACAATTAACTTTTTACTTGGTCAATAAGTTTTCAATAATCGTGACATTTAGAGTTAAAGATTAGTTTTATGTTAAGTTAGAAGATTAATCGAGCACCATTAACTCCTTAGAAGATGCATCGAGTACAATTAACTCTTTACTAGGTCAACAAGTTTTCAATAATCGTTACACTTAGAGTTACGGATTAACTTTATGTTGAGTTAAAAGAATAATCGAGTACCATTAACTCTTTATAAGATGATTCGAGTACAATTAACTCTTTAGAAGATTAATCGGGTACAATTAACTCTTTACTTGGTCAACAAGTATTCTATAATCGTTACACACAGATTTATGGATTAGTTTTATGTTGAGTTAGAAGATTAATCGAGAACCATTAACTCTTTAGAAGATGATTCGAGTACAATGAAATCTTTACTTGGTCAACAAGTTTTCAATAATTGTTACATTTAGAGTTAATGGTGACATTTATAGTTACATATTAGTACATTTAGAGTTACATATTGTTTCAATAATTGTTACATTTAGAGTTTTCAATAATTGTTATTTGGTCAACAAGTTTTCAATAATCGTGACATGTATAGTTACATATTAGTTTTATGTTGAGTTAGAAGATTAATCGAGTACCATTAACTCCTTAGAAGCTGATTCGAGTACAATTTACTCTTTACTTGGCCAACTAGTTTTCAATAATCGTTACATTCAGAATTACAGATTAGTTTTATGTTGAGTTAGAAAATTAATCAAGTATCATTAACTCTTTTGAAGATGATTCGAGTATAATTAAGTATTTACTTGGTCAACAAATTTCAATAATCGTTACAATTAGAGTTACGGATTACCTTTATGTTGAGTTGGAAGATTAATAGAGTACCATTAATCGAGTACCTTAACTCTTTAGAAGATGAATCGAGTATAATTAACTCTTTACTTGGTCAACAAGTTTTCAATAATCGTTACATTTAGAGTTACGGATTATATTTATGTTAAGTTGGAAGATTAATAGAGTACCATTAACTCTTTAGAAGATTAATCGAGTACAATTAACTCTTTACTTGGTCAACAAGTATTCTATAATCGTTACACATAGATTTATGGATTAGTTTTATGTTGAGTTAGAAGATTAATCGAGTACCTTTAACTCTTTAGAAGATGATTCGAGTACAATTAACTCTTTACTTGGTCAACAAGTTTTCAATAATCGTTAGACATAGAGTTACAGATTAGTTTTATGTTGAGATAGAAGATTAATCAAGTACCGTTAACTCATTAGAAGATGAATTGAGTACAATTAACTCTTTTCTTGGTTTTCAATAAGAGTTACACTTAGAGTTACGGATTAGTTTTATGTTGAGTTAGAAGATTAATCGAGTACCATTAACTCTTTAGAAGATGATTCGAGTACAATTAACTCTTTGCTTTGTCAACAAGTTTTTAATAATCGTTACACTTAGAGTTACGGATTAGCATTATGTTGAGTTAGAAGATTAAGTGAGCATCATTAACTCTTTAGAAGATGAATCGAGTACAATTAACTCTTTACTTGGTCAACAAGTTTTCAATAGTCGCTATACTTAGAGTTAAGAATTAGTTTTATTTTGAGTTAGAAGAATAATCGGGTACCATTAACTCTTTATAAGATGATTCGAGTACAATTAACTCTTTACTTGGTCAACAAGTTTTCAATAATCGTTACACTTAGAGTTACGGATTAGCTTTATGTTGAGTTAGTAGATTAATCGAGTACCATTAACTCTTTAGAAGATGATTCGAGTACAATTAACTCGTTACTTGATGAACAGGTTTTCAATAATCGTTACATTTAGAGTTACGGATTAGTTTTATGTTAAGTTAGACTATTAATCGAGCAACATTAACTCTTTAGAAGATGATTCGAGTACAATTAACTTTTTACTTGGTCAATAAGTTTTCAATAATCGTGACATTTAGAGTTAAAGATTAGTTTTATGTTAAGTTAGAAGATTAATCGAGCACCATTAACTCCTTAGAAGATGCATCGAGTACAATTAACTCTTTACTAGGTCAACAAGTTTTCAATAATCGTTACACTTAGAGTTACGGATTAACTTTATGTTGAGTTAAAAGAATAATCGAGTACCATTAACTCTTTATAAGATGATTCGGGTACAATTAACTCTTTAGAAGATTAATCGGGTACAATTAACTCTTTACTTGGTCAACAAGTATTCTATAATCGTTACACACAGATTTATGGATTAGTTTTATGTTGAGTTAGAAGATTAATCGAGAACCATTAACTCTTTAGAAGATGATTCGAGTACAATGAAATCTTTACTTGGTCAACAAGTTTTCAATAATTGTTACATTTAGAGTTAATGGTGACATTTATAGTTACATATTAGTACATTTAGAGTTACATATTGTTTCAATAATTGTTACATTTAGAGTTTTCAATAATTGTTATTTGGTCAACAAGTTTTCAATAAGCGTGACATTTATAGTTACATATTAGTTTTATGTTGAGTTAGAAGATTAATCGAGTACCATTAACTCCTTAGAAGCTGATTCGAGTACAATTTACTCTTTACTTGGCCAACTAGTTTTCAATAATCGTTACATTCAGAATTACAGATTAGTTTTATGTTGAGTTAGAAAATTAATCAAGTATCATTAACTCTTTTGAAGATGATTCGAGTATAATTAAGTATTTACTTGGTCAACAAATTTCAATAATCGTTACAATTAGAGTTACGGATTACCTTTATGTTGAGTTGGAAGATTAATAGAGTACCATTAATCGAGTACCTTAACTCTTTAGAAGATGAATCGAGTATAATTAACTCTTTACTTGGTCAACAAGTTTTCAATAATCGTTACATTTAGAGTTACGGATTATATTTATGTTAAGTTGGAAGATTAATAGAGTACCATTAACTCTTTAGAAGATTAATCGAGTACAATTAACTCTTTACTTGGTCAACAAGTATTCTATAATCGTTACACATAGATTTATGGATTAGTTTTATGTTGAGTTAGAAGATTAATCGAGTACCTTTAACTCTTTAGAAGATGATTCGAGTACAATTAACTCTTTACTTGGTCAACAAGTTTTCAATAATCGTTAGACATAGAGTTACGGATTAGTTTTATGTTGAGATAGAAGATTAATCAAGTACCGTTAACTCATTAGAAGATGAATTGAGTACAATTAACTCTTTTCTTGGTTTTCAATAAGAGTTACACTTAGAGTTACGGATTAGTTTTATGTTGAGTTAGAAGATTAATCGAGTACCATTAACTCTTTAGAAGATGATTCGAGTACAATTAACTCTTTACTTTGTCAACAAGTTTTTAATAATCGTTACACTTAGAGTTACGGATTAGCATTATGTTGAGTTAGAAGATTAAGTGAGCGTCATTAACTCTTTAGAAGATGAATCGAGTACAATTAACTCTTTACTTGGTCAACAAGTTTTCAATAGTCGCTATACTTAGAGTTAAGAATTAGTTTTATTTTGAGTTAGAAGAATAATCGGGTACCATTAACTCTTTATAAGATGATTCGAGTACAATTAACTCTTTACTTGGTCAACAAGTTTTCAATAATCGTTACACTTAGAGTTACGGATTAGCTTTATGTTGAGTTAGTAGATTAATCGAGTACCATTAACTCTTTAGAAGATGATTCGAGTACAATTAACTCGTTACTTGATGAACAGGTTTTCAATAATCGTTACATTTAGAGATACGGATTAGTTTTATGTTAAGTTAGACTATTAATCGAGCAACATTAACTCTTTAGAAGATGATTCGAGTACAATTAACTTTTTACTTGGTCAATAAGTTTTCAATAATCGTGACATTTAGAGTTAAAGATTAGTTTTATGTTAAGTTAGAAGATTAATCGAGCACCATTAACTCCTTAGAAGATGCATCGAGTACAATTAACTCTTTACTAGGTCAACAAGTTTTCAATAATCGTTACACTTAGAGTTACGGATTAACTTTATGTTGAGTTAAAAGAATAATCGAGTACCATTAACTCTTTATAAGATGATTCGAGTACAATTAACTCTTTAGAAGATTAATCGGGTACAATTAACTCTTTACTTGGTCAACAAGTATTCTATAATCGTTACACACAGATTTATGGATTAGTTTTATGTTGAGTTAGAAGATTAATCGAGAACCATTAACTCTTTAGAAGATGATTCGAGTACAATGAAATCTTTACTTGGTCAACAAGTTTTCAATAATTGTTACATTTAGAGTTAATGGTGACATTTATAGTTACATATTAGTACATTTAGAGTTACATATTGTTTCAATAATTGTTACATTTAGAGTTTTCAATAATTGTTATTTGGTCAACAAGTTTTCAATAATCGTGACATGTATAGTTACATATTAGTTTTATGTTGAGTTAGAAGATTAATCGAGTACCATTAACTCCTTAGAAGCTGATTCGAGTACAATTTACTCTTTACTTGGCCAACTAGTTTTCAATAATCGTTACATTCAGAATTACAGATTAGTTTTATGTTGAGTTAGAAAATTAATCAAGTATCATTAACTCTTTTGAAGATGATTCGAGTATAATTAAGTATTTACTTGGTCAACAAATTTCAATAATCGTTACAATTAGAGTTACGGATTACCTTTATGTTGAGTTGGAAGATTAATAGAGTACCATTAATCGAGTACCTTAACTCTTTAGAAGATGAATCGAGTATAATTAACTCTTTACTTGGTCAACAAGTTTTCAATAATCGTTACATTTAGAGTTACGGATTATATTTATGTTAAGTTGGAAGATTAATAGAGTACCATTAACTCTTTAGAAGATTAATCGAGTACAATTAACTCTTTACTTGGTCAACAAGTATTCTATAATCGTTACACATAGATTTATGGATTAGTTTTATGTTGAGTTAGAAGATTAATCGAGTACCTTTAACTCTTTAGAAGATGATTCGAGTACAATTAACTCTTTACTTGGTCAACAAGTTTTCAATAATCGTTAGACATAGAGTTACAGATTAGTTTTATGTTGAGATAGAAGATTAATCAAGTACCGTTAACTCATTAGAAGATGAATTGAGTACAATTAACTCTTTTCTTGGTTTTCAATAAGAGTTACACTTAGAGTTACGGATTAGTTTTATGTTGAGTTAGAAGATTAATCGAGTACCATTAACTCTTTAGAAGATGATTCGAGTACAATTAACTCTTTGCTTTGTCAACAAGTTTTTAATAATCGTTACACTTAGAGTTACGGATTAGCATTATGTTGAGTTAGAAGATTAAGTGAGCATCATTAACTCTTTAGAAGATGAATCGAGTACAATTAACTCTTTACTTGGTCAACAAGTTTTCAATAGTCGCTATACTTAGAGTTAAGAATTAGTTTTATTTTGAGTTAGAAGAATAATCGGGTACCATTAACTCTTTATAAGATGATTCGAGTACAATTAACTCTTTACTTGGTCAACAAGTTTTCAATAATCGTTACACTTAGAGTTACGGATTAGCTTTATGTTGAGTTAGTAGATTAATCGAGTACCATTAACTCTTTAGAAGATGATTCGAGTACAATTAAC
The DNA here is from genome assembly GCA_954870855.1 of Scutellaria minor. Classification (NCBI taxonomy): domain Eukaryota; kingdom Viridiplantae; phylum Streptophyta; class Magnoliopsida; order Lamiales; family Lamiaceae; genus Scutellaria; species Scutellaria minor. Next base: position 14,581,919 of record OX940729.1, on the reverse strand, counting down.
TCGTTACTTGATGAACAGGTTTTCAATAATCGTTACATTTAGAGTTACGGATTAGTTTTATGTTAAGTTAGACTATTAATCGAGCAACATTAACTCTTTAGAAGATGATTCGAGTACAATTAACTTTTTACTTGGTCAATAAGTTTTCAATAATCGTGACATTTAGAGTTAAAGATTAGTTTTATGTTAAGTTAGAAGATTAATCGAGCACCATTAACTCCTTAGAAGATGCATCGAGTACAATTAACTCTTTACTAGGTCAACAAGTTTTCAATAATCGTTACACTTAGAGTTACGGATTAACTTTATGTTGAGTTAAAAGAATAATCGAGTACCATTAACTCTTTATAAGATGATTCGGGTACAATTAACTCTTTAGAAGATTAATCGGGTACAATTAACTCTTTACTTGGTCAACAAGTATTCTATAATCGTTACACACAGATTTATGGATTAGTTTTATGTTGAGTTAGAAGATTAATCGAGAACCATTAACTCTTTAGAAGATGATTCGAGTACAATGAAATCTTTACTTGGTCAACAAGTTTTCAATAATTGTTACATTTAGAGTTAATGGTGACATTTATAGTTACATATTAGTACATTTAGAGTTACATATTGTTTCAATAATTGTTACATTTAGAGTTTTCAATAATTGTTATTTGGTCAACAAGTTTTCAATAATCGTGACATTTATAGTTACATATTAGTTTTATGTTGAGTTAGAAGATTAATCGAGTACCATTAACTCCTTAGAAGCTGATTCGAGTACAATTTACTCTTTACTTGGCCAACTAGTTTTCAATAATCGTTACATTCAGAATTACAGATTAGTTTTATGTTGAGTTAGAAAATTAATCAAGTATCATTAACTCTTTTGAAGATGATTCGAGTATAATTAAGTATTTACTTGGTCAACAAATTTCAATAATCGTTACAATTAGAGTTACGGATTACCTTTATGTTGAGTTGGAAGATTAATAGAGTACCATTAATCGAGTACCTTAACTCTTTAGAAGATGAATCGAGTATAATTAACTCTTTACTTGGTCAACAAGTTTTCAATAATCGTTACATTTAGAGTTACGGATTATATTTATGTTAAGTTGGAAGATTAATAGAGTACCATTAACTCTTTAGAAGATTAATCGAGTACAATTAACTCTTTACTTGGTCAACAAGTATTCTATAATCGTTACACATAGATTTATGGATTAGTTTTATGTTGAGTTAGAAGATTAATCGAGTACCTTTAACTCTTTAGAAGATGATTCGAGTACAATTAACTCTTTACTTGGTCAACAAGTTTTCAATAATCGTTAGACATAGAGTTACGGATTAGTTTTATGTTGAGATAGAAGATTAATCAAGTACCGTTAACTCATTAGAAGATGAATTGAGTACAATTAACTCTTTTCTTGGTTTTCAATAAGAGTTACACTTAGAGTTACGGATTAGTTTTATGTTGAGTTAGAAGATTAATCGAGTACCATTAACTCTTTAGAAGATGATTCGAGTACAATTAACTCTTTGCTTTGTCAACAAGTTTTTAATAATCGTTACACTTAGAGTTACGGATTAGCATTATGTTGAGTTAGAAGATTAAGTGAGCATCATTAACTCTTTAGAAGATGAATCGAGTACAATTAACTCTTTACTTGGTCAACAAGTTTTCAATAGTCGCTATACTTAGAGTTAAGAATTAGTTTTATTTTGAGTTAGAAGAATAATCGGGTACCATTAACTCTTTATAAGATGATTCGAGTACAATTAACTCGTTACTTGATGAACAGGTTTTCAATAATCGTTACATTTAGAGTTACGGATTAGTTTTATGTTAAGTTAGACTATTAATCGAGCAACATTAACTCTTTAGAAGATGATTCGAGTACAATTAACTTTTTACTTGGTCAATAAGTTTTCAATAATCGTGACATTTAGAGTTAAAGATTAGTTTTATGTTAAGTTAGAAGATTAATCGAGTACAATTAACTCGTTACTTGATGAACAGGTTTTCAATAATCATTACATTTAGAGTTACGGATTAGTTTTATGTTGAGTTAGAAGATTAATCGAGAACCATTAACTCTTTAGAAGATGATTCGAGTACAATTAAATCTTTACTTGGTCAACAAGTTTTCAATAATTGTTACATTTAGAGTTAATGGTGACATTTATAGTTACATATTAGTACATTTAGAGTTACATATTGTTTCAATAATTGTTACATTTAGAGTTTTCAATAATTGTTATTTGGTCAACAAGTTTTCAATAATCGTGACATTTATAGTTACATATTAGTTTTATGTTGAGTTAGAAGATTAATCGAGTACCATTAACTCCTTAGAAGCTGATTCGAGTACAATTTACTCTTTACTTGGCCAACTAGTTTTCAATAATCGTTACATTCAGAATTACAGATTAGTTTTATGCTGAGTTAGAAAATTAATCAAGTATCATTAACTCTTTTGAAGATGATTCGAGTATAATTAAGTATTTACTTGGTCAACAAATTTCAATAATCGTTACAATTAGAGTTACGGATTACCTTTATGTTGAGTTGGAAGATTAATAGAGTACCATTAATCGAGTACCTTAACTCTTTAGAAGATGAATCGAGTATAATTAACTCTTTACTTGGTCAACAAGTTTTCAATAATCGTTACATTTAGAGTTACGGATTATATTTATGTTAAGTTGGAAGATTAATAGAGTACCATTAACTCTTTAGAAGATTAATCGAGTACAATTAACTCTTTACTTGGTCAACAAGTATTCTATAATCGTTACACATAGATTTATGGATTAGTTTTATGTTGAGTTAGAAGATTAATCGAGTACCTTTAACTCTTTAGAAGATGATTCGAGTACAATTAACTCTTTACTTGGTCAACAAGTTTTCAATAATCGTTAGACATAGAGTTACGGATTAGTTTTATGTTGAGATAGAAGATTAATCAAGTACCGTTAACTCATTAGAAGATGAATTGAGTACAATTAACTCTTTTCTTGGTTTTCAATAAGAGTTACACTTAGAGTTACGGATTAGTTTTATGTTGAGTTAGAAGATTAATCGAGTACCATTAACTCTTTAGAAGATGATTCGAGTACAATTAACTCTTTGCTTTGTCAACAAGTTTTTAATAATCGTTACACTTAGAGTTACGGATTAGCATTATGTTGAGTTAGAAGATTAAGTGAGCATCATTAACTCTTTAGAAGATGAATCGAGTACAATTAACTCTTTACTTGGTCAACAAGTTTTCAATAGTCGCTATACTTAGAGTTAAGAATTAGTTTTATTTTGAGTTAGAAGAATAATCGGGTACCATTAACTCTTTATAAGATGATTCGAGTACAATTAACTCTTTACTTGGTCAACAAGTTTTCAATAATCGTTACACTTAGAGTTACGGATTAGCTTTATGTTGAGTTAGTAGATTAATCGAGTACCATTAACTCTTTAGAAGATGATTCGAGTACAATTAACTCGTTACTTGATGAACAAGTTTTCAATAATCGTTACATTTAGAGTTACGGATTAGTTTTATGTTAAGTTAGACTATTAATCGAGCAACATTAACTCTTTAGAAGATGATTCGAGTACAATTAACTTTTTACTTGGTCAATAAGTTTTCAATAATCGTGACATTTAGAGTTAAAGATTAGTTTTATGTTAAGTTAGAAGATTAATCGAGCACCATTAACTCCTTAGAAGATGAATCGAGTACAATTAACTCTTTACTAGGTCAACAAGTTTTCAATAATCGTTACACTTAGAGTTACGGATTAACTTTATGTTGAGTTAAAAGAATAATCGAGTACCATTAACTCTTTATAAGATGATTCGAGTACAATTAACTCTTTAGAAGATTAATCGGGTACAATTAACTCTTTACTTGGTCAACAAGTATTCTACAATCGTTACACACAGATTTATGGATTAGTTTTATGTTGAGTTAGAAGATTAATCGAGAACCATTAACTCTTTAGAAGATGATTCGAGTACAATTAAATCTTTACTTGGTCAACAAGTTTTCAATAATTGTTACATTTAGAGTTAATGGTGACATTTATAGTTACATATTAGTACATTTAGAGTTACATATTGTTTCAATAATTGTTACATTTAGAGTTTTCAATAATTGTTATTTGGTCAACAAGTTTTCAATAATCGTGACATTTATAGTTACATATTAGTTTTATGTTGAGTTAGAAGATTAATCGAGTACCATTAACTCCTTAGAAGCTGATTCGAGTACAATTTACTCTTTACTTGGCCAACTAGTTTTCAATAATCGTTACATTCAGAATTACAGATTAGTTTTATGCTGAGTTAGAAAATTAATCAAGTATCATTAACTCTTTTGAAGATGATTCGAGTATAATTAAGTATTTACTTGGTCAACAAATTTCAATAATCGTTACAATTAGAGTTACGGATTACCTTTATGTTGAGTTGGAAGATTAATAGAGTACCATTAATCGAGTACCTTAACTCTTTAGAAGATGAATCGAGTATAATTAACTCTTTACTTGGTCAACAAGTTTTCAATAATCGTTACATTTAGAGTTACGGATTATATTTATGTTAAGTTGGAAGATTAATAGAGTACCATTAACTCTTTAGAAGATTAATCGAGTACAATTAACTCTTTACTTGGTCAACAAGTATTCTATAATCGTTACACATAGATTTATGGATTAGTTTTATGTTGAGTTAGAAGATTAATCGAGTACCTTTAACTCTTTAGAAGATGATTCGAGTACAATTAACTCTTTACTTGGTCAACAAGTTTTCAATAATCGTTAGACATAGAGTTACGGATTAGTTTTATGTTGAGATAGAAGATTAATCAAGTACCGTTAACTCATTAGAAGATGAATTGAGTACAATTAACTCTTTTCTTGGTTTTCAATAAGAGTTACACTTAGAGTTACGGATTAGTTTTATGTTGAGTTAGAAGATTAATCGAGTACCATTAACTCTTTAGAAGATGATTCGAGTACAATTAACTCTTTGCTTTGTCAACAAGTTTTTAATAATCGTTACACTTAGAGTTACGGATTAGCATTATGTTGAGTTAGAAGATTAAGTGAGCATCATTAACTCTTTAGAAGATGAATCGAGTACAATTAACTCTTTACTTGGTCAACAAGTTTTCAATAGTCGCTATACTTAGAGTTAAGAATTAGTTTTATTTTGAGTTAGAAGAATAATCGGGTACCATTAACTCTTTATAAGATGATTCGAGTACAATTAACTCTTTACTTGGTCAACAAGTTTTCAATAATCGTTACACTTAGAGTTACGGATTAGCTTTATGTTGAGTTAGTAGATTAATCGAGTACCATTAACTCTTTAGAAGATGATTCGAGTACAATTAACTCGTTACTTGATGAACAAGTTTTCAATAATCGTTACATTTAGAGTTACGGATTAGTTTTATGTTAAGTTAGACTATTAATCGAGCAACATTAACTCTTTAGAAGATGATTCGAGTACAATTAACTTTTTACTTGGTCAATAAGTTTTCAATAATCGTGACATTTAGAGTTAAAGATTAGTTTTATGTTAAGTTAGAAGATTAATCGAGCACCATTAACTCCTTAGAAGATGAATCGAGTACAATTAACTCTTTACTAGGTCAACAAGTTTTCAATAATCGTTACACTTAGAGTTACGGATTAACTTTATGTTGAGTTAAAAGAATAATCGAGTACCATTAACTCTTTATAAGATGATTCGAGTACAATTAACTCTTTAGAAGATTAATCGGGTACAATTAACTCTTTACTTGGTCAACAAGTATTCTATAATCGTTACACACAGATTTATGGATTAGTTTTATGTTGAGTTAGAAGATTAATCGAGAACCATTAACTCTTTAGAAGATGATTCGAGTACAATTAAATCTTTACTTGGTCAACAAGTTTTCAATAATTGTTACATTTAGAGTTAATGGTGACATTTATAGTTACATATTAGTACATTTAGAGTTACATATTGTTTCAATAATTGTTACATTTAGAGTTTTCAATAATTGTTATTTGGTCAACAAGTTTTCAATAATCGTGACATTTATAGTTACATATTAGTTTTATGTTGAGTTAGAAGATTAATCGAGTACCATTAACTCCTTAGAAGCTGATTCGAGTACAATTTACTCTTTACTTGGCCAACTAGTTTTCAATAATCGTTACATTCAGAATTACAGATTAGTTTTATGCTGAGTTAGAAAATTAATCAAGTATCATTAACTCTTTTGAAGATGATTCGAGTATAATTAAGTATTTACTTGGTCAACAAATTTCAATAATCGTTACAATTAGAGTTACGGATTACCTTTATGTTGAGTTGGAAGATTAATAGAGTACCATTAATCGAGTACCTTAACTCTTTAGAAGATGAATCGAGTATAATTAACTCTTTACTTGGTCAACAAGTTTTCAATAATCGTTACATTTAGAGTTACGGATTATATTTATGTTAAGTTGGAAGATTAATAGAGTACCATTAACTCTTTAGAAGATTAATCGAGTACAATTAACTCTTTACTTGGTCAACAAGTATTCTATAATCGTTACACATAGATTTATGGATTAGTTTTATGTTGAGTTAGAAGATTAATCGAGTACCTTTAACTCTTTAGAAGATGATTCGAGTACAATTAACTCTTTACTTGGTCAACAAGTTTTCAATAATCGTTAGACATAGAGTTACGGATTAGTTTTATGTTGAGATAGAAGATTAATCAAGTACCGTTAACTCATTAGAAGATGAATTGAGTACAATTAACTCTTTTCTTGGTTTTCAATAAGAGTTACACTTAGAGTTACGGATTAGTTTTATGTTGAGTTAGAAGATTAATCGAGTACCATTAACTCTTTAGAAGATGATTCGAGTACAATTAACTCTTTGCTTTGTCAACAAGTTTTTAATAATCGTTACACTTAGAGTTACGGATTAGCATTATGTTGAGTTAGAAGATTAAGTGAGCATCATTAACTCTTTAGAAGATGAATCGAGTACAATTAACTCTTTACTTGGTCAACAAGTTTTCAATAGTCGCTATACTTAGAGTTAAGAATTAGTTTTATTTTGAGTTAGAAGAATAATCGGGTACCATTAACTCTTTATAAGATGATTCGAGTACAATTAACTCTTTACTTGGTCAACAAGTTTTCAATAATCGTTACACTTAGAGTTACGGATTAGCTTTATGTTGAGTTAGTAGATTAATCGAGTACCATTAACTCTTTAGAAGATGATTCGAGTACAATTAACTCGTTACTTGATGAACAAGTTTTCAATAATCGTTACATTTAGAGTTACGGATTAGTTTTATGTTAAGTTAGACTATTAATCGAGCAACATTAACTCTTTAGAAGATGATTCGAGTACAATTAACTTTTTACTTGGTCAATAAGTTTTCAATAATCGTGACATTTAGAGTTAAAGATTAGTTTTATGTTAAGTTAGAAGATTAATCGAGCACCATTAACTCCTTAGAAGATGAATCGAGTACAATTAACTCTTTACTAGGTCAACAAGTTTTCAATAATCGTTACACTTAGAGTTACGGATTAACTTTATGTTGAGTTAAAAGAATAATCGAGTACCATTAACTCTTTATAAGATGATTCGAGTACAATTAACTCTTTAGAAGATTAATCGGGTACAATTAACTCTTTACTTGGTCAACAAGTATTCTACAATCGTTACACACAGATTTATGGATTAGTTTTATGTTGAGTTAGAAGATTAATCGAGAACCATTAACTCTTTAGAAGATGATTCGAGTACAATTAAATCTTTACTTGGTCAACAAGTTTTCAATAATTGTTACATTTAGAGTTAATGGTGACATTTATAGTTACATATTAGTACATTTAGAGTTACATATTGTTTCAATAATTGTTACATTTAGAGTTTTCAATAATTGTTATTTGGTCAACAAGTTTTCAATAATCGTGACATTTATAGTTACATATTAGTTTTATGTTGAGTTAGAAGATTAATCGAGTACCATTAACTCCTTAGAAGCTGATTCGAGTACAATTTACTCTTTACTTGGCCAACTAGTTTTCAATAATCGTTACATTCAGAATTACAGATTAGTTTTATGCTGAGTTAGAAAATTAATCAAGTATCATTAACTCTTTTGAAGATGATTCGAGTATAATTAAGTATTTACTTGGTCAACAAATTTCAATAATCGTTACAATTAGAGTTACGGATTACCTTTATGTTGAGTTGGAAGATTAATAGAGTACCATTAATCGAGTACCTTAACTCTTTAGAAGATGAATCGAGTATAATTAACTCTTTACTTGGTCAACAAGTTTTCAATAATCGTTACATTTAGAGTTACGGATTATATTTATGTTAAGTTGGAAGATTAATAGAGTACCATTAACTCTTTAGAAGATTAATCGAGTACAATTAACTCTTTACTTGGTCAACAAGTATTCTATAATCGTTACACATAGATTTATGGATTAGTTTTATGTTGAGTTAGAAGATTAATCGAGTACCTTTAACTCTTTAGAAGATGATTCGAGTACAATTAACTCTTTACTTGGTCAACAAGTTTTCAATAATCGTTAGACATAGAGTTACGGATTAGTTTTATGTTGAGATAGAAGATTAATCAAGTACCGTTAACTCATTAGAAGATGAATTGAGTACAATTAACTCTTTTCTTGGTTTTCAATAAGAGTTACACTTAGAGTTACGGATTAGTTTTATGTTGAGTTAGAAGATTAATCGAGTACCATTAACTCTTTAGAAGATGATTCGAGTACAATTAACTCTTTGCTTTGTCAACAAGTTTTTAATAATCGTTACACTTAGAGTTACGGATTAGCATTATGTTGAGTTAGAAGATTAAGTGAGCATCATTAACTCTTTAGAAGATGAATCGAGTACAATTAACTCTTTACTTGGTCAACAAGTTTTCAATAGTCGCTATACTTAGAGTTAAGAATTAGTTTTATTTTGAGTTAGAAGAATAATCGGGTACCATTAACTCTTTATAAGATGATTCGAGTACAATTAACTCTTTACTTGGTCAACAAGTTTTCAATAATCGTTACACTCAGAGTTACGGATTAGCTTTATGTTGAGTTAGTAGATTAATCGAGTACCATTAACTCTTTAGAAGATGATTCGAGTACAATTAACTCGTTACTTGATGAACAAGTTTTCAATAATCGTTACATTTAGAGTTACGGATTAGTTTTATGTTAAGTTAGACTATTAATCGAGCAACATTAACTCTTTAGAAGATGATTCGAGTACAATTAACTTTTTACTTGGTCAATAAGTTTTCAATAATCGTGACATTTAGAGTTAAAGATTAGTTTTATGTTAAGTTAGAAGATTAATCGAGCACCATTAACTCCTTAGAAGATGAATCGAGTACAATTAACTCTTTACTAGGTCAACAAGTTTTCAATAATCGTTACACTTAGAGTTACGGATTAACTTTATGTTGAGTTAAAAGAATAATCGAGTACCATTAACTCTTTATAAGATGATTCGAGTACAATTAACTCTTTAGAAGATTAATCGGGTACAATTAACTCTTTACTTGGTCAACAAGTATTCTACAATCGTTACACACAGATTTATGGATTAGTTTTATGTTGAGTTAGAAGATTAATCGAGAACCATTAACTCTTTAGAAGATGATTCGAGTACAATTAAATCTTTACTTGGTCAACAAGTTTTCAATAATTGTTACATTTAGAGTTAATGGTGACATTTATAGTTACATATTAGTACATTTAGAGTTACATATTGTTTCAATAATTGTTACATTTAGAGTTTTCAATAATTGTTATTTGGTCAACAAGTTTTCAATAATCGTGACATTTATAGTTACATATTAGTTTTATGTTGAGTTAGAAGATTAATCGAGTACCATTAACTCCTTAGAAGCTGATTCGAGTACAATTTACTCTTTACTTGGCCAACTAGTTTTCAATAATCGTTACATTCAGAATTACAGATTAGTTTTATGCTGAGTTAGAAAATTAATCAAGTATCATTAACTCTTTTGAAGATGATTCGAGTATAATTAAGTATTTACTTGGTCAACAAATTTCAATAATCGTTACAATTAGAGTTACGGATTACCTTTATGTTGAGTTGGAAGATTAATAGAGTACCATTAATCGAGTACCTTAACTCTTTAGAAGATGAATCGAGTATAATTAACTCTTTACTTGGTCAACAAGTTTTCAATAATCGTTACATTTAGAGTTACGGATTATATTTATGTTAAGTTGGAAGATTAATAGAGTACCATTAACTCTTTAGAAGATTAATCGAGTACAATTAACTCTTTACTTGGTCAACAAGTATTCTATAATCGTTACACATAGATTTATGGATTAGTTTTATGTTGAGTTAGAAGATTAATCGAGTACCTTTAACTCTTTAGAAGATGATTCGAGTACAATTAACTCTTTACTTGGTCAACAAGTTTTCAATAATCGTTAGACATAGAGTTACGGATTAGTTTTATGTTGAGATAGAAGATTAATCAAGTACCGTTAACTCATTAGAAGATGAATTGAGTACAATTAACTCTTTTCTTGGTTTTCAATAAGAGTTACACTTAGAGTTACGGATTAGTTTTATGTTGAGTTAGAAGATTAATCGAGTACCATTAACTCTTTAGAAGATGATTCGAGTACAATTAACTCTTTGCTTTGTCAACAAGTTTTTAATAATCGTTACACTTAGAGTTACGGATTAGCATTATGTTGAGTTAGAAGATTAAGTGAGCATCATTAACTCTTTAGAAGATGAATCGAGTACAATTAACTCTTTACTTGGTCAACAAGTTTTCAATAGTCGCTATACTTAGAGTTAAGAATTAGTTTTATTTTGAGTTAGAAGAATAATCGGGTACCATTAACTCTTTATAAGATGATTCGAGTACAATTAACTCTTTACTTGGTCAACAAGTTTTCAATAATCGTTACACTCAGAGTTACGGATTAGCTTTATGTTGAGTTAGTAGATTAATCGAGTACCATTAACTCTTTAGAAGATGATTCGAGTACAATTAACTCGTTACTTGATGAACAAGTTTTCAATAATCGTTACATTTAGAGTTACGGATTAGTTTTATGTTAAGTTAGACTATTAATCGAGCAACATTAACTCTTTAGAAGATGATTCGAGTACAATTAACTTTTTACTTGGTCAATAAGTTTTCAATAATCGTGACATTTAGAGTTAAAGATTAGTTTTATGTTAAGTTAGAAGATTAATCGAGCACCATTAACTCCTTAGAAGATGAATCGAGTACAATTAACTCTTTACTAGGTCAACAAGTTTTCAATAATCGTTACACTTAGAGTTACGGATTAACTTTATGTTGAGTTAAAAGAATAATCGAGTACCATTAACTCTTTATAAGATGATTCGAGTACAATTAACTCTTTAGAAGATTAATCGGGTACAATTAACTCTTTACTTGGTCAACAAGTATTCTACAATCGTTACACACAGATTTATGGATTAGTTTTATGTTGAGTTAGAAGATTAATCGAGAACCATTAACTCTTTAGAAGATGATTCGAGTACAATTAAATCTTTACTTGGTCAACAAGTTTTCAATAATTGTTACATTTAGAGTTAATGGTGACATTTATAGTTACATATTAGTACATTTAGAGTTACATATTGTTTCAATAATTGTTACATTTAGAGTTTTCAATAATTGTTATTTGGTCAACAAGTTTTCAATAATCGTGACATTTATAGTTACATATTAGTTTTATGTTGAGTTAGAAGATTAATCGAGTACCATTAACTCCTTAGAAGCTGATTCGAGTACAATTTACTCTTTACTTGGCCAACTAGTTTTCAATAATCGTTACATTCAGAATTACAGATTAGTTTTATGCTGAGTTAGAAAATTAATCAAGTATCATTAACTCTTTTGAAGATGATTCGAGTATAATTAAGTATTTACTTGGTCAACAAATTTCAATAATCGTTACAATTAGAGTTACGGATTACCTTTATGTTGAGTTGGAAGATTAATAGAGTACCATTAATCGAGTACCTTAACTCTTTAGAAGATGAATCGAGTATAATTAACTCTTTACTTGGTCAACAAGTTTTCAATAATCGTTACATTTAGAGTTACGGATTATATTTATGTTAAGTTGGAAGATTAATAGAGTACCATTAACTCTTTAGAAGATTAATCGAGTACAATTAACTCTTTACTTGGTCAACAAGTATTCTATAATCGTTACACATAGATTTATGGATTAGTTTTATGTTGAGTTAGAAGATTAATCGAGTACCTTTAACTCTTTAGAAGATGATTCGAGTACAATTAACTCTTTACTTGGTCAACAAGTTTTCAATAATCGTTAGACATAGAGTTACGGATTAGTTTTATGTTGAGATAGAAGATTAATCAAGTACCGTTAACTCATTAGAAGATGAATTGAGTACAATTAACTCTTTTCTTGGTTTTCAATAAGAGTTACACTTAGAGTTACGGATTAGTTTTATGTTGAGTTAGAAGATTAATCGAGTACCATTAACTCTTTAGAAGATGATTCGAGTACAATTAACTCTTTGCTTTGTCAACAAGTTTTTAATAATCGTTACACTTAGAGTTACGGATTAGCATTATGTTGAGTTAGAAGATTAAGTGAGCATCATTAACTCTTTAGAAGATGAATCGAGTACAATTAACTCTTTACTTGGTCAACAAGTTTTCAATAGTCGCTATACTTAGAGTTAAGAATTAGTTTTATTTTGAGTTAGAAGAATAATCGGGTACCATTAACTCTTTATAAGATGATTCGAGTACAATTAACTCTTTACTTGGTCAACAAGTTTTCAATAATCGTTACACTTAGAGTTACGGATTAGCTTTATGTTGAGTTAGTAGATTAATCGAGTACCATTAACTCTTTAGAAGATGATTCGAGTACAATTAACTCGTTACTTGATGAACAAGTTTTCAATAATCGTTACATTTAGAGTTACGGATTAGTTTTATGTTAAGTTAGACTATTAATCGAGCAACATTAACTCTTTAGAAGATGATTCGAGTACAATTAACTTTTTACTTGGTCAATAAGTTTTCAATAATCGTGACATTTAGAGTTAAAGATTAGTTTTATGTTAAGTTAGAAGATTAATCGAGCACCATTAACTCCTTAGAAGATGAATCGAGTACAATTAACTCTTTACTAGGTCAACAAGTTTTCAATAATCGTTACACTTAGAGTTACGGATTAACTTTATGTTGAGTTAAAAGAATAATCGAGTACCATTAACTCTTTATAAGATGATTCGAGTACAATTAACTCTTTAGAAGATTAATCGGGTACAATTAACTCTTTACTTGGTCAACAAGTATTCTATAATCGTTACACACAGATTTATGGATTAGTTTTATGTTGAGTTAGAAGATTAATCGAGAACCATTAACTCTTTAGAAGATGATTCGAGTACAATTAAATCTTTACTTGGTCAACAAGTTTTCAATAATTGTTACATTTAGAGTTAATGGTGACATTTATAGTTACATATTAGTACATTTAGAGTTACATATTGTTTCAATAATTGTTACATTTAGAGTTTTCAATAATTGTTATTTGGTCAACAAGTTTTCAATAATCGTGACATTTATAGTTACATATTAGTTTTATGTTGAGTTAGAAGATTAATCGAGTACCATTAACTCCTTAGAAGCTGATTCGAGTACAATTTACTCTTTACTTGGCCAACTAGTTTTCAATAATCGTTACATTCAGAATTACAGATTAGTTTTATGCTGAGTTAGAAAATTAATCAAGTATCATTAACTCTTTTGAAGATGATTCGAGTATAATTAAGTATTTACTTGGTCAACAAATTTCAATAATCGTTACAATTAGAGTTACGGATTACCTTTATGTTGAGTTGGAAGATTAATAGAGTACCATTAATCGAGTACCTTAACTCTTTAGAAGATGAATCGAGTATAATTAACTCTTTACTTGGTCAACAAGTTTTCAATAATCGTTACATTTAGAGTTACGGATTATATTTATGTTAAGTTGGAAGATTAATAGAGTACCATTAACTCTTTAGAAGATTAATCGAGTACAATTAACTCTTTACTTGGTCAACAAGTATTCTATAATCGTTACACATAGATTTATGGATTAGTTTTATGTTGAGTTAGAAGATTAATCGAGTACCTTTAACTCTTTAGAAGATGATTCGAGTACAATTAACTCTTTACTTGGTCAACAAGTTTTCAATAATCGTTAGACATAGAGTTACGGATTAGTTTTATGTTGAGATAGAAGATTAATCAAGTACCGTTAACTCATTAGAAGATGAATTGAGTACAATTAACTCTTTTCTTGGTTTTCAATAAGAGTTACACTTAGAGTTACGGATTAGTTTTATGTTGAGTTAGAAGATTAATCGAGTACCATTAACTCTTTAGAAGATGATTCGAGTACAATTAACTCTTTGCTTTGTCAACAAGTTTTTAATAATCGTTACACTTAGAGTTACGGATTAGCATTATGTTGAGTTAGAAGATTAAGTGAGCATCATTAACTCTTTAGAAGATGAATCGAGTACAATTAACTCTTTACTTGGTCAACAAGTTTTCAATAGTCGCTATACTTAGAGTTAAGAATTAGTTTTATTTTGAGTTAGAAGAATAATCGGGTACCATTAACTCTTTATAAGATGATTCGAGTACAATTAACTCTTTACTTGGTCAACAAGTTTTCAATAATCGTTACACTTAGAGTTACGGATTAGCTTTATGTTGAGTTAGTAGATTAATCGAGTACCATTAACTCTTTAGAAGATGATTCGAGTACAATTAACTCGTTACTTGATGAACAAGTTTTCAATAATCGTTACATTTAGAGTTACGGATTAGTTTTATGTTAAGTTAGACTATTAATCGAGCAACATTAACTCTTTAGAAGATGATTCGAGTACAATTAACTTTTTACTTGGTCAATAAGTTTTCAATAATCGTGACATTTAGAGTTAAAGATTAGTTTTATGTTAAGTTAGAAGATTAATCGAGCACCATTAACTCCTTAGAAGATGAATCGAGTACAATTAACTCTTTACTAGGTCAACAAGTTTTCAATAATCGTTACACTTAGAGTTACGGATTAACTTTATGTTGAGTTAAAAGAATAATCGAGTACCATTAACTCTTTATAAGATGATTCGAGTACAATTAACTCTTTAGAAGATTAATCGGGTACAATTAACTCTTTACTTGGTCAACAAGTATTCTATAATCGTTACACACAGATTTATGGATTAGTTTTATGTTGAGTTAGAAGATTAATCGAGAACCATTAACTCTTTAGAAGATGATTCGAGTACAATTAAATCTTTACTTGGTCAACAAGTTTTCAATAATTGTTACATTTAGAGTTAATGGTGACATTTATAGTTACATATTAGTACATTTAGAGTTACATATTGTTTCAATAATTGTTACATTTAGAGTTTTCAATAATTGTTATTTGGTCAACAAGTTTTCAATAATCGTGACATTTATAGTTACATATTAGTTTTATGTTGAGTTAGAAGATTAATCGAGTACCATTAACTCCTTAGAAGCTGATTCGAGTACAATTTACTCTTTACTTGGCCAACTAGTTTTCAATAATCGTTACATTCAGAATTACAGATTAGTTTTATGCTGAGTTAGAAAATTAATCAAGTATCATTAACTCTTTTGAAGATGATTCGAGTATAATTAAGTATTTACTTGGTCAACAAATTTCAATAATCGTTACAATTAGAGTTACGGATTACCTTTATGTTGAGTTGGAAGATTAATAGAGTACCATTAATCGAGTACCTTAACTCTTTAGAAGATGAATCGAGTATAATTAACTCTTTACTTGGTCAACAAGTTTTCAATAATCGTTACATTTAGAGTTACGGATTATATTTATGTTAAGTTGGAAGATTAATAGAGTACCATTAACTCTTTAGAAGATTAATCGAGTACAATTAACTCTTTACTTGGTCAACAAGTATTCTATAATCGTTACACATAGATTTATGGATTAGTTTTATGTTGAGTTAGAAGATTAATCGAGTACCTTTAACTCTTTAGAAGATGATTCGAGTACAATTAACTCTTTACTTGGTCAACAAGTTTTCAATAATCGTTAGACATAGAGTTACGGATTAGTTTTATGTTGAGATAGAAGATTAATCAAGTACCGTTAACTCATTAGAAGATGAATTGAGTACAATTAACTCTTTTCTTGGTTTTCAATAAGAGTTACACTTAGAGTTACGGATTAGTTTTATGTTGAGTTAGAAGATTAATCGAGTACCATTAACTCTTTAGAAGATGATTCGAGTACAATTAACTCTTTGCTTTGTCAACAAGTTTTTAATAATCGTTACACTTAGAGTTACGGATTAGCATTATGTTGAGTTAGAAGATTAAGTGAGCATCATTAACTCTTTAGAAGATGAATCGAGTACAATTAACTCTTTACTTGGTCAACAAGTTTTCAATAGTCGCTATACTTAGAGTTAAGAATTAGTTTTATTTTGAGTTAGAAGAATAATCGGGTACCATTAACTCTTTATAAGATGATTCGAGTACAATTAACTCTTTACTTGGTCAACAAGTTTTCAATAATCGTTACACTCAGAGTTACGGATTAGCTTTATGTTGAGTTAGTAGATTAATCGAGTACCATTAACTCTTTAGAAGATGATTCGAGTACAATTAACTCGTTACTTGATGAACAAGTTTTCAATAATCGTTACATTTAGAGTTACGGATTAGTTTTATGTTAAGTTAGACTATTAATCGAGCAACATTAACTCTTTAGAAGATGATTCGAGTACAATTAACTTTTTACTTGGTCAATAAGTTTTCAATAATCGTGACATTTAGAGTTAAAGATTAGTTTTATGTTAAGTTAGAAGATTAATCGAGCACCATTAACTCCTTAGAAGATGAATCGAGTACAATTAACTCTTTACTAGGTCAACAAGTTTTCAATAATCGTTACACTTAGAGTTACGGATTAACTTTATGTTGAGTTAAAAGAATAATCGAGTACCATTAACTCTTTATAAGATGATTCGAGTACAATTAACTCTTTAGAAGATTAATCGGGTACAATTAACTCTTTACTTGGTCAACAAGTATTCTATAATCGTTACACACAGATTTATGGATTAGTTTTATGTTGAGTTAGAAGATTAATCGAGAACCATTAACTCTTTAGAAGATGATTCGAGTACAATTAAATCTTTACTTGGTCAACAAGTTTTCAATAATTGTTACATTTAGAGTTAATGGTGACATTTATAGTTACATATTAGTACATTTAGAGTTACATATTGTTTCAATAATTGTTACATTTAGAGTTTTCAATAATTGTTATTTGGTCAACAAGTTTTCAATAATCGTGACATTTATAGTTACATATTAGTTTTATGTTGAGTTAGAAGATTAATCGAGTACCATTAACTCCTTAGAAGCTGATTCGAGTACAATTTACTCTTTACTTGGCCAACTAGTTTTCAATAATCGTTACATTCAGAATTACAGATTAGTTTTATGCTGAGTTAGAAAATTAATCAAGTATCATTAACTCTTTTGAAGATGATTCGAGTATAATTAAGTATTTACTTGGTCAACAAATTTCAATAATCGTTACAATTAGAGTTACGGATTACCTTTATGTTGAGTTGGAAGATTAATAGAGTACCATTAATCGAGTACCTTAACTCTTTAGAAGATGAATCGAGTATAATTAACTCTTTACTTGGTCAACAAGTTTTCAATAATCGTTACATTTAGAGTTACGGATTATATTTATGTTAAGTTGGAAGATTAATAGAGTACCATTAACTCTTTAGAAGATTAATCGAGTACAATTAACTCTTTACTTGGTCAACAAGTATTCTATAATCGTTACACATAGATTTATGGATTAGTTTTATGTTGAGTTAGAAGATTAATCGAGTACCTTTAACTCTTTAGAAGATGATTCGAGTACAATTAACTCTTTACTTGGTCAACAAGTTTTCAATAATCGTTAGACATAGAGTTACGGATTAGTTTTATGTTGAGATAGAAGATTAATCAAGTACCGTTAACTCATTAGAAGATGAATTGAGTACAATTAACTCTTTTCTTGGTTTTCAATAAGAGTTACACTTAGAGTTACGGATTAGTTTTATGTTGAGTTAGAAGATTAATCGAGTACCATTAACTCTTTAGAAGATGATTCGAGTACAATTAACTCTTTGCTTTGTCAACAAGTTTTTAATAATCGTTACACTTAGAGTTACGGATTAGCATTATGTTGAGTTAGAAGATTAAGTGAGCATCATTAACTCTTTAGAAGATGAATCGAGTACAATTAACTCTTTACTTGGTCAACAAGTTTTCAATAGTCGCTATACTTAGAGTTAAGAATTAGTTTTATTTTGAGTTAGAAGAATAATCGGGTACCATTAACTCTTTATAAGATGATTCGAGTACAATTAACTCTTTACTTGGTCAACAAGTTTTCAATAATCGTTACACTCAGAGTTACGGATTAGCTTTATGTTGAGTTAGTAGATTAATCGAGTACCATTAACTCTTTAGAAGATGATTCGAGTACAATTAACTCGTTACTTGATGAACAAGTTTTCAATAATCGTTACATTTAGAGTTACGGATTAGTTTTATGTTAAGTTAGACTATTAATCGAGCAACATTAACTCTTTAGAAGATGATTCGAGTACAATTAACTTTTTACTTGGTCAATAAGTTTTCAATAATCGTGACATTTAGAGTTAAAGATTAGTTTTATGTTAAGTTAGAAGATTAATCGAGCACCATTAACTCCTTAGAAGATGAATCGAGTACAATTAACTCTTTACTAGGTCAACAAGTTTTCAATAATCGTTACACTTAGAGTTACGGATTAACTTTATGTTGAGTTAAAAGAATAATCGAGTACCATTAACTCTTTATAAGATGATTCGAGTACAATTAACTCTTTAGAAGATTAATCGGGTACAATTAACTCTTTACTTGGTCAACAAGTATTCTACAATCGTTACACACAGATTTATGGATTAGTTTTATGTTGAGTTAGAAGATTAATCGAGAACCATTAACTCTTTAGAAGATGATTCGAGTACAATTAAATCTTTACTTGGTCAACAAGTTTTCAATAATTGTTACATTTAGAGTTAATGGTGACATTTATAGTTACATATTAGTACATTTAGAGTTACATATTGTTTCAATAATTGTTACATTTAGAGTTTTCAATAATTGTTATTTGGTCAACAAGTTTTCAATAATCGTGACATTTATAGTTACATATTAGTTTTATGTTGAGTTAGAAGATTAATCGAGTACCATTAACTCCTTAGAAGCTGATTCGAGTACAATTTACTCTTTACTTGGCCAACTAGTTTTCAATAATCGTTACATTCAGAATTACAGATTAGTTTTATGCTGAGTTAGAAAATTAATCAAGTATCATTAACTCTTTTGAAGATGATTCGAGTATAATTAAGTATTTACTTGGTCAACAAATTTCAATAATCGTTACAATTAGAGTTACGGATTACCTTTATGTTGAGTTGGAAGATTAATAGAGTACCATTAATCGAGTACCTTAACTCTTTAGAAGATGAATCGAGTATAATTAACTCTTTACTTGGTCAACAAGTTTTCAATAATCGTTACATTTAGAGTTACGGATTATATTTATGTTAAGTTGGAAGATTAATAGAGTACCATTAACTCTTTAGAAGATTAATCGAGTACAATTAACTCTTTACTTGGTCAACAAGTATTCTATAATCGTTACACATAGATTTATGGATTAGTTTTATGTTGAGTTAGAAGATTAATCGAGTACCTTTAACTCTTTAGAAGATGATTCGAGTACAATTAACTCTTTACTTGGTCAACAAGTTTTCAATAATCGTTAGACATAGAGTTACGGATTAGTTTTATGTTGAGATAGAAGATTAATCAAGTACCGTTAACTCATTAGAAGATGAATTGAGTACAATTAACTCTTTTCTTGGTTTTCAATAAGAGTTACACTTAGAGTTACGGATTAGTTTTATGTTGAGTTAGAAGATTAATCGAGTACCATTAACTCTTTAGAAGATGATTCGAGTACAATTAACTCTTTGCTTTGTCAACAAGTTTTTAATAATCGTTACACTTAGAGTTACGGATTAGCATTATGTTGAGTTAGAAGATTAAGTGAGCATCATTAACTCTTTAGAAGATGAATCGAGTACAATTAACTCTTTACTTGGTCAACAAGTTTTCAATAGTCGCTATACTTAGAGTTAAGAATTAGTTTTATTTTGAGTTAGAAGAATAATCGGGTACCATTAACTCTTTATAAGATGATTCGAGTACAATTAACTCTTTACTTGGTCAACAAGTTTTCAATAATCGTTACACTCAGAGTTACGGATTAGCTTTATGTTGAGTTAGTAGATTAATCGAGTACCATTAACTCTTTAGAAGATGATTCGAGTACAATTAACTCGTTACTTGATGAACAAGTTTTCAATAATCGTTACATTTAGAGTTACGGATTAGTTTTATGTTAAGTTAGACTATTAATCGAGCAACATTAACTCTTTAGAAGATGATTCGAGTACAATTAACTTTTTACTTGGTCAATAAGTTTTCAATAATCGTGACATTTAGAGTTAAAGATTAGTTTTATGTTAAGTTAGAAGATTAATCGAGCACCATTAACTCCTTAGAAGATGAATCGAGTACAATTAACTCTTTACTAGGTCAACAAGTTTTCAATAATCGTTACACTTAGAGTTACGGATTAACTTTATGTTGAGTTAAAAGAATAATCGAGTACCATTAACTCTTTATAAGATGATTCGAGTACAATTAACTCTTTAGAAGATTAATCGGGTACAATTAACTCTTTACTTGGTCAACAAGTATTCTACAATCGTTACACACAGATTTATGGATTAGTTTTATGTTGAGTTAGAAGATTAATCGAGAACCATTAACTCTTTAGAAGATGATTCGAGTACAATTAAATCTTTACTTGGTCAACAAGTTTTCAATAATTGTTACATTTAGAGTTAATGGTGACATTTATAGTTACATATTAGTACATTTAGAGTTACATATTGTTTCAATAATTGTTACATTTAGAGTTTTCAATAATTGTTATTTGGTCAACAAGTTTTCAATAATCGTGACATTTATAGTTACATATTAGTTTTATGTTGAGTTAGAAGATTAATCGAGTACCATTAACTCCTTAGAAGCTGATTCGAGTACAATTTACTCTTTACTTGGCCAACTAGTTTTCAATAATCGTTACATTCAGAATTACAGATTAGTTTTATGCTGAGTTAGAAAATTAATCAAGTATCATTAACTCTTTTGAAGATGATTCGAGTATAATTAAGTATTTACTTGGTCAACAAATTTCAATAATCGTTACAATTAGAGTTACGGATTACCTTTATGTTGAGTTGGAAGATTAATAGAGTACCATTAATCGAGTACCTTAACTCTTTAGAAGATGAATCGAGTATAATTAACTCTTTACTTGGTCAACAAGTTTTCAATAATCGTTACATTTAGAGTTACGGATTATATTTATGTTAAGTTGGAAGATTAATAGAGTACCATTAACTCTTTAGAAGATTAATCGAGTACAATTAACTCTTTACTTGGTCAACAAGTATTCTATAATCGTTACACATAGATTTATGGATTAGTTTTATGTTGAGTTAGAAGATTAATCGAGTACCTTTAACTCTTTAGAAGATGATTCGAGTACAATTAACTCTTTACTTGGTCAACAAGTTTTCAATAATCGTTAGACATAGAGTTACGGATTAGTTTTATGTTGAGATAGAAGATTAATCAAGTACCGTTAACTCATTAGAAGATGAATTGAGTACAATTAACTCTTTTCTTGGTTTTCAATAAGAGTTACACTTAGAGTTACGGATTAGTTTTATGTTGAGTTAGAAGATTAATCGAGTACCATTAACTCTTTAGAAGATGATTCGAGTACAATTAACTCTTTGCTTTGTCAACAAGTTTTTAATAATCGTTACACTTAGAGTTACGGATTAGCATTATGTTGAGTTAGAAGATTAAGTGAGCATCATTAACTCTTTAGAAGATGAATCGAGTACAATTAACTCTTTACTTGGTCAACAAGTTTTCAATAGTCGCTATACTTAGAGTTAAGAATTAGTTTTATTTTGAGTTAGAAGAATAATCGGGTACCATTAACTCTTTATAAGATGATTCGAGTACAATTAACTCTTTACTTGGTCAACAAGTTTTCAATAATCGTTACACTCAGAGTTACGGATTAGCTTTATGTTGAGTTAGTAGATTAATCGAGTACCATTAACTCTTTAGAAGATGATTCGAGTACAATTAACTCGTTACTTGATGAACAAGTTTTCAATAATCGTTACATTTAGAGTTACGGATTAGTTTTATGTTAAGTTAGACTATTAATCGAGCAACATTAACTCTTTAGAAGATGATTCGAGTACAATTAACTTTTTACTTGGTCAATAAGTTTTCAATAATCGTGACATTTAGAGTTAAAGATTAGTTTTATGTTAAGTTAGAAGATTAATCGAGCACCATTAACTCCTTAGAAGATGAATCGAGTACAATTAACTCTTTACTAGGTCAACAAGTTTTCAA
Source organism: Scutellaria minor (assembly GCA_954870855.1). Lineage (NCBI taxonomy): Eukaryota > Viridiplantae > Streptophyta > Magnoliopsida > Lamiales > Lamiaceae > Scutellaria > Scutellaria minor. The sequence continues at coordinate 14,559,165 of OX940729.1, read as the reverse complement.
TAATCGTTACACTTAGAGTTACGGATTAACTTTATGTTGAGTTAAAAGAATAATCGAGTACCATTAACTCTTTATAAGATGATTCGAGTACAATTAACTCTTTAGAAGATTAATCGGGTACAATTAACTCTTTACTTGGTCAACAAGTATTCTACAATCGTTACACACAGATTTATGGATTAGTTTTATGTTGAGTTAGAAGATTAATCGAGAACCATTAACTCTTTAGAAGATGATTCGAGTACAATTAAATCTTTACTTGGTCAACAAGTTTTCAATAATTGTTACATTTAGAGTTAATGGTGACATTTATAGTTACATATTAGTACATTTAGAGTTACATATTGTTTCAATAATTGTTACATTTAGAGTTTTCAATAATTGTTATTTGGTCAACAAGTTTTCAATAATCGTGACATTTATAGTTACATATTAGTTTTATGTTGAGTTAGAAGATTAATCGAGTACCATTAACTCCTTAGAAGCTGATTCGAGTACAATTTACTCTTTACTTGGCCAACTAGTTTTCAATAATCGTTACATTCAGAATTACAGATTAGTTTTATGCTGAGTTAGAAAATTAATCAAGTATCATTAACTCTTTTGAAGATGATTCGAGTATAATTAAGTATTTACTTGGTCAACAAATTTCAATAATCGTTACAATTAGAGTTACGGATTACCTTTATGTTGAGTTGGAAGATTAATAGAGTACCATTAATCGAGTACCTTAACTCTTTAGAAGATGAATCGAGTATAATTAACTCTTTACTTGGTCAACAAGTTTTCAATAATCGTTACATTTAGAGTTACGGATTATATTTATGTTAAGTTGGAAGATTAATAGAGTACCATTAACTCTTTAGAAGATTAATCGAGTACAATTAACTCTTTACTTGGTCAACAAGTATTCTATAATCGTTACACATAGATTTATGGATTAGTTTTATGTTGAGTTAGAAGATTAATCGAGTACCTTTAACTCTTTAGAAGATGATTCGAGTACAATTAACTCTTTACTTGGTCAACAAGTTTTCAATAATCGTTAGACATAGAGTTACGGATTAGTTTTATGTTGAGATAGAAGATTAATCAAGTACCGTTAACTCATTAGAAGATGAATTGAGTACAATTAACTCTTTTCTTGGTTTTCAATAAGAGTTACACTTAGAGTTACGGATTAGTTTTATGTTGAGTTAGAAGATTAATCGAGTACCATTAACTCTTTAGAAGATGATTCGAGTACAATTAACTCTTTGCTTTGTCAACAAGTTTTTAATAATCGTTACACTTAGAGTTACGGATTAGCATTATGTTGAGTTAGAAGATTAAGTGAGCATCATTAACTCTTTAGAAGATGAATCGAGTACAATTAACTCTTTACTTGGTCAACAAGTTTTCAATAGTCGCTATACTTAGAGTTAAGAATTAGTTTTATTTTGAGTTAGAAGAATAATCGGGTACCATTAACTCTTTATAAGATGATTCGAGTACAATTAACTCTTTACTTGGTCAACAAGTTTTCAATAATCGTTACACTCAGAGTTACGGATTAGCTTTATGTTGAGTTAGTAGATTAATCGAGTACCATTAACTCTTTAGAAGATGATTCGAGTACAATTAACTCGTTACTTGATGAACAAGTTTTCAATAATCGTTACATTTAGAGTTACGGATTAGTTTTATGTTAAGTTAGACTATTAATCGAGCAACATTAACTCTTTAGAAGATGATTCGAGTACAATTAACTTTTTACTTGGTCAATAAGTTTTCAATAATCGTGACATTTAGAGTTAAAGATTAGTTTTATGTTAAGTTAGAAGATTAATCGAGCACCATTAACTCCTTAGAAGATGAATCGAGTACAATTAACTCTTTACTAGGTCAACAAGTTTTCAATAATCGTTACACTTAGAGTTACGGATTAACTTTATGTTGAGTTAAAAGAATAATCGAGTACCATTAACTCTTTATAAGATGATTCGAGTACAATTAACTCTTTAGAAGATTAATCGGGTACAATTAACTCTTTACTTGGTCAACAAGTATTCTACAATCGTTACACACAGATTTATGGATTAGTTTTATGTTGAGTTAGAAGATTAATCGAGAACCATTAACTCTTTAGAAGATGATTCGAGTACAATTAAATCTTTACTTGGTCAACAAGTTTTCAATAATTGTTACATTTAGAGTTAATGGTGACATTTATAGTTACATATTAGTACATTTAGAGTTACATATTGTTTCAATAATTGTTACATTTAGAGTTTTCAATAATTGTTATTTGGTCAACAAGTTTTCAATAATCGTGACATTTATAGTTACATATTAGTTTTATGTTGAGTTAGAAGATTAATCGAGTACCATTAACTCCTTAGAAGCTGATTCGAGTACAATTTACTCTTTACTTGGCCAACTAGTTTTCAATAATCGTTACATTCAGAATTACAGATTAGTTTTATGCTGAGTTAGAAAATTAATCAAGTATCATTAACTCTTTTGAAGATGATTCGAGTATAATTAAGTATTTACTTGGTCAACAAATTTCAATAATCGTTACAATTAGAGTTACGGATTACCTTTATGTTGAGTTGGAAGATTAATAGAGTACCATTAATCGAGTACCTTAACTCTTTAGAAGATGAATCGAGTATAATTAACTCTTTACTTGGTCAACAAGGTTTCAATAATCGTTACATTTAGAGTTACGGATTATATTTATGTTAAGTTGGAAGATTAATAGAGTACCATTAACTCTTTAGAAGATTAATCGAGTACAATTAACTCTTTACTTGGTCAACAAGTATTCTATAATCGTTACACATAGATTTATGGATTAGTTTTATGTTGAGTTAGAAGATTAATCGAGTACCTTTAACTCTTTAGAAGATGATTCGAGTACAATTAACTCTTTACTTGGTCAACAAGTTTTCAATAATCGTTAGACATAGAGTTACGGATTAGTTTTATGTTGAGATAGAAGATTAATCAAGTACCGTTAACTCATTAGAAGATGAATTGAGTACAATTAACTCTTTTCTTGGTTTTCAATAAGAGTTACACTTAGAGTTACGGATTAGTTTTATGTTGAGTTAGAAGATTAATCGAGTACCATTAACTCTTTAGAAGATGATTCGAGTACAATTAACTCTTTGCTTTGTCAACAAGTTTTTAATAATCGTTACACTTAGAGTTACGGATTAGCATTATGTTGAGTTAGAAGATTAAGTGAGCATCATTAACTCTTTAGAAGATGAATCGAGTACAATTAACTCTTTACTTGGTCAACAAGTTTTCAATAGTCGCTATACTTAGAGTTAAGAATTAGTTTTATTTTGAGTTAGAAGAATAATCGGGTACCATTAACTCTTTATAAGATGATTCGAGTACAATTAACTCTTTACTTGGTCAACAAGTTTTCAATAATCGTTACACTCAGAGTTACGGATTAGCTTTATGTTGAGTTAGTAGATTAATCGAGTACCATTAACTCTTTAGAAGATGATTCGAGTACAATTAACTCGTTACTTGATGAACAAGTTTTCAATAATCGTTACATTTAGAGTTACGGATTAGTTTTATGTTAAGTTAGACTATTAATCGAGCAACATTAACTCTTTAGAAGATGATTCGAGTACAATTAACTTTTTACTTGGTCAATAAGTTTTCAATAATCGTGACATTTAGAGTTAAAGATTAGTTTTATGTTAAGTTAGAAGATTAATCGAGCACCATTAACTCCTTAGAAGATGAATCGAGTACAATTAACTCTTTACTAGGTCAACAAGTTTTCAATAATCGTTACACTTAGAGTTACGGATTAACTTTATGTTGAGTTAAAAGAATAATCGAGTACCATTAACTCTTTATAAGATGATTCGAGTACAATTAACTCTTTAGAAGATTAATCGGGTACAATTAACTCTTTACTTGGTCAACAAGTATTCTACAATCGTTACACACAGATTTATGGATTAGTTTTATGTTGAGTTAGAAGATTAATCGAGAACCATTAACTCTTTAGAAGATGATTCGAGTACAATTAAATCTTTACTTGGTCAACAAGTTTTCAATAATTGTTACATTTAGAGTTAATGGTGACATTTATAGTTACATATTAGTACATTTAGAGTTACATATTGTTTCAATAATTGTTACATTTAGAGTTTTCAATAATTGTTATTTGGTCAACAAGTTTTCAATAATCGTGACATTTATAGTTACATATTAGTTTTATGTTGAGTTAGAAGATTAATCGAGTACCATTAACTCCTTAGAAGCTGATTCGAGTACAATTTACTCTTTACTTGGCCAACTAGTTTTCAATAATCGTTACATTCAGAATTACAGATTAGTTTTATGCTGAGTTAGAAAATTAATCAAGTATCATTAACTCTTTTGAAGATGATTCGAGTATAATTAAGTATTTACTTGGTCAACAAATTTCAATAATCGTTACAATTAGAGTTACGGATTACCTTTATGTTGAGTTGGAAGATTAATAGAGTACCATTAATCGAGTACCTTAACTCTTTAGAAGATGAATCGAGTATAATTAACTCTTTACTTGGTCAACAAGTTTTCAATAATCGTTACATTTAGAGTTACGGATTATATTTATGTTAAGTTGGAAGATTAATAGAGTACCATTAACTCTTTAGAAGATTAATCGAGTACAATTAACTCTTTACTTGGTCAACAAGTATTCTATAATCGTTACACATAGATTTATGGATTAGTTTTATGTTGAGTTAGAAGATTAATCGAGTACCTTTAACTCTTTAGAAGATGATTCGAGTACAATTAACTCTTTACTTGGTCAACAAGTTTTCAATAATCGTTAGACATAGAGTTACGGATTAGTTTTATGTTGAGATAGAAGATTAATCAAGTACCGTTAACTCATTAGAAGATGAATTGAGTACAATTAACTCTTTTCTTGGTTTTCAATAAGAGTTACACTTAGAGTTACGGATTAGTTTTATGTTGAGTTAGAAGATTAATCGAGTACCATTAACTCTTTAGAAGATGATTCGAGTACAATTAACTCTTTACTTTGTCAACAAGTTTTTAATAATCGTTACACTTAGAGTTACGGATTAGCATTATGTTGAGTTAGAAGATTAAGTGAGCATCATTAACTCTTTAGAAGATGAATCGAGTACAATTAACTCTTTACTTGGTCAACAAGTTTTCAATAGTCGCTATACTTAGAGTTAAGAATTAGTTTTATTTTGAGTTAGAAGAATAATCGGGTACCATTAACTCTTTATAAGATGATTCGAGTACAATTAACTCTTTACTTGGTCAACAAGTTTTCAATAATCGTTACACTCAGAGTTACGGATTAGCTTTATGTTGAGTTAGTAGATTAATCGAGTACCATTAACTCTTTAGAAGATGATTCGAGTACAATTAACTCGTTACTTGATGAACAAGTTTTCAATAATCGTTACATTTAGAGTTACGGATTAGTTTTATGTTAAGTTAGACTATTAATCGAGCAACATTAACTCTTTAGAAGATGATTCGAGTACAATTAACTTTTTACTTGGTCAATAAGTTTTCAATAATCGTGACATTTAGAGTTAAAGATTAGTTTTATGTTAAGTTAGAAGATTAATCGAGCACCATTAACTCCTTAGAAGATGAATCGAGTACAATTAACTCTTTACTAGGTCAACAAGTTTTCAATAATCGTTACACTTAGAGTTACGGATTAACTTTATGTTGAGTTAAAAGAATAATCGAGTACCATTAACTCTTTATAAGATGATTCGAGTACAATTAACTCTTTAGAAGATTAATCGGGTACAATTAACTCTTTACTTGGTCAACAAGTATTCTATAATCGTTACACACAGATTTATGGATTAGTTTTATGTTGAGTTAGAAGATTAATCGAGAACCATTAACTCTTTAGAAGATGATTCGAGTACAATTAAATCTTTACTTGGTCAACAAGTTTTCAATAATTGTTACATTTAGAGTTAATGGTGACATTTATAGTTACATATTAGTACATTTAGAGTTACATATTGTTTCAATAATTGTTACATTTAGAGTTTTCAATAATTGTTATTTGGTCAACAAGTTTTCAATAATCGTGACATTTATAGTTACATATTAGTTTTATGTTGAGTTAGAAGATTAATCGAGTACCATTAACTCCTTAGAAGCTGATTCGAGTACAATTTACTCTTTACTTGGCCAACTAGTTTTCAATAATCGTTACATTCAGAATTACAGATTAGTTTTATGCTGAGTTAGAAAATTAATCAAGTATCATTAACTCTTTTGAAGATGATTCGAGTATAATTAAGTATTTACTTGGTCAACAAATTTCAATAATCGTTACAATTAGAGTTACGGATTACCTTTATGTTGAGTTGGAAGATTAATAGAGTACCATTAATCGAGTACCTTAACTCTTTAGAAGATGAATCGAGTATAATTAACTCTTTACTTGGTCAACAAGTTTTCAATAATCGTTACATTTAGAGTTACGGATTATATTTATGTTAAGTTGGAAGATTAATAGAGTACCATTAACTCTTTAGAAGATTAATCGAGTACAATTAACTCTTTACTTGGTCAACAAGTATTCTATAATCGTTACACATAGATTTATGGATTAGTTTTATGTTGAGTTAGAAGATTAATCGAGTACCTTTAACTCTTTAGAAGATGATTCGAGTACAATTAACTCTTTACTTGGTCAACAAGTTTTCAATAATCGTTAGACATAGAGTTACGGATTAGTTTTATGTTGAGATAGAAGATTAATCAAGTACCGTTAACTCATTAGAAGATGAATTGAGTACAATTAACTCTTTTCTTGGTTTTCAATAAGAGTTACACTTAGAGTTACGGATTAGTTTTATGTTGAGTTAGAAGATTAATCGAGTACCATTAACTCTTTAGAAGATGATTCGAGTACAATTAACTCTTTGCTTTGTCAACAAGTTTTTAATAATCGTTACACTTAGAGTTACGGATTAGCATTATGTTGAGTTAGAAGATTAAGTGAGCATCATTAACTCTTTAGAAGATGAATCGAGTACAATTAACTCTTTACTTGGTCAACAAGTTTTCAATAGTCGCTATACTTAGAGTTAAGAATTAGTTTTATTTTGAGTTGGAAGAATAATCGGGTACCATTAACTCTTTATAAGATGATTCGAGTACAATTAACTCTTTACTTGGTCAACAAGTTTTCAATAATCGTTACACTTAGAGTTACGGATTAGCTTTATGTTGAGTTAGTAGATTAATCGAGTACCATTAACTCTTTAGAAGATGATTCGAGTACAATTAACTCGTTACTTGATGAACAAGTTTTCAATAATCGTTACATTTAGAGTTACGGATTAGTTTTATGTTAAGTTAGACTATTAATCGAGCAACATTAACTCTTTAGAAGATGATTCGAGTACAATTAACTTTTTACTTGGTCAATAAGTTTTCAATAATCGTGACATTTAGAGTTAAAGATTAGTTTTATGTTAAGTTGGAAGATTAATCGAGCACCATTAACTCCTTAGAAGATGAATCGAGTACAATTAACTCTTTACTAGGTCAACAAGTTTTCAATAATCGTTACACTTAGAGTTACGGATTAACTTTATGTTGAGTTAAAAGAATAATCGAGTACCATTAACTCTTTATAAGATGATTCGAGTACAATTAACTCTTTAGAAGATTAATCGGGTACAATTAACTCTTTACTTGGTCAACAAGTATTCTATAATCGTTACACACAGATTTATGGATTAGTTTTATGTTGAGTTAGAAGATTAATCGAGAACCATTAACTCTTTAGAAGATGATTCGAGTACAATTAAATCTTTACTTGGTCAACAAGTTTTCAATAATTGTTACATTTAGAGTTAATGGTGACATTTATAGTTACATATTAGTACATTTAGAGTTACATATTGTTTCAATAATTGTTACATTTAGAGTTTTCAATAATTGTTATTTGGTCAACAAGTTTTCAATAATCGTGACATTTATAGTTACATATTAGTTTTATGTTGAGTTAGAAGATTAATCGAGTACCATTAACTCCTTAGAAGCTGATTCGAGTACAATTTACTCTTTACTTGGCCAACTAGTTTTCAATAATCGTTACATTCAGAATTACAGATTAGTTTTATGTTGAGTTAGAAAATTAATCAAGTATCATTAACTCTTTTGAAGATGATTCGAGTATAATTAAGTATTTACTTGGTCAACAAATTTCAATAATCGTTACAATTAGAGTTACGGATTACCTTTATGTTGAGTTGGAAGATTAATAGAGTACCATTAATCGAGTACCTTAACTCTTTAGAAGATGAATCGAGTATAATTAACTCTTTACTTGGTCAACAAGTTTTCAATAATCGTTACATTTAGAGTTACGGATTATATTTATGTTAAGTTGGAAGATTAATAGAGTACCATTAACTCTTTAGAAGATTAATCGAGTACAATTAACTCTTTACTTGGTCAACAAGTATTCTATAATCGTTACACATAGATTTATGGATTAGTTTTATGTTGAGTTAGAAGATTAATCGAGTACCTTTAACTCTTTAGAAGATGATTCGAGTACAATTAACTCTTTACTTGGTCAACAAGTTTTCAATAATCGTTAGACATAGAGTTACGGATTAGTTTTATGTTGAGATAGAAGATTAATCAAGTACCGTTAACTCATTAGAAGATGAATTGAGTACAATTAACTCTTTTCTTGGTTTTCAATAAGAGTTACACTTAGAGTTACGGATTAGTTTTATGTTGAGTTAGAAGATTAATCGAGTACCATTAACTCTTTAGAAGATGATTCGAGTACAATTAACTCTTTACTTTGTCAACAAGTTTTTAATAATCGTTACACTTAGAGTTACGGATTAGCATTATGTTGAGTTAGAAGATTAAGTGAGCATCATTAACTCTTTAGAAGATGAATCGAGTACAATTAACTCTTTACTTGGTCAACAAGTTTTCAATAGTCGCTATACTTAGAGTTAAGAATTAGTTTTATTTTGAGTTAGAAGAATAATCGGGTACCATTAACTCTTTATAAGATGATTCGAGTACAATTAACTCTTTACTTGGTCAACAAGTTTTCAATAATCGTTACACTTAGAGTTACGGATTAGCTTTATGTTGAGTTAGTAGATTAATCGAGTACCATTAACTCTTTAGAAGATGATTCGAGTACAATTAACTCGTTACTTGATGAACAAGTTTTCAATAATCGTTACATTTAGAGTTACGGATTAGTTTTATGTTAAGTTAGACTATTAATCGAGCAACATTAACTCTTTAGAAGATGATTCGAGTACAATTAACTTTTTACTTGGTCAATAAGTTTTCAATAATCGTGACATTTAGAGTTAAAGATTAGTTTTATGTTAAGTTGGAAGATTAATCGAGCACCATTAACTCCTTAGAAGATGAATCGAGTACAATTAACTCTTTACTAGGTCAACAAGTTTTCAATAATCGTTACACTTAGAGTTACGGATTAACTTTATGTTGAGTTAAAAGAATAATCGAGTACCATTAACTCTTTATAAGATGATTCGAGTACAATTAACTCTTTAGAAGATTAATCGGGTACAATTAACTCTTTACTTGGTCAACAAGTATTCTATAATCGTTACACACAGATTTATGGATTAGTTTTATGTTGAGTTAGAAGATTAATCGAGAACCATTAACTCTTTAGAAGATGATTCGAGTACAATTAAATCTTTACTTGGTCAACAAGTTTTCAATAATTGTTACATTTAGAGTTACGGAATATTTTTATGTTGAGTTAGAAGATTTATCGAGTACCATTAACTCTATAGAAGTTGAATCGAGTACAATTAAGTCTTTACTTGGTCAACAAGTTTTCAATAAAAGTTACACTTAGAGTTACGGATTAGTTTTGTGTTGAGTTAGAAGATTAATCGAGAACCATTAACTCTTTAGAAGATGATTCGAGTACAATTAACTCTTTACTTGGTCAAGTAGTTTTTAATAATCGTTACACTTAGAGTTACGGATTAGCATTATGTTGAGTTAGAAGATTAATTGAGCATCATTAACTCTTTAGAAGATGAATCGAGTACAATTAACTCTTTACTTGTTCAACAAGTTTTCAATAGTCGCTATACTTAGAGTTAAGGATTAGTTTTATGTTGAGTTAGAAGAATAATCGAGTACCATTAACTCTTCATAAGATGATTCGAGTACAATTAACTCTTTACTTGGTCAACAAGTTTTCAATAATCGTTACACTTAGAGTTACGAATTAGCTTTATATTGAGATAGTAGATTAATCGAGTACCATTAACTCTTTATAAGATGATTCGAGTACAATTAACTCGTTACTTGGTGAACAAGTTTTCAATAATCGTTACATTTAGAGTTACGGATTAGTTTTATGTTGAGTTAGACTATTAATAGAGCAACATTAACTCTTTAGATGATGATTTGAGTACAATTAACTCTTTACTTGGTCAATAAGTTTTCAATAATCGTGACATTTGGAGTTACTGATTAGTTTTATGTTGAGTTAGAAGATTAATCGAGCACCATTAAATCTTTATAAGATGATTCGAGTACAATTACCTCTTTACTTGGTCAACAAGTTTTCAATAATCGTTACACTTAGAGTTACGGATTAGCTTTATATTGAGATAAATTGGAAGTTGTCGGTGTCGGCCGATTTTCACACACGACGTTCATCTCGTCGAGACGAGTCTAGGATAGGTTTCGGATTTCAATTCCAATTTCTTATTCGCCGGGAAATGGCGAAAAACCGTCTCCAAAACCCTAAACCCTTGCCTCGGTGTTGCGAATGTGATAACGAAGGATTTTCCGGCGAAGTTTTAGGTACTGTTCACCGTCGGAATCTGGCGAGGGGTGGCCGGAGGTGGTAGCCGGTGATGCGAAGTATCCGGCGAACTAGGTGGCGACGGTGGAGGGCTGCGCCACCGCGCTGGGTGGTGTCGGGAAGGGTGGCCTGCGAGCAGGCCGGCGACAGGAGTGCTGGGCGCGACACGCGCGCGCCGGGTAGGAGACCTGCCGAGAAATCTCGGCCACGCTGGGTGAAGCGCCGAGAGCTGCCGAGTCGTGCCGTCGAGCTGCCGAGAGGAGCGCCCCTGCTGCCGAGAAAACTCGGCAGCCGTCGAGATCCACGCCACGCCTGCCGAGAAGACTCGGCCACCTGCTGAGCCGGGTATGCCTGCTGCCGAGAAAACTCGGCAGCTTCCGAGAAATGCGCCCAGCCGTCGGGTTTTCCCACCCGACGCCGGGTACGTGCATGCCGACGCGCACGCAACGCCGTGTTTTCGATCCGAACCCCCTTTTCTTCACCGTTCATCTTTTTCGGGTCGTCGCCGACGAGACGTCGTTGACCGAGGGTCGTGGGCCCGGTCAAAGTCAACCCTTTGACCAAAATTACCAAAATACCCCTGAACCTAAAATGCTCCGTTTGAGCTCGTTTTAACTCCGATCGAGCTCATTCTTTTTCCATCGTGACCCAAATTTCATTCTCTATCATCTCAGCTACATGGATTGATTATCCATTCTCGGTTCTTCAACCCCGATCTTTAGATCCATCGCGTATTTAACGATGATATTTCCGCCGGAAACATTTATAGCTTTATTTATACGTTATTAAGGATCTAAAATACATTATAACTTATGTAGGCTATTTTTTGGATTGAGCGTTGGATTATCTGACTTTTGGTATCCGCTACTCGAGCTCTGAATTATCAGATCTTTGGTCCTTGCTACTCACGTGGTAACCACCGAACAAGGTGGGGGTAACTTCTAAACTCAACACGTTACTGTTTTCCATAATTGATAAATGAACTGTTGAACTCTACGTGCTGTGATTATATGCTGTGATTACTACATTCAAGCATAATTTATGAATACGATGAATGTGGACGGATGTCCTAAGTCATGTTAGGGATGGATTGGTGGCCCGTAAAAAGCACCATACGTCATGTTAGGGATGGACTGGTGGCCCGTAAAAAGCACCATACGTCATGTTAGGGATGGACTGGTGGCCCGTAAAAAGCACCATATGTTAGGAACGGACTGGTGGCCCGTAAAAGCACCGAGTATAGTTGAGTGCTCTTAGAGCCGTGTGTTCTACATTGTGTGCTATGCATTTTATATGTTGTGACTACTTGCTGAACTTTTATATATGTTTAATATGTGAACGACTTAATAATATTAAAGTTTGGAAAGTATCCCCACGGGTGTATTCAACGCACTCACCCCTATTCTGTACTCACCCTACAGGAGATGAAGAGATTCATGATGCATAGAGAGAGGGGTGTCTTATCAGCTGTGTCCATCTTCTGTTTTGTGTTTTAAAGCTATGATGAAACGATGTACCACATTTGTAAAAGAAAACTGTATTTCTCCTTCCTTGTAAAGGATCCTGATGTTTTTCCGCTGCGTAAGGTTTCAAAACTTTATTTATCGGTGATATCCGATGTTTCAAGCATACCATTTCTTATCCTCTCCATTTTCTTTCTATTTATTATCATGTTCGTCTTTTTCCCCTTTCTTTCTTCACGCCCAAAAAGAAAAACTCTGATATTATTTAACGAAAGGTTCTGGGGTGTGACAGATGGTATCAGAGCTTAGTTCTACCTTTTGTAGGGCTTTGCTCGAACTGGTTTCAAAGTGGGAAAAGTGTGATTTTAAAACGTGGTCAGGTTTTTGAAAAGACACAGATAGGCACCATCCTCTCTCCATCGGTGACTCTCCCTGAACATAAGACTTGCGAAATATGAGTGTTTACCTGATATGTGTTACTTTGTTGATACGATATAATTGTTTGGAACTGATGAGGTGTTAATGATGCTGTTTTGTGATGAAACAATCTATTAAAACCCTCTTGACGTCATTACAATCACGATGAAAAGAATTTGTGAAAATCTCTTGATGTCACTACAATCGACCCACTGCTCTGAGCCACCGCCACAAAGCCGCTGACTTCAGCAGCGTGAGCTCGTGTGCGAGTATGGCCGTTCGCGGAAGTGGTCTTGTGTGATTGAAAGTTGAAACTACCATGAGCCCTTGTTGGTAACAGGGTATGCTAATGAGTGAGTTTCCCCAGTCCATGGTTGTAATACGTAAGATCGGTTTTAATACTTGAGGATTATGAAAACTCTGGGAGGGTGTTAGTAATGTGAGTTATAATGTTTTGCGTAGGATGCATGTTTCTTATTGGTTTATGCGAGTTGTGTATACAACGAATACTAGAAAAATCTATTGAGGTTATTATATGATTTATGAAGTAGCGTTTCTTGATACCATGATATTTGTTACTAGTTTATCTGTTGTTATAGATTGTTGGGGTTACCTGGGGTGTATTATAAGGGTTAGTTTCGTATGTCATCTATAGAACGATATGCCATGAGGGCGACCATGAAAGGATAAGCTGTCAATGGAGAATTCGTATGATCACGACGTAAAACCGTAAGGAGAGACTTCGATGTTGTAGAGTGACGGACGATAGGTCGGTAGGGGAGCCCGTTGCCAGACTTCTGCATTACTGGAGGGAGCTAGGGGGTGTTGGAGGTAGGATCAGTGGGGTTCAGACGCATCTAGAGTTACGGATTAGTTTTATGTTGAGTTAGAAGATTAATCGAGAACCATTAACTCTTTAGAAGATGATTCGAGTACAATTAACTATTTACTTGGTCAACAAGTTTTTAATAATCGTTACACTTAGAGTTACGGATTAGCATTATGTTGAGTTAGAAGATTAATTGAGCATCATTAACTCTTTAGAAGATGAATCGAGTACAATTAACTCTTTACTTGGTCAACAAGTTTTCAATAATCGTTACATTTAGAATTACGGATTATCTTTATGTTGAGTTGGAATATTAATTGAGTACCATTAACTCTTTAGAAGATAAATTGAGTACAATTAACTCTTTACTTGGTCAACAAGTTTTCAATAATCGTTAGACATAGAGTTACGGATTAGTTTTATGTTGAGATAGAAGATTAATCAAGTACCGTTAACTCATTAGAAGATGAATTGAGTACAATTAACTCTTTTCTTGGTCAACAAGTTTTCAATAATCGTTATAGTTAAAGTTACTGATTAGTTTTTTGTTGAGTCAGAAGATTAATCGAGTACCATGAACTCTTTAGAAAATGATTCGAGTACAATTAACTCTTTACTTGGTCAACTAGTTTTTAATAATCGTTACGCTTCGAGTTACGGATAGCATTATGTTGAGTTAGAAGATTAATCGAGTACCTTTAACTCTTTAGAAGATGATTCGAGTACAATTAACTCTTTACTTGGTCAACAAGTTTTCAATAATCGTTAGACATAGAGTTACGGATTAGTTTTATGTTGAGATAGAAGATTAATCAAGTACCGTTAACTCATTAGAAGATGAATTGAGTACAATTAACTCTTTTCTTGGTTTTCAATAAGAGTTACACTTAGAGTTACGGATTAGTTTTATGTTGAGTTAGAAGATTAATCGAGTACCATTAACTCTTTAGAAGATGATTCGAGTACAATTAACTCTTTACTTTGTCAACAAGTTTTTAATAATCGTTACACTTAGAGTTACGGATTAGCATTATGTTGAGTTAGAAGATTAAGTGAGCATCATTAACTCTTTAGAAGATGAATCGAGTACAATTAACTCTTTACTTGGTCAACAAGTTTTCAATAGTCGCTATACTTAGAGTTAAGAATTAGTTTTATTTTGAGTTAGAAGAATAATCGGGTACCATTAACTCTTTATAAGATGATTCGAGTACAATTAACTCTTTACTTGGTCAACAAGTTTTCAATAATCGTTACACTCAGAGTTACGGATTAGCTTTATGTTGAGTTAGTAGATTAATCGAGTACCATTAACTCTTTAGAAGATGATTCGAGTACAATTAACTCGTTACTTGATGAACAAGTTTTCAATAATCGTTACATTTAGAGTTACGGATTAGTTTTATGTTAAGTTAGACTATTAATCGAGCAACATTAACTCTTTAGAAGATGATTCGAGTACAATTAACTTTTTACTTGGTCAATAAGTTTTCAATAATCGTGACATTTAGAGTTAAAGATTAGTTTTATGTTAAGTTAGAAGATTAATCGAGCACCATTAACTCCTTAGAAGATGAATCGAGTACAATTAACTCTTTACTAGGTCAACAAGTTTTCAATAATCGTTACACTTAGAGTTACGGATTAACTTTATGTTGAGTTAAAAGAATAATCGAGTACCATTAACTCTTTATAAGATGATTCGAGTACAATTAACTCTTTAGAAGATTAATCGGGTACAATTAACTCTTTACTTGGTCAACAAGTATTCTATAATCGTTACACACAGATTTATGGATTAGTTTTATGTTGAGTTAGAAGATTAATCGAGAACCATTAACTCTTTAGAAGATGATTCGAGTACAATTAAATCTTTACTTGGTCAACAAGTTTTCAATAATTGTTACATTTAGAGTTAATGGTGACATTTATAGTTACATATTAGTACATTTAGAGTTACATATTGTTTCAATAATTGTTACATTTAGAGTTTTCAATAATTGTTATTTGGTCAACAAGTTTTCAATAATCGTGACATTTATAGTTACATATTAGTTTTATGTTGAGTTAGAAGATTAATCGAGTACCATTAACTCCTTAGAAGCTGATTCGAGTACAATTTACTCTTTACTTGGCCAACTAGTTTTCAATAATCGTTACATTCAGAATTACAGATTAGTTTTATGCTGAGTTAGAAAATTAATCAAGTATCATTAACTCTTTTGAAGATGATTCGAGTATAATTAAGTATTTACTTGGTCAACAAATTTCAATAATCGTTACAATTAGAGTTACGGATTACCTTTATGTTGAGTTGGAAGATTAATAGAGTACCATTAATCGAGTACCTTAACTCTTTAGAAGATGAATCGAGTATAATTAACTCTTTACTTGGTCAACAAGTTTTCAATAATCGTTACATTTAGAGTTACGGATTATATTTATGTTAAGTTGGAAGATTAATAGAGTACCATTAACTCTTTAGAAGATTAATCGAGTACAATTAACTCTTTACTTGGTCAACAAGTATTCTATAATCGTTACACATAGATTTATGGATTAGTTTTATGTTGAGTTAGAAGATTAATCGAGTACCTTTAACTCTTTAGAAGATGATTCGAGTACAATTAACTCTTTACTTGGTCAACAAGTTTTCAATAATCGTTAGACATAGAGTTACGGATTAGTTTTATGTTGAGATAGAAGATTAATCAAGTACCGTTAACTCATTAGAAGATGAATTGAGTACAATTAACTCTTTTCTTGGTTTTCAATAAGAGTTACACTTAGAGTTACGGATTAGTTTTATGTTGAGTTAGAAGATTAATCGAGTACCATTAACTCTTTAGAAGATGATTCGAGTACAATTAACTCTTTACTTTGTCAACAAGTTTTTAATAATCGTTACACTTAGAGTTACGGATTAGCATTATGTTGAGTTAGAAGATTAAGTGAGCATCATTAACTCTTTAGAAGATGAATCGAGTACAATTAACTCTTTACTTGGTCAACAAGTTTTCAATAGTCGCTATACTTAGAGTTAAGAATTAGTTTTATTTTGAGTTAGAAGAATAATCGGGTACCATTAACTCTTTATAAGATGATTCGAGTACAATTAACTCTTTACTTGGTCAACAAGTTTTCAATAATCGTTACACTCAGAGTTACGGATTAGCTTTATGTTGAGTTAGTAGATTAATCGAGTACCATTAACTCTTTAGAAGATGATTCGAGTACAATTAACTCGTTACTTGATGAACAAGTTTTCAATAATCGTTACATTTAGAGTTACGGATTAGTTTTATGTTAAGTTAGACTATTAATCGAGCAACATTAACTCTTTAGAAGATGATTCGAGTACAATTAACTTTTTACTTGGTCAATAAGTTTTCAATAATCGTGACATTTAGAGTTAAAGATTAGTTTTATGTTAAGTTAGAAGATTAATCGAGCACCATTAACTCCTTAGAAGATGAATCGAGTACAATTAACTCTTTACTAGGTCAACAAGTTTTCAATAATCGTTACACTTAGAGTTACGGATTAACTTTATGTTGAGTTAAAAGAATAATCGAGTACCATTAACTCTTTATAAGATGATTCGAGTACAATTAACTCTTTAGAAGATTAATCGGGTACAATTAACTCTTTACTTGGTCAACAAGTATTCTATAATCGTTACACACAGATTTATGGATTAGTTTTATGTTGAGTTAGAAGATTAATCGAGAACCATTAACTCTTTAGAAGATGATTCGAGTACAATTAAATCTTTACTTGGTCAACAAGTTTTCAATAATTGTTACATTTAGAGTTAATGGTGACATTTATAGTTACATATTAGTACATTTAGAGTTACATATTGTTTCAATAATTGTTACATTTAGAGTTTTCAATAATTGTTATTTGGTCAACAAGTTTTCAATAATCGTGACATTTATAGTTACATATTAGTTTTATGTTGAGTTAGAAGATTAATCGAGTACCATTAACTCCTTAGAAGCTGATTCGAGTACAATTTACTCTTTACTTGGCCAACTAGTTTTCAATAATCGTTACATTCAGAATTACAGATTAGTTTTATGTTGAGTTAGAAAATTAATCAAGTATCATTAACTCTTTTGAAGATGATTCGAGTATAATTAAGTATTTACTTGGTCAACAAATTTCAATAATCGTTACAATTAGAGTTACGGATTACCTTTATGTTGAGTTGGAAGATTAATAGAGTACCATTAATCGAGTACCTTAACTCTTTAGAAGATGAATCGAGTATAATTAACTCTTTACTTGGTCAACAAGTTTTCAATAATCGTTACATTTAGAGTTACGGATTATATTTATGTTAAGTTGGAAGATTAATAGAGTACCATTAACTCTTTAGAAGATTAATCGAGTACAATTAACTCTTTACTTGGTCAACAAGTATTCTATAATCGTTACACATAGATTTATGGATTAGTTTTATGTTGAGTTAGAAGATTAATCGAGTACCTTTAACTCTTTAGAAGATGATTCGAGTACAATTAACTCTTTACTTGGTCAACAAGTTTTCAATAATCGTTAGACATAGAGTTACGGATTAGTTTTATGTTGAGATAGAAGATTAATCAAGTACCGTTAACTCATTAGAAGATGAATTGAGTACAATTAACTCTTTTCTTGGTTTTCAATAAGAGTTACACTTAGAGTTACGGATTAGTTTTATGTTGAGTTAGAAGATTAATCGAGTACCATTAACTCTTTAGAAGATGATTCGAGTACAATTAACTCTTTGCTTTGTCAACAAGTTTTTAATAATCGTTACACTTAGAGTTACGGATTAGCATTATGTTGAGTTAGAAGATTAAGTGAGCATCATTAACTCTTTAGAAGATGAATCGAGTACAATTAACTCTTTACTTGGTCAACAAGTTTTCAATAGTCGCTATACTTAGAGTTAAGAATTAGTTTTATTTTGAGTTGGAAGAATAATCGGGTACCATTAACTCTTTATAAGATGATTCGAGTACAATTAACTCTTTACTTGGTCAACAAGTTTTCAATAATCGTTACACTTAGAGTTACGGATTAGCTTTATGTTGAGTTAGTAGATTAATCGAGTACCATTAACTCTTTAGAAGATGATTCGAGTACAATTAACTCGTTACTTGATGAACAAGTTTTCAATAATCGTTACATTTAGAGTTACGGATTAGTTTTATGTTAAGTTAGACTATTAATCGAGCAACATTAACTCTTTAGAAGATGATTCGAGTACAATTAACTTTTTACTTGGTCAATAAGTTTTCAATAATCGTGACATTTAGAGTTAAAGATTAGTTTTATGTTAAGTTGGAAGATTAATCGAGCACCATTAACTCCTTAGAAGATGAATCGAGTACAATTAACTCTTTACTAGGTCAACAAGTTTTCAATAATCGTTACACTTAGAGTTACGGATTAACTTTATGTTGAGTTAAAAGAATAATCGAGTACCATTAACTCTTTATAAGATGATTCGAGTACAATTAACTCTTTAGAAGATTAATCGGGTACAATTAACTCTTTACTTGGTCAACAAGTATTCTATAATCGTTACACACAGATTTATGGATTAGTTTTATGTTGAGTTAGAAGATTAATCGAGAACCATTAACTCTTTAGAAGATGATTCGAGTACAATTAAATCTTTACTTGGTCAACAAGTTTTCAATAATTGTTACATTTAGAGTTAATGGTGACATTTATAGTTACATATTAGTACATTTAGAGTTACATATTGTTTCAATAATTGTTACATTTAGAGTTTTCAATAATTGTTATTTGGTCAACAAGTTTTCAATAATCGTGACATTTATAGTTACATATTAGTTTTATGTTGAGTTAGAAGATTAATCGAGTACCATTAACTCCTTAGAAGCTGATTCGAGTACAATTTACTCTTTACTTGGCCAACTAGTTTTCAATAATCGTTACATTCAGAATTACAGATTAGTTTTATGTTGAGTTAGAAAATTAATCAAGTATCATTAACTCTTTTGAAGATGATTCGAGTATAATTAAGTATTTACTTGGTCAACAAATTTCAATAATCGTTACAATTAGAGTTACGGATTACCTTTATGTTGAGTTGGAAGATTAATAGAGTACCATTAATCGAGTACCTTAACTCTTTAGAAGATGAATCGAGTATAATTAACTCTTTACTTGGTCAACAAGTTTTCAATAATCGTTACATTTAGAGTTACGGATTATATTTATGTTAAGTTGGAAGATTAATAGAGTACCATTAACTCTTTAGAAGATTAATCGAGTACAATTAACTCTTTACTTGGTCAACAAGTATTCTATAATCGTTACACATAGATTTATGGATTAGTTTTATGTTGAGTTAGAAGATTAATCGAGTACCTTTAACTCTTTAGAAGATGATTCGAGTACAATTAACTCTTTACTTGGTCAACAAGTTTTCAATAATCGTTAGACATAGAGTTACGGATTAGTTTTATGTTGAGATAGAAGATTAATCAAGTACCGTTAACTCATTAGAAGATGAATTGAGTACAATTAACTCTTTTCTTGGTTTTCAATAAGAGTTACACTTAGAGTTACGGATTAGTTTTATGTTGAGTTAGAAGATTAATCGAGTACCATTAACTCTTTAGAAGATGATTCGAGTACAATTAACTCTTTACTTTGTCAACAAGTTTTTAATAATCGTTACACTTAGAGTTACGGATTAGCATTATGTTGAGTTAGAAGATTAAGTGAGCATCATTAACTCTTTAGAAGATGAATCGAGTACAATTAACTCTTTACTTGGTCAACAAGTTTTCAATAGTCGCTATACTTAGAGTTAAGAATTAGTTTTATTTTGAGTTAGAAGAATAATCGGGTACCATTAACTCTTTATAAGATGATTCGAGTACAATTAACTCTTTACTTGGTCAACAAGTTTTCAATAATCGTTACACTTAGAGTTACGGATTAGCTTTATGTTGAGTTAGTAGATTAATCGAGTACCATTAACTCTTTAGAAGATGATTCGAGTACAATTAACTCGTTACTTGATGAACAAGTTTTCAATAATCGTTACATTTAGAGTTACGGATTAGTTTTATGTTAAGTTAGACTATTAATCGAGCAACATTAACTCTTTAGAAGATGATTCGAGTACAATTAACTTTTTACTTGGTCAATAAGTTTTCAATAATCGTGACATTTAGAGTTAAAGATTAGTTTTATGTTAAGTTGGAAGATTAATCGAGCACCATTAACTCCTTAGAAGATGAATCGAGTACAATTAACTCTTTACTAGGTCAACAAGTTTTCAATAATCGTTACACTTAGAGTTACGGATTAACTTTATGTTGAGTTAAAAGAATAATCGAGTACCATTAACTCTTTATAAGATGATTCGAGTACAATTAACTCTTTAGAAGATTAATCGGGTACAATTAACTCTTTACTTGGTCAACAAGTATTCTATAATCGTTACACACAGATTTATGGATTAGTTTTATGTTGAGTTAGAAGATTAATCGAGAACCATTAACTCTTTAGAAGATGATTCGAGTACAATTAAATCTTTACTTGGTCAACAAGTTTTCAATAATTGTTACATTTAGAGTTACGGAATATTTTTATGTTGAGTTAGAAGATTTATCGAGTACCATTAACTCTATAGAAGTTGAATCGAGTACAATTAAGTCTTTACTTGGTCAACAAGTTTTCAATAAAAGTTACACTTAGAGTTACGGATTAGTTTTGTGTTGAGTTAGAAGATTAATCGAGAACCATTAACTCTTTAGAAGATGATTCGAGTACAATTAACTCTTTACTTGGTCAAGTAGTTTTTAATAATCGTTACACTTAGAGTTACGGATTAGCATTATGTTGAGTTAGAAGATTAATTGAGCATCATTAACTCTTTAGAAGATGAATCGAGTACAATTAACTCTTTACTTGTTCAACAAGTTTTCAATAGTCGCTATACTTAGAGTTAAGGATTAGTTTTATGTTGAGTTAGAAGAATAATCGAGTACCATTAACTCTTCATAAGATGATTCGAGTACAATTAACTCTTTACTTGGTCAACAAGTTTTCAATAATCGTTACACTTAGAGTTACGAATTAGCTTTATATTGAGATAGTAGATTAATCGAGTACCATTAACTCTTTATAAGATGATTCGAGTACAATTAACTCGTTACTTGGTGAACAAGTTTTCAATAATCGTTACATTTAGAGTTACGGATTAGTTTTATGTTGAGTTAGACTATTAATAGAGCAACATTAACTCTTTAGATGATGATTTGAGTACAATTAACTCTTTACTTGGTCAATAAGTTTTCAATAATCGTGACATTTGGAGTTACTGATTAGTTTTATGTTGAGTTAGAAGATTAATCGAGCACCATTAAATCTTTATAAGATGATTCGAGTACAATTACCTCTTTACTTGGTCAACAAGTTTTCAATAATCGTTACACTTAGAGTTACGGATTAGCTTTATATTGAGATAAATTGGAAGTTGTCGGTGTCGGCCGATTTTCACACACGACGTTCATCTCGTCGAGACGAGTCTAGGATAGGTTTCGGATTTCAATTCCAATTTCTTATTCGCCGGGAAATGGCGAAAAACCGTCTCCAAAACCCTAAACCCTTGCCTCGGTGTTGCGAATGTGATAACGAAGGATTTTCCGGCGAAGTTTTAGGTACTGTTCACCGTCGGAATCTGGCGAGGGGTGGCCGGAGGTGGTAGCCGGTGATGCGAAGTATCCGGCGAACTAGGTGGCGACGGTGGAGGGCTGCGCCACCGCGCTGGGTGGTGTCGGGAAGGGTGGCCTGCGAGCAGGCCGGCGACAGGAGTGCTGGGCGCGACACGCGCGCGCCGGGTAGGAGACCTGCCGAGAAATCTCGGCCACGCCGGGTGAAGCGCCGAGAGCTGCCGAGTCGTGCCGTCGAGCTGCCGAGAGGAGCGCCCCTGCTGCCGAGAAAACTCGGCAGCCGTCGAGATCCACGCCACGCCTGCCGAGAAGACTCGGCCACCTGCTGAGCCGGGTATGCCTGCTGCCGAGAAAACTCGGCAGCTTCCGAGAAATGCGCCCAGCCGTCGGGTTTTCCCACCCGACGCCGGGTACGTGCATGCCGACGCGCACGCAACGCCGTGTTTTCGATCCGAACCCCCTTTTCTTCACCGTTCATCTTTTTCGGGTCGTCGCCGACGAGACGTCGTTGACCGAGGGTCGTGGGCCCGGTCAAAGTCAACCCTTTGACCAAAATTACCAAAATACCCCTGAACCTAAAATGCTCCGTTTGAGCTCGTTTTAACTCCGATCGAGCTCATTCTTTTTCCATCGTGACCCAAATTTCATTCTCTATCATCTCAGCTACATGGATTGATTATCCATTCTCGGTTCTTCAACCCCGATCTTTAGATCCATCGCGTATTTAACGATGATATTTCCGCCGGAAACATTTATAGCTTTATTTATACGTTATTAAGGATCTAAAATACATTATAACTTATGTAGGCTATTTTTTGGATTGAGCGTTGGATTATCTGACTTTTGGTATCCGCTACTCGAGCTCTGAATTATCAGATCTTTGGTCCTTGCTACTCACGTGGTAACCACCGAACAAGGTGGGGGTAACTTCTAAACTCAACACGTTACTGTTTTCCATAATTGATAAATGAACTGTTGAACTCTACGTGCTGTGATTATATGCTGTGATTACTACATTCAAGCATAATTTATGAATACGATGAATGTGGACGGATGTCCTAAGTCATGTTAGGGATGGATTGGTGGCCCGTAAAAAGCACCATACGTCATGTTAGGGATGGACTGGTGGCCCGTAAAAAGCACCATACGTCATGTTAGGGATGGACTGGTGGCCCGTAAAAAGCACCATATGTTAGGAACGGACTGGTGGCCCGTAAAAGCACCGAGTATAGTTGAGTGCTCTTAGAGCCGTGTGTTCTACATTGTGTGCTATGCATTTTATATGTTGTGACTACTTGCTGAACTTTTATATATGTTTAATATGTGAACGACTTAATAATATTAAAGTTTGGAAAGTATCCCCACGGGTGTATTCAACACACTCACCCCTATTCTGTACTCACCCTACAGGAGATGAAGAGATTCATGATGCATAGAGAGAGGGGTGTCTTATCAGCTGTGTCCATCTTCTGTTTTGTGTTTTAAAGCTATGATGAAACGATGTACCACATTTGTAAAAGAAAACTGTATTTCTCCTTCCTTGTAAAGGATCCTGATGTTTTTCCGCTGCGTAAGGTTTCAAAACTTTATTTATCGGTGATATCCGATGTTTCAAGCATACCATTTCTTATCCTCTCCATTTTCTTTCTATTTATTATCATGTTCGTCTTTTTCCCCTTTCTTTCTTCACGCCCAAAAAGAAAAACTCTGATATTATTTAACGAAAGGTTCTGGGGTGTGACAGATGGTATCAGAGCTTAGTTCTACCTTTTGTAGGGCTTTGCTCGAACTGGTTTCAAAGTGGGAAAAGTGTGATTTTAAAACGTGGTCAGGTTTTTGAAAAGACACAGATAGGCACCATCCTCTCTCCATCGGTGACTCTCCCTGAACATAAGACTTGCGAAATATGAGTGTTTACCTGATATGTGTTACTTTGTTGATACGATATAATTGTTTGGAACTGATGAGGTGTTAATGATGCTGTTTTGTGATGAAACAATCTATTAAAACCCTCTTGACGTCATTACAATCACGATGAAAAGAATTTGTGAAAATCTCTTGATGTCACTACAATCGACCCACTGCTCTGAGCCACCGCCACAAAGCCGCTGACTTCAGCAGCGTGAGCTCGTGTGCGAGTATGGCCGTTCGCGGAAGTGGTCTTGTGTGATTGAAAGTTGAAACTACCATGAGCCCTTGTTGGTAACAGGGTATGCTAATGAGTGAGTTTCCCCAGTCCATGGTTGTAATACGTAAGATCGGTTTTAATACTTGAGGATTATGAAAACTCTGGGAGGGTGTTAGTAATGTGAGTTATAATGTTTTGCGTAGGATGCATGTTTCTTATTGGTTTATGCGAGTTGTGTATACAACGAATACTAGAAAAATCTATTGAGGTTATTATATGATTTATGAAGTAGCGTTTCTTGATACCATGATATTTGTTACTAGTTTATCTGTTGTTATAGATTGTTGGGGTTACCTGGGGTGTATTATAAGGGTTAGTTTCGTATGTCATCTATAGAACGATATGCCATGAGGGCGACCATGAAAGGATAAGCTGTCAATGGAGAATTCGTATGATCACGACGTAAAACCGTAAGGAGAGACTTCGATGTTGTAGAGTGACGGACGATAGGTCGGTAGGGGAGCCCGTTGCCAGACTTCTGCATTACTGGAGGGAGCTAGGGGGTGTTGGAGGTAGGATCAGTGGGGTTCAGACGCATCTAGAGTTACGGATTAGTTTTATGTTGAGTTAGAAGATTAATCGAGAACCATTAACTCTTTAGAAGATGATTCGAGTACAATTAACTATTTACTTGGTCAACAAGTTTTTAATAATCGTTACACTTAGAGTTACGGATTAGCATTATGTTGAGTTAGAAGATTAATTGAGCATCATTAACTCTTTAGAAGATGAATCGAGTACAATTAACTCTTTACTTGGTCAACAAGTTTTCAATAATCGTTACATTTAGAATTACGGATTATCTTTATGTTGAGTTGGAATATTAATTGAGTACCATTAACTCTTTAGAAGATAAATTGAGTACAATTAACTCTTTACTTGGTCAACAAGTTTTCAATAATCGTTAGACATAGAGTTACGGATTAGTTTTATGTTGAGATAGAAGATTAATCAAGTACCGTTAACTCATTAGAAGATGAATTGAGTACAATTAACTCTTTTCTTGGTCAACAAGTTTTCAATAATCGTTATAGTTAAAGTTACTGATTAGTTTTTTGTTGAGTCAGAAGATTAATCGAGTACCATGAACTCTTTAGAAAATGATTCGAGTACAATTAACTCTTTACTTGGTCAACTAGTTTTTAATAATCGTTACGCTTCGAGTTACGGATAGCATTATGTTGAGTTAGTAGATTAATTGAGCATCATTAACTCTTTAGAAGATGATTCGAGTACAATTAACTCTTTACTTGGTCAAGTAGTTTTTAATAATCGTTACACTTAGAGTTACGGATTAGCATTATGTTGAGTTAGAAGATTAATTGAGCATCATTAACTCTTTAGAAGATGAATCGAGTACAATTAACTCTTTACTTGGTCAACAAGTTTTCAATAGTCGCTATACTTAGAGTTAAGGATTAGTTTTCTGTTGAGTTAGAAGAATAATCGAGTACCATTAACTCTTTATAAGATGATTCGAGTAAAATTAACTCTTTACTTGGTCAACAAGTTTTAAATAATTGTTACACTTAGAGTTACGGATTAGCTTTATATTGAGTTAGTAGATTAATCGAGTATCATTAACTCTTTAGAAGATGATTCGAGTACAATTAACTCGTTACTTGATGAAACTCGTTACTTGATGAACAAGTTTTCAATAATCGTTACATTTAGAGTTACGGATTAGTTTTATGTTGAGTTAGACTATTAATCGAGCAACATTAACTCTTTAGAAGATGATTCGAGTACAATTAACTCCTTACTTGGTCAATAAGTTTTCAATAATCATGACATTTAGAGTTACAGATTAGTTTTATGTTGAGTTAGAAGATTAATCGAGCGCCATTAACTCTTTAGAAGATGAATCGAGTACAAATAACTCTTTACTTGGTCAACATGTTTTCAATAATCGTTACACTTAGAGTTACGGATTAACTTTATATTAAGCTAAAAGAATAATCGAGTACCATTAACTCTTTATAAGATGATTCGAGTACAATTAACTCTTTATTTGGTCAACAAGTTTTCAATAATCGTTACATTTAAAGTTACAGATTAGTTTTATGTTGAGTTAGAATATTAATCGAGCATCATTAACTCTTTAAAAGATGAATCGAGTACAATTAACTCTTTACTTGGTCAACAAGTTTTCAATAATCGTTATACTTAGAGTTAAGGATTAGTTTTATGTTGAGTTAGAAGAATAATCGAGTACCATTAACTCTTTATAAGATGATTCGAGTACAATTAACTCTTTACTTGGTCAACAAGTTTTCAATAATCGTGACATTTAGAGTTACGGATTAGTTTTATGTTGAGTTAGAAGATTAATCGAGTACCTTAACTCTTTAGAAGATAAATCGAGTACAATTAACTCTTTATTTGGTCAACAAGTTTTCAATAATCGATACACTTAGAGTTACGGATTAACTTTATGTTGAGCTAAAAGAATAATCGAGTACCATTAACTCTTTATAAGATGATTCGAGTACAATTAACTCTTTATTTGGTCAATAAGTTTTCAATAATCGTTACATTTAAAGTTACGGATTAGTTTTATGTTGAGTTAGAATATTAATCGAGCATCATTAACTCTTTAAAAGATGAATGAGTACAATTAACTCTTTACTTGGTCAAAAAGTTTTCAATAATCGTTATACTTAGAGTTAAGGATTAGTTTTATATTGAGTTAGAAGAATAATCGAGTACCATTAACTCTTTATAAGATGATTCGAGTACAATTAACTCTTTACTTGGTCAACAAGGTTTCAATAATCGTTACTCTTAGAGTTACAGATTAGCTTTATGTTGAGTTAGTAGATTAATCGAGTACCAGTAACTCTTTAGAAGATGATTGCAGTACAATAAACTCTTTACTTGGCGAAAAAGTTTTCAATAATCGTTACATTTAGAGTTACGGATTAGTTTTATGTTGAGTTAGACTATTAATCGAGCACCATTAACTCTTGAGAAGATGATTCGAGTACAATTAAATCTTTACTTGGTCAACAAGTTTTCAATAATCGTGACATTTAGAGTTACGGATTAGTTTTATGTTGAGTTAGAAGATTAATCGAGTACCTTAACTCTTTAGAAGATAAATCGAGTACAATTAACTCTTTACTTGGTCAACAAGTTTTCAATAATCGATACACTTAGAGTTACGGATTAACTTTATGTTGAGCTAAAAGAATAATCGAGTACCATTAACTCTTTATAAGATGATTCGAGTATAATTAACTTTTTATTTGGTCAACAAGTTTTCAATAATCGTTACATTTAAAGTTACGGATTAGTTTTATGTTGAGTTAGAATATTAATCGAGCATCATTAACTCTTTGAAAGATGAATCGAGTACAATTAACTCTTTACTTGGTCAACAAGTTTTCAATAATCGTTATACTTAGAGTTAAGGATTAGTTTAATGTTGAGTTAGAAGAATAATCGAGTACCATTAACTCTTTATGAGATGATTCGAGTACAATTAACTCTTTACTTGGTCAACAAGGTTTCAATAATCGTTACTCTTAGAGTTACGGATTAGCTTTATGTTGAGTTAGTAGATTAATCGAGTACCAGTAACTCTTTGGAAGATGATTAGAGTACAATTAACTCTTTACTTGGCGAAAAAGTTTTTAATAATCGTTACATTTAGAGTTACGGATTAGTTTTATGTTGAGTTAGACTATTAATTGAGCACCATTAACTCTTTAGAAGATTATTCGAGTACAATTAAATCTTTTCTTGGTCAACAAGTTTTCAATAATCGTGTCATTTAGAATTACGGATTAGTTTTATGTTGAGTTAGAAGATTAATCGAGTACCTTAACTCTTTAGAAGATAAATCGAGTACAATTAACTCTATACTTGGTAAACAAGTTTTCAATAA
Source organism: Scutellaria minor (assembly GCA_954870855.1). Taxonomy (NCBI): domain Eukaryota; kingdom Viridiplantae; phylum Streptophyta; class Magnoliopsida; order Lamiales; family Lamiaceae; genus Scutellaria; species Scutellaria minor. The sequence continues at coordinate 14,530,789 of OX940729.1, read as the reverse complement.
TCGTTAGACATAGAGTTACGGATTAGTTTTATGTTGAGATTGAAGATTAATCAAGTACCGTTAACTCATTAGAAGATGAATCGAGTACAATTAACTCTTTACTTGTCAACAAGTTTTCAATAATCGTTATTGTTAGAGTTACTGATTAGTTTTATGTTTAGTCAGAAGATTAATCGAGTACCATTAACTCTTTAGAAAATGATTCGAGTACAATTTACTATTTACTTGGTCAACCAGTTTTCAATAATCGTTACATTCAGAATTATAGATTAGTTTTATGTTTAGTTAGAAAATTAATCGAGTACCATTAACTCTTTTGAAGATGATTCGAGTATAATTAAGTATTTACTTGGTCAACAAATTTCAACAATCGTTACAATTAGAGTTACGGATTAGTTTTATGTTGAGTTAGAAGATTAATCTAGTACCATTAACTCTTTAGAAGATGATTCGAGTACAATTAACTCTTTACTTGGTCAACAAGTTTTCATAATTGCTACATTTAGAGTAACGGATTATTTTTATGTTGAGTTAGAAGATTAATCGAGTACGATTAACTCTATAGAAGATGAATCGAGTACAATTAAGTCTTTACTTGGTCAACAAGTTTTCAATAAAAGTTACACTTAGAGTTACGGATTAGTTTTATGTTGAGTTAGAAGATTAATCGAGAACCATTAACTCTTTAGAAGATTATTCGAGTACAATTAACTCTTTACTTGGTCAACTAGTTTTTAATAATCGTTACACTTAGAGTTACGGATTAGCATTATGTTGAGTTAGAAGATTAATTGAGCATCATTAACTCTTTAGAAGATGAATCGAGTACAATTAACTCTTTACTTGGTCAACAAGTTTTCAATAGTCGCTATACTTAGAGTTAAGGATTAGTTTTATGTTGAGTTAGAAGAATAATCGAGTACCATTAACTCTTTATAAGATGATTCGAGTACAATTAACTCTTTACTTGGTCAACAAGTTTTCAATAATCGTTACTCTTAGAGTTACGGATTAGCTTTATATTGAGTTAGTAGATTAATCGAGTACAAGTAACTCTTTAGAAGATGATTAGAGTACAATTAACTCTTTACTAGGCGAAAAAGTTTTCAATAATCGTTACATTTAGAGTACGGATTAGTTTTATGTTGAGTTAGACTATTAATCGAGCACCATTAACTCTTTAGAAGATGATTCGAGTACAATTTACTATTTTGGTCAACCAGTTTTCAATAATCGTTACATTCAGAATTACAGATTAGTTTTATGTTGAGTTAGAAAATTAATCGAGTACCATTAACTCTTTTGAAGATGATTCGAGTATAATTAAGTATTTACTTGGTAACCAAATTTCAATAATCGTTACAAATAGAGTTACGGATTAGTTTTATGTTGATTTAGTAGATTAATCAAGTACCATTAATTCTTTAGAAGATGATTCGAGTACAATTAACTCTTTACTTGGTCAAAAAGTTTTCAATAATCGTTACATTTAGAGTTACAAATTAGTTTTATGTTGAGTTAGAAAATTAATCGAGTACCATTAACTCTTTAGAAGTTGAATCCAGTACAATTAAATGTTTTCTTGGTCAACAAGTTTTCAATAATCGTTACACTTAGAGTTATGGATTAGCTTTATGTTGAGTTAGACAATTAATTGAGTACCATTAACTCGTCATAGGATGATTCGAGTATAAATAACTCTTTACATAGTCAACAAGTATTCAATAATCATTACACTTAGAGTTACGGATTAGTTTTATGTTGAATTAGAAGATTAATCGAGTACCTGAACTCTTTAGAAGATGAATCGTGTACTATTAACTCTTTACTTGGTCAACAAGTTTTTAATATTCGTTAGACATAGAGTTACGGATTAGTTTTACGTTGATATAGACGATTAATCAAGTACCATTAACTCATTAGAAGATGAATCGATTACAATTAACTCTTTACTTGGTCAACAAGTTTTCAATAATCGTTATAGTTAGAGTTACAGACTAGTTTTATGTTTAGTTAGAAGATTAATCGAGTACCATTAACTCTTTAGAAGATGATTGTGTACAATTAACTCTTTACATGGTCAACAAGTTTTCAATAATCGTTACATTTGGAGTTACAGATTAGTTTTATGTTGAGTTAGAAGATTAATTGAGCATCATTAACTCTTTAGAAGATGAATCGAGTACAATTAACTCTTTACTTGGTCAACAAGTTTTCAATAGTCGTTATACGTAGAGTTAAGGAATAGTTTTATGTTAAGTTAGAAGAATAATCGAGTACCATTAACTATTTATAAGATGATTCGAGTACAATTAACTCTTTAGTTGGTCAACAAGTTTTCAATAATAGTTACACTTAGAGTTACGGATTAGCTTTATGTTGTGTTAGAATATTAATCGAGCATTATTAACTATTTAGAAGATGAATAGAGTACAATTAACTCTTTACTTGGTCAACAAGTATTCAATAATCATTACACATAGATTTATGGATTAGTTTTATGTTGAGTTAGAAGATTAATCTAGTACCATTAACTCTTTAGAAGATGATTCAAGTACAATTAACTCTTTACTTGGTCAACAAGTTTTAGTAATTGCTACATTTAGAGTTACGGATTATTTTTATGTTGAGTTAGAAGATTAATCGAGTACCATTAACTCTATGGAATTTGAATCGAGTACAATTAAGTACAATTAACTCTTTACTTGGTCAACAAGTAAGAAGATTAATCGAGTACAATTTGAATCGGATTATTTTTATTTTGAGTTAGAAGATTAATCGAGTACTATTAACTCTTTACATGGTCAACAAGTTTTCAATAATCGTTACAGTTAGAGTTTCGGATTATCTTTTTGTTAAGTTAGAAGATTAATCGAGTACCATTAACTCTTTAGAAAATGAATCAAGTACAATTAACTCTTTACTAGGTCAACAATTTTTCAATAATCATTACATTTAGAGTTACGGATTAGTTTCATGTTGAGTTAGTATATTAATCGAGTACCATTAACTCTTTTGAAGATGATTCGAGTACAATTAACTCTTTACTTGGTCAACAAGTTTTCAATAATCGTTACATTTAGAGTTACGGATTATCTTTATGTTGAGTTAGAATATTAATCGAGCATCATTAACTCTTTAAAAGATGAATCGAGTACAATTAACTCTTTACTTGGTCAACAAGTTTTCAATAATCGTTATACTTAGAGTTAAGGATTAGTTTTATGTTGAGTTAGAAGAATAATCGAGTACCATTAACTCTTTATAAGATGATTCGAGTACAATTAACTCTTTACTTGGTCAACAAGTTTTCAATAATCGTTACTCTTAGAGTTACGGATTAGCTTTATGTTGAGTTAGTAGATTAATCGAGTACCAGTAACTCTTTAGAAGATGATTAGAGTACAATTAACTCTTTATTTGGCGAAAAAGTTTTCAATAAGAGTTACACATAGAGTTACGGATTAGTTTTATGTTGAGTTAGACAATTAATCGAGCACCATTAACTCTTTAGAAGATGATTCGAGTACAATTAACTCTTTACTTGGTCAACTAGTTTTTAATAATCGTTACACTTAGAGTTACGGATTAGCATTATCTTGAGTTAGAAGATTAATTGAGGATCATTAACTCTTTAGAAGATGAATCGAGTACAATTAACTCTTTACTTGGTCAACAAGTTTTCAATAGTCGCTATACTTAGAGTTAAGGATTAGTTTTCTGTTGAGTTAGAAGAATAATCGAGTACCATTAACTCTTTATAAGATGATTCGAGTACAATTAACTCTTTACTTGGTCAACAAGTTTTCAATAATCGTTACACTTAGAGTTACAGATTAGCTTTATATTGAGTTAGTAGATTAATCGAGTATCATTAACTCTTTAGAAGATGATTCGAGTACAATTAACTCGTTACTTGGTGAACAAGTTTTCAATAATCGTAACATTTAGAGTTACGGATTAGTTTTATGTTGAGTTAGAATATTAATCGAGCAACATTAACTCTTTAGAAGATGATTCGAGTACAATTAACTCCTTACTTGGTCAATAAGTTTTCAATAATCGTGACATTTAGAGTTACATATTAGTTTTATGTTGAGTTAGAAGATTAATCGAGCGTCATTAACTCTTTAGAAGATGAATCGAGTACAATTAACTCTTTACTTGGTCAACATGTTTTCAATAATCGTTACACTTAGAGTTATAGATTAACTTTATGTTGAGCTAAAAGAATAATCGAGTACCATTAACTCTTTATGAGATGATTCGAGTACAATTAACTCTTTACTTGGTCAATAAGGTTTCAATAATCGTTACATTTAGAGTTACGAATTAGTTTTATGTTGAGTTAGAATATTAATCGAGCATCATTAACTCTTTAAAAGATGAATCGAGTACAATTAACTCTTTACTTGGTCAACAAGTTTTCAATAATCGTTATACTTAGAGTTAAGGATTAGTTTTATGTTGAGTTAGAAAAATAATCGAGTACCATTAACTCTTTATAAGATGATTCGAGTACAATTAACTCTTTACTTGGTCAACAAGTTTTCAATAATCGTTACTCTTAGAGTTACTTATTAGCTTTATGTTGAGTTAGTAGATTAATCGAGTACCAGTAACTCTTTAGAAGATGATTAGAGTACAATTAACTCTTTATTTGGCGAAAAAGGTTTCAATAATCGTTACATTTAGAGTTACGGATTAGTTTTATGTTGAGTTAGACAATTAATCGAGCACCATTAACTCTTTAGAAGATGATTCGAGTACAATTAACTCTTTACTTGGTCAACTAGTTTTTAATAATCGTTACACTTAGAGTTACGGATTAGCATTATCTTGAGTTAGAAGATTAATTGAGCATCATTAACTCTTTAGAAGATGAATCGAGTACAATTAACTCTTTACTTGGTCAACAAGTTTTCAATAGTCGCTATACTTAGAGTTAAGGATTAGTTTTCTGTTGAGTTAGAAGAATAATCGAGTACCATTAACTCTTTATAAGATGATTCGAGTACAATTAACTCTTTACTTGGTCAACTAGTTTTCAATAATCGTTACACTTAGAGTTACGGATTAGCTTTATATTGAGTTAGTAGATTAATCGAGTATCATTAACTCTTTAGAAGATGATTCGAGTACAATTAACTCGTTACTTGGTGAACAAGTTTTCAATAATCGTAACATTTAGAGTTACGGATTAGTTTTATGTTGAGTTAGAATATTAATCGAGCAACATTAACTCTTTAGAAGATGATTCGAGTACAATTAACTCCTTACTTGGTCAGTAAGTTTTCAATAATCGTGACATTTAGAGTTACATATTAGTTTTATGTTGAGTTAGAAGATTAATCGAGCGTCATTAACTCTTTAGAAGATGAATCGAGTACAATTAACTCTTTACTTGGTCAACATGTTTTCAATAATTGTTACACTTAGAGTTATGGATTAACTTTATGTTGAGCTAAAAGAATAATCGAGTACCATTAACTCTTTATGAGATGATTCGAGTACAATTAACTCTTTACTTGGTCAACAAGGTTTCAATAATCGTTACATTTAGAGTTACGGATTAGTTTTATGTTGAGTTAGAATATTAATCGAGCATCATTAACTCTTTAAAAGATGAATCGAGTACAATTAACTCTTTACTTGGTCAACAAGTTTTCAATAATCGTTATACTTAGAGTTAAGGATTAGTTTTATGTTGAGTTAGAAAAATAATCGAGTACCATTAACTCTTTATAAGATGATTCGAGTACAATTAACTCTTTACTTGGTCAACAAGTTTTCAATAATCGTTACTCTTAGAGTTACGGATTAGCTTTATGTTGAGTTAGTAGATTAATCGAGTACCAGTAACTCTTTAGAAGATGATTAGAGTACAATTAACTCTTTATTTGGCGAAAAAGTTTTCAATAATCGTTACATTTAGAGTTACGGATTAGTTTTATGTTGAGTTAGACAATTAATCGAGCACCATTAACTCTTTAGAAGATGATTCGAGTACAATTAACTCTTTACTTGGTCAACTAGTTTTTAATAATCGTTACACTTAGAGTTACTGATTAGCATTATCTTGAGTTAGAAGATTAATTGAGCATCATTAACTCTTTAGAAGATGAATCGAGTACAATTAACTCTTTACTTGGTCAACAAGTTTTCAATAGTCGCTATACTTAGAGTTAAGGATTAGTTTTCTGTTGAGTTAGAAGAATAATCGAGTACCATTAACTCTTTATAAGATGATTCGAGTACAATTAACTCTTTACTTGGTCAACAAGTTTTCAATAATCGTTACACTTAGAGTTACGGATTAGCTTTATATTGAGTTAGTAGATTAATCGAGTATCATTAACTCTTTAGAAGATGATTCGAGTACAATTAACTCGTTACTTGGTGAACAAGTTTTCAATAATCGTAACATTTAGAGTTACGGATTAGTTTTATGTTGAGTTAGAATATTAATCGAGCAACATTAACTCTTTAGAAGATGATTCGAGTACAATTAACTCCTTACTTGGTCAATAAGTTTTCAATAATCGTGACATTTAGAGTTACATATTAGTTTTATGTTGAGTTAGAAGATTAATCGAGCGTCATTAACTCTTTAGAAGATGAATCGAGTACAATTAACTCTTTACTTGGTCAACATGTTTTCAATAATCGTTACACTTAGAGTTATGGATTAACTTTATGTTGAGCTAAAAGAATAATCGAGTACCATTAACTCTTTATGAGATGATTCGAGTACAATTAACTCTTTACTTGGTCAACAAGGTTTCAATAATCGTTACATTTAGAGTTACGGATTAGTTTTATGTTGAGTTAGAATATTAATCGAGCATCATTAACTCTTTAAAAGATGAATCGAGTACAATTAACTCTTTACTTGGTCAACAAGTTTTCAATAATCGTTATACTTAGAGTTAAGGATTAGTTTTATGTTGAGTTAGAAAAATAATCGAGTACCATTAACTCTTTATAAGATGATTCGAGTACAATTAACTCTTTACTTGGTCAACAAGTTTTCAATAATCGTTACTCTTAGAGTTACGGATTAGCTTTATGTTGAGTTAGTAGATTAATCGAGTACCAGTAACTCTTTAGAAGATGATTAGAGTACAATTAACTCTTTATTTGGCGAAAAAGTTTTCAATAATCGTTACATTTAGAGTTACGGATTAGTTTTATGTTGAGTTAGACAATTAATCGAGCACCATTAACTCTTTAGAAGATGATTCGAGTACAATTAAATCTTTACTTGGTCAACAAGTTTTCAATAATCGTGACATTTAGAGTTACGGATTAGTTTTATGATGAACTTAGAAGATTAATTGAGTAACTTAACTCTTTAGAAGATAAATCGAGTACAATTATCTCTTTACTTGGTCAACAAGTTTTCAATAATCGTTAGACATAGAGTTACGGATTAGTTTTATGTTGAGATAGAAGATTTATCAAGTACCATTAACTCATTAGAAGATGAATCGAGTACAATTAACTCTTTACTTGGTCAACAAGTTTTCAATAATCGTTATAGTTAGAGTTACAGATTAGTTTTATGTTGAGTCAGAAGATTAATCGACTACCATTAACTCTTTAGAAAATGATTCGAGTACAATTAACTCTTTACTTGGTCAACTACTTTTTAATAATCGTTACCCTTAGAGTTACGGATTAGCATTATTTTGAGTTAGAAGATTAATTGAGCATCATTAACTCTTCAGAAGATGAATCGAGTACAATTAACTCTTTACTTGGTCACCAAGTTTTCAATAATAGTTACACTTATAGTTACGGATTAGATTTATGTTGAGTTAGAAGGTTAATCTAGTACCATTAACTCTTTAGAAGATGATTCGAGTACAATTTACTATTTACTTGGTCTACCAGTTTTCAATAATCGTTACATTTAGAATTACAGATTAGTTTTATGTTGAGTTAGAAAATAAATCGAGTACCATTAACTCTTTTAAAGATGATTCGAGTATAATTAAGTATTTACTTGGTCAACAAATTTCAATAATCGTTACAATTAGAGTTACGGATTAGTTTTATGTTGATTTAGTAGATTAATTGAGTACCATTATCTCTTTAGAAGATTATTCGAGTACAATTAACTCTTTACTTGGTCAAAAAGTTTTCAATAATCGTTACATTTAGAGTTACAAATTAGTTTTATGTTGAGTTAGAAAATTAATCGAGTACCATTAACTCTTTAGAAGATGAATCCAGTACTATTAAATGTTTTCTTGGTCAACAAGTTTTCAATAATCGTTATACTTAGAGTTATGGATTAGCTTTATGTTGAGTTAGACAATTAATCGAGTACCATTAACTCGTCATAAGATGATTCGAGTATAATTAACTCTTTGCATAGTCAACAAGTATTCAATAATCATTACACTTAGAGTTACGGATTAGTTTTCTGTTGAGTTAGAAGATTAATCAAGTACCTTAACTCTTTAGAAGATGAATCGTGTACAATTAACTCTTTACTTGGTCAACAAGTTTTTAATATTCGTTAGACATAGAGTTACGGATTAGTTTTATGTTGAGATAGACGATTAATCAAGTACCATTAACTCATTAGAAGATGAATCGATTACAACTAACTCTTTACTTGGTCAACAAGTTTTCAATAATCGTTATAGTTAGAGTTACAGACTAGTTTTATGTTGAGTTAGAAGATTAATCGAGTACCATTAACTCTTTAGAAGATGATTCGAGTACAATTAACTCTTTACATGGTCAACAAGTTTTCAATAATGATGGATACAACCCTAAATCCAAACCTAGAAACAGGATTACAACCCTAAATCCAAACGTAGAAACAGGATTACTTAAGGAAAACTTAAGAACTTAATACAAGAATTCTATCAAACTTTAGTACTGTATCTACACCTTAATGGCTCTGATACCAAAAGGGAGCATAGAGAATATTTATAAAATCGGATTATTTGATTACAAAACTGCTTATACCATAGAAACACATGAAGAAACAATATCTTTAACACAAGATGCTCAATGTATAAGACTTTTATCGCAACATATGATTGAACAATATATGGATAAAGGATATAGATATATGAATATAGGAATGGTTCAAGTAGCTGTTAAACCATTAATGAGAAGAGGTATTGATTCACCTATTTATTTAGCTTTAAGAGATAAGAGAGCTATGACATATCAAAATTCACTTTTATCATTAATACAAACAAATGTATGTAATGGACCAATATACTTTAATAGTGCACCGAATATGAGTTTAGATTTAATAGACCCTAATATCTTACATTCTTTGGTTTTAGATGTTCATATACAAGATAATAAATTTCACAAAGGTTCTATTAATTTTGCTGTTATTTATAGAGTATATTTTAGACTTATGACTTCACAAATTAATCCAAACTTTAATAAACAAAAGATTCCTAGTTTTAAAGAAAAAAATTTATTATTACAAATAGATGCTGAAAAACCAAATATATTTGTTCCAAAACTTTTAAAATGGAATGAAATAACAATAAAAGATGAGATTTTAATAGAAGATCCAGAACCCGTAAGGAATATAGAACAAAATAGTGTGAAAGAAATTATACAAGATAATAATGGAAATTTTTTATTAAGATTTAATTCATTTAGAGAAAATAGATTTGATACTCCTACATCATCTAGAAGAACTTATTCTAATGCAAGACAATCTTTTTCAAATCTTTCAGATTTTAATCAACAATATATATTTAGAAATCCTATGCCAGAACCACATATAGATAATTCTCAACCTACTTCACCTACTACAGAAAGTATGATAAATGCTATAACAAGTGGTAATGAATTTGAACCATTATTAGAACATTGGAATATTGAAAGAAAGAGTGATTATCATAAACAAAGAATTAAGTGGTATAAACAATTAGATAAATCTATTAGAAAGAAACTAAAAGAAGAATGGATTTTAGATATGAAAAGATTAAGGACAAATATACCTTTTTATACTTTTTTACAAGTATTCTTATCTAAAGAAGGAATAAATGATTTTTTACAAAAACCTACTATAGACGTTAATACATCCTTACATAAAAAATGGACTTTAAAATCTAATAATGAAGTTATAACTTCTATACATCCACCCTTACAAACCTTAAAATTACAGACTTTTAAAGGAGAAACTATAGCAGATCCTTTTAAACAATTAACAAGTAAGAATGAAGATACAAATAGAATTATTCAACAAAATAATTATTCCAATCAGATATTAAATACTATAGCAAACCAAGTTGATCACATATCTAATAATATATCTAAAAATATGACTGTTATAAAAGGAAAAGAAAAAGTTTTAGATAGTTTTAAGCAAGAAAATCTCAAACAAGATATAAAAGCACTTTTTCATCAAGATATTGCAAAACCTTTTTTCCATGCTAGTAATATTTTAGAAAATAAGACAATTAGTTTTAATCCTAGAGCTGATAGTATTTTATCAAAAATATCTACAAAATTATCTGGAGTTGGCACATCTGAACAAAGAATTAGTTGTTTAGCTACTATAAAAGAATCTGATATACATGAATCTTCTAGTACATAAAGTGATACTACAGATATAGATATTATTACAAAAGTAGAAAAGAATTTTGAAGATAATAATAATAATAGTGATAATGAAATAAATAGAATATTTAGAAAAAGACCATTTTTTAAAACCAATAATAATACAAGAAATTATTATAGAAGACCTACTCCTGTTCATATACAATATGAAGAAAGAAATCAATTTACTAAATCTAGATATGATGGTACATCCATAACAGAATGGAATATAGATGGAAGATCAGAATATGAAATAATTAATATTTTACAAGAAATGAATATGGCTAGAGCTGCCTTTATGATACAAAATAATTCTGATGAAATAGCTTGTATGATGATTACACAAGGATTTACAGGATGGTTAAAAAATTGGTGGGATAATACTTTAACACGAGAAGATAAACAAAAAATTTTACATCATAAAACTTTAGTTTTAGAAGAAGGAACAGAAGATATTTATATAGAGAAAAGTGATTCTTGTGAACAATTAATAATTACAATTTCTATGCATTTTATAGGAAATCCAAGAGGATTCGAGTTACAATTAACTCTTTACTTGGTCAATAATTTTTCAATAATCATTACATTTAGAGTTACGGATTAGTTTCATGATGAGTTAGTAGATTAATCGAGTACCATTAACTCTTTAGAAGATGATTCGAGTACAATTAACTCTTTACTTGGTCAACAAGTTTTCAATAATCGTTACATTTAAAGTTACGGATTAGTTTTATGTTGAGTTAGAAGATAAGTTGAGTACCATTAACTCTTTAGAAGATGAATTGAGTACAATTAACTCTTTACTTGGTCAACAAGTTTTCAATAATTGTTACATTTAGAGTTACAGATTGTCTTTATGTTGAGTTAGAAGATTAATCGAGTACCATTAACTCTTTAGAAGATGAATCGAGTACAATTAACTCTTTACTTGGTCAACAAGTATTCAATAATCGTTACACATAGATTTATGGATTAGTTTTATGTTGAGTTAGAAGATTAATCGAGTACCATTAACTCTATAGAAGATGAACCGAGTACAATTAAGTCTTTACTTGGTCAACAAGTTTTCAATAAAAGTTACACTTAGAGTTACGGATTAGTTTTATGTTGAGTTAGAAGATTAATCGAGAACCATTAACTCTTTAGAAGATGATTCTAGTATAATTAACTCTTTACTTGGTCAACAAGTTTTTAATAATCGTTACACTTAGAGTTACAGATTAGCATTATGTTGAGTTAGAAGATTAATTGAGCATCATTAACTCTTTAGAAGATGAATCGAGTACAATTAACTCTTTATTTGGTCAACAAGTTTTCAATAGTCGTTATACTTAGAGTTAAGGATTAGTTTTATGTTGAGTTAGAAGAATAATCGAGTACCATTAACTCTTTATAAGATGATTCGAGTACAATTAACTCTTTACTTGGTCAACAAGTTTTCAATAATCGTTACACTTAGAGTTACGGATTAGCTTTATATTGAGTTAGTAGATTAATCGAGTACCATTAACTCTTTAGAAGATGATTCAAGTACAATTAACTCGTTACTTGGTGAACAAGTTTTCAATAATCGTTACATTTAGAGTTACAGATTAGTTTTATTTTGAGTTAGACTATTAATCGAGTTGATTGTAAATATCTGGTAATAAAGAGTTAATGGTACTCGATTAATCTTCTGACTCAACATAAAACTAATCTGTAACTCTAACTATAACGATTATTGAAAACTTGTTGACAGGGTAAAGAGTTAATTGTACTCGAATCATCTTCTAATGAGTTAATGGTACTCGATTAATCTACTAACTCAACATTAAACTAATCCGTAACTCTAAATGTAATGATTATTGAAAACTTGTTGACCAAGTAAAGAATTAATTGTACTCAAATCATCTTCTAAAGAGTTAATGGTACTCGATTAATCTACTAACTCAACATAAAGCTAATCCGTAACTCTTAAGTGTAACGATTATTGAAAACTTATTGACCAAGTAAAGAGTTAATTGTACTCGAATCATCTTCTAAAGAGTTAATGGTACTCAATTAATCTACTAACTCAACATAAAACTAATCCGTAACTCTAATTGTAACGATTATTGAAATTTGTTGACCAAGTAAATACTTAATTATACTCGAATCATCTTCAAAAGAGTTAATGGTACTCGATTAATTTTCTAACTCAACATAAAACTAATCTGTAATTCTGAATGTAACGATTATTGAAAACTGGTTGACCAAGTAAAGAGTAAATTGTACTCGAATCATCTTCTAAAGAGTTAATGGTACTCGATTAATCTTCTAACTCAACATAAAACTAATCCGTAACTATAAGTGTAACTATTATTGAAAACTTGGTGACCAAGTAAAGAGTTTATTGTACTCGATTCATCTTCTAAAGAGTTAACGATGCTCAATTAATCTTCTAACTCAACATAATGCTAATCCGTAACTCTAAGTGTAACGATTATTAAAAACCAGTTGACCAAGTAAAGAGTTAATTGTACTCGAATCATTTTCTAAAGAGTTAATGGTACTCGATTAATCTTCAGACTCAACATAAAACTAATCTGTTACTCTAACTATAACGATTATTGAAAACATGTTGACCAAGTAAAGAGTTAATTGTACTCGATTCATCTTCTCATGAGTAGGTACTTGATTAATCTTCTATCTCAACATAAAACTAATCTGTAACTCTGTGTCTAACGATTATTGAAAACTTGTTGACCAAGTAAAGGGTTAATTGTATTCGATTTATCTTCTGAAGAGTTAAGGTACTCGATTAATCTTCTAACTCAACATAAAACTAATCTGTAACTCTAAATATCACGATTATTGAAAACTTGTTGACCAAGTAAAGATTTAATTGTACTAGAATCATCATCTAAAGAGTTAATGGTGTTCGATTAATAGTCTAACTCAACATAAAACTAATCCGTAACTCTAAATGTAACGATTATTGAAAACTTATTCGCCAAGTAAAGAGTTAATTGTACTCGAATCATCTTCTATAGAGTTAATGGTACTCGATTAATCTTCCAACTCAACATAAAGATAATCCGTAACTCTAAATGTAACGATTATTGAAAACTTGTTGACCAAGTAAAGAGTTAATTGTACTCGATTCATCTTCTAAAGAGTTAATGGTACTCAACTAATCTTCTAACTCAACATAAAACTAATCCGTCACTCTAAATGTAACGATTATTGAAAACTTCTTGACCAAGTAAAGAGTTAATTGTACTTGAATCATCTTCTAAAGAGTTAATGGTACTCGATTAATCTACTAACTCAACATGAAACTAATCTGTAACTCTAAATGTAACGATTTTTGAAAACTTGTTGACCATGTAAAGAGTGAATTATACTCGAATCATCTTCTAAAGAGTTAATGGTACTCGATTAATCTTCTAACTCAACATAAAACTAATCTGTAACTCTAACTATAACGATTATTGAAAACTTGTTGACCAAGTAAAAAGTTAATTGTAATCGATTCATCTTCTAATGAGTTAATGGTACTTGATTAATCTTCTATCTCAACATAAAAGTAATCCGTAACTCTATGTCTAATGATTATTGAAAACTTGTTGACCACGTAAAGAGTTAATTGTACTCGATTCATCTTCTAAAGAGTTAAGGTACTCGATTAATCTTCTAACTCAACATAAAGCTAATCCGTAACTCTAAGTGTAATGATTATTTAATACTTGTTGACTATGTAAAGAGTTAATTATACTCGAATAATCTTATAACGAGTTAATGGTACTCGATTAATTGTCTAACTCAACATAAAACTAATCCATAACTCTAAGTGTAACGATTATTGAAAACTTGTTGACCAAGAAAACATTTAATTGTACTGGATTCATCTTCGAAAGAGTTAATTGTACTCGATTAATTTTCTAACTCAACATAAAACTAATTTCTAACTCTAAATGTAACGATTATTGAAAACTTGTTGACCAAATAAAGAGTTAATTGTACTCGAATCATCTTCTAAAGAGTTAATGGTACTCAATTAATCTACTAACTCATCATAAAACTAATCCGTAACTCCAATTGTAACGATTATTGAAATTTGTTGACCAAGTAAATACTTAATTATACTCGAATCATCTTCAAAAGAGTTAATGGTACTCGATTAATTTTCTAGCTCAACATAAAACTCATCTGTAATTCTGAATGTAACGATTATTGAAAACTGGTTGGCCAAGTAAAGAGTAAATTGTACTCGAATCATCTTCTAAAGAGTTAATGGTACTCGATTAATCTTCTAACTCAACATAAAACTAATCTGTAACTATAAGTGTAACTATTATTGAAAACTTGGTGACCAAGTAAAGAGTTAATTGTACTTGATTCATCTTCTAAAGAGTTAATGATGCTCAATTAATCTTCTAACTCAAAATAATGCTAATCCGTAACTCTAAGTGTAACGATTATTAAAAAGTAGTTGACCAAGTAAAGAGTTAATTGTACTCGAATCATTTTCTAAAGAGTTAATGGTAGTCGATTAATCTTCTGACTCAACATAAAAGTAATCTGTAACTCTAACTATAACGATTATTGAAAACTTGTTGACCAAGTAAAGAGTTAATTGTACTCGATTCATCTTCTAATGAGTTAATGGTACTTGATAAATCTTCTATCTCAACATAAAACTAATCTGTAACTCTGTGTAACGATTATTGAAAACTTGTTGACCAAGTAAAGAGTTAATTGTACTCGATTTATCTTCTAAAGAGTTAAGGTACTCGATTAATCTTCTAACTCAACATAAAACTAATCCGTAACTCTAAATGTCACGATTATTGAAAACTTTTTGACCAAGTAAAGATTTAATTGTACTCGAATCATCTTCTAAAGAGTTAATGGTGATCGATTAATAGTCTAACTCAACATAAAACTAATTTGTAACTCTAAAAGTACCGATTATTGAAAACTTTTTCACCAAGTAAAGATTTAATTGTACTCTAATCATCTTCTAAAGAGTTAATGGTACTCGATTAATCTACAACTCAACATAAAGCTAATCCGTAACTCTAAGTGTAACAATTATTGAAAACTTGTTGACCAAGTAAAGAGTTAATTGTACTCGAATCATCTTATCAAGAGTTATTGGTACTCGATTATTGTAGTACCCCGGACCAAAAACGAAGCATAATGGATTAATTAAATATTTAAACCTATAATTTAATAATTAATTTCATATGTGTTGACGTGCGTTTCAGATATATGTTAAGGCCCGAGTTAGATCGATAATTTTCGTAGACCTGAAACATAGAATATTTTATTACCATGAGATGCGCGACGGAAAAACGAGAAAATAGAAACAAACCAGAGGTCAATCGGAGACCCGTAGCTCAAATGACAAAGAAAAGAGCCGGATACAAAGGTTCGGTAAAACGGAAGGGGTAGAAACTGAAGGAACGGTAAAACGGAAAATAATATTTTAATGGATGGTAATTAAAATTTACTTGGTAAATAGTAACTTTGAAAATCTATAAATAGGGGCACAGTCAGTTCAAAATATTCATTCGACCGACGAAAACGAAAGCGACGAAAACGAGTAAGTTTCTCTCTCCTCTCTTTTCTTCTCGTTTTTGGGTCTCCGGCGCGCCACCACCGGTGCCGCCGCCGGCGCCACCACCGTGGCCGGAAAATTCGCCGGAGCGCCGCCGCCGGCGCGGCGGCGCCGTCGCCGGCGGTGGCCGGAAAAATTGAAAGTCGTCGGTTTTGGCCGATTTTCGTACACGACATTCATCTCGTCGAGACGAGTCTAGGATAGGTTTAGGATTTCAATTCCGATTTCTCGTTCGCCGGGAAATGGCGAAAAACCGTCTCCAAAACCCTAAACCCTAGCCTCGGTGTTGCGAATGTGATAACGAAGGATTTTCCGGCGAAGTTTTAGGTACTGTTCACCGCCGGAATCCGGCGAGGGGTAGCCGGAGGTGGTAGCCGGCGATGCGAAGTATCCGGCGAACTAGGTGGCGGCGGTGGAGGGCGGCGCCACCGCGCTGGGTGGCGCCGGGAAGAGTGGCCGGCGAGCAGGCCGGCGCCGGGAGAGCTGGGCGTGACACGCGCGCGCCGGGTGGGAGACCTGCCGAGAAATCTCGGCCACGCCGGGTGAAGCGCCGAGAGCTGCCGAGTCGTGCCGCCGAGCTGCCGAGAAAACTCGGCAGCTGCCGAGAGGAGCGCCCCTGCTGCCGAGAAAACTCGGCAGCCGCCGAGATCCACGCCACGCCTGCCGAGAAGACTCGGCCACCTGCCGAGCCGGGTATGCCTGCTGCCGAGAAAACTCGGCAGCTGCCGAGAAATGCGCCAACCGCCGGGTTTTTCCACCCGATGCCGGGTATGAGCATGCCACATCGCCCGCAACGCCGTGTTTTCGATCCGAACCCCATTTTCTCCACCATACGTCGACATCGAGTCGTCGCCGACGAGATGTCGTTGACCGAGGGCCGTGGGCCCGGTCAAAGTCAACCCTTTGACCAAAATTATGAAAACGCCCCTCAATCTTAAAACGCTTCATTTGAGCTCGTTTCAACTCCGATTGAGCTCATTCTTCTTCCGTAGCGACCCTACTCGTTCTCTCTTCCTCACCTTTCGATCAAAATTACTAAAATACCCCTGAAGCTAAAATGCTCCGTTTGAGCTCGTTTTAACTCCGATCGAGCTCATTCTTTTTCCGTCGTGACCCAAATTTCATTCTCTATCGTCTCAGCTACATGGATTGATTATCCATTCTCGTCTCTTCAACTCCGATCTTTAGAGCTTTAGATTCGTCGTATATTTAACGATTATTTCTCCACAGGAGTCTTTTACAGCTTTAATTATACGTTATTAAGGATCTAAAGTACGTTATAACTTATGTAGGCTATTTATTGGATTGAGCGTTGGGTTATCTGAGTTTTGGTATCCGCTACTCGAGCTCTGAGTTATCAGATCATCGGACCTAGCTACTCACGTGGTAACCACCGAACAACGTGGGGGTAATTTCTAAATCTTAAAGTGTTTACAGTTTTCCCTATTATGAAGCATGAATGAGGAATACTAAATGTTGTGGATACACGTGCTGTGCCATACTATATACTGTGAAAGAACTTCGGTTCACATTGCATGTTCGGAGAGTCCTACGGGACTGTAAAAAATCGTCTCCCTCCCTTCTACTACTCTATTGAGGTTTGGTGGTCCTCATGAAGCACACCAGCGGTACTGAGACCGTTTAATTGGGTGGCGGGCAGATCCCGTACCCATCCCTCACCATTTCTAATATCTGCTATGCATTTTACGTGCTGTGGCAACGTGCTGGTAGACATTTTATTTCCTTTTGGTTATTTGTCGTGTGTCATAAGATGCAGATGTTATTCCCACGAGTGTATTCAACGCACTCACCCCCTTAATCTGTACTCACACTACAGGAGCTGGTGAGCATGTCGAACCCTAGGTGGAGAGAGATAGGGCCATCTCGGGACTTTCATAATTAGGTTGATGTCACACATACATTTCTAAAATAATGTTTTATTTAAATCACGTTTTGTAATTATGTTTGATACATGCGATGGATGTGAGATCCTGATGTTTATTCCACTGCTGTATTTTGTCAATATATCGGTATTGGGACCGAATATTATCGGTAGTGAGACCGACTGTTGATATGAGAATGATCCATATCATCCCTTATCTCTTTCTTTTGTCGTCTTTAATCTCCTTCTTTCTGTTGAGATATGTGTCCCTCTCTATTTCTATCTTCACGCCCGTGTGAAAACTCTGATATTTTATGTGAAAGAAAACGGGGCGTGACAATTATTCTTCTAACTCAACATAAAACTAATCCTTAACTCTAAGTATAATGATTATTGAAAACTTGTTGACCAAATAAAGAGTTAATTGTACTCGATTCATCTTTTAAAGAGTTAATGATGCTCGATTAGTATTCTAACTCAACATAAAACTAATCCGTAACTCTAAATGTAACGATTATTGAAAACTTGTTGACCAAATAAAGAGTTAATTGTACTCGAATCATCTTCTACAGAGTTAATGATACTCGATTATTCTTTTAACTCAACATAAAGTTAATCCGTAACTCTAAGTGTAACGATTATTGAAAACTTGTTGACCAAGTAAAGAGTTAATTGTACTCGATTCATCTTCTAAAGAGTTAATGGTGCTCGATTAATCTTCTAACTCAACATAAAACTAATCTGTAACTCTAAATGTCACGATTATTGAAAACTTATTGACCAAGTAAAGAGTTAATGTTGCTCGATTAATAGTCTAACTCAACATAAAACTAATCCGTAACTCTAAATGTAACGATTATTGAAAACTTGTTCACCAAGTAACGAGTTAATTGTACTCGAATCTTCTTCTAAAGAGTTAATGGTACTCGATTAATCTACTAACTCAACATAAAAATAATCCGTAACTCTAAATGTAACAATTATTGAAAACTTGTTGACCAAGTAAAGAGTTAATTGTACTCGAATCATCTTCTAAAGAGTTAATGGTACTCGATTAATCTTCTAACTCAACATAAAACTAATCCATAAATCTATGTGTAACGATTATAGAATACTTGTTGACCAAGTAAAGAGTTAATTGTACTCGATTAATCTTCTAAAGAGTTAATGGTACTCTATTAATCTTCCAACTCAACATAAAGATAATCCGTAACTCTAAATGTAACGATTATTGAAAACTTGTTGACCAAGTAAAGAGTTAATTGTACTCGATTCATCTTCTAAAGAGTTAAGGTACTCGATTATTCTTCTAACTCAACATAAAGCTAATCCGTAACTCTAAGTGTAATGATTATTGAAAACTTGTTGACCAAGTAAAGAGTTAATTGTACTCGATTCATCTTCTATAGAGTTAATGGTACTCGACTAATCTTCTAACTCAACATAAAACTAACCCGTAACTCTAAATGTAACGATTATTGATAACTTGTTGACCATGTAAAGAGTTAATTGTACTCAAATCATCTTCTAAAGAGTTAATGGTACTCGATTAATCTTCCAACTCAACATAAAGATAATCCGTAACTCTAAATGTAACGATTTTTGAAAACTTGTTGACCAAGTAAAGAGTTAATTGTACTCGATTCATCTTCTAAAGAGTTAATGGTACTCAACTAATCTTCTAACTCGACATAAAACTAATCCGTCACTCTAAATGTAACGATTATTGAAAACTTGTTGACCAAGTAAAGAGTTAATTGTACTCGAATCATCTTCTAAAGAGTTAATGGTACTCGATTAATCTACTAACTCAACATGAAACTAATCTGTAACTCTAAATGTAATGATTATGGAAAAATTGTTGACCAAGTAAAGAGTTAATTGTACTCGATTCATCTTCTAAAGAGTTAATGGTACTCGATTAATCTTCTAACTCAACATAAAGATAATCCGTAACTCTTACTGTAACGATTATTGAAAACTTGTTATCCAAGTAAAGAGTTAATTGTACTCGATTCATCTTCTAGAGTTAATGGTTTTGGAACCGACGGATCGCCAGCTCTATGCTATCAGAATCGGGATCCAAAAGGTAAAACGCAGCGGAAATAAATCATACCCTTGTAGACCTCTTTGATTTTCTGATGTATTCCTACAGCCTTTCTCGAACGTTGCGTGGCCAACGATCCTTCGATAAAACTCAGTGCTGCTCTCTCTCACTATCACATGTTTTCTGTGATCTGTGTTAAATGAGGCGCTGATGAAAAGAGCTATATATAGGCTACACCAGGGACTTAGAGGAGGAATTGGGTTGGGCCTCCTGATGGGCTTAAGTATCCTATGTTCGGCCCGAACACATAACTTAAGCCCATCAATAATAATTCAGTCCACTAGAGAATTATTATTGAACTACCGTCCCAATCCCATATTTATTATGGGCTCCTTATTATGTGTACATTTATTTCCCCGTGTTTAAGATATCGAATGTCCGTAAATTAAAAAAGTTACTGACAACTTAATTAATTTACATCTAATTCCAAGAGTAGTACCACTCATCCTTATTATCATGTCGGATTAAATCCACCTGCAGGGTTTACATGATAATCCTTATGAGCTCCTTAAGGGGACATTATCATCTTAAATAATTAGGACACGAATTCCTTCTATAATCAACAGCACACCATATAAACAATGCTACTCCCAACTCACCGAGCTTATTGATTTATGAATAAATCTCACCCATTGGCAAATTAAAGAAATAAACACTGAGCATACGTGCCCGTTATTATATAGGGATTAAGAGATGTACATCCATAATAACAGAGGTCTTGTTCTATTATATAGTCAGCATAAAACGAATAACCTCAAATGATCCTGCTCAATACACACAAAGTGTACTAGTGTAGTTTTATAGTCAAGACAGACTAATACCAAACTACACTACAACCATTCCGATGATTTGTCCAAATCCATCTTGGTTGTGAGCTACTATTTATAATTTATAACAAACTGATAACATGATCTTTTGTGTGGTACCACACACCAAGTTATCTTTAATATAAATTAATTGGACATTGCATAAACATATATAACAAATATAAAAAGCAAAAATATGACCAAAGTGATTCTTATTCCATAAAAGATGTTCATACAAAAGTTAGGCTTATAGAATACATACTAACAAATGGTACTCGACTAATCTTCTAACTCAACATAAAATTAATCCGTAACTCTAAATGTAACGATTATTGAAAAC
Source organism: Scutellaria minor (assembly GCA_954870855.1). Classification (NCBI taxonomy): domain Eukaryota; kingdom Viridiplantae; phylum Streptophyta; class Magnoliopsida; order Lamiales; family Lamiaceae; genus Scutellaria; species Scutellaria minor. The sequence goes on along the minus strand of OX940729.1, from coordinate 14,509,480 downwards.
TTGTTCACCATGTAAAGAGTTAATTGTACTCGAATCATCTTCTAAAGAGTTAATGGTACTCGATTAATCTTCTAACTCAACATAAAACTAATCTGTAACTCTAACTATAACGATTATTGAAAACTTGTTGACCAAGTAAAGAGTTAATTGTAATCGATTCATATTCTAATGAGTTAATCGTACTTGATTAATCTTCTATCTCAACATAAAACTAATCTGCAACTCTATGTCTAACGATTATTGAAAACTTGTTGACCAAGTAAAGAGTTAATTGTACTCGATTCATCTTCTAAAGAGTTAAGGTACTCGATTAATCTTCTAACTCAACATAAAGCTAATAGGTAACTCTAAGTGTAATGATTATTGAATATTTGTTGATTATGTAAAGAGTTAATTATACTCGAATCATCTTATAACGAGTTAATGGTACTCGATTAATTGTCTAACTCAACATAAAGCTAATCCATAACTCTAAGTGTAACGATTATTGAAAACTTGTTGACCAAGAAAACATTTAATTGTACTGGATTCATCTTCTAAAGAGTTAATGGTACTCGATTAATCTACTAACTCAACATAAAGCTAATCTGTAACTCTTTAGCGTAACGATTATTGAAAAGTTATTGACCAAGTAAAGAGTTAATTGTACTCGAATCATCTTCTAAAGAGTTAATGGTACTCAATTAATCTACTAACTCAACATAAAACTAATCCGTAACTCTAATTGTAACGATTATTGAAATTTGTTGACCAAGTAAATACTTTATTATACTCGAATCATCTTCAAAAGAGTTCAAGGTACTCGATTAATTTTCTAACTCAACATAAAACTAATCAGTAATTCTGAATGTAACGATTATTGAAAACTGGTTGACCAAGTAAAGAGTAAATTGTTCTCGAATCATCTTCTAAAGAGTTAATGGTACTCGATTAATCTTCTAACTCAACACAAAACTAATCCGTAACTATAAGTGTAACTATTATTGAAGACTTGGTGACCTAGTAAAGAGTTAAATGTACTCGATTCATCTTCTAATGAGTTAACGATGCCCAATTAATCTTCTAACTCAACATAATGCTAATCCGTAACTCTAAGTGTAACAATTATTAAAAACTAGTTGACCAATTAAAGAGTTAATTGTACTCGACTCATTTTCTAAAGAGTTAATGGTACTCGATTAATCTTCTGACTCAACATAAACTAATCTGTAACTCTAACTATAATGATTATTGAAAACTAGGTGACCAAGTAAAGAGTTAATTGTACTCGAATCATCTTCTAAAGAGTTAATGGTACTCGATTAATCTTCTAACTCAACATAAAGATAATCCGTAACTCTAAGTGTAACGATTATAGAAAACTTATTGACCAAGTAAAGGGTTAATTGTACTCGATTCATCTTCTGAAGAGTTAATGGTACTCAACTAATCTTCTAACTCAACATTAAACTAATCCGTAACTCTAAATGTAACGATTATTGAAAACTTGTTGACAGGGTAAAGAGTTAATTGTACTCGAATCATCTTCTAATGAGTTAATGGTACTCAATTAATCTACTAACTCAACATTAAACTAATCCATAACTCTAAATGTAATGATTATTGAAAACTTGTTGACCAAGTAAAGAATTAATTGTACTCCAATCATCTTCTAAAGAGTTAATGGTGCTCGATTATTGTTCTAACTCAATATAAAGCTAATCCGTATCTCTAAGTGTAACGATTATTGAAAACTTGTTGACCAAGTAAATGGTTAATTGTACTCGATTCATCTTCTGAAGAGTTAATGGTACTCGACTAATCTTCTAACTCAACATAAAACTAATCCGTAACTCTAAATGTAACGATTATTGAAAACTTGTTGACAGGGTAAAGAGTTAATTGTACTCGAATCATCTTCTAATGAGTTAATGGTACTCGATGAATCTACTAACTCAATATTAAACTAATCTGTAACTCTAAATGTAATGATTATTGAAAACTTGTTGACCAAGTAAAGATTTAATTGTACTCCAATCATCTTCTAAAGAGTTAATGGTACTCGATTAATCTACTAACTCAACATAAAGCTAATCTGTAACTCTTTAGCGTAACGATTATTGAAAAGTTATTGACCAAGTAAAGAGTTAATTGTACTCGAATCATCTTCTAAAGAGTTAATGGTACTCAATTAATCTACTAACTCAACATAAAACTAATCCGTAACTCTAATTGTAACGATTATTGAAATTTGTTGACCAAGTAAATACTTTATTATACTCGAATCATCTTCAAAAGAGTTCAAGGTACTCGATTAATTTTCTAACTCAACATAAAACTAATCAGTAATTCTGAATGTAACGATTATTGAAAACTGGTTGACCAAGTAAAGAGTAAATTGTTCTCGAATCATCTTCTAAAGAGTTAATGGTACTCGATTAATCTTCTAACTCAACACAAAACTAATCCGTAACTATAAGTGTAACTATTATTGAAGACTTGGTGACCTAGTAAAGAGTTAAATGTACTCGATTCATCTTCTAATGAGTTAACGATGCCCAATTAATCTTCTAACTCAACATAATGCTAATCCGTAACTCTAAGTGTAACAATTATTAAAAACTAGTTGACCAATTAAAGAGTTAATTGTACTCGACTCATTTTCTAAAGAGTTAATGGTACTCGATTAATCTTCTGACTCAACATAAACTAATCTGTAACTCTAACTATAATGATTATTGAAAACTAGGTGACCAAGTAAAGAGTTAATTGTACTCGAATCATCTTCTAAAGAGTTAATGGTACTCGATTAATCTTCTAACTCAACATAAAGATAATCCGTAACTCTAAGTGTAACGATTATAGAAAACTTATTGACCAAGTAAAGGGTTAATTGTACTCGATTCATCTTCTGAAGAGTTAATGGTACTCAACTAATCTTCTAACTCAACATTAAACTAATCCGTAACTCTAAATGTAACGATTATTGAAAACTTGTTGACAGGGTAAAGAGTTAATTGTACTCGAATCATCTTCTAATGAGTTAATGGTACTCAATTAATCTACTAACTCAACATTAAACTAATCCATAACTCTAAATGTAATGATTATTGAAAACTTGTTGACCAAGTAAAGAATTAATTGTACTCCAATCATCTTCTAAAGAGTTAATGGTGCTCGATTATTGTTCTAACTCAATATAAAGCTAATCCGTATCTCTAAGTGTAACGATTATTGGAAACTTGTTGACCAAGTAAATGGTTAATTGTACTCGATTCATCTTCTGAAGAGTTAATGGTACTCGACTAATCTTCTAACTCAACATAAAACTAATCCGTAACTCTAAATGTAACGATTATTGAAAACTTGTTGACAGGGTAAAGAGTTAATTGTACTCGAATCATCTTCTAATGAGTTAATGGTACTCGATGAATCTACTAACTCAATATTAAACTAATCTGTAACTCTAAATGTAATGATTATTGAAAACTTGTTGACCAAGTAAAGATTTAATTGTACTCCAATCATCTTCTAAAGAGTTAATGGTACTCGATTAATCTACTAACTCAACATAAAGCTAATCTGTAACTCTTTAGCGTAACGATTATTGAAAAGTTATTGACCAAGTAAAGAGTTAATTGTACTCGAATCATCTTCTAAAGAGTTAATGGTACTCAATTAATCTACTAACTCAACATAAAACTAATCCGTAACTCTAATTGTAACGATTATTGAAATTTGTTGACCAAGTAAATACTTTATTATACTCGAATCATCTTCAAAAGAGTTCAAGGTACTCGATTAATTTTCTAACTCAACATAAAACTAATCAGTAATTCTGAATGTAACGATTATTGAAAACTGGTTGACCAAGTAAAGAGTAAATTGTTCTCGAATCATCTTCTAAAGAGTTAATGGTACTCGATTAATCTTCTAACTCAACACAAAACTAATCCGTAACTATAAGTGTAACTATTATTGAAGACTTGGTGACCTAGTAAAGAGTTAAATGTACTCGATTCATCTTCTAATGAGTTAACGATGCCCAATTAATCTTCTAACTCAACATAATGCTAATCCGTAACTCTAAGTGTAACAATTATTAAAAACTAGTTGACCAATTAAAGAGTTAATTGTACTCGACTCATTTTCTAAAGAGTTAATGGTACTCGATTAATCTTCTGACTCAACATAAACTAATCTGTAACTCTAACTATAATGATTATTGAAAACTAGGTGACCAAGTAAAGAGTTAATTGTACTCGAATCATCTTCTAAAGAGTTAATGGTACTCGATTAATCTTCTAACTCAACATAAAGATAATCCGTAACTCTAAGTGTAACGATTATAGAAAACTTATTGACCAAGTAAAGGGTTAATTGTACTCGATTCATCTTCTGAAGAGTTAATGGTACTCAACTAATCTTCTAACTCAACATTAAACTAATCCGTAACTCTAAATGTAACGATTATTGAAAACTTGTTGACAGGGTAAAGAGTTAATTGTACTCGAATCATCTTCTAATGAGTTAATGGTACTCAATTAATCTACTAACTCAACATTAAACTAATCCATAACTCTAAATGTAATGATTATTGAAAACTTGTTGACCAAGTAAAGAATTAATTGTACTCCAATCATCTTCTAAAGAGTTAATGGTGCTCGATTATTGTTCTAACTCAATATAAAGCTAATCCGTATCTCTAAGTGTAACGATTATTGGAAACTTGTTGACCAAGTAAATGGTTAATTGTACTCGATTCATCTTCTGAAGAGTTAATGGTACTCGACTAATCTTCTAACTCAACATAAAACTAATCCGTAACTCTAAATGTAACGATTATTGAAAACTTGTTGACAGGGTAAAGAGTTAATTGTACTCGAATCATCTTCTAATGAGTTAATGGTACTCGATGAATCTACTAACTCAATATTAAACTAATCTGTAACTCTAAATGTAATGATTATTGAAAACTTGTTGACCAAGTAAAGATTTAATTGTACTCCAATCATCTTCTAAAGAGTTAATGGTACTCGATTAATCTACTAACTCAACATAAAGCTAATCTGTAACTCTTTAGCGTAACGATTATTGAAAAGTTATTGACCAAGTAAAGAGTTAATTGTACTCGAATCATCTTCTAAAGAGTTAATGGTACTCAATTAATCTACTAACTCAACATAAAACTAATCCGTAACTCTAATTGTAACGATTATTGAAATTTGTTGACCAAGTAAATACTTTATTATACTCGAATCATCTTCAAAAGAGTTCAAGGTACTCGATTAATTTTCTAACTCAACATAAAACTAATCAGTAATTCTGAATGTAACGATTATTGAAAACTGGTTGACCAAGTAAAGAGTAAATTGTTCTCGAATCATCTTCTAAAGAGTTAATGGTACTCGATTAATCTTCTAACTCAACACAAAACTAATCCGTAACTATAAGTGTAACTATTATTGAAGACTTGGTGACCTAGTAAAGAGTTAAATGTACTCGATTCATCTTCTAATGAGTTAACGATGCCCAATTAATCTTCTAACTCAACATAATGCTAATCCGTAACTCTAAGTGTAACAATTATTAAAAACTAGTTGACCAATTAAAGAGTTAATTGTACTCGACTCATTTTCTAAAGAGTTAATGGTACTCGATTAATCTTCTGACTCAACATAAACTAATCTGTAACTCTAACTATAATGATTATTGAAAACTAGGTGACCAAGTAAAGAGTTAATTGTACTCGAATCATCTTCTAAAGAGTTAATGGTACTCGATTAATCTTCTAACTCAACATAAAGATAATCCGTAACTCTAAGTGTAACGATTATAGAAAACTTATTGACCAAGTAAAGGGTTAATTGTACTCGATTCATCTTCTGAAGAGTTAATGGTACTCAACTAATCTTCTAACTCAACATTAAACTAATCCGTAACTCTAAATGTAACGATTATTGAAAACTTGTTGACAGGGTAAAGAGTTAATTGTACTCGAATCATCTTCTAATGAGTTAATGGTACTCAATTAATCTACTAACTCAACATTAAACTAATCCATAACTCTAAATGTAATGATTATTGAAAACTTGTTGACCAAGTAAAGAATTAATTGTACTCCAATCATCTTCTAAAGAGTTAATGGTGCTCGATTATTGTTCTAACTCAATATAAAGCTAATCCGTATCTCTAAGTGTAACGATTATTGGAAACTTGTTGACCAAGTAAATGGTTAATTGTACTCGATTCATCTTCTGAAGAGTTAATGGTACTCGACTAATCTTCTAACTCAACATAAAACTAATCTGTAACTCTAAATGTAACGATTATTGAAAACTTGTTGACAGGGTAAAGAGTTAATTGTACTCGAATCATCTTCTAATGAGTTAATGGTACTCGATGAATCTACTAACTCAATATTAAACTAATCTGTAACTCTAAATGTAATGATTATTGAAAACTTGTTGACCAAGTAAAGATTTAATTGTACTCCAATCATCTTCTAAAGAGTTAATGGTACTCGATTAATCTACTAACTCAACATAAAGCTAATCTGTAACTCTTTAGCGTAACGATTATTGAAAAGTTATTGACCAAGTAAAGAGTTAATTGTACTCGAATCATCTTCTAAAGAGTTAATGGTACTCAATTAATCTACTAACTCAACATAAAACTAATCCGTAACTCTAATTGTAACGATTATTGAAATTTGTTGACCAAGTAAATACTTTATTATACTCGAATCATCTTCAAAAGAGTTCAAGGTACTCGATTAATTTTCTAACTCAACATAAAACTAATCAGTAATTCTGAATGTAACGATTATTGAAAACTGGTTGACCAAGTAAAGAGTAAATTGTTCTCGAATCATCTTCTAAAGAGTTAATGGTACTCGATTAATCTTCTAACTCAACACAAAACTAATCCGTAACTATAAGTGTAACTATTATTGAAGACTTGGTGACCTAGTAAAGAGTTAAATGTACTCGATTCATCTTCTAATGAGTTAACGATGCCCAATTAATCTTCTAACTCAACATAATGCTAATCCGTAACTCTAAGTGTAACAATTATTAAAAACTAGTTGACCAATTAAAGAGTTAATTGTACTCGACTCATTTTCTAAAGAGTTAATGGTACTCGATTAATCTTCTGACTCAACATAAACTAATCTGTAACTCTAACTATAATGATTATTGAAAACTAGGTGACCAAGTAAAGAGTTAATTGTACTCGAATCATCTTCTAAAGAGTTAATGGTACTCGATTAATCTTCTAACTCAACATAAAGATAATCCGTAACTCTAAGTGTAACGATTATAGAAAACTTATTGACCAAGTAAAGGGTTAATTGTACTCGATTCATCTTCTGAAGAGTTAATGGTACTCAACTAATCTTCTAACTCAACATTAAACTAATCCGTAACTCTAAATGTAACGATTATTGAAAACTTGTTGACAGGGTAAAGAGTTAATTGTACTCGAATCATCTTCTAATGAGTTAATGGTACTCAATTAATCTACTAACTCAACATTAAACTAATCCATAACTCTAAATGTAATGATTATTGAAAACTTGTTGACCAAGTAAAGAATTAATTGTACTCCAATCATCTTCTAAAGAGTTAATGGTGCTCGATTATTGTTCTAACTCAATATAAAGCTAATCCGTATCTCTAAGTGTAACGATTATTGGAAACTTGTTGACCAAGTAAATGGTTAATTGTACTCGATTCATCTTCTGAAGAGTTAATGGTACTCGACTAATCTTCTAACTCAACATAAAACTAATCCGTAACTCTAAATGTAACGATTATTGAAAACTTGTTGACAGGGTAAAGAGTTAATTGTACTCGAATCATCTTCTAATGAGTTAATGGTACTCGATGAATCTACTAACTCAATATTAAACTAATCTGTAACTCTAAATGTAATGATTATTGAAAACTTGTTGACCAAGTAAAGATTTAATTGTACTCCAATCATCTTCTAAAGAGTTAATGGTACTCGATTAATCTACTAACTCAACATAAAGCTAATCTGTAACTCTTTAGCGTAACGATTATTGAAAAGTTATTGACCAAGTAAAGAGTTAATTGTACTCGAATCATCTTCTAAAGAGTTAATGGTACTCAATTAATCTACTAACTCAACATAAAACTAATCCGTAACTCTAATTGTAACGATTATTGAAATTTGTTGACCAAGTAAATACTTTATTATACTCGAATCATCTTCAAAAGAGTTCAAGGTACTCGATTAATTTTCTAACTCAACATAAAACTAATCAGTAATTCTGAATGTAACGATTATTGAAAACTGGTTGACCAAGTAAAGAGTAAATTGTTCTCGAATCATCTTCTAAAGAGTTAATGGTACTCGATTAATCTTCTAACTCAACACAAAACTAATCCGTAACTATAAGTGTAACTATTATTGAAGACTTGGTGACCAAGTAAAGAGTTAAATGTACTCGATTCATCTTCTAATGAGTTAACGATGCCCAATTAATCTTCTAACTCAACATAATTCTAATCCGTAACACTAAGTGTAACGATTATTAAAAACTAGTTGACCAATTAAAGAGTTAATTGTACTCGACTCATTTTCTAAAGAGTTAATGGTACTCGATTAATCTTCTGACTCAACATAAACTAATCTGTAACTCTAACTATAATGATTATTGAAAACTAGGTGACCAAGTAAAGAGTTAATTGTACTCGAATCATCTTCTAAAGAGTTAATGGTACTCGATTAATCTTCTAACTCAACATAAAGATAATCCGTAACTCTAAGTGTAACGATTATAGAAAACTTATTGACCAAGTAAAGGGTTAATTGTATTCGATTCATCTTCTGAAGAGTTAATGGTACTCAACTAATCTTCTAACTCAACATTAAACTAATCCGTAACTCTAAATGTAACGATTATTGAAAACTTGTTGACAGGGTAAAGAGTTAATTGTACTCGAATCATCTTCTAATGAGTTAATGGTACTCAATTAATCTACTAACTCAACATTAAACTAATCCATAACTCTAAATGTAATGATTATTGAAAACTTGTTGACCAAGTAAAGAATTAATTGTACTCCAATCATCTTCTAAAGAGTTAATGGTGCTCGATTATTGTTCTAACTCAATATAAAGCTAATCCGTATCTCTAAGTGTAACGATTATTGAAAACTTGTTGACCAAGTAAATGGTTAATTGTACTCGATTCATCTTCTGAAGAGTTAATGGTACCCGACTAATCTTCTAACTCAACATAAAACTAATCCGTAACTCTAAATGTAACGATTATTGAAAACTTGTTGACAGGGTAAAGAGTTAATTGTACTCGAATCATCTTCTAATGAGTTAATGGTACTCGATTAATCTACTAACTCAATATTAAACTAATCTGTAACTCTAAATGTAATGATTATTGAAAACTTGTTGACCAAGTAAAGATTTAATTGTACTCCAATCATCTTCTAAAGAGTTAATGGTACTCGATTAATCTACTAACTCAACATAAAGCTAATCTGTAACTCTTTAGCGTAACGATTATTGAAAAGTTATTGACCAAGTAAAGAGTTAATTGTACTCGAATCATCTTCTAAAGAGTTAATGGTACTCAATTAATCTACTAACTCAACATAAAACTAATCCGTAACTCTAATTGTAACGATTATTGAAATTTGTTGACCAAGTAAATACTTTATTATACTCGAATCATCTTCAAAAGAGTTCAAGGTACTCGATTAATTTTCTAACTCAACATAAAACTAATCAGTAATTCTGAATGTAACGATTATTGAAAACTGGTTGACCAAGTAAAGAGTAAATTGTTCTCGAATCATCTTCTAAAGAGTTAATGGTACTCGATTAATCTTCTAACTCAACACAAAACTAATCCGTAACTATAAGTGTAACTATTATTGAAGACTTGGTGACCTAGTAAAGAGTTAAATGTACTCGATTCATCTTCTAATGAGTTAACGATGCCCAATTAATCTTCTAACTCAACATAATGCTAATCCGTAACTCTAAGTGTAACAATTATTAAAAACTAGTTGACCAATTAAAGAGTTAATTGTACTCGACTCATTTTCTAAAGAGTTAATGGTACTCGATTAATCTTCTGACTCAACATAAACTAATCTGTAACTCTAACTATAATGATTATTGAAAACTAGGTGACCAAGTAAAGAGTTAATTGTACTCGAATCATCTTCTAAAGAGTTAATGGTACTCGATTAATCTTCTAACTCAACATAAAGATAATCCGTAACTCTAAGTGTAACGATTATAGAAAACTTATTGACCAAGTAAAGGGTTAATTGTACTCGATTCATCTTCTGAAGAGTTAATGGTACTCAACTAATCTTCTAACTCAACATTAAACTAATCCGTAACTCTAAATGTAACGATTATTGAAAACTTGTTGACAGGGTAAAGAGTTAATTGTACTCGAATCATCTTCTAATGAGTTAATGGTACTCAATTAATCTACTAACTCAACATTAAACTAATCCATAACTCTAAATGTAATGATTATTGAAAACTTGTTGACCAAGTAAAGAATTAATTGTACTCCAATCATCTTCTAAAGAGTTAATGGTGCTCGATTATTGTTCTAACTCAATATAAAGCTAATCCGTATCTCTAAGTGTAACGATTATTGGAAACTTGTTGACCAAGTAAATGGTTAATTGTACTCGATTCATCTTCTGAAGAGTTAATGGTACTCGACTAATCTTCTAACTCAACATAAAACTAATCCGTAACTCTAAATGTAACGATTATTGAAAACTTGTTGACAGGGTAAAGAGTTAATTGTACTCGAATCATCTTCTAATGAGTTAATGGTACTCGATGAATCTACTAACTCAATATTAAACTAATCTGTAACTCTAAATGTAATGATTATTGAAAACTTGTTGACCAAGTAAAGATTTAATTGTACTCCAATCATCTTCTAAAGAGTTAATGGTACTCGATTAATCTACTAACTCAACATAAAGCTAATCTGTAACTCTTTAGCGTAACGATTATTGAAAAGTTATTGACCAAGTAAAGAGTTAATTGTACTCGAATCATCTTCTAAAGAGTTAATGGTACTCAATTAATCTACTAACTCAACATAAAACTAATCCGTAACTCTAATTGTAACGATTATTGAAATTTGTTGACCAAGTAAATACTTTATTATACTCGAATCATCTTCAAAAGAGTTCAAGGTACTCGATTAATTTTCTAACTCAACATAAAACTAATCAGTAATTCTGAATGTAACGATTATTGAAAACTGGTTGACCAAGTAAAGAGTAAATTGTTCTCGAATCATCTTCTAAAGAGTTAATGGTACTCGATTAATCTTCTAACTCAACACAAAACTAATCCGTAACTATAAGTGTAACTATTATTGAAGACTTGGTGACCTAGTAAAGAGTTAAATGTACTCGATTCATCTTCTAATGAGTTAACGATGCCCAATTAATCTTCTAACTCAACATAATGCTAATCCGTAACTCTAAGTGTAACAATTATTAAAAACTAGTTGACCAATTAAAGAGTTAATTGTACTCGACTCATTTTCTAAAGAGTTAATGGTACTCGATTAATCTTCTGACTCAACATAAACTAATCTGTAACTCTAACTATAATGATTATTGAAAACTAGGTGACCAAGTAAAGAGTTAATTGTACTCGAATCATCTTCTAAAGAGTTAATGGTACTCGATTAATCTTCTAACTCAACTTAAAGATAATCCGTAACTCTAAGTGTAACGATTATAGAAAACTTATTGACCAAGTAAAGGGTTAATTGTACTCGATTCATCTTCTGAAGAGTTAATGGTACTCAACTAATCTTCTAACTCAACATTAAACTAATCCGTAACTCTAAATGTAACGATTATTGAAAACTTGTTGACAGGGTAAAGAGTTAATTGTACTCGAATCATCTTCTAATGAGTTAATGGTACTCAATTAATCTACTAACTCAACATTAAACTAATCCATAACTCTAAATGTAATGATTATTGAAAACTTGTTGACCAAGTAAAGAATTAATTGTACTCCAATCATCTTCTAAAGAGTTAATGGTGCTCGATTATTGTTCTAACTCAATATAAAGCTAATCCGTATCTCTAAGTGTAACGATTATTGGAAACTTGTTGACCAAGTAAATGGTTAATTGTACTCGATTCATCTTCTGAAGAGTTAATGGTACTCGACTAATCTTCTAACTCAACATAAAACTAATCCGTAACTCTAAATGTAACGATTATTGAAAACTTGTTGACAGGGTAAAGAGTTAATTGTACTCGAATCATCTTCTAATGAGTTAATGGTACTCGATGAATCTACTAACTCAATATTAAACTAATCTGTAACTCTAAATGTAATGATTATTGAAAACTTGTTGACCAAGTAAAGATTTAATTGTACTCCAATCATCTTCTAAAGAGTTAATGGTACTCGATTAATCTACTAACTCAACATAAAGCTAATCTGTAACTCTTTAGCGTAACGATTATTGAAAAGTTATTGACCAAGTAAAGAGTTAATTGTACTCGAATCATCTTCTAAAGAGTTAATGGTACTCAATTAATCTACTAACTCAACATAAAACTAATCCGTAACTCTAATTGTAACGATTATTGAAATTTGTTGACCAAGTAAATACTTTATTATACTCGAATCATCTTCAAAAGAGTTCAAGGTACTCGATTAATTTTCTAACTCAACATAAAACTAATCAGTAATTCTGAATGTAACGATTATTGAAAACTGGTTGACCAAGTAAAGAGTAAATTGTTCTCGAATCATCTTCTAAAGAGTTAATGGTACTCGATTAATCTTCTAACTCAACACAAAACTAATCCGTAACTATAAGTGTAACTATTATTGAAGACTTGGTGACCTAGTAAAGAGTTAAATGTACTCGATTCATCTTCTAATGAGTTAACGATGCCCAATTAATCTTCTAACTCAACATAATGCTAATCCGTAACTCTAAGTGTAACAATTATTAAAAACTAGTTGACCAATTAAAGAGTTAATTGTACTCGACTCATTTTCTAAAGAGTTAATGGTACTCGATTAATCTTCTGACTCAACATAAACTAATCTGTAACTCTAACTATAATGATTATTGAAAACTAGGTGACCAAGTAAAGAGTTAATTGTACTCGAATCATCTTCTAAAGAGTTAATGGTACTCGATTAATCTTCTAACTCAACATAAAGATAATCCGTAACTCTAAGTGTAACGATTATAGAAAACTTATTGACCAAGTAAAGGGTTAATTGTACTCGATTCATCTTCTGAAGAGTTAATGGTACTCAACTAATCTTCTAACTCAACATTAAACTAATCCGTAACTCTAAATGTAACGATTATTGAAAACTTGTTGACAGGGTAAAGAGTTAATTGTACTCGAATCATCTTCTAATGAGTTAATGGTACTCAATTAATCTACTAACTCAACATTAAACTAATCCATAACTCTAAATGTAATGATTATTGAAAACTTGTTGACCAAGTAAAGAATTAATTGTACTCCAATCATCTTCTAAAGAGTTAATGGTGCACGATTATTGTTCTAACTCAATATAAAGCTAATCCGTATCTCTAAGTGTAACGATTATTGGAAACTTGTTGACCAAGTAAATGGTTAATTGTACTCGATTCATCTTCTGAAGAGTTAATGGTACTCGACTAATCTTCTAACTCAACATAAAACTAATCCGTAACTCTAAATGTAACGATTATTGAAAACTTGTTGACAGGGTAAAGAGTTAATTGTACTCGAATCATCTTCTAATGAGTTAATGGTACTCGATGAATCTACTAACTCAATATTAAACTAATCTGTAACTCTAAATGTAATGATTATTGAAAACTTGTTGACCAAGTAAAGATTTAATTGTACTCCAATCATCTTCTAAAGAGTTAATGGTACTCGATTAATCTACTAACTCAACATAAAGCTAATCTGTAACTCTTTAGCGTAACGATTATTGAAAAGTTATTGACCAAGTAAAGAGTTAATTGTACTCGAATCATCTTCTAAAGAGTTAATGGTACTCAATTAATCTACTAACTCAACATAAAACTAATCCGTAACTCTAATTGTAACGATTATTGAAATTTGTTGACCAAGTAAATACTTTATTATACTCGAATCATCTTCAAAAGAGTTCAAGGTACTCGATTAATTTTCTAACTCAACATAAAACTAATCAGTAATTCTGAATGTAACGATTATTGAAAACTGGTTGACCAAGTAAAGAGTAAATTGTTCTCGAATCATCTTCTAAAGAGTTAATGGTACTCGATTAATCTTCTAACTCAACACAAAACTAATCCGTAACTATAAGTGTAACTATTATTGAAGACTTGGTGACCTAGTAAAGAGTTAAATGTACTCGATTCATCTTCTAATGAGTTAACGATGCCCAATTAATCTTCTAACTCAACATAATGCTAATCCGTAACTCTAAGTGTAACAATTATTAAAAACTAGTTGACCAATTAAAGAGTTAATTGTACTCGACTCATTTTCTAAAGAGTTAATGGTACTCGATTAATCTTCTGACTCAACATAAACTAATCTGTAACTCTAACTATAATGATTATTGAAAACTAGGTGACCAAGTAAAGAGTTAATTGTACTCGAATCATCTTCTAAAGAGTTAATGGTACTCGATTAATCTTCTAACTCAACTTAAAGATAATCCGTAACTCTAAGTGTAACGATTATAGAAAACTTATTGACCAAGTAAAGGGTTAATTGTACTCGATTCATCTTCTGAAGAGTTAATGGTACTCAACTAATCTTCTAACTCAACATTAAACTAATCCGTAACTCTAAATGTAACGATTATTGAAAACTTGTTGACAGGGTAAAGAGTTAATTGTACTCGAATCATCTTCTAATGAGTTAATGGTACTCAATTAATCTACTAACTCAACATTAAACTAATCCATAACTCTAAATGTAATGATTATTGAAAACTTGTTGACCAAGTAAAGAATTAATTGTACTCCAATCATCTTCTAAAGAGTTAATGGTGCTCGATTATTGTTCTAACTCAATATAAAGCTAATCCGTATCTCTAAGTGTAACGATTATTGAAAACTTGTTGACCAAGTAAATGGTTAATTGTACTCGATTCATCTTCTGAAGAGTTAATGGTACCCGACTAATCTTCTAACTCAACATAAAACTAATCCGTAACTCTAAATGTAACGATTATTGAAAACTTGTTGACAGGGTAAAGAGTTAATTGTACTCGAATCATCTTCTAATGAGTTAATGGTACTCGATTAATCTACTAACTCAATATTAAACTAATCTGTAACTCTAAATGTAATGATTATTGAAAACTTGTTGACCAAGTAAAGATTTAATTGTACTCCAATCATCTTCTAAAGAGTTAATGGTACTCGATTAATCTACTAACTCAACATAAAGCTAATCTGTAACTCTTTAGCGTAACGATTATTGAAAAGTTATTGACCAAGTAAAGAGTTAATTGTACTCGAATCATCTTCTAAAGAGTTAATGGTACTCAATTAATCTACTAACTCAACATAAAACTAATCCGTAACTCTAATTGTAACGATTATTGAAATTTGTTGACCAAGTAAATACTTTATTATACTCGAATCATCTTCAAAAGAGTTCAAGGTACTCGATTAATTTTCTAACTCAACATAAAACTAATCAGTAATTCTGAATGTAACGATTATTGAAAACTGGTTGACCAAGTAAAGAGTAAATTGTTCTCGAATCATCTTCTAAAGAGTTAATGGTACTCGATTAATCTTCTAACTCAACACAAAACTAATCCGTAACTATAAGTGTAACTATTATTGAAGACTTGGTGACCTAGTAAAGAGTTAAATGTACTCGATTCATCTTCTAATGAGTTAACGATGCCCAATTAATCTTCTAACTCAACATAATGCTAATCCGTAACTCTAAGTGTAACAATTATTAAAAACTAGTTGACCAATTAAAGAGTTAATTGTACTCGACTCATTTTCTAAAGAGTTAATGGTACTCGATTAATCTTCTGACTCAACATAAACTAATCTGTAACTCTAACTATAATGATTATTGAAAACTAGGTGACCAAGTAAAGAGTTAATTGTACTCGAATCATCTTCTAAAGAGTTAATGGTACTCGATTAATCTTCTAACTCAACATAAAGATAATCCGTAACTCTAAGTGTAACGATTATAGAAAACTTATTGACCAAGTAAAGGGTTAATTGTACTCGATTCATCTTCTGAAGAGTTAATGGTACTCAACTAATCTTCTAACTCAACATTAAACTAATCCGTAACTCTAAATGTAACGATTATTGAAAACTTGTTGACAGGGTAAAGAGTTAATTGTACTCGAATCATCTTCTAATGAGTTAATGGTACTCAATTAATCTACTAACTCAACATTAAACTAATCCATAACTCTAAATGTAATGATTATTGAAAACTTGTTGACCAAGTAAAGAATTAATTGTACTCCAATCATCTTCTAAAGAGTTAATGGTGCACGATTATTGTTCTAACTCAATATAAAGCTAATCCGTATCTCTAAGTGTAACGATTATTGGAAACTTGTTGACCAAGTAAATGGTTAATTGTACTCGATTCATCTTCTGAAGAGTTAATGGTACTCGACTAATCTTCTAACTCAACATAAAACTAATCCGTAACTCTAAATGTAACGATTATTGAAAACTTGTTGACAGGGTAAAGAGTTAATTGTACTCGAATCATCTTCTAATGAGTTAATGGTACTCGATGAATCTACTAACTCAATATTAAACTAATCTGTAACTCTAAATGTAATGATTATTGAAAACTTGTTGACCAAGTAAAGATTTAATTGTACTCCAATCATCTTCTAAAGAGTTAATGGTACTCGATTAATCTACTAACTCAACATAAAGCTAATCTGTAACTCTTTAGCGTAACGATTATTGAAAAGTTATTGACCAAGTAAAGAGTTAATTGTACTCGAATCATCTTCTAAAGAGTTAATGGTACTCAATTAATCTACTAACTCAACATAAAACTAATCCGTAACTCTAATTGTAACGATTATTGAAATTTGTTGACCAAGTAAATACTTTATTATACTCGAATCATCTTCAAAAGAGTTCAAGGTACTCGATTAATTTTCTAACTCAACATAAAACTAATCAGTAATTCTGAATGTAACGATTATTGAAAACTGGTTGACCAAGTAAAGAGTAAATTGTTCTCGAATCATCTTCTAAAGAGTTAATGGTACTCGATTAATCTTCTAACTCAACACAAAACTAATCCGTAACTATAAGTGTAACTATTATTGAAGACTTGGTGACCTAGTAAAGAGTTAAATGTACTCGATTCATCTTCTAATGAGTTAACGATGCCCAATTAATCTTCTAACTCAACATAATGCTAATCCGTAACTCTAAGTGTAACAATTATTAAAAACTAGTTGACCAATTAAAGAGTTAATTGTACTCGACTCATTTTCTAAAGAGTTAATGGTACTCGATTAATCTTCTGACTCAACATAAACTAATCTGTAACTCTAACTATAATGATTATTGAAAACTAGGTGACCAAGTAAAGAGTTAATTGTACTCGAATCATCTTCTAAAGAGTTAATGGTACTCGATTAATCTTCTAACTCAACATAAAGATAATCCGTAACTCTAAGTGTAACGATTATAGAAAACTTATTGACCAAGTAAAGGGTTAATTGTACTCGATTCATCTTCTGAAGAGTTAATGGTACTCAACTAATCTTCTAACTCAACATTAAACTAATCCGTAACTCTAAATGTAACGATTATTGAAAACTTGTTGACAGGGTAAAGAGTTAATTGTACTCGAATCATCTTCTAATGAGTTAATGGTACTCAATTAATCTACTAACTCAACATTAAACTAATCCATAACTCTAAATGTAATGATTATTGAAAACTTGTTGACCAAGTAAAGAATTAATTGTACTCCAATCATCTTCTAAAGAGTTAATGGTGCACGATTATTGTTCTAACTCAATATAAAGCTAATCCGTATCTCTAAGTGTAACGATTATTGGAAACTTGTTGACCAAGTAAATGGTTAATTGTACTCGATTCATCTTCTGAAGAGTTAATGGTACTCGACTAATCTTCTAACTCAACATAAAACTAATCCGTAACTCTAAATGTAACGATTATTGAAAACTTGTTGACAGGGTAAAGAGTTAATTGTACTCGAATCATCTTCTAATGAGTTAATGGTACTCGATGAATCTACTAACTCAATATTAAACTAATCTGTAACTCTAAATGTAATGATTATTGAAAACTTGTTGACCAAGTAAAGATTTAATTGTACTCCAATCATCTTCTAAAGAGTTAATGGTACTCGATTAATCTACTAACTCAACATAAAGCTAATCTGTAACTCTTTAGCGTAACGATTATTGAAAAGTTATTGACCAAGTAAAGAGTTAATTGTACTCGAATCATCTTCTAAAGAGTTAATGGTACTCAATTAATCTACTAACTCAACATAAAACTAATCCGTAACTCTAATTGTAACGATTATTGAAATTTGTTGACCAAGTAAATACTTTATTATACTCGAATCATCTTCAAAAGAGTTCAAGGTACTCGATTAATTTTCTAACTCAACATAAAACTAATCAGTAATTCTGAATGTAACGATTATTGAAAACTGGTTGACCAAGTAAAGAGTAAATTGTTCTCGAATCATCTTCTAAAGAGTTAATGGTACTCGATTAATCTTCTAACTCAACACAAAACTAATCCGTAACTATAAGTGTAACTATTATTGAAGACTTGGTGACCTAGTAAAGAGTTAAATGTACTCGATTCATCTTCTAATGAGTTAACGATGCCCAATTAATCTTCTAACTCAACATAATGCTAATCCGTAACTCTAAGTGTAACAATTATTAAAAACTAGTTGACCAATTAAAGAGTTAATTGTACTCGACTCATTTTCTAAAGAGTTAATGGTACTCGATTAATCTTCTGACTCAACATAAACTAATCTGTAACTCTAACTATAATGATTATTGAAAACTAGGTGACCAAGTAAAGAGTTAATTGTACTCGAATCATCTTCTAAAGAGTTAATGGTACTCGATTAATCTTCTAACTCAACTTAAAGATAATCCGTAACTCTAAGTGTAACGATTATAGAAAACTTATTGACCAAGTAAAGGGTTAATTGTACTCGATTCATCTTCTGAAGAGTTAATGGTACTCAACTAATCTTCTAACTCAACATTAAACTAATCCGTAACTCTAAATGTAACGATTATTGAAAACTTGTTGACAGGGTAAAGAGTTAATTGTACTCGAATCATCTTCTAATGAGTTAATGGTACTCAATTAATCTACTAACTCAACATTAAACTAATCCATAACTCTAAATGTAATGATTATTGAAAACTTGTTGACCAAGTAAAGAATTAATTGTACTCCAATCATCTTCTAAAGAGTTAATGGTGCACGATTATTGTTCTAACTCAATATAAAGCTAATCCGTATCTCTAAGTGTAACGATTATTGGAAACTTGTTGACCAAGTAAATGGTTAATTGTACTCGATTCATCTTCTGAAGAGTTAATGGTACTCGACTAATCTTCTAACTCAACATAAAACTAATCCGTAACTCTAAATGTAACGATTATTGAAAACTTGTTGACAGGGTAAAGAGTTAATTGTACTCGAATCATCTTCTAATGAGTTAATGGTACTCGATGAATCTACTAACTCAATATTAAACTAATCTGTAACTCTAAATGTAATGATTATTGAAAACTTGTTGACCAAGTAAAGATTTAATTGTACTCCAATCATCTTCTAAAGAGTTAATGGTACTCGATTAATCTACTAACTCAACATAAAGCTAATCTGTAACTCTTTAGCGTAACGATTATTGAAAAGTTATTGACCAAGTAAAGAGTTAATTGTACTCGAATCATCTTCTAAAGAGTTAATGGTACTCAATTAATCTACTAACTCAACATAAAACTAATCCGTAACTCTAATTGTAACGATTATTGAAATTTGTTGACCAAGTAAATACTTTATTATACTCGAATCATCTTCAAAAGAGTTCAAGGTACTCGATTAATTTTCTAACTCAACATAAAACTAATCAGTAATTCTGAATGTAACGATTATTGAAAACTGGTTGACCAAGTAAAGAGTAAATTGTTCTCGAATCATCTTCTAAAGAGTTAATGGTACTCGATTAATCTTCTAACTCAACACAAAACTAATCCGTAACTATAAGTGTAACTATTATTGAAGACTTGGTGACCTAGTAAAGAGTTAAATGTACTCGATTCATCTTCTAATGAGTTAACGATGCCCAATTAATCTTCTAACTCAACATAATGCTAATCCGTAACTCTAAGTGTAACAATTATTAAAAACTAGTTGACCAATTAAAGAGTTAATTGTACTCGACTCATTTTCTAAAGAGTTAATGGTACTCGATTAATCTTCTGACTCAACATAAACTAATCTGTAACTCTAACTATAATGATTATTGAAAACTAGGTGACCAAGTAAAGAGTTAATTGTACTCGAATCATCTTCTAAAGAGTTAATGGTACTCGATTAATCTTCTAACTCAACATAAAGATAATCCGTAACTCTAAGTGTAACGATTATAGAAAACTTATTGACCAAGTAAAGGGTTAATTGTACTCGATTCATCTTCTGAAGAGTTAATGGTACTCAACTAATCTTCTAACTCAACATTAAACTAATCCGTAACTCTAAATGTAACGATTATTGAAAACTTGTTGACAGGGTAAAGAGTTAATTGTACTCGAATCATCTTCTAATGAGTTAATGGTACTCAATTAATCTACTAACTCAACATTAAACTAATCCATAACTCTAAATGTAATGATTATTGAAAACTTGTTGACCAAGTAAAGAATTAATTGTACTCCAATCATCTTCTAAAGAGTTAATGGTGCACGATTATTGTTCTAACTCAATATAAAGCTAATCCGTATCTCTAAGTGTAACGATTATTGGAAACTTGTTGACCAAGTAAATGGTTAATTGTACTCGATTCATCTTCTGAAGAGTTAATGGTACTCGACTAATCTTCTAACTCAACATAAAACTAATCCGTAACTCTAAATGTAACGATTATTGAAAACTTGTTGACAGGGTAAAGAGTTAATTGTACTCGAATCATCTTCTAATGAGTTAATGGTACTCGATGAATCTACTAACTCAATATTAAACTAATCTGTAACTCTAAATGTAATGATTATTGAAAACTTGTTGACCAAGTAAAGATTTAATTGTACTCCAATCATCTTCTAAAGAGTTAATGGTACTCGATTAATCTACTAACTCAACATAAAGCTAATCTGTAACTCTTTAGCGTAACGATTATTGAAAAGTTATTGACCAAGTAAAGAGTTAATTGTACTCGAATCATCTTCTAAAGAGTTAATGGTACTCAATTAATCTACTAACTCAACATAAAACTAATCCGTAACTCTAATTGTAACGATTATTGAAATTTGTTGACCAAGTAAATACTTTATTATACTCGAATCATCTTCAAAAGAGTTCAAGGTACTCGATTAATTTTCTAACTCAACATAAAACTAATCAGTAATTCTGAATGTAACGATTATTGAAAACTGGTTGACCAAGTAAAGAGTAAATTGTTCTCGAATCATCTTCTAAAGAGTTAATGGTACTCGATTAATCTTCTAACTCAACACAAAACTAATCCGTAACTATAAGTGTAACTATTATTGAAGACTTGGTGACCTAGTAAAGAGTTAAATGTACTCGATTCATCTTCTAATGAGTTAACGATGCCCAATTAATCTTCTAACTCAACATAATGCTAATCCGTAACTCTAAGTGTAACAATTATTAAAAACTAGTTGACCAATTAAAGAGTTAATTGTACTCGACTCATTTTCTAAAGAGTTAATGGTACTCGATTAATCTTCTGACTCAACATAAACTAATCTGTAACTCTAACTATAATGATTATTGAAAACTAGGTGACCAAGTAAAGAGTTAATTGTACTCGAATCATCTTCTAAAGAGTTAATGGTACTCGATTAATCTTCTAACTCAACTTAAAGATAATCCGTAACTCTAAGTGTAACGATTATAGAAAACTTATTGACCAAGTAAAGGGTTAATTGTACTCGATTCATCTTCTGAAGAGTTAATGGTACTCAACTAATCTTCTAACTCAACATTAAACTAATCCGTAACTCTAAATGTAACGATTATTGAAAACTTGTTGACAGGGTAAAGAGTTAATTGTACTCGAATCATCTTCTAATGAGTTAATGGTACTCAATTAATCTACTAACTCAACATTAAACTAATCCATAACTCTAAATGTAATGATTATTGAAAACTTGTTGACCAAGTAAAGAATTAATTGTACTCCAATCATCTTCTAAAGAGTTAATGGTGCTCGATTATTGTTCTAACTCAATATAAAGCTAATCCGTATCTCTAAGTGTAACGATTATTGGAAACTTGTTGACCAAGTAAATGGTTAATTGTACTCGATTCATCTTCTGAAGAGTTAATGGTACTCGACTAATCTTCTAACTCAACATAAAACTAATCCGTAACTCTAAATGTAACGATTATTGAAAACTTGTTGACAGGGTAAAGAGTTAATTGTACTCGAATCATCTTCTAATGAGTTAATGGTACTCGATGAATCTACTAACTCAATATTAAACTAATCTGTAACTCTAAATGTAATGATTATTGAAAACTTGTTGACCAAGTAAAGATTTAATTGTACTCCAATCATCTTCTAAAGAGTTAATGGTACTCGATTAATCTACTAACTCAACATAAAGCTAATCTGTAACTCTTTAGCGTAACGATTATTGAAAAGTTATTGACCAAGTAAAGAGTTAATTGTACTCGAATCATCTTCTAAAGAGTTAATGGTACTCAATTAATCTACTAACTCAACATAAAACTAATCCGTAACTCTAATTGTAACGATTATTGAAATTTGTTGACCAAGTAAATACTTTATTATACTCGAATCATCTTCAAAAGAGTTCAAGGTACTCGATTAATTTTCTAACTCAACATAAAACTAATCAGTAATTCTGAATGTAACGATTATTGAAAACTGGTTGACCAAGTAAAGAGTAAATTGTTCTCGAATCATCTTCTAAAGAGTTAATGGTACTCGATTAATCTTCTAACTCAACACAAAACTAATCCGTAACTATAAGTGTAACTATTATTGAAGACTTGGTGACCAAGTAAAGAGTTAAATGTACTCGATTCATCTTCTAATGAGTTAACGATGCCCAATTAATCTTCTAACTCAACATAATTCTAATCCGTAACACTAAGTGTAACGATTATTAAAAACTAGTTGACAAATTAAAGAGTTAATTGTACTCGACTCATTTTCTAAAGAGTTAATGGTACTCGATTAATCTTCTGACTCAACATAAACTAATCTGTAACTCTAACTATAATGATTATTGAAAACTAGGTGACCAAGTAAAGAGTTAATTGTACTCGAATCATCTTCTAAAGAGTTAATGGTACTCGATTAATCTTCTAACTCAACATAAAGATAATCCGTAACTCTAAGTGTAACGATTATAGAAAACTTATTGACCAAGTAAAGGGTTAATTGTACTCGATTCATCTTCTGAAGAGTTAATGGTACTCAACTAATCTTCTAACTCAACATTAAACTAATCCGTCACTCTAAATGTAACGATTATTGAAAACTTGTTGACAGGGTAAAGAGTTAATTGTACTCGAATCATCTTCTAATGAGTTAATGGTACTCAATTAATCTACTAACTCAACATTAAACTAATCCATAACTCTAAATGTAATGATTATTGAAAACTTGTTGACCAAGTAAAGAATTAATTGTACTCCAATCATCTTCTAAAGAGTTAATGGTGCTCGATTATTGTTCTAACTCAATATAAAGCTAATCCGTATCTCTAAGTGTAACGATTATTGAAAACTTGTTGACCAAGTAAATGGTTAATTGTACTCGATTCATCTTCTGAAGAGTTAATGGTACCCGACTAATCTTCTAACTCAACATAAAACTAATCCGTAACTCTAAATGTAACGATTATTGAAAACTTGTTGACAGGGTAAAGAGTTAATTGTACTCGAATCATCTTCTAATGAGTTAATGGTACTCGATTAATCTACTAACTCAATATTAAACTAATCTGTAACTCTAAATGTAATGATTATTGAAAACTTGTTGACCAAGTAAAGATTTAATTGTACTCCAATCATCTTCTAAAGAGTTAATGGTACTCGATTAATCTACTAACTCAACATAAAGCTAATCTGTAACTCTTTAGCGTAACGATTATTGAAAAGTTATTGACCAAGTAAAGAGTTAATTGTACTCGAATCATCTTCTAAAGAGTTAATGGTACTCAATTAATCTACTAACTCAACATAAAACTAATCCGTAACTCTAATTGTAACGATTATTGAAATTTGTTGACCAAGTAAATACTTTATTATACTCGAATCATCTTCAAAAGAGTTCAAGGTACTCGATTAATTTTCTAACTCAACATAAAACTAATCAGTAATTCTGAATGTAACGATTATTGAAAACTGGTTGACCAAGTAAAGAGTAAATTGTTCTCGAATCATCTTCTAAAGAGTTAATGGTACTCGATTAATCTTCTAACTCAACACAAAACTAATCCGTAACTATAAGTGTAACTATTATTGAAGACTTGGTGACCAAGTAAAGAGTTAAATGTACTCGATTCATCTTCTAATGAGTTAACGATGCCCAATTAATCTTCTAACTCAACATAATTCTAATCCGTAACACTAAGTGTAACGATTATTAAAAACTAGTTGACCAATTAAAGAGTTAATTGTACTCGACTCATTTTCTAAAGAGTTAATGGTACTCGATTAATCTTCTGACTCAACATAAACTAATCTGTAACTCTAACTATAATGATTATTGAAAACTAGGTGACCAAGTAAAGAGTTAATTGTACTCGAATCATCTTCTAAAGAGTTAATGGTACTCGATTAATCTTCTAACTCAACATAAAGATAATCCGTAACTCTAAGTGTAACGATTATAGAAAACTTATTGACCAAGTAAAGGGTTAATTGTACTCGATTCATCTTCTGAAGAGTTAATGGTACTCAACTAATCTTCTAACTCAACATTAAACTAATCCGTAACTCTAAATGTAACGATTATTGAAAACTTGTTGACAGGGTAAAGAGTTAATTGTACTCGAATCATCTTCTAATGAGTTAATGGTACTCAATTAATCTACTAACTCAACATTAAACTAATCCATAACTCTAAATGTAATGATTATTGAAAACTTGTTGACCAAGTAAAGAATTAATTGTACTCCAATCATCTTCTAAAGAGTTAATGGTGCTCGATTATTGTTCTAACTCAATATAAAGCTAATCCGTATCTCTAAGTGTAACGATTATTGAAAACTTGTTGACCAAGTAAATGGTTAATTGTACTCGATTCATCTTCTGAAGAGTTAATGGTACCCGACTAATCTTCTAACTCAACATAAAACTAATCCGTAACTCTAAATGTAACGATTATTGAAAACTTGTTGACAGGGTAAAGAGTTAATTGTACTCGAATCATCTTCTAATGAGTTAATGGTACTCGATTAATCTACTAACTCAATATTAAACTAATCTGTAACTCTAAATGTAATGATTATTGAAAACTTGTTGACCAAGTAAAGATTTAATTGTACTCCAATCATCTTCTAAAGAGTTAATGGTACTCGATTAATCTACTAACTCAACATAAAGCTAATCTGTAACTCTTTAGCGTAACGATTATTGAAAAGTTATTGACCAAGTAAAGAGTTAATTGTACTCGAATCATCTTCTAAAGAGTTAATGGTACTCAATTAATCTACTAACTCAACATAAAACTAATCCGTAACTCTAATTGTAACGATTATTGAAATTTGTTGACCAAGTAAATACTTTATTATACTCGAATCATCTTCAAAAGAGTTCAAGGTACTCGATTAATTTTCTAACTTAACATAAAACTAATCAGTAATTCTGAATGTAACGATTATTGAAAACTGGTTGACCAAGTAAAGAGTAAATTGTTCTCGAATCATCTTCTAAAGAGTTAATGGTACTCGATTAATCTTCTAACTCAACACAAAACTAATCCGTAACTATAAGTGTAACTATTATTGAAGACTTGGTGACCTAGTAAAGAGTTAAATGTACTCGATTCATCTTCTAATGAGTTAACGATGCCCAATTAATCTTCTAACTCAACATAATGCTAATCCGTAACTCTAAGTGTAACAATTATTAAAAACTAGTTGACCAATTAAAGAGTTAATTGTACTCGACTCATTTTCTAAAGAGTTAATGGTACTCGATTAATCTTCTGACTCAACATAAACTAATCTGTAACTCTAACTATAATGATTATTGAAAACTAGGTGACCAAGTAAAGAGTTAATTGTACTCGAATCATCTTCTAAAGAGTTAATGGTACTCGATTAATCTTCTAACTCAACATAAAGATAATCCGTAACTCTAAGTGTAACGATTATAGAAAACTTATTGACCAAGTAAAGGGTTAATTGTACTCGATTCATCTTCTGAAGAGTTAATGGTACTCAACTAATCTTCTAACTCAACATTAAACTAATCCGTCACTCTAAATGTAACGATTATTGAAAACTTGTTGACAGGGTAAAGAGTTAATTGTACTCGAATCATCTTCTAATGAGTTAATGGTACTCAATTAATCTACTAACTCAACATTAAACTAATCCATAACTCTAAATGTAATGATTATTGAAAACTTGTTGACCAAGTAAAGAATTAATTGTACTCCAATCATCTTCTAAAGAGTTAATGGTGCTCGATTATTGTTCTAACTCAATATAAAGCTAATCCGTATCTCTAAGTGTAACGATTATTGGAAACTTGTTGACCAAGTAAATGGTTAATTGTACTCGATTCATCTTCTGAAGAGTTAATGGTACCCGACTAATCTTCTAACTCAACATAAAACTAATCCGTAACTCTAAATGTAACGATTATTGAAAACTTGTTGACAGGGTAAAGAGTTAATTGTACTCGAATCATCTTCTAATGAGTTAATGGTACTCGATGAATCTACTAACTCAATATTAAACTAATCTGTAACTCTAAATGTAATGATTATTGAAAACTTGTTGACCAAGTAAAGATTTAATTGTACTCCAATCATCTTCTAAAGAGTTAATGGTACTCGATTAATCTACTAACTCAACATAAAGCTAATCTGTAACTCTTTAGCGTAACGATTATTGAAAAGTTATTGACCAAGTAAAGAGTTAATTGTACTCGAATCATCTTCTAAAGAGTTAATGGTACTCAATTAATCTACTAACTCAACATAAAACTAATCCGTAACTCTAATTGTAACGATTATTGAAATTTGTTGACCAAGTAAATACTTTATTATACTCGAATCATCTTCAAAAGAGTTCAAGGTACTCGATTAATTTTCTAACTCAACATAAAACTAATCAGTAATTCTGAATGTAACGATTATTGAAAACTGGTTGACCAAGTAAAGAGTAAATTGTTCTCGAATCATCTTCTAAAGAGTTAATGGTACTCGATTAATCTTCTAACTCAACACAAAACTAATCCGTAACTATAAGTGTAACTATTATTGAAGACTTGGTGACCAAGTAAAGAGTTAAATGTACTCGATTCATCTTCTAATGAGTTAACGATGCCCAATTAATCTTCTAACTCAACATAATTCTAATCCGTAACACTAAGTGTAACGATTATTAAAAACTAGTTGACCAATTAAAGAGTTAATTGTACTCGACTCATTTTCTAAAGAGTTAATGGTACTCGATTAATCTTCTGACTCAACATAAACTAATCTGTAACTCTAACTATAATGATTATTGAAAACTAGGTGACCAAGTAAAGAGTTAATTGTACTCGAATCATCTTCTAAAGAGTTAATGGTACTCGATTAATCTTCTAACTCAACATAAAGATAATCCGTAACTCTAAGTGTAACGATTATAGAAAACTTATTGACCAAGAAAAGGGTTAATTGTACTCGATTCATCTTCTGAAGAGTTAATGGTACTCAACTAATCTTCTAACTCAACATTAAACTAATCCGTAACTCTAAATGTAACGATTATTGAAAACTTGTTGACAGGGTAAAGAGTTAATTGTACTCGAATCATCTTCTAATGAGTTAATGGTACTCAATTAATCTACTAACTCAACATTAAACTAATCCATAACTCTAAATGTAATGATTATTGAAAACTTGTTGACCAAGTAAAGAATTAATTGTACTCCAATCATCTTCTAAAGAGTTAATGGTGCTCGATTATTGTTCTAACTCAATATAAAGCTAATCCGTATCTCTAAGTGTAACGATTATTGGAAACTTGTTGACCAAGTAAATGGTTAATTGTACTCGATTCATCTTCTGAAGAGTTAATGGTACCCGACTAATCTTCTAACTCAACATAAAACTAATCCGTAACTCTAAATGTAACGATTATTGAAAACTTGTTGACAGGGTAAAGAGTTAATTGTACTCGAATCATCTTCTAATGAGTTAATGGTACTCGATTAATCTACTAACTCAATATTAAACTAATCTGTAACTCTAAATGTAATGATTATTGAAAACTTGTTGACCAAGTAAAGATTTAATTGTACTCCAATCATCTTCTAAAGAGTTAATGGTACTCGATTAATCTACTAACTCAACATAAAGCTAATCTGTAACTCTTTAGCGTAACGATTATTGAAAAGTTATTGACCAAGTAAAGAGTTAATTGTACTCGAATCATCTTCTAAAGAGTTAATGGTACTCAATTAATCTACTAACTCAACATAAAACTAATCCGTAACTCTAATTGTAACGATTATTGAAATTTGTTGACCAAGTAAATACTTTATTATACTCGAATCATCTTCAAAAGAGTTCAAGGTACTCGATTAATTTTCTAACTCAACATAAAACTAATCAGTAATTCTGAATGTAACGATTATTGAAAACTGGTTGACCAAGTAAAGAGTAAATTGTTCTCGAATCATCTTCTAAAGAGTTAATGGTACTCGATTAATCTTCTAACTCAACACAAAACTAATCCGTAACTATAAGTGTAACTATTATTGAAGACTTGGTGACCAAGTAAAGAGTTAAATGTACTCGATTCATCTTCTAATGAGTTAACGATGCCCAATTAATCTTCTAACTCAACATAATTCTAATCCGTAACACTAAGTGTAACGATTATTAAAAACTAGTTGACCAATTAAAGAGTTAATTGTACTCGACTCATTTTCTAAAGAGTTAATGGTACTCGATTAATCTTCTGACTCAACATAAACTAATCTGTAACTCTAACTATAATGATTATTGAAAACTAGGTGACCAAGTAAAGAGTTAATTGTACTCGAATCATCTTCTAAAGAGTTAATGGTACTCGATTAATCTTCTAACTCAACATAAAGATAATCCGTAACTCTAAGTGTAACGATTATAGAAAACTTATTGACCAAGTAAAGGGTTAATTGTACTCGATTCATCTTCTGAAGAGTTAATGGTACTCAACTAATCTTCTAACTCAACATTAAACTAATCCGTAACTCTAAATGTAACGATTATTGAAAACTTGTTGACAGGGTAAAGAGTTAATTGTACTCGAATCATCTTCTAATGAGTTAATGGTACTCAATTAATCTACTAACTCAACATTAAACTAATCCATAACTCTAAATGTAATGATTATTGAAAACTTGTTGACCAAGTAAAGAATTAATTGTACTCCAATCATCTTCTAAAGAGTTAATGGTGCTCGATTATTGTTCTAACTCAATATAAAGCTAATCCGTATCTCTAAGTGTAACGATTATTGGAAACTTGTTGACCAAGTAAATGGTTAATTGTACTCGATTCATCTTCTGAAGAGTTAATGGTACCCGACTAATCTTCTAACTCAACATAAAACTAATCCGTAACTCTAAATGTAACGATTATTGAAAACTTGTTGACAGGGTAAAGAGTTAATTGTACTCGAATCATCTTCTAATGAGTTAATGGTACTCGATGAATCTACTAACTCAATATTAAACTAATCTGTAACTCTAAATGTAATGATTATTGAAAACTTGTTGACCAAGTAAAGATTTAATTGTACTCCAATCATCTTCTAAAGAGTTAATGGTACTCGATTAATCTACTAACTCAACATAAAGCTAATCTGTAACTCTTTAGCGTAACGATTATTGAAAAGTTATTGACCAAGTAAAGAGTTAATTGTACTCGAATCATCTTCTAAAGAGTTAATGGTACTCAATTAATCTACTAACTCAACATAAAACTAATCCGTAACTCTAATTGTAACGATTATTGAAATTTGTTGACCAAGTAAATACTTTATTATACTCGAATCATCTTCAAAAGAGTTCAAGGTACTCGATTAATTTTCTAACTCAACATAAAACTAATCAGTAATTCTGAATGTAACGATTATTGAAAACTGGTTGACCAAGTAAAGAGTAAATTGTTCTCGAATCATCTTCTAAAGAGTTAATGGTACTCGATTAATCTTCTAACTCAACACAAAACTAATCCGTAACTATAAGTGTAACTATTATTGAAGACTTGGTGACCAAGTAAAGAGTTAAATGTACTCGATTCATCTTCTAATGAGTTAACGATGCCCAATTAATCTTCTAACTCAACATAATTCTAATCCGTAACACTAAGTGTAACGATTATTAAAAACTAGTTGACCAATTAAAGAGTTAATTGTACTCGACTCATTTTCTAAAGAGTTAATGGTACTCGATTAATCTTCTGACTCAACATAAACTAATCTGTAACTCTAACTATAATGATTATTGAAAACTAGGTGACCAAGTAAAGAGTTAATTGTACTCGAATCATCTTCTAAAGAGTTAATGGTACTCGATTAATCTTCTAACTCAACATAAAGATAATCCGTAACTCTAAGTGTAACGATTATAGAAAACTTATTGACCAAGTAAAGGGTTAATTGTACTCGATTCATCTTCTGAAGAGTTAATGGTACTCAACTAATCTTCTAACTCAACATTAAACTAATCCGTAACTCTAAATGTAACGATTATTGAAAACTTGTTGACAGGGTAAAGAGTTAATTGTACTCGAATCATCTTCTAATGAGTTAATGGTACTCAATTAATCTACTAACTCAACATTAAACTAATCCATAACTCTAAATGTAATGATTATTGAAAACTTGTTGACCAAGTAAAGAATTAATTGTACTCCAATCATCTTCTAAAGAGTTAATGGTGCTCGATTATTGTTCTAACTCAATATAAAGCTAATCCGTATCTCTAAGTGTAACGATTATTGAAAACTTGTTGACCAAGTAAATGGTTAATTGTACTCGATTCATCTTCTGAAGAGTTAATGGTACCCGACTAATCTTCTAACTCAACATAAAACTAATCCGTAACTCTAAATGTAACGATTATTGAAAACTTGTTGACAGGGTAAAGAGTTAATTGTACTCGAATCATCTTCTAATGAGTTAATGGTACTCGATTAATCTACTAACTCAATATTAAACTAATCTGTAACTCTAAATGTAATGATTATTGAAAACTTGTTGACCAAGTAAAGATTTAATTGTACTCCAATCATCTTCTAAAGAGTTAATGGTACTCGATTAATCTACTAACTCAACATAAAGCTAATCTGTAACTCTTTAGCGTAACGATTATTGAAAAGTTATTGACCAAGTAAAGAGTTAATTGTACTCGAATCATCTTCTAAAGAGTTAATGGTACTCAATTAATCTACTAACTCAACATAAAACTAATCCGTAACTCTAATTGTAACGATTATTGAAATTTGTTGACCAAGTAAATACTTTATTATACTCGAATCATCTTCAAAAGAGTTCAAGGTACTCGATTAATTTTCTAACTCAACATAAAACTAATCAGTAATTCTGAATGTAACGATTATTGAAAACTGGTTGACCAAGTAAAGAGTAAATTGTTCTCGAATCATCTTCTAAAGAGTTAATGGTACTCGATTAATCTTCTAACTCAACACAAAACTAATCCGTAACTATAAGTGTAACTATTATTGAAGACTTGGTGACCTAGTAAAGAGTTAAATGTACTCGATTCATCTTCTAATGAGTTAACGATGCCCAATTAATCTTCTAACTCAACATAAAGCTAATCCGTAACTCTAAGTGTAACAATTATTAAAAACTAGTTGACCAATTAAAGAGTTAATTGTACTCGACTCATTTTCTAAAGAGTTAATGGTACTCGATTAATCTTCTGACTCAACATAAACTAATCTGTAACTCTAACTATAATGATTATTGAAAACTAGGTGACCAAGTAAAGAGTTAATTGTACTCGAATCATCTTCTAAAGAGTTAATGGTACTCGATTAATCTTCTAACTCAACATAAAGATAATCCGTAACTCTAAGTGTAACGATTATAGAAAACTTATTGACCAAGTAAAGGGTTAATTGTACTCGATTCATCTTCTGAAGAGTTAATGGTACTCAACTAATCTTCTAACTCAACATTAAACTAATCCGTAACTCTAAATGTAACGATTATTGAAAACTTGTTGACAGGGTAAAGAGTTAATTGTACTCGAATCATCTTCTAATGAGTTAATGGTACTCAATTAATCTACTAACTCAACATTAAACTAATCCATAACTCTAAATGTAATGATTATTGAAAACTTGTTGACCAAGTAAAGAATTAATTGTACTCCAATCATCTTCTAAAGAGTTAATGGTGCTCGATTATTGTTCTAACTCAATATAAAGCTAATCCGTATCTCTAAGTGTAACGATTATTGGAAACTTGTTGACCAAGTAAATGGTTAATTGTACTCGATTCATCTTCTGAAGAGTTAATGGTACTCGACTAATCTTCTAACTCAACATAAAACTAATCCGTAACTCTAAATGTAACGATTATTGAAAACTTGTTGACAGGGTAAAGAGTTAATTGTACTCGAATCATCTTCTAATGAGTTAATGGTACTCGATGAATCTACTAACTCAATATTAAACTAATCTGTAACTCTAAATGTAATGATTATTGAAAACTTGTTGACCAAGTAAAGATTTAATTGTACTCCAATCATCTTCTAAAGAGTTAATGGTACTCGATTAATCTACTAACTCAACATAAAGCTAATCTGTAACTCTTTAGCGTAACGATTATTGAAAAGTTATTGACCAAGTAAAGAGTTAATTGTACTCGAATCATCTTCTAAAGAGTTAATGGTACTCAATTAATCTACTAACTCAACATAAAACTAATCCGTAACTCTAATTGTAACGATTATTGAAATTTGTTGACCAAGTAAATACTTTATTATACTCGAATCATCTTCAAAAGAGTTCAAGGTACTCGATTAATTTTCTAACTCAACATAAAACTAATCAGTAATTCTGAATGTAACGATTATTGAAAACTGGTTGACCAAGTAAAGAGTAAATTGTTCTCGAATCATCTTCTAAAGAGTTAATGGTACTCGATTAATCTTCTAACTCAACACAAAACTAATCCGTAACTATAAGTGTAACTATTATTGAAGACTTGGTGACCAAGTAAAGAGTTAAATGTACTCGATTCATCTTCTAATGAGTTAACGATGCCCAATTAATCTTCTAACTCAACATAATTCTAATCCGTAACACTAAGTGTAACGATTATTAAAAACTAGTTGACCAATTAAAGAGTTAATTGTACTCGACTCATTTTCTAAAGAGTTAATGGTACTCGATTAATCTTCTGACTCAACATAAACTAATCTGTAACTCTAACTATAATGATTATTGAAAACTAGTTGACCAAGTAAAGAGTTAATTGTACTCGAATCATCTTCTAAAGAGTTAATGGTACTCGATTAATCTTCTAACTCAACATAAAGATAATCCGTAACTCTAAGTGTAACGATTATAGAAAACTTATTGACCAAGTAAAGGGTTAATTGTACTCGATTCATCTTCTGAAGAGTTAATGGTACTCAACTAATCTTCTAACTCAACATTAAACTAATCCGTAACTCTAAATGTAACGATTATTGAAAACTTGTTGACAGGGTAAAGAGTTAATTGTACTCGAATCATCTTCTAATGAGTTAATGGTACTCAATTAATCTACTAACTCAACATTAAACTAATCCATAACTCTAAATGTAATGATTATTGAAAACTTGTTGACCAAGTAAAGAATTAATTGTACTCCAATCATCTTCTAAAGAGTTAATGGTGCTCGATTATTGTTCTAACTCAATATAAAGCTAATCCGTATCTCTAAGTGTAACGATTATTGGAAACTTGTTGACCAAGTAAATGGTTAATTGTACTCGATTCATCTTCTGAAGAGTTAATGGTACTCGACTAATCTTCTAACTCAACATAAAACTAATCCGTAACTCTAAATGTAACGATTATTGAAAACTTGTTGACAGGGTAAAGAGTTAATTGTACTCGAATCATCTTCTAATGAGTTAATGGTACTCGATGAATCTACTAACTCAATATTAAACTAATCTGTAACTCTAAATGTAA
This sequence comes from Scutellaria minor, assembly GCA_954870855.1. Classification (NCBI taxonomy): domain Eukaryota; kingdom Viridiplantae; phylum Streptophyta; class Magnoliopsida; order Lamiales; family Lamiaceae; genus Scutellaria; species Scutellaria minor. Next base: position 14,474,798 of record OX940729.1, on the reverse strand, counting down.
TGATTATTGAAAACTTGTTGACCAAGTAAAGATTTAATTGTACTCCAATCATCTTCTAAAGAGTTAATGGTACTCGATTAATCTACTAACTCAACATAAAGCTAATCTGTAACTCTTTAGCGTAACGATTATTGAAAAGTTATTGACCAAGTAAAGAGTTAATTGTACTCGAATCATCTTCTAAAGAGTTAATGGTACTCAATTAATCTACTAACTCAACATAAAACTAATCCGTAACTCTAATTGTAACGATTATTGAAATTTGTTGACCAAGTAAATACTTTATTATACTCGAATCATCTTCAAAAGAGTTCAAGGTACTCGATTAATTTTCTAACTCAACATAAAACTAATCAGTAATTCTGAATGTAACGATTATTGAAAACTGGTTGACCAAGTAAAGAGTAAATTGTTCTCGAATCATCTTCTAAAGAGTTAATGGTACTCGATTAATCTTCTAACTCAACACAAAACTAATCCGTAACTATAAGTGTAACTATTATTGAAGACTTGGTGACCAAGTAAAGAGTTAAATGTACTCGATTCATCTTCTAATGAGTTAACGATGCCCAATTAATCTTCTAACTCAACATAATTCTAATCCGTAACACTAAATGTAACGATTATTAAAAACTAGTTGACCAATTAAAGAGTTAATTGTACTCGACTCATTTTCTAAAGAGTTAATGGTACTCGATTAATCTTCTGACTCAACATAAACTAATCTGTAACTCTAACTATAATGATTATTGAAAACTAGTTGACCAAGTAAAGAGTTAATTGTACTCGAATCATCTTCTAAAGAGTTAATGGTACTCGATTAATCTTCTAACTCAACATAAAGATAATCCGTAACTCTAAGTGTAACGATTATAGAAAACTTATTGACCAAGTAAAGGGTTAATTGTACTCGATTCATCTTCTGAAGAGTTAATGGTACTCAACTAATCTTCTAACTCAACATTAAACTAATCCGTAACTCTAAATGTAACGATTATTGAAAACTTGTTGACAGGGTAAAGAGTTAATTGTACTCGAATCATCTTCTAATGAGTTAATGGTACTCAATTAATCTACTAACTCAACATTAAACTAATCCATAACTCTAAATGTAATGATTATTGAAAACTTGTTGACCAAGTAAAGAATTAATTGTACTCCAATCATCTTCTAAAGAGTTAATGGTGCTCGATTATTGTTCTAACTCAATATAAAGCTAATCCGTATCTCTAAGTGTAACGATTATTGAAAACTTGTTGACCAAGTAAATGGTTAATTGTACTCGATTCATCTTCTGAAGAGTTAATGGTACCCGACTAATCTTCTAACTCAACATAAAACTAATCCGTAACTCTAAATGTAACGATTATTGAAAACTTGTTGACAGGGTAAAGAGTTAATTGTACTCGAATCATCTTCTAATGAGTTAATGGTACTCGATTAATCTACTAACTCAATATTAAACTAATCTGTAACTCTAAATGTAATGATTATTGAAAACTTGTTGACCAAGTAAAGATTTAATTGTACTCCAATCATCTTCTAAAGAGTTAATGGTACTCGATTAATCTACTAACTCAACATAAAGCTAATCTGTAACTCTTTAGCGTAACGATTATTGAAAAGTTATTGACCAAGTAAAGAGTTAATTGTACTCGAATCATCTTCTAAAGAGTTAATGGTACTCAATTAATCTACTAACTCAACATAAAACTAATCCGTAACTCTAATTGTAACGATTATTGAAATTTGTTGACCAAGTAAATACTTTATTATACTCGAATCATCTTCAAAAGAGTTCAAGGTACTCGATTAATTTTCTAACTCAACATAAAACTAATCAGTAATTCTGAATGTAACGATTATTGAAAACTGGTTGACCAAGTAAAGAGTAAATTGTTCTCGAATCATCTTCTAAAGAGTTAATGGTACTCGATTAATCTTCTAACTCAACACAAAACTAATCCGTAACTATAAGTGTAACTATTATTGAAGACTTGGTGACCTAGTAAAGAGTTAAATGTACTCGATTCATCTTCTAATGAGTTAACGATGCCCAATTAATCTTCTAACTCAACATAGAGCTAATCCGTAACTCTAAGTGTAACAATTATTAAAAACTAGTTGACCAATTAAAGAGTTAATTGTACTCGACTCATTTTCTAAAGAGTTAATGGTACTCGATTAATCTTCTGACTCAACATAAACTAATCTGTAACTCTAACTATAATGATTATTGAAAACTAGGTGACCAAGTAAAGAGTTAATTGTACTCGAATCTTCTTCTAAAGAGTTAATGGTACTCGATTAATCTTCTAACTCAACATAAAGATAATCCGTAACTCTAAGTGTAACGATTATAGAAAACTTATTGACCAAGTAAAGGGTTAATTGTACTCGATTCATCTTCTGAAGAGTTAATGGTACTCAACTAATCTTCTAACTCAACATTAAACTAATCCGTAACTCTAAATGTAACGATTATTGAAAACTTGTTGACAGGGTAAAGAGTTAATTGTACTCGAATCATCTTCTAATGAGTTAATGGTACTCAATTAATCTACTAACTCAACATTAAACTAATCCATAACTCTAAATGTAATGATTATTGAAAACTTGTTGACCAAGTAAAGAATTAATTGTACTCCAATCATCTTCTAAAGAGTTAATGGTGCTCGATTATTGTTCTAACTCAATATAAAGCTAATCCGTATCTCTAAGTGTAACGATTATTGGAAACTTGTTGACCAAGTAAATGGTTAATTGTACTCGATTCATCTTCTGAAGAGTTAATGGTACTCGACTAATCTTCTAACTCAACATAAAACTAATCCGTAACTCTAAATGTAACGATTATTGAAAACTTGTTGACAGGGTAAAGAGTTAATTGTACTCGAATCATCTTCTAATGAGTTAATGGTACTCGATTAATCTACTAACTCAATATTAAACTAATCTGTAACTCTAAATGTAATGATTATTGAAAACTTGTTGACCAAGTAAAGATTTAATTGTACTCCAATCATCTTCTAAAGAGTTAATGGTACTCGATTAATCTACTAACTCAACATAAAGCTAATCTGTAACTCTTTAGCGTAACGATTATTGAAAAGTTATTGACCAAGTAAAGAGTTAATTGTACTCGAATCATCTTCTAAAGAGTTAATGGTACTCAATTAATCTACTAACTCAACATAAAACTAATCCGTAACTCTAATTGTAACGATTATTGAAATTTGTTGACCAAGTAAATACTTTATTATACTCGAATCATCTTCAAAAGAGTTCAAGGTACTCGATTAATTTTCTAACTCAACATAAAACTAATCAGTAATTCTGAATGTAACGATTATTGAAAACTGGTTGACCAAGTAAAGAGTAAATTGTTCTCGAATCATCTTCTAAAGAGTTAATGGTACTCGATTAATCTTCTAACTCAACACAAAACTAATCCGTAACTATAAGTGTAACTATTATTGAAGACTTGGTGACCAAGTAAAGAGTTAAATGTACTCGATTCATCTTCTAATGAGTTAACGATGCCCAATTAATCTTCTAACTCAACATAATTCTAATCCGTAACAATAAGTGTAACGATTATTAAAAACTAGTTGACCAATTAAAGAGTTAATTGTACTCGACTCATTTTCTAAAGAGTTAATGGTACTCGATTAATCTTCTGACTCAACATAAACTAATCTGTAACTCTAACTATAATGATTATTGAAAACTAGTTGACCAAGTAAAGAGTTAATTGTACTCGAATCATCTTCTAAAGAGTTAATGGTACTCGATTAATCTTCTAACTCAACATAAAGATAATCCGTAACTCTAAGTGTAACGATTATAGAAAACTTATTGACCAAGTAAAGGGTTAATTGTACTCGATTCATCTTCTGAAGAGTTAATGGTACTCAACTAATCTTCTAACTCAACATTAAACTAATCCGTAACTCTAAGTGTAACAATTATTAAAAACTAGTTGACCAAGTAAAGAGTTAATTGTACTCGAATCATTTTCTAAAGAGTTAATGGTACTCGATTAATCTTCTGACTCAATATAAACTAATCTGTAACTCTAACTATAATGATTATTGAAAACTAGGTGACCAAGTATAGAGTTAATTGTACTCAAATCATCTTCTAAAGAGTTAATGGTACTCGATTAATCTTCTAACTCAACATAAAGATAATCCGTAACTCTAAGTGTAACGATTATTGAAAACTTATTGACCAAGTAAAGAGTTAATGGTACTCGATTAATCTTCTAAATCAACATAAAGATAATCCGTAACTCTAAGTGTAACGATTATTGAAAACTTATTGACCAAGTAAAGGGTTAATTGTACTCGATTCATCTTCTGAAGAGTTAATGGTACTCAACTAATCTTCTAACTCAACATAAAACTAATCCGTAACTCTAAATGTAACGATTATTGAAAACTTGTTGACATGGTAAAGAGTTAATTGTACTCGAATCATCTTCTAATGAGTTAATGGTACTCGATTAATCTACTAACTCAACATTAAACTAATCCGTAACTCTTTAGTGTAACGATTATTGAAAACTTATTGACCAAGTAAAGAGTTAATTGTACTCGAATCATCTTCTAAAAAGTTAATGGTACTCAATCAATCTACTAACTCAACATAAAACTAATCTGTAACTCTAATTGTAACGATTATTGAAATTTGTTGACCAAGTAAATACTTAATTATACTCGAATCATCTTCAAAAGAGTTAATGGTACTCGATTAATTTTCTAACTCAACATAAAACTAATCAGTAATTCTGAATGTAACGATTATTGAAAACTGGTTGACCAAGTAAAGAGTAAATTGTACTCGAATCATCTTCAAAAGAGTTAATGGTACTCGATTAATTTTCTAACTCAACATAAAACTAATCAGTAATTCTGAATGTAACGATTATTGAAAACTGGTTGACCAAGTAAAGAGTAAATTGTACTCGAATCGTCTTCTAAAGAGTTAATGGTACTCGATTAATCTTCTAACTCAACATAAAACTAATCCGTAACTATAAGTGTAACTATTATTGTCGACTTGGTGACCAAGTAAAGAGTTAAATATACTCGATTCATCTTCTAATGAGTTAACGATGCCCAAATAATCTTCTAAGTCAACATAATGCTAATCCGTAACTCTAAGTGTAATGATTATTAAAAACTAGTTGACCAAGTAAAGAGTTAATTGTACTCGAATCATTTTCTAAAGAGTTAATGGTACTCGATTAATCTTCTGACTCAACATAAAACTAATCTGTAACTCTAACTATAATGATTATTGAAAACTTGTTGACCAAGTAAAGAGTTAATTATACTCGAATCATCTTCTGAAGAGTTAATGGTACTCGATTAATCTTCTAACTTAACATAAAGATAATCCGTAACTCTAAGTGTAACGATTATTGAAAACTTGTTGACCAAGTAAAGGGTTAATTGTACTCGATTCATCTTTTGAAGTGTTAATGGTACTCGACTAGTCTTCTAACTCAACATAAAACTAATCCGTAACTCTAAATGTAACGATTATTGAAAACTTGTTGACAGGGTAAAGAGTTAATTGTACTAGAATCATCTTCTAATGAGTTAATGGTACTCGATTAATCTACTAACTCAATATTAAACTAATCCGTAACTCTAAATGTAATGATTATTGAAAACTTGTTGACCAAGTAAAGAATTAATTGTACTCAAATCATCTTCTAAAGAGTTAATGGTACTCGATTAATCTACTAACTCAACATAAAGCTAATCCGTAACTCTTTAGTGTAACGATTATTGAAAATTTATTGACCAAGTAAAGAGTTAATTGTACTCGAATCATCTTCTAAAGAGTTAATGGTACTCAATTAATCTACTAACTCAACATAAAACTAATCCGTAACTCTAATTGTAACGATTATTGAAATTTGTTGACCAAGTAAATACTTAATTATACTCGAATCATCTTCAAAAGAGTTAATGGTACTCGATTAATTTTCTAAATCAACATAAAACTAATCTGTAATTCTGAATGTAACGATTATTGAAAACTGCTTGACCAAGTGAAGAGTAAATTGTACTCGAATCATCTTCTAAAGAGTTAATGGTACTCGATTAATCTTCTAACTCAACATAAAACTAATCAGTAATTCTGAATGTAACGATTATTGAAAACTGGTTGACCATGTAAAGAGTAAATTGTACTCGAATCATCTTCTAAAGAGTTAATGGTACTCGATTAATCTTCTAACTCAACATAAAACTAATCCGTAACTATAAGTGTAACTATTATTGAAGACTTGGTGACCAAGTAAAGAGTTAAATGTACTCGATTCATCTTCTAAAGAGTTAACGATGCCCAATCAATCTTCTAACTCAACATAATGCTAATCCGTAACTCTAAGTGTAACGATTATTAAAAATTAGTTGACCAAGTAAAGAGTTAATTGTACTCGAATCATTTTCTAAAGAGTTAATGGTACTCGATTAATCTTCTAACTCAACATAAAACTAATCAGTAATTCTGAATGTAACGATTATTGAAAACTTATTGACCAAGTAAAGGGTTAATTGTACTCGATTCATCTTCTGAAGAGTTAATGGTACTCAACTAATCTTCTAACTCAACATAAAACTAATCCGTAACTCTAAATGTAACGATTATTGAAAACTTGTTGACATGGTAAAGAGTTAATTGTACTCGAATCATCTTCTAATGAGTTAATGGTACTCGATTAATCTACTAACTCAACATTAAACTAATCCGTAACTCTTTAGTGTAACGATTATTGAAAACTTATTGACCAAGTAAAGAGTTAATTGTACTCGAATCATCTTCTAAAGAGTTAATGGTACTCAATAAATCTACTAACTCAACATAAAACTAATCCGTAACTCTAATTGTAACGATTATTGAAATTTGTTGACCAAGTAAATACTTAATTATACTCGAATCATCTTCAAAAGAGTTAATGGTACTCGATTAATTTTCTAACTCAACATAAAACTAATCAGTAATTCTGAATGTAACGATTATTGAAAACTGGTTGACCAAGTAAAGAGTAAATTGTACTCGAATCATCTTCTAAAGAGTTAATGGTACTCGATTAATCTTCTAACTCAACATAAAACTAATCAGTAATTCTGAATGTAACGATTATTGAAAACTGGTTGACCATGTAAAGAGTAAATTGTACTCGAATCATCTTCTAAAGAGTTAATGGTACTCGATTAATCTTCTAACTCAACATAAAACTAATCCGTAACTATAAGTGTAACTATTATTGAAGACTTGGTGACCAAGTAAAGAGTTAAATGTACTCGATTCATCTTCTAAAGAGTTAACGATGCCCAATCAATCTTCTAACTCAACATAATGCTAATCCGTAACTCTAAGTGTAACGATTATTAAAAACTAGTTGATCAAGTAAAGAGTTAATTGTACTCGAATCATTTTCTAAAGAGTTAATGGTACTCGATTAATCTTCTGACTCAACATAAAGATTATCCGTAACTCTCAGTGTAACGATTATTGAAAATTTGTTGACCAAGTAAAGGGTTAATTGTACTCGAATCATCATCTAAAGAGTTAATCTTACTCGATTAATCTTCTAACTCAACATAAAACTAATCCGTAACTCTAAATGTAACGATTATTGAAAACTTGTTCGCCAAGTAAAGAGTTAATTGTACTCTAATCATCTTCTAAAGAGTTAATGGTACTCGATTAATCTACTAACTCAACATAAAGCTAATCTGTAACTCTTTAGCGTAACGATTATTGAAAAGTTATTGACCAAGTAAAGAGTTAATTGTACTCGAATCATCTTCTAAAGAGTTAATGGTACTCAATTAATCTACTAACTCAACATAAAACTAATCCGTAACTCTAATTGTAACGATTATTGAAATTTGTTGACCAAGTAAATACTTTATTATACTCGAATCATCTTCAAAAGAGTTCAAGGTACTCGATTAATTTTCTAACTCAACATAAAACTAATCAGTAATTCTGAATGTAACGATTATTGAAAACTGGTTGACCAAGTAAAGAGTAAATTGTTCTCGAATCATCTTCTAAAGAGTTAATGGTACTCGATTAATCTTCTAACTCAACACAAAACTAATCCGTAACTATAAGTGTAACTATTATTGAAGACTTGGTGACCTAGTAAAGAGTTAAATGTACTCGATTCATCTTCTAATGAGTTAACGATGCCCAATTAATCTTCTAACTCAACATAATGCTAATCCGTAACTCTAAGTGTAACAATTATTAAAAACTAGTTGACCAAGTAAAGAGTTAATTGTACTCGAATCATTTTCTAAAGAGTTAATGGTACTCGATTAATCTTCTGACTCAATATAAACTAATCTGTAACTCTAACTATAATGATTATTGAAAACTAGGTGACCAAGTAAAGAGTTAATTGTACTCAAATCATCTTCTAAAGAGTTAATGGTACTCGATTAATCTTCTAACTCAACATAAAGATAATCCGTAACTCTAAGTGTAACGATTATTGAAAACTTATTGACCAAGTAAAGGGTTAATTGTACTCGATTCATCTTCTGAAGAGTTAATGGTACTCAACTAATCTTCTAACTCAACATAAAACTAATCCGTAACTCTAAATGTAACGATTATTGAAAACTTGTTGACATGGTAAAGAGTTAATTGTACTCGAATCATCTTCTAATGAGTTAATGGTACTCGATTAATCTACTAACTCAACATTAAACTAATCCGTAACTCTTTAGTGTAACGATTATTGAAAACTTATTGACCAAGTAAAGAGTTAATTGTACTCGAATCATCTTCTAAAAAGTTAATGGTACTCAATCAATCTACTAACTCAACATAAAACTAATCTGTAACTCTAATTGTAACGATTATTGAAATTTGTTGACCAAGTAAATACTTAATTATACTCGAATCATCTTCAAAAGAGTTAATGGTACTCGATTAATTTTCTAACTCAACATAAAACTAATCAGTAATTCTGAATGTAACGATTATTGAAAACTGGTTGACCAAGTAAAGAGTAAATTGTACTCGAATCATCTTCAAAAGAGTTAATGGTACTCGATTAATTTTCTAACTCAACATAAAACTAATCAGTAATTCTGAATGTAACGATTATTGAAAACTGGTTGACCAAGTAAAGAGTAAATTGTACTCGAATCGTCTTCTAAAGAGTTAATGGTACTCGATTAATCTTCTAACTCAACATAAAACTAATCCGTAACTATAAGTGTAACTATTATTGTCGACTTGGTGACCAAGTAAAGAGTTAAATATACTCGATTCATCTTCTAATGAGTTAACGATGCCCAAATAATCTTCTAAGTCAACATAATGCTAATCCGTAACTCTAAGTGTAATGATTATTAAAAACTAGTTGACCAAGTAAAGAGTTAATTGTACTCGAATCATTTTCTAAAGAGTTAATGGTACTCGATTAATCTTCTGACTCAACATAAAACTAATCTGTAACTCTAACTATAATGATTATTGAAAACTTGTTGACCAAGTAAAGAGTTAATTATACTCGAATCATCTTCTGAAGAGTTAATGGTACTCGATTAATCTTCTAACTTAACATAAAGATAATCCGTAACTCTAAGTGTAACGATTATTGAAAACTTGTTGACCAAGTAAAGGGTTAATTGTACTCGATTCATCTTTTGAAGTGTTAATGGTACTCGACTAGTCTTCTAACTCAACATAAAACTAATCCGTAACTCTAAATGTAACGATTATTGAAAACTTGTTGACAGGGTAAAGAGTTAATTGTACTAGAATCATCTTCTAATGAGTTAATGGTACTCGATTAATCTACTAACTCAATATTAAACTAATCCGTAACTCTAAATGTAATGATTATTGAAAACTTGTTGACCAAGTAAAGAATTAATTGTACTCAAATCATCTTCTAAAGAGTTAATGGTACTCGATTAATCTACTAACTCAACATAAAGCTAATCCGTAACTCTTTAGTGTAACGATTATTGAAAATTTATTGACCAAGTAAAGAGTTAATTGTACTCGAATCATCTTCTAAAGAGTTAATGGTACTCAATTAATCTACTAACTCAACATAAAACTAATCCGTAACTCTAATTGTAACGATTATTGAAATTTGTTGACCAAGTAAATACTTAATTATACTCGAATCATCTTCAAAAGAGTTAATGGTACTCGATTAATTTTCTAAATCAACATAAAACTAATCTGTAATTCTGAATGTAACGATTATTGAAAACTGCTTGACCAAGTGAAGAGTAAATTGTACTCGAATCATCTTCTAAAGAGTTAATGGTACTCGATTAATCTTCTAACTCAACATAAAACTAATCAGTAATTCTGAATGTAACGATTATTGAAAACTGGTTGACCATGTAAAGAGTAAATTGTACTCGAATCATCTTCTAAAGAGTTAATGGTACTCGATTAATCTTCTAACTCAACATAAAACTAATCCGTAACTATAAGTGTAACTATTATTGAAGACTTGGTGACCAAGTAAAGAGTTAAATGTACTCGATTCATCTTCTAAAGAGTTAACGATGCCCAATCAATCTTCTAACTCAACATAATGCTAATCCGTAACTCTAAGTGTAACGATTATTAAAAATTAGTTGACCAAGTAAAGAGTTAATTGTACTCGAATCATTTTCTAAAGAGTTAATGGTACTCGATTAATCTTCTAACTCAACATAAAACTAATCAGTAATTCTGAATGTAACGATTATTGAAAACTTATTGACCAAGTAAAGGGTTAATTGTACTCGATTCATCTTCTGAAGAGTTAATGGTACTCAACTAATCTTCTAACTCAACATAAAACTAATCCGTAACTCTAAATGTAACGATTATTGAAAACTTGTTGACATGGTAAAGAGTTAATTGTACTCGAATCATCTTCTAATGAGTTAATGGTACTCGATTAATCTACTAACTCAACATTAAACTAATCCGTAACTCTTTAGTGTAACGATTATTGAAAACTTATTGACCAAGTAAAGAGTTAATTGTACTCGAATCATCTTCTAAAGAGTTAATGGTACTCAATAAATCTACTAACTCAACATAAAACTAATCCGTAACTCTAATTGTAACGATTATTGAAATTTGTTGACCAAGTAAATACTTAATTATACTCGAATCATCTTCAAAAGAGTTAATGGTACTCGATTAATTTTCTAACTCAACATAAAACTAATCAGTAATTCTGAATGTAACGATTATTGAAAACTGGTTGACCAAGTAAAGAGTAAATTGTACTCGAATCATCTTCTAAAGAGTTAATGGTACTCGATTAATCTTCTAACTCAACATAAAACTAATCAGTAATTCTGAATGTAACGATTATTGAAAACTGGTTGACCATGTAAAGAGTAAATTGTACTCGAATCATCTTCTAAAGAGTTAATGGTACTCGATTAATCTTCTAACTCAACATAAAACTAATCCGTAACTATAAGTGTAACTATTATTGAAGACTTGGTGACCAAGTAAAGAGTTAAATGTACTCGATTCATCTTCTAAAGAGTTAACGATGCCCAATCAATCTTCTAACTCAACATAATGCTAATCCGTAACTCTAAGTGTAACGATTATTAAAAACTAGTTGATCAAGTAAAGAGTTAATTGTACTCGAATCATTTTCTAAAGAGTTAATGGTACTCGATTAATCTTCTGACTCAACATAAAGATTATCCGTAACTCTCAGTGTAACGATTATTGAAAATTTGTTGACCAAGTAAAGGGTTAATTGTACTCGAATCATCATCTAAAGAGTTAATCTTACTCGATTAATCTTCTAACTCAACATAAAACTAATCCGTAACTCTAAATGTAACGATTATTGAAAACTTGTTCGCCAAGTAAAGAGTTAATTGTACTCTAATCATCTTCTAAAGAGTTAATGGTACTCGATTAATCTACTAACTCAACATAAAGCTAATCTGTAACTCTTTAGCGTAACGATTATTGAAAAGTTATTGACCAAGTAAAGAGTTAATTGTACTCGAATCATCTTCTAAAGAGTTAATGGTACTCAATTAATCTACTAACTCAACATAAAGCTAATCCGTAACTCTTTAGTGTAACGATTATTGAAAATTTATTGACCAAGTAAAGAGTTAATTGTACTCGAATCATCTTCTAAAGAGTTAATGGTACTCAATTAATCTACTAACTCAACATAAAACTAATCCGTAACTCTAATTGTAACGATTATTGAAATTTGTTGACCAAGTAAATACTTAATTATACTCGAATCATCTTCAAAAGAGTTAATGGTACTCGATTAATTTTCTAAACCAACATAAAACTAATCTGTAATTCTGAATGTAACGATTATTGAAAACTGCTTGACCAAGTGAAGAGTAAATTGTACTCGAATCATCTTCTAAAGAGTTAATGGTACTCGATTAATCTTCTAACTCAACATAAAACTAATCAGTAATTCTGAATGTAACGATTATTGAAAACTGGTTGACCATGTAAAGAGTAAATTGTACTCGAATCATCTTCTAAAGAGTTAATGGTACTCGATTAATCTTCTAACTCAACATAAAACTAATCCGTAACTATAAGTGTAACTATTATTGAAGACTTGGTGACCAAGTAAAGAGTTAAATGTACTCGATTCATCTTCTAAAGAGTTAACGATGCCCAATCAATCTTCTAACTCAACATAATGCTAATCCGTAACTCTAAGTGTAACGATTATTAAAAATTAGTTGACCAAGTAAAGAGTTAATTGTACTCGAATCATTTTCTAAAGAGTTAATGGTACTCGATTAATCTTCTAACTCAACATAAAACTAATCAGTAATTCTGAATGTAACGATTATTGAAAACTTATTGACCAAGTAAAGGGTTAATTGTACTCGATTCATCTTCTGAAGAGTTAATGGTACTCAACTAATCTTCTAACTCAACATAAAACTAATCCGTAACTCTAAATGTAACGATTATTGAAAACTTGTTGACATGGTAAAGAGTTAATTGTACTCGAATCATCTTCTAATGAGTTAATGGTACTCGATTAATCTACTAACTCAACATTAAACTAATCCGTAACTCTTTAGTGTAACGATTATTGAAAACTTATTGACCAAGTAAAGAGTTAATTGTACTCGAATCATCTTCTAAAGAGTTAATGGTACTCAATAAATCTACTAACTCAACATAAAACTAATCCGTAACTCTAATTGTAACGATTATTGAAATTTGTTGACCAAGTAAATACTTAATTATACTCGAATCATCTTCAAAAGAGTTAATGGTACTCGATTAATTTTCTAACTCAACATAAAACTAATCAGTAATTCTGAATGTAACGATTATTGAAAACTGGTTGACCAAGTAAAGAGTAAATTGTACTCGAATCATCTTCTAAAGAGTTAATGGTACTCGATTAATCTTCTAACTCAACATAAAACTAATCAGTAATTCTGAATGTAACGATTATTGAAAACTGGTTGACCATGTAAAGAGTAAATTGTACTCGAATCATCTTCTAAAGAGTTAATGGTACTCGATTAATCTTCTAACTCAACATAAAACTAATCCGTAACTATAAGTGTAACTATTATTGAAGACTTGGTGACCAAGTAAAGAGTTAAATGTACTCGATTCATCTTCTAAAGAGTTAACGATGCCCAATCAATCTTCTAACTCAACATAATGCTAATCCGTAACTCTAAGTGTAACGATTATTAAAAACTAGTTGATCAAGTAAAGAGTTAATTGTACTCGAATCATTTTCTAAAGAGTTAATGGTACTCGATTAATCTTCTGACTCAACATAAAGATTATCCGTAACTCTCAGTGTAACGATTATTGAAAATTTGTTGACCAAGTAAAGGGTTAATTGTACTCGAATCATCATCTAAAGAGTTAATCTTACTCGATTAATCTTCTAACTCAACATAAAACTAATCCGTAACTCTAAATGTAACGATTATTGAAAACTTGTTCGCCAAGTAAAGAGTTAATTGTACTCTAATCATCTTCTAAAGAGTTAATGGTACTCGATTAATCTACTAACTCAACATAAAGCTAATCTGTAACTCTTTAGCGTAACGATTATTGAAAAGTTATTGACCAAGTAAAGAGTTAATTGTACTCGAATCATCTTCTAAAGAGTTAATGGTACTCAATTAATCTACTAACTCAACATAAAACTAATCCGTAACTCTAATTGTAACGATTATTGAAATTTGTTGACCAAGTAAATACTTTATTATACTCGAATCATCTTCAAAAGAGTTCAAGGTACTCGATTAATTTTCTAACTCAACATAAAACTAATCAGTAATTCTGAATGTAACGATTATTGAAAACTGGTTGACCAAGTAAAGAGTAAATTGTTCTCGAATCATCTTCTAAAGAGTTAATGGTACTCGATTAATCTTCTAACTCAACACAAAACTAATCCGTAACTATAAGTGTAACTATTATTGAAGACTTGGTGACCTAGTAAAGAGTTAAATGTACTCGATTCATCTTCTAATGAGTTAACGATGCCCAATTAATCTTCTAACTCAACATAATGCTAATCCGTAACTCTAAGTGTAACAATTATTAAAAACTAGTTGACCAAGTAAAGAGTTAATTGTACTCGAATCATTTTCTAAAGAGTTAATGGTACTCGATTAATCTTCTGACTCAATATAAACTAATCTGTAACTCTAACTATAATGATTATTGAAAACTAGGTGACCAAGTAAAGAGTTAATTGTACTCAAATCATCTTCTAAAGAGTTAATGGTACTCGATTAATCTTCTAACTCAACATAAAGATAATCCGTAACTCTAAGTGTAACGATTATTGAAAACTTATTGACCAAGTAAAGAGTTAATGGTACTCGATTAATCTTCTAAATCAACATAAAGATAATCCGTAACTCTAAGTGTAACGATTATTGAAAACTTATTGACCAAGTAAAGGGTTAATTGTACTCGATTCATCTTCTGAAGAGTTAATGGTACTCAACTAATCTTCTAACTCAACATAAAACTAATCCGTAACTCTAAATGTAACGATTATTGAAAACTTGTTGACATGGTAAAGAGTTAATTGTACTCGAATCATCTTCTAATGAGTTAATGGTACTCGATTAATCTACTAACTCAACATTAAACTAATCCGTAACTCTTTAGTGTAACGATTATTGAAAACTTATTGACCAAGTAAAGAGTTAATTGTACTCGAATCATCTTCTAAAAAGTTAATGGTACTCAATCAATCTACTAACTCAACATAAAACTAATCCGTAACTCTAATTGTAACGATTATTGAAATTTGTTGACCAAGTAAATACTTAATTATACTCGAATCATCTTCAAAAGAGTTAATGGTACTCGATTAATTTTCTAACTCAACATAAAACTAATCAGTAATTCTGAATGTAACGATTATTGAAAACTGGTTGACCAAGTAAAGAGTAAATTGTACTCGAATCATCTTCAAAAGAGTTAATGGTACTCGATTAATTTTCTAACTCAACATAAAACTAATCAGTAATTCTGAATGTAACGATTATTGAAAACTGGTTGACCAAGTAAAGAGTAAATTGTACTCGAATCGTCTTCTAAAGAGTTAATGGTACTCGATTAATCTTCTAACTCAACATAAAACTAATCCGTAACTATAAGTGTAACTATTATTGTCGACTTGGTGACCAAGTAAAGAGTTAAATATACTCGATTCATCTTCTAATGAGTTAACGATGCCCAATTAATCTTCTAACTCAACATAATGCTAATCCGTAACTCTAAGTGTAATGATTATTAAAAACTAGTTGACCAAGTAAAGAGTTAATTGTACTCGAATCATTTTCTAAAGAGTTAATGGTACTCGATTAATCTTCTGACTCAACATAAAACTAATCTGTAACTCTAACTATAATGATTATTGAAAACTTGTTGACCAAGTAAAGAGTTAATTATACTCGAATCATCTTCTGAAGAGTTAATGGTACTCGATTAATCTTCTAACTTAACATAAAGATAATCCGTAACTCTAAGTGTAACGATTATTGAAAACTTGTTGACCAAGTAAAGGGTTAATTGTACTCGATTCATCTTCTAAAGTGTTAATGGTACTCGACTAGTCTTCTAACTCAACATAAAACTAATCCGTAACTCTAAATGTAACGATTATTGAAAACTCGTTGACAGGGTAAAGAGTTAATTGTACTCGAATCATCTTCTAATGAGTTAATGGTACTCGATTAATCTACTAACTCAATATTAAACTAATCCGTAACTCTAAATGTAATGATTATTGAAAACTTGTTGACCAAGTAAAGAATTAATTGTACTCAAATCGTCTTCTAAAGAGTTAATGGTACTCGATTAATCTACTAACTCAACATAAAGCTAATCCGTAACTCTTTAGTGTAACGATTATTGAAAATTTATTGACCAAGTAAAGAGTTAATTGTACTCGAATCATCTTCTAAAGAGTTAATGGTACTCAATTAATCTACTAACTCAACATAAAACTAATCCGTAACTCTAATTGTAACGATTATTGAAATTTGTTGACCAAGTAAATACTTAATTATACTCGAATCATCTTCAAAAGAGTTAATGGTACTCGATTAATTTTCTAAACCAACATAAAACTAATCTGTAATTCTGAATGTAACGATTATTGAAAACTGCTTGACCAAGTGAAGAGTAAATTGTACTCGAATCATCTTCTAAAGAGTTAATGGTACTCGATTAATCTTCTAACTCAACATAAAACTAATCAGTAATTCTGAATGTAACGATTATTGAAAACTGGTTGACCATGTAAAGAGTAAATTGTACTCGAATCATCTTCTAAAGAGTTAATGGTACTCGATTAATCTTCTAACTCAACATAAAACTAATCCGTAACTATAAGTGTAACTATTATTGAAGACTTGGTGACCAAGTAAAGAGTTAAATGTACTCGATTCATCTTCTAAAGAGTTAACGATGCCCAATCAATCTTCTAACTCAACATAATGCTAATCCGTAACTCTAAGTGTAACGATTATTAAAAATTAGTTGACCAAGTAAAGAGTTAATTGTACTCGAATCATTTTCTAAAGAGTTAATGGTACTCGATTAATCTTCTAACTCAACATAAAACTAATCAGTAATTCTGAATGTAACGATTATTGAAAACTTATTGACCAAGTAAAGGGTTAATTGTACTCGATTCATCTTCTGAAGAGTTAATGGTACTCAACTAATCTTCTAACTCAACATAAAACTAATCCGTAACTCTAAATGTAACGATTATTGAAAACTTGTTGACATGGTAAAGAGTTAATTGTACTCTAATCATCTTCTAAAGAGTTAATGGTACTCGATTAATCTACTAACTCAACATAAAACTAATCCGTAACTCTAATTGTAACGATTATTGAAATTTGTTGACCAAGTAAATACTTAATTATACTCGAATCATCTTCAAAAGAGTTAATGGTACTCGATTAATTTTCTAACTCAACATAAAACTAATCAGTAATTCTGAATGTAACGATTATTGAAAACTGGTTGACCAAGTGAAGAGTAAATTGTACTCGAATCATCTTCTAAAGAGTTAATGGTACTCGATTAATCTTCTAACTCAACATAAAACTAATCAGTAATTCTGAATGTAACGATTATTGAAAACTGGTTGACCATGTAAAGAGTAAATTGTACTCGAATCATCTTCTAAAGAGTTAATGGTACTCGATTAATCTTCTAACTCAACATAAAACTAATCCGTAACTATAAGTGTAACTATTATTGAAGACTTGGTGACCAAGTAAAGAGTTAAATGTACTCGATTCATCTTCTAAAGAGTTAACGATGCCCAACCAATCTTCTAACTCAACATAATGCTAATCCGTAACTCTAAGTGTAACGATTATTAAAAACTAGTTGATCAAGTAAAGAGTTAATTGTACTCGAATCATTTTCTAAAGAGTTAATGGTACTCGATTAATCTTCTGACTCAACATAAAGATTATCCGTAACTCTAAGTGTAACGATTATTGAAAATTTGTTGACCAAGTAAAGGGTTAATTGTACTCGAATCATCATCTGAAGAGTTAATCTTACTCGATTAATCTTCTAACTCAACATAAAACTAATCCGTAACTCTAAATGTAACGATTATTGAAAACTTGTTCGCCAAGTAAAGAGTTAATTGTACTCTAATCATCTTCTAAAGAGTTAATGGTACTCGATTAATCTACTAACTCAACATAAAGCTAATCCGTAACTCTTAAGTGTAACAATTATTGAAAACTTATTGACCAAGTAAAGAGTTAATCGTACTCGAATCATCTTCTAAAGAGTTAATGGTACTCAATTAATGTACTAACTCAACATAAAACTAATCCGTAACTCTAATTGTAACGATTATTGAAATTTGTTGACCAAGTAAATACTTAATTATACTCGAATCATCTTCAAAAGAGTTAATGGTACTCGATTAATTTTCTAACTCAACATAAAACTAATCAGTAATTCTGAATGTAACGATTATTGAAAACTGGTTGACCAAGTGAAGAGTAAATTGTACTCGAATCATCTTCTAAAGAGTTAATGGTACTCGATTAATCTTCTAACTCAACATAAAACTAATCAGTAATTCTGAATGTAACGATTATTGAAAACTGGTTGACCATGTAAAGAGTAAATTGTACTCGAATCATCTTCTAAAGAGTTAATGGTACTCGATTAATCTTCTAACTCAACATAAAACTAATCCGTAACTATAAGTGTAACTATTATTGAAGACTTGGTGACCAAGTAAAGAGTTAAATGTACTCGATTCATCTTCTAAAGAGTTAACGATGCCCAACCAATCTTCTAACTCAACATAATGCTAATCCGTAACTCTAAGTGTAACGATTATTAAAAACTAGTTGATCAAGTAAAGAGTTAATTGTACTCGAATCATTTTCTAAAGAGTTAATGGTACTCGATTAATCTTCTGACTCAACATAAAGATTATCCGTAACTCTAAGTGTAACGATTATTGAAAATTTGTTGACCAAGTAAAGGGTTAATTGTACTCGAATCATCATCTAAAGAGTTAATCTTACTCGATTAATCTTCTAACTCAACATAAAACTAATCCGTAACTCTAAATGTAACGATTATTGAAAACTTGTTCGCCAAGTAAAGAGTTAATTGTACTCTAATCATCTTCTAAAGAGTTAATGGTACTCGATTAATCTACTAACTCAACATAAAGCTAATCCGTAACTCTTAAGTGTAACAATTATTGAAAACTTATTGACCAAGTAAAGAGTTAATCGTACTCGAATCATCTTCTAAAGAGTTAATGGTACTCAATTAATGTACTAACTCAACATAAAACTAATCCGTAACTCTAATTGTAACGATTATTGAAATTTGTTGACCAAGTAAATACTTAATTATACTCGAATCATCTTCAAAAGAGTTAATGGTACTCGATTAATTTTCTAACTCAACATAAAACTAATCAGTAATTCTGAATGTAACGATTATTGAAAACTGGTTGACCAAGTGAAGAGTAAATTGTACTCGAATCATCTTCTAAAGAGTTAATGGTACTCGATTAATCTTCTAACTCAACATAAAACTAATCAGTAATTCTGAATGTAACGATTATTGAAAACTGGTTGACCATGTAAAGAGTAAATTGTACTCGAATCATCTTCTAAAGAGTTAATGGTACTCGATTAATCTTCTAACTCAACATAAAACTAATCCGTAACTATAAGTGTAACTATTATTGAAGACTTGGTGACCAAGTAAAGAGTTAAATGTACTCGATTCATCTTCTAAAGAGTTAACGATGCCCAACCAATCTTCTAACTCAACATAATGCTAATCCGTAACTCTAAGTGTAACGATTATTAAAAACTAGTTGATCAAGTAAAGAGTTAATTGTACTCGAATCATTTTCTAAAGAGTTAATGGTACTCGATTAATCTTCTGACTCAACATAAAGATTATCCGTAACTCTAAGTGTAACGATTATTGAAAATTTGTTGACCAAGTAAAGGGTTAATTGTACTCGAATCATCATCTAAAGAGTTAATCTTACTCGATTAATCTTCTAACTCAACATAAAACTAATCCGTAACTCTAAATGTAACGATTATTGAAAACTTGTTCGCCGAGTAAAGAGTTAATTGTACTCTAATCATCTTCTAAAGAGTTAATGGTACTCGATTAATCTACTAACTCAACATAAAGCTAATCCGTAACTCTTAAGTGTAACAATTATTGAAAACTTATTGACCAAGTAAAGAGTTAATCGTACTCGAATCATCTTCTAAAGAGTTAATGGTACTCAATTAATGTACTAACTCAACATAAAACTAATCCGTAACTCTAATTGTAACGATTATTGAAATTTGTTGACCAAGTAAATACTTAATTATACTCGAATCATCTTCAAAAGAGTTAATGGTACTCGATTAATTTTCTAACTCAACATAAAACTAATCAGTAATTCTGAATGTAACGATTATTGAAAACTGGTTGACCAAGTGAAGAGTAAATTGTACTCGAATCATCTTCTAAAGAGTTAATGGTACTCGATTAATCTTCTAACTCAACATAAAACTAATCAGTAATTCTGAATGTAACGATTATTGAAAACTGGTTGACCATGTAAAGAGTAAATTGTACTCGAATCATCTTCTAAAGAGTTAATGGTACTCGATTAATCTTCTAACTCAACATAAAACTAATCCGTAACTATAAGTGTAACTATTATTGAAGACTTGGTGACCAAGTAAAGAGTTAAATGTACTCGATTCATCTTCTAAAGAGTTAACGATGCCCAACCAATCTTCTAACTCAACATAATGCTAATCCGTAACTCTAAGTGTAACGATTATTAAAAACTAGTTGATCAAGTAAAGAGTTAATTGTACTCGAATCATTTTCTAAAGAGTTAATGGTACTCGATTAATCTTCTGACTCAACATAAAGATTATCCGTAACTCTAAGTGTAACGATTATTGAAAATTTGTTGACCAAGTAAAGGGTTAATTGTACTCGAATCATCATCTAAAGAGTTAATCTTACTCGATTAATCTTCTAACTCAACATAAAACTAATCCGTAACTCTAAATGTAACGATTATTGAAAACTTGTTCGCCGAGTAAAGAGTTAATTGTACTCTAATCATCTTCTAAAGAGTTAATGGTACTCGATTAATCTACTAACTCAACATAAAGCTAATCCGTAACTCTTAAGTGTAACAATTATTGAAAACTTATTGACCAAGTAAAGAGTTAATCGTACTCGAATCATCTTCTAAAGAGTTAATGGTACTCAATTAATGTACTAACTCAACATAAAACTAATCCGTAACTCTAATTGTAACGATTATTGAAATTTGTTGACCAAGTAAATACTTAATTATACTCGAATCATCTTCAAAAGAGTTAATGGTACTCGATTAATTTTCTAACTCAACATAAAACTAATCAGTAATTCTGAATGTAACGATTATTGAAAACTGGTTGACCAAGTGAAGAGTAAATTGTACTCGAATCATCTTCTAAAGAGTTAATGGTACTCGATTAATCTTCTAACTCAACATAAAACTAATCAGTAATTCTGAATGTAACGATTATTGAAAACTGGTTGACCATGTAAAGAGTAAATTGTACTCGAATCATCTTCTAAAGAGTTAATGGTACTCGATTAATCTTCTAACTCAACATAAAACTAATCCGTAACTATAAGTGTAACTATTATTGAAGACTTGGTGACCAAGTAAAGAGTTAAATGTACTCGATTCATCTTCTAAAGAGTTAACGATGCCCAACCAATCTTCTAACTCAACATAATGCTAATCCGTAACTCTAAGTGTAACGATTATTAAAAACTAGTTGATCAAGTAAAGAGTTAATTGTACTCGAATCATTTTCTAAAGAGTTAATGGTACTCGATTAATCTTCTGACTCAACATAAAGATTATCCGTAACTCTAAGTGTAACGATTATTGAAAATTTGTTGACCAAGTAAAGGGTTAATTGTACTCGAATCATCATCTAAAGAGTTAATCTTACTCGATTAATCTTCTAACTCAACATAAAACTAATCCGTAACTCTAAATGTAACGATTATTGAAAACTTGTTCGCCGAGTAAAGAGTTAATTGTACTCTAATCATCTTCTAAAGAGTTAATGGTACTCGATTAATCTACTAACTCAACATAAAGCTAATCCGTAACTCTTAAGTGTAACAATTATTGAAAACTTATTGACCAAGTAAAGAGTTAATCGTACTCGAATCATCTTCTAAAGAGTTAATGGTACTCAATTAATGTACTAACTCAACATAAAACTAATCCGTAACTCTAATTGTAACGATTATTGAAATTTGTTGACCAAGTAAATACTTAATTATACTCGAATCATCTTCAAAAGAGTTAATGGTACTCGATTAATTTTCTAACTCAACATAAAACTAATCAGTAATTCTGAATGTAACGATTATTGAAAACTGGTTGACCAAGTGAAGAGTAAATTGTACTCGAATCATCTTCTAAAGAGTTAATGGTACTCGATTAATCTTCTAACTCAACATAAAACTAATCAGTAATTCTGAATGTAACGATTATTGAAAACTGGTTGACCATGTAAAGAGTAAATTGTACTCGAATCATCTTCTAAAGAGTTAATGGTACTCGATTAATCTTCTAACTCAACATAAAACTAATCCGTAACTATAAGTGTAACTATTATTGAAGACTTGGTGACCAAGTAAAGAGTTAAATGTACTCGATTCATCTTCTAAAGAGTTAACGATGCCCAACCAATCTTCTAACTCAACATAATGCTAATCCGTAACTCTAAGTGTAACGATTATTAAAAACTAGTTGATCAAGTAAAGAGTTAATTGTACTCGAATCATTTTCTAAAGAGTTAATGGTACTCGATTAATCTTCTGACTCAACATAAAGATTATCTGTAACTCTAAGTGTAACGATTATTGAAAATTTGTTGACCAAGTAAAGGGTTAATTGTACTCGAATCATCATCTAAAGAGTTAATCTTACTCGATTAATCTTCTAACTCAACATAAAACTAATCCGTAACTCTAAATGTAACGATTATTGAAAACTTGTTCGCCAAGTAAAGAGTTAATTGTACTCTAATCATCTTCTAAAGAGTTAATGGTACTCGATTAATCTACTAACTCAACATAAAGCTAATCCGTAACTCTTAAGTGTAACAATTATTGAAAACTTATTGACCAAGTAAAGAGTTAATCGTACTCGAATCATCTTCTAAAGAGTTAATGGTACTCAATTAATGTACTAACTCAACATAAAACTAATCCGTAACTCTAATTGTAACGATTATTGAAATTTGTTGACCAAGTAAATACTTAATTATACTCGAATCATCTTCAAAAGAGTTAATGGTACTCGATTAATTTTCTAACTCAACATAAAACTAATCAGTAATTCTGAATGTAACGATTATTGAAAACTGGTTGACCAAGTGAAGAGTAAATTGTACTCGAATCATCTTCTAAAGAGTTAATGGTACTCGATTAATCTTCTAACTCAACATAAAACTAATCAGTAATTCTGAATGTAACGATTATTGAAAACTGGTTGACCATGTAAAGAGTAAATTGTACTCGAATCATCTTCTAAAGAGTTAATGGTACTCGATTAATCTTCTAACTCAACATAAAACTAATCCGTAACTCTAAATGTAACGATTATTGAAAACTTGTTCGCCAAGTAAAGAGTTAATTGTACTCTAATCATCTTCTAAAGAGTTAATGGTACTCGATTAATCTACTAACTCAACATAAAGCTAATCCGTAACTCTTAAGTGTAACAATTATTGAAAACTTATTGACCAAGTAAAGAGTTAATCGTACTCGAATCATCTTCTAAAGAGTTAATGGTACTCAATTAATGTACTAACTCAACATAAAACTAATCCGTAACTCTAATTGTAACGATTATTGAAATTTGTTGACCAAGTAAATACTTTATTATACTCGAATCATCTTCAAAAGAGTTCAAGGTACTCGATTAATTTTCTAACTCAACATAAAACTAATCTGTAATTCTGAATGTAACGATTATTGAAAACTGGTTGACCAAGTAAAGAGTAAATTGACTCGAATCATCTTCTAAAGAGTTAATGGTACTCGATTAATCTTCTAATCAACATAAAACTAATCCGTAACTATAAGTGTAACTATTATTGAAAACTTGGTGACCAAGTAAAGAGTTAATTGTACTCTATTCATCTTCTAAAGAGTTAACGATGCTCAATTAATCTTCTAACTCAACATAATGCTAATCCGTAACTCTAAGTGTAACATTATTAAAAACTAGTTGACCAAGTAAAGAGTTAATTGTACTCGAATCATTAACTTGTTCGCTAAGTAAAGAGTTAATTGTACTCGAATCACCTTCTAAAGAGTTAATGGTACTCGATTAATCTTCTAACTCAACATAAAGCTAATCCGTAACTCTAAGTGTAACGATTATTGAAAACTTATTGACCAAGTAAAGAGTTAATTGTACTCGAATCATCTTCTAAAGAGTTAATGGTACTCAATTAATGTACTAACTCAACATAAAACTAATCCGTAACTCTAATTGTAACGATTATTGAAATTTGTTGACCAAGTAAATACTTTATTATACTCGAATCATCTTCAAAAGAGTTCAAGGTACTCGATTAATTTTCTAACTCAACATAAAACTAATATGTAATTCTGAATGTAACGATTATTGAAAACTGGTTGACCAAGTAAAGAGTAACTTGTACTCGAATCATCTTCTAAAGAGTTAATGGTACTCGATTAATCTTCTAACTCAACATAAAACTAATCCGTAACTATAAGTGTAACTATTATTGAAAACTTGGTGACCAAATAAAGAGTTAAATGTACTCGATTCATCTTCTAAAGAGTTAATGATGCCTAATTAATCTTCTAACTCAACATAATGCTAATCCGTAACTCTAAGTGTAACGATTATTAAAAACTAGTTGACCAAGTAAAGAGTTAATTGTACTCGAATCATTAACTTGTTCGCTAAGTAAAGAGTTAATTGTACTCGAATCACCTTCTAAAGAGTTAATGGTACTCGATTAATCTTCTAACTCAACATAAAGCTAATCCGTAACTCTAAGTGTAACGATTATTGAAAACTTATTGACCAAGTAAAGAGTTAATTGTACTCGAATCATCTTCTAAAGAGTTAATGGTACTCAATTAATGTACTAACTCAACATAAAACTAATCCGTAACTCTAATTGTAACGATTATTGAAATTTGTTGACCAAGTAAATACTTTATTATACTCGAATCATCTTCAAAAGAGTTCAAGGTACTCGATTAATTTTCTAACTCAACATAAAACTAATCTGTAATTCTGAATGTAACGATTATTGAAAACTGGTTGACCAAGTAAAGAGTAACTTGTACTCGAATCATCTTCTAAAGAGTTAATGGTACTCGATTAATCTTCTAACTCAACATAAAACTAATCCGTAACTATAAGTGTAACTATTATTGAAAACTTGGTGACCAAATAAAGAGTTAAATGTACTCGATTCATCTTCTAAAGAGTTAATGATGCCTAATTAATCTTCTAACTCAACATAATGCTAATCCGTAACTCTAAGTGTAACATTATTAAAAACTAGTTGACCAAGTAAAGAGTTAATTGTACTCGAATCATTAACTTGTTCGCTAAGTAAAGAGTTAATTGTACTCGAATCACCTTCTAAAGAGTTAATGGTACTCGATTAATCTTCTAACTCAACATAAAGCTAATCCGTAACTCTAAGTGTAACGATTATTGAAAACTTATTGACCAAGTAAAGAGTTAATTGTACTCGAATCATCTTCTAAAGAGTTAATGGTACTCAATTAATGTACTAACTCAACATAAAACTAATCCGTAACTCTAATTGTAACGATTATTGAAATTTGTTGACCAAGTAAATACTTTATTATACTCGAATCATCTTCAAAAGAGTTCAAGGTACTCGATTAATTTTCTAACTCAACATAAAACTAATATGTAATTCTGAATGTAACGATTATTGAAAACTGGTTGACCAAGTAAAGAGTAACTTGTACTCGAATCATCTTCTAAAGAGTTAATGGTACTCGATTAATCTTCTAACTCAACATAAAACTAATCCGTAACTATAAGTGTAACTATTATTGAAAACTTGGTGACCAAATAAAGAGTTAAATGTACTCGATTCATCTTCTAAAGAGTTAATGATGCCTAATTAATCTTCTAACTCAACATAATGCTAATCCGTAACTCTAAGTGTAACGATTATTAAAAACTAGTTGACCAAGTAAAGAGTTAATTGTACTCGAATCATTAACTTGTTCGCTAAGTAAAGAGTTAATTGTACTCGAATCACCTTCTAAAGAGTTAATGGTACTCGATTAATCTTCTAACTCAACATAAAGCTAATCCGTAACTCTAAGTGTAACGATTATTGAAAACTTATTGACCAAGTAAAGAGTTAATTGTACTCGAATCATCTTCTAAAGAGTTAATGGTACTCAATTAATGTACTAACTCAACATAAAACTAATCCGTAACTCTAATTGTAACGATTATTGAAATTTGTTGACCAAGTAAATACTTTATTATACTCGAATCACCAGAAGAACAGGATGATATATTTGCACTTTTGAGACCCAATGAAAAATTTAAAAGAGTTATGAAGATATGGAAAAGACTTGTTTCAAATATCAACAAATCTCTACATGACAACAATGAAGTTTATCCAGAGACAGAGTATTGTTTAGCACAAGGACATGTGTCCGATGGATGGTTCATTCAAGATGTCCCAAGACCACCTCAATTATTTGACTTCAGAGACATGGATATACAAGATGCAAATTGATAAGATTGATACTGTACCTGATTGACAAAAGATGCTGCTGACTCACTAAAGAAGGATGCTCTTTACTTTAAGTCCCACTGGCACAATAAACGAAATACTTTACAAAAGATTGTCGACCACTTAATCTGCTACAGCTACAAATGGAGATTCGCTTTACTTTAATTTACATTTGAATGTAATTTATGTGTAATTTCATTTAGCTTTTATGTCTATATATAGTTTGTAAGTTTGTTTGTATGAGGCACGCTTGAGTAGTAACTCGCCTCTTCTTCCTCTCTCCCCTTCCACTCTTGTTCTTGTAACCCTTGCCTTTAATGTTTTTATAAATTGAAGTTTGTTTGCAAATCGTAAGTTTTCTTTATTTTTTGCATTCTGATGTTCTTATATTTAAATTATTTCCGCTTTTATTCATGTAATAATCAATATTTTATCATATTTTATCTGGAAACCTTCTTTCATAACAATCCCACTCAGAAGGAGTAATAACCTTCCTTATGAAACATTTGGAATAACAAGTATATCCTTTGAGATCTTCAATATGAACAAACTTACAAGAGTTTGTATCATGGAGAATGTATTCATAAAAGTTTCTGGTTTTAAGTATATTGTCAGATTCCCAAGGTGCTTCAAATGAATACTTGGAAGAAATAAAGTCATGTAAATTTTCAGGAGGAGTAGGAAAAGAAGTCAAACAAACATGTTCATGCCAGGTATTGTAATGGTATGGGTGTTTTTTGTCATTATCAGAAATGGGTTGTGACACAGGTTTTGAAGTAGGTTTTGGTGTAACTGGTCTTGTAGAAGATGAAGCAAGAACTGTATTATAAAGTAATTCTGGTTTTGGTAATTCAGGAAAATCCTGAAGTGGTAAGTAACGATTGGGTCTTAAGTTCAAATTGGTTTGTGAAGGAATAGAAACCATTTGTCGAGATTGGGTTATCTGCCGACATTTGGCAGAATAATCCTTTGAAGTTCTTGTCTTTTGATCCATCTGAAAAATTAATTTCCTTGTAAAAATTCACGAGTTAAAAAGTCTGGTAAGGAATTGTTTTCTCCTTTAATAAATTCAATATCAAAATCAAAAACACTAAGTATAGCCTGCCATCTAGCAAATATTTGTTTTGAAACAATATTTTGTACATCTTTTGTTAAAACTTCCTTTGCTGATTTACAATCTATTTTTAAAAGAAATTTTTTATTGTAAAGATCATCTTGAAATTTTGATATGCATAAAACAATGGAAAGTATTTCTTTTTTAATAGTTGAATAATTTTGTTGAGATCCTAACCAAATTCCTGAGTGAAATCTAACTAACTGGTCCTTGTTATTAAACCTTTGTTTTAATATACCACCATAACCTATATTAGATGCATCTGTCTCAACTATCATAAATGCTTGAGGATGAGGTATTCCTAAACATGGTAAAGTCTTTACTCTTTGTTTAATGTCTTTAACTATCTGAGTATGTTCATCTGACCATGGTAAAGGATTCTTTTGTAATCTTTGATAAAGTGGTTTACAGAATTTTCTAAGGTCTGGGAAAAAATCTGCTATATAATTTAAACATCCTAAAAATCTTTGTAATTGTGTTTTATCTTTAATCTGGTCAGGAAACTTAGCTGTAAAGTTTATAGATCTATCAATAGGTTTTATTAATCCTTTATAAATATTATGTCCTAAAAATCTTATTGAAGTCTGAAACAATTTCATTTTAGATTCTGACAGAACTAAACCATTTTTCTTAATAATGTAATAAAGAGTATCTAAATGTTTAAAGTGTTGATCTATATCTGGTGAATAGACTAATATATCGTCTATATAAACTATGCAAAAAGTATTGTAATTATTTAAAATGTCATTCATAATTTTTTGGAATTCTGATGGTGCATTCTTAAGTCCAAATGGCATAACATTCCATTCATAATGTCCAAAAGGCACAGTAAAAGCTGTCTTATATCTATCTTTCTCAGATATTTGTATTTGCCAAAATCCAGATTTTAAATCAAACTTAGAAAATATCTTTGCTGAATGGTACTCGATTAATTTTCTAACTCAACATAAAACTAATCAGTAATTCTGAATGTAACGATTATTGAAAACTGGTTGACCAAGTAAAGAGTAAATTGTACTCGAATCATCTTCTAAAGAGTTAATGGTACTCGATTAATCTTCTAACTCAACATAAAACTAATCCGTAACTATAAGTGTAACTATTATTGAAAACTGGTTGACCAAGTAAAGAGTAAATTGTACTCGAATCATCTTCTAAAGAGTTAATGGTACTCGATTAATCTTCTAACTCAACATAAAACTAATCCGTAACTATAAGTGTAACTATTATTGTAGACTTGGTGACCAAGTAAAGAGTTAAATATACTCGATTCATCTTCTAATGAGTTAACGATGCCCAATTAATCTTCTAACTCAACATAATGCTAATCCGTAACTCTAAGTGTAACGATTATTAAAAACTAGTTGACCAAGTAAAGAGTTAATTGTACTCGAATCATTTTCTAAAGAGTTAATGGTACTCGATTAATCTTCTGACTCAACATAAAACTAATCTGTAACTCTAACTATAATGATTATTGAAAACTTGTTGACCAAGTAAAGAGTTAATTATACTCGAATCATCTTCTGAAGAGTTAATGGTACTCGATTAATCTTCTAACTTAACATAAAGATAATCCGTAACTCTAAGTGTAACGATTATTGAAAATTTGTTGACCAAGTAAAGGGTTAATTGTACTCGATTCATCTTCTGAAGTGTTAATGGTACTCTACTAGTCTTCTAACTCAACATAAAACTAATCCGTAACTCTAAATGTAACGATTATTGAAAACTTGTTGACAGGGTAAAGAGTTAATTGTACTCGAATCATCTTCTAATGAGTTAATGGTACTCGATTAATCTACTAACTCAATATTAAACTAATCCGTAACTCTAAATGTCATGATTATTGAAAATTTGTTGACCAAGTAAAGAATTAATTGTACTCAAATCATCTTCTAAAGAGTTAATGGTACTCGATTAATCTACTAACTCAACATAAAGCTAATCCGTAACTCTCTAGTGTAACGATTATTGAAAATTTATTGACCAAGTAAAGAGTTAATTGTACTCGAATCATCTTCTAAAGAGTTAATGGTACTCAATTAATCTACTAACTCAACATAAAACTAATCCGTAACTCTAATTGTAACGATTATTGAAATTTGTTGACCAAGTAAATACTTAATTATACTCGAATCATCTTCAAAAGAGTTAATGGTACTCGATTAATTTTCTAACTCAACATAAAACTAATCTGTAATTCTGAATGTAACGATTATTGAAAACTGCTTGACCAAGTGAAGAGTAAATTGTACTCGAATCATCTTCTAAAGAGTTAATGGTACTCGATTAATCTTCTAACTCAACATAAAACTAATCAGTAATTCTGAATGTAACGATTATTGAAAACTGGTTGACCATGTAAAGAGTAAATTGTACTCGAATCATCTTCTAAAGAGTTAATGGTACTCGATTAATCTTCTAACTCAACATAAAACTAATCCGTAACTATAAGTGTAACTATTATTGAAGACTTGGTGACCAAGTAAAGAGTTAAATGTACTCGATTCATCTTCTAAAGAGTTAACGATGCCCAATCAATCTTCTAACTCAACATAATGCTAATCCGTAACTCTAAGTGTAACGATTATTAAAAATTAGTTGACCAAGTAAAGAGTTAATTGTACTCGAATCATCTTCTAAAGAGTTAATGGTACTCGATTAATCTTCTGACTCAACATAAAGATTATCCGTAACTCTAAGTGTAACGATTATTGAAAATTTATTGACCAAGTAAAGGGTTAATTGTACTCGAATCATCATCTAAAGAGTTAATCTTACTCGATTAATCTTCTAACTCAACATAAAACTAATCCGTAACTCTAAATGTAACGATTATTGAAAACTTGTTCGCCAAGTAAAGAGTTAATTGTACTCTAATCATCTTCTAAAGAGTTAATGGTACTCGATTAATCTACTAACTCAACATAAAGATAATCCGTAACTCTAAGTGTAACGATTATTGAAAACTTATTGACCAAGTAAAGAGTTAATCGTACTCGAATCATCTTCTAAAGAGTTAATGGTACTCAATTAATGTACTAACTCAACATAAAACTAATCCGTAACTCTAATTGTAACGATTATTGAAATTTGTTGACCAAGTAAATACTTAATTATACTCGAATCATCTTTAAAAGAGTTAATGGTACTCGATTAATTTTCTAACTCAACATAAAACTAATCTGTAATTCTGAATGTAACGATTATTGAAAACTGCTTGACCAAGTGAAGAGTAAATTGTACTCGAATCATCTTCTAAAGAGTTAATGGTACTCGATTAATCTTCTAACTCAACATAAAACTAATCAGTAATTCTGAATGTAACGATTATTGAAAACTGGTTGACCATGTAAAGAGTAAATTGTACTCGAATCATCTTCTAAAGAGTTAATGGTACTCGATTAATCTTCTAACTCAACATAAAACTAATCCGTAACTATAAGTGTAACTATTATTGAAGACTTGGTGACCAAGTAAAGAGTTAAATGTACTCGATTCATCTTCTAAAGAGTTAACGATGCCCAACCAATCTTCTAACTCAACATAATGCTAATCCGTAACTCTAAGTGTAACGATTATTAAAAACTAGTTGACCAAGTAAAGAGTTAATTGTACTCGAATCATTTTCTAAACAGTTAATGGTACTCGAATAATCTTCTGACTCAACATAAAGATTATCCATAACTCTAAGTGTAACGATTATTGAAAATTTGTTGACCAAGTAAAGGGTTAATTGTACTCGAATCATCATCTAAAGAGTTAATCTTACTCGATTAATCTTCTAACTCAACATAAAACTAATCCGTAACTCTAAATGTAACGATTATTGAAAACTTGTTCGCCAAATAAAGAGTTAATTGTACTCTAATCATCTTCTAAAGAGTTAATGGTACTCGATTAATCTACTAACTCAACATAAAGCTAATCCGTAACTCTTAAGTGTAACAATTATTGAAAACTTATTGACCAAGTAAAGAGTTAATCGTACTCGAATCATCTTCTAAAGAGTTAATGGTACTCAATTAATGTACTAACTCAACATAAAACTAATCCGTAACTCTAATTGTAACGATTATTGAAATTTGTTGACCAAGTAAATACTTAATTATACTCGAATCATCTTCAAAAGAGTTAATGGTACTCGATTAATTTTCTAACTCAACATAAAACTAATCTGTAATTCTGAATGTAACGATTATTGAAAACTGGTTGACCAAGTGAAGAGTAAATTGTACTCGAATCATCTTCTAAAGAGTTAATGGTACTCGATTAATCTTCTAACTCAACATAAAACTAATCAGTAATTCTGAATGTAACGATTATTGAAAACTGGTTGACCATGTAAAGAGTAAATTGTACTCGAATCATCTTCTAAAGAGTTAATGGTACTCGATTAATCTTCTAACTCAACATAAAACTAATCCGTAACTATAAGTGTAACTATTATTGAAGACTTGGTGACCAAGTAAAGAGTTAAATGTACTCGATTCATCTTCTAAAGAGTTAACGATGCCCAACCAATCTTCTAACTCAACATAATGCTAATCCGTAACTCTAAGTGTAACGATTATTAAAAACTAGTTGATCAAGTAAAGAGTTAATTGTACTCGAATCATTTTCTAAAGAGTTAATGGTACTCGATTAATCTTCTGACTCAACATAAAGATTATCCGTAACTCTAAGTGTAACGATTATTGAAAATTTGTTGACCAAGTAAAGGGTTAATTGTACTCGAATCATCATCTAAAGAGTTAATCTTACTCGATTAATCTTCTAACTCAACATAAAACTAATCCGTAACTCTAAATGTAACGATTATTGAAAACTTGTTCGCCAAGTAAAGAGTTAATTGTACTCTAATCATCTTCTAAAGAGTTAATGGTACTCGATTAATCTACTAACTCAACATAAAGCTAATCCGTAACTCTTAAGTGTAACAATTATTGAAAACTTATTGACCAAGTAAAGAGTTAATCGTACTCGAATCATCTTCTAAAGAGTTAATGGTACTCAATTAATGTACTAACTCAACATAAAACTAATCCGTAACTCTAATTGTAACGATTATTGAAATTTGTTGACCAAGTAAATACTTAATTATACTCGAATCATCTTCAAAAGAGTTAATGGTACTCGATTAATTTTCTAACTCAACATAAAACTAATCAGTAATTCTGAATGTAACGATTATTGAAAACTGGTTGACCAAGTGAAGAGTAAATTGTACTCGAATCATCTTCTAAAGAGTTAATGGTACTCGATTAATCTTCTAACTCAACATAAAACTAATCAGTAATTCTGAATGTAACGATTATTGAAAACTGGTTGACCATGTAAAGAGTAAATTGTACTCGAATCATCTTCTAAAGAGTTAATGGTACTCGATTAATCTTCTAACTCAACATAAAACTAATCCGTAACTATAAGTGTAACTATTATTGAAGACTTGGTGACCAAGTAAAGAGTTAAATGTACTCGATTCATCTTCTAAAGAGTTAACGATGCCCAACCAATCTTCTAACTCAACATAATGCTAATCCGTAACTCTAAGTGTAACGATTATTAAAAACTAGTTGATCAAGTAAAGAGTTAATTGTACTCGAATCATTTTCTAAAGAGTTAATGGTACTCGATTAATCTTCTGACTCAACATAAAGATTATCCGTAACTCTAAGTGTAACGATTATTGAAAATTTGTTGACCAAGTAAAGGGTTAATTGTACTCGAATCATCATCTAAAGAGTTAATCTTACTCGATTAATCTTCTAACTCAACATAAAACTAATCCGTAACTCTAAATGTAACGATTATTGAAAACTTGTTCGCCGAGTAAAGAGTTAATTGTACTCTAATCATCTTCTAAAGAGTTAATGGTACTCGATTAATCTACTAACTCAACATAAAGCTAATCCGTAACTCTTAAGTGTAACAATTATTGAAAACTTATTGACCAAGTAAAGAGTTAATCGTACTCGAATCATCTTCTAAAGAGTTAATGGTACTCAATTAATGTACTAACTCAACATAAAACTAATCCGTAACTCTAATTGTAACGATTATTGAAATTTGTTGACCAAGTAAATACTTAATTATACTCGAATCATCTTCAAAAGAGTTAATGGTACTCGATTAATTTTCTAACTCAACATAAAACTAATCAGTAATTCTGAATGTAACGATTATTGAAAACTGGTTGACCAAGTGAAGAGTAAATTGTACTCGAATCATCTTCTAAAGAGTTAATGGTACTCGATTAATCTTCTAACTCAACATAAAACTAATCAGTAATTCTGAATGTAACGATTATTGAAAACTGGTTGACCATGTAAAGAGTAAATTGTACTCGAATCATCTTCTAAAGAGTTAATGGTACTCGATTAATCTTCTAACTCAACATAAAACTAATCCGTAACTATAAGTGTAACTATTATTGAAGACTTGGTGACCAAGTAAAGAGTTAAATGTACTCGATTCATCTTCTAAAGAGTTAACGATGCCCAACCAATCTTCTAACTCAACATAATGCTAATCCGTAACTCTAAGTGTAACGATTATTAAAAACTAGTTGATCAAGTAAAGAGTTAATTGTACTCGAATCATTTTCTAAAGAGTTAATGGTACTCGATTAATCTTCTGACTCAACATAAAGATTATCCGTAACTCTAAGTGTAACGATTATTGAAAATTTGTTGACCAAGTAAAGGGTTAATTGTACTCGAATCATCATCTAAAGAGTTAATCTTACTCGATTAATCTTCTAACTCAACATAAAACTAATCCGTAACTCTAAATGTAACGATTATTGAAAACTTGTTCGCCGAGTAAAGAGTTAATTGTACTCTAATCATCTTCTAAAGAGTTAATGGTACTCGATTAATCTACTAACTCAACATAAAGCTAATCCGTAACTCTTAAGTGTAACAATTATTGAAAACTTATTGACCAAGTAAAGAGTTAATCGTACTCGAATCATCTTCTAAAGAGTTAATGGTACTCAATTAATGTACTAACTCAACATAAAACTAATCCGTAACTCTAATTGTAACGATTATTGAAATTTGTTGACCAAGTAAATACTTAATTATACTCGAATCATCTTCAAAAGAGTTAATGGTACTCGATTAATTTTCTAACTCAACATAAAACTAATCAGTAATTCTGAATGTAACGATTATTGAAAACTGGTTGACCAAGTGAAGAGTAAATTGTACTCGAATCATCTTCTAAAGAGTTAATGGTACTCGATTAATCTTCTAACTCAACATAAAACTAATCAGTAATTCTGAATGTAACGATTATTGAAAACTGGTTGACCATGTAAAGAGTAAATTGTACTCGAATCATCTTCTAAAGAGTTAATGGTACTCGATTAATCTTCTAACTCAACATAAAACTAATCCGTAACTATAAGTGTAACTATTATTGAAGACTTGGTGACCAAGTAAAGAGTTAAATGTACTCGATTCATCTTCTAAAGAGTTAACGATGCCCAACCAATCTTCTAACTCAACATAATGCTAATCCGTAACTCTAAGTGTAACGATTATTAAAAACTAGTTGATCAAGTAAAGAGTTAATTGTACTCGAATCATTTTCTAAAGAGTTAATGGTACTCGATTAATCTTCTGACTCAACATAAAGATTATCCGTAACTCTAAGTGTAACGATTATTGAAAATTTGTTGACCAAGTAAAGGGTTAATTGTACTCGAATCATCATCTAAAGAGTTAATCTTACTCGATTAATCTTCTAACTCAACATAAAACTAATCCGTAACTCTAAATGTAACGATTATTGAAAACTTGTTCGCCAAGTAAAGAGTTAATTGTACTCTAATCATCTTCTAAAGAGTTAATGGTACTCGATTAATCTACTAACTCAACATAAAGCTAATCCGTAACTCTTAAGTGTAACAATTATTGAAAACTTATTGACCAAGTAAAGAGTTAATCGTACTCGAATCATCTTCTAAAGAGTTAATGGTACTCAATTAATGTACTAACTCAACATAAAACTAATCCGTAACTCTAATTGTAACGATTATTGAAATTTGTTGACCAAGTAAATACTTAATTATACTCGAATCATCTTCAAAAGAGTTAATGGTACTCGATTAATTTTCTAACTCAACATAAAACTAATCAGTAATTCTGAATGTAACGATTATTGAAAACTGGTTGACCAAGTGAAGAGTAAATTGTACTCGAATCATCTTCTAAAGAGTTAATGGTACTCGATTAATCTTCTAACTCAACATAAAACTAATCAGTAATTCTGAATGTAACGATTATTGAAAACTGGTTGACCATGTAAAGAGTAAATTGTACTCGAATCATCTTCTAAAGAGTTAATGGTACTCGATTAATCTTCTAACTCAACATAAAACTAATCCGTAACTATAAGTGTAACTATTATTGAAGACTTGGTGACCAAGTAAAGAGTTAAATGTACTCGATTCATCTTCTAAAGAGTTAACGATGCCCAACCAATCTTCTAACTCAACATAATGCTAATCCGTAACTCTAAGTGTAACGATTATTAAAAACTAGTTGATCAAGTAAAGAGTTAATTGTACTCGAATCATTTTCTAAAGAGTTAATGGTACTCGATTAATCTTCTGACTCAACATAAAGATTATCCGTAACTCTAAGTGTAACGATTATTGAAAATTTGTTGACCAAGTAAAGGGTTAATTGTACTCGAATCATCATCTAAAGAGTTAATCTTACTCGATTAATCTTCTAACTCAACATAAAACTAATCCGTAACTCTAAATGTAACGATTATTGAAAACTTGTTCGCCGAGTAAAGAGTTAATTGTACTCTAATCATCTTCTAAAGAGTTAATGGTACTCGATTAATCTACTAACTCAACATAAAGCTAATCCGTAACTCTTAAGTGTAACAATTATTGAAAACTTATTGACCAAGTAAAGAGTTAATCGTACTCGAATCATCTTCTAAAGAGTTAATGGTACTCAATTAATGTACTAACTCAACATAAAACTAATCCGTAACTCTAATTGTAACGATTATTGAAATTTGTTGACCAAGTAAATACTTAATTATACTCGAATCATCTTCAAAAGAGTTAATGGTACTCGATTAATTTTCTAACTCAACATAAAACTAATCAGTAATTCTGAATGTAACGATTATTGAAAACTGGTTGACCAAGTGAAGAGTAAATTGTACTCGAATCATCTTCTAAAGAGTTAATGGTACTCGATTAATCTTCTAACTCAACATAAAACTAATCAGTAATTCTGAATGTAACGATTATTGAAAACTGGTTGACCATGTAAAGAGTAAATTGTACTCGAATCATCTTCTAAAGAGTTAATGGTACTCGATTAATCTTCTAACTCAACATAAAACTAATCCGTAACTATAAGTGTAACTATTATTGAAGACTTGGTGACCAAGTAAAGAGTTAAATGTACTCGATTCATCTTCTAAAGAGTTAACGATGCCCAACCAATCTTCTAACTCAACATAATGCTAATCCGTAACTCTAAGTGTAACGATTATTAAAAACTAGTTGATCAAGTAAAGAGTTAATTGTACTCGAATCATTTTCTAAAGAGTTAATGGTACTCGATTAATCTTCTGACTCAACATAAAGATTATCCGTAACTCTAAGTGTAACGATTATTGAAAATTTGTTGACCAAGTAAAGGGTTAATTGTACTCGAATCATCATCTAAAGAGTTAATCTTACTCGATTAATCTTCTAACTCAACATAAAACTAATCCGTAACTCTAAATGTAACGATTATTGAAAACTTGTTCGCCGAGTAAAGAGTTAATTGTACTCTAATCATCTTCTAAAGAGTTAATGGTACTCGATTAATCTACTAACTCAACATAAAGCTAATCCGTAACTCTTAAGTGTAACAATTATTGAAAACTTATTGACCAAGTAAAGAGTTAATCGTACTCGAATCATCTTCTAAAGAGTTAATGGTACTCAATTAATGTACTAACTCAACATAAAACTAATCCGTAACTCTAATTGTAACGATTATTGAAATTTGTTGACCAAGTAAATACTTAATTATACTCGAATCATCTTCAAAAGAGTTAATGGTACTCGATTAATTTTCTAACTCAACATAAAACTAATCAGTAATTCTGAATGTAACGATTATTGAAAACTGGTTGACCAAGTGAAGAGTAAATTGTACTCGAATCATCTTCTAAAGAGTTAATGGTACTCGATTAATCTTCTAACTCAACATAAAACTAATCAGTAATTCTGAATGTAACGATTATTGAAAACTGGTTGACCATGTAAAGAGTAAATTGTACTCGAATCATCTTCTAAAGAGTTAATGGTACTCGATTAATCTTCTAACTCAACATAAAACTAATCCGTAACTATAAGTGTAACTATTATTGAAGACTTGGTGACCAAGTAAAGAGTTAAATGTACTCGATTCATCTTCTAAAGAGTTAACGATGCCCAACCAATCTTCTAACTCAACATAATGCTAATCCGTAACTCTAAGTGTAACGATTATTAAAAACTAGTTGATCAAGTAAAGAGTTAATTGTACTCGAATCATTTTCTAAAGAGTTAATGGTACTCGATTAATCTTCTGACTCAACATAAAGATTATCCGTAACTCTAAGTGTAACGATTATTGAAAATTTGTTGACCAAGTAAAGGGTTAATTGTACTCGAATCATCATCTAAAGAGTTAATCTTACTCGATTAATCTTCTAACTCAACATAAAACTAATCCGTAACTCTAAATGTAACGATTATTGAAAACTTGTTCGCCAAGTAAAGAGTTAATTGTACTCTAATCATCTTCTAAAGAGTTAATGGTACTCGATTAATCTACTAACTCAACATAAAGCTAATCCGTAACTCTTAAGTGTAACAATTATTGAAAACTTATTGACCAAGTAAAGAGTTAATCGTACTCGAATCATCTTCTAAAGAGTTAATGGTACTCAATTAATGTACTAACTCAACATAAAACTAATCCGTAACTCTAATTGTAACGATTATTGAAATTTGTTGACCAAGTAAATACTTAATTATACTCGAATCATCTTCAAAAGAGTTAATGGTACTCGATTAATTTTCTAACTCAACATAAAACTAATCAGTAATTCTGAATGTAACGATTATTGAAAACTGGTTGACCAAGTGAAGAGTAAATTGTACTCGAATCATCTTCTAAAGAGTTAATGGTACTCGATTAATCTTCTAACTCAACATAAAACTAATCAGTAATTCTGAATGTAACGATTATTGAAAACTGGTTGACCATGTAAAGAGTAAATTGTACTCGAATCATCTTCTAAAGAGTTAATGGTACTCGATTAATCTTCTAACTCAACATAAAACTAATCCGTAACTCTAAATGTAACGATTATTGAAAACTTGTTCGCCAAGTAAAGAGTTAATTGTACTCTAATCATCTTCTAAAGAGTTAATGGTACTCGATTAATCTACTAACTCAACATAAAGCTAATCCGTAACTCTTAAGTGTAACAATTATTGAAAACTTATTGACCAAGTAAAGAGTTAATCGTACTCGAATCATCTTCTAAAGAGTTAATGGTACTCAATTAATGTACTAACTCAACATAAAACTAATCCGTAACTCTAATTGTAACGATTATTGAAATTTGTTGACCAAGTAAATACTTTATTATACTCGAATCATCTTCAAAAGAGTTCAAGGTACTCGATTAATTTTCTAACTCAACATAAAACTAATCTGTAATTCTGAATGTAACGATTATTGAAAA
Organism: Scutellaria minor; assembly: GCA_954870855.1. Classification (NCBI taxonomy): domain Eukaryota; kingdom Viridiplantae; phylum Streptophyta; class Magnoliopsida; order Lamiales; family Lamiaceae; genus Scutellaria; species Scutellaria minor. The sequence continues at coordinate 14,434,985 of OX940729.1, read as the reverse complement.
CTGGTTGACCAAGTAAAGAGTAAATTGACTCGAATCATCTTCTAAAGAGTTAATGGTACTCGATTAATCTTCTAATCAACATAAAACTAATCCGTAACTATAAGTGTAACTATTATTGAAAACTTGGTGACCAAGTAAAGAGTTAATTGTACTCTATTCATCTTCTAAAGAGTTAACGATGCTCAATTAATCTTCTAACTCAACATAATGCTAATCCGTAACTCTAAGTGTAACATTATTAAAAACTAGTTGACCAAGTAAAGAGTTAATTGTACTCGAATCATTAACTTGTTCGCTAAGTAAAGAGTTAATTGTACTCGAATCACCTTCTAAAGAGTTAATGGTACTCGATTAATCTTCTAACTCAACATAAAGCTAATCCGTAACTCTAAGTGTAACGATTATTGAAAACTTATTGACCAAGTAAAGAGTTAATTGTACTCGAATCATCTTCTAAAGAGTTAATGGTACTCAATTAATGTACTAACTCAACATAAAACTAATCCGTAACTCTAATTGTAACGATTATTGAAATTTGTTGACCAAGTAAATACTTTATTATACTCGAATCATCTTCAAAAGAGTTCAAGGTACTCGATTAATTTTCTAACTCAACATAAAACTAATCTGTAATTCTGAATGTAACGATTATTGAAAACTGGTTGACCAAGTAAAGAGTAACTTGTACTCGAATCATCTTCTAAAGAGTTAATGGTACTCGATTAATCTTCTAACTCAACATAAAACTAATCCGTAACTATAAGTGTAACTATTATTGAAAACTTGGTGACCAAATAAAGAGTTAAATGTACTCGATTCATCTTCTAAAGAGTTAATGATGCCTAATTAATCTTCTAACTCAACATAATGCTAATCCGTAACTCTAAGTGTAACATTATTAAAAACTAGTTGACCAAGTAAAGAGTTAATTGTACTCGAATCATTAACTTGTTCGCTAAGTAAAGAGTTAATTGTACTCGAATCACCTTCTAAAGAGTTAATGGTACTCGATTAATCTTCTAACTCAACATAAAGCTAATCCGTAACTCTAAGTGTAACGATTATTGAAAACTTATTGACCAAGTAAAGAGTTAATTGTACTCGAATCATCTTCTAAAGAGTTAATGGTACTCAATTAATGTACTAACTCAACATAAAACTAATCCGTAACTCTAATTGTAACGATTATTGAAATTTGTTGACCAAGTAAATACTTTATTATACTCGAATCATCTTCAAAAGAGTTCAAGGTACTCGATTAATTTTCTAACTCAACATAAAACTAATATGTAATTCTGAATGTAACGATTATTGAAAACTGGTTGACCAAGTAAAGAGTAACTTGTACTCGAATCATCTTCTAAAGAGTTAATGGTACTCGATTAATCTTCTAACTCAACATAAAACTAATCCGTAACTATAAGTGTAACTATTATTGAAAACTTGGTGACCAAATAAAGAGTTAAATGTACTCGATTCATCTTCTAAAGAGTTAATGATGCCTAATTAATCTTCTAACTCAACATAATGCTAATCCGTAACTCTAAGTGTAACGATTATTAAAAACTAGTTGACCAAGTAAAGAGTTAATTGTACTCGAATCATTAACTTGTTCGCTAAGTAAAGAGTTAATTGTACTCGAATCACCTTCTAAAGAGTTAATGGTACTCGATTAATCTTCTAACTCAACATAAAGCTAATCCGTAACTCTAAGTGTAACGATTATTGAAAACTTATTGACCAAGTAAAGAGTTAATTGTACTCGAATCATCTTCTAAAGAGTTAATGGTACTCAATTAATGTACTAACTCAACATAAAACTAATCCGTAACTCTAATTGTAACGATTATTGAAATTTGTTGACCAAGTAAATACTTTATTATACTCGAATCATCTTCAAAAGAGTTCAAGGTACTCGATTAATTTTCTAACTCAACATAAAACTAATCTGTAATTCTGAATGTAACGATTATTGAAAACTGGTTGACCAAGTAAAGAGTAACTTGTACTCGAATCATCTTCTAAAGAGTTAATGGTACTCGATTAATCTTCTAACTCAACATAAAACTAATCCGTAACTATAAGTGTAACTATTATTGAAAACTTGGTGACCAAATAAAGAGTTAAATGTACTCGATTCATCTTCTAAAGAGTTAATGATGCCTAATTAATCTTCTAACTCAACATAATGCTAATCCGTAACTCTAAGTGTAACATTATTAAAAACTAGTTGACCAAGTAAAGAGTTAATTGTACTCGAATCATTAACTTGTTCGCTAAGTAAAGAGTTAATTGTACTCGAATCACCTTCTAAAGAGTTAATGGTACTCGATTAATCTTCTAACTCAACATAAAGCTAATCCGTAACTCTAAGTGTAACGATTATTGAAAACTTATTGACCAAGTAAAGAGTTAATTGTACTCGAATCATCTTCTAAAGAGTTAATGGTACTCAATTAATGTACTAACTCAACATAAAACTAATCCGTAACTCTAATTGTAACGATTATTGAAATTTGTTGACCAAGTAAATACTTTATTATACTCGAATCACCAGAAGAACAGGATGATATATTTGCACTTTTGAGACCCAATGAAAAATTTAAAAGAGTTATGAAGATATGGAAAAGACTTGTTTCAAATATCAACAAATCTCTACATGACAACAATGAAGTTTATCCAGAGACAGAGTATTGTTTAGCACAAGGACATGTGTCCGATGGATGGTTCATTCAAGATGTCCCAAGACCACCTCAATTATTTGACTTCAGAGACATGGATATACAAGATGCAAATTGATAAGATTGATACTGTACCTGATTGACAAAAGATGCTGCTGACTCACTAAAGAAGGATGCTCTTTACTTTAAGTCCCACTGGCACAATAAACGAAATACTTTACAAAAGATTGTCGACCACTTAATCTGCTACAGCTACAAATGGAGATTCGCTTTACTTTAATTTACATTTGAATGTAATTTATGTGTAATTTCATTTAGCTTTTATGTCTATATATAGTTTGTAAGTTTGTTTGTATGAGGCACGCTTGAGTAGTAACTCGCCTCTTCTTCCTCTCTCCCCTTCCACTCTTGTTCTTGTAACCCTTGCCTTTAATGTTTTTATAAATTGAAGTTTGTTTGCAAATCGTAAGTTTTCTTTATTTTTTGCATTCTGATGTTCTTATATTTAAATTATTTCCGCTTTTATTCATGTAATAATCAATATTTTATCATATTTTATCTGGAAACCTTCTTTCATAACAATCCCACTCAGAAGGAGTAATAACCTTCCTTATGAAACATTTGGAATAACAAGTATATCCTTTGAGATCTTCAATATGAACAAACTTACAAGAGTTTGTATCATGGAGAATGTATTCATAAAAGTTTCTGGTTTTAAGTATATTGTCAGATTCCCAAGGTGCTTCAAATGAATACTTGGAAGAAATAAAGTCATGTAAATTTTCAGGAGGAGTAGGAAAAGAAGTCAAACAAACATGTTCATGCCAGGTATTGTAATGGTATGGGTGTTTTTTGTCATTATCAGAAATGGGTTGTGACACAGGTTTTGAAGTAGGTTTTGGTGTAACTGGTCTTGTAGAAGATGAAGCAAGAACTGTATTATAAAGTAATTCTGGTTTTGGTAATTCAGGAAAATCCTGAAGTGGTAAGTAACGATTGGGTCTTAAGTTCAAATTGGTTTGTGAAGGAATAGAAACCATTTGTCGAGATTGGGTTATCTGCCGACATTTGGCAGAATAATCCTTTGAAGTTCTTGTCTTTTGATCCATCTGAAAAATTAATTTCCTTGTAAAAATTCACGAGTTAAAAAGTCTGGTAAGGAATTGTTTTCTCCTTTAATAAATTCAATATCAAAATCAAAAACACTAAGTATAGCCTGCCATCTAGCAAATATTTGTTTTGAAACAATATTTTGTACATCTTTTGTTAAAACTTCCTTTGCTGATTTACAATCTATTTTTAAAAGAAATTTTTTATTGTAAAGATCATCTTGAAATTTTGATATGCATAAAACAATGGAAAGTATTTCTTTTTTAATAGTTGAATAATTTTGTTGAGATCCTAACCAAATTCCTGAGTGAAATCTAACTAACTGGTCCTTGTTATTAAACCTTTGTTTTAATATACCACCATAACCTATATTAGATGCATCTGTCTCAACTATCATAAATGCTTGAGGATGAGGTATTCCTAAACATGGTAAAGTCTTTACTCTTTGTTTAATGTCTTTAACTATCTGAGTATGTTCATCTGACCATGGTAAAGGATTCTTTTGTAATCTTTGATAAAGTGGTTTACAGAATTTTCTAAGGTCTGGGAAAAAATCTGCTATATAATTTAAACATCCTAAAAATCTTTGTAATTGTGTTTTATCTTTAATCTGGTCAGGAAACTTAGCTGTAAAGTTTATAGATCTATCAATAGGTTTTATTAATCCTTTATAAATATTATGTCCTAAAAATCTTATTGAAGTCTGAAACAATTTCATTTTAGATTCTGACAGAACTAAACCATTTTTCTTAATAATGTAATAAAGAGTATCTAAATGTTTAAAGTGTTGATCTATATCTGGTGAATAGACTAATATATCGTCTATATAAACTATGCAAAAAGTATTGTAATTATTTAAAATGTCATTCATAATTTTTTGGAATTCTGATGGTGCATTCTTAAGTCCAAATGGCATAACATTCCATTCATAATGTCCAAAAGGCACAGTAAAAGCTGTCTTATATCTATCTTTCTCAGATATTTGTATTTGCCAAAATCCAGATTTTAAATCAAACTTAGAAAATATCTTTGCTGAATGGTACTCGATTAATTTTCTAACTCAACATAAAACTAATCAGTAATTCTGAATGTAACGATTATTGAAAACTGGTTGACCAAGTAAAGAGTAAATTGTACTCGAATCATCTTCTAAAGAGTTAATGGTACTCGATTAATCTTCTAACTCAACATAAAACTAATCCGTAACTATAAGTGTAACTATTATTGAAAACTGGTTGACCAAGTAAAGAGTAAATTGTACTCGAATCATCTTCTAAAGAGTTAATGGTACTCGATTAATCTTCTAACTCAACATAAAACTAATCCGTAACTATAAGTGTAACTATTATTGTAGACTTGGTGACCAAGTAAAGAGTTAAATATACTCGATTCATCTTCTAATGAGTTAACGATGCCCAATTAATCTTCTAACTCAACATAATGCTAATCCGTAACTCTAAGTGTAACGATTATTAAAAACTAGTTGACCAAGTAAAGAGTTAATTGTACTCGAATCATTTTCTAAAGAGTTAATGGTACTCGATTAATCTTCTGACTCAACATAAAACTAATCTGTAACTCTAACTATAATGATTATTGAAAACTTGTTGACCAAGTAAAGAGTTAATTATACTCGAATCATCTTCTGAAGAGTTAATGGTACTCGATTAATCTTCTAACTTAACATAAAGATAATCCGTAACTCTAAGTGTAACGATTATTGAAAATTTGTTGACCAAGTAAAGGGTTAATTGTACTCGATTCATCTTCTGAAGTGTTAATGGTACTCTACTAGTCTTCTAACTCAACATAAAACTAATCCGTAACTCTAAATGTAACGATTATTGAAAACTTGTTGACAGGGTAAAGAGTTAATTGTACTCGAATCATCTTCTAATGAGTTAATGGTACTCGATTAATCTACTAACTCAATATTAAACTAATCCGTAACTCTAAATGTCATGATTATTGAAAATTTGTTGACCAAGTAAAGAATTAATTGTACTCAAATCATCTTCTAAAGAGTTAATGGTACTCGATTAATCTACTAACTCAACATAAAGCTAATCCGTAACTCTCTAGTGTAACGATTATTGAAAATTTATTGACCAAGTAAAGAGTTAATTGTACTCGAATCATCTTCTAAAGAGTTAATGGTACTCAATTAATCTACTAACTCAACATAAAACTAATCCGTAACTCTAATTGTAACGATTATTGAAATTTGTTGACCAAGTAAATACTTAATTATACTCGAATCATCTTCAAAAGAGTTAATGGTACTCGATTAATTTTCTAACTCAACATAAAACTAATCTGTAATTCTGAATGTAACGATTATTGAAAACTGCTTGACCAAGTGAAGAGTAAATTGTACTCGAATCATCTTCTAAAGAGTTAATGGTACTCGATTAATCTTCTAACTCAACATAAAACTAATCAGTAATTCTGAATGTAACGATTATTGAAAACTGGTTGACCATGTAAAGAGTAAATTGTACTCGAATCATCTTCTAAAGAGTTAATGGTACTCGATTAATCTTCTAACTCAACATAAAACTAATCCGTAACTATAAGTGTAACTATTATTGAAGACTTGGTGACCAAGTAAAGAGTTAAATGTACTCGATTCATCTTCTAAAGAGTTAACGATGCCCAATCAATCTTCTAACTCAACATAATGCTAATCCGTAACTCTAAGTGTAACGATTATTAAAAATTAGTTGACCAAGTAAAGAGTTAATTGTACTCGAATCATTTTCTAAAGAGTTAATGGTACTCGATTAATCTTCTGACTCAACATAAAGATTATCCGTAACTCTAAGTGTAACGATTATTGAAAATTTATTGACCAAGTAAAGGGTTAATTGTACTCGAATCATCATCTAAAGAGTTAATCTTACTCGATTAATCTTCTAACTCAACATAAAACTAATCCGTAACTCTAAATGTAACGATTATTGAAAACTTGTTCGCCAAGTAAAGAGTTAATTGTACTCTAATCATCTTCTAAAGAGTTAATGGTACTCGATTAATCTACTAACTCAACATAAAGATAATCCGTAACTCTAAGTGTAACGATTATTGAAAACTTATTGACCAAGTAAAGAGTTAATCGTACTCGAATCATCTTCTAAAGAGTTAATGGTACTCAATTAATGTACTAACTCAACATAAAACTAATCCGTAACTCTAATTGTAACGATTATTGAAATTTGTTGACCAAGTAAATACTTAATTATACTCGAATCATCTTTAAAAGAGTTAATGGTACTCGATTAATTTTCTAACTCAACATAAAACTAATCTGTAATTCTGAATGTAACGATTATTGAAAACTGCTTGACCAAGTGAAGAGTAAATTGTACTCGAATCATCTTCTAAAGAGTTAATGGTACTCGATTAATCTTCTAACTCAACATAAAACTAATCAGTAATTCTGAATGTAACGATTATTGAAAACTGGTTGACCATGTAAAGAGTAAATTGTACTCGAATCATCTTCTAAAGAGTTAATGGTACTCGATTAATCTTCTAACTCAACATAAAACTAATCCGTAACTATAAGTGTAACTATTATTGAAGACTTGGTGACCAAGTAAAGAGTTAAATGTACTCGATTCATCTTCTAAAGAGTTAACGATGCCCAACCAATCTTCTAACTCAACATAATGCTAATCCGTAACTCTAAGTGTAACGATTATTAAAAACTAGTTGACCAAGTAAAGAGTTAATTGTACTCGAATCATTTTCTAAACAGTTAATGGTACTCGAATAATCTTCTGACTCAACATAAAGATTATCCATAACTCTAAGTGTAACGATTATTGAAAATTTGTTGACCAAGTAAAGGGTTAATTGTACTCGAATCATCATCTAAAGAGTTAATCTTACTCGATTAATCTTCTAACTCAACATAAAACTAATCCGTAACTCTAAATGTAACGATTATTGAAAACTTGTTCGCCAAATAAAGAGTTAATTGTACTCTAATCATCTTCTAAAGAGTTAATGGTACTCGATTAATCTACTAACTCAACATAAAGCTAATCCGTAACTCTTAAGTGTAACAATTATTGAAAACTTATTAACCAAGTAAAGAGTTAATCGTACTCGAATCATCTTCTAAAGAGTTAATGGTACTCAATTAATGTACTAACTCAACATAAAACTAATCCGTAACTCTAATTGTAACGATTATTGAAATTTGTTGACCAAGTAAATACTTAATTATACTCGAATCATCTTCAAAAGAGTTAATGGTACTCGATTAATTTTCTAACTCAACATAAAACTAATCTGTAATTCTGAATGTAACGATTATTGAAAACTGGTTGACCAAGTGAAGAGTAAATTGTACTCGAATCATCTTCTAAAGAGTTAATGGTACTCGATTAATCTTCTAACTCAACATAAAACTAATCAGTAATTCTGAATGTAACGATTATTGAAAACTGGTTGACCATGTAAAGAGTAAATTGTACTCGAATCATCTTCTAAAGAGTTAATGGTACTCGATTAATCTTCTAACTCAACATAAAACTAATCCGTAACTATAAGTGTAACTATTATTGAAGACTTGGTGACCAAGTAAAGAGTTAAATGTACTCGATTCATCTTCTAAAGAGTTAACGATGCCCAACCAATCTTCTAACTCAACATAATGCTAATCCGTAACTCTAAGTGTAACGATTATTAAAAACTAGTTGATCAAGTAAAGAGTTAATTGTACTCGAATCATTTTCTAAAGAGTTAATGGTACTCGATTAATCTTCTGACTCAACATAAAGATTATCCGTAACTCTAAGTGTAACGATTATTGAAAATTTGTTGACCAAGTAAAGGGTTAATTGTACTCGAATCATCATCTAAAGAGTTAATCTTACTCGATTAATCTTCTAACTCAACATAAAACTAATCCGTAACTCTAAATGTAACGATTATTGAAAACTTGTTCGCCAAGTAAAGAGTTAATTGTACTCTAATCATCTTCTAAAGAGTTAATGGTACTCGATTAATATACTAACTCAACATAAAGCTAATCCGTAACTCTTAAGTGTAACAATTATTGAAAACTTATTGACCAAGTAAAGAGTTAATCGTACTCGAATCATCTTCTAAAGAGTTAATGGTACTCAATTAATGTACTAACTCAACATAAAACTAATCCGTAACTCTAATTGTAACGATTATTGAAATTTGTTGACCAAGTAAATACTTAATTATACTCGAATCATCTTCAAAAGAGTTAATGGTACTCGATTAATTTTCTAACTCAACATAAAACTAATCTGTAATTCTGAATGTAACGATTATTGAAAACTGCTTGACCAAGTAAAGAGTAAATTGTACTCGAATCATCTTCTAAAGAGTTAATGGTACTCGATTAATCTTCTAACTCAACATAAAACTAATCTGTAACTATAAGTGTAACTATTATTGAAAACTTGGTGACCAAGTAAAGAGTTAATTGTACTCTATTCATCTTCTAAAGAGATAACGATGCTCAATTAATCTTCTAACTCAACATAATGCTAATCCGTAACTCTAAGTGTAACGATTATTAAAAACTAGTTGACCAAGTAAAGAGTTAATTGTACTCGAATCATTAACTTGTTCGCTAAGTAAAGAGTTAATTGTACTCGAATCACCTTCTAAAGAGTTAATGGTACTCGATTAATCTTCTAACTCAACATAAAGCTAATCCGTAACTCTAAGTGTAACGATTATTGAAAACTTATTGACCAAGTAAAGAGTTAATTGTACTCGAATCATCTTCTAAAGAGTTAATGGTACTCAATTAATGTACTAACTCAACATAAAACTAATCCGTAACTCTAATTGTAACGATTATTGAAATTTGTTGACCAAGTAAATACTTTATTATACTCGAATCATCTTCAAAAGAGTTCAAGGTACTCGATTAATTTTCTAACTCAACATAAAACTAATCTGTAATTCTGAATGTAACGATTATTGAAAACTGGTTGACCAAGTAAAGAGTAACTTGTACTCGAATCATCTTCTAAAGAGTTAATGGTACTCGATTAATCTTCTAACTCAACATAAAACTAATCCGTAATTATAAGTGTAACTATTATTAAAAACTTGGTGACCAAGTAAAGAGTTAAATGTACTCGATTCATCTTCTAAAGAGTTAATGATGCCTAATTAATCTTCTAACTCAACATAATGCTAATCCGTAACTCTAAGTGTAACGATTATTAAAAACTAGTTGACCAAGTAAAGAGTTAATTGTACTCGAATCATTAACTTGTTCGCTAAGTAAAGAGTTAATTGTACTCGAATCACCTTCTAAAGAGTTAATGGTACTCGATTAATCTTCTAACTCAACATAAAGCTAATCCGTAACTCTAAGTGTAACGATTATTGAAAACTTATTGACCAAGTAAAGAGTTAATTGTACTCGAATCATCTTCTAAAGAGTTAATGGTACTCATTTAATGTACTAACTCAACATAAAACTAATCCGTAACTCTAATTGTAAAGATTATTGAAATTTGTTGACCAAGTAAATACTTTATTATACTCGAATCATCTTCAAAAGAGTTCAAGGTACTCGATTAATTTTCTAACTCAACATAAAACTAATCTGTAATTCTGAATGTAACGATTATTGAAAACTGGTTGACCAAGTAAAGAGTAAATTGTACTCGATTCATATTCTAAAGAGTTAATGGTACTCGACTAATCCTCTAACTCAACATAAAACTAATCCGTAACTATAAGTGTAACTATTATTGAAAACTTGGTGACCAAGTAAAGAGTTAAATGTACTCGATTCATCTTCTAAAGAGTTAACGATGCCCAATTAATCTTCTAACTCAACATAATGCTAATCCGTAACTCTAAGTGTAACGATTATTAAAAACTAGTTGACCAAGTAAAGAGTTAATTGTACTCGAATCATTAACTTGTTCGCTAAGTAAAGAGTTAATTGTACTCGAATCACCTTCTAAAGAGTTAATGGTACTCGATTAATCTTCTAACTCAACATAAAGCTAATCCGTAACTCTAAGTGTAACGATTATTGAAAACTTATTGACCAAGTAAAGAGTTAATTGTACTCGAATCATCTTCTAAAGAGTTAATGGTACTCAATTAATGTACTAACTCAACATAAAACTAATTTGTAACTCTAATTGTAACGATTATTGAAATTTGTTGACCAAGTAAATACTTTATTATACTCGAATCATCTTCAAAAGAGTTCAAGGTACTCGATTAATTTTCTAACTCAACATAAAACTAATCTGTAATTCTGAATGTAACGATTATTGAAAACTGGTTGACCAAGTAAAGAGTAAATTGTACTCGATTCATATTCTAAAGAGTTAATGGTACTCGACTAATCCTCTAACTCAACATAAAACTAATCCGTAACTATAAGTGTAACTATTATTGAAAACTTGGTGACCAAGTAAAGAGTTAAATGTACTCGATTCATCTTCTAAAGAGTTAACGATGCCCAATTAATCTTCTAACTCAATATAATGCTAATCCGTAACTCTAAGTGTAACGATTATTAAAAACTAGTTGACCAAGTAAAGAGTTAATTGTACTCGAATCATATTCTGAAGAGTTAATGGTACTCGATTAATCTTCTGACTCAACATAAAACTAATCTGTAACTCTAACTATAATGATTATTGAAAACTTGTTGACCAAGTAAAGAGTTAATTGTACTCGATTCATCTTCTAAAGAGTTAATCACTACAAGAAATTTGAGAATTCGTGACGACAAAATTCGTCATAAAAACACCATTTTTCATCACAAAAGGTGTTTGGTGATGAAATATTTTCATCGCAAAGAACGTCGTTGTAAGTGCGTCGTATTAGGTAAATGCGACGCTATTTGAATTCATCATCTAAAGTCATCTTTTGATGACGCTAAAGGTCATCGTCGCTATATCATCTAATCTATAGTGACAAATAAAGCGTCGCATTTGACATCAAATTTCGTCACTAATTACGGTGTTTCGTCACTAAAAATGTAACTTTATATGATGAATTTAATTTATTGTCACTAAAATATTAATTTTTAGTGACGATTATCCATATACTACAAACTTTGTTAAATTTTGGTGACACAATTTTAGTCACAATTTGATTGACTAATTCGTCATATTTTATATAATTCGTCACCAAAGAGTGAAACTTTAGTGATGAAATTTTGACGTTGTTATATGTATCCATATAATGATGACACAATGCATCACGAAAAAGTAAGATTCGGTGACAAAAACATTGTGGTCACTAAATAGTGTAAAAATGGTGATGAATTATTTTTGTCATAATAAATATTATCTAGTGACGAAGATGATAATTGTCGCTAAATATATTTAGATACAGTGACATCATATATTTCGTCATGAAATAATTATACCATTGTGACCAAATTTATCGTTAGTATATGTATATATATAATGACAACACAATTTGTCACCAAAAAGTAGGGCTTTAATGACAAAACCTTTATTGTCACTAAATGATGTAGAAATAGTGATGAAATATTTTTGTCATAATTAAATATTATTAAGTGACGAAGTTGGTAATCATCACGAAAAATTTAGGTGACAACGTATATCGTCGTTACTAATTAGCTTATGGTGACAATATTTTTTGTCATTAATTAAATATTATTAAATAATTATTTTTATTGTGGATTTAAATTATATATACATATACTATTTAAATAGATTTATAATTGACAAAAATAATTATCATGATAAACTAATTAAATTCTAAATTACAATAAATAAATATCTACTACTACCATTAAATTAAAAATCATAAATTTAAATTGCATAATATGATAAAAATGTAGTGAAATAAATTGTACCAAAATTCGAAAGCAATAAACATATTCGAGTTAGAAATAAAAAGAACATAAAAAATATTCTCCTAAAAATGTAAGCAGACCTTATTAATGATTTAGATATTTAGCCCTTTATTTGCTAAAAATGCCATAAGCTTGTTGATATTTGCTCCTTGCTGAGACATTTGGTCTTTTAAATCATTTACTTCTATCTTGAGTTCATTCACCTCATTCTCAGACTGTTGCAACTTTTGTTGAGTCTCTTGAAGTTCCTTTTGTAGTTGCTGTTTAGTAGAATCAATCAATATGTTGTGTCTACTTGGAGGTTTTGGACCATAGCCAAGGCCCTTTATATAACCAGTTCCAGGACCCAACACCTCAAAAACTATTTCTTCCGAACTTTTCTCGATTCCTTGTTCTCTATATTCTTCATGGTTCTTTATCATCAACTCCTATTTGAACATAAGAATGTAAAGAGTTTGAAAATTAGTAACTTTTGCATTAACTGAAATTATTTCTCACAAATGTGTAACTTACCCAATTTTGTTTTGCCTCAATGGATTTCCAGCCATCATTCACTGAACAATCTTTCTCCGAACAATGTGTACGTTTATACAACTCAATTCTATCACAAGGTTCCCCATTCAACTCCCGTTGGGACTAACATAATGAAAATGAAAAAAACATATCAAATTTAACAAAAAATCACAAATATGATAAGTCAAAATCTAATTTATGTCTAGAGAAACTATATTTAAAACCATTTAACCATGACAATGACATATTGGATAATTCAAATTATTCTTCTTACATGCTTTACATATTTTTTTGTTAAATAGTTCACTAAACCTTATATAAAAAGTTTATAAATAACTAAACTCAAATAGTATACATCAACTATCTTGCTTCAACTAAAATCAGATATCAATACATAAAACTTTCATGTAAAAGAAATATTTAAATACTCACAATTTCATGACTTCGAACGGTAAAAGCTTTTCTGCCTGAGATATGCTTACATCGCAACTTGCTTCTGTTGAATGTATTCACACCACTTGTATGCTTGAAAAAACAAAGTAAATTATAACAAAGATTACCATATTTTTGTTATGACAATAAATCATAAAAAGAAATAGGATTAGTACCTTGAATTTAGGTGATGCAAAATAATCACACATTTCTTCCCAATGTTCTTTGCTAGGACAGAAAGATGGCTTGTTACTCTTGGCTTCTTGCAAAGTTGCAAACTTTTGGAAATGCTTATGTAACTTGTGACGCTTTTGACGACTACTAATTTTCAACCTATCAATCAGGCATTGTCTTACGCCTGGATCATCAATATTGATGTCCATATGAATTTGAAATATCATGCAAATAACCAGTTTATTATAAGATGTACAAAGTGTTAATATTAATAGACATGTAAATTTTTCTTATCCATACCTTTAGATGATCAAGCCCCGGCTCCAAACTATTTCTTTCATCCACTTCTTTCCATCTCTTTGGAACAGGAAGCACATCTCGAGTTACTACACCAATTTGGCTTGCAAGTTTTGCAGATTCATCTCCATTTAAAGGTCTTCCAATCAAAGAATCCACAGTTATCTTCATTTTATTCCCAGAGGAAGCAAAATACTTCATAATGCCTTTGCCCATTGTATGTCCTCGTCCTCTTTTCATAGAAGTAGTATCTACATGTGTATGTAAAGTGTATGTTGTGATATTTTGTTGTTTCACACATAAATGATATGAAATTCAAGTACAAAAGAAAAACATATGAATGCACAAAAAGAAAAATTATACCAGTGGTAGTAGCATTTGGTGATGGATGTTCAAGGCTCTCAGTTGATGGAGTTGCAAAGGTTTCAATTGGAGGTACTTGAGGAGTATTAGTTGTTGGAATTACAATGTTCTGTAAGGTTTCAGAATTTTGACTCGTGGTACTTTGAAATTCTGTGGTGGGATTTGCTGTGGTACGTTTACTTCCTTTTGAGCTTTGGTTTGTTGTTGTAACTCCAACTCTTGTCTTTAAATCATGTTGTGATTCAACAAAACCTGCAGCCTTAGTTTTTGTATTAGTTTTGGCACCAAATAAGTTTGAGTCTAGAAGCCCTCTGATATCAAAATCAGTCAATGTGTATTTAGTGGTTTGATTATTGAGATCTTGCCGAAACATGCTAGAGTTGTTTTTTGACTTCAGTTTGTGTAGAAATCCAGGAGCCATTTCAAAACCTACTAGACAAGGATTAAAATAATTATGTTACCTTACAATGAACAAATAAAAGTTGGATATACTTCCTCTAGAATCAGCAATAGATAAATGAGACCAAGAACCACTGGAACATTTAATGTTAAATAAACTACGACTGAAGAAATAGGTGGAAATGTCTTTAACCTTATCGTATAATTATGACCCACTAGCCTATAGTTCATATCGATTGCTTCATATCGGTGCCTATAGTTCATATCGGTCCCTTCATATTAAACTCAATCCTAAGTCAGGCAATCTCACACCACCATCAATATCAATGCCTGTCATACTTTTCAAATTAAACACGTATGTAACAGAAACAATTCTCAGGAATGGAAACAAGCCATGAAGGGTCAACCACATCACAAGAATAGCCTCCAAGTTTTAATTACACATTAAGATCTATCCATTAATCAGCCAAACACAACCACTTATCTCTGTTATGAAACCAATTCAGTTTAATTAAATAAGTGTCATATTCCCAACATTATATATCTAACACATGAACTTCTTTGCGAGAAAAATATCATCTTGCTCAATCGAACATTAAACAATACTAACATTTGATAGGCACTATTGATAATCTAACAGTAAACTAAATAAATTGTTTAATCAAAAGAATAGTAAGTAGCTCACCCAACGAAAAATCAACAGTTTAGCAGCCACTGCAACAGCAACACCACTCGAAGCTCCTCCTGGAATCCTAGATGCAGGCTGTCAAGCAAGCAACTAACTATTACATAGTTATGACCAATCAGATAATATAGTGAAAATAATTTGAAATAGTGCCTGTATAAGTAGTCCTAGTGAATAACAAATAATAGCACAGTGGTCCAACAATCAACCCATAATCTTCTCCAGCAAAGAGTAATTGTTCAAGGACCACCAAACTCAAAAGTTCATGAGAATAAAACAATGATAATGATAGAGACTTATTTCAATTTTTTATGCTTCTATAAGTTAAAAGAGTTGTCACATCTCATTCACAATTTCACACATAAATATAGAGATGGAATGCTAGCACGATGGACAAGCCCCGGATAATACTTTGTGCAGATGTCATGTGTATATCATATAACGGATGATCTCAACGAAGAAAAAGAAGATATACAAATATTTACATACGAATATGCAGTCACTTTGTCATAGAGGGTAATCTAGTTGGTTTATTAAATCTACAATTAGAGAGTTATAGATACCATTCTTGGAAAATATCAACACTGAAGTGAGATTGATCAACACCTTATTGCATTCCAGGTGAAGCTACACATTAATGAAGAACAATAAATTAAAACTATAACGAGCATCAAATATCAGAACACTAAGCTTCTGCATCATCTCATTGATATTCTACGACATTACATAACTTAACAGGCGGTCAACATCTAGAAATCTTAAATAAAGAAGAGTTGGGAAAAACTGCAAACTAGTTTCCATATGTTTTAGTGGTCAGTAAATAAAGACATAATACTTATAAAATAGTGCATCAAATCATGATCTGCAGAGCACTTACAAATAAAACCGAAGATTGCAAGAAGGCATTAGAAGCACTGCTTAGGTGTGCAGGTAGTTGGCTGCCATCATGAGTTCCAAAGTCAGCTCAGGCTCAATATGGAACTCAGTTTCCTTGCCACTAGAGTAGAAGACCCATGAAAAGACAACAATTATTCATTATGCATAAATCTACAGAGGACGAGAAAAATCATATTTCTACCAATTGCATCATGCACATTACCCTATCTTCAAAGAATCTATTACACACCTTTATATTGTAGTAAATTTGCTTTTATATTAAGAATTTAAATAGTGTACAAAAGAGTAATGCAAGGTTAGTACAGATGGAACAGGATGACCATATTATATCACACACTAGAAGTATAACTACATTTGATCAAGTAATGCGAGTTTTTTACAAATATGATCCTTTCTTCTAATACTTCTAACAGAGAGACTGATCTGGTCAAGAACTCACCTGTTTCATAATGAATCTATAGAGATTGCTGATAACAGACCTCATGAGAGGGGGCAGTTATTCTAACGTGGCATAGATATAGATGAAACTTGAAAGCAGACCCTTACAGATTGTTTGGATAGATTTTGGGAATATGAGTTGGGTGTTTTGGGAGAATTTGGTGAACTTTTTTTGAAACAATTAACGTCACTCTACAACGTCGAAGTTTTAACTTCTTTTGTAGAGTGACGGACGATAGGTCGGTAGGGGAGCCCGTTGCCAGACTTCTGTATTACTGGAGGGAGCTAGGGGGTGTTGGAGGTAGGATCAGTGGGGTTCAGACGCATCTACATATGATCCACACCCTACCAAGTTGGTGGGAGACTCGGGCGTGTTTAGTATACAGGGGTGAGCTTGTACATTCATCGATAGATTTTGTACCCTTCGTTGACTTTGAGAATGCAACGAGGATGATGCTAGGGTTGTGGGGTTGACACGGCCATCCGATTGTTCTTGAGCCGGGACCCTATGATCCGTCTAGTAGTAGTTCGGAGTCGGATGATGATAATATTAAAGAGGACCCTAAGGAGGATGATCTGGAGACGGGTGACCCTAGGGACGGGACACTAGGATTACTGGGGTCTCCGCTGCTTCCCGCAGCTGTAGTATAGATGACCTTGAAAACTTTGATATATGTATTACATATACACGTATATTACTTGCCTAACTTAAGGAGTATAGATTTATGCCTCTTCACGTGTACCGCGTTTTTCCTATACTTATGGTAATATTATGTAACCTCGACGACTTATACATATATATATATATCGTAATAGAGTTATGCTGGGAGGAAGACCTCGAAAGAAGCAACCGCAGTCGGCTAATCAGCCGGAACGTGAAAAGACCGCCAACGTAGGGGACTTGGTCACAGTGCTACGAGGGTTAGCACAGCATTTCGAAGTAAACCAAGCCATCCCACAACCAGCTAGGACCGACCCGAACCTCATCTATGAATAGTTCCGGCGGTTCAACCCGCCGACTTTTAATGGGAAAGGGGAGCCAACTAATGCGGAAGAGTGGCTAAGATCACTCGATCGATTGTTTGGGCACCTGACGTGCTCTAAGGAACAAATGGTCAGTTGTGCCATCTTTCAGCTCACTGAGGAGGTGAGTCATTGGTGGGACTCGTACGAGCGCCCTCTGTTGCCCGCTCAAAAAGAGGGGATGACTTGGGAAGGGTTCAAGGAAGTGGTGTCTCATCACTTCATCCCTCAGTCCTACCAGGACACGAAGGAGACAGAGTTCCTTCATCTCAGACAAGGGAACTCAACTGTAGGGGAGTATGAGCGGCGGTTCAATCATTTGAGCCGGTACGCCCTACATCTGGTGGATACTGATCTCAAAAAAGGCCCAAAGATTTGAGAGGGGCCTTCGTAAGGAGATTAGTTCGATCCTAGCTGGGCAAGGAGAGATGACCTATGCAAGTGTCATCGAGAAAGCCCAGGAGATCGCCTCCCGGATGGGTTTGGATGTTGCACCTCTCGAGAAAGTTCTTCCTGCTCCTGGGAAAAAGAAGTGGAACGGGCCGAGTCAGGAGTTTGTCCCCTATAAGTTTCCAAGGGTAGACAATGCTCCACTCCTTCCCACTCCCAGGGCAAACAATGTTCCACTTTCCCCTCCTTCTAGGCTAGGGAACTCATGTTCCAAGTGTGGAAAGTCGCATATGGGACTCTGCCTCTATGGAACCCGTAATTGCTATAAGTGTGGAGAACCGGGACATATAGCGCGCGACTGTCAGAAGTTTAGGAGTTCTATGAGTGCAACCCAAAGGCCAAGGCCGGGAGCAGGCCAGGCTTGAGCATTTACCTTTACCTGCTCAGAGGCTGCCAAGAGATATGTTATAGATGATGAACTCCTAGTGTTATATATGTAGATAGATGTGTAGTGGCTCTCACCTTGTATTTATGTACATGAACCTTTTGAAGGATGTATGAGATACCCACTTTTTGCTTATATATATAAAGAATACAAGTAGTCTTTTACCATTCGATGGAATCCATGTTAACTTCTCCCTTCGCATTTTATATTTTATTTCTTCATCTATAGTATAGTGGTGACATCGGATCTGTTAAAGCACATGAACAACTAGATAGTCGCTAAGAAACTCTGGAAGTTAGTATCCCATCTGAAAAGACGGTACGAATAAAAACACCTGTACCGTCATCTTAGAATTGCTTTTAAGGATAAGATCCTCCTAGCTGAACTACACGTTTTGGAGATGAAGGACTGTAACACACCCTTGGGAATGGACTGGCTAGAGTCCAACCACGCAATAATTAAGTACCGTGCAAGGAAGATTGTCTTTCAAACACCGGGCGAATTGGAGTTCACATTCCAGGAAAAATGAGTTAAAGCCGACATAAGGATTACCTCGACCATGGAAGCAACCGAGATGCTTAGCAAAGGAATTGCGAAGCTTGGTTGGTCAACATGGGGAACCCGAGAGAGAACCGACTACTATCGAGAAGGTGTCGGTAATCAGGAAATACATGGACCTATTTTTCAAAGGAATTACTTGGTCCTCCGTTGGATTGACAAGTATCATTCGAGATAGATCTCATCCTAGAAACAACATTGGTGTCGAGAGTTCTAAATCGGATGGCACCGAAAGAATTGCAAGAGCTGAAGGCCGGTTACAAGAACCTTCGGACCTAGGCTTAGTTAGACCGAGCATATCGCTTGGGAGGCTCCAATACTCCTTGTAAAGAAGAAGGATGGAAGTGTTCGGATGTGTATGGATAACCGAGAGCGGGACAAGCGGACCCTAGAGAACAAGTATCCACTACCTCGTATTAAAGATCTTTTGATCAAATAAGAGGTACTAGTGTGTTCTCGAAGGTTGACTTAAGGTCTGGATATCACCAGATAAAAAGTCAAGGGCGCAGATATATCATCAATCAGTATTATGAGTTGAAGAAGGAATAGAATGAAAAACAGAAATGCGGTTCGGTCAGGAAAGATCGAGAAAGAATGGGAAAAGCTCAGGACCGAGGAAAGTCTTGAACGTCGAGCTTAGTCAAATAATCAAGGAACTTGCAAGCCTAAGTTAAGTTCCTTGACAAGAAATGGAAAGATAGGAGCAACAACGAAATAGGAGGATGAGAGTTTTGACGAAGTACCTAGTTACGCCATTCTTAGTACACGTTTAATTTCGAGGATGAAATTATTTTAAGGGGTAAGGGATGTAGTACCCCGGACCAAATACAAAGCATAATTGGTTAATTAAATAATCAAACCCTTAATTAAAATATTTTATGTGCGTTAATTCTTAATTGTCTATGTGCGTTTCAAGTATACGCTAAGGTACGATTTAAACTGATGGGAACTTTAGGTGTGGAACGTAAAATATTTTATTACCATGAGATGCGCAACGGAAAAATGAGAAAATAAAAACAAACTAGGGGTCAATCGGAGACCCGTAACTCAAGTGGCGAAGAAAAGAGCCGAATACAAGAACGAGGTAAAACGAGAAGGTAAAATCCTGATGAAGGGTAAAACGAAAAATAATATTTTAATAAATGGTAATTAAAATTTACTTGGTAAATAGTAAGTTTGAAAATCTATAAATAGGGGCTCAGTTAGTTCAAAATATTCATTCGGCCGATGAAAACGAAAGCGACGAAAATGAGTAAGTCTCTCTCCTCTCTCTTTTCTTCCCGTTTTTTGATCTCCGGCGCGCCACAACCGGCGCCGCCACCGTGGCCGGAAAAGTCGCCGGAGCTCCACCGCCGTCGCAGCGGCGCCACCGCCGGCAGTGGCCGGAAAAATTGGAAGTTGTCGGTTTTGGCCGATTTTCACACACGACGTTCGTCTCGTCGAGACGAGTCTAGGATAGGTTTCGGATTTCAATTTCGATTTCTCGTTCGCCGGGAAATGGCGAAAAACCGTCTCCAAAACCCTAAACCCTAAACCCTAGCCTCGGTGTTGCGAATGTGATAACGAAGGATTTTCCGGCGAAGTTTTAGGTACTGTTCACCACCGGAATCCGGCGAGGGGTGGCCGGAGGTGGTAGCCGGTGATGCGAAGTATCCGGCGAACGAGGTGGCGACGGTGGAGGGCTGCGCCACCGCGCTGGGTGGTGTCGGGAAGGGTGGCCGGCGAGCAGGCCGGCGACGGGAGTGCTGGGCGCGACGCGCGCGCGCCGGGTAGGAGACCTGCCGAGAAATCTCGGCCACGCCGGGTGAAGCGCCGAGAGCTGCCGAGTCGTGCCGTCGAGCTGCCGAGAGGAGCGCCCCCTGCTGCCGAGAAAACTCGGCAGCCGTCGAGATCCACGCCACGCCTGCCGAGAAGACTCGACCACCTGCCGAGCCGGGTATGCCTGCTGCCGAGAAAACTCGGCAGCTTCCGAGAAATGCGCCCAGCCGTCGGGTTTTCCCACCCGACGCCGGGTACGTGCATGCCGATGCGTACGCAATGCCGTGTTTTCGATCCGAACCCCCTTTTCTTCACAATTCATCTTTTTCGGGTCGTCGCCGACGAGACGTCGTTGACCGAGGGTCGTGGGCCCGGTCAAAGTCAACCCTTTGACCAAAATTACCAAAATACCCCTGAACCTAAAATGCTCCGTTTGAGCTCGTTTTAACTCCGATCGAGCTCATTCTTTTTCCGTCGTGACCCAAATTTCATTCTCTATCATCTCAGCTACATGGATTGATTATCCATTCTTGGTTCTTCAACCCCGATCTTTAGATCCATCGCGTATTTAACGATGATATTTCCGCCGGAAACATTTATAGCTTTATTTATACGTTATTAAGGATCTAAAATACATTATAACTTATGTAGGCTATTTTTTGGATTGAGCGTTGGGTTATCTGACTTTTGGTATCCGCTACTCGAGCTCTGAATTATCAGATCTTTGGTCCTTGCTACTCACGTGGTAACCACCGAACAAGGTGGGGGTAACTTCTAAACTCAACACGTTACTGTTTTCCATAATTGATAAATGAATTGTTGAACTCTATGTGCTGTGATTATATGCTGTGATTACTACATTCAAGCATAATTTATGAATACGATGAATGTGGACGGATGTCCTAAGTCATGTTAGGGATGGACTGGTGGCCCGTAAAAAGCACCATACGTCATGTTAGGGATGGACTGGTGGCCCGTAAAAAGCACCATATGTTAGGAACGGACTGGTGGCCCGTAAAAGCACCGAGTATAGTTGAGTGCTCTTAGAGCCGTGTGTTCTACATTGTGTGCTATGCATTTTATATGTTGTGACTACTTGCTGAACTTTTATATATGTTTAATATGTGAACGACTTAATAATATTAAAGTTTGGAAAGTATCCCCACGGGTGTATTCAACGCACTCACCCCTATTCTGTACTCACCCTACAAGAGATGAAGAGATTCATGATGCATAGAGGGGTGTCTTATCAGCTGTGTCCATCTTCTGTTTTGTGTTTTAAAGCTATGATGAAACGATGTACCACGTTTGTAAAAGAAAACTGTATTTCTCCTTCCTTGTAAAGGATCCTGATGTTTTTCCGCTGCGTAAGGTTTCAAAACTTTATTTATCTGTGATATCCGATGTTTCAAGCATACCATTTCTTATCCTCTCCATTTTCTTTCTATTTATTATCATGTTCGTCTTTTTTCCCTTTCTTTCTTCACGCCCAAAAAGAAAAACTCTGATATTATTTAACGAAAGGTTCTGGGGTGTGACAGATGGTATCAGAGCTTAGTTCTACCTTTTGTAGGGCTTTGCTCGAACTGGTTTCAAAGTGGGAAAAGTGTGATTTTAAAACGTGGTCAGGTTTTTGAAAAGACACAGATAGGCACCATCCTCTCTCCATCGGTGACTCTCCCTGAACATAAGACTTGCGAAATATGAGTGTTTACCTGATATGTGTTACTTTGTTGATACGATATAATTGTTTGGAACTGATGAGGTGTTAATGATGCTGTTTTGTGATGAAACAATCTATTAAAACCCTCTTGACATCATTACAATCACGATGAAAAGAATTTGTGAAAATCTCTTGATGTCACTACAATTGACCCACTGCTCTGAGCCACCGCCACAAAGCCGCTAACTACAGCAGCGTGAGCTCGTGTACGAGTATGGCCATTCGCGGAAGTGGTCTTGTGTGACTGAAAGTTGAAACTACCATGAGCCCTTGTTTGTAACAGGGTATGCTAATGAGTGAGTTTCCCCAGTCCATGGTTGTAATACGTAAGATCGGTTTTAATACTTGAGGATTATGAAAACTCTGGGAGGGTGTTAGTAATGTGAGTTATAATGTTTTGCGTAGGATGCATGTTTCTTATTGGTTTATGCGAGTTGTGTATACAACGAATACTAGAAAAATCTATTGAGGTTATTATATGATTTATGAAGTAGCGTTTCTTGATACCATGATATTTGTTACTAGTTTATCTGTTGTTATAGATTGTTGGGGTTACCTGGGGTGTATTATAAGGGTTAGTTTCGTATGTCATCTATAGAATGATATGCCATGAGGGCGACCGTGAAAGGATAAGCTGTCAATGGAGAATTCGTATGATCACGACGTAAAACCGTAAGGAGAGACTTCGGCGTTGTAGAGTGACGGACGATAGGTCGGTAGGGGAGCCCGTTGCCAGACTTCTGTATTACTGGAGGGAGCTAGGGGGTGTTGGAGGTAGGATCAGTGGGGTTCAGACGCATCTAGAGTTACGGATTAGTTTTATGTTGAGTTAGAAGGTTAATCGAGAACCATTAACTCTTTAGAAGATGATTCGAGTACAATTAACTATTTACTTGGTCAACAAGTTTTTAATAATCGTTACACTTAGAGTTACGGATTAGCATTATGTTGAGTTAGAAGATTAATTGAGCATCATTAACTCTTTAGAAGATGAATCGAGTACAATTAACTATTTACTTGGTCAACAAGTTTTCAATAATCGTTACATTTAGAATTACGGATTATCTCTATGTTGAGTTGGAAGATTAATCGAGTACCATTAACTCTTTAGAAGATAAATCGAGTACAATTAACTCTTTACTTGGTCAACAAGTTTTCAATAATCGTTAGACATAGAGTTACGGATTAGTTTTATGTTGAGATAGAAGATTAATCAAGTACAGTTAACTCATTAGAAGATGAATTGAGTACAATTAACTCTTTTCTTGGTCAACAAGTTTTCAATAATCGTTATAGTTAGAGTTACTGATTAGTTTTTTGTTGAGTCAGAAGATTAATTGAGTACCATGAACTCTTTAGAAAATGATTCGAGTACAATTAACTCTTTACTTGGTCAACTAGTTTTTAATAATCGTTACGCTTCGAGTTACGGATAGTATTATGTTGAGTTAGTAGATTAATTGAGCATCATTAACTCTTTAGAAGATGATTCGAGTACAATTAACTCTTTACTTGGTCAACTAGTTTTTAATAATCGTTACACTTAGAGTTATGGATTAGCATTATGTTGAGTTAGAAGATTAATTGAGCATCATTAACTCTTTAGAAGATGAATCGAGTACAATTAACTCTTTACTTGGTCAACAAGTTTTCAATAGTCGCTATACTTAGAGTTAAGGATTAGTTTTCTGTTGAGTTAGAAGAATAATCGAGTACCATTAACTCTTTATAAGATGATTCGAGTAAAATTAACTCTTTACTTGGTCAACAAGTTTTAAATAATCGTTACACTTAGAGTTACGGATTACCTTTATATTGAGTTAGTAGATTAATCGAGTATCATTAACTCTTTAGAAGATGATTCGAGTACAATTAACTCGTTACTTGATGAACAAGTTTTCAATAATCGTTACATTTAGAGTTACGGATTAGTTTTATGTTGAGTTAGACTATTAATCGAGCAACATTAACTCTTTAGAAGATGATTCAAGTACAATTAACTCCTTACTTGATCAATAAGTTTTCAATAATCGTGACATTTAGAGTTACAGATTAGTTTTATGTTGAGTTAGAAGATTAATCGAGCGCCATTAACTCTTTAGAAGATGAATCGAGTACAATTAACTCTTTACTTGGTCAACATGTTTTCAATAATCGTTACACTTAGAGTTACGGATTAACTTTATGTTGAGCTAAAAGAATAATCGAGTACCATTAACTCTTAATAAGATGATTCGAGTACAATTAACTCTTTATTTGGTCAACAAGTTTTCAATAATCGTTACATTTAAAGTTACGGATTAGTTTTATGTTGAGTTAGAATATTAATCGAGCATCATTAACTCTTTAAAAGATGAATCGAGTACAATTAACTCTTTACTTGGTCAACAAGTTTTCAATAATCGTTATACTTAGAGTTAAGGATTAGTTTTATGTTGAGTTAGAAGAATAATCGAGTACCATTAACTCTTTATAAGATGATTCGAGTATAATTAACTCTTTACTTGGTCAACAAGTTTTCAATAATCGTGACATTTAGAGTTACGGATTAGTTTTATGTTGAGTTAGAAGATTAATCGAGTACCTTAACTCTTTAGAAGATAAATCGAGTACAATTAACTCTTTATTTGGTCAACAAGTTTTCAATAATCGATACACTTAGAGTTACGGATTAACTTTATGTTGAGCTAAAAGAATAATCGAGTACCATTAACTCTTTATAAGATGATTCGAGTACAATTAACTCTTTATTTGGTCAACAAGTTTTCAATAATCGTTACATTTAAAGTTACGGATTAGTTTTATGTTGAGTTAGAATATTAATCGAGCATCATTAACTCTTTAAAAGATGAATCGAGTACAATTAACTCTTTACTTGGTCAACAAGTTTTCAATAATCGTTATACTTAGAGTTAAGGATTAGTTTTATGTTGAGTTAGAAGAATAATCGAGTACCATTAACTCTTTATAAGATGATTCGAGTACAATTAACTCTTTACTTGGTCAACAAGTTTTCAATAATCGTGACATTTAGAGTTACGGATTAGTTTTATGTTGAGTTAGAAGATTAATCGAGTACCTTAACTCTTTAGAAGATAAATCGAGTACAATTAACTCTTTACTTGGTCAACAAGTTTTCAATAATCGATACACTTAGAGTTACGGATTAACTTTATGTTGAGCTAAAAGAATAATCGAGTACCATTAACTCTTTATAAGATGATTCGAGTACAATTAACTCTTTATTTGGTCAACAAGTTTTCAATAATCGTTACATTTAAAGTTACGGATTAGTTTTATGTTGAGTTAGAATATTAATCGTGCATCATTAACTCTTTAAAAGATGAATGAGTACAATTAACTCTTTACTTGGTCAACAAGTTTTCAATAATCGTTATACTTAGAGTTAAGGATTAGTTTTATGTTGAGTTAGAAGAATAATCGAGTACCATTAACTCTTTATAAGATGATTCGAGTACAATTAACTCTTTACTTGGTCAACAAGTTTTCAATAATCGTGACATATAGAGTTACGGATTAGTTTTATGTTGAGTTAGAAGATTAATCGAGTACCTTAACTCTTTAGAAGATAAATCGAGTACAATTAACTCTATACTTGGTCAACAAGTTTTCAATAATCGATACACCTAGAGTTACGGATTAACTTTATGTTGAGCTAAAAGAATAATCGAGTACCATTAACTCTTTATAAGATGATTCGAGTACAATTAACTCTTTATTTGGTCAACAAGTTTTCAATAATCGTTACATTTAAAGTTACGGATTAGTTTTATGTTGAGTTAGAATATTAATCGAGCATCATTAACTCTTTAAAAGATGAATGAGTACAATTAACTCTTTACTTGGTCAACAAGTTTTCAATAATCGTTATACTTAGAGTTAAGGATTAGTTTTATGTTCAGTTAGAAGAATAATCGAGTACCATTAACTCTTTATAAGATGATTCGAGTACAATTAACTCTTTATTTGGTCAACAAGTTTTCAATAATCGTTACATTTAAAGTTACGGATTAGTTTTATTTTGAGTTAGAATATTAATCGAGCATCATTAACTCTTTAAAAGATGAATGAGTACAATTAACTCTTTACTTGGTCAAAAAGTTTTCAATAATCGTTATACTTAGAGTTAAGGATTAGTTTTATATTGAGTTAGAAGAATAATCGAGTACTATTAACTCTTTATAAGATTATTCGAGTACAATTAACTCTTTACTTGGTCAACAAGGTTTCAATAATCGTTACTTTTAGAGTTACGGATTAGCTTTATGTTGAGTTAGTAGATTAATCGAGTACCAGTAACTCTTTAGACGATGATAGGAGTACAATTAACTCTTTACTTGGCGAAAAAGTTTTCAATAATCGTTACATTTAGAGTTACGGATTAGTTTTATGTTGAGTTAGACTATTAATTGAGCACATTAACTCTTTAGAAGATTATTCGAGTACAATTAAATCTTTTCTTGGTCAACAAATTTTCAATAATCGTGTCATTTAGTGTTACGGATTAGTTTTATGTTGAGTTAGAAGATTAATCGAGTACCTTAACTCTTTAGAAGATAAATCGAGTACAATTAACTCTTTACTTGGTCAACAAGTTTTTAATAATCGTTAGACATAGAGTTACGGATTAGTTTTATGTTGAGATAGAAGATTAATCAAGTACCGTTAACTCATTAGAAGATGAATCGAGTACAATTAACTCTTTACTTGTCAACAAGTTTTCAATAATCGTTATTGTTAGAGTTACTGATTAGTTTTATGTTTGGTCAGAAGATTAATCGAGTACCATTAACTCTTTAGAAAATGATTCGAGTACAATTTACTATTTACTTGGTTAACCAGTTTTCAATAATCATTACATTCAGAATTATAGATTAGTTTTATGTTGAGTTAGAAAATTAATCGAGTACCATTAACTCTTTTGAAGATGATTCGAGTATAATTAAGTATTTACGTGGTCAACAAATTTCAATAATCGTTACAATTAGAGTTACGGATTAGTTTTATGTTGAGTTAGAAGATTAATCTAGTACCATTAACTCTTTAGAAGATGATTCGAGTACAATTAACTCTTTACTTGGTCAACAATTTTCATAATTGCTACATTTAGAGTTACAGATTATTTTTATGTTGAGTTAGAAGATTAATCGAGTACGATTAACTCTATAGAAGATGAATCGAGTACAATTAAGTCTTTACTTGGTCAACAAGTTTTCAATAAAAGTTACACTTAGAGTTACAGATTAGTTTTATGTTGAGTTAGAAGATTAATCGAGAACCATTAACTCTTTAGAAGATTATTCGAGTACAATTAACTCTTTACTTGGTCAACTAGTTTTTAATAATCGTTACACTTAGAGTTACGGATTAGCATTATGTTGAGTTAGAAGATTAATTGAGCATCAATAACTCTTTAGAAGATGAATCGAGTACAATTAATTCTTTACTTTGTCAACAAGTTTTCAATAGTCGCTATACTTAGAGTTAAGGATTAGTTTTATGTTGAGTTAGAAGATTAATCGCGAACCATTAACTCTTTAAAGCTAATCCGTAACTCTTAAGTGTAACAATTATTGAAAACTTATTGACCAAGTAAAGAGTTAATCGTACTCGAATCGTACTCAATTAATGTACTAACTCAACATAAAACTAATCCGTAACTCTAATTGTAACGATTATTGAAATTTGTTGACCAAGTAAATACTTAATTATACTCGAATCATCTCCAAAAGAGTTAATGGTACTCGATTAATTTTCTAACTCAACATAAAACTAATCTGTAATTCTGAATGTAACGATTATTGAAAACTGGTTGACCAAGTAAAGAGTAAATTGACTCGAATCATCTTCTAAAGAGTTAATGGTACTCGATTAATCTTCTAATCAACATAAAACTAATCCGTAACTATAAGTGTAACTATTATTGAAAACTTGGTGACCAAGTAAAGAGTTAATTGTACTCTATTCATCTTCTAAAGAGTTAACGATGCTCAATTAATCTTCTAACTCAACATAATGCTAATCCGTAACTCTAAGTGTAACATTATGAAAAACTAGTTGACCAAGTAAAGAGTTAATTGTACTCGAATCATTAACTTGTTCGCTAAGTAAAGAGTTAATTGTACTCGAATCACCTTCTAAAGAGTTAATGGTACTCGATTAATCTTCTAACTCAACATAAAGCTAATCCGTAACTCTAAGTGTAACGATTATTGAAAACTTATTGACCAAGTAAAGAGTTAATTGTACTCGAATCATCTTCTAAAGAGTTAATGATACTCAATAATGTACTAACTCAACATAAAACTAATCCGTAACTCTAATTGTAACGATTATTGAAATTTGTTGACCAAGTAAATACTTTATTATACTCGAATCATCTTCAAAAGAGTTAATGGTACTCGATTAATTTTCTAACTCAACATAAAACTAATCTGTAATTCTGAATGTAACGATTATTGAAAACTGGTTGACCAAGTAAAGAGTAAATTGTACTCGATTCATATTCTAAAGAGTTAATGGTACTCGACTAATCCTCTAACTCAACATAAAACTAATCCGTAACTATAAGTGTAACTATTATTGAAAACTTGGTGACCAAGTAAATAGTTAAATGTACTCGATTCATCTTCTAAAGAGTTAACGATGCCCAATTGATGGAGAACCAGCCTTACAAAATCATGCACACGAGAGGGACCCTTTGATCGTGCAAGAAGGTCCAATTACAAGAGCTAGAGCTAAGAAACTAAAAGAGGCTTTGATGATCCTTGTTGCAGACATTAAAGAAAATATTCACGAAGAGTCCAAGGAAGGCCCGATGGTGAATAATATTAGACTGGAGATCATTTAGCACATGCTTCAACCAAAGGCATTAATATATGGATAAAGTAGTAGTCAAGTCTACTTTTTGACTACTTAAGTGTTGAGCATTAAAAGTCCTCTTTACTTAGGTGTTAAGCTTGAAAGTCATTAGATATCTTTTTTTCCTATATATAGGTGTATGGGTCACTTGTAAAAAGGGGACCTTTGTTGAAAACGAAATTGAAGCTCTTAGCTTATGTTTATTGAATTCTCTCTTTGTGAGGTTTTCGATTATTCAAGAACTTATCAAGGTCATCGAGCAAGATCTTGTGGCGTTCAACATACCGAGGTTCTTGGCTGATTATATAGCCAACGGGTCGAGGTTCTTTCGCTCTAAGTAAGATCAAACCAGATTCGATTTGGGAAGATTCGCTGCTTATCTTCATACGTTGGGTTCTTAGATCTTCATATCTAATGGGTCCTTCGTCCTATCCACATCAGTTTTGGTATCAGAGCCATCTGGTAATGATCTGATTTGCTTTATCTTTCGTTCTTGTGGTATTGATTTGACTTGCTTTATCTTTCGTATCTTGTTTACGTACAAAAAAAAAAATCTCGAAGTTCCTTATTTTTTTTAATCTTTTCGTTGCTGCCCTCATAGCAAGGAAGTGTTTGTCAAAAAAAAAAAAAAAAAAAAAAACGAAAATTCAGTTTGCACATCTACACAATAGTTCCTTGTTTCCTTCATCTATAGGACTAAGGGATTGTTCAACGTTGCTGGAAATTTGTTTAACTTGATTTGTTCTTGATTTTGAGTGGTAAAAGGCTAGAGTGGTGAGTTCTTTAGAGGGGAGGTAAAAGCCTACGAGTGAAACACGAGTGAATTATGAGTTATATATTTGAGTGATACACGAGTGTTTGTGAGACACCATGGATGACACATCTACGAATCAAGGAGATGCTTTCAACCTTCAAGCTATGCAACAACAATTTGCTAGGATGGGAAATATTCTTGAGAGCATGGCTGAACGATTGGACAGATTGGAGCAACCAACCACTCGAGAGCGTGGGAATAATAATCCAATTCAAAGGAGGCAACAAGAAGAGTGGGAATCAGAGGAAGAAGAGGAAGGTGTTGGGGCTGTTCACCAAGTTCATAGACGAAGAGGAAGGAGAAGACAAAATGATGAAGTTGATCGTGACTTGGGAAGCATCAAGATGAACATACCTGCTTTCCATGGGAGAAGTGATCCGGAGACTTACTTGGAGTGGGAAAAGAAGGTAGATCTGATTTTTGATTGCCATAATTACTCCGAGGAGAAGAAGGTGAGGCTTGCTGCGATTGAGTTCACCGACTATGCTATAGTTTGGTGGGATCAATTCATTACAAATCGAAGGAGATATGGAGAGAGGCCTATTGCTACTTGGGCTGAAATGAAATCCACCATGCGTAAGAGGTTCGTACCCTCTCATTATTTTCGTGAGTTGTATCAAAAGCTTCAATCTATGAATCAAGGCAACAAATCTGTTGATGAGTACTATAAGGAGATGGAGATTGCCATGATTAGAGCAAACGTAGAGGAAGATCGAGAGGCTACCATGGCACGTTTCTTGAATGGGCTGAATAGGGAGATTGCCAATGTTGTGGAGCTTCAACACTACGTGGAGCTCGAGGACATGGTACATACAGCCATGAAGGTGGAGAAGCAACTTAAGAAGAAGGGTTCTTTCCAAAGGAGTTCTACACCCAATTTTCAGTTTTCAAACAAAGCCAAGGAAGCTGCATCTAAAGCAAACGATGGGGCAACTTCAAGGACTCAACATGAGATGCCCAAGACCAGATTCACTGAGACTGAAAAAGGGAAAGGTAATATCTCAACTTCTTCACGAACTAGAGATATTAAGTGTTTTCGTTGTCAAGGTCGTGGACATATTGCATCTGATTGTCCAAACAAGAGGTTGATGGTTTTGAGAGACAATGGTGAGATCGAATCTGAAAGTGAGAAAGAATCAAGTGATAATGAGCAACTTGAGGAGACGGTACCCGAAAGAGGAGAACTTTTGGTGGTGATGAGAGCTCTAAACATGCAAGCAAAGATTGATGAGGCTAAACAACAAAGAGAGAACATCTTCCATACAAGATGTTTGGTTAACGGTAAGGTATGCATGTTAATCATTGATGGTGGGAGTTGTGCTAATGTGGCAAGTGCTGAAATGGTGGGGAAACTTAATTTAGTTACTTCAAAACACCCTCATCCTTATAAGCTGCAATGGCTTAATGAATGTGGAGAAATTCGGGTAACTAAGCAAGTTTTGATTTCATTCTCTATAGGAAACTATAAAGATGAAATTATGTGTGATGTAGTGCCGATGCATGCTAGTCATATACTCTTGGGCAGACCATGGCAATTTGATCGAAGAGTGAACTATGATGGTTATCTTAATCGATATACGCTGAAACATCAAAACAAAACCATCATGCTTGTACCTTTAACTCCACAACAGGTTCATGAAGATCAACTCAATTTGTCTCAAGCAAGGAGAGCTAGTGAGATTGAGAGAAAAAAAGATGAGAATGAGAGATAAAAACCAAGAGAATAAAAGAGTGGAGAGAAAAACAAGAAGGCTGATGTGAGTGTTTCCGAGGGAGAAAAGAAATTGGATGGAAATAAGGACTCAAAAAGAGTGAATTTCTATGCAAGAGGGAGTGAAATAAAGAGAGCCTTAGTAGAGAAAAAATATTGTGTTAGTGTTGATACACAAGGAATGCTATTTGAACACTAACGAACTAACTTCTTCTTTGCCGAGTTCTTTTGTGACTCTTTTGCAGGAGTATGATGATATCTTTCCAAAGGAAGAACCAAATGGTTTACCACCTTTGAGAGGCATCGAACATCAAATTGATTTTATTCCGGGTGCGACACTTCCAAATAGACCAGCTTATAGAGCGAATCCGGAGGAAACAAAAGAGATCCAAAGACAAGTAGAGGAGCTGATGGCTAAGGGCAAGGTTCGAGAAAGCATGAGTCCTTGTGCGGTACCGGTCATTATTGTACCAAAGAAGGATGAAACATGGAGAATGTGTACTGATTGTCGTGCCATCAACAAAATCACTGTAAAGTGTCGCTATCCTATCCCTAGGTTAGATGATATGCTAGATGAATTGCATGGTTCTTTCATCTTCTCTAAGATTGATTTGAAGAGTGGATATCATCAAATTAGAATAAGAGAAGGTGATGAATGGAAAACTGCTTTCAAAACAAAATATGGTTTGTATGAGTGGTTAGTTATGCCTTTTGGCTTAACAAATGCACCAAGTACTTTCATGAGATTAATGAATCATGTTTTGCGTAACTTTATTGGGAAATTTGTCGTTGTGTACTTTGATGACATCCTTATCTATAGCAAAAACACGGAAGAACATTTTGATCATGTGCGTGCTGTTTTGGACACTTTAAGGGAGGAATCTTTGTATGCTAATTTTAAGAAGTGTTCTTTTTGCATGGATAAAATTGTGTTTCTTGGTTTTGTTGTAAGTGCTAAAGGAATTGAAATGGAAAAGGATAAAGTTAAGGCTATTTTAGATTGGCCAAATCCTAGAAACATTTCTGAAGTTAGAAGTTTTCATGGACTTGCTAGTTTTTATAGGAGGTTTGTGAAAGGTTTTAGTACTATAGCAGCACCTTTGAATGAGATTGTCAAAAAGGAAGTTGGTTTTGTTTGGGGAGAAAAACAACAAGTTGCTTTTGATCTCCTTAAAGAGAAACTAACTACCGCATCCATTCTTGCATTACCTAACTTTGATAAATGTTTGAGATTGAATGTGATGCATGTGGAGTGGGTATAGGAGCTGTTTTAATACAGGAAGGAAAACCAATTGCATACTTTAGTGAAAAATTGAAGGGAGCTCAATTGAACTATCCTACATACGACAAGGAGTTGTATGCTTTGGTGAGAGCTTTGGAGACGTGGCAGCATTACTTGTGGACGAGAGAGTTTGTTATTCATACTGATCATGAATCTCTCAAGTACCTCAAGGGACAAGGTAAGCTTGGTAAGAGACATGCCAAGTGGGTGGAATTCATTGAATCTTTTCCTTATGTGATCAAATACAAGAAAGGGAAAGAGAACATTGTTGCTGATGCATTATCTAGAAGGTATGCTTTAATCTCTACTTTGAGTTCTAAACTTCTTGGGTTTGAATCAATTAAGGGATTGTATGCTGATGATTCTGATTTTGCTTCTATTTATTTAGCTTGTGAGCATGCTGCATTTGAAAAGTTTTATAGGCATGAGGGATACTTGTTTCGTGAAAGTAAGCTATGCATTCCTAAATGTTCTATACGTGAGTTGCTTGTTAGGGAAGCGCATGGGGGAGGACTAATGGGGCATTTTGGAATACATAAAACTTTGAGTGTCTTGTGTGATCATTTCCATTGGCCTAAAATGCGAGTTGATGTTGCAAGAATTTGTGAAAAGTGCATAACTTGTAAGCTAGCTAAATCAAGAGTACAACCACATGGGTTATACACACCTTTGCCTATACCTAATGAATCTTGGGTAGACATATCTATGGACTTTGTTTTAGGTTTACCAAAGTCAAAAAAAGGTAAAGATTCTGTTTTTGTTGTGGTTGATAGATTTTCAAAAATGGCACACTTTATTCCATGTCATAAAAGTGATGACGCTACTCATATTGCTGATTTATTCTTTAAGGAAGTTGTTCGTTTGCATGGAATTCCAAGAACCATTGTGAGTGATAGAGATACAAAGTTTTTGAGTCACTTTTGGCGTGTTTTGTGGAGTAAATTGGGCACTAAACTTCTATTTTCTACTACTTGTCATCCACAAACGGATGGACAAACTGAAGTTGTTAATAGAACTTTGTCTCAATTACTAAGAGTTTTGATTCAAAGGAATTTGAAAAATTGGGAGGATTGTTTGACATTTGCTGAATTTGCTTATAATAGAAGTGTTCATTCTGCTACTAATCATTCTCCTTTTGAGATTGTTTATGGTTTCAATCCATTGAGTCCACTTGATCTTGTACCACTACCTATTGAAGAGCGTATGAGTCTTGATGGAAAAGCCAAAGTTGAGCTGATCAAGAAGCTGCATGAAAAAGTGAGACTCAACATTGAGAAGAGAACCGAACAATATGTCAAGCAAGCAAACAAAGGCCGAAAGAAAGTCATCTTTGAACCCGGTGATTGGGTATGGTTACACTTGAGAAAAGAAAGGTTTCCAAGTAAGAGAAAGTCAAAGTTGCAGCCAAGAGGAGATGGACCATTTCAAGTGGTTGCTAGAATCAATGACAATGCATACAAACTTGACCTTCCGGGTGAATATAATGTAAGTGCAACTTTCAATGTTTCTGATCTTTCTCCTTATCTTGGTGATACAGATTCGAGGACGAATCCTTTTGAAGAAGAGGGGAATGATGGAGAACCAGCCTTACAAAATCATGCACACGAGAGGGACCCTTTGATCGTGCAAGAAGGTCCAATTACAAGAGCTAGAGCTAAGAAACTAAAAGAGGCTTTGATGATCCTTGTTGCAGACATTAAAGAAAATATTCACGAAGAGTCCAAGGAAGGCCCAATGGTGAATAATATTAGACTGGAGATCATTTAGCACATGCTTCAACCAAAGGCATTAATATATGGATAAAGTAGTAGTCAAGTCTACTTTATCATAAAGTAGAAGTCAAGTCTACTTTTTGACTACTTAAGTGTTGAGCATTAAAAGTCCTCTTTACTTAGGTGTTAAGCTTGGAAGTCATTAGATATCTTTTTTTCCTATATATAGGTGTATGGGTCACTTGTAAAAAGGGGACCTTTGTTGAAAACGAAATTGAAGCTCTTAGCTTATGTTTATTGAATTCTCTCTTTGTGAGATTTTCGATTATTCAAGAACTTATCAAGGTCATCGAGCAAGATCTTGTGGCGTTCAACATACCGAGGTTCTTGGCTGATTATATAGCCAACGGGTCGAGGTTCTTTCGCTCTAAGTAAGATCAAACCAGATTCGATTTGGGAAGATCCGCTGCTTATCTTCATACATTGGGTTCTTAGATCTTCATATCTAATGGGTCCTTCGTCCTATCCACATCACCAATTAATCTTCTAACTCAACATAATGCTAATCCGTAACTCTAAGTGTAACGATTATTAAAAACTAGTTGACCAAGTAAAGAGTTAATTGTACTCGAATCATATTCTGAAGAGTTAATGGTACTAGATTAATCTTCTGACTCAACATAAAACTAATCTGTAACTCTAACTATAATGATTATTGAACACTTGTTGACCAAGTAAAGAGTTAATTGTACTCGAATCATCTTCTAAAGAGTTAATGGTACTCGATTAATCTTCTAACTCAACATAAAGATAATCCGTAACTCTAAGTGTAATGATTATTGAAAACTTGTTGACCAAGTAAAGGGTTAATTGTACTCGATTCATCTTCTGAAGAGTTAATGGTACTCGACTAATCTTTTAACTCAACATAAAACTAATCCGTAACTCTAAATGTAACGATTATTGAAAACTTGTTGACAGGGTAAAGAGTTAATTGTACACGAATCATCTTCTAATGAGTTAATGGTACTCGATTAATCTACTAACTCAACATTAAACTAATCCATAACTCTAAATGTGATGATTATTGAAAACTTGTTGACCAAGTAAAGAATTAATTGTATTCAAATCATCTTCTAAAGAGTTAATGGTACTCGATTAATCTACTAACTCAACATAAAGCTAATCCGTAACTCTTTAGTGTAACGATTATTGAAAACTTATTGACCAAGTAAAAAGGTTAATTGTACTCGAATCATCTTCTAAAGAGTTAATGGTACTATTTTAATTTACTAACTCAACATAAAACTAATCCGTAACTCAAATTGTAAGGATTATTGAAATTTGTTGACCAAGTAAATACTTAATTATACTCGAATCATCTTCAAAAGAGTTAATGGTACTCGATTAATTTTCTAACTCAACATAAAACTAATCTGTAATTCTGAATGTAACGATTATTGAAAACTGGTTGACCAAGTAAAGAGTAAATTATACTCGAATCATATTCTAAAGAGTAAATGGTACTCAATTAATCTTCTAACTCAACATAAAACTAATCCGTAACTATAAGTGTAACTATTATTGAAAACTTGATGACCAAGTAAAGAGTTAAATGTACTCGATTCATATTCTAAAGAGTTAACGATGCTCAATTAATCTTCTAACTCAACATAATGCTAATCCGTAACTCTAAGTGTAACGATTATTAAAAACTAGTTGACCAAGTAAAGAGTTAATTGTACTCGAATCATTTTCTGAAGAGTTAATGGTACTCGATTAATCTTTTAACTCAATATAAAGCTAATTCGTAACTCTAAGTGTAATGATTATTGAATACTTGTTGACTATGTAAAGAGTTAATTATACTCGAATCATCTTATAACGAGTTAATGGTACTCGGTTAATTGTCTAACTCAACATAAAGCTAATCCATAACTCTAAGTGTAACGATTATTGAAAACTTGTTGACCAAGAAAACAGTTAATTGTACTGGATTCATCTTCTAAGGAGTTAATGGTAGCGATTAATTTTCTAACTCAACATAAAACTAATTTGTAACTCTAAATGTAACGATTATTGAAAACTTGTTGACCAAGTAAAGAGTTAATTGTACTCGAATTATCTTCTAAAGAGTTAATGGTACTCAATTAATCTACTAACTCAACATAAAACTAATCTGTAATTCTAATTGTAACGATTATTGAAATTCATTGACCAAGTAAATACTTAATTATACTCGAATCATCTTCAAAAGAGTTAATGGTATTCAATTAATTTTCTAACTCAACATAAAACTAATCTGTAATTCTGAATGTAACGATTATTGAAAACTGGTTGACCAAGTAAAGAGTAAATTGTACTCGAATCATCTTCTAAAGAGTTAATGGTACTCGACTAATCCTCTAACTCAACATAAAACTAATCCGTAACTATAAGTGTAACTATTATTGAAAACTTGGTGACCAAATAAAGAGTTAAATGTACTGGATTCATATTCTAAAGAGTTAACGATGCCCAATTAATCTTATAACTCAACCTAATGCTAATCCGTAACTCTAAGTGTAACGATTATTAAAAACTAGTTGACCAAGTAAAGAGTTAATTGTACTCGAATCATTTTCTGAAGAGTTAATGGTACTCGATTAATATTCTGACTCAACATAAAACTAATCTGTAACTCTAACTATAATGATTATTGAAAACTGGTTGACCAAGTAAAGAGTAAATTGTACTCGAATCATCTTCTAAAGAGTTAATGGTACTAGATTAATCTTCTAACTCAACATAAAACTAATCCATAACTATAAGTGTAACTATTATTGAAAACTTGGTGACCAAGTAAAGAGTTAAATGTACTCGATTCATCTTCTAAAGAGTTAACGATGCTCAATTAATCTTCTAACTCAACATAATGCTAATCCGTAACTCTAAGTGTAACGATTATTAAAAACTAGTTGACCAAGTAAAGAGTTAATTGTACTCGAATCATCTTCTAAAGAGTTAAGGTACTCGATTAATCTTTTAACTCAACATAAAGCTAATCCGTAACTCTAAGTGTAATGATTATTGAATACTTGTTGACTATGTAAAGAGTTAATTATACTCGAATCATCTTATAACGAGTTAATGGTACTCGGTTAATTGTCTAACTCAACATAAAGCTAATCCATAACTCTAAGTGTAACGATTATTGAAAACTTGTTGACCAAGAAAACAGTTAATTGTACTGGATTCATCTTCTAAGGAGTTAATGGTAGTCGATTAATTTTCTAACTCAACATAAAACTAATTTGTAACTCTAAATGTAACG
Source organism: Scutellaria minor (assembly GCA_954870855.1). Taxonomy (NCBI): domain Eukaryota; kingdom Viridiplantae; phylum Streptophyta; class Magnoliopsida; order Lamiales; family Lamiaceae; genus Scutellaria; species Scutellaria minor. Next base: position 14,396,522 of record OX940729.1, on the reverse strand, counting down.
ATTATGGAAAACTTGTTGACCAAGTAAAGAGTTAATTGTACTCGAATTATCTTCTAAAGAGTTAATGGTACTCAATTAATCTACTAACTCAACATAAAACTAATCTGTAATTCTAATTGTAACGATTATTGAAATTCGTTGACCAAGTAAATACTTAATTATACTCGAATCATCTTCAAAAGAGTTAATGGTATTCAATTAATTTTCTAACTCAACATAAAACTAATCTGTAATTCTGAATGTAACGATTATTGAAAACTGGTTGACCAAGTAAAGAGTAAATTGTACTCGAATCATCTTCTAAAGAGTTAATGGTACTCGACTAATCCTCTAACTCAACATAAAACTAATCCGTAACTATAAGTGTAACTATTATTGAAAACTTGGTGACCAAGTAAAGAGTTAAATGTACTCGATTCATATTCTAAAGAGTTAACGATGCCCAATTAATCTTATAACTCAACATAATGCTAATCCGTAACTCTAAGTGTAACGATTATTAAAAACTAGTTGACCAAGTAAAGAGTTAATTGTACTCGAATCATTTTCTGAAGAGTTAATGGTACTCGATTAATATTCTGACTCAACATAAAACTAATCTGTAACTCTAACTATAATGATTATTGAAAACTTGTTGACTAAGTAAAGAGTTAATTATACTCGAATCATCTTCTAAAGAGTTAATGGTACTCGATTAATCTTCTAACTCAACATAAAGATACTCCGTAACTCTAAGTGTAACGATTATTGAAAACTTGTTGACCAAGTAAAGAGTTAATTGTACTCGATTCATCTTCTAAAGAGTTAAGGTACTCGATTAATCTTCTAACTCAACATAAAGCTAATCCGTAACTCTAAGTGTAATGATTATTGAATACTTGTTGACTATGTAAAGAGTTAATTATACTCGAATCATCTTATAACGAGTTAATGGTACTCGATTAATTGTCTAACTCAACATAAAGCTAATCCATAACTCTAAGTGTAACGATTATTGAAAACTTGTTGACCAAGAAAACAGTTAATTGTACTGGATTCATCTTCTAAGGAGTTAATGGTAGTCGATTAATTTTCTAACTCAACATAAAACTAATTTGTAACTCTAAATGTAACGATTATTGAAAACTTGTTGACCAAGTAAAGAGTTAATTGTACTCGAATTATCTTCTAAAGAGTTAATGGTACTCAATTAATCTACTAACTCAACATAAAACTAATCTGTAATTCTAATTGTAACGATTATTGAAATTCGTTGACCAAGTAAATACTTAATTATACTCGAATCATCTTCAAAAGAGTTAATGGTATTCAATTAATTTTCTAACTCAACATAAAACTAATCTGTAATTCTGAATGTAACGATTATTGAAAACTGGTTGACCAAGTAAAGAGTAAATTGTACTCGAATCATCTTCTAAAGAGTTAATGGTACTAGATTAATCTTCTAACTCAACATAAAACTAATCCATAACTATAAGTGTAACTATTATTGAAAACTTGGTGACCAAGTAAAGAGTTAAATGTACTCGATTCATCTTCTAAAGAGTTAACGATGCTCAATTAATCTTCTAACTCAACATAATGCTAATCCGTAACTCTAAGTGTAACGATTATTAAAAACTAGTTGACCAAGTAAAGAGTTAATTGTACTCGAATCATCTTCTAAAGAGTTAAGGTACTCGATTAATCTTTTAACTCAACATAAAGCTAATCCGTAACTCTAAGTGTAATGATTATTGAATACTTGTTGACTATGTAAAGAGTTAATTATACTCGAATCATCTTATAACGAGTTAATGGTACTCGGTTAATTGTCTAACTCAACATAAAGCTAATCCATAACTCTAAGTGTAACGATTATTGAAAACTTGTTGACCAAGAAAACAGTTAATTGTACTGGATTCATCTTCTAAGGAGTTAATGGTAGTCGATTAATTTTCTAACTCAACATAAAACTAATTTGTAACTCTAAATGTAACGATTATGGAAAACTTGTTGACCAAGTAAAGAGTTAATTGTACTCGAATTATCTTCTAAAGAGTTAATGGTACTCAATTAATCTACTAACTCAACATAAAACTAATCTGTAATTCTAATTGTAACGATTATTGAAATTCGTTGACCAAGTAAATACTTAATTATACTCGAATCATCTTCAAAAGAGTTAATGGTATTCAATTAATTTTCTAACTCAACATAAAACTAATCTGTAATTCTGAATGTAACGATTATTGAAAACTGGTTGACCAAGTAAAGAGTAAATTGTACTCGAATCATCTTCTAAAGAGTTAATGGTACTCGACTAATCCTCTAACTCAACATAAAACTAATCCGTAACTATAAGTGTAACTATTATTGAAAACTTGGTGACCAAGTAAAGAGTTAAATGTACTCGATTCATATTCTAAAGAGTTAACGATGCCCAATTAATCTTATAACTCAACATAATGCTAATCCGTAACTCTAAGTGTAACGATTATTAAAAACTAGTTGACCAAGTAAAGAGTTAATTGTACTCGAATCATTTTCTGAAGAGTTAATGGTACTCGATTAATATTCTGACTCAACATAAAACTAATCTGTAACTCTAACTATAATGATTATTGAAAACTTGTTGACTAAGTAAAGAGTTAATTATACTCGAATCATCTTCTAAAGAGTTAATGGTACTCGATTAATCTTCTAACTCAACATAAAGATACTCCGTAACTCTAAGTGTAACGATTATTGAAAACTTGTTGACCAAGTAAAGAGTTAATTGTACTCGATTCATCTTCTAAAGAGTTAAGGTACTCGATTAATCTTCTAACTCAACATAAAGCTAATCCGTAACTCTAAGTGTAATGATTATTGAATACTTGTTGACTATGTAAAGAGTTAATTATACTCGAATCATCTTATAACGAGTTAATGGTACTCGATTAATTGTCTAACTCAACATAAAGCTAATCCATAACTCTAAGTGTAACGATTATTGAAAACTTGTTGACCAAGAAAACAGTTAATTGTACTGGATTCATCTTCTAAGGAGTTAATGGTAGTCGATTAATTTTCTAACTCAACATAAAACTAATTTGTAACTCTAAATGTAACGATTATTGAAAACTTGTTGACCAAGTAAAGAGTTAATTGTACTCGAATTATCTTCTAAAGAGTTAATGGTACTCAATTAATCTACTAACTCAACATAAAACTAATCTGTAATTCTAATTGTAACGATTATTGAAATTCGTTGACCAAGTAAATACTTAATTATACTCGAATCATCTTCAAAAGAGTTAATGGTATTCAATTAATTTTCTAACTCAACATAAAACTAATCTGTAATTCTGAATGTAACGATTATTGAAAACTGGTTGACCAAGTAAAGAGTAAATTGTACTCGAATCATCTTCTAAAGAGTTAATGGTACTAGATTAATCTTCTAACTCAACATAAAACTAATCCATAACTATAAGTGTAACTATTATTGAAAACTTGGTGACCAAGTAAAGAGTTAAATGTACTCGATTCATCTTCTAAAGAGTTAACGATGCTCAATTAATCTTCTAACTCAACATAATGCTAATCCGTAACTCTAAGTGTAACGATTATTAAAAACTAGTTGACCAAGTAAAGAGTTAATTGTACTCGAATCATCTTCTAAAGAGTTAAGGTACTCGATTAATCTTTTAACTCAACATAAAGCTAATCCGTAACTCTAAGTGTAATGATTATTGAATACTTGTTGACTATGTAAAGAGTTAATTATACTCGAATCATCTTATAACGAGTTAATGGTACTCGGTTAATTGTCTAACTCAACATAAAGCTAATCCATAACTCTAAGTGTAACGATTATTGAAAACTTGTTGACCAAGAAAACAGTTAATTGTACTGGATTCATCTTCTAAGGAGTTAATGGTAGTCGATTAATTTTCTAACTCAACATAAAACTAATTTGTAACTCTAAATGTAACGATTATGGAAAACTTGTTGACCAAGTAAAGAGTTAATTGTACTCGAATTATCTTCTAAAGAGTTAATGGTACTCAATTAATCTACTAACTCAACATAAAACTAATCTGTAATTCTAATTGTAACGATTATTGAAATTCGTTGACCAAGTAAATACTTAATTATACTCGAATCATCTTCAAAAGAGTTAATGGTATTCAATTAATTTTCTAACTCAACATAAAACTAATCTGTAATTCTGAATGTAACGATTATTGAAAACTGGTTGACCAAGTAAAGAGTAAATTGTACTCGAATCATCTTCTAAAGAGTTAATGGTACTCGACTAATCCTCTAACTCAACATAAAACTAATCCGTAACTATAAGTGTAACTATTATTGAAAACTTGGTGACCAAGTAAAGAGTTAAATGTACTCGATTCATATTCTAAAGAGTTAACGATGCCCAATTAATCTTATAACTCAACATAATGCTAATCCGTAACTCTAAGTGTAACGATTATTAAAAACTAGTTGACCAAGTAAAGAGTTAATTGTACTCGAATCATTTTCTGAAGAGTTAATGGTACTCGATTAATATTCTGACTCAACATAAAACTAATCTGTAACTCTAACTATAATGATTATTGAAAACTTGTTGACTAAGTAAAGAGTTAATTATACTCGAATCATCTTCTAAAGAGTTAATGGTACTCGATTAATCTTCTAACTCAACATAAAGATACTCCGTAACTCTAAGTGTAACGATTATTGAAAACTTGTTGACCAAGTAAAGAGTTAATTGTACTCGATTCATCTTCTAAAGAGTTAAGGTACTCGATTAATCTTCTAACTCAACATAAAGCTAATCCGTAACTCTAAGTGTAATGATTATTGAATACTTGTTGACTATGTAAAGAGTTAATTATACTCGAATCATCTTATAACGAGTTAATGGTACTCGATTAATTGTCTAACTCAACATAAAGCTAATCCATAACTCTAAGTGTAACGATTATTGAAAACTTGTTGACCAAGAAAACAGTTAATTGTACTGGATTCATCTTCTAAGGAGTTAATGGTAGTCGATTAATTTTCTAACTCAACATAAAACTAATTTGTAACTCTAAATGTAACGATTATTGAAAACTTGTTGACCAAGTAAAGAGTTAATTGTACTCGAATTATCTTCTAAAGAGTTAATGGTACTCAATTAATCTACTAACTCAACATAAAACTAATCTGTAATTCTAATTGTAACGATTATTGAAATTTGTTGACCAAGTAAATACTTAATTATACTCGAATCATCTTCAAAAGAGTTAATGGTATTCAATTAATTTTCTAACTCAACATAAAACTAATCTGTAATTCTGAATGTAACGATTATTGAAAACTGGTTGACCAAGTAAAGAGTAAATTGTACTCGAATCATCTTCTAAAGAGTTAATGGTACTAGATTAATCTTCTAACTCAACATAAAACTAATCCATAACTATAAGTGTAACTATTATTGAAAACTTGGTGACCAAGTAAAGAGTTAAATGTACTCGATTCATCTTCTAAAGAGTTAACGATGCTCAATTAATCTTCTAACTCAACATAATGCTAATCCGTAACTCTAAGTGTAACGATTATTAAAAACTAGTTGACCAAGTAAAGAGTTAATTGTACTCGAATCATCTTCTAAAGAGTTAAGGTACTCGATTAATCTTTTAACTCAACATAAAGCTAATCCGTAACTCTAAGTGTAATGATTATTGAATACTTGTTGACTATGTAAAGAGTTAATTATACTCGAATCATCTTATAACGAGTTAATGGTACTCGGTTAATTGTCTAACTCAACATAAAGCTAATCCATAACTCTAAGTGTAACGATTATTGAAAACTTGTTGACCAAGAAAACAGTTAATTGTACTGGATTCATCTTCTAAGGAGTTAATGGTAGTCGATTAATTTTCTAACTCAACATAAAACTAATTTGTAACTCTAAATGTAACGATTATGGAAAACTTGTTGACCAAGTAAAGAGTTAATTGTACTCGAATTATCTTCTAAAGAGTTAATGGTACTCAATTAATCTACTAACTCAACATAAAACTAATCTGTAATTCTAATTGTAACGATTATTGAAATTCGTTGACCAAGTAAATACTTAATTATACTCGAATCATCTTCAAAAGAGTTAATGGTATTCAATTAATTTTCTAACTCAACATAAAACTAATCTGTAATTCTGAATGTAACGATTATTGAAAACTGGTTGACCAAGTAAAGAGTAAATTGTACTCGAATCATCTTCTAAAGAGTTAATGGTACTCGACTAATCCTCTAACTCAACATAAAACTAATCCGTAACTATAAGTGTAACTATTATTGAAAACTTGGTGACCAAGTAAAGAGTTAAATGTACTCGATTCATATTCTAAAGAGTTAACGATGCCCAATTAATCTTATAACTCAACATAATGCTAATCCGTAACTCTAAGTGTAACGATTATTAAAAACTAGTTGACCAAGTAAAGAGTTAATTGTACTCGAATCATTTTCTGAAGAGTTAATGGTACTCGATTAATATTCTGACTCAACATAAAACTAATCTGTAACTCTAACTATAATGATTATTGAAAACTTGTTGACTAAGTAAAGAGTTAATTATACTCGAATCATCTTCTAAAGAGTTAATGGTACTCGATTAATCTTCTAACTCAACATAAAGATACTCCGTAACTCTAAGTGTAACGATTATTGAAAACTTGTTGACCAAGTAAAGAGTTAATTGTACTCGATTCATCTTCTAAAGAGTTAAGGTACTCGATTAATCTTCTAACTCAACATAAAGCTAATCCGTAACTCTAAGTGTAATGATTATTGAATACTTGTTGACTATGTAAAGAGTTAATTATACTCGAATCATCTTATAACGAGTTAATGGTACTCGATTAATTGTCTAACTCAACATAAAGCTAATCCATAACTCTAAGTGTAACGATTATTGAAAACTTGTTGACCAAGAAAACAGTTAATTGTACTGGATTCATCTTCTAAGGAGTTAATGGTAGTCGATTAATTTTCTAACTCAACATAAAACTAATTTGTAACTCTAAATGTAACGATTATTGAAAACTTGTTGACCAAGTAAAGAGTTAATTGTACTCGAATTATCTTCTAAAGAGTTAATGGTACTCAATTAATCTACTAACTCAACATAAAACTAATCTGTAATTCTAATTGTAACGATTATTGAAATTTGTTGACCAAGTAAATACTTAATTATACTCGAATCATCTTCAAAAGAGTTAATGGTATTCAATTAATTTTCTAACTCAACATAAAACTAATCTGTAATTCTGAATGTAACGATTATTGAAAACTGGTTGACCAAGTAAAGAGTAAATTGTACTCGAATCATCTTCTAAAGAGTTAATGGTACTAGATTAATCTTCTAACTCAACATAAAACTAATCCATAACTATAAGTGTAACTATTATTGAAAACTTGGTGACCAAGTAAAGAGTTAAATGTACTCGATTCATCTTCTAAAGAGTTAACGATGCTCAATTAATCTTCTAACTCAACATAATGCTAATCCGTAACTCTAAGTGTAACGATTATTAAAAACTAGTTGACCAAGTAAAGAGTTAATTGTACTCGAATCATCTTCTAAAGAGTTAAGGTACTCGATTAATCTTTTAACTCAACATAAAGCTAATCCGTAACTCTAAGTGTAATGATTATTGAATACTTGTTGACTATGTAAAGAGTTAATTATACTCGAATCATCTTATAACGAGTTAATGGTACTCGGTTAATTGTCTAACTCAACATAAAGCTAATCCATAACTCTAAGTGTAACGATTATTGAAAACTTGTTGACCAAGAAAACAGTTAATTGTACTGGATTCATCTTCTAAGGAGTTAATGGTAGTCGATTAATTTTCTAACTCAACATAAAACTAATTTGTAACTCTAAATGTAACGATTATGGAAAACTTGTTGACCAAGTAAAGAGTTAATTGTACTCGAATTATCTTCTAAAGAGTTAATGGTACTCAATTAATCTACTAACTCAACATAAAACTAATCTGTAATTCTAATTGTAACGATTATTGAAATTCGTTGACCAAGTAAATACTTAATTATACTCGAATCATCTTCAAAAGAGTTAATGGTATTCAATTAATTTTCTAACTCAACATAAAACTAATCTGTAATTCTGAATGTAACGATTATTGAAAACTGGTTGACCAAGTAAAGAGTAAATTGTACTCGAATCATCTTCTAAAGAGTTAATGGTACTCGACTAATCCTCTAACTCAACATAAAACTAATCCGTAACTATAAGTGTAACTATTATTGAAAACTTGGTGACCAAGTAAAGAGTTAAATGTACTCGATTCATATTCTAAAGAGTTAACGATGCCCAATTAATCTTATAACTCAACATAATGCTAATCCGTAACTCTAAGTGTAACGATTATTAAAAACTAGTTGACCAAGTAAAGAGTTAATTGTACTCGAATCATTTTCTGAAGAGTTAATGGTACTCGATTAATATTCTGACTCAACATAAAACTAATCTGTAACTCTAACTATAATGATTATTGAAAACTTGTTGACTAAGTAAAGAGTTAATTATACTCGAATCATCTTCTAAAGAGTTAATGGTACTCGATTAATCTTCTAACTCAACATAAAGATACTCCGTAACTCTAAGTGTAACGATTATTGAAAACTTGTTGACCAAGTAAAGAGTTAATTGTACTCGATTCATCTTCTAAAGAGTTAAGGTACTCGATTAATCTTCTAACTCAACATAAAGCTAATCCGTAACTCTAAGTGTAATGATTATTGAATACTTGTTGACTATGTAAAGAGTTAATTATACTCGAATCATCTTATAACGAGTTAATGGTACTCGATTAATTGTCTAACTCAACATAAAGCTAATCCATAACTCTAAGTGTAACGATTATTGAAAACTTGTTGACCAAGAAAACAGTTAATTGTACTGGATTCATCTTCTAAGGAGTTAATGGTAGTCGATTAATTTTCTAACTCAACATAAAACTAATTTGTAACTCTAAATGTAACGATTATTGAAAACTTGTTGACCAAGTAAAGAGTTAATTGTACTCGAATTATCTTCTAAAGAGTTAATGGTACTCAATTAATCTACTAACTCAACATAAAACTAATCTGTAATTCTAATTGTAACGATTATTGAAATTTGTTGACCAAGTAAATACTTAATTATACTCGAATCATCTTCAAAAGAGTTAATGGTATTCAATTAATTTTCTAACTCAACATAAAACTAATCTGTAATTCTGAATGTAACGATTATTGAAAACTGGTTGACCAAGTAAAGAGTAAATTGTACTCGAATCATCTTCTAAAGAGTTAATGGTACTAGATTAATCTTCTAACTCAACATAAAACTAATCCATAACTATAAGTGTAACTATTATTGAAAACTTGGTGACCAAGTAAAGAGTTAAATGTACTCGATTCATCTTCTAAAGAGTTAACGATGCTCAATTAATCTTCTAACTCAACATAATGCTAATCCGTAACTCTAAGTGTAACGATTATTAAAAACTAGTTGACCAAGTAAAGAGTTAATTGTACTCGAATCATCTTCTAAAGAGTTAAGGTACTCGATTAATCTTTTAACTCAACATAAAGCTAATCCGTAACTCTAAGTGTAATGATTATTGAATACTTGTTGACTATGTAAAGAGTTAATTATACTCGAATCATCTTATAACGAGTTAATGGTACTCGGTTAATTGTCTAACTCAACATAAAGCTAATCCATAACTCTAAGTGTAACGATTATTGAAAACTTGTTGACCAAGAAAACAGTTAATTGTACTGGATTCATCTTCTAAGGAGTTAATGGTAGTCGATTAATTTTCTAACTCAACATAAAACTAATTTGTAACTCTAAATGTAACGATTATGGAAAACTTGTTGACCAAGTAAAGAGTTAATTGTACTCGAATTATCTTCTAAAGAGTTAATGGTACTCAATTAATCTACTAACTCAACATAAAACTAATCTGTAATTCTAATTGTAACGATTATTGAAATTCGTTGACCAAGTAAATACTTAATTATACTCGAATCATCTTCAAAAGAGTTAATGGTATTCAATTAATTTTCTAACTCAACATAAAACTAATCTGTAATTCTGAATGTAACGATTATTGAAAACTGGTTGACCAAGTAAAGAGTAAATTGTACTCGAATCATCTTCTAAAGAGTTAATGGTACTCGACTAATCCTCTAACTCAACATAAAACTAATCCGTAACTATAAGTGTAACTATTATTGAAAACTTGGTGACCAAGTAAAGAGTTAAATGTACTCGATTCATATTCTAAAGAGTTAACGATGCCCAATTAATCTTATAACTCAACATAATGCTAATCCGTAACTCTAAGTGTAACGATTATTAAAAACTAGTTGACCAAGTAAAGAGTTAATTGTACTCGAATCATTTTCTGAAGAGTTAATGGTACTCGATTAATATTCTGACTCAACATAAAACTAATCTGTAACTCTAACTATAATGATTATTGAAAACTTGTTGACTAAGTAAAGAGTTAATTATACTCGAATCATCTTCTAAAGAGTTAATGGTACTCGATTAATCTTCTAACTCAACATAAAGATACTCCGTAACTCTAAGTGTAACGATTATTGAAAACTTGTTGACCAAGTAAAGAGTTAATTGTACTCGATTCATCTTCTAAAGAGTTAAGGTACTCGATTAATCTTCTAACTCAACATAAAGCTAATCCGTAACTCTAAGTGTAATGATTATTGAATACTTGTTGACTATGTAAAGAGTTAATTATACTCGAATCATCTTATAACGAGTTAATGGTACTCGATTAATTGTCTAACTCAACATAAAGCTAATCCATAACTCTAAGTGTAACGATTATTGAAAACTTGTTGACCAAGAAAACAGTTAATTGTACTGGATTCATCTTCTAAGGAGTTAATGGTAGTCGATTAATTTTCTAACTCAACATAAAACTAATTTGTAACTCTAAATGTAACGATTATTGAAAACTTGTTGACCAAGTAAAGAGTTAATTGTACTCGAATTATCTTCTAAAGAGTTAATGGTACTCAATTAATCTACTAACTCAACATAAAACTAATCTGTAATTCTAATTGTAACGATTATTGAAATTTGTTGACCAAGTAAATACTTAATTATACTCGAATCATCTTCAAAAGAGTTAATGGTATTCAATTAATTTTCTAACTCAACATAAAACTAATCTGTAATTCTGAATGTAACGATTATTGAAAACTGGTTGACCAAGTAAAGAGTAAATTGTACTCGAATCATCTTCTAAAGAGTTAATGGTACTAGATTAATCTTCTAACTCAACATAAAACTAATCCATAACTATAAGTGTAACTATTATTGAAAACTTGGTGACCAAGTAAAGAGTTAAATGTACTCGATTCATCTTCTAAAGAGTTAACGATGCTCAATTAATCTTCTAACTCAACATAATGCTAATCCGTAACTCTAAGTGTAACGATTATTAAAAACTAGTTGACCAAGTAAAGAGTTAATTGTACTCGAATCATCTTCTAAAGAGTTAAGGTACTCGATTAATCTTCTAACTCAACATAAAGCTAATCCGTAACTCTAAGTGTAATGATTATTGAATACTTGTTGACTATGTAAAGAGTTAATTATACTCGAATCATCTTATAACGAGTTAATGGTACTCGGTTAATTGTCTAACTCAACATAAAGCTAATCCATAACTCTAAGTGTAACGATTATTGAAAACTTGTTGACCAAGAAAACAGTTAATTGTACTGGATTCATCTTCTAAGGAGTTAATGGTAGTCGATTAATTTTCTAACTCAACATAAAACTAATTTGTAACTCTAAATGTAACGATTATGGAAAACTTGTTGACCAAGTAAAGAGTTAATTGTACTCGAATTATCTTCTAAAGAGTTAATGGTACTCAATTAATCTACTAACTCAACATAAAACTAATCTGTAATTCTAATTGTAACGATTATTGAAATTCGTTGACCAAGTAAATACTTAATTATACTCGAATCATCTTCAAAAGAGTTAATGGTATTCAATTAATTTTCTAACTCAACATAAAACTAATCTGTAATTCTGAATGTAACGATTATTGAAAACTGGTTGACCAAGTAAAGAGTAAATTGTACTCGAATCATCTTCTAAAGAGTTAATGGTACTCGACTAATCCTCTAACTCAACATAAAACTAATCCGTAACTATAAGTGTAACTATTATTGAAAACTTGGTGACCAAGTAAAGAGTTAAATGTACTCGATTCATATTCTAAAGAGTTAACGATGCCCAATTAATCTTATAACTCAACATAATGCTAATCCGTAACTCTAAGTGTAACGATTATTAAAAACTAGTTGACCAAGTAAAGAGTTAATTGTACTCGAATCATTTTCTGAAGAGTTAATGGTACTCGATTAATATTCTGACTCAACATAAAACTAATCTGTAACTCTAACTATAATGATTATTGAAAACTTGTTGACTAAGTAAAGAGTTAATTATACTCGAATCATCTTCTAAAGAGTTAATGGTACTCGATTAATCTTCTAACTCAACATAAAGATACTCCGTAACTCTAAGTGTAACGATTATTGAAAACTTGTTGACCAAGTAAAGAGTTAATTGTACTCGATTCATCTTCTAAAGAGTTAAGGTACTCGATTAATCTTCTAACTCAACATAAAGCTAATCCGTAACTCTAAGTGTAATGATTATTGAATACTTGTTGACTATGTAAAGAGTTAATTATACTCGAATCATCTTATAACGAGTTAATGGTACTCGGTTAATTGTCTAACTCAACATAAAGCTAATCCATAACTCTAAGTGTAACGATTATTGAAAACTTGTTGACCAAGAAAACAGTTAATTGTACTGGATTCATCTTCTAAGGAGTTAATGGTAGTCGATTAATTTTCTAACTCAACATAAAACTAATTTGTAACTCTAAATGTAACGATTATTGAAAACTTGTTGACCAAGTAAAGAGTTAATTGTACTCGAATTATCTTCTAAAGAGTTAATGGTACTCAATTAATCTACTAACTCAACATAAAACTAATCTGTAATTCTAATTGTAACGATTATTGAAATTCGTTGACCAAGTAAATACTTAATTATACTCGAATCATCTTCAAAAGAGTTAATGGTATTCAATTAATTTTCTAACTCAACATAAAACTAATCTGTAATTCTGAATGTAACGATTATTGAAAACTGGTTGACCAAGTAAAGAGTAAATTGTACTCGAATCATCTTCTAGAGAGTTAATGGTACTCGACTAATCCTCTAACTCAACATAAAACTAATCCGTAACTATAAGTGTAACTATTATTGAAAACTTGGTGACCAAGTAAAGAGTTAAATGTACTCGATTCATATTCTAAAGAGTTAACGATGCCCAATTAATCTTATAACTCAACATAATGCTAATCCGTAACTCTAAGTGTAACGATTATTAAAAACTAGTTGACCAAGTAAAGAGTTAATTGTACTCGAATCATTTTCTGAAGAGTTAATGGTACTCGATTAATATTCTGACTCAACATAAAACTAATCTGTAACTCTAACTATAATGATTATTGAAAACTTGTTGACTAAGTAAAGAGTTAATTATACTCGAATCATCTTCTAAAGAGTTAATGGTACTCGATTAATCTTCTAACTCAACATAAAGATACTCCGTAACTCTAAGTGTAACGATTATTGAAAACTTGTTGACCAAGTAAAGAGTTAATTGTACTCGATTCATCTTCTAAAGAGTTAAGGTACTCGATTAATCTTCTAACTCAACATAAAGCTAATCCGTAACTCTAAGTGTAATGATTATTGAATACTTGTTGACTATGTAAAGAGTTAATTATACTCGAATCATCTTATAACGAGTTAATGGTACTCGGTTAATTGTCTAACTCAACATAAAGCTAATCCATAACTCTAAGTGTAACGATTATTGAAAACTTGTTGACCAAGAAAACAGTTAATTGTACTGGATTCATCTTCTAAGGAGTTAATGGTAGTCGATTAATTTTCTAACTCAACATAAAACTAATTTGTAACTCTAAATGTAACGATTATTGAAAACTTGTTGACCAAGTAAAGAGTTAATTGTACTCGAATTATCTTCTAAAGAGTTAATGGTACTCAATTAATCTACTAACTCAACATAAAACTAATCTGTAATTCTAATTGTAACGATTATTGAAATTCGTTGACCAAGTAAATACTTAATTATACTCGAATCATCTTCAAAAGAGTTAATGGTATTCAATTAATTTTCTAACTCAACATAAAACTAATCTGTAATTCTGAATGTAACGATTATTGAAAACTGGTTGACCAAGTAAAGAGTAAATTGTACTCGAATCATCTTCTAAAGAGTTAATGGTACTCGACTAATCCTCTAACTCAACATAAAACTAATCCGTAACTATAAGTGTAACTATTATTGAAAACTTGGTGACCAAGTAAAGAGTTAAATGTACTCGATTCATATTCTAAAGAGTTAACGATGCCCAATTAATCTTATAACTCAACATAATGCTAATCCGTAACTCTAAGTGTAACGATTATTAAAAACTAGTTGACCAAGTAAAGAGTTAATTGTACTCGAATCATTTTCTGAAGAGTTAATGGTACTCGATTAATATTCTGACTCAACATAAAACTAATCTGTAACTCTAACTATAATGATTATTGAAAACTTGTTGACTAAGTAAAGAGTTAATTATACTCGAATCATCTTCTAAAGAGTTAATGGTACTCGATTAATCTTCTAACTCAACATAAAGATACTCCGTAACTCTAAGTGTAACGATTATTGAAAACTTGTTGACCAAGTAAAGAGTTAATTGTACTCGATTCATCTTCTAAAGAGTTAAGGTACTCGATTAATCTTCTAACTCAACATAAAGCTAATCCGTAACTCTAAGTGTAATGATTATTGAATACTTGTTGACTATGTAAAGAGTTAATTATACTCGAATCATCTTATAACGAGTTAATGGTACTCGGTTAATTGTCTAACTCAACATAAAGCTAATCCATAACTCTAAGTGTAACGATTATTGAAAACTTGTTGACCAAGAAAACAGTTAATTGTACTGGATTCATCTTCTAAGGAGTTAATGGTAGTCGATTAATTTTCTAACTCAACATAAAACTAATTTGTAACTCTAAATGTAACGATTATTGAAAACTTGTTGACCAAGTAAAGAGTTAATTGTACTCGAATTATCTTCTAAAGAGTTAATGGTACTCAATTAATCTACTAACTCAACATAAAACTAATCTGTAATTCTAATTGTAACGATTATTGAAATTCGTTGACCAAGTAAATACTTAATTATACTCGAATCATCTTCAAAAGAGTTAATGGTATTCAATTAATTTTCTAACTCAACATAAAACTAATCTGTAATTCTGAATGTAACGATTATTGAAAACTGGTTGACCAAGTAAAGAGTAAATTGTACTCGAATCATCTTCTAGAGAGTTAATGGTACTCGACTAATCCTCTAACTCAACATAAAACTAATCCGTAACTATAAGTGTAACTATTATTGAAAACTTGGTGACCAAGTAAAGAGTTAAATGTACTCGATTCATATTCTAAAGAGTTAACGATGCCCAATTAATCTTATAACTCAACATAATGCTAATCCGTAACTCTAAGTGTAACGATTATTAAAAACTAGTTGACCAAGTAAAGAGTTAATTGTACTCGAATCATTTTCTGAAGAGTTAATGGTACTCGATTAATATTCTGACTCAACATAAAACTAATCTGTAACTCTAACTATAATGATTATTGAAAACTTGTTGACTAAGTAAAGAGTTAATTATACTCGAATCATCTTCTAAAGAGTTAATGGTACTCGATTAATCTTCTAACTCAACATAAAGATACTCCGTAACTCTAAGTGTAACGATTATTGAAAACTTGTTGACCAAGTAAAGAGTTAATTGTACTCGATTCATCTTCTAAAGAGTTAAGGTACTCGATTAATCTTCTAACTCAACATAAAGCTAATCCGTAACTCTAAGTGTAATGATTATTGAATACTTGTTGACTATGTAAAGAGTTAATTATACTCGAATCATCTTATAACGAGTTAATGGTACTCGGTTAATTGTCTAACTCAACATAAAGCTAATCCATAACTCTAAGTGTAACGATTATTGAAAACTTGTTGACCAAGAAAACAGTTAATTGTACTGGATTCATCTTCTAAGGAGTTAATGGTAGTCGATTAATTTTCTAACTCAACATAAAACTAATTTGTAACTCTAAATGTAACGATTATTGAAAACTTGTTGACCAAGTAAAGAGTTAATTGTACTCGAATTATCTTCTAAAGAGTTAATGGTACTCAATTAATCTACTAACTCAACATAAAACTAATCTGTAATTCTAATTGTAACGATTATTGAAATTCGTTGACCAAGTAAATACTTAATTATACTCGAATCATCTTCAAAAGAGTTAATGGTATTCAATTAATTTTCTAACTCAACATAAAACTAATCTGTAATTCTGAATGTAACGATTATTGAAAACTGGTTGACCAAGTAAAGAGTAAATTGTACTCGAATCATCTTCTAAAGAGTTAATGGTACTCGACTAATCCTCTAACTCAACATAAAACTAATCCGTAACTATAAGTGTAACTATTATTGAAAACTTGGTGACCAAGTAAAGAGTTAAATGTACTCGATTCATATTCTAAAGAGTTAACGATGCCCAATTAATCTTATAACTCAACATAATGCTAATCCGTAACTCTAAGTGTAACGATTATTAAAAACTAGTTGACCAAGTAAAGAGTTAATTGTACTCGAATCATTTTCTGAAGAGTTAATGGTACTCGATTAATATTCTGACTCAACATAAAACTAATCTGTAACTCTAACTATAATGATTATTGAAAACTTGTTGACTAAGTAAAGAGTTAATTATACTCGAATCATCTTCTAAAGAGTTAATGGTACTCGATTAATCTTCTAACTCAACATAAAGATACTCCGTAACTCTAAGTGTAACGATTATTGAAAACTTGTTGACCAAGTAAAGAGTTAATTGTACTCGATTCATCTTCTAAAGAGTTAAGGTACTCGATTAATCTTCTAACTCAACATAAAGCTAATCCGTAACTCTAAGTGTAATGATTATTGAATACTTGTTGACTATGTAAAGAGTTAATTATACTCGAATCATCTTATAACGAGTTAATGGTACTCGGTTAATTGTCTAACTCAACATAAAGCTAATCCATAACTCTAAGTGTAACGATTATTGAAAACTTGTTGACCAAGAAAACAGTTAATTGTACTGGATTCATCTTCTAAGGAGTTAATGGTAGTCGATTAATTTTCTAACTCAACATAAAACTAATTTGTAACTCTAAATGTAACGATTATTGAAAACTTGTTGACCAAGTAAAGAGTTAATTGTACTCGAATTATCTTCTAAAGAGTTAATGGTACTCAATTAATCTACTAACTCAACATAAAACTAATCTGTAATTCTAATTGTAACGATTATTGAAATTCGTTGACCAAGTAAATACTTAATTATACTCGAATCATCTTCAAAAGAGTTAATGGTATTCAATTAATTTTCTAACTCAACATAAAACTAATCTGTAATTCTGAATGTAACGATTATTGAAAACTGGTTGACCAAGTAAAGAGTAAATTGTACTCGAATCATCTTCTAGAGAGTTAATGGTACTCGACTAATCCTCTAACTCAACATAAAACTAATCCGTAACTATAAGTGTAACTATTATTGAAAACTTGGTGACCAAGTAAAGAGTTAAATGTACTCGATTCATATTCTAAAGAGTTAACGATGCCCAATTAATCTTATAACTCAACATAATGCTAATCCGTAACTCTAAGTGTAACGATTATTAAAAACTAGTTGACCAAGTAAAGAGTTAATTGTACTCGAATCATTTTCTGAAGAGTTAATGGTACTCGATTAATATTCTGACTCAACATAAAACTAATCTGTAACTCTAACTATAATGATTATTGAAAACTTGTTGACTAAGTAAAGAGTTAATTATACTCGAATCATCTTCTAAAGAGTTAATGGTACTCGATTAATCTTCTAACTCAACATAAAGATACTCCGTAACTCTAAGTGTAACGATTATTGAAAACTTGTTGACCAAGTAAAGAGTTAATTGTACTCGATTCATCTTCTAAAGAGTTAAGGTACTCGATTAATCTTCTAACTCAACATAAAGCTAATCCGTAACTCTAAGTGTAATGATTATTGAATACCTGTTGACTATGTAAAGAGTTAATTATACTCGAATCATCTTATAACGAGTTAATGGTACTCGGTTAATTGTCTAACTCAACATAAAGCTAATCCATAACTCTAAGTGTAACGATTATTGAAAACTTGTTGACCAAGAAAACAGTTAATTGTACTGGATTCATCTTCTAAGGAGTTAATGGTAGTCGATTAATTTTCTAACTCAACATAAAACTAATTTGTAACTCTAAATGTAACGATTATTGAAAACTTGTTGACCAAGTAAAGAGTTAATTGTACTCGAATTATCTTCTAAAGAGTTAATGGTACTCAATTAATCTACTAACTCAACATAAAACTAATCTGTAATTCTAATTGTAACGATTATTGAAATTCGTTGACCAAGTAAATACTTAATTATACTCGAATCATCTTCAAAAGAGTTAATGGTATTCAATTAATTTTCTAACTCAACATAAAACTAATCTGTAATTCTGAATGTAACGATTATTGAAAACTGGTTACCAAGTAAAGAGTAAATTGTACTCGAATCATCTTCTAGAGAGTTAATGGTACTCGACTAATCCTCTAACTCAACATAAAACTAATCCGTAACTATAAGTGTAACTATTATTGAAAACTTGGTGACCAAGTAAAGAGTTAAATGTACTCGATTCATATTCTAAAGAGTTAACGATGCCCAATTAATCTTATAACTCAACATAATGCTAATCCGTAACTCTAAGTGTAACGATTATTAAAAACTAGTTGACCAAGTAAAGAGTTAATTGTACTCGAATCATTTTCTGAAGAGTTAATGGTACTCGATTAATATTCTGACTCAACATAAAACTAATCTGTAACTCTAACTATAATGATTATTGAAAACTTGTTGACTAAGTAAAGAGTTAATTATACTCGAATCATCTTCTAAAGAGTTAATGGTACTCGATTAATCTTCTAACTCAACATAAAGATACTCCGTAACTCTAAGTGTAACGATTATTGAAAACTTGTTGACCAAGTAAAGAGTTAATTGTACTCGATTCATCTTCTAAAGAGTTAAGGTACTCGATTAATCTTCTAACTCAACATAAAGCTAATCCGTAACTCTAAGTGTAATGATTATTGAATACCTGTTGACTATGTAAAGAGTTAATTATACTCGAATCATCTTATAACGAGTTAATGGTACTCGATTAATTGTCTAACTCAACATAAAGCTAATCCATAACTCTAAGTGTAACGATTATTGAAAACTTGTTGACCAAGAAAACAGTTAATTGTACTGGATTCATCTTCTAAGGAGTTAATGGTAGTCGATTAATTTTCTAACTCAACATAAAACTAATTTGTAACTCTAAATGTAACGATTATTGAAAACTTGTTGACCAT
The DNA here is from genome assembly GCA_954870855.1 of Scutellaria minor. NCBI lineage: Eukaryota > Viridiplantae > Streptophyta > Magnoliopsida > Lamiales > Lamiaceae > Scutellaria > Scutellaria minor. Next base: position 14,376,822 of record OX940729.1, on the reverse strand, counting down.
GTAAAGAGTTAATTGTACTCGAATTATCTTCTAAAGAGTTAATGGTACTCAATTAATCTACTAACTCAACATAAAACTAATCTGTAATTCTAATTGTAACGATTATTGAAATTCGTTGACCAAGTAAATACTTAATTATACTCGAATCATCTTCAAAAGAGTTAATGGTATTCAATTAATTTTCTAACTCAACATAAAACTAATCTGTAATTCTGAATGTAACGATTATTGAAAACTGGTTGACCAAGTAAAGAGTAAATTGTACTCGAATCATCTTCTAGAGAGTTAATGGTACTCGACTAATCCTCTAACTCAACATAAAACTAATCCGTAACTATAAGTGTAACTATTATTGAAAACTTGGTGACCAAGTAAAGAGTTAAATGTACTCGATTCATATTCTAAAGAGTTAACGATGCCCAATTAATCTTATAACTCAACATAATGCTAATCCGTAACTCTAAGTGTAACGATTATTAAAAACTAGTTGACCAAGTAAAGAGTTAATTGTACTCGAATCATTTTCTGAAGAGTTAATGGTACTCGATTAATATTCTGACTCAACAAAAAACTAATCTGTAACTCTAACTATAATGATTATTGAAAACTTGTTGACTAAGTAAAAAGTTAATTATACTCGAATCATCTTCTAAAGAGTTAATGGTACTCGATTAATCTTCTAACTCAACATAAAGATACTCCGTAACTCTAAGTGTAACGATTATTGAAAACTTGTTGACCAAGTAAAGAGTTAATTGTACTCGAATCATCTTCTAAAGAATTAATGGTACTTGATTAATCTACTAAATCAACATAAAACTAATCCGTAACTCTAATTGTAACTATTATTGAAATTTGGTTACAAAGTAAATACTTAATTATACTCGAATCATCTTCAAAAGAGTTAATGGTACTCGATTAATTTTCTAACTCAACATAAAACTAATCTGTAATTCTGAATGTAACGATTATTGAAAACTGGTTACCAAGTAAAGAGTAAATTGTACTCGAATCATCTTCTAAAGAGTTAATGGTACTCGACTAATCCTCTAACTCAACATAAAACTAATCCGTAACTATAAGTGTAACTATTTTTGAAAACTTGGTGACCAAGTAAAGAGTTAAATGTACTCGATTCATCTTCTAAAGAGTTAACGATGCTCAATTAATCTTCTAACTCAACATAATGCTAATCCGTAACTCTAAGTGTAACGATTATTAAAAACTAGTTGACCAAGTAAAGAGTAAATTGTACTCGAATCATCTTCTAAAGAGTTAATGGTACTCGACTAATCCTCTAACTCAACATAAAACTAATCCGTAACTATAAGTGTAACTATTATTGAAAACTTGGTGACCAAGTAAAGAGTTAAATGTACTCGATTCATATTCTAAAGAGTTAACGATGCCCAATTAATCTTATAACTCAACATAATGCTAATCCGTAACTCTAAGTGTAACGATTATTAAAAACTAGTTGACCAAGTAAAGAGTTAATTGTACTCGAATCATTTTCTGAAGAGTTAATGGTACTCGATTAATATTCTGACTCAACATAAAACTAATCTGTAACTCTAACTATAATGATTATTGAAAACTTGTTGACTAAGTAAAGAGTTAATTATACTCGAATCATCTTCTAAAGAGTTAATGGTACTCGATTAATCTTCTAACTCAACATAAAGATACTCCGTAACTCTAAGTGTAACGATTATTGAAAACTTGTTGACCAAGTAAAGAGTTAATTGTACTCGATTCATCTTCTAAAGAGTTAAGGTACTCGATTAATCTTCTAACTCAACATAAAGCTAATCCGTAACTCTAAGTGTAATGATTATTGAATACTTGTTGACTATGTAAAGAGTTAATTATACTCGAATCATCTTATAACGAGTTAATGGTACTCGGTTAATTGTCTAACTCAACATAAAGCTAATCCATAACTCTAAGTGTAACGATTATTGAAAACTTGTTGACCAAGAAAACAGTTAATTGTACTGGATTCATCTTCTAAGGAGTTAATGGTAGTCGATTAATTTTCTAACTCAACATAAAACTAATTTGTAACTCTAAATGTAACGATTATTGAAAACTTGTTGACCAAGTAAAGAGTTAATTGTACTCGAATTATCTTCTAAAGAGTTAATGGTACTCAATTAATCTACTAACTCAACATAAAACTAATCTGTAATTCTAATTGTAACGATTATTGAAATTCGTTGACCAAGTAAATACTTAATTATACTCGAATCATCTTCAAAAGAGTTAATGGTATTCAATTAATTTTCTAACTCAACATAAAACTAATCTGTAATTCTGAATGTAACGATTATTGAAAACTGGTTGACCAAGTAAAGAGTAAATTGTACTCGAATCATCTTCTAAAGAGTTAATGGTACTCGACTAATCCTCTAACTCAACATAAAACTAATCCGTAACTATAAGTGTAACTATTATTGAAAACTTGGTGACCAAGTAAAGAGTTAAATGTACTCGATTCATATTCTAAAGAGTTAACGATGCCCAATTAATCTTATAACTCAACATAATGCTAATCCGTAACTCTAAGTGTAACGATTATTAAAAACTAGTTGACCAAGTAAAGAGTTAATTGTACTCGAATCATTTTCTGAAGAGTTAATGGTACTCGATTAATATTCTGACTCAACATAAAACTAATCTGTAACTCTAACTATAATGATTATTGAAAACTTGTTGACTAAGTAAAGAGTTAATTATACTCGAATCATCTTCTAAAGAGTTAATGGTACTCGATTAATCTTCTAACTCAACATAAGGATACTCCGTAACTCTAAGTGTAACGATTATTGAAAACTTGTTGACCAAGTAAAGAGTTAATTGTACTCGATTCATCTTCTAAAGAGTTAAGGTACTCGATTAATCTTCTAACTCAACATAAAACTAATCCGTAACTCTAAGTGTAATGATTATTGAATACTTGTTGACTATGTAAAGAGTTAATTATACTCGAATCATCTTATAACAGGTTAATGGTACTTGATTAATTGTCTAACTCAACATAAAGCTAATCCATAACTCTAAGTGTAACGATTATTGAAAACTTGTTGACCAAGAAAACAGTTAATTGTACTGGATTCATCTTCTAAAGAGTTAATGGTACTCGATTAATCTTCTAACTCAATGTAAAGCTAATCCGTAACTCTTTAGTGTAACGATTATCGAAAACTTATTGACCAAGTAAAGAGTTAATTGTACTCGAATCATCTTCTAAAAAGTTAATTGTACTCAATTAATCTACTAACTCAACATAAAACTAATCCGTAACTCTAATTGTAACGATTATTGAAATTTGTTGACCAAGTAAATACTTAATTATACTCGAATCATCTTCAAAAGAGTTAATGGTACTCGATTAATTTTCTAACTCAACATAAAACTAATCTGTAATTCTGAATGTAACGATTATTGAAAACTGGTTGACCAAGTAAAGAGTAAATTGTACTCGAATCATCTTCTAAAGAGTTAATGGTACTCGACTAATCCTCTAACTCAACATAAAACTAATCCGTAACTATAAGTGTAACTATTATTGAAAACTTGGTGACCAAGTAAAGAGTTAAATGTACTCGATTCATCTTCTAAAGAGTTAACGATGCTCAATTAATCTTCTAACTCAACATAATGCTAATCCGTAACTCTAAGTGTAACGATTATTAAAAACTAGTTGACCAAGTAAAGAGTTAATTGTACTCGAATCATCTTCTAAAGAGTTAAGGTACTCGATTAATCTTTTAACTCAACATAAAGCTAATCCGTAACTCTAAGTGTAATGATTATTGAATACTTGTTGACTATGTAAAGAGTTAATTATACTCGAATCATCTTATAACGAGTTAATGGTACTCGGTTAATTGTCTAACTCAACATAAAGCTAATCCATAACTCTAAGTATAACGATTATTGAAAACTTGTTGACCAAGAAAACAGTTAATTGTACTGGATTCATCTTCTAAGGAGTTAATGGTAGTCGATTAATTTTCTAACTCAACATAAAACTAATTTGTAACTCTAAATGTAACGATTATTGAAAACTTGTTGACCAAGTAAAGAGTTAATTGTACTCGAATTATCTTCTAAAGAGTTAATGGTACTCAATTAATCTACTAACTCAACATAAAACTAATCTGTAATTCTAATTGTAATGATTATTGAAATTCGTTGACCAAGTAAATACTTAATTATACTCGAATCATCTTCAAAAGAGTTAATGGTATTCAATTAATTTTCTAACTCAACATAAAACTAATCTGTAATTCTGAATGTAACGATTATTGAAAACTGGTTGACCAAGTAAAGAGTAAATTGTACTCGAATCATCTTCTAAAGAGTTAATGGTACTCGACTAATCCTCTAACTCAACATAAAACTAATCCGTAACTATAAGTGTAACTATTATTGAAAACTTGGTGACCAAGTAAAGAGTTAAATGTACTCGATTCATATTCTAAAGAGTTAACGATGCCCAATTAATCTTATAACTCAACATAATGCTAATCCGTAACTCTAAGTGTAACGATTATTAAAAACTAGTTGACCAAGTAAAGAGTTAATTGTACTCGAATCATTTTCTGAAGAGTTAATGGTACTCGATTAATATTCTGACTCAACATAAAACTAATCTGTAACTCTAACTATAATGATTATTGAAAACTTGTTGACTAAGTAAAGAGTTAATTATACTCGAATCATCTTCTAAAGAGTTAATGGTACTCGATTAATCTTCTAACTCAACATAAGGATACTCCGTAACTCTAAGTGTAACGATTATTGAAAACTTGTTGACCAAGTAAAGAGTTAATTGTACTCGATTCATCTTCTAAAGAGTTAAGGTACTCGATTAATCTTCTAACTCAACATAAAGCTAATCCGTAACTCTAAGTGTAATGATTATTGAATACTTGTTGACTATGTAAAGAGTTAATTATACTCGAATCATCTTATAACGAGTTAATGGTACTCGGTTAATTGTCTAACTCAACATAAAGCTAATCCATAACTCTAAGTGTAACGATTATTGAAAACTTGTTGACCAAGAAAACAGTTAATTGTACTGGATTCATCTTCTAAGGAGTTAATGGTAGTCGATTAATTTTCTAACTCAACATAAAACTAATTTGTAACTCTAAATGTAACGATTATTGAAAACTTGTTGACCAAGTAAAGAGTTAATTGTACTCGAATTATCTTCTAAAGAGTTAATGGTACTCAATTAATCTACTAACTCAACATAAAACTAATCTGTAATTCTAATTGTAACGATTATTGAAATTCGTTGACCAAGTAAATATTTAATTATACTCGAATCATCTTCAAAAGAGTTAATGGTATTCAATTAATTTTCTAACTCAACATAAAACTAATCTGTAATTCTGAATGTAACGATTATTGAAAACTGGTTGACCAAGTAAAGAGTAAATTGTACTCGAATCATCTTCTAAAGAGTTAATGGTACTCGACTAATCCTCTAACTCAACATAAAACTAATCCGTAACTATAAGTGTAACTATTATTGAAAACTTGGTGACCAAGTAAAGAGTTAAATGTACTCGATTCATATTCTAAAGAGTTAACGATGCCCAATTAATCTTATAACTCAACATAATGCTAATCCGTAACTCTAAGTGTAACGATTATTAAAAACTAGTTGACCAAGTAAAGAGTTAATTGTACTCGAATCATTTTCTGAAGAGTTAATGGTACTCGATTAATATTCTGACTCAACATAAAACTAATCTGTAACTCTAACTATAATGATTATTGAAAACTTGTTGACTAAGTAAAGAGTTAATTATACTCGAATCATCTTCTAAAGAGTTAATGGTACTCGATTAATCTTCTAACTCAACATAAGGATACTCCGTAACTCTAAGTGTAACGATTATTGAAAACTTGTTGACCAAGTAAAGAGTTAATTGTACTCGATTCATCTTCTAAAGAGTTAAGGTACTCGATTAATCTTCTAACTCAACATAAAGCTAATCCGTAACTCTAAGTGTAATGATTATTGAATACTTGTTGACTATGTAAAGAGTTAATTATACTCGAATCATCTTATAACAGGTTAATGGTACTTGATTAATTGTCTAACTCAACATAAAGCTAATCCATAACTCTAAGTGTAACGATTATTGAAAACTTGTTGACCAAGAAAACAGTTAATTGTACTGGATTCATCTTCTAAAGAGTTAATGGTACTCGATTAATCTTCTAACTCAATGTAAAGCTAATCCGTAACTCTTTAGTGTAACGATTATCGAAAACTTATTGACCAAGTAAAGAGTTAATTGTACTCGAATCATCTTCTAAAAAGTTAATTGTACTCAATTAATCTACTAACTCAACATAAAACTAATCCGTAACTCTAATTGTAACGATTATTGAAATTTGTTGACCAAGTAAATACTTAATTATACTCGAATCATCTTCAAAAGAGTTAATGGTACTCGATTAATTTTCTAACTCAACATAAAACTAATCTGTAATTCTGAATGTAACGATTATTGAAAACTGGTTGACCAAGTAAAGAGTAAATTGTACTCGAATCATCTTCTAAAGAGTTAATGGTACTCGACTAATCCTCTAACTCAACATAAAACTAATCCGTAACTATAAGTGTAACTATTATTGAAAACTTGGTGACCAAGTAAAGAGTTAAATGTACTCGATTCATCTTCTAAAGAGTTAACGATGCTCAATTAATCTTCTAACTCAACATAATGCTAATCCGTAACTCTAAGTGTAACGATTATTAAAAACTAGTTGACCAAGTAAAGAGTTAATTGTACTCGAATCATCTTCTAAAGAGTTAAGGTACTCGATTAATCTTTTAACTCAACATAAAGCTAATCCGTAACTCTAAGTGTAATGATTATTGAATACTTGTTGACTATGTAAAGAGTTAATTATACTCGAATCATCTTATAACGAGTTAATGGTACTCGGTTAATTGTCTAACTCAACATAAAGCTAATCCATAACTCTAAGTATAACGATTATTGAAAACTTGTTGACCAAGAAAACAGTTAATTGTACTGGATTCATCTTCTAAGGAGTTAATGGTAGTCGATTAATTTTCTAACTCAACATAAAACTAATTTGTAACTCTAAATGTAACGATTATTGAAAACTTGTTGACCAAGTAAAGAGTTAATTGTACTCGAATTATCTTCTAAAGAGTTAATGGTACTCAATTAATCTACTAACTCAACATAAAACTAATCTGTAATTCTAATTGTAATGATTATTGAAATTCGTTGACCAAGTAAATACTTAATTATACTCGAATCATCTTCAAAAGAGTTAATGGTATTCAATTAATTTTCTAACTCAACATAAAACTAATCTGTAATTCTGAATGTAACGATTATTGAAAACTGGTTGACCAAGTAAAGAGTAAATTGTACTCGAATCATCTTCTAAAGAGTTAATGGTACTCGACTAATCCTCTAACTCAACATAAAACTAATCCGTAACTATAAGTGTAACTATTATTGAAAACTTGGTGACCAAGTAAAGAGTTAAATGTACTCGATTCATATTCTAAAGAGTTAACGATGCCCAATTAATCTTATAACTCAACATAATGCTAATCCGTAACTCTAAGTGTAACGATTATTAAAAACTAGTTGACCAAGTAAAGAGTTAATTGTACTCGAATCATTTTCTGAAGAGTTAATGGTACTCGATTAATATTCTGACTCAACATAAAACTAATCTGTAACTCTAACTATAATGATTATTGAAAACTTGTTGACTAAGTAAAGAGTTAATTATACTCGAATCATCTTCTAAAGAGTTAATGGTACTCGATTAATCTTCTAACTCAACATAAGGATACTCCGTAACTCTAAGTGTAACGATTATTGAAAACTTGTTGACCAAGTAAAGAGTTAATTGTACTCGATTCATCTTCTAAAGAGTTAAGGTACTCGATTAATCTTCTAACTCAACATAAAGCTAATCCGTAACTCTAAGTGTAATGATTATTGAATACTTGTTGACTATGTAAAGAGTTAATTATACTCGAATCATCTTATAACGAGTTAATGGTACTCGGTTAATTGTCTAACTCAACATAAAGCTAATCCATAACTCTAAGTGTAACGATTATTGAAAACTTGTTGACCAAGAAAACAGTTAATTGTACTGGATTCATCTTCTAAGGAGTTAATGGTAGTCGATTAATTTTCTAACTCAACATAAAACTAATTTGTAACTCTAAATGTAACGATTATTGAAAACTTGTTGACCAAGTAAAGAGTTAATTGTACTCGAATTATCTTCTAAAGAGTTAATGGTACTCAATTAATCTACTAACTCAACATAAAACTAATCTGTAATTCTAATTGTAACGATTATTGAAATTCGTTGACCAAGTAAATATTTAATTATACTCGAATCATCTTCAAAAGAGTTAATGGTATTCAATTAATTTTCTAACTCAACATAAAACTAATCTGTAATTCTGAATGTAACGATTATTGAAAACTGGTTGACCAAGTAAAGAGTAAATTGTACTCGAATCATCTTCTAAAGAGTTAATGGTACTCGACTAATCCTCTAACTCAACATAAAACTAATCCGTAACTATAAGTGTAACTATTATTGAAAACTTGGTGACCAAGTAAAGAGTTAAATGTACTCGATTCATATTCTAAAGAGTTAACGATGCCCAATTAATCTTATAACTCAACATAATGCTAATCCGTAACTCTAAGTGTAACGATTATTAAAAACTAGTTGACCAAGTAAAGAGTTAATTGTACTCGAATCATTTTCTGAAGAGTTAATGGTACTCGATTAATATTCTGACTCAACATAAAACTAATCTGTAACTCTAACTATAATGATTATTGAAAACTTGTTGACTAAGTAAAGAGTTAATTATACTCGAATCATCTTCTAAAGAGTTAATGGTACTCGATTAATCTTCTAACTCAACATAAGGATACTCCGTAACTCTAAGTGTAACGATTATTGAAAACTTGTTGACCAAGTAAAGAGTTAATTGTACTCGATTCATCTTCTAAAGAGTTAAGGTACTCGATTAATCTTCTAACTCAACATAAAGCTAATCCGTAACTCTAAGTGTAATGATTATTGAATACTTGTTGACTATGTAAAGAGTTAATTATACTCGAATCATCTTATAACAGGTTAATGGTACTTGATTAATTGTCTAACTCAACATAAAGCTAATCCATAACTCTAAGTGTAACGATTATTGAAAACTTGTTGACCAAGAAAACAGTTAATTGTACTGGATTCATCTTCTAAAGAGTTAATGGTACTCGATTAATCTTCTAACTCAATGTAAAGCTAATCCGTAACTCTTTAGTGTAACGATTATCGAAAACTTATTGACCAAGTAAAGAGTTAATTGTACTCGAATCATCTTCTAAAAAGTTAATTGTACTCAATTAATCTACTAACTCAACATAAAACTAATCCGTAACTCTAATTGTAACGATTATTGAAATTTGTTGACCAAGTAAATACTTAATTATACTCGAATCATCTTCAAAAGAGTTAATGGTACTCGATTAATTTTCTAACTCAACATAAAACTAATCTGTAATTCTGAATGTAACGATTATTGAAAACTGGTTGACCAAGTAAAGAGTAAATTGTACTCGAATCATCTTCTAAAGAGTTAATGGTACTCGACTAATCCTCTAACTCAACATAAAACTAATCCGTAACTATAAGTGTAACTATTATTGAAAACTTGGTGACCAAGTAAAGAGTTAAATGTACTCGATTCATCTTCTAAAGAGTTAACGATGCTCAATTAATCTTCTAACTCAACATAATGCTAATCCGTAACTCTAAGTGTAACGATTATTAAAAACTAGTTGACCAAGTAAAGAGTTAATTGTACTCGAATCATCTTCTAAAGAGTTAAGGTACTCGATTAATCTTTTAACTCAACATAAAGCTAATCCGTAACTCTAAGTGTAATGATTATTGAATACTTGTTGACTATGTAAAGAGTTAATTATACTCGAATCATCTTATAACGAGTTAATGGTACTCGGTTAATTGTCTAACTCAACATAAAGCTAATCCATAACTCTAAGTATAACGATTATTGAAAACTTGTTGACCAAGAAAACAGTTAATTGTACTGGATTCATCTTCTAAGGAGTTAATGGTAGTCGATTAATTTTCTAACTCAACATAAAACTAATTTGTAACTCTAAATGTAACGATTATTGAAAACTTGTTGACCAAGTAAAGAGTTAATTGTACTCGAATTATCTTCTAAAGAGTTAATGGTACTCAATTAATCTACTAACTCAACATAAAACTAATCTGTAATTCTAATTGTAATGATTATTGAAATTCGTTGACCAAGTAAATACTTAATTATACTCGAATCATCTTCAAAAGAGTTAATGGTATTCAATTAATTTTCTAACTCAACATAAAACTAATCTGTAATTCTGAATGTAACGATTATTGAAAACTGGTTGACCAAGTAAAGAGTAAATTGTACTCGAATCATCTTCTAAAGAGTTAATGGTACTCGACTAATCCTCTAACTCAACATAAAACTAATCCGTAACTATAAGTGTAACTATTATTGAAAACTTGGTGACCAAGTAAAGAGTTAAATGTACTCGATTCATATTCTAAAGAGTTAACGATGCCCAATTAATCTTATAACTCAACATAATGCTAATCCGTAACTCTAAGTGTAACGATTATTAAAAACTAGTTGACCAAGTAAAGAGTTAATTGTACTCGAATCATTTTCTGAAGAGTTAATGGTACTCGATTAATATTCTGACTCAACATAAAACTAATCTGTAACTCTAACTATAATGATTATTGAAAACTTGTTGACTAAGTAAAGAGTTAATTATACTCGAATCATCTTCTAAAGAGTTAATGGTACTCGATTAATCTTCTAACTCAATATAAAGATACTCCGTAACTCTAAGTGTAACGATTATTGAAAACTTGTTGACCAAGTAAAGAGTTAATTGTACTCGATTCATCTTCTAAAGAGTTAAGGTACTCGATTAATCTTCTAACTCAACATAAAGCTAATCCGTAACTCTAAGTGTAATGATTATTGAATACTTGTTGACTATGTAAAGAGTTAATTATACTCGAATCATCTTATAACGAGTTAATGGTACTCGGTTAATTGTCTAACTCAACATAAAGCTAATCCATAACTCTAAGTGTAACGATTATTGAAAACTTGTTGACCAAGAAAACAGTTAATTGTACTGGATTCATCTTCTAAGGAGTTAATGGTAGTCGATTAATTTTCTAACTCAACATAAAACTAATTTGTAACTCTAAATGTAACGATTATTGAAAACTTGTTGACCAAGTAAAGAGTTAATTGTACTCGAATTATCTTCTAAAGAGTTAATGGTACTCAATTAATCTACTAACTCAACATAAAACTAATCTGTAATTCTAATTGTAACGATTATTGAAATTCGTTGACCAAGTAAATACTTAATTATACTCGAATCATCTTCAAAAGAGTTAATGGTACTCGATTAATTTTCTAACTCAACATAAAACTAATCTGTAATTCTGAATGTAACGATTATTGAAAACTGGTTACCAAGTAAAGAGTAAATTGTACTCGAATCATCTTCTAAAGAGTTAATGGTACTCGACTAATCCTCTAACTCAACATAAAACTAATCCGTAACTATAAGTGTAACTATTATTGAAAACTTGGTGACCAAGTAAAGAGTTAAATGTACTCGATTCATATTCTAAAGAGTTAACGATGCCCAATTAATCTTATAACTCAACATAATGCTAATCCGTAACTCTAAGTGTAACGATTATTAAAAACTAGTTGACCAAGTAAAGAGTTAATTGTACTCGAATCATTTTCTGAAGAGTTAATGGTACTCGATTAATATTCTGACTCAACATAAAACTAATCTGTAACTCTAACTATAATGATTATTGAAAACTTGTTGACTAAGTAAAGAGTTAATTATACTCGAATCATCTTCTAAAGAGTTAATGGTACTCGATTAATCTTCTAACTCAACATAAAGATACTCCGTAACTCTAAGTGTAACGATTATTGAAAACTTGTTGACCAAGTAAAGAGTTAATTGTACTCGATTCATCTTCTAAAGAGTTAAGGTACTCGATTAATCTTCTAACTCAACATAAAGCTAATCTGTAACTCTAAGTGTAATGATTATTGAATACTTGTTGACTATGTAAAGAGTTAATTATACTCGAATCATCTTATAACGAGTTAATGGTACTCGGTTAATTGTCTAACTCAACATAAAGCTAATCCATAACTCTAAGTGTAACGATTGAAAACTTATTGACCAAGAAAACAGTTAATTGTACTGGATTCATCTTCTAAGGAGTTAATGGTAGTCGATTAATTTTCTAACTCAACATAAAACTAATTTGTAACTCTAAATGTAACGATTATTGAAAACTTGTTGACCAAGTAAAGAGTTAATTGTACTCGAATTATCTTCTAAAGAGTTAATGGTACTCAATTAATCTACTAACTCAACATAAAACTAATCTGTAATTCTAATTGTAACGATTATTGAAATTCGTTGACCAAGTAAATATTTAATTATACTCGAATCATCTTCAAAAGAGTTAATGGTATTCAATTAATTTTCTAACTCAACATAAAACTAATCTGTAATTCTGAATGTAACGATTATTGAAAACTGGTTGACCAAGTAAAGAGTAAATTGTACTCGAATCATCTTCTAAAGAGTTAATGGTACTCGACTAATCCTCTAACTCAACATAAAACTAATCCGTAACTATAAGTGTAACTATTATTGAAAACTTGGTGACCAAGTAAAGAGTTAAATGTACTCGATTCATATTCTAAAGAGTTAACGATGCCCAATTAATCTTATAACTCAACATAATGCTAATCCGTAACTCTAAGTGTAACGATTATTAAAAACTAGTTGACCAAGTAAAGAGTTAATTGTACTCGAATCATTTTCTGAAGAGTTAATGGTACTCGATTAATATTCTGACTCAACATAAAACTAATCTGTAACTCTAACTATAATGATTATTGAAAACTTGTTGACTAAGTAAAGAGTTAATTATACTCGAATCATCTTCTAAAGAGTTAATGGTACTCGATTAATCTTCTAACTCAACATAAGGATACTCCGTAACTCTAAGTGTAACGATTATTGAAAACTTGTTGACCAAGTAAAGAGTTAATTGTACTCGATTCATCTTCTAAAGAGTTAAGGTACTCGATTAATCTTCTAACTCAACATAAAACTAATCCGTAACTCTAAGTGTAATGATTATTGAATACTTGTTGACTATGTAAAGAGTTAATTATACTCGAATCATCTTATAACAGGTTAATGGTACTTGATTAATTGTCTAACTCAACATAAAGCTAATCCATAACTCTAAGTGTAACGATTATTGAAAACTTGTTGACCAAGAAAACAGTTAATTGTACTGGATTCATCTTCTAAAGAGTTAATGGTACTCGATTAATCTTCTAACTCAATGTAAAGCTAATCCGTAACTCTTTAGTGTAACGATTATCGAAAACTTATTGACCAAGTAAAGAGTTAATTGTACTCGAATCATCTTCTAAAAAGTTAATTGTACTCAATTAATCTACTAACTCAACATAAAACTAATCCGTAACTCTAATTGTAACGATTATTGAAATTTGTTGACCAAGTAAATACTTAATTATACTCGAATCATCTTCAAAAGAGTTAATGGTACTCGATTAATTTTCTAACTCAACATAAAACTAATCTGTAATTCTGAATGTAACGATTATTGAAAACTGGTTGACCAAGTAAAGAGTAAATTGTACTCGAATCATCTTCTAAAGAGTTAATGGTACTCGACTAATCCTCTAACTCAACATAAAACTAATCCGTAACTATAAGTGTAACTATTATTGAAAACTTGGTGACCAAGTAAAGAGTTAAATGTACTCGATTCATCTTCTAAAGAGTTAACGATGCTCAATTAATCTTCTAACTCAACATAATGCTAATCCGTAACTCTAAGTGTAACGATTATTAAAAACTAGTTGACCAAGTAAAGAGTTAATTGTACTCGAATCATCTTCTAAAGAGTTAAGGTACTCGATTAATCTTTTAACTCAACATAAAGCTAATCCGTAACTCTAAGTGTAATGATTATTGAATACTTGTTGACTATGTAAAGAGTTAATTATACTCGAATCATCTTATAACGAGTTAATGGTACTCGGTTAATTGTCTAACTCAACATAAAGCTAATCCATAACTCTAAGTATAACGATTATTGAAAACTTGTTGACCAAGAAAACAGTTAATTGTACTGGATTCATCTTCTAAGGAGTTAATGGTAGTCGATTAATTTTCTAACTCAACATAAAACTAATTTGTAACTCTAAATGTAACGATTATTGAAAACTTGTTGACCAAGTAAAGAGTTAATTGTACTCGAATTATCTTCTAAAGAGTTAATGGTACTCAATTAATCTACTAACTCAACATAAAACTAATCTGTAATTCTAATTGTAATGATTATTGAAATTCGTTGACCAAGTAAATACTTAATTATACTCGAATCATCTTCAAAAGAGTTAATGGTATTCAATTAATTTTCTAACTCAACATAAAACTAATCTGTAATTCTGAATGTAACGATTATTGAAAACTGGTTGACCAAGTAAAGAGTAAATTGTACTCGAATCATCTTCTAAAGAGTTAATGGTACTCGACTAATCCTCTAACTCAACATAAAACTAATCTGTAACTATAAGTGTAACTATTATTGAAAACTTGGTGACCAAGTAAAGAGTTAAATGTACTCGATTCATATTCTAAAGAGTTAACGATGCCCAATTAATCTTATAACTCAACATAATGCTAATCCGTAACTCTAAGTGTAACGATTATTAAAAACTAGTTGACCAAGTAAAGAGTTAATTGTACTCGAATCATTTTCTGAAGAGTTAATGGTACTCGATTAATATTCTGACTCAACATAAAACTAATCTGTAACTCTAACTATAATGATTATTGAAAACTTGTTGACTAAGTAAAGAGTTAATTATACTCGAATCATCTTCTAAAGAGTTAATGGTACTCGATTAATCTTCTAACTCAACATAAAGATACTCCGTAACTCTAAGTGTAACGATTATTGAAAACTTGTTGACCAAGTAAAGAGTTAATTGTACTCGATTCATCTTCTAAAGAGTTAAGGTACTCGATTAATCTTCTAACTCAACATAAAGCTAATCCGTAACTCTAAGTGTAATGATTATTGAATACTTGTTGACTATGTAAAGAGTTAATTATACTCGAATCATCTTATAACGAGTTAATGGTACTCGGTTAATTGTCTAACTCAACATAAAGCTAATCCATAACTCTAAGTGTAACGATTATTGAAAACTTGTTGACCAAGAAAACAGTTAATTGTACTGGATTCATCTTCTAAGGAGTTAATGGTAGTCGATTAATTTTCTAACTCAACATAAAACTAATTTGTAACTCTAAATGTAACGATTATTGAAAACTTGTTGACCAAGTAAAGAGTTAATTGTACTCGAATTATCTTCTAAAGAGTTAATGGTACTCAATTAATCTACTAACTCAACATAAAACTAATCTGTAATTCTAATTGTAACGATTATTGAAATTCGTTGACCAAGTAAATATTTAATTATACTCGAATCATCTTCAAAAGAGTTAATGGTATTCAATTAATTTTCTAACTCAACATAAAACTAATCTGTAATTCTGAATGTAACGATTATTGAAAACTGGTTGACCAAGTAAAGAGTAAATTGTACTCGAATCATCTTCTAAAGAGTTAATGGTACTCGACTAATCCTCTAACTCAACATAAAACTAATCCGTAACTATAAGTGTAACTATTATTGAAAACTTGGTGACCAAGTAAAGAGTTAAATGTACTCGATTCATATTCTAAAGAGTTAACGATGCCCAATTAATCTTATAACTCAACATAATGCTAATCCGTAACTCTAAGTGTAACGATTATTAAAAACTAGTTGACCAAGTAAAGAGTTAATTGTACTCGAATCATTTTCTGAAGAGTTAATGGTACTCGATTAATATTCTGACTCAACATAAAACTAATCTGTAACTCTAACTATAATGATTATTGAAAACTTGTTGACTAAGTAAAGAGTTAATTATACTCGAATCATCTTCTAAAGAGTTAATGGTACTCGATTAATCTTCTAACTCAACATAAAGATACTCCGTAACTCTAAGTGTAACGATTATTGAAAACTTGTTGACCAAGTAAAGAGTTAATTGTACTCGATTCATCTTCTAAAGAGTTAAGGTACTCGATTAATCTTCTAACTCAACATAAAGCTAATCCGTAACTCTAAGTGTAATGATTATTGAATACTTGTTGACTATGTAAAGAGTTAATTATACTCGAATCATCTTATAACGAGTTAATGGTACTCGGTTAATTGTCTAACTCAACATAAAGCTAATCCATAACTCTAAGTGTAACGATTATTGAAAACTTGTTGACCAAGAAAACAGTTAATTGTACTGGATTCATCTTCTAAGGAGTTAATGGTAGTCGATTAATTTTCTAACTCAACATAAAACTAATTTGTAACTCTAAATGTAACGATTATTGAAAACTTGTTGACCAAGTAAAGAGTTAATTGTACTCGAATTATCTTCTAAAGAGTTAATGGTACTCAATTAATCTACTAACTCAACATAAAACTAATCTGTAATTCTAATTGTAACGATTATTGAAATTCGTTGACCAAGTAAATATTTAATTATACTCGAATCATCTTCAAAAGAGTTAATGGTATTCAATTAATTTTCTAACTCAACATAAAACTAATCTGTAATTCTGAATGTAACGATTATTGAAAACTGGTTGACCAAGTAAAGAGTAAATTGTACTCGAATCATCTTCTAAAGAGTTAATGGTACTCGACTAATCCTCTAACTCAACATAAAACTAATCCGTAACTATAAGTGTAACTATTATTGAAAACTTGGTGACCAAGTAAAGAGTTAAATGTACTCGATTCATATTCTAAAGAGTTAACGATGCCCAATTAATCTTATAACTCAACATAATGCTAATCCGTAACTCTAAGTGTAACGATTATTAAAAACTAGTTGACCAAGTAAAGAGTTAATTGTACTCGAATCATTTTCTGAAGAGTTAATGGTACTCGATTAATATTCTGACTCAACATAAAACTAATCTGTAACTCTAACTATAATGATTATTGAAAACTTGTTGACTAAGTAAAGAGTTAATTATACTCGAATCATCTTCTAAAGAGTTAATGGTACTCGATTAATCTTCTAACTCAACATAAAGATACTCCGTAACTCTAAGTGTAACGATTATTGAAAACTTGTTGACCAAGTAAAGAGTTAATTGTACTCGATTCATCTTCTAAAGAGTTAAGGTACTCGATTAATCTTCTAACTCAACATAAAGCTAATCCGTAACTCTAAGTGTAATGATTATTGAATACTTGTTGACTATGTAAAGAGTTAATTATACTCGAATCATCTTATAACGAGTTAATGGTACTCAATTAATTGTCTAACTCAACATAAAGCTAATCCATAACTCTAAGTGTAACGATTATTGAAAACTTGTTGACCAAGAAAACAGTTAATTGTACTGGATTCATCTTCTAAGGAGTTAATGGTAGTCGATTAATTTTCTAACACAACATAAAACTAATTTGTAACTCTAAATGTAACGATTATTGAAAACTTGTTGACCAAGTAAAGAGTTAATTGTACTCGAATTATCTTCTAAAGAGTTAATGGTGCTCAATTGATCAAGTACCGTTAACTCATTAGAAGATGAATCGAGTACTAAACTCTGTACTTGTCAACAAATTTTCAATAATCGTTATCGTTAATGAGTACCAGTAACTCTTTAGAAGATGATTAGAGTACAATTAACTCTTTACTTGGCGAAAAAGTTTTCAATAATCGTTACATTTAGAGTTACGGATTAGTTTTATGTTGAGTTAGACTATTAATTGAGCACCATTAACTCTTTAGAAGATGATTCGAGTACAATTAAATCTTTTCTTGGTCAACAAGTTTTCAATAATCGTGTCATTTAGAGTTACGGATTAGTTTTATGTTGAGTTAGGAGATTAATCGAGTACCTTAACTCTTTAGAAGATAAATCGAGTACAATTAACTCTATACTTGGTCAACAAGTTTTCAATAATCGTTAGACATAGAGTTACGGATTAGTTTTATGTTGAGATAGAAGATTAATCAAGTACCGTTAACTCATTAGAAGATGAATCGAGTACTAAACTCTTTACTTGTCAACAAATTTTCAATAATCGTTATTGTTAGAGTTACTGATTAGTTTTATGTTTAGTCAGAAGATTAATCGAGTACCATTAACTCTTTAGAAAATGATTCGAGTACAATTTACTATTTACTTGGTCAACCAGTTTTCAATAATCGTTACATTCAGAATTATAGATTAGTTTTATGTTGAGTTAGAAAATTAATCGAGTACCATTAACTCTTTTGAAGATGATTCGAGTATAATTAAGTGTTTACTTGGTCAACAAATTTCAATAATCGTTACAATTAGAGTTACGGATTAGTTTTATGTTGAGTTAGAAGATTAATCTAGTACCATTAACTCTTTAGAAGATGATTCGAGTACAATTAACTCTTTACTTGGTCAATAAGTTTTCATAATTGCTACATTTAGAGTTACGGATTATTTTTATGTTGAGTTAGAAGATTAATCGAGTACGATTAACTCTATAGAAGAGGAATCGAGTACAATTAAGTCTTTACTTGGTCAACAAGTTTTCAATAAAAGTTACACTTAGAGTTACAGATTAGTTTTATGTTTAGTTAGAAGATTAATCGAGAACCATTAACTCTTTAGAAGATTATTCGAGTACAATTAACTCTTTACTTGGTCAACTAGTTTTTAATAATCGTTACACTTAGAGTTACGGATTAGCATTATGTTGAGTTAGAAGATTAATTGAGCATCATTAACTCTTTAGAAGATGAATCGAGTACAATTAACTCTTTATTTGGTCAACAAGTTTTCAATAGTCGCTATACTTAGAGTTAAGGATTAGTTTTATGTTGAGTTAGAAGATTAATCGCGAACCATTAACTCTTTAGCAGATGATTCGAGTACAATTAACACGTTACTTGGTGAACAAATTTTCAATAATTGTTACATTTAGAGTTACAGATTAATTTTATGTTCAGTTAGACTATTAATCGAGCAACATTAACTCTTTAGAAGATGATTCGAGTACAATTAACTCCTTACTTGGTCAATAAGTTTTCAATAATCGTTACACTTAGAGTTACGGATTAGCTTTATATTGAGTTAGTAGATTAATTGAGTATCATTAACTCTTTAGAAGATGATTCGAGTACAATTAACACGTTACTTGGTGAACAAATTTTCAATAATCGTTACATTTAGAGTTACGGATTAATTTTATGTTCAGTTAGACTATTAATCGAGCAACATTAACTCTTTAAAAGATGATTCGAGTACAATTAACTCCTTACTTGGTCAATAAGTTTTCAATAATCGTTACATTTAGAGTTACAGATTAGTTTTATGTTGAGTTAGAAGATTAATCGAGCGTTATTAACTCTGTAGAAGATGAATCAAGTACAATTAACTCTTTACTTGGTCAACAAGTTTTCAATAATCGTTACACTTAGAGTTACGGATTAACTTTATGTTGAGCTAAAAGAATAATCGAGTACCATTAACTCTTTGTAAGATGTTTCGAGTACAATTAACTCTTTATTTGGTCAACAAGTTTTCAATAATCGTTACATTTAAAGTTACGGATTAGTTTTATGTTGAGTTAGAATATTAATGGAGCATCATTAACTCTTTAAAAGATGAATCGAGTACAATTAACTCTTTACTTGGTCAACAAGTTTTCAATAATCGTTATACTTAGAGTTAAGGATTAGTTTTATGTTGAGTTAGAAGAATAATCGAGTACCATTAACTCTTTATAAGATGATTCGAGTACAATTAACTCTTTACTTGGTCAACAAGTTTTCAATAATCGTTACTCTTAGAGTTACGGATTAGCTTTATATTGAGTTAGTAGATTAATCGAGTACCATTAACTCTTTAGAAGATGATTAGAGTACAATTAACTCTTTACTAGGCGAAAAAGTTTTCAATAATCGTTACATTTAGAGTACGGATTAGTTTTATGTTGAGCTAAAAGAATAATCGAGTACCATTAACTCTTTATAAGATGATTCGAGTACAATTAACTCTTTATTTGGTCAACAAGTTTTCAATAATCGTTACATTTAAAGTTTCGGATTAGTTTTATGTTGAGTTAGAATATTAATCGAGCATCATTAACTCTTTAAAAGATGAATGAGTACAATTAACTCTTTACTTGGTCAAAAAGTTTTCAATAATCGTTATACTTAGAGTTAAGGATTAGTTTTATATTGAGTTAGAAGAATAATCGAGTACCATTAACTCTTTGTGAGATGATTCGAGTACAATTAACTCTTTACTTGGTCAACAAGGTTTCAATAATCGTTACTCTTAGAGTTACGGATTAGCTTTATGTTGAGTTAGTAGATTAATCGAGTATCAGTAACTCTTTAGAAGATGATTAGAGTACAATTAACTCTTTACTTGGCGAAAAAGTTTTCAATAATCGTTACATTTAAAGTTACAGATTAGTTTTATGTTGAGTTAGACTATTAATTGAGCACCATTAACTCTTTAGAAGATTATTCGAGTACAATTAAATCTTTTCTTGGTCTACAAGTTTTCAATAATCGTGTCATTTAGAGTTACGGATTAGTTTTATGTTGAGTTAGAAGATTAATCGAGTACCTTAACTCTTTAGAAGATAAATCGAGTACAATTAACTCTATACTTGGTCAATAAGTTTTCAATAATCATTAGACATAGAGTTACGGATTAGTTTTATGTTGAGATAGAAGATTAATCAAGTACCGTTAACTCATTAGAAGATGAATCGAGTACAATTAACTCTTTACTTGTCAACAAGTTTTCAATAATCGTTATTGTTAGAGTTACTGATTAGTTTTATGTTTGGTCAGAAGATTAATCGAGTACCATTAACTCTTTAGAAAATGATTCGAATACAATTTACTATTTACTTGGTCAACCAGTTTTCAATAATCGTTACATTCAGAATTATAGATTAGTTTTATGTTGAGTTAGAAAATTAATCGAGTACCATTAACTCTTTTGAAGATGATTCGAGTATAATTAAGTATTTACTTGGTCAACAAATTTCAATAATCGTTACAATTAGAGTTACCGATTAGTTTTATGTTGAGTTAGAAGATTAATCTAGTACCATTAACTCTTTAGAAGATGATTCGAGTACAATTAACTCTTTACTTGGTCAACAAGTTTTCATAATTGCTACATTTAGAGTTACGGATTATTTTTATGTTGAGTTAGAAGATTAATCGAGTACGATTAACTCTATAGAAGATGAATCGAGTACAATTAAGTCTTTACTTGGTCAACAAGTTTTCAATAAAAGTTACACTTAGAGTTACGTATTAGTTTTATGTTGAGTTAGAAGATTAATCGAGAACCATTAACTCTTTAGAAGATTATTCGAGTACAATTAACTCTTTACTTGGTCAACTAGTTTTTAATAATCGTTACACTTAGAGTTACGGATTAGCATTATGTTGAGTTAGAAGATTAATTGAGCATCAATAACTCTTTAGAAGATGAATCGAGTACAATTAACTCTTTACTTGGTCAACAAGTTTTCAATAGTCACTATACTTAGAGTTAAGGATTAGTTTTATGTTGAGTTAGAAGATTAATCGCGAACCATTAACTCTTTAGCAGATGATTCGAGTACAATTAACACGTTACTTGGTGAACAAATTTTCAATAATCGTTACATTTAGTATTACGGATTAATTTTATGTTCAGTTAGACTATTAATCGAGCAACATTAACTCTTTAGAAGATGATTCGAGTACAATTAACTCCTTACTTGGTCAATAAGTTTTCAATAATCGTTACATTTAGAGTTACAGATTAGTTTTATGTTGAGTTAGAAGATTAATCGAGCGTTATTAACTCTGTAGAAGATGAATCAAGTACAATTAACTCTTTACTTGGTCAACAAGTTTTCAATAATCGTTACACTTAGAGTTACGGATTAACTTTATGTTGAGCTAAAAGAATAATCGAGTACCATTAACTCTTTGTAAGATGTTTCGAGTACAATTAACTCTTTATCTGGTCAACAAGTTTTCAATAATCGTTACATTTAAAGTTACGGATTAGTTTTATGTTGAGTTAGAATATTAATCGAGCATCATTAACTCTTTAGAAGATGAATCGAGTACAATTAACTCTTTACTTGGTCAACAAGTTTTCAATAATCGTTATACTTAGAGTTAAGGATTAGTTTTATGTTGAGTTAGAAGAATAATCGAGTACCATTAACTCTTTATAAGATGATTCGAGTACAATTAACTCTTTACTTGGTCAACAAGTTTTCAATAATCGTTACTCTTAGAGTTACGGATTAGCTTTATATTGAGTTAGTAGATTAATCGAGTACCATTAACTCTTTAGAAGATGATTAGAGTACAATTAACTCTTTACTAGGCGAAAAAGTTTTCAATAATCGTTACATTTAGAGTACGGATTAGTTTTATGTTGAGTTAGACTATTAATCGAGCACCATTAACTCTTTAGAAGATGATTCGAGTACAATTTACTATTTTGGTCAATCAGTTTTCAATAATCGTTACATTCAGAATTACAGATTAGTTTTATGTTGAGTTAGAAAATTAATCGAGTACCATTAACTCTTTTGAAGATGATTCGAGTATAATTAAGTATTTACTTTGTAACCAAATTTCAATAATAGTTACAATTAGAGTTACGGATTAGTTTTATGTTGATTTAGTAGATTAATCAAGTACCATTAATTCTTTAGAAGATGATTCGAGTACAATTAACTCTTTACTTGGTCAAAAAGTTTTCAATAATCGTTACATTTAGAGTTACAAATTAGTTTTATGTTGAGTTAGAAAATTAATCGAGTACCATTAACTCTTTAGAAGTTGAATCCAGTACAATTAAATGTTTTCTTGGTCAACAAATTTTCAATAATCGTTACACTTAGAGTTATGGATTAGCTTTATGTTGAGTTAGACAATTAATTGAGTACCATTAACTCGTCATAGGATGATTCGAGTATAAATAACTCTTTACATAGTCAACAAGTATTCAATAATCATTACACTTAGAGTTACGAATTAGTTTTATGTTGAATTAGAAGATTAATCAAGTACCTGAACTCTTTAGAAGATGAATCGTGTACAATTAACTCTTTACTTGGTCAACAAGTTTTTAATATTCGTTAGACATAGAGTTACGGATTAGTTTTATGTTGATATAGACGATTAATCAAGTACCATTAACTGATTAGAAGATGAATCGATTACAATTAACTCTTTACTTGGTCAACAAGTTTTCAATAATCGTTATAGTTAGAGTTACAGACTAGTTTTATGTTTAGTTAGAAGATTAATCGAGTACCATTAACTCTTTAGAAGATGATTCGAGTACAATTAACTCTTTACATGGTCAACAAGTTTTCAATAATCGTTACATTTGGAGTTACGGATTAATTTTATGTTGAGTTAGAAGATTAATTGAGCATCATTAACTCTTTAGAAGATGAATTGAGTACAATTAACTCTTTACTTGGTCAACAAGTTTTCAATAGTCGCTATACTTAGAGTTAAGGATTAGTTTTATGTTGAGTTAGAAGAATAATCGAGTACCATTAACTCTTTATAAGATGATTCGAGTACAATTAACTCTTTAGTTGGTCAACAAGTTTTCAATAATCGTTACACTTAGAGTTACGGATTAGCTTTATGTTGTGTTAGAATATTAATCGAGCATTATTAACTATTTAGAAGATGAATAGAGTACAATTAACTCTTTACTTGGTCAACAAGTATTCAATAATCATTACACATAGATTTATGGATTAGTTTTATGTTGAGTTAGAAGATTAATCTAGTACCATTAACTCTTTAGAAGATGATTCGAGTACAATTAACTCTTTACTTGGTCAACAAGTTTTAGTAATTGCTACATTTAGAGTTACGGATTATTTTTATGTTGAGTTAGAAGATTAATCGAGTACCATTAACTCTATGGAATTTGAATCGAGTACAATTAAGTACAATTAACTCTTTACTTGGTCAACAAGTAAGAAGATTAATCGAGTACAATTTGAATCGGATTATTTTTATTTTGAGTTAGAAGATTAATCGAGTACTATTAACTCTTTACATGGTCAATAAGTTTTCAATAATCGTTACAGTTAGAGTTTCGGATTATCTTTTTGTTGAGTTAGAAGATGAATCGAGTACCATTAACTCTTTAGAAAATGAATCGAGTACAATTAACTCTTTACTAGGTCAACAATTTTTCAATAATCATTACATTTAGAGTTACGGATTAGTTTCATGTTAAGTTAGTAGATTAATCGAGTACCATTAACTCTTTTGAAGATGATTCGAGTACAATTAACTCTGTACTTGGTCAACAAGTTTTCAATAATCGTTACATTTAGAGTTATGGATTATCTTTATGTTGAGTTGGAAGATTAATCGAGTACCATTAACTCTTTAGAAGATGAATCGAGTACAATTAACTCTTTACTTGGTCAACAAATATTCAATAATCATTACACATAGATTTATTGATGGAGAACCAGCCTTACAAAATCATGCACACGAGAGGGACCCTTTGATCGTGCAAGAAGGTCCAATTACAAGAGCTAGAGCTAAGAAACTAAAAGAGGCTTTGATGATCCTTGTTGCAGACATTAAAGAAAATATTCACGAAGAGTCCAAGGAAGGCCCGATGGTGAATAATATTAGACTGGAGATCATTTAGCACATGCTTCAACCAAAGGCATTAATGTATGGATAAAGTAGTAGTCAAGTCTACTTTATCATAAAGTAGAAGTCAAGTCTACTTTTTAACTACTTAAGTGTTGAGCATTAAAAGTCCTCTTTACTTAGGTGTTAAGCTTGGAAGTCATTAGATATTTTTTTTTCCTATATATAGGTGTATGGGTCACTTGTAAAAAGGGGACCTTTGTTGAAAACGAAATTGAAGCTCTTAGCTTATGTTTATTGAATTCTCTCTTTGTGAGGTTTTCGATTATTCAAGAACTTATCAAGGTCATCGAGCAAGATCTTATGGCGTTCAACATACCGAGGTTCTTGGCTGATTATATAGCCAACGGGTCGAGGTTCTTTCGCTCTAAGTAAGATCAAACCAGATTCGATTTGGGAAGATCCGCTGCTTATCTTCATACGTTGGGTTCTTAGATCTTCATATCTAATGGGTCCTTCGTCCTATCCACATCAGTTTTGGTATCAGAGCCATCTGGTATTGATCTAATTTGCTTTATCTTTTGTTCTTGTGGTATTGATTTGACTTGCTTTATCTTTCGTATCTTGTTTACGTATAAAAAAAAAATCCTTATTTTTTTTAATCTTTTCGTTGCTGCCCTCATAGCAAGGAAGTGTTTGTCAAAAAAAAAAAAAAAAAAAAATCGAAAATTCAGTTTGCACATCTACACAAAAGTTCCTTGTTTCCTTCATCTATAGGACTAAGGGATTGTTCAACGTTGCTGGAAATTTGCTTAACTTGATTTGTTCTTGAATTTGAGTGGTAAAAGGCTAGAGTGGTGAGTTCTTTAGAGGGGAGGTAAAAGCCTACGAGTGAAACACGAGTGAATTGTGAGTTATATATTTGAGTGATACACGAGTGTTTGTGAGACACCATGGATGACACATCTACGAATCAAGGAGATGCTTTCAACCTTCAAGCTATGCAACAACAATTTGCTAGGATGGGAAATATTCTTGAGAGCATGGCTGAACGATTGGACAGATTGGAGCAGCCAACCACTCGAGAGCGTGGGAATAATAATCCAATTCAAAGGAGGCAACAAGAAGAGTGGGAATCAGAGGAAGAAGAGGAAGGTGTTGGGGCTGTTCACCAAGTTCATAGACGAAGAGGAAGGAGAAGACAAAATGATGAAGTTGATCGTGACTTGGGAAGCATCAAGATGAACATACCTGCTTTCCATGGGAGAAGTGATCTGGAGACTTACTTGGAGTGGGAAAAGAAGGTAGATCTGATTTTTGATTGCCATAATTACTCCGAGGAGAAGAAGGTGAGGCTTGCTGCGATTGAGTTCACCGACTATGCTATAGTTTGGTGGGATCAATTCATTACAAATCGAAGGAGATATGGAGAGAGGCCTATTGCTACTTGGGCTGAAATGAAATCTACCATGCGTAAGAGGTTCGTACCCTCTCATTATTTTCGTGAGTTGTATCAAAAGCTTCAATCTATGAATCAAGGCAACAAATCTGTTGATGAGTACTATAAGGAGATGGAGATTGCCATGATTAGAGCAAACGTAGAGGAAGATCGAGAGGCTACCATGGCACGTTTCTTGAATGGGCTGAATAGGGAGATTGCCAATGTTGTGGAGCTTCAACACTACGTGGAGCTCGAGGACATGGTACATACAGCCATGAAGGTGGAGAAGCAACTTAAGAAGAGGGGTTCTTTCCAAAGGAGTTCTACACCCAATTTTCAGTTTTCAAACAAAGCCAAGGAAGCTGCATCTAAAGCAAACGATGGGGCAACTTCAAGGACTCAACATGAGATGCCCAAGACCAGATTCACTGAGACTGAAAAAGGGAAAGGTAATATCTCAACTTCTTCACGAACTAGAGATATTAAGTGTTTTCGTTGTCAAGGTCGTGGACATATTGCATCTGATTGTCCAAACAAGAGGTTGATGGTTTTGAGAGACAATGGTGAGATCGAATCTGAAAGTGAGAAAGAATCAAGTGATGATGAGCAACTTGAGGAGACGGTACCCGAAAGAGGAGAACTTTTGGTGGTGATGAGAGCTCTAAACATGCAAGCAAAGATTGATGAGGCTAAACAACAAAGAGAGAACATCTTCCATACAAGATGTTTGGTTAACGGTAAGGTATGCATGTTAATCATTGATGGTGGGAGTTGTGCTAATGTGGCAAGTGCTGAAATGGTGGGGAAACTTAACTTAGTTACTTCAAAACACCCTCATCCTTATAAGCTGCAATGGCTTAATGAATGTGGAGAAATTCGGGTAACTAAGCAAGTTTTGATTTCATTCTCTATAGGAAACTATAAAGATGAAATTATGTGTGATGTAGTGCCGATGCATGCTAGTCATATACTCTTGGGCAGACCATGGCAATTTGATCGAAGAGTGAACTATGATGGTTATCTTAATCGATATACGCTGAAACATCAAAACAAAACCATCATGCTTGTACCTTTAACTCCACAACAGGTTCATGAAGATCAACTCAATTTGTCTCAAGCAAGGAGAGCTAGTGAGATTGAGAGAAAAAAAGATGAGAATGAGAGACAAAAACCAAGAGAAAAAAAGAGTGGAGAGAAAAACAAGAAGGCTGATGTGAGTGTTTCTGAGGGAGAAAAGAAATTGGATGGAAATAAGGACTCAAAAAGAGTGAATTTCTATGCAAGAGGGAGTGAAATAAAGAGAGCCTTAGTAGAGAAAAAAATTGTGTTAGTGTTGATACACAAGGAATGCTATTTTAACACTAACGAACTAACTTCTTCTTTGCCGAGTTCTTTTGTGACTCTTTTGCAGGAGTATGATGATATCTTTCCAAAGGAAGAACCAAATGGTTTACCACCTTTGAGAGGCATCGAACATCAAATTGATTTTATTCCGGGTGTGACACTTCCAAATAGACCAGCTTATAGAGTGAATCCGGAGGAAACAAAAGAGATCCAAAGACAAGTAGAGGAGCTGATGGCTAAGGGCAAGGTTCCAGAAAGCATGAGTCCTTGTGCGGTACCGGTCATTATTGTACCAAAGAAGGATGGAACATGGAGAATGTGTACTGATTGTCGTGCCATCAACAAAATCACGGTAAAGTATCGCTATCCTATCCCTAGGTTAGATGATATGCTAGATGAATTGCATGGTTCTTTCATCTTCTCTAAGATTGATTTGAAGAGTGGATATCATCAAATTAGAATAAGAGAAGGTGATGAATGGAAAACTGCTTTCAAAACAAAATATGGTTTGTATGAGTGGTTAGTTATGCCTTTTGGCTTAACAAATGCACCAAGTACTTTCATGAGATTAATGAATCATGTTTTGCGTAACTTTATTGGGAAATTTGTCGTTGTGTACTTTGATGACATCCTTATCTATAGCAAAAGCACAGAAGAACATTTTGATCATGTGCGTGCTGTTTTGGACACTTTAAGGGAGGAATCTTTGTATGCTAATTTTAAGAAGTGTTCTTTTTGCATGGATAAAATTGTGTTTCTTGGTTTTGTTGTAAGTGCTAAAGGAATTGAAATGGAAAAGGATAAAGTTAAGGCTATTTTAGATTGGCCAAATCCTAAAAACATTTCTGAAGTTAGAAGTTTTCATGGACTTGCTAGTTTTTATAGGAGGTTTGTGAAAGGTTTTAGTACTATAGCAGCACCTTTGAATGAGATTGTCAAAAAGGAAGTTGGTTTTGTTTGGGGAGAAAAACAACAAGTTGCTTTTGATCTCCTTAAAGAGAAACTAACTACCGCACCCATTCTTGCATTACCTAACTTTGATAAAATGTTTGAGATTGAATGTGATGCATGTGGAGTGGGTATAGGAGCTGTTTTAATACAGGAAGGAAAACCAATTGCATACTTTAGTGAAAATTTGAAGGGAGCTCAATTGAACTATCCTACATACGACAAGGAGTTGTATGCTTTGGTGAGAGCTTTGGAGACGTGGCAGCATTACTTGTGGACGAGAGAGTTTGTTATTCATACTGATCATGAATCTCTCAAGTACCTCAAGGGACAAGGTAAGCTTGGTAAGAGACATGCCAAGTGGGTGGAATTCATTGAATCTTTTCCTTATGTGATCAAATACAAGAAAGGGAAAGAGAACATTGTTGCTGATGCATTATCTAGAAGGTATGCTTTAATCTCTACTTTGAGTTCTAAACTTCTTGGGTTTGAATCAATTAAGGGATTGTATGCTGATGATTCAGATTTTGCTTCTATTTATTTAGCTTGTGAGCATGCTGCATTTGAAAAGTTTTATAGGCATGAGGGATACTTGTTTCGTGAAAGTAAGCTATGCATTCCTAAATGTTCTATGCGTGAGTTGCTTGTTAGGGAAGCGCATGGGGGAGGACTAATGGGGCATTTTGGAATACATAAAACTTTGAGTGTCTTGTGTGATCATTTCCATTGGCCTAAAATGCGAGTTGATGTTGCAAGAATTTGTGAAAAGTGCATAACTTGTAAGCTAGCTAAATCAAGAGTACAACCACATGGGTTATACACACCTTTGCCTATACCTAATGAACATTGGGTAGACATATCTATGGACTTTGTTTTAGGTTTACCAAAGTCAAAAAAAGGTAAAGATTCTGTTTTTGTTGTGGTTGATAGATTTTCAAAAATGGCACACTTTATTCCATGTCATAAAAGTGATGACGCTACTCATATTGCTGATTTATTCTTTAAGGAAGTTGTTCGTTTGCATGGAATTCCAAGAACCATTGTGAGTGATAGAGATACAAAGTTTTTGAGTCACTTTTGGCGTGTTTTGTGGAGTAAATTGGGCACTAAACTTCTATTTTCTACTACTTGTCATCCACAAACGGATGGACAAACTGAAGTTGTTAATAGAACTTTGTCTCAATTACTAAGAGTTTTGATTCAAAGGAATTTGAAAAATTGGGAGGGTTGTTTGACATTTGCTGAATTTGCTTATAATAGAAGTGTTCATTCTGCTACTAATCATTCTCCTTTTGAGATTGTTTATGGTTTCAATCCATTGAGTCCACTTGATCTTGTACCATTACCTATTGAAGAGCGTATGAGTCTTGATGGAAAAGCCAAAGCTGAGCTGATCAAGAAGCTGCATGAAAAAGTGAGACTCAACATTGAGAAGAGAACCGAACAATATGTCAAGCAAGCAAACAAAGGCCGAAAGAAAGTCATCTTTGAACCCGGTGATTGGGTATGGTTACACTTGAGAAAAGAAAGGTTTCCAAGTAAGAGAAAGTCAAAGTTGCAGCCAAGAGGAGATGGACCATTTCAAGTGGTTGCTAGAATCAATGACAATGCATACAAACTTGACCTTCCGGGTGAATATAATGTAAGTGCAACTTTCAATGTTTCTGATCTTTCTCCTTATCTTGGTATACAGATTCGAGGACGAATCCTTTTGAAGAAGAGGGGAATGATGGAGAACCAGCCTTACAAAATCATGCACACGAGAGGGACCCTTTGATCGTGCAAGAAGGTCCAATTACAAGAGCTAGAGCTAAGAAACTAAAAGAGGCTTTGATGATCCTTGTTGCAGACATTAAAGAAAATATTCACGAAGAGTCCAAGGAAGGCCCGATGGTGAATAATATTAGACTGGAGATCATTTAGCACATGCTTCAACCAAAGGCATTAATGTATGGATAAAGTAGTGGTCAAGTCTACTTTATCATAAAGTAGAAGTCAAGTCTACTTTTTGACTACTTAAGTGTTGAGCATTAAAAGTCCTCTTTACTTAGGTGTTAAGCTTGGAAGTCATTAGATATTTTTTTTTCCTATATATAGGTGTATGGGTCACTTGTAAAAAGGGGACCATTGTTGAAAACGAAATTGAAGCTCTTAGCTTATGTTTATTGAATTCTCTCTTTGTGAGGTTTTCGATTATTCAAGAACTTATCAAGGTCATCGAGCAAGATCTTGTGGCGTTCAACATACCGAGGTTCTTGGCTGATCATATAGCCAACGGGTCGAGGTTTTTTCGCTCTAAGTAAGATCAAACCAGATTCGATTTGGGAAGATCCGCTGCTTATCTTCATACGTTGGGTTCTTAGATCTTCATATCTAATGGGTCCTTCATCCTATCCACATCATTTATGGATTAGTTTTATGTTGAGTTAGAAGATTAATCTAGTACCATTAACTCTTTAGAAGATGATTCGAGTACAATTAACTCTTTACTTGGTCAACACGTTTTCATAATTGCTACATTTAGAGTTACAGATTATTTTTATGTTGAGTTAGAAGATTAATCGAGTACCATTAACTCTGTAGAAGATGAATCGAGTAAAATTAAGTCTTTACTTGGTCAACAAGTTTTCAATAAGAGTTACACATAGAGTTACGGATTAGTTTTATGTTGAGTTAGAAGATTAATCGAGAACCATTAACTCTTTAGAAGATGATTCGAGTACAATTAACTCTTTACTTGGTCAACTAGTTTTTAATAATCGTTACACTTAGAGTTACGGATTAGCATTATGTTGAGTTAGAAGATTAAATGAGCATCATTAACTCTTTAGAAGATGAATCGAGTACAATTAACTCTTTACTTGGTCAACAAGTTTTCAATAGTCGCTATACTTAGAGTTAAGGATTAGTTTTCTGTTGAGTTAGAAGAATAATCGAGTACCATTAACTCTTTATAAGATGATTCGAGTACAATTAACTCTTTACTTGGTCAACAAGTTTTCAATAATCGTTACACTTAGAGTTACGGATTAGCTTTATATTGAGTTAGTAGATTAATCGAGTATCATTAACTCTTTAGAAGATGATTCGAGTACAATTAACTCGTTACTTGGTGAACAAGTTTTCAATAATCGTAACATTTAGAGTTACGGATTAGTTTTATGTTGAGTTAGAATATTAATCGAGCAACATTAACTTTTTAGAAGATGATTCGAGTACAATTAACTCCTTACTTAGTCAATAAGTTTTCAATAATCGTGACATTTAGAGTTACGGATTATCTTTATGTTGAGTTGGAAGATTAATCGAGTACCATTAACTCTATAGAAGATGATTCGAGTACAATTAACTCTTTACTTGGCGAACAAGTTTTCAATAATCGTTACATTTAGAGTTACGAATTAGTTTTATATTGAGTTAGACTATTAATCGAGTACCATTAACTCTTTAGATGATGATTCTGGTACAATTAAATCTTTACTTGGTCAACAAGTTTTCAATAATCGTGATATTTAGAGTTACAGATTAGTTTTATGTTGAGTTAGAAGATTAATCGAGTACCATTAACTCTTCAGAAGATAAATCGAATACAATTAACCCTTTACTTGGTCAACAAGTTTTCAATAATCGTTAGACATAGAGTTACAGATTAGTTTTATGTTGAGATAGAAGATTAATCAAGTACCATTAACTCATTAGAAGATGAATCGAGTACAATTAACTCTTTACTTGGTCAACAAGTTTTCAATAATCGTTATAGTTGGAGTTACTGATTAGTTTTATGTTGAGTCAGAAGATTAATCGAGTACCATTAACTATTTAGAAAATGATTCGAGTACAATTAACTCTTTACTTGGTCAACTAGTTTTTAATAATCGTTACGCTTAGAGTTACGGATTAGCATTATGTTGAGTTAGTAGATTAATTGAGCATCATTAACTCTTTAGAAGATGAATGAGTACAATTAACTCTTTACTTGGTCACCAAGTTTTCAATAATAGTTACACTTATAGTTACGGATTAGATTTATGTTGAGTTAGAAGGTTAATCTAGTACCATTAACTCTTTAGAAGATGATTCGAGTACAATTTACTATTTACTTGGTCAACCAGTTTTCAATAATCGTTACATTTAGAATTACAGATTAGTTTTATGTTGAGTTAGAAAATAAATCGAGTACCATTAACTCTTTTAAAGATGATTCGAGTATAATTAAGTATTTACTTGGTCAACAAATTTCAATAATCGTTACAATTAGAGTTACGTATTAGTTTTATGTTGATTTAGTAGATTAATTGAGTACCATTAACTCTTTAGAAGATTATTCGAGTACAATTAACTCTTTACTTGGTCAAAAAGTTTTCAATAATCCTTACATTTAGAGTTACAAATTAGTTTTATGTTGAGTTAGAAAATTAATCGAGTACCATTAACTCTTTAGAAGATGAATCCAGTACAATTAAATGTTTTCTTGGTCAACAAGTTTTCAATAATCGTTACACTTAGAGTTATGGATTAGCTTTATGTTGAGTTAGACAATTAATCGAGTACCATTAACTCGTCATAAGATGATTCGAGTATAATTAACTCTTTGCATAGTCAACAAGTATTCAATAATCATTACACTTAGAGTTACAGATTAGTTTTTTGTTGAGTTAGAAGATTAATCAAGTACCTTAACTCTTTAGAAGATGAATCGTGTACAATTAACTCTTTACTTGGTCAACAAGTTTTTAATATTCGTTAGACATAGAGTTACGGATTAGTTTTATGTTGAGATAGACGATTAATCAAGTACCATTAACTCATTAGAAGATGAATCGATTACAATTAACTCTTTACTTGGTCAACAAGTTTTCAATAATCATTATAGTTAGAGTTACAGACTAGTTTTATGTTGAGTTAGAAGATTAATCGAGTACCATTAACTCTTTAGAAGATGATTCGAGTACATTTAACTCTTTACATGGTCAACAAGTTTTCAATAATGATGGATACAACCCTAAATCTAAACCTAGAAACAGGATTACAACCCTAAATCCAAACGTAGAAACAGGATTACTTAAGGAAAACTTAAGAACTTAATACAAGAATTCTATCAAACTTTAGTACTGTATCTACACCTTAATGGCTCTGATACCAAAAGGGAGCATAGAGAATATTTATAAAATCGGATTATTTGATTACAAAACTGCTTATACCATAAAAACACATGAAGAAACAATATCTTTAACACAAGATGCTCAATGTATAAGACTTTTATCGCAACATATGATTGAACAATATATGGATAAAGGATATAGATATATGAATATAGGAATGGTTCAAGTAGCTGTTAAACCATTAATGAGAAGAGGTATTGATTCACCTATTTATTTAGCTTTAAGAGATAAGAGAGCTATGACATATCAAAATTCACTTTTATCATTAATACAAACAAATGTATGTAATGGACCAATATACTTTAATAGTGCACCGAATATGAGTTTAGATTTAATAGACCCTAATATCTTACATTCTTTGGTTTTAGATGTTCATATACAAGATAATAAATTTCACAAAGGTTCTATTAATTTTGCTGTTATTTATAGTGTATATTTTAGACTTATGACTTCACAAATTAATCCAAAATTTAATAAACAAAAGATTCCTAGTTTTAAAGAAAAAAATTTATTATTACAAATAGATGCTGAAAAACCAAATATATTTGTTCCAAAACTTTTAAAATGGAATGAAATAACAATAAAAGATGAGATTTTAATAGAAGATCCAGAACCCGTAAGGAATATAGAACAAAATAGTGTGAAAGAAATTATACAAGATAATAATGGAAATTTTTTATTAAGATTTAATTCATTTAGAGAAAATAGATTTGATACTCCTACATCATCTAGAAGAACTTATTCTAATGCAAGACAATCTTTTTCAAATCTTTCAGATTTTAATCAACAATATATATTTAGAAATCCTATGCCAGAACCACATATAGATAATTCTCAACCTACTTCACCTACTACAGAAAGTATGATAAATGTTGTAACAAGTGGTAATGAATTTGAACCATTATTAGAACATTGGAATATTGAAAGAAAGAGTGATTATCATAAACAAAGAATTAAGTGGTATAAACAATTAGATAAATCTATTAAAAAGAAACTAAAAGAAGAATGGATTTTAGATATGAAAAGATTAAGGACAAATATACCTTTTTATACTTTTTTACAAGTATTCTTATCTAAAGAAGGAATAAATGATTTTTTACAAAAACCTACTATAGACGTTAATACATCCTTACATAAAAAATGGACTTTAAAATCTAATAATGAAGTTATAACTTCTATACATCCACCCTTACAAACCTTAAAATTACAGACTTTTAAAGGAGAAACTATAGCAGATCCTTTTAAACAATTAACAAGTAAGAATGAAGATACAAATAGAATTATTCAACAAAATAATTATTCCAATCAGATATTAAATACTATAGCAAACCAAGTTGATCACATATCTAATAATATATCTAAAAATATGACTGTTATAAAAGGAAAAGAAAAAGTTTTAGATAGTTTTAAGCAAGAAAATCTCAAACAAGATATAAAAGCACTTTTTCATCAAGATATTGCAAAACCTTTTTTCCATGCTAGTAATATTTTAGAAAATAAGACAATTAGTTTTAATCCTAGAGCTGATAGTATTTTATCAAAAATATCTACAAAATTATCTGGAGTTGGTACATCTGAACAAAGAATTAGTTGTTTAGCTACTATAAAAGAATCTGATATACATGAATCTTCTAGTACAGAAAGTGATACTACAGATATAGATATTATTACAAAAGTAGAAAAGAATTTTGAAGATAATAATAATAATAGTGATAATGAAATAAATAGAATATTTAGAAAAAGACCATTTTTTAAAACCAATAATAATACAAGAAATTATTATAGAAGACCTACTCCTGTTCATATACAATATGAAGAAAGAAATCAATTTAAATAATCTAGATATGATGGTACATCCATAACAGAATGGAATATAGATGGAAGATTAGAATATGAAATAATTAATATTTTACAAGAAATGAATATGGCTAGAGCTGCCTTTATGATACAAAATAATTCTGATGAAATAGCTTGTATGATGATTACACAAGGATTTACAGGATGGTTAAAAAATTGGTGGGATAATACTTTAACACGAGAAGATAAACAAAAAAATTTACATCATAAAACTTTAGTTTTAGAAGAAGGAACAGAAGATATTTATATAGAGAAAAGTGATTCTTGTGAACAATTAATAATTACAATTTCTATGCATTTTATAGGAAATCCAAGAGGATTCGAGTTACAATTAACTCTTTACTTGGTCAATAATTTTTCAATAATCATTACATTTAGAGTTACAGATTAGTTTCATGATGAGTTAGTAGATTAATCGAGTACCATTAACTCTTTAGAAGATGATTCGAGTACAATTAACTCTTTACTTGGTCAACAAGTTTTCAATAATCGTTACATTTAAAGTTACGGATTAGTTTTATGTTGAGTTAGAAGATAAGTTGAGTACCATTAACTCTTTAGAAGATGAATTGAGTACAATTAACTCTTTACTTGGTCAACAAGTTTTCAATAATTGTTACATTTAGAGTTACAGATTGTCTTTATGTTGAGTTAGAAGATTAATCGAGTACCATTAACTCTTTAGAAGATGAATCGAGTACAATTAACTCTTTATTTGGTCAACAAGTATTCAATAATCGTTACACATAGATTTAGGGATTAGTTTTATGTTGAGTTAGAAGATTAATCTAGTACCATTAACTCTTTAGAAGATGATTCGAGTACAATTAACTCTTTACTTGGTCAACAAGTTTTCATAATTGCTACATTTAGAGTTAAAGATTATTTTTATGTTGAGTTAGAAGATTAATCGAGTACCATTAACTCTATAGAAGATGAATCGAGTACAATTAAGTCTTTACTTGGTCAACAAGTTTTCAATAAAAGTTACACTTAGAGTTACGGATTAGTTTTATGTTGAGTTAAAAGATTAATCGAGAACCATTAACTCTTTAGAAGATGATTCGAGTATAATTAACTCTTTACTTGGTCAACAAGTTTTTAATAATCGTTACACTTAGAGTTACAGATTAGCATTATGTTGAGTTAGAAGATTAATTGAGCATCATTAACTCTTTAGAAGATGAATCGAGTACAATTAACTCTTTATTTGGTCAACAAGTTTTCAATAGTCGTTATACTTAGAGTTAAGGATTAGTTTTATGTTGAGTTAGAAGAATAATCGAGTACCATTAACTTTTTATAAGATGATTCGAGTACAATTAACTCTTTACTTGGTCAACAAGTTTTCAATAATCGTTACACTTAGAGTTACAGATTAGCTTTATATTGAGTTAGTAGATTAATCGAGTACCATTAACTCTTTAGAAGATGATTCAAGTACAATTAACTCGTTACTTGGTGAACAAGTTTTCAATAATCGTTATATTTAGAGTTACAGATTAGTTTTATTTTGAGTTAGACTATTAATCGAGTTGATTGTAAATATCTGGTAATAAAGAGTTAATGGTACTCGATTAATCTTCTGACTCAACATAAAACTAATCTGTAACTCTAACTATAACGATTATTGAAAACTTGTTGACAGGGTAAAGAGTTAATTGTACTCGAATCATCTTCTAATGAGTTAATGGTACTCGATTAATCTACTAACTCAACATTAAACTAATCTGTAACTCTAAATGTAATGATTATTGAAAACTTGTTGACCAAGTAAAGAATTAATTGTACTCAAATCATCTTCTAAAGAGTTAATGGTACTCGATTAATCTACTAACTCAACATAAAGCTAATCCGTAACTCTTAAGTATAACGATTATTGAAAACTTATTGACCAAGTAAAGAGTTAATTGTACTCGAATCATCTTCTAAAGATAGTGGTACTCAATTAATCTACTAACTCAACATAAAACTAATCCGTAACTCTAATTGTAACGATTATTGAAATTTGTTGACCAAGTAAATACTTAATTATACTCGAATCATCTTCAAAAGAGTTAATGGTACTCGATTAATTTTCTAACTCAACATAAAACTAATTTGTAATTCTGAATATAACGATTATTGAAAACTGGTTGACCAAGTAAAGAGTAAATTGTACTCGAATCATCTTCTAAAGAGTTAATGGTACTCGATTAATCTTCTAACTCAACATAAAACTAATTCGTAACTATAAGTGTAACTATTATTGAAAACTTGGTGACCAAGTAAAGAGTTTATTGTACTCGATTCATCTTCTAAAGAGTTAACGATGCTCAATTAATCTTCTAACTCAACATAATGCTAATCCGTAACTCTAAGTGTAACGATTATTAAAAACCAGTTGACCAAGTAAAGAGTTAATTGTACTCGAATCATTTTCTAAAGAGTTAATGGTAGTCGATTAATCTTCAGACTCAACATAAAACTAATCTGTAACTCTAACTATAACGATTATTGAAAACATGTTGACCAAGTAAAGAGTTAATTGTACTCGATTCATCTTCTAATGAGTTAATGGTACTTGATTAACTTCTATCTCAACATAAAACTAATCTGTAACTCTATGTCTAACGATTATTGAAAACTTGTTGACCAAGTAAAGGGTTAATTGTATTCGATTTATCTTCTGAAGAGTTAATGGTACTCGATTAATCTTCTAACTCAACATAAAACTAATCTGTAACTCTAAATATCACGATTATTGAAAACTTGTTGACCAAGTAAAGATTTAGTTGTACCAGAATCATCATCTAAAGAGTTAATGGTACTCGATTAATAGTCTAACTCAACATAAAACTAATCCGTAACTCTAAATGTAACGATTATTGAAAACTTGTTCGCCAAGTAAAGAGTTAATTGTACTCGAATCATCTTCTATAGAGTTAATGGTACTCGATTAATCTTCCAACTCAACATAAAGATAATCCGTAACTCTAAATGTAACGATTATTGAAAACTTGTTGACCAAGTAAAGAGTTAATTGTACTCGATTCATCTTCTAAAGAGTTAATGGTACTCAACTAATCTTCTAACTCAACATAAAACTAATCCGTCACTCTAAATGTAACGATTATTGAAAACTTCTTGACCAAGTAAAGAGTTAATTGTACTTGAATCATCTTCTAAAGAGTTAATGGTACTCAATTAATCTACTAACTCAACATGAAACTAATCTGTAACTCTAAATGTAACGTTTTTGAAAACTTGTTGACCATGTAAAGAGTTAATTATACTCGAATCATCTTCTAAAGAGTTAATGGTACTCGATTAATCTTCTAACTCAACATAAAACTAATCTGTAACTCTAACTATAACGATTATTGAAAACCTGTTGACCAAGTAAAGAGTTAATTGTAATCGATTCATCTTCTAATGAGTTAATGGTACTTGATTAATCTTCTATCTCAACATAAAAGTAATCCGTAACTCTATGTCTAATGTTTATTGAAAACTTGTTGACCACGTAAAGAGTTAATTATACTCGAATCATCTTCTAAAGAGTTAATGGTACTCGATTAATCTTCTAACTCAACATAAAGATAATCCGTAACTCTAAGTGTAACGATTATTGAAAACTTATTGACCAAGTAAAGGGTTAATTGTACTCGATTTATCTTCTGAAGAGTTAATGGTACTCGATTAATCTTCTAACTCAACATAAAACTAATCTGTAACTCTAAATATCACGATTATTGAAAACTTGTTGACCAAGTAAAGATTTAGTTGTACCAGAATCATCATCTAAAGAGTTAATGGTACTCGATTAATAGTCTAACTCAACATAAAACTAATCCGTAACTCTAAATGTAACGATTATTGAAAACTTGTTCGCCAAGTAAAGAGTTAATTGTACTCGAATCATCTTCTATAGAGTTAATGGTACTCGATTAATCTTCCAACTCAACATAAAGATAATCCGTAACTCTAAATGTAACGATTATTGAAAACTTGTTGACCAAGTAAAGAGTTAATTGTACTCGATTCATCTTCTAAAGAGTTAATGGTACTCAACTAATCTTCTAACTCAACATAAAACTAATCCGTCACTCTAAATGTAACGATTATTGAAAACTTCTTGACCAAGTAAAGAGTTAATTGTACTTGAATCATCTTCTAAAGAGTTAATGGTACTCAATTAATCTACTAACTCAACATGAAACTAATCTGTAACTCTAAATGTAACGATTTTTGAAAACTTGTTGACCATGTAAAGAGTTAATTATACTCGAATCATCTTCTAAAGAGTTAATGGTACTCGATTAATCTTCTAACTCAACATAAAACTAATCTGTAACTCTAACTATAACGATTATTGAAAACTTGTTGACCAAGTAAAGAGTTAATTGTAATCGATTCATCTTCTAATGAGTTAATGGTACTTGATTAATCTTCTATCTCAACATAAAAGTAATCCGTAACTCTATGTCTAATGTTTATTGAAAACTTGTTGACCACGTAAAGAGTTAATTGTACTCGATTCATCTTCTAAAGAGTTAAGGTACTCGATTAATCTTCTAACTCAACATAAAGCTAATCCGTAACTCTAAGTGTAATGATTATTTAATACTTGTTGACTATGTAAAGAGTTAATTATACTCGAATAATCTTATAACGAGTTAATGGTACTCGATTAATTGTCTAACTCAACATAAAACTAATCTATAACTCTAAGTGTAACGATTATTGAAAACTTGTTGACCAAGAAAACATTTAATTGTACTGGATTCATCTTCGAAAGAGTTAATTGTACTCGATTAATTTTCTAACTCAACATAAAACTAATTTGTAACTCTAAATGTAACGATTATTGAAAACTTGTTGACCAAATAAAGAGTTAATTGTACTCGAATCATCTTCTAAAGAGTTAATGGTACTCAATTAATCTACTAACTCATCATAAAACTAATCCGTAACTCCAATTGTAACGATTATTGAAATTTGTTGACCAAGTAAATACTTAATTATACTCGAATCATCTTCAAAAGAGTTAATGGTACTCGATTAATTTTCTAACTCAATATAAAACTAATCTGTAATTCTGAATGTAACGATTATTGAAAACTGGTTGGCCAAGTAAAGAGTAAATTGTACTCGAATCATCTTCTAAAGAGTTAATGGTACTCGATTAATCTTCTAACTCAACATAAAACTAATCTGTAACTATAAGTGTAACTATTATTGAAAATTTGGTGACCAAGTAAAGAGTTAATTGTACTCGATTCATCTTCTAAAGAGTTAATGATGCTCAATTAATCTTCTAACTCAAAATAATGCTAATCCGTAACTCTAAGTGTAACGATTATTAAAAAGTAGTTGACCAAGTAAAGAGTTAATTGTACTCGAATCATTTTCTAAAGAGTTAATGGTAGTCGATTAATCTTCTGACTCAACATAAAACTAATCTGTAACTCTAACTATAACGATTATTGAAAACTTGTTGACCAAGTAAAGAGTTAATTGTACTCGATTCATCTTCTAATGAGTTAATGGTACTTGATAAATCTTCTATCTCAACATAAAACTAATCCATAACTCTGTGTAACGATTATTGAAAACTTGACCAAGTAAAGAGTTAATTGTACTCGATTTATCTTCTAAAGAGTTAAGGTACTTGATTAATCTTCTAACTCAACATAAAACTAATCCGTAACTCTAAATGTCACGATTATTGAAAACTTTTTGACCAAGTAAGGATTTAATTGTACTCGAATCATCTTCTAAAGAGTTAATGGTGATCGATTAATAGTCTAACTCAACATAAAACTAATTCGTAACTCTAAATGTACCGATTATTGAAAACTTTTTCACCAAGTAAAGATTTAATTGTACTCTAATCATCTTCTAAAGAGTTAATGGTACTCGATTAATCTACAACTCAACATAAAGCTAATCCGTAACTCTAAGTGTAACGATTATTGAAAACTTGTTGACCAAGTAAAGAGTTAATTGTACTCGAATCATCTTATCAAGAGTTATTGGTACTCGATTATTGTAGTACCCCGGACCAAAAACGAAGCATAATGGATTAATTAAATATTTAAATCTATAATATAATAATTAATTTCGTATGTGTTGACGTGCGTTTCAGATATATGTTAAGGCCCGAGTTAGATCGATAATTTTCTTAGACCTGGAACATAGAATATTTTATTACCATGAGATGCGCGACGGAAAAACGAGAAAATAGAAACAAACCAGAGGTCAATCGGAGACCCGTAGCTCAAATGACAAAGAAAAGAGCCGGATACAAAGGTTCGGTAAAACGGAAGGGGTAGAAACTGAAGGAACGGTAAAACGGAAAATAATATTTTAATGGATGGTAATTAAAATTTACTTGGTAAATAGTAACTTTGAAAATCTATAAATAGGGGCTCAGTCAGTTCAAAATATTCATTCGGCCGACGAAAACGAAAGCGACGAAAACGAGTAAGTTTCTCTCTCCTCTCTTTTCTTCTCCTTTTTGGGTCTCCGGCGCGCCACTACCGGCACCGCTGCCACCGTGGCCGGAAAAGTCGCCGGAGCGCCGCCGCCGGCGCGGCGGCGCCGTCGCCGGCGGTGGCCGAAAAAATTGAAAGTCATCGGTTTTGGCCGATTTTCGTACACGACGTTCGTCTCGTCGAGACGAGTGTAGGATAGGTTTAGGATTTCAATTCCGATTTCTCGTTCGCCGGGAAATGGCGAAAAACCGTCTCCAAAACCCTAAACCCTAGCCTCGGTGTTGCGAATGTGATAACGAAGGATTTTCCGGCGAAGTTTTAGGTACTGTTCACCGCCGGAATCCGGCGAGGGGTAGCCGGAGGTGGTAGCCGGCGATGCGAAGTATCCGGCGAACTAGATGGCGGAGGTGGAGGTCGGCGCCACCGCGCTGGGTGGCGCCGGGAAGAGTGGCCGGCGAGCAGGCCGGCGCCGGGAGAGTTGGGCGCGACACGCGCGTGCCGGGTGGGAGACCTGCCGAGAAATCTCGGCCACGCCGGGTGAAGCGCCGAGAGCTGCCGAGTCGTGCCGCCGAGCTGCCG
The DNA here is from genome assembly GCA_954870855.1 of Scutellaria minor. NCBI lineage: Eukaryota > Viridiplantae > Streptophyta > Magnoliopsida > Lamiales > Lamiaceae > Scutellaria > Scutellaria minor. The sequence goes on along the minus strand of OX940729.1, from coordinate 14,334,035 downwards.
AGAGGAGCGCACCTGCTGCCGAGTTTTCTCGGCAGCCGCCGAGATCCACGCCACGCCTGCCGAGAAGACTCGGCCCCCTGCCGAGCCGGGTATGCCTGCTGCCGAGAAATGCGCCAACCGCCGGGTTTTTCCACCCGATGCCGGGTACGAGCGTGCCACATCGCCCGCAACGCCGTGTTTTCAATCCGAACCCCATTTTCTCCACCGTACGTCGACATCGAGTCGTCGCCGACGAGATGTCGTTGACCGAGGGTCGTGGGCCCGGTCAAAGTCAACCCTTTGACCAAAATTACGAAAACGCCCCTCAATCTTAAAACGCTTCGTTTGAGCTCGTTTCAACTCCGATTGAGCTCATTCTTCTTCCGTAGCGACCCTACTCGTTCTCTCTTCCTCACCTTTCGATCAAAATTACTAAAATACCCCTGAAGCTAAAATGCTCCGTTTGAGCTCGTTTTAACTCCGATCGAGCTCATTCTTTTTCCGTCGTGACCCAAATTTCATTCTCTATCGTCTCAGCTACATGGATTGATTATCCATTCTTGTCTCTTCAACTCCGATCTTTAGAGCTTTAGATCCGTCGCGTATTTAACGATTATTTCTCCACAGGAGTCTTTTACAGCTTTAATTATACGTTATTAAGGATCTAAAGTACGTTATAACTTATATAGGCTATTTGTTGGATTGAGCGTTGGGTTATCTGACTTTTGGTATTCGCTACTCGAGCTCTGAGTTATCAGATCATCGGACCTAGCTACTCACGTGGTAACCACCGAACAAGGTGGGGGTAATTTCTAAATCTTAAAGTGTTTACAGTTTTCCCTATTATGAAGCATGAATGAGGAATACTAAATGCTGTGGATGCACGTGTTGTGCCATATTATATACTGTGAAAGAACTTCGGTTCACATTGCATGTTCGGAGAGTCCTACGGGACTGTAAAAAATCGTCTCCCTCCCTTCTACTACTCTATTGAGGTTTGGTGGTCCTCATGAAGCACACCAGCGGTACTGAGACCGTTTAATTGGGTGGCGGGCAGATCCCGTACCCATCCCTCACCATTTCTAATATCTGCTATGCATTTTACGTGCTGTGGCAACGTGCTGGTAGACATTTTATTTCCTTTTGGTTATTTGTCGTGTGTCATAAGATGCAGATGTTATTCCCACGAGTGTATTCAACGCACTCACCCCCTTAATCTGTACTCACACTACAGGAGCTGGTGAGCATGTCGAACCCTAGGTGGAGAGAGATAGGGCCATCTCGGGACTTTCATAATTAGGTTGATGTCACACATACATTTCTAAAACAATGTTTTATTTAAATCACGTTTTGTAATTATGTTTAATACATGCGATGGATGTGAGATCCTGATGTTTATTCCGCTGCTGTATTTTGTCAATATATCGGTATTGAGACCGAATATTGTCGGTAGTGAGACCGACTGTTGATATGAGAATGATCCATATCATCCCTTATCTCTTTCTTCTGTCGTCTTTAATCTCCTTCTTTCTGTTGAGATATGTGTCCCTCTCTATTTCTATCTTCACGCCCGTGTGAAAACTCTGATATTTTATGTGAAAGAAAACGGGGCGTGACAATTATTCTTCTAACTCAATATAAAACTAATCGTTAACTCTAAGTATAATGATTATTGAAAACTTGTTGACCAAATAAAGAGTTAATTGTACTCGATTCATCTTTTAAAGAGTTAATGATGCTCGATTAGTATTCTAACTCAACATAAAACTAATTCGTAACTCTAAATGTAACGATTATTGAAAACTTGTTGACCAAATAAAGAGTTAATTGTACTCGAATCATCTTCTACAGAGTTAATGATACTCGATTATTCTTTTAACTCAACATAAAGTTAATCCGTAACTCTAAGTGTAACGATTATTGAAAACTTGTTGACCAAGTAAAGAGTTAATTGTACTCGAATCATCTTCTAAAGAGTTAATGGTTCTCGATTAATCTTTTAACTCAACATAAAACTAATCCGTAACTCTAAGTGTAACTTTTATTGAAAACTTATTGACCAAGTAAAGAGTTAATTGTACTCGAATCATCTTCTAAAGAGTTAATGTTGCTCGATTAATAGTCTAACTCAACATAAAACTAATCTGTAACTCTAAATGTAACGATTATTGAAAACTTGTTCACCAAGTAACGAGTTAATTGTACTCGAATCTTCTTCTAAAGAGTTAATGGTACTCGATTAATCTACTAACTCAACATAAAAATAATCTGTAACTCTAAATGTAACAATTATTGAAAACTTGTTGACCAAGTAAAGAGTTAATTGTACTCGAATCATCTTCTAAAGAGTTAAATGGTACTCGATTAATCTTCTAACTCAACATAAAACTAATCCATAAATCTATGTGTAACGATTATAGAATACTTGTTGACCAAGTAAAGAGTTAATTGTACTCGATTAATCTTCTAAAGAGTTAATGGTACTCTATTAATCTTCCAACTCAACATAAAGATAATCCGTAACTCTAAATGTAACGATTATTGAAAACTTGTTGACCAAGTAAAGAGTTAATTGTACTCGATTCATCTTCTAAAGAGTTAAGGTACTCGATTATTCTTCTAACTCAACATAAAGCTAATCCGTAACTCTAAGTGTAATGATTATTGAAAACTTGTTGACCAAGTAAAGAGTTAATTGTACTCGATTCATCTTCTATAGAGTTAATGGTACTCGACTAATCTTCTAACTCAACATAAAACTAACCCGTAACTCTAAATGTAACGATTATTGATAACTTGTTGACCATGTAAAGAGTTAATTGTACTCAAATCATCTTCTAAAGAGTTAATGGTACTCGATTAATCTTCCAACTCAACATAAAGATAATCCATAACTCTAAATGTAACTATTTTTGAAAACTTGTTGACCAAGTAAAGAGTTAATTGTACTCGATTCATCTTCTAAAGAGTTAATGGTACTCAACTAATCTTCTAACTCGACATAAAACTAATCCGTCACTCTAAATGTAACGATTATTGAAAACTTGTTGACCTAGTAAAGAGTTAATTGTACTCGAATCATCTTCTAAAGAGTTAATGGTACTCGATTAATCTACTAACTCAACATGAAACTAATCTGTAACTCTAAATGTAATGATTATGGAAAAATTGTTGACCAAGTAAAGAGTTAATTGTACTCGATTCATCTTCTAAAGAGTTAATGGTACTCGATTAATCTACTAACTCAACATAAAAATAATCCGTAACTCTAAATGTAACAATTATTGAAAACTTGTTGACCAAGTAAAGAGTTAATTGTACTCGAATCATCTTCTAAAGAGTTAATGGTACTCGATTAATCTTCTAACTCAACATAAAACTAATCCATAAATCTATGTGTAACGATTATAGAATACTTGTTGACCAAGTAAAGAGTTAATTGTACTCGATTAATCTTCTAAAGAGTTAATGGTACTCTATTAATCTTCCAACTCAACATAAAGATAATCCGTAACTCTAAATGTAACGATTATTGAAAACTTGTTGACCAAGTAAAGAGTTAATTATACTCGATTCATCTTCTAAAGAGTTAAGGTACTCGATTATTCTTCTAACTCAACATAAAGCTAATCCGTAACTCTAAGTGTAATGATTATTGAAAACTTGTTGACCAAGTAAAGAGTTAATTGTACTCGATTCATCTTCTATAGAGTTAATGGTACTCGACTAATCTTCTAACTCAACATAAAACTAACCCGTAACTCTAAATGTAACGATTATTGATAACTTGTTGACCATGTAAAGAGTTAATTGTACTCAAATCATCTTCTAAAGAGTTAATGGTACTCGATTAATCTTCCAACTCAACATAAAGATAATCCGTAACTCTAAATGTAACGATTTTTGAAAACTTGTTGACCAAGTAAAGAGTTAATTGTACTCGATTCATCTTCTAAAGAGTTAATGGTACTCAACTAATCTTCTAACTCGACATAAAACTAATCCGTCACTCTAAATGTAACGATTATTGAAAACTTGTTGACCAAGTAAAGAGTTAATTGTACTCGAATCATCTTCTAAAGAGTTAATGGTACTCGATTAATCTACTAACTCAACATGAAACTAATCTGTAACTCTAAATGTAATGATTATGGAAAAATTGTTGACCAAGTAAAGAGTTAATTGTACTCGATTCATCTTCTAAAGAGTTAATGGTACTCGATTAATCTTCTAACTCAACATAAAAATAATCCATAACTCTTACTGTAACGATTATTGAAAAATTGTTATCCAAGTAAAGAGTTAATTGTACTCGATTCATCTTCTAGAGTTAATGGTTTTGGAACCGACGGATCGCCAACTCTATGCTATCAGAATCGGGATCCAAAAGGTAAAATGCAGCGGAAATAAATCATACCCTTGTAGACCTCTTTGATTTTCTGATGTATTCCTACAGCCTTTCTCGAACGTTGCGTGGCCAACGATCCTTCGATAAAACTCAGTGCTGTTCTCTCTCACTATCACATGTTTTCTGTGATCTGTGTTAAATGAGGCGCTGATGAAAAGAGCTATATATAGGCTACACCAGGGACCTAGAGGAGGAATTGGGTTGGGCCTCCTGATGGGCTTAAGTATCCTATGTTCGGCCCGAACACATAACTTAAGCCCATCAATAATAATTCAGTCCACTAGAGAATTATTATTGAACTACCGTCCCAATCCCATATTTATTATGGGCTCCTTCTTATTATGTGTACATTTATTTCCCCGTGTTTAAGATATCGAATGTCCGTAAATTAAAAAAGTTACTGACAACTTAATTAATTTACATCTAATTCCAAGAGTAGTACCACTCATCCTTATTATCATGTCGAATTAAATCCACCTGCAGGGTTTACATGATAATCCTTATGAGCTCCTTAAGGGGACATTATCATCTTAAATAATTAGGACACGAATTCCTTCTATAATCAACAGCACACCATATAAACAATGCTATCTCCCAACTCACCGAGCTTATTGATTTATGAATAAATCTCACCCATTGGCAAATTAAAGAAATAAACACTGAGCATACGTGCCCGTTATTATATAGGGATTAAGAGATGTACATCCATAATAACAGAGGTCTTGTTCTATTATATAGTCAGCATAAAACGAACAACCTCAAATGATCCTGCTCAATACACACAAAGTGTACTAGTGTAGTTTTATAGTCAAGACAGACTAATACCAAACTACACTACAACCATTCCGATGATTTGTCCAAATCCATCTTGGTTGTGAGCTACTATTTATAATTTATAACAAACTGATAACATGATCTTTTGTGTGGTACCACACACCAAGTTATCTTTAATATAAATTAATTGGACATTGCATAAACATATATAACAAATATAAAAAGCAAAAATATGACCAAAGTGATTCTTATTCCATAAAAGATGTTCATACAAAAGCTAGGCTTATAGAATACATCCTAACAAATGGTACTCGACTAATCTTCTAACTCAACATAAAACTAATCCGTAACTCTAAATGTAACGATTATTGAAAACTTGTTCACCATGTAAAGAGTTAATTGTACTCGAATCATCTTCTAAAGAGTTAATGGTACTCGATTAATCTTCTAACTCAACATAAAACTAATCTGTAACTCTAACTATAACGATTATTGAAAACTTGTTGACCAAGTAAAGAGTTAATTGTAATCGATTCATATTCTAATGAGTTAATGGTACTTGATTAATCTTCTATCTCAACATAAAACTAATCTGCAACTCTATGTCTAACGATTATTGAAAACTTGTTGACCAAGTAAAGAGTTAATTGTACTCGATTCATCTTCTAAAGAGTTAAGGTACTCGATTAATCTTCTAACTCAACATAAAGCTAATAGGTAACTCTAAGTGTAATGATTATTGAATATTTGTTGATTATGTAAAGAGTTAATTATACTCGAATCATCTTATAACGACATAATGGTACTCGATTAATTGTCTAACTCAACATAAAGCTAATCCATAACTCTAAGTGTAACGATGATTGAAAACTTGTTGACCAAGAAAACATTTAATTGTACTGGATTCATCTTCTAAAGAGTTAATGGTACTCGATTAATTTTCTAACTCAACATAAAATAATTTGTAACTCTAAATGTAACGATTATTGAAAACTTGTTGACCAAGTAAAGAGTTAATTGTACTCGAATCATCTTCTAAAGAGTTAATGGTACTCAATTAATCCACTAACTCAACATAAAACTAATCCGTAACTCTAATTGTAATGATTATTGAAATTTGTTGACCAAGTAAATACTTAATTATACTAGAATCATCTTCAAACGAGTTAATGGTACTCGATTAATTTTCTAACTCAACATAAAACTAATCAGTAATTCTGAATGTAACGATTATTGAAAACTGGTTGACCAAGTAAAGAGTAAATTGTACTCGAATCATCTTCTAAACAGTTAATGGTACTCGATTAATCTTCTAACTCAACATAAAACTAATCCGTAACTATAAGTGTAACTATTATTGAAGAAATGGTGACCAAGTAAAGAGTTAAATATACTCGATTCATCTTCTAATGAGTTAACGATGCCCAATTAATCTTCTAACTCAACATAATGCTAATCCGTAACTCTAAGTGTAACAATTATTAAAAACTAGTTGACCAAGTAAAGAGTTAATTGTACTCGACTCATTTTCTAAAGAGTTAATGGTACTCGATTAATCTTCTGACTCAACATAAAACTAATCTGTAACTCTAACTATAATGATTATTGAAAACTTGTTGACCAAGTAAAGAGTTAATTATACTCGAATCATCTTCTGAAGAGTTAATGGTACTCGATTAATTTTCTAACTCAACATAAAACTAATCAGTAATTTTGAATGTAACGATTATTGAAAACTGGTTGACCAAGTAAAGAGTAAATTGTACTCGAATCATCTTCAAAAGAGTTAATGGTACTCGATTAATTTTCTAACTCAACATAAAACTAATCAGTATTTCTGAATGTAACGATTATTGAAAACTGGTTGACCAAGTAAAGAGTAAATTGTACTCGAATCATCTCCTAAAGAGTTAATGGTACTCGATTAATCTTCTAACTCAACATAAAACTAATCTGTAACTATAAGTGTAACTATTATTGTAGACTTGGTGACCAAGTAAAGAGTTAAATATACTCGATTCGTCTTCTAATGAGTTAACGATGCCCAATTAATCTTCTAACTCAACATAATGCTTATCCGTAACTCTAAGTGTAACAATTATTAAAAACTAGTTGACCAAGTAAAGAGTTAATTGTACTCGAATCATTTTCTAAAGAGTTAATGGTACTCGATTAATCTTCTGACTCAACATAAAACTAATCTGTAACTCTAACTATAATGATTATTGAAAACTTGTTGACCAAGTAAAGAGTTAATTATACTCGAATCATCTTCTGAAGAGTTAATGGTACTCGATTAATCTTCTAACTTAACATAAAGATAATCCGTAACTCTAAGTGTAACGATTATTGAAAACTTGTTGACCAAGTAAAGGGTTAATTGTACTCGATTCATCTTCTGAAGTGTTAATGGTACTCTACTAGTCTTCTAACTCAACATAAAACTAATCCGTAACTCTAAATGTAACGATTATTGAAAACTTGTTGACAGGGTAAAGAGTTAATTGTACTCGAATCATCTTCTAATGAGTTAATGGTACTCGATTAATCTACTAACTCAATATTAAACTAATCCGTAACTCTAAATGTAATGATTATTGAAAACTTGTTGACCAAGTAAAGAATTAATTGTACTCAAATCATCTTCTAAAGAGTTAATGGTACTCGATTAATCTACTAACTCAACATAAAGCTAATCCGTAACTCTTTAGTGTAACGATTATTGAAAATTTATTGACCAAGTAAAGAGTTAATTGTACTCGAATCATCTTCTAAAGAGTTAATGGAACTCAATTAATCTACTAACTCAACATAAAACTAATCCGTAACTCTAATTGTAACGATTATTGAAATTTGTTGACCAAGTAAATACTTAATTATACTCGAATCATCTTCAAAAGAGTTAATGGTACTCGATTAATTTTCTAACTCAACATAAAACTAATCTGTAATTCTGAATGTAACGATTATTGAAAACTGGTTGACCAAGTGAAGAGTAAATTGTACTCGAATCATCTTCTAAAGAGTTAATGGTACTCGATTAATCTTCTAACTCAACATAAAACTAATCAGTAATTCTGAATGTAACGATTATTGAAAACTGGTTGACCATGTAAAGAGTAAATTGTACTCGATTCATATTCTAAAGAGTTAATGGTACTCGACTAATCCTCTAACTCAACATAAAACTAATCCGTAACTATAAGTGTAACTATTATTGAAAACTTGGTGACCAAGTAAAGAGTTAAATGTACTCGATTCATCTTCTAAAGAGTTAACGATGCCCAATTAATCTTCTAACTCAACATAATGCTAATCCGTAACTCTAAGTGTAACGATTATTAAAAACTAGTTGACCAAGTAAATAGTTAATTGTACTCGAATCATATTCTGAAGAGTTAATGGTACTCGATTAATCTTCTGACTCAACATAAAACTAATCAGTAATTCTGAATGTAACGATTATTGAAAACTTATTGACCAAGTAAAGGGTTAATTGTACTCGATTCATCTTCTGAAGAGTTAATGGTACTCAACTAATCTTCTAACTCAACATAAAACTAATCCGTAACTCTAAATGTAACGATTATTGAAAACTTGTTGACATGGTAAAGAGTTAATTGTACTCGAATCATCTTCTAATGAGTTAATGGTACTCGATTAATCTACTAACTCAACATTAAACTAATCTGTAACTCTTTAGTGTAACGATTATTGAAAACTTATTGACCAAGTAAAGAGTTAATTGTACTCGAATCATCTTCTAAAGAGTTAATGGTACTCAATAAATCTACTAACTCAACATAAAACTAATCTGTAACTCTAATTGTAACGATTATTGAAATTTGTTGACCAAGTAAATACTTAATTATACTCGAATCATCTTCAAAAGAGTTAATGGTACTCGATTAATTTTCTAACTCAACATAAAACTAATCAGTAATTCTGAATGTAACGATTATTGAAAACTGGTTGACCAAGTAAAGAGTAAATTGTACTCGAATCATCTTCTAAAGAGTTAATGGTACTCGATTAATCTTCTAACTCAACATAAAACTAATCAGTAATTCTGAATGTAACGATTATTGAAAACTGGTTGACCAAGTGAAGAGTAAATTGTACTCGAATCATCTTCTAAAGAGTTAATGGTACTCGATTAATCTTCTAACTCAACATAAAACTAATCAGTAATTCTGAATGTAACGATTATTGAAAACTGGTTGACCATGTAAAGAGTAAATTGTACTCGAATCATCTTCTAAAGAGTTAATGGTACTCGATTAATCTTCTAACTCAACATAAAACTAATCCGTAACTATAAGTGTAACTATTATTGAAGACTTGGTGACCAAGTAAAGAGTTAAATGTACTCGATTCATCTTCTAAAGAGTTAACGATGCCCAACCAATCTTCTAACTCAACATAATGCTAATCCGTAACTCTAAGTGTAACGATTATTAAAAACTAGTTGATCAAGTAAAGAGTTAATTGTACTCGAATCATTTTCTAAAGAGTTAATGGTACTCGATTAATCTTCTGACTCAACATAAAGATTATCCGTAACTCTAAGTGTAACGATTATTGAAAATTTGTTGACCAAGTAAAGGGTTAATTGTACTCGAATCATCATCTAAAGAGTTAATCTTACTCGATTAATCTTCTAACTCAACATAAAACTAATCCGTAACTCTAAATGTAACGATTATTGAAAACTTGTTCGCCAAGTAAAGAGTTAATTGTACTCTAATCATCTTCTAAAGAGTTAATGGTACTCGATTAATCTACTAACTCAACATAAAGCTAATCCGTAACTCTTAAGTGTAACAATTATTGAAAACTTATTGACCAAGTAAAGAGTTAATCGTACTCGAATCATCTTCTAAAGAGTTAATGGTACTCAATTAATGTACTAACTCAACATAAAACTAATCCGTAACTCTAATTGTAACGATTATTGAAATTTGTTGACCAAGTAAATACTTAATTATACTCGAATCATCTTCAAAAGAGTTAATGGTACTCGATTAATTTTCTAACTCAACATAAAACTAATCAGTAATTCTGAATGTAACGATTATTGAAAACTGGTTGACCAAGTGAAGAGTAAATTGTACTCGAATCATCTTCTAAAGAGTTAATGGTACTCGATTAATCTTCTAACTCAACATAAAACTAATCAGTAATTCTGAATGTAACGATTATTGAAAACTGGTTGACCATGTAAAGAGTAAATTGTACTCGAATCATCTTCTAAAGAGTTAATGGTACTCGATTAATCTTCTAACTCAACATAAAACTAATCCGTAACTATAAGTGTAACTATTATTGAAGACTTGGTGACCAAGTAAAGAGTTAAATGTACTCGATTCATCTTCTAAAGAGTTAACGATGCCCAACCAATCTTCTAACTCAACATAATGCTAATCCGTAACTCTAAGTGTAACGATTATTAAAAACTAGTTGATCAAGTAAAGAGTTAATTGTACTCGAATCATTTTCTAAAGAGTTAATGGTACTCGATTAATCTTCTGACTCAACATAAAGATTATCCGTAACTCTAAGTGTAACGATTATTGAAAATTTGTTGACCAAGTAAAGGGTTAATTGTACTCGAATCATCATCTAAAGAGTTAATCTTACTCGATTAATCTTCTAACTCAACATAAAACTAATCCGTAACTCTAAATGTAACGATTATTGAAAACTTGTTCGCCAAGTAAAGAGTTAATTGTACTCTAATCATCTTCTAAAGAGTTAATGGTACTCGATTAATCTACTAACTCAACATAAAGCTAATCCGTAACTCTTAAGTGTAACAATTATTGAAAACTTATTGACCAAGTAAAGAGTTAATCGTACTCGAATCATCTTCTAAAGAGTTAATGGTACTCAATTAATGTACTAACTCAACATAAAACTAATCCGTAACTCTAATTGTAACGATTATTGAAATTTGTTGACCAAGTAAATACTTAATTATACTCGAATCATCTTCAAAAGAGTTAATGGTACTCGATTAATTTTCTAACTCAACATAAAACTAATCAGTAATTCTGAATGTAACGATTATTGAAAACTGGTTGACCAAGTGAAGAGTAAATTGTACTCGAATCATCTTCTAAAGAGTTAATGGTACTCGATTAATCTTCTAACTCAACATAAAACTAATCAGTAATTCTGAATGTAACGATTATTGAAAACTGGTTGACCATGTAAAGAGTAAATTGTACTCGAATCATCTTCTAAAGAGTTAATGGTACTCGATTAATCTTCTAACTCAACATAAAACTAATCCGTAACTATAAGTGTAACTATTATTGAAGACTTGGTGACCAAGTAAAGAGTTAAATGTACTCGATTCATCTTCTAAAGAGTTAACGATGCCCAACCAATCTTCTAACTCAACATAATGCTAATCCGTAACTCTAAGTGTAACGATTATTAAAAACTAGTTGATCAAGTAAAGAGTTAATTGTACTCGAATCATTTTCTAAAGAGTTAATGGTACTCGATTAATCTTCTGACTCAACATAAAGATTATCCGTAACTCTAAGTGTAACGATTATTGAAAATTTGTTGACCAAGTAAAGGGTTAATTGTACTCGAATCATCATCTAAAGAGTTAATCTTACTCGATTAATCTTCTAACTCAACATAAAACTAATCCGTAACTCTAAATGTAACGATTATTGAAAACTTGTTCGCCAAGTAAAGAGTTAATTGTACTCTAATCATCTTCTAAAGAGTTAATGGTACTCGATTAATCTACTAACTCAACATAAAGCTAATCCGTAACTCTTAAGTGTAACAATTATTGAAAACTTATTGACCAAGTAAAGAGTTAATCGTACTCGAATCATCTTCTAAAGAGTTAATGGTACTCAATTAATGTACTAACTCAACATAAAACTAATCCGTAACTCTAATTGTAACGATTATTGAAATTTGTTGACCAAGTAAATACTTAATTATACTCGAATCATCTTCAAAAGAGTTAATGGTACTCGATTAATTTTCTAACTCAACATAAAACTAATCAGTAATTCTGAATGTAACGATTATTGAAAACTGGTTGACCAAGTGAAGAGTAAATTGTACTCGAATCATCTTCTAAAGAGTTAATGGTACTCGATTAATCTTCTAACTCAACATAAAACTAATCAGTAATTCTGAATGTAACGATTATTGAAAACTGGTTGACCATGTAAAGAGTAAATTGTACTCGAATCATCTTCTAAAGAGTTAATGGTACTCGATTAATCTTCTAACTCAACATAAAACTAATCCGTAACTATAAGTGTAACTATTATTGAAGACTTGGTGACCAAGTAAAGAGTTAAATGTACTCGATTCATCTTCTAAAGAGTTAACGATGCCCAACCAATCTTCTAACTCAACATAATGCTAATCCGTAACTCTAAGTGTAACGATTATTAAAAACTAGTTGATCAAGTAAAGAGTTAATTGTACTCGAATCATTTTCTAAAGAGTTAATGGTACTCGATTAATCTTCTGACTCAACATAAAGATTATCCGTAACTCTAAGTGTAACGATTATTGAAAATTTGTTGACCAAGTAAAGGGTTAATTGTACTCGAATCATCATCTAAAGAGTTAATCTTACTCGATTAATCTTCTAACTCAACATAAAACTAATCCGTAACTCTAAATGTAACGATTATTGAAAACTTGTTCGCCAAGTAAAGAGTTAATTGTACTCTAATCATCTTCTAAAGAGTTAATGGTACTCGATTAATCTACTAACTCAACATAAAGCTAATCCGTAACTCTTAAGTGTAACAATTATTGAAAACTTATTGACCAAGTAAAGAGTTAATCGTACTCGAATCATCTTCTAAAGAGTTAATGGTACTCAATTAATGTACTAACTCAACATAAAACTAATCCGTAACTCTAATTGTAACGATTATTGAAATTTGTTGACCAAGTAAATACTTAATTATACTCGAATCATCTTCAAAAGAGTTAATGGTACTCGATTAATTTTCTAACTCAACATAAAACTAATCAGTAATTCTGAATGTAACGATTATTGAAAACTGGTTGACCAAGTGAAGAGTAAATTGTACTCGAATCATCTTCTAAAGAGTTAATGGTACTCGATTAATCTTCTAACTCAACATAAAACTAATCAGTAATTCTGAATGTAACGATTATTGAAAACTGGTTGACCATGTAAAGAGTAAATTGTACTCGAATCATCTTCTAAAGAGTTAATGGTACTCGATTAATCTTCTAACTCAACATAAAACTAATCCGTAACTATAAGTGTAACTATTATTGAAGACTTGGTGACCAAGTAAAGAGTTAAATGTACTCGATTCATCTTCTAAAGAGTTAACGATGCCCAACCAATCTTCTAACTCAACATAATGCTAATCCGTAACTCTAAGTGTAACGATTATTAAAAACTAGTTGATCAAGTAAAGAGTTAATTGTACTCGAATCATTTTCTAAAGAGTTAATGGTACTCGATTAATCTTCTGACTCAACATAAAGATTATCCGTAACTCTAAGTGTAACGATTATTGAAAATTTGTTGACCAAGTAAAGGGTTAATTGTACTCGAATCATCATCTAAAGAGTTAATCTTACTCGATTAATCTTCTAACTCAACATAAAACTAATCCGTAACTCTAAATGTAACGATTATTGAAAACTTGTTCGCCAAGTAAAGAGTTAATTGTACTCTAATCATCTTCTAAAGAGTTAATGGTACTCGATTAATCTACTAACTCAACATAAAGCTAATCCGTAACTCTTAAGTGTAACAATTATTGAAAACTTATTGACCAAGTAAAGAGTTAATCGTACTCGAATCATCTTCTAAAGAGTTAATGGTACTCAATTAATGTACTAACTCAACATAAAACTAATCCGTAACTCTAATTGTAACGATTATTGAAATTTGTTGACCAAGTAAATACTTAATTATACTCGAATCATCTTCAAAAGAGTTAATGGTACTCGATTAATTTTCTAACTCAACATAAAACTAATCAGTAATTCTGAATGTAACGATTATTGAAAACTGGTTGACCAAGTGAAGAGTAAATTGTACTCGAATCATCTTCTAAAGAGTTAATGGTACTCGATTAATCTTCTAACTCAACATAAAACTAATCAGTAATTCTGAATGTAACGATTATTGAAAACTGGTTGACCATGTAAAGAGTAAATTGTACTCGAATCATCTTCTAAAGAGTTAATGGTACTCGATTAATCTTCTAACTCAACATAAAACTAATCCGTAACTATAAGTGTAACTATTATTGAAGACTTGGTGACCAAGTAAAGAGTTAAATGTACTCGATTCATCTTCTAAAGAGTTAACGATGCCCAACCAATCTTCTAACTCAACATAATGCTAATCCGTAACTCTAAGTGTAACGATTATTAAAAACTAGTTGATCAAGTAAAGAGTTAATTGTACTCGAATCATTTTCTAAAGAGTTAATGGTACTCGATTAATCTTCTGACTCAACATAAAGATTATCCGTAACTCTAAGTGTAACGATTATTGAAAATTTGTTGACCAAGTAAAGGGTTAATTGTACTCGAATCATCATCTAAAGAGTTAATCTTACTCGATTAATCTTCTAACTCAACATAAAACTAATCCGTAACTCTAAATGTAACGATTATTGAAAACTTGTTCGCCAAGTAAAGAGTTAATTGTACTCTAATCATCTTCTAAAGAGTTAATGGTACTCGATTAATCTACTAACTCAACATAAAGCTAATCCGTAACTCTTAAGTGTAACAATTATTGAAAACTTATTGACCAAGTAAAGAGTTAATCGTACTCGAATCATCTTCTAAAGAGTTAATGGTACTCAATTAATGTACTAACTCAACATAAAACTAATCCGTAACTCTAATTGTAACGATTATTGAAATTTGTTGACCAAGTAAATACTTAATTATACTCGAATCATCTTCAAAAGAGTTAATGGTACTCGATTAATTTTCTAACTCAACATAAAACTAATCAGTAATTCTGAATGTAACGATTATTGAAAACTGGTTGACCAAGTGAAGAGTAAATTGTACTCGAATCATCTTCTAAAGAGTTAATGGTACTCGATTAATCTTCTAACTCAACATAAAACTAATCAGTAATTCTGAATGTAACGATTATTGAAAACTGGTTGACCATGTAAAGAGTAAATTGTACTCGAATCATCTTCTAAAGAGTTAATGGTACTCGATTAATCTTCTAACTCAACATAAAACTAATCCGTAACTATAAGTGTAACTATTATTGAAGACTTGGTGACCAAGTAAAGAGTTAAATGTACTCGATTCATCTTCTAAAGAGTTAACGATGCCCAACCAATCTTCTAACTCAACATAATGCTAATCCGTAACTCTAAGTGTAACGATTATTAAAAACTAGTTGATCAAGTAAAGAGTTAATTGTACTCGAATCATTTTCTAAAGAGTTAATGGTACTCGATTAATCTTCTGACTCAACATAAAGATTATCCGTAACTCTAAGTGTAACGATTATTGAAAATTTGTTGACCAAGTAAAGGGTTAATTGTACTCGAATCATCATCTAAAGAGTTAATCTTACTCGATTAATCTTCTAACTCAACATAAAACTAATCCGTAACTCTAAATGTAACGATTATTGAAAACTTGTTCGCCAAGTAAAGAGTTAATTGTACTCTAATCATCTTCTAAAGAGTTAATGGTACTCGATTAATCTACTAACTCAACATAAAGCTAATCCGTAACTCTTAAGTGTAACAATTATTGAAAACTTATTGACCAAGTAAAGAGTTAATCGTACTCGAATCATCTTCTAAAGAGTTAATGGTACTCAATTAATGTACTAACTCAACATAAAACTAATCCGTAACTCTAATTGTAACGATTATTGAAATTTGTTGACCAAGTAAATACTTAATTATACTCGAATCATCTTCAAAAGAGTTAATGGTACTCGATTAATTTTCTAACTCAACATAAAACTAATCAGTAATTCTGAATGTAACGATTATGGAAAACTGGTTGACCAAGTGAAGAGTAAATTGTACTCGAATCATCTTCTAAAGAGTTAATGGTACTCGATTAATCTTCTAACTCAACATAAAACTAATCAGTAATTCTGAATGTAACGATTATTGAAAACTGGTTGACCATGTAAAGAGTAAATTGTACTCGAATCATCTTCTAAAGAGTTAATGGTACTCGATTAATCTTCTAACTCAACATAAAACTAATCCGTAACTATAAGTGTAACTATTATTGAAGACTTGGTGACCAAGTAAAGAGTTAAATGTACTCGATTCATCTTCTAAAGAGTTAACGATGCCCAACCAATCTTCTAACTCAACATAATGCTAATCCGTAACTCTAAGTGTAACGATTATTAAAAACTAGTTGATCAAGTAAAGAGTTAATTGTACTCGAATCATTTTCTAAAGAGTTAATGGTACTCGATTAATCTTCTGACTCAACATAAAGATTATCCGTAACTCTAAGTGTAACGATTATTGAAAATTTGTTGACCAAGTAAAGGGTTAATTGTACTCGAATCATCATCTAAAGAGTTAATCTTACTCGATTAATCTTCTAACTCAACATAAAACTAATCCGTAACTCTAAATGTAACGATTATTGAAAACTTGTTCGCCAAGTAAAGAGTTAATTGTACTCTAATCATCTTCTAAAGAGTTAATGGTACTCGATTAATCTACTAACTCAACATAAAGCTAATCCGTAACTCTTAAGTGTAACAATTATTGAAAACTTATTGACCAAGTAAAGAGTTAATCGTACTCGAATCATCTTCTAAAGAGTTAATGGTACTCAATTAATGTACTAACTCAACATAAAACTAATCCGTAACTCTAATTGTAACGATTATTGAAATTTGTTGACCAAGTAAATACTTAATTATACTCGAATCATCTTCAAAAGAGTTAATGGTACTCGATTAATTTTCTAACTCAACATAAAACTAATCAGTAATTCTGAATGTAACGATTATGGAAAACTGGTTGACCAAGTGAAGAGTAAATTGTACTCGAATCATCTTCTAAAGAGTTAATGGTACTCGATTAATCTTCTAACTCAACATAAAACTAATCAGTAATTCTGAATGTAACGATTATTGAAAACTGGTTGACCATGTAAAGAGTAAATTGTACTCGAATCATCTTCTAAAGAGTTAATGGTACTCGATTAATCTTCTAACTCAACATAAAACTAATCCGTAACTATAAGTGTAACTATTATTGAAGACTTGGTGACCAAGTAAAGAGTTAAATGTACTCGATTCATCTTCTAAAGAGTTAACGATGCCCAACCAATCTTCTAACTCAACATAATGCTAATCCGTAACTCTAAGTGTAACGATTATTAAAAACTAGTTGATCAAGTAAAGAGTTAATTGTACTCGAATCATTTTCTAAAGAGTTAATGGTACTCGATTAATCTTCTGACTCAACATAAAGATTATCCGTAACTCTAAGTGTAACGATTATTGAAAATTTGTTGACCAAGTAAAGGGTTAATTGTACTCGAATCATCATCTAAAGAGTTAATCTTACTCGATTAATCTTCTAACTCAACATAAAACTAATCCGTAACTCTAAATGTAACGATTATTGAAAACTTGTTCGCCAAGTAAAGAGTTAATTGTACTCTAATCATCTTCTAAAGAGTTAATGGTACTCGATTAATCTACTAACTCAACATAAAGCTAATCCGTAACTCTTAAGTGTAACAATTATTGAAAACTTATTGACCAAGTAAAGAGTTAATCGTACTCGAATCATCTTCTAAAGAGTTAATGGTACTCAATTAATGTACTAACTCAACATAAAACTAATCCGTAACTCTAATTGTAACGATTATTGAAATTTGTTGACCAAGTAAATACTTAATTATACTCGAATCATCTTCAAAAGAGTTAATGGTACTCGATTAATTTTCTAACTCAACATAAAACTAATCAGTAATTCTGAATGTAACGATTATTGAAAACTGGTTGACCAAGTGAAGAGTAAATTGTACTCGAATCATCTTCTAAAGAGTTAATGGTACTCGATTAATCTTCTAACTCAACATAAAACTAATCAGTAATTCTGAATGTAACGATTATTGAAAACTGGTTGACCATGTAAAGAGTAAATTGTACTCGAATCATCTTCTAAAGAGTTAATGGTACTCGATTAATCTTCTAACTCAACATAAAACTAATCCGTAACTATAAGTGTAACTATTATTGAAGACTTGGTGACCAAGTAAAGAGTTAAATGTACTCGATTCATCTTCTAAAGAGTTAACGATGCCCAACCAATCTTCTAACTCAACATAATGCTAATCCGTAACTCTAAGTGTAACGATTATTAAAAACTAGTTGATCAAGTAAAGAGTTAATTGTACTCGAATCATTTTCTAAAGAGTTAATGGTACTCGATTAATCTTCTGACTCAACATAAAGATTATCCGTAACTCTAAGTGTAACGATTATTGAAAATTTGTTGACCAAGTAAAGGGTTAATTGTACTCGAATCATCATCTAAAGAGTTAATCTTACTCGATTAATCTTCTAACTCAACATAAAACTAATCCGTAACTCTAAATGTAACGATTATTGAAAACTTGTTCGCCAAGTAAAGAGTTAATTGTACTCTAATCATCTTCTAAAGAGTTAATGGTACTCGATTAATCTACTAACTCAACATAAAGCTAATCCGTAACTCTTAAGTGTAACAATTATTGAAAACTTATTGACCAAGTAAAGAGTTAATCGTACTCGAATCATCTTCTAAAGAGTTAATGGTACTCAATTAATGTACTAACTCAACATAAAACTAATCCGTAACTCTAATTGTAACGATTATTGAAATTTGTTGACCAAGTAAATACTTAATTATACTCGAATCATCTTCAAAAGAGTTAATGGTACTCGATTAATTTTCTAACTCAACATAAAACTAATCAGTAATTCTGAATGTAACGATTATTGAAAACTGGTTGACCAAGTGAAGAGTAAATTGTACTCGAATCATCTTCTAAAGAGTTAATGGTACTCGATTAATCTTCTAACTCAACATAAAACTAATCAGTAATTCTGAATGTAACGATTATTGAAAACTGGTTGACCATGTAAAGAGTAAATTGTACTCGAATCATCTTCTAAAGAGTTAATGGTACTCGATTAATCTTCTAACTCAACATAAAACTAATCCGTAACTATAAGTGTAACTATTATTGAAGACTTGGTGACCAAGTAAAGAGTTAAATGTACTCGATTCATCTTCTAAAGAGTTAACGATGCCCAACCAATCTTCTAACTCAACATAATGCTAATCCGTAACTCTAAGTGTAACGATTATTAAAAACTAGTTGATCAAGTAAAGAGTTAATTGTACTCGAATCATTTTCTAAAGAGTTAATGGTACTCGATTAATCTTCTGACTCAACATAAAGATTATCCGTAACTCTAAGTGTAACGATTATTGAAAATTTGTTGACCAAGTAAAGGGTTAATTGTACTCGAATCATCATCTAAAGAGTTAATCTTACTCGATTAATCTTCTAACTCAACATAAAACTAATCCGTAACTCTAAATGTAACGATTATTGAAAACTTGTTCGCCAAGTAAAGAGTTAATTGTACTCTAATCATCTTCTAAAGAGTTAATGGTACTCGATTAATCTACTAACTCAACATAAAGCTAATCCGTAACTCTTAAGTGTAACAATTATTGAAAACTTATTGACCAAGTAAAGAGTTAATCGTACTCGAATCATCTTCTAAAGAGTTAATGGTACTCAATTAATGTACTAACTCAACATAAAACTAATCCGTAACTCTAATTGTAACGATTATTGAAATTTGTTGACCAAGTAAATACTTAATTATACTCGAATCATCTTCAAAAGAGTTAATGGTACTCGATTAATTTTCTAACTCAACATAAAACTAATCAGTAATTCTGAATGTAACGATTATTGAAAACTGGTTGACCAAGTGAAGAGTAAATTGTACTCGAATCATCTTCTAAAGAGTTAATGGTACTCGATTAATCTTCTAACTCAACATAAAACTAATCAGTAATTCTGAATGTAACGATTATTGAAAACTGGTTGACCATGTAAAGAGTAAATTGTACTCGAATCATCTTCTAAAGAGTTAATGGTACTCGATTAATCTTCTAACTCAACATAAAACTAATCCGTAACTATAAGTGTAACTATTATTGAAGACTTGGTGACCAAGTAAAGAGTTAAATGTACTCGATTCATCTTCTAAAGAGTTAACGATGCCCAACCAATCTTCTAACTCAACATAATGCTAATCCGTAACTCTAAGTGTAACGATTATTAAAAACTAGTTGATCAAGTAAAGAGTTAATTGTACTCGAATCATTTTCTAAAGAGTTAATGGTACTCGATTAATCTTCTGACTCAACATAAAGATTATCCGTAACTCTAAGTGTAACGATTATTGAAAATTTGTTGACCAAGTAAAGGGTTAATTGTACTCGAATCATCATCTAAAGAGTTAATCTTACTCGATTAATCTTCTAACTCAACATAAAACTAATCCGTAACTCTAAATGTAACGATTATTGAAAACTTGTTCGCCAAGTAAAGAGTTAATTGTACTCTAATCATCTTCTAAAGAGTTAATGGTACTCGATTAATCTACTAACTCAACATAAAGCTAATCCGTAACTCTTAAGTGTAACAATTATTGAAAACTTATTGACCAAGTAAAGAGTTAATCGTACTCGAATCATCTTCTAAAGAGTTAATGGTACTCAATTAATGTACTAACTCAACATAAAACTAATCCGTAACTCTAATTGTAACGATTATTGAAATTTGTTGACCAAGTAAATACTTAATTATACTCGAATCATCTTCAAAAGAGTTAATGGTACTCGATTAATTTTCTAACTCAACATAAAACTAATCAGTAATTCTGAATGTAACGATTATTGAAAACTGGTTGACCAAGTGAAGAGTAAATTGTACTCGAATCATCTTCTAAAGAGTTAATGGTACTCGATTAATCTTCTAACTCAACATAAAACTAATCAGTAATTCTGAATGTAACGATTATTGAAAACTGGTTGACCATGTAAAGAGTAAATTGTACTCGAATCATCTTCTAAAGAGTTAATGGTACTCGATTAATCTTCTAACTCAACATAAAACTAATCCGTAACTATAAGTGTAACTATTATTGAAGACTTGGTGACCAAGTAAAGAGTTAAATGTACTCGATTCATCTTCTAAAGAGTTAACGATGCCCAACCAATCTTCTAACTCAACATAATGCTAATCCGTAACTCTAAGTGTAACGATTATTAAAAACTAGTTGATCAAGTAAAGAGTTAATTGTACTCGAATCATTTTCTAAAGAGTTAATGGTACTCGATTAATCTTCTGACTCAACATAAAGATTATCCGTAACTCTAAGTGTAACGATTATTGAAAATTTGTTGACCAAGTAAAGGGTTAATTGTACTCGAATCATCATCTAAAGAGTTAATCTTACTCGATTAATCTTCTAACTCAACATAAAACTAATCCGTAACTCTAAATGTAACGATTATTGAAAACTTGTTCGCCAAGTAAAGAGTTAATTGTACTCTAATCATCTTCTAAAGAGTTAATGGTACTCGATTAATCTACTAACTCAACATAAAGCTAATCCGTAACTCTTAAGTGTAACAATTATTGAAAACTTATTGACCAAGTAAAGAGTTAATCGTACTCGAATCATCTTCTAAAGAGTTAATGGTACTCAATTAATGTACTAACTCAACATAAAACTAATCCGTAACTCTAATTGTAACGATTATTGAAATTTGTTGACCAAGTAAATACTTAATTATACTCGAATCATCTTCAAAAGAGTTAATGGTACTCGATTAATTTTCTAACTCAACATAAAACTAATCAGTAATTCTGAATGTAACGATTATTGAAAACTGGTTGACCAAGTGAAGAGTAAATTGTACTCGAATCATCTTCTAAAGAGTTAATGGTACTCGATTAATCTTCTAACTCAACATAAAACTAATCAGTAATTCTGAATGTAACGATTATTGAAAACTGGTTGACCATGTAAAGAGTAAATTGTACTCGAATCATCTTCTAAAGAGTTAATGGTACTCGATTAATCTTCTAACTCAACATAAAACTAATCCGTAACTATAAGTGTAACTATTATTGAAGACTTGGTGACCAAGTAAAGAGTTAAATGTACTCGATTCATCTTCTAAAGAGTTAACGATGCCCAACCAATCTTCTAACTCAACATAATGCTAATCCGTAACTCTAAGTGTAACGATTATTAAAAACTAGTTGATCAAGTAAAGAGTTAATTGTACTCGAATCATTTTCTAAAGAGTTAATGGTACTCGATTAATCTTCTGACTCAACATAAAGATTATCCGTAACTCTAAGTGTAACGATTATTGAAAATTTGTTGACCAAGTAAAGGGTTAATTGTACTCGAATCATCATCTAAAGAGTTAATCTTACTCGATTAATCTTCTAACTCAACATAAAACTAATCCGTAACTCTAAATGTAACGATTATTGAAAACTTGTTCGCCAAGTAAAGAGTTAATTGTACTCTAATCATCTTCTAAAGAGTTAATGGTACTCGATTAATCTACTAACTCAACATAAAGCTAATCCGTAACTCTTAAGTGTAACAATTATTGAAAACTTATTGACCAAGTAAAGAGTTAATCGTACTCGAATCATCTTCTAAAGAGTTAATGGTACTCAATTAATGTACTAACTCAACATAAAACTAATCCGTAACTCTAATTGTAACGATTATTGAAATTTGTTGACCAAGTAAATACTTAATTATACTCGAATCATCTTCAAAAGAGTTAATGGTACTCGATTAATTTTCTAACTCAACATAAAACTAATCAGTAATTCTGAATGTAACGATTATTGAAAACTGGTTGACCAAGTGAAGAGTAAATTGTACTCGAATCATCTTCTAAAGAGTTAATGGTACTCGATTAATCTTCTAACTCAACATAAAACTAATCAGTAATTCTGAATGTAACGATTATTGAAAACTGGTTGACCATGTAAAGAGTAAATTGTACTCGAATCATCTTCTAAAGAGTTAATGGTACTCGATTAATCTTCTAACTCAACATAAAACTAATCCGTAACTATAAGTGTAACTATTATTGAAGACTTGGTGACCAAGTAAAGAGTTAAATGTACTCGATTCATCTTCTAAAGAGTTAACGATGCCCAACCAATCTTCTAACTCAACATAATGCTAATCCGTAACTCTAAGTGTAACGATTATTAAAAACTAGTTGATCAAGTAAAGAGTTAATTGTACTCGAATCATTTTCTAAAGAGTTAATGGTACTCGATTAATCTTCTGACTCAACATAAAGATTATCCGTAACTCTAAGTGTAACGATTATTGAAAATTTGTTGACCAAGTAAAGGGTTAATTGTACTCGAATCATCATCTAAAGAGTTAATCTTACTCGATTAATCTTCTAACTCAACATAAAACTAATCCGTAACTCTAAATGTAACGATTATTGAAAACTTGTTCGCCAAGTAAAGAGTTAATTGTACTCTAATCATCTTCTAAAGAGTTAATGGTACTCGATTAATCTACTAACTCAACATAAAGCTAATCCGTAACTCTTAAGTGTAACAATTATTGAAAACTTATTGACCAAGTAAAGAGTTAATCGTACTCGAATCATCTTCTAAAGAGTTAATGGTACTCAATTAATGTACTAACTCAACATAAAACTAATCCGTAACTCTAATTGTAACGATTATTGAAATTTGTTGACCAAGTAAATACTTAATTATACTCGAATCATCTTCAAAAGAGTTAATGGTACTCGATTAATTTTCTAACTCAACATAAAACTAATCAGTAATTCTGAATGTAACGATTATTGAAAACTGGTTGACCAAGTGAAGAGTAAATTGTACTCGAATCATCTTCTAAAGAGTTAATGGTACTCGATTAATCTTCTAACTCAACATAAAACTAATCAGTAATTCTGAATGTAACGATTATTGAAAACTGGTTGACCATGTAAAGAGTAAATTGTACTCGAATCATCTTCTAAAGAGTTAATGGTACTCGATTAATCTTCTAACTCAACATAAAACTAATCCGTAACTATAAGTGTAACTATTATTGAAGACTTGGTGACCAAGTAAAGAGTTAAATGTACTCGATTCATCTTCTAAAGAGTTAACGATGCCCAACCAATCTTCTAACTCAACATAATGCTAATCCGTAACTCTAAGTGTAACGATTATTAAAAACTAGTTGATCAAGTAAAGAGTTAATTGTACTCGAATCATTTTCTAAAGAGTTAATGGTACTCGATTAATCTTCTGACTCAACATAAAGATTATCCGTAACTCTAAGTGTAACGATTATTGAAAATTTGTTGACCAAGTAAAGGGTTAATTGTACTCGAATCATCATCTAAAGAGTTAATCTTACTCGATTAATCTTCTAACTCAACATAAAACTAATCCGTAACTCTAAATGTAACGATTATTGAAAACTTGTTCGCCAAGTAAAGAGTTAATTGTACTCTAATCATCTTCTAAAGAGTTAATGGTACTCGATTAATCTACTAACTCAACATAAAGCTAATCCGTAACTCTTAAGTGTAACAATTATTGAAAACTTATTGACCAAGTAAAGAGTTAATCGTACTCGAATCATCTTCTAAAGAGTTAATGGTACTCAATTAATGTACTAACTCAACATAAAACTAATCCGTAACTCTAATTGTAACGATTATTGAAATTTGTTGACCAAGTAAATACTTAATTATACTCGAATCATCTTCAAAAGAGTTAATGGTACTCGATTAATTTTCTAACTCAACATAAAACTAATCAGTAATTCTGAATGTAACGATTATTGAAAACTGGTTGACCAAGTGAAGAGTAAATTGTACTCGAATCATCTTCTAAAGAGTTAATGGTACTCGATTAATCTTCTAACTCAACATAAAACTAATCAGTAATTCTGAATGTAACGATTATTGAAAACTGGTTGACCA